>JAZHRO010000031.1:59020000-61520000 GCA_037157565.1 Thalassia testudinum
CCACAACTGTAAAACAACATTTATCATATAACAAGAGCTGCAGTTAAAGAAGGTACAGCGGAAACAAAAACTACTCACTAGTACAGAAACAAAAGAGGTACAAAAGGCTGTGGTAACTCTACTGGACCCTACTCGGCCCAGCGCCCTCTGCAGCCGCCGACCCTGGCTGCTCAACACCTGGTCCTGAAAAAGGTAACGAGTGTAACACGTCAGCAAAACACTGAGTAGAGTGGCAAACTAACTAAAGGCAACAGTAGAGTGTACAGTAGCTGTTATGTTCTATTACTTCCTTTATTCACATCTTTCAATTTTTCTCACTATTTTATTTGTTTCTCAAATCCTTTACTTGATCTCGAATGTCCTCGTGGGAATGATCTTGATTGCAGTCTTTTCCAAAAGTAGAAGTAGCACATGGTGCTCTCCTGGCCGGGAGAGTCCCCCGTGGTGATCCTACCCTCAGTCAACCACCCCAAGGTTACTGACAGACGTAACGGTGACTACGGCATGCGCGATAAACGCACAGGTAGCTAGCCCGCACTGGCACGCGGGTAGTCGTTTCCGTTAACGGGTGCGCCCAAAGCACAACACGGAACCAGGGCAGAGCCCTCTCAGTAACAGGGGTCCAACCCCTCCACAGTAACCAAACCGGGGCCTTGCCCCTCCACAGTCCGCGCACCATCGCCTGACTACCCTGGTTTGCCCTAGTGGGCCTAACAAGTCGGTGAAGGAGGCTAGCAGAACCCCGGGGCCCGTGGGGTAGCTAGTACTCTCCTAACACTACTAGCTCTCCTCGGTACTACGTACACGAGGGCCAACAAGTCAGTACAGAGTGGCCAGTCCTAACCCCCGGGTCCCTGGGGCGGCTAGCTTAGCTCTGCACTAAACAGGGGGACAGTCGCTCTCCTTGGTACTCCGTACTCAAGGGCCAGCTCACTTCCCCCAATTCTATTCCATTCGCTTTCCAGGAGTTCTACTCCTACTTCCCCGTAGGGTTCCAGAGCATCTTATGTCTTACTTTCCAGTTTCACGTTCTTACAAACCATGATCCCAAACATGTTTCTTTATTCGTAACAGGAAGCTATGAATTCAATTTACAGGCAGCTTTATATTCCTTCCCATTTTTTTCCAAGACTGCAGTATTATACAATCCACTAGTTTTTCCATCCTAAGATTCATGCCACATCCTAGGATCTAGCATACAACTAGTTTTCCAGCCCTAGGATTCATGCAACACCTAGTGTAACGAATGTGTGCCCCAGACGTATTTTAAGACGTCTGGGAGGTGGCTCAGATGTCGGACAAGACGTCTGGGATCACAACCAGACGTCTGATAAGACGTCTGGGATAGTTTCAATACGTCTGGAAATCCGTTATTTTCGACACCCGCGAGTCGCCTGCGCGCCTGAGCGCGCAGACCGCATATTCCCTCTTTTCTCTGCGGCTGCAGGCGGCCTGCCACCTTCTCTCTCTCCTCTCCGCGCGGCGTTAAAAGGGGCGCGCCTCCCCTCCCGTCTCCACCGTCTCCTCCTTCTCCTCCTTCCTGTGCGCGAGAGCGAGCGGACGCGAGGGCGGCAGCGGCGGCCGCAGTGAGCGCGGAGGTGCGGCATGCGATGGCGGAGCTCTGCCGTGAGGGCCAGCTCGCCGGAGCGTCTTGGCCGGCCGACGGAGGGCGCAGGGGGCGCGGAGCGACGCGGAGAGGGACCTGCTGCGGGCTGAGCAGCAGACGTGTGAGGTGCGACGCGGGCGGCGTCGCGAGCGGAGGCCGAGCAGGGTTCTGATTCTGGAAAAATTTCCAGAATCAGACGTCTGGGTTGATATCCAGACGGCAAGGTCGACGTCTGTAAGATCATACAGACGTCTGAAAGGTGAGTTTCCGCTTTCTTCTTCCTTCTTGTCGACTGACCGTACTGAGGGAGGGGGGTTGGCTGTGCGCAGGTTCGCTGATTCGTCATCCTTTGCGAATCAGACGTCTGGAAGTTGTACCAGACGGCGGGAGTGACCTCCAGACGTCCTGAGGGACCATCGGACGTCTGGGATCTAGGGCAGACGTCCCCGCAGACTTCTGGACGTCCGGGGAACCAAGCTGAACAGGTAATTCTCTGATCCACCGTTTAAGACGTCTGGAGGGAGTTCCAGACGTCTGATTTTGCACAGTATCATCTTTTTCGACCCGTTTAGGGCCCGTTTGGGCTCCGTTTTCCGCGATTCGAGTTGCGTTCTTTTCAGAATTAATTCCTCTACTCGTCTACAGTAGCTATACACTGTTTTGAGACACTCCTTGTGTTTTGATCCTTGTGATAGGACCTCATTCGGTTGCAGTCTTGAGAGTCGCGGAGGCGCGCAGGATTCCCGATCACGCCCCCATTACTCCCGTTGTACCTGGTAGAGTGGCTTTAAGTATTAATAAAATCTGTTAAAGTATGGAACCATAACTAGAACCTAGGGCATTGCATGAATCCTAGGAATGAGAAATATATGGAATGATAGCTCCTAGGTCTTGCATGAATCCTAGGGCCGGAAAACTAGATTGTATGATAGATCCTAGGATATGGCATGAATCCTAGGATGGAAAAACTAGTGGAATGTATATTACTGCAGTCTTGGAAAAATGGAAAGGAATATATAAAGCTGCCTGTAAATTTAATTAACCGCTGCCTGTTATGAATAAAGAAACATGTTTGAGATCATGGAATTTGAGAACTTGAATCTGGAAAGTGAAACATATGATGTTCTGAGATAAAGAGCTGGAACCCTACGAGGAATTAGGAGTGGAACTCCTGGAAGGAAAAAGGAATGGAACTGAGATGTAGTTTGTACTGTCTCTTGGGTACGCAGTACCAAGGGAAGTACCTGTACCTGTTTAGTGCAGAGTGGGGCCAGCCGCCCCAGGGACCCAGGGTTAGGATTGGCCGCTCTGTACCGACTTGCTGGCCCTCGTGTACGAAGTACCGAGGAGAGCTACTAGTGTTAGGAGAGTACTAGCTACCCCACGGGCCCCGGGGTTCTGCTAGCCTCCTTCACCGACTTGTTAGGCCCACTAGGGCAAACCAGGGTAGTCAGGCGAGGGTGCGCGGACTGTGGAGGGGCAAGGCCCCGGTTTGGTTACTGTAGAGGGGTTGGACCCCTGTTACTGAGAGGGCTCTGCCCTGGTTCCGTGCTGTGCTTTGGGCGCACCCGTTAACGGAAACGACTGACCGCGTGCCAGTGCGGGCTAGCTACCTGTGCGTTTATCGCGCGTGCCGTATTGACCGTTACGTCTGTCAGTGACCTTGGGGTGGTTGACTGAGGGTAGGATCACCACGGGGGACTCTCCCGGCCAGGAGAGCACCACGTGCTACTTCTACTTTTGGAAAAGACTGCAATCAAGATCGTTCCCACGAGAACATTCGAGATCAAGTAAAGGATCTGAGAAATAAATGAAATAGTGAGAAAAATTGAAAGATGTGAATAAAGGAAGTAAATAGAACATAACAGCTACTGTACACTCTACTGTTGCCTTAGTTAGTTTGCCACTCTACATAGCGTTTTGCTGACGTGTTACACTCGTTACCTTTTTCAGGACCAGGTGTTGAGCAGCCAGGGTCGGCGGCTGCAGAGGACGCTGGGCCGAGTAGGGTCCAGTAGAGTTACCACAGCCTTTTGTACCCCTTTTGTTTCTGTTCTAGTGAGTAGTTTTTGTTTCCGCTGTACCTTCTTTACCTGCAGTTCTTGTTATATGATAAATGTTGTTTTACTGTTGTGGTGGTACCTACTGTAGTAGTTTCTTTCCTTACTGCTGTACTTTCTTACTGTTAGTTATATTCATGCTGAATGTGGTTTATTTTACTGTCTTTTGGTTACTTCCTCGTTGGATGACTAGGTCTTGGGATTAGTCGAGTCGGCCCGGTTCTTGTGTCTCGTAGGGACTCGGGAACCGGGTCGTTACAAGATGGTATCAGAGCAAGGTCGTCCCGAGAAGTGAATCAACTGACTGGAAATAACCAATTCACATGTTTATAGCTAGAGTAGCCACCACAACATATCTCTTGACATGAGCTCTTAGAAGTGTTGTTAGGTATCGTTTTTTTGACGTTTCCATTTTTTTTCGCGTCTCCATTGTAGGAGATGCCGCGTCGTGGAGCTAGGAGGGTGGGCCGCAGGCGCGGCCGAGGTCAGGGCCCGGGGGACAGATGTGTCGGGCTTGGAATACATACTACCCCTCCTCTTCTCCTGAGTATATCGTCTCGGGACCTCGTCCATCTGATTCGAGAGGTGGTTCGAGAAGAATTTCAGCTTCCACCCACGTCGCCACCCCCTCCCCCTTCCGAGCGTACGACAGGAGAGTTAGTGGTGGAACGAGATTTCCGCCTCCACACCAGGCGTGTTAGGAGAACTCAACGGAGACACGTGGCGTCCGCAGGAGAGCCGTCACGCTGTGCAGGGCCACCAGTGGCCTTTGGGGGCCCTCGACAGGGGCCAGTCGCCAGCACCGGACCCCCGCCTAGCCGACAGCAGGGACTCACTGAGGGCGGGAGTCGGGTTCCCCTCTGCTACCAGTGTGGCCAGCCGAGCCACGTCAGGAGGGACTGCCCATCTAGGGCAGGAGGTCAGCAGATACTTCCCGCGCAGAGCACTGGAGGGCGCGCAGGAGGCCGCGGTTCCTAGGCGCGAGGAGGAGGACCGCAGTCGCGAGGAGGGTACCGGCCAGCACCTACCCGTCCGACGCAGAGTGTGGCTGCTTCGTCCGCACCTAGAGCTGAGGGGCGTATCAACGCCCTAACACACAGGGACGCCAGAGCATCGGGATCCGTGGTAGCAGGTATGGTTTCAGTTTCTGGCAGGCTCGTTTACACGCTTTTCGATTCCGGCGCTACGCACTTGTTTGTCACAGCCAGTTTCGCAGTTAGTTTGGACCAGGATTACACACTGTTAGAGAATCCATTCGTAATCAGAGGTCCGAGTGGTCAGCTGTTTGTAGCTGAGGAGGTTTACACGGGTTGCGGGGTCAGCATCGGGGGACATAGCCTGCCAGCTGACCTGATTATGATACAGATGGAGGACTTTGGAGTGATTCTGGGGATGGATTGGCTGTCCGCTTACCACGCCTTGGTAGACTGTTTTGAGAGGAAGATTGTCATCTCAATTCCGGAGTTGCCTTCCTTCGAGTTTCACAGACAGCCAGTGGATGGAGGTTTCAGGTGCATTTCGGCACTTAGGGCGGCGAGACTTTTGAGCCAGGGGTGTGAGGGCTTCCTAGCTTGTGTGGTGGCAGAGCACAGCCCCGTGGCAGACTTCCAGAGCATCCCGGTGGTCAGAGAGTACCCCGACGTGTTTCAAGACGAGTTACCAGGACTACCGCCCGAGCGTGAGATCGAGTTTGAGATCTCACTAGTACCAGGGACCAGCCCCATCTCCACCGCGCCATACAGGATGGCACCGCTTGAGCTGCGAGAGCTCAAGTCTCAGTTGCAGGACCTTTTGGAGAAGGGTTTCGTGAGGCCCAGTGCGTCTCCCTGGGGAGCCCCGGTACTGTTTGTGAAGAAGAAGGATGGGACCCTACGCCTTTGTGTGGACTACCGACAGCTGAATAGGGTCACCATCAAGAACAGATATCCGCTGTCGAGGATTGACGATTTGTTTGACCAGTTGCGGGGTGCCACGGTGTTTTCCAAGATCGACTTGAGGTCTGGATACCACCAGTTGAGGATCAGGGAGACCGACGTCTCTAAGACAGCTTTCCGCACCTGGTACGGACACTACGAGTTTTTGGTCATGCCGTTTGGGCTGACCAATGCCCCCGCTGCTTTCATGGACCTGATGAACCGGGTGTTTAGACCGTACTTGGAGCAGTTTGTGGTGGTTTTCATAGATGATGTACTCATCTATTCTAGAGATCAGACGCAGCACGGACAGCACTTGCGGATGGTTCTGGACACTCTGAGACGACGTAGGCTGTACGCCAAATACAGCAAGTGTGAGTTCTGGTTGAGGGAGGTGACCTTTTTGGGTCATGTGATCTCTGGAGACGGCCTGGCGGTGGATCGCGCCAAGGTCGAGGCAGTGCTCAGGTGGGAGAGACCGCGTTCAGTCACTGAGATTCGCAGTTTCCTGGGACTGGCAGGTTACTACAGACGGTTCATCAGAGGGTTTTCGCAGATTGCACGTCCTATGACACAGTTGACCCAGAAGGATGTGACTTCCGCTTGGACAGACGCCTGTGAGGCGTGTTTTCTGGAGCTGAAGGAGAGGTTGACCTCGGCTCCCGTGCTCACCATCCCTGACAGTAGTGGCGGGTTCGTTGTGTACACGGACGCTTCCTTGCAGGGGTTAGGAGGTGTGCTCATGCAGAGGGGTCACGTGGTCGCTTACGCTTCGCGGCAACTGAAGCCCCATGAGCATACCTACCCTACCCACGATCTAGAGTTGGCAGTTGTTGTCTTCGCGTTGAAGACATGGAGGCACTACTTGTACGGTGAGACCTTCGAGATTTTTACAGATCACAAGAGCCTCAGATATCTTTTTGACCAGAAGGAGCTCAACATGAGACAGAGACGTTGGTTGGAGCTCCTGAAGGACTACGACTGCAGCATCTCCTACCACCCGGGAAAGGCCAATGTGGTGGCTGACGCCTTGAGCCGTAAGGCGCCCGCACGCTTGGCCAGTCTACAGTTACAGAGTTGGAGCCTTTTGGAGGAGGTGGGCAGTTGGCGACCTCTAGAGTTACGAGGGTACTGTGGGGCAGTGACGGTGACACGGCAGACCAGGCCAGAGTTGATAGACCGCATCATCACGGGATAGATGGTCGATCCGTACTTGCAGTCTTTACGCGACAGAGTACTATCAGGGGACCCAGGGGACTTCTCTTTCACAGACCAGGTGTTACGCTTGAGGGGACGGTTGTGCGTCCCCAGAGACGAGGAGCTGTTGAGAGAACTCCTGACTGAGGCACACGGTTCCCGATTCACCATACATCCCAGAAACACGAAAATGTACCATGACTTGAGACGCGAGTTCTGGTGGAGAGGGATGAAGCGGGATGTGGGTGAGTTCGTGCAGCAGTGCTTAGTGTGCCAGCAGGTGAAAGCCGAGCATCAGAGGCCTGCAGGGCCACTTCAGCCGCTTCCAGTGCCAGAGTGGAAGTGGGAGAGCATCACCATGGACTTGGTGGTGGGCTTACCTGTTACCCAGCGAGGACACGACGCAGTCTGGGTAATAGTGGATAGATTGACGAAGACGGCACGATTCTTGCCGATCCGAGTCACTTTGGGACCAGCACAGTTGGCAGAGAGGTATATCCGTGATGTGGTGCGACTACACGGAGTTCCGCGGGAGATCGTATCCGACCGGGATACCCGCTTTACGTCCCAGTTTTGGGCTGAGTTTCAGCAGGAATTGGGGACGAGGTTGAGGTTTAGCACGGCTTACCACCCCCAGACGGACGGACAGTCGGAACGCACGATACAGACACTTGAGGACCTTTTACGTGCCTGTGTACTAGACTGGAGGGGCTCTTGGGAGGAGCACCTGCCCCTGGCGGAGTTTGCATACAACAACAGTTATCACTCGAGCATCGGCATGGCTCCCTACGAGGCTCTGTACGGACGGAAATGCACGTCACCCTTGAGTTGGGTTGAGGTGGGGACCAAGTGGGAGGTTGGCCCCAGGTTAATCCGGCAGAGTCAGGAGGTAGTTGAGCAGATCCACAGACGACTCAGCACTGTCAGGAGCAGACAGAAGAGCTACGCAGATCGCAGACGCAGAGAGGTGCAGTTCGAGGTTGGGGACCACGTCTTCCTTCGTGTTTCGCCCATGAAGGGCTTACAGCGGTTTGGGGTGAGAGGGAAGCTCGTGCCGAGGTTCGTGGGGCCCTTTGAGGTCCTGGAGCGGGTTGGACCCGTTGCTTACAGACTTGCCCTTCCCCCGCAGCTTTCTGGTGTGCACGACGTGTTCCACGTGTCCAACCTCAGGAAGTACGTAGCCGATCCCAGCCACGTACTGAGTCACGAGAGCGTCGAGGTGAGCGACGACCTGACCTACCCCGAGCGGCCAGTGCAGATCCTAGACCGAGCCGTCCGCAGGTTGAGACGAAAGCAAGTACCCCTGGTAAAGGTTTTGTGGAGGAGCCAGCGATACGAGGAGGCTACCTGGGAGCCTGAGGCGGCAATGCGGGAGCGGTACCCAGAGCTTTTCGCGGGTACGTCTTTTCGGACCGGCTTCGGTCCTCTTTGAGTTTGTTATGGTTATTTGGACATCTTTTTCCCTCACCCTAGTTGGCGCAAGTTTCGGGGACGAAACTTCCTTTGAGTTTGTTATATTGTAACGAATGTGTGCCCCAGACGTATTTTAAGACGTCTGGGAGGTGGCTCAGACGTCGGACAAGACGTCTGGGATCACAACCAGACGTCTGATAAGACGTCTGGAAATCCGTTATTTTCGACACCCGCGAGTCGCCTGCGCGCCTGAGCCGCAGACCGCATATTCCCTCTTTTCTCTGCGGCTGCAGGCGGCCTGCCGCCTTCTCTCTCTCCTCTCCGCGCGGCGTTAAAAGGGGCGCGCCTCCCCTCCCGTCTCCACCGTCTCCTCCTTCTCCTCCTTCCTGTGCGCGAGAGCGAGCGGACGCGAGGGCGGCAGCGGTGGCCGCAGTGAGCGCGGAGGTGCGGCGTGCGAGGGCGAAGCTCTGCCGTGAGGGCCAGCTCGCCGGAGCGGCTTGGCCGGCCGACGGAGGGCGCAGGGGGCGCGGAGCGACGCGGAGAGGGACCTGCTGCGGGCTGAGCAGCAGACGCGCGAGGTGCGACGCGGGCGACGTCGCGAGCGGAGGCCGAGCAGGGTTCTGATTCTGGAAAAATTTCTAGAATCAGACGTCTGGGTTGACATCCAGACGGCAAGGTCGACGTCTGTAAGATCATACAGACGTCTGAAAGGTGAGTTTCCGCTTTCTTCTTCCTTCTTGTCGACTGACCGTACTGAGGGAGGGGGGTTGGCTGTGCGCAGGTTCGCTGATTCGTCATCCTTTGCGAATCAGACGTCTGGAAGTTTTACCAGACAGCGGGAGTGACCTCCAGACGTCCTGAGGGACCATCGGACGTCTGGGATCTAGGGCAGACGTCCCCACAGACTTCTGGACGTCCGGGGAACCAAGCTGAACAGGTAATTCTCTGATCCACCGTTTAAGACGTCTGGAGGGAGTTCCAGACGTCTGATTTTGCACAGTATCGTCTTTTTCGACCCGTTTAGGGCCCGTTTGGGCTCCGTTTTCCGCGATTCGAGTTGCGTTCTTTTCAGAATTAATTCCTCTACTCGTCTACAGTAGCTATACACTATTTTGAGATACTCCTTGTGTTTGATCCTTGTGATAGGACCTCATTCGGTTGCAGTCTTGAGAGTCGCGGAGGCGCGCAGGATTCCCGATCACGCCCCCATTACTCCCGTTGTACCTGGTAGAGTGGCTTTAAGTATTAATAAAATCTGTTAAAGTATGGAACCATAACTAGAACCTAGGGCATTGCATGAATCCTAGGAATGAGAAATATATGGAATGATAGCTCCTAGGTGTTGCATGAATCCTAGGGCCGGAAAACTAGATTGTATGATAGATCCTAGGATATGGCATGAATCCTAGGATGGAAAAACTAGTGGAATGTATATTACTGCAGTCTTGGAAAAATGGAAAGGAATATATAAAGCTGCCTGTAAATTTAATTAACCGCTGCCTGTTATGAATAAAGAAACATATTTGAGATCATGGAATTTGAGAACGTGAATCTGGAAAGTGAAACATATGATGTTCTGAGATAAAGAGCTGGAACCCTACGGGGAATTAGGAGTGGAACTCCTGGAAGGAACAAGGAATGGAACTGAGATGTAGTTTGTACTGTCTCTTGGGTACGCAGTACCAAGGGAAGTACCTGTACCTGTTTAGTGCAGAGTGGGGCCAGCCGCCCCAGGGACCGGGGTTAGGATTGGCCGCTCTGTACCGACTTGCTGGCCCTCGTGTACGTAGTACCGAGGAGAGCTACTAGTGTTAGGAGAGTACTAGCTACCCCACGGGCCCCGGGGTTCTGCTAGCCTCCTTCACCGACTTGTTAGGCCCACTAGGGCAAACCAGGGTAGTCAGGCGAGGGTGCGCGGACTGTGGAGGGGCAAGGCCCCGGTTTGGTTACTGTGGAGGGGTTTGACCCCTGTTACTGAGAGGGCTCTGCCCTGGTTCCGTGCTGTGCCTTGGGCGCACCCGTTAACGGAAACGACTGACCGCGTGCCAGTGCGGGCTAGCTACCTGTGCGTTTATCACGCGTGCCGTAGTCACCGTTACGTCTGTCAGTGACCTTGGGGTGGTTGACTGAGGGTAGGATCACCACGGGGGACTCTCCCGGCCAGGAGAGCACCACGTGCTACTTCTACTTTTGGAAAAGACTGCAATCAAGATCGTCCCACGAGGACATTCGAGATCAAGTAAAGGATATGAGAAATAAATGAAATAGTGAGAAAAATTGAAAGATGTGAATAAAGGAAGTAATAGAACATAACAGCTACTGTACACTCTACTGTTGCCTTAGTTAGTTTTCCACTCTACTCAGCGTTTTGCTGACGTGTTACACTCGTTACCTTTTTCAGGACCAGGTGTTGAGCAGCCAGGGTCGGCGGCTGCAGAGGACGCTGGGCCGAGTAGGGTCCAGTAGATTTACCACAGCCTTTTGTACCCCTTTTGTTTCTGTTCTAGTGAGTAGTTTTTGTTTCCGCTGTACCTTCTTTACCTGCAGTTCTTGTTATATGATAAATGTTGTTTTACTGTTGTGGTGGTACCTACTGTAGTAGTTTCTTTCCTTACTGCTGTACTTTCTTACTGTTAGTTATATTCATGCTGAATGTGGTTTATTTTACTGTCTTTTGGTTACTTCCTCGTTGGACGACTAGGTCTTGGGATTAGTCGAGTCGGTCCGGTTCTCGTGTCTCGTAGGGACTTGGGAACCGGGTCGTTACACCTAGGAACTATCATTCCATATATTTCTCATTCCTAGGATTCATGCAATGTCCTAGGTTCTAGTTATGGTTCCATACTTTAACAAATTTTATTAATACTTAAAGCCACTCTACCAGGTACAACGTGTAACGAGCGCGTGCCCCAGACGCCTTTTAAGACGTCTGGGAGGTGGCCCAGACGTCTGTCAAGACGTCTTGGATCACATCCAGACGTCTGATCAGACGTCCGGGAGAGTTTACGGACGTCTGGAGAACAGTTATGCTCGCACGGGAGATTCGTCTGCGCGCCTGTGCGCGCAAACCTGCGATTCTGCCCTCTTTCTCTGCGGCTGCAGGCGGCTGCGACCGCCTTCTCTCTCCTCTCCGCGCGGCGTTAAAAGGGGGCGCGCCTCCCCTCCCGTCTCCAGCATCTTCTTCCTTCTTCTCCTGCATGTGCGCGAGAGCGAGCGGATGCGATGGCGCAGCGGCAGCAGCAGCCGCAGTGAGCGCGGAGGAGGTGCGGCGTGCGAGGGCGGGGCTCTGCCGTGAGGGCGAGCTCGCCGGAGTGGCTTGGCCGGCCGGCGGAGGGCGCAGGGGGCGCGGAGCGTCGCGGAGAGGGGCCTGCTGCGGTCGGAGCAGCAGACGCGCAAGGTACGACGCGGGCGGCGTCGCGAGCGGAGGCCGAGCAGGGTTCTGATTCTGGAAAAATTTCCAGAATCAGACGTCTGGATTGATATCCAGACGGCAAGGTCGACGTCTGTAAGATCATACAGACGTCTGAAAGGTGAGTTTCCGCTTTTCTTCTTCCTTCTTGTCGACTGACCGTACTGAGGGAGGGGGGTTGGCTGTGCGCAGGTTCGCTGATTCGTCACCCTTTGCGAATCAGACGTCTGGAAGTTGTACCAGATGGCGGGAGTGACCTCCAGACGTCCGTAGGGACCATCGGACGTCTTAGATCTAGGAAGACGTCCCCGCAGACTTCTGGACGTCCGGGGAACCAAGCTGAACAGGTAATTCTCTGATCCACCGTTTAAGACGTCTGGAAGGAGTTCCAGACGTCTGATTTTGCACTGTATTGTCTTTCTCGACCCGTTTAGGGCCCGTTTGGGCTCCGTTTTCCGCGATTCAAGTTGCGTTCGTTTCAGAATTTATTCCTCTACCCGCCTACAGTAGCTATACACTGTTCTGAGACACTCCTTGTGTTTGATCCTTGTGTTAGGACCTCGTTCGGTTGCAGTCTTGAGAGTCGCGGAGGCACGTGGGATTCCCGATCACGCCCCCATTACTCCCGTTGTACCTGGTAGAGTGGCTTTAAGTATTAATAAAATCTGTTAAAGTATGGAACCATAACTAGAACCTAGGGCATTGCATGAATCCTAGGAATGAGAAATATATGGAATGATAGCTCCTAGGTGTTGCATGAATCCTAGGGCCGGAAAACTAGATTGTATGATAGATCCTAGGATATGGCATGAATCCTAGGATGGAAAAACTAGTGGAATGTATATTACTGCAGTCTTGGAAAAATGGAAAGGAATATATAAAGCTGCCTGTAAATTTAATTAACAGCTGCCTGTTATGAATAAAGAAACATGTTTGAGATCATGGAATTTGAGAACGTGAATCTGGGAAGTGAAACATATGATGTTCTGAGATAAAGAGCTGGAACCCTACGGGGAATTAGGAGTGGAACTCCTGGAAAGAAAAAGGAATGGAACTGAGATGTAGTTTGTACTGTCTCTTGGGTACGCAGTACCAAGGGAAGTACCTGTACCTGTTTAGTGTAGAGTGGGGCCAGCCGCCCCAGGGTCCCGGGGTTAGGATTGGCCGCTCTGTACCGACTTGTTGGCCCTCGTGTACGTAGTACCGAGGAGAGCTAGTAGTGTTAGGAGAGTACTAGCTACCCCACGGGCCCCGGGGTTCTGCTAGCCTCCTTCACCGACTTGTTAGGCCCACTTGGGCAAACCAGGGTAGTCAGGCGAGGGTGCGCGGACTGTGGAGGGGCAAGGCCCCGGTTTGGTTACTGTGGAGGGGTTGGACCCCTGTTACTGAGAGGGCTCTGCCCTGGTTCCGTGCTGTGCTTTGGGCGCACCCGTTAACGGAAACGACTGACCGCGTGCCAGTGCGGGCTAGCTACCTGTGCGTTTATCGCGCGTGCCGTAGTCACCGTTACGTCTGTCAGTGACCTTGGGGTGGTTGACTGAGGGTAGGATCACCACGGGGGACTCTCCCGGCCAGGAGAGCACCACGTGCTACTTCTCCTTTTGGAAAAGACTGCAATCAAGATAAATCCCACGAGGACATTCGAGATCAAGTAAAGGATCTGAGAAATAAATGAAATAGTGAGAAAAATTGAAAGATGTGAATAAAGGAAGTAATAGAACATAACAGCTACTGTACACTCTACTGTTGCCTTTAGTTAGTTTGCCACTCTACTCAGCGTTTTGCTGACGTGTTACACTAGTTACCTTTTTCAGGACCAGGTGTTGAGCAGCTAGGGTCGGCGGCTGCAGAGGACGCTGGGCCGAGTAGGGTCCAGTAGAGTTACCACAGCTTTGTACCCCTTTTGTTTCTGTTCTAGTGAGTAGTTTTTGTTTCCGCTGTACCTTCTTTACCTGCAGTTTTTGTTATATGATAAATGTTGTTTTACTGTTGTGGTGGTACCTACTGTAGTAGTTTTCTTTCCTTACTGCTGTACTTTCTTACTGTTAGTTATATTCATGCTGAATGTGGTTTATTTTACTGTCATTTGGTTACTTCCTCGTTGGACGGCTGGGTCTTGGGATTAGTCGAGTCGGTCCGGTTCTCGTGTCTCGTAGGGACTCGGGAACCGGGTCGTTACAAGATGGTATCAGAGCAAGGTCGTCCCGAGAAGTGAATCAACTGACTGGAAAATAACCAATTCACATGTTTATAGCTAGAGTAGCCACCACAACATATCTCTTGACATGAGCTCTTAGAAGTGTTGTTAGGTACCGTCTGTTTTGACGTTTCCATCTTGTTTCGCGTCTCCTTGCAGGAGATGCCTCGTCGTGGGACTGGCGAGACTGGCCGCGGGCGCGGCCGAGGACGAGGTCGGCGAGGTGGACGTGCTGTCGTTGACGTCTCGGTGGACCAGCCATCACTCCCTGGCATCCAGGCCCAGGACCTCGCCAGACTGATACGGGATATTGTACGAGAGGAGCTCCTGGGGTTGCAGAGGGGGAGTCCTCTGTGGGACCACGCGACAGACGCGGCGCTGGACACGAGGGAGGGGATGGGCCCCTGCCGCCCCCACCTTCCTCCGACACTTCTGTACACGAGGCACCTTCGCCTGGAGGTGCACCAGCACCTCCCCTACAGCGCCACTTCGAGCTTTTCGGACAGTTCCGGAAGCTGAAGCCCCCCTCCTTCAAGGGGGATGAGGACCCGACCGAGGCAGAGGACTGGCTTGAGCAGCTGGAGAAGATCTTCGACACCCTTCGCCCCCCGGTGGAGTGCCGCGTGGCCTTTGCCACATACCAGCTGGAGAGTGCGGCACACCGGTGGTGGAGGGCGGTCCGGGGACAGGAGAGGGACGAGCCGACATGGGACCAGTTCGTCACCCTCTTCTGCGAGCAGTACTTTCCCCAGACATGGCAGGACCAGAGGAGGCGGGAGTTCCACACTCTCCGCCAAGGGACGATGACCGTGAGCGCGTACCGCACGCGTTTCTTGGAGCTGTCCCGCTTTGCAGCGACAGCGGTAGCCACTGAGGAGGAGCGCCTTTGGAGGTTCACCGAGGGGCTCCGGCCTGCGATCCGGGGGTATGTCAAGCCCCTGAAGCTGCCGACGTTTTCGAGGGTGGTAGAGGCAGCTATGACTTACGAGGAGACCAACCCGTCCGCGCGAGAGACCGACGGCGGGCGGAAGAGGCCCTTTCAGCCAGACTTCTCACAGGGCCGGCGAGAACGGAGACACGTGGCGTCCGCAGGAGAGCCGTCACGTTGTGAAGGGCCATCAGTGGCCTTTGGGGGCCCTCGACAGGGACCAGTCGCCAGCCCCGGACCCCTGCCTAGCCGACAGCAGGGACTCACTGAGGGCGGGAGTCGGGTTCCCCTCTGCTACCAGTGTGGCCAGCCGGGCCACGTCAGGAGGGACTGCCCATCTAGGGCAGGAGGTCAGCAGATACTTCCCGCGCAGAGCACTGGAGGGCGCGCAGGAGGCCGCGGTTCCCAGGCACGAGGAGGAGGACGGCAGTCGCGAGGAGGGTACCAGCCAGCACCTACCCGTCCGACGCAGAGTGTGGCTGCTTCGTCCGCACTTAGAGCTGAGGGGCGTATCAACGCCCTAACACACAGGGACGCCAGAGCATCGGGATCCGTGGTAGCAGGTATGGTTTCAGTTTCGGGCAGACTTGTTTACACGCTTTTCGATTCCGGCGCTACGCACTCGTTTGTCGCAGCCAGTTTCGCAGTTAGTTTGGACCAGGATTATACACTGTTAGAGAATCCGTTCGTAATCAGAGGTCCGAGTGGTCAGCTGTTTGTAGCTGAGGAGGTGTACACGGGTTGCGGGGTCAGCATCGGGGGACACAGCCCGCCAGCTGACCTGATTATGATACAGATGGAGGACTTTGGAGTGATTCTGGGGATGGATTGGCTGTCCGCTTACCACGCCTTGGTAGACTGTTTTGAGAGGAAGATTGTCTTCTCCATTCCGAAGTTGCCTTCCTTCGAGTTTCACGGGCAGCCAGTGGACGGAGGTTTCAGGTGCATTTCGGCACTTCGGGCGGCGAGACTTTTGAGCCAGGGGTGTGAGGGCTTCCTAGCTTGTGTGGTGGCAGAGCACAGCCCCGTGGCAGACTTCCAGAGCATCCCGGTGGTCAGAGAGTACCCCGACGTGTTTCCAGACGAGTTACCAGGACTACCGCCCGAGCGTGAGATCGAGTTTGAGATCTCACTAGTACTAGGGACCAGCCCCATCTCCACCGCGCCATACAGAATGGCACCGCTTGAGCTGCGAGAGCTCAAGTCTCAGTTGCAGGACCTTTTGGAGAAGGGTTTCGTGAGGCCCAGTGCGTCTCCCTGGGGAGCCCCGGTACTGTTTGTGAAGAAGAAGGATGGGACCCTACGCCTTTGTGTGGACTACCGACAGCTGAATAGGGTCACCATCAAGAACAGATATCCGCTGCCGAGGATTGACGATTTGTTTGACCAGTTGCGGGGTGCCACGGTGTTTTCCAAGATCGACTTGAGGTCTGGATACCACCAGTTGAGGATCAGGGAGACCGACGTCTCCAAGACAGCTTTCCGCACCCGGTACGGACACTACGAGTTTTTGGTCATGCCGTTTGGGCTGACCAACGCCCCCGCTGCCTTCATGGACCTGATGAACCGGGTGTTCAGACCGTACTTGGACCAGTTTGGGTGGTTTTCATAGATGATGTACTCATCTATTCTAGAGATCGGACGCAACACGGACAGCACTTGCGGATGGTTCTGGACACTCTGAGACGACGCAGGCTGTACGCCAAATACAGCAAGTGCGAGTTTTGGTTGAGGGAGGTGACCTTTTTGGGTCATGTGATCTCTGGAGACGGCCTGGCGGTGGATCCCGCCAAGGTCGAGGCAGTGCTCAGGTGGGAGAGACCGCGTTCAGTCACTGAGATTCGCAGTTTCCTGGGACTGGCAGGTTACTACAGACGGTCCATCAGAGGGTTTTCGCAGATTGCACGTCCTATGACACAGTTGACTCGGAAGGATGTGCCTTTCGCTTGGGCAGACGCCTGTGAGGCGTGTTTTCTGGAGCTGAAGGAGAGGTTGACCTCGGCTCCCGTGCTCACCATCCCTGACAGTAGTGGCGGGTTCGTTGTGTACACGGACGCTTCCTTGCAGGGGTTAGGAGGTGTGCTCATGTAGAGGGGTCACGTGGTCACTTACGCTTCGCGGCAACTGAAGCCCCATGAGCATACCTACCCTACCCACGATCTAGAGTTGGCAGCTGTTGTCTTCACGGGACTTCAGTTGCCGCGAAGCGTAAGCGACCACGTGACCCCTCTGCATGAGCACACCTCCTAACCCCTGCAAGGAAGCGTCCGTGTACACAACGAACCCGCCACTACTGTCAGGGATGGTGAGCACGGGAGCCGAGGTCAACCTCTCCTTCAGCTCCAGAAAACACGCCTCACAGGCGTCTGTCCAAGCGAAAGGCACATCCTTCCGAGTCAACTGTGTCATAGGACGTGCAATCTGCGAAAACCCTCTGATGGATCGTCTGTAGTAACCTGCCAGTCCCAGGAAACTGCGAATCTCAGTGACTGAACGCAGTCTCTCCCACCTGAGCACTGCCTCGACCTTGGTGGGATCCACCGCCAGGCCGTCTCCAGAGATCACATGACCCAAAAAGGTCACCTCCCTCAACCAAAACTCGCACTTGCTGTATTTGGCGTATAGCCTGCGTCGTCTCAGAGTGTCCAGAACCATCCGCAAGTGCTGTCCGTGCTGCGTCCGATCTCTAGAATAGATGAGTACATCATCTATGAAAACCACCACAAACTGGTCCAAGTACGGTCTGAACACCCGGTTCATCAGGTCCATGAAGGCAGCGGGGGCGTTGGTCAGCCCAAACGGCATGACCAAAAACTCGTAGTGTCCGTAGCGGGTCCGGAAAGCTGTCTTGGAGACGTCGGTCTCCCTGATCCTCAACTGGTGGTATCCAGACCTCAAGTCGATCTTGGAAAACACCGTGGCACCCCGCAACTGGTCAAACAAATCGTCAATCCTCGGCAGCGGATATCTGTTCTTGATGGTGACCCTATTCAGCTGTCGGTAGTCCACACAAAGGCGTAGGGTCCCATCCTTCTTCTTCACAAACAGTACCGGGGCTCCCCAGGGAGACGCACTGGGCTCACGAAACCCTTCTCCAAAAGGTCCTGCAACTGAGACTTGAGCTCTCGCAGCTCAAGCGGTGCCATTCTGTATGGCGCGGTGGAGATGGGGCTGGTCCCTGGTACTAGTGAGATCTCAAACTCGATCTCACGCTCGGGCGGTAGTCCTGGTAACTCGTCTGGAAACACGTCGGGGTACTCTCTGACCACCGGGATGCTCTGGAAGTCTGCCACGGGGCTGTGCTCTGCCACCACACAAGCTAAGAAGCCCTCACACCCCTGGCTCAAAAGTCTCGCCTCCCGAAGTGCCGAAATGCACCTGAAACCTCCGTCCACTGGCTGCCCGTGAAACTCGAAGGAAGGCAACTCCGGAATGGAGAAGACAATCTTCCTCTCGAAGCAGTCTACCAAGGCGTGGTAAGCGGACAGCCAATCCATCCCCAGAATCACCCCAAAGTCCTCCATCTGTATCATAATCAGGTCAGCTGGCAGGCTGTGTCCCCCGATGCTGACCCTGCAACCCGTGTACACCTCCTCAGCTACAAACAGCTGACCACTCGGACCTCTGATTACGAACGGATTCTCTAACAATGTATAATCCTAGTCCAAACTAACTGCGAAACTGTCTGCGACAAACGAGTGCGTAGCGCCGGAATCGAAAAGCGTGTAAACGAGTCTGCCAGAAACTGAAACCATACCTGCTACCACGGATCCCGAAGCTCTGGCGTCCCTGTGTGTTAGGGCGTTGATACGCCCCTCAGCTCTAGGTGCGGACGAAGCAGCCACACTCTGCATCGGACGGGTAGGTGCTGGCCGGTACCCTCCTCGCGACTGTGGTCCTCCTCCTCGCGCCTAGGAACCGTGGCCTCCTACGCGCCCTCCAGTGCTCTGCGCGGGAAGTATCTGCTGACCTCCTGCCCTAGATGGGCAGTCCCTCCTGACGTGGCCCGGCTGGCCACACCAGTAGCAGAGGGGAACCCGACTCCCGCCCTCAGTGAGTCCCTGCTGTCGGCTAGGCGGGGGTCCGGTGCTGGCGACTGGCCCCTGTCGAGGGCCCCCAAAGGCCACTGATGGCCCTGCACAACGTGACAGCTCTCCTGCAGACGCCACGTGTCTCCGTTCTCGCCGGCCCTGTGAGAAGTCTGGCTGAAAGGGCCTCTTCCGCCCGCCGTCGGTCTCTCGCGCGGACGAGTTGGTCTCCTCGTAAGTCATAGCTGCCTCTACCACCCTCGAAAACGTCGGCAGCTTCAGGGGTTTGACATAACCCCGGATCGCAGGCCGGAGCCCCTCGGTGAACCTCCAAAGGTGCTCCTCCTCAGTGGCTACCGCTGTCGCTGCAAAGCGGGACAGCTCCAAGAAACGCGTGCGGTACGCGCTCACGGTCATCGTCCCTTGGCGGAGAGTGTGGAACTCCCGCCTCCTCTGGTCCTGCCACATCTGGGGAAAGTACTGCTCGCAGAAGAGGGTGACGAACTGGTCCCACGTCGGCTCGTCCCTCTCCTGTCCCCGGACCGCCCTCCACCACCGGTGTGCCGCACTCTCCAGCTGGTACGTGGCAAAGGCCACGCGGCACTCCACCGGGGGGCGAAGGGTGTCGAAGATCTTCTCCAGCTGCTCAAGCCAGTCCTCTGCCTCGGTCGGGTCCTCATCCCCCTTGAAGGAGGGGGGCTTCAACTTCCGGAACTGTCCGAAAAGCTCGAAGTGGTGCTGTAGGGGAGGTGCTGGTGCACCTCCAGGCGAAGGTGCCTCGTGTACAGAAGTGTCGGAGGAAGGTGGGGGCGGCAGGGGCCCATCCCCTCCCTCGTGTCCAGCGCCGCGTCCGTCGCGTGGTCCCACAGAGGACTCCCCCTCTGCAACCCCAGGAGGAGGTGCTCGGGGCGGTGGGTGGAGCTCCTCTCGTACAATATCCCGTATCAGTCTGGTGAGGTCCTGGACCTGGATGCCAGGGAGTGGTGGCTGGTCCACCGAGACGTCAACGACAGCACGTCCACCTCGCCGACCTCGCCCTCGGCCGCGCCCGCGGCCAGTCTCGCCAGTCCCACGACGAGGCATCTCCTGCAAGGAGACGCGAAACAGAACGGAAACGTCAAAACAGACAGTACCTAACAACACTTCTAAGAGCTCATATCAAGAGATATGTTGTGGTGGCTACTCTAGCTATAAACATGTGAATTGGTTATTTTCCAGTCAGTTGATTCACTTCTCGGGACGACCTTGCTCTGATACCATCTTGTAACGACCCGGTTCCCGAGTCCCTACGAGACACGAGAACCGGACCGACTCGACTAATCCCAAGACCCAGTCGTCCAACGAGGAAGTAACCAAAAGACAGTAAAATAAACCACATTCTGCATGAATATAACTAACAGTAAGAAAGTATAGCAGTAAGGAAAGAAACTACTACAGTAGGCACCACCACAACAGTAAAACAACATTTATCATATAACAAAAACTGCAGGTAAAGAAGGTACAGCGGAAACAAAACTACTCACTAGAACAGAAACAAAAAGGGGTACAAAGCTGGGGTAACTCTACTGGACCCTACTCGGCCCAGCGTCCTCTGCAGCCGCCGACCCTGGCTGCTCAACACCTGGTCCTGAAAAAGGTAACGAGTGTAACACGTCAGCAAAACGCTGAGTAGAGTGGCAAACTAACTAAAGGCAACAGTAGAGTGTACAGTAGCTATTATGTTCTATTGCTTCCTTTATTTACATCTTTCAATTTTTCTCACTATTTCATTTATTTCTCAGATCCTTTACTTGATCTCGAATGTCCTCGTGGGACGATCTTGATTGCAGTCTTTTCCAAAAGTAGAAGTAGCACGTGGTGCTCTCCTGGCCGGGAGAGTCCCCCGTGGTGATCCTACCCTCAGTCAACCACCCCAAGGTCACTGACAGACGTAACGGTGACTACGGCACGCGCGATAAACGCACAGGTAGCTAGCCCGCACTGGCACGCGGTCAGTCGTTTCCGTTAACGGGTGCGCCCAAAGCACAGCATGGAACCAGGGCAGAGCCCTCTCAGTAACAGGGGTTCAACCCCTCCACAGTAACCAAACCGGGGCCTTGCCCCTCCACAGTCCGCGCACCCTCGCCTGACTACCCTGGTTTGCCCTAGTGGGCCTAACAAGTCGGTGAAGGAGGCTAGCAGAACCCCGGGGCCCGTGGGGTAGCTAGTACTCTCCTAACACTACTAGCTCTCCTCGGTACTACGTACACGAGGGCCAACAAGTCGGTACAGAGCGGCCAATCCTAACCCCGGGTCCCTGGGGCGGCTGGCCCCACTCTGCACTAAACAGGTACAGGTACTTCCCTTGGTACTGCGTACCCAAGAGACAGTACAAACTACATCTCAGTTCCATTCCTTTTTCTTTCCAGGAGTTCCACTCCTAACTCCCCGTAGGGTTCCAGCTCTTTATTTCAGAACATCATATGTTTCACTTTCCAGATTCACGTTCTCAAATTCCATGATCTCAAACATGTTTCTTTATTCATAACAGGCAGCTGTTAATTAAATTTACAGGTAGCTTTATATATTCCTTTCCATTTTTCTAAGACTACAGTAATATACATTCCACTAGTTTTTCCATCCTAGGATTCATGCCATATCCTAGGATCTATCATACAATCTAGTTTTCCGGCCCTAGGATTCATGCAACACCTAGGAGCTATCATTCCATATATTTCTCATTCCTAGGATTCATGCAAAGCCCTAGGTTCTAGTTATGGTTCCATACTTTAACAGATTTTATTAATACTTAAAACCACTCTACCAGGTACAACGGGAGTAATGGGGGCGTGATCGGGAATCCCGCGCGCCTCCGCGACTCTCAAGACTGCAACCGAACGAGGTCCTATCACAAGGATCAAACACAAGGAGTGTCTCAAAATAGTGTATAGCTACTGTAGGCGGGTAGAGGAATTAATTCTGAAATGAACGCAACTCGAATCGCGGAAAACGGAGCCCAAACGGGCCCTAAACGGGTCGAGAAAGACGATACTGTGCAAAATCAGACGTCTGGAACTCCTTCCAGACGTCTTAAACGGTGGATCAGAGAATTACCTGTTCGGCTTGGTTCCCCGGACGTCCAGAAGTCTGCGGGGACGTCTGCCTATATCCAAGACGTCCGATGGTCCCTCCGGACGTCTGGAGGTCACTCCCGCCGTCTGGTACAACTTCCAGACGTCTGATTCGCAAAGGATGACTAATCAGAGCACCTGCGCACAGCCAACCCCCCTCCCTCAGTACGGTCAGTCGACAAGAAGGAAGAAGAAAGCGGAAACTCACTTTCAGACGTCTGTATGATCTCACAGACGTCGACCCTGCCGTCTGGATATCAATCCAGACGTCTGATTCTGGAAATTTTTTCCAGAATCAGAACCCTGCTCGGCCTCTGCTCGCGACGCCTCCCGCGTCGCACCTCGCGCGTCTGCTGCTCAGCCCGCACAGGTCCCTCTCCGCGACGCTCCGCGCCCCCTGCGCCTTCCGCCGGCCGGCAAGCCGCTCTTGGCGAGCTCGCCCTCACGGCAGAGCCCCGCCTTCGCACGCCGCAGCTCCTCCGCGCTCACTGCGGCTGCCGCTGCCGCTGCGCCCTCGCGTCCGCTCGCTCTCGCGCACAGGCAGGAGAAGAAGGAGGAAGATGGTGAAGACGGGAGGGGAGGCGCGCCCCCCCTTTTAACGCCGCGCGGAGAGGAGAGAGAAGGCGGTCGCAGCCGCCTGCAGCCGTAGAGAAAGAGGGCAGAAACGCAGGTCTGCGCGCATAGGCGCGCAGACGAATCTCCCGTGCGAACCTAACTGTTCTCCAGACGTCTGTAAACTATTCCGGACGTCTGGTCAGACGTCTGGATTTGATCCCAGACGTCTGGTACGACGTCTGGGCCACCTCCCAGACGTCTTAAAAGGCGTCTGGGGCACGCGCTCGTTATATATATGTCTATATATATATATTTATATATATATATATCTATATATATATGTATATATGTAACGACTCGGTTCCCGAGTCCCTACGAGACACGAGAACCAGACCGACTCGACTAATCCCAAGTCCTAGTCGTCCAACGAGGAAGTAACCAAAAGAGCAGTAAAATAAACCACATTCAGCATGAATATAACTAACAGTAAGGAAGTACAGCAGTAAGGAAAGAAACTACTATAGTAGAAACCACCACAACAATAGAACAACATTTATCATATAACAAGAACTGCAGGTAAAGAAAGTACGGCGGAAACAAAAACTACTCACTACAACAGAAACAAATGAGGTACAAAAGACTGTGGTAAACTCTACTGGACCCTACTCGGCCCAGCGTCCTCTGCAGCCGCCGACCCTGGCTACTCAACACCTGGTCCTGAAAAAGGTAACGAGTGTAACACGTCAGCAAAACGCTGAGTAGAGTGGCAAGCTAACTAAAGGCAACAGTAGAGTGTACAGTAGCTATTATGTTCTACTACTTCCTTTAATCACATCTTTCAATTTTCTCACTATTTCATTTGTTTCTCAGATCCATTACTTGATCTCGAATGTCCTCGTGGGAACGATCTTGATTGCAGTCTTTTCCAAAAGTAGAAGTAGCATGTGGTGCTCTCCTGGCCGGGAGAGTCCCCCGTGGTGATCCTACCCTCAGTAAACCACCCGAAGGTCACTGACAGACGTAACGGTGACTACGGCACGCGCGATAAACGCACAGGTAGGTAGCCCGCACTGGCACGCGATCAGTCGTTTCCGTTAACGGGTGCGCCCAAAGCACAGCACGGAACCAGGGCAGAGCCCTCTCAGTAACAGGGGTCCAACCCCTCCACAGTAACCAAACCGGGGCCTTGCCCCTCCACAGTCCGCGCACCCTCGCCTGACTACCCTGGTTTGCCGTAGTGGGCCTAACAAGTCGGTGAAGGAGGCTAGCAGAACCCCAGGGCCCGTGGGGTAGCTAGTACTCTCCTAACACTAGTAGCTCTCCTCGGTACTACGTACACAAGGGCCACCAAGTCGGTACAGAGCGGCCAATCCTAACCCCGGGTCCCTGGGGTGGCTGGCCCCACTCTGCACTAAACAGGTACAGGTACTTCCCTTGGTACTGCGTACCCAAGAGACAATACAACTACATCTCAGTTCCATTCCTTTTTCTTCCAGGAGTTCCACTCCTAATTCCCCGTAGGGTTCCAGCTCTTTATCTCAGAACATCATATGTTTCACTTTCCAGTTTCATGTTCTCACAATCCATGATCTCAATCATGTTTCTTTATTCATAACAGGCAGCTGTTAATTCAATTTACAGGCAGCTTTATATTCCTTTCCATTTTTCCAAGACTGCAGTATTATACATTCCACTAGTTTTTCCATCCTAGGGTTCATGCCACATCCTAGGATCTAGCATACAACTAGTTTTCCAGCCCTAGGATTCATGCAATGTCCTAGATTCTAGTTATGGTTCCATACTTTAACAGATTTTAATAATAAACTTAAGCCACTCTACCAGGTACAATGGGAGTAATGGGGGCGTGATCGGGAATCCCGCGTGCCTCCGCGACTCTCAAGACTGCAACTGAACGAGGTCCTATCATAAGGATCAAACACAAGGAGTGTCTCAAAACAGTGTATAGCTACTGTAGACGGGTAGAGGAATTAATTCTGAAAAGAACGCAACTCGAATCGCGGAAAATGGAGCCCGAACGGGCCCTAAACGGGTCGAAAAAGACGATACTGTGCAAAATCAGACGTCTGGAACTTCTTCCAGACATCTTAAACAGTGGATCAGAGAATTACCTGTTCAGTGTGGTTTCCCAGACGTCCAGAAGTCTGCGGGGACGTTTGTCCTAGCTCCTAGACGTCCGATGGTCACCCCGGACGTCTGGAGGACACTCCCGCCGTCTGGTACAACTTCCAGACGTCTGATTCGCAAAGGATGGCGAATCAGCGAACCTGCGCACAGCCAAATCCCTCTCTTAGTACGGTCAGTAGACAGGAAGGAAGAAGAAAGTGGAATACACACCTTTCAGACGTCTGTATGAGCTACCAGATGTCGTCCTCGCCGTCTGCCTATCAACCCAGACGTCTGATTCTGGAAATTTTTCCAGAATCAGGGCGCTACTCGGCCTCCGCTCGCGACGCCACCCGCGTCGCACCTCGCGCGCATGCTGCTCAGACTGCAGCAGGTCCCTCTCCGCGTCGTTCCGCGCCCCCTGCGCCCTCCGCCGGCCGGCCAAGCCACTCCGGCGAGCTCGCCCTCGCAAGCTGCACCTCCTCTGCGCTCACTGTGGCCGCCGCTGCCGCCCTCGCGCTCGCACTCACGCTTACGCTCACTGGATGAAGGAGAAGAAGGAGAAGACGGTGCAGACGGGAGGGGAGGCGTGCCCTTTTAATGCCTCGCGAGGAGGAGAGAGATGGATTCGCGGCAGGGGAATCCTGCAGCCGCAGGAGGGAAGAAGGCGAATATGCGGTCTGCGCGCTCAGGCGCGCAGACGACTCGCATGTGTCGAAAATAACGGATTTCCAGACGTCTGGAAACTATCCTAGACGTCTGGTAAGACATCTGGACAACCCTCCAGACATCTTAAAAGACGTCTGCGCCACACGCTCGTTACAATATAACAAACTCAAAGGAAGTTTCATCCCCGAAACATGCGCTAACTAGGGTGCGGGAAAAGACGTTCGAATAACCATAACAAACTCAAATAGGACCGAAGCCAGTCCGAAAAGACGTACCCGTGAAAAGCTCCGGGTACCGCTCCCGCATTGCCGCCTCAGGCTCCCAGGTAGCCTCCTCGTACCGCTGGTTCCTCCACAAAACCTTTACCAGGGGTACTTGCTTTCGCCTCAACCGGCGGACGGCTCGGTCTAGGATCTGCACTGGCCGCTCGGGGTAGGTCAGGTCGTCGCTCACCTCGACGCTCTCATGACTCAGTACGTGACTGGAATCGGCTACGTACTTCCTGAGGTTGGACACGTGGAACACGTCGTGCACACCAGAAAGCTGCGGGGGAAGGGCAAGTCTGTAAGCAACGGGTCCAACCCACTCCAGGACCTCAAAGGGCCCCACAAACCTCGGCGTGAGCTTCCCTCTCACCCCAAACCTCTGTAAGCCCTTCATGGGCGAAACACGAAGGAAGACGTGGTCCCCAACCTCGAACCGCACCTCTCTGCGTCAGCGATCCGCGTAGCTCTTCTGTCTGCTCCTGACAGTGCGGAGTCGTTTGTGGATCTGCTCAACTACCTCCTGACTCTGCCGGATCAACCTGGGGCCAACCTCCCACTTGGTCCCCACCTCAACCCAACTTAAGGGTGCCGTACACTTCCGTCGTACAGAGCCTCGTAGGGAGCCATGCCGATGCTCGAGTGATAACTGTTGTTGCATGCAAACTCCGCCAGGGGCAGGTGCTTCTCCCAAGAGCCCCTCCAGTTCAGTACACAGGCATGCAAAAGGTCCTCAAGTGTCTGTATCGTGCGCTCAGACTGTCCGTCCGTCTGGGGGTGGTAAGCCGTGCTAAACCTCAACCTCGTCCCCAAGGCCTGCTGAAACTCAGCCCAAAACTGGGACGTAAAGCGGGTATCCCGGTCGGATACGATCTCCCGCGGTACTCCGTGTAGTCGCACTACATCACGGATATACCTCTCTGCCAACTGTGCTGGTCCCAAAGTGACTCGGATCGGCAAGAATCGCACCGTCTTCGTCAATCTATCTACTATTACCCAGACTGCGTCGTGTTCCCGCTGGGTAACAGGTAAGCCCACCACCAAGTCCATGGTGATGCTCTCCCACTTCCACTCTAGCACTGGAAGCGGCTGAAGCGGCCCTGCAGGACTCTGATGCTCGGCTTTCACCTGCTGGCACACTAAGCACTGCTGCACGAACTCACCCACATCCCGCTTCATCCCTCTCCACCAAAACTCGCGACTCAAGTCATGGTACATTTTCGAGTTTCCGGGATGTATGGTGAATCTGGAACCGTGTGCCTCAATCAGGAGCTCTCTGAACAGCTCCTCGTCTCTGGGAACGCACAACCGTCCCCTCAAGCGTAACACCTGGTCTGTGAAAGAGAAGTCCCCTGGGTCCCCTGATAGTACTCTGTCGCGCAAAGACTGCAAGTACGGATCAGCCATCTGTCCTGTGATGATACGGTCTATCAGCTCTGGCCTGGTCTGCCGTGTCACCGTCACTGCCCCACAGTATCCTCGTAACTCTAGAGGTCGCCAACTACCCACCTCCTCCAAAAGGCTCCAACTCTGTAACTGTAGACTGGCCAAGCGTGCGGGCGCCTTACGGCTCAAGGCGTCAGCCACCACATTGGCCTTTCCCGGGTGGTAGGAGATGCTGCAATCGTAGTCCTTCAGGAGCTCCAACCAACGTCTCTGTCTCATGTTGAGCTCCTTCTGGTCAAAAAGATATCTGAGGCTCTTGTGATCTGTAAAAATCTCGAAGGTCTCACCGTACAAGTAGTGCCTCCAGGTCTTCAGCGCGAAGACAACAGCTGCCAACTCTAGGTCGTGGGTGGGGTAGGTATGCTCATGGGGCTTCAGTTGCCGCGAAGCGTAAGCGACAACATGACCCCTCTGCATGAGCACACCTCCTAACCCCTGCAAGGAAGCGTCCATGTACACAACGAACCCGCCACTACTGTCAGGGATGGTGAGCACGGGAGCCGAGGTCAACCTCTCCTTCAGCTCCAGAAAACACGCCTCACAGGCATCTGTCCAAGAACCCGTTTGCGGAGTAAAATCCTAAGAGCTAGGTTAGTTTTAAAGCATAAAAATGATGATAAACTGGTGTTTATCAGTCGGTGCCTCAACCTCGCACTGAGGGGCGCGGGTTCGAAACGCCCGCCGCATCCCAAATCCGCGCGATCTAATGCGCGTTCAATTACAGCCGTTCATCTGCGATCGAATGGCATGGAAGCAAGCGACGCGGCGCGATCGCTAATGCTCACGCCAGATGCGCGTGATGACGCGTGCGCATAGTGCTCGTGAGGCACGATTTGAAGTGCGCTTAGCACGCGATCTCGACCTTTCGATCTGCGATCGAATGGTCCTCAGCAGCCGCACACAGATCACCGAGAAGAAAAAGAACACACACATAAGGGATCGACGGGTAGGGGGCTACACTGACGGTTTTGTCATGGGTTTAGTGACGTCTCGGATGTCGCTAAAGCCCCTACTTCATTTGGAAGGCCCTTCTTCCTATATAAACCCCTTCCAACTACCCATGTAAATCATTGACTACACTTGCAAGCCTCCTATCCTACTCCTTGCCATCCTTAGCACCTTTTTGTGATAGCTGGAGCCGACGAGCCGCCGACGGAGCCCTCCTCCACCGCCGTGGCCGCCTCGCCGTCTTCTCTCTCTCTCTCTCTCTCTTTCTCTAGCTTAGCTTTACTTTACTTGTGCTTAAGCATTTATCTAGAGTTGTAATTGTAAAATTGAAGTTGCATGTTAAATGATGATGTTCCCTATCTAGTTATTGCCTCTCTTTTTCTTAGGTTTCTTTCATCCTGATTTACACGAATGCTGTGCTAAAAAGAACTCTAACCCTACTCTCTCTCTTTCTCTCTCTTACTTGCTTTTCTCCCACGTTTTCTCGCAAACAAAACACGCCATTTCCGTGACAACTAAGTGACAGAAAAACCCAATTTCATGCCTCCCTGTATTCGACACTCGGACTCACATCTGATTCTTTATTTAAAATCGACGCAGCAAACGTGAGCTACAACGACTGATTTACACAAACGCGTCCGGAGTGCATCAGGAACTCTTCCAATCAAATTGTGTTTTCGGGCTTCTCCTAAATTAGAACTAAAAGAACCAAATTTTCTTTAAGAAATGAATTAGGGTGATCACTATTTACACACGACCAAGTGTGTGTGAAATGTGGATGCTTAGGTTATGAGGACCCGTAAACCAAAAGGTAGAAAACGACATCAGGTACTACCCAACCTTTAACTCAAACCCTAGCTTTCCTTCCTCAACCTCTTAAGGAATGGTCCACAACTTAACTCCTACTTAAGTTTTTAAGTCCATAAAGGACCCTAAAGGTCTAAAGCTAGTATCTCAACTTAGGTTCTAAATTCAGACACCTAGAGTCAACTTAGTCTAACCTAAAGCTCTGGTTTGCCTAAGAATGCAGGGTCCAGCCAGTTAAGCTCAATGCAGAATGTTTTTTTTTTTTTTGTTTTTTTGTTTAATGCAAATGTATGCAATGCAGAATGCTTTAACTAAATGAATGAATACACTATGTCTAAATGCTATGTATATCCCCAAGTACACCCCCTGCTTAAAATCTGCAATGTCCCCATTGCATAGAACGATATTACCTGGGTCAAAGATAGGTTGCCGTTATTTTGCTAGTAGTTGAGTAGCCAAAGAACCTACAAATCAAGTTAAATGATCACAGAAATAGGCCCTAAAAATGAACAAAGTAATGCTGGCCTAGAAAATAGGTAACCTAGGATGTTGGCAAGCTGATGATGAATCCCGATAACAAATGCTCGCCCAACCAGGATGGGAATGAAATCATCCCAGGTCACCAGAGGAGGTTCTAAAAGAAAAACTGGCATAACAACCTCCAAAGGGGTAGGGGGAGGATAACAAGGATCCTCCAAAAGGAATGGGGAAGGAATGGTGCAAAAATAAACCCCCAGGGTGATGAACTGACCATAGAAAGCATCACTCCATACCCGGTACCCCATTATAAGAGATATTGATCTGTTAAGCCCCCCGGTCAAAATAGTAGTGAGCATGTCTTTACGCTAGGGATTGTCTAGGGTGTCTAAGTTTCGAGGTTGCGGGATGGCCATAAGATCAAGGTTGGGTCTAATCGAGTTAGTGTCCATTCCTAACAACCTTCCAAATTCCTCAATCGCATCCCTAGCATCCCTTGTACTATCACAAGTATCTTCCTGCACTTCATCAGTGATCATTTTAAGGTATGGAGTCAAAATTTCACCTTCAGACATAGGCGAATCAGAGGGTGACTCCGAATCAAATGAAAGCAGGTTGGAAGCAACAAATCTTGGGATTATCCTATCAATGTCATCCCCAGGTTCTTGTTCTTTACTTAAATCCTCCCCGGAGTCTATATGTGAATCCACATTAATCTCAAAAGTTGCTTCCAAATTTTCCATTATTTCATCATGAGAGATATCATCAATAGGTGTGCTAAGGAAACTAATTTAGTCAACCTTGTGACATCCTTGGGGGTTAATTCTTCAAATAAGACATAATCACCCTTAGTGTCACTCCAAATCTTGAATGTAGGTTCCTCATATAATTCATCCTTCTACTCATCATACGATTCATCATGTACTCGAGGTCTAGAATCATCTAAAATCTTAGCAGATCCCCTAGGGCACTCTATTTGGGGTAAATGGTTAACACTGGTAACATCGGACTCCTCAGATAGGTGAATTTCTTCAAAGTTAGGTTCCCTAAGGGTGGACTTGAGTTCCATCTTGTGATTAGAAGGGAGGATGGGATTAACAACTTGACTTCGGCCCACTTCATCAAATGTGACGAAAATACTATCATCTAGGCCGACGTTTTCCAATGGTCCCATCATTCCCTTCTTTTGACTCCAATATAATTCAAGTGGATACTCAACCTGATCATCATCTTCCTCGAGTTGCCACCTTTCTTCATCCAATGCATAGCTACTTTCATTCATATCCTCCTCCCACTTAAGGCATGGACCCCTCAAGGAAGTGTCATCTAGCGGGGAGGTTTCAAAATCAATCCTCGAAAAGTAGCTATTCTCCCTTACATAATCCCCAAAATTTCCCTCCAACTTAGGGTGTGGCTCTCCCACAGGAGATGCATCTAACGTAGAGGGGTGCACTTCATCCTCAATGGGGTAGATTAGGTGGCTAATTTCTTTTTCTTGTTGGCCTACTCCCGAAGATTCTCCTAATAATCCTCAATGGGGTAGATTGGGTGGCTAATTTCTTTTTCTTGCTGGCCTACTCTCGAAGATTCTCCTAATAATTCAATTTCATCTTATATTTTCTGTATTTGCATCTTCAAGGAGGAGAGGTCATCATTTCTATCAGAAGAGAAGTCAGGCTCAGGCTTATAGTACCTAGGAGTTTCTATCCAACCATTATAATCATTCAGGGAGGGTGGGTTGGGTATTTCTATGGTGTGTGGGATATTAGGCAAGGCAAATCCTGCTCCTAGGTTCTGCTCACTGATTTGGGGCTTAACTAGGCCAATATTCCTATAATAGGAGTAAAGGGATCCCAATGATTGTCATTATGTCCATCAAAGGATGGACCATCTCGGTGCATGGGATCAAAGATTGCAGAGTGGGGGTAAGGGTGTGGGCAAGATGTGAAAGGATAAAAGTCAACGTGGTCCATTCTAACTCACACCACAATCATATTCCCTAAGCAAACACAAACCATAGGACTTTTTAGGTCTTTAATCAGTTAGGCTTTTGAGATTTTAAGTCCACTTGTAGGTGACAAATCAAGTTATCAAAACAGTTACGCACCTACTTGTCGACCTACGATACGCCTAAAAAGACCTAACTGGGACTTAGGTGATCCTCCCTAAAGCCCAAAAAGTTTAGTCACCACCAAACATGGCAAAGAGGGATGCAAGTAGGGTCAAACCCTTCCTTTGAAGCGTTGCTTTCGCAATACTTCTTAACTACCCTCAATCAGCAAGGTTTGGAGGCAACTTCACCTCTAAACTAAAGTTCGGGTCACTTTAGACCCCAGTAATAGGAGGCTCTAGTCCTAGTGGTTCGAAACCTAAGGAGTGTCTAAACATGTGCCATGGTACAAGAGATATAAGTGTGCATACACCGTAAAAGATTTTGAATTTTGAATTGCACACCAAGTTTGAAATTCAGGTCCTTGGTTTTAAATGTCCTTCCTTTAATTAGTCCTTTTTCAAAAAATTAAATATGACCACTTGTTAGATCTATTCAAATCAAACTTGGTGGTCTTTGAAATTAAGGTCCACATGCAATGCGTGAACAAATATGGATGCAAAGTCCAGAAAATGTACCTTGCCTTCTGCAAACAACGATGCAAGAGTGCATGCAATGCAGAAAATCAAGTCTAGAAGCTGCTCATTCACACCTAAATGGTCGTCCTAGGGGCAGGCGGCTTCTAGTAGGTATCTCGTGCCTTTTTATTATATATATATATATACACATATATCTAATTATGCACAAACAAAGAAAAGGATAAACAACCACAAAATAAAATAAAAACCTAGATCTAAAGAAAAGGGAACAGGCTCCCAAAAAATATTACCCAACATGGGCCTAAAATAAAATCGGGGAACAAACCCCTAAAAATGTACCCCAGAACAAGGGTTTTCCAAATGAATGTACTAAAATAAAGAGAAGAAAGAAAAGTAAAAACTATCTACAACTAAATGGGTGAGATGAAGATGTGGTCCTCCAGATATCTCCTCCAACGGTGGAAACAAAGTCCACCAAGGTGTTGCTGAGGCGGGCATGATGCTCCTTCTCCCAATGTTGCAACTCCACCGACAATGTCAAGGATCGCCTAATCTTTGAGGTTGGTGTGACAAGATGTCTCCAAATACGCGTACCTCACACCAAATAGATAATTGAATTGAAATATGCCTCAAATAAAATGTGAACAAATAATTAAATAAATGCGAGTCTAATAGGGTCGTTGCCTCCCCGGCAACGACACCATTTGATGGGTTGATTTTCTCTTTGGAAAATGATGATTAAAATGATATTTCGTTGTATTTCTAAGTGGTGGAAAATTGACTAATCAAAACAATTAAAATAACCACTCAATTAGGAGCGGGTCGTGTCCATAGGGAGGCATTACCTATTACGAACTCGCAAGGGTCAAAAATCGATGTTCACTATTAATTTCGTCAAGAAATCGAGCCAAATCTGCCTTCAGATTAAGGAAACAACAAGAGATCACACTGAAATGGCATTTATGAGAAAGAGGAAGGTCACTTGCATAAATTAGCCATAATATTTAATTAATAAATTCAAAAATCTCACTCTTGCAATGGCAATGAAATGTAATTACCAATGCCACAAGAAATAGAGCATTTCCTTTGTAGGTTCTCACGCACGATGGAGGAGATGATCGGCAGCGTGGTCTTCACCGGAGGTGGGCAAGGCCGATGCACACCCGACGGTGGTGGCGGCGAGGTGTGGCATGGCCAGAGTCGGTCGAACGAAGCAGAGAGGGGCGGCGATGGGTTGGTTGCTGCTGCTATGAAGCAGCTCGACCTGTGAGTTGGAGGCGAGGAGGCGTAGGGGGACGCATGCATGTGTGGGATGGTTGCTATGCACGGCACAAGAGGGCAGTGCGTGCTGGAGATGTGTGCAGGTGGAGGCGCAGCGAGTGGACGTGCGCGAGCGGAGCTGCTAGAGGACATGCAGCCGCACGCGTAGTGCTGCAGTTGCAACTGCTGCGTGGACCGGTAGTGCCTACACGTGGTGCGGGAGGGTTGTACGTGCTGGGCAGCTGCACGCGCGAGCGCACTGCTGGCCGTGCGTGGAAGGGTAGCTGCTGGCCGTGCTACTGGTGTGGCAAGGCAAGGAGGTGTGGGCAGCCTGCAGCATGCGTTGCACGCAAGATGAGGCCGGCTGTTGCTGTTCACTTTTTACGTGAAGGTGGTCACGATGAGGCTAAGGAGAGGAGGGTGACGTTGAGGACGATGACAGTGAGGTGTGGTGGTCTGCGGTGGTGGTGGGTTTGTTGAGGTCTGCAAATAGAGTAATGAAGATGAAGATGAATAGTATCATGCAAAAGAAAAGAAAAGAGAGAATAGAGAGAGAAGAAAGTTCTTTGTGTGGTCGACGAGGCACATGCTCACGGTAAGTGGCTGAGCTCGCCGGCTTGGCGCGGTGGCCTGTCACTCCGCCGACCCACAATGTGGCGAGGCTCGGCTATGGAGACCACAGTGATGGGTGAATGCACGGTGATGGGGCAGGCAGCGTCTCCCAGTGCCCGGCTGCCTCCTCCTCTCCCTTGTAGTCTCAGCTGGCCTGACCAGATCCACCTCTCCTGCTCGTCCTTGAATGCGGGCCTCCAGTGCAGGCAACTGGTGGCAGAGAGGTGCATATTTACTGCAGAGAAGAGAAAATAAATAATAAAAAGGTTGGTTTATTTATGTACAAACCCTCAATAAAATGTTAATTATAATATATGCATATAATGTAACCTAAAGACTAATGCATGTTATTCTAATGCATGCTAAATAATTTATATATGGAATGCATACAAGCACATATATATAAACTAAATTATTTATATCTTAATGCATGCTATGTATATGCTAATATTAATCTAATGCCTAGTCACTTAAGTAATTAATTATCCCACAAATATGTGCTCATCAGATTCCGTGAAGATGCACTACATCTCTGATGTATCGCTCTACTAGTTGTGCTAGCCCAAAGGTGACTCAGATCGTCAAGAACCACGTCGTCTTCGTCAACCTGTCTACTATCACCCAAACTATGTCGTGTCTTTGCTGTGTAACCGGTAGCCCCACTACCAGGTCCATGGTGATACTCTCCCACTTCCACTCTGGCACAAGAAGTGGTTGTAGAAGCCCTGTAGACCTTTGGTGCTCGACCTTCACTTGCTGGCATACTAAGCACTGCTAGACAAACTCACCAACATCCCACTTCATTCCCCTCCACCAGAAATCGCGTCGTAGATCATGGTACATCTTTGTGTTCCTGGGATGTATGGTGAACCTGGACTCGTGTGCCTCAGTCAGGAGCTCTCTCAACAGCTCCTCATCTCTAGGAACGCACATACGTCCCCTCATACGCAGTATCTCATCAGAGAAAATAAAATATACTGGGTCCCCTGTTAACACCCTGTCCCACAATGTCTGCAAATATGGATCGTCCATCTATCCCGTAATGATACGGTCTATCAGCTCTGGTCATGCCTGCCACATCATTGTTACTGCCCCACAGTGCCCTCGTGACACCTGGGGTCACCAACTACCCACCTTCTCCATGAGTCTCCAACCCTGTGCATGTAAGCTGGCCAAGTGGGCGGGTGCCTTCCGGCTCTAGGCATCGGCTACCACATTGGCCTTCCCTGGGTGATAGGAGATACTGCAGTCATAGTCCTTCAGGAGCTTTAAATAATGCCTCTGTCTCATGTTGAGCTCCTTCTGATCAAACAGGTACCTAAAGCTCTTATGATTCGTGAAGATCTCAAACGTCTCACCATACAAGTAGTGCCTCCATGTCTTCAGTGCGAAGAAAACTATTGCTAACTCCAAGTCATGGGTGGGGTAGTTATGCTCATGGGACTTTAGTTGCCGTGAAGCATAAGCGACAACGTGGCCCCGCTGCATGAGCACACCACCCAACCCTTACAACGAGCCATCAATGTAAACAACGAACCCGCCATTGCTGTCTGGGATGGTGAGTACAGGAGCTGAAGTCAGTATCTCCTTCAACTCCTAAAAGCACAACTCACACTCATCTGTCCAGGTGAATGGCACATCCTTTGAGGTCAGCTGGGTCATAGGAAGTACGATCTGAGAGAATCCCCTGATAAACCACCGGTAGTAGCTTGCTGATGAGAACCTCATCATGAGCCATAACTAGCTCATTTTGACCCAATACAAAGGATAAAAGCTCCTACATAACTCAAGGAAAGGCTTAACTCAGAGAATTCTGAGTTTAAGGAGAAAACAAGTCATAAGGGGTAAAAATGCAATTTTACCAGTATAATATGCATACAGGGTAATTCAGGGTCCAAACATAGGTCAAAGCAACTTAATAAGAATAAAAGTGGGATGAGATGATCTAGCAAGGGCTACAGAAATTCCAAGGAACTAAATGATAATCTGTAACCCTAAAACAAACCCACTTCAATTCACGAGGTTCAAGGCAAAGCAAAAATGGAATAAACCCTCTAAAATTCATAGAAAAATAATCTCTAGGGTTTAGAACCTTCAATTTGACCTTAGGAACCCATCTTGACCTACATTGAGAACCATACCCAATTAATAACTTAATTTGGGTTTTTACGTAAATTGACCAGTCAAACAAGGTTTAATCTGGAAATAAAATTCACCATCAGATTCCTTAGGTCCTAATTAGTCATGTATAAAAACATGAGCCTAAGAAGAAACCTTCTTGACCAACTTTACACTTTGGTCCTCATATATTTACTTTTTGGCCCTCAACTTTTGAACCCTCTCATTTTGGCCCCTAACTCTCCTTCGTTCTTTGCGTTCAGGTCCCCCCTGCAAAACCTGCCAGCACCATGCTCCGGCGACCTTGCGCGGAGCATGGCGCCGCGCAGGGTGAGGGGGAGAGCCTGGCAAGTAAACCGAGGGTGCCCTACGTCGTCAGCCGTCGCAGGGACACCCCCCTGGTCGCTGTAACCCACCATACTGGCCGTGCGAACGCACGGACGGTATGGGTTTCCATCTCCGGCGTCCTCCGGCGAGGGAGACACATCGTCTCCCTCCGCCTTCCTCCCTGATTCGGTCCCTATAAATACCCCCTTCGCTCCACCGTTCTTCCCAGCTCAGATCTGACGGAGAAAACCCCCAACTTTCCTCTCTTCTCACTCCGGCAGACGCCCACCAGCTCCGGCGGTTCTTCCTCCTCCTCCTCTTCGCTCTGCCGCAATACCAGCAGCAGAGACTTCTTCCCCTGCTCTTCCCGCGCCACGCCGCACCCAGCTGGCGCCTCTCCGGCCCTCTGCTCGCCGCCGCCCCTTCCCCCGGGCATCTTCTTCTCCGGCGACAGTCGATACGACTGTCGCCCGCTCCGGCCCCTCCTCCTCCTGCTAAGTAGGTAGAGCTCCTCCTCTTCCTCCCCTCTTCCTTTTCCTCACTTTAAACATCTACTGTCGCCCTCGATTCCGACCCCTCACCCTCACCTTCTCCGCCTCCGGCCATCCTCCGGCGAGCCGCTCCCATCACCCCAGCAACCCACACGGCTCGCCGACCACCGCAGAACCTCCGCCTCCTCACCCTGATCAACCCCCGCCCTTCCACTTCCCCCACATCACCCTCTGCAACCCCACCGAACAAACCCATCTTCCGACCCACAGTCCGACCTAGGGCAGCCCTTGCACGCCGCCCCATGCCTCGCCACCACCCACACGAGCTTCGCCGCACTCTGGCGAAGCTCCCGGCACCTTCTGATTAGGCCGAGAGGCCGTTTTGCTGTGAACAGGTCACCCGACCTCCGCCGCCATTGCCGTGCAGAAGGAGCTGCTTCCGCCTGCAGCTGCAGGTGCGCCACACCCAGATTCGACTCCCAGGCCTTGCGAGGCACTTCGACAAAGCGTCAGGCTGCAGCTGAAGCGAAGCCCTCGCGCGAAGGCCTCGCGTAACGCCGCAATTACCAGCTGTCTCCTCCGCGTGGGCGCCAACTCGGGGTGGGACATTTAGTCCCACCTCGGAAAACTCTGAAGAGGCGCAGCGGTATAAAGTGAAAAAGTGCTGGAGGCTTATTGCCTCAGCACACGGGGTGAGGTCCCCTTCACCCGCCCGGTTACCCGGTCTCGTCCGCGCTCACGCCCCGCGGACCTGGCCCGACCCGACTTAGACTGACCTGCACTCCTCGCCCACCACGCACGCCGGTGGGCCTGGACCCGGGCGTGACCCGTACCCGGCTACCCGGCAGCTCTGGGAGAGCTATCCCATGAGCGGATTCTGTGAGAGAGAGACGCGGGGGAGGGTAGAGATAGGTTTTGCCCCTCTCTCTGATCAAGCTGTGTAAGTGTGCAGGCACAGGTGAAGAAGAACCGTGGAAGAAGACGAAAGCTGAAGGAAGGAGGATCACCGAGCGGCACTGTAGCAGTTGCAGTTTAAGTCGTCTGATTGGAAAATCAGACGACGTCCTGAAGGCAAAGAAGGAGAAGGAAGGCGAGGCAGAGGAGAACGCAGAGAGGCCAAGACAAGAACTGAAAGAATAAGAAGAACACGAGAAGAAGAAGGTCTGAAGAAAAGAAGAAGGTCTGAAGAAAAGAAGAAGAAGAAAGAAAGAAGAAGAAGAAGAACAGGACCGCAAGGGAGAAGAAAAAGAAAGAGACGAGCAGAAACAAGAACTGAAAGAAGAAGAAAAGCATCACTACTGCTGCAGATAAAGCAGAAGAGTCAAGTAGAAGAAGATAGGCAAAGAGAAAAGAAGAAGAAAGAAGCCAACAAATTCTCTCTCTCTCTCTTTCTTTATTTTTGTAAAAGAAACTTGTACCCCTAGAATACAACTTGCTCCCTGAGTTCGACCTCGGGAACTCTCTTTTATTTTCCGAGTAAAAAAAATTTATATATTTGAAATGATGGCAATAACTGGCTATACTACAACGCTATAACAATAAAACCCGGTTATCTCTCGAAGCCAACGTTTCACCTGCCAATACTAACAAGCTACGTATCTCTCCCACGTGAGCACGGCCTTGACCTTGGCTAGATCCACAACCAATCCAACTCCTGAAATCACGTGGCCCAAGAAGGTCACCTACCTCAACGAAAACTCGCACTTGCTGTACTCGGCATACAGCCTATGTTGTCTCAATGTATCTAGGACCATACGTAGATGTTGTCCATCCTGTGCCTAATCCCGAGAGTAGACTAGTACGTCGTTGATGAATACCACATCAAACTAGTCTAGGTAAAGCTTGAAAACATGGTTCATCAGATCCATGAAAGCAGCGGGGGCACTAGTCAGCCCAAATGGCATGACCAAGAACTCGTAGTGTTCGTACCGAGTACGGAAGGCTGTCTTGGAGATGTCAGTCTCCTTGATCCTCAGCTGATGGTAACCAGACCTCAGGTCTATCTTGGAGAACTGATCATACCCCCATGCCTAGCTTTTGCTAGTCCCTTAGCAAAAACTTAAGGTTTCAACCTTTGTTCTAGACCATGAAGTTCTTAATGGTTTCAGATAAGTGCTTTTTCATTTGAACCTCGATTAGGTCAGAATGCTGACCATTGTCCTAAAAGGTACTCTAGTACCAACCAAGATCCAGATCTGTCCAGCCTCAGCCTCAATCCTTAGCAAAGGTTTTTAAGGCCCACAAGAACTAACCTAAGGTTTATTGGACTTTGTGGTTAAAGCACCCATGCTTGAAATGATTTTAGCCCTGGCTCAGTTCGCAATGCATTTTGTAAGAGAGAGAGATAGAAGATTTTTCTGTTTGGAGAGTTTTCTCTCTCTTTTCTTTTTAATTCTAGCTTAGGATTGGCTTTTCAACACGGTCTGTATCAGATTCCTTGTTCCCATCATCAATCCTCAAGGGTTCTTGGCAATTGATGCTTCGAGATAGCACCGCCCATGGCAACCCCCAGAACCCTGGCTATTGAGATTTCGAGATAATCCCATTCATGGTGTTCCGTGGCCGAATCCAGACCCTGGCATTTGACACTTCGTGATAATGCCATCCATGGAATCTGAACCAGTAGAGTGCTTACATGCCCCCAGTAGGATATGTAAATATCTTAAGAGACAAGAACCGAGGAGATGATATTCTGTTACACATCTTCGAGGGGAATTTCCCACCTCTTCGTGCTGGGAACTCGTCCAAATCAACTTGTGTTGATCGGCCGCTCCTACTCTAGGTGTTCTTTTCAGAATTTTGCGACGCTTCTGCATGATTTTAATTTTTATGCTTTCTGAACCAGGCTGTGTGCGAGGTTAGGGTGCTTAGGTTACTGAGTCCCGTAAACCAAAAGTTAGTTAATGAGGCCAAACACTCCCTAAGCCTTGGACTTAATACTTATGCTTTTCATTTTCCTCAACCTCTTTAGGAGTGTCCAGATCTTAATGGGTACTAAGAGTCTATCGAAGAATGCCTAAGGTTTGCGTTCTTACTAATCTCATCATGCACTTTTCATTTCTTTTCTTGAATGAGGTCTAGAGCTTAGGTCAATTCCTTAGTTTCTTACAAATGACTCTTTACTCTTTTCTCACATTTTTGTGCTCCTTTCTCATTTTCATTTCCTTCTCCCACAAAATTTCCTTTCTCCTCTTTTTTTTTTTTTGGAGTTTTAGGCATATATGAATTTTTTTGTTTAAAACCTTTTCTTACAAGTTTTGCACTTTTATACCCCCCCATACCTAAGGTTTGCAATGTCCTCATTGTGACTTAGGGGGTTTTTATTTACTTAGTTCATTCCTTAAGACAGGTGTTTTGATGAGTGAATGGGTCGGGATTGACTGTTGCGGACGATTTCTAATCCCAGATGCAAGCATCTGAGGTGGAGTTGGCTGTCTTAAAGGGTGAACCTTAAGTGCACGAAGGTGTCAAAAAGGTTTTAGGTTTTCAAGGAAAATGACAGGCTGCCTCCCGTTAAGCGCTGAGTTTTACGCCATCGGCTGGGCACAATAAGCTCAAGGGGAATGGAGGATATAAGATGATTCAGCCAAATCAGTAGAAGTTACATCAATGAATGGCTTGAGTCTCTGACCGTTCACGATGAAAGGTTCGGAATCGTGGCTGAGTAGACTGATTTCGATGGCTCCATTTCCAAAAACCTGTCGGACCAAGTATGGTCCGACCCACTTGGATCGCAACTTTCCAAGGAAAAGTTTGAGTCGGGCATCAAAGAGTAGGACCTTCTGACCAGGATGAAAGATCTTTCTCAAGATATGCCTGTCATGGAAGGCTTTAACCCGCTCCTTGTAGATTCGCGAGTTCTCATACGCGTCCAGGCGTAATTCATCGATCTCGCTGATTTGAAGCTTTCTGTGTGTTCCAGCCTTCGAAAGATCTAGATTACAGTTCCGTACTGCCTAATAGGCTTTATGCTCCAGTTCAATAGGAAGGTGACACGCCTTCCCATACACTAGTCTAAAGGGAGACATGCCTAATTGGGTTTTGTGGGCGGTCCTATAGGCCCACAAGGCTTCTGGAAGTCGGGACGACCAGTCCTTCCTGTCAGGTCGAACAGTGACCTGCAGGATTTTCTTGATCTCCCGATTTGATAGCTCAGCTAGACCATTAGTCTGGGGGTGATAAGGAGTAGAGATTCGGTGAGACACCCCGTACTTGGTCATCAGTGACCTAAGCTGAGCATTTGTGAAATGGGTCCCCCCATCTGAGATTATAGCATGAGGAATCCCGAACCTTGAGAAAATGTTTTGATGAATGAATTTGAGAATGATTTTGTGATCGCAGGTTCGGGTCAGCATGGCTTCGATCCATTTGGACACGTAGTCCACAGTCAGCAGAATGTATTCGAAACCATCCAAAACAGGAAAGGGGCCCATAAAATCAATCCCCCAAACATAAAAAATTCCGCATACGAGAATCGGCTGCAAAGGCATCATGTCGCGATGGCTCATGTTGCCCAAAGTTTGGCAATGACTGCATGCCTTGCAGTGACTGTATGCATCTTTGAACAGTGTGGGCCAGTAAAAGCCGCACTGGAGGACTTTTGATGTGGTTTTATGCCCAGAGAAATGGCCACCGCATGCCTGGTCATGGCAGAAAGAGAGAATATTATTGACTTCCTCTTCCGGAATACATCACCGGATGATTTGATCAGCACCTATGCGAAAGAGGTACGGGTCTTCCCAAATGTAATACTTGGCATCAGAGCGCAATTTGTCTTTCTTGGCCTTTGGGCAATCAGACGGGATCTGATGAGATGCCAAGTAGTTTACTATATCAGCAAACCATGGAAGGCTAGTACCAATAGTCAGCAGGTGCTCATCAGGAAAATGTTCCGTGATGGGTTCGGAAGGGTTGATAATCTCAGAAGGAAGGCGGGACAAATGGTCGGCTACCACATTCTGCCTTCCCACCTTGTTGCGAATTTCGAGATCGAATTCTTGCAACAGCAAGATCCATCCGATTAGTGGGGGCTTCGCGTCCTTCTTAGCAAGGAGATGCCTCACAGCCGTGTGATTCGAGTAGATGATGACGTGGGAACTCAGGAGATACGATCGGAATTTTTTAAGGGAAAATACAACGGTTAGCAGCTCTTTCTCCGTAACCATGTAGTTACGCTGAGCCTCGTCAAGTGTCTTGCTAGCGTAGTAGATGACCACAGGTTTCCTGTCAGCTTTCTGCCCCAGGATCGCTCCTACAGCGAAATCAGACGCATCGCACATGATCTCAAAGGGTTGAGACCAATCAGGAGATTGTAGGATAGGTGCCTAGGTGACTCGGTCACGAAGGTTTTCAAAGGCTAGTGTGCATTCCTTGGAGATTTCAAAGGGTACATCCATAGAGAGAAGAGTAGTCAAGGCGCACGCGATTTTCGAGAAATCAGGAATGAAACGATGGTAAAAATCGACGTGCCCCAGAAAAGAACGGATGTCCCTGATCGAGCTAGGCATAGGAAGGCGAGAGATTAGATCAACCTTAGCTCGATCCACTTGGATGCCTTTCTCCGAGATTAAGTGTCCAAGGACAATTCCCTCAGGCATAATGAAATGGCTCTTTTCCCAGGAAAGAACCAAATTCACATCGATGCACCGCCTGAGTATTTGGACTAAGTGTTGGAGGCAATCGTCAAATGATGCTCCAAAAACTGAAAAGTCATCAATGAAGACTTCCAGATAGTCACCTACCATATCTGAGAATATGGCAAGCATGCACAGCTGAAAAGTCGCGGGTGCATTGCAAAGACCGAAAGGCATCCTTCGGAATGCGTACGTTCCGAAGGGGCAGGTGAACGTGGTCTTTTCTTGGTCCTCTGGATGGATTGCCACCTGGTTGTAACCGGAGTACCCGTCAAGAAAGCAGAAGAATCAATTTCCCACTAGTTTCTCGAGAATCTGATCAATGAAAGGTAGTGGGAAATGATCCTTCTTCGTGGAGGAATTGAGTCGGCGGTAATCTATACAGACTCTCCACAAGTTGGCTAATCGGGTAGGACTGATTTCTCCGATTTCAGTCGTTATAGTGGTGAGTCCTGCCTTAGGCATGACCTGAATTGGGCTCACCCAACGACTATCGGAGATCGGGTAGATGATCCCGGCATCTAACCACTTGATGATCTCCTTTTTCACGACCTCTTGCAGATTGGGGTTCAAGCGTCTCTGCATTTCATGAGAAGGTCATGCGCCCTCTTCTGAATAGATATGATGAGTACAATAAGAGTGACTTATTCCAGTTAGATCATCGAGAGTCCATCTGATGGCTCTACGATGTTGCTGGAGGACAGCAATCAGACAGGATTCCTGTTCGGGATTGAGCTTGGAATTGATAATCACAGGAAGGGTTCGATTAGAACCCAGAAAGATGTATTTCAAGTGATCGGGAAGGGCCTTTAGTTCAAGGATAGGGTTATCAGCAGCAGCGGGTGAATCAGAATAGATGTGAGGTTCAAGGGTAGGGGTTATTGGTTTGTCTAAATCTGGATTCGACTCCTCTGTTTGCGAGTCAAGATCTTTCTGCGGTTGATGAGGTATAATCAGGTCATTCTGAAAGTGTGTTTCATCAACCAAAGCCCTAATGTCACAAATTTGTTCGATGACACTGCAATTAATTCCTTGTTGGGCCTTAAATATATCAATTTTTAGGGTTTGATTTCCAAATTTAAGCTCTATTGGGCCCTCCTCACAGCTGATGTTGGCTCTAACAGTAGCTAAGAAAGGTCTCCCTAGAATGATCGGTGTATCCCTAGTAACAGGTTTTTCAACCGCAGCTAATCTTTGTTCGTTTTAGTGCTTATTACAGTAATGTCGTTATAGTGTAAAATAAGACAGCTACGGTTATCGTTACTATCAAAATTTACTCGGAAATAGTTTGGTTTCCCGAGGTCGAACTCAGGGAGCTACTAGAATTCTAGAAATACAAAGTTTTCTTTATTACAAAAATAAGAGAGAGAGAGGGAGAGATAGATTTTGATTTTTGGCTTCTTCTTCTTCTTCTCTTCTTTCTCTCTTTGCTTGTCTTCTTCTTCTTCTATTCTTTGGCTTTTCTTCAGCTGCAGTGTCTCTATGGGTCTTCTTCTTCCTGTTGCCTTCAATTCTTCTTCTGCTTGTCTTCTATTTCTTTAGTTCTTCTTCTTTCTCTTTTCCTGCGCGAAGTCTTCTTATGCTTCTTTCTTCCTATTGCCTTCAATTCTTCTTCCTCTCTGCTTTATCTCCTCTGAAGCTTCATCCGTCGTCTAATACCGCAGTCAGACAACTTAAACGGCGGTCTACTACAGTGCTTCCTTTTCTTCCTTCACTACTTCTTCTTCTTCTTCTCCTCTTCTTCTCCTTCCTGTGGCTAAGTGTTGAGTCTACCTCCTTCGCGCCCTGTCCCTGCACAGGGCACAGCAAAACCTAGCCCTTCCCTCTTCCCACACGTCTCTCTCTCTCTGTAAATTGCTCACAGGAAGCTCTCCCAGAGCCGGGTTAACGGGTCGGGTTGCATAACCGGGACCAGGCGCACTGGCGTGGGTGGTGCGCGAGGAGTGCAGGGTAGTGTCGGGTCGGATCTGCCAGGTCCGCGAGATGAATCCGCGGACGAGGCGGGTGATGGGCGAGGGACCTCACCCCAGGTGCATTCTGAGGCAACCAGCCGTATACACAAAAACAATTTAAAGTGGTGCGGTGATTTGAAGACTCACGATGTGGGACTAAACTTTGTCCCTTCTAGCACGTGCCTGTAGGAAGGATGCGACCTCGCCTCAGCAGCTGCGTCCTCGTTTCCCTTCGCAAACTAGCTGCCTGCCTTCACCCGAGTCTTCCAAATTCGCCTCAGCTGGAGTCCTGACGCTTCGAGGCCTGGAGCTCGCTTGGAAGCTCCTTGCATCGTCGCCAATGACGGCGAGAGCTGAAAGTCTGTCTAACACAAATAGGGCCTCTCGGCCTAATCAGACCACAGGGGAACCTTCGCTGTGGCACGACGAAGTGATGAGAGCCTCATCATGAGCCATAACTAGCTCATTTTGACCCAATAAAGAAGATAAAAGCTCCTACATAACCTAGAAGAAGGCCTAAATGAAGGAATAAGTGCTCTGAGAAGAAAACATGAATTAAAGGTTAAAATAAACGGGATTTCTCAGAGGCAAAACATAGGTCAAATGGTCTAAATAAGATAAAAAGTGGGTTGAGTCAATCAGAAATGGGTTCATGTGTAATTAGGAATTAAATGACATTTGGTAACCCTAAAACAGACCCGCTTGAATTAACGAGGTTTCAGTCAGAATAAAAATCAATTAAACCCTCTAAAAATCATGTAAAAATATCCTCTAGGGTTTAGAACACTTAATGTGACCTTTGGAACCTAGTTTGACCTAGAATAGGGTCCTAGCTCATTAATTGACCTAATTTGAGTTTTTACGTAAAATGTCCAGTCAAACGAGGTCAAACCTAAAATCCAACTTCACCATTGGATTCCTTAGGTCAAAATTAGGTTTTTACCAAAATTTGGACCTAAGGGGAGGTCATCTTGACCTACTTTGCAATTTAGTACACCCAAATCATAATTTGGTCCCTATCTTTTGAAAATCCTTGTAGAGAGCCCCCTAATTTCCTCGCCACCTTTGCAATCAGGTCCTACCGCCATTGTTAGGGCAGAGCCGACCTCCGGTGAGGTTTAGAGAGGGATTACTCTCTGATTCCTCAGAGATTTCCCCCCAGAAATGGAAGGGAGATTCTCTGACAAATTCCCTTCCATCTGAAGCCAATCACAATCTTTGGTGTGAACCCAATCTCTCGTGCGAACGCACGAGGGATTTGGGTATCCACCCTCTTTCCTTCTCCGGCGAGCCGGTAGAGGTGATTGCACAGCCCTCCGCGCACTAGAAAGTTCGGCCAACACCAATAAAAGGATCCCCAGACCCGGCCGCAGATCTTCAGACTTGTTTTGGCGGAGATTCCCCCAAATTTTCCTCTCTTCCATCTCCGGCCAAGAAACCCGCAAGCTCCGGCGACCTCCTCCCCTCCTTCTCGTCGCTCTGCTGCCATACCAGCAGCAGAGTCAACTCCGCCTCGTTCTCCCGCGTCGCGCAGTACCAGGCACGCGTTCTCCTGACCCCATCCTCGTCGCCGCTCTCTCCCTCAGGGTTCTTCTTCTCCGACGACAGCAGCTACGCGCCGTCCACTCCGTTGCCTCCCTCCCTTCCAGAACACTCCATATACCTTCTCCATCTTTCCCTCTCTCTTTTCCCCCTGTTATTTTATTTAATTGCCCCCCGACATTGCCTGACCACCTCCATCTTCCTCGCCTCCGACCGACCTCCAGTGAGCCGCATCCACCATTCCGCCCATCCACATGGCTCGCCAATCTTCTCATAAGCTCTGCCTCACCACAAGGAACAATCTCCGCCCCTCCACTGCCACTCCACACCTCCACAGTAACCCCCCGAACTCACCCACACCTCCGGTCGCAGGACGACCTAGGTATGCACACCTAGGCCGTCCCACGACCTGTAGCATCGTTCACCACCTTCGCCGTGCCACGGCAAAGGTGCCCAGCTGGTCTGATTAGGCCAATAGGCCGTGCTTGTGTTTGACAGGATTTCAGCCCTACCGCCATTGATGGTTGAAGCAGCTTCAGGTGTCAGGTCTTCCAAGCTTTAGGCGCAGCAGATTCGCGCAAGCAGTGCGAAGCCCTCGGGTCCAGCAAGGAGCGCTGCGAAGCCTGCAGCTTTGGCAATTACACGAAGAAAGCTCTGCGGGCGCGCGCGAGATTGGGGCAGGCCAGATAGTCCCACATCGGTGAAATGCAACTCGCAGGTATGCTTTAAATTGACTTTGTGTTATCTGCTATTCGCCTCCGAACGCACAGGGGTGAGGTCCCTTACCTGACCCACGCCCGCCTTGTTCGCAGTTTCACCTCGCGGATCTGGCAGGATCCGACCCGACCCGACCCTAACCTAAGCACTCCTCGCGCATCACCCACCTGCCGGTGCGCCTGGTCCCGAGTGTGAGATCCAACCCGAATACCCGTGGCTCTGGGAAAGCGTCCTTGAGCGAATTGCAGAGAGAGAGAGAGACGTTCGGGTAGAGGGGAAGGGTTAGGTTTTGCTTCCCTGTGTGCAGGCAGGTCGGGTGGTGAAGAGAGGAGACTTAGCCGCAAGGAGGAGAGGAGAAGAAGAAGCAGAAGAGAAGACAAGGAAGAAAGAAGGACTACAGACAAAAAGGAAGAAGAAGATAGAAGAGAAACAAAGGCAGGAAGAAGAAGCCTTCGCAGGAAAGAGAAGAGAAGAGAAAGAAGTTCAAGGAAGAAAAAGACCTGTGGATTAGAAGAAAAGAAGAAGAAGAGCCAACGAAGAAGAAGAAGAAGAAGGCAGAAGAGAGAAAGAAGACTTACTTTTATGATGTCTGATAAAGAAATCAGACGTCCAATTCTGTTTTCTTTTAGAAATTCTTTTTATAACTCTCTCTTTGAATCAATTGTTTTCATTTAAAAGTTGTATTCTTTGGTTTTAAAAGTACTGAGATTGCTCCATGTGTTCGACCTCTGATACTCTAGTTTTTTGAGTAATAAAATTCTCTATATTTGTTTGAACGTTTTGTCGGCTATATTACAACGTGTTATCTTTTAAAACCCCACAAAAGCGTACAAACACGAAGGTAGTGCGGGGTGTAGCAGGTCACGGGGTGGTGTATGGCGGCAGCCCTAGGTCGGACTGCAACCGGAAAAGTGGGTTTGATCGGGGGTATGCTGTGGAGGTGTGGAGTGGCAGTGGAGGGGCGGAGGGTGTTTGGTGAAGTGAGGCGGAGCTTTTGGGACAGTTGGCGAGTCGTATGGGGTTGTGGGATGACGGGGACGACTTGTCGGAGAGTGACCGAAGGTGGGGAAGATGAGGGTGGTCAGGCGTGGTCGTAGGGCGATCAAGCAAATTAAGTTGGGGAAAAGAAAGAGGGGAGGAAGGGAAGTAACTGTAACCTACCTACGAGGACGAAGGGGGGCAGGAGCGGCGGGCAGCCATACCGACTGTCGCCGGAGAAGAAACACCCAGAGGGAGAGAGCGGCAGTGAGGAAGAGGGCAGGGAGGCACGCGCTTGGTGCGGCGCGACGCGGGGAGATCAGGCGAAGGTGGCTCTGCTGCTGGTATTGCAGCAGAGCGACAAGAAGGAGGAGGAGCCGCCAGAGCTGGTGGGTTCCTGTCAGAGTGGAGAGAGAGGAAGGGTTGAGGGATTCTCCGTCAAGACTAAGCTGGGAGAAACGGCTGGCGATGCTGGTCTTTATAAAGGCGATGGCGGAGGGGCGGACGTAGGGAGGCGACGTGCGTCCCTCGCCGGAGTATGGTTGGAGACGAGACCTATACCTTCCGCGCATTCGCACGGAAGGTGTGGGCGTCGTCAGGTGGCATGGCCGAGTCCCTGCGATAGTAGACATCGCAGGGAACTCTGCATTCTCTTTGCAGGACGCCCCCCTCACCCTGCGCTGCGCCATGCTCTGCGCAAAGTCGTCAAACCATGGTGCTACGTAGAGACTTGCAGGAGGGACCAAAATGCAAAGAACGAAGAGAAAATTAAGGGCCAAAATGCAAGGGTTTCGAAAGTTGAGGGTCAAAAAGTAAATGATGAGGACCAAATTGCAAAGTCGGTCAAGGAGGTCTCTTCTTAGGCTCAAGTTTTTATACATGACTAAGTTGGACCTAAGGATTTTAATGGTGAATTTTTTTTCTAGGTCAAACCATGTTTGACTGGCCAATTTACGTAAAAACCCAAATTAAATCATTAATTGGGCATGGTTCTCAATGTAGGTCAAAATGGGTTTCTAAGGCCAAATTGAAGGCTCTAAACCCTAGAGATTATTTTTATATGAATTTTAGAGGGTTTAGTCAATTTTTAACTTGCCTCGAACCTCGTGAATTGTAGTGGGTTTGTTTTAGGGTTACAGAATGTCATTTAATTCCCTGGAGTTGCTGTAGCCCTTGTTGGATCAGATCATCCCACTTTCCTTCTTATTAGGTTAGTTTGAACTGTGTTTGGATCCTGAGTTACCCTGTTTGCAGATTGTGTTGGTGAAATTGCATTTTTACCCCTTATGACTTGTTTTCTTCTTAAACTCAAAATTTTCTGAGTTAAGCCTTTCTTTGAGTTATGTAGGAGCTTTTTCTTGCATACCTAGGTTAGATTGTGCTAGTTAGGGTTCATGATGAGGTTCTCATCAAGAACATTGTGGCATCTCTCAACTGGGCGAAGAGGTCAATGATACGAGGCAGCAGATACTTGTTCATGATGGTGACCTGATTCAGCTGCCTATAGTTGACACAAAGCCGAAGGGTACCATCCTTTTTCATCACGAATAACACAGGGGCTCCCCACGAGGATGCACTGGGCCTCACAAAGCCCTTCTCCAACAGATCCTGTAACTGAGACTTGAGCTCTCGCAGCTCAAGCAGGGCCATCCTGTACGGTGCAGTAGAGATGGGGCTGGTCCTTGATACTAATGAAATATCAAACTCGATCTAATGCTCGGGCGGTAGTCCTGGCAACTCCTCTGGGAAAACATTAAGGTACTTGCAGACCATTGGAATACTCTATAAGTTGGCCATGGGGTTTGGCTGTGGTACAACACAAGCTAAGAAGCCCTCACACCCCTAACCAAAAGCTTTGCTGCCCAAAGCGTGGAGATGCACCTGAAACCTCCATCTACCGGCTAGCCGTGAAACTCAAAGGGAGGCAACGCTAGTATGAAGAAGACGATCTTCCTCCTAAAATAGTCCACCAGGGCATGATAAGTAGATAGCCAGTCCATCCCTAGGATCACGCCAAAGTCCTCCATCGAGATTACGATCAGGTCGGTGGGAAGACAGTGTCCCCCTATAGTGACCTCACAGTATATGAAGACCTCCTCTGCGACAAACAACTGTCCACCTAGACCTCTAATCAAGAACAAAACCTCTAACAGTACACTGCTTAGGCCCAAACTGACGGCAATACTCGTGGCGACAAAAGAATGTGTGGCACCAGAATCAAAAAGTACGTAAACAAGCCTGCTGAAAATTGGAACCATACCCACCACCACAGAGCCTGAAGCTCTAGCATCTCTGTGAGTCAGAGCGTTGACATCCCCCTTAACCCTGGGTGCAGAAGAAGCGGCCACACTTTGGGTCAGGCGAGCAGCAGATGGCCGGTACTCTCCTTGTGACTGCTATCCTCCTCGTGCCTGGTAACCACGGCTGCCAAATCGGCCTCCAGTGCTTAGTGCTGGGAGCATCTACTGTTCTCCGACCCTAGATGGGTAGTTCTTCCTTATGTGGCCAGGCTGGTCACATTGGTAACAGAGAGGGGCACGACCTCCTCCCTTAGTCGGACACTACTGGTGACTGGGTAGGGGTCCGGTGCTGTCAGCTGGCCCCCAAAGGCCACTAGTGGCCCCATAGAGTGAGACGACTCCCCTGCGGGCACCGTGTGCCTCCTCTCCCAACAGCCCTATGAGTACTCCGACTGGTAGGGCCTCTTCCATCCTTCGTCAGTGTCTCATACGACCGGGTTGGTCTCCTCATAGGTCATGGCTGCCTCAACCACACGAGAGAAAGTGGGTAACTTCAGGGGTTTCACATACCCCTGAGTAGCAGGCTAGAGGCCCTCAATAAACCTCCATAGGCACTCCTCCTCTATAACCCAGCCGTCGGGGCGAAGCGTGACAGCTACAGGAAACGCATACGGTACGCGCTAACTGTCATTGCCCTTTGGGGGAGAGTGTGGAACTCCTGCCTCCTCTGGTCCTACCAGGCCTGTGGGAAGTACTGCTCGTAGAAGAGTTCCACGAATTGGTTCCACGACGGCTCTCTCCCCTCCTGTCCCTTGATTGTACTCCACCACCGGTGGGTTGCAGTCTCCAACTGGTACATGGCAAAGGCCACGTGATGAAAGCGTGGGTTTGACCGGGTTGTGTTATATCGTTGTAGTAAAGCCGGTTGTTACCAACGTTTCATATAAAATTTTTTACTCGGAAAAATAAAAGAGTTCCCGAGGTCGAACTCAGGGAGCAAGTTGTATTCTAGAGATATACAAGTTCTATTACAAAAATAAAGAGAGAGAGAGAGAGATGAAAATTTGGCTTCTTCTTCTTTTCTTCTTTCTTCCTCTTTGTCTTTGGTTCTTCCTGTTCTTCTTCTTCTTCTTCTTCTTCTTTTTCTTTGGTTCTTCCTGTTCTTCTTCTTCTTCTTCTTCTTCTTCTTCTGCTTTCTTCAAATTTTCCCCTCGTGCTCTTCTTCTTCTGTTCTTCCTTGTTTCCTTTCTTTCTTTTTCGTCAGATCGTCTTCTTCTTTTCTTGCTTCTTGCTTCTCTTCATTCCTTCTTCTTCTTTGTCTTCACCTGCCTTGACCTCTCTTTTTCTTCTTTCGCGATGGCCGTTGCTCTTCCTTCTTCTTCAGCGGGTCTTCTTCTTCTTTGGCTGCTGACCTTCCGTCGTCTGCCCCGGTGCTGAGACGACTTAACAATGCCTTCGCTACAGTGCAGCAGCTCCTTCTTCTTCAGCGGGTCTGCTTCTTCCCGTGGTAACTGAGGCAAACAGCATAAGGCAGTTTTTGCCTTTATGCGTCCGCGCGCCTTCGAGAGGTTCCGAGGTGGGACTATCCGCGCACCCGTTTCTCTCACGCCTGCAGCAGGGATGGCGCTTCCAATTGCAACAGCTGTTGAGGCGCGCAACTCCAATTGAGGGCCGGGGTGTGTGCGCAAGACTCTTCCGCGCTGGCCGTGGCTCTTCAACCTGGGATATCTAGGCTTGGAGCAACCTCGAGCAAGCTTCGAGCTTCCTCGCCAATGGCGGTCAAGGCCTGGAACCTGAAATCAATAGCACGGCCTCTCGGCCAAATCAGACAGGCGGGGGACCTTCGCCGTGGCACGGCGAAGGTGGTCAGGGGGTCTGCAGGGGGCGAGATGGAGCTAACTGGTCGTCCTAGGTCAAACTGTGAGCGGGGGAGTGGGTGTGTTCGGTGGGTCTGCAGAGGGTGTTTGGTGGGAAGTGGAGGGGCGGAAGAGGATCAGGGTGAGGAGGCGGAGGTTCTGCGGTGGTCGGCGAGCCGTGTGGGTCGCTGAGGTGATGGGAGCGGCTCGCCGGAGGGTGGTCGGAGGCGGAGAGGATGAGGGTGAACAGGGTCGGTAGAGGGCTTAATTGACTAAATCGAAAGCGGGGAAAGAAAGAGGAGGAGAAGGGGAGTAAGTCTAACTTAACTGCAGGGACGAAGGGGGAGGAACAGGGCGACAGTCGTATCGACTGTCGCCGGAGAAGATGATGCTCAGAGAGAGGGGCGGCGGCGAGCAGAGGGCTGGAGAGGCGCCAGCTGGGTGCGGCGTGGCGCGGGAAGAGCAGGGGAGGAAGTCTCTGCTGCTGGTAGTGCGGCAGAGCGAAGAGGTGGAGGGGGAGGAAGTCGCCGGAGCTGGTGAGCGTCTGCCGGAGAAAGAAGAGAAGAAAGCTGGGGGTTTTCTCCGTCAGATCCAGGCTGCCTTCGTCGGTGGAGCGGCGGGGGGTATTTATAGGGTTGAAGCAGGGAGGAAGGCGGAGGGAGACGACGTGTCTCCCTCGCCGGAGAATGGTCGGAATACGAACCCATACCGTCCGTGCGTTCGCACGGCCGGTATGGGGGGCTATAATGACCATGGGGGTGCTCCTGCGACGGCTGACGACGCAGGGCACCCCCGGTACACTTGCCAGGTCCTCCATCTTACCCTGCGCGGCGCCATGCTCCGCGCAAGGTCGCCGGAGCATGGTGCTGGCAGGGTTTTGCAGGAGGGACCTGTTTGCAAAGAACGAAGGAGAGTTAGGGGCCAAAATGCGAGGGTTCAAAAGTTGAGGGCCAAAGAGTAAATATATGAGGACCAAAGTGTGAAGTCGGTCAAGGAGGTTTCTTCTTAGGCTCAAGTTTTTATACATGACTAATTAGGACCTAAGGAATCTGATGGTGAATTTTATTTTCATATTAAACCTTGTTTGACTGGTCAATTTGCGCAAAAACCCAAATTAAGTTATTAATTGGGCATGGTTCTCAATGTAGGTCAAAATGGGTTCTAAAGGCCAAATTGAAGGTTCTAAACCCTAGAGATTATTTTTCTATGAATTTTAGAGGGTTTATTCTATTTTTACTTTGCCTCGAACCTTGTGAATTGAAGTGGGTTGTTTTAGGGTTACAGATTATCATTTGGTTCCTTGGAAGTGCTGTAGCCCTTGCTAGATCATCTCATCCCACTTTTATTCTTATTAAGCTGTTTTGACCTATGTTTGGGCCCTGACTTACCCTGTATGCAGATTATACTGGTAAAATTGCACTTTTACCCCTTATGACTGGTTTCCTTCTCAAACTCAGAATTCTCTGAGTTAAGCCTTTCCTTGAGATATGTAGGAGCTTTTATCCTTTGTATTGGGTCAAAATGAGCTAGTTATGGCTCATGATGAGGTTCTCATCATACCCCCATGCCTAGCTTTTGCTAGTCCCTTAGCAAAAAAAAAAAAACTTAAGGTTTCAACCCTTGTTCTAGACCATGAAGTTTTCAATGGTTTTAGATAAGTGCCTTTTTATTTGAGCATAGATTAGGTTAGAATGCTGACCATAGGCCTAAAAGATACTCTAGTACCAATCAAGATCCAAATCTGTCTAGCCTTAGCCTCAGTCTTTTAGCAAAGGTTTTTAAGGCCCACAAGAACTAACCTAAGGTTTATTGGACTTCGTGGTTAAAGCACCCGTGCTTGAAATGATTTTAGCCCTGGCTCAGTTCGCAGTGCGTTTTGTAAGAGAGAGATAGAAAGTTTTTTCTGTTTGGAGAGTTTTCTCTCTCTTTTTCTTTTTAGTTCTAGTCTAGGATTGGCTTTTCAACACGGTCTGTATCAGATTCCTTGCTCCCATCATCAATCCTCAAGGGTTCCTGGCGATCGATGCTTCGAGATAGCACCGCCCATGGCAACCCCCGGAACCCTGGCTATTGAGATTTCGAGATAATCCCATCCATGGTATTCCGTGGCCGAATCCAGACCCTGGCAATTGACACTTCGAGATAATGCCATCCATGGAATCTGAACCAGCAGAGTGCTTACATGCCCCCCGTAGGATATGTAAATATCCTAAGAGACAAGCACCGAGGAGATGATATTTTGTTACGCATCTTCGAGGGGATTTCCCGCCTCTCCGCGCTGGGAACTCGTCCAAATCAACTTGTGTTGATCGGCCATTCCTATTCTAGGTGTTCTTTTCAGATTTTTGCGACGCTTCTGCGTGATTCTGATTTTTACGCTTACTGAACCAGGCTGTGTGTGAGATTAGGGTGCTTAGGTTACTGAGTCCCGTAAACCAAAAATTAGTTAACGAGGCCGAATACTCCCTAAGCCTTAGACCTAATACTTCAGCTTTTCATTTTCCTCAACCTCTTGAGGAGTGTCCAGATCTTAATGGGTACCAAGAGTCTATTCAAGAATGCCTAAGGTTTGCATTCTTACTAATCTCATTGTGCACTTTTCAGTTATTTTCTTGAATGAGGTCTAGAACTTAGGTTAATTCCTTAGTTTCTTACTAATGACTATCACTCTTTTCTTATAATTTTGTGCTCCTTTTTCATTTTGTTTCTTCTCTCCTTCACAAAATTTTCCTTCTCCTCTTTTCCTCTTATTCTTTTTCGAAAAATTTTTTAATTTTTATGGTATTTTTGGCATATGTGAATTTTTTTGTTTGAAACCTTTTCTTACAAGTTTTTGCACTTTCCTACCCCCCCATGCCTAAGATTTGCAATGTCCTCATTGTAACCTAGGGGGTCTTAGTTCAGGGTGAACTTCGAGTGCAGAAAGGTGTCAGAACAAGTTTCAGGTTTTCAAAGAGAATGACGGGCTGCCTCCCGTTAAGCGCTGAGTTTTACGCCATCGGCTGGGCGCAATAAGCTCAAGGGGAAAGGAGGATATGAGATGCCTCAGCCAAATCAGTAGAAGTTACATCAATGAACGGCTTGAGTCTTTGACCATTCACGATGAAAGGTTCAGAATCGTGGCTGAGTGGACTGATTTCGATTGCTCCATTTCCAAAAACCTGTCGGACCAAATATGGTCCGACCCACTTAGATCTCAGTTTTCCTGGGAAGAGTTTGAGTCGGGCATCAAAGAGTAGGACCTTTTGACCAGGATGGAAGATCTTTCTTGAGATGTGTTTGTCGTGGAAGGCTTTAACCCGCTCCTTGTAGATTTGCGAGTTCTCGTACGCGTCTGTGCGTAATTCATCGATCTCGCTGATTTGGAGTTTTCTGTGGGTCCCAGCCTTGGAAAGATCTAGATTACAGTTCCGTACTGCCCAATAGGCTTTATGCTCCAGTTCGACGGGAAGGTGGCATGCCTTTCCGTACACCAATCTAAAGGGAGACATGCCCAATTGGGTCTTGTGGGCGGTCCTATAGGCCCACAATGCTTCCGGAAGTCGGGACGACCAGTCCTTCCTGTCAGGTCGAACAGTGACCTGTAGGATTTTCTTGATCTCCCGATTCGACAGCTCAGCTAGACCATTAGTTTGGGGGTGGTAAGGAGTAGAGATTCGGTGAGACACCCCGTATTTGGTCATCAGTGACCTAAACTGAGCATTTGTGAAATGGGTCCCCCCATCAGAGATTATTGCACGAGGAATCCCGAACCTTGAGAAAATGTGTTGATGAATGAATTTGAGAACGATTTTGTGATCACAGGTTCGGGTCGGTATGGCTTCGATCCATTTGGACACGTAGTCCACAGCCAACAGAATGTATTCGAAACCATCCGAAACAGGAAAGGGGCCCATAAAATCAATCCCCCAAACATCAAAGATTTCGCATACTAGAATCGGTTGCATAGGCATCATGTCGCGATGGCTCATGTTGCCCAAAGTCTGGCAACGACTGCATGCCTTGCAATGACTGTATGCGTCTTTGAACAGTGTGGGCCAGTAAAAGCCGCACTGGAGGACTTTTGATGCGGTTTTATGCCCGGCAAAATGGCCACCGCATGCCTGGTCATGGCAGAAAGAGAGGATATTGTTGACTTCCCCTTCCGGGACACATCTCCGGATGATCTGATCGGCACCTATGCGGAAGAGGTACGGGTCTTCCCAAATGTAATACTTGGCATCGGAGCGTAATTTGTCTTTCTTGGCCTTCGGCCAATCGGACGGGGTCTGATGAGATGCCAAGTAATTTACAATAATAGCAAACCATGGAAGGCTAGTACCAATAGTCAGCAGGTGCTCATCGGGAAAATGCTCAGTGATGGGTCCGGAAGGGTCTATCATTTCAGAAGGAAGACGGGACAAGTGATCAGCTACCACGTTTTGTTTTCCCGCTTTATCGCGAATCTCGAGGTCAAATTCTTGCAACAGCAAGATCCATCGGATCAATCGAGGTTTCGCGTCCTTCTTTGCAAGGAGATGCCTCACAGCCGTGTGATCCGAGTATATGATGACATGGGAACCCAGAAGGTATGATCTGAATTTCTCTAGGGCAAATACTACAGCTAGCAGCTCTTTCTCAGTAACTGTATAGTTACGCTGAGCCTCATCGAGTGTTTTGCTGGCGTAGTAAATGACCACAGGTTTCTTGTCATTTTTCTGCCCCAAAACCGCTCCTACAGCGAAGTCGGATGCATCACACATGATCTCAAAGGGTTGAGACCAATCAGGGGACTGTAGGATCGGGGCTTGGGTGACTCGGTCACGCAGGATTTCAAATGCTTGAGTGCATTCCTTGGAGATTTCGAAGGGAACATCCTTGGAGAGAAGAGTGGTCAGGGGGCGTGCGATTTTTGAAAAATCAGGGATAAATCGTCGATAAAAACCGACATGCCCTAAAAAGGATCGGATGTCCCTGATCGAGCTAGGCATAGGAAGGCGAGAAATCAGATTAACCTTAGCTCGATCCACTTGGATACCTTTCTCCGAAATTGAGTGTCCCAGGACAATTCCCTCAGGCACCATGAAATGGCTCTTTTCCCAGGAAAGAACCAAATTCACGTCGATGCACCGCCTGAGTATCTGGACCAAGTGCTGGAGGCAATCGTCGAATGATGCTCCGAAAACTGAAAAGTCATCCATGAAGACTTCCAGATAATCACCTACCATATCTGAGAATATGGCAAGCATGCATCGCTGAAAAGTAGCGGGTGCATTGCAAAGACCAAAAGGCATCCTTCGGAAAGCGTATGTTCCGAAGGGGCAGGTGAATGTGGTCTTTTCTTGGTCCTCAGGATGGATTGCCACCTGGTTATAACCGGAGTACCCGTCAAGAAAGCAGAAGAACCTATTTCCCGCTAGTTTTTTGAGAATTTGATCAATGAAGGGTAGTGGGAAATGATCCTTCTTCGTGGAGGAATTGAGTCGACGGTAATCTATACAGACTCTCCACGAGTTGGCTAATCGGGTAGGAATGATTTCTCCGGTCTCAGTCGTTATAGTGGTGAGTCCTGCCTTTTTAGGCACGACCTGAATCGGGCTCACCCAACGACTATCGGAGATCGGGTAGATGATCCCGGCATCTAACCACTTGATGATCTCCTTTTTCACGACCTCCTGCAGATTGGGGTTTAAGCGTCTCTGCATTTCACGAGAAGGTCGTGTGCCCTCTTCTGAATAGATATGATGAGTACAATAAGAGGGACTTATTCCAGTCAAATCATCGAGGGTCCATCCGATGGCTCTGCGATGTTGCTGGAGGACAACAATCAGACGGTATTCCTGTTCAGGATTGAGGTTGGAATTGATGATCACAGGAAGGGTCTGATTAGAACCCAAAAAGATGTATTTCAAATGAGCAGGAAGGGGTTTCAGTTCAAGGATGGGGTTTTCAGCAGCAGCGGGTGGTTCAGTATAGATGTGAGGTTCAAGGGTGGGAGTTACTGGGTTGTTCACATCCGGATTGTACTCCTCTATTTGCGGGTCAAGATCCTTCTGTGGTTGATGAGGAATACTCAAGTCATTCTGGAGGTGTGATTCATCAACCAAAGTCTTGATGTCACAAATTTGCTCGATGACGCCGCAATTAATTCCTTGTTGGGCCTTAAATATATCAATTTTCAGTGTTTGATCTCCAAACTTAAGCTCTATTTGGCCCTCCTCACAGCTGATGTTGGCTCTAGCAGTAGCCAAGAAAGGTCTCCCTAGAATGATTGGTGTATCCCTAGGGTTCTCAGGTGCATCCATGTCTAAGACTATAAAGTCCACTGGAAAATAGAAATCCCGCACTCTCACGATAACATCCTCGAGAATCCCTTTTGGTGACTTTATAGATCGATCTGCTAATTGTAATGTCACCTCAGTTGGTTTCAGCTCAGATTCTTCCAGATGGTCAAGTAAGGATGTGGGTATCAGATTTATAGATGCATCTAAGTCTAACAATGCTCTGTCAAATTGGGTACCACCTATCTTACAGGAGATCAGGGGAGTTCCAGGATCTTTTGCCTTGGGTGGGAGTCTACTAAGGATTACAGAGCTGGCTTGCTCTGACAGAACAATTGGGCTCCCTCCCTTGGTTCGCGGCTTACGCTGGGGTGTACATATATTCTTTAGAAATCGTGCGTAAGCTGGTACGTGGCGGATTGCATCCATCAAGGGGATGTTTATGTGGACCTGCTCAAAGAGCTTGACCAGGTCCTCCTCAGGGGCCACGGGTTTGGTGGTCTTCTTTCCCTTGGTCAGGGCTTCGGGAAACGGGATCTTGGTTGGTTCCTCTAGGATAGGTCCTGGTTGTGGGTCTGGAACAGCGGTTCCTTGGATAACTATCCTAGGGTCATGATTATCAGGCTGGGAGTGGTTTGGATAACGCGGGTCCTGAGTTGTCTTACCACTACGTGTTGTTACAGAATTTAATCCGGCCTGATTTTGGTTTGGATTTGGTAGGAGGGGTGGCTGCTGCTGAAATCCCGTACGAGAAGTAGAGGCTTCCATCTCGTCTGGAGATGGGGCAGTAGGGGCCTGATAAATCCATTGAGCGTGGCCTAAATTTGGATTCATAACGCGCTTCTGGGTTGGCACGTTATTTGGGTTAGGAAGGGGTTGGGAAGGGAGTGTGCCTGGCTGGCGAGAATTTGCCAACTGGGCCAGCTGAGTTTTAACTTCAGTAAGCTCGTCCTTGTGCTGTTTTTGAATGGCCGCATTCGATTTTTGAATGTCAGCCAGAGTCTGAAGGATTAAGGACATTTGATCTTGATTTGGCCCTGATGGATAAGTAGGGTTGGGCCGAGGCTGAGGCGGCTGGTAGTGATGAGAGGGCTGTGGGCGGGAATGAAAAGGTGGTCTTTGGGTTTGAGAATTTCCCGCCCACTGAAAATTTGGATGGTTTCGCCATCCAGGGTTGTAAGTGTTGGAGAATGGGTCGTTCTGGATGGCGTTGAGGTCCTCGCAGGTCTGAGGAACCTCCTGAGAATCAGGGAAAGGGGGAATGGAGTTCCCCCGGCTGGTGAAGAAAGGATCGGATGATCTTCCAGTCCAAGAATCAGATGGGGGTGGATATGGATCCATCCCAGGGGAGGATCGGTGTAGGATGTTTTGCACAGTCTCCTGTGTGGAAGGAGGTTGTGCAAAGGAGTTACGCGCAGAGGTGGCTCGCTGCAAGTGCTGAGTCAGCTCATCCACCTTTTTTTCAATAATTGAGACCTTGTCCAATCGACTGGCCATTAATTCCAGGTCGACTGATGCGGACAGGCCCTGCGTCTCATGTGCTCCCTTAAGATTCGTCGCTGCGCGGGTATTCGTCCTGTCGAATAATCCCATGGAGTCATTGTTGATGGAGTTCTCGCACATGTTTTCAAGAATCTCCCATACGGTGTCTTCATGTTGACCCATGATGTTTCCTCCGCAGGTTGCATTGACGAAAAGGCGGATGTCCTCACGGAGTCCCTGGTAAAAAGATTGGACTTGTTCCCATTTAGGAACTCCGTGATGGGGGCACTTCCTCATGAGATCCTGAAAACGATCCCATGCCTCATGGAGAGGTTCTCCTGATTGTTGAGTGAAGTGTGTAATCTGATGGCGCAAGGCGTTGGTCCGACCAACGGGAAAGAACTTTTTCAAAAACTCGGATTGAAGTTCTTCCCAAGTGTTGATCGGCCGGGTCTGAGTTTGATACCAATGGGCGGCCTTGTCCATAAGAGAAAAGGAGAACATCTTCATGAGAAGAATATCCCGATTTTGCGCATCTGATCCAAAAGTGTGGGCCAGATGCTTAAGCTGTTTGATGTGCTGGAAGGGATCTTCAGAATTAAGCCCATGGAATTTAGGTATAGCGTGAATCATGTTGGGCTTTAGTTCGGAATCAGGTCCTCCAATCGGGATTCTAACTCGAGGCTCAATTGCCACCGCAGCAGGATTGTAGTGGTCCCGCATCATAGGACGCTGTGGTGGGTGCACGAAGTTTTGGAAGAGGTCATTGAGTCGCTGGAGCTGGTGTTCCAGATTATTTTCTTCCTCAACTGGCTGAGCCATGATGGGGGAAGAAGAAGAACTTGGTTCTGAATCAGAAGAGAGAATAATGTGAGGGTGTTGCTGCACAAACACGGGCGTCGAGGCTTGGCCTTGACGAGAGTGAATTTCTAAAGGAGGTCTTAAGGGTGGTCTTAGAGACCTCCTTCCGTACATGCACAGTTGGGAGAGGTAAGTTTAGAAGGTGATGGACCCAATCAAGACACCCAAAAATGTGTTGGGTGACTATAGAGGTGCGGGGCAGATGGACCCCTTGATCAGAAAGATCGTCCACCTGAGAATTACCTGGGCAGCCAGAGAGGGAGAGTCCCGCGAAGACCCCTACACGGTAGAGCGTCCCCACGGGTTACAGGGTTTCCCCCACCCGACCTCTCTTGTCACTGCGGTTCCAGGTAGACCAGAATGGGGATCTTGACCTCTTAAGTCTACCAATTTTAAGATCAGGGTGCTTAAGGTTTCACTTGAACTTTAGTCTTTTTAAGTGCAAAGAGTGACCTAATTTAAGGTTGGTTAACCCAAGGGGTCAACTTTACCTATTGTTTTCTTTAAGAGCTTTTAGGTCCTGTCTTTTAGGGTTCAAGTGTTTAGAGAGAGCCAATTGTTTAGGATTTTTCTTGTTAATTATTTTCAATCAATGGCTTGGGCACACCTCTTTAGGATTTCCTCAATTCTTGATTAAGGGGTGTGTTTCTACTGAAATCCTAATGTTTGACCTTATGTTGGCTCTACTTGGTCCATTTAACTCTTTGTTGGGCAATTAGGGCTCAAGCAAGAATGTGTTAGCCCTTAAATACCCTTAATAGTGTGCAGGAGTGATGAGTTGAAAACATGCAACTTTTTATGGTTACTAAGTATGGAAGACAGGTTAGCCCTATATTGCTTTGTTCTTTTCTTTTCTTTCTCTTTAGAGTGTAGGGGTTAATAGTGAGAGAAAAGATTTACCTGTCTTCGGAGTGGTTGTCGTGTGGTTGCTTGTCTTCTTGAGTTCCTGTAGCTGCACAAAAGAGAAGAGATTATCAGAAATTAAAAGATACAGGAATGTTTACCTCTAGAATAGCCGTTGCTCCCCGGCAGCGGCGCCAAAATGATGAAAGCGTGGGTTTGACCGGGTTGTGTTATATCGTTGTAGTAAAGCCGGTTGTTACCAACGTTTCATATAAAATTTTTTACTCGGAAAAATAAAAGAGTTCCCGAGGTCGAACTCAGGGAGCAAGTTGTATTCTAGAGATATACAAGTTCTATTACAAAAATAAAGAGAGAGAGAGAGAGAGATGAAAATTTGGCTTCTTCTTCTTTTCTTCTTTCTTCCTCTTTGTCTTTGGTTCTTCCTGTTCTTCTTCTTCTTCTTCTTCTTCTTCTGCTTTCTTCAAATTTTCCCCTCGTGCTCTTCTTCTTCTGTTCTTCCTTGTTTCCTTTCTTTCTTTTTCGTCAGATCGTCTTCTTCTTTTCTTGCTTCTTGCTTCTCTTCATTCCTTCTTCTTCTTTGTCTTCACCTGCCTTGACCTCTCTTTTTCTTCTTTCGCGATGGCCGTTGCTCTTCCTTCTTCTTCAGCGGGTCTTCTTCTTCTTTGGCTGCTGACCTTCCGTCGTCTGCCCCGGTGCTGAGACGACTTAACAATGCCTTCGCTACAGTGCAGCAGCTCCTTCTTCTTCAGCGGGTCTGCTTCTTCCCGTGGTAACTGAGGCAAACAGCATAAGGCAGTTTTTGCCTTTATGCGTCCGCGCGCCTTCGAGAGGTTCCGAGGTGGGACTATCCGCGCACCCGTTTCTCTCACGCCTGCAGCAGGGATGGCGCTTCCAATTGCAACAGCTGTTGAGGCGCGCAACTCCAATTGAGGGCCGGGGTGTGTGCGCAAGACTCTTCCGCGCTGGCCGTGGCTCTTCAACCTGGGATATCTAGGCTTGGAGCAACCTCGAGCAAGCTTCGAGCTTCCTCGCCAATGGCGGTCAAGGCCTGGAACCTGAAATCAATAGCACGGCCTCTCGGCCAAATCAGACAGGCGGGGGACCTTCGCCGTGGCACGGCGAAGGTGGTCAGGGGGTCTGCAGGGGGCGAGATGGAGCTAACTGGTCGTCCTAGGTCAAACTGTGAGCGGGGGAGTGGGTGTGTTCGGTGGGTCTGCAGAGGGTGTTTGGTGGGAAGTGGAGGGGCGGAAGAGGATCAGGGTGAGGAGGCGGAGGTTCTGCGGTGGTCGGCGAGCCGTGTGGGTCGCTGAGGTGATGGGAGCGGCTCGCCGGAGGGTGGTCGGAGGCGGAGAGGATGAGGGTGAACAGGGTCGGTAGAGGGCTTAATTGACTAAATCGAAAGCGGGGAAAGAAAGAGGAGGAGAAGGGGAGTAAGTCTAACTTAACTGCAGGGACGAAGGGGGAGGAACAGGGCGACAGTCGTATCGACTGTCGCCGGAGAAGATGATGCTCAGAGAGAGGGGCGGCGGCGAGCAGAGGGCTGGAGAGGCGCCAGCTGGGTGCGGCGTGGCGCGGGAAGAGCAGGGGAGGAAGTCTCTGCTGCTGGTAGTGCGGCAGAGCGAAGAGGTGGAGGGGGAGGAAGTCGCCGGAGCTGGTGAGCGTCTGTCGGAGAAAGAAGAGAAGAAAGCTGGGGGTTTTCTCCGTCAGATCCAGGCTGCCTTCGTCGGTGGAGCGGCGGGGGGTATTTATAGGGTTGAAGCAGGGAGGAAGGCGGAGGGAGACGACGTGTCTCCCTCGCCGGAGAATGGTCGGAATACGAACCCATACCGTCCGTGCGTTCGCACGGCCGGTATGGGGGGCTATAATGACCATGGGGGTGCTCCTGCGACGGCTGACGACGCAGGGCACCCCCGGTACACTTGCCAGGTCCTCCATCTTACCCTGCGCGGCGCCATGCTCCGCGCAAGGTCGCCGGAGCATGGTGCTGGCAGGGTTTTGCAGGAGGGACCTGTTTGCAAAGAACGAAGGAGAGTTAGGGGCCAAAATGCGAGGGTTCAAAAGTTGAGGGCCAAAGAGTAAATATATGAGGACCAAAGTGTGAAGTCGGTCAAGGAGGTTTCTTCTTAGGCTCAAGTTTTTATACATGACTAATTAGGACCTAAGGAATATGATGGTGAATTTTATTTTCATATTAAACCTTGTTTGACCGGTCAATTTGCGCAAAAACCCAAATTAAGTTATTAATTGGGCATGGTTCTCAATGTAGGTCAAAATGGGTTCTAAAGGCCAAATTGAAGGTTCTAAACCCTAGAGATTATTTTTCTATGAATTTTAGAGGGTTTATTCTATTTTTACTTTGCCTCGAACCTTGTGAATTGAAGTGGGTTGTTTTAGGGTTACAGATTATCATTTGGTTCCTTGGAAGTGCTGTAGCCCTTGCTAGATCATCTCATCCCACTTTTATTCTTATTAAGCTGTTTTGACCTATGTTTGGGCCCTGACTTACCCTGTATGCAGATTATACTGGTAAAATTGCACTTTTACCCCTTATGACTGGTTTCCTTCTCAAACTCAGAATTCTCTGAGTTAAGCCTTTCCTTGAGATATGTAGGAGCTTTTATCCTTTGTATTGGGTCAAAATGAGCTAGTTATGGCTCATGATGAGGTTCTCATCACCACGCGACACTTTTCAAGAGGGTAGAGCATGTCAAAACCATCTCTATCTACTCCAGTCAATCCTCTACCTCAGACGGGCTCTCATCCCCTTTGAAGGAGGGTGCTTCAATTTTCAAAATTGGCCAAATGGCTCGTGGTGGAGCTACAACAGGGGAACTGGCATGCCTCCAGGCAAGAACTCGTGCTCAGAAGTGTCTGAGGGTGGTGGGCGTGGTGGAGGATCACCCCCTCCCCCTTTAGCTTGTCTAACACTATAGCGGCTCCCCTGTCTCACAGAGGACTCTCCCTCCACATCCTCAGGGAAGGGTGGCTGAGGAGGAGGCTGCTAGAGCTCCTCCCGCACTATGTCCTGAATCAGCTAGGCAAGATCCTGGGCCTGGATGCCTAGGAGGGGTGAGTCGACTGGTACCTCAAGTCTGGCATGTCCGCCCCTACGACCACACCTACAACCACATCCGTGGCCCACCTCGAGAACTCCTCGATGAGGCATCTCCTACAAGGAGATATAAGAGAAAGAACATGGACTGTCAACGATACCAGGTTACATAAAGAAATTAGACTCGGAAGCAAAGATTAAGGCAATACGTTGTGATGGCTATCCTAGCTACATGTACATGAGTGGTTACTTTCAGACCATTTGGTTCATTTCTCGAGAGGACCTTTCTCTGATACGATCTTTGTTACGACCTAATCCCAGATCCCTACAGGACCCGAGATTAGCTCGCCTCGACTAATCTTAAGACTTAGTCGTCCAACGAGAAATAATCAAAAGTAGAAAATATATTACAACCACACATGCAATATAACTAAGCAGAAATAAATAAGAGATAGTAATGGAAATCAGAACGAAAACTCTCAAATATTACATGCCACAAGCGGAAGAATACTATAACATATATAGCCATCACAACTACAACAGAGGAAAATATAACATGAACAGAATATAGTAGAAATAGCTAATATGCTAAAGGAACTCACTACTACAAAAGAGCTCTGAAACAGAAAAGTAACAACTATGGCTAGGCTCAACTGGGCCCAGCACCCTTTGCAGAAGATGGCGCTGGCCGCTCAACTCCCTGACCTGAATATGATTAAATAATCCGTGGTTAGCTAACGCTGAGTAGAGTGGTGGTCAAGCCATGTACATGTAATTTAACAAAAAGAAACAAGCAAATAACTAATCATTTATTTCCATTTATCTCAACTAGGTGTTTCTATTTTCGTTATTCTAATATGGATCCACAACATCTCTTAATCCTCTTGTTCCCTAAGGGAACGATCTTGATTACAGTTTATTTCGTGATGTAGGATGTGCACGTGGCACTCTCTTGGCCAGGAGAGCCCCCATGGTAGTCCTACACTCGGTCGCCCACCCCGAGGTCATGGTTGTGACGTAGTGGTGACTACGGCACGCGCGATAAGTGCACAGGTAGCTACCCCGTACTAGCATGCGGTCAGCCGTTTCCGTTAGTGGGTAAGCCCAAATGTATGCACAGAACAAAATAGGGCCTTGCCCTCTCGGAACAGGGGTCTGACCCTTCAACAGTCTACATACCCTTGCCCAACTATCTCGGTTTGCCCAGTGGGCCTAACAAGAGTCAGTGTAGGGTGGCCAGTCCTAACCCCAGGTCCCATGGGGCGGCTGGCTCCCCCCTACACTAAAGTAACAAGAGTCGGTGTAGGGGGCCATTCTTAACCTCGAGTCTCAACCCAAGGGCGGCTAGCTCCCCCCACACTAAAGTGACGATAGCTCTCCTCGGTACCACATATACGAGGGCCAGCTTACTTTCCATGCAAAAGGGATAGTTGCTCTCCTCGGTATCGCATACTCAAGAGCCAGCTCACTTCCCTCCTACATACGATACTCGTTCCATATAAGTGAGTTCTTCCACCACGATTAAGACGGGAAGCCTCCTCTTAAGGACGACGAGAACTCGAATGGATGCATCCGACGTTCCACGTATTGCCACCTCATCAGGTCAGCAAGCTTCCTCTTAAGGAAGGCAAGAACTCGGATGAACACATCTAACGTTCCTTATATTGTCGCCTCCTCAGGCTAGTAAGCCTCCTCTTAAGGACGGTGAGAACTAGAATGGACGCACTTGATGTTCCATCCATCGTCGCCTCTTCAGACTGGCAAGCCTCCTCTTAAGGATGGCGAGGTCTCGGGCAAATACATCCAACAGGCTGACAAACCACCTCCTCAGGCAGGAAAATGCCCTCCTAGGACATACTAGAACTCGGACATATATGTTCGACGATTTACGTGCCAACACCTCCGTAGGCCAGCACACTACCTCCTAGGGTGAAGGCATATATGATAGCCTCCTCTCAAGGAAGGCATAAATTCGGATGGATACCTCCAGCCGTTTCTCATTGGTCGCCCCTTCGGACGACCGGCCACCTCATCTGGATCAAGCCTGGACCAGGTGAACACGTCCAAAGGGCCTCCGTCAGCACCTCTTAGGGTCGACATGAACCTAAGCAAGCGAGCTCAACATACCTCCCTCTACCACCTTTGAAGGACGATGTGAGACCGTCAAGGATGATAGATTGCCCTTGTGGGTTGACCAGGGCCTCGGACAGGTCTGCCCCAAAAATCCTAACAATTGCTGCCTCCACCATCTGGTAGGGCCACTCCAGGTGGCTGTCGCGAACCCAAGCGAGGGCACTCATGACTCGCGTATCGGACGTTAAGATACCATTCCTTAATGAATAGCATGGCCAAGGTTCCCACTCGTCTTTCACAGCGACCAAGATATCGGCTCCCTGGGTTAGTAAGGGACTTGGGCCTGTGTGCCTAAAAGTTCCACACATCACCCAACGGTAAGAAATTTGTCTCTCCACGAGCGTGCTGATGACTCTACAATCATCAGTGTTAATATTATTAAGTAGAGTCAATTTCAAGGGAAGTTGTGCGAAAATGACATATTATAATGGGTTTGGGGTCATTGCATGCATTATTCATTATTTGATGTTGAGATCGCTTAGAATCAATGTTTAATGACCATGTGCACAAGTCCATATTGAAATAAGTCTCAGATGAGTGATCAGACTGTACGGATGGATCCGGATCGACGAATGGAGTCCAGCAGACTCAAAATCACCTCAATTTGACCTTCGTAGCTTCTACATCAAGCCTGAGAAAGATCAATGGCCAGGGGGCAATGTGACACCCTTAAAGGCTTTGGATGAAAATTCTGATCGTACGGATAGATTCGGAGTGATGATCACAATCCGACAATGTGGGAATCATCTTGATCCGAGCACCATGACATCCTCTATAACAGAAAGATGGATGGCCAAGATGGCGCCACATAGCGTCATCTCGGCCACCCAACATCGGCCCTTCATCACTGCGTCATCCACGCTCTCTGCTATCAGCCATTGGATCTTGATCCAACGGTTGAGAGGCCATCCACGCTTTGCCTCAGGAATTCCTCCTCGTGATATCTTCTTGGCCGCAACACAGTGGTCTTGAGGCGCACTATCAAGAGAGGGACGTGGGTTCAAATCCCTGCGACCCCCCTCAATTTTGCAATTGGAGTGCAGTGCAGTGTGTGTGGGCATGCGAGCGGCAGCGCACATGAGCTTGCACGCAGCAGTGCGTGGAGACCAGCATACGCTAGCGCATGCGCACAGCAAGGCACGCGCAACACGGTGCGGGGCAGTGGGCCAGCAGGGTGCGAGGGAGGGGACTTTGGTCACGTATGCGGCAGGTCTTCAGCAACACTTTGAAAGTTGTTGTTGACCTGAGGACAATTTTTGGCCTTCTCCCTCCATTATAAAAGGGCCTACCCCTCTCCACTTTTACTAATCTTCCTCCTAAGCAACTCCACTACTCTTAGAGCTCCCAAGAAAGGTCTTGAAGTTGTTGAGTCACCGATGGATGCTCCTCCACCGCCGTGGCTGCCTCGACGCTTTCTTCTTCCTTGTTTTTAGTTTTAGTTTCTTTGCTAGTGGTAGTTTATTTCTTTCATTCAAGCATTCATATATATTTTGTGGAATACAACATTTGATAATTAAATAGATCTTTTATATATTATCCTCATATCTTATCACGGATTTCTAACTCTCTCTCTCTTTCCCTCTCTCTCTCTGTCTCTTTAATTGTTTTATGAGCAAATAAATGCGACATTCTGACAAGAAGTGACTAAGTGATTCAATTTCATGCCTCCCTATGTTTGACACTTCGACTCTGATTATTTCTTGAAATGACCCTTCTCAAGGGTTATTTGGGCTTTTTTGGAACCTTAGGGGCCTTTTCATAAATTTCTACACACCAAAAAGACCTCGTGAGGAGTTTTTTTAGTTTTGGAGGGGTTTAACGCAATTTTAAACCCCCTAGAACTTGTTCTGTGGACTCTGTGAGAGGAAAAGGGGTTCTATGAGGCCAAACCCATAATTTTCACTAGGCCCACCTTATCCTGTGCAACCCCCCCTAAAACCCTATTTTCCACCCCTATAAAACCCCCTCGTCAGGATTTGTACCCCCCCATCCCCTCCGTTCCCTTCTCGAGCAGTGCCCCAACATACCACCCCCCCTCCCTCCTCCTTTCCCTTGCCACCATGAGTGAGGAAGCAAGAGAGTGGGAACAATAGGAGGAAGCGTGTAGGAGAGAGAGGCGTGCAGGAGAGAGGGCTTGAGGAGGATTTGCTGTCACAACTGCTGCAGCTCTATACTCGAGGAGGAGCGACGTGAGGCCCGAGGAGGAGTGCTACTATGTGGAAGGTCCTGCACGTAATCTAGGGGGCTTTTTCCGTGATTTTTAGACGTCTGCAACATTTGGTAGACGTCTAGAGGCCTCTGTGGATGTCCAGAGGGCTCTCCGAGCATTTGGAAACACGTCGAGTAACAAGGTAATGCTCTACCTGAGTATTGTGTGTGGTGTGCAGGCGCAAAAACCAAGTTTCCATTGCCCTACTGGGTGTAGAGTACGGTCATTGGCTACGTGGGTCTGTGCAGGGATGCGAGGTGTTGGGAAGATGCGTTGGGATTGCAATCGAGGTACTTTCGGACGTCTGGAAGTGTTGTTAGACATTTGACTGCACTCTCAGATGATCGAGTGTAGTATCAAACGTCTAGTAGCACCCTCAAACGGCCGTGAGGGGTAGCAGATGACGGGAGTAGAAGTAGGAGTGCAAGGTGAGATTTTTGTGCACATTTAAGACGTTTGGGACTCACCCCAGATGTCTGATGTTGGTCTGGATGCACTACTGTGGCCAACAGGTGGTTGGTCCAACCAGACCAGCCTACCTGGTCTGGTTCAAATGAACCAGGAGGGCTATTTAGGCTAGTTCAGTGCCCAAATGAAGTCGGATTTGCACGATTAAAGTACTGTTGATTTCCTTTCTGAATTTCCTACATGTTAGAAGTATTTCCACGCTGTTTTGAGCCTAATTGGAGTACTAAAATATTGGTCAATGATATTAATGTCTTGTTTGACCAACTATTTGGAATTGGTCTCTAGTCCGTAGTGCGCTCAGGACCTGCGGAGACATTGGGTTCCGCCGTTCGTGCCCCCATATTACCTGTACCTTTTGGTAGAGTGGTCCTCTCTACTCCTGTCGACTTAATTGCTTAAGTGCATGCCCAATTAGAGATCTCTACTTGAAACTTAGGACATGAAATGACCCCTAGGGTTGATAATGGTGTATGTTTACATTCAAGCACTTGAACCTCGCTTGTTACAATTTAGTATGCATGTTAATGAATCCCATATTGTGAGTAATTAGTAACTAAATTGATGTAATTGAATGCTTTTCCTGTTGAATCACAAGTCACCTGTTTTATGACTAAGAAACCTGAATGTGAATAGAGATACATGCCATGTATTGGAATGAGACAAGTATTATCCATGAACCCTACGGGGAATTAGGAAAGTAATAAAAGTACAGTGACATGGATACTTGATGTATGATGAAATACTTCGCCTATACAGGCATGTTGGTTGGTTGGTTGGACTTGGTTACAGAAAGTGAGCTAGCCCTCGTGTACATGGTACTAAGGAGAGCTACCGTCACTTTTGTGTAGGGAGAGAGCTAGCCTCCCAATGTGTTGGGACCTAGGGTTAGGAATGACCTCCCTACACCAACTCCTATTGGGCCCATTGGGAAAATCGGGATAGTCGGGCGAGGGTACGTAGACTGTTGAGGGGTATGCCCCCTACTCTGTTCTATGTTGTACGTTAAAGCGTACCTGCTAATGGAAAGGACTGACCGCATGCCAGTGTGAGGTAGCTACCCATGCGCTTATCGCATGTGCCATAGTCACCGCTATGTCGCGACCATGACCTCAGGGTGGTAGATTAGTTGTAAGGGCTACCATGGGGTACTCTCTCGACCAGGAGAGTGCCACGTGGGTGTCCTACATTGCGAGAAAACTGAATCAAGATCGTTCTCTTAGGGAACATGTGGATTAAGTGACGATATGGACCTTTACTAGAATGACCGAATAATAAGCACATACTAATTATGAATGGAACTAGATGATAATTGTCTAAATAACTGAAAAATGCATGAATAGTTTACTGCTTTCCTTTTATTTATTGCATTAGATGTTCTTATGTTACCACTCTACTCAGTGTTTAGCTAACGATAGATATATATGTTCAGGTCAAGGAGCTGAGTAGCCAGTACCACCAACTACAGAGGTGCTGGGCCTACTTGAGCCCAACAGTAGTCTGTTTTCTATTCGTTTCCGCTTCTGAGGCACTATTCTGTTAGTGAGTTTTTTTTTGTGTATGTAGAACCTATGTTGTTTCTTTCTGTCTTCTTATTCTTGTTGTGACGGCTAGTTAGCAAACTTTACTTTCCTCCTGTGGCGTGTTGTCTTTGAATCTACTGTTCTATTTCCGTTCCTGCCATTTTATTTAAATGCTTAGCTACATTGCATGTGTAGATTTTTGTACGTTTTCTTGCATTTGGCTTATTTCTCGATGGACGACTAGGTCTTGGGATTAGTCAAAGAGAGCTGTTCTAGGGTTCCGTGAGGAGTCAGGTTCGGGTCGTAACATTTCTATTAAAATTGATGTCGTAAAACGCACTACAACGACAATTTAACACAAACGTGTCCCGCGACAATCAATTTTTGGCACCGTTGCCAAGGAGGCAATGGATCTCTTATTTGCTTTCATTTTCTTGGTCATTATTCATACTTGTGTTATCTAACTTGCTCTTCTCTCTCTTCTTATGGTTGCAGGAACCTCATGTATCGGCAACAGGAGGAGAACGAGTCGGGTTGGATCAAAGGAAGCGCACGAAGTAGACCGCCATCGACCCGAGGGCTTGATCTTGTCTTCCCACGATCCAAAGGTAACTTCTCATCCTTGAACCAAGAAAAATGGTGGTGTTCTAAAAAAAACCCTCTTTTGTTTGTCAAAGAAAAACACCACCACTAAGTCTTCAACCTGTTAATTTCGTAATATCATTTTCTGGATTTGGGTCGAGGACACTATTAAAGGCCATTAGCACCTCTAAAAATTTTGAGAAAAATCTCAAAGGTGCTCCTTTCAGTAGGAAAACTCCCCTTCAAATTTCATAGCCAAACATCTTGTGGTTTGGCCATGAGAAATTCGCTACTGGAAGTGCGCAAGGTTATCATGAGTTCTGGAGATCTATAGGTTGTTCTTACTGGTACGAATTCTATGCAGCTCGGATTTGTGAGAGATTTATATTTTTCGAAAGATCTTGAAATTATCTACCCTTCATCCAAAGACCACTTTTTCAATTGAAATTGATTAGTGCTTGTTCTGATCAAGATATTAAACTTGCGCACCAATCTAGAGGTTCTGGACAGATTAACCCCCTCTTGGAAAAACATGAATTTGGGTGGTCTATCATCCTTAACAAATTTTGAAATTAATTATGTTGAAAAGCTCATTTGATTTTGGTCAGTATAGGGTCATTTCTTATTTTGATTGGACCCTTCTTGACAAGAATCTTAAAAAATGATTCATTAAGTAGAAGCTGCACACCCTAGGATCTTCCACACTAGGGAGTTTTTAACTTTATAGCCACACAAAAGGCCTTAAATAAAATCAATCTTCACCAACCGTGTGACTATACATTTGTGCCTTATTTGAATGCATAAACAAGTCGAATTTTAAAATCCATTAAAGTAAGGTTGCAACCCTAAAAATCACACATCTTAATCTTGCTTGATAGAGAGCACTTGTTTGGCATAGGATCCTTGCACCCAATTGTACACACTACTTAAATTGGAATTTTAAGGGCATTACCCCCTTAACGCCCTTGACATAATTCCCAAGCACTTCTAGATCCTAGCCCAAAATTAAAATTAATTAAACGTGCCTTAGGTAGGACCAATATAAGTCTTAGAAGTGTGATTGCGTTTGTTGAGCACTTGGCCTTAATTCCCTTTGTGGAATCTGGTGTCTAGGTTGTAGGGAAGTCTCAAACAACCACGGTTGTGGAGTATAAAAGAACCAGCGACACGAGCCAAAGGAAGAACCTTCCCCTCAATCCCCTCATAATCAACCTAGCCAAATTAACCTTGGGAAGGGAGGTTAAATGCTTGTAGATTTGATCATTCTTTTTTAGGCTTCTAGGTCACCTAGGTATACACTATAGGGCCTAGATTTGCTTGCTTGATTTATGCACACACTTGTCGCACCTGTCTCTCTTCGCATCCCTCCTGGTTCATCTCCAGTGTATGCACGAAAGGCGATCACTTCATCCCGAATTGGTTGCTTTAGATAGAGAAACTAGGAGAAAACTTGATTTTTCTAGGGGTAGGACTGAGGACATGGCTGACCCACAAGTTGAGGAGGTTGAGGACCAACCCCAACCCGATGCCATGACTATGATTCAGGCTCAAATTACTGCCAACCACCAACTTTAGCAACAACAGATCCACACTATTATGCAGGCCATACACTGACTGCAAAATCCGTAAGGGAACCAACCCCCACCTAAGCCACCACCCCTTGAGGGCCAACCAAGGCCACTCCATGACTTTTACAATCCGTTTGTCATCTGTGTAGAGCCATGTCTTAGAGTTCCCAAAGGGGGAGATGATTTTCAGCTAAAACCCAATGTCCTTAGCTTGATTCACAGCCACTTCCATGGGAACTCGAATGAAGACCCTTTCCAACACCTAGAGGACTTAGATTGGATTGCTCGGACCGTGAAACCCAGGAACATCCGTTTGGATATTGTTTTAATCAAGATGTTCCCATTCTCCCTGAGAGACAAAGCGTCTCATTGGCTAAGAACTTTAGGGAGACCCATCTCCACTTGGGAGGAATTGAGGCATGCTTTTCTTAAGAAGTTTTTCCCTATAGGAAAGACTAATGCCCTTAGGAGAGCCATAACTACTTTTACCCCTACAAAGTGGAGAGCAATTTCATGAGGCATAGGAGAGATTTAACGAATTATTGAGGAAATGCCCACACCATGAGGTTCCAAGGTGGCAATTGGCCTAGATTTTCTACCATGGTCTAGACAGCAACCTTTGGAATTTCGTTGATGCCTCATGTGGAGGCAATTTTCTGAATAAGGATTAGGAGAGCACATTTGAGCTCTTTGAGTCAATGAGAGAGAACTCACTTAACAATGCCTCCATGACCCAATTTAATCAATCCAGTCGACCCCGTGGTGGGATTTATGAGGTGCAAACTAATTCTGGAATGGCTGGCATGGACATTATAGCCAAGAAATTAGATCGGGTTGAGTTGAATGGATAAGAAAATTGACGAGATATTAAACCAATCTCGAACCCCATTACAGACCTTCTCTCTAGCGAAGGGAGCACATAATGTGGACTTGGTTCAGTCTATGAACCAAATGTACTTGGAACAACCCTTAACCATGTTCTAGGGAGGGACCTTTGCTCCCTCAAACTCTGATTACTCCTTTCCCTCCCCTTCAGCATCTTCTAACTTTGAAGACACCCAGACCATCCAGGGATATTCTCAGCCTGACCCTTTCTTCAACATTTACAAACTTGGATGGTGCAACCACCCAAATTTTTCTTGGTCAAATAAAAAATTGAATCAATTCTAGAACCAACCCAAGCAAAACCCACCCTCCTATCAGCAAGGCCCACCTACCCGACCACCCTTAACTAGAATAGGGTGGCTCCTACACAGCAAAACCAAATGGACACCCTGATCAAGATGATGGTTGATATGAATCAGAAACATCAGGAGGAGATGGCTTTAATGAAGAGACAATTGGGTCAACTATTGGATAACAAACAACAAGGGTCCCTTCCATCTCAGCCATAACCGAACCTGAGGAATGTAATGAACAAAAGCCACAATCCTCAAGGGTTCCAACCAAATCAGGGGCAAGCCCATATGATTCAACAAATCCCACAGACACCTCCCAGATTTGCTGCTTCATCTTCTTCTTAGGGACCTAACCTTGGTTTCAATGCCTCAACCAATGCGGTTACCTTGAGAAGTGGCACTTAAACCCGGAACCCCAAATGGCCGACCCCTCCCATGACATCATTACCCGAGATAACTGACTTTGAGGATGAGCAGGAGGAACCCAAGGATCAAGAGCCTGAACTAGTTCAAACCCAAATCCCATACCCTGAAGCCTTGGACAAAGTAACGAAGAAGAAAAATGTGGCGAAGGAGTTGTTAGAGATTTCAAGCAAGTATAGATCAATATACCTCTTCTCGAAGCTATCAAACATATCCTAGCTTACACAGTTTTTGAAGGATGTTTGCACACCCAAACGTAAGTCAAAAACCCAAGCACTTAGGAAGGTAGTGCTATCGGAACAAGCTAGTTTGGTGATATTGAGCAGCCTACCTCCTAAAAGAATTGACCCCAGAGCACCTCCAATATCATGTAATATTGGTGACATGACTTTTAATAGAGCGCTCTTAGACTTAGGTGCCTTAATTAACCTAATCTCGACTACCCTTTGTCACCAGTTCAGATTTGGGGAGTTAAACCCACACCTGTGACCATCCAACTGGCCGATCGATCCATGAAAACCCCGAAGGAGGTAGTCGAGGATGTAGTTGTTCGGGTTAAAGACTTTTACTTCACGGTTGACTTCTTAGTCCTTGACATGGAATCCCTGAGCAATCACAAAACACACCCATCATCCTGGGCAAACCCTTTTTGGCTACGGCCAAAGCTATCATTGATTGCAACACGGGATGTATGGAAATCACCTTTGGAGACAAGAAAATGCAATTGGATATCTTCACAGCAACCAAGTCTTGTAATTGCGGTTGGGTCGAGGAATGTGATCCCGTGGATACCCTGGTTGAAGAATGATTGACAGCAAATTCCTTAGAGGACTACCGAACTCAACCAGCTTTAGACGACCCCAATCATGAAAGTGATGAGGAAAAGGTCAATACCCCCAACACTAATTATCAATCTTGGAAGACACCCACTGGAAGTAAGGAAGGAAATCCATAGATTTATAGGGAACCCCTGAAATGCAAACCTTTTATTTTGAGGATCCAATCAGTCGTGAACCTTTTCAAGAAATGGGTTCACATGACAATCAAGATTTCGATGTCCTAAATAATATGGGGAAATTTGAGTAAAGGTAGGTTGGATATCATGAGAGTACTGACTTGGACATCTCTAGTTAGGCACACCTAGGAAATATGGAGATGATTTCACCTAAGGATTTCGATAATCAAATGTGCCTTGACAGATCTAAAGTTGACACGATTGCTTAGTCTGAGTCATGTCCTCTGAGAAGCGAATCCATCTTCACTCTGACATCACATGGGCCACATTTTTCTCTTCCAACCTACCAAGGTGACGAAGGAAACCGTGAGTTTGCATTTTTTCCTCCTGACTCTAATTTTCGATTACTAGGGGATACCTTTGAAGATTCAGGTAGGGAAATATAAAGGCCACCTAATGTTGAGGAGTCCAATACATATGAGGGCGAAATATTGAGAAGAATGAATTGAGCACTTACTCATAATCCTAGTCAACCTAATGGATGGCTCGATTTAGAGATTGAGATAGATTTCGATGAATATGAAATTAATAACAATGAGGACGGGATGATTTCTGACAAGGATTTTAGTGACCTCATTACAGAGCTTCAAATCTCACATGTACCCTCATATAATCCAGGGCCTGGAGAAAGCATCATTTTCGATATCAATCGCCATTATGAAGGCCCCTATGATCTAGACCCTATTACTGACTTGCATGATGATTTTCATAATAATCCACTTCCTCAGCAACCTCTCATTGAACTTTGGAACAGAATCGATGAACAGAATTGGCATCATGACCCGCATTCCGATTACCCTCCATTCTTTGACCCTATTCCGTAGTTTGCTATAGAGAGACTCTTTGGTATAGGGATACACCATCAACTGGTCAGCAATTGTGGACCAATGATTCTTGGAGCAGACGAGCTCATTTTCATATTGATTTTTATAACCCTATCTTCTACAAGTATTAAGCCACTTGATTTAGTCTTAGCCTAGATAAACTAAGCATGAGGCACTAAACTCAGAGCTTCTTAGGAGGCAACCCAGAGGTTTCAAGTTGACTGGATTCACGATTACAACTCAAGTGATTTCTTTCCCTGTCCTTTTGCACTATTTAATTTCCAATGAGGACATTGTCCAACTTAGGCATGGGGGGTGGTAATTCATATGTTCTAAGTGCATATTGTTAGCTTGAATTATATATATAAAAAATTAGGAAGAGAAAATTTAAGTATTAGGAGCTTGTCAACTTTAGGAAATGATACGTTAGAGACCTAAGCACGTAGATTCTTGAGGTTTTCAGACTTAATCAGTTTGAGTGTCCACTAAAATGTAGACTTGGTCTTGAGTCCTCGCCAAGTAAATTTTATTCCAACTTGGTCAATAAAGCAAGGTGATAAGTATACGACTTATCAACCCGCCCTCTAATTTTAGGGGATTTTTAGTCTAAGTATCTACACACGTTTACACTGACTTACTCATCAACGATTCCAATGGAAATTGGGTAACTAATGAACCTTTTAGGGTGGTATGGCTAGCAAGTGATCGGTGGTAACAACTCATCGGCCAGTTGTTCAGAGCTCAGCCACTGGACCATTCTCTTTTATTGCCTTTAGGTAAATCTTATATTAAGAGGCCACCTACTCAGAAAAAAAAATGATACCCAAAAAGATAGAAAAAAATAGAAAAAAATACAAAAAGGAGAAAATAAAGAAAAAAATATAATAAAGCCACACTTTATTACACAGGTATGGCTAGTAAGTGGCTGGTGGTAACAGCTCATCAGTCGATTATCCAGAACCCAGCTCATGAAATCACATAATTCCCAAAACACTTACGGAAGAAGCGAGGAAGTAGAATAAAATCGGGGAGATATACACTAGATTCACCCTTCTGTTGACCCCATAAAAGATATAAAAAGGTAGGGAGAAAGCTACCGATCGGAAAGATAAACCCTAAGGCAGAATTTTTAGGTTATCTAGCGGTGTAGAAATCTGAAGTCTGCTTCAGTTGCCGTTGAGTGAGTCTATCACTTTCACAATAAGATATATAGTACTAAGAGTCCTTTTCGAGTCTTGGGTGGACTGGGTAGTCGTAGAAGTTATCCCGAAATCCTCAACTCCAAAAAAAATCCAAAAAAAAAAAGAAAAGATGAAAAAGAAAAAATATATATATTTGCTTCCATATAAAATAGGGCGAGGACTTGAGCAGTCTGCATTTTGGCAAGCAACCCGGGCACTGTTGAGTCTTAGCGAGTTAGGTTCTTAGTAGAAATTTCCTCTTGTTGCCAAGCAACTTCTACTTGAGTAATCAATTCCTAATTTTAGCTGTAAATAACATTTAGATTAAACCTTACTAGGGACTAGCAAGGGGTGGGCATAGTGGTATGATAATTCTACAATCATCAGTGTTAATATTATTAATTAGAGTCAATTTCGAGGGAACTTGTGTGATAATGACATATTATAATGGGTTTAGGGTCATTGCATGCATCATACATTATTTGATGTTGAGATCACTTAGAATCAATGTTTAATGATCATGTGCATAAGTTCATATTGAAACAAGTCTCGAATGAGCGATCGAAACATACGGATGGATCCGGATCGAAGAACGGAGTACAACGGATTCAAAATCACCTCGATCCGACCTTCGTAGCTCCTACATCAAGCCCGAGAAAGATCAATGGCCAGGGGGCAATGCGACATCCTTACAGGCTTTGGATGAAAAATTTGACCATATGGATGGATCCAAAGTGACGATTACAATCTGACAGCACGAGAATCATCTTGATCCGAGCACCGTGGCATCCTCTACAACATAAAGAATATGGACGGCCCATATGGCGCCATGTGGCGTCATCTAGTCTTCCCAACACCATCCCTTCATCACTGCATCTTCCGTGCCCTCCGCTCTCAGCCGTTGGATCTTGATCCAACTGCTGAGAGCGGAGGGCACAGATGATGCAGTGATGAAGGGCAACGGCTAAGAGGCCATCCATGCTTTACCTCAGAAATTCCTCCTCGCGACATCTTCTTGGCTACAACACAGTGGTCCCAAGCAAGGTCTTGAAGTCGCCGAGCCGCCGACGGAAGCTCCTCCATCGCCGTGGTTGCCTTAACACTTTCTTCTTCCTTATTTTTAGTTTTAGTTTCTTTGCTAGTGGTAGTTTATTTCTTTCGTTTAAGCATTCATATATATTTTGTTGATTACAACATTTGATAATCAAATAGATCTTTTATATATTGTCCTCATATCTTATCATGGATTTCTAACTCTCTCTCTAATTGTTTTGCGAGCAAACAAACGCGACATATTTTGTGACAAGAAGCAACTAAGTGATTCGATTTTATGCCTCCCTATGTTCGACACTTGGGCTCACATCCAATTATTTCTATTTAAAATTGATGTCGTAAAACGTGCTATAACGACGATTTAACACAAATGCGTCCCACAACGATCATGCATCACCGCCAGAGCAGTTAGGGAGAATTGGGGCAGCATCACCCAATGGCCACCATGGTGGCCGCCTGTGGCTAAATCGGGACTTCGGTGATCTGCGTCTCGACAAACACGATGACATGCGGAACAAGGTTTAGATTCTCGCACTACAAGCCTCGTAAGATGCACCTCACAAAGCACCAATGGCCGCCTCATATGGTAGGCCCTACCCCATGCCAACCCTCAGCCAAAAGCCCTGGGCAAAGGTCATCTTCAGAGGCTAACCCACACGAAAGTCCCACGGCGCTCGCCCAGTCCAAAGACACAACTGGGTAAGCACGCGCTCAACAAAACCATGCCTCATGATCAAAACAATGACGAGGACGGCCCGAGAGGTAAAAGGGACGCTCCCCGAGAGCAGCTGAGCCGTTAACCGCCTTTGTGGAGTCGGTACACTACCTAATAGCCAACTTCTAGGCCCTCTCCTCCGAAGTAATTAAGGCCAAGCTAATATGGCGCGGTACAACAAGCAGGTCTGAGCTCATCCTCACGAGATACAACCAAACCCCTCCGCTCTGATCGATCGGCCCTAGCCTGACGATGCTAACCAACCCATCCAGGAGAGTAGCCTCCCAAAAGGGGCAACGGTCATGAACAAGACACGCACACGAGTTCCACCAACAGAGCCCACCACAAGGCTCCCTCATCAAGGGCACACGCCCAGGCTCTCCTGCGAAGAGCACCTTCGCCCGACCCCTGAGAAGGATGCTCAGTAAGTACCACCTAACTAAAAGAGCCTCCTAAAGAACCCAACGGAGCATCCCATAGGAGATGAGACATTACACAGTGGAGAGAGCCCTAACTCCCCCTGGCCCTTAACGAAAGGGCAAAGGAACGGTGTCGCCAAGGTAGCCATAGTTCCTTGCCGCCCACCGGACACCAGTAACAAGAGCTCGAGTGGTGCAATCTTAACTCCACCCAAGGGACAAAAACACACCAGAAGGCAGTTGGGGTACAAATAACGGAGCACTCCAGCACTAGTGCCATCAGCAGATAGGAGCCAGCCCTTCAAGCTAGCAAAAACCCATGTCTGTACACGTTGAGGTCCAACCTATCGCTTGACGATGAGAATCCCAGGTGCTTCGCCCTCAAGAGGAATCAGTCCAATAGAGTGAAAGGCGAGGGAATGGCCCACCTTTGCTAACGATCAACATAGTACGAGGGAACAAGGGAGCAAAACTATAGCACCCTGCCCCTTGGGTGATGCAACGCCCTAGGATTGGCCCTCCTATCCTGGCCATCCTTAAAGAAGGGCCCCCATAGGCAAAATAACCCTTGGTACGAAGCACAAATAGGCCAAAGCAACCTGCTTAAAGAACAAGCTAGGATTCTCTACCGCTGCCTTGCAAGAAGAGTTGGCCAAGCATAAGGTGAGTGCCATTCCCTACCTTCATCCAGCTTCTTGAGAGAGAAATGCTCTCCCCCCACCTGTTAAGGGGAGCGGCTGGACTAGGTTCTGGGCAGCCACCCGACCCGTGACAGCCGCAAAGAAAGCTTCCAAAGGAAACCCGCTTGGGCCTCCGTGGCCTCAACCATTAATGCCTGGCTACTATCACAGATAACCCTTCCCACGGGCATCCCAATGGCTCCCTCCACGAGCATCCTAATAACCTCGTCCAAACAGAAGTAATAGTCGAAGTCTCTATGCCAAGTCATTCGGATATGCGAAAGGGTTCAAAACAAGCCTCCAAAAGATGTGGTTCACAAAACCTGCACGAGAAAAACTTCACCTAGAGAAAGCATTCTCACACTTGGCATGCGAGCAGTCCATGCAAAGAATAAAAGAAAATTTATTTTTATTTCCTTTACAACAAACATCGACTGTTACATTCCCCGAAGTATGGCCTCAAGATAAATTACAGTTGAAAAGAAAAGATAGTATCAAGATACTAGCAACAACATTCAACGGCACCCCCTGCTCACCACAAAGGTAAAGGTGACACTACGAGATGTCACCATGTGGCCCCTTCCTTGGAGGGTTCTCTATACTAGCCTGAGCGGAAAGGCACAGCTGCATCAACCCTCGGCAAGAGAAGGAGGGGGAGGGTGCCTCCAGAACTTATCCTCCTCCTAGGAGAACCATGTGGAAGGAGGCAAGAAGTTGTGTAAGTCCAAGAGGACCCTAGCCCATGTGACGTAGACCCTCGTCCAGCTCTATGACCAACAACTAGCTTAACCGAGAGCACCACCCAACCCACAGCTGCTTAGGGACGCCCCCCCCCTCAAGCCCTCCTCTGCAACATCTGGTGCCTCCTCGAGAGCTGCCGAAGACTCCCCAAAAGGATGAGCCCACATCCTCTGCACGACATCGAAGGAGTAGGCACAGAATGGGGTGGATCCCAGGGGTCGAGAAGCTAGCCACGCCAACCAAAGGGATGTCGTCCGCCATCAAAGTGTTGGTGCTAGAGCACCGCAATCGTTTGTTTTGATGATAACAAAACACGTGTCGTTTAACATTTGCACTTGGAGTCTTAGATTTCAGGTCAAATTGCAAATGAAGACGTGATTAGACGGAGTTCAAGCTCGCATCCATGATGGATTGGAGGAGCTTGATGGAGAACAGAGGAGATTCACGAGTGATAGATTGAAGATGGAAGGACAAGAAGAATAGGATAGAAATCTGTTTATTTCTTTCATATACTTTTGTCTTTATTTCCTTGCTCTTTTTGTTCCTTAGAACATCATGTTAAAGAGGGGATTCATTAGGTTTCCAGACGTCCAGACATAGTGCTAGACGTCCTGTATGTCGTCTAATGGACTTGCACTAGATCCCTATTTAGATCTGATTTAAGTCAGGAAGAAACCCGCCTAAAATCAGACGTCTGACTTTGATCCCAGACTTCTTAAACTGATCTTCCAGACGTCTGATGCCAGGATCAGACGTCTGATAACCCTGTTAGTGCAATCATTGTCCCTGATTTCGGCCTGATTTTCTTGGACTTTGCTCCCAACGGCTATGGAAGCTTTCCAAAGCCTTCCAAAGCTTTCCTAAGGCCTCTATAAATAGAGAGGAACCTCTTGCACACAAATAGACACCTAGAGACACCAAGACACCTAGTAATACACTTTCACACCATTTTGTGTCTCTTGATCCTAAGAAGAAAAGCTCTTGCTCTCCAAGCTCAAGTTCTTCATCTTGAGAGCATCAAGCCTTTGCGCACCCGCTCTCCCGCCGTAGTTCACGAGAGCGACATTGCGCCGTTGTGTAGCTCACGCACCCGCGTCATCGATTCGACGCACTCCTTGAAAAGGGAAGCATCTTAATTCCTATAGAAGCTTAGGTTAAAAATTACTTTGTTGGATCTATAGGATTGTTGTTATTTATCTTTATTATTTGGTTGGGTATTCGCTTTGCGAATTCCCGTCTCCTTCGTGGGACAAAATCCTTCTCGTGAAGAGAAGGGGTTTGAGGTACGCTACCCTCGTATAAAGTACTGTGGTTGTAATTGAGGTTGAATCACCCGCATTTAAGTGATTCGTTTAGTGGATTTGATCATGTTGGTTGATCGGAAAATCCTAACTCGAGAGGGTTAGGTGGTGGTTTTCACCCAGTTTGGGTTTCCACCTAAAAATAATTGTGTACCTCTTGCGATTGAATTTTGTGAAATTGTTTTACATTATATTTCCGTAATTTATTACGTCACCCCCTCCTAATAGGGATTCTACAATTGGTATAAGAGCAGGTTCTTGTGAGATCGGAGTAACACCCGGCAAGAAGATCATGGAGGGGAGCATGTCCGCAATCAGAATCTCCGAAGGGCAGTCCATCGTCCGACCATCCTATTTCGACGGGAGGGACTTCGGATATTGGAAGTTGAGGATGAAGATGTGGCTCCAAGCCATTGAGTTCGAGATGTGGGGATGTTGCAAAACCCCATACGAGATCCCGAAGCGACCCAAGGAGGCTACTCGCAGCTGCAGATTCGAGAGCTTTCACTTAACGCAAAGGCAATGAATGCCCTGTATTGTGCGTTGAGTCCGAAAGAGTTCGAGCAAATCCAAGAGTGTACTACCGCCCACGAGATATGGAGGAAGTTAGAAGACACTCATGAAGAGACGAGCTCGGAGGAAGAAGAAGAATCAGAGAAAAAGAATGAAACCGCTTGCATGGGTTTCATGGCAATCGAAGAAAGCGACATCGACAGCGAAAGCAACTCCGACAATGAGGTAAACCCGAATTTACAAGACGCTTTTAATGAGCTTTTTGAAGTTAGTAAATCACTAAAAATAGAAAACAATAGCATGAAAAAGAATCTCAATTTTCTTAGAAGTGAAAATGATAGGTTAGAAATAAAACTTAAGGACCTAGAAAGTAGCTCTAGTCCTAAGGATAATAACCTGTTATTAGAAAATAAAGATTTAATCAATGAAAATACTAAATTGATTAAGGAAAATGCTAGTCTAAAATTAGAAATTTCCGATTTAAAGACTAAGATGAATATTATAGAAAATGAACTGGCATGTCTTAAGGAGAAATCAAATAAATTGATAAATAGGGTAGATAACCTATATAGCTCTAAGGTTGAGAAAGGATCTCCATCAAGGAGACCTGCTAACAGATCCGGATCCAAGCTTACTTGGATACCGAAGAAAGAATTGGAATCCTGTTTTGTAGGTTTCAGGGATAACTACAACACGAAGGACTGGACCAACAAGCTCAAGGCTGGTCAACTCGAGTTGGGAGGAACCAAGGAGGAGAACAAGAAGATCGACGAGACGGCGAACAAACTATGGACCCGCCACACGTCGACCACCAGACTGGAGACCGGCGCCAATGCCTGGGCCTCCAGGCCACGGATGGGAGCCCCATCCGATGTGGCATCCACTAACACCATTTGGGCCATTTTATTGGCCATTGTAGGTGAGGTAAAAATTCTTTACCCTATCTTTTCATCATAAGCATTTAGATAGGGGGAGTTAAAAAAATTTTTAAGCTAATTGTCATTTTTTTTAAGGGGGAGATGTAAGGTAGCTAAATTTCTTTTAGTAAGGGGGAGAAGAAAAATAGCTATCTTGTTATTACAAAAAGGGGGAGGACATTACTTTTGTTAAAAGAAATTCATAGAAGAGCATGTTTTAAGGGAGAGTTATAGAAAATTTAAAATCAATCAAACCTTTTTGATAATATCAAAAAGGGGGAGGATTTTTTTTGCATTATTATTTATGATTTTGTCATCATCAAAAAGGGGGAGATTGTTGGTGCTAGAGCACCGCGATCGTTTGTTTTGATGATAACAAAATACGTGTCATTTAACATTTGCACTTGGAGTCTTAGATTTCAGGTCAAATTGCAAATGGAGACGTGATTAGACGGAGTTCGAGCTCTCATCCATGATGGATTGGAGGAGCTTGATGGAGAACAGAGGAGATTCGCGAGGAGCGATAGATTGAAGATGGAAAAACAAGAAGAATAGGATAGAAATCTGTTTATTTCTTTCATGTACTTTTGTCTTTATTTCCTTGCTCTTTTTGTTCCTTAGAACATCATGTTAAAGAGCCTCAAGGTATTATAACAGTAGTCCTAGGAATACCGGCACAACCCTAGGATAGTTAGGTTTTCTGTAGAAAATCTAGAAAACCAATATAGGGTTCAAACAGCTTTTTCAGACGTCTAATTCAAAAATCAGGCGTCTGATAATATGTTTTAAGACGTCTGACTATTAATTCAGACGTCTGATAACATTTAGGATGGACTTGTTAGCTCTGTCTGATGAAATCAGACGTCCAGACCTCTGTCCAGACGTCTGATGACTTTGCCAGATGTCCAATTAGTGGACCATTGGCTGGCTTAGCAAACACTGAAGGATATGACCGTTAAAGCCTTATCAGACGTCCTTAAGCCTTTCTAGACGTCTGATAAATGACCGTTTTACCTCAGCTGACCCAAAATCTCTTCTCAGAGATTTTCTAGCCGTTGCAACTCTTGGAAATCCATTCCCGCAGAAAAAGTAGGTTTCTAGACATCCAGACATAGTGCCAGACGTCCTATATGTCGTCTGATGGACTTGCACTAGATCCCTGTTTACATCTGATTCAAGTCAGGAAGAAACCCGCCTAAAATCAGACGTCTGACTTTGATCCCAAACATCTTAAACTGATCTTCCAGACGTCTGATAACCCTGTCAGTAAAATCATTATTCCTGATTTCGGCCTGATTCTCTTGGAATTTGCTCCCAACGGCTGTGGAAGCTTTCCAAACCCTTCCAAAGCTTTCCTAAGGCCTCTATAAATAGAGAGGAACCTCTTGCACACAAATAGACACCTAGAGACACCAACACACCTAGTAATACACTTTCACACCATTTTGTGTCTCTTGATCCTAAGAAGAAAAGCTCTTGCTCTCGAAGCTCAAGTTCTTCATCTTGAGAGCATCAAGCCTTTGCGCACCCGCTCTCCTACCGTAGTTCACGAGAGCGACGTTGCGCCGCCGTGTAGCTCATGCACCCGCGTCATCGATTCGACACACTCCTTGAAAAGGGAAGCATCTTAATTCCTATGGAAGCTTAGGTTAAAAATTACTTTGTTGGCTCTATAGGATTGTTGTTAGTTATCTTTGTTATTTGGTTGGGTATTCGCTTTGCGAATTCCCGTCTCCTTCATGGGACAAAATCCTTCTCGTGAAGAGAAAGGATTTGAGGTACGCTACCCTCGTATAAAATAGCGTGGTTGTAATTGAGGTTGAATCACCCTCGTTTAAGTGATTCGTTTAGTGGATTTGATCAACTTGGTTGATCGGAAAATCCTAACTCGAGAGGGTTAGGTGGTGGTTTTCACCCGGTTTGGGTTTCCACCTAAAAATAATTGTGTACCTTATGCGATTGAATTTTGTGAGATTGTTTTACATTATATTTTCGCAATTTATTACGTCACCCCCTCCTAGTAGGGATTCTACACAAAGATGGCGCCACCTCCTTGGACAATGAGGACCGCCGATAGCCCCCTCCCACCGGCAGGGTGCACCCCAGCAGAAGCCTTCCTAGAACCCCACCCTATCTCTGCTCGGGTGAACGTGCTCCCACAAAGGGAGCACCCGGTAGAAGCCAATCCCAACCTGGCCATTCTAGAGTCACACAGGGGATAAGACTGCACAGGGATAAGCGGGGTAGGCAGGTGCCAATCAATAACACCAACTGCCAGGGGAGGGCCCTGGCCACCCGAAAAGGTGGAGTACCTCCTCATCTATCAATGAGGGGCTTAATGTAGTCAAGGCCGCTGGCCCTTCCGCCAGTTCTTCGAAAGGGAATCCCTCGACGAGGCTTACTATCCGGGGGCACGTCGCGAGCATCGTCCGACCAACACCCCACCTTCACTCAGGTAAATACCCTCCCACATGAGTTCTCCATAGCAGCAATGTTAATCGCACTGAATCGGATTTTAAAATCGTTGCGTTGTAGTACAGCCGATAAAGCATGAAAACACTTAAAATTATGCTAGAATAAAATTCCAAGGTCGAACGCAGGGAACAAGTATAGAAAAATAAATCTCAAGATCACAATTCTAAGTAAAATATATGAGCAATTTCAACCAAAACTCAATTCAGAATTACTCAAGGAAGATATATCAAGAATTCAAATACTAATGTGAAAAAATAATAGGGTAAAATGGTGATTTAAATCACCAATTACCCTTATACAATAATACCAAATAAATGCACAGTATCAACCAAGTTATTTCAAGATAATATCGCCTCAAAAGCTCGAAGAAGGAGAATCAGACGTCTTAAACGTCTGATGCTACAATGCTTTCGAGAGACTCAAGAGCCTCGCTCCTTCTTTTCCTTTCTCTGCCTTAGCTCTTCTTCTTCCTTCTTCTCTATTCTTCAAGTCTTCCTTTCTTCCTTGTCTTCTCCTCTTCTTCTTTAATCCTCTTCATGCACGAAGCCTCTTCTTTACACGCAGGGGTAACAATCTCAAATTTGGCTAAGTGTTTAGCTAATAGTCTCTAAAGCAAAACCCCCCTTAACCCTGCACTCTCTCTCTCTCCCCTTCCTCTCTTAGGTTCCTTCTCTCCAGGGCCAATGCACAGTATCGGGTAATTGGGTAATCGGGGATTCGCATACTGTAACGACTCGATTCCCGAGTCCCTACGAGACACAAGAACCAGACCGACTCGACTAATCCCAAGACCTAGTCGTCCAACGAGGAAGTAACCAAAAGAGCAGTAAAATAAACCACATTCAGCATGAATATAACTAGCAGTAACAAAATACAGCAGTAAGAAAAGGAACTACTACAGTATATACCACCACAACAGTAGAACAACAATTATAACATAACATGAAGCTACAAGTAAAGAAGTACAGAGAGTAACAAGAACTACTCACTACAGTGGAACAAAAGGGGTACAAAGAACTGCGGTAACTCTACTGGACCCTACTCGGCCCAGCGTCCTCTGCAGCCGCTGAGCTTGGCTGCTCAACACCTGGTCCTGAAAAGTAACAAGTGTAACACGTCAGCGAAATGCTGAGTAGAGTGGCAGCTAAAACTAAAGAAGCAGAAGAGTGTACAGTAGCTGTTATATTTTCTTTCTTCCTTTATTTACATCTTTTTATTATTTCACAATTTATCTATTTCTCAGATCCTTCACTCGATCTCGAATGTTCCTCGTGGGAACGATCTTGATTGCAGTCTTTTCCGAAAAGTAGAAGTAACACGTGGTGCTCTCCTGGCCGGGAGAGTCCCCGTGGTGATCCTACCCTCAGTCAACCACCCTAGGGTCGCTGATAGACGTAACGGTGACTACGTCACGCGCGATAAGAGCACGGGTAGCTACCCCACACTGGCACGCGGTCAGTCATTTCCGTTAACGGGTGTGCCCAAAGCACGGTACGGAACCAGTATAGGGCAGAGCCCTCTCAGTAACAGGGGTCCACCCCTCCACAGTCCGCGCACCCTCGCCTGACTACCTTGGTTTGCCCAGTGGGCCTTATAAGTCGGTGCAGGAGGCTAGCAGAACCCCGGGGCTCGTGGGGTAGCTAGTGCTCTCCCTACACTAGTAGCTCTCCTCGGTACTACGCACGCGAGGGCCAGCACGACGGTGTACAGTGGCCAAACCCACCCCGGTCTCAATCTGAGGGCGGTAAGCTCCCCTCTACACTAAGAGGTAATGTGTGCTCTTGTTGGTACCACGTACCCCAGAGACAACACACTTCCACGTCTTTCTTTCTCAGTTCCATCCATTCTCTTTCCAGGAGTTCTACTCCTAATTCCCCGTAGGGTTCCAGCTCTTTTAACTCAGCACATTTAGGTTTTACTGTTCCAGTTTTACATTCCTACAACCCATGTTCTTAATCATATTTATTCCTTTATAACAGGCAGCAGTTAAAACAATTTACAGGCAGCTATTATTTCCTTTCCAACTTTCCAAAACTGCAATATTTATATACATATCACTAGTTTTCCAGTCTTAGGTAATGGCGGTATGACTAGGTTTTGTTGTTTTGTTATAGAAATGACGTTGTAGTACAGATAGTCATCGCCACTATTACAATTTTTACTCGGAAATAAAAGATCTCCCGAGGTCGAACTCAGGGAGCAAACTGTATTCTAGAGATACAAAGTTTCTATTACAAAAGTGAAAAGAGAGAGAGAGAGATTTATTTTGTTGGCTTTTTCTTCTTCTCTCTTCTTTCTCGTCGTTGTCTTCTTCTCTTCTCTTCTTTTGGGTTCTTCAGTCTTCTTCCTTCTGTTCTTCTTATTCCTCTTCTGTTCTTCTTCTTTCTTTTCTTTCCTTGCTTGAGGTTATGCCTTCTTTCCTTCGTTTCTTCTTCCAAGCTTCTTCTTTTCTTCCTGCAGGCCGTCGTCTGATTTTTCAATCAGACGACTTAAGTAGCTTTTGCTACAGTGCGTCTTCTTTCCTTCTTCTCTCTGTGGTTCTCTTCTTCTTCTTCTCGCAGTCCTTCTTCTTCTTCCTTTGCGGTCTGCCTTCTCTTCTTCTTCTTCTCCTGTGCCTGCACACTCGCAGTTTGGTCAGAGGGCAAAAACCTACTCTACCCTCCCCCGCGTCTCTCTCTCTTAGAATTCACTCGTAGGATAGCTCTCCCAGAGCTGTCGGATATTCGGGTACGGGTCGCGCCCGGGTCCAGGCCCACCAGCGTGCAGTGGTGGGCGAGGAGTGCAGGTCGGGTAAACGGGTCGGGCCAGGTCCGCGGGGGGTGGTCGCGAACGAGGCCGGGTCGAGCGGGTGAGAGGGACCTCACCCCGTGGTCAGGAGGCGAAGAGACTAAGGCACTTTTTGCCTTTATGCGGGCGTGCGGCCTAGAAATCCCACGATGTGGGACTATCTTTTGTTGTCTTCGCGTGCGCCCGCAGGACGACTCCACCTCGCCCTCTGATCAGCTGCAGCCGATGTCTGGGCCAACTGAAGAGGCAGAAGCCTTTGTGGACTTCGCCCCAACCTGCAGCACCTGGGAATCTGGGGTTGCAGGGCCTGGAGCTCGCCTCGAAGCTGCTTCAGTCGTCGCTAATGGCGGCTGGAGCAGCGAACCTATTAGACAGGAATACGGCCCTTCGGCCTAATCAAACATGCGGGGGACCTTCGCCGTGGCAAGGCGAAGGTGGTGTGGGGTGTGGCAGGTCATGGGTCAGCGTCTGGTGGCGGGGCTAGGTCAGACTGTAGCCGCGAGAATGGTTTGTTCGGTGGAGTATGGTGGAGGTGAGGAGTGGCAGTGAAGGGGCGGAAACGGTTCAGTGGGACGAGGCGGAGGTTTTGGGTCGGTCGGCGAGTCGTATGGAGTGGCGGAATGATGGGAGAGACTCGCCGGAGGTGGGCCGAAGGCGTGGAAGACGATGGTGGTTGGGTCGGTCGAGGGTTTGATTGAGCAAATTAAAATAGGGAAAAGAAAGAGGGGAGGAAGAGAAGTAACTGTTACCTACTTGCAGCGATGAAGGGGGAGGAGCAGGGCGGCAGTCGTGTCGACTGTCGCCGGAGAAGAAGGTACCCAGTGGGGGCGGACGGCGGCGACGACGGGGCTGAAGCAGCGTGCGCGGGTATTGCGCGAAGCGGAGGAGAATCAGGAAGAAGTCTCTGCCATTGGTTTTGTGGCAGAGCGAAGAGGAAAGGAAAGGGAGCTCTCCGGAGCTCGCTGGGTGTCTGCCGGAGTGGGAAGAGAAGAAAGTTGTGGGTGGTTCTCTGTCAGAATCGAGCTGGAGAGTGTGGCAGAGCGACGAGGGCTTTCATAGAGGCGAAATCAGAGAGGAGGGCGGAGGGAGATGACGCGCCTCCCTCGCCGGAGAACGCCGGAGATGGAGATTCATACCTTCTGTGTGTTCGCACGGGTGGTATGGGCGGTTGCAGCGACTAGGGAGGTGTCCCTACGACGGCAGACGTCGTAGGGCACCCCCGGTTGTCTTGGCAGAGGGTCTCCCTCACCTTGCGCGGCGCCATGCTCCGCGCAAAGTCGCCGGAGCATGGCGCTGCTCAGGGTTTTGCAGGGAGGACCCAAATGCAAAGAACGAAGAAGAGTTAGGGGCCAAAATGCGAGGGTTCAAAAGTTGAGGGCCAAAAAGTAATAGATGAGGACCAAAATGTAAAGTTGGTCAAGAAGGTCTCTCCTTAGCCTCAAGTTTTTATACATGACTAATTAGGACATAAGGATTCTGATGGTGAATTTTATTTCTAGATCAAACCTTGTTTGACCGGTCAATTTACGTAAAAACCTAAATTAAGTTATTAATTGGGCATAGTTCTCAATGTAGGTCAAAATGGGTTCCTAAGGACAAATTGGAGGTTCTAAACCCTAGAGATTATTTTTATATGAATTTTAGAGGGTTTGTTCAATTTTTTATTTGCCTCTAACCTCATGAATTGAAGTGGATTTATTTTTAGGGTTACAGGACGTCATTTAATTCCTTGTAGTTGCTGTAGCCCTTATTGGATCATCTCATCCCACTTTTCTTCCTATTAGGTTATTTTGACCTATGTTTGGACCCTGAGTTACCCTATTTTCAGATTGAAATGGTGAAATTGCATTTTTACCCCTTAGTTTCTGTTTTCTTTACAAACTCAGAATTTCTCTACGCCAAGCATTTCGAGAGTTATGTAGGAGCTTTTTCTTGCAAATCTGGGTTAGATGGTGCTAGTTTAGGGTTTATGACGAGGTTCTCATCACTAGGATTCATGCCGTACCCTAGGATCTATCATTAAATCTAGTTTCCAGTCCTAGGTTTTCATGCAATACCCTAGGATCTATCATTCAATCTAGTTTCTCAGTCCTAGGGTTCATGCAGTACCCTAGACTTTATTAATTATTCCACAATTGTAACAAATTTGATTAAGTAAATTAAAAGCCACTCTACCAGCTACAACGGGAGTACTGGAGGCGTGGTCGGAAATCCCGCGCGCCTCCGCAATCCCCAAGACTGCAATGGAACGAGATCCTAACACAAGGATCAAACACAAGGAGTTTCTCAGAATGGTATATAATTACTGTAAACGGGTAGAGGATTTTATTCCGGAAAGAACGCAACTCGAAACGCGGAAAACGGACTCCGAACGGGCCCTAAACGGGTCGAAAACGACGAAACTGCCCAAAATCAGACGTCTGAAACCTCTTCCAAACATCTTAAAATGTGGTTCAGAGCGTACCTTCATTCTGTGTAGTCCCTCAGAAGTCCAGAAGCCTGCAGGGGCGTATGGCTTAGTTCCCAGACGTCCGATGGTCACCCCGGACATCTGGAAGTCCTTCCCGTCGTCTGGCACTGCGGCCAGATGTCCGATTCACATGGGATGGCGAGCCCTCACGCCCTCCCGAGAAGAACCTGCACGCACCCACACCTGTTCTCAGTACGACGAGTCGTAGACGAAGGCGCGGCGGACAGCCGCATGGCCGTACAAGCGAAAAAGGAAGAAGATAGAAATATCTTACCTGACAAACATCTGACCAGTCCTCCAGACGTCTTCACCGTTGTTTGGTCGTAAGCCCAGACGTCTCATTCTGGAAAATTTCCAGAACGAGAGCTCAACTCGCCCTCCGCCCGCGACGCACGGCCGCGCCGCGCCCCGTCCGCCTGCTGCTCGAGTTGCAGCTGCCCCTTCGCGACACTCCATGCCTGCTGCTCCCCCGCCGGCCGGCTCTAGTTGCCCCGGCAAGCTCAAGCCCTCACGGTCAAGCGTCTCCTCCCTCGCGCAACACCTCCTCCCGCACACTTTCCGCGGCCGCTGCTGCCGCCGCTCACTCACTTACTCGCGCTCTCGCACCGGCTAGGAGAAGAAGGAGAGGGACACGGAGGAGATGAGGGTGAGGGAGAGGGCGAGGGGCCTTTTAAGGCCGCGCGGGGAGAGAGAGAGAGACGCCGCGCCTTGCAGGAAGAGAGAGGGAAAAAGGGGGAAGAGAGCGGCGGGCGCAGGTTTGCGTGCGCATGCACGCAGACGCAACCCCGTACGCCGCAAAAATTAAATACCAGACGTCTGGAAAGGGTCCCAGACGTCTAGGCCACTTCCCAGATGACTTAAAAACCATCTTGAGGCCGCGTTCGTAACACATACCCGGGACCAGGGATGTGGGCATGGGTCGCAGTCAAGGTGTGAGTACAGGGTTAGGTGGGTCGGGTTAAGTGCAGGTGAGCGGGGACCTCACCCCCAGTGTTCTGAGGTAGTAAGCCCAAAACACAAAAAGAATTTATTCGCTAACGGGGGTGCGTCGCTCTACGATGTGGGACTAAAGGCCTTGTCTTCTTCGCATGTAGCAGTAGCAGCAAGTAGCTCTGATTGAGGTCGGGGAAGCAGTCAATGCTTCCAATTTACCTATTGCATGTGTTGCTGAGAGGGTTCCGCAGCATCTGGGATCGAAACTTGGAGCAATCGTCTAAAGAACGAGGTTCGAGCTTGTTTGAAGCTTCAGCAACAATGGCAGAATAGCTCCTGTACCTAAAAATAAGAATAAGACCTCTCGGCCACGTTAAATCAGTTCAGAACCTTCGCCGGGGAATGGTGAACGTGGTGGTGTGCGTGGCGTAAGGCGAGGAGCATCATGGAGGTCTGATGACCTCGATGAAGATGGATGGAAGTGTGTGAGTCAGGTGAGGAGTTTGGAGGGGCAATCAACCTAAATAAGTTAGGGCTTTTGCTCCTGGAGTTGAGGCGGAGGTGTAGGGATAAGTGGCGGCCGATTTGGTGGAGCGTGGTGGCCGTACGAACTTGCCAGATGTACGCCAGTGAGGTGGAAGACGGAGAGCGTGCGAGTGAGTCGACGATCGAAATGAGGAGTGGTTGGCGTGGTTGTGAAGTAGAGATGCTAGAGAACTTATCTGGGTAGTTAACGGACGACGGGGAGTAGAGGCGACGCCAATTCTAGTATGGCTGGTTGACGTGGCAGTAACTAGGTTTTGTTCTAGCATTGTAGTATAGCCAGTTATTGCCATCATTTCAAATATATAATTTTTTTACTCGGAAAATAAAAGAGTTCCCGAGGTCGAACTCAGGGAGCAAGTCGTATTCTAAGGGTACAAATTCTTATTACAAAAATAAAGAGAGAGAGAGAGAGAGATGAAAATTTGGCTTCTTCTTCTTCTCTTCTCTTCTTCCTCTTTGACTTTTGGTTTCTTTATCTCCTTGTGGTCTTCTTCTGCCTTCTGTTCTTCAGATCTTCTTCTCGTGCTCTCTTCTTCTACTTTTGCTGTCAGGACGTCGTCTCTCCTTCTTTCTCCTTTTTCTTTCTGTCTTCTTTATCTGCAGCAGTGGGTGATGTTCTTCTTCTTCTTTCAGTTCTTGTTTCTGCTTGTCTCTTTCTTTTTCTTTTCCCTTGCGGTCCTGTTCTTCTTCCTCTTTTCTGCCTTCAGAGCGTCGTCTGATTTTCCAATCATACGACTTAAACCGTCGCTGCTACAGTGCTCCTTCTTCTTTCAGCTTTCGTTGTCCTTCTTCTCTGCCTCGCTCGTCTTCTTCTTCGCCTGTGCCTGCACACTTCAAAGCTCTCGTCAGAGATGGCAAAACCTACTCTACCCCCCCCCACCCGCGTTTCTCTCTCACAGAAGACGCTCTTAGGAAAGCTCTCCCAGAGCAACCGGGTAATCGGGTAAGCGGGTCGCGCCCGGGTCCAGGCCCACCGGCGTGCGTGGTGGGCGAGGAGTGCAGGTCAGGCTAAGTCGGGTCGGGCTAGGTCCGCGAGGCGTGCGTGCGGACGAGGCTGGGTAGTCGGGCGGGTGAAGGGGACCTCACCCCGTGAACTGAGGCGAACAGCTTAAGGCACTTTTTGCCTTTAAGCGCCCGTTCGCCTCAGTGGCTTTCCGAGGTGGGACTAAATGTCCCACCCCAATTTGGATGCCTGCGCGGAGGAAGCAGCGGCAGTCGAGGCGAAGCGCGGGGGCTTCGCGCGAGAGCTTCGACTCGACTGCAGCCTGGTACTTCGCGAAGACGCCTCGCACTGTCTGGGAGCGTGACCTGGGCGTGGCGCACCTGGGGCAGCAGGTGAAGAAGCTGCTTCGCTTCAACAATGGCGGCGGCGAGCGCAGGTACCTGCCCACAGAGAAACGGCCTCTCGACCCAATCAGAAACGCGGAGGACCTTCGCCGTGGTACGGCGAAGGTGGTCGGGGGGTGTGCAGGCGGCGGGGCGGAGCCTAAGGGCCGCCCTAGGTCAAACTACAGGTTGGGAGATGGGTTTGTTCGGTGGAGTTGCAGAGGGTGATTTGGGGGAAGTGGAAGGGCGGAGGTTGATCAGGGTGAGGAGGCGGAGGTTCTGCGGTGGTCGGCGAGCCGTGTGGGTTGCTGGAGTGATGGGAGCGGGTCGCCGGAGCAGGGGCCGGAGGTGGAGAAGGTGAGGCCGATTGGTCGGATCGGGGCAACAGTAAAGATGTAAAGTGAGGAAAAGGAAGATGGGAGGAAGAGGAGGAGTTCTATCTACTTAGCAGGACGAGGAGGGGCCGGAGCAGGCGACAGTCGTATCGACTGTCGCCGGAGAAGAAGCTGCCCAGGGGAAGGGGCGGCGGTGAGGAGAGGGCCAGAGAGGCGCCAGCTGGGTACGGCGTGGCGCGGGAAGAGCGAGGGAGAGCAACCCTGCAGCTGGTCGTGCGGCAGAGCGACTAGGAGGAAGAGGGGAGGCCGCCGGAGCTGGAGGGCTTCCTGTCGGAGTGGGAAGAGAGGAAGTGGGGGTCTTTCTCCGTCAGGACCGAGCTGCTGAGAACGGCGGAGCGACGGTGGTATTTATAGGGGCGGAATCAGAGAGGAGGGCGGAGGGAGACGACGTGTCTCCCTCGCCGAAGGACGTCGGAGATGGAGACCCATACTGTCCGTGCGTTCGTACGGCCGGTATGGTGGGTTGCAGCGACCAAGGGGGTGTTCCTGCGACGGCTGACGACGCAGGGCACCCCCGGTTGTCTTGCTAGACCCTCCCCCTTACCCTGCGCGGCGCCATGCTCCGCGCAAGGTCGCCGGAGCATGGTGCTGGTCAGGTTTTGGCAGGAGGGACCTGGATGCAAAGAACGAAGGAGAGTTAGGGGTATAAATGTGAGGGTTCAAAAGTTGAGGGCCAAAAAGTAAATAACTGAGGACCAAAGTGTAAAGTTGGTCAAGAAGGTTTCCTCTTAGGCTCAAGTTTTTATACATGACTAATTGGGACCTAAGGATTATGATGGTGAATTTTATTTCCAGATTAAACCTTGCTTGACCGGTCAATTTACGCAAAAACCCAAATTAAGTTGTTAATTTGGGCATGGTTCTCAATGTAGGTCAAAATGGGTTCCTAAGGCCAAATTGAAGGTTCTAAACCCAAGAGATTATTTTTCTATGAATTTTAGAGGGTTTATTCTATTTTTACTTTGCCTCGAACCTCGCTAATTGAAGTGGGTTTGTTTTAAGGTTATAGATTATTATTTAGTTCCTTGGAATTGCTGTAGCCCTTATTGAATCATCTCATCCCACTTTTATTCTTATTAGGTTGCTTTGACCTATGTTTGGACCCTGAGTTACCTATTTTTAGATTGGATTGGTGAAATTGCATTTTTACCCCTTAGTTTCTGTTTTCTTTGCGAACTCAGAATCTCTCTGAGTTAAGCCTTTCCTTGAGTTATGTAGGAGCTTTTATCCTTTGTATTAGGTCAAAAAGAGCTAGTTATGGCTCATGATGAGGTTCTCATCATACCCCCATGCCTAGCTTTTGCTAGTCCCTTAGCAAAAACTTAAGGTTTCAACCCTTGTTCTAGACCATGAAGTTCTTAATAGCTTCAGATAAGTGCTTTTTCATTTGAGCTTAGATTAGGTTAGAATGCTGACCATAGGCCTAAAAGGTACTCTAGTACCAATCAAGATCCAAATCTGTCTAGCCTCAGCCTTAGTCCTTAGCAAAGGTTTTTAAGGCCCACAAGAACTATCCTAAGGTTTATTGGACTTTGTGGTTAAAGCACCCGTGCTTGAAATGATTTTAGCCCTGGCTCAGTTCGCAGTGCTTTTTGTAAGAGAGAGAGAGAAAATTTATCTGTTTGGAGAGTTCTCTCTCTTTTTCTTTTTAATTCTAGCTTAGGATTGGCTTTTCAACACGGTCTGTATCAGATTCATTGCTCCCATCACCAATCCTCAAGGGTTCCTGGCGATCGATGCTTCGAGATAGAACCTCCCATGGCAACCCCCGGAACCCTGGCTATTGAGATTTCGAGATAATCCTATCCATGGTGTTCCGTGGCCGAATCCAGACCCTGGCAATTGACACTTCGAGATAATGCCATCCATGGAATCTGAACCAGCAGAGTGCTTACATGCCCCCAGTAGGATATGTGAATATCCTAAGAGACAAGCACCGAGGAGATGATATTTTGTTACGCATCTTTGAGGGAATTTCCCGCCTCTCCGCGCTGGGAACTCATCCAAATCAACTTGTGTTGATCGGCCGCTCCTACTCTAGGTGTTCTTTTCAGAATTTTGCGATGCTTCTGCGTGATTTTGATTTTTACGCTTACTGAACCAGGCTGTGTGTGAGGTTAGGGTGCTTAGGTTACTGAGTCCCGTAAACCAAAAATTAGTTAATGAGGCCAAATACTCCCTAAGCCTTAGACCTAATACTTCAGCTTTTCATTTTCCTCAACCTCTTGAGGAGTGTCCAGATCTCAATGGGTGCTAAGAGTCTATTCAAGAATGCCTAAGGTTTGCGTTCTTACTAATCTCATTATGCACTTTTCAGTTATTTTCTTGAATGAGGTCTAGAACTTAGGTTAATTCCTTAGTTCCTTACTAATGACTATCACCTTTTCTCATAATTTTGTGCTCCTTTTTCATTTTGTTTCTTTTCTCCTTCTCCATCACAAAATTTCCTTCTCCTTTTTTCCTCTTATTTTTTTCGAAAATTTTTAATTTTTATGGTGTTTTTGGCATATGTGAATTTTTTGTTTGAAACCTTTTCTTACAAGTTTTGCACTTTCATACCCCCCCATGCCTAAAATTTGCAATGTCCTCATTGTAACCTAGGGGGTTTTTATTTAACTTAGTTCATTCCTTAAGACAGAAATTTGGATGAGTGAATGGGTCGGGTTGAATTTTGCGGACGATTTCTAATCCCAGATGCAAGCATCTGAGGTGGGGTCGGCTGCCTACAAGGGTGAACCTTAAGTGCAAAAAGGTTTCTGTAACGACCCGGTTCCCGAGTCCCTACGAGACACGAGAACCGGACCGACTCGACTAATCCCAAGACCTAGTCGTCCAACGAGGAAGTAACCAAAAGACAATAAAATAAATCACATTCAGCATGAATATAACTAACAGTAAGAAAGTACAGCAGTAAGGAAAGAAACTACTACAGTAGGTACCACCACAACAGTAAAACAGCATGTATCATATAACAAGAACTGCAGGTAAAGAAGGTACAGCGGAAACAAAAACTACTCACTAGAACAGAAACAAAAGGGGTACAAAAGCTGTGGTAACTCTACTGGACCCTACTCGGCCCAACGTCCTCTGCAGCCGCCGACCCTGGCTGCTCAACACCTAGTCCTGAAAAAGGTAACGAGTGTAACACGTCAGCAAAACGCTGAGTAGAGTGGCAAACCAACTAAAGGAAAACAGTAGAGTGTACAGTAGTTGTTATGTTCTATTACTTCCTTTATTCACATCTTTCAATTTTTCTCACTATTTCATTTATTTCTCAGATCCTTTACTTGATCTCGAATGTCCTCGTGGGAACGATCTTGATTGCAGTCTTTTCCAAAAGTAGTAGCACGTGGTGCTCTCCAGGCCGGGAGAGTCCCCCGTGGTGATCCTACCCTCAGTCAACCACCCCAAGGTCACTGACAGACGTAACGGTGACTACGGCACGCGCGATAAACGCACAGGTAGCTAGCCCGCACTGGCACGCGGTCAGTCGTTTCCGTTAACGGGTGCGCCCAAAGCACAGCACGGAACCAAGGCAGAGCCCTCTCAGTAACAGGGGTCCAACCCCTCCACAGTAACCAAACCGGGGCCTTGCCCCTCCACAGTCCGCGCACCCTCGCCTGACTACCCTGGTTTGCCCTAGTGGGCCTAACAAGTCGGTGAAGGAGGCTAGCAGAACCCCGGGGCCCGTGGGGTAGCTAGTACTCTCCTAACACTACTAGCTCTCCTCGGTACTACGTACACGAGGGCCAACAAGTCGGTACAGAGCGGCCAATCCTAACCCCGGGTCCCTGGGGCGGCTGGCCCCACTCTGCACTAAAACAGGTACAGGTACTTCCCTTGGTACTGCGTACCCAAGAGACAGTACAACTACATCTCAGTTCCATTCCTTTTCTTTCCAGGAGTTCCACTCCTAATTCCCCGTAGGGTTCCATCTCTTTATCTCAGAACATCATATGTTTCACTTTCCAGATTCACGTTCTCAAATTCCATGATCTCAAACATGTTTCTTTATTCATAACAGGCAGCTGTTAATTAAATTTACAGGCAGCTTTATATATTCCTTTCCATTTTTCCAAGACTGCAGTAATATACATTCCACTAGTTTTTCCATCGTAGGATTCATGCCATATCCTAGGATCTATCATACAATCTAGTTTTCCGGCCCTAGGATTCATGCAACACCTAGGAGCTATCATTCCATATATTTCTCATTCCTAGGATTCATGCAATGCCCTAGGTTCTAGTTATGGTTCCATACTTTAACAGATTTTATTAATACTTAAAGCCACTCTACCAGGTACAACGGGAGTAATGGGGGCGTGATCGGGAATCCCGCGCGCCTCCGCGACTCTCAAGACTGCAACCGAACGAGGTCCTATCACAAGGATCAAACACAAGGAGTGTCTCAAAACAGTGTATAGCTACTGTAGGCGGGTAGAGGAATTAATTCTCAAACGAACGCAACTCGAATCGCGGAAAACGGAGCCCAAACGGGCCCTAAACGGGTCGAGAAAGACGATACTGTGCAAAATCAGACGTCTGGAACTCCTTCCAGACGTCTTAAACGGTGGATCAGAGAATTACCTGTTCAGCTTGGTTCCCCGGACGTCCAGAAGTCTGCGGGGACGTCTGCCCTAGATCCCAGACGTCCGATGGTCCCTCAGGACGTCTGGAGGTCACTCCCGCCGTCTGGTACAACTTCCAGACGTCTGATTCGCAAAGGATGACGAATCAGCGAACCTGCGCACAGCCAACCCCCCTCCCTCAGTACGGTCAGTCGACAAGAAGGAAGAAGAAAGCGGAAACTCACCTTTCAGACGTCTGTATGATCTTACAGACGTCGACCTTGCCGTCTGGATATCAACCCAGACGTCTGATTCTGGAAATTTTTCCAGAATCAGAACCCTGCTCGGCCTCCGCTCGCGACGCCGCCCGCGTCGCACCTCGCGCGTCCGCTGCTCCGACCGCAGCAGGTCCCTCTCCGCGACGCTCCGCGCCCCCTGCGCCCTCCACCGGCCGGCCAAGCCGCTCCGGCGAGCTCGCCCTCACGGTAGAGCCCCGCCCTCGCACGCCGCAGCTCCTCCGCGCTCACTGCGGCTGCAGCTGCCGCTGCGCCCTCGCGTCCGCTCGCTCTCGCGCACAGGCAGGAGAAGAAGGAAGAAGATGGTGGAGACGGAAGGGGAGGCGTGCCCTTTTAAGGCCGCGCGAGGAAGAGAGAGAAGGCGGTCGCAGCCGCCTGCAGCCGCAGAGAAAGAGGGTAGAATCGCAGGTCTGCGCGCACAGGCACGCAGACGAATCCCCCATGCGAACATAACTGTTCTCCAGACGTCTGTAAACTATCCCGGACGTCTGGTCAGACGTCTGGATGTGATCCCAGACGTCTTGTCTGACGTCTGGGCCACCTCCCAGACGTCTTAAAAGGCGTCTGGGGCACGCGCTCGTTACAATATAACAAACTCAAAGGAAGTTTCGTCCCCGAAACTTGCGCCAACTAGGGTGCGGGAAAAAGATGTCCAAATAACCATAACAAACTCAAAGAGGACCGAAGCCGGTCCGAAAAGACGTACCCGCGAAAAGCTCTGGGTACCGCTCCCGCATTGCCGCCTCAGGCTCCCAGGTAGCCTCCTCGTACCGCTGGCTCCTCCACAAAACCTTTACCAGGGGTACTTGCTTTCGTCTCAACCTGCGGACTGCTCGGTCTAGGATATGTACTGGCCGCTCGGGGTAGGTCAGGTCGTCGCTCACCTCGACGCTCTCGTGACTCAGTACGTGGCTGGGATCGGCTACGTATTTCCTGAGGCTGGACACGTGGAACACGTCGTGCACACTAGAAAACTGCGGGGGAAGGGCAAGTCTGTAAGCAACGGGTCCAACCCGCTCCAGGACCTCAAAGGGCCCCACGAACCTCGGCGCGAGCTTCCCTCTCACCCCAAACCGCTGTAAGCCCTTCATGGGCGAAACACGAAGGAAGACGTGGTCCCCAACCTCGAACTGCACCTCTCTGCGTCTGCGATCTGCGTAGCTCTTCTGTCTGCTCCTGACAGTGCGGAGTCGTCTGTGGATCTGCTCAACTACCTCCTGACTCTGCCGGATCAACCTGGGGCCAACCTCCCACTTGGTCCCCACCTCAACCCAACTCAAGGGTGCCGTGCATTTCCGTCCGTACAGAGCCTCGTAGGGAGCCATGTCGATGCTCGAGTGATAACTGTTGTTGTATGCAAACTCCGCCAGGGGCAGGTGCTCCTCCCAAGAGCCCCTCCAGTCTAGTACACAGGCACGCAAAAGGTCCTCAAGTGTCTGTATCGTGCGTTCCGACTGTCCGTCCGTCTGGGGGTGGTAAGCCGTGCTAAACCTCAACCTCGTCCTCAAAGCCTGCTGAAACTCAGCCCAAAACTGGGACGTAAAGCGGGTATCCCGGTCGGATACGATCTCCCGCGGAACTCCGTGTAGTCGCACCACATCACGGATATACCTCTCTGCCAACTGTGCTGGTCCCAAAGTGACTCGGATCGGCAAGAATCATGCCGTCTTCGTCAATCTATCCACTATTACCCAGACTGCGTCGTGTCCTCGCTGGGTAACAGGTAAGCCCACCACCAAGTCCATGGTGATGCTCTCCCACTTCCACTCTGGCACTGGAAGCGGTTGAAGCGGCCCTGCAAGCCTCTGATGCTCGGCTTTCACCTGCTGGCACACTAAGCACTGCTGCACGAACTCACCCACATCCCGCTTCATCCCTCTCCACCAGAACTCGCGTCTCAAGTCATGGTACATTTTCGTGTTTCCGGGATGTATGGTGAATCTGGAACCGTGTGCCTCAGTCAGGAGTTCTCTCAACAGCTCCTCGTCTCTGGGGACGCACAACCGTCCCCTCAAGCGTAACACCTGGTCTGTGAAAGAGAAGTCCCCTGGGTCCCCTGATAGTACTCTGTCGCGCAAAGACTACAAGTACGGATCGGCCATCTGTCCCGTGATGATGCGGTCTATCAACTCTGGCCTGGTCTGCCGTATCACCGTCACTGCCCCACAGTACCCTCATAACTCTAGAGGTTGCCAACTGCCCACCTCCTCCAAAAGGCTCCAACTCTGTAACTGTAGACTGGCCAAGCGTGCGGGCGCCTTACGGCTCAAGGCGTCAGCCACCACATTGGCCTTTCCCGGGTGGTAGGAGATGCTGCAGTCGTAGTCCTTCAGGAGCTCCAACCAACGTCTCTGTCTCATGTTGAGCTCCTTCTGGTCAAAAAGATATCTGAGGCTCTTGTGATCTGTAAAAATCTCGAAGGTCTCACCGTACAAGTAGTGCCTCCATGTCTTCAGCGCGAAGACAACAGCTGCCAACTCTAGATCGTGGGTAGGGTAGGTATGCTCGTGGGGCTTCAGTTGCCGCGAAGCGTAAGCGACCACGTGACCCCTCTGCATGAGCACACCTCCTAACCCCTGCAAGGAAGCGTCCGTGTACACAACGAACCCGCCACTACTGTCAGGGATGGTGAGCACGGGAGCCGAGGTCAACCTCTCCTTCAGCTCCAGAAAACACGCCTCACAGGCGTCTGTCCAAGCGAAAGGCACATCCTTCCGGGTCAACTGTGTCATAGGACGTGCAATCTGCGAAAACCCTCTGATGAACCGTCTGTAGTAACCTGCCAGTCCCAGGAAACTGCGAATCTCAGTGACTGAACGCGGTCTCTCCCACCTGAGCACTGCCTCGACCTTGGCGGGATCCACTGCCAGGCCGTCTCCAGAGATCACATGACCCAAAAAGGTCACCTCCCTCAACCAGAACTCGCACTTGTTGTATTTGGCGTACAGCCTGCGTCGTCTCAGAGTGTCCAGAACCATCCGCAAGTGCTGTCCGTGCTGCGTCCGATCTCTAGAATAGATGAGTACATCATCTATGAAAACCACCACAAACTGGTCCAAGTACGGTCTGAACACCCGGTTCATCAGGTCCATGAAAGCAGCGAGGGCATTGGTCAGCCCAAACGGCATGACCAAAAACTCGTAGTGTCCGTACTGGGTGCGGAAAGCTGTCTTGGAGACGTCGGTCTCCCTGATCCTCAACTGGTGGTATCCAGACCTCAAGTCGATCTTGGAAAACACCGTGGCACCCCGCAACTGGTCAAACAAATCGTCAATCCTCGGCAGCGGATATCTGTTCTTGATGGTGACCCTATTCAGCTGTCGGTAGTCCACACAAAGGCGTAGGGTCCCATCCTTCTTCTTCACAAACAGTACCGGGGCTCCCCAGGGAGACGCACTGGGCCTCAAGAAACCTTTCTCCAAAAGGTCCTGCAACTGAGACTTGAGCTCTCGCAGCTCAAGCGGTGCCATCCTGTATGGCGCGGTGGAGATGGGGCTGGTCCCTGGTACTAGTGAGATCTCAAACTCGATCTCATGCTCGGGCGGTAGTCCTGGTAACTCGTCTGGAAACACGTCAGGGTACTCTCTGACCACCGGGATGCTCTGGAAGTCTGCCACGGGGCTGTGCTCTGCCACCACACAAGCTAGGAAGCCCTCACACCCCTGGCTCAAAAGTCTCGCCGCCCGAAGTGCCGAAATGCACCTGAAACCTCCGTCCACTGGCTGCCCGTGAAACTCGAAGGAAGGCAACTCCGGAATGGAGAAGACAATCTTCCTCTCAAAACAGTCTACCAAGGCGTGGTAAGCGGACAACCAATCCATCCCCAGAATCACTCCAAAGTCCTCCATCTGTATCATAATCAGGTCAGCTGGCAGGCTATGTCCCCCGATGCTGACCCCGCAACCCGTGTACACCTCCTCAGCTACAAACAGCTGACCACTCGGACCTCTGATTACGAACGGATTCTCTAACAGTGTATAATCCTGGTCCAAACTAACTGCGAAACTGGCTGCGACAAACGAGTGCGTAGCGCCGGAATCGAAAAGCGTGTAAACGAGTCTGCCAGAAACTGAAACCATACCTGCTACCACGGATCCCGATGCTCTGGCGTCCCTGTGTGTTAGGGCGTTGATACGCCCCTCAGCTCTAGGTGCGGACGAAGCAGCCACACTCTGCGTCGGACGGGTAGGTGCTGGCCGGTACCCTCCTCGCGACTGCGGTCCTCCTCCTCGCGCCTGGGAACCGCGACCTCCTGCGCGCCCTCCAGTGCTCTGCGCGGGAAGTATCTGCTGACCTCCTGCCCTAGATGGGCAGTCCGTCCTGACGTGGCCCGGCTGGCCACACTGGTAGCAGAGGGGAACCCGACTCCCGCCCTCAGTGAGTCCCTGCTGTCGGCTGGGCGGGGGTCCGGTGCTGGCGACTGGCCCCTGTCGAAGGCCCCCAAAGGCCACTGATGGCCCTGCACAACGTGACGGCTCTCCTGCGGACGCCACGTGTCTCCATTCTCGCCGGCCCTGTGAGAAGTCTGGCTGAAAGGGCCTCTTCCGCCCGCCGTCGGTCTCTCGTGCGGACGGGTTGGTCTCCTCGTAAGTCATAGCTGCCTCTACCACCCTCGAAAACGTCGGCAGCTTCAGGGGTTTCACATACCCCCGGATCACAGGCCGGAGCCCCTCGGTGAACCTCCAAAGGCGCTCCTCCTCAGTGGCTACCGCTGTCGCTGCAAAGCGGGACAGCTCCAAGAAACGCGTGCGGTACGCGCTCACGGTCATCGTCCCTTGGCGGAGAGTGTGGAACTCCCGCCTCCTCTGGTCCTGCCACGTCTGGGGAAAGTACTGCTCGCAGAAGAGGGTGACGAACTGGTCCCACGTCGGCTCGTCCCTCTCCTGTCCCCGGACCGCCCTCCACCACCGGTGTGCCGCACTCTCCAGCTGGTACGTGGCAAAGGCCACGCGGCACTCCACCGGGGGGCGAAGGGTGTCGAAGATCTTCTCAAGCTGCTCAAGCCAGTCCTCTGCCTCGGTCGGGTCCTCATCCCCCTTGAAGGAGGGGGGCTTCAGCTTCCGGAACTGTCCGAAAAGCTCGAAGTGGCGCTGTAGGGGAGGTGCTGGTGCACCTCCAGGCGAAGGTGCCTCGTGTACAGAAGTGTCGGAGGAAGGTGGGGGCGGCAGGGGCCCATCCCCTCCCTCGTGTCCAGCGCCACGTCCGTCGCGTGGTCCCACAGAGGACTCCCCCTCTGCAACCCCAGGAGGAGGTGCTCGGGGCGGTGGGTGGAGCTCCTCTCGTACAATATCCCGTATCAGTCTGGCGAGGTCCTGGGCCTGGATGCCAGGGAGTGGTGGCTGGTCCACCGAGACGTCAACGACAGCACGTCCACCTCGCCGACCTCGCCCTCGGCCGCGCCCGCGGCCAGTCTCGCCAGTCCCACGACGAGGCATCTCCTGCAAGGAGACACGAAACAAAATGGAAACGTCAAAACAGACGGTACCTAACAACACTTCTAAGAGCTCATGTCAAGAGATATGTTGTGGTGGCTACTCTAGCTATAAACATGTGAATTGGTTATTTTCCAGTCAGTTGATTCACTTCTCGAGACGACCTTGCTCTGATACCATCTTGTAACGACCCGGTTCCCGAGTCCCTACGAGACACGAGAACCGGATCGACTCGACTAATCCCAAGACCTAGTCGTCCAACGAGGAAGCAACCAAAAGACAGTAAAATAAACCACATTCAGCATAAATATAACTAACAGTAACAAAGTACAGCAGTAAGGAAAGAAACTACTACAGTAGGTACCACCACAACAGTAAAACAGCATGTATCATATAACAAGAACTGCAGGTAAAGAAGGTACAGTGGAAACAAAAACTACTCACTAGAACAGAAACAAAAGGGGTACAAAAGCTGTGGTAACTCTACTGGACCCTACTCGGCCCAGCGTCCTCTGCAGCCGCCGACCCTGGCTGCTCAACACCTGGTCCTGAAAAAGGTAACGAGTGTAACACGTCAACAAAACGCTGAGTAGAGTGGCAAACAAACTAAAGGAAAACAGTAGAGTGTACAGTAGTTGTTATGTTCTATTACTTCCTTTATTCACATCTTTCAATTTTTCTCACTATTTCATTTATTTCTCAGATCCTTTACTTGATCTCGAATGTCCTCGTGGGAACGATCTTGATTGCAGTCTTTTCCAAAAGTAGAAGTAGCACGTGGTGCTCTCCTGGCCGGGAGAGTCCCTCGTGGTGATCCTACCCTCAGTCAACCACCCCAAGGTCACTGACAGACGTAACGGTGACTACGGCACGCGCGATAAACGCACAGGTAGCTAGCCCGCACTGGCACGCGGTCAGTCGTTTCCGTTAACGGGTGCGCCCAAAGCACAGCACGGAACCAGGGCAGAGCCCTCTCAGTAACAGGGGTCCAACCCCTCCACAGTAACCAAACCGGGGCCTTGCCCCTCCACAGTCCGCGCACCCTCGCCTGACTACCCTGGTTTGCCCTAGTGGGCCTAACAAGTCAGTGAAGGAGGCTAGTAGAACCCTGGGGCCCGTGGGGTAGCTAGTACTCTCCTAACACTACTAGCTCTCCTCGGTACTACGTACACGAGGGCCAACAAGTCGATACAGAGCGGCCAATCCTAACCCCGGGTCCCTGGGGCGGCTGGCCCCACTCTGCACTAAAACAGGTACAGGTACTTCCCTTGGTACTGTGTACCCAAGAGACAGTACAACTACATCCCAGTTCCATTCCTTTTCTTTCCAGGAGTTCCACTCCTAATTCCCCGTAGGGTTCCAGCTCTTTATCTCAGAACATCATATGTTTCACTTTCCAGATTCACGTTCTCAAATTCCATGATCTCAAACATGTTTCTTTATTCATAACAGGCAGCTGTTAATTAAATTTACAGGCAGCTTTATATATTCCTTTCCATTTTTCCAAGACTGCAGTAATATACATTCCACTAGTTTTTCCATCGTAGGATTCATGCCATATCCTAGGATCTATCATACAATCTAGTTTTCCGGCCCTAGGATTCATGCAACACCTAGGAGCTATCATTCCATATATTTCTCATTCCTAGGATTCATGCAATGCCCTAGGTTCTAGTTATGGTTCCATACTTTAACAGATTTTATTAATACTTAAAGCCACTCTACCAGGTACAACGGGAGTAATGGGGGCGTGATCGGGAATCCCGCGCGCCTCCGCGACTCTCAAGACTGCAACCGAACGAGGTCCTATCACAAGGATCAAACACAAGGAGTGTCTCAAAACAGTGTATAGCTACTGTAGGCGGGTAGAGGAATTAATTCTCAAACGAACGCAACTCGAATCGCGGAAAACGGAGCCCAAACGGGCCCTAAACGGGTCGAGAAAGATGATACTGTGCAAAATCAGACGTCTGGAACTCCTTCCAGACGTCTTAAACGGTGGATCAGAGAATTACCTGTTCAGCTTGGTTCCCCGGACGTCCAGAAGTCTGCGGGGACGTCTGCCCTAGATCCCAGACGTCCGATGGTCCCTCAGGACGTCTGGAGGTCACTCCCGCCGTCTGGTACAACTTCCAGACGTCTGATTCGCAAAGGATGACGAATCAGCGAACCTGCGCACAGCCAACCCCCCTCCCTCAGTACGGTCAGTCGACAAGAAGGAAGAAGAAAGCGGAAACTCACCTTTCAGACGTCTGTATGATCTTACAGACGTCGACCTTGCCTTCTGGATATCAACCCAGACGTCTGATTCTGGAAATTTTTCCAGAATCAGAACCCTGCTCGGCCTCCGCTCGCGACGCCGCCCGCGTCGCACCTCGCGCGTCCGCTGCTCCGACCGCAGCAGGTCCCTCTCCGCGACGCTCCGCGCCCCCTGCGCCCTCCGCCGGCCGGCCAAGCCGCTCCGGCGAGCTCGCCCTCACGGCAGAGCCCCGCCCTCGCACGCCGCAGCTCCTCCGCGCTCATTGCGGCTGCCGCTGCCGCTGCGCCCTCGCGTCCGCTCGCTCTCGCGCACAGGCAGGAGAAGAAGGAAGAAGATGGTGGAGACGGAAGGGGAGGCGCGCCCTTTTAAGGCCGCGCGAGGAGGAGAGAGAAGGCGGTCGCAGCCGCCTGCAGCCGCAGAGAAAGAGGGGAGAATCGCAGGTCTGCGCGCACATGTGCGCAGACGAATCTCCCGTGCGAACATAACTGTTCTCCAGACGTCTGTAAACTATCCCGGACGTCTGGTCAGACGTCTGGATGTGATCCCAGACGTCTTGTCCAACGTCTGGGCCACCTCCCAGACGTCTTAAAAGGCGTCTGGGGCACGCGCTCGTTACAGTGTCAGAAAAAGGTTTTGGATTTTTAGGAAAATGACGGGTTGCCTCCCGTTAAGCGCTGAGTTTTACGCCTTCAACCAAGCTGGAAATGCGATGGAGAGGGGATGATCAAATCAGCAGAGTTCTGTAAGACAAGCACCTTGATTAAGAGCCTGGTTGGTCCAACCAGGTCCTTGTTCAGATCGACAGGCTGATGATGTAGCCCAAACCCAATCAATCTGGTGGGTTGATAGATGTGGATAAAAAGGTGTGGAAACCACCATATACTATGAAGCTCAGATGGATGTGGAAGTGAAAACGCAGGGTTTGGCTGAGTCGAATCAGCCTGGTCAGAGTAGGGACCCGTAGAATAATCAATGAATGACGCGGAAACCCTATAGGGGTGATCAAAGAATGATGGAGCATGATATGTAGTCTGATCAGTGTTCCAAACCCGATGTGGAAATGCAATCGGCTCGGTGAGAGGTGAATCTGGATAGAAATTGAGTCCGGTTGCGGGTCGGGGTTGGGAAGAGGTTTTGATTAGTTCTGCGTGTGCAGACGAGGTGGCAACTGTGTGTGAGGGCTCTTCTAGAAAGGAATGACAGGTGATTTTCTGTAAAGAGTCCTCTGGGTAACTATCAAATGCCTGAAGAGTGTCTGTAGGATGAAAGAAATCTGAATTGAGAAAAGATTTGAATTCTGGGTTGCAATCACTCTTGGCATTTTCTATTTTTGGTTCCTGAGGATCGAAAAGGAATGATTCTATGTTATCAGTGATCTCGGGAATCAGGACCTCAGAGTCGGAGTCAGAGTCATGTGAACTGAGGTCGTAGATGGGCCTGGCGTGTTCAGGAAGGAAAGTCTCTCCGCAATTATAGTCGGATCTGAAATCGTCGGAGAGTTGGCGAAAATGAGATTCATGATCATGAATTCCACCACAGCAAAAATCATCAAATGTGGAATCAACAGCCTGACTGGGTTCTAGCCTATATGTCAATTCTGGGCTCAAAAAGGTGTTCTGTTCAAGCTCGAAGCTGGTAGGATAGACCCCATTAAAACCTTGCTCATCCAACTCCTCAGTTTCTGTATCATAAATTGGCATGTTTTCTGAAAAATCGATCAGATTTCCTGAGGATGTTGGAGAGGGATATTCAACAAATAGAGGCCCGGAATCATACTCTGTAAAAATTTGATCTTTCTCATAAGGGGCCTCATAATCTTTCCAATAAGTTTCAGATCTAGGTTCTAGGCTTAGGATGTGGGTAGAGTTACTAGAACCTAAGTCTGAATAACCTTCGAGGGCCACCTTATCAAAATAAGGGGCGGAATTTATACCCTCAAAAGGTTCAGTTCTGATCTCATTATTGCAGGAGTTTTGGAATTCTAGGCTTGGCAATTCATGGTCTACGTTTGGCTCATCATTGTGTTCTCCTACAACATTCCAACCTAATTCAACATTGTCTTCTATCTGGGTTGGGATTCCACAACCACTTTGTGCCTCAGTCCCGAGATTTGGGAAACTGGATTGTTCCTCACTACTGTTCCAAGATGGTTCATCCTCTGTTTCTGGTATATACGGGTATTTTTGGTTGATAATTTGTTCTACTGATTTCATCATTTCTACCCGTTTTGTAAGGGCATCTTGGTGTTGTTCCCAAAGTACAGGATTTGTCAAGCATTGAAGGTATTCAGATTGGTGTAATTTTTCTATCTCAATGTATCCTATCATGAGCATATCTCGGGTTGATCCTTTTGTTTCTAACAAAAGAATTTGGCCACAGTTTATGATGAAAGCTGTGGTTGTTGGGACATCAACCTGAATGTTTTCTATTGGTGTTGAGGGTTTATATTTGATTTCATAGAATTCAAGGGCATCCTCAATCATCTTATCTTTCATGGATCTCAGATATTCAGGTTTTTTACATGGTAGTCTTGCTAGGTAATTAGGCTGCATCTTCGAATCAGGTGGTGGAATCAAGATATAGAATCAGAAGTTTGAATTAATGGAAGAAGGGGACTTTGTTCAGAATCAGAGGAAAGATGGGCTATGCGAATGATTTCTGCAAAAGCAAGGGAGCCGAGGCTTAGCCTCGGGGAGAGTGAATTTCTATAGGAGGTTTCAAGGACCTCCTGCAAAATACTGAAGGACTGGATGAGATAAGCAGGTGCTGGACCCAATCAAGACACCCAAAAAATGTTGGGTGACTATAGAGGTTTGGGGCAGATGGACCCCTTGATCAGAAAGGTCGTCCACCTGAGAATTACCTGGGCAGCCAGAGAGGGAGAGTCCCGCAAAGACCCCTACACGGTAGAGCGTCCCCACGGGTTACAGGGTTTCCCCCACCCGACCTCTCTTGTCACTGCGGTTCCAGGTAGACCAGAATGGGGATCTTGACCTCTTAAGTCTACCAAGTTTAGTTTAAGATTGGGGTGCTTAAAGTTACACTTGAACTCTTAGGTATTTTGAGTGAGAAAGTGACCTAATTTTAAGGTTGGTTGACCCAAGGGGTCAACTTTACCTCTTGTTCCTTTGAGAGCTTTTGGGTCCTTTCTTTTTGGGTTCAAGTGTTTAGAGAGCCAATTGTTTAGGGTTTCTCTGAATAAGTGTTTTCAGACAAGGGCTTGGGCACATTTCATTTGGTTTTCTCAATTCTTGCTTAAAGAGTGTGTCTCTAAACCCCTAGTGTTGGATCCTAAGTTGGCTCTACTTGGTCCAGTTAGCTCTTTGTTGGGTAATTAGGGCTCAAGCAAGAATGTGTTAGCCCTTAAATACCCTTAATAGTGTGCAGGAATAATGGGTTGAAAACATGCAACTTTTTATGGTTACTAAGTATGGAAGACAGGTTAGCCCTATATTGCTTGTTCTTTTCTTTTCTTCCTCTTTAGAGTTTAGGGGTTAATAGCGAGAGGAAAAGAAAAAAAAAAAAATTACCTGTCCTCGGAGTGGTTGTTGTGTGGTTGCTTGTCTTCTTGATTTCCTGTAGCTGCACAAAAGAGAGGAGATTATCAGAAACTAAAAAGAAACAGGAATGTTTACCTCTAGAATAGCCGTTGCTCCCCGGCAACGGCACCAAGAAATGACGTGGCAGTAACTAGGTTTTGTTCTAGCGTTGTAGTATAGCCAGTTATTGCCATCATTTCAAATATATAATTTTTTTACTCGGAAAATAAAAGAGTTCCCGAGGTCGAACTCAGGGAGCAAGTCGTATTCTAGGGGTACAAATTCTTATTACAAAAATAAAGAGAGAGAGAGAGAGAGATGAAAATTTGGCTACTTCTTCTCTTCTCGTCTTCCTCTTTGGCTTTTGGTTTCTTTATCTCCTTGTGGTCTTCTTCTTCTGCCTTCTGTTCTTCAGATCTTCTTCTCGTGCTCTCTTCTTCTGCTTTTGCTGTCAGGACGTCGTCTCTCCTTCTTTCTTCTTTTTCTTTCTGTCTTCTTTATCTGCAGCAGTGGGTGATGTTCTTCTCCTTTCAGTTCTTGTTTCTGCTTGTCTCTTTCTTTTTCTTTTCCCTTGCGGTCCTGTTCTTCTTCCGCTTTTCTGCCTTCAGAGCGTCGTCTGATTTTCCAATCAGACGACTTAAACCGCCGCTGCTACAGTGCTCCTTCTTCCTTTAGCTTTCGTCGTCCTTCTTCTCTGCCTCGCTCGTCTTCTTCTTCTTCGCCTGTGCCTGCACACTTCAAAGCTCTCGTCAGAGATGGCAAAACCTACTCTACCCCCCCCCCCCCCCAACCCGCGTTTCTCTCTCACAGAAGACGCTCTTAGGAAAGCTCTCCCAAAGCAACCGGGTAAGCGGGTCGCGCCCGGGTCCAGGCCCACCGACGTGCGTGGTGGGCGAGGAGTGCAGGTCAGGCTAAGTCAGGTCGGGCCAGGTCCGCGAGGCGTGCGTGCGGACGAGGCCGGGTAGTCGGGCGGGTGAAGGGGACCTCACCCCGTGAACTGAGGTGAACAGCTTAAGGCACTTTTTGCCTTTAAGCGCCCGTTCGCCTCAGTGGCTTTCCGAGGTGGGACTAAATGTCCCACCCCAATTTGGATGCCTGCGCGGAGGAAGCAGCGGCAGTCGAGGCGAAGCGCGGGGGCTTCGCGCGAGAGCTTCGACTCGACTGCAGCCTGGTACTTCGCGAAGACGCTTCGCACTGTCTGGGAGCGTGACCTGGGCGTGGCGCACCTGGGGTAGCAGGTGAAGAAGCTGCTTCGCTTCAACAATGGCGGCGGCGAGCGCAGGTACCTGCCCACAGAGAAACTGCCTCTCGGCCCAATCAGAAACGCGGAGGACCTTCGCCGTGGTACGGCGAAGGTGGTCGGGGGGTGTGCAGGCGGCGGGGCGGAGCCTAAGGGCCGCCCTAGGTCAAACTGCAGGTTAGGAGATGGGTTTGTTCGGTGGAGTTGCAGAGGGTGATTTGGGGGAAGTGGAAGGGCGGAGGTTGATCAGGGTGAGGAGGCGGAGGTTCTGCGGTGGTCGGCGAGCCGTGTGGGTTGCTGGAGTGATGGGAGCGGGTCGCCGGAGCAGGGGCCAGAGGTGGAGAAGGTGAGGGCGATTGGTCGGATCGGGGCAACAGTAAAGATGTAAAGTGAGGAAAAGGAAGAGGGGAGGAAGAGGAGGAGTTCTACCTACTTAGCAGGACGAGGAGGGGCCGGAGCAGGCGACAGTCGTATCGACTGTCGCCGGAGAAGAAGCTGCCCAGGGGAAGGGGCGGCGGCGAGGAGAGGGCCGGAGAGGCGCCAGCTGGGTACGGCGTGGCGCGGGAAGAGCGAGGGAGAGAAACCCTGCAGCTGGTAGTGCGGCAGAGCGACGAGGAGGAAGAGGGGAGGCCGCCGGAGCTGGAGGGCTTCCTGTCGGAGTGGGAAGAGAGGAAGTGGGGGTCTTTCTCCGTCAGGACCGAGCTGCTGAGAACGGCGGAGCGACGGGGGTATTTATAGGGGCGGAATCAGAGAGGAGGGCGGAGGGAGACGACGTGTCTCCCTCGCCGGAGGACGCTGGAGATGGAGACCCATACCGTCCGTGCGTTCGCACGGCCGGTATGGTGGGTTGCAGCGACCAGGGGGGTGTTCCTGCGACGGCTGACGACGCAGGGCACCCCCGGTTGTCTTGCCAGACCCTCCCCCTTACCCTGCGCGGCGCCATGCTCCGCGCAAGGTCGCCGGAGCATGGTGCTGGTCAGGTTTTGGCAGGAGGGACCTGGATGCAAAGAACGAAGGAGAGTTAGGGGCAGAAATGTGAGGGTTCAAAAGTTGAGGGCCAAAAAGTAAATAAATGAGGACCAAAGTGTAAAGTTGGTCAAGAAGGTTTCCTCTTAGGCTCAAGTTTTTATACATGACTAATTGGGACCTAAGGATTATGATAGTGAATTTTATTTCCAGATTAAACCTTGCTTGACTGATCAATTTACGCAAAAACCTAAATTAAGTTGTTAATTTGGGCATGGTTCTCAATGTAGGTCAAAATGGGTTCCTAAGGCCAAATTGAAGATTCTAAACCCTAGAGATTATTTTTCTATGAATTTTAGAGGGTTTATTCTATTTTTACTTTGCCTCGAACCTCGCAAATTGAAGTGGGTTTTTTTTAAGGTTACAGATTATTATTTAGTTCCTTGGAATTGCTGTAGCCCTTATTGAATCATCTCATCCCACTTTTATTCTTATTAGGTTGCTTTGACCTATGTTTGGACCCTGAGTTACCCTATTTTTAGATTGGATTGGTGAAATTGCATTTTTACCCCTTAGTTTCTGTTTTCTTTGCGAACTCAGAATCTCTCTGAGTTAAGCCTTTCCTTGAGTTATGTAGGAGCTTTTATCATTTGTATTAGGTCAAAATGAGCTAGTTATGGCTCATGATGAGGTTCTCATCACTGGTGCCAGAGACGAAGATGCTCCGGTGAGGGTGAAATGACGAGGAAGACAAAGGGAGAGGCATCGGCTGGTATGGCGCAATGTAGAGGAAGATGAGGAAGGATAATCCACCGCCGGTATTGCGAGCAGACGACGAGAGTGGTCAGAAGAGGTTGCTAGACATTGAGGAGCTATTCGGTCGGAGAAGAGGGAGGAATTGAGGGTGATTCTGGTCGAATTCAAGCGTGGGAGGTTCGGCATGCACTGGGGGTCCTTTTATAGGTCTCTAGAGGGTGATTAGAGCTTGGAAACCAAGCATCCAAGCTTGGAAAGCTCGCCAAAGTTGGAAGCCCAAATCTCTTGTGCGTTTGCATGAGAGACTGGGAAAGAGTTGAAGCTCAAGGATTGGTTTGATTGAAAGAGGATTTTAAGAGAAATCTCCAGTTCAATTTTGAGGAAGTTTCATCAATCAATCAAGGAGAAATCCTTGATTGAACATCGTCGGAGATGTAGGAATAGGATTTTTGTACAATGGGGACCTTTTCATGAAGAAGACAAAGAAGTTGGGGGGCTTTTTGTAAGAAATTCAAAAGTTGAGGAGCTATTTGAGATAAAGAAAGTCAGACTTAGACCAAAATGCAAACTAGGTTGAAATAATCTCATATTGGACCAAAATTTTGATACAAATCTAATTTGGACCTTAGGAACCCAATGGTGAAGTTGGATTTTGGTTTTGACCTAGTTTGACTAAATAATTTATGCAAAAGCCTAAATTAGGATAATAGTTTGTCTATGGCTCTGTTTTGGGTCAAGATGGGTTATGATGGTCAAATTGAAGGTACTGAATCTTAGATAATATTTTTCTATGAATTTTAGAGGATTTAGGTAAATTTTATCCTAAACAGAACCTCAGTTAATTAACCACGTCTGTCTTTAGAATTTCAGATGTCATCTAATTCTTAAAATACGTGAAAATCCATTTCTATTTGTATGGACCCTCTCATTAGATATTAATGATCATATGACCCTTAATAAACCCTTGAGATACCCCGTGGTTATTTTGTATTTATGGATTACTAGTAAAATTACAAAAATAACCCTGTATTCTTGTCTTCTTCTCAAATCGGTGTTTTGTGCCCTTAAGACCTTTTGATGGATATGTAGGAGACTTTATTGACTTAATCAGATCAAACTGAGCTAGTTATGGCTCATGATGGTGTTCCCATCAAGCAGCCCTTGCTCCAGCTTTAAGGAGCCATCAAGGGAGCCCCACGAAGGCACCAGAAGGGTCTCATCCCCATCCGACGAGCTGCACTTGGCCATCCGACGATCGCTTCACAAGACGTCGGCAATCGAACTCGGCCCAATCAAAGAACAGGATCATAGCCACCCCTCAACCTTCAACACCCCCAAACGCAAACAAAGGACAAAGTGAGGACAACAAAATAAGGACCACAACGGGCTCCTATTTATAACCCCTCCCAAGGGACCTCCAAGGGCAATGGTGTCCTTTCACCCCTTGAGACTCACCAGTTCCCAAGAAGCCAAATCCTTTAGGATACGACGCAGATCCTATGCCAGTATAACTGCACTAATAAAATTGTTAGTTAAAGAACCCCGCATGTTATTACACGGCAGGCATTCAAAAAGGCCTTTCCGCCCTTTCAAAATAGGGCATGACGCTTCGACGCACGTCCCTAAGGCAAAGACGTTTCCTGTCTCAACATCGAGCCACCTCTTAAGGCCGGCACGCACTTAGGAGTCTATGCCCAGCACACAAGTCCTTGCCACCACTCAAGGCTAGCACGCGCTATGGCTCGTCATCCCAACGCATAAGTCCTTGCCGCCTCTTAAGGTCGGCATGCTTTAGGGCTCCTCTGCCCAATGCTTAAGTCTTCGCTGCCTCTCAAGATTGGCATGCGCTAGGGCTCATCAGTCCAATGCTCAAATCCTTGCCACCTTTCAAGGCCAGCACGTGCATGGGCTTCTACACCTAGCGTGCATGTTCTTGCCACCTCTCAAGGCTGGCACACACTAGGGCTCATCAACCCAATGCTCAAATCCTTGCCGCCTCTCAACGCCGGCATGCACTTGGACTTCTGCACCCAGCATGCAAGTTCTTGCCGCCTCTCAAGATCGGTACATGCTAGGGCTCATCAGCCCAACGCTCAAATCCTTGCCTCCTCTCAAGTCCGGCACGTGCTTGGGCTTCTACACCCAGCGCGCAAGTTCTTGCTGCCTCTCAAGGTTGGTACACGCTAGGGCTCATCATCCCAGCGCTCAAATCCTTGCCGCCTCTCAAGGTCGACATACGCTTAGGCTTCTACACCCAGCACACAAGTTCTTTCTGCCTCTCAACATCGGCACGTGCCAGGGCTCGTCAGCCCACCTCTCAAGTTCTTGCCGCTTCTCAAGGTCGGCACATGCTAGGGCTCATCAGTCCAGCACTCAAATCCTTGCTACCTCTCAAGGCCGACACGCGCTTGGGCTCTTACACTTAGCGCACAAATTCTTGCTGCCTCTCAAGGTCAGCATGCACTTGGGCTCCTACGCTCACCACACAAGTCCGTGTCGCCTCTCAAGGTCAACACGTGCTAGGGCTCGTCAGCCCAGCACTCAAGTTCTTGCCACCTCTTAAGGTTGGTACGCACTTGGGCTCCTATGCCCAACACGCAAGTTATTGCTGCCTCTCAAGGTCGACACGCACATGGGCTCCTACGCCGAGCACACAAGTCTTTGCTGCCTCTCAAGGTTGGCACGTGCTAGGGCTCATCATCCTAGTGCTTAAGCTCTTGCCTCCTCTCAAGGCCAGCACGCGCTTGAGCCCCTGCACCCAATGCTTAAGTCCTTGCCGCCTCTTAAGGCCAGCACGTACTTGGGCTCCTACGCCCAGCATGCAAGTACTGGTTGCCCCTTCAAGCTGGAGCAAACTCATACGCCCTACCAAGAAGCCCCTCCCAACCAACAAGAAGCAGGCTAAGGCCATTCAACTCCCCAATTCTAAGAGGTTCCCCTCGCCGTTGTGCAGCCAAACAAACATCTGGAGGCATCACCTATTGTGGAGTTTTGGCCACTCTATCTACTCTCTCAGCAGTTTACACTAGTTAGAGAATGGGAACATATGATAAGGGGTAAAAAGTGCCCTCAGATCCAAAACTCCGCACCCGACCTGACAGAAAGTTTGGCTACCCAAACACAAAGTACGCAGACGAAACTGCCTATCCGCCCCACCCGAGGCCAGTCGGATCCTCAGACAACGCTATCCAAATTTGTCAGAAGATCTTGCTCAATCTAAGTGAAAGATATGATTACCTGACAATCCGTATCCTAACAAGTCGCTACACAGCCTGACAGATGAGGATACCAAGGTCATCGAAGAGAGAGAGATCTTCTAATATAAATAGGGGGAGATACCCTCGAGTGAGGGGGGACTCCTCCTAGTGTATAGTTGGGAGAATTGATTTCCCACCAGACGTATACCTTTTAGGATGGAACTGGGTCACCAAACCCTTATCTCTCTCTGTGATTATATGATTTTCTCCCTACGCGATGGATGATAAATAACTGGTACATCTCCTACGTTAATAAATTTCTTTAGGAGGACCTTTCGAAACCCATCACTGGCCAATCAAACTAAGTGATCCATGTGCGACTATGTAGGACATCAAACTGCGTCTTTTTGTCATGCTTTGCCAACGATGATCGTACGTGGAAATCAAATACATGGTTTATAAAAGTTCTTTAAATTAATATACTTTTAGTATCTTTCATGATGAAACTTTATGAAATATACTTTTATGATTCTTTTTTATAATTTTCGAAGTGTTTGTTAAGCTAATACACAACTAACCAATGTCATGCATGTTTCAAAAAATTTACCAACGCACAAAGATTTAAGCATTATTTATGCATATGAAAAATTTAGGAGTATGCTTATCATGATTTCATGATACATAACTATGTACATTTATATATAGGCATGTACATTTAGGTGTACATGCTCGCACAACATAGTAAGTTGAGAATGTAAAACAGCTGCTAGTTGCTTTCTAAATACAAATTGAATCAGGATAATATATATATATGATATGATATGGTCAATTTCTTAAACAAAGTTCCTGTTTAACACTTTGAGAAGGAAGATGAAACCAATTTTTGAATTATATATACTTGATCCAGCAATGTATAATATATATATAACTCGCAAAGATATTTTATCAATGAATGAAGTGCATTTTCACATTGTTAATTTATCTGTATAATGCATATATAGGATGTATGGTAGTTTGTTTTAAATTGCAAAGGAGATATTATAAAGAGAAAAAAGTGCTCGGCCATGTCTTATCATTGTTCTTCGTAATCAAAGCTTGGGCTCTCAGAGATTCTCAGGGATCCTTCCTCAAAGTGCTTCTGCTAGAGCTGATATCCCTCACCTTGAGAAAGGCATCCTCCTCGCCATTGACTCATCAAGTTCGGTTCGGGCCAGATCATTTGTCATTGATGGAATGGTAAAATTACGATTCCTTGGTACATTCGTCACCAGCTCAAGGCTATTCATGCTTCCAGCGGGCGTACCATTGCCATGAACTATATTCATCCTGCTGCCAATTCGTTTGCACGTATGTTTGCCTCTTTTGTTGAAGGTCCATGGCACGTGGTTTTTGAGGATGCTCTCCTTCCTCCCAGATGTTGTGGTATGGTCAGATTAGATCAGATTCAATTCCCTTATGGGATGAGTTGAGCACTTTTTGGTGGTTGGTGATCTCTGTTTGGTTGCCTTGTTTCCTTGTTTTTGTATTAGATCATGAGTTGTAATCTCCTTTCTTTTGTGTAGGACAAGTTTTGGTCTAGTTCTCCTGCCTACCTTTTTGCATCTCCTAGGAGCAAGGGATGAATAAAAGTTACTCCTGGACTTTTTTTTTTTTTAAAAGTACCTTAATTCATTAAGGTCCTATTTGATTGGCGGAATAAACATTGATTTCGTATCTAATTTTACTTTTATCCTCTTTAATTTTAAAATTTTAAGATTTTGAAATTAAGGATGTAATTTCGCAATTAGGCAATTCCACCTCCTTCGGTGGAATTATGTAATTCTGATCTTCTTTTCAACTAAATTTTTTCTTATTCCACTAAGCAAACACTCCAAGCAAAATAAAATTCATTAATTTTTTTAATAAAATAATAAATCAAATCACACTGATGGAATAAAATCCCTCAATTCCTCTGTTCTTCTTACTTTTAATTTTTATTTCTTTTAATAATTTTCTTTTATCAAATAGCACCTACTCAAAGGACGAGAATATCTTATTATAGTTCTTTACCAGCATTGGAACTCATAAGGAGCTTCAATGCACATGGAATTCAGGGCACCTAATTAGACGTGGATTGAGGTGTACTTTACTGCGGCCCATGACGTTTGTAAATTAGGAACTTCTCTGCCTTATGCTTTACCAAATGATTTCCTTTAATTGCAAGTGAATTGATTTTATAAAGGAACTCTTATATGAATTTCATTAAAAATTTTTAAAATTATTTAAATATTATTTAATTCACTATATTAATAGATATGTCATTGAAATAATAACATTATTTTCATATTTAATACATATTAATCATAATCGTTAAACTTAACGATATTAAATTAAAATATAATAAAAAATTATTTTTTAGTTCTCAAAAAATTTTTAAATCCTTAATTTTTAATTTTTTAATTTTCACCCCCCTCCCTCCCCTCCATAGTTCACCTCCCTTCCTCACCTTTGACCACCTCCACCCCAACTCTCCAACCTCTGACCACCTCCTTCGCTCCTCTCTAACCACCACCTCCTCTCAACCACCTCTTCTTCCCAAGATGACATCGAAAAGGAGGTTCTCGAAACCCACCACCACAACAACTTTGGGCTTCTCTTCGACCACAAGCCTACAAAGGGCGTCATCACGAACGACGAGAAGTTGAAGAAGGGTGACACTATAGACGGTGAGAAAACGACATAGGGCGAGGGCAGGGTCGTCACCTTAAGAGGAGGTGGTGGTTGAGTGGAGGTGGCCGAAGGTTGGAGAGTGGGGGTGGAGGAGATGTGTTACGAGCGCGGCTTCAAGACGTCTTTTAAGACGTCTGGGAGGTGACCTAGACGTCTGACCAGATGTCTAGAACCCCTTCCAGACGTTTGGGATTTAATTTCTGCGGCACGGTGGATTTCGTCTGCGCGCCTGCGCGCGCAGACCTACAGATGCCCCTCTTTTTCCCTCTCCTCCTGCGAGCACAGGTTGCGCCCCTCTCGCTCGCTCTCTCTCCCCACGCGGCTTTAAAAGTGCCCTGGCCCTCTCCCTCACTCTCATCTCCTCCGCTCCCTTCTTCTTCTTCCAGCTAGTGCGAGAGTGAGCGAGTGGCGGCAGCGGCAGCTGCGGCAGGTGTGCGGGAGGAGGCGTTGCGCGAGGGAGGAGACGCTCGGCCGTGAGGGCTCGAGCTTGCCGGGGCAGCTGGAGCCGGCCGGCGGGGGAGCAGCGGGTGCGGAGTGACGCGGGAGGGCTGCTGCAGCTCGAGCAGCAGGCGGACGAGGCGCGACGCGGCCGTGCGTCGCGGGCGGAGAGCGCGTCGAGCTCTGATTCTGAAAATTTTTCCAGAATCAGACGTCTGGGCTTCCAACCAGACGACGGTAAAGATGTCTGGAGGACTGTCCAGACGTCTGGCAAATAAGTTATTTTCGTCCTTCTTCCTTTTCTGCGACCGTTCGTACTGAGAGCGAGGAGTGGTACGTGCAGGCTCTGAGATTCGCATCCAACGCGAATCAGACATCTAGCCGCAGTGCCAGACGACTGGAAAGACTTCCAGACGTCTGGGGTGACCATCGGACGTCTAGGAACTAGGCCAGATGCCCCCGCAGGCTCCTGGGCGTCTGAGAGACTATGCAGGACAAAGGTACCATCTGACCCACTTTTTAAGACGTCTGGAAGAGGTTCCAGACGTCTGATTTTGGACTGTTTCGTCGTTTTTGACCCGTTTAGGGCCCGTTCGGAGTCTGTTTTCCGCGTTTCGAGTTGCGTTCTTTTCGGAATAAAATCCTCTAACCATTTCCAGTAATTATATATTGTTCTGAGAAACTCCTTGTGTTTGATCCTTGTGATAGGACCCCGTTCCATTTCAGTCTTGGGGATTGTGGAGGCGCGCGGGATTTCCGACCACGCCCCCAGTACTTCCGTTGTAGCTGGTAGAGTGGCTTTAGAAATTATTAACATAATTTGTTACAATTATGGAACAATTAATAGAACCTAAGGCATTGCATGAATCCTAGGAATGAGAAACCAGATTGAATGATAGATCCTAGGGTATTGCATGAATCCTAGGGCTGGAAAACTAGATTGAATGATAGATCTTAGGGTACGGCATGAATCCTAGGACTGGAAAACTAGTGAAATGAATATAGATATTGCAGTCTTAGAAACTGTGGAAAGGAAATAATAGCTGCATGTAAATTGATTTTAACAGCTGCCTATTATGAATAAATGAACATGTTTGAGAATATGGGATGTATGAACGTGAAACTGAAAGGGTGAAACCTGAATGTGATGAGTTAAAAGAGTTGGAACCCTATGGGGAGTTAGGAGTAGAACTCCTGGAAAGAGAATAAAATGGAACTGAGAAGGAAAGATGTGGAGGTGCGTTGTCTCTTGGGTACGTAGTGCCAGGGGAAGCACCTGTTACCTGCTTAGTGCAGAGCGGAGCCAGCCGCCCCAGGGACCCGGGGTTAGGTCTGGCCACTTTGTACCGACTTGTTGGCCCTCGTGTACACAGTACCGAGGAGAGCTACTAGTATAGGGCGAGTACTAGCTACCCCACGGGCCCCGGGGTTCTGCTAGCTCTCCTACACCGACTTGTTAGGCCCACTGGGCAAACCAGGGTAGTCAGGCGAGGGTGCGCGGACTGTGGAGGGGTTGGACCCCTGTTACTGAGAGGGCTCTGCCTTATACTGGTTCCGTGTTGTGCTTTGGGCGCACCCGTTAACGGAAACGACTGACCGCGTGCTAGTGTGGGGTAGCTACCCGTGCGTTTACCGCGCGTGCCGTAGTCACCGTTACGTCTGTCAGTGACCTTGGGGTGGTTGACTGAGAGTAGGATCACCACGGGGGACTCTCCCGGCCAGGAGAGCACCACGTGTTACTTCTACTGTTCGGAAAAGACTGCAATCAAGATCGTTCCCACGAGGAACATTCGAGATCAAGTGAAGGATCTGAGGAATAGATAAATTGTGAAACAATAGAAAGACGTAAATAAAGGAAGAAAGAAAATAAAATAGCTTCTGTACACTTTACTGCCTCTTTAGTTTAGCTGCCACTCTACTCAGCGTTTCGTTGACGTGTTACACTCGTTACTTTTCAGGACCAGGTGTTGAGCAGCCAGGGTCAGCGGCTGCAGAGGACGCTAGGCCGAGTAGGGTCTAGTAGAGTTACCACTGTTCTTTTGTGCCCTTTTTGTTCCACTGTAGTGAGTAGCTCTTGTTACTCTCTGTACTTTTCTTTACTTGTAGTTCATGTTATGTTAAATGTTGTTTTACTATTGTGGTGGTACATGCTGTAGTAGTTCTTTTTCTTACTGCTGTATTTTGTTACTGCTAGTTATATTTCATGTTGAATGTGGTTTATTTTACTGCTCTTTTGGTTACTTCCTCGTTGGACGACTAGGTCTTGGGATTAGTCGAGTCGGTTCGGTTCTCGTGTCTCGTAGGGACTCGGGAATAGGGTCGTTACAAGGTGGTCAAAGGTGAAGGTTCCTAAAGGAGGGGGTAAGATTTGTGGAATATAATATGAAAGTGTAGAAGCAAATAACAATCTTATACAAAATAACAATCACACAAATGTGGAATGATTTTTAGGTGGAAACCCAAACCGGGTGAAAACCTCTACCTAACCCTCTCGAGTTAGAATTTCCCGATCGACCAAGTCGATCAAAATCCACTAACACAATCACTTAAACAATGGTGACTGAACCTTGATACAACCACGCTACAAGTATGAGGATAGTGTTCCTCAATCCCTACTCTTCAGGAGGAGTATTTTATCTCTCGATGGAGATGGGAATTTGCAAAGCAAATACCCAACACAATAACAAAGTAAAATACAAACATGACCTATAAAGCCACAAAGATAAACCTAGCTACTATAGGTAAAGAATACTTTCCTTTGCTGGAAGTGCATTGGCTTGACGCGGATGCGTGAACCATGCGGCGGCATTTCGTCGCTCTCATAATCGCAGAGGGAGAGTGGGTGCGCAACAACGATGAAGCTCTCTTAATGTGGAACTTATCTTGGAGAGCTAGAGTTCTTCTTAAGATCAAATTAACACTACAAGGATGTGGAAATGTTTCTTAAGGTGTCTTGGTGTTCCTTGGTGTGTTTAACAAAGGAGGACTTTCCCTCTATTTATAGATGGCCTAGGAAGGTTTTGGAAGGCCTACGAAGACTTCTATAGCCGTTGAGAGCAAACCCAAGGCAAAACATGCCATAATCAAAATCATTAATGATTATGACAGGGTCATCAGATGTCTGAGAAAAGTATCAGACATCTGGAAGACACTCTTAAGATGTCTGGAAACTAAATCAGACGTCTAATTCTAGACGGGTTTCCTTACTGACTTCAGTCAGACCTAAACAGGATTCTATTGTAAGTTGGTCAGACAATAGGTTAGGCGTCTGCCACTATGCCTAGACGTCTGGACACCTAATTAACTGCGGGAATGGATTTCCCAAGGCACAAACAGCTAGATCCCTCAAGAGAAGTGATTTTGACCTAATCGAGGGCTAACGTTCACTTATTAAACATTTAAGGTCCCCTAAGGATGTCTAATAAAAGATCAAAGGTCAATCTTCAACGATCATATGCTTAAGCCAACGTTTCACTAATTGGACGTCTGGCAAGGTCATCAAACGTCTTCTAAGACGTTTGACTATGGGCTGGTCATCTGAAATCAACAACCAGAACTTACTAAGTCCAACCTAGGTGTTTGGACATCTGATTCAACATTCAGACGTCTTAAAGTTCATTATCAGACGTCTGATTTTATGATTAGACGTCTGAGAAGGCTATCTGAAGCTTATTCTGATTTTCTAGGTTCTCTACGGAAAACCTAAGTATCCTAAGGTTGTGTAAGTATTCCTAGGACTATTGTAAGGATACTTTGAGACTCTTTAACATGAATCTAAGAAAGAAAGTAAAGAGCAAAACATAAAGTACAACAGATAACAAGGATAAACGTACATATCATATTCTTCATCTCCTTCTTCTTCAAGCTTTCGCTCCTCGCGAAGCTTCTCCTCTGTCAAACTCCTCTAATTCGCCAAGGATATGAACTCGAACTCCATCTTTACACTTGTTCCATTTGCAATTGTTTTGAAATATTGAACTAAAAAGCAAATGTTAAATAATAAGTATTTTGTTATCATCAAAATAAACGATCGTGATGCCCTTGCACCAACAAGAGGTGAGAAGGAAGGGAGGTAAATTGGCAAGGGGAGGGGGAGGGAAGGGATGAAAATTTTAAAAATAAAATTTGAGGACAAAAGAATTTTTTTAAGTTTAAGTTCAAAATCGTTAAATTTAATATTATGACTAATAGAGTGGTAAATACGAAAATGGTAAAACTTATTCAATGGTATATCTATAAATATAGTAAATTAAATAATATTTAAATAATTTCAAAAATTTTAATGACATTTACGGCCAAATATTTAGGAGAAGCTATACTCTCTCTACTGCTTTGATCATTATTATGAATTTACTATATATCTATCTTGATGGAACCATAAATGGAGAAATACATATTGGTGACACAGGTAATGTTTTGATTTTTTTCTAGTAGATTTAGTGTCCGCTAGAGGGTTTTGAAGTGTCTTAGAAACGCACGTTTGAACCTTAATTTGGTGGGATTAGTACATTACGCTCAATGCTACGAAGAGTGAAATTAATTTATTTTCACGAATTCTAGAAATTGTAAATTAATTTGCCTCTCTTCTAGGATGCTTAGAGTTAAACTCAAGGAGCTAAAGTAATCAGTCCCTTTTTCCAAAAGGTTATGTAGATTGTTGAACACCCATGGCCAATCTCTGTGGGCCAATTGGCCAACCAACAACTACAGAAGCAATATTTTTTTGTTGTTGCTTTACAATCAAAAGACATACCTTTGAGAAAATGGATCAACTATGGAGAGAGAGATATATATATATATAAAAGGAATAGGGCTTACACGATAAGAAGGTATGGTATCACGTAGGAGAAAAGAAGGAAGGCGATTTATGAAAGAGAAACTAAGAGATGGGCATGTCTTACATTACTCATGTTATTGTCTGCCAGGATTGAATGCAAGAATGCTAACATGAGAAAGATTGTAGGATTGCAGGATAGTATAGGGCATTTTTGTGCCTTGTGTCTTGGGGTAGTAGGAAAGAACCCATATAGTTTTTTGTTGTCTTAACTCTTTGTACGTTTGGGATGAAGTTTTCCAAGTCGTTTGGAAACAAAACTCTACTCTAGACTCACCTATGGATGTAGTCAAGGAAGCAAGGACTTATGTGCACAAGTGAGATTGGACAGGAAAATGGAAGCCAGCATCTTGTTAATTTCTTTGGAAAGAGGGGAACTCAAGGATCCAAAGATGTGAAGGAAAGTTAGGAAGTGTCATTCTCAAGAGTTAATTCATGACTTACACTTGTCTAATATGTAGTTGTCCCCTGCAAAAGCATATAATTGAAGGTACACTTATATTGCATTTGGTCAAGAGTGGCATGCCCTACTTGTTCTTTAAGCATGTTTGGAAGATGGATCTCTGTTTGGTAAAATGAGTTTGTACTTTGTAAATGTTTGTTTACTTTTTTGAGTAATATAATTTAACTAGTTTAGGTAATTAATGAACTAACTCTTGATGGACGAACCACTCTAAAATACTAGTGTACATTGTGATTTAATATTTTGCATATGTTGGATACGATGATTTGATATATTATATATACTTGGAGATTAGATACAAGTTAGAGACTATAGCCTGATGATATGAAGTTCAGATAGCCTTGAATTGGAAAACTTCAATTTCTAGTTGGACTCCACGAAAGAGCATTATTCATCTCCAACACACCCACCCACCCCCGTGTTGACTTGATATATTATGCTTGGAAATTTGATAGAAGATGATATAAAGTTCAAATAAAAAACTTTGATTCCTAGTTGGACTCCACGAATGAGCATTAATATCGACTATTTTGCATGTTCATCCGCTGATTAATGACGTTGCTTCTAAGATTGCAGATGTAGGGGATGGAGATTAGAAATGCTTCACTTTGCTACATCGACTTCCTAATAGGATTGTTGAGCTTATCAAGTTGGATAAAATTTAAATGTCTTACATTTTGTCCTTGTAGCCTTTCGATTTTTGCTTGATATATTAAGTTATGAGTCGTGGTCCTTCTTTTCCTATAAGGGTCAGGTATTATTCTAGGCCCCCTACCTCTCCTTTTTCTGATCTCCAGGGAATGAAGGATGAATAATATATGCTCCTGTATTTTGTAAATAAATTTAAAAGAAGAAAGAAGAGATACCCAATTGAGTGGGAAAGAACAGAGGCTGTCATATTACTCACTTGCCTCCTACACTCATATTTATAGACCTCCCGAGAGTTTGTTACGACTGCTATTACAATAAACTCAAGTATGATTATCAAGACAACCTTACAAAATGATATGATTCCTCAACACTACCATCACGATGAAAAACAACCACCCCTAGCATAATAAAATAATTATCATAACAAAAGCAATATAACCAATGTTAACTGTGAAAAATAAATTGAGGAAAAAAAATAATCATTATATTATTCAATATAACAAGCAATGTAATTTCAAATATAGACGAAACATAAATCCAACTGAACCTACTCTTGGATCAACAGTTGGAGAGATGGTCAAACGGAATATAAATCCAAAATAGATGAAACACTTACATGGACATCTCTAGACCATGTCCAGCTGTGAAGATGAATACCACGACTTGAATATTTGCCACAATGAGAAACAGAGAGGATGCATTTCAAGTTTAAGAAAGACACGTAATTCCTTTCCTTGTGAGAATCGATACCACACAACATCAATACCAGAGAACTACGGGAAAAAGTTCTGTGGAATGATCTACCAGAGAAGAAGAAAAATATTGTTGGTTGATGAAGAGATTCTACTAGAAGCAAGAAAATTACAGAATATTGAGCACAAGAAATGTATGGTAGAATCCTTCAATTATGTCATCTCACTTGGTGGGGAGGTAGGATGTCCTCAAACGAGCATTCCTCCACCTCGCGGTCCTGGAAAGAGGTTGCATTTGAAAGCTCTGTGGGCAGTGATGCCAGACTGGATTACATCTCACCAGAGGACACCTCTGAGTGGGTGGTCATCGAGAAAGAAGAAGCCAAAGAAGCCAGCAAGCTCCGGGAGAACATCTGGAAGCCTCAAGGTACGTATGATATTCATTCCCTTCATGGTGGGTTCTACTTAGTTTTCTTCGCTCTCAAGGAAGACTACAATGGGGTGCTTGAGCATGGCCCATGGTTCATCAAAGATAACTTCCTTATTACTCTGCGCTGGTCGCTAGAGATAAAACTGATTAGGGAGGATCTAACCTCTGTGCCCATATGGATTGACCTCCCCAACTTAGACCTCAAGTTTAGATCCAAAAGAATCTTGAGCAAGGTCTTTAGTGCTATTGGGAAACCATTATATTGCGACAGGGACACGGTGGTAAGGAAGAGAATTAACTTTGTGTGATGCTGCACTAAGCTTCTGGCAACCGCCCACTATTGTTCCGGTTCGTATCAGGGACCACCTGCCTGATGCGGTCTCAGTCCAATATGAGTGGTTGCCTGCCACCACCGCCCAACCATTGTCAACTGGGCCGCCGACGACCAGCTTGGCCGAGGAAAGGGTGAACATCGTGAAGCCCAAACGAAATGGAGAATCCTTTGTGCATGGGAACACCCCCCCTTGACACGTGAACAGTCGCATGCAATGTTGGAGGGAACACGAAACTTCTCCAATCTCAACAACGCCCTTGGAGAGGGGGAAGTGGGGCTTGAATTGCAAGTAGGGACCCACCAACCTCCAATAATTAATTTTGAGGCAATCGAAGACCACCTCAGACCAAAATCTACTGCCAGCGATGCTGAACGGAAAAAAAGTCTCAAAGAAAAGAGGAAGGAAAAATTAGTGGGCCTCAGATGAGGGCGACAGCTCCTCTGCCATTCAGGGGCCGAGCAAACCCGAGAAAAATCGTGATGGAAGGACTGGAAAGGAGAGGTCGGGGCCAATAATGGGGTTGTCCAAGGTGCGAACTTGCACCAACAATGCCTCCAAACGTCAATATTGGACTGGAACACTCAGGGTCTCAATGGCCCCGAGAAGAGGAAGGAGACTATCCATCTCCTTTGTGAGCTTAAGGCAGAAATCGTTGACTTACTCAATTCAAAATTCGAGCGGGGAACTGTCCGAGACTTGAGCGAGCGTTGCCCACCAGCTGGGGGGGGTGCTCTCCAACTTGGACTTGGCACAATATGCTAGAATTAGTGTGCTTTGGTGCAAAGATAGATGGGATATCCAGTAGATGGAATCACACCCTCAAGCAATGATCGTTTGAACTGTCAACCGGGGGGGATGCGTATTTCTCTTCTCCTTCATCTCTATGCATCCAACCACTAGGAGGAGAGCAGAAGCCTTTGGGACCACCTCAGGCTTGTTGCCCATGGGTGTTCTCAGCCATGGGTACGCTCGTAGGCAACTTTAACGTAGTCAGATAGGCCAAGGAGAAGTTTGGGGACAATGGCATATCCACCTCCAGCACAAGAGAATTCAATGAATGTCTTAATGGACTACAGAGTCTCCAACCTGATGGCCATTGGTCCCAAATTCACGTGGTCCAACCAATCCATGGGCAAGGGCTGCATTGCTTGCCTCTTGGACAAAGCCATCGGCAATGCCACTTGGTTCAATCTGTTCTCGTTTGCGCAACTCCAATACATCCCCATCAAAAGAAGTGATCACATACTGCTCAAAACCCGGAGGACTCCAAAAAAACGTCGTCCCCTTCAGTTCCACAACCACTGGACAAGGAGGGAGGGGTTTCTCCCACTCATTAGAGAGGCCTGGACTACCCTGCAGGTCAGGGACAACCCCCTATTCATCTGCGTGACCAAACTCAAAGAGGTCAAATCAAGGCTTAAATGGTGGGCCAGAGATGACATATATAAGTAGGCCAAGGGAGGTGGCTGAACTTCGTGCAGAGCTGGGAGAGGTTGCCATGGCACTCACCGCGAACCTCGGATCTAGCACTTTACACCAAAGGGAGAAGGAAATTAAAATGAGCATCAATCAGCTTCTTTTGGACGAAAAGGCAGAATGGAGGCAAAGTAGAGTGCCTTAGCTCAAGGAGGGAGATATGAATACAAGGTTTTTCACGGCAGAAACTCAGCTACGACAAAATTGCAATGCTCACTACACCCATCAGAAGTGACAAAATTATCTTGGATGAGAGGCAGCAGTTACATGTGGAGGTAACCAGCCATATATTTCACAACCTTATTCAATGACGATCCGATACATGACTCTGCCGGCCTCCCTATTCCAATCAGACGTGCAGTCACTGAGGAGAAGAACCTGATGCTCACCCATCCGGTTTCAGCTGAAGAGGTCAAGGTGGCAATTTGGTCAATCGGGACTGAGAAGTCTACCAGCCCCAATGGCTTCAATGCCCATTTCTTCAGAGCATGTTGGGGGATCTTCCACCATGAGGTCATCTCTGTTGTAGGGTTTTTCTTTGCTGGGGGGGAGCATGCTTGGTGAGCTTAATCATGCAGTCTTGACACTTGCACCCAAATCTGATTGCATGGGATCAATGGTAGACCTAAGGCCCATTACATGTTGTAACGTCTTATATAAAGTGATCACCAAAATCCTTGCAACTTGACTGGCAAAAATCCTCCCTAACCTCATGGAACCGAACCAAGATGCGTTCCTTTAAGGAGACTAATCGACTACTCCCTCATGACTATGGAATTTATGCATGGATTTGATGCAGGAAAGAGATTGTGTTAAAGCTGTTATCTCTAAAGCATTTGACAAAGTTCGAAGGAGCTTCATTTATGAGCTATGGGAGGCCTTGGGCTTTGATATGCAATGGATTGCCTAGGTTAAACAATGCATTGACAGGCTCACTATCTCCCCACTGATCAATGGTTGGCGTGCCTACGAGGATGACTTGTACTAGTCGAGGGCTCAGGTAGGGGGACCCTCTCTTCCCCCCTTCATGTCACGTTGGTCATGAATGTACTCTCCTTGCTGCTGGAAGTCCAGGTGCATGCGGGAAGGTTGACGAGGCCAAGGGTCAGCAGGCTTGGTTTCCCTCACATCGTTTTGCAGATGACGTCTTAATATTCGCACGTGCGAATGCTTGATCAGTAAACACAATCAGAAGTGCCCTGTCATTATGTGAGGAGTTTCTGGGGCTCTCACTGAACGCAAACAAAAGTAGGGTGTACATCTCTAAGGGGGTTCGTAACTGAATGGTGATCTATCTCAATTTGGTAATACTTGAGGTCGACTCCTAACCTCTTATCTCGGCATGCCATTGTTCCCAGGGGCAGGCAACGTGTCCTTTTTCCGGTGCTTGGTGTATGAAGTGCAAGGCCATTTTGGTAGATGGAGCATGATATTACTATCAAGGATGGGCTGAGTGCAGTTGCATCCTTGGGTCACTGAGGGCGGTTTCATTTTTGGATGGAGTCCTCCATGGTCCCGCATGCTACCTTGAAGAGAATCATGGCGTTGGAGGCTTCGTTCCTTTAGGGAGGCAAGGTCCACCTACTTAATTGGAGGGAGGTGTGTCTGCCTGTTTGCAAGGTGGGGTCTAGGACTCTTAACACCTCATGGACATGGACATGGCGATTGCTTGTAAAACAGCTAGAAGGCTTCTCTCCCCAAATGAGGGAGGACTGTGGGTAGATTGGATGAGGGCCTATGATACCTCCCTCCTACACACCCATACTGGGAGAAGAGGATCACAAGGATGGAACCACACTCCGCAACATGGAGAAAATAAAGGAATTTGTTCTGGAACAACACTCTTGAGATGGCACTGGCCACGGAAGAGGGAAACATTTGGGACCTCATTAGGCACAAGCAACCCCTCTTACTGGAGCATACTATCATATGGGCAAAGGGCCACGTGCCCAAATGGTCGTGTTGCTTGATGTTGGCTCGCAAGGGGAGGCTACATATGAAAGACCAGCTTATCAAATGGAGGAAACTGATTGATCCTACTTGCAGCTTGTGCAACCCGGAGGAGGAAAGCTCGAGCCACCTATACTTCAAGTGTTCCTACTCAAGGGAGTTATGGACCAAGATTTTAACCATGTTGCATTTCTAGGAATGCTTAGGGGACACCATTCAGAAGTAGCTTGATTGTGCCCAGATATTGGGAGTGAACCATTCCAAACTTGGTAAATCTTGTATCATGTAGAATACCTAGAAGGAAAGGAATAAGATGAGAACTTGAACATCCATTCTACTGTGGGAGAGCTCGCTGATACCATTCTCAGTGCACCAAGGGTATCAAGTGCCCTGTGGCCTTTGTACTGATTTGTACATCCAATGTCTTGTTCCTGTTTTTCTGGGGTCCTGGTCCCCCATGCCCCCCTGTAACTGGCAGTTCATGCAGTTAATATTGAGTAAAATTACCCATTTACTCAAAAAAAAAAAAAAAACACCGATACCAGAAAACTCAGCCATTACAGAAATAAATAGGAATTGTTGTCAAAGTTAAGGAATTCAGAGCAACACCCTTTGCTTGAGGAAAGATTCCAAATGGTCTAAAGTCTAATCCCTATTAAAGAAAATTCGGGAAAAGAGCAGCTGTTACCCCATCCCATTGCTGCGCACAGCAATTCCCATGCTACCAAACCCCCTTTCCTTCCTCGCAATCCATTTCTTGAAACCTCAAGGCACTCCCAACATTTCCAGTCCCCCTTCCCTTACTCCCCCTCTTCCTAAATTCCTAAAGCCTTCTTTTCTTCTTTCCCCCTCGTGATTTCTAAGGAGGATTCAAATACAAGCATACTGGAAATAATTCTAGATAGACCCATGGCATGTTGATACCTTAAAGCACAGTCAACCGCCTTCAGAAGTGCAACCTCCCTCCACCTCTGAGAGTCAGTGTACATGTCACATGAGATCAATGAGAAGGGTAATATTGCCACTCTGCAGTCATCTTCCTCCTCACCAGAGTGAGTTCTGTCCCATGTGTTTTCTTGATTGATTGATTCGGACATGAATCTTTCTAACTTCTATGATAACCTGCTTTCATCCATCCTTTGGCTGCAGGAAAAACAAGTTGCTGGGAGATGAAACAGGTCATATGAAATCAGCTCTCTCTGCCACCACAAACAAAGCCAGCAGCCAATCTCTGGACCACCATTGAGACCGGTCATGACTGTGGAGGCAGCACAGACACACACATTCTAAGGGCCCTCCGTCTCTTGCAGTCAAAAGCAAGAGAAGCAGAAAGTAAAGCCACATCTCTCAGCAAAAGATGTAAAAAGATGAGCACACAGCTGATGGAGGCACTCCAAAATCATGCTCATAGGCAGTGGGTAAAATTGCTCGAGATCAAGATATCAATCAACAAATCATGTGGTATGAAGCAACAGAGAGTATTAAATTGCGATGACAGCGACGAGCCAAATACACTTTGGTACACAGCTTCGAGCCTCATTCTTGGGGTTGCTGGGGTGGGTCTCTTGCTGTCAGCTACAGATATCTTATCTCATGACTAAAATCCTAAATTTCAAAATATGCAAATGCTACAGGCATCAATAGGATTGAGTCTCTAGTGAACATCGTTCCTGCGTATGTGTTCTTTTGTTTACTCATTAGTGGTCACATGTGTATAGCTTTTTTTGATAAAGAAAAATGTAAAAGAACAAAAAGGAAATGGAGAAAATCTGGAATCAGTAGAGACTTTGTTACAAAGATACAAGTTCAGCATAACCAAGCACTATAGAGAAGCCTGCACTATGTTTAAATAGGTGCCCATGTCACAACTATGATGCATGTACAAGGAAAAATAAAACCTTCAATAACTTACATATATTTTCTGTATATCAATTATGCAGATTAGAGCTTATGCTATAGCCTGGTGTACTGACCTCAAGTGAGAGTAACATTCATCACTGGTATCAGAGCTCACCAAGCAAACCCAACAGATATGCTTACCACAGCTACATTTTATGTGGTTACACCCATCAATCTTTTCTATTGTGTAACCACAAACAGGACAATTCTTCACATGCTCTTTCCCTTTCCGCCATTCTATGAGAGATAAGTCAGGGTGCTCCTTGAACTTCTTGTACAGATCACAAGAGAAAAAAGGATGATACTCAAGATGGCACTTTGTGCATGTCTCAGCAGAGCAAGCCCCACACACAAAAGGTTCCACTATGTCGTCAGCATCTGCAGCTTTGTAGATTGAGGGGCAGTCTGGGGAGGGGCAGAACCTGTATGCCCCTCTACTGGATGCCACAAATGCACCTAAAGATGCCCTAAATAGTTCCTCCAACTTTTCATCACTCAACAGCGATTGCAGATCCACAAGTAAGAACGGGGCGTTACAATCCTTTTGAGCACAGCATAGAGGGAAACCATCATGGGATTTAATCACAGATTCACACTGTTCCAATAAGCAATTCCTACAAAAATCATGCCTGCAAGCTCCAAGCCTATAACGTTCCTCCAATTCACACAAGCAGATGGCACATGTGGTCTCCTGTGATGCCACTGTTGGAGTCCTACTGCCAAGAGACTCTGCAACTTCACAGATTATTTGTTGTGCCTTCTCTTTCTGTTCCAAATCTCCTTGAACAGATAGTATTTGGGAGCGGGTACTTATAAGGAAATCTGCTCCCGGCACCTTCTCCTTGAGACCATGAAGATCAGGCCCAAACCTCCGAATCACTTCTTGCATCAAATTCGGTGGGAATTCACTGCTAAGAAGAGGTATTTCAAGCTGTTTTTTTTTGTGAAGGGTCAATAGGGATGGGAATAGTACACCTTCAGCTTCAGAAACCTTGTCTCTAGAGCCAAAAATTTTCAAAATATTTTTGTGCTTATCATACAAAATGTAAGTTCCAGTTTCTCGTGCAACAGAAAGCATGCGGTCACGACCCTCCTTTAGAAGAAGTACTTTAACTGCTGCTGACGTCAAGCTAGCATTGTTTACAGTCTTGCCTTCCATTAATAACTCAAGAGACTTCCTCATATCAGCTATTTTTTTTGTTGCATTGGCAAGTATCTTTACACGACAAGATCCATTATCATTCACATCCACCTCACATGAAGCCCCTGCATGAAAAAACTTGCTAAGTATATAATTTTCTTAACTCCTGAAAAAAGGAAAAAAAAGGAATCGAACGGTTCAAAAATAAAAAGTACTATCAGTATGATCCCTACATATCCAGGTGCAGTTCACAAATAATAAAACATGATACTCTATTAGTTATGTTGTTGTGCCAAACATAAGAATTATCAGCATCAATAACGTAAAAGTCAATTAAAATGCAAATATGGCAACACTTTGTATCCTTAGCACAAAGCTCGCACAAACCAGACACAATAACTAAGGTTCCAACTAACAACAAATACGTCAGGGGGGTAATAAGCAGAGAACCAAAGAGAACAATAAAGAGAAGGGCCTAATCGCCTAATCATATTTCACATCCTTCTGCAACTTGCATCGAGAATTTTCCATCCTTTCATGAAATATCAGGAGTTTATATGAAAGGTGTTAGCATTAGTAGTTATTATTTATGCACTCCATTGTACTGTTTTCTCACTTAATATTTCTACTTAGACTTATGTTGCAATTGACCCTTTCACCTCTCTCTATGTAAAGAGGTATAAGATTTTAGAGTCGAACAAGATTAATCATTTTCTTCGACTTGGTATCAGAGCGACGATTCTAGATCAGTGCTTCAGTATCTCATCCGCACAAAGCCTCCATACATGATCCACCTAAGCCCTTTCTCTCTCTCTCATTGGACTCCTCACCAATGCCGCCAGCATGGAGGAGCAGCAACAGCCAATCGGCAGCAGCGGCCCACCAAATCGCCACCACTACGGTTTACTCTACCCTGCAGGCCACCAGTGATCATCGTCGATGACTATTGGTCACCACTGGTGATCTAGTAGGCCACCAGCACTACCGCCTGCGAGTAGTGGTGACCGATGGGGCCCCCCTCATCGACGAGGGAGAAAAGCACCCCTTAGGGACACTGTTAGGGGTTTCCTCATGCCCTAGCATGCGTCTCGTCTGATCCTAAGGGGTTGTCTCCTGGAATGATTTCTAAGATCTCTAGATCTTAGATTCATAATCAAGAGATCACGATCTTCCTAATTTGCATATTTGGTGGTGTGTTTTCTTCTTCCCAAGGCACGATGTCATCCTTTAGCAATTCTGAGGTGACATCGAATACCGCTAAAGATGTTAGGAGTTACAAGACATTGTTTTTCGTCCCTATTGCTAAGTTGAATGAAACCAACTATGCTACCTGGTCTCAAACGTTCCTCATAATAGTTGGACACGATAAGGAACATATTCTGATGGAGACAGAGCTACAAAATAAGATTGGGAAATATGCCATGTGGAAGAAGGATAATGACATGGTTCAAGCATAAATCATGAATTCAATAGAGTCCCAAATTGATGATGGCATCATGTACTACAGGATAACGAAGGAGACATGGGACTCTTTATATGATACCTATTCACATGAAAAGAATTCCAGCAAGTTTTTGAGATACACCATGAGATTGAGTCTAAAGCAGGAAGGTTAATCACTGTCCCAGTATTATGCTACCCTGAAGGGGCTCCTAGAGAAATATAATGCATGTAAACCAGTTTGCACATGTGCTACGTAGAGGACATACAAGAGAGAGTATGTAGTTCTCCAGTTTCTTAATGGTCTTGGACCTAAGTATGAGGTTGTTGGGTCATAGATCCTGACTCTTGCAAAGCTTTCATCTCTCGAGGAAGCATATAGTCAGATGAGTAGAGTGGTTGTAAAGCCATCTACACCAGATGTTAGACAAACTTCTGTCTTAGAGCTACTAGAGGACGTGGTGGACGTGGTGCCCCATCTACAAGGGGGAGAGGGTGTGGTCGGGATTCGACTGGCAGACCCCGAATCATATGCTCACATTGTGGCAATGTTGATCATTTGGAGGCTACTTGTTGATCCAAGCATGGTAGAGCTCCTATGGCTCACCAAGCCATCTCTTCAAAGGAGATGAGCAACACTATGTCGCATGCTAACTATGATGTAGTGGTGCAGCACCTCGCCCAGTTGACTCAAAAGCCCACGAATACCACAGATACAGCCACCTTAGGTATAATCTCTACCCCAAGTTCTGGTAGTGGTATTTTTGATGGCATTATGTGGTTAGTAGATTCAGGGACATCTTGTCATCTAAGTGGAGATCAGAGTTATTTTACACATATTGAGACTTTCTCCTGGTATGATTGTCCAGGTGGCATATAGCAAGCATTCCAGAGTTAATGGCAAAGGAGATGTTGCAATAACTCCATCACTGAAGCTGCCAGATGTTCTATTTACAAAATATTTACATTGTCGTGCCATCTTTGATGAGTTGGGTTGTACCTTTCAGGACAAGCTCACGAGGATGGCTGGTAGGGAACATGAGGGGGGTGTGCATTGCCTGATCCTGACATCATTTGCTACTGCATGTCAGGGAGACATTGTCTCCAATGCTGGTACAGCCCTTCAATGGCATCATCGACTTGGACATCCTTCACTAGACAGGCTACAACGCGTCATTCCTCACATTTCACCCACTGCTAAGATTTACTGTGATGCTTGCCAGCTGAGAAAGCATCATCAAGCCAGTTTTCCTTCTAGTTCCTATTTTGATTTGCTACATGTGGACATCTAGGATCCAAGAAGAGTGTCTGACAGATTGGGTCTTCACTTTTATTTACTTATTGTGGATGATTATTTTAGAATGTCTTGGTTATTCTTGTTAAAGAATAAGTCTGATATTTGATCAATTATTGAAACTTTTATTATACAATAAAGACCCAATGTTCTGCCACAGTGAAGATTGTTCGTTCTGATAATGCATTAGAGTTTTATGCTACAAAGTTGGACACTTTTTACAAGTCTCTTGGTATTATTCACCAAACATCCTGCTCCCATACATTGTAGCAGAATGGTGTAGTTGAGAAAAAACACCATTATGTGTTGGATGAGCCAGGACATTACTTATTTACCATAATGTACCACAGATATATTTGGGAGATAGTTTTTACTATAAGTTACTTGATAAAGAAGTTGTCTAACTCGGCAATACAGGAGCAAGTCCCATGGCAAGTCCATCCAAACAAGGACTTGTTTTATGTACAGTCGGAGATAACGAGAAGTCTTATTCTCAAATGAAACTCTACACCTCTTTACATAAAGAGAGGTGTTGGGAAAAGTATACCATAAGTCCAATAGGACAAGAACAATAACAAATGACTCTAAAACAGTCACACATAACTAGAGTACTCTACCAACACTCCCTCTCAAGCTGGAGCAAATATATCAATAATGCTCAGCTTGGAACAACACTTATCAAATGCGGTCCTTGGAAGAGGTTTTGTGAAGGTGTCCACTATCTGATCTTCAGAAGATATAAATGAAGTGTAAATGATTCCACATTGTATCGAGTCTCTAGTGTAATGGCAATCAACCTCAACATGTTTTGTCCGCTCATGAACATTAGGTTGTTTGCAATATATGTAGTAGCACAATTATCACACCTTATCTCCATCGATCCCTCTATCTGAACATGAAGATCATGTAGCACTGATCTAACCCAGAACATCTCTATAACAGTCTGAGCCATAGCCCTGTATTCTAACTCTGCACTAGATCTAGATACCACCTATTGCTTCTTGCTTCTTCAAGTCACTAAGTTACCTACTACATAAGTGCAGAATCCAGTTGTTGACTTCTTATCTATCATGCACCATGCATAGTCAATTTCAAAATAACCAACAACACTCATAAAAGAGCCCTTCTGAAATAAGACACCTCTATCAGGTGCTTTCTTCACATATCTAAGCACCTGTATAGCAGCATCCCAATGCTGCCTGGTTAGCTTGTCCATAAACTGGCTGAGTTTTCCAACGGTAAGGGAAATATCTGGGCAAGTAATGGTAAGATACAACAATTTACCAACCAATTGCCTATAAGATCTACTATCTACAGGTAGAGACTCAGCATCATAGAGATGTCCTTTGGGATCTATAGGTATATTAGTAGATTTAGATCCCATCATTCCTGTTTCTTGCAAGATATCAAGGGCATATTTACGCTGACTAAGAACAATATCATGTCTGCTACGTGCCACTTCAATCCCAAGAAAGTATCTGAGCTCTCCCAGGTCCTTCATCACAAAGGCATCAGCCAACTTCCTTTTTACCTCAGCTATCCCAGCAACGTCATCTCCAGTAAGAATCAGATCATCCACATGGGCAAGGAGTACAACCACTCCCCTCTTTCCTTTCCTAACAAAGAGTGATCAGCAGAAGATCGTATAAGCTCCATGACCTGTACCTCCTCTAAGAGTCTCTGGAACCATGCTCTTGGGTTTTGCTTTAAGCCATAGATAGCTTTCTTCAATCCGCATACACACTTCCTCTTAGTCTCAAACCCAGGAGGCTGTTGCATGTAAACTTCCTCTTGAAGATCTCCATACAAAAATGCATTCTTCACATTCAACTGATAAAGAGGCCAGTCGTAGTGGGCAGTTACAGACATCAAAATCCGAACAGTAGACAGTCGAGCAATAGGGGAGAAGGTATCAGAAATCTACCCTATATGTTTGGATAAATCCCTTTGCCACCAATCTCGCTTTATAGCGAGAAATTGTGCCATTTGGGTTATATTTGACAGTAAAGACCCATCGGCACCCAACTATTCTAGCGAGAGGAGGCAAAGTGGTCGAGTGTCACGTCCCTCTAGAGCGTAGAGCAGTCATCTCATCCTCCATGGCCTGACGCCATTTTGGATCCAACATGGCCTGCTGATGGGAGGTAGAAATGTGTATCGCAGAGAGAACCATTGTAAAAGTAGCAAAGGATCTCCCAAGATTGGCAGTGGAGATTGTCTGTACAATATGATACTGAGCACAACTCTGTGGGCCTTCTTAATAACAATTGGAAGATCAAGGTCCTCCTCAATATGCTCAGTAGCAGCGGAAGAAGACTCATCAGAGGAACCTACACAAACACCACTGGGACAACTCACGTCAATATCAATCCATACCTAACAAGGGGAGGAGACAAGTGGTTGAAGAGGTGGAGGGGTGTGTTCTTCTCACCATGCATGTTGTCTGTACGTCACATGTAGCCTCTAGACCTAAGTGATCTCAGCCTTCTGCCTCATGGGAGTCTCTACAGTCTCCTCACTATGTGTAACAGGAATTTGTTCCAAGGGAACTAGTGGAATAGGCATAGAAGCTAAGTCTCCCTCAAATGTCACCTAATGACCATCAGTGGAAAAATAAGGAATGGCTCATGGAATGTGATATCTGCAGTCACATAATGCTTCTTACCACAGGGATCGTAGCATTCTGTATCATTTCTGGGTGTTGCTGTAACCCAAAAAGATACATTACAATGCTCTTTGAGCCAACTTGTCCCTACCATGAGTCAGAATGTGCACAAAAGCTACACAGCCAAACACTTGAGGTGGAATAGTGAATAAATCCTTCTCAGGATAGAGGACCTGCCAAGGAACTTGTTCTTGTATAGCTGAGTTAGGCAACCTATTGATTAAATAACATGCAATTAACAGTGCATCTCCCCAATACACCTGTGGCACATTGTGTTGTATCAATAGTGTCCTAACCACATCAAGTACATAACGGTGTTTTCTTTCCACTACTCCATTTTGTTGCGACGTATGTGGACAGGATGTCTGATGAACAATCACAAAAGATCTATAAAAGGCCGCTAACTTAGATGTACAGAATGCTAAAGCATTATCAGACCGTACAATCTTCACAATACTAGAGAACAGAGTCTTATTTGTAATATAAATGTTTCAATCATTGATCCAACATCAAATTTATTTTTCAAAAGAAATAACCATGACATCCTGGAAAAATCATCTATAAGTAGATAAAATTTGTGACCTAGTCTATCTGGGACACGACTCGGTCTCCATATGTCCATGTGCAGTAAATCAAAGATAGCAATAGAACTCTGAGATGAACTAGAAGGGAAACTAGCTCTATGATGCTTTCCTAGCTGGTATACATCACACAAAATCTCTGTAGCTGGCGAAATATGAGGAATGACGCATCAAAGCCTGTCCAGTGATGGGTGCCCAAGACAACAATGCCACTGAAGAGCTGTACCAGCACTAAATGCAACCTTGCCCTAACACATAGCAGCAAATGGAGTTTGGATCAGGAGATACACACCCCCTTCCTCATGTCTGCCACCAATCATCCTCTCCGTGAATTTGTCCTGAAAAATACATCCCAACTCATCAAATATTGCACAGCAGTGTAAGTCTTTTGTAATTCTACTAACTGACAAAAGACTAATCAGAAATTCTGGAACATAAAGAATATTAGGCAGCGTTAGTGCAGGAGTCACCGCCACATCTCCTCTGCCATGAACCTTACACTACCTGCCATTTGCTACCTACACAGACCTCCCTGAGGGAACATCATGAACCTGTCTAAAACATGTCTCATCTCCACTGAGATGCTGTGATGCACCAGAACCCACCAACCACAAGGCACTGTCAGTGTTTCCAGACCTGTAAGCAAAGTCATACTTGAAGTGGCCAAGGCGGCTATATTAGCAGTAGTATTGGTCTCCTGGGTCAACTGGGAGAGGCGTTGAACCACAGTATCATAGTCTGCACGGGACACCATATCGCTCACCTCCTCTGAAGAAGCAACTTGGTTGGCCATGAGAGGTCGACCATGTTTCATTCAGCAATAGGCCTCTGTGTGGCCAATCTTCCCACAATGCGAGCAAATGGTGCGAGGTCCAACACTCGTACCCCGATCACCATGTCCTCTCCCCCTATTGGATGGAGCACCATGTCTCCACGTGCAGCAGTAACAAGCACAGGTGCCTATCCAATCTTTGACATGGATGGCCTAACAACCACCCTGTTCACACAGCTATAAGCCTCCTCTAAAGATGGAAGCTCAACCAGAGTAAGGATCTCGGACCTAGCAGCCTCATAGTCTGGTCCAAGTCCGTCAAGAAACTGTATGACAACATACTCCTTTCTCTGTGCCCTCTGAGTGGCACAAGTGCAGACTGATCGACAGGCATAGTACTTCTCAAGTAGTCCCTTTAGAATGGCATAATACTGTGAAAGTGACCGACCCTCCTATTTGAGACTACCAATAGCATGATGAATCTCAAACACCTTGCTAGAATTCTTCTATTGTGAATACGTGTCATATAAAGAATCCCACATTTCCTTGGCAGTCTTGTAGTATATAATCCCATCACCAATCTGAGGCTCAACAAAATTCATGATCCAAGCATGGACCATTGAATTATCTTTCTTCCATGTGGCATTCTTCCCTTATTTATCTTGCGGCTCCAACTCCAGCAATAGATGTTCCTTATTGTGCCCCTCAACTGTCATGAAGAAAGTTTAAGATCACCTAGCATAATTGGTCTCATTTAGCTTAGCGATAAGAATAAAGAAAGGGGATTTGTAGCCCCCATTGTCTGTAGCGGTAATCGATGACACTTCCAAAGAACTTGAGGAGGCCATCGTGCCTTAAAACTGGCACAAGATGCCACAGATACGATCTGAAATCAATATTCAGATCTGAAACATCACACAATAGAGAGATACAATCTCTTGATATGAGATCTAAGGTTAAAAGACCCTAGAAAACATCCCAAGAGTCGCACACACCCTTTGAACCAAAGCTTAGCACATGTTAGGGTACGAGAAATACCCTAAAAGCACTTCTACAAGGTGGTGCACCCCTTTTCTGGTTGAAGAATCACCCCGCAATGCTCGTCAGACCTACAGCAAGTCTGAAAAGGTGCGGTAGCGGTGCCTAGTGGCGCTGCTGTCGGTGGAAGGTGGTGGCGGCGCTGCTGGCAGCGAGATCTGCCAGTGGCGATGCAAAGCAAGGTCGCAGCCAGTTCAAAGAGGTGGGAGAGGCACTCGCAACTAGAGGAGGCGGCACTGCTAGTGGCGCTGTTGCCGACGAAGGCGCGCAGCAAGGTCGCAGCGGCGACGCTGCTGTGGTCAGTAGTCACCAGGGGTTGCTGCGACTGCAGCACTAGCCGGAGAGGCTTGCAGCGGCAGACATGGGCAGGTGGAGGTAGATTGCTCACTGATTAAGGTTTTGGTGGAAGGTTTTAGAGGCTTGTAGGGGTGGGATATCACAACGCCGATCTAAAATCGCTGCTCTGATACTAATCAGAGATAACGAGAAGTCTTATTCTCAAATGAAACCCTACACCTCTTTATATAGAGAGGTGTTGGGCAAAGTACAACATAAGTTTAATATGACAAGAACAATAACAAATGACTCCAAAGTAGTAACGCATAACTAAAGTGCTCTACCAACATGTACCACCTAGAGTGTTGTGTGGCTTTTGTTCATATTTTGAGACTGAGCAGGGATAAACTTACTCCGAGAGTAGTGAAATGTGTTTCTAGGATATAACAGTACTCAGAAAGGATAAAAGTATTATGATCCACAGGGCAAGAAGCAGTATATTAGTGTTGATGTTACATTTCATGAGCCAATTCTATACTTCTCCACTGCTGGTCATCAGTTGTCATTTGAGGGGAATCGTGCTCCTATGCTACTGCTATCAGTTTCTTTAGAATAAATCCCTATTACTCACAGTCAGGATACTACCACTACTATAAAAGATATCACTATATAGCACTCAGAGCCTACTCATGTATATAGATTGCGCGTCACTTATAGGCAACATGAATGGTGCCAAATACACATTCCCCACCACCTCAGCCACAACTTTCCTCCCCTAATAAAGTGTGTGTTGATACTGATGTAAGTTGTTCTAATGGTGGACGTGCAAGTCCTTCTGATGATTCTGGTCATCCCTCTGGGGAACATGTTTCTCCTGCTACTGCACAAGAGGGTGAGGAGGATCTAGATCTTCCGATTGCCATTCGAAAGGCTCCTCATAGTTGTGCTCACTACCAGACTGTTGAAGCAGTGTCTACTGTCAATCTTAGGAGGTCCTTTGCTATGTTCACGGCTACATTATCTACCACACAGATTCCCAATACATATCAACAAGCCATGCTCGATCTAAAATGATGGCAAGCCATGGAGGAGGAGATGGCTACCTTGCATTTTTTAGAGATGTGGGAGCTTGCAGATCTACCTAAACATGCCAAAGTTGGATGTTGGTGGGTGTTTGCACTGAAGTATAACCCAGATGGATCCATTGCTAGCAAAGGGATTCACCCAAACCTATGGGGTGAATTTCTGACACCTTAGTTGTGGCGCAGCTTCCTAGTGTTTGTATCATTCTTTCAGTTGTTGCAAACTATGATTGGCCATTACATCAACTGGACGTGACAAACACCTTCCTTTCTAGAAATCTTTAGGAGGAAGTCTACATGCAACAACCTATGGGTTTTGAGACTCAAGGGGAGTGTGTGTAGGCTGAAAAGGGCATTTATGGCCTAAAGCAAAGCTCTTGTGCTTGGTTCTAGAGGTTGTCAAAGGAGGTATAGACCATGGGGCTCTTGAGGTCCTCTGCAGATCACTCACCCTTTGTCAAGAAGAGCAAAGGAGTTGTGTCACTTCTGGTTTATGTTGATGATCGTAGTCTTACTAGAAATGACACAACTAGGATCACAGAGGTCAAGTAAAAGTTAGTTGATTCCTTCGTTATGAAGGATCTGGGCTTACCCAGATATTTCTGAGTATTGAGGTGACATAGAGTAAAGATGGCATTGTTCTGAATCAGCGTAAGTATGCCCTTAATATGTTACAGGAGACCAGTGATTTAAATGTCGGCGACATGCCGTCGAAATGGCGATTTTTGAAGATACGCCATGTCAGCATGCTCAAGTTGTCGAAACGCAGGTATTTCATTGGCATGCCGGCGAAATCGTCGACATACCGCTAGTAAAATCGGCATGCCAACGACATGCTGCTGCTCCTGCTGTTGTTGTTGCACCTATTGCTGCTCTACTACTACTGCTGCACAAGTTATGTATCGACATATTACATATGAAGTAAAAACATGATTTAGGACTTAAATGGAAATATTTATCCATTGAAATAGTTATTTTTAAAATTCTAATCATTTTGACTATTGTCATTTTTGTCAGCATGCCCTCAACGTGGCGACAAAATGCGCATTTGGAAATTTATTGAAACGGTGTCAAAATCGGCATTTTGAACCTTATAGGAGACAGGGATGTTGGGATCTAAACCTGCCAATATACTAATGGATCCCAAAGAACATCTCTATGATATTGAGTCTCAACCTATTGATAGCAGGTTTTATACACAGTTGGTTGATAAATTGCTATATCTTACTATTACTCGTCTTGGCATTTCCCTTGCAATTGGAAGACTTAGTCAGTTCATGGACAAACCAACCAAGCAGCATTGGAATGCTGCTATGCAGGTACTTGGGTAATTGAAGAAAGCACCAGGTAGGAGCATTTTGTTCAGGAAATGTGAATCAATGAATATTGTTGGTTATTCTGATGCCGATTATACAGGTTGCATGGTAGAAAATAAGTCAACTACTAGATTTTGTACCTATGTGACAGGAAATCTTATGACCTGGAGGAGCAAGAAACACATATTGCATCCACATCAAGTGGAGAGTTAGAGTATCGTGCCATGGCATAGACTGCTGCAGAAATGGTCTAGATTAGATTGGTGTTGCAGGATCTGCATGTCTAAGTGGAGAGGTCGATGGAAATGAGGTGTGATAATCTCGCTGCCACTTATATAGCAAACAACCCAATGTTTCATGAACATACGAAACACATTGATGATGATTGCCATCATACCAAAGACTTGCTACAGCGTGGAATCATCTATTACCTCAGAAGATCAAACATTAGACATATTCATGAAGCCTCTTCCTTGCTCCACGTTTGACATCTACTATTCCAAGCTTAGCATATCTGATATCTATGCTCTAACTTGAAAGGGAGTGTTAGCATTAGTAATTATTTACGCACTCCATTACCATTCTCTCACTTTATATTTCTACCTAGACTTATGTTGCAATTTACCCTATCACCTCTCTCTATATAAAGAGGTGTATGATTTTGGATTTGATGTTTTCTCCAACTAAAGGTATAGGGTACATGCATGTCTCCAGACTATCATTCTGGACACCAACCAGACTTAATGTTTGTGGTAGCTGAGTGGATCCCAGATAGATTGTTTTTTCCCTGGCAGATAGAAGTGTAAGGTCTTGATCAATGGACATCATCCTACGAGAGCAATCCCATTTAGGAGACCAACTAAGATAGCAATTTCAAACCATTCCATTTAGGGCAAAACAAAACCAGAAGGCATGAGGTGTCCCAGCTCATCGTAAGATGACAACTGCTACACGTTTTTGGGTGTGGATTTTCTGCATGGAAACTCAATAGATCAGATCTACTCACTTCTTAGCTGGCACATTTAGGCATCCTAGTACAGAAAAGGAAAAATGGTGACAACAAGCTATCCCTTGCAAGGAAAAAACAAGCAACTATTACCATGTCAGATCAGACAAACCGCCATGAACTAAACCGTTCTTTCAATAGCATTGAGAAAAAAAGAGCTCCTCAATGCTAGGCTAGCTAATTATCTAGTTTGGCCTTTCATATGGTAACATTGATATTGCTGCTAAGCAAAAAATACCATTGGATGATGGCTAACTCTCATTTTCCGGACTATAATAAACAACTTCTACTAACTTTGGAAATTAAATAAATGAATGGTCACTTTCCTTTTCTGAAAGGTTAATGGATGTCCACTACATTCCTCCACCGAAAAAGGAAGTATGAGTGTTACATATTTACGCCAAAAGCTGCACAGAGAAAAAGGCCTCCTTTAAAACAGTTTCTACAAAAAAAACTCGAACCCCAAAAAATCACCCTATTGCAGTCCAGCCATAACAACCATAAGACAGCCAAAGCCTGCATCCACAAACTGCAATCGTTGCACAGGTCAGGCATGAATGAAAGTTCTTCCTTACACTACTCCCCTTGAGGGAAAGATGGAGACCCTCTCCTTGAAGCCTTCCTAGAAAACCTGCAACGTGCCCATCTCCAAAGTCAACAAGTTGCACCTAAACATCTCTGGTGAAGTCACAACTAGGGAACTCAAGATCCTTGTTGTGTGCCTTACAGAAGGAACAAGAAATAGGAACACCCAAAGCTCATCCCCTCCTCAGCACCTCGGTAACTAATTTTCTTCTTATGATAGGACAAATGAGCAATTCAATTATTCTATGGAGCCCTACGTGCTTTTTATATTGAGGCACAAAAGGACAAATAACAACCACACCCTCTACAATAAAGAAATATAGTTAGGACCCATATAACCCGTACAACTCAACACTCCCCCTCAAGCTAGAGCATAGGTGTCAAACATGCTTGGCTTGGAACATACGACTTCAAGCTGCTTCTTGGAGAGTGCTTTGATGAAAATATCTACAATCTAATCTTTGATGCCAATATAGAGTGTGGAGATTTTTTTGCTCAAATAGCATCTCAAATGAAGTACCAGTTCACTTCAAAATGCTTGGTCCTTTCATGAAAAGCTAAATTATTAGCAATAGCTGTGGTGGCCTTATTATCGCAAAACATAGGAATAGGCCTTAACATCTGGGCACTGAAATCCTGTAACAGGGACACTACCCACAATAGCTCACAGGTAGTATGTGCCCTGACCCTATACTCAAATTATGCACTTGATCTAAAAACAATTGCCTACTTCTTGCTCGTCTAGGTGACAAGATTGGCTCCCACATAGGTATAGTACCTTGTGGTAGACTACCTATCTGCATGTGCCCTGGTGTAGTCAACGTCAGACTAGCCAAAAATGTCAAGATAACAATGGTTCTAGAAAGAGAGCCCCTTTCCAAGGGCATGCTTCAAAAATCTTAACACATGACAAACTCCTTGGATGCCTGCATGAACTGGCTCAGTCATCCCACAACAAAAGCAAGGTCAGATCTAGTGGCTGTCAAGTAAAATAGCTTCCCAACCATGGCCCAATACTTAGTCACATCCTATAATGGTGGACTATCTACATCTCCAAGAGGCAACAACAGATCCATAGGCAAATAGGTTAGTTTGCATCCAAGCATGCCAACCTCCTTTAGCATGTCCAACACATACTTCCTTCGAGACAAAAGTAGTCCCCTATCTATGTATTGTACCTTTATGCCAAGAAAATAACAAATATGGTAGATCTTTAGGAACAAACTGCAAGTGCAACAACAATTCAATGTTCTCTATGCCTTCTATGTTACTGCCAGTCAACAGAATGTCATCCACATAGACAATTGGAATCACTGATCTTGCTCCCTATGCAATGAAAAAACTGAGTGGTCAACAGAAGATCTAGCAAAGTCTACTCTTGTACTGCTTTACTAAACCTGTCAAATCATACCCTTAGACTTTGTTTAAGGCCATAGGTAGCCTTCATCAACCTGCATACCTTCTGACACTCTCCTTAAACAACGAAGCCTAGGGGTTGTCGCATAGGAACTTCCTCCTCCAAATCCCCATAAAGAAATGCATTTTTGATATCCAGTTGATAAACAACCCATCCCTAATTGCTAGCCACAGAGAGCAAAATTCGAAATGAATTTAGTCGCACAACCAAGGAGGTCTCAAAATAGTCCACCCTAAAGGTTTGTGCATAACCTTTGATAACAAGATGAGCTTTATATCGCTCCACAGAACCATCAAAACACCATTTGAGGGTGAACACCCATCTACACCCTACAACTGTAGCACCTGGGGGTAGATCCACTAGCTTTCATGTTCCAAGGGACTATAAAGCAACCATCTCTTCTTCCATAGCAAGTGTCTAGGATGGATCTCGAAAGGCATTTCTATGATCCTACAGAACCCGACTGTCAACTGTCAAAGAAAGGCATTGTCCTGCTGCAGGCAAATGATCAAGTGACAAACTAAGAAGCATAATATCTAGCACAAGATCGTTAAGCCTTCCGTGGAGCAATGGAAAGACTCAGATCTGGGCTCTTAGTAGTAGAAAGTAGCTGATCCTTAGACGAGTCATTGGCATCTGCGGAGGACTTAGCAGGAATGATAGATAAGGGCTCGTCTATTGGAGGACTAGACGCTGTCATGCACTGGAAGTGTCTAGGAAATGTGTTTGTAACATCAAGATATCTCGGAAAGTCTATCGGTGGTAAGAAAGGCTTAGACAAATCTAATGGTGCTGCAACAAGCATAAGAAGATGAACCTCCTGAGGTATAGCAGGAATTAAGGACTCCCCCTTTTTGGAATAATAGGAAATTTCCTTAAAAACATAAAACCATTGTACTAGAGGATCATAACACTGGTATCCTTTCTATGCCCTAGAATACCCACAAAAAATACACTTGACAGATCGAGGAGAAATCTTATGCACCTTGAACAAATAGACAAAGTACATGCAACCAAAAGAGTGATGGAAAATAAATCTCTATCAGGAAACAATACAGAGTGAGGAGTTCTACCACCCAACACAAACGAAGAAACCTGATTAACAAAAAAGGTGGCAATCATTACACAGCATCCACCCAAAAAGAAGATGGTACATCCATATGAAACATGATGCCATGGGCAACATCCAGAAGATGACAGAGCATACATTTAGCAACCTCATTTTGTTGGGAGGTTTGAACGCAAAATGTTTGATGAATAACTCCAATAGACTAAAAGATCAGAGTAAGCCCAGTACTAACAAATTCAAACCCATTATTACTCCTAAAAATTTTGATAACAGTGGAAATAATAACAAGGACCTCAGACTTCTCTTTCATCATAAAAACTTAGGATAGTCGACTACAATCATCAACTAACAAAAGAAAATAATGAAACCCTTTTAACATTATGGACCCTACAAGGACCCTACACATATGCATAAACTAAATCAACAACAGACTTGATACGTTTATTCTGGGATGGAAAGAAAAACTGATGGTGCTTGCCCAGGTGACAAGCCTCACACTAAAAAGAATCTAAAAAAGACAAATATGGAAACTAGCAATGTAGCACAGGAAGATTGGGATGGCCAAGACGAAGGTGTCACTGAAAGGCAATAGTGGCACACATAGCAACATCAGGGAAGGGAGGTGGGATGTGGAGATAATATAGGTCAGTTTGCTCAAGTCATCGACCAATCTGCCTTATCGTCTAGAGGATCTACAAGAAGAAATATTGGTCATGAAAAACAGCCCAGCATCAAAGATCTCTGGTAATTTGACTAATAAACAATGAATTAAGTGCAAATCTTGATGCATGCATTACATTAGAAAGAGGCAAAGTAGGTGATAGGAAAATATTCCCAAGTCCCATAACAGGTGATAAGCCTTCATTTGCTACTTTAAATAGGAAAGGGGTAGCAAGATCCCGAAAAGAAGAAAAAAGACTAGCATCAAGAAGCACCTAAATCAGCAATCCAGGGCCAAAGCATACGACCTAGTAAAATATGCAAAGGCACTTGTGGTCTACAAAACAGATGCTCCAGCCAAGGTGGAAGCCTAGGATGCAATGAACCGCTCATACTCAACCTTGTAAATAGTAATCCAACCATCATCCTCCTGAGCTTGGGTAGTATCCTATATAGACACTAGATAAGCATGTGGGTCCATCTCCTTAGGGTAGCCATGCTTCACAGAGCATCTATCAACCATATGATCATTCCTATGGTAGTATTCATAGAAGAGATTACTCCATCCACGACCACAACCACGACCACTACGAGCACCACCATAGCCTCCCACTACCTCGGCCATGGCAGAGGAATCAGAAGTGGGCATGGATCTAAAGTCTCCAATCTAGAAAGACAAGCATATATCTAAGCAAGCATAGGATCTCATACAAGGTCATAAATTGATCTGTAATCGCCTTATACTTTGGTCCAAGGCCAAAGAGCAACTATATAAATCTGATTGCCTCTTGTTGTCTTGTCATGACAGCTATATCAAAAGAAATAAACCGATGAATGTCCTGCTTATGCCATAAGTTCTTCATGCTAATGTAATAATTAGCCATGGACATGGTATCCTTCCCAAGTGTGTGTATTTCTTCAACAACCATGTAAAGACGAGTGATGTTACTCTTATGGGAATAGTGGGAGGAAATGAGGAATCTTATTCCAATAGTAAATCCAACACCTCTTTATATAGAGAGACGTATTGGTAAATTACATAAGAGAACCAGGAACAAAAAATAAATAAATAGTATAAGACTCAATATAAAGGATACCTAGAGTGCTCAATACTCCCCGTCAAGATGGAACATAAATGTCTATCATGCTTAGCTTGTCATAGCAAGCCTTAAACGCAGATCTGGCAAGAGGCTTGGTAAACATATCTACTATCAGGTTCTCTGAAGCAACAAGTGTAGTAAAGAGAAGTCCCCTCTAAAGCAGATCTCTAGTGTAGCGACAATCAATCTCTACATGTTTCATGCGCTCATGAAACATAGGATTGTTGGCTATATAGGTAGCCACTCGATTATCACATCTCATCTCCATGGACTCCTCAATCTTAACATGTAAGTCAAGTAAAACAAATCTCACCCACACAATCTCAACAGTTGTCTATGCTAGTAGTCTCTGGAAGAGGTGTAGTTACAGTAATCCTGCTAAGTCGGTAGTATGTCTCCTTAAGAGAGGGAAGCTCTGACAGAGTCAGTATCTGAGACCGTGCAAAATCATACTCTGAGCCTAATCCGAAGAGAAATGCAGAACCGCAGTCTAAATGTAGAACCGCAGTCTCAGTCTCCTTGCGTATCCCTGCTGTGGTACACGTGTACACTAGCTTGCACACGTTGTACTTCTCCAGAAGCCTTTTCAATGTAGCATAATACTAAGTCAAGGGTTGTCCCTCCTACCTAAGGGAAAACATCACTATAGACCTGATAGACCTTGCTGGAATTCTTTTCATGAGAATACATGTCATGAAGAGAATCTCACATCCCCTTTACTATCTTATAGTACATAATACCATCTCCAATTCAAGGCGAGACTACATCCATGATCTGCACTCTCACCACAGCATTGTCCTTCCACGTTGTGTACTTTGCGATCTTGTTCTGAGGCTCTGGCTCATGTAAAAGATGCTCCTTGTCACGACCTTCAATGGTCATCAAGAATGTTTGAGACCAATGAGCATAGTTGGTCTTATCCAACTTCACAATAGGGACAAAAAAAGGATTTTTGTAGTTCCTGCTCTCTTGATTTGCCTCCGATGTCACCTCGGATGACAATCAAGAAGCCATGATCCTCAAAAACAATTAGAAGCCTCCAAAATCAGATATGAAAGAGTATTTAGATCTACAAAATCACGGTAGATCACAAATAAGGTAATCTAACACGAAATCCAATCAATCACCTTGGAAATCACGTTAGACACACATAGCAACCCTCGAATATCGGAAGGGCACGCTAGGGCTGGGAGGGTCCCCTAGCAACCCTCAACAGAAGGTTGTTGCCTTCTCTTCGCCAGAGTAGGTCACCCCAGACCCACCGACGGTGCTACTGCCACCGGTAGGGTGCTACACTGCTGCCCAAGGCCTTAAGTCAAGCCCCAAGCCACATTGTACCGCCGCACACCCCCTTCAGGGGTCTACAGCACCATCGTAGGGTCTGGGATCCCCTACACCGCCGTCGCTGGGGGGGTCTGAGCCTCGCCGCGCCGCTCTCCTGCCGGTGGTGGTGCCCCTACCGGCGTTGCTGCCGCTCAGTGGTGGCAAGCAACAACGAGAAGGCAAGTTAGGGTTTTGGTAGAATGGGTTGGAGGACTATTTCGGTGGGATAACCGAGCGGTAATCCTATGATCACCGCTTTAATACTAAGTGAGAGGAAATGAAGAATCTTATTCCAATGGTAAACCCCACATCTCTTTATATAGAAAGAGGTGTTCGGTAAATTACATAAGAAAATCAACTAGAAACATAAAATAAATAAATAGTACAAGACTTGATATAAAGGATAACTAGAGTGCTCAACAGGAATGTATCTCATGCAGAACTTCACACATCCTCTTTGTCGAGGCATGGGCCATCACCTGCTTAGTAATGCTCTGGGTTATATTGTTCAGTAAACACGTGACCACCCAATCATCGTCTGCTTCCTAATCAGTAGATTTCACGGCAACGTCATCCTGTGTGAAAATACATTTCTTCCTATGCAATCCCACGAACCAAAAAAAAGTTGAAAAATATGATAAGTGGAAAGAAATTAACAAAATATCAAAACATAAACAAATATAGCACTTGGATTTACATAGAAACCCTACTCACAAGGAGCAAGGAGAAAACCATGGAAGAATACCCCTATAGGGTGAGTACATGTATTACTCTTCTCAAAGAATAAGCAGAAGGGTACATGCCTATTTATAGGCCACCACACATTCCATAATCCCACAATAGCCAATGTGGGACTAAACCAACTACATATACTTCAACACTCCCCTTCAAGCTAGAACATGCAATGTTCAACTTGTAGAACACAAAAATCCCACTCTACACAATAGAGCACAACTCTCTCAATCTATTTCTTGCTTGTAGGAGGGTGTACCGATGACAAGGCTAAAGTTGCTGGATGACCTACTGTAGCTGGCTCTAACAAGGGCCTCTCCTCTGGAGACCTCAACTGGTGCTAGTGGCTCCTATTCAGTATCCCTGTCATGGGCTTTCCTCTGAAGACCTCGAAATCGGATCTACCCTCTGAAGTCCACAAAACTAGATCTCCCACATAGAAACCTAACATGGGCCCTTCCTGTGAGGACCTCAAAACTGGATGTCCCTCTAGAAATCTCCAAACTCCGGACCTCCTAAAGTTGTGATTTCTCGTGTGATGACCTTGAATAAAGGGAGTCCAAAATGAGGGATGACTATGATAGAATCCACACTCCCTTTTTCTCTCGTACTTTATGGGAGAAGAAAATAACATAGAAAAGAAATAATAAAACCAGAAAAGAGCTTCTCCCCCTCTTTTCTTAGACATAATCACTATATTTTATCATTTTTTTCTTTCCTTTTTTCCTGATTTTTTTCTTCTTTTTTTTTTTGACATTCTTCTCCTTTTTCTTTCTTTTTATTTTTCCTTCCTCTCCTTCCTTTTTTTTTTTTGAATTAGTCCTTTTTTACTCCACTTCTTGTCCTTCCCTTAGTTTTTCCAACTAACTAAAGCAATAAATACACTCAAACACAAGATAAAAATCGCAAATAACGCATCATCTTCCTCTTATTTGCTTAGGGTTTGAAAGAACCACATGCACATTCGCCACTCACCTTCTTACCGCAGTGGCTCCGAATCCTCACCCTCGACAACTTCCCTATCGCCGCTACTATGTGCAGCTTCTTAAGATCTCTCTTAGCCTCATCTTCCTCCAAAACTAGGCCTTCGATCTCCGTCTTCACATCATAGGTCCTTGTTTAGTGCCACAAGATGCGGAGCATGATGGGAGGTGCAGTTCTTCTCAGCGACGGCGAGATCCACATAATACTCGCTCGTGTATGTCTAGATCCTTGACAATAGCACCCTCTTGGAGGCCCGCGTGAGGGTAAGGCTCTCCAAGACTGCTAAGGATGACTTCCTCGACCTTGCTAGGGCCGACACCTTCCGCCTCTTCGCCCCACTCCAGCTTCGTGGAATCGTCATCACCCCCACCCTTGTAGGGCATGACTCCTTCGACTCCTTTGGCAGCTCACGCAGCTCCTCACGATCATGGACATCAATGGCGGAGATCTCATGCAAAAGTGTCGAGGCAACTCCATATGGCGAGGATTGGATCTACCCCTTCAAGGATCGGATCCTACACCCTTCTTTGCCACCATCGACTCCTCTTGATGAAGAAATTGGAACTCCAACAAAAAATAATGATAAATGTAATAATAAAATGAACCTAAGAATTGAACAGCTCTGATATCAAGTTGAAAAATATGATAAACAGAAGCAAATCAACAAAATATCAAAGCATAAACAAAAATAACACTTAGGTTTACGTGAAAAACCTACTCAAACAGTGAGAAAACCACAGAAGAAAGCCCCTATAGGGCGAGTAACTGTATTACTCTTCTCAAAGAATAAGTGGAGGGATACATACCTATTTATAGGCCACCACACACTCCATAATCCCATAATAGACGATATAGGACTAAATGAACCACACATACTCCAACAAAAGACGTAGGCCCAAATAAGAAGTTGAATCATCCAACTTAATAGATGTTCCCTACAGGTATGGAGAGATGCTCATAGTGATAACTTCCCCATTAAGTTGCTTAGGGAATCCTTTTGATCTCCCATAGCCACCTAGTTTGTAAACTAATACTCCAAACAGGTTCTTGCACAAGCTTTACCTCATACGCTCCTCAACGGAAGCAAAGGCACGATCTCAAACTGCAATTTCTGACCATAAAGGATCCAGCAATTCACAAATCAGAAGTAGCAACCACTTGCAAGGGCAAGAGAAGGCCCTAATGGGGCTACCTCTTCCTCTGGTACTGCTAGCAACATGAAAGACGAAGGAGGGTGCTACAGTGCCCCCGTCGAGTAAAGAAGCCTCCCCATGTGCAAGAATAGCCCCTACAACAAGGTTGAGGAAGCGTTAGGGAGGAGAGGAGGGTTTGGCAATGGCACTAGGAGCCTTAGAAGTCTCCCAGCGGGGCTACTGGACCAGTAGAAGAGAGAGAAAGCACTAATGGTAGCGGTGCTAGGCTAGCAGCGCATGAGGAGAAGTGGTTTGAGTGGAAGGGTTTTGGAGGCTAGGATTTGATGGGGTACCCAAGGATTGGTCTAGGATCGCTGCTCTGATACCATGTTAGAACAAATAAGCAATTCAATATACTATGAAGCCCTACATGCCTTTATATAAAGAGACACAAAAGGACAAATAACAACTACACCCTCATATGATAAAGAAATATAGCAAGGACCCATAAAACCCTTACAACTCAACACGATCCAAGCAAAAATCTTATCTTTAGTAGGATTTTCAACTTCCACCTCACTAGAACATCACTTTCCAAGTATAAATCACTGCTAAAGTCCTTCCCTCTACGAAAAGCATAGGCACTCTTATTGTAGAGAAGCAAGCTTCAACGCTCCCCAAGAGAACATCGTCATTTTGGAAAGGGAGAACTTTTCATTCCCTAATTACGTCCTAGCACACCTCTCCTTCTCCTTCTCCTAAGAAGCCATGGGAATAAGGAAAGGCCTTTCACTTTTCCCCCTGTGACCCCCCCTCCCACCTTCATTAACAAGTCATAAACCTCCCTTGCACCACCTTCCTCATAAAGCCATCCAGCAAAGATGATAGCCTTATCAAGTGAGAAGAAGAGTAGAGAAGGTGCAAAAAGGGGAATGAGCGAATGTGATAGCCAAAGCAAGCTAAAGAAGAATTTGGCCATGAAAGACTTAATCCAGTATTGCAAAAGGGCATGTTGATAGAGCTAACCAGGAAGACGATCTCCTTTCAAATGTCAAAGAGCAACCTAACTCAAAAGTTGTAGTCTCTATGCCATGTAAGCAAACTAGGTATTCCCTCACAGGCCAAAACCTAACCAAAGCCACAACTTTTCCAATTCCTCAAACTTGGCCACAAAAAGATTGTCTCCCACACATGGAAGCCCAATACCTGCATCCCTCTCCAATGGTCCCTCCTAAGAATCGTGGACCCAACCAATCCTATCAATAACCAAGGCAAATAAGCACTAAACGACCTCTACTAAGACACCCTCTCAGTCTAATCATCAAGCCAAAATACGAAGGTTGTCCCAACACTAAGCACAAGCCAAAAGAACTAAGACACCTTTGGTGAAGATTTTAGGGAGAATATTTGTTCTTCTTCAATAACCAAGCCAAGCCCCTCTTTATATAGAGTAAGGGTTTGGTACAAAAAGGGAAAACACACCAACATACTAAAAATAACCTAGACCAAAATTAGTAGGACAACTAAATAATTGGATCCTCGACAACCACCTAATTAGATCCTCATTTATTTCCTAGCACTCCTTCGTAAGTCGAGATGTAGGAGACAGTAAAGACTTGGATCTCGTAGATGTTCATGATTGCGAAGATCAACGATAGTTGACGTAGTAGTCCCTCCATGGTGTCTTCAAACTTGGGTGCCTCTTCTTGTACGCCCTGGAGTCAAGATCTTTTGCTCGACGTTCCCATGGTGCATGAGAGTGCTACCCATCAACTTGACATCTTGAGTAGACTCCCGTCTTCTTCGCTTCTCTCGCTCATTCACACATAAGGACTAAAAAGAGGAAAATAAGGCTCTAGAGGTGTGCACACGCAAATCCCCTAAAACTAAACACATCAACTTTGACAAAAATGGCAAACTCACACAAATAACCCTAAGACCCCCTCTTCTTTTTCTTAATTAATCAAACGAGGGGGGTTCTCCCCCATAGGCAGCGGAAATAGAGTTGGTGGCTTTGATGGCGGTGCTCTGGTGAGCTGAAGGTCACTCGAACCACTTTGATTTGGTAGCCCAACCTTCAAGGAGTCAACTGGTGGTGCTAGATCATCAAACCAATGAGGTTTGGTGGGCTAAACTTGAGATCTAGTCTACCACTGTTGGGGGTGGCACTGGTTGAAGATAAGGCTTTCAGCAGCATGTGGCCTATAAAATGACCCTTGAAGGTGGTGCATATGAAGACTAGGGCACCAGCGACCACCCCCACAGTGGTCCCTCGCCAATAGCATCTTTTCCTCTAGTGATGGTGAGAACAGCAACAACAAAAAGAAGAAAAAAGGAAGAGGAGAAAAGTTGGGAGCAAGGTTTTAAAAACCGAACCGGCCAATCCAACCGGTTGAACCGGGAACTGGCAGTGGACCTATCGAACCGGCCAATTTTTGGAAGGAAGCCCTTCAACCTGTGGAACCGGCTAAAACCTGGTTCAACCGGTCTGACCTGGTGAACTGGGATAAGCCGATCCACCCAGCCCAAGCAAAAAACAAAAAAAGACAGAGATCGATGACTTTTGAACTTCAAAGTCCAACCAACCCCTCACAAGTCGCAACCATCATCCCCTCGCGAGGCATGATTGCAGCGCCTCCTTCCCGGTTCCCACCGCAGCGCCTCCTTCAAACCTTCCGACCACACCTCCTCGCTCCTTCCGCAGCCATCGTGCACGTCTGCAACACCCTCTGCCATCGCCATCGACTCCTTCCCCCCTACGGCCAGTGGTGGCCAGACCTCTCCATCGCCAGTAAACTTCCTCCTCTCCTTCCCCCTGCAGTGAGTGGATATGCTTTCACGACGACAGGGAGAGGTTCAAAGCTTTCCTGGGGAGGGTTCTGAGGCTCAAGGAGGAGGGGAGATCCTTCAGCATAGCAGAAAAGATGAACTATCTTCGGCTTATGATCAATGCATTTCAGAGTTTAGAAGATGAGATTGTTAGTGAGGCTGTTCTGAAATTAGTAAGCATGCAGCTGTGGCACTGCCTATCAATTGGAAGGTTCAGATGGAAATGTGCCTCAGTCCACGCTTAATGAAGAAGTGGAGAAAGATGACCAACAGGGAGTTCAAGGAAGCTAAGATAACAGGGAAACCTTTCGATCCTTCTAGCATGATTGAAGTGAATTTTTTAAAAAAATTAATTGAAGAATTTTTGGAGGTTTTACAGGTACTAGATTCAAAGGTTATGTCGCATGAAGATAGTGGCTTCGATTCTGGTTCCTCTGAATAGCTGGATGATGGTTACGTCTTGTATTGTGAGATTTATGGAATTTCTCATTGATATGTTGAGTCAGTTGCCAACAAGGAGGATCTTGAGGCCTGTTATTGTTGATGTTGCTGTTGTGTCAAAGTGCCATTTGAGTGCCCTACATCTTCATGAGATGGGCCGGCTCTTTGCACAGTTAGTGGATTTTCTGCAGTTCTATGAAGGATTTGAAATTGATGATCATGTTGGGACACAGCTTGGTGATGATGACATGGTGCTTTGTCATTATTGTCATTTACTGGCCTTCCAGTTGTTATGTTTCAAACAAATACCAAAGTTGAGAGACTTGTCATTGACAAATATTGGTTCTACACAAATGTGGTGGTATTTTGAAACAACTGAGTGTTCTTTCATCGGAAGAACTGTTAGATCTTGTTTGCAACAAGCTGAAAGCAGTAGCCACTAGCAACTTCACCACAACCCCCTTCCTCTGTCATGTTCGGACACCACCACCACCCATGGGCCACAGGGCCACAACGGCCACGGGCCACAGGGCCACAATGGCAGTACCTGATCCCATATAAAAAAGGCACATAATACTTGGGGATGATAACTTGCGATTGTTGATTTGTATTTATATTATGGTATGGATCAACACAAATCATATGCCTTTATCAAAATGTTCTAACAGGAGATTGTCTTTATTAACATGTTCTAACAGTTGGGGTTTTTTTACAAAATATTTGCCCTTTTCAATATGGAAAAACTACATGTTGATCTACCGTTGTTTCAGCATTCATATGGATCCATCACAAAGACATTTTGCCAGTTTCCATTAATAGAGCAACACCAAATAGATCTTTCATGACATATGGATCTTTCATTTTGTTTGCTTATGTTGTCTTGAAATTTTTAAATCCTTCTATTGCAACTTAGTTTTTCATTTTTTATATACTTCCCTAAGTTCCCTTTATATCTTCTAGTTTAAGTCTTTAATGCTTCCATTTTATTTTATAGTGTAATTGGATATTTCAGATTCAAAGTAACATTTTGTGATAGTTATATTTAATTTTTTATACATTAAATTTTGGTTTAATCCTATTCAACCCAGTTGGACCAATACAAACCAAACCTAAGCATGACCGGTCTAGTTTTCCCGAACCTATTCTAATGATTACGTCATCACCGATTCGACCGATTCAAACCAGCAGTTGAACCACTAAAAACCAAAACCAGAGCTTGACCGATTTGATGACCGGTCCAGTTTTTAAACCCTTGGTTGGGAGGATAGAACCCCTCCAGTGGCTTATCGGAGACTGACAACGTCGTCAGAGGACCTCCTCCCTCTAGATCTTCTTCCCTAAACCCTAGACCACCAAAATTGGTGGCTCTAATAACAGGTGGAGATTTTAGGGAGAATATTTATTCTTCAATAACCAAGCCAAGCCCCTCTTTATATAGAGAGAGGGTTTGGTACAAAAAGGGAAAACACACCAACATACTAAAAATAACATGGACCAAAATAAGTAGGACAACTAACTAATAAAATCCTCATTTATTTCCTAATAGTAACCATAACCATAGAACAAAGGGTCATCCAAAAGATGGAAGTCAGAAAACATCCACGAAAAGCAACAAATCTGTCACCCTGATTCAAAAATGAACCATAAGAATTTTTTAGCACCCAATATAAAATATTGTCTTTCTATCAAACACAAAAGAAATAAGAGAAATAAAAGAAGAGGGATTTAGAGAAGGAAGTCGGAGGGGGGCCAAGACATGGAAGGAGAAATGAGAAAAGGTGGGGGTTTTATAAAAGAGGTAATAGGGAAGGAAGTCGAGGAGGCTAATAGTAGCCATGGGCAAGAGCATAAGGGGGAGAGTTGGAGAAAAAGGGAGTTCTGAGAGTCAACTCTTCATGAACCCATCTCCGTACCATTAGGTGCCCAGCCTTTATCACTTCAAGGAGTGGAAGCGGGAAGGAAATTCAACCACAATTGCCTCCCTCATCCTGGGCCCCCTCTGCATACCTCCTATATCAGTCTGGCAACAATCAATGCCCCTAACCACCACCACCACCTTATATAAGGACCCCTAACCAAGCACCTCTACCTATTTCTCAAACACATTCAACTCATGGTCTATCTCCTCTTCCAAAATGATTTCCCTGTATAGCCAATCCATCCACTTGACATTCATTAGAGGTGTTTACTGCAACTAATGCTCCAGCCATGCCTCAAAGTAGGGGTGATTTGCGATCAACCCGTTAACTCATAATTTAGACAATGAAGTTATTCCTTTCTCCATGCACCACCATCATGCCACATGTTCTCCCCTAGACTATCCACCATTAGGAAGTAAGTGAGATGCACCATCTTCATGTCCTCGATGCACAAAGAGCACGCCGATGGTGTAATCTTACTACACAAGGAGGTGGTGCACCAAGGAGTGGCAATGGTTGTTGGAGATGACAAGGAAGTACAAAGAGAAGATATGGCAAGAATGTGGTGGTTGGAGTGAGGAACTGGTTAGAGGGAGGTCAATAAAAGGAGGGCAAGGAAGGGTAGAGGCAACAATAGTAGAAAGGAATCGGAACGGAGAAGGGAGGGTGAAGTGACGAACATAGTCAAATTTGTTGCTAATTAAGATATGGTGAGGGAATAAAAAAGTCAATTTCTACGGTGTTTTCAATTGAAAAGGTAACAATTGATGGTGACAAAAAGTACCCAGTCAACCTAACAGCATTTTGTCAACAGACAATTCTTGAGAGATTTATGTACATGCTGGTTTTCTTGTAGCATTCATGTAAAATTAAGAGTTGTTTATGGCATTCATGAGGACACCGCAAATCTATGTAGTCGAAAAAATGCTGGCATCTTTTTCTGCAAAGGAGGTTTGCACTCTTGTTTGCAATCTCAACTCATAAGCCTCCTTTTTGCAAGCAAAAGGATGATACTCAGTCCTACATCTTCAAAGTGGCCAATTTTGAGTCTACGAAGGGCATACAAAATTGTTGATCTCCCTTACTCCTTGATAAAGGCAAATAAAATAAAATTAGATTCATATTTTAGTGTTATAGCACTCTATGTAATTTTTTTGTCAAATTTTCTTTAACACAGAAAAAGGCCATCCTGCAACCCTGTCTTCCTGAAAGTATCAATGGTTAAATATTGATTTTTTCTGAGAGGTATGGTCAAAATATTGATTTACAGAATATGGGATGAATATCTTGATCTAAGAAAATTCTGTGAATATCATTTTAGTGCATCGACCATATTTTAAAAAGTGATTTAAATATAGATATTGATAGCATATCTACAACTTAGAAGGGGCACACCAGAGACATATCAAAATGGCACAAAATAACAAAATCACTTTTATAAACTTATGATATCACCGATTACTATGTGCACAAACATAAAGAACAAAGAGAACAAGAAGTTACAAGTCAAGTCACACATGCATAGAGACACATGATCAATTGCTTATATAACATGAATGGGATTTAGTTTAATACTTGTATGCCTAGGCGTGCAAATGAGTACAAGACTACAAGCTAAACTAGTTCAATACAAGATTTAAAATATAGATATCAACATTGTTAGAGAAAGTCACAAGTAGGAATTAGAATTATCTCCTTATTTTGTTCTTTCTTATTTTATTTCTTTTTAAATTTTAGGGATATGTTTTGTTTTAGTTAAAGATTTGATTAGATTTGATTTCATTGTATTAGGATTCCAAATAAAATTGGCCATCTTTATAGAAAGAGACCAACTCCATGTTTTGTTCTTTGATATTTATAATAAAAAATTTCCATCCCTGAAATATCCACATAGTATCAAAGCAAGGATCATCCTAGGAAAGGAAACCCTAACCCTAAGCCCCATAAGAGCGAGAGGGCCCACTACTACTACTATTGCCCCTTTGCACACATGCACAGCCTCTTCGCATATGCATGGAGGGGGCGTAGTAGCCACCACACGTAAACCCCTATCAAGGTCACCGCCTCCTCTACTATCACCCCTATGTAGTTGTTGTGGCTCTCCGTCTGCCACAAGCGAGTCTTCTCCTCTTCCTGACAGGCGTCATTGTTTGCTCACCCTCTCCAACCATTGTTGCCTAACTCTCTTCTAGCTGGGGACCATTGCCCAAACTACAACGTTATTTCCACCCATGTTACTATTGCATGTGTTGCTGCTACCACAACTCCTTAATGGTCGTCGCCCACTACCCTTCATTGAAAATTGTAATTATTTTTCAATGGAAATTGCCACCTCTGCTTGGGAAAGTTTTTCTATGTTTGGATGCTACTACTACTGCAACCTACCATTGTCTCCTACTACTACGTGTGCTACATCCATACTATCGTCGTTCACAATTGCTACTTCTGGTACAGTCTTCTACAATTACTGCTTCTACTTCTACTACTACTTGAGCCCATCTCTCAACTATAGATACTACCGCTTTGGATCATCTCCCACTTATGCCTACTACCTAACACTGCTTGGTATCGACTCCTACCTATCAGTTACTACTCTATCTATCAGTGTTGTAAAAGTCGGTAGTCGTTATTCAGTCAGTTAGGTCAATGACTAAGGAGTATACGTATGTGAGGGAGTAGTCAAGGAATGCTCAGTCAAGTATTTTTTAAATATTTAAATATATATATCAACAGGTAAAATATACCATTATAGAAAAAGTAAATCATTTTCAAGCTCAAGATTATAAAAATTTAAAAAATAACTATAAAAAACTATGGAAAGTTCAACTTCTTAAACATGAAACAAAACAAAACAACCATTTAAACAAATTACTTAATGATCGACAAAAACAACCAAATAACTTAAATAAATTGACAAAAATAAAAAAGAACAACCATTTAGATAACCAAAGTAATAACCTAATAGATCCTTAGTAAACTTCATTTAATAATTCAAACAATCATTATTTAAATTTTAAAGCAAGAGGGGAGGTAGGAAACCTAATTTAAGTGTTAAAACAGTCAAGCAAGAAAACAATAGCAATAGCATCAGGGTCAAGCAATACCAGCAACAATAGAGTTGGCCGATTAGCACTCTATGGAGAAATTGGGAGCATAATCGACCAAGTAGATCAACTACTCGGCTGAGTAGTCGGGATTACCGACTATGCGCCCAAGTATGGATGTTCAATTGGTTAGGGGTCCAACTAGGAGTAGCCGACCGACTACTCGACTGACTTTTACAATAGAGTTGTCTACCACGGTTGCTACTAGTGCCATAGCCACAACCTACTCCTCTAGTATGTTGTCTACTCCAGATGTCTACATTGGGGGAAGTTAACTTCCATTTCCTATAACAAGTTGTGTTACATGCTCCAACTTGAAGGAGAGTGTTAATAAAAAATTAAGAATTAAAATTCTTCTTATTTTGTTTTTTTCTATTTTGTTTCTTTCTTAATTAGTTAAAGATTTTATTAGATTAGATTTGATTGTATTAGGATTACAAATAGGATTAGCTCTTTCTTTATAAAAGGACCAACTCCATGTTTTAAGATTCAAAATAAAAGTTTCTAGGAAAAGGAAAAAGATGATTAAGAATAGCCATCATCTAGTATATTGAATCTTCTATTTAGAAGCACAAGTCCATACAATCAACCAGCCCCAAAACAACTACCCCTTAAAGACAATGCTACAAAAAAAAATGTTATCAATAAAAGGACTCACTCCTCTAAAACAATCACCGTCTCTCTACAACCAAATTACCCATAACATAGCTCAAGCTGATAAAGGCTCATTCTTTGATGTAATGGCCCATTACCTTTTCAGCCATTTAAGACGTCTGGACACGTTCCTAGACGTCTGAAAGTGAGTTTTTCGTACTGTGCAGTGTGCTCTGCGTGCAGGCGACGCGCAAAGACCCTTTCTCTCCTTCGCCCCTTACCCAGACCCTAACACCCATCTCCTATATATACCCCCTCCCTTCTCTCCTCTCCTCACACCACAGCCACCGCCACCTCCACCTTCTCCACAATAGCCACATTCCCCTCCCATCCCTGCTGCCACAGCCGCGGCGAGGAAGAGAGCCGGCAAGGGGAGAGCAGGGAGGAGCGAGATTGAGAGAATGCGAGGGAATGAGAGCAGGGGGAGGAGGAAGACGACCACGGGAGCTCGTGGGGCTCAAGGAAGAGCTCGTAGGAGAGGAGAGGACGTCGGCGAGGAGCTGCTCAAGCTCCTGTAGCGGCTAGAGCTGCCGCCGCGGGTGGAGGTACGCGCGGAGCGAGCTGCGAGGAAGTTCTGATACTGGAAGTTTTCCAATATCAGACATCTGGAGTGAAGTCCAGACCACTGGCGAGGCACCCGGACATCCTGAGCTGAGGCCGGACGTCTGAAAGCACGTGTATCGCCAGGTACGTATTTTCTTGCGCCATGCATATCATAGCGCAGGGGATGTCAGCTGACCGTTGTGCCTGCAGGTGACCGTACGCAAGTGGAGGCTTTAGGAAGGCGTGCGGTACGCTTTCCCATGCACTTTTGGACGTCTGATCACATCACTAGACATCTGGAGGTGCTTCCAGACAACCGGAGACCTTGCCCGACATCTGGAACTATCTCCAGACGGTCGCAGAGGAAGTCTGGACATCTGATCAGCCGCAGGAAACACAAGGTGAGCTTTTGACGTCTTTTAAGATGTCTGGGATTAATCTCAGTCATCTGATTTTGATCAATAACCACGTTTTTGGCCTGTTTAAGGCCCAAACGAAATCGGATTTACACAATCGAAGTACCGTTGTTTTTCACTCGAGTTCCTCTACGTGTTCGTGTTGAGTATCTACTGTTTTGAGCTCGTTTAATGTACATTGGTCGTTGGTACAGGTTACCAGCCAGTGGCGTGTTCGGGGCCTGCGAAGATGATGAAATCTGCGGCACAGACCCCCATTCCTCCTACGATACACGGTAGAGTGGTTTAACTCAGTTGTTAATATTTAAATAAGAATGTACTTGGTTGGAATAATCGGATCGAACTCTAGGATATGGAATGAACCCTAGGGTAGAAATGAATGAGCACATTTGAGATGTACTATTTACTTGAATGCATGGTTAAGATAAATTGATAAATTACTAGCAAATGCCTTTAATATAATTACGAGATGCATGTTAAAATACGAGCTACCTGTATATAATTGAGAAATTACCTGAGTTGCATATTTTTAAGAATTGAATTATGGAAACACGAGCTGCCTGTAATGGATGAGGAACGAATTATAAAACATGAGATCTGGATTTGGATAAATGAGGTGAACATAAGCATGAACCCTACGGGGAATTAGGAGTAGAACTCCAGTGAATAAACAGAATCTGGAATGTAAACAGGAAGTGTGTTGGCCCTTGTGTACGTGGTACCAAGAAGAGCAACTGTCCCCTTTTAGTGTAGAGCGGAGCTAGCCTCCCTTAGGTTGAGACCCGAGGTTAGGATTGGCCACTCTATACCGACTTCTGTTAGCCCTCGCGTACATGGTACGGAGGCGAGCTACTAGTGTAGGGAGGGAGCTAGCCACCTCACGGGGCACGGGGTTCAGCTAGTCACCCTACACCGACTTTGTTAAGCCCTCTGGACAAACCGGGGTAGTCAGACGAGGGTACGTAGATTGTGGAGGGACGAGACATCTGTTTGGTTCTGAGGGGTGAGACCCCTATTCTGAGAGGGCAAGACCATATAATGTTCCGTGCTATACTTTGGCCATATCTGCTAGCGGAAATGACTGACCGCGTGTCAGTACGGGGTAACTGCTCGTGCGCTTATCACCCGTGCCGTAGTCATCGCTACGTCTCGACAGTGACCTCGGAGTGGTTGACTGGGTGTAAAACTACCATAAGAGACTTTCCCGGCCAAGAGAGCACCACATGTACCTTCTACTCTATGGAAAAGACTGCAATCAAGATAGTTCTCACGATGAACATGCAAGATCAAGAAATACCTAGATACTTTGAGAAATAGATCAAACAGAAACACATAAATGAGATACATAGAAATGAGAATTAAATCTGTTATTTTTACTGTACTTGTACTTAAATAACATAAACACCACTCTACTCAGCGTTCGCTGACTCTATCTTTTCATAACACTGTTTAGGACTAGGAGTTAAGCAGCCTGAGTTTCTGACTGCAGAGGGTGTTGGGCCCAGCTGAGCCCAGCCGTAGTTGTTCTTTCAGTACTGTCGCTTTCTTGCTATTGTAGTGAGTAATGGACACTTAGTTTACTGTTTCGGTTACTTCTGTTTCCTTTATGTTTTCTGTTGTTGTGGTGGCATGTATTACGTGTTGAGACTATTGTTCTACCTTCTTTACTGCTTCGTAATTTTCTTCTGCTTAGTTACATTGCACGAGTGAATGTGGTTTATTTTTCCTACTTTTGGTTGGTTCTTGTTCGACGACTAGGTCTTGTGATTAGTCGAAGCGAGCCGATCTCGGGTACTGTAGGGATCCAGGAACCGGGTCGTAACAAGATGATATCAGAGCAAGGTCGTCTCGAGAAATGAACCAATTGGCTTGAGAATAACCACTCACGTGCATATAACTAAAATAGCCACCACAACGTATCGCTTTGATATTCGTTTCCGAGTTTTTTTCTCGATGTAATCCGGTATCGTTGACACTCTTGTTCTATCTTTCGCGTTTCCTTGCAGAAAATGCCTCGTTGGGGAGTTCTCGAGGCAGGCCATAGTCGCGGCCGTGGACGAGGTCAGAGGAGCGAACGTGCCGAACCTGAAGACCAGTTGACCCACCTCTTCTCCCGGGCATTCAGGCTCAGGATCTCGTCCAACTGATCAGAGACATCGTGCGAGAGGAGCTCCACCAACCTCCACGGGCACCTCTCCCTGAAGACGTAGAGGGGGAGTCCTCGATGGAACTGAGAGACCGTCGCAGCGCTGGACGAGCAGGAGGGGGAGGGGGTGGTCCTCTACCACCCCCACCACACTCTGACACTTCCGAGCACGAGCCCTCCTTGCCTGAAGGCGTGCCGGTTCCCCCACTACAGCTACACCACGAGCTTTTCGAAAAATTATGGAAGCTGAAGCCCCCCTCCTTCAAGGGGGATGAGGACCCGTCTGAGGTAGACGACTGGCTGGAGCAGATAGAAAAGGTATTCGACACCCTTCACCCTCCCGCGGAGTGCCGCGTGGCCTTTGCCACGTACCAGCTAGAGAGCACAGCACATAGGTGGTGGAGGGCAGCCAGAGGCCAGGAGAGGAGAGAGCCGACGTGGGACAAATTCGTGGTTGTCTTCTAAGAGTAGTACTTTACGCAGACCTAGTAGGACCAGAGGAGGTGAAAGTTTCACACTCTTCGCAAGGAGACATTGACGGTTATCGCGTACCGCACACGTTTTCTGGAGCTATCGCGTTTCACCTCAACACCTGTGTCTACTGGGGAAGAGTGCCTGTGGAGGTTCACTAAGGGACTCCGACCTGCTATTCGAGGGTATGTCAAACCCCTGAAGCTGCTCACTTTCTCTTGTGGTTGAGGCAGTCATGACTTACGAGGAGACCAACCCGACCGCGCGAGACACTGACAATGGACGGAAGAGGCCCTACAAGCAGAATACTCTCAAGGCCGTCGAGAGAGGAGGCACACGGCGCCCGCAGGAAAGCCATCTCATTTTGTGGTGCCATCAGTGGCCTTTGGGAGCCCCAGACAAGGGCCAGTTGCCAATACCGGACCTCCGCACAGCGGCCAATAGGGACCCACGGAGGGAGGACATGTACCCCTCTGCTACCAGTGTGACCAGCCGGGCCACATTAAGAGGGACTGCCCATCTAGGGCCAAAGCACAGCAAATGCTCCCCGCACCGAGCGTTGGAGGCCGAGCTGGTGGTCGTGGTCACCAGGTGCGTGGGGGAGGGCAGCAGTAACGAGGAAAGAACAGACCATCTGTTGGTCGCCCGACCCAGAGTGTGGCTGCTTCGTCTACACCGAGGGCTGAGGAGCGTATCAACGCCCTGACACACAGAGATGCCAAGGCTTCGGGTTCAGTGGTAGCAGGTATGGTTATTGTTTCTTGCAGATTAGTGTACGTACTTTTTTATTCTGGCGCCACACACTCTTCATCGCTACAAGTTTTGCCGTCAGTTTGAGGCAGGGCAGTGTACTGTTAGAGGATCCATTTGTGATCAGAGGCCTAGGTGGCTAATTGTTCGTAGCCTAGGAGGTCTACACGGACTACAAGGTCGGTATCAGGGGACAGCCTCCCCGCTGACCTGATTGTAATACAAATGGAGGATTTTGGCGTGATCCTAGGGATGGACTGGTTGTCCGCCTATCACGCCCTAGTGGACTGTTTCGGGAGGAAGATCGTCTTCTCCATACCGGAGTTGCCTCCCTTTGAGTTTCACGGACAACTGGTGGATGGAGGTTTTAGATGCATCTCTGCGCTTCGGGCAGCCAGGCTTTTAAGCCAGGGGTGTGAGGGCTTCTTGACCTGTGTAGTGGTAGAGCCTGGCCCCGTGGCTAACTTTCAGAGTATTCCGGTGGTTTACGAGTACCCCGATGTTTTCCCAGAGGAGCTGCCAAGACTACCGCCTGAGAGTGAGATCGTGTTTGAGATCTCACTGGTACCAGGGACCAGCCTCATTTCTATTGCACCGTACCGGATGGCACCGCTTAAGCTACAGAGCTCAAGTCACAGCTACATGACCTGTTGGAGAAGGGCTTTGTGAGGCCCAGTGTGTTCCCGTGATGAGCCCCTATGCTGTTTGTGAAGGACGGTACTCTACAACTTTGTGTCGATTACCGACAGCTGAATAGGGTCACCATCAAGAACAAGTATCCACTACCGAGGATTGACAACCTCTTCGACCAGTTGCGAGACGCCACAATATTCTCCAAGATAGATCTGAGGTCGGGCTACCACCAGTTGAGGATCAGGGAGATCGACGTCTCCAAGACAACTTCTCGTACCCGATACGGGCACTACGAGTTCTTGGTCATGTCGTTTGGGCTGACCAATGCCCCCACTGCCTTTATGGATTTGATGAACCGGGTTTTCAGGTCGTACATACACCACTTTGTGGAGGTGTTCATCGATGACATACTCGTTTACCCACGAGATCAGGCGCAATATGGATAGCATTTACATATGATCCTGGATACCTTGAGGCGACGTAGGCTGTATGCCAAGTACAGCAAGTGTGGCTTTTGGTTGAAGCAGGTGACTTTCTTGGGCCACGTGATTCAGGGAATGGTTTGGCTGTGGACCCAGCCAAGGTTGAGGCCGTACTCAGGTAGGAGAGGCCACGTACAGTGACAGAGATACACAGCTTTTTGGGACGAGCAGGTTACTATCGGTAATTTATCAGAGGATTCTCTCATATTGCACGTCCTATAACCCAGTTGACTCGGAAGGACGTGTCCTTTGCCTGGACAGATGAGTGCAAGGCATGTTTTCAGGAGTTGAAGGAGAGACTAACTTCAGTTCTTATACTTACCATTCCAGACGGTAGTGGCAGTTTTGTGGTTTATACCGACGCTTCGTTGCAGGGGTTAGGAGGTGTGCTCATGCAGCGGGGTCACATTGTCGCTTACGCTTCGCGGCAACTGAAGCCCCATGAGCATAGCTACCATACCCATGACTTAGAGCTGGCAGCTGTTGTCTTCACACTAAAGACATGGAGGCACTACCTTTACGGAGAAACTTTCAAGATTTTCACTGATCATAAGAGCCTCAGGTACTTGTTTGACCAGAATGAGCTTAACATGAGACAGAGACGTTGGTTAAAGCTCCTGAAGGACTACGACTGCAACATCTCCTACCACCTAGGAAATGCCAATGTGTTGGCTGACGCCTTGAGCCGGAAGGCGCCCGCCCACTTGGCTAGTTTACAGGCACAGAGTTGGAGACTCATGGAGGAATTAGGCAGATGGCGACTCCGGGAGTCACAGGGGTATTGTGGGACAGTGATAGTGATGCGACAGACGCAACCAGAGCTGATAGACCGCATTATCATAGGGCAGATGGCTAATCCGTACTTACAGACGCTGCGAAATAGGGTGTTGACAGGGGACCCAAGAGACTTCCTTTTTAGACGAGATACTGCGCATAAGATGACGCTTATGCGTTCCTAAGGACGAGGAGTTGTTTAGGGAGCTCCTGGCTGAGGCGTACGGGTCTAGGTTCACCATACATCCCAGGAACACAAAGATGTACCATGACTTGCGACGCGACTTTTGGTGGAGAGGGATGAAGCGGGATGTTGGTGAGTTTGTGCAGCAGTGTTTGGTATGCTAGTAGGTGAAGGTCGAGCATCAGAGGCCTGCAAGGCCGTTGCAGCCACTTCCTATGACAGAGTGGAAGTAGGAGAGCATCACCATGGATTGGGTGATGGGTCTACCAGTTACTCAGCAAGGACACGACGCAGTATGGGTGATAGTAGACAGGTTGACGAAGACGACGCGTTTCTTGCCAATCCGAGTCACCTTTGGACCAGCACAGTTGCAAAGAGATACATCCGAGATGTGCGCCTGCACGGAGTCCCACATGAGATTATATCTGACAGGGATACTCGTTTTACCTCCCAGTTCTACGTTGAGTTTCAACAGGCTTTGGGGACACATTTGAGGTTCAGTACCGCTTACCACCCCTAGACAAACGGACAGTCAGAGCCACCATACGGACACTTGAGGACCTTTTGCACACCTATGTACTAGATAGGAGACTCCTGGGAGGAGCATTTGCCCCTGGCATAATTTGCATACAATAACAGTTACCACTCAAGCATCAGCATGGCACCTTACGAGGCTCTGTACAGACGGAGGTGTACTGCACCCTTGAGTTTGGTCGAGGTGGGGACCAAGGGGGAGGTTAGTCTCAGGCTGATCCGACAAAGTCAAAAGGTGATAGAGCAGATTCACAGACGACTCCGCACTGTCAGGAGTAGGAAGAAGAGCTACGCTAACCGAAAATGTAGAGGTGCAGTTCGAGGTTGGAGACGTCTTTCTCCGTGTTTCGCCCATAAAGGACCTGCAGCGTTTTGGGGTGAAAGGGAAGCTTGAGCCAAGGTTTGTGGGGCCCTTTGAGGTCCTGGAGCTGGTGGGACCTGTTGCTTACCAGCTTACCCTTCCTCCCCAGCTTTCTGGAGTGCACGTGTTCCACGTGTCCAACCTCAAGAAGTACGTTGCTGATCCTAGTTACGTTCTGAGCCACAAGAGTGTCGAGGTGGGTGACGACTTGACCTACCCCGAGAGACCAGTACAGATACTAGACAGAGTCGTCCGGAGTCTGAGACGGAAGCAGGTACCACTGGTGAAGGTCTTATGGAAAAGTCAGCAGTACGAGGAGGCGACTTGGGAGCCTGAGGCGGCGAGGCGAAAGTGGTACCTGGAGCTTTTTAAGGGTACGTCTTTTCGGACCTACTTCGATCTTCTTTAAGTTTGTTATGTGTTTTTACGTTTCTTTTACCACACCCTAGCTAGCTCAAGTTTCGAGGACGAAACTTCCTTTAAGTTTGTTATGATGCAATGACCCGTTACCTTTTTAGCCATTTAAGACGTCTGGAGTTTCAGCCAAACGTCTATCCAGACGTCTAAACACGTTCCCGAACGTCTAAAAGTAAGTTTTTCGTACTACGCGGTGCGCTCTACGCACGGGTGGCACATAGAGACCCCCCCTCTCCTTCGCTCCTTACCCAAACCCTAACACCCCTCTCCTATATATGCCCCCTCCCTTCTCTCCTCTCCTCACACCACAGCCACCGCCCCCTCCACCTTCTCCGCGACAGCCACGTTCCCCTCCCATCCCTGCTGCTGCAACTGCGGCGAAGAAGAGAGGAGCCGGTGAGGGGAGAGCGGGGAGGAACGAGAGCGAGAGTGCTAGGGAGTGAGAGCGGGGGGAGGAGGAAGACGACCGTGGGAGCTCGTGGAGCTCAAGGAGGAGCTCGTAGGAGAGGAGAGGACGTCGGCGAGGAGCTGCTCAAGCTCCTGCAGCAGCTGAAGTTACCGCCACGAGAGGAGGTGCGAGCGGAGCAAGCTGCGAGGAGGTTCTGATACTAGAAGTTTTCCAGTATCAGATGTCTGGAGTGAAGTCCAGACGACTGGCGAGGCACCCGAACATCCGAAGCTAAGGTCGGACGTCTGAAAGCACATATATCGCCAGGTACGTATCCTCCTACGCCATGCATATCATAACGCAGGGGATGTCGGCTGACCGTTGTGCCTGCAAGCGATCGTACGCAGGTGTAGGCTTTGGTAAGGCGCACGATACTCTTTCCCACGTACTTTTAGATGTCTGATCACATCACCAGACGTCTGGAGGTGCTTCCAAATGATCGGAGACCTTGTCCGACGTCTGGAACTGTCTCCAGACGGTCGCAGAGGAAGTCTGGACGTCTGATCAGCCGTAGGAAACACAAGGTGAGTTTTTGACGTCTTTTAAGACGTCTAGGATTAGTCCCAGACATCTAATTTTGATCAATAACCACGTTTTTGGCCTGTTTAAGGCCGAAACAGAATCGGATTTCCGCAAACGAAGTACCGTTGTTTTTCACTCAAGTTCCTCTAGTGTTTGTGTTGAGTATCTACTGTTTTGAGCTCATTTAATGTACATTGGTCGTTGGTACAAGTTACCAGCCAGTGGTGTGTTCGGGACCTGCGGAGATGATGAAATCTGCGACACAGACCCCCATTCCTCCTACGATACACGGTAGTGGTTTAACTCATTTGTTAATATTTAAATAAGAATGTACTTGGTTGGAATAGTCGGATTGAACTCTAGGATATGGAATGAACCCCATGGTAGAAATGAATGAGCATGTTTGAGCTGTACTGTTTACTTGAATGCATGGTTAAGATAAATTGCTAACAAATGCCTTTAATATAATTTGGAGATGCATGTTAAAATATGAGCTGTCTATATATAATTGAGAAATTACCTGTGAAACCACCAGTTGCATGTTTCTGAAAATTGAATTATGGAAACACGAGCTGCCTATATATAGATGAACGAATTATGAAACATGAGATTTGGATCTGGATAAATGAGATGAATATGAGCATGAACCCTACGGGGAATTAATAGTAGAACTCCTGTGGATAAACGGAATCTGGAATGTAGACGGGAATTGTGTTGGCCCTTGTGTACATGGTACCAAAGAGAGCAATTGTCCCCTTGTAGTGTAGAGCGGAGCTAGCCTCTCTTGGGTTGAGACCAGGGGTTAGGATTTGTCACTTTATACCAATTCCTGTTGGCCCTCGCATACGTGGTACCGAGGCGAGCTATTAGTGTAGGGAGGGAGCTAACCACCCCACGGGACCCGAGGTTCAGCTAGCCACCCTACACCGACTTTGTTAGGCCCTCTGGGCAAATGGGGGTAGTCAGACGAGGGTACGCGGACTATAGAGGGACGAGACCCCTATTCTGAGAGGGCAAGGCCCTATACTGTTCCGTACTGTACTTTGGGCGTACTCACTAGCGGAAACGACTGACCGCGTGTCAGTGCGGGGTAGCTCCCTGTGCACTTATCACCCGTGCGGTAGTCACCACTACGTCTCGACAGTGACCTCGGGTGGTTAACTGGGTGTAGGACTACCACGAGGGACTCTCCCAGCCAGGAGAGCACCACGTGTACCTTCTACTCTACGGAAAAGACTGCAATCAATATCGTTCCCACGATGAACATGCAAGATCAAGAAATACCTGAATACTTTGGGAAATAGATGAAACAGAAACACATAAATGAGATAGAAATGAGAATTAAATCTGTTGTTTGTACTGTGCTTGTACTTAAATAATATAAACACCACTCTACTCAGCGTTCGCTGACTCTGTCTTTTCATAACACTGTTCAGGACCAGGAGTCGAGCAGCCCGAGTTTCCGGCTACAAGGGTGCTGGGCCCAGCCGAGCCCAGTCATAGTTCTTTCAGCACTGTCACTTTCCTGCTGTTGTAGTGAGTAATGGACACTTAGTTTACTGTTCCGGTTACTTCTGTTTCCTTTATGTTTTTTATTATTGTGGTGGCATGTACTATGTGTTAAGACTGTTGTTCTACTTTCTTTACTGCTTCGTATTTTTCTTTTGCTTAGTTATATTGCATGAGTGAATGTGGTTTATTTTTCCTGCTTTTGGTTACTTCTTGTTGGACGACTAGGTCTTGGGATTAGTCAAGGCGAGCCGATCTCGAGTCCTGCAGGGATCCAGGAACCGAATCGTAACATTTGATCTGGATAAACCAATGCTGCCAAGGCGCTCACCTAAGGCGAGGTAAGGCCTTAACGCCTTAACAAGCCTCAGGCGAAGCGATTTTACTTGGAAATGCCTAGGTGAGGCCCTCACGTCAAGGCGTTGGCTATTAGGACAATGCCTTACCAACAAAGAGAACCTCGATCCTGTCAATGATTTAAATGCCGCCAGCATGCCGTCGACAAGGGGGTTTTCTGGAGGAGGGCATGCCGATACGGTTAAGGTATCGATTTGCAGGCGTGCCGACGAAATATCGATAATTTCGGCAACATGCCGACAAATATCGCCGGCATGCCAGTAGGTGCTGCTGGAGGGAAGCTGGTCTGCTAAGAGGGAGTTTGAAATTTGAAATTCGATGTGGGGGTGAGGGAAAGGAACACCGAAGGGAAGCCAGTCTGCTAGGACACACACACACATCCTTAAAGTCACTTCAACATGTCTTTATTTAGTTGTACATGGCCTTCAACATTTTTGTGTCATTTTTTACCTATATGCCTTTCAAGTGATCATGTGAGGTCACATACACATATTTCGGGCTTCAACATGTCCTTATTTAGTTGTATATGGCCTTCAACATGTTCTTAACATGTCACACACACACAAGTTCGGGCTTCAATGTCATTTTTTACCTATATATGTCCTTCAAGTGACCTTGTGAGGTCACATACACACATTTCGGGCTTCAACATGTCCTTATTTAGTTATATATGGCCTTCAACATATTCTTAACATGTCAATATTTGATTTTTTTACAATTGATATTATTTTAATCACTTCTGTCATTTTTGTCGGCATGCATCGACATACCCTCGGCATGCCCTCGGCGTGCCTCCGAAATGACATTTTTCCAAGCCATCGAAATCGTCAAAATCTGTCATCTAAAAATGGGCATTTCCACGGCATGCCTTTGGCATGCCTACGAAATTCACACTTACAATTTCATCGGCACGACATCGAAATCGACATTTCGAACCTTTGATCCTCTTGCAACCCCAACTAGACCCAACTAAAATATGAACCCCCTCCCCCCCCAAAACCCTAAGCCTCTCCCAATCAGTGGCACAAATAGAAGAAGACCCAAACCCATAGGATTGAAGCTCCTCCCTTCAAAGGTTTCTCATTGCTAAAGCTCCTCCCCATCGTTGCTCACCACTAAAGCTCCTTCCCATCATTGCTGGAGGTCGCTCTCTCTCGTGCACTCTTTTTCACATCGTCTCTGCTCTCTTTCTTATGCTTTCACCATTCACGCAATTTCAAAGTTTTCATTTTTCATATTTTTTATTTTTAACCATTGGTGTTTTGGTTTCCCGATGCTTATTTCACAATGGTATTTTGTGACTGGTGTTGTCTTTAAAGTACCACAACCAATTAATTTTAATGTTTTACTTTCAATGTATTCAAGCCTTTATTTGGGTTGAATTCTCCTTTTTGTGTTGACCCAATAATTGATAATAGTTTAGATTGTAGTGAATGACTGCCTCAAGTGGAGAAGATGCATTTTCTGCAAAGAATGGATAGAAGGATCCGGCATGAAACATAATTTTTTAAAGGATCCATCTGATAAGAATGCAATGACTTGTATCTTCTGTGGGAAGACTACAAAAGATGAAATACATTGGGCCAAACAACAGCAGGTTGGATCATACAAGAGTGCATCAACTTTTCAGAAATGTCCTCCAAAGGTGGACTAATTGAGAAAGGCACAAAAAGAGGCCTTTTGTGGTGGTTGCTTGACATACTTCGATAATTGAGAGAATGCAATTGCTACTAAAGACGATGAAGAAATGCAAGTAACTGCTCCAACTAAGAGTTCTGTTACTGGTGAAACTAACACATTTTTCCATCCTTAATAAGAAGCAAAAGGGAAAGGGGGCCTTGGACATGTTTGTGAAGGGTAAAGGAAAGACCCCCTTGAGGCAAAGCAACCTCAAAGATGCATTTGATAAGGAAATACGACTTGGAGTAATTCAAAATATTGCTCATTTTCTCTATCAAGTCAACATTCCATTCAATTGTGCTAAATTACAAAGCTTCAAAGAAATGATTCAGGCCACTATGGGCCCAACTTGAAACCCCCCTCTTACATGAGCTTAGATTTCCTTTATTGAAGAAAGCGATGGAGTACACACAAGGCTTGACACAAGATCATAGCAAGGCATGTGTTAAATATGTATGTTCTATCATGTCAAACCACTGGATTGATACGAAGCAAATGAGCATCATCAATTTAATGGTGAATTTTGCCAAGGGCACCATGTATGTTCATTTAATTGATGCATCACCTATCGCAAAAATGCGAGACGATAATCAAATTGCTTGACAACTTTATGGAAAGAATTGGAGAATCCAATGTAGTTCAAGTCATCACTAAATATGGAAGTAACTATGTATTGGCAAGTATATTTCTAGTTAGATATGTAATGTATATGTTTCAATTAGAGTATTAATTGCTATGTGTTTTAATATACTTGACTTCCTTTTGTTTTTGAAAGGTAAACGAGTGGTTATCCCGTTGACAACCACCCAGCTTCATTCATATTAAAAAACAACAAAGGCAACCATGCTACATGTATGTCTCCCAGAAATTAACACGCAACGAAATGCTAACAACGAAATTCTTAAGGTAAGGGTGTTGACCCTTCAAAATAGTTGTACGTCTTCCAAGCCATATACCCCAAAGCACCCCCAAACTCTTGCCTTCTCTTTCTTTGATCAACATATATTCTACCAAAGTGTTGACTTCCTCGCCTAAAATTGTTCCAGAACCCTGCTAAATGTGCAATCCATTCAAAGCAATGGTGGTTCCAAAACTACGTGGATAGATCACATTGAAAGAAACAATGGCCAATGTCTTCTTGATCCATGTGACAAAAAGGACACATAGTAACTGCATCGGGCACCCATCTAGCCCTCTACACCCTTGTCATCAATCGTCTCCTTAAAAGCCACACGAAAATCTCAATCTTCAAAGGCCAGGCCATCGTCCACATAAATCTACAATCGTTAAGCAAATCAACATTTGTCATATGTCCCATCTCTCTCAATCTTGCATAGACCTCCCATACAAAGAAGGCTCCACCATCCCACAGGAAGGCATCAGCACCCACTCTAGTTGGTAGCCCTCCAGCGTGTGCAACATCTTAGGAAGCTCCTATAGACTCTAATCCATGTGATTCCCAACAAAAGTAGGACATCATAATCCATTCCAATACTCTCCAATTATGGCATCCCAACTACCAGCCAAAGCATAAAATCCTCAAGAAATGACATCGCAAAGGACCATGTCCTATCCAACCGTCACTCCAAAATCAAAAGACATCTCAAACACCAAGGTACAGTGAAATGAATTGCTACAGCCAAGGGGTTACTGTGTCAATTCTCCAATAGAAATGAGACGCTCCTCTCGAAGGGAAAGCACCCCTAATCCCAGCTTAGCAAGTAGCCATAGCAACCAAAGAAGCCCTTTCCAAAAAGATCCTACTGGGATGCCATAATCCTACCAACCCATTTGGCAGATAACTATCATTCATCGCATAGACATCTCTAACCCTAGACCTTCCTCCTTGAGTGGCTTACAAATGTCTTACCAAGCCACCATCCTATCACATTCGCCATTCAACTCGTAGTTAGTCCAAAAAAAATTCCTCACAAGGCTTGTAATTCTTCTCCCAATCTTTTGAGGCAATTTGAAAACAAATAGTATGCAAGCATAGATAGTAGAACTGCCTTGAGTGGGACCATCCTACCACCCCTGGAAAGGATTCTAGATGCCCAACTTGATAGCCTCCTTTACACCCTTTCAATCTGGGGGGACCACTCCTACAGGATAATTTGTCTGTTAGATAGCGAGAGGCCAAGATATGTTAGGCAGTGAGCCCTCCGAAGTACACAAGGCAAAGCAACACTAACCTACCTCCTCCATCATCATCTAAGTTGGCACAAGGTGGATTTGGAGAAATTAATCTGGAGGCTGGAAACTTCCCCAAAGAGCTCTAGGAGTAGGCATAGCCCTCTTACTTTGACTATCGAGCCCTCAATAAAGAACAAAGTATCATTTGTGTATTGAAGTACTAGGAACACCACACCATTATCAATGGAGGTTGAGAAGCCACTAAAAAGATCACCAAAACATGCCCTGCACGTTGATCTCACCAAGGCATCGGTGCTAAGGGGTACCCCTACCTAACACCCCTACCAAACTCCTCTTCTTGGTTGCACCCATCCTCCAGCCAAGTTTCCATTCACCAAAACTGAAATTGACGTGGTTGTTACACAGCGTTTCATCCAATCAATCCAGACTGGAGGAAAAACCCTCTTCGTCATAGATGCCTAGAGAAACAACCACTACACTAAATCATAGGACTTGCTAAAGTCTACCTTCCATAGGAAAGCTTTCTTCTCAATCCTCCTCTAATACGCTAAAATCTCCGAAGCTATGACAAAATCATCCAAAGTACTCCTTACGATGAAAGCTGGTTGCCAATGCTTTAGCCACAATGAGGTAGGTTGCATTTGAGAAAGCAATAGGTTTAAAGTCCTCAATTGTCTCAACTCCATCCTTCTTAGGCAAAAGAAGCAGGAAGAATTTGTTTAACCTATTGAACCTCAAGTTTCCCCTCACAAAATCAACTAGCACCTCTATGATGTCCATCGAAAGCAACCAAAACTCCTTATAAAAATACACCAAAAAGTCATCTAATCCAGGGCAACCCTTCGCATTAAGTCCCCGCACCACCTTCTGCCCTTCATCCTCCAAGAACTCCGCAATGAGAGAAGAGCCATGTGCCACTGCAATTGGTTAGGCCTTCGCACCCAACCACCTTCAACTCCCCATCCTCCTTCCGATGAAGACCCTGTAGAAATTAGAAACCACTCGACCTACTTCATCCTACTTTACATATTCAGTGCCATCCACAATCATCTTGACATTCTAGTTCCTCTATCACCAACCTAACACTGCCAAATAAAGAAGTGTGTTCTCATCCACAATCATCTTGACATTCTAGTTCCTCTATCACCAACCTAACACTGCCAAATGAAGAAGTGTGTTCTTGAATCCCCCTCCCTAAGCCATTTTTGCTTTGATTTCATCCTCCATTCCATCTCCAACTACCTAGACTGAACAGTGTGAAGATGTGTAGTCCTCACCACCTAATCCTCTTTAGATATGACACCGGTATCCTCTGCCTAATCAAGCCTGGCAATCTACGCCAGTGCCTTAAATCTCTGTTGCAGTTTTACGCCCAGGACGAGCCAACCTAAGTGGAATCACTCAATCAATGCTTCAAATTTGAACGTTAGATCACGTGGACACACTAACGTAGTTAAATGGATCGCTCAATACAATCAGGATAATGTACTGACACTATGTTGGATAATCCGATGACATGTATCCTAGATCTAAATGGTTTGAATCGAGAATTTTAATAAATCATCATAAATCATCTTAAACCATCATGATATGTGGCAGTTGTCTAGTCTAAGAAGAGATTGCAATCTTCTCGAGAGACTATTGCCTAATAGATGCCCTTGGTGCACATCCTCTACATAGGAATGGAGAATTCGAGGTTGTCACGCACATTGAGTCAAGGAATTGACTCGACGAGACAGATGCAAAAGTCACCTTATCAATGTCATGGAGAAGGCACATCATTTAACTTGAGACAAATGTGTCTCTATGCTTAAATATAGGCATTTGATGGACCGTTAGTTGATGCACCCACCATGGTATTAAGACCGGAAAGATGGTGTGTATATAAGAGCACAGCAAACACATAATCTCTCGAGAGGATCACATAGATCTGCTATCATAGGAGTATATAGTGGATTGGAAGATATGGGCTTGCTCCGCATATATTAAAGTTGAATAAAATAATCAAGTGGAAGCAATAATCAAAGCAATAAAACAATAAGAACGCTTGGATTTTACGTGGAAACCCCACTCACGATGGGCGGGGAGAAAACCACGGGAGAAGCGCCCTACGAGTGTGTTTTCACTATATTTCTTCTCAAAGGTAAATAGGAGGAGTACACGCCTATTTATAGGCCACCACTCACACGCAAAGACCACACTTTCTAATGTGGTACTAAACAACCACGCAATTCTCTCAACACTCCCCCTCAAGCTGGAGCATAGAATACTCAACTTGTAACACAAAAGAACCCACTCTACACAAGCGGGAACATAGGCTAGAGCTGCTGAAGGAATTGTGGCTATCTCTAAAGATCTGTTGCTGATGGCTCCCCGTTCAGTATCCTTGAAGAAAGACCTTGAAGGTGGATCTCCCTCTTTGGAGTCCACGAAACAAGATCTCCCACATAGAAACCTGAAATAAGTCCTTCCTCTGAGGACCTCGAAACTCTGAACCTCCCAGAGTTGGGTTTCTCATGTGGAGTCCATGAACAAAAGAGACTCCCAAACGGAGGTGACTACAACAAGCTCTCACACTCCTTTCTCCCATACTCGTATGGGAGAAAATAATAACGAGAAGAAAATAAAACCTAAAAAGCTAAAGAAGACTTCTCCATCTCCTCCTAAACATATACCTCTTTTTCCTTTTTTTCCTCTTTTTTTTCTCCCACACTCCCTCTTTCTCCCATACTCGTATGGGAGTATGAAAGAAGACAATAATAACGAGAAGAAACTAAAACTTAAAAAGTTAAAGAAGACTTCTCCATCTCCTCCTAAACATAAACCTCTTTTTCCTTTTTTTTCCTCTTTTTTTCTCATTTTTTCTTTCTCCTTTTTTTTGATTTTTTTTTCATTTTTTTTCTTTCTTTTTTTTTCTCTTCATCATTTTTTTTATTTTCTTCTCTTCCTTTTTTTTTTTCCTTCAATATCATCCTGCCCTGTTCTTTTCTAAAAATAAAAAGACCTAAACGTCTTCACACGCTCAACACCCCCGACCTTCATGCGTCAACGACCTTAGGTCCATTTGATCCTTCCTACGATGTCGTGCGAGAACGTAGGGTTGTAACAAACAAATCGCGCGAGATCCTCCAAGTGACATCTTCGTGAGATCCTCGCCGCGTCAGAACCTGCGCCAGTCGTTGCAGACGATAATCTGGGAGGCACGTGAACCCGCCTCATCAAGCTCAACTGCCCCATCGTCGGCATCGCCTGCGCCTCCACGGGGGACGTCTCTGCCGCGCTCTCAACTTACTGCTCCGCCTCCGCCATCAGAGGGAGGAGGTGCAACTGCGGTTAAGCGGCAAGGCTTGGACCACCGCCAATGATCACCCCGCAAGGGAACAACGGTCTCCCAGCACCGTCCACGTGGTGGTCGCACCTGCGATGCAACTCTAACCCTAGCCGTCACCAGGAGCTTGGCGAGGGCAGCATAGATCTCGCGATATCGTTGGCGGTCGTTGCAACCATGGCCATGGCAGAGGAATGGCGCAGACCTTCTTGATGACGGCACCGCGTGAGATCCCGAGGACACCAGGGAACTCGAACATGGCCGGGGAGACCGGGAGCTCCCTCGTGGCATGGGAACGACACCGCCTTCTTCAACGTCGCCTTTGACGTGGGCTTGGACATCGAGATTGTCCTTCAGAAGGCCAAGGCCGCGTGGATTTCTCATTCTGATATCAAGAACTCCAAGAATTGATAATAAAAACGCTAAAGAGAATAATAACTCAAGAATCTACGCTCTGATATTAAGTTGAATAAAATAATCATGTAGAAGTAATAATCAAAGCAATAAGACAATAAGAACGCTTGTGTTTTACATGAAAATCTCACTACGAGGAGCGGGAAGAAAACCACGGGAGAAGCACCTTATGGGTGTGTTTTCTCTGTATTTCTTCTCAAAGGTAAATGGAAGGAATATGTGCATATCTATAGGTCACCACTCACACACAAGGCCCACACTTTCCAATTTGACACTAAACAACCACTCAATTCTTTGAACAATTAGAAAGTATGAAATTCCATGTATAGGTCTCTTTCAGACATATACATGAGAGAGAAGAAGATAGTCCTTGATGGAAAGAAGTTGGTCTTCGTTCCCATCCTAATGATACAAAGACAAAATTATGAAACCCATGATAGGATAGACAATGAATCTGATATTTAATCCTAATGGTTATAAGAACTTTGGCAGAGAAGAATAAGGCTATCAAGACAGTTATGATTGGGTGCAAGAAGGTGTAGAGGCAAGATCAAGATAGGAAGGCTGATCTAGAAGGCATTGCTTAGTTGGATTTGAAGCGTGTAGGTGCCCTTAACCCCAATGACTGTCGGTAAAGGGGCAGGCTATAGGCGAAGGTTAGAGAGGAAAATCTTAAGAGAGAAATGGATTGGAAGTAGAAATCTAAGCAGTTATAGCTTAGAGAGGAAGACTCCAACATCATATTCTTCCACATGACGACAAATGCTAGAACACAGCTAAATTTAATTACTTGTAGGTTGGGGATTTGGTGTTTCAGATCTACAAGGTAATTCACGCGCACTTTAGGGACTTCACCAAGAGGAGATTGGTAGGTGGTTAGAGGTTAGGCTCCTCTAGCATTCTAGTCCTAAAGGCTGGGGAGCAAGTCGGCCTCATTCGAGAGGTCACGAAGGAGGAGGCGCTTAGAGCTTTGCATAGACTTAAAGCAGAAGGAACCCCATAGCCTAATGGTTTATAGGTGCTTTTCTACATGGCATTGTGGGATATTGTGGACCAAGACTTCATGAGGATGATTTGTGATCTTTTTTTTGGGTAAATGAAAAGTTGAACAGGTTCTTCTTTCTTCTCCCCAAGAAGTTTGGTGAAGAATCCATTGATGATTAAAGACCTATAGCCTTGTCAAATGCGATTTACCTCATCATTGCAAGAGTGTTGGCAAATGGATTATGGATGGCCTTGCCTTGTTTGATTTCCTTTGTTTCTGGCAAATCCTTGCAAGCCTGGCACATGATGGTAGAAGAGATGATTTTGGCATGGAAGAGATCTAATGCGATCTCATTTCTTTGGAAGGAGGACTTATCTAAGGCATATGACTCTGTCACATAGGTATCTCTGTAGGAGATACTTAGACAAAGGGGCTTCCCGAAGGAGTGAATCCAACCTATGAAGAGGTGTGTCCCAACGACCTCCTTGTCAGTCCTAGTGAACAAGAAGCCATGTTGGGCTTAGATGCAATTGCAAAGGGGTTAAGACAAGGGTGTCTGCTAGCACCCTCGCTCTTTAGGATTACCATCAACACACTGGCTTGCCTAGCTTTTAAGGCATGTGAGGGGGGTCTTTTTTTGGGTTTCACCCTGTAAGCAGATGGCTTCACTCTTACTATGTTGCAGTATGCAAATGACATAGTCTTCATACAAGAGGAAGCAACTCAGGTAGAGAATTTAGCGTCCTTGGTTGGCATTTTGGTGGCATCTCTAGCCTTTCTATTAATAGGAGAAAGTCTACCTTCATACCTTCAATTTGGATGGAGATGACGAGGTGGTAATCCTAGTCATTCTTGGTTCTCCAATTGTTTTTTGAGAAGGTGTACTTGGGCCTCTTGTTGAAAGGAAGCACCTATTCTCATCTAATTGGAAACCTATGGTTGAGCGCATTCAGAGGTGCCTCAATGGGTGAAGTGGAAGGGTCTTTTCTAGAGGAAGAAGAATGGTTCTAGTGATGGCAATACTATTAGCAATCCCGGTGTTCTTATCTATGTTTAAGTCGCCAAAGAAGATTATTTCCAAGTTAAAGTTGTCCAAGAAAATATTCTTTTGGAAAGGCCCAAATCATGAAGGTTGTTTCCTGTAGTTGAAGCCTTGGAAAGAGATATCCAAGCCTATTTCCAAAGATGAACTTGAAGTTCGACCCATCCCTACTTTTAGTGATGCTTTGTTCTTGAAGTGGGTGGTCAGGTTCCTTAAGGGAGGAGATGGCCTGGAAGAGACATTGCCTAAGGACTCGTATGGATCATCGGTGGATTTTAATAGTGGATGGGTTAGAGTGTCAGTTCAATGCTATGACATAGGATTGCTCCTCATTCTTCTCTCCTACCCTGGGGAGAGGTGAATCCTTTAGATTTTGGACAAGTGACTAGATGAGGAGTAAGGCTTTCTCTGAGATACGCATGTTTGTTGTTGCCACCGAAAAGGATGTCCATGTGGAGGAGGTTTAGGATAAGACATTTAGTTCATGACCCCTGATGTTGCCACCTAGTCTTTAAGGCCACCTTTTTAGAGTTCCAAAGTTTGCTAGGCATGTTGGACGAAATCAAACCAAATGCAAAGACATGGGACAGATTTGTGTGGAATGATGGGAGGTTTTATGTGGGGAGGGCTTTCAAGAGATGCACACACGATGAAGGGCCAGCCCCTCAAATATGGATAGATTGTTCCCATATCTAGAAGATTCTGGTGCCCTTAAAGATTAAGGTCTTCATTTGGTTACAGTTGAACAAAATGACTTATCTTATTCTCAAATAAAACCCTACACCCCTTCATATAGGGAGAGATATTGGAAAAATTACATCATGAGTCCAACAGGATAAGAAACATGAGAAATAACTCCAATAACTCTAATAAGTGTTCTACCAACACTCAAGTTTGAGCATATATATCAATGACGCTCAACTTGAAACAATACTTATCAAAAGCAAATATGGCAAGTGGCATCGTGAACATGTCTGCAATCTGATCTTCAGACGATACAAATGAAGTGTAGATAATTCCACGTTATATCAAGTCCCTAGTGTAGTGGCAATCAACCTCAACATGTTTTGTCCGCTCATGAAACATTAGGTTATTGGCAATATAAGTAGCAACGCGATTATCACATCTCACCTCCATTGATCCCTCTTCCTAAATATGGAGATCATGTAGTACAAATCTGACCCAAACCATTTCTACAGCTATCTAAGCCATAGCCCTGTACTCTAATTCTACGCTGAACCTAGATACCACCAGCTGCTTCTTGCTTCTCCATGTCACTAAATTGCCTGCCACATAGGTACAGAATCCAGTTGTTGACTTCCTATCTGTCATGCACCCTGCATAGTCGACATCAGAGTAGCCAACAACACTCATAGATGTGCCCCTCTAAAATAAAACACCTCTACCAGGCGCTTTCTTCACATACCTAAGCACCTGTATAACAGTATCCCAATGTTGCCTGGTCGGTTTGTCCATGAACTGGTTGAGCTTTCCTACTGCAAGGAAAAAATTCGAACGTGTAATAGTAAGATACAACAATTTACCGACCAATTGCCTATATGATCGGCTATCTATAGGTGGAGACTTAGTAACATAGAGATGTCCTTTGGGATCCATAGGTATATTGGCAGGTTTGGACCCCATCATTCATGTTTCCTGTAAGATATCAAGGGCATATTTCCGCTGACTAAGAACAATGCCCTTTTTGCTGCGTGCCACTTCAATCTCAAAAAAATATCTAAGCTCACCCAAATCCTTCATCATAAAGGCATCAGCTAACTTCCTTTTTACCTCAATTATCCCAACATCATCTCCAGAGAGGATCAAGTCATCCACATAAATAAGTACAACCACTCCCCTGTTACTCTTCCTGACAAATAAAGAGTGATCAGTAGAGGACCTTACAAGTCCCATTACATGTACCTCCTCCAAGAGTCTCTGGAACCATGCTCTTAGATTCTACTTTAAGCCATAGATTGCTTTCTTCAATCTGCATACACACTCCTCTTGAGCCTCAAACCCAGGGGTTGTTGCATAGAGACCTCCTCCTAAAGATCTCCATACAAGAACGAGTTCTTGACATCCAACTGATGAAGAGGCCAATCACAATGAGCTGCTACAGACATCAAAATCCGAACAATAGATAGTTGAGCAACTGGAGAGAAGGTATCAAAGAAATCTACTACATATGTTTGAGTAAATCCCTTTACCACCAGTCTTACCTTGTAGCGAGAGATTGTGCCATCTGAGTTGTATTTAATGGCAAAGACCCAATGGCACCCAACTGTTCTGGCATGAGGAGGCAAGGTAGTCAAGTCCCACGTCCCTCTAGACTGTAAAGCAACCATCTCATCCTCCATAGCCTGATGCCAGTTTGGATCCAGCATGACCTGCTGATGGGAGGTAGAAACATATGTTGCAGATAGTGCCGCTGTGAAAGTAGCAAAGGAGCTACCAAGGTTGGCAGTGAAGTCTGTCTGTACATTATGACACTGGGCACAGCTGCATGAAGCCTTCCGAATAGCAATTGGAAGATCAAGATCCTCCTCACTATGCTCAGTAGCAACCGGAGTATGAGACTCATCAGAGGAACCTGCACAAGTATCACTAGAAAAATTCACATTAGTATCAACGTATACCTGAGTAGGAGAGGAGACAGGTGGCTGAGGTGTAGTGGGGGTGTGTTTTTGTCGCCATGCATGCTGTCCGTATATCACGGGTAGCCTATACACCTGAGTATTTTCTGCTTTCTGTCTCATAGAAATCTCTGTGATAGGTATATCCTCATGATGTGTAATAGAAATTTACTCCAAGGGAATTGGTGGAACAGGCATAGGAGCCAATTTTCTCTCAAATGTCACCTAATGACCATCTGTAAAGAAATAAGCAATGGGTTCATGAAATGTGACATCTGCAGTCACATAATGTTTCTTACCACGGGGGTCATAGCATTTGTATCCTTTCTGGGTGAAACAATGAATAAATCCTTCTCAAGATAAAGAACCAGCCACAAAGCTTGTTCTTGTATGGCTGAGTTGAGCAATCTATTGATCAAATAACACGTAGTCAACACTGCATCTCCCCAATACACCTGTGGCACATTATGCTAAATCAATAATGTTCTAGCAACATCAAGCACGTAACGGTGCTTTCTTTCTACTACATTCTATTGCGACGTATGTGGATAGGAGGTCTGATGAACAATCCCAAGAGATGTATAAAAAACTGCCAACTTAGATGTACAGAACTCTAAAGCATTATCAGATCGCACAATCTTCACAATAGTAGAAAACTGAGTCTTTACTTGTAAGATTGTTAATACTCCTATTTATATTTCTTGATTATGTTTACTGGGGACTGTTTAGTTATCTTTATATTTTGTCTGGTTCTTCTATGTATTTTTGCCAACATCTCTCTCTATATAGAGAGGTGTGGGGTTTTCTCAAGAAGATAGATTGGTCATTTTTCTCCACCTGGTATTAGAGTAGCAGCACCAATAGCAGGAGCACTAGCCCCCGTCTGCAGCAATGCGAGAAGGGGGGCCTCGCCGGTGCAGTTAGTGGGCTGGCCGACCCCAGCAGCGCCGCCGATAGGAATGTAAGTTTCGATAAATCCAACCTGAACCTGACCCAACGCGACCCAAAAAGAATGGGTAAAACCTGGCCCGAACCCGATCAACTTTGGGTATGGGTTTTATCTAAAAAACCCAATCGGGTTTGGGTATGGGTATGAGTATGAATTTATACCCGATTACCCTACCCGAATACCCAAATAAAATCCCTATTTCCCTGACATATATATTAGTCCCACCCTAAGTCCTCCATTTCCCCAACCTTAATCTTCTTCATGATTCCCTCCATGATTTTGAAGGTTGTGAATGGAGATTTTTTGTTTGAAATGTACTTGTATTTAGCTTTTCTTTGTATTTTTTTATGTTTATTTTTTATGTATTCTCTTTTAAAGGCTCGTTTTGTAATAATTTTAGTAGAGATCAATAAAATTAGAGTAATTCGAGTTCCTATGTTGAGAGCTTGCTAAAAATAAATAATTTTGTGTCATAGATTTTTCCTCTTTGATTCTAATTTGACACAATTTAATTGAAAGATGAGTTTATAGATAGGTATTCGATGGGTAAATGAGTACTTGATGGGTAGATGAGTATGGGTATGGATTTGAATTTTTGTACCCGATGGATAAATGGGTAAGATATGAGTATGGATTTTGGATATGGGTATGGGTATGGTTTTAACTGAACCCGACCTGAACCCGACCCATTTGCATCCCTAGCCACCGATAAGCCCAGCAGCGTCACCCAGCACCGTCGGTGGGCTGCCCGACCCCAATAGCACCGCCGATTGCTAGTTTCATCCTCCAACGGCAGCCTGGTCATGGTTTGGTGCGGATCTGAGCCATTCTAGAGTCCACCCATGATTTGAAAATTCAATTTTAGGTCATGATTTGGTGCTTCCAGATCAAATCTTGCATTTAGAGTGATGCCTTGGTGATTTTTACATCTATGATAGCAAGTTTAGCTCTTGGTGATCCACTTCATCACTATTATGGCAGGGGTGGTTGAGTGTGCAGGCTTGATGCCATAGAAGCATGATAGGAGTCACCATGGTATAGAATGGTTAGTCAATTCCGGTGCTTCACAGCATCTCCGTGGGAAGACCATCACCAAAGATACAGAGGAGAATGGTCTTTATCATCTTGATCAGGAGCCATTTGTAGGTGTCAGTAGACATGATGGTGGGAGTGTCTTACAATGGCACATTCATCTAGGACATTTGCCTCTGGATCGCCTCAAGAGGGTGATTCCGCATATTTCACCTGTTATTACTATTAGGTGTGATGCTTGCCAATTAAGTAAGCATCATCGGTCTTCATTCCCTGCCAATACTTCTCTGGGATCAGCTGCTCCATTTGAGTTACTCCATATGAATGTTTGAGGACTGAGTAGAGTTCCAGACAGGACAGGACACCATTACTATCTCGTTGTTGTCGAAGATTTCACTAGAGTATCCTGGGTGTTTCTTATGAAGAACAAGGCAGAGATTGGAGGTATTATAGAGACTCTTCTCTTGAAGATTAGGACTCAGTATTCTGCTACAGTGAAAATTGTACGAACAGATAATGCCCTCGAATTCTGCACTACTAGACTTGTAGAATTTTACATGACTCATGGGATTATCCATCAAACTTCGTGTCCCTATACCTCGCAGCAGAATGAAGTTGCCGAGAGGAAACACAGACACCTATTAGAGGTTGCCCACACTCTTCTTATCCACCATAATGTTCCACAGAAATACTAGGGGAATACTGTTTTGACGGCAACCTACCTCATTAACAGGATGCCTAGTTCAATTCTTCACAAGCGAATACCGATTCTCCTATTACACCCAGATGGTGAGCTTTTCCACGTGTCTCCTAAGAGTTTTGGATGTGTTGCTTTTGTTCATGTGCCATCACCAGGATGTGACAAACTTGCTCCTCGAGCTATTAAGTGCATCTTTTTAGGGTACTCCAGGAGTCAAAAGGGATACCGATGCTATGATCCCATCCACCATAGGTATTATATCAACGCTGATATGACTTTTCATGAGACGACACCATATTTTTCTATTGCTGAATAGACGAGTGTTCATGTTGATGCAGCTCCCATGCCTATTCCTCCAGTTTCACTTGAGGATATTCTGGTTTCCATAAATCAACCGACCTCTTCAGGTTCCACTAACCCCGTGGATAACTACCAGAGATTATATGGTCCTCTATGCACATATAGTAGACCTCATGCGACACTACAGAGGCCACCAGCCACACTAGTGACTGATGTTTCACAGGCAGTTGAGATTGACTTTGATAGCAGTGATAGTCTAGTTAGACTTGAGCCCCTTGACAGTGCAGATAACCACAGTAGTGAGGCTCCTTCTGCAGCGACTCAATCAGAGATAACAAATAATTCTGACCTTCCTATTGCTATTAGGAAGGCATCCCGTACATGTGAGTCCAGATATCGTGTTGCAAGCAGTTTGGCTACCGATGATCTTGCTACTCAGTTTAGCAGCTTCTGTCAAGCACTTACAACATCACACATTTTGTCTACCTACCAGCAGGTCATGCTTGATCCTAAGTGACGTCAAGCCATGAAGGATGAGATGGTCACACTTCATAGCAAATAAACTTTGGATCTCACCTCGCTTCCCACAGGTGCACGACTTGTTGGCTCTAGATGGGTCTTTACCTTGAAATACAATCCCGATGGGGTCTATTTCGAGGTATAAGGCTAGGATGGTGGCAAAGGGGTTCACCCGGACTTATGGGGTGGACTTCTTTGATACTTTCTCTCCTGTTACCCGTCTTGCCACCATTTGGGTACTCATCTCTATTGCTGCCCACAAAGATTGGAGATTACATCAGCTTGATGTGAAGAATGATTTTCTCTACGGTGATCTTCAGGAAGAGGTTTACATGCAACAGCCCCCAGGTTTTGAGGTTCAGGAGTGTGTGTGTAGACTCAGAAAGGCCATTTATGGCCTAAAGCAGAGCCTAAGAGCCTGATTTCAGAAGCTGTCAGATGTGTTGCAGAGGATGGGGATGCAAAGGTCCTCTTCAAATCATTCTCTGTTTGTCAGGAAAATAGAGAATAGCATTGTAGCACTACTGGTTTATGTAGATGATCTGCTTGTCACCAGCAATGATGAGGCTGGGATAAGACAGGTCAAAGAGTCTCTTGCACAGAAGTTTGTTATGAAGGATCTGGGCCAGCTTAGATACTTTCTGGGAATTAAAGTAGCTAGGAGTAACGATGGGATTGTTCTTTCTCAACGCAAGTATGTGTTGGATGTTCTTCAACAGACAGGCAGGATGGGGTCCAAGCCAGCCAATATTCCTAAGGACCCCAAGGCACATCTACATGATGAGGGGGCAAAGGTAGCTGATAGCAGAGCGTACAAACAGCTTATAGGCAAGCTGTTGTATCTGACCATTACCAGACCGGATATTGCCTTGGCAATAAGCAAACTCAGCCAGTTATGGAGAAGCCAACGAAGCTGCACTAGCAGATAGTTATGCAAGTGCTTAGATACTTAAAGAAAACACCAGGTCGTGATATTCTTTTCCATAGAGGCTCTCCTATGACAGTGGTAGGATATTCTGATACAGATTATGCAGGATGTGTGCTTGACAGGAAATCTACCACTGATTTCTGTACCTTTGTGACTGGTAATCTGGTTACTTAGAGGAGCAAGAAACAGGGGGTAGTTTCTCGCTCCAGTGCAGAGTCAGTATAGGGCGATGGCCCAAACTGCGACAGAGATGGTTTGGGTACAGTCTCTATTGCATGATTTACACATCCAGGTTGAGGAACCTATGGAGATGCGATGCGACAATCGAGCTACTACATATATAGCCAACAACCCGATATTCCATAAGCGCACCAAACACGTTATGGTTGACTATCACTATACTAGAGATCTCATACAGCGTGGTTTGCTACGTACTACTTATGTTGCATCTGAGGACCAGACTGCTGATGTGTTCACAAAGCCTCTACCTTGATCGGCATTTGACTACTGTTGTTCCAAGTTGAACATGATTGACATCTATGCTCCAGCTTGAGGGAGTGTTGATACTCCTATTTATATTTCTTGTTTATGTTTACTGGGGACTGTTTAGTTATTTTTATATTTTTTCTAGTTCTTCTATGTATTTTTCCCAACATTTCTCTCTATATAGAAAGGTGTACGATCTTCTCAAGAAGATAGATTGGTCATTTTTCTCCACTAAGATAAATGATCCAACATCAGATTTATTTTTCAAAAGAAATAACCATGACATCCTCCAAAAATCATCCACAATAAGTAGATAAAATCTATGACCCAGTCTATCCAGGATATGACTAGGTCCCCATACATCCATATGCAGTAAAACAAAGATAGCATTAAAGCTGTGAGATGAACTAAAAGGAAAACTGGTCATGTGATGCTTTCCCAGCTGGCATGCATCACACAATTTCTGTAGCCGATGAAATATGAGGAATGACACGTTGAAGCCTATCTAGTGATGGGTGTCCAAGACATCAATGCCACTGAAGAGCTATACCAGCACTAAATGCAACCTCACCCTGACACGTAGCAGTAATTGAATTCTGGACTAGGCGATACACACCCCCTTCCTCATGTCCGCCACTAATCGTCTTCTCTGCAAGTTTGTCCTGAAAAATATAGCCTAGCTCATCAAATATTACACGACAGTGCAGGTCTTTTGTAATTTTACCAATAGACAAAATACTAATAGGAAATTCTGGAACATAAAGAATGTCAGGCAACGTCAGAGTAGGAGTCACTGCAACATCTCTTCTACCATGAATCCTACACTACCTGTCATCTGCTACCTGCACAGATCTCCCTGAGGGAACAGTATGAACCTGTCCAAAACACATCTCATCCCCATTGAGATGTTGAGAGGCACCAGAATCCACCAACTGTCAGTGTTACTAGACCTATAAGCAGAAGTCATACCTAAAGTGGCCAAGGCAGCAGTATCTACAGTAGTAGTAGTAGTAGTCTCCTAGGTCAACTGGGAGAGACGCTGGATCACAGCATCATAGTCTGCACGAGACACCTTGTCGCTTCCCTCCTCTAAAGCGACAGCCTGGTTGGCCATGGGAGGTCAACCATACTTCGTCTAGCAAGAGGCCTCTGTATGGCCAATCTTTCCACACTGCGAGCAAATGGTACGAGGTCTGCCACTTGTACCTCGACCACCATGCCCTCTCCCCCTGGTGGATGGAGCACCACGTCCTCCTCATGCGACAACAACAAGTGTAGGGGTTTGTCCACTTTCTGACACGGGTGGCCTAACAACCACTCTACTCATGCGACTATAAGCCTCCTCCAGAGATGGAAGCCCAACCAGAGTAAGGACCTGGGACCTAGCAGCCTCATAGTCAGGTCCAAGTCCGTCAAGAAATTGAAGGACAACATAATCCTTCCTATGTGCCCTCTGAGTGGCACACGTGCAGACAGGTCGGCAGGCATTATATTTCTCAAGAAGCCCCTTTAAGGTGGCATAGTACTGCGACAAAGATTGACTCTTGTGTTTGAGACGACCAAGGGTATGGTGAATCTCAAACACTTTGTTGGAATTCTTTTCATGAGAATATGTATCGTGTAGAGAATCCCACACCTCCTTGGCAGTCTTGTAGTACATGATCCCATCACCGATCTGAGGTTCAATAGAATTCATGATCCATGCATGAACCATGGAATTATCTTTCTTCCACGTGGCATTCTTCCCTGTTTTATCTTGTGGCTCCATCTCCAACAGTAGATGTTCCTTATGCCCCTCAACGGTCATAAGGAACATCTAAGAACATCTACCATAATTGGCCTCGTTCAACTTGGCGATAGAAACAAAGGAGATTTATAAGCTCCATTGTCTATAGCGGTAACCAATGACACTTCCGAAGAGTCTGAGGAGGCCATCGTGCCTTAAGACTGTCACAAGATGCCATAAGTGCCATCTGAAATCAATATTCAAATCTGAAAACTTCACAATCAGAGAAAAGCGATCTCTTGAACATAAGATCTAAGGCAAAGAAATCCTAGAAAACATCTCAAGAATCACAGAGATCCTGTAGATCAAGTTTTAGCACATGTTAGGATGTTAGGATGGGTCCTAACAGTCCTTGGGCAGGCTCAATCGACCCCAAGAACCACCATCACGTCCTACAGGTGATGAGCGATGGAGGTGGCGGCACTGCCACGATCAAAGGCGATGCTCTAACGTTGGGAGGCGCTGTCCCGAGGTCAGGGGAGGCGTCGGGGTGACGCTCTGAGGTGCTGGGCCGATCTCCGGGCGGCACTACAACCCAAGGGCAACGCCGCGACCTCCAGACAGGGAGATCAGCATGAGAAACGGTGGCATAAGGCCTCAAGGAGGCGTTGCAGAACCAACGGAGGGGCAACGACGACTTGTAGTGCTCAAGGAAGGTCCGCTAGGGCCTGCTGGCAGCACTACAAGACCTACGGAGGAGCAGCGATGCCTTGGAGTGCTCGAGGAAGGCCCACTAGGGCTAGTAGCCGCTGTGACCATTGCAGCAGCCTCCTAAGGCCGGCGACGGCTGATGGTTGGCCGACGGCGACTCTTGCAGGTGTGAAACGGGAGATTAGGGTTTTGGTGGAGGGGTACGGAGGCTCATGAGGGGTGGGATACCAGACCGTCGATCTAGGATCACCGCTCTGATACCAAGTCGGAGAAAATGACTTATCTTATTCTCAAATGAAACCCTACACCTCTTTATATAGGGAGAGGTGTTGGAAAAATTACATCATGAGTCCAACAGGACAAGAAACATGACAAATGACTCCAATAATTCTAATAAGTGCCCTACCAACAGTTACTGTTAATAGGCCATCTTATCTTCTTGTTTTTATTTTCCAGTCTTATAAGGGTATTTCCATACTTTCTTTCCTAGGGTCTCGTGCCTATATAAGGGACCTAGTGTTACGAGAATAGGTTAACACGCTCATTTCTGTTTCCACATGGTATCAGAGTGACGGTCCTAGACTAGCCTCTGAACCTACTTGCTCTGTCTCTTTCTTCTTTCTCCACCACTATATAAAGCCATATATGGCCTGAAGCAGAGCCCTACGGCATGGTTCCAGAAATTGTATGATGTTTCTCAAATTGGGTTCCGCAGGTCCACTTCAGACCACTCACTATTTGTGAAAAAGATACCCAGCGGGCAGATGGTCATGCTTGTGTATGTGGATGACATTATTTTGATAGGGATGATTCTGTTGGTATATCAGCTACTGAGAAGTTCCTAAATGAGCACTTTGTAACAAAAGATCTAAGCTCTCTTAAGTAGTTTTTGGGAATTGAGGTGGCTCATAATGAGAAAGGTGTTGTGCTTTCCCAGAAAAAGTATGTGTTGGATCTCCTAGAAGAGATGGGCATGTATGGAGCCAAACCTGCCTCTATCCCTATGGACCCTGGTGTCCATCTCCATGATGATGCTACTGTTTGATGCCAACCAATTTAGAACCTTGGTTGAAAAATCCTTATATGTAAGAGTGACACGACCTTATGTAGCACTTGTAAGCAAAGAGAGTCAATTCATGGATAAACATAGGAGAGTCCACCGAGGAGCTACTATGATGGTATTGCGCTACTTGAAAAGTACATCAGGAAAGGGGCTCATGTTCTCATGGGGTGGAAGTCTTAAAAGTGATGGCCTATACAGATGCTGATTATGCTGGATGCCCTAAGAACAAAAAGTCTACGACAGGCTTCTGTACCTTTGTAGGTGGCAACCTAGTAACTTGGCACAACAAGAAGCAAATTGTTGCTTCTCGATCAAGTGTCGAGTTCAAGTATAAGGCAATGGCACAAGCATCTACTGAACTGATGTGGATCAAATCTATCCTCCGTAATCTTCAAGTATCAGTTATTGAGCCTATGGAATTAAGATGTGATAATTCTGTTGCCATGTTTCTTACCAACAATCCTGCCTTTCATGAGCAGACAAAGCATGTTGAAATGGATTGTCACTACACCAAGGATATGATTGTCAAAGGTCACATTCAGACTACCTTGATCACATCGAAACATCAAACTGCTAATATGTTCACGAAAGCTCTTCCACGAGCCAGCTTCGACTGCTCTTCCAAGCTGAGTATGATCAATATTTATACTCCAACTTGAGGGAGAGTGTGAATAGACCCTCTTACCTTGTTTTTATTTTCTAGAGGTATTTCTATATTTTCTTTCCTAGGGTCCCATGCCTATATAAGGTATTTAGGGTTCCAAGAATAGGTTAACACACTCATATCTTGCTCATTTCTTTTTCGACAGTTACCGAGGGAGAAATTAGTGACCAAGGTCTTTAAATCTAAGTGGTCGACAAACTAAGATGTGATTTGCTCCTTTTGTGGTTAGGGGAATGAGGATGCACAACATTTATTCTTCACCGGTAGGTATGAAGATGAGGTGTGGAGGGCGTTGCAGGCATGAAGGGCTAACATCTTCTTTAGTAAATTTTTGGGCTTCTTTTAAAAGAAGCACTCCTACTAATAAGGTTGATTGGGTCAAAGTGTTTGTGACCTTGTGGTGCATTTGGTGATAGCGTAATGATGTCATTTTCAAAAGGGAATGAGCATGTGTTGACAATGTAGTGAGAGAAATTACTATATTCTCTAATCTTTGTCTTCAAATTCTGTAAGGCTGCTCTTTTTTATTAATGAAGTTTTGCTGATGATTACCGATCTTCAATAATCTTAGTTATTCTCAAAAAAAAAAGTAGACTACAATCTCTTCTCAACCTTCCTTTATATTACACTAGTGGGCAGGCTCGTACTTTGCAGCGGAAAAAATATTATTATAGATGAAAAATATATAAAATATATAAAATATAATTTATTAAATTATCAAATATATGCATAGTCATTTTTATTTCAATAATTGGAATAATAGTCTATCTTAGGCAGATCACATGCAAACCCCTTTGAAAGTATGGTGTGACCATGATGAAACCCTCAAGATTGTGTTTGGAGGTAAGGTTTGTGGGATTTTTTCTCACCTGATGGTGTTTGTTGGAATTTCTCCCACCACTTCAACACAAACTCCTACATAATTTCTTCTAATCATTCCAATTAAATCACAATAACATTAATTCTCACTTTTATAATTAAATAAATAACTACTACATTCTCTATTCCCACTTTTAATATTAAACAAACATCTATTACATCCTCCACTTCTATTTTAATACTAAGTAAATACCTACTATAATCATATAAAATTATCTTTTCATATTTGAAATTATTTTGACAAATAAATATAATTACACGTCGAGATTGAGGGCTCACATCGAAATCGTTAAAATTTTGAAATTAGAGATATAGGTCCCAAAAGAATATATGCAAACTTAATGTTTGCTTGATTATGCTTTTAAATCATTTGTAATGTTGAAGAGAAAAAGAGGGAGAGAGAAGGGGGGTGGGGTGGGGGAAAGGGGATCGGCCAGCGGCGGTGAACTAATTAATGTTTCGCAATGGGTGAGTGCAGCAGTGGAGAAAAAAATGAAGGAGCTACAGCTGGCAGCAGGAACCTTCATGCAGTATAAAAGATAGATTATTTGGTTGTTAGACTATATTACAGTTAAAAGAGAAGTAAGGAATCAAGTGATTCCTCGAAACTTTACTGCACCATAAAAATTAAAATAATTAATGGATAATAATTGTTAGGAGTTATAACTTGAAGAAAAATGAAAGGAGGAAATCAGTAGTTTTTATGTGCATGTCCATGCGCGCGTGTGCATGTGTGTGTGTGCGTGTGGGTGTTTTAGTGCCCATATGAATTGCTGGTCAAAGTAGATGGGGGGATAGAGAGAGAGAGGGAGAGTGGGGACTCGAACGGGCGAGGAGGGGGGAGAGCGTGGGGCCTGGGAGAGGGAGTGGCAACACGTGGTGTTAGAGATGGTGTTATGTTGATTTTATGTCTCTTTATTTTTTATTCCTTATGGATCATGATGTTATTTTCCCACATGTCTTCTCTTTATAAAGAGGCATAGGGTTTCCATAATTAAACAATGCATTCTATTCTTCAACTTGGTATCAGAGCACTAGGTTGGAGACTCCACCAAAGAAGAAACTCTAACCCTACCTCAAGCCCCCCCCACACCACTGCCGTCGTCACTGTCGGATGCCACCACCACCACTAGCGGCAATGTCGGCGCCGCCTTGCCGCCGTAGCAGCAACACGGGAGGCCGCCGCCGCCTCCAGCGCCTGTAGTGTCAATTGCTACAGCAGGCTGCTATCGCCTCCAGCGCCTGCAGCACCCGTAGCACTGGTTGCTACAGGAGGCACCCCTCCTCTGCGTCGACCTCAAGATCGGCTTCTCCCCCTTCCTCGTCTGTGAGCAGAACGACAACACCGCCTCTAGAAAGGAGGTGTAAGGTGTCGTGCTCCATCTGGAAGCCAAGAATGTGGCTGCTGCCGTGGAGAAGGCAGTGAAGGTAGGAGCCACACAAGTTGGAGAGATCTGCTGAGGATGGGCCCTGCGTTGAGGGAGATGCTGGGAAGGCAAAGGATCCCTTTGGTTTCCTCTGGGTGATTGCACCTGCAGCTGCGAAGTGTTCCGATGCTGTAAAGGCTGATGCATGACTTGGTTTGTCATATTTTCTGGAGAAAGTGCTCTTAAAAATTACAAGCATCTCTGCAGGTTAGGTTTGGCTTTAGCTTAACAGTAGCAGGGATGACTCTTGGGGTATGTAGTCCCATGTGGTATTGTGTGGCGATTACGGGGTGTGTATTCCCTGAACATTGATGTTTGATGCAGGAATTGAGATCTGTGTCCTTGTTTCTCTGGATGTGATATGTTTGACATAGATGGCAGGGATATAAGTATGGTGAGACAGGAGCAGTACAGGAGCCACCATGGAGCAGGGTGGCCAATCGACTCTGGTGCATCACAACATCTATGCGGTGATCCGACCTATTTCCGCTCGCTACAATCCATTCCTCCAGGGAGGACTGTACAAGTAGTTGATGGCAGACACACCAAAGTAAAGGGTAAGGGGTAGGTGTCTGTGACCCCCAGGTTGCAATTGTCTGGTGCGTTACACGTGCCAGAATTCCCACTTAGCCTATTGTCTATGAGTAGATCACAAAGGATCTCAACTGTAGAGTGATCTTCGATGATGTCGGATGTGTTGTCTAGGACAAGCTCACCAGGAAGATTATTGTCAGAGGTATAGAGGAGAATGGCGTTTACCGTCTGGGACAGGAGCTGTTTGCAGGAGTTACTCGGTTTGGTAGCAGGAGCGTTCTACAGTGGCATGTTCGTCTTAGCCACTTATCTCTGGATCGCCTCAGAAGGGTGATACCACATATTTCTCCAGCTGCTACCATACAGTGTGATGCTTGCCAATTGGGTAAGCACCATCGGTCCTCTTTTCCAACTATCAACTCTCCCGGATATTCGACATTATTTCAATTGCTGCATATGGACGTATGGGGACCGAGTAGTCCAAGACTAGAAGGGACACCAGTACTACCTAGTTGTCGTAGGTGATTTCTCTAGAGCCACGTGGGTGTTTTTGTTGAAGAGCAAGGCAGAAGTTGGAGGATGCATAGAGACTCTTCTTCTGGAGATTAGTACACAGTATTCAGCAACAGTGAAGATAGTGCAAACTGATAATGCCCTTGAGTTCTACACTGCCAGACTTAAGGAGTTCTACAAGACTCGTAAGATTGTCCACCAGACCCCCTGTTCCTTACACTTCACAGCAAAACAGAGTTGTAGAACGGAAGCATAGACACTTGTTGGATGTAGCCCGCACATTATTGATTCATCACAATGTGCCACAAAGATATTGGGGGGACGCAGTTCTAATGGCAGCTTATCTCATCAACAAGATGCCCAGCTCAATTCTTCACGAGCAGATACTAGTTCTTCTTTTACATCTAAATGATGAGTTATTTCATGTCTCCCAGGACCTTTGGATGTGTTGCATTCGTCCATGTGTCGTCACCTGGTCATGACAAGCTAGCTCCTCGTGCTATCAAGTGCATATTTTTGGGGTACTCTAGGACACAGAAGGGGTACCGTTGCTATGATCCTCTACAGAACAGACATTATGTTAGCGTTGATGTGACCTTCCATGAGGATACACCATATTTCTCAGTCACTAGACAGAGGAGCTCTTGTGAAGATGTTGCTTTTCTTCGCCTGCCTGTTTCGTGTACAGAGACTCAGGTGTCTACTTCTCAGTCCAGACATCCAGCTAATAGACAGATGAGCTCTTCCTCCTTGGATAACTTTGAGAGATTACACGAGTCATTACATACTTATCACAGACATCACACTACTTTTCAGAGGCCTCCTCCCACAACAGTAGCTGATGGTTCATAGGTAGTTGAGAGAGTACCTGATGTAGTGACAGGTTGGTTAAACCTGACTCCCCAGACAGTGCAGATCATTACAGTAGCGAGGCTCCTTCTGCAGCGACTCAGTCAGAGGTACCAGATGATTCAGATCTTCCTATTGCCATTAGGAGGGCACCGCACACTTGTGAGTCCAGATACCAGGTCGCAGGTAGTTTGGCTACCGATGGTCTTGCTCCCCAGTTTAGCAGCTTCTGTCGAGCACTTACAATGTCACATACCGCCTACCTACCAGGAAGCCATGCTTGATCCAAAGTGGCATTAAGCTATGGAGGATGAGATGGCAGCACTTCAGAGTAAACAGACTTAGGATCTCATCTCACTTCCTACTAGCGCATGACTGGTTGGCTCCCGATGGGTCTTTGCCTTGAAATACAACCCTAATGAGTCTATTTCGAGGTATAAAGTCAGGTTAGTAGCAAAAGGGTTCACCCAGACATATAGGGTGGACTTCTTTGATACTTTCTCTCATGTTGCGCAGCTTGCAACTATCTGAATACTTATTTCCATTACTGCTCACAGAGACTGGCCATTATACCAACTGGATGTGAAGAATGCCTTTCTCTACAGCGATCTTCAGGAGGAGGTTTACATGCAGCAATCCCCAGGGTTCGAGGTTCAAAGGGAGTGTGTCTGCAAACTGAGGAAAGCAATCTATGGATTAAAGCAGAGTCCAAAGGCCTGGTTTCAGAAGTTATCAGAGGTACTCCACCAGATTGGTCTGAGGCGCTCTATTTCAGATCACTCCTTATTTACTAGGAAAACTAATAGGGGGCTGTGACACTCCTTGAATATGTGGATAATCTTATCATCACTGGAGATGACAGAGATGGGATAGATGAAGTCAAGAGGCACTTATCAGAGAAGTTTGTCATGAAGGATCTGGGGCAGTTGAGGTATTTCTTGAGAATTGAAGTTGCAAGTGGCAAGGATGGAGTAGTACTCTCTCAGAGGAAGTATCCTCTTGATCTTCTTCAGGAGACCGACATATTAGCAGCAAAGGCTGCAAATATTCCCATGAGAGATCTGAGATGGCTGACAGTCCTATAGGCAGCTGGTGGGTAAACCCCTTTACCTCACCATTACTCGTCCAGACTTGTCCTTGTCTGTTGGTAGGCTTAGCCAGTTTATGGATAAGCCAACTAGGCAACACTGGGAGGCTGCAATGCAGGTGCTTAGGTACGTGAAGAAAGCACCAAGACGAGGATTATTGTTCCACAAGGGAACGTCCATGGGGATTGTAGCATACTCTGATGCTGATTATGCTGGTTGTGCTGGGGACAGAAAATCTACCACAGGATTTTGCACTTTTGTTGCAGGCAATCTGGTTATATGGAGGAGCAAGAAGCAAGCAGCTATATCTAGATCCAATGCTAAGTCAGAGTACAGGGCCATGGCCTAAACATCCACAGAGATGGTCTCGGTCAAGTCAGTTCTGTTAGATCTTCACATTCCTCTGGATAGATCTATGGAGATGCAGTGTGATAACAGAGCAGCGACTTACATTGCCAATAACCCTATGTTTCACGAGAGGACAAAGCATGTTGAGATTGACTGCCACTACACTAAGGATCTCATTTAGCATGGAACGCTACATACCTTGAGTGTCACTTCTGAGAAGCAGGTTGCAGATGTCTTCACAAAACCACTGACGAGATCTACCATTGAGGCATGTTGTTCCAAGCTGAGCATGATAGATATTCATGCTCCAGCTTAAGGGGGAGCGTTAGAGATGATGTTATGTTGATTTTGTGTCTATTTTTTATTCCTTATGGACCATGATGTTATTTTCCCACACTTCTCTTTATAAAAAGTTGTAGGGTTCCAATAATGAGACAAGGCATTCTATTCTTCAACTCGTGGCAAGGTGAAACCCTATTTTAGTATATAGGTACAGATATCCAGACATCTAAAAAGAAGGAATACAACAACAACCAAGCCTTTTCTCACGTTACGTGGAGTCTGCTATATGGATTCTTTGCCACCACATAGATCCATTTTGAGCCATTCCTGGGCTTAAATTAAAGTAAATGGGGTCATACTTAATAGTTTCCTTCCAAAACTTATTTGGACTTCTTCGTCCCCTCTTAGCGGATTCAAGCTCCAACTCCTCGCAACTCCAGACTAGAGCATCTAGTGGCCTTCTTTGCAAATGTCCAAACCACCTTAGGCGCATCTCTCTCATTTTATCCTCCATCAATACCACCCTAATCTTTTCTCGAATAATCTCATTTGAAGTACGGGTCTTTCTTGTATGACCACACATCCATCTAAAAAGAAGGAATATTTTTTTTTAGTGAAAAGAGGAAAACTACCTAAGTATGAAAATCATTCCGTAAATATATTAAATTAAAAGAGGAACAAACCTACAAGTTTTAAAGCCAAAAGTCAGAAAAATAACAAGCTCCCTCACTACATTCTCCACCCAACATATCTCATTATTGAAAACTTTATCGTTCCTCTGCAACCAAATAGCCCAAAGAAAAGCAAATACTTTGCACCAGCCAACCATGTCCAGATGCAGATGATCCTGAAACGTCTCCTAGAATGAATCAAAGTCAATATAGTTGGCCATATGTACCGTACAATAATCGCAAACCTCTCTAAAGAAACCACATTCGAAGAACAAATGATGAATGTCCTCTTCTGACTGTCCACACAATGGACAAGTGGTATCATTAGATGTGCACCATTTAGTCCGATACACTTTAGTTGCCAATCTCTTTCTCCTAAAAAATCACAGGAACAACTTGACTTTGAGAGAAATCTTGCAACTCCATTGCAACTTGGAATCCTTCTCCACATATGTTTGATGTCCACCATTAGAAATCAGGTGATTGTATGCATTCTTGACGGTGAATCTGCCATGTTTCCATTGCATCATATCAGGTCCAACAGTGGGAGAGAACTCCCCCATTGCAGACAGCAGCTGTTGAAATTCAGTAAACGTGGCTTCAAAAGGTCCATCTAGAAGCCTGATGTCCCAAACATTATGCTCTCCATCCCACACATCGACCACAAGTGACTCCTTATGTTGAATATGCTGGAATAATCTTTGATAAAGTTCTGAAAATCTACCACTTTCAGTCCAATCATTGCACGAGAATTTGAAAGAAAGACCATCCCCAAGTGTCAAACCAAAGTGGCCAGCAAACTCAACCATTAAAAAGCGCACAGAATGCCAAAAGGTGGAAGAAACATTGGTTGTTACAGCCCTTTGGATAAGACTCATGTCTCCATAAGAATATTTCAAAGTGGAAGTGAGTATATCCTGATCATTAGAAAACAACCTTACCAACCACTTTAACAAAAGAGCCTTATTTAAGTAATCCAACCTACCAACAGCAAGGCCACCTTTTCTAGGCTTGCAAATATCCTCCCAAGAAACCAATTGTGCAAACCTCCCTTCCCAATCTGCCCCCTTCCAAAAAAATCTTTTCCTTATCAAGTCAATGTTCCTTAATATCTTTTTTGTAGGTGCAAACATCGACATGAAAAATACCGGGATAGATGACAAAACCAATTTAAGAACCAAACGTCCTCCTCTAGAAAGAAGTCTACCACTCCAAGAGGACAACTTCGTAGATTATCTTTCAATAAGAGGCCTCCAGTTAGAAGACTTCAATTTCTTCCCCTTTAGTGGCATACCAACGTATATAATCGAAAGTCTAACCACTGGAGTCTGAAGTGTACCTGCCAACTCATTCTCCTCTCTACTGTCCATGCCCAGCAGAACCAACATGGACTTACTCCGATTAATTTTAAGGCCTGAAATTTCAGTAAAGATTTTCACCAACGAGAAGACATGGAACGATTCTCTTCCTCCCCCTTCAATGAAGAATGTCGTGTCATCAACATATTACAAAATTGGTGTAATAATCTTACCGTCATTCTTAGTAATGTATCATCTAAATAAACCACCATCACAAGCTCGAAAGGCCATGTTTGCAAGCGTGTCCACCGCAATGTTGAATAACATCAGTGCTAACAGACGGCCCTGTCGAACTCCCCTCTGTGGCTAAGTCCAAGACCCATTCGCCCTTCCATCCACCAACACCGAAAAAGAGGATGTGGTCACACATCTCTTCATCAACATTATCCAACAAATCGGAAAACCCCTCCTCTTCAGAACATCCCACAAAAAATTCCAAGAAACGGAATCACAGGCCTTAAAAAAGTCTACCTTCCACACAGAGACCTTAGGCTTTTGCCTCTTCCAAGAAGCCAAGAATTCCTTCACTAACACATAGGAATCCTATAACAATCTTCCTTTCACAAAGGTGGACTGGACAAGTAAGATGATATCGGGAAGCGCATGGCGCAATCTGTTGGCAAGAATCTTTGCCACAAGAAGGTGGTAGATCGTGTTAGAAAGTGCAATGAGTCTAAAATCTCCCACCTCCTCAGGTGCATGTTTCTTTGGTAGAAGGAACAGATAAAATTTATTAGTCCTTTCAATACCTGCATTACCTTCAAAAAATTCTCTAATCATGGCCATCACATTCGGGCCAACCACCACCCAAAATTCCTCATAGAAAATGATTTGTAGACCATCCGGGCAAGGGGAACCTTCCGCCTTCATGCCATTCAACGCAACCAAGACTTCATCCTCCTCCACAACCTTTACAAGATTGAGCTTCACCGCATCACTAATTTGATCCAGATGCAAATTAGCTAGACGCCAATCACCACAAGGGTGCCTCTTTGTAAACTCTTGAAAATACTCATTCAAAGCATCACAAATTTGATCCCTTTTCCTGAGGACGCTGTCACCCACCTTTAAATTATTAATCATATTTCTCCTTCTTCTAGCACTAATTGTTAAGTGAAAGAACCTGGTATTAGTGTCTCCTTCTCTGAACTAAAGCTGTCTAGATTTCTATCTCCAATCCAACTTATGGTCCTCTTCAGACACAACAAATAGAAATTTTTGTCTCTCCTAGCATTCCTCCTCAGTAAGTATACCAACCTTCTCCTTCCTATCAAGATTTTGAATACCTTGAAGCGCAATCCTCCTCTCATCCCTATAAGCTCTAAGAGCGCGTTTAAACTCCATCATTGCCATCCTTCCAGATTCTTTAAGCCAAGATTTGTCAAACTGAAAATAAGACGCATATGTACCTTCCTCATTACTCCTCCATAATAAAGGTGTATGATCAGAAATTGGCCTATCACAAGCAACCACGTCTACCAATTGGAACAATTCAGCCATGGATATATTACACAGAAACCTGTCAATACAAGATAGCGCCCGAACCATTCCTCCAAGTGAAGGGCGAGCCTGACGTTGGCAGATCAACCAATTCTAACTCCTACACCATCTGCTGAAACTAAGTCATAGCCAGATCAAATCTACCATCCAGTATGTCCTTTGCATATAGCATTGCATTAAAATCTCCGCAAATTAACCAAGGCATCCCCTCAACAAAAGTCGCAGCATGCTGCACCTCCCCCCCAGAAAAGCAACCTTGACCCATCATCACAAGGGCCATGCACATTTGAGATGGCAAAAGATGCACCATCACTTTTTCTATTGAAAATCCCCATCATCACTCTTATAGTCATGTTCGAGGCAACCAATTAGAACATATCTTCATGCCACAACATTAGTAATCCTCCCGATCTCCCCACAAATTCCACCTCTAAAATGTGAGCAAATATCTCCACATAGTTGTGTCTTCCACGTAGGAGTCAAATGCTCTAAATGTTACTCCTGAAGGCAAGCCAATTCCACCTTCCAATCTGCCAAATATCTCCTCAAAAAAGACTTCTCATCCCGGAGACCCTGAACATTCCATAAAAGGACCTTAACCATGGATCACAAGTTTGGAAGCCCCTTGTGAACCCGTCTAGCCCCCACTGTACTAGCAACCCGATCATCAACCTCAAGCGTCGATTCACCGCTACCGGCCTTTACCACTTTCTTCCTCTTGTAACAAGCGCTCAACATCTTGCGCCTATGAAGGATAGTAGTCAAGTGCCCAGAAGATAAACTAGTTGATGGCTTCCTGGACGACGTCTTAGTCTTCACTACAGATTTTGTAGGAGATGTGTTCCCATTACTGACGTCAAAAGCCGCATCCTCTATGGGTTGATCTCCCTTCCACAAAAGACTTGAGTCACGCAGCATGTGTGTGTCCACCGTCTTGCTGAAAATAGAGCCAAAGGCCAGTGGAAGCGATTCTTCCTGCATCACATTAGACACCCCAGTAGGCGTCGAAATCACAAGAGAACACATATTGATCGGATCACAAGGTGCACGAGCCAAGCAAGCAAACTCACCATGACCGGACCCGAAGTTGGGTCCAGTATCCACTTGCTGGAAGCTAGGCTTGTGAACACCACTAGATATATCCGCACCACCACAGTTGTCATCAAAAAGTCTATCACCCTGCTACACATGATCTAAAGCGAAAAACATGCATGCCTCAAGCGCCCCATTGAAGATGGAGCCAAAAGCCACCGGCAACGATTCTTTCTGCACCAAATTAGAAACCACAGCAGGCCCTAGACATGCAGCAGAATAGGAAAATACCGGTTCACAATGAGCACAAACCAAGCAAGTGGACTCACCATGACCAGACCCAACAATGGGTCCAATATCCACCTGCTGGAAGCGTAGCTTGTGCACATCATTCATTGCAGCAGCGTCAACAGACATAGCCTTCTCCCCTACTGAAAATACGACTGTAGCATGCTCATTGAACATAATTTGGTCCTGCAAAATAAGTTCAACGTGGGCAGCAGGACCATTGTCCACCTCACAATAATGAAGAACATCAAAAGGTTTGACAATAGGTTCAAAAAGCTTACCACATCCAGATCTGTAAATGGATCCGGATGCCACCTCTCGTGGGCCAAAGTTACTAGCTTCCTCAACCAAAATATCTCTTGCAAACTGTGCCACACCAGTAGCCAAAAAAGGCCATCCAACTGCAATGCCAAACAAGGAATCCCGCAGCAACTATTCATGCGTTAGATGGCCTTTACCTAAACTAGGAAGGTCTTCAAAACGCTCCTGAATTTGTGGATCTCTAGCTGCACCACCAACTGGAGCACCCTCTGCCACATAAGAATTTGAATTTCGAATTCTTCCCGATGGTTTCCACTCCCAGCAAGATCTGGAATGTTTGTGTGCTCCCTCCTACTCCTAAAATCACTGCTACCAATGAAGATCAGCAAGTCTCTGACGATGCACCTGTTTGGTCTCCACATTCACTAATCTAACAGCCACCGAAGATTGATGCGCCACGCCTATAGCCACCACCTGCGCATATGAGAGGTCCCGCTTCGACACCATGCCCAAATCAATAAAGGAGATGACACATGCGCTCCCAGCAAATCTAAGAATCCCCTTCGATGGGGTGGATTTACCCACCATCAAATCACCATCAACCACCACCGAAGATGTATCACCTTCCTGTAAACCGATGCCAAAACATCTTCAAACTCTCGCAAAAGAACAAACCATCTTCACATTATCAATCATTCTTAAACGAAGTGGAATGCCTAAAATACGAACTGAATCAAAGGACGCATCGGAATACGCTCATTCGATGCAACTTCATAAACACTTGGGAGACAACACCGAATCAAGGAATCTCTAATCAAGGATTCCTCAAACTTAAGTTGTTCCACATCCAAAGCATCCAAACCAAATAAAAGTAACCTCTTCTCCAATAAAACAAAAATCTTCCAAGGTTTTGATTTCAAACCAAACCGAGAGAGGAAAGATCTAACCTCATCAAGCACCAAGATACCACGATGCAAAACTCCAACGAACGAGCATTCCAGCAAGGAATCCAAATGCGTCGTCTCAAAGGACCATGCAGCCTCAACTCCTTCAGTCGGAGTCTCCCCTTGAGGAGGGGGAGGTAGTGATCGCTCACTCCCCACAAGAGATCCACTCCAATGAAGTAACAAACAAGAAAACTCTTGTGACCCCAACCATGACACCTAAGACAGATCAAAGGGTCGCGGCAATCCTTTGCCAAGTGCCTAAATCCCCGACATTTGAAGCAGATGAAACTCCGGAGATAAGCCATACGAGAGCCAACCTCTAATCTCCTCCCCCCACGTCCCCCTCCAAAGCCTCTCATGACCTCCCTCCTAGTAAAAAAAAAAGAAGGAATATCCAAAAAAAATAATTGGAGTAGGATAAGCATCCCACCTTCAAATAGGAGTCAAGTTTCTACACATTCAACTAAGCCCTCCATAAAAAAAAGAAAATGTCATCAGCTTACCACAAAATGGGAATCACATTCCTATCACTACAGACAGAAGCTTGTGATAAAAGTAGAACTACATGCAGTAAAGGTACAAATCATAAGAGCATCCACTGCAAGCATAAACAAAGTGAAGTAGAAAACATCTCTGACATACTCACCTCAACACCCCCTGCCACCACCCCCCCCCCCCACCCCCCCCCACCCCCGAGAGGCCATATCCTACCCCTCCATTAACAGGTCCAAAAAGGAGCGGATGAAATATTATTTCATCTAAGATACCCACAAGTCTATGGAACCTCATTTTTGCACCAGCTCCACAATAACAACGAGGCAAGAGTCATAAGTTGCAAGATCCTTTTTCGAAGGCAAATCACTTTTTTCTTTTTTGCCATTTTCTTCTGAGGATGGGCCATCTCCATTGATATGACTAGAATATCTCCTAAATGCTTGCTTAAAGTAAAAGCGTTGATCAAGTCATCCACCACTTCTCTAAATTTGTTAGCAAAAACCTTTAGAACAATACGATAGATCACCTTCTCAAAGAAGATATAAAGAGATGGGCATGTAATCCCCATTTCATTTGCATCCAACTTCTTCGAGAGAAGAAAAGATTTATGTTCAACTTTTTTTTTGAGAAGATTTATGTTCGAATATCTATTCCTCAACATTCCCACCTAAAATTACAAGATTATTACCATGACATTTAAACCAACCTATGGAAGTCCCTAAAGAAAAGAATAATGAAACAATATGAACCAAAGGCTCCTCAATGTAAGGCCAACAAATACCTCCTTGGCCTTGGATTTTGTGAAAGGGCACATTAAGTAGGTTGGTGGATTAACCAATGGTATTGTAGCTTCCTTACCCATCCATCTCTAAATCCCCTTTCATATCTTCCCTATAAAAGTGCGAAGAGAATTTATCAATGAAGCCTCAAGCTCTTGCCACCCAACTTTGCCCTTCTTTGCATCAAAATTTTTTGGATAAAGTTCTTGTTGGACGAACAATTCACTTAGAACATCGTACATGGACAAGAAATCAGGTATTTAAAACTTAATACAGAAATCAGCCCGAAAAATTGATCAATCAAGAATCTAAATGTCATAATATCGGAACCACATGGGAAGAAATAGTATTTTTACATTCTAGGGTCCCATGAGATAAAGATTACACCTTACAAGTGGCGTAGCACAGCACCCCAAATGTTATGCCTCTTACAATAAGTATAGATACAGAAGAACTCTTGCAAGTGCTTCCATCATGGAGAGCGAGAGAGCGAAAGAGTGAGGGTGTGGGAGCAAGAGGGCAAGAGAGCGCTGGAGAGGGTAAGAGAGAGTCAGAGCGCGGAGGCAATGGAGAGGGTAGGAAAGTCAGAGGGTGGAGGGAGGACCTTTCGGAAGGAAGAGGGTGATGGAGGCATGACCAGAGGCCTGCAATGGTTGGAGGTGGTGAGTTGGAGCCAGGCGGAGTGGGGCCTGACTACCCGTTGGAGATCTGTGAGGGGTCAAGAAGGTGTGGTCGGGTGTGGACGGTGCTTTAAATGTCTGGGCAGCGACCACTGGATCAGAGACTGCCGAGATCCATGGCGATGCTGGAAGTGCGGAGGGCTTGGCCATAGGAGTGGTAGGTGCTGGGAGGGAGCTGCGAGCGTAAGAGGGAGAGGGCTGCCACCACCACCGTCGAAGGTGCTGCCGGAGGCAGAGGTGGAGGCCCCCTGGTCAAAGGGAGTTAAGGCTTTGAGGTGTATGGTGGAGGAGAGCCTTGTGGGGGAGACTGTGGAAGGGGAGGTTATGAGGTTGATGGTGGAGGACTCACTGGGCGAAGCTGCGAGAAGGGGAGGGGCAAGGGTGGTGCAGGTGGCGGAGGGACTGTTCGTAGCGAGTGGGCTCTTAGCTGAGAAGCGGGGTGAGATGTTGTTCACGATATGTGTTGCTGGGGGAGGGAGGTGGCGATGGAGACGCCCGTCGTGGCACGATGGGGCTTCGTCGAAGCGCCTGCCCGAGCGACTGGTGACGGAGTTCGCCATCGCCGGGATCCCGTGGTGGTTGCGCTCAGTCGAGGTGGTGGAGGCGATCGTAACACCTTTCGCTAGAGTCAGAAGCTGCAAAGCACTTAGGCTGGCGAAGGGCCCGGTGACGGCGTTGGTCGAGCTGAAGGCCAGAGCGAAGCCGATGAGGAAGATCCTACTGCGGCTCAGAGGGTCCTCCTAGGTGGTGGAGTGCTCGATTCGAGGATGGTGGCGCACACCCGTGGCAGTCGGAGCTACAAGGACGGCACTAGGGAATGCGTGGCGGCGACCGGATGCCACGAGGAGGCGAAGGGTTGCTGACGTGGATGCAGCCTGCGAGGGATCCGCGAGGACTACGCAGGGGAAGCCCGAGGATCGCACCGCTGTCGTGATCTCGACACCCGAGAGATCCACGAAGATCTCGCGAAGGACGGCCAAGATTCGCGGGATTGGGGGCGCCTCGAAAGAGGAAAGGGCTGAACCTATGTCTGGGGAGCAACGCTCCAAATGCAGAGACGGTGGGCCTTTAAACCCTAACACGTGCGGGACACATGCTGGGACGCGGGCCTACGAAGAAGAAGCGGTTCCGGACCCAGATCCATGCCCAGGATCCAAAGCTGCGATCCAAACCATGAAGCAACAGGGACCCGGATCCGAAGCGGCGGTTCGTGATGAGTGGCTACTCATCATAGCTAAAAGGCCGAAATTAAGCTAGACACTAAGCAAAACAATATCAAATTAACACATAAAAAGGGTTAAGTGTGGAAATTAAAGAAAAGACCTAAAACTTTTAATGTGTGTTAAAATCTCCTAATTAGGTCACAAAAATGAGATATTCTGAAAACTAAAGAACAAATGATGATCCATGCATCAATTGAACACATAAACAAGTTTGAAAAGATAAATCAGAAGTAAAATCAATGTCTTAAATGTTCAATTAAGCACATGTAAAAATTTGAAAGCAATTGGACATCATTTAGGCTTAGAAATAAATAGATTACAATTAGGTCCTTCATGCATTACATTTCTACGCTTCAAAACTCCTTCTTGGACCTTTTTGCAAGCCGCAGGGACCCTTCTGTATGACTGCAGGGCCCTTCCAGTTATAGTTCTTCTCACTTTTGGACCTGCACGCTATTCTTCTACCCCTTCGTTTAAGGGTCTTCCTGCAAGTTTTCCCTCATTTCAGAGAGAAGCCTGTGTTCTTCACGCGCACTGTAGCGCGCGAAGAACACAGCCATTCTCGACCGTCCATCGCACTTTTGATCTCGATCTGCGGCTGGAATTAAATGGAACCTTCGCGCGATTCGGTGCGTGCGTTCACCTCTCTTCCCAGATCTCATCTGACGGTCAGATCTCTCTCTTGACTCGCCGCGCGCTCTACCCATCTCATCCTCACCGCCGGCCTGATTTTGATTAACCTCACCCTTGCGGTGATCTCAGTCACTGAGCTGCTATTTAAGCACCTCAGTGGTGTCGCACGCAAGGGATCGCTCCCTCCTACATCTCTTAGCGATCAATTCTTCCACTCCAGTCTCTCCTCCTCATCTAGACCCTGATTTCACAGCCACCGGCTGTGGAATCATCGCCTGCTCTCGACCCTCCTCGTCGCTAAGGACCTCGTAGCACCTGAGGACGACCCTGGAGTCTCACTAGCAGACTCTTCCCTCCGCTGGAGTCACCCTCCTCCTTTCTTCCTCCTTAGCCGCCGGCTAAGGACCCATAGGTCCCATTCTTCCTTTTAGTTTAGTTTTTAATTCTGCACAAGTAGTTTTAGATTTAGTTTGCAGTAGTTTAGAATAGATTTAGTTTTAATTGTTAGTGTTTAATGTTAGCTGTAGTTAGATTAGTCTTAGGAGTAGAATTAGTATTAGATCCCCTCCCTCACCTCCTCTGATCAGTCCAGATCAGAGGGGAAGAATCATCTGTTCACTGTTCAATTTATCTCCCTCTTCATGTTTTGTTTTTCCCATCATCCAGATTCTGATTCTTGTTTTTCCTTTTTAACGACGAATTTTTCATCAATCACCCACACATCCTGACCCAATTTCAGATCTGATGGCACACTGCCTCAGATCTGAAAGTGGCGTCACAAGCACCATTTGGGGCTTCTCACTCACTCCAGTTGTTTCACAAAAGCCCCTCTGTTTTAAATGGATTGCCTCAGTTTGTCAGAGCACTTTTGATTTGGATTTTAAAGGATTTTTACTCTCTGAGATGTTTTGACAGATCTGACAAATTGAAAGGATTTTTGGTTTTCATTGTAGGCAAGGATTCTGAGAAGTTCTCTGGTGACAGAGAACCAATCAGAAGAGCCTTTCATGATTCTGTTTATACTTTGTTTTGAATGCATTCGCCAGCTTCCATTAAATTTCCTTAATGCATTCTTAGTCTCTTTTTGCTATTTCAGAACTGCCATGCACTATTTGTGTTGATGATCATTTCTGTATGGTGATTCTCTAACCTAAGGAGTTTTCCATACTCCTTAAGGTTGTAAGAAACTGGGATTGTGTTTCTTTGGTTTTAATTGATTGAGCTAAATCTTCCTTCATGCTGTCTATGGCATTAGGAAGACTAACTCAATGCCATTTGCTGTTTTGATCTGAAAGGATGCTTCTGATAAGGTTTTTTTCTAATGAGTGTTTGAGCTGAATTTATATGAGATTTTCGTGAGATTTAAACCCCTTTCAGATTTGGATTTCAACTCTGTAAATTGTAGTTTGTTTTGAATTTTATCTTACTCCCAGTTACACAGCAATATGCTGCATTTAGCAGCTACATTCCCCTCTTCTCTAAACTCCCTTCTTCTCTAAATTTCCCTCCTCTCTGTAGAATACTTCCCCCCTCTTCAAGTGGACTAACTGCAGCAGCAGTTAGCCATTTGACAGTGGCTTAAGCCACTGCCACTGTAAACAACACTAAAACAGCACATTCTTCTCTTCTCCATCTCCTCTGACAGTAGCTGCGGCTGCTGTCTAAACTCAAATAAAAAATCAATCAACTCTAATTCCCTAACTTTATACAAAAGCCTAATGGCATAGACTTATTTTAAAACTATAAATACACCCATTCATAGTATTATAACTATAGCATATTAGTTAGATACATAGTTATACTGTAAATATGTATAAAACCTGTACAGAAATTCGTATACATATGTAATCTATGTAAAAATATGTATGTATACTAATCTAGTATGTATGTATTTACTGATTTATGTATATATGTATGTACAGATTTATATTTACTGATTTAGTAGCTAAGTTAATAAGTTAGAGCAATAATCAAGTAAATAAATCTATAAACGTGGGAATATATATATATGTATATATTAAGTAATTTAAGTTAGTCAAAGTATAACTTACTGTAACTTAGTTTTAATTATAAACTACACAGAATTGCTATTTTAGCCTAAATAAAATATAAATAAATTCGTAAAAATACAATAAAAATATGTATTAAATACTTAAGTATGTAAGTTAAAACTGTTTAAGGTCAATTAGACCATTTACTAATTATTTTATAAGTAATTAACTATTTAATCACCTAAATCAACCTGTATAATCAGCCTAGTTTAGCGAATTTATTTGTATAGTAAATATATTTAAAATTCAAAATTAATTAATCAATTATGTAGTATTATGTAAATATTTTATTTATCATATTTTATTTTATTTTTTTAATAATTTATGGCCCCCAAATCGAGGGCCAAAAACGCGCACAGACGCAGCTGCGTCTGGTTTCCAGCGCACGATGTGGCGCTGGAATAGCGCCACATCGTGGGCTGCAAACGAAACGCAGCATATAAATATAATTTATGTTATAACCTTACCAGTCGTCATGGCGCCGGGCGCCCGAAACGTCACCTGTTCTGTCTGATCCGATAACCCGATTCTGATATGTGATGATACTGAATGTGTGGGGCTGGGAGCCCGAGCGTGTGCGAACTTGTTGAAGGCGTTGGGCTGAGGCCCTGCGCTGAGTTTGAATAACGTAACTAAGCCACCTAATCTGAGATTAGGGCGCGCTTAGTAGAGGTCTGGTCCCACCCGAAGGGTGCTGTGTATCTCTCGAAAGGCGCGCCCGCTAATTAAACACATTTTACACTAAGGACTCTCCACCGCAGCCTCTGAAATACCGCACAGAACGAAATTGAAAGGACATACGACTTAAAAGAAGGAACACACGAACAGTACATACAGCAGTAGAATAAGTAATATACATACGTATAAGTAAACCCACATAATTACTAACAGAATAAAACGACACTATAAATGTCGCTAAAGACCTCAGTTGCTTCTTTAGGTTGTATATAGTGTTTTCTGAGATTTAGCGACGTTTATATCTGTCACTAAAACTGATATATATGTCACTATAAATAAATGACTAGTAAGTTAAGTTTTTACACTATGGTATCCTAATGTAGTATGAACTAACATATTAGTGTTAATAGTATAACTTGTAAATACATAGTTTAGAGTATAATAATAGATTGTTTGATGCTTGTTCATAGTTAGCATTTTTGCAAGCACTTCTTAGCAACTAGGTAAATAAAACATTCATTCATTCTTTAAATGTAGAGTTTATTTTTGAATAAGAAGACAATTTTGGAGATAATCAAAGAGTGACCGAATTAAATTCAATAAATTGCCTCCCAGAGAACGACCTGGAACAAAACCAGTAAAAATTAGATAAATAAGCAAATGATAATAATGGTTGTAATGACTGGAACTCACCCATACTCACCACTATACGACATCCTTAATGTTATATTATACACCCTATACTACAACGACATTTACAACAATTTACACCATGACCATCATCACTCAGTTCGCAAGCCATCTCTCGAACCCGGGTCAGAAGGTGCGGTTCGAGAGCCATCTCTCAAGCCCGAGTCCGAAGCTGCGGTTCGCAAGTAGCTCCTTGAGGGCGATGGCATCCCCAGCTATTCCTCACGGTCCCTGGGATCGGTGAAGGAGGTGTACGATGTTGGACAGAAGGTGGAAGATGGCCGAGCCTTGGCACTGCATGGAGCGGTTGATGAGGACTGGCCCCTGCCAGGGGAAGCTCAACCGCTGGTGAAGATGGGGAAAGATGCACATGTGGCTGTGGTAGGCAAGATGGGTCACCATCAAGGAGAGACCTCGGAACGTCCAAAGGCGCATTTGCGACAGCAGCAGCCGGCTGGGAACCTGGGGGATACCCAGGTGGAGATCACTTTGACGGGGTGGATGCCACGATTGTTGAGCAGGGGGCACGGTGGTGGTCTCCGCTATCTAAAGAGATGGTCGTATCATGGCAGGCAGAGACCAAGGGTGATAGTGGATGGTCATGGACGAGATCCTCAGAACCCACAGATGAAAGAGGTGTTAAACAATGATGATGAAGAGGTGCGAAGGACGGGGAAAGCCAATGGCTTCAGGCAGGCCACACAGGAGAGTACAACGTCAATTAGATGAACGGGGTAATCACCCAGAATGTGCGAGGCCTCAACGACCCCACAAGGAGGGCTGTTTTGGGGAGATACATTAGGCATTGGAGGGCGGACATTGTGTTGTTGCAGGAGACTAAGTTGGTTGATTGCGAAGGATGGGTATGGAGAGAGATTGGAGGTTCTTGGATGAAGGGGTTTCGTACTCTTGCCACGAATGGTAGATCAGGAGGACAGATCCTTGGTTGGAGAGAGGATGCCTTCTCCTCGGAGAACATTCGATGTGGAGAGCATATCATCTCAACAAGCTTGGTCAGAAAGGTGGGAGGTGCCTGATTGAGGGTTACAGGGGCATACGATCCCACGGACGCCCAGGCGAGGAGGGTGGTGTGGGAGAAGCTTACGGCGGTGGCAGCAGAATGCGTTGGAAGTCCTTGGTTGTTGGGAGGAGACTTCGATGTGACATTGAAGGTGGAAGACAGACCAGGTGGGCGAGGAAGGCAGGACCTCGGGTTGGATCTTTTTGTGGAATTTGTTGAGACTCATGGACTTGTGGATTGGTCCCCTGCAGCTTGTGCACACAAATAGAGGAATAACAATGGCCAGATGTCCAGAATTGACAGGTTTCTCTCCAATGTGGAGTTGGTTGAGGCATTCCCAGTGGTAGATGTGTGTGCGTTGGAGAGGCCTTTTTCGGACCACACTCCTCTGATGTGGCGGCCGAATGAGGGGGTACATTTCGGCACATATTTTAAATTCGATAGGTCGTGGCTTCTGAAGGAGGAGTTCAGGGCCTTGGTGGAGGAGAAGTGGAACGCGATGAAGGTGGAAGGCTAGGCGACTTTCAGTCTGGTAAAGAAACTTTCCATGCTGCGCGACCATCTGAAGCTTGCTAGGAAGGAGATCAAGGCATCCAACAGGGGCAGGAAGGAGGCAACCTTGGCAAAGATTAGCAGAATTGACAGGCAGGAGGACCAGGCTCCTATCTCTTCGGAGGATACGGAGATCAGGGTGAGGATATCGAAGGTGATCCAGGAGGAGGACAAACGATCGAAGTTGGAATGGAAGGTGAAGCCCAGGCAGAGATGGTTGAAAGGAGATTCCAACACCAAGTTCTTCCACCAAGTGGCCTCGGCCAGGAGGAGGAGGAATTGGATAGATAAGATGGTGGTTGACGGGGACTCTTTCTCAGACAAGGAGGAGGTAGGGTAAGCGACGACGGAATACTTTAGAGAGTTCACTGGGAAGCGGGCAAGGGGAGGATGGAGGTGGAGGGGGTTGGATGTGCAGCATATTACGAAGTCCCAGGCGAAGGGTCTCACAGCGGGCCTTTCAGAGGAGGAGGTGAGGCAGGCCGTGTGGGGCCTCAACGCAGAGGGGTGCCCTGGCCCGGACAGCTTCCCTGTCTTCTTCTTCAGAGAGTTCTGGCCTTTAGTGGGTGTAGATGTGATGCGGGTGTTGTAGGAGTTTGCGTCCGGCAACAGAGGTTTTGATAAATTGAATAAATACTACTTGTTCCTGCTACCTAAGAAAGAAGGGGCGGAAGATATCCAAGACTTTAGACCGATTGCCCTATCTAATGTAGTTTACCTTATTGTGGCTAAGGTCCTGGCTAACAGACTGAAGGGCGTCCTAGGGGATCTGGTTTCCCCTGTTCAGATAGCTTTTGTTCTAGGGAGAGGTATACTGGACAGATTTGTGATTGCGATGGAAGCCTTGGCGGCGTGGAGGGAGAAGAAGCAGGCCTTTTATGGAAGGTGAACTTTACCAAGGCATATGACTCAGTTCAGTGGGACTTTTTGTAGATGTCCCTGTAAAGGAGGGGTTTCTCTTTGATCTGGATTAATTGGATGAAGCGATGTGTGACGACAACATCCTTTTCAATCCTTATCAACGGGAACCTAGCGGGAGGCTGGGTCCAGCCTAGAAGAGGGGTCAGACAAGGGTGCCCTCTTGCACCCATGCTTTTTGTTCTTGTGACAAATGCGCTTGCACAGGCAGCACATAGAGCTTGCAACAGGGGGCAGTTTAGGGGCTTTGACCTTGGTGGTGGCTGGGAGGTGGTTGTCCTATAGTATGATGATGATACGCTCTTCCTAGTCGAAGGGATGAGATTGGAAGCAAGGAGATTGAGAATTCTACTTGAGCTTTTTGGTGAGGCGTCAGGGCTGCGGATTAGCTACCAGAAATCGAAGTTTGTTCCTGTCAATTTGTTCGCCACGGAGACAGAGAGGGTGGGTGCTGCTTTGGAGACAGAGAGGGGTTCATTGCCGTTGGTGTATCTAGGCCTCCCTCTGTTGGACCGTGACCTAAGACTACAGGACTGCTCCCATTGCCAGAAAGGATGGAAGGTAGGTTGGCAGGGTTGTCCTCCAGGCTCTTATCTAGAGGTGGGCGATTGACTTTGGTGAAGGCAGTTCTAACCTCCATGCCATCTTATTTTCTGTCGGTCTTCCGTTTGCCACGTCAGATTGAGAAGAAGGTTTCGGAACCAATGAGAAACTTCTTCTAGTCTACCACAAGGGCCATGGGTAGGGGGGGCGAGGTTGGTAGCATGGAAGGAGGTGTGCAGGCCTACACAGGAGGGGGGCCTTGGGGTCAAAGAGGTGGACAGGACGAACGTCAGCATTCTCACGAAGTGGATTGCGAGGTTGGTGGGGCAGGAGCAGGGGCTGTTTGGAGTTGTTATGCGGCGTTGCTACGAAGATTTCTATCATGGGGACCCCTGTGCTACCCTCCCCCTGGAGCGTCTCATTTCCTCAGGGGCCTGCCAATGGTGTCTGGGAGAGTGCGAGGTTTTTTTGACCCGGCACTTGGTGCAGGGGACTCCTTCCGCTTCTGGTAGGACGACTAGCAGGGGCTAGATCTATGCCACCATTGGAGGAGTGTGATGGATTCCTCGGCAAAGGTTGAAGAGTGTTGGGACAGATCTTGGTGCCCCATCTTCTGGGGGGGTCTCTTTGATCAAAGGTATGATGAATTCCAGCGACTACTGTAGGAGTTGGTGGGTTGGGCACCGAGCGAAGGCCTTAATGGATTTCATTGGGACGAGGGTGCTTTCTAAAGTGACAGTCATCTAAAGCCTAATTTTAAAGTGATCAATTTAGGTTATATTAAGGATATGGGCTAAAATACAAAAGGAATTGTGTGGTTATGTTTGTATGTACAGAGACCTAGTTGTGAATAGTCACTTCTTGATGGGTGGAGTGGTGTAACGACCCGGTTCCCGAGTCCCTACGAGACATGAGAACCGGACCGACTCGACTAATCCCAAGACCTAGTCGTCCAACGAGGAAGTAACCAAAAGACAGTAAAATAAACCACATTCAGCATGAATATAACTAACAGTAAGAAAGTACAGCAGTAAGGAAAGAAACTACTACAGTAGGTACCACCACAACAGTAAAACAACATTTATCATATAACAAGAACTGCAGGTAAAGAAGGTACAGCGGAAACAAAAACTACTCACTAGAACAGAAACAAAAGAGGTACAAAAGGCTGTGGTAACTCTATTGGACCCTACTCGGCCCAGCGTCCTCTGCAGCCGCCGACCCTGGCTGCTCAACACCTGGTCCTGAAAAAGGTAACGAGTGTAACACGTCAGCAAACGCTGAGTAGAGTGGCAACTAACTAAAGGCAACAGTAGAGTGTACAGTAGCTGTTATGTTCTATTACTTCCTTTATTCACATCTTTCAATTTCTCTTACTATTTCATTTATTTCTCAGATCCTTTACTTGATCTCGAATGTCCTCGTGGGAACGATCTTGATTGCAGTCTTTTCCAAAAGTAGAAGTAGCACGTGGTGCTCTCCTGGCCGGGAGAGTCCCCCGTGGTGATCCTACCCTCAGTCAACCACCCCAAGGTCACTGACAGACGTAACGGTGACTACGGCACGCGCGATAAACGCACAGGTAGCTAGCCCGCACTGACACGCGGTCAGTCGTTTCCGTTAACGGGTGCGCCCAAAGCACAGCACGGAACCAGGGCAGAGCCCTCTCAGTAACAGGGGTCCAACCCCTCCACAGTAACCAAACCGGGGCCTTGCCCCTCCACAGTCCGCGCACCCTCGCCTGACTACCCTGGTTTGCCCTAGTGGGCCTAACAAGTCGGTGAAGGAGGCTAGCAGAACCCCGGGGCCCGTGGGGTAGCTAGTACTCTCCTAACACTACTAGCTCTCCTCGGTACTACGTACACGAGGGCCAACAAGTCGGTACAGAGCGGCCAATCCTAACCCCGGGTCCCTGGGGCGGCTGGCCCCACTCTGCACTAAACAGGTACAGGTACTTCCCTTGGTACTGCGTACCCAAGAGACAGTACAAACTACATCTCAGTTCCATTCCTTTTTCTTTCCAGGAGTTCCACTCCTAATTCCCCGTAGGGTTCCAGCTCTTTATCTCAGAACATCATATGTTTCACTTTCCAGATTCACGTTCTCAAAATCCATGATCTCAAACATGTTTCTTTATTCATAACAGGCAGCTGTTAATTCAAATTACAGGCAGCTTTATATTCCTTTCCATTTTTCCAAGACTGCAGTATTATACATTCCACTAGTTTTTTTCCATCCTAAGATTCATGCCACATCCTAGGATCTAGCATACAACTAGTTTTCCAGCCCTAGGATTCATGCATCACCTAGAAGCTATCATTCCATACAATTCTCATTCCTAGGATTCATGCAATGTCTTAGATTCTAGTTATGGTTCCATACTTTAACAGATTTTTAAAAATAACTTAAGCCACTCTACCAGGTACAACGGGAGTAATGGGGGCGTGATCGGGAATTCCGCGTGCCTCCGCGACTCTCAAGACTGCAACCGAACGAAGTCCTATCACAAGGATCAAACACAAGGAGTGTCTCAAAACAGTGTATAGCTACCGTAGACGGGTAGAGGAATTAATTCTGAAACGAACGCAACTCGAATCGCGGAAAACGGAGCCCAAACGGGCCCTAAACGGGTCGAGAAAGACGATACTGTGCAAAATCAGACGTTTGGAACTCCTTCCAGACGTCTTAAACGGTGGATCAGAGAATTACTTGTTCAGCTTGGTTTCCCAGACATCCAGAAGTCTGCGGGGACGTCTGTCCTATACCCCAGACGTCCGATGGTCCACACGGACGTCTGTAGGTCACTCCAGCTGTCTGGTACAACTTCCAGACGTCTGATTCGCAAAGGATGGCGAATCAGCGAACCTGCGCACAGCCAACCCCCCTCCCTCAGTACGGTCAGTCGACAAGAAGGAAGAAGAAAGCGGAAACTCACCTTTCAGACGTCTGTATGATCTTACAGACGTCGACCTTGCCGTCTGGCTATCAACCCAGACGTCTGATTCTGGAAATTTTTCCAGAATCAGAACCCTGCTCGGCCTCCGCTCGCGACGCCGCCCGCGTCGCACCTCGCGCGTCTGCTGCTCAGCCCGCAGCAGGTCCCTCTCCGCGTCGCTCCACGCCCCCTGCGCCCTCTGTCGGCCGGCCAAGCCGCTCCGGCAAGCTCGCCCTCGCACGCCGCACCTCCGCGCTCACTGCGGCCGCCGCTGCCGCCCTCGCGTCCGCTCGCTCTCGCGCACAGGAAGGAGAAGAAGGAGGAGACGGTGGAGACGGGAGGGGAGGCGCGCCCCTTTTAACGCCGCGCGGAGAGGAGAGAGAGAAGGCGGCAGGCCGCCTGCAGCCGCAGAGAAAAGAGGGAATATGCGGTCTGCGCGCTCAGGCACGCAGGCGACTCGCGTGTGTCGAAAATAACGGATTTCCAGACGTCTGGAAACGATCCCAGACGTCTTATCAGACGTCTGGTTGTGATCCCAGACGTCTTGTCCGACGTCTGAGCCACCTCCCAGACGTCTTAAAAGACGTCTGGGGCACACATTCGTTACAAGTGGAAATTCACCCAGCAATTAGTCACACTAATTGTTGATTAGGTTTTGGGGTTATGGTCCCCAAGAAACCCACTGATTCATTCTCCAAGGTCCACCCCCATCGTGACTAGAGAGAAAGAGTCAAAGAGAAGGTGATTCAATCAGGAGGCTCTCGAGCAAGGCACTGAAGGTGGGATTTCTTGGAAGATCCATTGCAACCCCATCATCTTAGATTTCATGATGAACACAAGTACCCTTTTTCACTACAAAATAGATTAGAGATTGATGGACACATATGATCGTACTTCTGATCTTGAAACAGGTAATCTAGCATATTAATGTTAGTCATGTTTATTTGTAGGATTCATATCTCCGCATTCGTTTAGATAGCACAAATGTCTTAGATATAAATTCTTAATCATTCATGCATGTTCCAACTTTTCAAATTCGCAGAAACTCTCAAAACCTGACCTGTAACCGTCGTTATTACTAGTACTCAAGATAAATACCGATATCATTGGAATATTGTTTAGACCCTAGAGTATATTGTAGATTGCTAGTACCGATACTCTTCACAAGTACCGATACATGCATGCTACAGGTGATGCTCCAGGTCGACTTAAGTCTTAAACTAGTGCTTACTTGTACCGGTAGTCACCATAAGTACTGGTACATGTGAGTCCTAAATCGGGTTCTGGGCTTCAAGTCATCAGGACCTGTAGCCTACAGGTACCGATACTGATCATCATTACCGGTACTTGTTAGCTACAGGCAAAGTAACTAGTACATAACAAATACCGGTACTCTTCATGAGTATTGGTACTTGTTGAGATAGTTGTTTCTTGAAGGGATACCAGTACTCACGAAGTACCGATACTCATCATGAGTACCGGTATATAGTGAGTATTGGACGAGTACTCATCTGAATATAGGTTCTAAATAGTAATTCATAGGTACCGGTACTTGGCATCAGTACTAGTACCCATTCGGATACAAAACCCATAACTATAACTCATGGATACCGGTACTGGTTTACCAGTACTGGTACCTAGTTAGTATAAGGTCCAGTTGAGACAAGATGTTGTAAAGGTCCATCCTAAGTCAAAGATGGATTAATTTTAATTAAGTCCCTACAAATTTAAAAAATTATCCCAACATAAGGGACATGCATGATTGGAATATGTGAGAGATCAAGTCTATTGCCGCATCTACGAATAGATATTTGATATGTGAAAGACACACGTATACCGATGGTTGCTTGAGTGGGGTATAGCGAAATTTATAAAACCATTAGAAGTATCATCATTAGAATTTGAAAGGCATGCACCTTTTATAGAATGCCATTAAATTCTGAACATGTGCATTAGTCCTGACATCATCATTGGAGGAAGATTTTCACAAAATCTCTTACATCTTGTTTCGATATAGCATAAACAATGTATAGACACAGTAGCTTTATATTAGTTATGCTAATGTTACCCAATGAAACTTTATTGAAGCAAACTTGAACTCTCTGTCAAAAAAATAAAATATACAACTCTAGCAAATTGACATTAGTAAAACGAGGGTAAACTTGCACATAAATGATTGCCACTAACTAACCAACTATGTTCATTATCAAATAATTTTTTAAAAAAAAAGTTTTGTAAAGTGTCCATTAATAATTTCCATAAAAATATTTTACATCATGGGGAAACGTAGAATTTCAAACTTTCTTAATTATGCTTATAGAGGCACATAGAAATTGAGAGTACTTTTCACAGTATTTACTAGAAATTGATAAGTAGATATGACAAAAATATACTTTTCTTATGTAGTTTGTTTCCAAATAATCGGAGCAAAGGCCTCCTATTTAACTAAGTTGTATATGTCTCCAATTACAGTTGTAGTTTACACTATGAATAGTTTAAGATAAGCTCGAAATTCCAAGAGTTGCCACTTTCTTCAATAAGAGCATCAACAACCCTAATAAAAGGAATAAGAGCAGTCTTCACTGTGATGCTAGAATCAATATGATAGATCATCTCTACATTAGTTAATTGTCCTGCCATTTTCAATCTTCTATAAGCAACTATTAAATCATAGATGCGTGATAGAGTGTAAATCTTTCCAAAAGGAGAGTGGCATGACTAATGCTCGACATCCCACAAATTTGCTTTTAGGAAAATAGAGCGATTGCATCATGATTTTTATGTTTATTATTAGTGTTTTTTTGAGCATTTATGCTTCAATGTGTTTATTTAGATAATTATTTGTAATTTACATAATAATTAAATTTTATTTTATTTTTGTGTTGAAGGTGAGGTGAATAATGGACTTAGAGAAGAAGATAGCTGCCTGATAGCAAAAAAAAATTGTACATACATTTATTCGGCTTTATGCTTGCACGAGATGAGAAAGGTGGGCACCAAGTAAGGGTGGGTATTATTCGGATCAACCTAAATAATTCACTAAAATCATTAGAAATTAATTATTTGATTTGAGTTATTTAGATTATGGGTCGAGTCAAGATCCAAATCAAAAACTTTATATCAATTTTGGGTTGGTTGATTGGTCAAACAAAACAATTTAAATCACCCAAACAATCCGAACTACTGAATCAAGTGACTCATCGGTTACACCCATCCACCTGACCTAGACCTAAATGTATGGGTGAATTAATTTGTAAATGATATTGACATTTCTTAAAAGCTTTCTTCTTCCCATTATAGATTGTATTTATTTTTTTATAAGATGGATGAAGTATTTACTTATTATTATATTTCAAGATATTTTCACAAAAATGCCCTCCTTTGTTCACAAAACACGTATAAAATTTGAATTTTATTTGACTCAGATCCAATCCAAATCTCATCTAATTTGGTTGAGTTATGAATGACCATCTTGCCAACCAAATTTAAATGAATCCCAAATGGAACAACCTGAAACCATTTAAAGTGATCGAATGCCCACCCCTATTGCTAATGTGGAGGTGGTTGAAATGCACATGTACGGAGGACAGGTCGCATGCGCCACACATGTGAATGGGCCTACAAGCAATGGCCAGGTTGGGCATGCAATTGGTCTAGTTGAATGCTATCCTCTTGGCTACATTAAGAGAGTATCTAGAAAAATAAAAAGTATAGGGAGTACGGAACTTGTTTCTAAGCCAAATTTGTGGCAAATTCCACTAATCCCAATGGGATTTGAAGCATTTTAGCTTCTACAAATTTTTCATAAATGAAGAGGATGAAATTGGCACTAATCTCGAGGACTTTTAGGGTTTCAAAGGGCCTCTTACCTCAATATAAACCTCCCAAGGCCTTGGGCAAGTCCCCTATTAGTCATTCTTCTCTCTTTAAATATTCTCCCCTCCCCCCCACCCCCCCATCTTGGGTGTGGCGTGACCTTCTCACATTGCTCTGCCCTTATCTTCCTCACTACTTTCCACCTCCGCTATAAAGATACTACGGATGTACATGGGTCAGGTCAGGAATCAACGCAAACCCAACCCCACTTGTTATACTATCAAACCTAGTCCACCAAACTGGGTTGGGTTGAGTGAGTTTTTTATTAGTCAAAACTTATCTTAATTTCCTACATGCTTTGTATGTCATTTATACTTCATAAAAAAAATTTAACTCATAAAAAACTTATATATATATATATATATATATATATATATATATATATATATATATATATATATATAGACACACACACATGCACAAGCACGCCGGAGATGTTGAGACTCGAGATGTGATTTTGAATTTCGATTTGTAACTTGATGCTTTGTATATATTATATACATATGTATGTATTATACATATTATATAATATGAGAAAAGAGGGCACGAAGCTCACCTACTCATAATTTGGGTTGAGTTCGATTGGATTGGTTAAACCTCAAATTCAACTCAACCTATTATAACTCTTAACCTAATCCAATCTCACCCAATTAGATTGAGTCAGGTTCAGGCTGAACCCAACTCATTTACCCCCTTAAAAGTTGCCACTCCTTTTCTCTCTCTCTCTTATTCTCCCCTTTATTTTAGCAAAATTTACTTGTAGCTTTATTTCCCTTGTATTCTTGACATTAATTTCACTAATTCATGTTCTTTTTAGTTATTTTCTCTTAATTTCAGTTGTTTATTGCTTTATTTCATGTTTTGTCATTAATATGCATTTATTTTGTGTTTTATAGTTAGTAATTAGTTTATAATTTTATTCTTTACATCATGGATTTATTTCTTAAATTTCATGGCCCCAAAGATTTCACCACCATACTTTTAGTTTCCCGGCAAATTTCATTCATAGATGCAAAATAAAGTAAATTTTATTTTCATTTCAATCCGTATGTTATTGCAATCTAGTCCCTATAGTTTCTTTAGGATTTTGCTATGTACTTTGTAGTACTTAGTTTTGCATGAATTTTGATAGGTAGCTTAATTACGTAGTTGTCCGCCTTCTCTAAGTTTCATAGTAGTTTTAAATTTTCGTGCAATGTAAGTTTACAATTTTTTCCCTATCCTACAATTTAAGTTTAACATTTCTGCCCCTATTCTATAGTCTCTAGTTTTGGTTTAACATTTGTTCTCCTTCTTAAAATTTCAAAAAAAAATCAGAAAAATCTTCAAAAATTTTCAAAAAAAATTACTCCAAGTTAGGAATTTGTGATTTGGACAATATTACCTTCTAGCTCATCGAATTTGGATTTCGATAAACATTGCCCTCAACTGTGGGTTTATTTCTCGGTAAATTTGTGTGACCAATTTTTGGCAACTATTTTGGGGAAGGTGATGGATTTCGATTTCTTTTTACTTCTTTTTTTGCATTTAATTTCTTTCATCTTAGGTTAAGTTTGTTATTTCCGTGCATAGGGTCCATCTTCGTAGATATTGATGGTGTGTATTGGTGGACTTTGGAGGGCGTGCTTAGAGGCTTTGCATAGTTTAAATTAGCTTAGGAGTTTTGTTTTGGGTGAGAGAATTTTATGTTTCTATTTTCTAGTATTATATTAAACTTTGTACTCTATATTCTATTCTTTTGTAATTGATGAATCATCAAATACATTACTATTTTGTTGTAGTTTCTCACTCTTCCTCTTGCTCTCTCATCTCCTTCATCCTTCTCATCCCCTTCTAATGATTTTGTGTATCGTGATTTTGCTACATTTCACAATTTTATTCGTGCATGTTTCCATCAGTCTTTCAATTTTTTGAGTCTACATTTTGTGGTTACTTTTGTTACTTTCTAATACAATTAATTACAAAAGCATCTGTACAAGGAATAATTGTATATCATTTGTAAGAATCTTCTTTAATTGCCCTTTTTTGACTTTTGGTTGCCAAAAAAATCCTTGTAGTATGGTAATTCCTTTGTCAACCACTAACATTTGTGGACATGCATTTTATTCTATACTTTACACACTTTAATTTTTGCCAGTACGTGCACGCATATAAGGATTATTGAATCCATTGCTTTTGGACATGTTAGTTAAAGAACCTAAGAGACTAAGGGGACCATCACAAACCAAGTTAAGAGAGATGGATCACCTCAACAATGATAGAAATGGAAATGAGCAATATCAACCTTTGTGGGACTTCTACAATCCAGCTAGCTATATACCTGAAAAACGTATCTGCATTTGTAAGATTGATGTCACTTACGATATCAAACAAGCCACCCAAACCCTATTGCCACAATTTGATGGCCTTGGTAATGAAGATTCTTTCCATCATGTGGACAATTTCTTAACAATTAGCCAAACCGTTAATGTTACGAATCCACGGCTTCATACGTCTTTTAAGACGTCTGGGAGGTGACCCAGACGTCAGACCAAACGTCTAGAACCCATTCCAGACGTCTGGGATTCGGTTTTGGCGGCACGCGCGGTTTCGTCTGCGCGCCTGTGCGCGCAGACCTGTAGATGCTCTTTTTCCCTCTTCTCCGCAGGTGCTGCCCCCTCCGTCTCGCTCTCTCTCTCTCTCTCTCCCCGTGCGGCTTTAAAAAGCCACACCCTCTCCTCACTCTCATCACCTCCGCTCCCTTCCTCTTCTCCTTCCAGCCGGTGCACGAGTGAAAGCTTGAGCGAGCGGCGACGGCGACAGCCGCGATGAGTGCGAGAGGAGGTGCTGCGCGAGGGAGGAGGTGTCGGCCGGGAGGGCTCGAGCCTGCCGAGACAGTGGGAGCCGGCCGGCGGGGGCGCAGCGGGTGCGGAGTGACGCGGGAGGCCTGCTGCAGCTCGAGCAGCAAGCGGATGAGGCGCAGCGCGGCCGTGCGTCATGGGCGGAGGGCGAGTCGCGCCCTGGTTCTGAAAATTTTTCCAGAATCAGACGTCTGGGCTTTCAACCAGACGACGGGGAAGACGTTTGGAGGACTGTCCAGACGTCTGATAAGTAAGTTATTTTCGTACCTTCTTCTTTTCTTCGACTGTCCGTACTGAGCACTGTTGGTGCTAGAGCACCACAATCATTTGTTTTGATGATAACAAAACACGTGTTATTTAACATTTGCAATTTGAGTCCTAGATTTCAGGTCAATTGCAAATGAGGACGTGTTTAGACGGAGTTCGAGCTCGCATCCAGGACGGATTGGAGGAGCTTGACGGAAAACAAAGGAGGTTCGCGTGGAGCGAAAGATTGGAGATGGAAGACAAGAAGAATATGATAGATTCTTTTTTATCCTTTCATGTATCTCTTGTATTTATTTTCTTGCTCTTTATTTTCCTTAGACATTATGTTAAAGAGCCTCAAAGAACCCTAATAGTAGTCCTAGGAACACCTGCACAACCCTAGGATACTTAGGTTTTCTGTAGAACACTTAGAAAACCAATATAGGGTTAAAACAGCATTTCCAGACGTCTAATTCCAAACTCAGACGTCTGATAAAGAATTTTAAGACGTCTGACTGTTGTTTCAGACGTCTGATAACTGTTAGGCTGGATATAGCTAGTTCTGTCTGATGAAATCAGACGTCCAGACCTTAGACCAGACGTCTTAGGAGACGTCTGATGACTTTGCCAGACGTCCAATTAGTGGACCGTTGGCTGGCTTAGAAAACACGCAAGATTATGACCGTTAGAGCCTTATCAGACGTCCATAGGACTTTCCAGACGTCTGATAAATGACCGTTTTGCCTCAGCTGACCCAAAATCTCTTCTCAGAGATTTTCTAGCCGTTGCAACGTTTGGAAATCAATTCCCACAGTAAAAGTAGGTTTCCAGACGTCCATACATAGTACCAGACGTCCTGTATGTCGTCTGATGGACTTGCACAAAAACCCTGTTTAGATCTGATTCAAGTCAGGGAGAAACCTGCATAGAATCAGACGTCTGACCTTGGAATCAGACGACTTAAAGTGGCCTTCCAGACGTCTGATACCAGAGTTAGACGTCTGATAACCCTGTCAAATGCAATCATTGTCCTGATTTCGGCCTGATTCTCTTGGGCTTTGCACCCAACGGCTATGGAAGCTTTTCCAAGCCTTCCAAAACCTTCCTAAGGCCTCTATAAATAGAGGGGAGCCTTTACACACCAAACACAACATAAGAGACACTTAGAAATACACTTGGATACACTTAGCTACACATTTTCACACTCTTGTGTCCAAGAAGTTATTGCTCTCCAGGCTCAAGTTCTACATCTTGAGAGCATCAAACAGTTTGCGCGCCCGCTCTCCTGCTGTTGATAACGAGAGCGACGTAGCGCCATCGCGTGGCACACGCACCGCGTCATCGTCGACGCACTCCTTGCAAAGGGGAGTTTCCTATTTCCTATAGAAGCTAGGTTTAATTTTGTTGGCTCTATAGGACTGTTGTTTTATTTTATCTTTGTATTTTGGTTGGGTATTCGCTTTGCGAATTCCCGTCTCCTTCGTGGGACAAAATCCTTCTCGTGGAGAGAAGGGGTTGAGGAACGCTACCCTCGTACTTGTAGCGTGGTTGTATTGAGGTTGAATCACCCTCGTTTAAAGTGATTCGTTTAGTGGATTTTGATCAACTTGGTTGATCGAAAAATCCTAACTCGAGAGGGTTAGGTGGTGGTTTTTACCCGGTTTGGGTTTCCACCTAAAAATCTTTGTGTACATTGTGAGATTGCTTTATATTTTTTTTTCCGCAATTTTATTACGTCACCCCTCCTGGTTCTGAAAATTTTTCCAGAATCAGACGTCTGGGCTTTCAAACAGACGACGGGGAAGACGTTTGGAGGACTGTCCAGACGTCTGATAAGTAAGTTATTTTCGTACCTTCTTCTTTTCTTCGACTGTCCGTACTGAGCACGAGGAATGGGTACGCGCAGGGTCTGAGATTCGCATCCAACGCGAATCAGACGTCTGGCAGTGGTGCCAGACGACTGGAGCGACTTCCAGACGTCCGGGGTGACCATTGGACGTCTAGGAACTAGGTCAGACGCCCCTGCAGGCTTCTGGACGTCTGAGAGACCACGCAGAATAAAGGTAACATCTGATCCACTTTTTAAGACGTCTGGAAGAGGTTCCAGACGTCTGATTTTGCACTGTTTCGTCGTTTTCGACCCATTTAGGGCCCGTTCGGAGTCCGTTTTCCGCGTTTCGAGTTGCGTGCTTTTCAGAATTAAATCCTCTACCCGTCTACAGTAGTTGTATACTATTTTGAGAAACTCCTTGTGTTTGATCCTTGTGATAGGAACCCGTTCCGTTGCAGTCTCGAGGGTTGCAGAGGTATGCGGGATTCCCGACCACGCCCCCAGTACGCCTGTTGTAACCGGTAGAGTGGCTTTTAAGTTTATTAGTATAATCTGTTAAATTATGGAACCATAAATAGAACCTAGGACATTGCATGAATCCTAGGAATGAGAAACTAGAATGAATGGTAGATCCTAGGGTGTTGCATGAATCCTAGGGCTGGACAACTAGATTGTATGATAGATCCTAGGGTATGGCATGAATCCTAGGATGGGAAGAACTAGTGGAATATATAAATACTGCAGTCTTGGAAAATGTAGAAAGGAAATAATAGCTACCTGTAAATTGGTTTAACAGCTGCCTATTATGAATAAATGAGCATGTCTGAGAATATGGGATGTATGAACGTGAAACTGGAAAGGTGAAACCTGAATGTGCTGAGTTAAAAGAACTGGAACCCTACGGGGAATTAGGAGTGGAACTCCTGGAAAGAGAATGAATGGAACTGAGAAAGAAAGACGTGGTAGTGTGCTGTTTCTTGGGTACGTAGTACCAAGGGAAGTACCTGTACCTGTTTAGTGCAGAGCGGAGCCAGCCGCCCTAGGGACCCGGGGTCAGGACTGGTCACTTTGTACCGACTTGCTGGCCCTCATGTACGTAGTACCGAGGAGAGCTATTAGTGTAGGGTGGTACTAGCTACCCCACGGGCCTCGGGGTTCTGCTAGCCTCCTACACCGACTTGTTAGGCCCACTGGGCCAACCAGGGTAGTCAGGCGAGGGTGCGCGGACTGTGGAGGGGCAAGGCCCCTGTTTGGTTACTCTGGAGGGGTTGGACCCCTGTTACTGAGAGGGCTCTGCCCTGTACTAGTTCCGTGCTGTGCTTTGGACGCACCCGTTGATGGAAACGACTGACCGCGTGCCAGTGCGGGTTAGCTACCTGTGCGTTTATCGCGCATGCCGTAGTCACCGTTACGCCTGTCCGTGACCTTGGGGTGGTTGACTGAGAGTAGGATCACCACGGGGGACTCTCCCGGCTAGGAGAGCACCACGTGCTACTTCTACTGTTCGGAAAAGACTGCAATCAAGATCGTTCCCACGAGGAACATTCGAGATCAAGTGAAGGATCTGAGAAATAGATAAATTTTGAAACAATAGAAAGATGTAAATAAAGGAAGAAAGAAAATTAAAACAGCTACTGTACACTTTACTGTTTCTTTAGTTTAGCTGCCACTCTACTCAGCGTTTTGCTGACGTGTTACACTCGTTACCTTTTAGGACCAGGTGTTGAGCAGCCAGGGTCAGCGGCTGCAGAGGACGCTGGGCCGAGTAGGGTCCAGTAGAGTTACCACTGTTCTCTTGTACCTCTTTTTGGTTCCACTGTAGTGAGTAGTTCTTGTTACCGCTGTACTTTTCTTTACCTGCAGTTTCATATTATGTTATGAATGTGGTTCTACTGTTGTGGTGGTATATACTGTAGTGGTTTCTTTCCTTACTGCTGTATTTTCTTACTGTTAGTTATATTCATGTTGAATGTAGTTTATTTTACTGCTCTTTTGGTTACTTCCTCGTTGGACGACCAGGTCTTGGGATTAGTCGAGTCGGTCCGATTCTCGTGTCTCGTAGGGACTCGGGAATCGGGTCGTTACAGTTAAGATCAAAAATTTCTTTGTTGATGCTTTAAAGTTGATGCTCGTTCCATTTTCACTTGAAGGCAAAGCTAAACATTGGATCCAAATGTAGAGAGACATCACCAACTTTGAAGAATTGTGAGATGAGTTCTTGAGAAAAATTACCCCATGAATAAGAAGAATAACATGAGAATGACTATTATGAGTTTTAGATAGCAACTTGGAGAACCTCATGGCGAGGTATGGGAAAGATCGAAAGAACCACTTAGAAAATGCCCTACGCCGAAAAGTTTACATTAATTGGCTAATTATTTATCTCAATATTTGTTGGATAGTTAATGAGGTTAGCCAAGAACTTGGAAGTTAATAGAAAATTAAATTAAACTCTTAAGTGAGAAATAATTCATCTTCGCATTTAACATTACATTTGATTTAACATTATATTTACACACATTTTATTCTCTTGCATGTGCCAAAAAAAAAAATTGTAACTAAAAGAAAATAATAAGTAGCAGCTAATCATGCTCGAAATTGTTCCCACTGTCCTCGTCAGTGCAATCATTCAATCTGGGCCATATTTTTGGCAACTATTCAGAAGTTCTACTGATCGGGACTGAAGGATCGGAGGGGAGAGGATGAAAAGGATGTCTTCCACGATGGGATCCTGCTCTTTTTCCATCACCACCACCGTGCGACAAGGCTTACACTGGATTTTAACATGCACCGTGGATCTGACGCTGACCCTACTCCACCTTTGCCCGTCGGTGTTCGGTGACATGGAGCACCACCACCATCATCATCGCGTACCTCTTCCTTCTCCTTCTCCATCTTCTTCTTCAACCTCCTGCCTCCTCCCCTATTTCACCTCCACCAACATAACCCATCACCACCACTGCACTCACACCGGCAGCTCCGACGTCCACCGTGCACCAATCCCTTCTCTGCTGCCCTCGATTTCCCTCGCCATCAACGGCACAGCCCACCGCTGCCCTCTCTGCCTTGTGAGTGTGCCTGCACCCTCGACACCTTCTCTAGCGACAGAAAAAGGCCAACGACGGACGGCTGACACCTGCAAACCCACCGACGGCCTCCTTCTTCACGTGTCGACCGGCCTTAGAGTTAAATATATATTGTGGATATTTGCGACCTCATAACGCATCATTGCCACTGCACCACTGCACCCACAGTCGCAGCTCCGACGTCCATCGTGCACTAATCCCTTCTCTGCTGCCCTCGATTTCCCTCGCCATCGACGGCAAAGCCCACCGCTGCCCTCTTTGCCTCGCGAGTGCACCTGCACCCTCGACGCCTTCTCTAGCGACAGAACAAGGCCAACGACGGACGGCTGACACCTGCAAACCCACCGACGACCTCCTTCTTCACGCGTCGACCGGCCATAGAGTTAAATATATATTGTGGATATTTGCGACCTCATCATCTCTATCTTGTGTTTTCTTCCGGTGTTTCTTTTGAAATCTGATGCGAAGGAAGTTATTATTTTGATTATCATTTTAGTGAGAATAACTCATCTTATTTGTGAATATTATTGGTATATTTGTGAATTTATTGGTTAATATCTTTCTATGCACCTTATTAATTTGTGGTTAGATTTATATTATTTAATATTTTGGTAGTAGATTATTTACCACATCACACACCATGGCATATCCCAATTGCAAATGATTGAGGTCTTCTATTAAGGTTTTTCTGAAAAAAAGAGAAATGCTGCAGGTGCTCCTTATAGAGGAAATTTCATAGGTAAAGATGAACAAGAGGCATACCAACTATTTAGCTAAATCATGCTCTTATGTTCAATTTTAATAAACCAAACCCTTGAAGGAGAGGGATTTATGAAGTCAAAGCCACAACCAATAGAGTTGGCATAGAGCTTATAACTAGATAAGGTAGATCTCATATCCAAGAAATTAGTTGAGTTGATTAACCAACAAAAGGTTTCACCACCCCTTAAATCAAATGTTTATGCTATTGAATGTACTCCACCTCCCATGACTCCTTCCTATCCTAAGGAATATGTGATCTACACCAACCATGTCCAACCTATGCATACAAATGCGTTATATCCTTATCATCCCTCGTACCACTAAGATGTCCAACCCATTGAGGGTAATCCTAAGAGGAAGCCTTTTTCTCAAAAATAAGTTCTAATCAAATTCCAAGTAGGATTGGTTCCTTCAATTTTAAATGCATCAATGGTTCCCTCAATTTTAAATGCATCAATGGATTAGTCATGTTGATGATTGTTACGACTTGAGCCTCCACTTGAGTAGAAACTTGAGTCAAATATGTCAAATCCCAAGATCTAAACATCCATTGCATAGACATAAAGCATTCATCACACATTCATAGTGTATCACATCACATCATTTATAACTAAGTGAAGAAAAGAAACTAATTGAAACGAATAAGAAGAAATAGAATCCATCGTAGCCATCCGCATGTCCATAATCACTAACTTAAAAAAACTGGAATAAATGCTACTAAAAAGGAATGCTACTACACTACTATAGAGTACTCAATAGAACTAAGAAGGGAACAAAATTGAAATTTCGAACTAAGATACTACAACTAGGGTGCTACACTTGGACCAGCATCGTTAGCTTGAGCAGCCACTTGATTCGATTGCGTAACACCAAGACCTGAGTGCAGAGTCCAAAAAGAAACATCAGTGAAAAGCTGAGTAAAGTAGTAAAACAACAAAAGAAGAACAAATAACTAAGCAAATGAATAGGAGCAGTAAATGTGGGTAGCATCCTCATTTATCCTTCTTTTTCCATTTATAATTGTATATTCAACCTACCTTCCCATATTTTCATCTTAAATCCTAGTCAGTTTCTTGGAATGCTCGAGAAGATCTTGTCACGGGATCCCAGGAGATAAAGTTGATGTAGTACACCCTTTTGGTAAGAAGATTACCTGTAATTGCTCAATTACCTAGTTAACTGCCCTAATGCCATGACAAAGGTAGAGTGGTGACCACGGACTATATGATACACATGTAGGAAGCTAACTTGCACTAGCATATGATCAATAGTTTCCACTACCGACTATAAAAGAAACAGTAACAACTTCTCCAAATAGTAATGTATACCCTGCATCTTGCTACTCGGTTGGACAAAATTGGCCTAACCAAAAGTCGTAAGGAAGGCTAGCTTCCCCCTAGACTCGAGGTCGTAGGGTGACCCGCTTACTCGTTGAACCCAAGCCATAGGGAAGGGTAGCTCCCTCTTGGACCTAAAGTCACAAGGTGGCCTGCTTACTTCCTAAACCAATCTCTTTTCTTTCACTCTCTGTACCACAAGGTGTACAACCATTCTCATTCATGTATTCATTTGTGTTCTCTCCATGATTTCACATTACATATAGAATCATATCGCCAATTCCCCGTCCTTTTATTTAATAACTATAATTATTACACAAGTTATGGCTCTCAATTATTTAGGCAGGAAGAGTCATATACTTTGTTTTATTAGCCCAGACATGCATGATCCATTTCCTAATTCAAATACTTCATTTAGTTGGCTCAAACATAAGGTACCCAATTTCTCAAGTCCACTATTGCATTTAATCAAACCAAATAGGCATGTTCAATTTATCAAGTCAATAGTTTATTTCATTACTTAAGAATACATATTTGTTAATTCAAGTCATCATTGTATTTAGTTAATTCGAATAGGTAGCATTGTTACTACATTAGTTATTCAAGTACCCAAGGAATTAGGTTTCATAACAAAACGGACTCAGTCACAGCAAGGAGGATAATTGAATCAATTAACAAGTTTAGATGACATCTAATGAATAACCCAATCGTACGACAAGGAGTACAGAGCTACTCTACCTATTGCTATTAAGGGGTCACGGTGACTTTAGGTAATCAGGTTGGAGGTTCTTGATATTTCGTGTGCCTCCTTGAAGTCTGCACTCTCTCTAAGCATCTATCCTAGGCCGAACATGAGTGATAGAAGGGGGTCAACATACAATGAGAGGCTAAATGTATTTTCAAAGACCATAACAATAATCAAAAGTCAACTTTAATGGCACAGGGAAGTAGGAAATGAAAAAGGAAACCAAAACTACCTTGTTTGGGCAAATCTGAGACCAAACAAACCTTAAACCAATCTAAAAATCCCAAGGGGATCGTCTAAATCGGCCATGAACCGATTCTAGACCGCCAGCTTAACTGATTCACATGAGCTACTTGCCCGCACTTGCTGAACCACGTCTTAGCCACGCATCATGTGCGCATTCGCACGCATGTTGCATCGCGGATCACCTCTCCAGACAATCTCAATCGTGTGCTTTCGCTGGTTGACACCTGTTGCCCTTTGCACCATAAGTTGTGATCAACATTAACCGATGCTCTAACCTGCACCGCTTCTTCTCACCTCAGTGCGCATGTCTCGCCTTTGGATCTCAATCCAATGACCCTAAACAACTTGGCCATGTGCCCTCTGATCTGCGTCACTCTCAACCTTGGCCAAGCTCCCTCACGATCAAGTGTGATCCTCCTCCCTGTAAGTTGCTTCCATGTGCCGTGCTCTCACTTGCTTGCCATACAATGGCGCATGCGAGCCTACTAATGAGGTGTGGCTCATCATAGCTAAAATGCCTAAGTTAAGCTAGAAACTAGGTTAAACACTATATAATTAACATAATAAATGGGTTAAGGGTGGAAATTAACAAAAATGGCCTAAAACAACAAATTAATGTTAAAAATGCATAATTAAGTCATAGTAATGAAATATTCTATTCACAAATATAGATTGATGATCCAATTGCCAATTAAACACATTTTTGAGCTCAAAAGTATAAATCAAGGGTTAAATTAACTTCTAAAATGTTCAATTTGTTGGTGCAAAGGCACCACGATCATTAATTTTGATGATAACAAAATGCTTGTTATTTAACATTTGCATTTGAGCTTAAGATTTTAAATTAATTGCAAATGGATACAAGTGTGGAGGAGGAGCTCAAGCTCGCATCCATGACAGATTGGAGGAGCCCGTTGGAGGAGCAGGAGCTTCGCTTGGAGTGAGAGCTTGAAGAAAGGAGATGAAGAATAGGATAGAATTGTTTTTCTATTTATGTTCTTTGTACTTTGTATCTTTTGTTTTTTATTTTTTATTTCCTTAGATCATATGTTAAAGAGCCCAAAGTAACATACCTTAGTCCTAGGATCACTTAAAAAATCTTAGGATACTTAGACAAACTCTTAGAGAACTTAGAAAACTAAAGTAGGCATCAGATAGTCTGATCAAACGTCCAATCTAGACATAAGACGTCTAATCTTAGACTTTAAGATGTCTGACTGTTTGATCAGACGTCCAAAACACTTAGGATGGGAACTTATTGTCTGCCACTTTGAGATGTCCAGCCCTTAGTCCAGACGTCTTAGAAGACATCTAAGAACTTTGTCAGACGTCCAACTAGAGGACCGTTGGTTTAACAAATCTAATCATTGAGAATTAACCCTTAATCTTCCTACTTTCACTTTCAAACGTCTGATGTAGACACATCCATGTAGACACATCCACTTTTAGCCTATTCATGCATATCTCTAGGTTTAAATATGCATTTCATGTTATAAATATTGCATAGCATGTATCATTCTGCATTTAGAGTGGTTGTATATAATTTAGGTTAATTGCATCATTTTTGTGTTCAGGAGAGAAGGATATTTATTTTGGAGCCTTGGATTAATGATCCGACCGTATGGATCTGATCAGGACGATGATCGGAGTCCAACACCTCCGAAATTGCCTTGATCGGAGTCTCGTAGCACCATATGCAATCCAAGGAAGATTAACGACCGAGGGACTAGGTGACACAATCCATAGCATCAAACGACAAATCTGCCACAGGGATGGATTCGAGACGAAGATTGCAGCCCAACGGCACGAAAATCGACTCAATCCTACCTCTGTAGCATCCCCTACAAAGGAATGAAAATGGATGGCCCAAGTCACGCCACGTGGAGCAACCTAGGCCGCCCATGCACAAGCATGCGCATAGCAGCGTGGGCGCGTGCGTGCGCGCAGAGGCATGTATGCACGCAGGCGTAGCGGTGCGAGCAGCAACGTAAGGGCGCGCGCAGCGACAGCAGTAGCGCGTGGCATGTGGGCGTGAGCGAGCGTGCGCATGCGACATGGGCACGTGATGCGCGCACCAGTGGTGTAACAACAGGGGTACATGAGCAGGATCTTCAGCGACGTTTGTTGTGGATCTTTAGCGACGTTTATGATCGTCACTAAATGTCCTATATACGAATTTGATTCTTTCTTCCACTATAAAAGGACCCCTTCCCCTCCCATTTTTCTTCATCTCTTCATTTCTTCCTCTTACCACCTCCAAGGCTCTAGAGAGAGCTTGTCCCAAGCCCGGGATGCTCCTTTAGAATAGAATCAAATATTTTCCCATCTCTCATCCCCATTCGTGGAGCATCCCGCGAGCATCCTCTCACCTTCCTTCGGGAAGAAGATCCTAGCCGCGATGCTATCCTGCCCCACCCTCCGTCCTCCGGCTCCGTCCTCGTTCGTCCTGCTCCTCATCACCTTCCTCCAGGCGACGTTAGAGCGAGTCATCCTCCGAGCGACCGTTGAGGGGGATTTCTCTCACCTATCTTTATTTTTCACTTTCGTAGTGTAGTTTTTCCACTTTCGTAGTTGTAACAAACCCTTGTTCATAAATAGATGATTGTTTCTCTCTCTCTCTTTCTCTCTCTCTCTCTTATATTTTTGCAAGTAGTTAAAGTTTTCATCAAAAAAAATTAGAAAAGATAAAAAACAACAAAAATAAATAAAAGCGAAACATGAATTTCATCAAACCAAACGTTCGTCTCCCCGTGTTCGACCGAGGACTTACTTTTCGAGTTTCGGTTACAAATTTTATTTGATTGACGTATTTTCTCGTGAATCGAACTACGATGACGGGTTTTTCCAAGACTCGAACCTTTCCGCGTGCAATCCGACTCTATCAACGTTCATAGAAATACCTAGACGTCTGATATGTAGACATTAGGCTAAAATCTGACCCTAATCAGACCTTATAGTCATTTGAGCCTTGAGAAATCCATTCCCGCAGTAAGTTGTGTTTCCAGACGTCTAGACCTATTGCTAGATGTTTGACCTGTCGTCTGTATAACTTAACACTAGAACCCTATTTCGATCTTGACAAAACAGGAAGAAGACCCAATTAGAATTAGACATCTGATTAGATTCCCAGATGTCATATAATTGATTCCCAGACATCTAATATTAGAAACAGACATCGGATAACTCTGTCAGAATCATTTATGACCCTGATTCCGGCCTGATTTGCCTTGGGATTATTCCCAACGGCTATAAAAGCCTTCCAACAACTGGAAGAGGCTTTTAAACTCTTCTTAGGGCCTCTATAAATAGAGATGGACCCTTGCTTTGTGAGACAACACCTAGCAATGCTATTTCCACATCATATTGTGTCCAAGACACCTTTAGAAGAGATCTTGCTCTCCAAACCTCTATCCACTCCTTGAGAGCATCATCCCAGCTGTGTACCTGCTCTCCCACCTACAAATACGAGAGCGTCGTCGTGCCATTGCATGGATCATCCGCGTCATTAGCCGACACACTTCCACCAAAGGGAATTTCCTATTTCCTATAGTATCTAGATTTACCATTATACTTTGTGGCTCTATAGGATGTATTTTTATTATCTTTGGTTGGGTATTTGCCTTGCGAGTTCCTGTCTCCCTCGCAAAACAAAATACTCCTCATAGAGAGGAAGGGTTTGAGGTACGCTATCCTCATTTAAGTAGCATAGTGGTAAGAGGTTGTACTACCCTCGTTGAAGTAGTACGTTAGTGGATTTGATCTACTAAGTTGATCGGGAAATCCTAAACCTCTCGGTTTAGGTGGTGGTTTTTACCCGGATTTGGGTTTTCACCTAAAAATCCCTTGTGTACTCTTGTGATTGCTTTTTTGTGAGATTGATTATTTTGCTTTCGCATTTTATTCCGTTTTATCATGCCAATCTCACCTCCTCCCGAGGGAACCTTCACAATTAAGCTATCATAAAAACCTTGTTGCATTTGGATACTAATAGGACCTTGCATTTAGAGTTTCACACTCAGGTACTTTAAATCATAACATTTCTTTACATACAAAAGTGTTAACGGCCTTCTTGCAACCTATAGGGACCTCTTTGAAAGCATCCAAAGATGTCTCTGTCATGATTCTTCTCACTTATGGGCTTTCTCATAATTTCTCTACCCCTTTGATATAAGGATTTCTCCACAATTTTCCCAACAGACTTGCGGTGGCATTTGGCACTGTAGCTCATGAAGAACACGAGTTGTAGCCGCCATCTATCCATTGACCCATTGATCTATTGGTTGATCTTCCACCAAGGATCGCGCGCATCTTCGCCTCACCTTCCAGATCCATCCAATGGTGGGTTTTTGGTCTAAAACTTCCCGCCTCTTCTCAATCTATCATCCACCGTCCATGCCCTAATCGACTAATCTCACCTCTACGGTGCACAAATCACTCCAATGCCTATAGAAGTATGGTCCCTGAGCTCGCGCGACGATCATCGACTTCCTCCCCTTGAGTTGGTCATCGTCCACATCTCCAATTCTTCTCTTTACCCTTTATCAGGGTCGTTTGTGACAGGGGCGACCATTTCTTCCTCAATTTCGTCGCCACAACAACCCGCTGTGGATCCAAGGACCCCATTCCTCGCTGGAGATCTCATCATCCCCCTTCATTGCTGTAGCGACCAGCTGCAACCCAGGCATCCCATTCTTCCACTTACCTAGGACTTTTAATGCTTTCAGCTATTAGATCTACTGCTTTCTAGGAGTAGAATTAATTAGTGAATTGATTGATTAGATTAGTTAGGAGTAGATTAGTTTAGATCTATTTCACCCTCTCTGATCAATTCAGATCAGAGAGGTGATTTTTCACTGCTGTATCAATCCACTGATCTCCTTAATCACCTCACACTCATTTCTGAATGTTTTCCTTGTATTTTATTCACCATTCACCCATCCATCGAGGCATCAAATCAGATCTTATGCTCTTGAGTATTTAGATATGATTTGAGTGCCAAACTTCACATGAGGGTCATTCCACTCGTTCCACTTGATCATAATGACCCTCCAATGGTTTGGAACAAAGTAACTCAATGGTTTTGAGAGATTTGAAGATTTGGGATTCTTTTTTAATGAATTTCAGTGTCCGATCTAGTTTTTTTTTCTCTTCACACTGTCTATGCTTCAAGGGAGAGATTAGATTAAGGCCTTTTGTGATTTTTGAGCTTTAGTTAGATTTGAATGAATCCTAGATCTATCAAAGATGGTTTGAGGTACTTCTGAATTGGGATTTATCGCCATTGAAAGCTTAATTTGCATTTTCATCTTACACTGTCTATAGTGTAAGATGGGGATCATATTAGTATTTTAAGAATTTTTGGGACTTGAAATTGGTTTCCCTTGGTTTTCAAAATGGATAGAAAAGTTTTTGAAACAATTCTTCATGGGGATTTAATCGTTTATCTCAGTTCTAGGATGCATGTTACATCCCAAATTTGAGATGAAATTTGAAATCTAAGGTGTTCATTGCTAATTTTGATACAAAGATATGATTTTAAGATGAATTTAAAGTATAATTAATTCTTATATGGCTGCTTAAACACTTATTTTTGGTTTGAATCTCCCATGTCAGTGATGAGAAGCTCATAATTGTCTCTAATTACCCCTAATTAACTAGTTTTCCTAGTTAATTAGTTAGGAATAGGTAAATATATGGGTTAATATTAAATAAGGGATAAAATAGTAAAGGACCTTAAAATAAGTTTAAAATGTTATATTATTATCCAATTAATATTATTAATAATTTAATTAATATCTGAACTCAAAATATTATCAGTAATTTATCTAATTAATGTGTTAACTAACTTAAGTATAATTTATACCTAAGTATGCAATAACTTAAGCAACCTTAATTAAATAAATTAAGCTAAAAAGGTCAAAAATGTAAATTTAAGGTCTAAATATAATACTTGTCTTATTTATAATCATATATAAAAAGTTGAAAAAGATTTAAATTAAAACAAACCTTGAAAACCTTAGTTTACATTTTAGTCCTTTTGTTTTATTTCAATCGAGTCCTTATTCTTCACTTAGGTCCTCAATTTTCATCACAAGTAAGTCCCTGAAAACCTCTTCTTCTGCTTGTTCTTCTTCTTTCCTTCTTTAGCCTCCTCGACGGCTGACGATAGGAGGTGCTTTCACCCACCGATCACCGCGTATTTGACGTCATTCCTTCCTTTCCACGCTCCTGGAGCTTATACTCACCATCCCCTTTTCATCCACTGGTCTTGATGAAGCTGCAATCCTATTTTAGGGTTGAAGATAACCTCACCGGCGTCGGAGAAGACGCTGGTGGTTACTTCACTCCTAGACCTTTCTGCATCTAGATACACCCTCCTCCTCAGCCACTGCAACTTATAAATACCACTCCACACCCTCGATTTCAAGAAGTTAGCTCCCTTCCCTCTTCTTCATTGAGCTAACCGATAGGCTATTCTTTCCAAACTCCAGCGACCTTCCTCCGCTTCCTCTATCTTCCTCCATCCACCTTTGCTTGCTCTGGATCTCTGCCGACATCAGCCAAGTCTTCTGACGCAGTGCTGACACTGGAGTTCCTCTGCTTCACTCCACCACACCCGCCAAACTTCTTTCCTCAACCCTCTGATTTCCTCCTCTATTAAGGACCATCGATGGAGATCTTCTACCCCCTTCATCCAGGTAACAGTAGATTAGGTAAGTAGTTTAATTAGAGTAGTTAGTTAGGTAGATTAGATAGGCTTAATGTCATATTTCCATTCATCTTCCTCAGCTCCGGCGTGCTCGTTGAGCTTGTCTAGAGCAATCTTTTGTCTTTTTAAATCATTGATCACCTTCTTTAATCTTTTATGAACATTTCTATCACCTTAATTCACTAATTGGATCACCTAGTCGCCTAAACCACTTCCACCTTCACTAGCTGCTTTCGCTGTTCATGGCAGAAGTAGTTGAGCCTAATCCACCTCCATTGGGGCCCTCCACCACTTAACCATCACTTAAGGGCCCCTATCCTCACTTTAATTTAAATAATAACCATTTATAACCTAAACACCTAATTTCATTTAATCTCCTGAGCTTGCTGTCAATGGCGGCTCAAGAGGAGTTCATATCACTAATTAACCATCTATAATCCATCGCCACTTCCTTTTGACTTGTTTTTTCCACTCAATTGAGTGGGAAGACAGGTTCTGAGCTTAATCGAATTCAGAATCTGATCACTAGGAATTCGATGCATAACTTTCAGTTTAATGGTTAATTGAAGAAATTAATGTGTTCCTGAGGTTCCTTGTAACCTTAGGAAGCTTTCCAAATCTTCAATAGCATGTTTTAATGTCATTTTTACATTTTTAGCCTTTTTCTAAACTCATCGGAGCTCTGGCGAGTCAAATAAACTCTTCAGCCCATAGAACTGTGCGTGAAGCTCCAGATCAATTATTTGAAGGTTATTGATCATTCTGAAGCAATTTATTTGAGGTTTTAAGGCCTGGAGCTCCTGTTAGGCCTTTGACTTCTCCAACTCCAGCAAAGTTGGAGATGACTGTTGGTTAGGGTTAAGCTTCATTTTAAACGGTCTAGAAGCATCAGAAGGATGCTCTATGTTACGAATGAGGCATCAGATGGGTTTTTAAGACGTCTGGGAAGTGGCCCAGACGTCTGGAACCATTCCCATACATCTGGTAATAAATTTTTGCGGCGTACGGGGTTGCATCTGCGCGCCTGCGCGTGCAGATTGAACCCGCCGCTCTTATTCCTCCTTTTCTTCTCTCTCCTCCTGCAGGCGCGCAGCTCTCTTCTCTCTCTCCCCGCGCGACCTTATAAGGCCCCCTCGCCCTCTCCCTCACCTCATCTTCTCCACCTTCCTCTTCTCCTTCTCCCTGCCAGTGCGAGAGCGTGAGCGAGCAAGGGAATGGCGGCAGCAGCGGCCGCGACGAGAGTGCGGGAAGGAGGGTTGCGAGCGGAGGGGGGAAGCTCAACCGCGAGGGTTCGAGCTTGCCGGGGCAGCTAGAGCCGGCCGGTGGGGGAGCAGCGGGCGTGGGGTGTCGCGGAGGGGCTGCTGCAGCTCGGGCAGCAGGCGGACGGGGCGCGGCGCGGCCGTGCGTCGCGGGCGGAGAGTGAGTCGGGCTCTAGTTCTGGAAAATTTTCCAGAATCAGACGTCTGGGCTTACGACCAGACGACGGTGAAGACGTCTGGAGGACTGTCCAGATGTCTGACAAGTAAGATATTTCTATCTCCTTCCTTTTTCGTGTGTACGACCATGCAGCCGTCCGCTGCGACTTCATCTGCGCTTTGTCGTGCTGAGAGTAGGAGTTTGTGTGCGCAGGTTGCACTCGGGAGGGCACGAGGGCTCGCCATCCCATGTGAATCAGACATCTGGCCGCAGTACCAGACGACGGAGAGGTCCTCCAAACGTCCGAGGTGACCATCGGACGTCTGGAAACTGACTTCAGACGATCCAGCGAGCTTCTGGACGTCTGAAGGACTACGCAGAAGAAGGTATGGCATGATCGACATTTTAAGACGTCTAGAAGAAGTTCCAGACGTCTAATTTTGGACAGACTCATCATTTTTGGCTCATTTAGGGTTTGTTCGAAGTCCGTTTTCCGTGTTTCGAGTTACGTTCTTTCCAGAATAAATTCCTCTACCCGTTTACTGTAATTGTATACCGTTCTGAGAAACTCCTTGGGATTGATTCTTGTGTTAGGACCCCGTTCCGTTGCAGTCTTGAGGGTTGCAGAGGCGCGCGGGATTGTTGACCACGCCCCCAGTACTCCCGGTTTCGCTGGTAGAGTGGCTTTTAATTTATTTAACAAAATTTGTTACAATTGTGGAACAATTAATAGAGTCTACGGCATTGCATGAACCCTAGGACTGAGAAACTAGATTGAATGATAGATCCTAGGGTATTGCATGAAACCTAGGATTGGAAAACTAGATTGAATGATAGATCCTAGGGTACGGCATGAATCCTAGGACTGGAAAACTAGTAAAATATATAAATATTGCAGTCTTGAAAAGTAGAGAGGAAATAATAGCTGCCTGTAAATTGATTAACAGCAGCCTGTTATGAATAAATAAATATGATTGAGAACATGGGTTGTATGAACGTAAAACTGGAACGGTGAAACCTAAATGGCCAAACGAAAAGAACATGAATCCTACGGGGAATTAGGAGTAGAACTCCTAGAAAGAGAATAGAATGGAACTGAGAAAGTGGAATAGGGAAGTGTGTTGTCCATTGGGTACGTGGTACCAAAGAGAGCACACCTTACCTCTTAGTGTAGAGGGGAGCTTGCCGCCTTCGGGTTGAGACCGGGGTGGGTTTGGCCACTGTACACCGACTTGCTGGCCCTCGCGTACACAGTACCGAGGAGAGCTACTAGTGTAGGGAGAGCACTAGCTACCGCACGGGCCCCAGGGTTCTGCTAGCCTCCTACTCCTTGTACTTCTTTATTATAAGCTTCATGTTATGTACATATTTGTTGTTCTACTGTTGTGGTGGTGTATACTGTAGTAGTCCCTTTTCTTACTGCTGTATTTTGTTACTGCTAGTTATATTCATGCTGAATGTGGTTTATTTTACTGCTCTTTTGGTTACTTCCTCGTTGAACGACTAGATCTTGGGATTAGTCAAGTCGGTCCGATTCTCGTGTCTCGTAGGGACTCGGGAATCGGGTCGTTACAAGATGGTATCAGAGCAAGGTCGTCCCGAGAAGTGAATCAACTGACTGGAAAATAACCAATTCACGTGTCTGTGACTAGAGTAGCCACCACAACCTTTCTTTTGGCATGAGCTCTTAGACTTTTTCATTAGATATCATTCCATATTGACGTGTTTCCGTTTTGTTTCGCGTCTCCTTACAGGAGATGCCTCATCGCGGGACTATTGAGGTGGGCCGCGGGGTCGGCTGAGGAAAGGTCGGCGAGGTGGGCGTGCTGCTGTCGACGCCTCAGTGGACCAGCCACTGCTCCCGGGCATTCAGGCCCAGGACTTTGCCCAGCTGATACGGGATATTGTGCGAGAGGAGCTCCACCCACCGCCCCGAGCGCCTCTCCCTGGGGTTGCGGAGGGGGAGTCCTTTGTGGGACCACACGATGACCGCGGCGCTGGACACGGGGGAGGGGATGGGCCGCCACCGCCCCCACCTTCCTCCGACACTTCTGTGCATAAGGCACCTTTGCCTGGAGGTGCACTAGCATCTCCACTGCAGCGCCACTTCGAGCTCTTCGGGAAGTTCCGGAGGCTGAAGCCCCCCTCCTTCAAGGGGGATGAGGACCCGACCGAGGCAGAGGACTGGCTTGAGCAGCTCGAGAAGGTTTTCGACACCCTTCGCCCCTTGGTGGAGTGCCGCGTGGCCTTTGCCACGTACCAGCTGGAGAGTGCGGCACACAGGTGGTGGAGGGCTGTCAGGGGACAGGAGAGGGACGAGCCAACTTGGGGCCGGTTCGTCACCCTCTTCTGCGAGCAGTACTTTCCCCAGATGTGGCAGGACCAGAGGAGGCGGGAGTTCCACACTCTCCGCCAGGGGACGATGACCGTGAGTGCATACCGCACGCGCTTTCTGGAGCTATCCCGCTTTGCAGCGACAGCGGTCACCACTGAGGAGGAGCGCCTTTGGAGGTTCACCAAGGGGCTCCGGCTTGCGATTCGGGGGTATGTCAAACCCCTGAAGCTGCCTACGTTTTCGAGAGTGGTGGAGGCAACTATGACCTACGAGGAGACCAACCCGTCTGCGCGAGACACTGACGGCGGGCGGAAGAGGCCCTTCCAGCCAGACTTTTCACAAGGCTGGCGAGAGAGGAGACACGTGGCATCCGCAGGAGAGCCGTCACCTTTTGCAGGGCCATCAGTGGCCTTTGGGGGCCCTCGACAGGGGCCAGTCGCCAGCACCGGACCCCCGCCCAGCCGACAACAGGGACCCACTGAGGGCGGGAGTCGGGTTCCCCTCTGCTACTAGTGTGGCCAGCCGGGCCACATCAGGAGGAACTGCCCGTCTAGGGTAGGAGGTCAGCAAATACTTCCCGCACCGAGCACTGGAGGGCGCGCAGGAGGCCGCGGTTCCCAGGCGCGAGGTGGACAGCAGTCACAAGGAGGGTACCGGCCAGCACCTACCCGTCTGACGCAGAGTGTGGCTGCTTCGTCTGCACCGAGAGCTGAGGGGCGTATCAACGCCCTGACACACAGGGATGCCAGAGCTTCGGGATCGGTGGTGGCAGGTATGGTTTCAGTTTCCGGCAGACTCGTTTACACACTTTTCGATTCCAGAGCTATGCACTCGTTTGTCGCAGCCAGTTTCGCAGTTAGTTTGGGCCAGTATTATATGCTATTAGAGAATCCGTTCGTAATCAGAGGTCTGAGTGGTCAGCTGTTTGTAGCTGAGGAGGTGTACACGGGTTGCGAGGTCAGTATCGAGGGACATAGTCTGCCAGCTGACCTGATTATGAAACAGATGGAGGACTTTGGCGTAATTCTGGGGATGGACTGGCTGTCCGCTTACCACGCTTTGGTGAACTGTTTTGAGAGGAAGATCGTCTTCTCCATACCGGAGTTGCCTTCTTTCGAGTTTCACGGACAGCCAGTGGACAGAGGTTTCAGGTGCATTTCGGCACTTCGGGCGGCAAGACATTTTAGCCAGGGGTGTGAGGGCTTCCTAGCTTGTGTGGTGGCAGAGCCCAGCCCTGTGGCAGACTTCCAGAGCATCCCGGTGGTCAGAGAGTACCCTGACGTGTTCCCAGACGAGTTACCGGGACTACCGCCCGAGCGTGAGATCGAGTTTGAGATCTCACTAGTACCAGGGACCAGCCCCATCTCCACCGCACCATACAGGATGGCACCACTTGAGCTGCGAGAGCTCAAGTCTCAGTTGCAGGACCTCTTGGAGAAGGGCTTTGTGAGGCCCAGTGCGTCTCCCTGGGGAGCCCCGGTACTGTTTATGAAGAAGGATGGTTCTGGATACACTGAGACGACGTAGGCTGTATGCCAAATACAGCAAGTGCGAGTTCTGGTTGAGGGAGGTGACCTTCTTAGGTCATGTGATCTCTGGGGACGGCTTGGCAGTGGACCCAGCCAAGGTCGAGGCAGTGCTCAGGTGGGAGAGACCGCGTTCAGTCACTGAGATTCGCATTTTCTTGGGACTGGCAAGCTACTACAGACGGTTCATCAGGGGTTTTTCACAGATTGCGCGTCCTATGACGCAGTTGACCCGGAAGGACGTGCCCTTCACTTGGACAGACGCCTGTGAGGCGTGTTTTCAGGAGCTGAAGGAGAGGTTGACTTCGACTCCTGTGCTCACCATCCCTGACAGTAGTGGAGGGTTCGTTGTGTACACGGACGCCTCCCTGCAGGGGTTAGGGGGTGTGCTCATGCAGAGGGGTCACGTTGTCGCTTACGCTTCGCGGCAACTGAAGCCCCATGAGCATACCTACCCTACCCACAACCTGGAGCTGGCAGCTGTCGTCTTCGCGCTGAAGACTTGGAGGCACTACTTGTACGGTGAGACCTTTGAGATTTTCTCAGATCACAAGAGCCTCAGATACCTTTTTGATCAGAAGGAGCTCGACATGAGACAGAGACGTTGGTTGGAGCTCCTGAAGGACTATGACTGCAGCATTTCCTACCACCCAGGAAAGGCCAACGTGGTGGCTGACGCCTTGAGCCAGAAAGCGCCCGCACACTTGGCCTGTTTACAGTTACAGAGTTGGAGCCTTTTGGAGGAGGTGGGCAGTTGGCGACCCCTAGAGTTACGGGGGCACTGTGGGGCAGTGACTGTGACACGACAAACTAGGCTAGAACTGATAGACGGCGTCATCACAGGACAGATGGCCGATCCGTACTTGCAGTCCTTGCGCGACAGAGTACTGTCAGGAGACCCAGGGGACTTCTCTTTCACAGACCAGGTGCTGTGGGGACGGTTGTGCATTTCCAAAGACGAGGAGCTGTTGAGAGAGCTCCTGACTGAGGCACACGGTTCCAGGTTCACCATACATCCCGGAAACACAAAGATGTACCATGACTTAAGACGCGAGTTTTGGTGGAGGGGGATGAAGCGGGATGTGGGTGAATTCGTGTAGCAGTGCTTAATGTGCCAGCAGGTGAAGGCCGAGCATCAGAGGCCTGCAGGGCCGCTACAACCGCTTCCATTGCCAGAGTGGAAGTGGGAGAGCATCACCATGGACTTGGTGGTGGGCTTACCTGTTACCCAGCGGGGACACGACGCAGTCTGGGTAATAGTGGATAGACTGACGAAGACGGCGCGATTCTTGCCGATCCGAGTCACTTTGGGACCAGCACAGTTGGCAGAGAGGTATATCCGGGATGTGGTACGACTACACGGAGTTCCGCGGGACATCGTATCCGACCGGGATACCCGCTTTACGTCCCAGTTTTGGGCTGAGTTTCAGCAGGCCTTGGGGACGCGGTTGAGGTTTAGTACAGCTTACCACCCCCAGACGGACGGACAGTCTGAGCGCACGATACAGACACTTGAGGACCTTTTACGTGCCTGTGTACTGGACTGGAGGGGCTCTTGGGAGGAGCACCTGCCCCTGGCAGAGTTTGCATACAACAACAGCTATCACTCGAGCATCGGCATGGCTCCCTACGAGGCTCTGTACGGACGGAGGTGTACGGCACCCTTGAGTTGGGTTGAGGTGGGGACCAAGTGGGAGGTTGGCCCCAGGTTGATCCGGCAGAGTCAAGAGGTAGTCGAGTAGATCCACAGGCGACTCCGCACTGTCAGGAGCAGGCAGAAGAGCTACGCGGATCGAAGACGCAGAGGGGTGCAGTTTGAGGTTGGGGACCACGTCTTCCTTCGTGTTTCGCCCATGAAGGGCCTGCAGCGATTTGGGGTGAGGGGGAAGCTCGCACCGAGGTTCGTGGGGCCCTTTGAGGTCCTGGAGCGGGTTGGACCCGTTGCTTACAGACTTGCCCTCCCTCCTCAGCTTTCTGGTGTACACGACGTGTTCCACGTGTCCAACCTCAGGAAGTACGTTGCCGATCCCAGTCACGTCCTGAGTCACGAGAGCATCGAGATGGGCGACGACCTGACCTACCCCGAGCGGCCAGTACAGATTCTTGACAGAGCCGTCCGCAGTTTGAGACGAAAGCAAGTACCCCTGGTGAAGTTTTGTGGAAGAGCCAGCGGTATGAGGAGGCTACCTGGGAGCCTGAGGCGGCAATGCGGGAGCGGTACCCGGAACCCTTCGCAAGTACGTCTTTTCAGACCGGCTTCGGTCCTCTTTGAGTTTGTTATGTTTATATATGTTGTTCTTTTCGGCACCCTAGTTAGCGCAAGTTTCGGGGACGAAACTTCCTTTGAGTTTGTTATATTGTTACGAACGAGGCATCAGACGGGTTTTTAAGACGTCTGGGAAGTGGCCCAGACGTCTGACCAGACGTCTGGAACCATTCCCAGACGTCTGGTAATAAATTTTTGCATCGTACGGGGTTGCATCTGCGCTCCTGCGCACGCAGACTGCACCTGCCGCTCTCATTCCTCCTTTTCTTCTCTCTCCTCCTGCAGGCGCGCAGCTCTCTTCTCTCTCTCCCCGCGCGGCCTTATACGGCCCCCTCGCCCTCTCCCTCACCCTCATCTTCTCCGCCTTCCTCTTCTCCTTCTCCCTGCCAGTGCGAGAGCGTGAGCGAGGGAACAGCGGCAGTAGCGGCTGCGACGAGAGTGTGGGAAGGAGGGTTGCGAGCGAAGGGGGGAAGCTCAACCGCAATGGTTCGAGCTTGTCGGGGCAGCTAGAGCCGGACGACGGGGGAGTGGCGGGAGTGGGGTGTCGCGGAGGGGTTGCTGCAGCTCGGGCAGCAGGCGGACAAGGCGCGGCACGGCCGTGCGTCGCGGGCGGAGAGCGAGTCAGGCTCTGGTTCTGGAAAATTTTCCAGAATCAGACGTCTGGGCTTACGAACAGAAGACGGTGAAGGCTTCTGGAGGATTGCCCAGACGTCTGACAAGTAAGATATTTCTATCTCCTTCCTTTTTCGCGTGTACGGCCATGCAGCCGTCCGCCGCGACTTCGTCTGCGCTTCGTCATGCTGAGAGCAGGAGTGTGTGTGCGCAGGTTGCACTCGGGAGGGCGCGAGAGCTCACCATCCCACGTGAATCAGACGTCTGGCCGCAGTACCAGACGACGGAAAGGTCCTCCTGACGTCCGAGGTGACCATCGGACGTCTGGAAACTGACTTTAGATGATCCAGCGAGCTTCTGGACGTCTGAAGGACTACGTAGAAGAAGGTATGGCATGATCGACATTTTAAGATGTCTGGAAGAAGTTCCAGACGTCTGATTTTGGACAGACTCGCCGTTTTTGGCCCATTTAGGGTTCGTTCGAAGTCCGTTTTCCGTGTTTCGAGTTGCATTCTTTCCAGAATAAATTCCTCTACCTGTTTACTGTAATTGTATACCATTTTGAGAAACTCCTTGGGATTGATTCTTGTGTTAGGACCCCATTTTGTTGCAGTCTTGGGGGTTGCGGAGGCACGTGGGATTGTTGACTACGCCCCCAGTACTCCCGGTTTCGCTGGTAGTGTGGCTTTTAATTTATTTAACAAAATTTGTTACAATTGTGGAACAATTAATAGAGTCTACAGCATTGCATGAACCCTAGGACTGAGAAACTAGATTGAATGATAGATCCTAGGGTATTGCATGAAACCTAGGACTGGAAAACTAGATTGAATGATAGATCCTAGGGTACGGCATGAATCCTAGGACTGGAAAACTAGTGAAATATATAGATATTGCAGTCTTGGAAAGTAGAGAGGAAATAATAGCTGCCTGTAAATTGATTAACAGCTGCCTATTATGAATAAATAAATATGATTCAGAACATGGGTTGTATGAACGTAAAACTGGAACGGTGAAACCTAAATGGCCAAACGAAAAGAACATGAATCCTACGGGGAATTAGGAGTATAACTCCTGGAAAGAGAATAGAATAGAACTGAGAAATTGGAACAAGGAAGTGTGCTGTCCCTTGGGTACGTGGTACCAAAGAGAGCACACCTTACCTCTTAGTGTAGAGGGGAGCTTGCCGCCTTTGGGTTGAGACCGGGGTGGGTTTGGCCACTGTACACCGACTTGCTGGCCCTCGCATACGCAGTACAGAGGAGAGCTACTAGTGTAGAGAGAGCACTAGCTGCCCCACGGGCCCCGGGGTTCTGCTAGCCTCCTACACCGACTTGTTAGGCCCACTGGGCAAACAAGGGTGGTCAGGCGAGGGTGCGCGGACTGTGGAGGGGTTGGACCCCTGTTACTGAGAGGGTTCTGCCCTATACCAGTTCCGTGATGTGTTTTAAGCGCACCCGTTAACGGAAACGACTGACCGCGTGCCAGTGCGGGGTAGCTACCCGTGCGCTTATCGTGTGTGCCGTAGTCACCGTAACGTCTGTCAGCGACCTTGGGGTGGTTGACTGAGGGTAGGACCACCACGAGGGACTCTCCCGGCTAGGAGAGCACCAGGTGTTACTTCTACTTTTCGGAAAAGATTGCAATCAAGATCGTTCCCACGAGGAACATTCGAGATCAAGTGAAGGATCTGAGAAATAAATAAATCGTGAAATAATAGAAAGACGTAAATAAAGGAAGTAGAAATATAGCAGCTACTGTACACTCTACTGCTTCTTTAGCTTTTAGTTGCCACTCTACTCAGCGTTTCTCTGACGTGTTGCACTCGTTACTTTTCAGGACCAGGTGTTGAGCAGCCAGGGTCAGCGGCTGCAGAGGACGCTGGGCCTAGTAGGGTCCAGTAGAGTTACCCGTAGTTCTTTTTGTATTTTTCTTCCACTGTAGTGAGTAATTTCCTTGTTACTCCTTGTACTTCTTTATTGTAAGCTTCATGTTATGTACATATTTGCTGTTCTACTGTTGTGGTGGTGTATACTGTAGTAGTCCCTTTTCTTACTGCTGTATTTTGTTACTGCTAGTTATATTCATGCTGAATGTGGTTTATTTTACTGCTCTTTTGGTTACTTCCTAGTTGGACGACTAGATCTTGGGATTAGTCAAGTCGGTCTGATTCTCGTGTCTCGTAGGGACTCGGGAATCGGGTCGTTACACTCTGAGACCAATCCAATTGATCAATCACTGAGATAGACCTTGGTTTGTTTTGTTGAACAAACTCACGTAAGATCTCAGGCGATAGGCTTGGAACCCTAGGAATCCTAATTGAAACATCCTTCTGAGGTTTTGCATCTATTCCTTTGGTGAAAGAGAAGTTAACTAAGGCATTAATTTCATCTGAAATGATTTAATTTAGAAAGTCAAATTTCAAGGTTTAATGGTCAACTTTAAGTCTGATTCATGGATTTGGGATTCAATAAGAAGAATTGAGGAGTTCAATTTGTTCCTGAGATGTTTTTAAATGATTTAAACTCAATCTGGTTGAACTCTGATCGATTTTATAGAAGAATTTGATTTATGTTCAGTTTGGGTTATTTTTGAATCCAAACTGACGATAGTCAGTTTTTCGTGAAATTTAAATGAGAAATCTACCCAGATAGATCCTTAACAACCTCTAAAGGTTGTTTGATTTGATGAGAAAAGTCTCTAGCTGTCTATTGGATTGAACAGAACTTGAAATGAAGTTCTGAAGCTCTTTAGTGAAGCTTTTTAGCTTCTTCACCTTCCTGAAGCTTCTTAGATTTCATTCCCTTCACCAATAGCTGCGGAAACACCTTCTGAATCTCTTTAGCACCTCATCTGGAGGTCAAAAGACACTTTGCAGGACCTTAGAGCCAAAACACTACTCTACAAGCCAGTTGGCCGTGATGACCCAGACCCTTTCACCCTTCAAATCGAAGAGCTAAACCTTCCGTAAGTATCAAATTGATACTACAATCATGTAGAGCAACCATAGAGCTTGCCAGCGAGCTTTTACTTGCTCGAATTGAAGCTCTGTGCTAGTTGGAATCATCAACTGATGTCTGGTCTGGGAGAGGAATGGTTAGTCCCACATCGGCGAAACAAGAGCGCCTGCCTTAGTATAAAAGTAAAAAGTGAATATGGCTATGCAGTCGTTAGCGCAGGGTGCCGGAATGAGCATATGGGTGTGTGTGTGGGTGCGTGTAGTGTGCGTACCTGGGTGTGTGTGCGCCTGTGGGCGTGCGAGTGTGGGGTCGTGAGGGCGTGTGCATGTGGGCCTGGGAGGCCGTGGGTTGGAGAGGCTCGAGACTATGCTGAACTGGAAATAAACCAAACCGTATAAAAACGAGGCTTCGACCCAGTAGTGTCTGGTCCCACCTTGAGAGGGGTGCTGTGTATCCCTGACCGATCCAAGTCGCCAACCTAAAAACCTAATTTTTGGTTTAGACAAAGGATTCAAACTGGTTTGGTTCAACTCAGCTGTAAAGGTTCAGAAGAGTTGCAAAGGAAGAGAAGGGTTGAAAAGGAAAAGAAGGAGAAGAAGAGGAGAGTTCGCTGGAGTTGAATATAATAAACAGACAAAAGAGCTAAGGAAAGATAGCAAGTAGAATAAAAGGAAAGATTAAGAAGAAGAGATGTATAAGGGAAGAGCTCGAGAAATGAAAAAGATTAAGAGAAAAGTAAAAAGAGAAAGAAAAGAGAGTGAGAGAGAAAGGTAAAACAAGAAGAGAAGAAAGGAATGAGGCTGAAGACAGAGAAGAGTAAATAGTGGTTTAACTTCTTGTATTCTACTAATTTCTTTTTGAGCGTAATGTTGTAATAAGGCATATATTCATTGGAATTACTTTTTCTTGCCTTAATCTCTTGTAAATAAGAAGAATTAAAAGAAATAAACATGTTTACTTATTTGTAAAAGTAAATCATATGTGTAAATGTGTTTTCCTTATGGAATTTTGTATATTTTTCAATTGGAAATCCTTAAGTAAAATAAATATTCTTAAAGTAAATTTAATTATAATTCTCATAAGTAACTTAGGATTTAGTGGTGAATTTAAATTAAGTTATGCCTCCCAGCGAACGACTTAGACTCAACTAGTTAAAAAGAAATAAAATCTAAAATATTAGGTTAACTTGACCCTATACTACTCAATCGACATAAATTTAGGTTGACCTAAGTTACTTTCTTCTACACATAATTAAGCATAATTAACTTAATTAACTGTGTTGAGAAAGTTAACCACCAGTTAACACATCAAAGGCTTCATAGTAGCTGATGGGAACACCATCATGAGCCCTAACTAACCTAATTTGGTCTGATAAAGTTGATAAAAACTCTTACATAACCATCAAAGGGTCCTATGTGTATACTTTTCTATTTTGAGAAGAGAAGAACATAGGGTTATTTCTATAATTTTTACTGCATTTCATAAATACAGAATAACCACGAGGTATTCCAGGAGATAATAAAAGGTCAAATGGTCATTAATGTCTAATAAGAGGGTCCATGCAGACAAAAATGGGTTTTCACGCATTTCGAGAATTAGTGGATATTTGAAACCTTAATTTCAGACTCGCTTAATTAACTGAAGTTCTGGTTAGGTTAAAATTCACCTAAACCTTATAAAAATAATATAAAAATATTATATAAGTTTTGGTACCTTTGATTTGATCTTTGGAACCCATTTTGACATAAAATGGAACCTCAAACGGAAAGTTGCCCTAATTTGGGCTTCTGAGAAAATTATCCAGTCAAACTTGGTCAAAACCAAAATCTGACTTCACCATCAGATTCCTTGAGTTTAAATTAGTTTTGTACCAAAATTTGAGTTCAATCAGAGATCATCTTGACTTAATTTTCATTTTAATCCAGTCCTAACTCTTTTTCTTTCAAATAGCCCCTCAACTTTCGAGAAAATTGCACACCCCTTAACTTCTTCTTCTTCTTTGCAGAATGCCCCCTGCCGCCATTGGCGGCCTCCATCCAAAGAAGGTAAGTTTTAATCAGGGATTTCTTCCTGATTCCTCAGTGAAACCCTTCCAAAATTGGAAGGGAGACTCCTAGAGAGATCCACTTCAATCTGAGCTTGATCCCACCTTCCAAAACTCGCCCAAGAGTTCATGCGAACTCTTGGAAACCCGAAGTCCTAAACTCTGATTTCGTGAGCTTTTCAAGCTTGTTTCCAAGCTTGGAAGCTCACTCAATGGCCTATAAAAGACCCCCCTCGCTTGCCTTACTTAGCGAGTTTTTGAGCCATAAATCACTTCCTTTCCCTTACCTCCGGCTCGCTCCGATTTGTCTCCGACGACCCCCTTCCTCTGGCCTCTTCATCGGCCGCCACGTACAATAGGTAGCCAGTTCTTCTTCCCCTTCGCATTCCATGTCACACCATACCTGTAAGATGCCCTCAAGCCCTTTGCTCGTCATCGTCTTCTTCCTCGGAGCTTTCAATTCATCTCCGGCGCCGGTCAATCAGAGCCAGTGCTTCCTCCATATTCCCGTCGTCTGCTAAGCACTTCCTTCGACTCCTCATCATCTACTCATCATCACCGCACCTCCAGACTTCAATTCCAATCACAAATCCACCCGCATCACCTCTATCTTTACCTTCGCCGGCATACCTCTGGCGACCTCGACAGCGCGCCACACATCACCAATCCGCCTACCACCGGTCCTAAAAGCTTCACCGATTCCATGCGAGCAAAACCCCTCAAGAAATTGAGGGGATTGCTGTGTCCATCACTTCCCCGAGCACCACCACCTTCACTCTCACATTCCGCTTTCGCCACACTCTCATAGCACGCCACCGCCACCACTGCACTCGCCGTGCTCTGGCGAACCTTCTGAGCTATTTTGACGTGGCCGAAAGGCCTTATTCTCTATTTCAGGTTCCATATCAGAGCTCCGCCATTGCGTCATCTTCTCCGGTGTTCTTCGCAACCAGGTCGTATTCTTCATCGAGACTACCTCTAGGTCACGCGGATGACTTCCAGGACTTCACCCAGGTCCTCAATTGAGACCTTTGACCATGCCTGTTGCTTCAATTGGATGAGACCTCCAGCTGCTACTCGCGCGAAGAAGCCGTGGGAATTTAGTCCCACATCGTAGATCTTGCAGCTACGTAAGTGGGATAAGGGGAATTCCTCCCCTTACCCCATCGCTCGGAAACACGAGGGTCAGATCCCCTTTACCCTCTCTACCCGCTTACCCGCCTACCTCACTCCTCGGTCACCACCCACGTCGGTGACCCTAGTCCCTTACTTGGATCCGGATACCCAAATATCGACCCGTTTAAGCAGGTTAGAGAGAAAGAAAGAAAAGAGGAGGGGAGGGGGGTTTTGCTCTCTAAGTAGTTGCCCCATGAGACACTTAGTCGCTAAAGAAGTTGAGAGAGCCCTTATGCGTGAAAGAAGAAGAAGAAGAGTTGAAGAAGAAGAACGAGAGGCACTGTAGCACAACATCTATTAAGACATCTGAGGCATGATGCTGTCATTTGATTCTGCTGGTTCTACGTTTCTATGGCAACATTGGTTACTTAAGTTGAAGTGGAATATCTGATTGAGTTTATTGTTCATTTATTTGAGATAATTGTGACCTTAATTTCAGGGGTTAATTGGTAATTTAAATCACCATTTTACCCCATTCTTTTTGCACTTTGATACTGATTCTCATATGTGTATCATTTTTAAAGGAATTTTGGTTATAGTTGCTCATATTTATGCTTATAATTATAATCTTTGAGATTGAGTTATCATTATTTACTCCATGTGTTCGACCTCGAACTTCACATTTGATTTTGAGTTTATAAATATTATCTGTTATCGAGTGATTGAGGCTTTACTACAACGAAACGATTTAAAAACTCCGCTTTCGCATGCTCAACCGTTGCTACATTCTATGGATTTTAATCCTTAATTGTGGATGATTTTTGGATATAATGGTTTTTTAGGATAAATAGTACCTATACCTTGCTTTTCCAGGTCTGAATGGACATTCACTTGCCTTAGATCAGACCTACAAGGTCTGATCTAGGCTTCTATTAGCTGAACAAACCAGCACAATAGTTGACTGCTGTAGTAAGCATTGGTTAACAAATTTCAAAGTGAATATGGATTGATTTTTAAAGATTCATTGAGCTACTTGATGGCATACTATTAGGACCTTTTGTATTAAGCATTCTTATATTGTGGAGGGTTTAATTTGGTCTGAAATATGTGTGAAAATCATTTTAGAATCCCTTTGTTAGCAATTTAAGATATATTATCAGTCTAGAATCAAATGTGATATAATTCAATGCTAAATTCATGCTTTAGAGCTTGAATCTATTTCAATTGATATCTAGAAGTGTATAAAGCCTTATTTCTATTTTCCAACACATTGAATAACTTTCTGAGGCTTAAATTCATGTTATAACTTTCTAAAAAGCCACTATCAATAGCCATAAAAGTTAAAATCTGACCAAAATGTGAATTTGAGGGAATTAAAGTTCTAAATTTTGTGTTTACGCTTGATTTGGATTTATACAGTTTTTTGAAGGTTTCCACTGTCCTACTCCTTTTTTCCAGTAGTTGTAACTGAAATAGTGGTCTTAGGTTCCATGTTTTAACACCCTTTGAAGGCCTTCTTTGGATGAGCTTGTAAATAAATAAAAATCATAAAAAATGAAATAAACTTGTCTTAAGTAAGATCATGTAACGATCCGGTTCCCGAGTCCCTACGAGACACGAGAACCATAGGGACTCGGGAACCGGACCGACTCAACTAATCCCAAGTCCTAGTCGTCCAACGAGGAAGTAACCAAAAGAGCAGTAAAATAAACCATATTCAGCATGAATATAACTAACAGTAAGAAAGTACAGCAGTAAGGAAAGAAACTACCACAGTATATACCACCACAACATTAGAATAACATTCATAACTAAATATGAACTACAGGTAAAGAAAAGTACAGCGGAAACAAGAACTACTCACTATACGGAACAAAAAGAGGTACAAGAAACCGTGGTAACTCTACTGGACCCTACTCAGCCCAGCGTCCTCTGCAGCCGCTGACCCTGGCTGCTCAACACCTGGTCCTGAAAAAGGTAACGAGTGTAACACGTCAGCAAAACGCTGAGTAGAGTGGCAACTAAACTAAAGACAACAGTAGAGTGTACAGTAGCTGTTATGTTCGATTACTTTCTTTATTCACATCTTTCAATTGTCTCACTATTTCATTTATTCCTGAGATCATTTACTTGATCTCGAATGTTCCTCGTGGGAACGATCTTGATTGCAGTCTTTTCCAAAAAGTAGAAGTAGCACGTGGTGCTCTCCTGGCCGGGAGAGTCCCCCGTGGTGATCCTACCCTCAGTCAACCACCCCAAGGTCACTGACAGACGTAACGGTGACTACGGCACGCGCGATAAACGCACAGGTAGCTAACCCGTACTGGCACGCGGTCAGTCGTTTCCGTTAACGGGTGCGCCCAAAGCACAGCAGGGAACCAGTCCAGGGCAAAGCCCTCTCAGTAACAGGGGTCCAACCCCTCCACAGTAACCAAACCGGGGCCTTGCCCCTCCACAGTCCGCGCACCCTCGCCTGACTACCCTGGTTTGCCCCAGCGGGCCTAACAAGTCGGTGTGGGAGGCTAGCAGAACCCCGGGGCCCGTGGGGTAGCTAGTACCTCCCTACACTAGTAGCTCTCCTCGGTACTACGTACACGAGGGCCAGCAAGTCGGTACAGAGTGGCCAGTCCTAACCCCGGGTCCCTGGGGCGGCTGGCTCCGCTCTGCACTAAGCAGGTAACAGGTGCTTCTCCTGGCACTACGTACCCAAGAGACAACACACCTCCACATCTTTCCTTCTCAGTTCTATTTCATTCTCTTTCCTAACTCCCTGTAGGGTTCCAGCTCTTTTAACTCAGCAGATTCAGGTTTCACCCTTTCAGTTTCACGTTCATACAACCCATATTCTCAATCATGTTCATTTATTTATAGCAGGCAGCTGTTAAATCAATTTACAGGCAGCTACTATTTCCTTTCCACAGTTTCCAAGACTGCAATATCTATATTCATTTCACTAGTTTTCCAGTCCTAGGATTCATGCCGTACCATAGGATCTATCATTCAAGCTAGTTTTCCAGCCTTAGGATTCGTGCAATACCCTAGGATCTACCGTTCAATCTGGTTTCTCATTCCTAGGATTCATGCAATGCCCTAGGTTCTATTAATTGTTCCATAATTGTAACAAATTATGTTAATAATTTCTAAAGCCACTCTACCAGGTACAACGGGAGTAATGGGGGCGTGGTCGGGAATCTCGCGTGCCTCCGCGACCCCCAAGACTGCAACGGAACGAGGTCCTATCATAAGGATCAAACACAAGGAGTGTCTCAAAATAGTGTATAGCTACTGTAGACGGGTAGAGGATTTAATTCCGGAAAGAACGCAACTTGAAACGTGGAAAACGGAACCCGAACGGGCCCTCAACGGGTTGAAAACGACGGCACTGTGCAAAATCAGACGTCTGGAACTTCTTCCAGACGTCTTAAAAAGTGGATCAGAGAATTACCTTGTTCAGCGTGGTTTCCCAGACGTCCAGAAGTCTGCGGGGACGTCTGTCCTAGCTCCTAGACGTCCGATGGTTACCCCGGACGTCTGGAGGTCGCTCCCGCCGTCTGGTACTACAGCCAGACATCTGATTCGCGTTGGATGGCGAATCACCGAGCCTGCGCACACCCATCTCCCTCCCTCAGTACGGTCAGTCGACAAGAAGGAAGAAGAAGACGGAAAACTCACCTTTCAGACGTCTGGACAGTCTTCCAGACGTCGACCTCGCCGTCTGGCTATCAGCACAGACGTCTGATTCTGGAAATTTTTCCAGAACCAGGGCGCGACTCGCCCTCCGCTCGCGACGCCGCCCGCGTCGTACCTCTTGCTCCTGCTGCTTGAGCCACGGCAGGCCTCCCGCATCGTTCCGCGCCCGCTGCGCTCCCCGCCGGCCGGCCCTGGCAGCCCCGGCGAGCTCGCCCTCACGGCTGAGCGTCACTCTCGCACGCAGCACCCCCTCCGCGCTCACTGCGGCCGTCGCTGCCGCAGCAACCCCGCGCCCGCTCTCGCGCTCGCTCTCGCGCACTGGAAGGAGAAGAGGAAAGGGGTGGAGGCGACGGGAGAGAGCGCGTGGCCTTTTAAGGCCGCGGGAGGAGGAGAGAGAGAGACTGCAGCGGCGAGAATCTGCAACCGCAGGAGCGAATATGCAGTCTGCGCGCTCAGGCGCGCAGACGACCCGCGCGTGTCGAAAATAACTGATTTCCAGACGTCTGGAAACGATCCAAGACGTCTGGTTCGACGTCTGGATGTGATCCCAGACGTCTGGTCCGACGTCTGGGCCACCTCCCAGACGTCTTAAAAGACGTCTGGGACACGTGTTCGTAACAGATCAGTTATTTATTTAAGTGTGGGTGGAGTTTCAAAGTATTCCGAACCCCCGGGCTGGTACAATATACTAGTCGACGGTTTGGTCTACTATGAAATTCAATAAAAGAGTAATATTCAAAAAAATCACCAAAAGAAATTCTTCCTTCATCTCACCTTTTCTCTCTCCTCTCCTATCTTATTAAATATAAAAACGCTATAAAAATATGAACAAGCCAAAAATTGAATGAAAATACCATGTATATAATATTTATACTTATAAATATAATTAAACACTAAGCTACATGTAAATATTGTAATATGTGTAAATACTGTACATAAATAACTTATAATTATATTATGTATATTTAAATAAGTATTTAGGATGAGTTATTGTATATATAACTTTATTATATAATTATATATTAACTTATATCAGATTAAATGTAGGTAAATTAAGATAATTATTAATAAGTATCTAAACTTGTACAATAGTATCTATTACTGTACATACGTATCTAAGTATTTATTACATATCCAATTATACTTGTACATTGATTTATTTAGCTATTTTATTGTTGGTAATTAAGTTATTAAGTTAATTAAGTAAATTATTAAGTTAAAATAAAATAAATTAGGAAATTAAGTTATTATTGAAGTAATTTATATTGTATACTTGTGTATTATTATTTCAATTATCTTTAACATATTTGTAATATATTTATACTATATTATAATATTTATACCTTAAATATGTGCATATCTAATAAAAACATGTATATAAATGTACATAAATTACAATAAATGTTCTAAAATAAATTAAAAATGTTTAATAAATACCTTATTATATAAATTAACTATTTATAAAGTCAATTGCATTATTAATTTATTAATTTGTACATTAATTAAGTAATTAAACCTTAAATTAATGTGTATTAATCACTAACTTTAACTAATTTTTATATATAATTAAATAACTTGTTTTTATAAATTAACTATACAATTAAGTAACCCTACATAAGGGTTTTCCAAATATATAATTTAATTGGAAATAGGAACCAATTTAGGCTCTCAATTCAAGGCCTAATCTTGGTTTCCAGCACACGTACTTGCGCACCATTTCTTACGGCAACATAGTGTCATATTGTGCACTGATGAATGCTCACACTCGCATTTAAGTGAACATGTATGTACGTCGAGCAGTCGTTAACGCTCGACGCACATACATGCCATCAAACTCCTTTATATCTGCCAAGCATTTGAAATGAAATTGATTTGTGGGCTGGGAGTCTGGCTTGCACAGTGTTGGGCCTGTATGAGCCTAGTTTGGGCTCAAGTGAAATTTGATAAAAATATACATAAACAAAATGAGAACTGAGCTTAGTAGTGATCTGGTCCCACCTGTGAGGGTGCTGTGTGATGTGTTAATTCTCAACACAGTTAATTAAGCTAATCAGACTTAATTATGTACAACAGAAAGTAACTTAGGTTAACTTAAGTTAGTGTTGGAAATGTAGTATAAAGTCAAGTTAACCTAATATTTTAGATTGTTTAGTTCTTTTTTAACTTGTTGAGTCCAGGTCATTCACTGGAAGGCATAATAGTAAACCTAATTCACCATTAACTTCTAGAGATTAATTACTAACTACTTAATTTACTCAGATTTATACTTAAAATACTTTAAGCACAAGAGTAATTATACAAGATATTTAACAATAAATCATGCAATATTCCATTAAGAAGAAACATCATTACAAGAAAGATTTGTCAATTAAAACCAAATGGAAACATTGTTTATTACAAATTTCTTACACAAATATAAGGCATAAAAAGATTTAAAAGAGTCTATAATGCCTTTTACAACAATTAAAGCTTGGAAATATGCTAATCAGTAGCTTCAGCCTTAAATCAGACATCTAAAAAGAAAATTAGATAACTTAAAAAGTAAAATTGGACTTCTGATGCGTAAAAGAGATTCCTGATTTCTTCTCTTAAGTCATTCATTTCTCTCTTTATTACTCTATCTTCTCTCTTTTCTTATTCAAACCTTACGAGCTCTCTTTCCTTTCTTTACTATGCTCTTTCTTCTCTTTTCTTCTTAAGCCTTTCTCTTTAATCTTCTCTCTTCTTCCTTTACTTAATCTCCCGTTCTCTCTCCTTTAATTTCACTCCTTAACCTCTTTCTCTTCTCTTCTTCCTTATCCTTCTTAACTCTTTTCTTTTCTTTCTTAAGTTCTTCCTTAACTGTGTAACTTACGCTCCACACTTAGCCGAATTTAGCATAATTAAGCCCATTAAGCTCTTTTTAATCCAAAATTATGTTTATTTAATGGGCAGCCTGGCCTTTCGGGAATACGCAGCACCTCAGAGGGGTGGGACCAGACCCTACTAAGTCAGGCCTAATTATTTATTAGGTGGATTTTCGTATTTTTAGCTCATGCATAGTCGCGCCCCATTCACAGGCCCACACACGCCCATACCTGGGTCCACATGCACAGGCATATGCCTGTGCACGCACACACACACAGGCACGTGCACATGCACGCGCCCACAAGAGATTCTTTTCTTTATGCCCTGCACTGATGGCCAAGTGGTCCAATGTAGGATTTGGTAATATACTAACGCAGGTGCTAGAAGATCCCCAATGTGGGACTTTCTCAATAACTTCAAGCTGATCTTCTAGTGAAGATTTCGGCCGGTACTCTGGACTAAATCGGTCGAGCAAAGGCTCGATTGATAACTCTTGAGGAGCTCAACCTAATTACAGCATCAATTTGATGCTTGGGTCAAGTTTGATCCTTCTATTCACTGAATGAACATGGCAACTTTGCCATGCCTGCTAATGCTTGCAGAGAAGAGGTAGCAGGTCCATCGACTTGCAGAGAGAGGTTTTGCCCTTAACTGAGGGCTTGAATGCCTTCAGTGATGCATTCTGCATCAAATGGAATAGGTTGGAAGTCTAGAAGAGGCTTCAGGAGGAGAAGTTGAGAAGCTTCGTTCTGAAGCTTCAAAGCTTAGAATTAAGCTCCAAATTGGCCAACAGAGAGAAATCGACCTCAAGAATGGGTCTAAATCGATTCAACAGGCTAAAAACAATCGATCTGGGCAGGAATTGGATTTAAAACTCATCAGAAAACATCAGCAATAGTATTGGGTTCAAATGAACCCAAACTATACATCTAGTGAAATCTCAAATAATCCTTAGAATAACTCAATCAAATCATTTCAATTGCACTCTAAATCATCCTAGAAATCAATTTAAACCATGAATTTAGAGAATTAATCAATTATTCGTCGAATTGAACTCAGGTTTGCCCATTTTCCATTCAGGGTTGACTTTCTAGTTCAGGCCTTCGTAGATCAAATTAAAGGAATCATTAGACTTAGTTCAACCCTCAAAATTGATTCAGCACATCAAATCTAGGTTTTGGGCACTCAGACACTGTCACCTGAGCTAAGAAGTAGCCTTATTCGTCAGAAAACTCTAGAGATTCTCAGATTAATTAAGGATCATGAATGAATTCTACAGGCTCCTCTCATGCTTCTGGACCTAATCTCAATGTTTAAACCCTAGCAGGTTTGTCTCTCCAACTCCACTGAAGTTGGAGAAGACAAAGATCAACTAGGATCTTTAGACATCAAAACACAATAATAATCACCAAGTTCTGATCTTGAGATTAAATGAAGACAATCTGGAGATTCTCAAGGACTTCCAAAGGCTGAAGCTGAGAAATGGGATTGGTGAGCTCTAGTGAACTCAGAAATGGATTCAAGGGTTAATTCCTTTGTGAAACAAACCATGAATGGTTTGGACAAGCTCCTGAGGTCACAAGGAACCTCAAGAGATCAATAATTTCATCAATTGATGAAGTTAACACTTAGTTCATCAATAACTCAGTGAAACCTGAGCTCTGAGTTCGATAGAACTCATGAACCGATCTCCCTCTAAATTGAGTGAAGGGAATAACAAATTAAGGTGTGGCGATGGTACTTAGGTGTTCAATTAAGCGGAAGACTCCTTTGAGCTCGCCATTGACAGTGGCTCAGAGGTTGAAGTGAATTTTGGGTGTTTGTGCTATGATGGATTATAGGAGCAATTAAAGGTGTAGAAGAGGTCCTTAGGGTATCGAGAAGGTGTTGAAGGACTTGAACGGATGTGAAATTTTCTTGAACACCTCACCATGGACAGTGAGGTGTTCAGGTGAGTGTGTTGTGATTTAGGTGTTAAGGTGCTTAATTCGATGAATTCTAAGGTAGAACAGGGCCTTGAAAAGATGAAAAGGCGATGGAGGGCCCCTGATAGAGGTGTTATACGCCGTTGACCTTTGCCGTGGATAGCGGAGGTCGCCAGTGAAGGTGGAGTGGTTCTAGGAGAAACAATTGGTAAAGTAGTGAGGGAAGAAGTGGAACGTGATCGTGAAGGGTAGAGTAATGTGTTCAGGTGGTTGAGAAGGTGGATCGAAGCCCAGCGAGGCCGGACTTGGCCTCGTCAGAGTCGGAGAAGGAAGGTGATAAGTCTAAGCCACCTACTCCTACTCCTATTGTAACCTACCTAAATCTACTCCTAATTGTTAGCTCTAATTACCTGACAAAGGAGGTGAGGGATCTCGCCGTTGGCAGGCCAGGAACGAGATCGAAATCTAGAGTTTGGTAAGGAAAGCAACTCCAGCTGATCAAAGTGGAGAGAATCCAAAGTTGTGGCATGCTCAATCACCGTTGGCAAGGCAAAAGAGAGGAAGAAGAGGTGAGAGGCAACGCTCCCTCGGCAGCAACGCTTGAGAAGGAGAACGGAGATGCCAGAGCTTGTGAAGAAGACCTGCTGACCGGCTACGGTGTGGGAGAGAGGGAAGGGGGCCAATAGCATCAAATCGAAGGAGTAGGTAGCTATTTATAGGTTTCGCCAGAGGTAGGAGGGTTGAATCTAGACAGTTTTAGGTTTAGGTACATCCTAACTCACCGGCGTTGTCTCCGACATTGGTGAGCTTCAGCTCCTGATCTAATTAGGATTCCAGGACCATCCACACCGTTGGACAGAGAGAGGAAGGTGAGCCAAAGCTCGGTGGTCATGGCGATGAGGTTCAAACGCAAGATGACGGGTGATCGGGTGGTACGGTCACCGGACGTCGTGAGCTGTTCAGAACTGATGAAGAAGAAGAATAGAGGAAGATGACGCTATGCTCACAGGGACCCATTTGAAATAAAACTTAAGGACCTAAAGTAAATAAAAGGACTCAATTGGAATAGAGACCTAAGGACCTAAACGCAAACTAAGGTTTTCAAGGCTTATTTTAATATAATTCTTTTTCAACCTTTTATATGTTATTATAAATTAGGTAAATATTATATTTATGCCATGAAATTATGTTTTTGCCCTTTTTAGCTTTATTTATTTTATTGATTAAATACTTAAGTTAATTACATACTCAGGTATAAATATTACTTAAGTTAAATTAAATATTAATTAGGTAGCTAAATGTGTATAATTTGAGTCCCACTTATTAATTAAATTATTAATAATATAATTTGATGTTTAATTTAGTATTTTTAGTTTATTTTTGTGGTCCTTAATATTCTATCCCTTATATCATAATTAGACCCTAATTAGACATATTCTTAACTAATTAACTAGGGATTATAGTTAATTAAGGGTATTTAGGAGCCATGATGAGTCTCTCATCACTATGTATCCCATGAAAAGCCTGATTTGCCCATTAAAAACCATAATTTTTGTAAGTGAGGGCTCGAGCTAAAGTGAGTGAGGGAACAAATGAAAAAAGTGGTTAAGTGTTGAAAGCCCTCAGTGTGAAGACTTGAGAGTGTGTGCTGAGTGTTAAACCTAAAAATGACTAAGTGTTGGAGTTGTCCATGTGCATTGAGTAAGTTGTGTGTGTACATAGTGTGTATAGTGTGTTAATACGTGTATATATGAATGTGTAAATATGTATAGTATAAGTATAAGTATATACACTACTAGAAAAATGGGCTTTCACGACGCTTTGTTAGAGACAGTTTTGACAAAAACCATCGTATATAGGGGAATATATAGGCGACAGTTTGAAAACCTTCTTATTGATGATATATACGACGGTTTTAATTAAAACCATTGTGTATCACGATGAGTTATAAACTACGGTTATTATTATCATCATCGTCTATAGGGAATCAAATACATGACGATTTAAAACCGTTGTATATTTTACAAACACGACATTTTTATGAAAACGGTTGTATATATATATTTTGCAAAAATTTTTTGGGCAAGTTTGATGGCACCCTAAGCCGACATTAGACGACGGTTTTTGTTGCAATGCTTTGTCGGGCTTTTTAGATGAGTATAAGTCAGTCGCGTTATAGTATAGGTGACCAAGCGTTGATAACAAATAAGAATTTATTACTCAAAAACCTAAATATCTGAGGTCAAACACAGCAAGCAAATGGAATTTACTTACTAATCTCAAAAATATAATTGAACACTTAGAGTTACTCAAAACCTAATTCAGAATATAAATGCAAGAGTCTATGAACTAAAATTATAGCAAAAATAAAAGAATTAGACGTCTGATTCTATGATCAGACCTCTTAACTGATGACCCTTCTTTCTCTTCTTCTTCTTCTTTCTTCTTCATCCCTGGCTTTTTTCAGCTCTTCTATTCTTCTTTGACTTTGGCCGTCTGCAGCTCTTCTTCCTTGTCTCTTTCTTCTCTCGCACAGTGCCTTTCTCCTTCTTCTTCCTCTACCTTGCTCTTCTTTTTCTTCCTCAGCCGCACCTCTACTACAATGTTGCTCCTTCCCTTGGCTTCAGCCTTTCTTCTTCCTTTTGCTTCCTTGGCTTCTGCCTTGATTTCCTTCAGCCTTAGCTCTCCTCTGACTTTCTCTTCTCTTTGGCCTTCCTTCCTCTTCCTTTTTGCGACTAAGTGTCTTAGCTTCACCTTGCCTTAGCTACTCCTTCCTCTTCTTTCTTTTCTGCTTCATCCCTACGCATGCACACACAGAAGCAAAACCTACCCCATACCCTCTCCGCGCGTTTCTCTCTATTTCTCTCTTCGGTACGCTCTCCCAGAGCCGGGCAATCAGGTTGGGCATCACGCGTCCGGGTCCAGGCGCACCGGCATGGGTGTGGTGCGCGAGGAGTGCTAGTTTTAGGTAAATGGGTCTGGTGCCAGATCCGCGGGGGCAGGTCGTGGACGAGGCGTGAGGGCGAGGGACCTCACCCCTGTGTCAATTGAGGCGATTAGAACAAAGCATAAAATCAATTTATCCTATGCTCCGTGCTCGTGCGTTCACGAGGTGGGACTAAATGTCCCACCCGCTTCTGCACTCGCTCCCGTGGGAACTTTCTCGCCTAATTGGGGCAGCAAGGCTCCTTACAAAGCCACTCACTTGGTTGGAGACGTGCACGCCCACATCGCGCATCACCTGGGCTGGTTTTCCTGGACCACAGCAACCTGGGATGAAGCTCGCGACCTTCTTGCTATGTGCTTCAATGGCAGCAGGTGCTCAGATCTGACACACACAAACATGGCCTTGCATCCCCATTAAAACACCTGAGGAGCTTCGCCGTGTCTTGGCGAAGGTGGGATGGTAGGTGGCAGGCCGCGGGGCGGCCTAGGCTTGCATGCCTAGGTCACCCTGTGGCCGTGCTTATGGGTTTGGTCAGGGGACGTTTAGGGAGGTGATGGTGGTCGATGGATGGGTGGAAGGTGATCGGTGGATTGTGGCGGAGGTAGTGAGGTATCTGGCAAGGCGTGTGGAGATGTGGAGCGGTGGAGGCACCTCGCCGGTGGGCGGCCGGAGATGAAGAAGATGGCGGTGGACAGTGGCTGCGAGGGGTCGAAAGGGAAAATAGAGAGAGGGGAATTTAATAGGGGATAGAGAGGAGTAAGTCTAACCTAACTAAGTGGACGAAGGGGGAGAGTTGGCGGCTGGTTGTACCTGTTGTCGCCGGAGAAGACGGTGTCTAGTGGAGGGAGACGGCGACGACGACGGGGCTAGAGGTGCTCGCACGGGTGTTGCACGATGCGGAGGAAGATGGTGAGGGTGGCTTTGCCACTGGTAGTGTGGCAGAGCGACGAGAAAGACGAGGGAGGCTCGCGGAGCTCGTTGGACTTCCTGACCGAAGGAGAAGAAGATGCAATTGGGGTGGATCTCTGGCCAAGTCGAGCTGAAGAGATGCGGCCGGGGGTGAGGATCCTTTTATAGATGCTGGCAGGGGTTCTTGTGCTTGGAATACAAGCTTCTAAGCACAAGAGACCTTGCCGAAGATGGAAACCATTGGAGACCCAAATCTCTCGTGCGTTCGCATGAGAGATTAGGTGTGAATCAGAGATTAGGACCATGCTCAAATGGAAGGGAATTCCTCAGAGAATCTCCCTTCCAAGTCTGGGAGATCTCTGAGGAATCAGGGAGTACTCCCCCTCTATTCCTCGCCGGAGCAGGATTTCTCCCCATTAATGGCAGAGGGGCCTGCTTGTAAGAGTGGCGAGGAAGATAGGGGGTTCTGCGTAAGAGTTTTCAAAAGTTAGGGGTCAGAATGTAATTGGGTGGACTATTTTGCAAAGTAGGTCAAGATGACCTCCCCTTAGGTCTAAATTTTGGTACAAACCCAAATTGGACCTAAGGAATCCAATGGTGAAGTTGAATTTTAGGTTTTACCATGTTTGACTGGATATTTTACACAAAAACCCAAATTAGGTCAAATAATGAGTTGGGACCCCGATCTAGGTCAAAAATAGGTTCCGAAGGTCAAATTGAAGGTTCTAAGCCCTAGGGGATATTTTTCCATGAATTTTAGAGGGTTTAGTTGATTTTTATCCTGACCAGAACCTTGTTGAATTAAGTAGATCTGTTTTAGGATTGCAGAGTGTCATTTAATTCTTGGATTGCACAATAACCCATTTCTGACTAAACCAACCCACTTTTTATCTTATTTGAACCATTTGACCTATGTTTTGCCTCTGAGAAATCCCGTTTATGTACTGCAATGGCAAAATTACAGTTTTAACCTTTGTTTCATGTTTTCTTCTCAGAACATTAATTCCTTGAATTAGGCCCTTCTCTAGGTTATGTAGGAGCTACTATTATCTTTCTTAAGTTAAAATGAGATAGTTAGGGCTCATGATGAGGCACTCATCAGTTTTACATCAAACCATCATCTAATGTCCAATATTAACCCAATGGCACCTGATCCCCCAAACCCTCCCCTTCCTTTCCCTCTCATCTTCTCCGAACTCCTCCTGTCGCATCGCCCTCTCCTTGTTGGTAAGCACTCCAACTCCTCCCATGCCCGTCCTCCCCCTCCTCTAGCCCCCTACCCTCGTTGTCCTCCTCCTCCACGCGCACAACCATCGCTACCCCTGGCACCATTCGCCTCCTTGATAAACGTGTTCGCGTGGTAGAAATCAGGGTTTGAAGGAACCCATCGTCGTAGTCGCAAAACTTGATATCAAATACAATTTTATCAAAACTCCAAGGGAGTCCCGGGTCAAACACAGGGAGGCGACATTTACTTTGCTTGAAAATTGCACTTCGTTTTGTTTCTTTTTTGTGTTTTGTTATATTTTTTTTATTTTTGTTTTTATAAAGGTCGCAAACAAGATGAATCATAATATAGATGAAATCAAATATGATATATTGCATAAATGTCTATTACAATAATCTATGAAAGCAAAAAAGAGAGTAAGGTGAGGAGTCTCCCGAATCGGCTGTTCGGTGAGACGACGGTGCCTAGCGAAAGCTTGGATGGAGTTGAGGAACAGGATGACGAAGGTGAGATGCAGGAGGATGTCGGGTAGAGGAATGCTTCATTGAGGCTCTGAAATGATAGTAAGGAGGTGGAGGCGATCTGCTAATGAAATGGAGGTGGGAGTACAGCTCCAAGGCAACTTATGAAGGTGATGGGATGAGGGATGAATATTTGGTGGGATAAAGGAATGCTACACTAATAGGAGTCCTTTGGAGCTTGAGAGTAAGCTCTAATGGAGCTTTGGTAGGCTACTAGAGCTTAGGAGGAGGTGGGAGTAGAGTAGGTAGAGATGAAGAGGAATAGGGGGTGTAGGGGTGTTTAGATTGTGTAGGGAAGAATAAGAAATTCATCTAGAGGGCTGTGGTGACAGCTGCAAGCATCACTAAAGACCCCATGTAGCTGTCACTGAAGAACGTGCCCCCACCGCTCATGTCCACAGCTAGCCTTGTGCCTACAAGCAATTAGTGACAGCTGTAAGCGTCACTAAAGGTCTGCCCAGGCTATCGCTGAAAGTCCTCACCAACCCACGCCCGTCGCTGCTATGCTTGCATGCCCAACACGCGCCGTGTCACGCGCGTGTGCGTTGGCAATGTGATGCTGCGCTGGCGCTGCAGTGCGGGTGCACGGGCCGGTGCATGCATGTCCGCTCGCGTGCGCTAGTGCTGCCTCAATTGAGCAATTGGGGGGGCTTGGCGGGTTTCGAACCTGCACCCCTCCTTTGAGGAGCGAGCGCCTCACCTTTGTGCCAAGGCGATGGATGGTCGAGTGGAGGGTGAGGTGGCATTCGCCGATCGTGCGATCGTGGCCATTGGATTCTCATCCAATGGTCACGATATAATCTTGAGCTCTTCTCTTGTGAAGGTGAGGTGATGTAGAGCACCCCTCAGCCGTTGGATTGAATCCAATGGCTGAGATCTCTCCATGCGTGAGGCTGGGACGGCCGTAGTTCATGTCGAGCGATTTGGATGGCACCACATGGCGCCATCTAGACTGTCCATCTTCTTCTTCTTCTTGTAGAGGGTTCTACAGAGCTCTGATTGGGGTGATTTTCGTGTTAACGGACTGCGATCGTCACTTTGGATTCATCCGTATGGTCGGATTCTCCATCCAAAGCCCATAAAGATGCCGCACTACCTCCTGGCCATATAAAATGGAAGAATCAATGTACATAATACACAACTACCCTAAATGCCATGCAATGGATGTTATGTAGTATTTATAACATGATATACAATGCTAAGCCTATGAACTATCATAAATAAGCATTTTATCATGAATTCATGTGTGTTTATCATACCCCCATGCTTACCTTTTGCTAGTCCCTAGCAAACCTAAATGTTATGTATAAAAGTAGAATCAGGATTTGATTACTTAGGCAAAATTTGTCGATTACTTTTGAAAATCTCAACCCCAAGACCTAATTACAAAAACTCAACAGTGCCTGGGTGTCTACCAGAATGTAGACTGCCCAAGCCCTCACCTTACTTGAAAAGAGAAGATACACACTTTTTTATTTTTCTTCTTTTCTAATTTTTTTGTACTTTTGGAGTTTGAGAGTTCCGAGATAACTTTTTAAAGCTACCTGACCCGTTTAAGGCTCGAAAAGGACTCTAAGTGCTAAGCATCTAGTGAAAAGAGTGAAAGACTCACAAGCGGCCATTAAAACGGACTTCGGGTTTCTACGACTTTAAGTGACCTTGCCTAAAGGTTTATCTTTTCGAACGGTAGCTTTCTCCCTACTTTTATTTATGGAGTCAACATAAAGGTGAACCTAGTGTATATTTCCCCAGTTTATTCTACTTCTTCACTTCTTCCGTAAGTGTTTTAAGAATTATTGTGCATTTTTATGAGCTGGGCCTGGACAACCGGCCAATGGGTTGTTACCCACGGCAACTTGCCAGCTATACTCGTGTGGCGAAGTGTGGTTTCATTTGTTTATTTTTTTTCTTTTCTCCTTTTTCTATTTTTTTTTTTAAGTAGGTAAATTCCCTGATCTAAGATTTACCTAAAGGCAGTACGAAGAAAATGGTCTTGTGCTTGGACTCTGGACAACCGGTCGATGAGCTGTTACCACTGACAACTTGTCAGCCATACCACCCTAGACGGTTCATTAGCTACCCAACTTTTGAAGAAACCGCCGAAAAGTGAGTCAGTGCAAAAAGTGTATAGATGCTTAGGCTTAAAGTCCCTTCAAATTAGAGGGCGGGTTGATAAATCGTATACTTATCACCCCAATTTATTAACCAGTTTAAAATAGAATTACTTGGAAAGGACTCAAGACTAAGTCCACATTCGAGTGAACACCTGAGCTAATTAAGCCTGAAGACTTGAAGAGTCTAAGTATTCAGGTCCCAAAGTATCATTTCCTAAAGTTTGCAACTCCTCATGCCTAAGTTCTCGCCTCCTAATTCCTTTTTTTTTTTTTAAGATGAAAAATAGGAAATTACTGTTACTGCTGGCAAAAAGATTCATAAGAAATACCCATCCCCCATGCTTAGCTAATGCAATGTCCTCATTGTTAAGAATGAAAGCATGCAGGAGAGTAGAAGTGGAAGAATAGCACCTGGTTTCCGTGAGATTCTGGTTAGCTCGGAACAGTCTTTACACGTGCTGAGTTTAGTGCCTTCAACTAGGTGAGGTCCTCAATCAAAACATAACTAACATTGAAGTTGTAATAACATAATTTCCGGGCCCCTAGATATGGGTCCCGAAGAGTAAAATGGGCTTGCCAAAGAGATGATCAATGAAAGTGGTAAGCTAATGGTATAGGGAGAGCCCAAATGGTCTCCAATAGGAGTTTTGTTGATTCATTACATAGGAGGTGTGGGTGGATATAGAAGTTGTGCAATGGTTAGGAGAATAAGGACGATGAGGGTTTTGTGATGTGTCGGGGGTTTGTGGGTACCCTAACGTTTCAAGAGTTTCTCCCCAAATATCAATTTCCTTCTCACAATTAGGGTGCTTAATCCAACCATCCTGATCCTAATGATTCCCACCAAAAAGTTGAACCTCAAACTCTAAAAATTCAGGATGAGGACATTGTTGGGTTATAACTTGCTATGATTAGGAGGTTGATTAGGGAAGAATAGAGAAGTTACCTGCCCTGGAGTGGTTGACTTGCGTGGAAGATCTCCTCGTGAAGTACCTTGCAAAATCACAAGAAAGCAAACAAGGCAAGTTAGTGCTCAAAAATAAAAATATAGCAAGAGAATAGTGGAGATGTTTGTGGCAAATCCCCGGCAACGGCGCCAAAATGTTTATAAGTGGATTCGTTGTTGTTTAAGAGATGCGTCGTAGTATAGGACAAAATCACTCAAAATAGATAATATTTATACTTGAATGAAGTCTGAGGTCGTTCGCTGGGAGCAAATATGGAATTTTCGTGCTAATCTCAACAAGTAATGTAAATGAGCATAATTAATGATCACAATTACTCAAAACTAATATTCAATGTAGCACATGAGTATATCAAGAATCTATTGAGGTAAAAAGTCATCTAAGACAAAATAATGGTGATTTGAATCACCAATTATTAGCTTAGATACACATATAATAATTACTTAATGATCTAAATATGTGCAAAGTATCAACCACTTTAAATCAACACAAACTTTGGTGCATAGTGCACTCCATCTGACGGCTTAAGTCAGCCTTACTACAGTGTCAAGAGGATACTGTACTTCTTCTTCCTCTTCTCTCTCTGTGTGCCTCCTCTTCTTCAGCCTTCTATCTCTTCTCTTCCTCTGCTTCTTTTGCCTTTCCTCTTCTTTGACCCTTCTGATGCACAGGGGGGAAACTCTCCTCTGAAATTGACTAAGTGTTGCACAAGTGCTGGTGAGAGCAAAACCTCCTTGCCCTGCGCTCTCTCTCTCTCTCTCTTTCTCTTCTTCCTCTCTCAAGGTTCTCTTTCACACCCTCCCAGAGCCATGCATAGTATCGGGTTATTGGGTAATCGGTCTAGAGCGCACTCGGGACTAGGGCTGCCTACGTGGGGTAGCAGCCAAGGTGTGCGTGGGCATAGGTGGGTAAACGGGTCGGAGCCAGACCCGCGTGCTAGTGTCACGGGTGAGACGAGTGGATAAGGAGGACCTCACCCTCGTGTGTTAAGAGGCGAAGAGGCATATGCAGAAAAATAATTTATGGCACTGCTCTTGGTTTCCCACTTCCGAGGTGGGACTAATGCCCACCCCTTTTGCTCGCATGTGCTCGTGAATGTACTTCTACTCAATTAGATGGCTGCAGTTGATGAAGGCCTCAATCGAAGACTTGGGACGATTCCTGGAGGTATTCCACGTTACCTGGAGGTGGAGCTTGGATCTGCAGGTGACGAAGAGAGCTTCAAGCTTCACTCGAGCTCATTGTTAATGGCACTGGGGACCTGCTGACTTGAAACATAAACACGGCCTCGCGGCCCAATTAAACAAGCTCAGGAGCTTCACCATAGGGCATGGAGTGCGTTGGTGGTGGTTGTGTGGTGGATGGACGTGTGTGGTGACCGGACAGAATCGGGAACGAAGGCGGGAAGGTGGGTTGTTCAGCGGAGGGTTTGGATGGACAAGAAGGTAAATAGATTTTGTGCACGGAGGGACGACGGTGCTTGTGGGTGTGTCAGCGAGGCGGATGAAGTTGTGTAGCGGTGGAAATACCTCACCGGAGTGGTTGCCGGACGTAGAGAAGATGAGGGTGGTTGACGAACTCGAGGGGTTCTTTTTGGGTTTTTGGGTAGGAAACTAACCTACGATCTATAAGGGACTAATCTAACCTAAGCTAATCAGACGAAAGGGGAGGATTCTCCTTACTAGGGGTACGTCGACTCTGGAGAAGACGAAGGCTCCAGTGAGGTAGAAGTGGCGACGACAATGGGAAGGGGGATCCTGTTGGTACGGCCAAGAGCAAACGAGAGAGAGGAAGGAAATCCGACCGTCGGTATTGTGGTCGGACAACGAAGATAGGCAGAGGGAGTCATTGGAGCTTGCGGAGCTTCTCGGCCTGCGCGGAGAGAGGAAGGGGGTTTTCATGGTCGAGATCAAGATTGGAGAGACCGGCCGGCCCTGGGGATTCTTTATATAGGTAGTAGGGCGTCGGTTGAAGCTTGGAATCCAGGCTTTCAACCTTGGAAGGTCACTGGAGTTGGGAACCCACTCCTTTGAAGGATTCGCATGAGGATTTGGGTGATTTCTGGGGCTTCAAATCTAGCTAAAAAGGAAGCTAATTTCTTGACGAATTCCACTTTCAAATCTGAGAAAGATTCCTCAAGAAATCAGAGAGATCTTGCCAAATGAAGCTCACCGGAGTTGTAGGATTAGGTTTTAGGGCAGCAGGGACCTGTTTGAAGAAGATTACAAAGGTAGGGGCCTATTTGTAAGGAATTCAAAAGATGAGGGGCTATTGGAGATAAGGAAAGTCAGACTTGTATCAAATTGCAAACTCGGTTAAGATGATCTCAAATTAGGCCCAAATTTTGGTAAAAACCTAATTTGGACCCAAGGAATTCAATGGTGATATTAGACCTAGCTTTTGGCTAAGTTTGATTGGGTAATTTATGCAAAAAACTTGAATTAGGGCATAGGTCTGTCTATGACTCTGTTTTAGGTCAAAATAGGTTATGATGGTCAAATTGAAGGTACCAAACCCTAGAGAATATTTTTCTATAATTTTTAGAGGGTTTAGGTGAATTTTATCCAGACCAGAACCTCAGTAGATTAAGCAAGTCTATTTTTAGGATTTCATATGCCATTTAATTCTCGAAACAAGCGAAAACCCATTTCTGTCTGTACGGACCTACTTGTTAGACATTTAAGATCATTTGACCTTTAATTAATCCCTTTAAATTCCCGTGACTGTACTGAAATTGAGATATGCTATTAAAACTACAGTTTTACCCCTGTTTTACTCTATTTCCCTCAGAATGGATTTGAAGTGAATTATGGTCCTTTGGTTGTTATGTAGGAGCATTTATTCTTTGATTATGACTAATTATTATGACTAATTAAAGCTAGGTATGGCTGATGATGACGTTAACATCATACCCCCATGCTTAACTTTTGCTAGTCCCTTAGCAAAATCTTACAGAATTAACTCAAATTGTAGATCATATGTTTAGATCTCTGATGTGTGTTTTTTGTTAGATTAGGTTAGAATGCCAATGGTAGGCTTAGAGGTACTCAAGTACCAACCAAGATCCGAACCTGACTAGCTTTAGCCTTAGTCTACTACGAAGGTTTCTAAGGCCAACAGGAGCTAACCTAAGGTTCATTGGACTCCGCGGTTAAAGCACCCGTGCTTAAAACATGTTTAGCGCAGGTTCAATTTGCAGTGCATTTTTGTAAGAGAGGGATAGAAGAATTTGTGCATTTGTTGGAGAGTTTTCTCTCTCTTTTTCTTCTTTATTTGTAACTTCGGATTGACTTTACAACATGGTCTGTATTGAATTCCTACCTCCCACCATCAATCCTCGCAGGGTCCCTGGCTTTTGATGCTTCGAGATAGCATCGCCCATGGCAACCCCCAGAACCCTGGCTTTCGACACTTTGAGATAGTGCCGCCGATGGCATTCTATCGCTAAATTCAGGCCCTAGCAATCGACATTTCGGGATAATCTCGCCCATGGCACCTAAATCAGGACAAGGTGCTTACGTGCCCCCGGTAAGATATTTAGATGTCCTAGGAGATAAGAACCAAGGAGGCGATATGTTATTGCACATCTTCGAGGGGAATTTCCCGCCTCTCCGTGCTGGGAACTCGTCCAAATCAACTTGTGTTGATAAGCCGCTCCTAATTTAGGTAGCTTTTCAGAATAGAATTAACGCTTTTGCGTAATTTTAATAATTAAGCGTATTGAACCAGACTGTGTGTGAATTAGGGTGCCTAGGTTACCGAGTCCTGCATACTATAGGTCAGTTAACAAGGCTGAATAATCCCTAAGCCTTAAACCTAATACTTAAGCTTTGCATTTTCCTCAGCCTCTTGAGGAATATCCAGATCTTAACGGATACGTGAATTTTTAAGCCTAAAACAAGCCCAACAGGCCTAAGATCAGCACTCATACTAATCTCTGTGTCTCTTAGCACTTTTTGACTTTTAGTTTCTTCCTTTTGATTTAGTCTAGAACTTAAATAGATTCCATCATCTTTTACTAATGACTATCACTTTTCTTTCAAATTGTTGCTCCTTTTAACATTTAAATCACCTCCCTTTTCCTCCTCAAGAATGATATGCTTTTAATTCACTCAAAATTTCCTCCCTTCTCCAATTTTTTGTTTTTTCAATTTTTTATTTTTTTGGTTTTGGAATATGTGTTTTTTTTGTGAGAATTGTTTAGAACTTTGAATTTTTATATGTTTGCACTTTAACACCCCTCATGCTTAAGTTTTGCAATGTCCTCATTGTAAACGGATGGTATGAAACAGTTAGGGTTCAGGGATTAGAACATGATAATCGGGTGAGCGAATGGGTCGAGATGACTGTTGCAGATGATTTCAAGCTCTGATACAAGTACCAGAGGTGGAGTCGACTATTCTAAAACTGAACCCAAAGTGCAATAGACGTAAAGTACAAAAGGATAATCAGAAGGATCTGAGGTTTTTGGAATGACGGGTTACCTCCCATTAAGCACTAAATTCAATGCCTTCAGCCAAGCAAAAAGTGGTATGGAGAGGGAGTGGTCAAATCAGAGCAATTTTGTAGAACAAGCACCTTGATCAATAGCCTGGTTGGTCCAACCATGTGCTTGTTCAAGACAACAGGTTGATGATGCAGCCCAAACCTAATCAATTTGGCGGGTTGATCGATGTGGATCAAGAGATGCAGTGCCCACAACATATTGTGAAGCTTGAAAGGTTGTGGAAGTGTGAAACTAGGGTTTGGCTGAATCGGATCAGCCTGGTCAGAGTAGAAATCCTCAAATGACAAGGGGTCGATGGAGGATGTAGGAATCTATTACGACCTGGCTCCCGAATCCCTACGGGACACGAGACTGGACTGACTCGACTGATCCTAAGACCTAGTCGTCCAACGAGAAAGTAACCAAAAAGCAGGAAAGTAAACCACATTCACTATGCTTAGCAACTAACAGTAACAAAAGTACAGTAATAAAGAAGTAAAACTACTATAGTATACACCACCACAACAGTAGAAAAGTAAACGGGTTCAGGAATATAATGTTCAAAATGAAAGAGTACAGAAGTGAAATAAACTACTCGCTACAACTAGAAAAGGAGTACAACAGAATGCTACAACTACTGGGCTCTACTGGGCCCAGCACCCTCTGCAGCCGTAGGCTCTGGCTCCTTAACACCTGGACCTGAAAAGGGTTATGACTACACGAAATCAGCGAACGCTGAGTAGAGTGGCAACTAACTAACTAAAGCTGTAAAGGTGGACAGGTAGCTATTATTTTTCAATTTCTTTCTTTCTTTAACTAATTATTCTTTCTTTCACCACTTGGTTTATTTATCAGGTCTCTTTCTTGATCTCGAATGTTCCTCGTGGGAACAATCTTGATTACAGTCTTTTCCGAAGAGTAGAACTCGCACGTGGTGCTCTCCTGGCCGGGAGAGTTCCCCGTGGTAGTCCTACACCCAGTCAACCACCCCACGGTCACAGACAGACGTAACGGTGACTACGGCACGCGCGATAAGCGCATGGGTAGCTACCCTGCACTGGCACGTGGTCAGTCGTTTCCGTTAGCGGGCACACCCAAAGCACAGCACGGAACCAGTATTGGGCATAGCCCTCTCAGTAACAAGGGTCTAGCCACTAAGAACCAAACAGGGGTCTCGCCCCTCCACAATCTGCGCACTCTCGCCTGACTACCTTGGTTTGCTCAGTGGGCCAAACAAGTCGGTGTAGGGCGACTAGTTGAACCCCAGGTCCCGTGGGGTGGCTAACTCTCTCCCTACACTAGTAGCTCTCCTCGGTACAGTGTACACGAGGGCCACAGAGTCGGTGCAAAGTGGCCAATCCTAACCCCAGGTCCCAACCCAAGGGCGGCTAGCTCCCCTCAACACTAAGAGGTAACATGCGCTCCCCTTGGTACCACGTACTCAAGGGCCAGCACACTTCCCAACACATTCCCAGATCCATTCCATTTAATTCCAGGAGCTCATCTCCTAATTCCCTGTAGGGTTTATGCTCAAATTCCTCAGGCCATTCCATACCAGGTTTCATCATTTCTATTTCCATTCTCAGGTTACACACATGCAAATTGTAATTCTATTGTTCACATTCCTATATTCAGGTTATTCACAGGTAGCTCATATTTCCAACATTCACCTTTTCATTTCCAATTCATATACAAGCAGCTCATATTATGTCATTTCACGGTACGACCGGAAAGTTACATTCAATATTTAACTAACACAAATATTACATATTTCGCAGGCTACTGTATTCATTTACAGGCAATTGTTCTCATTCTATCTACCCATTCAAGACTGCAATTCATTTATTCAATACAGATATTCCAGTATTTCTAGTCCTAGGATTCATGCCATATCCTAGGTTCTAATCATTCATTATACACATGCATTTAAATTGTAATTAATTTAAGGGGAAGCCACTATGCCAGTAAACCTAGGAGTAGTGGGGGCTTGAATGGCAGCCTCACGTGCCTCAGCAAGCCCCGAACCCACAACGGAAACAAGTCCTATCACAAGGATCAATCACAAAAGAATACTCAAAACAATATAGAAGTATTCCAACAAGTAGAGAAAACATACGGGAAACATCGGTATCTTAATTACGGAAATCAGACCTCAAACGGGACCTAAACGAGTCAAAAACAGTGATCCTGACTCAAATCAGACGTCTGGAACACCTTCCAGACATCTTAAAAGAGTCCAGAGCCATACCTCAAGTCCTGCGCCACTCCTCAGATGTCCAGGAACTCCGCTGGACCGTCTGGACCCAGTTCCAGACATCCGATCATCCGGACGTCTGGAAACACTTCCAACCGTTTGGTGCCTCGCCCAGACATTCGAACTGTGTGGGAGGGCGTGTCCCGCGCCTTCCTGAAGCAACACCTGCACGAATCAACTGAAATCTTCTAAAAAAGGCAAGGAACAGTGTCTCGGCGGAGTAGCCTGCATGGTCGTATCCGCAATGGAGACGTACCTTCGCAAAGCCTACCTCCCAGTCATCTGGAACCTCCTCCAGACGTCGTCTCACGCTGCGCCTACTACTCCACCTTCTCAGAACTAGAACCCAGAACTAGTCGTTTGATTCTTAGAAAAACCCAGAACTAGAACCTACTTCCGCCTTCTCACGCTGCGCGTGGCCGCACAGTGCCCGCTCGCCTGCTGCTCCGACTGCAGTAGTGTCGGGGAGGACCTCCCCGATGCACTCTGCCTTGCGCACAAACCAACTGGACGTGAGCTCGCCAGCGAGCTCCCACGCAATCTCACAAGCTTGCTTCTCTCCTTCTCATGCTTCTCCTCCTCTCCTTCTCATGCCACGCCCGCACTCTTCAGTCTGCTGCGCTCGCTGGAGGGAAGGGGGGAGGTGGTTGGGAAGTGGGTGAAATGATGGAGAGGAGGGGGGCTTATATAAGGTGTGGGGTTAGGGTTTTCGTCGGGCGAGAGGAGAGAGAAGGAGAAGAAAACGAGGGACGTGTACTGTTTGCGTGCAGCACGCGCGCAGACTCGAGCTTGTACACAAAAATTTTGATTTTCAGACGTCTGGGATGGAGTCCAGAAGTCTTACAAGACGTCTGACCCTCAGTCCAGATGTCTTACTAGACGTCTGACCTAAAGTACAGACGTCTTAAAAAGCTTAATAACACGGGGCTTAACAGAACCCTACATGAGTGATCAGAGAAGGATGGGGCGTGATTGTCAATCTGATCAAGGTCTGAAACCCGATTGAAATGTGGAGGAGAATCATATGCTACCGGATCATCGAGAGGAGAGTCAGAGTAGAAATTGAGTTTGGTTGCAGGTCGAGGTTGAGTTTGGATCTGAGTGGGTTTTGTGTGTATTACAGAAGAGGTGGCTTCAAGAATAACTATATGTGAGGGCTCGTCTAGAAAATGTTCAAAGGTAGGTGTATCTAAAGAGTCCTCATAGAACCCATCAAAATCAAATGTAAATGCTTGGAGAGTGCTTATAGGATCAAGGAAATCTGAGATAGGAAAAGATTCGAACTCTGGATTGTAGACACTCTCGGCAATTACTGTTTCTAATTCCTGAGGATCAAAAAGAAATGATTCCATCTCAATGGAATTTGATTTTGAATCAATGATCTCGGGATTAGGGACCTCAAAGTCAGAGTCGAAGAGTGGATCATGTATGCTAAGGTCGTAGATTGACTTAGAGTTGTCTGGAAACAACAGTTCTCCGAAATTAGGGTAAGGTTCGAAATCGCCGAAGAACTTGTGAGAATCATGTTCTGAATTTGATTTGGGATCAGAGGTTCCACCACAGAGTAAATCAAGATATGGACAATCAGCAACCTAACTTGGGTCTAGCCTATTCTCAGAATCCAAACTAAAAAAGATGTTCCTATTAGGCATGGGCTTGGTTTCTTGGCTTGTCGGGAAGACCCAATCAAAACCCAACTCTTTCAGCTCCTCGATTTTTGTATCGTAGATTGGCGTGACTTCCGAAAAATCAATATGTATCTCTAAGGAGGTTGGAGAGGTGCATTCATCAAATATAGGTCCAGAATCATAATCTAAATTCAAAATCTGATTTCCACCATACGGGGCCTTGTAATTATCCCAATAAAGCTCATATCCAGATTCTAGGTTAAGAGTGTGGGTTGGATCACTAGAATCTAGGTTGGACTCTATAGGGATGTCAGAATTGCTCTTGAGAGCCACCTTATCAGAATAAGAGACGGAATTTACACTCTCGAGAGGTTCTGATTCAATCTTAGTATCACAGGTATCTGGGAAATCTAAACTTGGTGAACCAGGCTCTTGTATATCTAGGGCTGGCTCGAGATCGGGAACACCTGCAATTGGATCCTCCTAACCCATCTCAAGATCAGGAATGTCAATTGCTATGAAATTTGAATATGAATTCATCTAGGTTGGGGGTCCATAACAACTATGATCATCAAACCTGACATTTGGGAAATTACATGGATTACTGGAATTACTCCAAGAAGTTGTCTTAACTTCTGACGAGTATTTTTGATCATTTGTTCTATTTAACCCATTCAGCAATTCTCCCTGTTCTTTCAAAAAATTTTGGAGTTCTTCCGGAACTAAAGGATTTGACCAATATTGCAGACAATCATTGTTGGGTAATTTCACCAATTCCATGTGTTCTGTTAAGAGATCATTCCAGGTTGAACCGTGTTTTAGTTGTATCCATACCATCTCCATACGGTTCACAATGTGCTTCATTGATTTCTTAAATCTCTCCTGAATGTCCCTTTTACAATATTCTTCATGTTTCTATAGGCATTCTCAAGTATCTTTTCTTTTATGCTCATTTGGGACTCAGGTTTTCTAAATAGTCTTCCTATATAGCCAAGCTGCATTTTTGAATCAAATGGTGGAATCAAGATGTAGAATCAAAACTCAAGATTAGATTTGAAGCTGATCAGATTATATTTAGAAATCCCTAAGATGATTTGTGTATGTCCTCTAAATAGAAGGGATGAGGGACTGGATGTGAAATTTGACCCAATCAAGGCACCCAAAGATTTTTGGATGACTAAGGCAGTTTCAAGGTGGATGATACCTCTGAATCAGAAATTCGCACACACAAGAAGTACCTGGAAAGACCCCTACACGGTAGAGCATCCCCACGGGTTACAGGGTTTCCCCCACCTAAGCTTCCTATTCATTGAGGGTCCAGGTAGACCGGAATGTACGAACTTAAGACTTAAGTCTACCAATTTTATGTCCTGATTTGTGCCTTTGATTTCACTTGATTAGAAGTTAATTCAACTTGTGACCTAATTTGGAGGTTGGTTGGCCTATAATGTAGACCAACTCACCGGACCTACCCTAAAGATGGCAGAATGAGATCTAGATGATGACCTAGAAATCACCCTGATTTTACTCCCAGGTTATTAGGTCCAAGATTTTAAGAGTTCAAGTGAAATTAGAGCATGATTTTAGGGTTTTTATGATTAGATATTTTCAATCAAGGGCTTGGGTAGCACACAAATGCGGGAGGGTAACTTCCCTTTAATTCAGGCAAAAATGTGTGCTAGCATTCCAAAACCCTAAAATTGAAACCCTAATTGGCTCTATTCTGCATCCAATTTGATCTTAACTTGTTCACCTTGGGCGTCAAGAAAGAAAGATGTTAGCCCAAAGTGATTTAGATATTACGCGTGGTCCTTAACAGGTGTAGGCAAATAAGGTAGGGAATCCCTAATAGAATCATCTCAAGCTTCAATCAGATTTGAAAAAAAATTTCACAAATCAGGAAACTTGCCCTTTTAAGTGATAGTGGTCGTGCGTGTTTTGCTTGTTAGAAATTGAGGTTACCAGTAACCTGTCGTCGTAGTTGCAAAACACGTCGATCAGATAAAATTTATACCAAAACTCCAAGAGAGTCCTGAGTCGAACACAGGGAGGCGACGTTTACTTTACGTGAAAACCACGCTTCGATTAGTTTCTTTTTGATATTTTAGGGTTTTGTTATTTTTTTTTGTTTTTGAAATAAAAGACAAGCAAATGAAGCACAAGATAGAGATGAGGAACGAAAATGGTATATATATCAATCCAATGTTTATTACAATCTACTATGAAAGCATAAAAAGAGAGAGAGGTGAGAGGAAATCTCCCGAATCGGCTATTCGGTGAGACGACGGCGCCTGGCGGAAGCTCAGAAGAAGGAGGTGAGGAGCGGGACGATGGAGGTGAGATGCACGAGGACGTCATGTTGAGGAAAGCTTCGACGTGGCTCCAGAATGGAGGTGAGAAGACGGAGGTGATCTGCTACCGGAATGGAGGTAGGAGGACAGCTCCAAGGTGACCTATGAAGGGAGATGGGAAGTTGGAGGAGTATTTGGTGGGGCAGAGGTTCGTTACACTAATAGGCACCTTGGGAGCTTGAGAACAAGCTCTAATGGAGCGTTGGTAGGTTTGCTAGAGCTTGGGAGTAGGTGGGAGTAGAGTAGGTAGAGATGGCTTGGAAGGGAGGGGGTGTAGGTCCTTTTATAGTGGAGGAGAAGAGGCAAAAAATAGGTTATGGGACCATTAGTGACATCCAGGCAGTCGCTGGAAACGTCGTTGTATGCAACCCATGCCCACTGGTGCCCACAACTGGCTTTGCTGGCATGTGATGAATTACCGACGGCTGTAAGTGTCGTTATAAGTCTAGCTCATGCGTCGTTGTAGTCCACCTCACGCTGCGTTGGCGCTACACTCCTACCTTGCCGCACCCGCGCTGCTGCGTGCGTGCGGTGCTTCGTGCATGTGCTGGCGGCCTGGGCTGCGCTACGTGGCACAGTCTGGGCCGTCCATCTTCTTGTTGTAGGGGTTGTTACAGAGGTCGGATTGAGTTGATTTTCATGCTGTTAGGCTGCGATCGTCAACCTGAATCCATCTGCGTGGTCAGATTTATCATTTGAAGCTCCAAATTATGTCTCCTAGTCCCTTGGCCGTCGATCTTCCTTGGACTGCATATGGTGCTACAAGACTCCGATCGAGGCGATTTCAGAGGCGTTGGACTTCGATCGTTGTCTTGATCAGATTCGTATGGTCGGATCGTCAATCCAGGGCTCCAAAATAAATATCCTTCTCTCCTAACCACAAAATGGATGTAGTTAACCTAAATTATATACAACTTCTCTAAATGCAGAATGATGCATGCTATGCAATATTTGTAACATGAAATGCAAATCTAAGCATAGGAACATGCATGAATAGACATTTTACCCTCAATAAATGTGTTTACATCATACCCCCATGCCTATCTTTTGCTAGGCCCTAGCAAAATTAAACTATATGCTTTGTATAAAAGTAGAATTAGGATTATATCACTTAGGCCTAAGTCATTTATTAACAATAGAAAATTCTAACTAAGGTCCTAAACTACGAAAACTCAACAGTACCTGGGTGTCTGCTAGAATGCAAATCGCCCAAGTTCTCGCCTTATTTGAGAAGGGAAGATATATATATTTTTTATTTTTCTTCTTTTCTTATTTTTTTGTACTTTTGGAGTTTGAGAGTTTTGGGATAACTTTTTACGGCTACCCGACCCGCCCAAGACTTGAAAAGGACTTTAAGTACTAAACATCTTTGTGAAAAAGTGATAGACTCACAAAACGGCCATTAAGACAGACTTCGGGTTTCTACGACCCTAGGTGACCTTGCTTAAAGGTTTATCTTTATGATCGACAGCTTTCTCCCTACTTCTTTTATTTATGGGGTCAACACAAGGGCGAACTTAGTGTATATCTCCCCGATTTATTCTACTTCCCTGCTTCTTCCCTAAGTGTTTTGGGAGTTATTGTGCATTTTTTTGTGAGCTGGGTTCTGGACAACTGTTCGCGATGCTTTTGTGCAGTTTGTTAAAAGATAATATCGCGTTGTAGTATAGCCGACAAAGCGTTCAAGCAAATAGAGAATTTTATTACTCGAAAACCGGAGTATCCGAGGTCGAACACAGGGAGCAATTGGAATTTACTACTAATCAATGTAATTGAACACTCTATTTTACTCAAAATGTTAATTCAAATATGAATGTATGCCATTAAAAGTAACTATGACAAAAGAAATGAAATTGGACGTCTGATCTTGTGATCAGACGTCTTAAAAGTATTTTTCCCTTTTCTTTTGATTATTCCTCTTCTTCTGCAGTCTCTTTTTCTTCTTCGACTTCTGTCTTTGCTTTATTTCTTCTTTCTCTTCTCTCTTTCTGCTTTGCTTCTTGTCTTGCGAAGGCTTTCTTCTTCCTGCTTTTGTTTCTTCTCCTGCCTTGCCTTCCTTCTCTTTTTTCTTCTCTACCTTGCTTCTTCCTCTTCCTTGGTCTCCTTCGCTCAGTCTCTTCTTCTGCTTCTTCTCTTCTCCTTGCGGCTAAGTCTCTCCACGCTCAGTCTGCCTGCACAGGAGCAAAACCTACCCCTTTCCCTCTACCTGCGCGTCTCTCTCTCTCAGCAATTCACTCAAGGGACGCTCTCCCAGAGCCACACAGATAATCGGGTCGGATCGTACCCGGGACCAGGCACACCGGCAGGTGGTGATGCGCGAGGAGTGCTCAAGGTTTGGGTCAGTCGGATCCCGCCAGATCCGCGAGGTCAAGCCGCGGACGAGGCGGGTGTGAGGGCAGGTGAGGGACCTCACCCCTGTGCTCTCGGAGGCGTTAAGCATAAAACACGAATTCAATTTATGGCGCAGCGACGCCTTGTCTCTCCACGATGTGGGACTAAAGCTTCTGCCCTGATTTTGTGCGCGCCCGCAGACTTGCGTGCCATCCCCACAGCTACTGGCTCTGCTAGCGCTCCTTGCTGGACCAGCGCACTTCGTGACACTCGCACGAATACGCAGCACCTGTAGCCTGGGAGCCCTGGCGCCTGGAGCTGCTACAGAGCTTCTTCAAATTTTGTCCATGGCGGCAGGAGCATCAACACTGTCAGACACAAAACGAGCCTCTCGACCCAATCAGACCAGCTAGAGACCTTCGCCGTAGCACGGCGAAGGCGGTGGACGGTGCTGCAGGCCACAGGTCAGCCTAGGCGTGCGTGCCTAGGTCAACCTGTGGCCGGAGGTGTGGGGTTGGTCGGGGGGTTATTGTGGAGGTCAGGAGTGGCAGTGGAGGGGTGGAATGAGTTCCTGGTGGTGAGGCGGAGCTCACGAGAGGGTTGGTGAGCCGTGTGGAGGGGCGGAGTGGTGTGGGCGGCTCGCCGGAGGTCGGTCGGAGGTGAGGAAGATGGAGGTGTTCAGGCACTGTCGGGGGGTAAGTAGATAAAATAGTAAGGGAAAAAGAGAGAGGGGAATGTGGAGAAAGTATTTGGCCTAACTACAGGGATGAAGGGGGACTGAGAGGCGAACAGCAGTACCTTCTGTCACCGGAGAAGATGCTGCCCAGTGTGGGAGAACGGCGGCGACGACGGGGCTGAGGCGGCGTGCGCGGGTATTGCGCGACGCGGAGAAGAATCAGGAAGATAACTCTACCACTCGTTTTGTGGCAGAGTGAAGAGGGAGGGGAGGGGGGCTCACCGGAGCTTGCTGGGAATTTTGGCCGGGCAGGAGGAGATGAATTGGAGGTGGAAACTCGGCCAAATCAAACTGAAGATGAGCGGCTGGAGGTGTAGTCTCTTTTATAGGCACTGGGCCGGTTGTTTAGGGCATGGAAGGCACACAATCGTCTGAGGTCGGTCGTCGGAGATGGAAAGAGTTTAGATACCCAAATCCCTCGTGCATTCGCACGAGAGATTGGGTTCACATCAGGGATCAAGATTGGCCTTAGATGGAAGGGAATTCCTCAGAGAATCTCCCTTCCATTTCTGGGAGGGGATCTCTGAGGAAACAGAGAGGATTCCCTCTCAAATCCTTGCCGGAGCAGGATTCTGCCCCAATAATGGCGGCAGGACCTGATTGCAAAGGTGGCGAGGAAGTTAGGGGGCTTTCTGTTATGCTTTTCAAAAGATAGGGACCAAATTATGATTTGAGTGTACTAAATTGCAAAGTAGTTCAAGATGACCTCCCCTTAGGTCTAAATTTTGGTACAAGCCTAATTTTGACCTAAGGAATCCAATGGTAAAGTTGGATTTTAGGTTTGACCTCGTTTGACTAGACATTTTACGTAAAAACCCAAATTAGGTTAATTGATGAACTAGGACCCTAATCTAGGTCAAACTGGGTTCCAAAGGCCAAATTAAGTGTTCTAAACCCTAGGGGATATTTTTCCATGATTTTTAGAGGATTTAATTAATTTTTATCCTGACCGAAACCTTGTTGAATTAAGCGGGTCTGTTTTAGGGTTACCACATGTCATTTACTTCCTAGATTGCACATGAACCCATTTCTGATTGACCCAACCCACTTTTTATCTCATTTAGACCTTTTGACCTGTGTTTTGCCTCTGAGAAATTCCATTTATGTACTGCAATGGTAAAATTACAGTTTTAACCTTTAATTCATGTTTTCTTCTCAGAGCACTTATTCCTTCATTTAGGCCTTCTTCTAGGTTATGTAGGAGCTTTTATCTTCTTTATTGGGTTAAAATGAGCTAGTTATGGCTCATGATGAGGCTCTCATCAACAACCGATCGATGAGATGTTACCATCGACAACTTGCCAGCCATACTCGTGCGGTGAAGTGTGATTTTATTTATTTTTTTATTTTCTCCGTTTTCTTTTCTTTTCTTTTTGAGTGTTTCCCTTTTTTTTTTTAAGTAGGTGACTTCCCTGATCTAAGATTTACCTAAAGGCAGTACAATGAAAATGGTCTTGTGGCTGGGCTCTAGACAACCGGCCGATGAGTTGTTACCATCGACAACTTGCCAGCCATACCACTCAAGTCGGTCCATTAGCTACCCAATTTTCGTAAAAATCGCCGGAAAGTGAGTCAGTGCAAAAAATGTGTGTAGACGCTTAGGCTTAAAGTCACCCCAAATTAGAGGGTGGGTTGATAAGTCGCATACTTATCATCTCAAATTATTTACCAAATTAAAATGAATTTTAATTGGCGAGGACTCAAGACTAAGTCCACATTTGAGTGGACACCCGAGCTAATTAAGCGCGAAGACCTGAAGAGTGTAGGTGTTTAGGTCCTCTTGTATCATTTCCTAAAGTTAATAACTTCCAAATGCCTAAGTTCTCTTATCCTAATTTCTTTTTTATCTTTTTTGAAATTTTCAATTTTTTTTTTAATTTTATAAGAAACTAAAAGAAATTTTACTGAGTTAACATAATGATTTCAGGAATTGATTATCTACCCCCTCATGCCTAAATGATGCAATGTCCTTATTGTTAAAATAAAGACATGAAAAGGACAGAGTAAACAAAACATCACCTGGGTGTCATGAAAATCTAGTCAGCTCTGCAGAGAGAAGAGTGTATACACACATGCTAAGTTTAATGCCTTCAGTTAGGCATAACATACATACAAAGAAGAAATTGAGAATTCACAAGTGCGGGTCAGAATTGATGAGAACCTCATCATGAGCCACAACTAGCTCATTTTGACCTAATACAAAGGATAAAAGCTCCTACATAACTCAAGGAAAGGCTTAACTCAGAGAATTCTGAGTTTAAGGAGAAAACAAGTCATAAGGGGTAAAAATGCAATTTTACCAGTATAATCTGCATACAGGGTAATTCAGGGCCCAAACATAGGTCAAAGCAACTTAATAAGAATAAAAGTGGGATGAAATGATCTAGCAAGGGCTACAGCAATTCCAAGAAACTAAATGATAATCTGTAACCCTAAAACAACCCACTTCAATTCACGAGGTTCGAGGCAAAGTAAAAATAGAATAAACCCTCTAAAATTCATAGAAAAATAATCTCTAGGGTTTTGAACCTTCAATTTGGCCTTCAGAACCCATTTTGACCTACATTGAGAACCATGCCCAATTAATAACTTAATTTGGGTTTTCGCATAAATTGACCGGTCAAACAAGGTTTAATATAGAAATGAAATTCACCATCAGATTCCTTAGGTCCTAATTAGTCATGTATAAAAACTTGAGCCTAAGAAGAAACCTCCTTGACCAACTTTACACTTTGGTCCTCATATATTTACTTTTTGGCCCTCAACTTTTGAACCCTCGCATTTTGGCCCCTAACTCTCCTTCGTTCTTTGCGTTCAGGTCCTCCCTGCAAAACCTGCCAGCACCATGCTCCGGCGACCTTGCGCGGAGCATGGCGCCGTGCAGGGTGAGGGGGAGAGCCTGGCAAGTAAACCGGGGGTGCCCTGCGTCGTCAGCCGTCGCAGGGACACCCCCCTGGTCGCTGTAACCCACCATACCGGCCGTGCGAACGCACGGACGGTATGGGTTTCCATCTCCGGCGTCCTCCGGCGAGGGAGACACGTCGTCTCCCTCCGCCTTCCTCCCTGTTTTGATCCCTATAAATACCCCCGTCGCTCCACCGACCTCGGCAGCTCGGATCTGACGGAGAAAACCCCCAACTTTCCTCTCCTCTCACTCCGGCAGACGCCCACCAGCTCCGGCGGTTCTTCCTCCTCCTCCTCTTCGCTCTGCCGCAATACCAGCAGCAGAGACTTCCTCCCCTGCTCTTCCCGCGCCACGCCGTACCCAGCTGGCGCCTCTCCGGCTCTCTGCTCGCCGCCGCCCCTTCCCCTGGGCATCTTCTTCTCCGGCGACGGTCGATACGACTGTCGCCCTGCCCCGACCCCTTTCGTCTCCGTAGCTAGGTCAGAACTCCTCCCCATCTCCCCCTCTTTCTTTTCCTCACTGTCTTTTATTTGATTAAACCCTCGACCGCTCCTGTTCACCCTCACCTTCTCCGCCTCCGGCCATCCTCCGGCGAGCCGCTCCCATCACCTCCGCAACCCACACGGCTCGCCGACCACCGCAGAACCTCCGCCTCCTCACCCTGATCAACCCCCGCCCTTCCACTTCCCCCACATCACCCTCTGCAACCCCACCGAACAAACCCATCCTCCGGCCCACAGTCCGACCTAGGGCAGCCCTTGCACGCCGCCTCACGCCTCGCCACCACCCACACGAGCTTCGCCGCACCCTGGAGAAGCTCCCGGCACCGTCTGATTAGGCCGAGAGGCCGTTTTGCTGTGAACAGGCCACCCGACCTCCGCCGCCATTGCCGTGCAGAAGGAGCTGCTTCCGCCTGCAGCTGTAGGCGCGCCACGCCCAGATTCGACTCCCAGACCTTGCGAGGCATTTCGACAAAGCATCAGGCTCGCAGCTGGGGCGAAAGCCTCGCGTGAAGCCGCGATCGCCCGCTGCTTTCTCCGCTGCGGGCGCTCAATTAGGGTGGGACATTTAGTCCCACCTCGGAAAAGTCTGAAGAGGCGCAGCGGTATAAGGCGCAAAAGTGCTGGAGGCTTACTGCCTCAGCACACGGGGTGAGGTCCCCTACACCCGCCCGGTTACCCGGTCTCGTCCGCGCTCACGCCCCGCGGACCTGGCCCGACCCGACTTAGACTGACCTGCACTCCTCGCCCACCACACACGCCGGTGGGCCTGGACCCGGGCGCGACCCGTACCCGACTACCCGGCAGCTCTGGGAGAGCTTTCCCAAGAGCGGATTCTGAGAGAGAGAGATGCGGGGGGGGGGGGGAGGGTAGAGTAGGTTTTGTCCTCTGACATAAACTCTGAAGTGTGCAGGCACAGGTGAAGAAGAAGGACCGCGGAAGAAGAAGGAAGCTGAGGGAGACACTGTAGCAACAAGCGGTTTAAGTCGTCTGATTGGAAAATCAGACGACGTCCTGAAGGGAAAAGAAGAAAGAAGAAAGAAGAAAGAAGGAGATCTGAAGAACAACAGAAGAAGGCGAGGCAGAGGAGAACACAAAAGAACAAGGGAAGAACTGAAAGAAGAGAAGCACGAGAAGAAGATCTGAAGAAAGGAAAAGAAGAAAGAAAGGAAAAGAAGAAGAACAGGACCGCTCTGCAGAAGAAAAAGGAAGAGCAGGAACAGCTGAAAGAAAGAAGAAGAACATCACCACTACAGATAAAGAAGAAGGAGATAACAGAAGATCTGAGACGAGGAGAAGCAAAGAGAAAAGAAGAAAAGACAACAAATTCTTTCTCTCTCTCTTTCTTTATTTTTGTAGAAGAAACTTGTACCCCTAGAATACAACTTGCTCCCTGAGTTCGACCTCGGGAACTCTTTTATTTTTCGAGTAAAAAAATTATATATTTGAAATGATGGCAATAACTGGCTATACTACAACGCTATAACAATAAAACCTGGTTATATCCGTCTCTCATTTTTGGCGCCGTTGCCGGGGAGCAGCGGCTATTCTAGAGGTAAACATTCCTGTTTCTTTTTAATTTCTGATAATCTCCTCTCTTTTGTGCAGAAAACTACAGGAAATCAAGAAGACAAGCAACCGCACGACAACCACTCCGAGGACAGGTAAATTTTTCCTCTCGATATTAACCCCTAAACTCTAAAGAGGAAGAAAAGAAAAGAACAAGCAATATAGGGCTAACCTGTCTTCCATACTTAGTAACCATAAAGAGTTGCATGTTTTCAACTCATTAGTCCTGCACACTATTAAGGGTATTTAAGGGCTAACACATTCTTGCTTGAGCCCTAATTACCCAACAAAGAACTAACTGGACCAAGTAGAGCCAACATAAGATTCAACAGTAGGGTTTTAGAGACACACTACTTAAATCAAGAATGGAGAAAATCCAAAAGAAGTGTGCCTAAACCATTGATTGAAAATACCTATTCAAAAGAAAACCTAAAACAATTGGCTCTCTAAACACTTGAACCCTAAAAGACAAGACCTAAAAGCTCTCAAAGAAAACAAGAGGTAAAGTTGACCCCTTGGGTCAACCAACCTTAAATTAGGTCACTCTTTGCACTTAAAAGACTAAAGTTCAAGTGAAACCTTAAGCACCCTGATCTTAAAATTGGTAGACTTAAGAGGTCAAGATCCCCATTCTGGTCTACCTGGAATCGCAGTGACAAGAGAGGTTGGGTGGGGGAAACCCTGTAACCCGTGGGGACGCTCTACCGTGTAGGGGTCTTCGCGGGACTCTCCCTCTCTGGCTGCCCAGGTAATTCTCAGGTGGACGATCTTTCTGATCAAGGGGTCCATCTGCCCCGCACCTCTATAGTCACCCAACACATTTTTGGGTGTCTTGATTGGGTCCAGCACCTTCTAAACTTACCTCTTCCAACAGTGCATGTACGGAAGGAGGTCCCTAAGACCACCCTTAAGACCTCCTTTAGAAATTCGCTCTCGTCAAGGCCAAGCCTCGACGCCCGTGTTTGTGCAGCAACACCCTCACATTATTCTCTCTTCTGATTCAGAACCAAGTTCTTCTTCTTCCCCCATCATGGCTCAGCCAGTTGAGGAAGAAAATAATCTGGAACACCAGCTCCAGCGACTCAATGACCTCTTCCAAAACTTCGTGCACCCACCACAGCGTCCTATGATGCGGGACCACTACAATCCTGCTGCGGTGGCCATTGAGCCTCGAGTCAGAATCCCGACTGGAGGACCTGATTCCGAATTAAAGCTCAATATGATTCATGCTATACCTAAATTCCATGGGCTTAATTCTGAAGATCCCTTCCAGCACATCAAACAGCTAAAGCATCTGGCCCACACTTTTGGATCAGATGCGCAAAATCGAGATATTCTTCTCATGAAGATGTTCTCCTTTTCTCTTATGGACAAGGCCGCCCATTGGTATCAAACTCAGACCCGGCCGATCAACACTTGGGAAGAACTTCAATCCGAGTTTTTGAAAAAGTTTTTTCCCGTTGGTCGGACCAACGCCTTGCGCCATCAGATTACACACTTCACTCAACAATCAGGAGAACCTCTCCATGAGGCATGGGATCGTTTTCAGGATCTCATGAGAAAGTGCCCCCATCACGGAGTTCCTAAATGGGAGCAAGTCCAATCTTTTTACCAGGGACTCCGTGAGGACATTCGCCTTTTCGTCAATGCAACTTGCGGAGGAAACATCATGGGTCAACATGAAGACACCGTATGGGAGATTCTCGAAAACATGTGCGAGAACTCCATCAACAATGACTCCATGGGATTATTCGACAAGACGAATACCCGCGCAGCGACGAATCTTAAGGGAGCACATGAGACGCAGGGCCTGTCCGCATCAGTCGACCTGGAATTAATGGCCAGTCGATTGGACAAGGTCTCAATCATCGAAAAGAAGGTGGATGAGCTGACTCAGCACTTGCAGCGAGCCACCTCCGCACGTAACTCCTTTGCACAACCTCCTTCCACACAGGAGACTGTGCAAAACATCCTCCACCGATCTTCCCCTGGGATGGACCCATATCCATCCCCATCTGATTCTTGGATCGGAGGATCATCCGATCCTTTCTACACCAGCCGGGGGAACTCCATTCCCCCTTTCCCTGATTCTCAGGAGGTTCCTCAGACCTGCGAGGACCTCAACGCCATCCAGAACGACCCATTCTCCAACACTTACAATCCTGGATGGCGAAACCATCCCAATTTTCAGTGGGCGGGAAATTCCCAAACCCAAAGACCACCTTTTCAGTCCCGCCCACAGCCCTCTCGTCATTACCAGCCGCCTCAGCCTCGGCCCAACCCTACTTATCCATCAGGGCCAAATCAGGATCAAATGTCCCTAATCCTTCAGACTCTGGCTGACATTCAAAAAACGAATGCGGCTATTCAAAAACAGCACAAGGACGAGCTTACAGTAGTTAAAACTCAACTGGCCCAGTTGGCAAATTCTCGCCAGCCAGGCACACTCCCTTCCCAACCTCTTCCTAACCCAAATAACGTGCCAACCCAGAAGCGCGTTATGAATCCAAATTTAGGCCACGCTCAATGGATTTATCAGGCCCCTACTGCGCCATCTCCAGACGAGATGGAAGCCTCAACTTCTTTTGCGGGATTTCAGCAGCAGCCACCCCTCTTACCAAACCCAAACCAAAATCAGGCCGGATTAAATTCTGTAACAACACGTAGTGGTAAAACAACTCACGACCCGCATTATCCAAACCACTCCAAGCCTGATAACCATGACCCTAGGATAGTTATCCAAGATACCGCTGTTCCGGATCCACAACCTGGACCTATCCTAGAAGAACCAACCAAGATCCCGTTTCCCGAGGCCCTGACCAAGGGAAAGAAGACCACCAAACCCGTGGCCCCTGAGGAGGACCTGGTCAAGCTCTTTGAGCAGGTCCACATAAACATCCCCTTGATGGATGCAATCCGCCACGTACCAGCTTACGCACGATTTCTAAAGAATATATGTACACCCCAGCGTAAGCCGCGAACCAAGGGAGGGAGCCCAATTGTTCTGTCAGAGCAAGCCAGCTCTGTAATCCTTAGTAGGCTCCCACCCAAGGCAAAAGATCCTGGGACTCCCCTGATTTCCTGTAAGATAGGTGGTACCCAATTTGATAGAGCATTGTTAGACTTGGGTGCATCCATAAACCTGATACCCACATCCTTACTTGACCATCTAGAAGAATCTGAGCTAAAACCAACCGAGGTGACATTACAATTAGCAGATCGATCTATAAAGTCTCCAAAAGGGATTCTCGAGGATGTTATCGTAAGAGTGCGGGATTTCTATTTTCCAGTGGACTTTGTAGTCTTAGATATGGATGCATCTGAGAACCCTAGGGATACACCAATCATTCTAGGGAGACCTTTCTTGGCTACTGCTAGAGCCAACATCAGCTGTGAGGAGGGCCAAATAGAGCTTAAGTTTGGAGATCAAACACTAAAAATTGATATATTTAAGGCCCAACAAGGAATTAATTGCGGCGTCATCGAACAAATTTGTGACATCAAGACTTTGGTTGATGAATCACACCTCCAGAATGACTCGATTATGCCTCATCAACCACAGAAGGATCTTGACCCGAAAACAGAGGAGTCGAATCCAGATATGAACAACCCAGTAACCCCCACCCTTGAACCTCACATCTATACTGAACCACCCGCTGCTGCTGAAAACCCCATCCTCGAACTGAAACCCCTTCCTGCTCACTTGAAATATGTCTTTTTGGGTTCTAATCAGACCCTTCCTGTGATTATCAATTCCAACCTCAGTCCTGAACAGGAATCCCGTCTGATTGTTGTCCTCCAGCAACATCGCAGAGCCATCGGATGGACTCTCGATGATTTGACTGGAATAAGTCCCTCTTATTGTACTCATCATATATATTCAGAAGAGGGCACACGACCTTCTCGTGAAATGCAGAGACGCTTAAACCCCAATCTGCAGGAGGTCGTGAAAAAGGAGATCATCAAGTGGTTAGATGCCGGGATCATCTACCCGATCTCCGATAGTCGTTGGGTGAGCCCAATTCAGGTCGTGCCCAAGAAGGCAGGACTCACCACTATAACGACTAAGACCGGAGAAATCATTCCTACCCGATTAGCCAACTCGTGGAGAGTCTGTATAGATTACCGCCGACTCAATTCCTCCACGAAGAAGGATCATTTCCCACTACCCTTCATTGATCAAATTCTCGAAAAACTTGCGGGAAATAGGTTCTTCTGCTTTCTTGACGGGTACTCCGGTTATAACCAGGTGGCAATCCATCCTGAGGACCAAGAAAAGACCACGTTCACCTGCCCCTTCGGAACATACGCTTTCCGAAGGATGCCTTTCGGTCTTTGCAATGCACCCGCTACTTTTCAGCGATGCATGCTTGCCATATTCTCAGATATGGTAGGTGATTATCTGGAAGTCTTCATGGATGACTTTTCAGTTTTCGGAGCATCATTCGACGATTGCCTCCAACACTTGGTCCAGATACTCAGGCGGTGCATCGATGTGAATTTGGTTCTTTCCTGGGAAAAGAGCCATTTCATGGTGCCTGAGGGAATTGTCCTGGGACACTTAATTTCGGAGAAAGGTATCCAAGTGGATCGAGCTAAGGTTAATCTGATTTCTCACCTTCCTATCCCTAGCTCGATCAGGGACATCCGTTCCTTTTTAGGGCATGTCGGTTTTTATCGACGATTTATCCCTGATTTTTCAAAAATCGCGCGCCCCCTGACCACTCTTCTCTCCAAGGATGTTCCTTTCGAAATTTCCAAGGAATGCACTCAAGCATTTGAAATCCTGCGTGACCGAGTCACCCAAGCCCCGATCCTACAGCCCCCTGATTGGTCTCAACCCTTTGAGATCATGTGCGATGCATCCGACTTTGCTGTAGGAGCGGTTTTGGGGCAGAAAATTGACAGGAAACCTGTGGCCATTTACTACGCCAGCAAAACACTCGATGAGGCTCAGTGTAACTATACGGTTACTGAGAAAGAGCTGCTAGCTGTAGTATTTGCCCTAGAAAAGTTCAGATCGTACCTTCTGGGTTCCCGTGTCATCATATACTCGGATCACTCAGCTGTGAGGCATCTCCTTGCAAAGAAGGACGCGAAACCTCGATTAATCCGATGGATCTTGCTGTTGCAAGAATTTGACCTTGAGATTCGCTACAAAGCGGGAAAGCAGAACGTGGTAGCTGATCACTTGTCCCGTCTTCCTTCTGAAATAATTGACCCTTCCGGACCCATCACTGAGCATTTTCCCGATGAGCACCTGCTGACTCTTGGTACTAGCCTTCCATGGTTTGCTAATGTAGTAAATTACTTGGCATCTCATCAGATCCCGTCCGATTGGCCGAAGGCCAAGAAAGACAAATTACGCTCCGATGCCAAGTATTACATTTGGGAAGACCCGTACCTCTTCCGCATAGGTGCCGATCAGATCATCCGGAGATGTGTCCCAGAAGGGGAATTCAACAATATCCTCTCTTTCTGCCATGACCAGGCATGCGGTGGCCATTTTGCCGGGCATAAAACCGCATCAAAAGTCCTCCAGTGCGGCTTTTACTGGCCCACACTGTTCAAAGACGCATACAATCACTGCAAGGCATGCAGTCGTTGCCAGACTTTGGGCAACATGAGCCATCGCGACATGATGCCTATGCAACCGATTCTAGTATGCGAAATCTTTGATGTTTGGGGGATTGATTTTATGGGCCCCTTTCCTGTTTCGGATGGTTTCAAATACATTCTGTTGGCTGTGGACTACGTGTCCAAATGGATCGAAGCCATACCGACCCGAACCTGTGATCACAAAATCGTTCTCAAATTCATTCATCAACACATTTTCTCAAGGTTCGGGATTCCTCGTGCAATAATCACTGATGGGGGGACCCATTTCACAAATGCTCAGTTTAGGTCACTGATGACCAAATACGGGGTGTCTCACCGAATCTCTACTCCTTACCACCCCCAAACTAATGGTCTAGCTGAGCTGTCTAATCGGGAGATCAAGAAAATCCTGCAAGTCACTGTTCGACCTGACAGGAAGGACTGGTCGTCCCGACTTCCGGAAGCATTGTGGGCCTATAGGACCGCCCACAAGACCCAATTGGGCATGTCTCCCTTTAGACTGGTGTACGGAAAGGCATGCCACCTTCCCGTAGAACTGGAGCATAAAGCCTATTGGGCAGTACGGAACTGTAATCTAGATCTTTCCAAGGCTGGGACCCACAGAAAACTCCAAATCAGCGAGATCGATGAATTACGCCTAGACGCGTACGAGAACTCGCAATTCTACAAGAAGCGGGTTAAAGCCTTCCACGACAAACACATCTCGAGAAAGATCTTTCATCCTGGTCAAAAGGTCCTACTCTTTGATGCCCGACTAAAACTCTTCCCAGGAAAACTGAGATCCAAGTGGGTCGGACCATATTTGGTCCGACAGGTTTTTGGAAATGGAGCAATCGAAATCAGTCCACTCAACCACGATTCTGAACCTTTCATCGTGAACGGTCAGAGACTCAAGCCGTTCATTGATGTAACTTCTACTGATTTGGCTGAAGCATCTTATATCCTCCTTTCCCCTTGAGCTTATTGCGCCCAGCCGATGGCGTAAAACTCAGCGCTTAACGGGAGGCAGCCCGTCATTCTCTTTGAAAACCTGAAACTTGTTCTGACACCTTTTTGCACTTGAAGTTCACACTTTAAGACAGCCGACTCCACCTCAGGTGCGTGCATCTGAGATTAGAAATCGTCCGCAACAGTCACCCCGACCCATTTACTCATCCAAATTTCTGTCTTAAGGAATGAACTAAGTTAAATAAAAACCCCCTAGGTTACAATGAGGACATTGCAAATCTTAGGCATGGGGGGGGTATGAAAGTGCAAAACTTGTAAGAAAAGGTTTCAAACAAAGAAATTCACATATGCCAAAAACACCATAAAAATTAAAAAAATTTTTCGAAAAAGAATAAAAGGAGAAGGAAATTTTGTGAAGGAGAAAAGAAACAAAATGAAAAAGGAGCACAAAATTATGAGAAAAGGTGATAGTCATTAGTAAGGAACTAAGGAATTAACCTAAGTTCTAGACCTCATTCAAGAAAATAACTGAAAAGTGCACAATGAGATTAGTAAGAATGCAAACCTTAGGCATTCTTGAATAGACTCTTAGTACCCATTAAGATCTGGACACTCCTCAAGAGGTTGAGGAAAATGAAAAGCTGAAGTATTAGGTCTAAGGCTTAGGGAGTATTTGGCCTCGTTAACTAATTTTTGGTTTACGGGACTCAGTAACCTAAGCACCCTAACCTCACACACAGCCTGGTTCAGTAAGCGTAAAAATCAGAATCACGCAGAAGCGTCGCAAAATTCTGAAAAGAACACCTAGAATAGGAGCGGCCGATCAACACAAGTTGATTTGGACGAGTTCCCAGCGCGGAGAGGCGGGAAATCCCCTCGAAGATGCGTAACAAAATATCATCTCCTCGGTGCTTGTCTCTTAGGATATTTACATATCCTACTGGGGGCATGTAAGCACTCTGCTGGTTCAGATTCCATGGATGGCATTATCTCGAAGTGTCAATTGCCAGGGTCTGGATTCGGCCACGGAACACCATGGATGGGATTATCTCGAAATCTCAATAGCCAGGGTTCCGGGGGTTGCCATGGGCGGTGTTATCTCGAAGCATCGATCGCCAGGAACCCTTGAGGATTGATGATGGGAGCAAGGAATCTGATACAGACCATGTTGAAAAGCCAATCCTAGGCTAGAACTAAAAAGAAAAAGAGAGAGAAAACTCTCCAAACTGAAAAACTTTCTATCTCTCTCTTACAAAACGCACTGCGAACTGAGCCAGGGCTAAAATCATTTCAAGCACGGGTGCTTTAACCACAAAGTCCAATAAACCTTAGGTTAGTTCTTGTGGACCTTAAAAACCTTTGCTAAAGACTGAGGCTAAGGCTAGACAGATTTGGATCTTGATTGGTACTAGAGTACCTTTTAGGCCTATGGTCAGCATTCTAACCTAATCTATGCTCAAATAAAAAAGGCACTTATCTAAAACTATTAAAAACTTCATGGTCTAGAACAAGGGTTGAAACCTTAAGTTTTTGCTAAGGGACTAGCAAAGGCTAGGCATGGGGGTATGATGAGAACCTCATCATGAGCCACAACTAGCTCATTTTGACCTAATACAAAGGATAAAAGCTCCTACATAACTCAAGGAAAGGCTTAACTCAGAGAATTCTGAGTTTAAGGAGAAAACAAGTCATAAGGGGTAAAAATGCAATTTTACCAGTATAATCTGCATACAGGGTAATTCAGGGCCCAAACATAGGTCAAAGCAACTTAATAAGAATAAAAGTGGGATGAAATGATCTAGCAAGGGCTACAGCAATTCCAAGAAACTAAATGATAATCTGTAACCCTAAAACAACCCACTTCAATTCACGAGGTTCGAGGCAAATTAAAAATAGAATAAACCCTCTAAAATTCATAGAAAAATAATCTCTAGGGTTTTGAACCTTCAATTTGGCCTTCAGAACCCATTTTGACCTACATTGAGAACCATGCCCAATTAATAACTTAATTTGGGTTTTCGCATAAATTGACCGGTCAAACAAGGTTTAATATAGAAATGAAATTCACCATCAGATTTCTTAGGTCCTAATTAGTCATGTATAAAAACTTGAGCCTAAGAAGAAACCTCCTTGACCAACTTTACACTTTGGTCCTCATATATTTACTTTTTGGCCCTCAACTTTTGAACCCTCGCATTTTGGCCCCTAACTCTCCTTCGTTCTTTGCGTTCAGGTCCTCCCTGCAAAACCTGCCAGCACCATGCTCCGGCGACCTTGCGCGGAGCATGGCGCCGTGCAGGGTGAGGGGGAGAGCCTGGCAAGTAAACCGGGGGTGCCCTGCGTCGTCAGCCGTCGCAGGGACACCCCCCTGGTCGCTGTAACCCATCATACCGGCCGTGCGAACGCACGGACGGTATGGGTTTCCATCTCCGGCATCCTTCGGCGAGGGAGACACGTCGTCTCCCTCCGCCTTCCTCCCTATTTTGATCCCTATAAATACCCCCGTCGCTCCACCGACCTCGGCAGCTCGGATCTGACGGAGAAAACCCCCAACTTTCCTCTCCTCTCACTCCGGCAGACGCCCACCAGCTCCGGCGGTTCTTCCTCCTCCTCCTCTTCGCTCTGCCGCAATACCAGCAGCAGAGACTTCCTCCCCTGCTCTTCCCGCGCCACGCCGTACCCAGCTGGCGCCTCTCCGGCTCTCTGCTCGCCGCCGCCCCTTCCCCTGGGCATCTTCTTCTCCGGCGACAGTCGATACGACTGTCGCCCTGCCCCGGCCCCTTTCGTCTCCGTAGCTAGGTCAGAACTCCTCCCCATCTCCCCCTCTTTCTTTTCCTCACTGTCTTTTATTTGATTAAACCCTCGACCGCTCCTGTTCACCCTCACCTTCTCCGCCTCCGGCCATCCTCCGGCGAGCCGCTCCCATCACCTCAGCAACCCACACGGCTCGCCGACCACCGCAGAACCTCCGCCTCCTCACCCTGATCAACCCCCGCCCTTCCACTTCCCCCACATCACCCTCTGCAACCCCACCGAACAAACCCATCCTCCGACCCACAGTCCGACCTAGGGCAGCCCTTGCACGCCGCCTCACGCCTCGCCACCACCCACACGAGCTTCGCCGCACCCTGGCGAAGCTCCCGGCACCGTCTGATTAGGCCGAGAGGCCGTTTTGCTGTGAACAGGCCACCCGACCTCCGCCGCCATTGCCGTGCAGAAGGAGCTGCTTCCGCCTGCAGCTGCAGGCGCGCCACGCCCAGATTCGACTCCCAGACCTTGCGAGGCGTTTCGACAAAGCATCAGGCTCGCAGCTGGGGCGAAAGCCTCGCGTGAAGCCGCGATCGCCCGCTGCTTTCTCCGCTGCGGGCGCTCAATTAGGGTGGGACATTTAGTCCCACCTCGGAAAAGTCTGAAGAGGCGCAGCGGTATAAGGCGCAAAAGTGCTGGAGGCTTACTGCCTCAGCACACGGGGTGAGGTCCCCTACACCCGCCCGGTTACCCGGTCTCGTCCGCGCTCACGCCCCGCGGACCTGGCCCGACCCGACTTAGACTGACCTGCACTCCTCGCCCACCACACACGCCGGTGGGCCTGGACCCGGGCGCGACCCGTACCCAACTACCCGGCAACTCTGGGAGAGCTTTCCCAAGAGCGGATTCTGAGAGAGAGAGACGCGGGGGGGGGGGAGGGTAGAGTAGGTTTTGTCCTCTGACATAAACTCTGAAGTGTGCAGGCACAGGTGAAGAAGAAGGACCGCGGAAGAAGAAGGAAGCTGAGGGAGACACTGTAGCAACAAGCGGTTTAAGTCGTCTGATTGGAAAATCAGACGACGTCCTGAAGGGAAAAGAAGAAAGAAGAAAGAAGGAGATCTGAAGAACAACAGAAGAAGGCGAGGCAGAGGAGAACACAAAAGAACAAGGGAAGAACTGAAAGAAGAGAAGCACGAGAAGAAGATCTGAAGAAAGGAAAAGAAGAAAGAAAGGAAAAGAAGAAGAACAGGACCGCTCTGCAGAAGAAAAAGGAAGAGCAGGAACAGCTGAAAGAAAGAAGAACAACATCACCACTACAGATAAAGAAGAAGGAGATAACAGAAGATCTGAGACGAGGAGAAGCAAAGAGAAAAGAAGAAAAGACAACAAATTCTTTCTCTCTCTCTTTCTTTATTTTTGTAAAAGAAACTTGTACCCCTAGAATACAACTTGCTCCCTGAGTTCGACCTCGGGAACTCTTTTATTTTCCGAGTAAAAAAATTATATATTTGAAATGATGGCAATAACTGGCTATACTACAACGCTATAACAATAAAACCCGGTTATATCCGTCTCTCAAGAATCAAAATCAAAAGGTTGATCCTAAAACCTGTCAGCAGAAGATGTCCACAGATGTGGACGAGATTATGGTGCAGACCCATGCCCCAGGGTTTATTGGTTCTCAAGTTCTGGATGAAAGTCAACCAGAACCGAAGGTTGTTGTGTTTGCGGGGCCGGGCCTGCGGTTTAGTGGTGTGCAACCCAAGACCAAAGTGTCGGACAATGGGTAAAGATGGTTCAATAGGTGCGATTGTCCACTTAACATCTAGCTTAGAAAAATAATCAGTTATTTCAGGCTTGGGTCGCACGTGAAAGATATCATAAGGGTTCGTATAGAAGATAAATGGTTTCAGGTCAATAGGTACCCTTATATCCAAACTTGGTTTTCCCTCAAAATTAACCACCCAAATTTTCATTTCCAGCTTCCTATCCTCTGAAATCAAGGTTTCCAGGACGTCCAAATCATTGTATACCCCATCTAAAGTACCCAAGTCCAACAATTGTGGCTGAATCAGGATTGACTTGGGCACAATGATATCAAATGTATGTTCATTCAGCTCTTCGGGGTATGGTTGAAGAATGGGGTTACTAATTGAGTTGTCAAGTATCAGATCCTCCAAGTTAGCCCCAACCGAATCTGAATCTTCAGTAGTCGGGCTACCAAATTGGTCATCATACTCCTCGAGCCCGTATGTCTCACTAAAATCATTCTCCTCAAGCTTAAGTGAGACTTCACTAAGAGATTCCTCACCCTCAAAATCAAAGAATTCATGATCCTCATTTGTATATGTCTCAACATCACAAGTCATTTCATCATCCAAGGAGACATAATTTTCTTCGTTTCTTGACTTGGGGATCTCGGGTGAATCAATCAGTTCATCCTCAAAGGGTTGCTCTAAACCAATCTGGTCATCTCCAATCTCTGAATATGTATCCCCCTCGACAGGCACCTGAGCGGGTTTAGACATTGGCTCTTCTGAAGAGGGTTCATCTTGAGAATCATCCCAAGATTTGACTAGTGCAACCACAAATTTCATCCTCAACCTCGATAATTTCCCAAGAAGAAACTCACCCAAGTCCCTATCCCTAACACTTTGGAGCAAATCCAATAGAGAATTATTAAGTTCATCAATCATTTTGATCATAGGCTCTAGTGCTTTAGTGCATGGTGTTGGTTGAGCTTCTATAGATTGTATAGTGTTCCTCAAATTAGCCAACACCCTATCCTGGATCTGGTTCACCTGAGCCGACTGGTTCGATTCAGGTTTGGGTGGGTTTGGGTTGAATCTAGGGGAGTCAAGGTGTCGAGGTTCTTGGGTCCCTCCTTGATAGTAGGTCATTTCAGGTTGTTTAAAGGTTGGTGGTGACCTAAATTCAGCATAATTCTGGGGAGGGTAAGTGTTATAATCAGCATATCCTTCACGGTTGTAGATCTGGTTAGGTTGATCTTCAAAGGATGGAGATCTATAATTATTGTAGCTCTAGGAAGGATAGTATCATAGTCTTGTTGTCCAGGGTTAAGCCCTGGACATTGAGGTCCGGATTCATATCCCCAATCAAAGTCATCCTGGCTAGTGGATGGATAATTACAAGTTAAGTCGGGATAGTAATCATCTTGGGGGTAAGTGGTGGTAAGAGGATAGGATGTGAAATGTGTGTAGGATGTGGAAGGATACATGGTGAAGTAAGGAGGGAAATCAGAAGAGAAAGGTGCCCTGCAATACAAAAATACAAGCCTGTCCTTAGGTTAGGTAGCCTAAAGGTCTACAGACTCTCAGAATCCATCCTAAGATTACTCTACTTATGTCCAGGCAATCCAACCAGTTAGAAGGAGGGATTGGGGAGAAGGTTTTTTCCTTTGGCTTGCACCTCCGATTCCTACTGTACGCCCCAGCCGCGGTCGTTTGACGCTACTCCCCTAGCTAGACATCAGATTGACTAGTATAAGCAGGTTAATCATGAACAATCTCAATCTGGATCCTGATGATCCAACCAGTCTTTAGGGCTAACGTCTAATCAATTTTAGTTAGGCTTAGGACAATGATACTTCAGGAATGTGATGGGCCCTTTAGATGGGTTGTGCCCTTAATGATCAGTTAAAATGTATGTGCATGCACAACCAGGGTTTTCAAACAAGGTTATTTGATGATGTGTCTTTTAGGATTTAATCATGTTTAGTAGCTTTTAGGGTTTAATTCTTAGGTTGGTTCAATCAAGGTTTAGTAGAACACTCTAAGTTTTGAAAGCACAGGTGATGATATGTTCCTTTAAAAATAAAAAATAATGTGGAGTGCTTGGTTCAGCCCTAAGAATCAACCCTAAGTGGCAAGCTACTTGATGGATCAGTTTTAGATTGAGTGGAGTGGCCCAAACAGCTCAATCAATTGGCCTATTGCACCACTTAGTTAAGGCACACAAGAATGCTTAACCTATTCAGATTTCTACTCACTTATGTGTATTTAGTTGAAGTATACCGGGTCCACAAGTCAGATCCTGGTTAAGTGGTAGAATCAAAGTGATTGGGTGCCTTAGGATAAGAAGTTGTGGGTGTTAAGTGTGTAGCTTTCAGAAAATCCCACAATCAAATAACACTTTTTTTATTTTTTATTTATTTATGTGGATGGCGAGGTGAGTGGAGGTGGCAAACAAACAATCAAATCTATCCTAGGGTTTATAAAAAGCACCTAAGTTGATTTGGGCTTGAGTTATTAGGTTATGAAATGAAAACTAAGGTGGGGGTGGTGTGGGGGACACTTATAAAACACTCTACCTGCACTTTACTCCGGTCTACCGCACTTGGATCTCCTTGCTAGGGTACCTGCAAGATAGTAGATCAAAGACAAGTAGGGTTAGTGCTATGTAAATGCAATGAAACGCAATAAACAATAAAGTAAATTCCGTTGCCTCCCCGGCAACGGCGCCAAAATGGTCGTGCGTGTTTCACTTGTTAGAAATCGAGGTTACCAGTAACCTGTCGTCGTAGTTGCAAAACACGTCGATCAGGTAAAATTTATACCAAAACTCCAAGAGAGTCCCGAGTCGAACACAGGGAAGCGACATTTACTTTACGTGAAAATCGCGCTTCGATTCGTTTCTTTTTGGTATTTTAGGGTTTTGTTATTTTTTTGTATTTTTGAAATAAAAGACAAGCAAATGAAGCACAAGATAGAGATGAGGAAGGAAAATGGTATATATATCAATCCAATGTTTTTTACAATCTACTATGAAAGCATAAAAAGAGAGGGAGGTGAGAGGAAATCTCCCGAATCGGCTGTTCGGTGAGACGACGGCACCTGGAGGAAGCTCAGGCGAAGGAGGTGAGGAGCGGGATGATGGAGGTGAGATGCAGGAGGACGTCGTGTTGAGGAAAGCTTCGGCGTGGCTCCGGAATGGAGGTGAGAAGACGGAGGTGATCTGCTACCGGAATGGAGGTAGGAGGACAGCTCCAAGGTGACCTATGAAGGGAGATGGGAAGTTGGAGGAGTATTTGGTGGGGCAGAGGTTTGTTACACTAATAAGCACCATGGGAGCTTAAGAATAAGCTCTAATGGAGCGTTGGTAGACTTGCTAGAGCTTGGGAGTAGGTGGGAGTAGAGTAGGTAGAGATTGCTTGGAAGGGAGGGGGTGTAGGTCCTTTTATAGTGGAGGAGAAGAGGCAAAAAATAGGTATGGGACCGTTAGTGACATCTAGGCCGTCGCTGGAAATGTCGCTGTAGGCAGTTCATGCCTGCTAGTGCCCACAGTTGGCTTTGCTGGCATGCGATGAATTACCGATGGTTGTAAGCGTCACTGTAAGTCCAGCTCATGCGTCGCTGTATTCCACCTCACGCTGCGCTGGTGTCGCACTCCTGCCTTGCCGCAGGCGCGCACCCACGCGTGCACCCGCGCTGCTGTGCGCGTGCGGTGCTGCGTGTGTGTGCTGGCGGCCTGGGCTGCGCCACGTGGTGCAGTCTGGGTCGTCCATCTTCTTGTTGTTGTAGGGGTTGCTATAGAGGTCAGATTGAGTCAATTTTCACGCTGTTAGACTGCGATCATTGATCCGAATCCTTTCGGGTAGTTAGATTTATCTTTTAAAGCTCAAAATTATGTCTCCTTGTCCCTTGGTGGTTGATCTTTCTCGAACTGCATATGGTGCTACGGGACTCCAATCGAGGCGATTTCAGAGGCGTTGGACTCCGATCATCATCTTGATTAGATCTGTACGGTCAGATCGTCAATCTGAGGCTCCAAAATAAATATCCTTCTCTCCTAACCACAAAAAGGATGCAATTAACCTAAATTATATACAACTACTCTAAATGCAGAACGATGCATGCTATGCAATATTTATAACATGAAATGCAAATCTAAGCCTAGGAACATGCATGAATAAACATTTTACCCTTAATAAATGTGTTTACATCAGATAGTTACTATGAAAAATAAGGCAGGTGATTCCTAATTGATTGTTTCCTTTTTGTCTTCCCAAGATTAGGAGGTTGATTAGGGAAGAATATAAAAGTTACCTGCCCTGGAGTGGTTAACTTGTGCGGAAGATCTCATCGTGAAGTACCTCACAAAATCACAAGAAAGCAAGCAGGACAAGTTAGTGCTCAAATATAAAAATATAGCAAGAGAATAGCGGCGATGTTTGTGGCGAATCTCCGGCAACGATGCCAAAATATTTATAAGCGGATTCGTCGTTGTTTAAGAGATGCATCGTAGTATAGGACAAAATTGCTCAAAACAAATAATATTTATACTCGAATGAAGTTCGAGGTCGTTCACTGTGAGCAAATATGGAATTCACACGCTAATCTCAACAAATATTGTAAATGAGCACAATTAATGATGACAATTATCCAAAACTAATATTCAATGTAGCACATGAGTATATCAAAAATCTATTGAGGCAAAAAGTCATCCAAGACGAAATAATGGTGATTTGAATCACCAATTATTAGATTGGATACACATATAATAATTACTTAATGATCTAAATATGTGCACAGTATCGACCGCTTTAAACCAACACAAACTTTAGTGCACAGTGCACTCCATCAGACGGCTTAAGTCAGCCTTGCTACAGTGTCAAGAAAACACTGTACTTCTTCCTCTTCTCTCTCTGCGTGCCTCCTCCTGTTCAGCCTTCTGTCTCTTCTCCTCTACTTCTTTTGCCTTTCCTCTTCTTTGGCCCTTCTGTTGCACAGGGCGGAAACTCTCCTCTGAAATCGACTAAGTGTCGCACAAGTGCTGGAGAGAGCAAAACCCCCTACACCCATGCTCTCTCTCTCTCTCTCTTTCTCCTCTTCCTCTCTCAGGGTTCTCCTCTTTCACACCCTCCCAGAGCCATGCACCGTACTAGGTTATCGGGTAATCGATCTAGAGCGCACCCGGGACCAGGGCTGCTGGTGTGGGGTAACAGCCGAGGTGTGCACGGGCATAGGAGGGTAAACGGGTCAAAGCCAGGCCCGCGTGCTGGTGTCATGGGCAAGACGAGTGGGTAAAGAGGATCTCACCCTCGTGTTAGGAGGCGAAGAGGCATATGCAGAAAAATAATTTATAACGCTACTCCTGGTTGCCCACTTCCTAGGTGGGACTAGTGCCCACCCCTTCTACTCGTATGCACCTGTGAATGTGCTTCTGCTCAATTGGATGGTTGCAGTTGATGAAGGCCTCAATAGAAGACTTGGGACGATTCCTGGAGGTATTCCGCGTTACCTGGAGGTGGAGCCTGGAGCTGCAAGTGCCGAAGAGAGCTTCAAGCTTCGCTCGAGCTCGTCGTGAATGACGCTGGGGACTTGCTGACCTGAAACATAAACACAGCCTCGCGACCCAATTAAACAAGCTTAGGAGCTTTGCCATAGGGTGTGGAGTGCGTTGGTGGTGGTTGTGTGGTGGATGGACGTGTGTAGTGGCTAGACGGAGTCGGGAACGGAGGCGAGAAGGTGGGTTGTTCGACGGAGGGTTCGGGTGGATGGGAAGGCAAATAGATTTTGTGTGCGGAGAAACAGTGGTGCTTGTGGGTGTGTCGGCAAGGCGGATGAAGTTGTGTAGCGGTGGAAACTCCTCGCCGGAGTGGTTGCCGGACGCGGAGAAGATGAGGGTGGTTGACGGACTCGAGGGGTTCTTTTTAGGATTTTTGGGTAGGAAACTAACCTACGAGCTATAAGGGACTAATCTAACCTAAGTTACTCAGACAAAAGGGGAGGATTCTCCTTACCGGGGGTACGCCAGCTCTGGAGAAGACGAAGGCTCTGGTGAGGTGGAAGCGGCGACGACAATGGGAAAGGGGCTCCGGCTGGTATGACCAAGAGCGGACGAGATAGAGGAAGGAAATCTGGCCACCGATATTGCGGTTGGACAACGAAGATAGGCAGAGGGAGTCACCAAAGCTTGCAGAGCTTCTCGGCCGAAGCGGAGAGAGGAAGGGGGGTTTCATGGCCGGGATCAAGCTTGGAGAGACTGATTGGCCTTGGGGGTTCTTTATATAGGTAGTAGGGGGTCGGTTGAAGCTTGGAATCCAAGATTTCAACCTTGGAAGGTCACCAGAGTTGGGAACCCACTCCTTTGAAGGATTCACACGAGGATTTGCGTGATTTATGGGGCTTTGATCTGGCTAAAAAGGAAGCTAATTTCTTGACGAATTCCCCTTTCAAATCTGATAAGGATTCGTCAAGGAATCAGAGAGATCTTGCCAAATGAAGCTCGCTGGAGTTGTAGGATTAGGATTCTAGGGTAGTAGGGACCTATTTGAAGAAGAAGATGACAAAGGTAGGGGTCTGTTTGTAAGGAATTCAAAAGATGAGGGGCTATTGGAGATAAAGAAAGTCAGCCTTGGACCAAATTGCAAACTCGATCAAGATGATCTCAGATTGGGCCGAAATTTTGGTAAAGATATAATTTTGACCCAAGGAATCTAATGGTGAAGTTATAGTTAGGTTTTGATCAAGTTTGACTAGGTAATTTATGCAAAAAACCCAAATTAGGGCATAGGTCTGTCTATGACTCTATTTTAGGTCAAAATAGGTTATGATGGTCAAATTGAAGGTACCAAACCATAGAGAATATTTTTATATGATTTTTAGAGGTTTTAGGTGAATTTTATCCTGACCAGAACCTGAGTAGATTAAGCAGGTGTAACGAACGCATGCTTCAGACGTCTTTTAAGACGTCTGGGAGGTGGCCCAGACGTCTGGAACCACTTCCAGACGTCTGGGAATCGGTTATTTTTGGCACGCGTGATTCGTCTGCGTGCCTGAGCCCGCAGACCTGCGTACGCTCTCTCTCCCTCTCTTTTTCCCTCTCTCCTGCGGCCGCAGACCCACCCTGTCCGCTCTCTCTCCTCCTCCCGCGGCCTTAAAAGGCCATGCCCTCTCCCTCACTCCCGTCACCTCCGCCCCCTTCCTCTTCTTCTTCCAGCCAGTGCACGAGAGCAAGCGCGAGTGAGCGACGGCGGTGATAGCCGCGGTGAGAGTGGGAGGAGGTGCTACGCGTGGAAGAGGCGCTCGGCCGTGAGGGCGAGCTTGCCGGGGCTGCTAGGGCTGGCCGGAGGGGGGCGCAGCGGGCGCGGAGCGACGCAGGGGGGGGGGGGGATTGCTGCAGTTGAGCAGCAGGCGGAAGAGACGCGGCGCGGCTGAGCGTCGCGAGCGGAGGGTGAGTAGCGCCCTGATTCTGGAAACTTTTCCAGAATCAGATGTCTTGGAGTCTAGCCAGACGACGGGGAGGACGTCTGGAGGACTGTTCAGACGTCTGAAAGGTGAGTTATTTCCGCTCCTTCGTTTTCTTCGACTGATCGTACTAAGAGAGAGAGGAAATGGGTACGCGCAGGGTCTGAGATTCGCATCCAACGTGAATTAGACGTCTGGCTGAAGTGCCAGACGACGGGAGTGACTTACAGACTCCTGGGTGACCATCTGACGTCTAGGAACTAGGCCAGATGCCCCCGCAGGCTTCTGGACGTCTGAGAGACCACACAAAGCAAAGGTAACCCCTGATCCACTTTTTAAGACGTCTGGAACTTATTCCAGACGTTTGATTTTGCACTGTTTCGCCGTTTTCGACCCGTTTAGGGCCCGTTCGGGTTCCGTTTTCCGCGTTTCGAGTTGCGTTCTTTTCGGAATTAAATCCTCAACCTGTCTACAGTAGCTGTATACTGTTTTGAGAAATTCCTTGTGTTTGATCCTTGTGATAGGACCCCGTTCCGTTGCAGTCTCGGGGGTTGCGGAGGCACGCGGGATTCCCGACCACGCCCCCAGTTCGCCTGTTGTAACCGGTAGAGTGGCTTTAAGTATAATCTGTTAAATTATGAAACCATAAATAGAACCTAGGACATTGCATGAATCCTAGGAATGAGAAATAGATTGAATGGTAGATCCTAGGGTGTTGCATGAATCCTAGGGCTGGAAAACTAGATTGTATGGTAGATCCTAAGATATGGCATGAATCCTAGGACGGGAAAACTAGTGGAATGTATGAATACTGTAGTCTTGGAAAATGTGGAAAGGGATTAATAGCTGCCTGTGAATTGAATTAACAGCTGCCTGCTACGAATAAATAAACGTGATTGAGAACATGGATTGTATGAACGTGAAACTGGAAAGGTGAAACCTGATTGTGTTGAGTTAAAAGAGCTGGAACCCTACGGGGAATTAGGAGTAGAACTCCTGGAAGTGAATGGAATAGAATTGGGGAAGTGAGCTGGCCCTTGAGTACGGAGTACCAAGGAGAGCGACTGTCCCCCTGTTTAGTGTAGAGCGGAGCCAGTCGCCCCAGGGACCCGAGGTTAGGACTGGCCACTCTGTACCGACTTGCTGGCCCTCATGTACGTAGTACCGAGGAGAGCTACTAGTGTAGGGAGGTACTAGCTACCCCACGGGCCCCGGGGTTCTACTAGCCTCCTACACCGACATGTTAGGCCCACTGGGGCAAACCAGGGTAGTCAGGCGAGGGTGCGTGGACTGTGGAGGGGCAAGGCCCCTGTTTGGTTACTGTGGAGGGGTTGGACCCCTGTTACTGAGAGGGCTCTACTCTGTACTGGTTCCGTGCTGTGCTTTGGGCGCACCCGTTAACGGAAACGAATGACCGCGTGCCAGTGCGGGTTAGCTACCCGTGCATTTACCGCGCGTGCCGTAGTCACCGTTACGTCTGTCAGTGACCTTGGGGTGGTTGACTGAGAGTAGGATCACCACGGGGGACTCTCCCGGCGAGGAGAGCACCACGTGCTACTTCTACTGTTCGGAAAAGACTGCAATCAAGATCGTTCCCACGAGGAACATTCGAGATCAAGTGAAGGATCTGAGAAATAGATAAATTGTGGGAAAATAGAAAGACGAAATTAAAGAAAGTAAAAGAACATAACAGCTACTGTACACTCTACTGTTCTTTTGTTTTAGTTGCCACTCTACTCAGCATTTTGCTGACGTGTTACACTCGTTACCTTTCAGGACCAGGTGTTGAGCAGCCAGGGTCAGCGGCTGCAGAGGACGGTGGGCCGAGTAGGGTCCAGTAGAGTTACCACTGTTCTCTTGTACCACTTTCTTTTTGGTTCCACTGTAGTGAGTAGTTCTTGTTTCCGCTGTACTTTTCTTTACCTGCAGTTCATATTATGTTATGAATGTTGTTCTACTGTTGTGGTGGTACATACTATAGTGGTTTCTTTCCTTACTGCTGTATTTTCTTACTGTTAGTTATATTCATGTTGAATGTGGTTTATTTTACTGCTCTTTTGGTTACTTCCTCGTTGGACGACCAGGACTTGGGTTTAGTCGAGTCGGTCCGGTTCTCGTGTCTTGTAGGGACTCGGGAATCGGGTCGTTACAAGATGGTATCAGAGCAAGGTCGTCCCGAGAAGTGAATCAACTGACTAGAAAATAACCAATTCACATGTCTATAACTAGAGTAGCCACCACAACATATCTTTTGACATGAGTTCTTAGACGTTTCCGTTTGGTATCGTTCCGTAGTGATGTGTTCCATTTTGTTTCGCGTCTCCTTACAGGAGATGCCTCGTCGTGGGACCAATGAGGCGGGCCGCGGGTGCAGCTGAGGACGAGGTCGGCGAGGTGGGCATGCCGTTGCCGACGCCCCAGTGGACCAGCCACTACTCCCGGGCGTCCAGGCCCAGGACCTCGCCCGGCTATACGAGACATTGTACGAGAGGAGCTCCACCCACCACCCCGAGCGCCTCACCCTGGGGCTGTGGAGGGGAAGTCCTCTGTGGGACCACTCGACGGACGCGGCGCTGGACACGGGGAGGGGATGGGCCGCCGCAGCCCCCACCTTCCTCCGATACTTCTGTGCATGAGGCACCGTTGCCTGGGGGTGGACCAGCATCCCCCCTGCAGCACCACTCTGAGCTCTTCGGGCAGTTCCGGAAGCTGAAGCCCCCCTCCTTCAAGGGGGATGAGGACCCGACCGAGGCAGAGGACTGGCTTGAGCAGCTGGAGAAGATCTTCGACACCCTTCGCCCCCCGGTGGAGTGCCGCGTGGCCTTTGCCACGTACCAGCTGGAGAGTGCAGCACACAGGTGGTGGAGGGCGGTCCGGGGACAGGAGAGGGACGAGCCGACCTGGGACCAGTTCGTCACCCTCTTCTACGAGCAGTACTTTCCCCAGACGTGGCAGGACCAGAGGAGGCAGGAGTTCCACACTCTCCGCCAAGGAACGATGACTGCGAGCGCGTACCGCACGCGTTTCTTGGAGCTATCCCGCTTTGCAACGACAACAGTAGCCCCAGAGGAGGAGCGCCTTTGGAGGTTCACCGAGGGGCTCCGGCCTGCGATTCGGGGGTATGTCAAACCCCTGAAGCTGCCTACGTTTTGGAGGGTGGTGGAGGCAGCCATGACTTACGAGGAGACCAACCCGTCCGCGCGAGACACTGACGGCGGGCGGAAGAGGCCCTTTTAGCCAGACTTTTCACAGGGCCGGCGAGAGAGGAGACACGTGGCGTCCGCAGGAGAGCCGTCACATTTTACAGGGCCATCAGTGGCCTTTGGGGGCCCTCCACAGGGGCCAGTCGCCAGCACCGGACCCCCGCCCAGCCGACAGCAGGGACCCACTGACGGCGGGAGCCGGTTTCCCCTCTGTTACCAGTGTGGCCAGCCGAGCCACATCAGGAGGGACTGCCCATCTAAGGCAGGAGGTCAGCAGATACTCCCCGCGCAGAGCACTGGAGGGCGCGCAGGAGGCCGCGATTCCCAGGCGCGAGGAGGAGGACAGCAGTCGCGAGGAGGGTACCAGCCAGCACCTACCCGTCCGACGCACAGTGTGGCTGCTTCGTCCGCACCTAGAGCTGAGGGGCGTATCAACGCCCTGACACACAGGGATGCCAGAGCTTCGGGATCGGTGGTAGCAAGTATGGTTTCAGTTTCCGACAGACTCGTTTACACACTTTTCGATTCCGGCGCTACGCACTCGTTTGTCGCAGCCAGTTTCGCAGTTAGTTTGGACCAGGATTATACACTATTAGAGAATCCGTTCATAATCAGAGGTCTGAGTGGTCAGCTGTTTGTAGCTGAGGAGGTGTACACGGATTGCGAGGTCAGCGTCGGGGGACATAGCCTGACAGCTAACCTGATTATGATACAGATGGAGGACTTTGGAATGATTCTGGGATGGATTGGCTGTCCGCTTACCACGCCTTGGTGGACTATTTTGAGAGGAAGATCGTCTTCTCCATTCCAGAGTTGCCTTCTTTCGAGTTTCACGGACAGCCAATGGACGGAGGTTTCAGGTGCATTTCGGCACTTCGGGCGGCGAGACTTTTGAGCCAGGGATGTGAGGGTTTCCTAGCTTGTGTGGTGGCAGAGCCCAGCCCTGTGGCCGACTTCCAGAGCATCCCGGTGGTCAGAGAGTACCCTGACGTGTTTCCAGACGAGTTACCAGGACTACCGCCTGAGCGTGAGATCGAGTTTGAGATCTCACTAGTACCAGGGACCAGCCCCATCTCCACTGCGCCATACAGGATGGCACCGCTTGAGCTACGAGAGCTCAAGTCCCAGTTGCAGGACCTTTTGGAGAAAGGTTTCGTGAGGCCCAGTGCGTCTCCCTAGGGAGCCCCGGTACTGTTTGTGAAGAAGAAGGATGGGACCTTACGCCTTTGTGTGGACTACCGACAGCTGAATAGGGTCACCATCAAGAACAGATATCCGCTGCCGAGGATCGACGACTTATTTGACTAGTTGCGGGGTGCCACGGTGTTTTCCAAGATCGACTTGAGGTCTGGATACCACCAGTTGAGGATCATGGAGACTGACGTCTCCAAGACAGCTTTCCGCACCCGGTACGGACACTACGAGTTTTTGGTCTTGCCGTTTGGGCTGACCAATGCCCCCGCTACTTTCATGGACCTGATGAACCGGGTGTTTAGACCGTACTTGGACCAGTTTGTGGTGGTTTTCATAGATGATGTACTCATCTATTCTAGAGATTGGACGCAGCACGGACAGCACTTGCGGATGGTTCTGGACACTCTGAGACGACGTAGGCTGTACGCCAAATACAGCAAGTGCGAGTTCTGGTTGAGAGAGGTGACCTTCTTAGGTCATGTGATCTCTGGAGACGGCTTGGCGGTGGACCCAGCCAAGGTCGAGGCAGTGCTCAGGTGGGAGAGACCGCGTTCAGTCACTGAGATTCGTAGTTTCCTGGGACTGGCAGGCTACTACAGACGATTCATCAGAGGATTTTCATAGATCGCGCGTCCTATGACACAGTTGACCCGGAAGGACGTGCCCTTCGCTTGGACAGATGCATGTGAGGCGTGTTTTCTGGAGCTAAAGGAGAGGTTGACCTCGGCTCCCGTGCTCACCATCCCTGACAGTAGTGGCGGGTTTATTGCGTACACGGACGCCTCCTTGCAGGGGTTAGGAGGTGTGCTCATGCAGAGGGGTCACGTTGTCGCTTACGCTTCGCGGCAACTGAAGCCTCATCAGCATACCTACCCTACCCACGACCTAGAGTTGGCAGCTGTTGTCTTCGCGCTGAAGACTTGGAGGCACTACTTGTACGGTGAGACCTTCGAAATTTTCACAGATCACAAGAGCCTCAGATACCTTTTTGATCAGAAGGAGCTCAACATGAGACAGAGACGTTGGTTGGAGCTCCTGAAGGACTACGACTGCAGCATCTCCTACCACCCGGGAAAGGCCAATGTGGTGGCTGACGCCTTGAGCCGTAAGGCGCCTGCACACTTGGCCAATTTACAGTTACAGAGTTGGAGCCTTTTGGAGGAGGTGGGCAGTTGGCGACCCCTGGAGTTACGGGGGCACTGTGGGGCAGTGACGGTGACATGATAGACTAGGCCAGAGCTGATAGACCGCATCATCACAGGACAGATGGCCGATCCGTACTTGTAGTCCTTGCGCGACAGAGTACTGTCAGGAGACCCAGGGGACTTCTCTTTCACAGACCAGGTGCTGCGCCTGAGGGGACGTTTGTGCGTTCCCAGAGACGAGGAGCTGTTGAGAGAGCTCCTGACTGAGGCACACGGTTCCAGATTCACCATACATCTTGGAAACACGAAGATGTACAACGACTTGAGACGCGAGTTTTGGTGGAGGGGGATGAAGCGGGATGTGGGTGAATTCGTGCAGCAATGCTTAGTGTGCCAGCAGGTGAAAGTCGAGCATCAGAGGCCTGCAGGGCCGCTACAGCCACTTCCAGTGCTAGAGTGGAAGTGGGAGAGCATCACCATGGACTTGGTGGTGGGCTTACCTGTTACCCAGCGAGGACACGACGCTGTCTGGGTAATTGTGGATAGACTGACGAAGACGGCACGATTCCTGCCGATCCGAGTCACTTTGGGACCAGCACAGTTGGCAGAGAGGTATATCCGCAAGTGGTACGACTACACGGAGTTCCACGGGAGATTGTATCCGACCGGGATACTTGCTTTACGTCCCAGTTTTGGGCTGAGTTTCAGAAGGCCCTGGGGATGCGGTTGAGGTTTAGTATAGCTTACCACCCCAGACGGACGGACAGTTCGAGCGCACGATACAGACACTTGAGGACCCTTTGCGTGCCTGTGTATTGGACTGAAGGGGCTCTTGGGAGGAGCACCTACCCCTAGCGGAGTTTGCATACAACAACAGTTATCACTCAAGTATCGGCATGGCTCCCTACGAGGCTCTGTACGGACGGAGGTGTACGGCACCCTTGAGTTGGGTTGAGGTGGGGACCAAGTGGGAGGTTGGCCCCAGGTTGATCCGGTAGAGTCAGGAGGTAGTTGAGCAGATCCATAGGCGACTCCGCACTGTCAGGAGCAGACAGAAGAGCTACGCGGATCGAAAATGCAGACAGGTGCAGTTCGAGGTTGGGGATCACGTCTTTCTTCGTGTTCACCCATGAAGGGCCTGCAGCGGTTTGGGGTGAGAGGGAAGCTCGCGCCGAGGTTTGTGGGGCCCTTTGAGGTCCTGGAGCAGGTTGGACCCGTTGCTTACAAACTTGCCCTCCCCTCGTAGCTTTCTGGTGTGCACGACGTGTTCCACGTGTCCAACCTTAGGAAGTACGTAGCCGATCCCAGTCACGTATTGAGTCACGAGAGCGTCGAGGTGGGTGACGACCTGACCTACCCCTAGCGGCCAGTGCAGATTCTAGACCGAGCCGTCCGCAGTTTGAGACGAAAGCAAGTGCCCCTGGTAAAGGTTTTGTGGAGGAGCCAGCGATATGAGGAGGCTACCTGGGAGCTTGAGGCGGTAATGCGGGAGCGGTACCCGGAACTCTTCGCGGGTACGTCTCTTCGGACCGGCTTCGGTCCTCTTTGAGTTTGTTATGGTATGTATGACGTTTTCCCGCACCCTAGTTAGAGCAAGTTTCGGAGACGAAACTTCCTTTGAGTTTGTTATATTGTAACGAACGCGTGCTTCAGACGTCTTTTAAGACGTCTGGGAGGTGGCCCAGACGTCTGGGAATCGGTTATTTTTGGCACGCGTGATTCGTCTGCGCGCCTGAGCGCACAGACCCACCCTGTCCGCTCTCTCTCTCCTCCTTAGGCGGCCTTAAAAGGCCACGCCCTCTCCCTCACTCCCGTCACCTCCGCCCCTTTCCTCTTCTTCTTCCAGCCAGTGCGCGAGAGCGAGTGCGAGTGAGCGGCGGCGGCGACAGCCGCAGTGAGCGTGGGAGGAGGTGCTGCACGTGGAAGAGGCGCTCGGCCGTGAGGGCGAGCTCGCCGGGGCTGCTAGGGCCGGCCGGCAGGGGGCACAGCGGGCGCGGAGCGATGCGGGGGGGGGGACTGCTGTAGTTGAGCAGCAGGCGGATGAGACGCGGCCGAGCGTCGCGAGCGGAGGGCGAGTGGCGCCCTGATTATGGAAACTTTTCCAGAATCAGACGTCTTGGAGTCTAGCCAGACGACGGGGAGGACGTCTGGAGGATTGTTCAGAGTCTAAAAGGTGAGTTATTTCCGCTTCTTCATTTTCTTCGACTGACTGTACTAAGAGAGAGAGGAAATGGGTACGCGCAAGGTCTGAGATTTGCATCCAATGCGAATCAGACGTCTAGCTGAAGTACCAGACGACGGGAGCGACTTACAGACGTCCTGGGTGACCATCGGACGTCTGGGAACTAGGCCAGATGCTCCCGCAGGCTTCTGGATGTCTGAGAGACCACGCAAAGCAAAGGTAACCCCTGATCCACTTTTTAAGACGTCTGGAATAAGTTCCAGACGTTTGATTTTGCACTGTTTCGTCGTTTTCGACCCATTTAGGGCCCGTTCGGGTTTCGTTTTCCGCGTTTCGAGTTGCGTTCTTTTCGGAATTAAATCATCTACCTGTCTACAGTAGCTGTATACTATTTTGAGAAATTCCTTATGTTTGATCCTTGTGATAGGACCCCGTTCCGTTGCAGTCTCGGGGTTGCGGAGGCACGCGGGATTCCCGACCACGCCCCCAGTTCGCCTGTTGTAACCGGTAGAGTGGCTTTAAGTATAATCTGTTAAATTATGAAACCATAAATAGAACCTAGGACATTGCATGAATCCTAGGAATGAGAAATAGATTGAATGGTAGATCCTAGGGTGTTGCATGAATCCTAGGGCTGGAAAACTAGATTGTATGGTAGATCCTAGGATATGGCATGAATCCTTGGACGGGAAAACTAGTGGAATGTATGAATACTGTAGTCTTGGAAAATGTGGAAAGGGATTAATAGCTGCCTGTGAATTGAATTAACAGCTGCCTGCTACGAATAAATAAACGTGATTGAGAACATGGATTGTATGAACGTGAAACTGGAAAGGTGAAACCTGATTGTGTTGAGTTAAAAGAGCTGGAACCCTACGGGGAATTAGGAGTAGAACTCCTGGAAGTGAATGGAATAGAATTGGGGAAGTGAGCTGGCCCTTGAGTACGGAGTACCAAGGAGAGCGACTGTCCCCCTGTTTAGTGTAGAGCGGAGCCAGTCGCCCCAGGGACCCGAGGTTAGGACTGGCCACTCTGTACCGACTTGCTGGCCCTCATGTACGTAGTACCGAGGAGAGCTACTAGTGTAGGGAGGTACTAGCTACCCCACGGGCCCCGGGGTTCTACTAGCCTCCTACACCGACTTGTTAGGCCCACTGGGCAAACCAGGGTAGTCAGGCGAGGGTGCGTGGACTGTGGAGGGGCAAGGCCCCTGTTTGGTTACTGTGGAGGGGTTGGACCCCTGTTACTGAGAGGGCTCTACTCTGTACTGGTTCCGTGCTGTGCTTTGGGCGCACCCGTTAACGGAAACGAATGACCGCGTGCCAGTGCGGGTTAGCTACCCGTGCGTTTACCGCGCGTGCCGTAGTCACCGTTACGTCTGTCAGTGACCTTGGGGTGGTTGACTGAGAGTAGGATCACCACGGGGGACTCTCCCGGCGAGGAGAGCACCACGTGCTACTTCTACTGTTCGGAAAAGACTGCAATCAAGATCGTTCCCACGAGGAACATTCGAGATCAAGTGAAGGATCTGAGAAATAGATAAATTGTGGGAAAATAGAAAGACGAAATTAAAGAAAGTAAAAGAACATAACAGCTACTGTACACTCTACTGTTCTTTTGTTTTAGTTGCCACTCTACTCAGCATTTTGCTGATGTGTTACACTCGTTACCTTTCAGGACCAGGTGTTGAGCAGCCAGGGTCAGCGGCTGCAGAGGACGGTGTGCCGAGTAGGGTCCAGTAGAGTTACCACTGTTCTCTTGTACCACTTTCTTTTTGGTTCCACTGTAGTGAGTAGTTCTTGTTTCCGCTGTACTTTTCTTTACCTGCAGTTCATATTATGTTATGAATGTTGTTCTACTGTTGTGGTGGTACATACTATAGTGGTTTCTTTCCTTACTGCTGTATTTTCTTACTGTTAGTTATATTCATGTTGAATGTGGTTTATTTTACTGCTCTTTTGGTTACTTCCTCGTTGGACGACCAGGTCTTGGGTTTAGTCGAGTCGGTCCGGTTCTCGTGTCTCGTAGGGACTCGGGAATCGGGTCGTTACAGCAGGTTTATTTTTTGGTTTCAGATGTCATTTAACTCGAAACACGCGAAAACTCATTTCTGTCTGTATGGACTTACTTGTTAGACATTTAAGATCATTTGACCTTTAATTAACCCCTTAAAAATCCTGTGATTGTATTGCAATTGAGATATGCTGTTAAAACTGCAGTTTTACCCTTGTTTTACTATATTTCCCTCAAAATGGATTTGCAGTGAATTATGGTCCTCTAGCTATTATGTAGGAGCATTTATTCCTTGATTATGATTAATTAAAGCTAGATATGGCTGATAATGACATTATCATCAGATTGTCAATTTGAAAGCCTGAAGTAAGGACATCCTTTCCTCCAATTTCTCCTCCGACTTTTTCTATTTTCCCATACAACAACAACATACTCCCAAATCAGACTCTAATGTTTTGTTGGTCACATTCTTAGTTGGGAGTCTGGAATTCTTACTACGGGGCCTAATGGTGTTGACATGGGGTTGGGTAGGTCCCTTGTGTCTACTACCACTCCTCAAGGTGATGGTGTTTGCAATGGCAAAATGCTGTTGGTTTGTGCCTTGGGGAGGGTTGGGCAAAACAGGAGGCTCCCGGTTGATTATGATAGGAACTTGGTTTGCTCCGGGAGGGGCTGGGATATCCTGATATATAGCATGAGCTTGAGCATACGACTCCCCATTATTACCAAACCCTTAAGGCCCAACGCCTCGGTTCTGTACTTTCCTTGGGTTTGGTACAAGTTGTGATGGTTGAGATTCGGGCTGTCGGTCGTTTGCACTAAGTCTAGATTGCAAGGTGTCCAGTGAGGTTTTCATTTGTTGCATGAGCTGGAGCATTGACCCTTGCATTTCTACCATCTTCAGGTTTAAATCAGCTTGCCTGGCGGGTTGTTGAGCATTCCACATGGCTGATTAACCTGATTCGGGGGCAACTGAGTATATACATGACCCTGACCCATTGGTTTTTGCGATACATAGTTGTTGGGTCGATATTGGGTCTGCTGCCTCTGATCTTTCCAAGAGAAGTTAAGGTGATTTTTCCAGCCAAAATTGTAGGAATTTGAGTAATGGTTGGACCAACATTCTCCTACACAGCATGAACATCCTCATAAGATGAGGATGAAGAAGGATCAGAAAAACTGGGATCAAAGGCCCCAGTTTGGAACCCATAAGCTTTCGAGAAGAGCTGGCCTAAAGGTCGAGCCGACTCTAGCTGGTTCATAAACTCCCGTCCCGTAGGAGCTTGCGAAGAATGGAATCCCGATCCTTGGGATTGAGTGGATTTAGAAAAATTAGAGTTTCCGGACATCCACTCTTCCATTCGTTTAGCAACTAGATCCATCTTATCTAATTTATTGCAGATCAATTCCATATCAAATGTATGAGAATCTTGAACCTCATTAGCATTTGATCTAGTTTGTTGGGATCGGTTGAAGGTTTCCATGGAGGCATGGTTTAAAGAGTTTTCATTCATTTCCTCGAATAAATCATACGCGCTATATGCATCTTTGTTGAGGAAATTGCCTCTGCAAAAAGCATCCACATGATTACAGAGTTTATCTTTCTACTCGTGATAAAAAATCTGCACAAGTTGCCATTTAGGCATCTCGTGGTGTGGACACTTCTGTAACAAATCCTGGAATCTCTCCTAAGCCCCATGAAATGGTTCCCCTTGCCACTGGGCAAAAGTGGTAATTGCCCGTCGCAACGCATTGGTTCGCCCAATTGGGAAGAATTTCTTCAGGAAGGCCGATTTCAAAGCTGTCCAGCTATCAATCGGTCTTCCAATGGTACGATACCAATGTGCAGCCTTATCCCTGAGTGAATGGGGAAAAAGCCTCATGAGCATCTGTTCTTCATCCACATTTCGCGAATTGGTGGTCTAAACCAGAGTGATCAGGTCCTCCAAATGTTGGAATGGGTCCTTTGAGCCAAGCCCGTGAAAGTGTTTAATTAGACTCAAAACCTAGGGCTTGATCTCAACATCACCGGCAGGGATCACAACGCCGAGATGATCCTCATAATTTGAATGATCATAAAAATCCTTCAAGGGCCAAGCGCCTTGACCATTCATTCATTGGAACCATTGCTGCATCTACTGTAATTCTTCCAACTGCCTCTAAATCAACTCCTACTGGTTTGGGGTCAGGGGAGGTGGTTGTTGATCAGCCATAGGATCTACTTGGCTAAAACTCAACCTTCACCTCCAAGAATGGTCAATAGGTCCTTCCAAATAAGGGTTCAATGACCTCCTTCCAAGCATACACTGGAAGGAAGTCGGAAGGATGGGGAAGAGAAGGGACCTTGTAGCACAAAAAATATAAGCCTGTCCTTAGGTTAGGTAGCCTAAAGGTCTACAGACTCTAGAAATTCATCTTAAGATTATAGACGATTTACTCTACTTGTATCCAGTCAATCTAACTAGTTAGAAGAAGAGACTGGGGAGAAGGTTCTTTCTTTGGCTTGCGCCTCTGATTCCTAGTGTACCCCCCAGCCACGGTCGTTTGATGCTACTCCCCTAGCTAGACTAAGCAGGTTAATCGTGAACAATCTCAATCTGGGTCTCGAAGAGCGAATCAGTCCTTATGGCCAACGTCTAATCAATTTTAGTTAGGCTTGGGATATTTAGTGCTTTCGAAATGTGATGGATCCTTAATGGGTTGTACCCTTAATGATTTGTTTGAGAATGTGTGTATGTGCACAACCAAAATATTTTCAAGCAAGATTATTAAGGATGAGGTGAATTTTAGGGTTCGAATCTTGCTTAGTAGCTTTTAGGATTCAAATATTAGGTCTATTCAACCAATTTTTCAGGAGGCGAACCAAATTTGAAATCACGAGTTCAAGTTTCTCATAATGAGATGGATCATAAAAATCTTTTAAAGAAATAACAGGTTGCTGATGGGGTGGTGGGTTTGGCCTTTGATTGGCTAGGTTTTGGATGTTCCTAGTCAATGTTTGTTGATTGGAATTTAATTTATCAATCTGCTCAGCCATCAATTTTAAAAGATCAAGCAGGGGGTCTTGATGTTGTGCTTAGGGCAATTCAAGATTAGGGAGCTCCAAGTGTAGGAAGTTAAATGTGGGTGGGTTTTGGGTGGAAGGGTTAGAATTAGGGTTAGTAGTGGGGTTAGAGGTAAGGTTAGAGGTGGAAGTGGAAGGGTTAGTGAACCATTTTGTTGATTTTCCATTTTTTTAGAAGGAGACAGAAAAAGTGATCTTTTTGCATGGGGGCGAAATCAAATGGTTCTTCCAGGTGCGGATTTTGAGACCGTCGCCCGTGCATAAAATGGAAGAAAAGGAGGGGAGGAGAAGAGAAAGAGATGAGAGAAAGTGTGCAAATCAAACAACCAAAGCTAGACCTAACTTAAGTGTGACTCCCTAAAAATAAACCTAAGACTTGGTCTACGTAGGAAATAAGTAATCAATAGTGAATACTCGTTCTATTAACAAATCTAGCCAAGTTGCTTAAGGGGAGGTTTGGGCCCAAACGTTTCCCAGGGAAAACCCCAGGTGCTTGTAAAAACTTGCGCCTGGTCATTTGATATGGCCCCTCAGCATGACACCAGATATAGATGACAGAATTGGTATTAACTAAAGAACACTTAAGACCTATATAGCAAGCCTAAGTTGATAAGCCTTAGGGGTCAAGTTGCTACGGATTTTAGTTAGGTCTAGGATACTATAGTGCACACGGAATGTGGATGGAGTGTATTGGGTTGTTGTCCTGTTATTTCAATTTTTTTGTGTGTGTGCAAAAATTGGAAAGTGGTTCTAATCAAAAAGCAAGTTGTCACACAATTTTTTATTTTTTTGTCTTTTAGGATTTGATTTAATTAAATGTGTTTTAGGATTTTTCTTTTTAAATTTTCAAAAATGTTTGAAACTCCACGATTAAAGGAAAAACAAGTTGTATTGGTGATGATTGATTTCCTTTAATGTGAGTCTCTAAAAAGAAAGAAAGAAATCCTAAGCCAATTGTCCTAAAACAGAAAATTACTATCAATGAATTAATTTTAGGCTTTCTGTATTAAGTAGTGGTCTAAACAATGCAACCAACACCACTACCTTATGTGAAATCAAACAAGGATTTCAGAAAAGATTTTTGTAAGATTTTAGGAATTTGTTTGATAATTATTTTGAATTTTTAATTGTGCTAGTATCAAAGTCCAGAAATGATACCTGTGAGTATTTTGGACTTTTTAGTATTACCACCGACCTCAGAAAATTTTGATGATTTTATATGATGTGTAAAATTTCACAAGGATTCCAAAAAGATAAATTTCACAAAAATTGATGAATATAAAAATTCTAAAAATTTGCAGACAGTAGTAAAACATGAATATTAGAGGGTGTGACCTCTCTTCAGTCCATGAATTTTTAAAAATTAAATACAAAGCTAATTGATCTGAAATTTGGAACAGATGTTCCTAACTTAATTTGGAATCACTGTATGAAATTTTAGGATTTTAAGAGGCCTGTGGTGTTAGGAATCGATTTTTCAAGTTCGAACAGAAATCTGGACCCGAAAAATAGAACATCAATACTTGCAATGGAGTGGTGTTAAAGAAACATTCAAGCAAACAATGGATTTTAAAATGCACCACTCCACTTAATTAAGTTGTTTAGGGTCCTGAAAGCCAAGTTTAGTTTATTTTGGTAGTTTTTTAGGTTAAGTGTGACAAGTAAGAGGAACCAACTTGAATGTTCGCGGGACGACAAGGAACTTTGAGCTTTCGCTTTCAAATTCCCACTTTCCCGCTGTAGTTCCTGCACACATTAGAGAAAAGAAAGAGAAGGGGATGAGATCTACTTTAAGCAAGAGAAAACAAAATTAAGCAAAGCCGTGCCTCCCCGGCAATAGCGCCAAAAAGTGATGCAGATTTTATGCGATTTGTAAAATACGTCGTTGTAACGCGCAAAACCGATCAACTCTTAAATTTATAAACCTAGATAGTGGGGTATCTAGGGTCGTCCAAGGAGGCAATATGTTTGCAAAATTAATTCTCTTGCTTACAAAATAGATCTCAACTTTCTTTTTGGTCTTTTTTCAATATATCATTTTTAGGTTTTTGAAATTAAGGAAACATGCGAAATTGTTTGCGAGAAAGTGACTTACACTTAACTCCATACACTACTTCTAAAGTGGCAAGTAGAGCCTCTCCCTAAGCTCACTCTAGGCAAGTGGAGGCTTAGAATAATTAGGGAGGGAGTGAAGAGTACTAAAAACAAAGCAATTAAAAATGCAACTAAAGAAATTGCAAAGAAGGCAACATGAGAAAGTGTTTTACAGAAAAGCCTAGTAGATGAATGCTTCTACTACTAGAAAATTGCAATAAATAAAATAAAACACAAATCCTCTAGATAGATGGTGAAGAAGAGGGCTTCTTGCTCCAAGCTTGGTAGCTCCCGAGCTTGAAAAGAGTCCTCCAACTCCTTCCTTGCTATGCTCTGCCAAGGTGATGTCCTCCAAAGCAACCCCTAAGGGGGCGTGTCCTAAGCTTTTCTCCAAGGGTGAACGTCCACCCTAGGTCCTTCTCCTTTGCCTGGCCGTCCTCCTTGAAGTAGAAAAGTCCTCCTCCTTGGCGTGGCCCAAGTTGAAGAGAGTGGGGAGAAGGCACCAAAGGGGCTGGTGATGTGCCCCTTTAATCTTCTTCTCTACTCCTTCTTGGCTGTAGGTGTAGGTGGGTATAGGTAGAAAAATGCACTAATGGAGGATGCTCTAAAATGGTGGTAGGTGGTGGGTTTATATAGAGTAGGAAGGGGGCTAAGGTGACTCTTGAAATTAAGGGCTAAGATGGGAAGATGGAGATGGTTGGGGATCCTATGGCTAAGGGCAATTGGCGCCAACCCAAGGGACACTTAGGGGGTGGTTATGGGTGGTGGCACCCCTTGAAGTTGGCGCCAAAATGGCTTCTAGAAGGGGGGCTTAGGTGGCGCCAAGTAGGGTTCTAGAAGGAGGGGTAGGTGGGTGGCTAGGATGGGTTGTAGGGTTAGGTGTATGGTGGATGTGGGGGTGGGCGCCAAAAATGGGGGTAGTTAGGGTTAGGTTTTGGCACCAAAATTGGTGCCTTTTGGTTTTGATGATGGGGTGAAGAGGTGGCTAAGAGGTGGCGCCAACTTGGAGTAGGATAGATAGCTTAGGTAGGGCTTAAGTTGGTGGAGCTAGCTAGGGTTGAGTTGAAGGTAGTGGATGGCCAAGGAGCTGGTTGCTAGCTAAGCTAAGCTAAGCTAGCTTAGCTAGCTATGGAGTAGAGGAGAAGGTATTGGAGCTAGGATTTGAAGAGAGGAGTTGAGGAGGAGAAGTCTGGAGCTGGAACTGGAGCTGGCAGCTGCTGAAGAGGCTGGCATGGAGCTACTCTAGCTGGCTTAGCTTGCTAGTTCTTTGCTAGTTGCGAAGCCAAGCTAAAGTGAGATGGCTTCTACCATAATGAGCTGAGGTGAGCTGGGTCTGGTGCTCTCGAGGAGGATCAAGCTGGTTGAGGCAGCTAAAAGCTGAGTCTCGGGAGCTGGACTTGAGCTTCTTGAGCTGGGATGAGTTCTTCTTCAGCTGGCTAGAGTTGAGTGGAGCTGGATGTAGCGGATCTAAGCTGGGGTGAACTCCAGTCAACTCAGCTGAGCTAGTTAGAGCTCCTTGTGGACTTGTGGGAACTAAAATGAGCTAGACTCAACTAGGTTGAGCTAGATCTGAGCTGACTTGAGCTAGGGTGAGCTAAGATGAACTCTCTTGAGCTGTTATTCAGCTAAGATTAGCTGAATGGAGCTGGGATGAGCTAACCCTAGTTCAAGTGAGCCAGGTTCCGGTTGTGGTGAGCTGGATCAAGCTGAGTTCCAACTAGTCTGAGCTTCTCCTTCACCATTTGTCTTCTTGAGTGCTAGGGTTTTAGGGATCTGTATATCTGTTCATCCCTAACACTCACAAAAACATATTAAAAAGATAATAAAAAATGTAATGCATGCCTAACCTAATTTATGCCTAAATGCAGCCCAAAAATCCGTTTGCGGAGTAAAATCCTAAGAACTAGGTTTGTTTTAATGCATAAGAATGATGATAAACTGGCATTTATCATGCCCAATTAATTATGTTTAGAATGTAGGGTATGCCCACTTAGGTTTAAAAAGTAGGGTGTACCCACTTAGGTTTAGAATGTTGATTAATTAATGATTTGTGAATGAATTGTTTTTATGAATGTGGGGTGTGCCCACTTAATTTATTTTGAATGCTTATTTTTGAATGCTTATTTGATTGTATTTTGTGTTAATTTATTATTCTGAAAGTGAAATGAGATGGAGTAGGAGAGGAAGAGGAGGGAAAGAGATGAATAAAGAAGAATATGAATTAATGAAGGGAAGGAGGAGAGGAAAGATAGGGAGAAGAGAGGAAAGAAAGGATAAATAAATAAACAGTAGATGAAGAAGATGGAGAGAGATACATAAAGAAGAATATAAAGGAAGGGAAGGATGAAAGAAAGGGTAGGTGATGGGAACACCATCATGAGTCATGCCTAGCTTAGTTTGATCTGATTAAGTCAATAAAAGCTCCTACATATTCACCAGAAGGTCTTAAGGGCACAAAATAATGATTTGAGAAGAAGACAAGAATATAGGGTTATTTATGAAATTTTACCAGTAATCCATAAATAAAGAATAACCATGAGCTATCTCAGGAGTTTATTAAGGGTCATATGGTCATTAATGTCTAATGAGGGGGTCCATACAGGCAGAAATGAGTTTTCACGTATTCCAAGAATTAAATGACATTTGAAACCCTAAAAACAGACCCGCTTAATTAATTGAGGTTATGGTCGGAATAAAATTCACCTAAACCCTCTAAAATTCATATAAAATTATTATTTAGGGTTTGGTACCTTCAATTTGACTATCAGAACCCATCTTGACCCAAAATAGAAGCACAAACAGACTTTTGCCCTAATTGGGTTTTTGCATAAATTACCTAATCAAACTTAGTCAAAACCAAAATCCAACTTCACCATTAGATTCCTTAGGTCCAGATTAGGTTTGTACTAAAATTTGGGCCCAAATAGAGATCATCTTGACCTAGTTTACATTTCAATCCAATCTGAATCTTCTTTTACACATATGCCCCTAACAATTGAAAGATTTGCATTCAGGTCCATAACTTCTGTCATCTTCTTCTCAAACTGGTCCTTGCAGCCATTGGTGTGAACACACCAACTCCGACGAGCTTAATATGGAAAGTTCTTTGTGATTTCTTAACGAATCCCTCTCAAATTTGAAAAGGAAACTCGTCAAGAAGTCCCTTCCTTTTTAGCCACACACGAAGCTCCAATTCCTTCCCAATCTCTAATGCGAATGCTTGAGAGATTTGGGTTTCCAACTCCGACGAGCATTCCAAGCTCGAAAGCTTGATTCCCAAGCTCAAACCAACTCCCTGAGGCCTATAAAAGGATCCCTATGACAAACTGTTTTCCCCATGCTCGAATTTGACCGGAATCCTCAATTCCTCCCTCCTCTTCTGGCCGAAAGGCTCCTCGAGCTTCGACGATCTTCTCCGATTTCCTTCCTCGTCCACTCGCAATACCGGAGGTGGATTCTTCTTCCTCATCTTCCTCCACGTCATACCATACCAGCGAGCACCTCACCCTCTGTCATCCTCGTCGTTTCCTACTCACAGGAGCCACCTTCGTCCCCGGCGCCGACCACACCACAACCAGTATCCTCCTCACTCCCCGTCATTTGCTATCTACCTAGATTAGTTCCCTAACTCCTTTACTTCACACACACATCATCACCACTCCGTTTCGACCGCCAACTCGCTCGTACGCCCTTCGTCTTCCACCTCGCCGGCTTACCTTCGACAAGCCCTAACGGTCACCACGCTTTACCAAACTGGCCACCACTGATCCCTACACCTCCGCCTCGACCCGCCGTCAAGAAATTGAGGGGATTGGTCTCTCACACCCTCTGTCAAACTCAACCCTCACCGCACACGCTTATCGACCTCGTTAGAGGTCTTCTGACCATGAAACACCTCCACACCACTCGCATTGCACTCGTCGCCGTCGACGACTCTTTTGAAGCTCTTTAACATGGCCGAGAGGCCTTATTCTTGATTTGCAGGTCCAGGTTCTCCATGCCATTGGCGAACCTACTTCAAAGAGAGCTTCAAAGCTCATTCGTCACCTCCAGCTCTAGGTCACAGTGTCAGGTGACGCGGAATTGCTCCAGCAACATACGTGGACCAACAAATTAGGGCATTGATCGCCCTTATGCTCGAATTTGGTGAAGGAGTTCCTTGCTTCTATAGTTGAAGAACGGTGCGAGAGCTTAGTCCCACATCGTAAACGTGCAACGCTCCGCAGCGGTGTAATACACAAAAGTGTTTGGGGCTTATCGCCTCTAAACACCGGGGTGAGGTCCCACACCCTCACTCATTGACCTACCTACGCTCTCTCACACCTCGGTTGCAACCCACACCCACAGCCCTTGTCCCGGGTACGTGGATCCCCGAATTTTCGATTATCCGAGCATTTGACAGGACATTGAGTAAGAGAAAAGGGGAAGGAAAGAGAGGGAGCGCAAGGGAAGGGGGGGTTTTGTTCTTCTGTGCATTGGCTAACTGATGTAAACACGTTTACACTACTTAAGATGTCTATTTATGCATGTTCTTAAGCATAGAATTGCATTGCATGCTATAAATATTGCATAACATGCATCATCTTGCATTTAGAGTAGTTTGAATAAAATGGAGGTTAATTGTCTCCTTTTATGTTCATGGACATGGCAAATTTTTTCTATCGGGGCCTCGGATCGAAGATCCAACCATACAGATGTGATCAGGGTGATGATTGGAGTTCAACGACTCCAAAATCGCCCAAATCAGACATCTATAGCATCAGATAAAGACCAGGGAACCCTAGAAGATCAAGGGTCAAGATTGTGTGAATCCTCACTTCAAACGACAAATCCAATCGCACGGATGGATTCGGATCGACGATCGCATCCTAACGACGCAAAAATCGAGTCAATCCGACACCCGTGGCACCATCTACATCATCCAGAAGATGGACGGCTCAGATGGCACCACATGGCGCCATCACGTTCGCCCAATTGTCCGCACGCACCCGCTGAAGGCCTCCGCATCCGCCCTTCCCCGCCGTTGGATCAAGATCCAATGGCTACGACGCGCCTACGCTTAAGTTAAGCGCTCGACAAAAATGCGCCCCCAGCGCGTTGGTTGAGCACTCTAATGCGAAGCGCAGGCGCGCGTTCGAGCCTCGCCGTGCAGCAATTGGAGCGGAGGAGCGCGCCCAATCAACCGCACGATCACGATTCAACGGCCACCCGCACTCAATCAAGATGATGCGCCCACGCACGCCCGCGCGTAACGCGGGATCGCACGCGATGGGGCACGCAGCGCAGGCGGGCGAAGGCGCGATCTAAGCCGTCCAATCTTGCTATCGGACGGTTGAGATCGGCTGGACATGCGCGAGCGTTAAACGCGCGGGCGCGTGTGTGCCGCCCACTACGCCCACGTTCAAACCTGTAGCAACGGTTTTATCCATCACTAAAGGTCCTGAATTAATGTTTTTAAAGTTATAATGACCAAATTGTCCCCACTCCTTGCAACTATAAAGGGAGACCCCTCCACACGAAATTCTCATCCCTTCCTTCTCTTCTCTCCCTCTCCAAAGCTCAAGAGAAGCTTGTCCCACACACGAGATGCTTCTTGCGAGATAAAGTGAATTTTTTGTCCCCCTTTTGGAAACGGATCTCGCGACGACGACGACACGCTGCTTCGTTCCCGTTCTTCCCGCTTCATCCTCCTTCGTCCTGCTCCGTCCTCCTTCGTCCAGGCGTCGTCCCGTCCAGCTCATCCTCCAAGCGACCATCGAGGAGGATATTTCTCTCTCCATTCTTTTAATGCTTTCTAGAGTAGATTTACTGCTTTCTAGTGTAATCATTTTCCCGCTTTCTAGTGTAATGAACAATCTTTCTGATGATGAAATTCCCTGTTCATTCTTCATCCCTTTTTGATTTTTGTTTGTAATATTCTCTCTCTCTTATTCTCTCTCTCTTCTATTTATTGTAAATAGTTAGATAGTTCTAATCAATTGAATTACTTCGTGACAAATAAAACAAATGCGAATTTTTTAAATCAAACGTCTGTCGCCCTGTGTTCGACCCGGGATTTTCATTCCGGTATAAATTTTATTTGTTGAACACGAGTTCTTCACTTTCATACTACGACGACAGGTTTTCAAAAACCAAACATATTAGCGTAGCAACTCGACGTACAACATTTTGGCGCCGTTGCCGGGGAGGCGACGATCTTTGATTTTTTCTTTGTGTTTTCTAACTTACAAATCATTTACCTTACTTCTCTCCTTTCTTATTGTGATTGCAGGTACTCTTTTGAGACGAGCAAAAGCGGTAGATTGGAGTAAAGTGATGTGGAAGGTTTTGTAAGTTATTCCCCACCTCCCACCCATTAGATTTCATTTCACCACATAATAACACAAACATCAATCAACCTAGGTGTTCTTATAAACTCTAAGGTTAGATTGTTTGTTGTTTGACACCCACACCCGCCCCAACCCCCACATTAAAAAAGAGAAAAATAAAAAAAAATCTCATAGAGGTACACAACCTCATCTGATTTTCAAACTCAACCAGTAAACCAACCTTTGGAGTCGGTACACACATTCAAACACATAATTGAGTAGAAATTAGATTAGGAAATCACTTGTGTGCCTAATTAAGTGGTGCAACAGGCCAATTGTTTGAGTTGATTGGGCCGCACCACTTCAATTAAAATAAACTCATCAAGTAGCTGCCACTTAGGTTCAACTCTTAGGGATTTACCATGCACTCCACATTCTTTTTAAGCTTCAAAGGAAAATATCTTCACCTGTGCTTTCAAAACCTGGTGTGCCAACAAAACTTGTTTGAAAACACCTAAAGTTGAATCCTAAAAGCTACCAAGCAAGATTTGAATTTTAAAATTTACCGCATCAAAAATAATCTTGCTTGAAAACCACTGGTTGTGCACCCACACACAAATCAATCAATCATTAAGGGCACAACCCATATAAAGGGCCCATCACATTCCAAAGCACATTCTAACCTAACCCTAAATAAAACAGAGTAGACGTTGGCCTTAAGGATTCGACTCTCTCTTCAGAGCCCAAAACGAGATTAATTTCGATTAGTCTGTTTCTACTGTTCAATCTGATGTCTAGCTAGGGGAACAGAATCAAACGATCGTGGCTGGGGGGTACACTAGGAACCAGAGGTGTAAGCCGAAGGAAGAACCTTCTCCCCAGCCCCTCCTTCTAACTGGTTGGATTGAACAGAAAGAAGTAGATCAAATCGTTTCTCTATCTCAAGACGGGTTTTGGGATTCTGTAGGTCTTTAGGCTAACCCACTTAAGGATAGGTTTGATTGTTTGTATTGCAGGGTGCCTTTCTTCTTCCCGTCTCTCATAAATCCTTCCACATATTACACGCATTCCCGCTCTTTCCCTCCTGTTTTGAATTATCCTCAACATGATGATTATTCCGACTCGTACTGTAATCAACCATCAGTTAGTTGGGATAACTCGAATTAAGGATACAGTTCCGGACCTCCGTGTTTAGGGTCCAACCCTGAACTCTATGATTGTGATTTCTATCCTTCTCAGAGCCACATCGAATTATAGATCGTCACTCTTTCATGAACAATCTAATACGATCTACAATCAAGAAGGATACACTAATCCTTACCCATCCTCTGATTACACTATCTTTAGGTCATCACCACCTTTTGAACAATCTGAAGTGACCTATTATCAGGAAGGGTATAACGAATCTTAATTCGTTAATTCCCCTGCATTGACCCCAAACCCACCCAACCCTGAACCAACTCATTTGGTTCAGGGTAACCAGGTTTAAGATAAGGTTCTGGCTAACTTGAGGAATATCATACAAACTTTAGAAGTTCAGCCAATACCTTGTATTGAGAGATTGGAGCCTTTGATTAAAATGATTGATGATTTGAACAAGTCTTTGTTGAATTGGCTGCAGGATGTTAAGGATAAGAACCTGGGTGAGTTTCTACTTGGGAAATTAGCGAAATTGAGGATGAGATTTGTGGTCGCTTTGATTCAATCATGGGATGATTCCCAGGATGAACTCCCTTCAGGAAAGCCAATGTCAGAACTCGTTCAAGCACCTATTGGGGGGGACACGAGTTATGAGGCTAACCAGATTGAATTAGAGCAACCAATTAAGGAAGATCTGATTTCTTCACCTGAGATCCCTGAGCCGGGGTATGAGGAAATGTATGTCTCCTTGGAACAGAAAGTGACAGATGATTTTGGGATATAATTAATATGGATCTTGATTTCTTTGATTCTGATGGTGAAGATTCAAGTTGCGAAGTCTCACATGAGTTTACAGAATACGATTTCTGTGAGACGATTGGGCCTGAGGAATCTGATAGATCATTTGATAGCCCAAGAACTGAGGAAACTGATCTTATTAGGGCACACATTACGGATCCAGAATCGCATTTTCTGGAGGATTCAATTCAATGCCCTGATTGTCAGTTACACCCCATTGAGCTTATCGATAATTCTATTTTTGAGATAATTAGACCCAAGTCAATTTTGATTCAGCCACATCATTTAGACTTGAAAATTTCAGATGGGGTGATTAACATGCAAGAAGTTCCAGAATTTAACATTCTGAATGAGGAGGATAGAAGCTGGGAAGTTCTGATCTGGGAAGCTAACTCCGGAGGAATTAGAAGACTAAGTCTAAGGGTTCCAATTCATCTGAAACCATCAAACCAGGACCCTTACGACATTTGTTCTGAGGATGTCCAACCTAAGCGTACATTCAATGATTATCCTTTTGAGCTTGAATTCTTTGTAACCCGACTTTTTAGTCTTGGATTGCATCCTCATAAATCACAGGCCCGACCTCGCTTGCATACTGATTTTAGGTTTTGGGTAATTTTTATCCAGAACCTGAGATATTCTCGATTATGGGTATGGGTCTACACCACAATTTGGTCCACATCTGTGGACCTCTGTTGACAGGTCAGAGGTTGCTTCTGTTTATTCTGATTCTAACCTGCACCAATGAATTCTTTATTTCTCTTCTTTGTATAGTGTGCCTAGCTGAAGACACTAAATTCAACACGTATACAGTTCTTTTTAGTTTTCATCTCGGAGCGGACCTGACATTCACGCAATTCAGGTGCTTTCTACGCTATTCTACTCTGTTTTATGTCTTTTTAATACAATGAGGACATTGCATTAGATAGGCATGGGGGGGTAGATATTCATCTCTGAATTTATTCGTTAGATCTGTAGATTTGTTTCATTTTCTTTTATTAAATAAAAAATAAAAAAATGGAATTAGGAAAGAGAACTTGGGTTTAAGAAAATTTTCATTCTTTACATTATGATTTGAACACAAAGACCCTTCAGGTCTTTGGACTTAATCAGCCTGTGTATCCACTAAAATGTGGATTTGTCTTTCGAGTCCTCGCCATCTTAATTCTATCGTAATTGGAGTAAATAAGTTTGGGTGATAAGTACACGACTTATTAACTCGCCCTCTGATTTGAGGGAACTTTGAGTTTTTAGCATCTACACACTTTCTTTGCACTGACTCGTTGTTCGGCAATTCTAACGAAAATTGGGTAGCTAATGAACCTTCTAGGGTGATATGGTAGGTAGGTTTTCGAGAGTCCAGGCACTGGACCTTTCTCTTTTTGCTGCCTTTAGGTAAATCTTAGACCAGGGAAGCCACCTACTTAAAAAAAAGAAAAAAAGAAAAACAAGAAAAGGAGAAAAGAAAAAAAGAAATAAACCACACTTCGCCACACGAGTATGGCTAGCAAGTTGTCGGTGGTAACAGCTCATCGATCAGTTGTCCAAAACCCAACTCAATAAATGCACTGAAAATTCCCAAAACATTTAAGAAGAAGCGGAGAAGTAGAATAAACTGAGGAGATATACACTGGATTCACCCTTGTGTTAACCCCGTAAAAAAATTAAAGTAGGGAAAAAGCTACCGGTTATAAAGATACACCTTTAGGTAGAATTCTTTTTTAGGTCACCTAGAGGAGTAGAGATTCGAAGTCCGTTTTAATTGTCGGTCAATGAGTCTATCACATTCACAATAAGATGCTTAGAACTTAGGGTTCTATTCAAATCTTGGGTGAGTTGAATGGCCGTAGAAAGCCACTCTTAAACCTTAAAATTTGAAAAATCCAAAAAAAAAAGAAAAGAAGAAAAAGAGAAAAATAAAATTTTCTTTGAATAAGGCGAGGGCTTGAGGCAGTCTGCATTTTGGCAGATACTCGGGCACTGTTGTGTCTTTGTAAGTTCAGATCCTAAGTAGACATTTTCTTAATGACTGAAAATAAACTCAAGCCCAAATAATCTAACCTGATTATTTTATAAATAGCATATAATTTTTGCTAGGGACTAGCAAAAGATAAGCATGGGGGTATGATGTAAACACGTTTACACTACTTAAGATGTCTATTTATGCATGTTCTTAAGCATAGAATTGCATTGCATGCTATAAATATTGCATAACATGCATCATCTTGCATTTAGAGTAGTTTGAATAAAATGGAGGTTAATTGTCTCCTTTTATGTTCATGGACATGGCAAATTTTTTCTATCGGGGCCTCGGATCGAAGATCCAACCATACAGATGTGATCAGGGTGATTATTGGAGTTCAACGACTCCAAGATCGCCCAAATTAGATATCTGTAGCATCAGATAAAGATCGGGGAACCCTAGAAGATCAAGGGCCAAGATTGTGTGAATCCGCACTTCAAATGACAAATCCAATCACGCAGATGGATTCAGATCGATGATCGCAGCCTAACAATGTAAAAATCGAGTCAATCCGACACCTGTGGCACCATCTACATCATCCAGAAGATGGACGGCTCATATGGCACCACGTGGCACCATCACGATCACCCAATCGTCCGCACGCACCCACTAAAGGCCTCCGCATCCGCCCTTCCCTGCCGTTGGATCAAGATCCAACGGCTGCGATGCGCCCATGCTTAAGTTAAGCGCTCGACACAAATGCGCCCCCAGCGGGTTGGTCGAGCGCTCTAATGCGAAGCGCAGGCGCGCGTTCGAGCCTCGCCACGCAGCAATTGGAGCGGAGGCGCACGCCCGATCGACCGCACGATCGCGATCCAACAGCCACGAGCGCTCAATCAAGATGACGCGCCCACGCACGCCCGTGCGTAACGCGGGATCGCACGCGATGGGGCGTGTAGCGCAGGAGGGCGAAGGCGGGATCTTAGCCGTCCGATCTTGTGATCGGACGGCTGAGATCGGCTGGATGTGCACGAGCGTTGAACGTGCGGGCAAGCGAGCGAGCGCACGCGTGCCGCCCACTATGCCCACATTCAAACCTTTAGCGACGGTTTTATTCGCCACTAAAGGTCCTGAATTAATGTTTTTAAAGTTGTAATGACCAAATTGCCCCCACTCCTTGCAACTATAAAAGGAGACCCCCTCCACACAAAATTCTCATCCCTTCATTCTCTTCTCTCCCTTTCCAAAGCTCAAGAGAAGCTTGTCCCACACCCGGGATGCTTCTCGCGAGATAAAGTCAATTTTTCGTCCCCCTTTCAGAAACGGATCCCGCGATGACAACGACATGCTGCTCCATTCCCGTTCTTCCCGCTTCGTCCTCCTTCGTCCTGCTCTGTCCTCCTTCGTCCAGGCGTCGTTCCGTCTGGCTCGTCCTCCAAGCGACCGCCGAGGAGGATATTTCTCTCTCCATTCTTTTAATGCTTTCTAGAGTAGATTTACTGCTTTCTAGTGTAATCATTTTCCCTCTTTCTAGTGTAACGAATAATCTTTCTAATGATGAAATTCCTTGTTCATTCTTCATCCCTTTTTGGTTTTTGTTTGTAATATTCTCTCTCTCTCTCTTATTCTCTCTCTCTTCTATTTATTGTAAATAATTAGATAGTTCTAATCAATTGAATTACTTCGTGACAAATAAAACAAATGCGAATTTTTTAAATCAAATGTCTGCCGCCCTGTGTTCGACCCGGTATTTTCATTTCGGTATAAATTTTATTTGTTGAACACGAGTTCTTCGCTTTCATACTACGACGACAGGTTTTCAAAAATCAAACATGTTAGCATAGTAACTCGACGTTCAACACTAACACTTAGCCAAATTTTGAGTGTTCTCCCCTTGTGCGTAAAGTGAAGAAGAAGAGGAAAAGCCAACGAAGAAAAGGCAGAGAAAGAAGAGAATAAGAAAAGAAGAGGAAGCAGCCAAAGAGAAGTACAGTGCCTTCGCATTGTAGCATTTGAGCACTTAAGTCGTCTGATAAGGAGTTCCATCGTCTGATATCTCTGATAGTGCACTGTGCACTTGGTTTGCGTGGATTAAACTTGATTGATACTTTTCAGATATTTGTTGTTATTGTAATTAGGGTAATTGGTGATTCAAATAACTATTTTATTATAATCTTTTTGCACTATTAACATTTTCTCTTATATATATATATCATTTGTGTTTGGAAATTTCATTATATATTGATATCTTGTGATAGAATTGCAATCTTAAGATTTATTTTGCTACTTGCTCCCAGTGAATGACCTCAAATTTCTTTTGAGCATAAATTTTAAGTGTTTTACGCGCTGATTCAACCTGTACTACAACTCTACAATTTTAAAACATTGTTTCAGAGTGATTAACAGTAGGGAGAAGAGAGAAAGGGAGTAGAAAGGAAGTGGTAAGATAGGGAGATAGGAGAGAAGGGAGAGGAGGGAAAGAGAGGAAGAATCTAATTTTAATTTGTATATAATTATTTATTTTTATTGCATTTTTTAAAATAGGTTTTTATTGCAAATTTGATTATTTTAATGAATTCATCGATATACACACTTGCATAAATATAGATGCACTTGAGGCCAAACAATAAGTATTCTAACCCCTAGGTTATAGGTTTTGGGAGGGGATATTTGTGTCAAAATACTTGCCCGTCGACACTTATGATCATGTTGTATGGATAATGGAAAATGTTTGTATACCTCACCTACATTCACTAAGCTTTGCCTTTATAGCATGCCATAAGAATCGTCGTCCTTTGTTCAGAGAAGTTCTGAATAAAGGGGGGTCCTTGAAAATTTGATCACAACTTAGAGTTACTTGTTACATGGAACCAATGTCTGGAGGAATTTCGGTAATATCTTTTCGCTCTTCTCCGGTATACCAGCTAATCTTATCTACATTCCTAATACACCCTTAAATGAGAGTTATTGAGAATGTAGTTAAGGTTAGTCTTGGAGGGTATTAGAGAAGTGAGAGGAGATGCTGCCAAAATTTCTCTAGACACCGGTTACATGTAAAAAGTAATGTTGTGATCAAATCTTCAAAGATGGGCTATTAAGTGAAAATCTTAATCAAAATACAAACACTTTTATAAAATCAGATTATAATTACTAGGTAGTTTTATTTCATTTTTGTAGATTATCATGGATAAATCTTGGATTACTTTGAGGAACTCAGATTACTCTCTATACAAGAATGGAGTGAGAGAATTCCTTGATTTGGCATTCCATGACGATAGGAAGTTATTTAGACGAGGAGACAAGTTCGACAAGATATTTTGACCATGTAGGAGGTGCTTGAATGGATATTCAAATGATAGGAACACTGTATACGAGCACACGATTTGCAACGGTTGGTGGCAACATTGTACTAACTGGATTGCTCATGGAGAGGATCAGACAGAGGAAGACAGACGATCTCCGATAGTTTTCGATGAGACAATTGTTAACATTAAAGCTGATGACATCGATGAAATGCTTGATGAGATGAGAGCAAGAGCTGAAGATCTGGGTAGTGGGGAAACTTGTGATCAGTTTTATGATGCTATTAGGGCAACAGATGAACCTATTACTCCCGGTATCACGTCCATTTCTAAGTTGTCATTTCTTTTAAAATTATTTCAGATGAAGGTTATAAATAAAGTGACCTCTAAATTGATGTCCGAGGGGATTGAATTCATTGAAGACCTTTCAAATGACCCGAAAGGTTATCCAAAGATATAGTATGAAGTAAGGAAACAGATTCGTGGAGTTGGTTTAAATTGCGAGAAAATTGACGCTTGTCCAAATGATTGTGTTATACAGAAATGAATATGCAGAGTTGAGTAGTTGTCCACAATGTGGTGATGAGAGATTTAAAGTGGGAAATCCACTAAATACTAAGGCCAAAAAATAACTGGAGAAGGTTCTACATTACTTTTCATTGATTCCTAAGCTTCAACACCTTTTTTTTTCAAGTAGAACTGCAAATTTGATGACATGACATATGGATAATATGTCACGAGATGGTCGCATTCATCATCCTGTAGATTCAAAAGAGTGAAAAATGTTTGACAGCACTCATTTAGCATTTGCAAAGGATGCAAGGAATGCTAGATTGGGTCTTGCAAGAAATGGGTTTAATCCTTTCAAAAACATGTACCCATCCTATTCAATTTGGCCAGTCTTGATGGTAACTTATAACTTACCTGCGTGGCTTTGTATGCGATCATCATTTATGATGTTGACCCTTCTCATCCCTGGTCTAAAGTAACTAGGAAATGCAATTGACGTTTATCTTCAACCATTGATAGATGAACTGAAACTGTTGTAGTGTAACGACATTCGTACATATGATGCACACAGAAAAGAATTCTTTGATATGCATTCTGCATTATTGTGGACCATTAATGACTTCCCCGTATATGCAAATTTGTCGGGATGGAGTACAAAGGGAAAGTTTGCTTGTCTAGTATGTATGAATGACACTCGTCATCTTCAACTACCTGAAAGCAACATGTTTTGTTATTTGGGACATCGTAAATTCTTGCTAGTTGAACATAGATGGCGAACAACTGTGTTTAAGGACAAGTTCGACGGTAAAAGTTGTCGTTATTCTTCTAAGAATCTGAGGAATAAGCTAAGTACAAATTTAATAAGGTTGTCATGTTTTCAAATAATGAAGAAATTACAACAACTTGGCAACATACGATTAGGTCGTCTATTTAAGAAAGATCAAATAGCTTTGAAACATATGGATTTTAAAAAAAAGAGCATTTTCTTAATAGAACTCCCATATTTGAAAGATCTAACTATTCGATAGAATCTTGATGTGATGCATATTGAGAAGAATGTCATGGATAACATTTTAGATGTGTTCAACTTAACTGATAGTCCAAAGGATACAATGAAAATGAGAAAAGACATAATAACTTTAGACATTCGTTCAAAGTTACATGTTATTGAAAAATAAGACGGTAGTTATGACTTTCCGGAAGCTATTTACAGCTTAAACAATGATCAACGAGAGAAAGTTTTCACCTTTTTGAAAGAAGTATGGGTGCCAGATGGCTATTCTTCACAACTTTCTCGATGTGTAAATGAGGCTCAAAAGAAAATTAGTGAGTTAAAGTGTCACGACAATCACATTTACATGCAAGTCTTGTTCCCACTAGCTATTCGTGGAGTGTTACCTGATCCAGTTGTGGATTCATTTACAGAGATGAGGAGATATTTCAAAGCTATTTGTTCGAAAACTATAGATTCTGATTTATTATAGCATTGAGATAAGCAAATAGTCGTCACATTATGTAAAATGGAGCAGATATTTCCTCCGGCGTTCTTTGATGTCATGGTTCATTTAACTTTGCATCTTGTAAACGAAGCGAAAGTTGCTAGGCCTGTGCAATACAGATGGATGTATCTAGTTGAATGGTTTGTGAAGAAATTTAAAGATTATGTGTTAAATAAGGCTAAGTCTGAATGATCTATTATGGAAGGATATCTTGTAGAAGAGTCCATTAACTTCTGTTCCATATATATGAATGAGACAGACAATCGATTTAATCGATTAGAGAAAAATTATGATGGAGGGTACAATGAGAATGATGAAGATTGCCTTTTCATATTTGATATTCCAAGAAGATCTATCCTCCACACAAAGTATAAATCAATCTCTGAAATCAATCGACGTCTACCTCACTTGTACATTTTTAAGCAGATTTCAGAAGTTGGTGCATTTTATAATAAATTTAAGGAGTATTCACATCCAGAAAAACGCGAGGTCGACTTTCTCGAGTGGTTTAAACAACTCATTATGCAAATGAAAGAAGAGAATGACATACGATGGTTGCAAGACTTCGATAAAATATCGGATCAACCGTTGAGTTATGGACATTATCATTTATGTTACATTATAAATGGATTCAGATTCAGGATAAAATCCATAGGTGATACAAAGGTCACGCAGCATGCTGGTGTTGTCAGTTACGATTTGAACATTGGTTGTGATGGCTACTACGGACATATCGAAGAAATCGTTGAGATGAGCTTCAGATACGACCGTAGAGTTATCCTTTTCAAGTGCAATTAGTTCAATAGGTTTAAAGAAAGCATTAGATTCAAACTTGATAAGAAGCATGATTTTTTAAGTTTGAATAAGAATCGTTGAATTCTTTATTCTTCAGAACCGTTTACATTAGCATGTCAAGTATCTCAAGCCTTCTACGTCTCTGACAACAGTAGAAATGGATGGATTATACGCGTACAGATAATTCCATGTGAATATTTTAACGTGCAAAAAGATGTCAAAAATGAAGTAGAAACAAATACTTATCAAGAAAACTTACCAGAAGTTGATGCAGGTGTAATGGATATTGATATGTAAGATATAATTATTTTTTATATCAATTTTCTTCTGTCATTTCTCAATTCGTTAAATTTAGTCGTGTGATTCTTTACTGCATGCCAAACAATTTCAAATGGCAAATAAAGAAGTTGGCATAATAGTTATTATATCAATGGCATGCCCTTCTTATTAATGGTTAGCTCACTTTCTAAGGGACAAGCATAATAGTTATTATATCTTTCTCTTGCAAGAAGAGGGGAAGGCAACTTACAAGCCTCTACTTTAAGAATCAAAGTCAAAAGAAAAAAAACACAAACAGTTCAACATATCAAAAGTAATTGCTGCAACTTTGTTATGAACATGTCAAGTAAATCAATGGTCCAGGTTTCGGTTTGATCAGAACCTAAGTGGCCTTCGCCCATCATGAACAACAAAATTAACGTCAAAACAAAGTTCAAACCAAAGATATAACCAAAGATATTTACCCCCTTCCAGAATAAATACAGGAAGAAGTGACTGGATATCAACAAGCTAAGCTTCAACCCAAAGACTTCCCAAGTCTTTTCATTGGTTTGTTGACAAGATTAGGTAAACACATGTGGCATGCATAAATAACATCTGACATTATCAAGAAATCAGATAAAGGTAACTAAAGCCAGGTCTCAGAAGGTATAAGTTTATGTTGAGACTGTGGCTATCTATGAGGAACATCAACAGTTCATCACATAGGTTCTATGTTAACGGGTGAAGTTACTACACAACAAGCACTTGGAAGATAAATAGTTGCTAAACCTACCTAGTGTGTCTCACCGGTTTCTTGAAAAATAAATGAAACATGGAAACTAGATAGGCCTCTTGGATTTGTCCCAGTGATGGATGGACTTGGAATTTAAGAAATTTGTGCACTTTCAGGCCTAAGGGTCCTGGAAGCGACAAAAAGTGGACAAGGAAGTGTATCTGTCTGCCTGCATAATGGACTTGAGTTGACCCATTTGAACATGAAATGCTCTGAAGTTAATGCATGTTATATTATGTTCTTGGCTGAAGTTAATCCACGTTGCATTATGCTCTTGGCTGAAGTTAATGCACGTTATATTATTCTCTTGCCTGCATAAAGGATTTTAAATTAATGGAGGTTCAGAAAACTGGATTTGGTTGATATTAGGCTATTGATGTTGTCTTGACCCTTATATTTATTACATTCTTACTCATATGCCAAAATGTTCTCAGAAATTCTGTCAAAGAGCTTATGCAACAACCTTGAAGATAATGGAAGCAATAAGATGTCTTCATTTTAATAATATCACCAAGTTTGTTAAGCATATCACAAACAAAGGATATTTTGAGATTGTCTTTTGTTTTTTTTCTTAAGTTATTTTCTGTTCACACATCTCCCAAGGACGATCTGATGCAAAGTTTAATAAACTTCACTCATCGATTTCAAGTAAATCAATTATTTAAAACACAAACAGCAGCAAACATATAAGTATCAACAACCCATAACATCATTTTAGTTGCATAATATCTGCCAAAAGAGAAGTGTTATGAAGCCTCTACTCTTTCTATATTTATAGGCATATTCCTCGTATCAAGTGCTTTAATAGTGATTTTCATTATCTTTATGTTTATGTTTTTGAAGGTTTAATTATGTTTATGTTTATGTTTTACTATAAAATGTGTGATTTTATATTATGTAGAATGTGTTATTTACTTTTTACGGGATTTTGGAAAATATCGGTAAAATAGGGGAAATTCCGTCAAATTTTTTTCAGATTTTTCTTCTTATTTATTTATTTCATAATATTTATACAAATACTATTTTTTTTAATGTATATGCAGATGAAATTCAAGAAATTTGCTAATGAAGGTAAGATGACTAGGGCACCTCAGCGAGTAGGGATGAGACCCAACTACCCTGCATGCAGCCCACCTAGCCACCCCGCACCCAGACTCCCCCATCCATTCCTGAGTTCATGCCTTTACGTACTCCCCACCTACACCCAGATGTCATGGTACCTAATCCTGCATTTATTCGGCAGCAGCGTGAATATGTCCGATCTGGTGATCTTGCCCGATAGTACCAAAAAAAGGGCAAGAAGGTGGTTACTAATGTAGTGCATGAGCCAGAGCCAGAGCTAGAGATTGCCACCTACTACCCTGACAACAATGAGGATGAGGACGAGGGTGACAGTAGCAGCGAGGATGAGGACGAGGAGGGTACGGACGATGCTGAGGTACAGAGGCCACCTCAGCAAGACCCTCAGGTTGAGACAGGGACCAGTTCTGCTGGTAAGAATTGTTGGTAAAATATTAATAAAATTTATTGATAATGTTTTAATTTTTAATATTTATATTTTTCTTATCAGGTAATAAAAAAAATGAAGGGGTCCGACAAGAAATGCACATTTAGATGCACTTTCAGAGGGGACGAGAATCAAAATGCATATTAATGAAACTAGAGAAGATCTAGATTATCCTCCTTTCACCAGCAGACTGTCTAGGATAGTAAAGGAACTCATCCCCCTTTCTTCTTTTAACTGGAGGTTGGTCTCCAGGGAGATTAAGAGGCAGCTTATTCGTAATATAGAAGTAAATAATTAATTATTTTTGTATATATATAAGTTTACTTTAATAATATTTAATTTGTTTATATGATTTGTAATATTACAGGTGATCTTTGATTAGGGTGATGATATAAATGTCACCAAGTACATCCTTCATCATGCTGCGAGACGACATCGTGATTAGAAGATGAATACAAAGAGAAAGGTGAAATTTGTAATATTTCTCATTTTTTATTATTTACTTAATTAATTTTTTTTGACAATTTATTTCTATAATTTAGTGTTACAATTTAATGTCGTTTAATAAGGAGGCATTAAGAAACGTGCTTCCTACAATAGCAGCAAATGTGTGGAGAGAATACTGTGAGCATTATAATAAGCCTGAGATAGAGGTAATTACAATTACTTTTAATAGCAATTGGAAATAAATTATTCAATTCTTTCCTATTACAATATGTTATATGTACAAGATCAGACGAAAAGGAACAAGGCCAATAGGGCCAAAGCTCCACCATAGACTCACTGTTTGAGTCGAACCAGTATAGATAGAGTTCAGGCTAAATATGTAAGTAATTCCTTATAATTATGTTACTTTTATCTTTTTAATTAAAGTTTTAATTACAACTATTACCTGTAAATCTTTGAAATATATTTACTGGCACATTCACACGATAGTGCCACGCTCGATCGAGTTTGTATGTATGAGGTTACTCATAGTAAGACCACTAATGACGGTAGGCAAACATGGATATATGAGACATACCAGACAAAGCATGTAAGTAATATTTATTTATCAACTACTTAAATTTTTATACTTACTTTAATATAACATTAAATTATTGTAATTTGTAGGGAGAAATGGTGAACTTAATCAACCCCTGTACAGACATCACTTCTGGCACTCAGCAGTACCCTCCTATGACACCTGAGGAGGCTTTTAGGAGTAGCATGCCTCCGGAGCACGGAGGTTTCATTTGTAGTGAGAGAAGTTAAACGATCTCCAGCTGGTATTGGCGGAAGGGGTCAGCGACAACAGCTGTCATCCAGCATATGTAGACACAGCTCCATGATGTCACATCACAGCTCCATGATGTCACCTCACAGTTCCACCAGCAAACTCAAGCTTGACAGGATATCAAGAAATTCATGAAGGAGCAGAGGAAGGAGATGGGGTAGCAAAGAGCGGAGATGAGAGAGATGATGGCATTATTACGAGGTAGCAGTGGGGATCACACTTTCTTTCACTACTTGCCTCGTAGAGACGACGACGACCTCGGAGGTGGTGGAACATGACAGGGGGTATGAGCTGAGGCATAACTTTATATTATTTATCTCTTGTTTTGTTTAGCGTTGTATTTTGGTTATAAATATTTTGACATTATGACATACTTTTATCATTAGGTTTATATATATATTTGTTGTATGTTGAATGTTTTATGTTACATATTGTATGTTGAACTCTTATGTTGTGTGTGTTTTTTTATTTATATATGTTTAGGGTGTTTTAAGATTCTAAGATTATAAAATCTTAAATAGAAATATATATATATACATATATACACGACGATTCTACAAAAAACCGTCGTATTCGGATGGACGACAATTCTGCAAATAACCGTTATTCATATAATGATATGACTGTTTAATAATAGTTTTTACACATTGATACGACGGTTTTACAAATAACCATCGTATTAGGATATACGACGGTTCTACAAATAACCGTCGTTTATACAGTGATAGGATGCCATAGACGATGGTGATGAAAATCGTCATTCAGTGATGATTGACAACAGTTAACATAGACGATAGTTTGAGAAACCGTCGTGTAAAAATGATGATTTAAATTGAAAACCGTCGGCTATATACTAATGTGATACACACTTTCGTGATAATAGAATACAACAATTTGTATGGAATATTCGTCACCAAAATTATACTTCCTTATAGTGTTAAGATATGAGAAATGATCTCATAAGAAACCTCTTTCAGTGAGAAGATGAGAAAAATCTACTTCACGATTAGATTACCCTAAAAACAATAGTGGGTTAAGATTAAAAGACCTTCCTTTCCACTCTCCTCCCCCCCCCCCCCCTCACTTCCCTTCCTCTCCCACTCCCACTCCCACTCCCACTCCCACCACCACCATCACCAAGACCAAACCCACCCAGCACAGCTGTAACCTCATCTCCCCCTCTCCGACGATTCTCTCCGTCGACATCCTCGACGTCGGGAACGTTCTCAAGCTAGCAATCGACCTCCCCACTCCCTCTGCCCCACCACCACTGACACCTTCTCTTATCCCTCCCCGACGCACCCGCACCATGACCACCAGCACCACCCCTCCTCTTCTACCTCTCCGCACCACCCGCACCACCATGGCCACCATCGCTGCTCCTCTACTCTCGCTCCGCAGCATCCCCACCACCACGACCATCACCGGCCCCTCCTCTTCTCCCTCTTCCTGTCTGCAGCAACCCCACCACCCCGACCACCACCGCTGCGCCTCTTCTCCCGGTCCACAGCACACCCACCACCACCGACCCCTCCTCTTCTCCCGATGCACAGAAGGTGTTCGACGAAAGTCCCGTGAGAGACTTGGTTTTGTGGAACTTGATGATAACTGTTTACACAAGGTAAGGGTACATGCGGGAGGTGCTTACAAAGTATTGAGAAACTTACACCAACCTATGTTTTTAGGGTGCATCTTGTTTTCTCTTGCATTTGACATGCAACTGCAATGGATTTTTTGATGTCCCTGCAAAACTAACTATTGAGAGGAATCAAAATGGTATCCTAGGCCCAACTGTGTGTTTTGGACTTAAAAAGAGTGCTTGTAAAGCTGATGCTTGATCGTATGATTTAAAAAAAGTGCTTGTCAATCCTTTTTGCTCCATCAGCTTAAGAAAAGTTACTCTCCGTTGGCCAGTCATCTGAATAAGAAATGGTTAAAAGAGTAAAAGAAGCTTTGCTTAAGCATACATGCTTGGCTACCTAATAACGTAAATCTTTTAGTCAGTGTTTATTTTGGAACTATTTGATTTTTGCATAATTTTGGCAGAAGTCATAAATTCTGCTCGTAGGGAAGCTTTGCACGTTCATATCAGACTCCAGTGCAGATAAAGAAAGGTAAGGTTGCGGAATATCCTATTCACAAGCATAAGTTTTTCTTTCATCTTGTGTTAGTTCGAGTAAACCCCCCATCCAATACTTTCAACCAATCCCATGACAAATGTGTTTGATATATATTTACAAGAGCAAGCAAATCCTGAAGGTAATATCTGAATGGTATCTATTTTGCCTGTAAAGTTTTCACATTATGTGATTGTGTAAAGTTTTCTTCATCCCTTGCTTTAGCATCTAACTTGGTGGTTCAATTTGTAGGTTACAATGGCCATTGTAAGAGAAGTTGCTTCTGTAACTCAATTTGACATTGAGGGGTTAGTTTACTTTAATTTTTTTCCTATTGAGATTTAGTCATTAACTTTTAATTTAATTTATACTTTGCAGGAGGGGCATATTATCAATTGAAATATGTTGTTTCTATATTCTCATTCTGGCCGATGGGGAACAGGCACTCACCAAGGTTCAAACCCGACGACGCATGCTACACCAACCGAATTCTCGCTTTGGACGGACAAGAGCGTCGGAATAACATTACCAACGCAATTGCTTACAGCATTGTACCAAAGTGCTATGATGTCATTCCATAGTCTTAACTACCCCTTTGCATATTTGCTGGAACTACAAAAATTGTAGTTATATTGGTTGGCTAGATTGAAGCCTTGGTTGTGAATCTAGGCATGGCTGTGATAAATTAGTATGGTATCCACCATATTTTTCTTTTGAGAACCAGGGTGAATATCTTCTCCAAAATACTAGTCATCAAGAAGTTATTCATCATCAAATTAGAACGGTTAATATCTCCTTCAAGCATGTAATATTACATGATAGCAGTTCCTAAACTCCAAAAATTTTACTTGGCGTTATTTTTTTAAGAAGAGTTCATAAGATACATTGGCTCCATCCTCCCTTATAAAAATACGTAGTGTTCAAGAAAGGAAAAGAAAAAAAGAAAAGCCCTCCTTATGTGGGGATTTGATCGAATGGACCCAAACTTAACCATGCTCCTAAATAATAGATTCACGATCTTCGACCTAGCATGCAAACTGATCACCTTCCTAGAACATTTCTTAAACTTCACGCCTTCCCAAGAGATACATGGCATTTTAAACCAAAAGCTCACATACAAAAAATAATGCAAACAATCACACAAGAAGGAAACTCTGGGAACCTTCTAATTAAAGAGTTGGCATAGATCTAGCAATCATTTCTCAAACTTCATCTCCTTCCATGAAGCTGAAAATATGATGTCATATACAAGGCCATGTCACATATTCTCCCTTCCATATTAATCAATAGTCACGGAACAAAAAGCCAAGGAAACAAAATAGAAGAGCAGAGGCCAAGGAAGGCCTCAGCTATGAGCCCATGCACGTCAGAGGAGTTCAGCACAAGATAGCAATGCACAAGCTCCTCCATCTCCTCCCCATCCCTTACTCCCACCTCCTCCACTGTCTCCATTATCGACATCTAGAAGTCTGCCAACAGATCCTCTAAGCACTTTACCGTGAAGATGCTATACGCGTAGATGCCACCGAAGCTTCGTGGTAGGCTCGCGGAGAAGCTCACAAAAGTAATGGCTAGAATCCCAAATATCCAGTTAACACACAACTTTTCCTCCAATCATAAACACACAATTGATGTAAAAATTAAATCAAATAACAAAAAAGAAGATGAATGAAAAACTGCAGGTTGAGCACCTCTCGCATGTACCCTCGCCTCGTGTAAACAGTTATCATCAAGTTCAACGAAACCAAGTCTCTCTCGGGACTTTCGTCGAACAACTTTTGTACATCTCCAATCTCGCCCAAGGCACCAAAGAATTGTACTGCTGCGTTGCGCACGCAGACATCCGAGTCCAGGCCCATCTCCACGACATGGCCGAACACTCCACGACCCACCCGACCACATGCCGCCTTCCTGCATGCGTTAAACACGAAGGGCATCGTGAGGTTAATTATCTGGCCACAGCCCCGCCCTCATCATCGTATGTGGTGGTGGTGACGGTGTTGTGGACAGGGAGAGGGAGAAGAGGAGGGGACGGTAGTGGGGGTGTTGCAGACAGGAGAAAAGGAGGGGTTGGTGGTGGTCGTGGTGGTGGGGGTGCTGCGGACCAAGAGAAGAGCAACGATGGTGGTTGTGGTGGTGGGGATGCTACAAAGCAGGAGTAGAGAGCGGCGGCGGTGGCCTTGGTGGTTGGGCCGGTGCGGAGAGGGAGTAGAGGAGGGGCGATGCTGGTGATCGTGGTGGGGGTGCTCCGAAGAAGGAGAAGAAGAGGGGTCAGTGGTGGTGGGGCAGAGAGAGAGGGGAGGTCGATTGCTACCTTGAGAATGTTCCCGACGGTGAGGTCGCCGATGGAGATAGTTGCCGGAGAGGGGGAGATGAAGTTGCAGCCGTGCTGGGTGGGTTTGGTCTCAGTGATGGTGGTGGTGGGAGTGGGAGAGGAAGGGACGTGAGGGGGTGGGAAAGTGGAAAGCAGTTTTTAATCTCAATCCTCTATTATTTTCAGGATAATCTAATGGTTGGGATAGAATTTTCTCATCTTCTCATCAAAAGAGGCTTTTCAAAAGATCATTCCTCTATAAAATATAACAGTTTATGTATAATAAATAAAATGTATATGTTTAATGTATACGAGTGTGTGCTCTTTAGTATGTAAGTATATATAAGTAGTATACAAATAAGCCTTATGTGTATTTATATATGTTAAGGCTTTGGTGATATTTTTATCAGTAAGTATATATATTTATTAGTAAATGTAATTCTTTTTCTTTAAAGGCTGTACATACTTTTATTAAAGCTACAGTGACACTTAGATATGTCACTATATATATAGTATATGTTACTAAAATTATTATTATATGTTGGTATATTTAGTATAGTACATATTAATAAGTATTTTTATACCTATACTTAGGTATTATCTAGTATAGTATACATAATTAATATAGAGTTGATTTACTTAATTTTTTTATGCTTTTTTAATTGTAAATATGCTTAAGGCATTTTAATTAGCAATTAATTGATTCGTTTGTACATAATTAACTTCTTCATTCATTCTTTAATTCATTCATTCATTTTGTATATATAATTAACATTTTTCGAATAAAAGAGTATTTTTGAAACATAGAGAGTGATGTATATCAATAACTTCCTCTCGGTAAATGATCTAGAATAAACCAATAAAAATTATGTAAATAAATAAAATGACACGACAACTGTTTGCATTACAACTATATTATGACAACAAGATCATTAAATAACTACTTTTACCATGCAAATGGTTTTCGCGATCACCTACCAGATGAAGAATTAAAGAAGAGGAAGAGGAGACAAGGAAGAAAAGAGAGGGTACCTTCCTCTTCTCAGATTCTCTTCTCTCTCTCTCTCTCTTATCCCCTTAGTGAAAGTGTTGCTAGAGAGAACGAGCCTTGGCATTTGAACCCTTGGAGAGCATTGTTAAGACCTGAGCCTCCACTCTAGTAGGAATCCGGATCCATTTACGAATTACCCAAGATCTAGTCACCCATTACATAAACATAGAATAAATAAAGCATTCACAACGCATCACATCACATATAATTAAGAAACAATATGAAAAGCTAAGCTGGAAGAGATAGTACTAAATGATCATAGCCATCCACTATACTACTATATAACCAAAGAAAATAGAACAAAATATGGAAAGACACTAAACAGAGTACTACAAAAGTTGAAATAACTTACACCAAAATTGGAAACCTTGACCACAACAACCAAGCTACGGTGCTGCACTTGGATCAACACCGTCAACTCTCACAATCCCATAGTCTGATTATTTCTCACCAGGTTAAAGTTTGTGTTGTGATGATTCCAACGGTGGGTAGTTCATTGAAATTAGATTTCGTATTATCCCTAAATTGATTAACTAAAGGAGGCTATTATTAAGGACTAAAATGCAATATTTAAAACTCATAAATTTAACTCTACAATTTTTTAAGTTCTCAACTCCTCTCTCTCCTCCCTCGCCATGTCTTCTTCGTTCTTTTCCTCATTAGCCAAGACCCCAGGGCAATTAACTAGGTGATAGAGCGGATACAGGTCATCCCCTTGGCCAAGGGGGTGAGCTATATGCAATCTACCATCTAAGATATCGCGGTAAAATCTTCTTGCATCTTCTAAGAAAATGATTTGAATAGATAAATGAATGAAATTGTGGCAAGGCATAGATAACATAATAAATGAAAGATAAATTAAAATAATTTACCCATCATTCTTCTTTTTTTGTACTTGTTTAGCTTTTCCCTCTTTTCCGTTGTTTTACAACTCTACTCAACGTTTGCTAACCTTTTTTTTGTGGACTCTATACTCAGGTCTTGGAGGAGTACAACCAGATTCTGTGGCTGTAGGAGTTGACGGTGTTGGTCAGAGCACAACACCCTAATTGGTAGCCTTAGTTCTAGTTTCGGTACTGTTATTCTCTGTTTCAGTTTTCGTAGTACTTGTTAGCATCCTTCAGTACCTATTTGTTCTTTTTAATTTTGTGTCTGTACTTGTGATGGCTATGAGAATTCTAATAATATCTTTTTGGTTCTGGCTTATTTCATGCTTATATGTGATGTGATGCGCTATGAATGATTTTATTATTCTATACATATGTGATAGATGACCGGATCTTGGGTGTTTGACGAAATTGACTTGGGTCTTTACTTGAGTGGGGACTTGGTTCATAACAAGCCTTAAATAGGTTTAAGGCTAGGGTTTTGGGTACAGGGAAGTCTCCTTTTTGGACTAAATTGCCTTTAGTTAAACCCATTCATGCTTATATCCCTCATGGTGAACTTTTGTGCATGAATCTTATCTATGTAGTCCATATTTCTCACAAAATTAACCACACGGGATTTAATTGAATTGGAAGACTTGCAATTGGACTCGAATTCAAAATTTGGGTCATGATAATGATGATTCGTGGTTCTCGCCAAAATGAACTATAATCATAGGGTTGTACTATTGAGTATGCTCCCCTAAAGAGAGGGCATTAGCATAGCATGCATGTGGAGCGAGTCTACTTGGTTGTCGTTCCTAGTCCAAAGATTAGGTGCACCTATGGGACCCCTATACATAGTCGTGTCCATGCTCAGCAACAGTTGACATTCATGGTGTAGAGTACATCAAAGGACCAAATCATATGAATATAGAAGTTGGACTTGGGAAGTGGAAAGAGTTTCTGCTTTTCTCCTTAAGGTTGTGTATGCAGCTAAAGTAGCTACGCCATCTCAATGGAGAAGAAAATCCGATCCCACTTGAGGCATTAGGGTCAACATACCTTTTGGTTTGAGTGTTGGAGAGGAAATGACATTCAAATCGGACTAAAGTCGGAACCTTTGTTTTACAAAATCCTAAAATGAAGTTTATTTTTATGTGTTGGATTTTTAATCAATGGTCAATTCTTTTTTAGATGATGAACCTCAACCCACTAAGTAAATTATTCGAAAAGAACCAACTATATAGACTAGCTTTGTAACCTCAAGTTAATTCTTGCTGCTCATTGCATAGAGTATGTGATCAAGGAGAGCAAGCATGAGAACTTGAGGAACGCTTAGGAGAGAGAGTTCAATGCAAAATGGGATAAGGATAACACTCTTTCTTGGTGTTATGTCTTGGGTTCACTTTTCAATGTTCTTTAGAAGCAACATGAGGAGATGAACACTGCTTCTAAGATCTTGACGAGCCTGAAGGAAATGTTCGGGGATGTGAAATGAACTCAGTAGCAGTATAATGTGCTTAAGGAGCTACTTTCATGAAAGATGAAGGTACGAACTCCTATGAGGGAGCATGCTATAAAATGTACAAACATATTTCAGAACTCCAAAGGTTGGGGATGATGATTAATGATGAGGCCCATATGGATATCATCATGCAATCTCTTTTGAGCTCATTCACCAACTTCATAGTCTCATTTCACATGGGAAAGATGAAGATTACAACTGCTGAGTTGATCTCCTTGCTTATGTTCGCAAAGGACATCTTTAAGAAGGAGAGCCCACATGAAACAATGGTTATTGAGAATAGTAGTAGGTTTAAATAGAAGAAATAGAGCAAAGGGAAGGGTTCTTAGAAAAAGAATAATTTTTTAGCCCGTTCCATACATCTCACTTCTTCTAAGAAGAAGAAGGATGAGGCAGCGGGTATGTGCCACTTCTACAACAAGCTAGAACATTAGAAATGGAATAGTTCGAAGCACATCAGGTCCTTAGAGAAGGACAAAGCCAAGGCTATTGTAGGTATGCCATCTTGTTGAACGAGTAGGAAGTTGGGTTATGGATTCTGATGTATCTATTCACATTTACAATATGTTACATGCTTTCCAAGTGATCAGAAAGCTTATAGAAGGAGAAATGCATATTATGATGGGTTTTGAGACAATGGTTGAAGTGAAAGTCATAGAAATTTGTAGACCCAAGTTGTCCAATGATTATATTTTCATTCTCAGAGAATGTCTCTATGTGCCTTCCACTAGAAGGAACCTCTTATCTATTTTTAAACTAATTAGATATGGATATTCTCTCCTTTTTGAGCAAACACTTACTATAAATCATTATGATAAAGCTATCACTTTTGGTTCCCTTACTCCTAGTGGATTGTATGAATTGGATGCCTGTAGGTCCATTATGAATGCCTCTGATATTGTGATCGGTAATCAAATAACTTATAAGTGTGCCAAGGATGATATAGAAAGGTCCATGGTAATCTGGCATTAAAGATTCATACATGTGTCTATTGATAGTATTAATAGACTAGTCAAAGCTAGATCCTTGGCTTTTGTGAAGGTCCAACCCTTGCCTACTTGCAAGCATTGTATATGTGAAAAGATGTCCAGACCTTCCTTTACAGGAAAGGGGTCAGATGGGAGGACTTATTGGACTTTATACATTCTAATGTATGTGGACCATTTAGTATTATGACTAGAAGTGGTCAAAAGTGTAATTCCCTACTTGGATGGGGTGAGATGTGCGTGACGTAATAAAAAGAAATTGTAGAATTAAAATAAACAATCTCACAAAAATAAGCAATCACACAATGGGCACAAGTATTTTTAGGTGAAAACCCAAACCGGGTGAAAACCACCACCAATCCTCTAGAGTTAGGATTTCCCGATCGACCTAGTAGATCAAATCTACTAAACCCAGTTACTTAAATGAGGGTGACTGAACCTCACTTACAACCACACTGCTTAGACTAAGGGTAGTGTTCCTCAACACCCCTTCTCTTCACAAGAAGGAATTTGTCTTGCGAAGGAGACGAGAATTAGTAAAGCGAATACCCAACCAAAGACAATATAAACTACAACAATCCTATAGAGCCTCAAATATTTAATCCTAGCTTCTATAGGAGTTAGGAAACTTCCCTTTGGTGGAAGTGTGTCGATGTGACGACGTGGGTGCATGAACCACGCGGCGGCGCTTTGTTGCTCTCGTAATCGCAGAGGGAGAGCAGGTGCGCAAAGGGGTGAAGCTCTCTAGATATGAAACAGATGCTTGGAGAGCTAGAGCTTCAACTACTTCTCTTGGACACAAAAGATGTGGAAAGTGGTTTGCTTAGTGTGTCTTGGTGTATCTTACAAGCCAAGGGGGTCCTCTATTTATAGAGGGCCTAGTGGAAGGCTTCCATAGCCGTTGGGTGCAAAGCCAAAGAGAATCAGGTCGTAGTCAGAAATAATCATGATTCTGACAGGGTCATCAGACGTCTGGTCCTGGCATCAGACGTCTGGAAAACCCATTTAAAACGCTTGGGAACTAAGTCAGACGTCTGATTTTAGGCTGGTTTCCTTCTGACTTGAATCAAACCTAAATAAGGTTCTAGTGTATGTCCATCAAACGACACACAGGATGTCTGGCACAAGGTCTGGACATTTGGAAACCTATTTGTTCTCTGGAAATGGATTCCCAATGAGTCTAACGGCTATAAAATCTCTGAAGAAAGATTTTGGGTAAGTCGAGGCAAAACGGTCATGTATTAGATGTCTGGGATCCTCTACGGACGTCTGATACGAGGCTAACGGTCATTTCCTCAATATTTGTCAAGGGAGCTAACGGTCCACTAATTGGACGTCTAGCAAAGGCATCAGACATCTGGACTAAGGTTTGGACGTCTAATTTCATCAGACAGAACTAACTAAGTCCAGCCTAAATAATCGGACGTCCGAGTCACCAATCAGACGTCTTAAAAGTTTTTATTAGACATCTAAAATTCAAATTAGACGTCTGAAAAGGCTATCTGATCCCTATTTTGATTTTCTAAGTTCTCTATAGAAAACCTAAGTATCCTAGGGTAGTGCAGGTGTTCCTAGGACTACTTTAAGGATCCTTTGAGGCTCTTTAACAGATATTCTAAGAAATAAAAAGAGCAAGAATATAATGACAAAAGTACATAGAAAAAGATAAACAGAAATCTATCTTATTCTTCTTGTCCTTTTATCTTTAAGCTTTCGCTCCTCGCAAAGCTCCTACACCTTTGTCCAGCTCCTCCAATCCGCCATGGATGCGAGCTAGAACTCCGTCTAAACACCTGTCTCCATTTGCAATTTGACCTGAAAACTAGGACTCAAAAGCAAATGTTAAAAGACACGTGTTTTGTTATTATCAAAATAAACGATCGTGGTGCTCTAGCACTAACAAAAAGTATTTTGTGACATGAAATGACCCAGCGCCCTTTTGAGTCGGATAAGATGTCTAGAGTGTCAATCAGACGTCTGTCCAGACATCTGGACATATGTCTGGACGTCTGAAAGTAGGAGAATACCGTACATTCTTTTCGCTCTGCGCACGGGCGGCGCACGGAGTCTCTCTCTCTCTCTCCTCCACCCCCTCACCCCGAACCCTAAAACCTCCCTATTTAAACCCTCTATCTACACTCCACACCCCACCACTCGAGCCACCGCCACCTCCACCTTCTCCTTGCATCGGCCATGCCCCACCAGCCTCCTGTCTCTACTACAGCCGCGGCGAGGAAGGAGAGGAGCCAACGAGGGAGAACATGGAAGAGCGAGAGCGAGAGAGTGCGACGGAGTGAGAGGAGAGCGAGGGAGAGGGACGATGGCTGCAGGAGCTCGGTGGAGCTCGAGGAGGAGTTCATGGAAGAGAGGAGGATGCCGGCGGGGAGCTTCTCAAGCTCTTGCAGCTGCTGGAGCTGCCGTTGCGTCATCTGAGGGTGGAGGCGCGAGTGGGGCGAGCTGCATAAGGGAGTCCTGATACTGGAAGTTTTCCAGTATCAGACGTTTGGAGGGTCGACCAGATGTCTGGAGAGGCATCAAGATGTCCAGAGCTGAAGCCGAACATTTGAAAGCATAATATTGCGCGAAGGTACGTGTTCCCTACGCTACCTTCCACCATGCAGACTGTAGTGCAGGAATGTTTTGCTGATAATGGGTCTGCATTTTCGTACGCAGGTGCGGGGAGTTGGAAAGGCATGCGATGCGCCTTTCCAGGAACTTTTGGACGTCTGACCACATCGCCAGACGTCCAACGGCCCTTTTAGACAACTGGAAGGAAGGTGAGATGTCTAGAACTCTCCTCAGATGGTTGCAAAGGAGTCTGGACATCTGAGACAGCCACAAGAAGTGAGAGGTAAGATCTGATGTCTTTTAAGACGTCTAGGACTAGTCCCAAGCATCTGATTTTGGACAGTAACCGTGTTTTTGACCCGTTCAGGGCCTAAATGGAATCGGATTTCTGCAAACGAAGTACCGTTGTTTTTCACTCGAGTTTCTCTACGTGTTAGTATTGAGTACCTACTGTTTTTGACCCGTTTGATGTAAATTAGTCGCTGGTACAGGTTACCAGCCGGTGGCATGTTCGAGGCCCACGGAGACGACGAGATCTGCGGTGCAGGCCCTCATTCCTCCCGTGATACTTGGTAGAGTGATTTAATTCATTTGCTAAGATGAAAATAAAGAATATGATTGCTTAGATTAAATTGATTGAAACTCTAAGATGTGGAATGAACCCTAGGGTAGAAATGTATGAGCCTAATGTTGAGCTATAGTGTTCACTTGAGAGCAAGGAGATGTACGAGTTATCTTGTCATAGTCATCTCATTTGTCTGGCCCTTGTGTACATGGTACCAAGGAGAGCAACTGTCCCTTTTAATGTAGAAAGGGAGCCAGCCACCCCTTGGGTTGAGACCTGGGGTAGGACTGGTCACTCTACACCGACTCCTATTGGCCCTCACGTACGTGGTACCAAGGTGAGCTACTAGTGTAGGGAGGGAGCTAGCCACCACACGGGGCTCGGGGTTAGGATTACCAACCTACACTGACTTTTAGGCCCTCTAGGCAAACCGGGGTAGTCGGATGAGGGTACACGGATTGTGGAGGGGCGAGACCACTGTTTGGTTCTGAGGGGCAAGACCCCTGTTCTAAGAGGGCAAGGCCCTATACTATTCTGTGCTGTACTTTAGGCGTACCCACTAGCAAAAATGACTGACCGCGTGTCAGTACGAGGTAGCTACCCGTGTCCTTATCACGCATGTCGTAGTCACTGCTACGTCGCGACAGTGACCTTGGGGTGGTTGACTGGGTGTAGGACTACCGTGGGGGGGATTCTCCCAGCCAGGAGAGCACCACGTGTACCTTCTACTCCACAAAAAGACTGTAATCAAGTTTGTTCCCATGAGGAACAAGCAAGATCAAGAAATACTTGGATCCTTTGTGAAATAAATGAACCAGAAATACATAAATGAGATAAATAGCAATGAGAATAAAACCTGGTACTTATTTTACTTTACTTGCACATAATTAATGTAAATGCCACTCTACTCAGCGTTCATTGACTCTGTCTTTTCGTAACCCTATTCAAGACCAGGAGTTGAGCAGCCTGAGTTTCCGACTGCAAAGGGTGCTGGGCCCAGCCGAGCCTAGCCGTAGTAGTTCTTTCCAACCCTTTTTTTCCAACCCTTTTCTTTCTGTTGTAGTTGTAAGTACTGGACTTTTAAATTATTGTTCCTATTACTTTCTATTTTCCTTCCGCTATTGTTGTTGTGGTGGCATGTACTATTTTGAGACAGTTTGCTCTAGTTTCCTTTACCGTTTCGTTTTCCTTTCTTCTTAGTTATATTGCATGTGTGAATGTGGTTTATTTCCTACTTTTGGTTATTTCTCATTGGACGACTATGTCTTGGAATTAATTGAGGCGAGCCAGTCTCAGGTCCTGTAGGGATTCGGGAACCAAGTCGTAACAAGATGATATCAGAGCAAGGTCATCCCGAGAAATGAACCAATTGGTCCAAGAATAACCACTCACATGCATATAACTAGGATAGCCATCACAACGTTTCACTTTGATATTCGTTTCCGAGTTTTTTTCTCAATGTAATCTAGTATCATTGACAACTCTTGTTATGTGTCTTGCATCTCCTTGCAGGAGATGCCTCGTTGAGGAGTTCCCGAGGCAAGCTGTGGTCGTGGCCATGGACGAGGTCGAAGGGGCGAATGTGCCAGACCTGAGGCACTAGCTGACCCACCCCTCCTCCCAGGCATTCAGGCCTAGGATCTTGTCCAGCTGATTAGAGTCATCGTGCAAGAGGAGCTCCAGCAACCTCCTCGGGCACCTCTTCCTTAGGACATGGAGGGGGAGTCCTCGGTGGGACAGAGAGACCGTTGCAATGCTAGACGAGAAGGAGGGGGAGGGGGTGATCCCCCACCACACTTTGACACTTCCAAGCACGAGCCCTCCTTGCCTGGAGGCGTGCCCGTTCCCCCACTACAGCTACACCACGAGCTTTTCGGATAGTTCCGGAAGTTGAAGCCCCCCTCCTTCAAAAGGGATGAGAGCCCGTCTAAGGCAGAGGACTGGCTGGAGCAGATAGAGAAGGTGTTCGACACCCTTGGCCCTCCTGTGGAGTGTCGCGTGGCCTTTGCCACGTACTAGCTGGAGAGCACAGCACACAGGTGGTGGAGGGCAGTTAGAGGCCAGGAGGGGAGAGAGTCGACGTGGGACCAGTTCGTGGCTCTCTTCTGCGAGCAGTACTTTTCACAGAACTGGCAGGACCAAAGGAGGCGGGAGTTCCACACTCTCCGCCAAGGGACGATGATGGTTAGCGCGTACCGCACACGTTTCTCGGAGCTGTCATGCTTCGCCCCGACAGTTGTGTCTACTGAGGAGGAGCGCCTATGGAGGTTTACGGAGGGGCTCCAACCTGCGATTTGGGGGTATGTCAAACCCCTGAAGCTACCCACTTTCTCTCGTGTGGTCGAGGCAGCCATGACTTACGAGGAGATAAACTCGGCCGTGCGAGACACTGATGGGGGACGGAAGAGGCCCTACTAGCCAGAGTACTCTTAGGGCCGTCGGGAGAGGAGGCACATGGCACCCACGGGAGAGCTGTCCCATTCTGTGGGGCCACCAGTGGCCTTCGGGGGGCCCCAGACAGGGGCCATTTGCCAGCACTGGACCCCCACCCAAATGCCAGCAGGGACCTATTGAGGAAGGAGGTCGTGTACCCCTCTACTACCAGTGTGGCCAGCCGGGCCACATTAGGAGGGACTGCCCATCTAGGGTCGGAGCATAGCAGATGCTCCCCGCACCGAGCGTTGAAGGCCGAGTTGGCGGTCATGGTCACCAAGCGCGTGGGGGAGGACAGCAGTCACGAGAAGGGTACTGGCCAGCTACTGCTCACCCGACCCAAAGTGTAGCTACTTCGTCTGCACCGAGAGCTGAGGGGCGTATCAATGCCCTACCACACAGAGACGCCAGGGCTTCAGGTTCTGTGGTGGCAGGTATGGTTACCATTTTTAGTAGATTAGTGTACGTACTTTTTGATTCCGACACCACCCACTCTTTCGTCTCTATGAGTTTTGCCGTCAGTTTGAGGTAGGGCAGTGTATTGTTAGAGGTTCTGTTCCTGATCAGAGGACCAGGTGGACAGTTGTTTGTAGTCGAGGAAGTCTACATGGACTGTGAGGTCAGCATAGGGGGACACAGCCTCCTTGCTGACTTGATTGTGATCCAGATGGAGGACTTTAGCGTGATCCTAAGGATGGATTGGCTGTTTGCCTATCATGCCTTGGTGGACTGTTTTGGGAGGAAGATCGTCTTCTCCATATCAGAGTTACCTCTCTTTGAGTTTCACGATCAGTCAGTGGATGGGGGTTTCAGATGCATCTCTGTGCTTCGGGCAGCGAGGCTGTTGAGCCAGGGGTGTGAGGGCCTCTTAGCTTATGTAGTGGTAGAGCCTAGTCCCGTAGCTGACTTTCAGAGTATTCCGGTGGTCTGCGAGTACCCCGATGTTTTCCCAGAGGAGCTGCCAGGACTACCGCCTAAGCGTGAGATTGAGTTCGAGATCTCACTGGTACCGGGGACCAGTCCCATTTCTACTGCACTGTACTAGTGGCACCACTTGAGCTGCGAGAGCTCAAGTCACAGCTACAAGACCTGTTGGAGAAGGGCTTTGTGAGGCCCAATGCATCCCCGTCGGGAGCCCTTGTATTGTTTGTGAAGAAGAAGGATGGTACCCTTCGGCTGTGCGTCGATTATCGACAGCCGAGTCGGGTCACCATCAAGAACAAGCATCCACTGCCTCGTATCGATGACCTTTTTGACCAGTTACGAGATGCTACAGTGTTCTCCAAGATAGATCTAAGGTCAGGTTACCACAAATTGAGGATCAGGGAGATCGACGTCTCCAAGACAGCTTTTCGTACCCGGTACGAGCACTACGAGTTCTTGGTCATGCCGTTTGGGCTAACCAATGCCCCCACTACCTTTATGGATATGATGAACCGTGTTTTCAGGCCGTACTTAGACCAGTTTATGGTGGTGTTCATCGATGACGTTCTCGTTTACTCGTGGGATCATGCACAGCATGGTCAGCATTTACGCATGATCCTGGATACCTTGAGGCGACGTAGGCTGTATGCCAAGTACAGCAAGTGCGAGTTTTGGTTGAGATAGGTGACTTTCTTGGACCACGTTCGGGAGATGGATTGGCTGTGGATCCAGCCAAGGTAGAGGCTGTACTCAGGTGGGAGAGGCCACGCATAGTGATAGAGATACGCAGCTTTTTGGGACTAGCAGGTTATTACCGGTAGTTTATCAGAGGATTCTCTCAGATTACGCATCCAATGACTCAGATGACCCGGAAGGACGTGCCATTCGCCTGGATCGACGAGTGTGAGGCGTGTTTCCAGGAGTTGAAGGAGAAACTGACTTCAGCTCCTGTACTTACCATTCTAAACAGCAGTGGCGGTTTCGTGATTTACACCGATGCTTCGTTGCAGGGGTTAGGGGGTGTTCTCATGAAGTGGGGTTACGCTTCGCAGCAACTGAAGCCCCATGAGCATAGCTACCCTACCCATGACTTAGAGTTGGCAGTAGCTGTCTTCGCGTTGAAGACATGGAGGCACTACCTTTACGGTGAGACATTCAAGATCTTCACAGATCACAAGAGCCTCAAGTACTTGTTTGGCTAGGAGCTTAACATGAGACAGAGACGTTGGTTAGAGCTCCTGAAGGACTACGACTGCAGCATCTCCTACCACCCAGAGAAGGCTAATGTGGTGGCCGACACCTTGAGCCGGAAGGCGCCCGCCTACTTGGCCAGCTTGCAGGCACAGAGTTGGATACTCATGGAGGAGTTGGGTAGTTGGCAACCCCGGGAGTCACGGGGGTACTGTGGGGCAATGACAATGACGCAACATGCATGATTGGAGCTGATAGACTGCATCATCGCAGGGCAGATGGCCGACCCGTACTTATAGACACTGCAGGACAGGGTGCTGACAGGGGACCCAGGAGACTTTTCTTTCACGGACGAGATACTGCACATGAGGGGACGCCTATGTATTCCTAGAGACGAGGAGTTGTTGAGAGAGCTCCTAACTGAGGCGCATGGGTCCAGGTTTACCATACATCCCGGGAACACAAAGATGTACCATGATTTGTGACGCGACTTTTGGTGGAGAGGGATGAAGTGGGATGTTGGTGAGTTTGTGTAGTAGTGTTTAGTATGCCAGCAAGTAAAAGCCGAGCACCAGAGGTCTGTAAGGCCGTTGCAACCACTTCCTATGCCAGAGTGGAAGTGGGAGAGCATCACCATGGACTTGGTGGTGGGTCTACCAGTTACCCAGTGGGGACATGACGCAGTTTGGGTGATCGTAGACTGGTTGACGAAGACGGCACGGTTTCTGCCAATCTGAGTCACCTTTGGGCTGGCACAGCTAGCAGAGTGATGCATTAGAGATGTGGTGCGCCTGCATGGAGTTCCTCGTGAGATCGTATCCGACAGAGATACTCATTTTACTTCTCAGTTTTGGGCAGAGTTCTAGCAGGCCTTGGGGACGCATCTGAGGTTCGATACAACCTACCACCCCTAGACTGACAGGCAGTCAAAGCGCATGATACGGACACTTGAGGACCTCCTACGTGCATGTGTACTAGACTAGAGAGGCTTATGGGAGGAGCATTTACCCCTGGCAGAATTTGAATACAATAACAACTATCATTCGAGCATCGGCATGGCACCTTACGAGGCCTTGTACAGATGGAGGTGTGTTGCACCCTTGAGTTGGGTCGAGGTGGGGACCAAGTGGGAGGATGGTCCCAGGCTGATCTGGTAGACTTAGGAGGTGATAGAGCAGATTCACAAACGACTCCACATTGTTAGGAGCAGGCAGAAGAGCTATGCTGACAAGAAGTGCAGAGAGGTGCAGTTCGAGGTTGGAGATCATGTCTTTCTTCATATTTCGCCCATGAAGGGCTTACAGCATTTTGGGGTGAAAGGGAAGCTTACGCCGAGGTTTATGGGGCCCTTTGAGGTCCTGGAGTGGGTAGGACCTATTGCTTACTAGCTTGCCCTTCCTCCCCACCTTTCTAGGGTGCACGACGTGTTCCACGTGTCCAACCTCAGGAAGTATGTCGCCGATCCCAATCACGTTTTAAGCCACGAGAGCAACGATGTGGGAAATGACCTGACCTATCCTGAGAGGCCAGTACTATTAAGACCCGTGCTGTTAAAGCAATTTAAGACATCTGGGACTTGGGTCAGACGTCTGGAAATCAAATTTTTCGTGTACTTCCCCACGTCTGCGTGCGTGCTGCGCGTAGACAGTACGCAGCCTTGTTTTCTTCTCTCCTCTCTCTTCTCACCGACGCAACCCTAAACCCCGCGCCTACTTAAACCCCCCTCCTCTCCCTCGTTCACCTCACCTTCAGCCACCCTTCTTCCTTCAGCGAGAGTGGTGAGCGGCGAGTAGCGAGGAGCAGGCGTGAGCGGCGTGGGAGGAGAGGAGGAGCAGCGAGGGGAAGGGAGGAGAGCGCATGTGCGAGCTCGCGAGGGAGCTCGCCGGAGAGCTCACGGCCGGTTGGGCGTGCGCGAGGCAGAGAGCTGCGTTGGGGAGGTCTTCCCCGACACTACTATAGCCGGAGCAGCAGGCGAGTGGGTGCGGCGTGGCCGCACGCGGCACGAGAAGGTGAAGGTAGCTTCTAGTTTTAGGATTTTCCCAGAATCAGACGTCTGGATTGACATCCAGACGACGCAGACGACATCTGGAGGTGGTTCCAGATGGCTGAGAGGTAAATCCCTCGACGTACACCTTCCCTTGCGGATACGGCCATGCAGGCCATTTTACCAAGGCACTGTTCCGTGCCATGCTGAGGAGATTTGCATCGATGCGTGAAGGATTCGCTTTGAGAAGGCGCGGGACATGCCCTCCCACGCAGTTCAGACGTCTGGGAGAGGCACCAAACGGCGGGAAGTGTTTCCAAACGTCCGGAGAGGTTGTTGGACGTCTGGAACTGGGTCCAGACGATCCAGCAGAGTTCCTGGATGTCTGAGGAGTGGCGCAGGAGTTGAGGTATGGTTCTGGACTCTTTTAAGATGTCTGAAAGGTGTTCCAGACGTCTGATTTGAATCAGAATTACTGTTTTGACCCGTTTAGGGTCCGTTTGAGGTCCGATTTCCGCAATTAAGATTCCGTTGTTCTCCGTATAAGTTCCGCTACTTGTTGGAATACTTTTTATCATGTTCTGAGTGGGTTCTTGTGATTGATCCTTGTGATAGGACCTCGTTCCGTTGCGGATTTAGGGTTTGCTGAGGCACGTGGACCTGCCGATCAAGCCCCCATTACTCCTGGGTTTACTGGTAGAGTGGCTTCCCCTAGTTTAATTGCAAACATGAATGCATATCTGGAATGAATATTAGATCCTAGTGTATGGCATGAATCCTAGGACTAGAAACACTGGAATAGTTGTATGGAATGTAGGAATTACAGTCTTGGATGAGTAAATAGAATAATAACAATTGCCTGTAAATGGATAACAGCTGCCTGTGAAATGTAAAGTACTGTTGTTAGCAACTGTTGCATGTAAAATTCATGTTGTTTACAATTAAATACGAGATGCCTGTATATAAATTGGAAATGGAAGATTGAATGTTGGAAACACGAGCTACATGCGAATAAACCTGGATTGTGAATAGTAAAGTTACATGCTACATGTGCAGAACCTGAGAAATGGAAATAGAAATGATGAAACCTAATATGGCTTGGCCTGAGAAACATGAGCATGAACCCTATGGGGAATTAGGAGTAGAGCTCCTGGAAATAAATGGAATGGAACTAGAAATGTGAATGGGGAAGTGAGCTGGCCCTTGAGTATAGAGCACCAAGGAGAGCAACTGTCCCCCTGCCTAGTGCACAGCGGAGCTAGCCGCCCTAGGGTTGGGACCCGGGGTTAGGATTGGCCACTTTGTACCGACTTTTTGGCCCTCGCGTACACAGTACCGGGGAGAGCTAGCCACCCCACGGGGCCCGGGGTTCAGCTAGCCGCCTTACACCGACTTGTTAGGCCCACTGGGTAAACCAGGGTAGTCAGGCGAGGGTGCGCGAACTGTGGAGGGGCGAGACCCCTGTCACTGAGAGGGCTATGCCCTATACTGGCTCCATGCTGTGCTTTGGGCGCACCCATTAATGGAAATGACTAACCGCATGCCAGTGCGGGGTAGCTACTCGTGCATTTATCGCGTGTGCCGTAGTCATCGTTACGTCTATCAGTGACCTTAGGGTGGTTGACTGAGTGTAGGACCACCACGGGGGACTCTTCCGGCCAGGAGAGCACCACGTGCTACTTCTACTCTTCGGAAAAGATTGCAATCAAGATCGTTCCCACAAGGACCATTCGAGATCAAGAAAGAGACCTGATAAATAAACCAAGTGATGAAAGAAAGAATAATTAGTCAAAGAAAGAATGAAATTGAAAACAACAGTTACCTGTCCACCTTTACTATTTTAATTAGTTAGTTTCCACTCTACTCAGCGTTCGCTGACGTTTTGTACTCAACCTTTTTCAGGTCCAGGTGTTGAGCAGCCAGAGCCTACGGCTACAGAGGGTGCTGGGCCCAGTAGAGCCCAGTAGTTGTAGCTTTCTGTTGTACTCTGTTTCCTGTTGTAGTGAGTAGTTGTTACACTTCTGTACTCTTTTATTGTGAACTTTATATTCTTGTACCTGTCTAATTTTCTACGGTTGTGGTGGTGTGTACTATAGTAGTTTACTTCTTTACTGCTGTACTTTTGTTACTATTAGTTGCTTGCATGGTGAATGTGGTTTATTTTACTACTTTTTGGTTACTTCCTCGTTGGACGATTGGGTCTTGGGATCAGTCGAGTTGGTCCGGTCTCGTGTCCTGTAGGGATTCGGTAACCGAGTCATAACAAGTACAGATACTAGACAGAGTCGTCCGGAGTCTGAGACGGAAGCAAGTACCACTGGTGAAGGTTCTATGGAGAATCCAGCGGTACAAGGAGGTGACCTGGGAGCCTGAGGTGGCGATGCGAGACCAGTACCCGGAGCTTTTTGAGGGTACATCTTTTCAAACCTACTTTGATCCTCTTTAAGTTTGTTATGCATTTTTACGTTAGTTCCACACCCTACGTAGCTCAAGTTTCGGGGACGAAACTTCCTTTAAGTTTGTTATGTTGAAATGACCCGACGCCCTTTTTAGTTGGATAAGACGTCTGGAGTGTTAGTCAAACGTCTGGATATATGTCCGGACATCCGAAAGTAGGAGAATATCGTACATTCTTTTCGCCCTGCGCTGGCGGCGCGTAGAGTCTCTCTCTCTCTCCTCCACCACCTCACCCCGAACCCTAAAACCTCCCTATTTAAACCCTCCATCTACACTCCACACACCACCACTCGAGCCACCGCCACCTCCACCTTCTCCTTACGTTGGCCATCCTCCACTAGCCTCCCGTCTCTGCTGTAGACGCGATGAGGAAAGAGAGGAGCTGGCGAGGAAGAATGGGGAAGAGCGAGAGCGAGAGAGTGCGAGGGAGTGAGAGGAGAGCGGGGGAGAGGGACGACGGCTGCGGGAGCTCGGTGGAGCTCGAGGAGAAGTTTGTGGAAGAGAGCAGGACGTTGGCGGGGAGCTTCTCTAGATCCTGTAGCTGATGGAGCTGCTACTGTGTCGTCTAAGGGTAGAGGCGCGAGCGGGCCGAGTTGCGTAGAGGAGTCTTGATACTGGAAGTTTTCTAGTGTCAGACGTTTGGAGGGTCGACCAAACGTCTAGAGAGGCATCAAGACATTCGGAGCTAAAGTCAGACATCTGAAAGCATAATATCGCGTGGAGGTACGTGTTCCCTGCGCTACTTTCCACCATGCAGACCGTAGCGCAAGAATGTTTGGCTGATAATGGGTCTACATTTTCATACGCAGGTGCGAGGCGTTGGAAAGGAGCCCGGTGCATCTTTCCAGGCACTTTTGGACGTCTAACCACATCGCCAGACGTCCGACGGCCCTTCCAGATGACTGAAAGGAAGGTGAGACGTCTGGAACTCTCCTCAGATGGTTGCAAAGGAGTCTAGATGTCTGAGACAGGTGCAGGAAGTGAGAGATAAGATCTGACGTCTTTTAAGACATCTAGGATTAGTCCCAGACGTCAGATTTTGGACAGTAACCGTGTTTTTGGCCCGTTTAGGGCCCAAACAGAATCGGATTTCTGCAAACGAAGTATTGTTGTTTTTCACTCGAGTTTCTCTACGTGTTAGTATTGAGTACCTACTATTTTTGACCCGTCTGATGTAAATTTGTCGCTGATACAGGTTACCAGCCGGTGGCGTGTTCTAGGCTAGTGGAGACGACGAGATTTGTGGTGCAGGCCCCCATTTCTCCCTTGGTACCCGGTAGAGTGGTTTAATTCATTTGCTAAGATGAAAATAAAGAATATGCATGCTTAGATTAAATTGATTGAAACTCTAGGATGTGGAATGAACCATAGGGTAGAAATGTATGAGCCTAATTTTCAGCTATACTGTTCACTTGAGATGCATGTTTAAATAAATTGCTAGTAATGTGTGTTAGTTGATTTATGAGTTGCCTTGTCAGATATGAAAATACGAGCTACCTGCTATGTAATGGAAAAATGGAGAGTTGAACAATATGATCCGGATATTGATAAATGAGATGAATATGAGCATGAACCCTACGGGGAATTAGGAGTAAAACTCCTGTGTATGAAAGGAATCTGGTATGTAGACGGGAAGTGAGCTGGCCCTTGTGTACATGGTACCAAGGAGAGCAACTGTCCCTTTTAGTGTAGAGAGGGAGCCAGCCACCCCTTGGGTTGAGACCCAGGGTAGGATTGGTCACTCTACACCGACTCTTATTGGCCCTCGCGTACATGGTACTGAGGTGAGCCACTAGTGTAGGGAGGGAGCTAGCTACCCCACGGGACTCGGGGTTAGGATTAGCCAACCTACACCAACTTTTAGGCCCTCTAGGAAAACCGGGGTAGTTGGACGAGGGTACGCGAACTGTGGAGGAGCGAGACCCTTGTTTGGTTCTGAGAGGGCAAGGCCCTATACTATTCCATGGTGTACTTTAGGCGTACCCGCTAGCGGAAACGATTGACCACGTGTTAGTGCGGGGTAGCTACCCGTGTGCTTATCACATGTGCCGTAGTCACCGCTACGTCGCGACAGTGATCTCAGGGTGGTTGACTGGGTGTAGGACTACCGCGGGGGGGACTCTCCCTGCCAGGAGAGCATCACGTGTACCTTCTGCTCCACAGAAAAGACTGCAATCAAGATCGTTCCCATGAGGGACAAGCAAGATCAAGAAATACTTGGATCCTTTGTGAAATAAATGAACCAGAAATACATAAATGAGAATAAAACTTGGTTACTTGTTTTACCTTACTTGCACATAATTAATGTAAACACCACTCCACTTAGCGTTCGCTGACTCTGTCTTTTTGTAACCCTGTTCAAGACCAGGAGTTGAGCAGCCCGAGTTTCTGGTTGCAAAAGGCGCTGGGCCCAGCCGAGCCTAGCCGTAGTAGTTTCTTTTCAGCCCTTTTATTTCTGCTGTAGTTGTGAGTACTGGACTTTTAAATTACTGTTCCTGTTACTTTCTGTTTTCTTTCTGCTGTTGTTGTTGTGGTGGCATATACTATTTTGAGACAATTTTCTCTAGTTTCCTTTACCATTTCGCTTTCCCTTCTGCTTAGTTATATTGCATGTGTGAATGTTGTTTATTTCCTACTTTTGGTTATTTCTCGTTGGACGACTAGGTCTTGGGATTAGTCAAGACAAGTCGATCTCGGTTCCTGTAGGGATCTAGGAATCGGGTCATAACATGACATTTACTGATAACCACTTGCGATATGGATTCATTTACTTGATGGGTCAAAAATTCGAGGCCCCTGAGAAGTTCAAGGAATAATGTGCACTAGTTGAGAACTGCACAAGTAAATGAATCAAAGCAATTCAATCAGTCCATGTCGAAACGCGAGTAGGGTTATTTAATTAGGTGAAATTAGCATCAAGTTGTGTATAGTGGAAGTGGTTAACCTACAAGCGAATCTACACTTGTTTATCAAAAATTTATTATCCTGGCTAGATCATATTTAAGATTGTCACTTTTCGGTCAGGGTCGAACTCAGGGAGGTGGGTTTAGGGTTAATTTGTTTCTACGTAATTCCTATGACTCGCATCAATTCCATTCTCTTATTATATTTTTAGGTTTTTCTTGGTTTTATAATTTGTTTGGATAGTCTTGTCCTTGAGGCACACTCTCAAAAATTTTATCCTTGGCTACTGCCAAATATTGGTCCTGATTCGCCAAAAATCAGGTTCAAAATGAATCTTGCTACATGCAAGATCGTGTACCTGCAGAGACAAGAATTATCTTTCCTATTTTAGGTTTTTTTTGGTCTTTTCTTATTCAACACAATAAAAGGAAAAAATGGAAATACTTAGCTTATATATATGTAGAATCTATATATATATATATATATATATATATATATATATATATATATATATATATGGTATAAGTATGTATAACTAGATAACAGGAAAGTGAATATTGAATCTAGGATTAAATAGAAATATAGCACAATGCTAAGTTAACCGTCGTCTAGCAATACAGAATTAACCTAGCTACGTGCCATGTGCGAGTGTGGAGCGAATGTGTGGAAGTGTGGGTAGAAAGCTTGCTATGCGTGAATATCGGGAAATATATGCAATTGGTGGAAATATTCCCGCGATATGATACGTGGTAGATGGATAGGTGCACGATAATGTGAATGGGAGATAGGTGTAACTGTGTGAAGGAGGAAGTGGAATATATATATATATTTATATTTATATATGTTTGTATATGTGCGTGTGTATATGAATATGTATGTGTGTGTGTGGACTCTGTGTTTGTGAGAGGGAGAGTGTGTGTGGTGTGTTTTAAGTCATCCGATGGAGGGTGCGGATGTCTGATGGTGAGGAGAGGCGCGGGTAGTGGAGCGGCAGCACAAAGGTGCAGCGTTGGGTGCTGCAATCGGCTGGCAAGGGTTGCGCAGAGGAGAGAGAGTGCCGCGCGCACCGGCTAAGTGAGAATCTCCTTGGTCGCGTACTGTAGCTGCGTGAGGTCGCAGCTACAGTGCAGGGGCAAAAATGCGACTAGTTGGAGCTCGTGGTCACTAGCTGGGCAGTGCAAGGAGCAGGTCTTGGATCGGCTGGAAACGTGCGCAGAGGCACACGCAGCGGCAGTTGAGGCATGCGGTGAGGTGTGGCGGAAGCGCACAAGCGCACAGGAAGGTGGAGCTTCAGAGCTTGAAGCTTTACCAATGGTGATGACAAAAAAAACCAAAAAAAGAGAACCAAAATGAAAACAAAATAAATCAAAACAAACAAAAAAAGGAGAATACACTACGCCCACCTGCTTACGATGGAGTTAGGCGGTGGTGCTCCCTCACCGTGGTGGTTGCACCCACGGGAGAGTTTCCTCTTCTCTTAGTGTTCCTCTCAACTCGTAAGATGATACTAAGAATGAGGAGGTGAAGAGAGGGAGAGAGGAGAGCCTAGGGAAGAGTGGTTGGCTGTGTGTGTTGTGTGTTGTGATGGTGTGTGCATCTCAGGGATATGGAGGTGGAGGGAGTGGCTTAAGGTATAGGAAGTATGGGTGCTGACGATTGCATGGAGGGGGGGGGAGTGGTTATATAGGTAAGGTGGTATGGTGTAGGTGAGGGTGAGGACAAGAGTGACTTTTACGAGAGATTTTTTTTCATTTTTTTTTCTTTCTTTTTGGTATTTGGGTATTTTGTGGTTAGGCACTTAGGTTGTTAGGAAATTATTGTAGGTGAAGTAGGTGGTGTTGTGTTAAGTAGAAATGTGGTGGAAATGAAATGGGAATAAGGTAAAAATGGAAGCTCAATCTCTCTCTCTATCTTCTTCTCCATAAAATCTACAAATGTAAATATTTACAAGATGCATGTAGACCTATATAATCTAATTGCCTAATGTTAGAAACTAGCATAAGATGGCCAAATTAGATACGTGAATTGCTACGCAATCACACCCCCATGCCTATCTTTTGCTAGTCCCTAGCAAAATACTTATTTAATAAGGTAGTAGTGTTTAGAAGTGATCTTAAGCTGAAGATTTTCTGAAGCAGCATTACTGTGTTTACTAGTTGAACATTGTGAGAGCCAATTGCAAAGAAGACTACTAAAACTCAAGTCTTACATAACATAAATCATCTCTCGACTAACAAGGACTCTTGATATTTAAAACTTAAGTGTCATTTCTAGGACTCAGAGGGTTTTACAATACTCAAAAGCTAAGAAGTTATGGTTTGTGCTTAGTGATTGATAAGGGCTAACCAGATGAACATTAAGATTTAATCATGGGGTTTCACATCTTTTTGAGTCCAAGTTGGTCCCAGCTTGTTTTCAAATTAACTCTCAAAAATGAGAAAAGACTCAACTCAGCTCTTATTGCGTTGTTGCTCAAAGAATATTTGGTAGAAACATGGTATTTGTAATGTATCCTGAAAAACTTTTGGTGAAGGAATTTACAGGACGCAGGAGAACATACTGACTTATTCAAAAGAATGTCTTTTTCTATAAATTCTTTTTGACTTTTTCTCTACTTTTTTCTCTTTTCTTCTCTCTCTTTTTTTTTATACAAATAAATGTCAGTATATCTTCGACAACTTTATTCGGTAGAGTACGCTTATTTGGTGGGTGATAACTTCGATGAAAAGAGTTTCTTCTAAATACAAGACTAAAAAATGGGATAAAGAGTCTACCTGCATGCACAGGTAAGGACTCCATCTTCCCTAATGAACACTAGGGTTGGATTTTACGTTCATCTGATCTTTCCCAACTCTATGTAGTGTGAACCATGGTTACATAGACTCCCAAGCAGAAGCAAACCAATGAATCCTGTACTGGTGACTTAGGTACAAGAATATGTCCTAAGTTAGGAGAAATCCTGGTCTATCTTGTCACTGTTTGAGTGTATCAAGCCAAAGCCTGAGCGAATCAAGCTTCTGTGGCCAAGAAAGTCTTCAAAGCAAAGGCTGAATGTCCATAAACACTCATTTTATTTTTGCATTAGCTTTCAGATCATAGCTAAACACTTTTGAAAACATTTTTAAATTTTTTTGAATTTTCCATTTTTATGACCTTTTTGTGTTTTGTAAATTTTTTTTCAATTTTTAGGGATTTTTCAATTAGGCAATATATATACATACCATAGATGGATATGTATAATGGTCAGGAATATGCAAAATACCCATATAATACCCAAACCCTATCGATGCCTATCCACTCCCCATGCCAAATCATGCTATGTCCTCATATGCATGCAAAAGGGGTTAGACAGGGGTAATGATTTAGGTGCAAGGGTGAGTACAGGGTAAAAGCAGGGTGGATGGGTGGGTGGTTAGAAGTGTAGTGAAACGAAGCGAGTGTAGAAATGTGATGTGGAGTGAATAGTGAAAGGGTGTTGGGATGCCTCCCATGAGCACTGAATTTAATGTCCCAAGCTGGACTCTGAGTGAGGCTCAGATTAGTTACCCTTCAGCAGGACAACTGTTTCACCAATGGGGGCAAGCGCATGAGTAAGATACGGTTTCAACCGCCGCCCATTAATCGTAAATTTATGCCTAGATTTGGGATCTTCATTCTCGACGGCTTTGTTGGGAAAAGGTCTCGAGACCAGGAAAGGACCAGTCCATTTGGACTTCAGTTTTCCTGGAAAGAATTTGAGTCGGGCATTATAAAGCCAAACCTGCTGTGATGGCTCAAATTCCTTTCGCCTAATGTAGTTATCGTGAAAGGCCTTGGTACGTTGTTTAAAGGTTAGGGTAGAGTCATAGGCTTCACGACGTAGCTCTTCTAATTACTGGAGTTGGAGTTTCCTTTCTCGACCATACAGGTCTGGGTCGATGTTACATTAGTGAACCGCCCAATAAGCGCGATGCTCTAATTCCACAAGCAAGTGACAAGGCTTCCCGAAAATAATTCTATATGGAGACATACTAAGGGGAGCCTTGAAGGTGGTCTGATACGCCCATAAAGCGTCAATTAGCTTGTTGGACCAATCCTTATGGTCAAGTCGAATCGTTTCCTGGAGGATTTGCTTGATCTGCTAGTTTGAAACCTCAGCGTGGCCGTTCATTTGAGGATGATACGGAGAAGCGATACGGTAGTGGACTCTTTATTTCCTCAAAAGTGCCTGGAAAGATGAATGGGTGAAATGACTTCCTCCATTCGAAATGATGACTTGAGGGATCCCAAACCATCCAAAAATGTGGTCTTTTATGAACTTGGTGGTAACAACATAGTCAGCACAGCGAGTGGGAATAGCCTCAATCCATTTGGAGACATAATCAACAGCAACAAGGATGTACTCGAACCTGTTGGATGGAGGAAAGGGACCCATAAAATTGATTCCCCAAATGTTGAAAATCTCTGCAGCTAGGATGAGTTGCAAGGGCATCATGTTGCAACGTGACATTGACCCAAGCGACTGGCACCTAGTGCAATGCTTAGCGTAATTGTGTGCATCCTGATAAAGGCAGGGCCAAAAGAATCCACATTGCAACACCTTGGCTGCAATTTTCCTCCAAGAAAATGGCCTCTGCAGGACTGATAATGACAAAAGGATAGCACACTGGGGAACTCACTGTCAGGAACATAGCGACGGATTATCTGATGGATTATCCCAGAATAATACTTTGCTTTTGCAATGAGACCTTACGCTAGCTTTTAGGCCAGCCTCGTGGAAGAGATCCAGAAGCAAGGTAATTAGCGATATCAGCATACCAAGGTCCACTTGCCAGATCAATTGCTAGAAGGTGCTCATTAGGAAAAGATTCATTTAAAGGTAATGTAAGTCCAATACGATCCGAGTCTAGTCTCGACAGGTGGTCTGTAACAACATTCTAGGTTCTGGCCTTATCTCATATCTCAAGATCAAATTCTTGAAGCAGAAGGATCCAACGAATTAGTTGAGGCTTTGCATCCTTCTTATACATGAGATGACGAAAGGTCACGTGGTCTGTGAAAATGGTAACATGAGAACCCAGAAGATATGAACGAAATTTTTCCAGCCCAAAGACGACTGCCAGTAGCTCTCTTTCAGTGGTCGTGTAATTATGTTGGGCCTCATCCAGCGTCTTACTGGCTTAATACACCACGAAGGGGTGTTTATCACATCTTTGTCCTAATATGGCTCCGACAGCTAGGTCAGAAGCATCACACAATAGCTCAAAGTCAAGGGACCAATCAGGCGACTGGAGAATAGGGGCCTTGGTGACAGCCTCATGCAGCTGCGTGAATGCTCAAATACAGTTGGGGCCCATGTTGAAGGGTACATCGGTCGATAAGAGATGCGTCAAAGGTCTGGAAATGTTTGAAAAATCCTTGATAAATCTCCTATAAAAATCGATGTGACCTAGAAAGGAGGGAATTTGTCGGAAAGAGCTAGGAATGAGTAAATCAGCAATCACATCAAGCTTAACTCTACCACTTCAATACCCCTTTTGGAGATGATATGTCCCAGAACAATACCTTTGTGCAACATGAAATGACTTTTCTCCCAGGAAAGCATGAGATTAACATCAATACATCTCTGAAGGATGTGGGTCAAGTTGGCTAGGCAGTCATCAAAAGTCGATCCGAGGACAGAAAAGTCATCCATAAAGACTTCGGGAAAATCACCCACCATAGCGTGGAGTCTCGCCAGCATGCATCTTTGGAAAGTAGCTGGCGCATTACAGAGTCCGAATGGCATTCTTTTGAAAGCAAATGTGCTAAAGGGGCAAGTGAAGGTGGTTTTATTTTGCCCCGAGGGTCAATAACCACCTAGTTATACCCTAAGAATCCATCCAGGAAACAAAAGAACTAATTTCCTGCTAACCGCTCCAGGATTTGGTCGATAACTGGTAGCGGAAAATGTTCTTGGTAGCAGTATTGAGTTTCCTATAGTCTACACACAGTCTCTAAGATGTAGGAGTGTGTGTAGGGATGGATTCGCCCCTGTCATTGACACAGATGGTGAGACCCGCCTTTTTAGGCACAACATGAATCGGGCTCACCCAGGGGCTATCGCTGATCGGGTAAATGATGCCTGCATCAAGTCACTTGATAATTTCATTCTTAATGACCTCCCTCATATTAGCGTTGAGATATCGTTGCATCTCGCAGGAAGGTCGAGCCTCCTCCTCCGTATATATACGGTGAGTGTAATAGGAGAGGCTAATGCCTGTCAAATCAGACAAAGACCATCCAATGGCTGCCTTATGTTCAATTAGGACCTTCATTAGCTTGCACTCTTACTCCCTGGACAATTTTGAACTAATGATTATAGGAAGTGTTTCATTTGGTCCTAGGAAAACATATTTTAGCGTGTCAGGTAGCACTTTAAGCTCAGGAGTGGATGGTGAAAGATCTGGCAAATCTTGGGATGGGATTGTTTCGACCCGGTTTCCGAATCCCTACAGGACCCGAGACCGACTCGACTTGACTAATCCCAAGACCCAGTTGTCTAACAAGAAATAACCAAAAAGTAGGAAAGTAAACCACATTCACTATGCAAAGTAACTAACAATAAAAGAGTACAAGCAGTAAAGGAAGTAAAAGCTGCTAACAATACATATCACCACTACAATAGTAAAGTAGAACAAAGTACAGGAACAAAAATGGTAACAATAGTCTAAAACTCACTAGTAGAACAGAGAGTACAACAAAAATAGGAACTACTGCTGGGCTCGACTGAGCCCAGCACCCTCTGCAGCCGGTGACACGGGTTACTCAACTCCTAGACCTGTAAAGGGTTACGAGTAAAACAGAGTCAGCAAATGCTGAGTAGAGTGGTAACCAAACTAATTAAAGTAGTAAAAGCTAATAGGTAAATTTATCATTCCAATTATTTTATTTACAAGTCATTCTTTTTCCCCCATTGGTTTACTTTCAGATCTCTTTCTTGATCTCAAATGTTTCTCGTGAGAACGATCTTGATTGTAGTCTTTTCCAAGAGTAGAAGGCACACGTGGTGCTCTCCTGGCCGGGAGAGTCCCTCGTGGTAATCCTACACCCAGTCAACCACCCCGAGGTCACAGACAGATGTACCTGTGACTACGGCATGAGCGATAAGTGCACGGATAGCTACCCCGCACTGGCACGCGATAAGTCGTTTCCGCAAGTGGGTACGCCCAAATTACAGCATGGAACGGTATAGGGCCTAACCCTCTCAGTAATAGGGGCCTAGCCCCTCAAAACCAAACAGGGGTCTCGCCCCTCCATAGTCCGCGCACCCTCGTCTGACTATCCCGATTTGCCCAGTGAGCCTAACAAGTCGGTGTAGGGGGCTAGCTGAACCCCGGGCCCTGTGGGGTGGCTACCTCTCTCCCTACATTAGTAGCTATCCCCGGTACAGTGTACACGAGGGCCAACAAAAGTCGGTGTAGAGTGGCCAATCCTAACCCCCGGTCCCAACCCAAGGGCGGCTAGCTTCGCCCTACACTAAATAGGGGACAGTCGCTCTCCTTGGTACCACGTACTCAAGGGCCAGTACACTTCCCACTCACATTTTCAGATCCTTTCCATTCATCCACAGGAGCTCTACTCCTAATTCCCGTAGGGTTCATGCTCATTTTCACCATGTTGTTCCATACCAAATTTCATCATTCACATTTCCATTCTCATATTATATACATGCATCTCGTATTTCCATAATTAACATATACGACAAGTGATATCACAGGTAACTGTTTAACTAGCACAGACATTTCATATTCCAACAGGCAGCTCGTATTTATAACAGATAATTGTTTACAATTTTACTTATTCATTTATGACTGCAATCTCAAACACGCATACAAACAATTCAACAATTTCTCATCCTAGGATTTATGCCACATCCTAGGTTTCTAGTTGTCAAATTTCACACATGCATTCATATTTTATAATTAAAATAGGGGAAACCACTTTGCCAGACAATCCGAGAGTACTGGCTCGAACGGTAGACTCACGTGCCTCAGCAAGCCCCAAACACGCAAAAGATCGAAGTCTTATGCCAGGGAACATACCACAAGGGAACGCTCAGAACAATAAATAAGGCTTTCTAACATGTAAAGGAACTCACGAGGAAACCATAGATATCTTGCTTACGTAAAACGGACCTCAAACAAACCCTAAACGGTCAAAAACAGAACTGCAGACTCAAATCAGACATTTGGAACATGGTCCAGACATCTTAAAAGTCACCTGGGTCTCACCTCAAGTTCCTGCGTCGACTTCAGATATCCAGAACCCCGACTTGACCATCTGGACTCAGCTCCAGACGTCCAACCCTTCGTTTGGACAACACACCAGACGTCTGATTCTAGGAAAAACCCAGAACCAGAGCGACCTCCCACTCCCCTCGCCACGACTTCTCCTCCTTGTCTGCAACAGGGTGTTGGGGACGTCTCCCCGACGCACTCCTCCCGCACACACCGCTCAGGCCGTGCATCCTCCGGCGAGCTCCCACAAACTCGCGAGCTCAAGCTCCTCCTCTCTTCACGCCACTCCTCCTCTCTCCTCGCTCTCGCTCGTCCCTCTCACGGCAGTGGAGAGGAAGGAAGGTGGTGGTGGTGGAGTGGAGAAGAGAGGAAAGGGGGTGAGGGCTCTTATATAGAGAGCGGCTAGGGTTCGGTGGAGGAGAAAAGAAGAGAGACAAAAGAGATGAAGACTGTTTGCACGCAACTAGCACGTAGACCCGACCTTGCGTATAAATTTCTCAATTTCCAGACGTCTGGGAAGGGGTCCAGACGTCCTAAAAGGCTCAGAACAAAATGGATCTTTACATCATAATAAACTTAAAGGAAGCTTAGTCCCCGAATCTTGAGCTAACTAGGGTGCGGAAAAGGAAATATACACGCATAACAAACTTAAAGAGGACCAAAGCTAGTTTGAAAAGACGCACCCTCAAAAAGCTTCGGGTACCGCTCTTGCATCGCCTCCTTAGGCTCCTAAGTAGCCTCCTCGTACCGCTGGCTCCTCCACAAGACCTTCACCAGGGGTTACTTGTTTTCGTCTCAAACTCCGGATGGCTCTGTCTAGTATCTGCATTGGTCTCTCGAGGTAGGTGAGGTCGTCACCCACCTCGACACTCTCGTGGCTCAGAACGTGACTGGGATCAGTGATGAGAACCTCATCATAAACCCTAACTAGCACAATCTAACCCAGATATGTGAGAGAAAGCTCCAACATGACCCAAAGAAAGGCTTAATTCAGAGAATTCTGAGTTTAAGAATAAAATAAATCATAAGGGGTAAAACTGTAATTTCACCAATGCAGTTTGCAAACAGGATAATTGAGGGTCCAAACAAAGGTCAAACAAGCTTAACAAGAAGGTAAGTGGGATGATCTGATCTAAAAAGGGTTATATCAACTTCTAGGAATTAAATGACATTCTGCAACCTTAAAATAAATCTACTTCAATTCACGAAGTTCGAGGCAGGATAAAAATCAACTGAACCCTCTAAAATTCATATAAAAATATTCTCTAGGGTTTAGAACCTTCAATTTGGCCTTAAAAACCTATTTTGACCTAAAAAGAGAACCATTCCCAATTAATAATTTAATTTGGGTTTTTACGCAAATTGGCCAGTCAAACATGGTCCAACCTAGAATTAAAATTCACCATTAAAATCCTTAGGTTCAAATTAGTCTTGTATAAAAACTTGAGCCTAAGAAGAGACCTCCTTGACCGACTTTACAATTTCATCTTCTTTATTTACTTTTTGACCCTTATCTTTTGAAACCATTGCATTTAGGTCCCAAACTTTTCATCGTTCTTTGCAGAACGGTCCTCCCTGCAACTTCTGCGTAGTGCCATACTCCGGTGACCTTGTGCGGAGCATGGTGCCACGCAGGGCAGGGCTGCCGTCCTCTAGAACAGAAGCTGGGTTCCCTGCGACGTCCTCCGTCGTAGGGACCCGCCCATGCCCTTTGCCGACCACCATACCTTCCGTGCGAACACGCAGAAGGTATGGGTGTCCCTTCCGGCCATACTCCGACGAGGCTGGCACGATGCCACCTCGCCCCTCTCTGCACGCCAAGCCCTTTATAAGGACCAGCAGACCTTGTCGGCTCTTTCAAGCTTCCTTTGACGGAGAACTACCCCCCTCTTCATCCCTTTCTCCTCCGGTCAGAGAGCCCGAAGCTTCCAGCGAACTCCCCCTCTTCCTCCTCGTCGCTCTACTGCCCTACCTGCAGCAGGGTTTCCCCTACTTTGTCGTCCGCACTAGGCTGTACCCGCTGGCGTCCTCCGACTACTTCCTCGTCGCCGAAACCCTCCTCCAGGGCGTCTTCATCTCCAGCTCCGGTAGGCACGAGCCGGCTGCTCTTCCCTCCCCCTTCGTCGAGCAATTAGGTAGATAGCTTCCTCTCTCTCTCTCTCTTGTATTTTCCCTCTTCCAATTTGCCTTTCAACCACCAGCCAGCCACTGTCCAGACTCACCTTCTCCACCACCGATCACCCCCTCCGGCGAGTCCACCCCACGCTCACAGACCCCTTCACACCTCGCCGACCAGCCCAGAAGCTCCCTCACACTCCACTCCATCGATCCCCCCTCTCCATCCACTACCAAGCGCCACCCAACCACCCCCTGAACAAACCCACCTCTCCGCCCACAGTCTGACCTAGGTCAGCCTCTGCACGCACTCCCGCACCCCGCCGACCACCGAACAAGCTTCGCCACACTCCGGCGACGCTTCCCACGTGTTCTGATTGGGCCGAGAGGCGGTAGCTGTGATTTCAGGTTTGCACCCTCTCGCTGCCATTGTCGACGAGCTCCAGCAGCTTCACCTGCAGCTGCAGGCATCTTCCAACCCAGGCCCACGTCCCAGGTTGCGTGGGCAGGAGTTGCGAAGACACCCAGGCCTGCAATTGGGGAGAAGGCCTTACGAGCTGCCTCAATTGGCCGCAGATTGCTCGCCTGCAGGTGCCAAATCAGGAGGTGGGACTTTAGTGCATAGGGCTTACTGCCTTCGAACACAGGGGTCAGGTCCCTCTCCCGTACGCAGCGCACCACGTGCTCGCTCTCCCTCGCCCGCGCTCACGCCCCGCGGGTCTGGGCCGGATCCAACTACCCGAACCGCGCACTCCTCACCCACCACCGCACGCCGATGGGCCTGGTCCCGGGCACGATACCCGCACCCGATTACCCGGCTCTGGGAGAACAGTCCTAAGAGAGAATTCTGAGAAAGAGAGAGACGCGGGGAAGGGGTAGGGGTAGGTTTTGCTCTAACCTTTGTGTGAGCGTGCAGGAAGAAAAGAAGACGAGAAGCGGCCAAAGCCCTAGCTGCTCAGCAGCAGCTGAAGAAGAAGGAAGGAAGGAGAGAAAAAGAAGAAGGGAGGCACTGTAGCAAAGCCACATATTAGTCGTCTGAGCACTGCATCAGATGTCGGAATCACTACAGCCGCAGAAGAAGAAAGAAGCCTTTGCAGCCTCCAAGAAGAAGAAGAAGGTAGGAAGGAAAAGAAGAAAGAAGAAGGCAGGAAGAAAAGAAAGAAAGAAAGAAAAGAAGAACAGAAGAAGAAGGCAGGAAGAGAAGAAGAAGAAGAAGAAGAAGAAGAAGAAGAAGAAGAAAAGAGAAAGAAAGAAGGCATAGCCGCAGGCAAGGAAGGAAAAGAAGAAAGAAAGAAAAAGAAGAGGAAGATCACCACTGCCGCAGAGAAGAAAAAGAGAAAAGAGAATACAAGAACAGAAGAAGCAGGCAAGAAGAAAAGAAGACTCTGCAGAAGAAAGAAGAACGAAAGAAAGAAAAGAAGAGAGAAGAAGAAGAAGCAAAGAGAACTCTAGCCCTCTCTCTCTCTCTCTTATTTTTGTAACCTAATTGAGAACTTTTTTACTTCTAGAATTCTAGTTGCTCCCTGAGTTCGACATCGGAAAAACTTTGTATTCCAAGTAAAAATTTGTAGTAATCTGGTAGCTGTCTTGATACATACTATAACGACTGATTGTAAACTATAATAACGTAAAAACGAAACACAGAACAGCTCTACCAGCCAGTTACTATTTTGGCGCCATTGCCGGGGAACAACGGCTATTCTAGAAGCTATAAAATCTCTATTTGTGAGTTTCTAATAATCTCTTCTCTCTTTTGTGTGCAGGTACAGGAAAATCAAGAAGCAGCCACACAACAACCACTCCAAGGACAGGTAATTTCTATCCTCTCACTATTAACCCCTAAATTCTAAAGAGGAAGAAAAAGAAAAGAATAAACAATATAGGTATAACCTGTCTTTCATACCTAGTAACAGCTGCATGTTTTCAAAACACTATTCCTGCACACACTATTAAGGGTATTTAAGGGCTAACACCTTCTTGCCTGAGCCCTAATTACCCAACAAAGAGTTAATTGGACCAAGAAGAGCCAACATAGGATTTAACATTAGGGTTTTAGAGACACAGTCCTTAATCAAGAATTGAGAAAATCCAAAAGAAGTGTGCCTAAGCCATTGATTGAAAATACTTATTCAAAGAAACCCTAAGCAACTTGGCTCTTTAAAGACACTTGAACCCTAAAAGACAAGACCTAATAAGCTCTCAAAAGAACTAGTAGGTGAAGTTGACCCCTTGGGTTAACCAGCCTTCAACTTAGGTCACTCTGTGCACTCAAAAAGCCTAAAGTTTAAGTGAAAATCTAAGCACCTTGATCTTAAATTAAAAGTGGTAGACTTAAGAGGTCAAGATCCCTATTCTGGTCTACCTGGAACCTCAATGACAAGAGAGGTCGGGTGGGGGAAACCCTGTAACCCGTAGGGACGCTCTACCGTGTAGGGGTCTTCACAGGACTCACCCTCTCTAGTTGCCCAGGTAATTCTCAGGTGGATGATCTTTTGGATCAAGGGGTCCATCTGCCCCGCACCTCTATAGTCACCCAACATTTTGGGTGTCTTGATTGGGTCCAGCACCTACTAAACTCATCTTCTCCATCGGTGTATGTTTGGTAAGAGGTCCTTGAAACCTCCTTTAGAACTTCACTCTCCTCGAGGCCGAGCCTCAGTGCCTTTGTTTGAAAAAACAACACTTCACATCGACCTCTCCTTCGACTCCGAACTCAACTCACCTTCTTCTTCCACAATGGCTCAGCCAGTTGAGGAAGAGAACAATCTGGAGCACCAGCTCCAGCGACTCAATGACCTCTTCCAGAACTTTGTGCACCCACCGCAGCGTCCTATGATGCGGGACCATTATAATCCTGCTGCGGTGGCTATTGACCCTCGAGTCAAAATCCCGACTGGAGGACCTGATTTTGAATTAAAGCCCAATATCATTCATGCCATACCAAAATTTCACGGGCTTAATTCTGAAGACCCCTTTCAGCACATCAAACAGTTAAAACATCTGGCCCAAACTTCTGGTTCAGATGCACAAAATTGGGACATTCTCCTCATGAAAATGTTCTCCTTCTCCCTTATGGACAAGGCCGCTCATTGATACCAAACTCAGACCCGGCCGATCAACAATTGGGAAGAACTTCAGTCTGAGTTCTTGAAGAAGTTCTTTCCCGTTGGTAGGACCAATGCCTTGCGCCATCAGATTACCCACTTCACTCAGCAAACAGGAGGACCTCTCCATGAGGCATGGGATTGCTTTCAGGATCTCATGAGAAAGTGCCCCCATCATGGAGTTCCTAAATGGGAACAAGTCCAGTCTTTTTACCAGAGACTCCGTGAGGATATTAGGCTTTTCGTCAATGCAACTTGCGGAGGAAATATCACGGGTCAGCATGAGGACACCGTGTGGGAGATTCTCGAAAATATGTGCGAGAACTCCATCAATAATGACTCCATGGGATTATTTGACAGGACGAATACCCGCGCATCGACAAACCTTAGGGGAACACACGAGACGTAGGGCTTGTCCACATCAGTCGACCTGGAATTAATAGCCAGTCGATTGGATAAGGTCTCTATCATCAAGAAGAAGGTGGACGACCTGACTCAGCACTTCCAGCGAGCCAACTCTGCGCATAGTTCCTTTGCACAGCCTCCTTCCACGCGGGAGACTGTGCAAAACATTCTCCACCGACCTTCTCTTGGAATGGATCCGTATCCACCCCCATCTGATTCTCGGATTGGAGGATCCTCCGATCCTTTCTATATTAACCAAGGGAATTCCATTCCCCCATTCTCTGATTCTTTGGAGGTTCCTCAGACCTGCGAGGACCTCAACGCCATCCAGAATGATCCATTCTCCAACACCTACAACCTGGATGGCGAAACTATCCCAACTTCCAGTGGGTGGGAAATTCCCAAACTCAGAGACCACCCTTTCAGCCCTGTCCACAACCACCTCGTCCTTACCAGCCGCCTCAGCCTCGGCCCAACCCTCCTTATCCATCAGGGCCAAACCAGGACCAAATGTCCCTCATCCTTCAGACTTTGGCTGACATTCAAAGAACAAATGTGGTTATTCAGAAACAACACAAGGACGAACTTACAGAGGTTCGAAATCAACTGGCCCAGTTGGCAAATTCTCGCCAACCAGGCACACTTCCTTCCCAACCTCTTCCTAACCCTAATAACGTGCCAACCCAGCGGTGCGTTATGAACCCAAACCCGGGCCAAGCACACATGATTTATCAGGCCCCCTCTGTTCCTTCACCAGACGGCATGGAGGCTTCCACTTCTTATGCGGGCTAGCAGCAGCAACCCATCCTATCAAACCCTAACCAAAACTAGGCAGGACTGAATTCTGTAACAACCCGTAGTGGTAAGGAGACCCAAGATCCACCCTATTCAAACCACTCCAAGCCTGGTAGTGATCCCAACCCTAAGACAGTAATCCGGGACGTTCCTATCCCTGTCCCAGATCAAAGACCTGGACCTATCCTAGAAGAACCAACCAAGGTTCCTTTCCCTGAGGCCTTGACCAAGGGAAAGAAGACAACCAAGCCCATGGCTCCTGAGGAGGGCCTGGTCAAGCTCTTTGAGCAGGTCCAAATAAACATCCCCTTGATGGATGCGATTCGCCATGTACCGACTTACGCATGATTCTTAAAGAATGTGTGTACACCTCAGCGTAAGCCGTGAACCAAGAGTGGGAGTCCAATTGTACTATCAGAGCAAGCCAGCTCTGTAATTCTAAGCAGACTCCCACCCAAGGCAAAAGATCCTGGTACTCCCCTGATTTCCTGCAAAATAGGTGAAACCCAATTTGACAGAGCATTGCTGGACTTGGGTGCTTCCATAAATCTGATACCCACATCCTTGCTTAGCCACCTAGAAGAATCCGAGTTAAAACCAACTAAGGTGACACTGCAATTAGCCGATCGATCCGTTAAGTCACCTAAAGGGATTCTTGAGGATGTTATTGTAAGAGTGCGGGATTTCTATTTCCCTGTAGACTTTATAGTCTTGGACATGGACGCATCTGAGAACCCTAGGGATACACCGATCATTCTAGGGAGACCTTTCCTGGCTATTGCTAGAGCCAACATCAGCTGTCAGGAGGGCCAAATAGAGCTCAAATTTGGGAATCAAACCCTCAAAATTAATATATTTAAGGCCCAACAAGGAATCAATTGCGGTGTCATCAAACAAATCTGTGATATTAGGGCTCTGGTTGATGAAATGCATTTTGAGAATGACCTGATTATACCTCATCAACCACGAAAAGATCTTGAACCGCAATTAGAGGAGTCAGATCCTAATATAGACAGACCCATAACTCCTATCCTTGAACGTCACACTTACCCTGAACCACCCGCCGCTGCTGATAACCCCATCCTTGAACTGAAACCCCTTCCCGATCATTTGAAATACATCTTTTTGGGTTCTAATCAGACCCTTCCTGTGATTATAAATTCCAAACTTTCTCCTGATCAGGAATCTCGTCTGATTGTTGTTCTCCAGCAACATCGCAGAGCCATTGGATGGACTCTCGATGATTTGACTGGAATAAGTCCCTCTTATTGCACACATCGTATTTATTCAGAAGAGGGTGCACGACCTTCTCATGAAATGCAGAGACGCTTAAATCCCAATCTGCAGGAGGTCGTGAAAAAGGAGATCATCAAGTGGTTAGATGCAGGGATCATCTACCCGATCTCCGACAGTCGTTGGGTGAGCCCAATTCAGGTTGTGCCTAAAAAGGCAGGGCTCACCACCATTACTACTGAAATCGGAGAAGTCATACCTACCCGATTAGCCAACTCATGGAGAGTCTACATAGATTACCGATGACTCAATTCCTCCACGAAGAAGGATCATTTCCCACTACCTTTCATTTATTAGATTCTCGAGAAATTAGCGGAAAATCGATTCTTCTGCTTTCTTGACGAGTACTCCGGTTATAACCAAGTAGCTATTCATCCTGAGGACTAAGAGAAGACACGTTCACCTGCCCCTTCGGAACGTATGCATTCCGAAGGATGCCTTTCGATCTCTGCAATGCACCCGCGACTTTTTAGCGGTGCATGCTTGCCATATTCTCTGATATGGTAGGTGACTATCTGGAAGTCTTCATGGATGACTTCTCAGTTTTCGGGGCATCATTTGATGATTGCCTCCAGCACTTGGTTCATATACTCAAGCGCTGCATCGATGTTAATTTGGTTCTTTCTTGGGAAAAGAGCCATTTTATAGTGCCTGAGGGGATCGTCCTAGGACATCTAATTTCTGAGAAAGGCATCCAAGTGGATCGAGCCAAGGTTGATCTCATTTCTCATCTTCCTATGCCTAGCTCGATCAGGGACATCCGTTCTTTTCTGGGGCACGTCGATTTTTACCATCGTTTCATTCCTGATTTTTCGAAAACCGCGCGCCCCCTGACTACTCCTCTCTAGGGATGTACCCTTTGAAATCTCCAAGGAATGCACTCAAGCCTTTGAGAACCTCCATGACCGAGTCACCCAGGCCCCGATCCTACAATCCCCTGATTGGTCTCAACCCTTTGAGATCATGTGCGATGCATCTAATTTCGCTATAGGAGCGGTTCTGGGGCAGAAAGTTGACGGGAAACCCATGGTCATCTACTATGCTAGCAAGACACTTGACGAGGCTCAGCGTAACTATATAGTTACGGAGAAAGAGCTGCTAGTCGTAGTATTTTCCCTTGAAAAATTTCGATCTTATCTCCTGGGTTCCCACGCCATCATCTACTCGGATCACACGGCTGTGAGGCATCTCCTTGCTAAGAAGGACGCGAAGCCCCGACTAATTTGATGGATCTTGCTGTTGCAAGAATTCGACCTCGAGATTCGTGACAAGGCGGGGAGACAAAACACGGTAGCTGACCATTTGTCTCGCCTTCCTTCTGAGATCATCAACCCTTCCGAACCCATCATGGAGCATTTCCCTGATGAGCACCTGCTGACTATTGGTACTAGACTTCCATGGTTTGCTAATATAGTAAACTACTTGGCATCTCATCAGATCCCGTCTGATTGGCCGAAGGCCAAAAAAGACAAATTGCGCTCTGATGCCAAGTATTACATTTGGGAAGATCCGTACCTCTTCCGCATAGGTGCTGACTAGATCATCCGGAGATGTGTCTCGGAAGATGAAGTCAATGATATTCTCTCCTTCTGCCATGACCAGGCATGCGGTGGCTATTTCTCTGGACACAAAATCGCATCAAAAATCCTCCAGTGTGGCTTTTATTGGCCCACTCTGTTCAAGGAAGCATACAATCACTGCAAGGCATGCAGTCGTTGCCAGACTTTGGGCAACATGAGCCATCGCGACATGATGCCTTTGCAGCCGATTCTCGTATGCGAAATCTTTGATGTTTAGGGGATTGATTTTATGGGCCCCTTTCTTGTTTCGGATGGTTTCGAATATATTTTGCTGGCTGTGGACTACGTGTCCAAATGGATCGAAGCCATACCGATCTGAACCTGTGATCATAAAATCGTTCTCAAATTCATTCATCACAATATCTTCTTACGGTTCGGGATTCCTCGTGCTATCATCTCTGACAGGGGGACCCATTTCACAAATGCTCAGTTCAGGTCATTGATGACCATATACGGGGTGTCTCACCGAATCTCCACTCCTTATCACCCTCAGACTAATGGTCTAACTGAGCTGTCAAATCGAGAGATCAAGAAAATCCTGCAGGTCACTGTTCGGCCTGACAGGAAGGACTGGTCGTCTCGACTTCCGGAAGCCTTGTGGGCCTATAGGATCGCCTACAAAACCCAATTAGGCATGTCTCCCTTTAGACTGGTGTACGGGAAGGTGTGTCACCTTCCCATCAAATTAGAGCACAAAGCTTATTGGGCAGTACGAAGTTGTAATCTAGATCTTTCTAAGGCTGGAACCCACAGAAAGCTTCAAATCAACGAGATCGATGAACTACGTCTTGATGCGTACGAGAACTCTCGAATCTACAAGGAGCGGGTTAAAGCCTTCCATGACAAGCATATCTCTAGAAAGATCTTTCATCCTGGTCAGAAGGTCCTACTCTTCGATGCCCGGCTCAAACTTTTCCCTGGGAAGTTGCGATCCAAGCGGGTCGGACCATACCTTGTCCGACAGGTTTTTGGAAATGGAGCTGTCGAGATCAGTCCGCTCAGCCATGATTCCGAACCTTTCATCGTGAACGGTCAGAGACTCAAACCGTTCATTGATGTAACCTCTACTGATTTGGCTGAATCATCATTTATCCTCCATTTTCCCTAAGCATATTGCGCCCAACCGATGGCGTAAAACTCAGCACTCAACGGGAGGCACCCCGTCATTCTCTTTGAAAACCTGAAACCTTTTCTAACACCTTTATGCACTTAAGGTTCACCCTTTAGGACAGCCAACTCCACCTCAGGTGCTTGCATCTGAGATTAGAAATCGTCCGCAACAGCCACCTCGACTTACTCACTCATTAAAACATCTGTCCTAATGAATGAACTAAGTTAAATAAAAATCCCCTAAGTCACAATGAGGACATTGCAAATCTTAGGCATGGGGGGGGTATGAAAGTGCAAAACTTGTAAGAAAAGATTTTAAATAAAAAAATTCACATATACCCAAACACACCATAAAAATTAAAAAAAAATTTGAAAAAGAATAATAAAATGAGGGAGGAAAGAAATTTTGTGAAGGAGGAAGAGAAAAAGGAACAAAATGGAAAGGAGGAGCATAAAGTGAAAGAAAAAGTGATAGTCATTAGTAAGAAACTAAGGAATTAACCTAAGTTCTAGACCTCATTCAAGAAAAAGAAATGGAAAGTGCACAGTGAGATTAATAAAAACGCGAACTTTAGGCATTCTTGGATAAACTCTTAGTACCCATTAAGATCTAGACATTCTTCAAGAGGTTGAGGAAAATGAAAAGCTTAAGTATTAGGTCCAAGGCTTAGGGAGTATTTGACCTCATTAACTAACTTTTGATTTACGGGACTCAGTAACCTAAGCACCCTAACTTCACACAGCCTGGTTCAGTAAGCATAAAAATCAAAATCACGTAGAAGCGTTGCAAAAATTCTGAAAATGACACCTAGAGTAGGAGTGGCCGATCAACACAAGTTGATTTGGATGAGTTCCCAGCGGAGAAAGGTGGGAAATTCCCCTCGAAGAGGCGTAACAAAATATTATCTCCTCGGTGCTTGTCCCTTAGGATATGTACATATCCTATTAGGGGCATGTAAGCACTCTGCTGGTTTAGATTCCATGGATGGCATTATCACGAAGTGTTAATTGCCAGGGTCTGAATTCAGCCACGGAACACTATGAATGGGATTATCTCGAAATCTCAACAGCCAGGGTTCTGGGGGTTATCATGGGCAGTGCTATCTCGAAGCATCGACTGCCAGGAACCCTTGAGGATTGATGATGGGGACAAGAAATCTGATACAGGCCGTGTTGAAAAGCCAATCCTAAGCTAGAATTCAAAGGAAAGAGAGAGAGAAAACTCTCCAAACAGATAAATCTTCTACCTCTCTTACAAAAACGCACTGCGAACTGAGCCAGAGCTAAAATTATCTCAAGCACGGGTGCTTTAACCACAAAGTCCAATAAACCTTAGGTTAGTTCTTGTAGGCCTTAAAAACCTTTGCTAAGGACTGAGGCTGACACTAGACAGATCTGGATCTTGATTGGTACTAGAGTACCTTTTAGGCCTATGATTAGCATTTTAACCTAATCTAGGTTTCAAATGAAAAAGCACTTATCTGAAATCATTAAGAACTTCATGGTTTAGAACAAGGGTTGAAACCTTAAGTTTTTGCTAAGGGACTAGCAAAAGCTAGGCATGGGGGTATGATGAGAACCTCATCATAAACCCTAACTAGCACAATCTAACCCAGATATGTGAGAAAAAGCTCCTACATGACCCAAAGAAAGGCTTAACTCAGAGAATTCTGAGTTTAAGAATAAAACAAATCATAAGGGGTAAAACTATAATTTCACTAATGTAGTTTGCAAACAGGGTAATTGAGGGTCCAAACACAGGTCAAACAAGCTTAACAAGAAGGTAAATGAGATGATCTGATCTAAAAAGGGTTATATCAACTTCTATGAATTAAATGACATTCTGTAACCTTAAAATAAATCCACTTCAATTCACGAGGTTCGAGGCAGGATAAAAATCAACTGAACCCTCTAAAATTCATAGAAAAATATTCTCTAGGGTTTAGAACCTTCAATTTGGCCTTAGAAACCTATTTTGACCTAAAAAGAGAACCATGCCCAATTAATAACTTAATTTGAGTTTTTACGCAAATTGGCTAGTCAAACATGGTCCAACCTAGAATTAAAATTCACCATTAAAATCCTTAGGTTCAAATTAGTCTTGTATAAAAACTTGAGCCTAAGAAGAGACGTCATTGACCGACTTTACAATTTGGTCTGCTTTATTTACTTTTTGACCCTTATCTTTTAAAACCCTTGCATTTAGGTCTCCAACTTTTCATCGTTCTTTGCAGAACGGTCCTCCCTGCAACTTCTGTGCAGCGCCATACTCCGGTGACCTTGCACGGAGCATGGCACTGTGCAGGGCAGGGCTGCCGTCCTCTAGAACAGAAGCGAGGTTCCCTGCGACGTCCTCCGTCACAGGGACCTGCCCATGCCCTCTACCGACCACCATACCTTCTGTGCGAATGCGCGGAACGTATGGGTGTCCCTTCCGGCCATACTCCGGCGAGGCTGGCACGACGCCACCTCGCCCCTCTCTGTGCGCCAAGCCCTTTATAAGGATCGGCAGACCGTGCCAGCTCTTTCAAGCTTCCTTTGACGGAGAACTACCCCCCTCTTCATCCCTTTCTCCCTCGGTCAGAGAGCCCGAAGCTTCTGACGAAATCCCCCTCTTCCTCCTCGTCGCTCTGCTGCCCTACCTACAGCAGGGTTTCCCCTACTTTGTCGTCCGCGCTAGGTTGTACCCACTGCATCCTCTGGTTGCTTCCTCGTCGCAGAAACCCTCCTCCAGGGCATCTTTGTCTCCAGCTCCGGCAGGCACGAGCCGGCTGCTCTTCCCTCCCCCTTCGTCGAGCAATTAGGTAGATAGCTTCCTCTCTCTCTCTCTCTTGTATTTTCCCTCTTCCAATTTGCCCTTTCGACCACTCGCCAGCCACTGTCCAGACTCACCTTCTCCACCTCCGATCACCCCCTCCGGCGAGTCCACCCCACGCTCACAGACCCATTCACACCTCGCCGACCAACCCAGAAGCTCCCTCACACTCCACTCCATCGATCCCCCCTCTCCATCCACTGCCAAGCGCCACCCAACCACCCCCCAAACAAACCCACCTCTCCGTCCACAGTCTGACCTAGGTCAGCCTCTGCACACACTCCCGCACCCCGCCGACCACCGCACAAGCTTCGCCACACTCCGGCGAAGCTTCCCACGTGTTCTGACTGGGCCGAGAGGCCGTAGCTGTGATTTCATGTTCGCGCTCTCTCGCCTCCATTGTCGACGAGCTGCAGCAACTTCACCTGCAGCTGCAGGCATCTTCCAGCCCAGGCGCACATCCCAGGATGCGCGGGCAGGAGTTGCGAAGACACCCAGGCCTGCAATTAGGGCGAAGGCCTTACAGGCTGCCTCAATTGGCCGTAGATTGCTCGCCTGCAGGTGCCAAATCGGGAGGTGGGACTTTAGTCCCACCTCGTAAGTGCGTGGCTGAGTGCCCGCACTTAAATTGAAAAGGTGCATAGGACTTACTGCCTTCGAACACAGGGGTCAGGTCCCTCTCCCGCACGCAACATGCCACGCGCTCGCTCGCCCTTGCCAGCGCTCACGCCCCGCGGGTCTAGGCCGGATCCAACTACCCGAACCGTGCACTCCTCGCCCACCACCGCACGCCGGTGGGCCTGGTCCCTGGTGCGATACCCGCACCCGATTACCCGGCTCTGGGAGAGCAGTCCCAAGAGAGAATTCTGAGAAAGAGAGAGACGTGAGGAAGGGGTAGGGGTAGGTTTTGTTCTGACCTTTGTGTGAGCGTGCAGGAAGAAAAGAAGAAGAAGAGAAGCGGCCGAAGCCCTAGCCGCTCAGCAGCAGCTGAAGAAGAAGGAAGGAAGGAGAGAAAAAGAAGAAGGGAGGCACTGCAACAAAGCCACAGATAAGTCGTCTGAGCACTGCATCAGACGTCGGAATCACTACAGCCGCAGAAGAAGAAAGAAGCCTTTGCAGCCGCCAAGAAGAAGAAGAAGGCAGGAAGGAAAAGAAGAAAGAAGAAGGCAGGAAGGAAAGAAAGAAAGAAAAGAAGAATAGAAGAAGAAGGCAGGAAGAGAAGAAGAAGAAGAAGAAAAGCGAAAGAAAGAAGGCATAGCCGCAGGCAAGGAAGGAAAAGAAGAAAGAAGAAAGAAAGAAAAAGAAGAGGAAGATCACCACTGCCGCAGAGAAGAAAAAGAGAAAAGAGAAGACAAGAACAGAAGAAGTAGGCAAGAAGAAAAGAAGACTCTGCAGAAGAAAGAAGAAAGAAAGAAAGAAAAGAAGAGAGAAGAAGAAGCCAAGAGAACTCTAGCCCTCTCTCTCTCTCTCTTAATTTTGTAACCTAATTGAGAACTTTTTTACTTTTAGAATTCTAGTTGCTCCCAGAGTTCGACCTCGGGAAAACTTTGTATTCCGAGTAAAAATTTGTAGTAATCTGGTAGCTATCTTGATACATACTATAACGACTGATTGTAAACTATAATAACGTAAAAATGAAGCACAGAACAACTCTACTAGCTAGTTACTAATCGGCGATGTACTTCCTGAGGTTGGACACGTGGAACACGTCGTGCACACCGGAAAGCTGGGGAGGAAGGGCAAGCCGGTAAGCAACCGGTCCTACCCGCTCCAGGACCTCAAAGGGCCCCATAGACCTCGGCGCAAGCTTCCTTTTCACTCCAAAATGCTGCAGGCCCTTCATGGGCGAAACGCGAAGAAAGACGTGATCCCCAACCTCGAATTGCACCTCTCTGGGCTTCTGATCGGCATAACTCTTCTGTCTACTCCTAACAGTGCGAAGTCATCTGTGAATCTACTCTATCACCTCCTGACTCTACCAAATCAGCCTAGGGCCAACCTCCCACTTGGTCCCCACCTCAACCCAACTCAAGGGCATAGTACACCTCCGTCCGTACAGAGCCTTGTAAGGTGCCATGCCGATACTCGAGTGATAGCTATTATTATATGCAAACTCTGCCAGGGGTAAGTGCTCCTCCCAAGAGCCCCTCCAGTCTAGTACACAGCCACGTAAAAGATCCTCGAGTGTCTGTATAGTGCACTCTGACTGTCCGTCCGTTTGGGGGTGGTACGCAGTACTGAACCTCAACCGTCTCCCCAAAGCCTACTAAAACTTAGCCCAAAACTGGGAAGTAAAATGAGTATCCCGGTCGGATACAATCTCTTGCGGAACCCCGTGCAGACATACCACATCACGAATGTAGCTCTCTGCCAACTACGCTGGTCCCAAAGTGACTCGGATCGGCAAAAAGCATGCCGTCTTCATCAATCTGTCTATTATCACCCAGACTGCGTCGTATCCTCGCTGGGTAACGGGTAAGCCTACCACTAGGTCCATGGTGATGCTCTCCTACTTTCACTCTGGCATAGGACGTGGCTGCAACGGCCTTGCAGGCCTCTGATGCTTGGCCTTCACCTGCTGGCACACCAAACACTGCTGCATGAACTCACCTACATCCCGCTTCATCCCTCTCCACCAATAGTCACGTCTTAGATCATGATACATCTTCGTGTTCCCGGGATGTATGGTGAACTTGGACCCGTGCGCCTCAGTCAAGAGCTCTCTCAACCACTCCTCGTCCCTGGGAACGTACAAACTTCCCCTCATGCACAACACCTCGTCTGTAAAAGAGAAGTCTCCTGGGTCCCCTGATAGTACTCTGTCTCGTAATGATTGCAAATACGGATCTGTCATATGTCCTGTGATGATACTGAATATCAGCTCTGGTCTTGTCTGCCGTGTCACTGTCACTGCCCCACAATACCTCTGTGACTCTCGGGGTCGCCAACTGCCCAACTCCTCCGTATGTCCCCAACTCTGTGCCTGTAAATTGGCCAGATGAGCAGGCACCTTCTGGCTCAAGGTGTCAGCCACCACGTTGGCCTTCCCTGGATGGTAGGAGATGCTGCAGTCATAGTCCTTCAAGAGCTCTAACCAACGTCTCTGTCTCATGTTAAGCTCTTTCTGATCAAACAAATACCTGAGGCTCTTATGATCCGTGAAAATCTCAAAGGTCTCACCGTAAAGGTAGTGCCTCCATGTCTTCAGCGCGAAGATAATAGCTGCCAGCTCTAAGTCATGGGTAGGGTAGCTATGCTCATGGGGCTTCAGTTGCCGCGAAGCGTAAGCAACAACGTGACCCCGCTGCATGAGCACACCCCCTAACCCCTGCAACGAAGCGTCCGTGTAGACCACAAAATTGCCACTGCTATCTGGGATGGTAAGCACAGGAGCCGAAGTCAGCCTCTCCTTCAACTCCTGAAAACACGCCTCACAAGCGTCTATCCAAGCAAAGGGCATGTCCTTCCGGGTCAACTGAGTCATAGGACACGCAATCTGTGAGAAACCCTGATAAACCACCGGTAGTAACCTGCCAGTCCCAAGAAACTGCATAACGCTGTCACTGTACGTGGCCTCTCCCACCTGAATACTGCCTCAACCTTGGCTGGATCCACAGCTAAGCCATCCCTTGAAATCACATGGCCCAAGAAAGTTACATGTCTCAACCAAAACTCGTACTTGCTGTACTTGGTATACAGCCTGCGTCATCTCAAAGTGTCTAGAACCATCTGCAAGTGCTGTATGTGTTGTGCCTGATCCCACGAGTAAATGAGCATGTCATCAATAAATACCACCACAAACTGATCCAGATACGGTCGGAACACCCGGTTCATTAAATCCATGAAGGCAGCGGGGACGTTGGTCAGCTCAAACGGCATGACCAAAAACTCGTAGTGTCCGTACTAGGTGTGGAAAGCTGTCTTGAAAATGTCGGTCTCCCTAATCCTCAACTGGTGGTAGCCTGATCTCAGATCTATCTTGGATAATACCGTAGCACCTCGTAACTGGTCAAACAGATCATCAATCCTCGGCAGCGGATACCTGTTCTTGACGGTAACTCTATTCACTTGTCTGTAGTCAACACAAAGAAGCAGGGTACTATCCTTCTTCACAAATAACATAGGAGCTCCCCACGGGGACGCACTAGGCCTCACAAAGCCCTTCTCCAATAGGTCCTGTAGCTGTAACTTGAGCTCTTGCAGCTCAAGTGGTGCCATCCAGTATGGTGCCGTAGAAATGGGGCTGGTCCCCGATACCAGTGAGATCTCAAATTCGATCTCACGCACAGGCAGTAGTCCTGGCAGCTCCTCTGGAAACATGTCGGGGTACTTTCTGATCACCGGGATGCTCTGAAAGTCTGCCATGGGGCTGGGCTCCGCCACCACACAGGCTAGAAAGCCCTCACACCCCTGGCCTAAAAGTCTCGCTGCCCGAAGTGCAGAAATGCACCTAAAACCCCTGTCCACTAGCTGTCCGTGAAACTCAAAGGAAGGCATCTCCGGCATGGAGAAGACGATCTTCCTCCCAAAACAATCCACCAAGGCGTGGTAAGAGGACAGCCAATCCATCCCTAGAATCATGCCAAAATCCTCCATCGGTATCATGATCAGGTTAATGGAGAGGCTGTGTCCCCCAATACTGATCTCACAGTCTGTATAGACCTCCTCAGCTACAAACAGTTGACCACCCGAACCTCTGATCACTAAAGGATCCTCTAACAACACGCAGTCCTGTCCCAAACTAACAGCAAAACTCACAACGATACGTAAACTAATCTGCCAGAAACTGTAACCATACCTGCCACTACTGAGCCTGATGCTCTAGCATCTCTATATGTCAGGGCGTTGATACGCCCCTCAGCTCTCGGTGCAGAAGCAACCACACTCTGCGTCAGACGAGTAGCCACTGGCCGGTACCCTCCCCGTGACTGTTGTCCTCCCCCACGCACCTGGGAACCACGACCACCTGCTCGGCCTCCAGTGCTCGGTACGAGGAGCATCTGCTGCTCTCCAGCCCTAGACAAGCAGTCCCTCCTGATGTGGCCCGACTGGCCACACTGGTAGCAGAGGGGGATTTGACTCCCTCCCGTGGTAGGTCCTTGCTGACGGCTGGGCGGGGGTCCAGTGCTGACAGCTGGCCCCTGTTGGGGGCCCCCAAAGGCCATTGATGGCCCCGCAAAATGAGACAGCTCTCCCGCGGGTGCCGCGTGTCTCCTCTCTCGTTGACCTTGTGAGTACTCTGGTTGGTAGGGCCTCTTCTGTCCGTTGTCGGTGTCTCGTGCGGCCGGGTTGGTCTTTTCGTACGTCATAGCAGCCTCCACCACTCTCGAGAAGGTGGGCAGCTTCAGGGGATTGAAATACCCCCGAATGGCAGGCCAGAGCCCCTCAGTGAAATTCCACAGGCACTCCTCCGTAGCTACGGCTGTCGCAACAAAACGTGACAGCTCCAGGAAGCACGTGCAGTACACGCTAACAATCATCGTCCCCTGGTGGAGAGTGTGGAAGTCCTGCCTCCTCTGGTCCTACCAAGTATGCGGGAAGTACTATTCGCAGAAGAGGGTCACGAACTAGTCCCACGTCGACTCTCCCCTCTCCTGGCCTCTGACCACCCTCCACCACCTGTGTGCCGCACTCTCTAGCTGGTACGTGGCAAAGGCCACACGGCACTCTGTAGGGGGCGAAGGGTGTCAAACACCTTCTCAATTTGCTCCAACCAGTCCTCTTCCTCAGATAGGTCCTCATCCCTCTTGAAGGAGGGGGGCTTCATCTTTCGGAACTGTTTGAAAAGCTCGTAGTGCAACTGCAGTGGGGGAACGGGCACGCCTCTAGGCAGGGAGAGCTCGTGCTCAGAAGTGTTAGAGTGCGGCACCCCCTCCCCCTCCTACTCGTCCAGCGCTGCGTCGATCTCTTGGCCCCACATAGGACTCCCCCTCCATGTCCCTAGGGAGAGGCACCCGTGGAGGCGGGTGGAGCTCCTCTCGTACTATGTCTCGAATCAACTGAGCGAGGTATTGGGCCTGAACACCTGGGAGAAGTGGCGGGTCAACTAGCACCTAGGGCCCGGCACATCTGCCCCTCCGACCTCGTCCACGACCCGCCTCAAGGACTCCACGGCGAGGCATCTCCTGCAAGGAGATGCGGAAGACAGAACAAAAAGAAGTCAACTCTGACTGACTTCAGCGAAAGAAACTCAGAACAGATGTCAAGCAGTACGTTGTGGTGGTTACTCTAGTTACATGTACGTGAATTGGTTATTCTCAAGTTAGTTGGTTCATTTTTCTGGACGACCTTGCTTTGATACCATCTTGTTACGACCTGGTTCCCGAATCCCTACAAGACCCGAGATTGGCTTGACTCAACTAATCCCAAGACCCAATCGTCCAACAAGAAATAACCAAAAAGCAGGAAAGTAAACCACATTCACTATGCAAAGTAACTAACAGTAAACGAGTACAAGCAGTAAAGGAAGTAAAAGCTACTAACAATACATATCACCACCACAACAGTAAAGTAGAATAAAGTACAGGAATAGAAAAGGTAACAACAGTCTAAAACTCACTAGTAGAACAGAGAGTACAACAAAAACAGGAACTACTGCTGGGCTCGACTGGGCCCAGCACCCTTTGCAGCCAGTGACTTGGGCTGCTCAACTCCTGGACCTGTAAAGGGTTACGAATAAAACAGAGTCAGCGAACGTTGAGTAGAGTAATAACCAAACTAACTAAAGCAGTAAAAGCTAACAGGTAAATTTATCTTTCCAATTATTTTATTTACAAGTCATTCTTTTTCCCCCATTGGTTTACTTTTAGATATCTTTCTTAATCTCGTATGTTCCTCGTGGGAACGATGTTGATTGTAGTCTTTTCCAAGAGTAGAAGGCACACGTGGTGCTCTCCTAGCCGGGAGAGTCCCCTGTGGTAATCCTACACCCAGTCAACCACCCCGAGGTCATAGACAGACGTAGTGGTGACTACGGCACGCGCGATAAGCGCACGGGTAGCTACCCCACCCTGGCACACTGTCAGTCGTTTTTGCTAGCGGATATGCCCAAAGTACAGCACGGAACAGTATAGGGCCTAGCCCTCAGTAACAGGGGTCTAGCCCCTCAGAACCAAACAGGGGTCTCGCCCCTCCACAGTCCGCGCACCCTTGTCTGATTACCCCGGTTTGCCTAGTGGGCCTAACAAGTCGGTGTAGGGTGACTAACTAAACCCCGGGTCCCGTGGGGTGGCTACCTCTCTCCCTACACTAGTAGCTCTCCCCGGTACATTGTACGCGAGGGCCAACAGAAGTCGGTGTAGAGTGGTCAATCCTAACCCCGGGTCCCAACCCAAGGGCGGCTAGCTCCGCTCTACACTAGACAGGGGACAGTCGCTCTCCTTGGTACTAGGTACTCAAGGGCCAGCATACTTCCCACTCACATTTCTAGATCCTTTCCATTCATCCACAGGAGCTCTACTCCTAATTCCCGTATGGTTCATGCTCATTTTCACCATGTTGTTCCATACCAGGTTTCATCATTCACATTTCTATTCTCATATTATACACATGCAGCTTGTATTTCCACAATTAACATATGCGACAAGTGATATCACAGGTAACTGTTTAACTAGCACAGACATTTCATATTCCAACAGGCAGCTCGTATTTATAACATATAATTATTTACAATTCTACTTATTTATTTATGACTGCAATCTCAGACATGCATACAAATAGTGCAGCAGTTTCTTGTCCTAGGATTCATGCCACATCCTAGGTTTCTAGTTGTCAAATTTCACACATGCATTCATGTTTTATAATTAAAACAGGGGTAAACCACTCTACCAGATAATCTGGGAACACTGCAAGAGGAACGTACCTTCGTGAAACCTTGCTTTCAGACGTCTGATGTCGTTACCAGGCATCCAACTCGTCATCTAGACGACACGCCAGACGTCTAATTCTGGGAAAAACCCAGAACCAGAGCGACCTCCCGCTCCCCTCGCCACGGCTTCTCCTCCTCGTCTGCAGCTCCGGCTGCAGCAGGGTGTCAGGGACGTCTCCCCGATGCACTCCTCCTCCCATACGCGTCGCTCCGACCGTGTGTCCTCCAGTGAGCTCCCATGAACTCGCGAGCTCAAGCTCCTCCTCCTCTCTTCACGCCACTCCTCCTCCTCGCTCCTCGCTCTCGCTCCCTCTCTCTCGCTTGTCCCTCTCACGGCAGTGGAGAGGAAGGAAGGTGGTGGTGGTGGAGTGGAGAAGAGAGGAAGGGGGGTGAGGGCTCTTATATAGAGAGCGGCTAGGGTTCGATGGAGGAGAAAAGAAGAGAGAGAGAGAAGAGAGCAAGGCTGTCTACACATAGTCAGCACGCAGACCTGACCCTGTGCACAAATTTTTCAATTTCAAGACGTCTGGGAAGGGATCCAGATGTCTAACTAACAGTCCAGATGTCTTAAAAGGCTCGGAACAGAACGGGTCTTTACATCGTGTCCCAAAAGGATTAGGAGAGGGAATAAGGGGAGAGGAAAATTGGCCCTCAGGTTGGCCAAGGAGAGGGGCATCTTGGATTGATGGATCCAAGAAAGGAGTGCCCCAGAGATCAACATTTAGGAACAAGGTCCCAGTGTGGAATGTTGCTTCTGCCTGATTTGGCGGGAAAGAAAGGGCAGTCCGGTCTTCAAGGGGGTAGACTGGAGGTGAGCAGCCCGAATATGACTCAGACCACGAGGCGTAAGAGGCGGAGTGGACCTCGTCAGGGGTCTGGTCAAGAAGAGATAAGGGTAAGGGAAGGGGTGGGGAAATGTCACAGTATAAGTCAGTCAGGTCTTGATGGTTCTCCAGGGGTGCGCCGCAGTAAGTTGAATAGGTCGCAACTAATCTGATACACGCACTGACAACCATGTCATTGTCAGGCATGTCATCCTCAATAAGATCGCAATCAAAATTCTTGGCTGCCTTAAAAATATTAAGTTTGAGCTTTTCAGAGCCCATGGCTATCTCAATGCAGCCCGATTCACAATCGATATGGGTGTGGGCTGTGGCCAAGAAAGGTCTATCGAGGATTATTGGATAATTAGAAAGTGAATCAGGAACTTCCATATCTAATACAAGAAAGTTAACAGGAAAACAGAGACTATTGACCCTAACCACCATGTCATCCACCACACCCCGCGAGATTTTGATAGAGTGATTTGCCAATTGTAGTGTAATAGGGGTGGGTTTTAGATTTCCCAATGCAAATTTCTGAAACATGATGGTCGGTATGAGGTTAATGGAAGATCTTAAATCTAGCAATGCACGATCAAAATTGCAACCTTTAATACTGCATGAAATGAGAGGGGTGCCTGGATCTTTCTGCTTCGGTGGTAGTTTTGATAGTATAGCACAACTCGCATGAGGTGAGAGAAGCACCGGATTCTTAGTTTTTCTTTTGCTATCGCCTGAGTGTAGAGTAGTCTTTAAAGAAACAGGCGATAGTAGGGATGTGGTCGATCGCCTCTAACAAAGGAATCTTGATTTCAACATCCTTAAATAAATCATGCAGATTATCAAAGGTCTGCGTGTTCTTTTTCTTGCCTTTTGGCTCCCTCAGTAGAGCCTCAGGGAATGAGACCGACTCTGGCACTAGTTTGGGTGTATCGTCCTCATAAGAATGTGGTGCGTAACTCGAATGAGAGGACGATGAAGAAGATGGGCCAGGATTAGGTCAAGGCGAATCGACGGTTGTTTACCACTCCTCGTAGTAATCGCATTGGACATCGCAAGTCCAGTGGGATCATAAGGAGGAGGGTTCACAATATGGACATATAGGTGATGTGCTACTGCGGGATTAGCCTAAAATCTCGGTGGAGTACTCAGAGCTTGTAAAATCTAATGAACCTGCCCCTGAGAAGGTCATACCTGTGGTTGTGGACCACGAGGTACAAAATTTCGTGGGTTTGGAATAGCTTGGGCTGGAAGAGTGCCCTGAGATCGAGTCGTCATATGTAGTTGATTGATCTCAGCATTCTGCTATGCCAATTGGTGTTGAAGAGAGGTCATGTTTTCTTCATGGCTCTTGGACATTTCCGTCATCATTTGCATCAATTTATCAAGAGGACTTGATGCGTGATCCGTTTGAGGCCCGCAAGGGCCCTACGGTGGATTTGTCGAAGGATTATATTGAGCCCTTGGGATAATGGGAGCAGGCAGTCACATTGGTCTAGCAGCGGGTTTTGGTGTTGAGAGTTTTTGGACCATGTGAAATTCAGATGGTTGCGCCACCCTGGGTTATAAGTAACAGAATATGGTTTATTCCCTAGGGCGCACATGTCTTCGAATTCAGAAGACGAGTCCGCATATGGTACTGCATCCGAGTACATGAGGCTTGGTCCTCCATGTCATAATATTGGCTAGCAGAAGCCAAATCCACATTACTTATCGAGTCGCTTAACGCAATACTCGGTAAGGATGGTGTAGCTCTTGCGGGATTCCTAGATATCATCCTGACTTGGGAAGGATTGATTTTGTGACATTGTGAAGGAGTTGATGTGTGAGCCACAGGACGGGTGTGGTTGGCCAAAAATTCGTCGAGCTTCTTGTGAACGAGCGAGACTTCATCCAATTTTTAAGCAATTACATTTAAGTTAGTGGGTGAGTGGGAAGTTCTCGTGTCAACCTCATGTGCTCCACTGCAAGGTGTGCTGGTCAGATTAAAGGCGACGATGGAAGCGTTATTCATAGAATTCTCACTCATATTTTCAAATAGTTCGAATGCTCCATTCTCGTCTTTATTTATGAAATTCCCTCCGCAAGAAGCGTCAGCAATCTGCCTCAAAATTTCATTTAGCCCATAATAGAAAATCTGGGCTACATAACACTTAGGCAGATCGTGTTGTGGACATTTCCTGAGGAGGTCATTATACCTTTCCCTGGCCTCATGAAATTGCTCGCCGTTTTGTTGCGTGAAAGAAGTAATAGCACGGCAAAGCGCATTGGTGTGCCCGATTGGGAAATTTTTCTTGAGAAACACTGTACGCATTTCTTCCCAAGTTCGAAGAGGTTTCCCAATGGTGTGCAACCATTGCGTTGCTTTGTCCCTCAACGAAAACAGGAACATTTTCATGAGGACAATATGCATCCCGATATTTCTTGGTTTAATCATTTTAGCTAAGCGGGTTAAGTCCTCCAAGTGAAGAAAAGGGTCTTCACTGGCCAATCCATGGTAATGGAAGTTGATTCAGCCGATTATGTTTGGTTTTAGTTCGAAATCCTCCCCACCCATGGGGACACGAATATGCCCACGGGTCTCTATTGTAGCGGGATTCTGATATAAGCTAAGAGACCTGAGCTCCTCCCGTTCAGGAGGGTTTTGCATTTCTCCCAATGTCTCCCAAATGGCTTTGATTTGCTCAGTATACAATGACATTTGGGCTTGGAGACAGGTTAATGGGTCAATGGCTCCACCACCTGGTGGATTTGGAGGGGGCGATTTCCTCCATCGAGATTTGGGGGTGTGAGAGCAGCCATGTTTACAGAGGAGGAGGAGGATTCATCGGATTCTTCCCTTCTAGAGTGATTAGACAATTCAACAAGTTCAGGGTTTTGTGACCTCCTCCCAAACATGCACTACCGCAGGAAGAATTTGGGAGATGAGAAGAAAGAAGGGGATAAGAGAAAGGACGCTGAATAGGTGCACTTGAAGACAAATCAAATAAGCAAGGTCCTAACCTCTAAAGGTGACCTAAGACCTAAAGATCTAAGTTACTACTATCGCAACCTACGAAACTGAATACAAGCACCACAGAACCACCGAGCCAAATTGAAAGGTCGTTTGCCCCAGTCTTAGACACTCGATAACACGTGGGAACCCGCAACAACACGTAAGCGCTACATGTAAGTAGTTAAACCTCCAAACTTAATGGGGGTCAAGTTACTACTAGTTTTAATTAAGAGGCTTAGGATTCAAGTGCTTTGGAATGTGAAGGGCATTGCATACAGGTAATGCCCAAGGGCATCAATTTTTGAGTGTGTAAAGCAAACATACAACGAGGAAATCTCCTCAAATTGAAGTTTTAGATGGTGAATAGCTTTTAGGATTGCAACCTTAAGTAGCATGGATTTTATGATTTCACTGAATTATCAATTCAACCAATCTCCAGGTTTTCAAGAAATACAAGTTTTGTATGCCCAAACAACCCTTCTTCAATTTGATTTGGTTAATGCATGCTACAATGCAAATGGGCCCTTAATTGAAAATTTTTAAGTGTGGATGCACGAGTCAATTTTAAATCAATGTAAAAGGGAGCCAAAGCATTTTAATTCAAGTGCTCCCAATCACCAAAATGATAATCCACATAAGGCTCAACCACCAAAAAAACTATATGAAAAATGAAAATAAATATGTTGGGGTTGAGATTCGGGATCAAATCAAGGCAAGTTTTAGAGTCATGTTGGGGATAGAGTCAAATCAACTCCAAGACTCCCCAACAAAAGTTTGGATCCTGAATGCGAAATAATAAGGTAAAAAATGTGTAATAAACAATTGGTTTTGAATTTGCCTTAAGGATAATTTCGCGTAGTGAAATACCCAAGAATCGAAACTCTCAGATTTTTCGTATGCGAAAAGGTGGAAAATTGGTGGTGGTGTTACAATGAATCAAACAATGGATTTTAACCCACTCACCTCAGAAATCCCAAGAAGATTTTTTTTTTAGGATTTTTTTATTTTTTTTCTTTTTTTTTTCAATGTGATAGAAGGACCTAACTTGCTAAGAAGAAGACACCTACTTCCTCAGTAATATGTGCGAAGCTCCAATGCTGTGCCGACGACTTCATGCTCCCGCACCCGCCTTGGATTTGCCCATGTCTCTATCCTCCTCTGTGTGTCTTTCTCCTTGCAACAGGTACACCTGCACAAAAACAAACAAACAAACCTGTGAAGAGATGGGAGGGAGAGGAGAAAATTAGAGGAAGAGAGTAGAAACTAACTCCTAATAGCGCCTCCCCAACAACGGCACCAGAAAACTTATGTCGAAACGCGAGTAGGGTTATTTAATTAGGTGAAATTAGTGTCAAATTGTGTATAGTGGAAGTGCTAAACCTACAAGCGAATCTGCACTTGTTTATCAAAAATTTATTATCCTGGCTAGATCAGATTTTAAGATTGTTACTTTTAGGCAAGGGTCGAACTCAGGGAGGCAGGTTTGGGGTTAATATGTTTTTACGCGATTCCTATGACTCGCACCAATTCCATTCTCTTATTATATTTTTAGGTTTTTCTTGATTTTATAATTTGTTTGGATAGTCTTGTCCTTAAGGCACACCCTAAAAAATTTTATCCTTAACTACTGCCAAAAATTGGTCATTGGCGATTCACCAAAAATCAGGTTCAAAATGAATCTTGTTACACGCAGGATCGTGTACCTACAAAAACACGAATTATCTTTTTTATTTTAGGTTTTTTTTGGTCTTTTCTTTATCAATACAATAAAAGAAAAGAATGAAAATACTTAGCTTATATATATGTAGAATATATATGTATAGGTATAAATACATATAACTAGATAATAGGATAGTGAATATTGAATCTAGAATTCAATAGAAATGTAGCATGATCGGGAGTTTTTTCGCTTGTAGATGGTATCAAAAAAATATGTCGTCGTAGTGAAATCATGTGGTGGAAAAAATCCTGAACAAAATAAGTTATCAGTAAAACTAACCACGATGGATTAGGTCGTATCCACAGGGAGGTATGACTGTAATAAATTCACGGGTATGTAGCCATCATGTTCGCAGAGACATTCGTGAAATCAATTCAATAAATATGCCGCTATGAGTGTAACTTACAATTTTATGAGAAATATGGACTATTTATGTAAATTTCATGTCAGAAATCAAGCTTCCAAAATATGTAGATGATGCATGTGTAGTGGCATGTCATGTAATTTTGAATGTATGTGTGCTTAAGTGCAATTGTGAAATCCAATTTGATGCAATCAAAGGTGATAAAATGCGTTAAATGATAACGTAAGAATATGAGGGTGCTACCACAATGTTTACACAACAAAATAACTAAAAATCCAAAAATCAATCCCTCTTCAATGGCATTCAATGTAATTTTTAATTGGGCACTTCCCGTAGCAAAACTGGGGATTTGCTCCCCTCAACTCGCACAAGATGGAGCCACGACTGGACGTGGCTTGGTCAGAGGATGTCGAGGATGTGGAGGGGCTTCCAATGATGGTGCTCCCACGGTGGAAGGTGGCCAAAGCCGGCCACCGTAGGAGAAATCGCTGGCGGTGGCATCGTCCCACGATCGTGCGTGGGTGGCAGACTGCTCGTTTGAGGGTGTGGCGAGTCTCGGGACGGTATAGCGAGCTTGGGGAAGTCGATGGCACAGAAAACGGCGGCCGGATGAGGTGGCTGCGTGTGGAGGATCCGCTTGGAGCTTTGGGTTCTCTTTTGCTGCTGAAGAAGGAGAAGACAAAGAAGAAGAAGAAGAGGTAGCTGGTGGGGGGGTTGCCGCTATGAAGTGGCTCCACGAATGGAAGAGGCGTGCGAGAAGAATTGTGGCCTGTGGTCATGTGTGATGAGGGCATGCTAGAGGAGTTGGCACATGGAGGAGAGGGCAGAGGCACGGCTCTATTGAGAAGGAGGAAGGAGAGGAGGTTGTGCGTAAGGCTTCTGCACGCGGGCGTTGTGCGCGGCTGGCGCGCGGTGTTGGCGTTGCACAAGGGGACCGCACGTGAGGGGAGTGCTGGCTGGAGGTGTTACTTACGCAAGAGCGTGCGATGGTTATCGGTGGGCACTAGCTAAAGAGGAAGATGCTGTCTCTGAAAGAGCAGGATGGCACACGGTTGTGGGTTTTGACGGTGGCTCGCAGTGGTGGAGAGAAGGCACACGATTGCGAAGTCGAAGACGCGGTTGTGGGTGTCGGTACTATCACCACCGACCGCAGTGGTGGTCGTTGGAGGCAAGACGCGATGGTGGTAGCGTGGTGGCGGAAGGTCATAGTCGTTGATGTGGCCGATGATGGAGGCTCACGGTGGTGGTGGCACATAGTAGAGAGGTTGCCTGTGGGGAGGGGATGTGGAGATGGGCGGCTTCCTCCCCATGGAGGGAGATGATTTTTTTCTATTGTCCTCCGTCATCTGTTATATAGAGAGAAAATGAGAGAGAGAGAGTCAGAGAAGGAAAGGGAATAATCAGAGAGAGAGAATATTCGTGAGGAAGAGAGAGATTGGAGGAGAAAGAGAGGAAGGTGGACGATTTGTTCGCTCTCTCTTTTTCTTCTTCTTTCTTTCTTTCCTTTTTTTTTCCTTTTGCATAAGACTTCCAGAGAAGGATTTTTCATGAAAAATAATCCTCATTAGAAAAAGGAAATACTTCAACATAGAAAGTGGAGAATTTTTCCTTCAATGTTATAAATCAAATGGCATTCCAATTTGAGAAGGATTCCATCCAATTTATGTATTGCATGAAATGACGATTTTCCCTCTTACATAATTTTGCTAATATAATGGATATCTTAAATTCACTCCTTATCTTAATGATATGTACTTAGGCTTTAATTTTGTCCACTAAAGTGGACCTATCAAATACCCCCATACCTAAGTTTTGCTAATCCCGAGCAAAATCATACAAAACAGACCAGGCCTCTAGGCCAGATTTTACCATTAAGATGCCTTATCGTGCCACACTCTAGAAATTAGATTAAAAAACCAACTGTAGGCCAAAAGGTACTCAAGTACTAGCTAAGATACAGACCTGACCAGCCTCCACCTTGGGTCTGCCGCGAAGGTTTCTAAGGCCTGCAAAAACTGCCCAGAGATTTATTGACCCCAATGGTTAAAACACCCGTGCATATGTGTAGCAAGGCTAGGTTTAGTTTGCCAGTGCATTTTTAATAAGAGAGAGGGAGAAATATTATTTCGAGAGTTTTCTCTCTTTCTTTTTAAATTCCCCTAGGCTCAACATTGGATTGGCCGTAAACACGATCTATATCGGATTCCTTGTTCCTACCATCAATCCTCGCAAGGTCCCTAGTAATCGATGCTTCGGGATAGCACCGCTCATGGTAACCCCCAGAACCCTAGTTTTCAACACTTTGGGATAGTGCCGCCCATGGCATTCTATAGCTAAATTCAGACCCTAGCAATCGACATTTCGAGATAATGCCACCCACGGCATCTGAACTAGCACAAGATGCTTCTGTGCCCCCGGTAGGATATTTAGATATCCTATGAGACAAGCATCAAGGAGATAATATGTTAGAACGCATCTTCGAGGGGATTATTTTATATTCCTCCTCTCCACGCTGGGAACTCATACAATCAACTTGTGTCTTCAAGCCGTTCCTAAGTCAACTTTTCGGGAAAACGTTTTCAGAACAGACACTTTTTGGCATTATTCTTCTTTATGCGCACTGAACCAGACCAGTGTGTAATTTTTTGGTGCTTAGGTTACCAAGTCCTGTAAATCAAATGGTAGGAAACAGGGCCAAATACTTCCTAAGCCTTAGACTTAATACATCAGCCTCGCAACTCCCTAAACCTCTTGAGGAATAGTCCAGATCTTGACAGATACGTGAGTGTTTCAGCCCTAAAATAGACCCAGGAGGCATAGAGTCAGTATCCCACAATTATCTCCTTTTCTATAGCACTTTAGGACTTTATTTATTCATTCATTCTGGCCTAGAACTTAGGTAACTCTTCCATAATCAACTGCTGAGGCTAGCACAATTTTGCACATTTTCTCTCTGTCTTTCTTCAATATATTTGAAATTCAGCTCAAAAGATTTCATTTCCTTCTTTCTCTCTCTTCCTTTTTTTTTTAATTTTAATGCAAGATAGATGCCTAATTACATGCAGAATATGTATAAATGCTATGCATAACCTCAGGTTATACCCCCCCATGCCTAAATCTGACAATGTCCTCATTGAAAAGCAAAATGCAAGGAAAGATATTACTTGAGATGGAGTTGGGATAGCTCGTAAATCGGCTTCTGGAAGGGACGCAGAAGGAGACCCAAAGAAGATACATAACAAACCTGTCCTGCCAAGTAGATAACCCAATATGTTGGCCAGCTGGTGATGGATAGTGATGCCAAATGCTTGCCAGATATAGGTCAAAAGAGGGTACCCCTGAGTTATTTTTGGAGGTTTTACATAATACACATGAGTAGTGACCTCCGGGAGTGTGTGATGAGAAGGCAAAGGCTCCTCAAGAAAATATGTGTGGGGTACAGAGGGTGCGATGAAACATACCCTAAGACTGATGGGCTGATGTGGAAAAGCGTCGATCCAAACTCGCCACTCTACCACAAGGTGTATTAGTCTGGATATTCCCCTGTTAATCAAAAGTGTGAGCAGAGATTTTAGGAAGCTGGTACTATGTGAGTTGATGTCTCTCAGGTGAGGGGTAGGGAAGAGGGTCTCAGAGGGCTTGAGAGGTTCAGTGTTCTTTCTTGACAACCATTCCAATTCCTGACCGTCATCAGAAGCAGCCTTAGTTACTGATTGCCTTTCATGCTGCATATCATTGGTATGCGCATCCTGGAATGGGCCCAAATATTCATCGTCCAAATTGAACCGCTTAAGGGTGTCACTATCATGTGGAAGTGGGTTGGAAGCAATAGGGTTGTAAGTGTCCTTAATAATGACATCCCCAAGTTCTTGTTCAGCTAAGGTCCTGCTCTTGGGGTGTATAGATTCTTTCCTCAAGAGTAGTAATTGCTTCTATTTCTTCCAACTATTTGAGAGGATGATCTTGACAGTGAAAGGTATGTAAGAATCCGAATTTTGCTAATTCAGTCAGGTCCTCAGGGGGTAGGTCCTCGAACAAAACATAATCCCCCCTAGAGTCACTCCATACTCTGAGTTTGGGCCCCTCAAAGTCATCATCATCCTCTTCCACATTTTGTCCCTCTTGACTCTGAGACTCAGGACAATCTTTCATATCAGGATCAAGTGCTTCCTCAAAAATCAACTCTTCGTGTCCCTGTGACCAATATTGATCCAATTCGTCAAACTTAGCCTTAATTTCCTCATGGTCACTTGTGCTGGGGACTTGTGAACCCTCAAAATATTCAATGACAGGTGTTGGTCCACTTGATAGAGGAGTGTGGTTATTATCACTTCCTTCTAGTATGATTTCCTCCAGTATCCAAGACTCCTAGAATTTGTTAACTTCTAAATCACAATCCTCAGGGAGCTCTAACTGAGGTGCAAGGTCCTCAGAAAAGTATGGTATATGCTCAGGATCCCTAGGATGGGGTACAAATTCCACCTCAAGATTCAAACTAGAAGCTAGGTTGACTATTTGACTGCGACCCGTTTCATCAAATGTAATGAAGATACTATCATACGGGTCGAGTTCATTTAATGGGCCCATTTTCTCCTTCCAATTAAGATCAAGTGGATAGTGACCAGGATTGCCTTCTGGTGGGCATATCTCATGAGGAACATCTAAGTGAGAGCTACTCCTCAAAATAGGATCCCTGTTGTCATTGTTTTCATTGAAATTTTCTTGGTAATCGGGGATATAAGGGTGGGGATCAGAATTGACTGTAGGCGGATCGCTAAGCTGGCTAATCTCTTCAGTTAGTCTTTGACTATTCCTCAAAATTTCTCCCATAGAATCCATCATCTCTTTCTGTTGCTTTTGCATTTCTATCATAAAAGAAGAGAGGCTACCATCAGATTGAGTAGGATAGTCAATCTCAGGTTCAAGTTTCCTAGGAGTATCATTCCAACCTCGATAAGACAAATCATGAAGGGTGGGTGGGGTGGGCATGGTCATGGAAGAGCTAGGGTTGGGATACCCTTTTCCTAGGTTCTGCTCATCACCACTGGGTTGGGGTTTAATCAGACCAATGTTCCTATAGTAGGAGTAGAAAGGATCCCAATGCTCATCAGAAGATGGATAGCTGCAGGTATTGGGATTGGGTATTCTGGGGTGAAAAGAAGTGAAGTAGTTATTTAATCCATTTGAAAACACGACTTGAAAAACACACCCCAATCAAACACAAGGCAATGGGACTCTCTTTTCTTTCTTAGAGCGGATTTGAGCCAAACTCCAACCTACTCCTTAAAGTTGTCAAATGGGGTCAAGTTTGCACCCGTCCGTTCCTAATTTAGTGGTATAAGAGGGAGCTGTGACTTGAGATCCTTGACAAGCTCTTTGGAGAAGAACAGAGGTCGTTTACGTTCTTTCTTGGTGGCCACAAAATTTTCACAATCAATTACGGGCCCTAAGTCGACCTTCGTGTGCCCTAAAACTTACACCTTGCTTAGATGATACTCTCAGGTGATCAAGTGAGAAGTTACTCCAAGGACAAATAAAGGGATGCAAGTAGGGTGAACCCTTCCTTTGAGGCGATGCGTAAGCAGTGCCTCTTAACTATCCTTTTGTTCCTTTAAGGGGTGTCCCCCTCCGTGAAGCATCAAAATACTCATTCAAAAGATAATACCACCATCACAAAGTGAAATAGGAGGGTCTGCACCGATAAAGAGATCGATGCCTATAGTCTTAAGGGATCGAGCCTTAGTGCGGTGCTTAATATGCATGCTCAATATCAGAAGTGTGCATCACACCGCAAATCATTTTTTTATTTTCGAAACTCAGACAATTCCCTTTGAATCAGATCAAATGTGATTTGGTTTTAAGGTCGAATCTAATTATCAATCCCAATTTCAGTTAGGCAACCACTGAATTAGGTCAATTCAATCAGTTTGGTGGCCTTGAATTTTAATCTAAATACAAATGCGTGAACAGGAGCTGGATGCAAAGATAGAAAGGTATACCTGCCTCCAGCAATCTTCGTGCAAATATGTACGGAATGCAGAGAAGAGATCTAGCATGCTGCTCAATCACCTCTAAATGCACGCACCTAAGGGTATGCAACTCCTAAACAGGCAGCTCGATATTTTTTTGTCTTTTTGTTTTTATAGCAAGCAAGCAGAAAATGAATCACGCACGCAGAAGAATAGCGCCCTTAGTAACAAAAAAAAGTGAGGACAGAACACCAAAAATAAGCCCCAATTACTACAAGGGCGAGAAGACAGAATTGAAATAAAATTCACGACAAAGGAGAATTCCCCTGTGAAAGTGGGATCCAAGTGATGAGAGCCTCATCATGAGCCATAACTAGCTCATTTTGACCTAATAAAGAGAATAAAAGCTCCTACATGACTTAGAAGAGGGCTTAATTGGAGGAATAAGTGTTCTGAGAAGAAAACATGAAATAAAGGTTAAACTGCAATTTTACCATTGCAGTACATAAACGGAATTTCTCAGAGACAGAGCATAGGTCAAATGGTCTAAATAAGATAAAAAGTGGGTTGAATCAATCAGAAATGGGTTCATGTGTAATATAGGAATTAAATGACATTTTGTAACCCTAAAACAGACCCGCTTAATTCAACAAGGTTCCGGTCAGGATAAAAATCAAGTAAACCCTATAAAAATCATGGAAAAATATCCCTTAGGGTTTAGAACATTCAAATTGGCCTCTGGAACCTAGTTTGACCAAGATTAGGGTCCTAGCTCATCAATTGACCTAAATTAGGTTTTTACGCAAAATGTCCATTCAAACGTGGTCAAACCTAAAATCCAACTTCACCATTGGATTCCTTAGGTCCAAATTAGGCTTGTACCAAAATTTGGACCTCAGGGAAGGACATTTTGACCTACTTTGCAAAATAGTCCACCCAATTACATTCTGGCCCCTAAATTTTGAAAACCCTTACGAAAACCCTCCCAACTTTTCTTGTCACTTTCTGCATTCCAATCCCTCTGCCAATGTAGCAGAAGACCCATACTCCGGTGAAGTTTCGAGGAGGATTTCTCCTCGCTTCCCCAGGGAGCTACTCTCAGATGTGAAAGGGGGGTTCCCTGAGAAGTCCCCTACCGCCTGAGCAGCTCCCCATGCCCTGATTCGCACCATACCTCTCGTGCGAACGCTCGAGAGGTATGGGTGTTGTACCTTGCTCACCCTCCGTGCATCTGACCTCTGCTTGTGCCTTTAAAAGAAACCCCAGGACCAGCTGCTTGAGGTAAGCTTGTCATAGCGGAGAATCTCTCAACATTTCCTCTCTTCCTTCTCTGACAGGAAACCCGCAAGCTCCGGCGGCCACTCCTCCTCCTTCTCGTCGCTCTGCTGCCATACCAGCAACAGAGTTTGCTTCGTTTAGTCTTCCCGCGTCGCGCCCCACCAAGCGCACACTTCCCTGCCCACTTCCTCATCGCCGCTCTCTCCCTCTGGGTGTTTCTTCTCCGGCGACAGTCGATACGACTGCCCGCCTCTCCGGCCCCCTTCATCCCTACAAGTAAGTTAGAACTACTCCCCATTTTCTCCTCTTTCCTTTCCCACATTACTCCATTCAAACCGACCCTCGACCACGCTTGACCACCATCACCTTCCTCGCCTCCAGCCAACCTCCGGCAAGTTGCCCCCGTCGATCCGCAGCTCCATACAACTCGCCGACCGACCCAGAAGCTTCGCCTCATCCGACTGAATATGCTCCGCCCCTCCACAGTCCCTCCATACTCACACAACTCACCCCCGAACACACCCAACTTTCCGGTCACAGGTCGACCTAGGCACGCATGCCTAGGCCGCCCCGCAGCCTGCTGCACATCGCACCACCTTCGCCGTGCCACGGCGAAGGTTTCCCAATAGTTTGATTAGGTCGTGAGGCCATATTCGTGCATGACAGTTCTGTTGCCCCGGCCGCCATTGTTGACGATTCGAGAAACTCCCGAGCAGGCGCCAGGCTTCAAGACAGCTGCGCTCCAAGTGCTGTGGATTAGGGAGACTTCTGTAAAGACTTTTGCCTCAGCACTTGACACCAACAGCGGTTGCAGCTGAGGAGATTGCGAAGAGGTCTGCTGCGGGCGCACGTGAGAAGTAACAGGATAGTCCCACATCGTGAGTTCACAGAGCGCCACCCTGGTTTAAATTGATTTTGTGAATAAGGCTTTTTGCCTCCAACACACCTGGGGTGAGGTCCCGCGCCCCACGCCCGCCTCGTCCGCGGATTCATCACGCGAACTTGGCGGATCCAACTCGACATTACCCACACACACCTCGCGTACCATATCACGCCGGTGCGCCTGGTCCCGGGTACGCAACCCGACCCGTTAACCGGGCTCTGGGAGAGCTTTCTGTGAGCGGTTTGCAGAGAGAGAGAGAAATGCACGGGTAGAAGGAAGGGATAGGTTTTGCTTCCTTGTGTGCAGGCAGACAGAGCGTCGAAGAGAAGAAGCTCAGCACTTGGCCGCAGGAAGGAGAAGAGAAGAAGCTGAAGAAGAAAAGCTGAGCAGAGGGAAAGGCTTGCCAAGGCAAAAGAAGAAGAACAAAGAAGAAGAAGAAGGACTAACAGAAGACAGAATTAAAAGAAGAAGAAGAACAGCAAGACAGACGAAGACTTACATTTAAGACGTCTGATACAAAAATCAGACGTCCAATTCTGTCCGTTTTAGCAATTCATTTTTTATAATTCTCTCATTAAACCAATTGTTTTCCATTTAAATGAAGTTGTATTCTCAAGTTTTTAAAAGTACTTAGATTGCTCCCTATGTTCGACCTCGGATACTCTGGTTTTCGAGTAATAAAAATCTTTATTTGTTTTGAACGCTTTTTCAGCTATATTACAACGTGACATCCTTTAAAAACCTGACAAAACGTTCCAAAACATTTTGGCACTGTTGTCGGGGAGCAACGGGCACTTTTAAAGCTTTTGATCATAACTTTTGATCCAATATTTGATCTAATTCATCTCTTTTATTGTGCTTATCTCAGGGAAAGCAGAGAAAAGAAGAGCAGCTACACAACAGACACTCCAAGGAATAGGTAATCTTCATTAGCCCTCTCTTAACTCCCTCAAAGTCTGAAAAGGAACAAAAGAAGAATCAATTTAGGGCTACCTATTTCATACTTAGTAATTCATCAAAATTGCCTAATTTTTCATTTCAACACATTTTTAACTGCTCATCCAACTAAAGTAACTAGGGCTAAAGCTTTCTTGATTGAACCCTAGATACTAAATTTTGAGGCAACTAAATTGGGCCAACTAGAGCCAACTCAAGGATTGAAAAGCTAGGGTTTTTAGAGACACACCTTCTCTTAAAAAAAAGAAAAAAGTTTTTCCAAAAAGAGGTGTGCCTAAACCTTGTTTGAAAAGATCTATACAAAAGGAACCCTAAGCAAATCAGGCTTTTAAATCCATTTGAACCTTAAAAGAAAGGACCCAAAAGCTCTCAAAGGAACAAAAGGTGAAGTTGATCCCTTAGGTCAACCAACCTTAAAATTAGGTCACTTTTTCACTCAAAATACCTAAAAGTTCAAGTGGAACCTTAAGCACCTTGATCTTAAAGTAAAAAAGGTAGACTTAAGAGGTCAAGGTCCCCATTCTGGTCTACCTGGAACCGCAGTGACAAGAGAGGTCAGGTGGGGGAAACCCTGTAACTCGTGGGGACGCTCTACCGTGTAGGGGTCTTTGCGGGACTCTCCCTCTCTGGCTACCTAGGTATTTCTCAAGTGGACGACCTTTCTGACTAAGGGGTACCATCCGCCCCGAACCTCTATAGTCACCCAACAATTTTTGGGTATCTCGATTGGGTCCAGCACCTTCTAATCTCATCACATCCTTCGGTGCATGTTCGGTAGGAGGTCCTTAAGACCACCCTTAAGACCTCCTTTAGAAATTCACTCTCGTCGAGGCCAAGCCTCGACGCCCTTGTTTGTGCAGCAACCCCACCACATTAATCTTTCATCTAATTCAGAACCAAGTTCTCCTTCTTCTCCCATCATGGCACAACCCATTCAAGAGGAGAACAACCTTGAGCACCAACTTCAACGCTTAAATGATCTCTTTCAAAACTTTGTAAACCCACTGCAGCGACCTATGATGCGAGATCACTACAATCCCGCTGCGGTGGCAATCGAACCTCAAGTACGAATCCCGATTGGAGGTCCTGATTCTGAACTGAAGCCCAATATGATTCATGCCATACCAAAGTTTCATGGGCTTAACTCTGAGATCCATTCCAACACATAAAACAACTCAAGCATCTGGCCCAGACCTTCGGGTCAGAGCCACAAAATCGGGATATCCTTCTCATGAAAATATTTTCGTTCTCCCTCTTGGACAAGGCCGCCCATTGGTATCAAACTCAGACCCGTCCGATCAACACATGGGAGGAACTTCAGTCTGAATTTTTGAAAAAATTCTTCCCCATTGGCCGGACGAATGCCTTGTGCCACTAGATCACTCATTTCACTCAACAATCGGGAGAACCTCTTCACGAAGCATGGGATCGATTCTTAGATCTCATGCGAAAGTGGCCCCATCACGGAGTTCCTAAGTAGGAACAAGTCCAGTTTTTTTACCAGGGACTTCGTGAAGACATCCGTTTATTCGTCAATGCAACGTGCGGAGGAAACATCATGGGTCAACACGAGGAGGTCAACACGAGGACACGGTGTGGGAGATTCTCAAAAACATGTGAGAGAACTCCATAAATAATGACTCCATGGGCTTATTCGACAGGACGAATGCCCGCGCATCGACGAATCTGAGAGGGGCACATGAGATGCAGGACCTGTCCACTTCCATCGACTTGGAACTGATGGCCAGTCGGTTGGACAAGGTTTCTATCATAGAGAAGAAGGTGGACGAGCTAACTCGACATTTGCAGCAAGCCACCTCTAGGCAAAACTATTTTGCACGACCTCCTCTGGCAAGGGAAACTGTGCAAAACATTTACCACCAATTTGCCAAGGGGATGGACCCATATCCACGCCCGCCTGCTTCTCAAATCGGAATGACCTCCGATCCATCCTACTCTAGTTGGGGGAACTCTGAACCCTCGTATTCCAACTTTCCTGAGGTTCCTCAGATCTGCGAGGACCTCAACGCCATCTAGAATGATCTATTCTCCAATACCTACAACCCTGGATGGCGAAATCATCCTGATTTTCAGTGGACGGGAAATTCTTAGACTCAAAGACCACTATATCAACCCCGTCCACAAGCCCCTCGTCCATATCAGCCGCCTCAACCTCGGCCCAATCCCACCTACCAATCCGGGCCAAACCAGGATCAACTGACTCTTATCCTTCAAGCACTGGCTGACATTCAAAAGACGAATGCGGCAATGCAAAAACAGCACAAGGACGAGATCACAGAGGTTCACAACCAACTGGCCCAGATGGCAAATTCCCGCCAACCTGGCACCCTTCCTTCGCAACCTCTGCCCAACCCAAATAATGTGCCGACCCAGAGGTACGTTATGAATCCAAATTTAGGCCACGCACATTTGATTTATCAGGCCCCTGCTGCTCCATCGCCAGACGGGATGGAAGCTTCGACATCTTATGCGGGATTTTAGCAGCAACCACCCCTCTTACCAAACCCAAACCAAAATCAGGTCGGATTAAATTCTGTAACAACACGTAGTGGTAAAACAACCCAAGACCCACATTATCCGAACCACTCCAAGCTTAATAATAACCAAGACCCTAGGATAATTATCCAAGATACCACTGTCCCAGATCAAGAACCTGGACCTATCCTAGAGGAACCAACTAGGATCCCATTTCCTGAAGGCTTGACAGAAGGAAAAAGGATAACCAAACCCGTGGCCCCTGAGGAGGATTTGGTCAAGCTCTTTGAACAGGTCCAGATAATCATTCCATTGATGGATGCAATTCGCCACATACCGGCTTACGCAAGATTCTTGAAAAATGTATGTACACCCAAATGTAAGCCGCGAACCAAGGATGGGAATCCGATCGTACTGTCAGAGCAAGCTAGCTCTGTCATCTTGAGTAAACTCCCACCCAAGGCTAAAGGCCCAGGAACTCCCCTGATTTCTTGTAAAATTGGTGAAACCTAATTTGATAGAGCCTTACTAGATCTAGGTGCCTCCATAAATTTAATACCTACATCCCTCCTTGACCACCTTAAAGAATCTGAACTCAAACCAACTGAGGTGACATTGCAGTTAGCTGATCGATCCATCAAGTCACCTAAAGGAACACTCGAGGATGTCATTGTTAGGGTACGGGATTTCTACTTCCCGGTGGACTTCATAGTACTGGACATGGATGCACCTAAGAACCCAAGGGACACACCAATCATATTAGAGAGACCCTTTTTGGCCACTGCTAGGGCCAACATAAACTGCAAAGAGGACCAGATAGAGTTAAAATTTGGGAATCAAACCCTGAAGATTGACATTTTTAAGGCCCAACAAGGGATTAATTGCGGGGTTATAGAGCAGATTTGTGATATCAGAACCGTGGTTGAGGAATTGCACACAGAGGACAACCTGATTATCCCTGATCAACCACTAGAAAATCAAAACCCGCCAACAGAGGAGTGCGAACATGATCTAGACACACCTATGACTCCAACCCTTATTCCTGATACAAACCCTGAACCACCAGCTGCTGCTGACAATCCTGTCATGGAACTCAAGCCCCTTCTCGAGCATCTGAAGTACGTCTTTTTGGATTCGAATCAGACGTTTCCTGTGATTATCAACTCTCGACTCACACCTGACCAGGAACTCCGTTTGATTATTGTTCTCCAGCAACATCGTAGAGCCATTGGATGGACTCTCGATGATTTGACTGGTATAAGCCCTTCATACTGCACACATCGAATCTACACAGAAGAAGGCGCATGACCTTCAAGAGAAATGTAAAGACGCCTAAACCGTAACGTACAGGAGGTCGTGAAAAAGGAGATCATAAAGTGGTTAGATGCAGGGATCATCTACCCGATCTCCGACAGTCGTTGGGTGAGTCCAATACAGGTGGTACCTAAAAAGGCAGGACTTACCATCATCACGACTGAAGCCGGAGAAGTCATTCCTACCCGAATAGCTAACTCGTGGAGATTCTGCATTGATTACAGAAGACTCAATTCCTCCACGAAGAATGATCATTTCCCACTACCGTTTATTAATCAGATCCTCGAGAAACTAGCGGGAAATAGGTTCTTCTACTTTCTTGACGGGCACTCCGGTTACAACCAGGTGGCAATCCATCCAGAGGACCAAGAAAAGACCACATTCACTTGCCCCTTCGGGACGTACGCGTTTCGAAGGATGCCTTTCGGTCTCTACAATGCACCTGCAACTTTTTAGCGGTGCATGCTTGCCATATTCTCAGATATGGTAGGTGACTATCTGGAAGTCTTCATGGATGACTTTTCAGTTTTTGGAGCATCAATTGATGATTGCCTCCAACACTTGGTCCAAATACTCAGGCGGTGCATCGATGTGAATTTGGTTCTTTCTTGGGAAAAGAGCCATTTCATGGTGCTTGAGGGAATTGTCTTGGGACATTTAATCTCGGAGAAAGGCATCCAAGTTGATCGTGCTAAGGTTAACCTAATTTCCAAGCTCCCTATGCCTAGCTCGATTAAGGACATCCGATCTTTTTTGGGGCACGTCAGTTTTTACCGTCGATTTATCCCTGATTTTTCAAAAATCGCGTGCCCCCTGACCACTCTTCTCTCCAAGGATGTGCCTTTCGAAATTTCCAAGGAATACACTCAAGCATTTGAGATCCTACGTGACCGAGTCACCCAAGCCCCGATCCGACAGTCCCCTGATTGGTCTCAACCCTTTGAGATCATGTGCAATGCATCTGACTTCGCTGTAGGAGCGGTTTTGGGGCAGAAAATTGACGGGAACCATGTGGTCATTACTACGCCAACAAAACACTTGATGAGGCTCAGCGTAACTATACGGTTACTGAGAAAGAGCTGCTAGCTGTAGTATTTGCCCTAAAAAAATTTAGATCATACCTTCTGGGTTCCCGTGTCATCATATACCGGATCACACAGCTGTGAGGCATCTCCTTGCAAAGAAGGACGCGAAACCTTGATTAATTCGATGGATCTTGCTGTTGCAAGAATTTGACCTTGAGATTTGCGACAAAGGGGGAAAGTAAAATGTGGTAGCTGATCACTTGTCCCGTCTTCCTTCTGAAATAATTGACCCTTCCAGACCCATCAAAGAACATTTTCCTGATGAGCACCTCCTGGCTATCACTACAAGTCTTCCATGGTTCGTAGATATAGTAAATTACCTGGTATCACATCAGATTCCGTCCGATTGGCTGAAGGCCAAGAAGGACAAATTGTGTTCCGATGCCAGGTATTACCTATGGGAAGACCCGTATCTATTCCGCATTGGTGCTGATCAGATAATTCGACGGTGTGTCACGGAAGTGGAAATCAACGACATACTCTCATTCTGCCATGACCAGGCATGCGGTGGGCATTTCTCAGGACATAAAACCGCATCAAAAGTCCTCCAGTGTGGCTTTTACTGGCCCACAATTTTCAAGGATGCATACGATCACTGTAAGGCATGTTCCCGTTGCCAGACTTTGGGCAACATGAGCCATCGAGAAATGATGCCTCTACAGTCGATCTTGGTATGTGAAATTTTTGATGTTTGGGGGATTGATTTTATGGGACCCTTCCCGATCTTGGATGGCTTCGAATACATCTTACTCGCAGTTGACTACGTGTCCAAGTGGATAGAAGCCATTCCGACCCGAACCAACAATCATAAAGTTGTTATCAAATTCATTCATCAAAACATTTTCTCAAGGTTTGGGATTCTACGAGCAATAATTTCCGACGGAGGGACCCATTTCACAAACGCTCAGTTCAGGTCACTAATGACCAAATACGGGGTGTCACACCGAATCTCTACTCCATACCACCCCCAAACTAATGGTCTAGCTGAGCTATCAAACCGAGAAATCAAGAAAATCCTTCAGGTTACTGTTCGACCTGACAGAAAAGATTGGTCTTCTCGGCTTCCAGAAGCATTGTGGGCCTATAGGACTGCTCACAAGACCCAATTAGGAATGTCTCCCTTCAGACTAGTGTACGGGAAGGCATGTCACCTCCTCGTTGAATTGGAGCATAAAGCCTATTGGGCAGTACGGAATTGTAATCTAGATCTTTCTAAGGCTGGAACCCACAGAAGACTTCAAATAAGCAAGATCGATGAATTACGCCACGACGCGTATGAGAACTCGCGAATTTACAAAGAACGGGTTAAAGCTTTTCATGACAAACACATTTCTAGAAAGGTCTTTCATCCTGGTCAAAAGGTTTTACTCTTTGATGCCCGACTCAAATTATTCCCAGGAAAGCTACGATCTAAGTGGGTCGGACCTTACCTAGTCCGACAAATCTTTGGAAATAGAGCCATTGAAATCAGCCCACTCAGCCACGATTCTGAACCCTTTGTTGTGAACGATCAGAGACTCAAACCGTTCATTGACAGGACCGATATAAATTTGGTTGAGTCATTCTTTACCCCCCATTCCTCTTGAGCTCATTGCACCCAGCTGATGGCGTAAAACTCAGCGCTTAACAAGAGGCAACCCATCATTCTTTGAAAAACCCGAAACCTTTTCTAACATTTCTATGCGAAATTCATATTAGGATTCATCCATTAGAACAGCCGACTTCACCTTAGGTATCCCTACCCGAGATTAGAAATCGTTCGCAACAAGTCATTTCGACCCGTTCACTCACCACACACCTGTCCTAATGCATGAACTAAGCTGAAATCGAACCCACCTAATTTACAATGGGGACATTGCAAATCTTAGGTATTGGGGGGTATGAAGGTGCAAAACGTCAGGAAAATTCATATCAAGAAAGGGTTTCATCTTGAAAAAAAAAATAGAGACTTGAAGGAGGGGAGAAACAATTCAGGGTCATACAAAATGAGAGGAGGAAAAGAGTAAAATACCAAAAAAGGAGCATAAAATGAAAAAGAAAAAATAGTCATTAGTAAAAGATTAAGGGATTAACGGAAGTTCTAAACCAGATCAAGAAAAGAGAAAAAGTGCTACGGTAACATAACAAGAGATTAGCGGGAACGCTGATTTTAGGCCTCTTGGGCTAGATTCTTTAGCTTAAAAATTCATGTATCCGTTAAAATCTGGATAATCCTCAAGAGGTTGGGGAAAATGCGAAGCTTAAGTATTAGGTCTAAGGCTTAGGAAGTATTCGGCCTCGTTAACTGACCATTGGTTTGCGGGATTTGGTAACCTAAGCACCTCAAATTCACACACAGTCTGGTTCAGTGCGCATAAATATCCAAATCATGCAAAAGCGTTTAATGTTCTGCAAAAGTCACCTAAATTAGGAGCAGCCAATCAACACAAGTTGATTTGGACGAGTTCCCAGGCAGAGAGGCAGGAAATTCCCCTCGAAGATGCGTAACATATCGTCTCCTCGGTGCATGTCTCTTAGGTTATTTAAATATCCTACTGGGGCCATGTAAGCACTCTGCTGATTCAGATACCATGGGTGGCATTATCACGAAATGTCGATCGCCAGGGTCTGAATTCGGCCACGGAATGCCATGGGCGGGATTATCTCAAAATTTTGAAAGCCAGGGTTCTGGGGGTTGCCATGGGCGGGATTATCTCGAAATCTCGATAGCCAGGGACCCTTGAGGATTGATGATGGGGACGAGGAATCCGATACAGACTGTGTTAAGAAGCTAATCCGAAGCTAGAAATAAAAAAGAAAAGAGAGAGAAAAGCTCTCCAAACAAATAAATCTTCTATCTCTCTCTTACAAAAACGCACTATAAACTGAACCTAGGCTGAAAATGTCTCAAGCACGGGTGCTTTAACCGTGGAGTCCAACAAACCCTAGGTTAGTTTCTGTGAGCCTTAGAAACCTTTGCGGAGGACTGAGGCTAAAGAAGATCAGGTCCGGATTTTGGTTGGTACTTGAGTACCTCTAGGCCTATTGTCGGCATTCCGACCTAATTACAAAAGAAAAGGAGAAGCACTTATCACAATTGTTGATAGACACTCAAGGTCTAGAATGGAAGTTAAAACCTTGAAATTTTGCTAAGGGACTAGCAAAAGCTAGGCATGGGGGTATGATGAGAGCCTCATCATGCGCCATAACTAGCTCATTTTGACCTAATAAAGAGAATAAAAGCTCCTACATGACTTAGAAGAGGGTTTAATTGGAGGAATAAGTGTTCTGAGAAGAAAACATGAAATAAAGGTTAAAACTGTAATTTTACCATTGCAGTACATAAATGGAATTTCTCAGAGATAGAGCATAGGTCAAATGGTCTAAATAAGATAAAAAGTGGGTTGAATCAATCAGAAATGGGTTCATGTGCAATATACGAATTAAATGACATTTCGTAACCCTAAAACAGACCCGCTTAATTCAACAAGGTTCCGATCAGGATAAAAATCAATTAAATCCTCTAAAAATCATGGAAAAATATCCCCTAGGGTTTAGAACATTCAAATTGGCCTCTGGAACCTAGTTTAACCTAGATTAGGGTCCTAGCTCATCAATTGACCTAAATTGTGTTTTTACGTAAAATATCCAGTCAAACGTGGTCAAACCTAAAATCCAACTTCACTATTGGATTCCTTATGTCAAAATTAGGTTTGTACCAAAATTTGGACCTAAGGGAAGGGCATCTTGACCTACTTTGCAAAATAGTCCATCCAATTACATTCTGGCCCCTAAATTTTGAAAACCCTTGCGAAAACCCCCCCAACTTTTCTTGTCACTTTCTGCATTCCGGTCCCTCTGCCAATGCAACAGAAGACCCATACTCCAGCAAAGTTTCGAGGAGGATTTCTCCTCGCTTCCCTAGGGAGCTGCTCTCAGATGTGAAAGGGGGGTTCCCTGAGAAGTCCCCTACCGCCTAAGCAGCTCCCCATGCCCTGATTCGCACCATACCTCTCGTGCGAATGCTCGAGAGGTATGGGTGTTGTACCTGTGGCGACCTCCGGTGAGAGCCTTGCTCACCCTCCGTGCATCTGACCTCTGCTTGTGCCTTTAAAAGAAACCCCAGGACCAGCTGCTTGAGGTAAGCTTGTCTTGGCGGAGAATCTCTCAACATTTCCTCTCTTCCTTCTCTAACAGGAAACCCGCAAGCTCCGGCGGCCACTCCTCCTTCTCGTCGCTCTGCTGCCATACCAGCAGCAGAGTTTGCTTCGTCTAGTCTTCCCGCGTCGCGCCGCACCAAGCGCACACTTCCCTGCCCACTTCCTTGTCGCCGCTCTCTCCCTCTGGGTGTTTCTTCTCCGGCGACAGTCGATACGACTGCCCGCCTCTCCGGCCCCCTTCATCCCTGCAAGTAAGTTAGAACTACTCCCCATTTTCCCCTCTTTCCTTTCCCACATTACTTCATTCAAACCGACCCTCGACCACGCCTGACCACCATCACCTTCCTCGCCTCCGGCCAACCTCCGGCGAGTTGCCCCCGTCGATCCGCAGCTCCATACAACTCGCCGACCGACCCAGAAGCTTCGCCTCATCCCACTGAATACGCTCTGCCCCTCCACAGTCCCTCCATACTCACACAACTCACCCCCGAACACACCCAACTTTCCGGTCACAGGTCGACCTAGGCACGCACGCCTAGGCCGCCCCGCGGCCTGCTGCACATCGCACCACCTTCGCCGTGCCACAGCGAAGGTTTCTCGGTAGTTTGATTAGGCCGTGAGGCCGTATTCGTGCATGACAGTTCTGCTGCCCCAGCCGCCATTGTTGACGATTCGAGAAGCTCCCGAGCAAGCGCCAGGCTTCAAGACAGCTGCGCTCCAGGTGCTGTGGATTGGGGAGGCTTCTGTAAAGACTTTTGCCTCAGCACTTGACACCAACAGCGGCTGCAGCTGAGGAGATTGTGAAGAGGTCTGCTACGGGCGCACGCGAGAAGAAGTAACAGGATAGTCCCACATCATGAGTTCACAGAGCACCGCCCTGGTTTAAATTGATTTTGTGAATAAGGCTTTTCGCCTCCAACACACCTAGGGTGAGGTCCTGCACCCCACGCCCGCCTCGTCCGCGGATTCATCACGCGGACTTGGCGGATCCGACCTGACACTACCCACGCACACCTCGCGCACCATATCATGCCAGTGCGCCTGGTCCCGGGTACGCAACCCAATCCGTTAACCCGGCTCTGGGAGAGCTTTCTGTGAGCGGTTTGCAGAGAGAGAGAAACGCACGGGTAGAAGGAAGGGATAGGTTTTGCTGCCTTGTGTGCAGGCAGACAGAGTGTCGAAGAGAAGAAGCTTAGCACTTGGCCGCAGGAAGGAGAAGAGAAGCTGAAGAAGAAAAGCTGAGCAGAGGGAAAGGCTTGCCAAGGCAGAAGAAGAAGAACAGAGAAGAAGAAGAAGGACTAACAGAAGACAGAATCAAAAGAAGAAGAACAGCAAGACAGACGAAGACTTACATTTAAGACGTCTGATACAAAAATCAGACGTCCAATTCTGTCCTTTTTAGAAATTCATTTTTTATAATTCTCTCATTAAACCAATTATTTTCCATTTAAATGAAGTTGTATTCTCAAGTTTTTAAAAGTACTTAGATTGCTCCCTGTGTTCGACCTCGGATACTCTGATTTTTGAGTAATAAAAATCTTTATTTGTTTTGAACGCTTTTTCGGCTATATTACAACGTGACATCCTTTAAAAACCCAACAAAACGTTCCGAAACACCAAGTCTCCTACGTCTTCTCCACATTTGGACGTTGCTCAAGGTCGATGTCATCGCTTTGCTGCACCTATCATCTCGTCAGATTCCTTGCACAGAAAAGATAACCACTGGTCAGATCACTGTGCACCTCAGAATAATCAAAAATAAAAATAAGGTGAATCTATTGCATTTGTTGCCTCCTCGACAACGGCGCCATTTGATCGGAAGTTTTTTCGCTTGCAAATGGTATTAGAAAAATATGTCATTGCAGTGAAATCACATGGTAGAAAAAATCCTGAACAAAATAAGTTATTGGTAAAACTAACCATGATGGATTAGGTCGTATCCATAGGGAGGTACGACTGCAATAAATTCACAGGTATGTAGCCATCATGTTCGTAGAGACATTCATGAAATCAATTCAATAAATATGCCGCTCTGAGTATAACTTACAATTTCATGAGAAGTATGGACTATTTATGTAAATTTCACGTCAGAAATCAAGCTCCCAAAATATGTACATGATGCATGTGTAATGGCATGTCATGTAATTTTGAATGTATGTGTGCTTAAGTGCAATTTTGAAATCCAATTTGATGCAATCAAAGGTGATAAAATGTGTTGAATGATAACGTAAGAATATGAGGGTGCTATCACAATATTTATACAATAAAATAACCAAAAATCCAAAAATCAATCCTTCTTCAATGGCATTCAATGTAATTTTTAATTGAGCACTTCTGCTACATAGATTTGCTCCCCTCAGCTCGCATGAGGAGATGGAGCCACGGCTGGACGTGGCTTGCTCGGAGGACATCGAGGACATGGAGGGGCTTCCGATGATGGTGCTCCCACGGTGGGAGGCGGCTGGAGCCGGCCACCAGAGAAGGAGATACCATCGGCGGTGGTGTCGTCCCACGATCATGCGTGGGTAGCGGACTGCTCGTCTGAGGGCGTGGCTAATCTCGGGACGGTATAGCGAGCTCGGGGAAGTCGATGGCACAAAGAATGGCAGCCAAATGAGGTGGTTGCGTGTGGAGGATCCGGTTGGAGCTTTGGGTTCTCTTTTGCTGCTGAGGAAGGAGAAGACGAAGAAGAAGAAGTAGCTGGTGCGGGGGTTGCTACTATGAAGTGGCTCCACGCATGGCAGAGGCGCACGAGGAGAATCGTGGCCTGTGGTCGCGCGTGATGAGGGTGCGCTGGAGGAGTTGGCGCACGGAGGAGAGGGCGGAGGCGCGGCTCTATTGAGAAGGAGGAAGAAGGAGAGGAGGCCATGCGTGAGGCTTCTGCATGCGAGAGTTGTGCACGCCTAGCGCGCGGTGTTGGCGTTGCACGAGGGGACAGCGTGTGAGGGAGTGCTGGCTAGAGGTGTTACCCGCGCAAGAGCGCGCGATGGTTTTCGGTGGGCACTAGCTGAAGAGGAAGATGCGGTCCTTGAAAGAGTAGGATGGCACATGGTTATGGGTTTTGACGGTGGCTCGCAGTGGCAGACAGGAGGCACATGCTTGCGAAGTCGGAGACGCAGTTGCAGGTGTCGGTGCTGTCACCACCGACCGCGGTAGTGGTCGTCGGAGGTGAGACGCGGTGGCGGAAGGTCATAGTCATTGATGTGGCCGATGATGGAGGCTCGCAGTGGTGGTGGCACACAGTAAAGAGGTTGCCTGTGGGGAGGGGATGTGGAGATGGGCAGCTTCCTCCCCATGGAGGGAGATGATTTTTTTCTATTGTCCTCTGTCATCTGTTATATAAAGAGAAAACGAGAGAGAGTTAGAGAAGGAAAGAGAATAATCAGAGAGAGAATATTCGTGAGGGAGAGAGAGATTGGAGGAGAAAGAGAGGAAGGTGGACGATTTGTTCGCTCTCTCTTTTTCTTCTTCTTTCTTTCTTTCCTTTCTTTTTTTTACCTTTTGCATAAGACTTCCAAATAAGGATTTTTCATGAAAAGTAATTCTCATTAGAAAAAGGAAATACTTCAACATAGAAAGTAGAGGATTTTTCCTTCAATGTTATAAATCAAATGCCATTCCAATTTGAGAAGGATTCCATCCAATTTATGTATTGCATGAAATGACGATTTTTCCTCTTACATAATTTTGCTAATATAATGAATATCTTAAATTCACTCCTTATCTCAATGACATGTACTTAAAGCTTTAATTTTATCCACTAAAGTGGACCTATCATAGCACAATGCTAGGTTAACCATCGTCTAGCAAGGCAGGATTAACCTAGCTATGTGCCATGTGCGGGTGTGGAGCGGGCGTGTGGAAGTTTGGGTAGAAAGCTTGCTATGTGTGAATATCGAAAAATATACGCAACTGGTGTGAATATTCCCATGATATGATGCGTGGTAGATGAATAGGTGCACGATAATGTGAATGGGAGATATGTGTAAATGTGTGAAGGAGGAAGTGGAATATATAAGCACATATATATATGTGTATGTATGAATGTATATGTGTATGTGTATATGAATATGTATGTGTGTGTGGACTCTGTGTTTGTGAGAGGAAGAGTGTGTGTGGTGTGTTTTAAGTCATTTGATGGAGGGTGCAGACGTCTGATGGTGAGGAGAGGCACAAGCAGTGGAGTGCACAGTGCAAAGGCGTAGCGCTAGGTGATGCAACTGGCTAACGAGGGTTGCACGGAGGAGAGAAAGTGAAGCGCGCACCGGCTAAGTGAGAAGCTCCCCGGTCGCATATTATAGCCGCGTGAGGTCGCGGCTACAGTGCAGAGGTAAAAATGCAACCGGCTAGAGCTCGCAGTCACCGGCTGGGCAGCGCACAGAGGAGGTCTTGGATTGGCTGGAAACGTGCGCAGAGGCACGTGCAGCGACTGCTGAGGCAGGAGGAGGCACACGGAGAGGTGTGGTGAAAACACACAGGCGTGTGGGAAGGTGGAGGTTCAGAGCTTGAAGCTGTACCAATGGCGATGACACAAAAAACCAAAAAAAGAGAACCAAAATGAAAACAAAATAAAACAAAATAAATCAAAACAAACAAAAAAAAGGAGAATATACCACGCCCACCTGCTCACAATGGAGCTGGGCAATGGTGCTCCCTCATCGTGGTGGTTGCACCCACGAGAGAGTCTCATATGCTCTTAGTGTTCCTCTCAACTCGTGAGAGGATACTGAGAATGAGGAAGGGAAGAGAAGGAGAGAGCAGAGCCCAGGGAAGAGTGGTCGGCTGTGTGTGTTGTGATGGTGTGTGTGCGTCTCAGGGGTATAGAGGTGTTAAGACCCGTACCACCAAAACCCTTTCAAGATGTCTGGGAGTTGGTCCAGACGTCTGGTCAGACGTTTGGACACCTTCCCAGACATCTGGAAATCAGTTTTTGCGTGTGTATAACCGCGAGTCTGCACGCGTGCCGCGCGCAGACTGATCCCCAGCCGCCCTCTTCTCTTTCCTCCTCCCTTCGCCAACTTGCAGAGCTTCCCCCGTGCCTACATATATTCCCTCTGCTCTCCCTCGTTCGCCACCCCACACCATTCGTCTTCTCCCTCTAGCACAAGAGCGAGAGTGAGAGCGAGCGCGGCAGCTACAGCTGAGTGCAGCGGTGGAGAGGAGAGGAGCAGCAAGAGGGAAGAGAAGAGAGCGTGCGAGCCGTGAGAGAGAGAGCTCGCTGGAGCAGTTCGAGGCCGGTCGACATGCGTGCGGAGGAGCGTTGTGCTGGGGAGGTTTCCCCCGGTGCTGCTGTAGCTCGAGCAGCGGGTGGACGAGCGCGGCGCGGCCGCGTGCAGCAAGAAGAAGACGAAGGAGCTTCTGATTCTGGGATTTTTCCCAGAGTCAGACTTCTGGACCTACAACCAGACGACGTGGACGACGTCTGGAGGAAGCTCCAGACGACTGAGAGGTACGTTTTGCCTCCTACGCTTCCTTTTGCAGACGTCTGTTGCGTGACGTGGTTGAGAGATTTTGCATACGCGTGCACGATTCGCTTCAGGAAGACGCGGGACACGCCCTCCCACGCGGTTCAAACGTCTGGGCGAGTCACCAGACGGCGGAGAGAGTCTCCAGACGTCCGGAGGGATAGTCGGACGTCTGGAACTAGGTCCAGACGGTTCAGTAGGATCCCTGGACGTCTGAGGAGCAGTACAGAGTAAGGTATGATCTGGCCCCCTTTTTAAGACGTCTGGAAGATGTTCCAGACGTCTGATTTGAGTCAGAGTTATCATTTTTGACCCATTTAGGGTCCGTTCAAGGTTCGATTTCCACGTTTTAGATTTCGTTCTTCTCCGTACAAGTTCCTCTACTCGTTTGAAATACTTTTATCCTGTTCTAAGTGGTTCCTTGTGATTAATCCTTGTGTTAGGGCCTCATTCTGTTGCGGATTTGGGAGTTGCGGAGGCATGCGGACCTGCCGATCAAGCCCCCATTGCTCCCGATTTTGCCGGTAGAGTAGCTTCCCTTAGTTAATTACAAATATAAATGCATATCTGGAATAAATGATAGATCATAGGGTATAGTATGAATCCTAGGACCAGAAAAACTAGATTGAATGATAGATCCTAGGGTATGGCATGAATCTTAGGACCAGAAAAACTAGATTGAATGATAGATCTTAGAGTATTGTATGAATCCTAAGACTAGAAATACTGGAACGATTGTATTAAATGCCTAAAATGTAGTCTTGGAATGAGTAGATAATAATTGTCTGTAATTGGATAACAGCTGCATGTGAAATGTAGAGTACTGTTGTTAGTAACTGCTACATGTAATTTCGGTTGTTTAAAATTAAATACGAGCTACTTGTATATAAATTGGAAAAGAAAGATTGAATGTTGAAAACACATGCTATATGCGAATAAACCTGAATGATGAAACCTAGTATGGCTTGGCCTGAGGAACATGAGCATGAACCCTACGGGGAATTAGGAGTAGTGCTCCTGGAAATAAATAGAATGAAACTGGAGAAGTGAATGGGAAAGTGTGCTGTCCCTTGGGTACGTGGTACCAAGGGAAGCACATGTTACCTCTTAGTGCAGAGCGGAGCCAGCCGCCCTATGGTTGAGACCCGGGGTTAGGTCTGGCCACTTTGTACCAACTCTTGGCCCTCACGTACACAGTACCGGGGAGAGCTACTAGTGTAGGGAGGGAGCTAGCCACCCCACGGGGCCCGGGGTTCAGCTAGCCGTCCTACACCGACTTGTTAAGCCTACTAGGCAAACCAGGGTAGTCAGGCGAGGGTGCGCGGACTATGGAGGGACGAGACCCCTGTTTGGTTACTGTGGAGGGGCTAGACCCATGTTATTGAGAGGGCTCTGCCCTATACTGATTCCATGCTGTGCTTTGGGCGCACCCGTTAACGGAAACGACTGACCGCGTGCCAGTGCGGGGTAGCTACCCGTGCTTTTATTGCGCGTGCCGTAGTCACCGTTACGTCTGTCAGTGACCTTGGGGTGGTTGACTGAGGGTAGGACCACCACGGGGGACTCTCCCTGCCAGGAGAGCACCATGTGCTACTTCTACTTTTTGGAAAAGACTGCAATCAAGATCGTTCCCACGAGGAATATTCGAGATCAAGAAAAAGACCTAATAAATACACCAAGTGATGAAAGAAAGAATAATTAGTGGAATAAAAAAGAAATTGAAAACAACAGCTACCTGTCCACCGTTACTGTTTCTCTTAGTTAGCTGGTTGCCACTCTACTCAGTGTTTCGCTGACATGTCGTACTTACCACCTTTTTCAGGTCCAGGTGTTAAGCAGCCAGAGCCTACGGCTGCAGAGGATGCTGGGCCTAGTGAAGCCCAGTAGTTGTACTTTTGTTGTGCCCTATTTTCTGTAGTAGCGAATACTTTGTTACACTTTTGTACTCTTTATTGTAAATTTCATAATTCTGTACCTATTTAAAAATTCTCTATTGTTGTGGTGGTGTATACTGTAGTAGTTTATTTCTTTACTGCTGTACCTTTATTACTGTTAGTTACTTGCATGATGAATGTGATTTATTTTACTACTTTTTTGTTACTTCCTTGTTAGACGACTGGGTCTTGGGATCAGTCGAGTCGGTCCGATTCTCGTGTCCTGTAAGAATTCGGGAACCGGGTCGTAACAAGAGGTGGAGGGAGTGGCTGAAAGTATGGGAAGTATGGGTGCCGACGACTGCATGGAGAGGTGGGGGAAGTGGTTATCTAGGTGAGGGGGTATGGTGTAGGTGAGGGTGAGGACAAGAGTGACTTTTACGAGAAATATTTTTCTTTTTTCTTTTTTGCATTTGTGTATTTTGTGGTTAGGCACCTAGTTTAAGAAATTATTGTAGGTGAAGTAGGTGGTGTTGTGTTAGGTAAAAATATGGTGGAAATGAAATAGGAATGAGGTAAAAATGGAAGCTCAATCTCTCATTATCTTCCTCTCCGTAAAATATGCAAATGCAAATATTTACAAAATGCATGTAAACCTATCTAATCTAATTGTCTAATGTTAGAAACTAGCATAAGATGGCCAAACTAGAGACGTGAATTACTGCACAATCAGTCCACGAAGTTGAATACCTTTCAAAGGACTTCAAGGAATACTTTAAGGAGAAAGGAATCATCTCTAAACTCACATCACGTGATACATCACAATTGAATAACATATCTAAGAGATGCGATCACACGTTATTGAAAAACATATTTTCCACTTTACTTCTAAGGGTATGCGTTGGAGACAACTACATACATACTAAACAGGATTCCAACTAAGTTCGTCCCTAAGACTTCACATAAGATGTGGTTGGGAAGGAAACCAAGTGTGGGACACCTACACCTTTGGGATTGTATGGCTCATATTATGAACGTGAATCCAAACAAGTAGGAATCTTGCACTTCTAAGTGCTACTTCGTTGGCTATCTAAAGGATAGCAAAGGCTATTACTTTTATGACTTTGAGACCCAAAGAGTATTCATATCTAGGAATGTTGGATTCTTAGAAGAAGAGTTCTTGGAAGGTCAAGACAAGAATGGAATAGGGGAACTTATAAAGTTTGATGAGACTAATGATATTCCTAACCTAGAAGAGAGAAATGAATCGGAACACAATGATGCTCCCATATCTCTTAGGAGTTTTAGAGTAGTGCATCTATCTAAGAGATACGGATTCGACGTCTCAAAAGAGTCTGAGGTTGATCATGCCACATATGATAAGCCAATAAATGATAATGATATCGACAAGTGGAGGCTAACAATGCAATATGAAATAAACTATTTTTATAAGAATGATGCATGGGCCCCAATGGATTCTCTTGATGATATAAAACTCATTGGGTGTAAATGGATCTACAAGAGAAAAATGAGACTAAATGGGAAGGCAGAGACCTTCAATGCTCGACTAGTAGCCAAGGACTATACTTAAAAGGAAGGGGTTGACTATGAAAAAACTCTCTCCTCTTACCATGTTTAAATCCATATAGATATTTCCAGCCATAACTATATATCTTGACCATGACATCTTGGGGTGGATATCAAGACCAAATTTCCTCAATGGTTTCTTGGAGGGAGACATCAACATGGAGTAGCTTGAGGGCTTTTGTGAAGATGGTGGAGAAAGAAAAGTATGTAAGTTTAAGAGATTCATTTAGTGTTAGTTTACTTGAATGGTTAGGAAAGTGGTGTTAAGAAATGTAAAACTAACGTTAACCTATAATTGTATTTATTTGCAGAGTGACGTAACATTAGTTTGTATTTACTTGAATTAGTGTTAAGTTATGATATTAACCCTTATGATGTTTACTTGACAGTGGTATTAGAACTATAAAAAATGACGGATATCAGAGACGCGAGTGATGTACGATTTTAACACGAATTTGACTAACACAAGTTGAAACTAACGTTAAACAAACTCATATTAAGTGGCCAAACCCATGTTATCGGATGAAGGTTAAGTAGTTAAGTAAACAGAGGTTAACCTCCCTTTTGAGGGGTTAACCCCCAAAGTAAACTAGGCCTTGTAGACTCAAATAGGCTTCTCAAACCCTATGCTTGAATGGAGGCATTAGGAGAGAAAGTGATGGATGGACCAAAGGTTTTATAAACATATTTTGTTGCAACTTGTTGAAAGGAGAGAAAGAAAGGGCAGTGGAAGAGGTCAAAAGAGCAAATTCAGAGGGATTTATTCTCTATTAAATTAAATGGATTAGAGAGAAACAAAATGGCTCCATGATATTTTTTCTTTAAAAGTCTTCTGCTCCTCTTTGATAAATACTACATATTTTTGAGAAAATCATCAAAGTTATATTAAACAAATTACACCAAAATCTTACCCTTAATTTCCCTTCACTTATGTTCCAAACATATAATATCAACCATCTTTTGCTTCCCTTCACCTCCTGTCCAAACAATAATTATATTATCCAGTACCCACCCCTTACCACCATTTCCCTCCTTCCTTTTCACTTTTCTCCCCTCCTAATCCTTCCATCAAAACATAAGGTTAGTCTTTAAATATTGTTTGACCTTTTGGTTTTGTTACATTATGTATCTTCTAACTGAAATTCTTCTATAAATATTTGGGGCATGCACAGAACTTCTTTATTTTATCAGTTATTTTTGCTTGTGCAACAACTCATATCATAAGAAGTTGGATGATTCTCGCACAAGAGATGTGGATTACTTTAACCATTTCTTTTCCAATGTTTTTTTTTATTTGAAACGGTCTTCTTTTTTTTTTCCGGTGTCGAAGTCTACCTCCTATTTTCTAAAACCATGGTGTGTTGCCTGTGGTAAAAGAGTACCAGTGTTTGAGATCCAACATTTATTTCTTGCAGAACTCAGCAGTGAACAACTTATGGGCTTCATGTTTCATTACATTCACTAGATTTACATGATGCTTTGCTCATCAAGCATGGTTTACAGGAAAGCAATATCAGAAAGATAGAAGACCTCACTAAGCAATTTCAGTATTCCAGTAATGCAACCGAGAATGGCAAAATATGCAAGTCATATGTATCAAACCAAGAAAAACAGCAATATGTAAGCTATATGTACATTATTATTTTTCTAACTTCTCAATCTTTATCTCATTTTCGTTTCTGCATTACCTCCTCCTTCAAGGGCCCTCTTCCTGTACAGAAAGAGAAACAAATGGCAATATAATAACAGTCAATATCTTTCAGATGATGGAAGTCCTTAAACTCTAAATATCACAGAATGAATTATCACAGTATACCAAAAGAAAACATGACTAAGATACAAACTGAGTAAAATAACCATCATTAACTCCCATTCAAGTGTATACCTTTTACTAATTATCATATTTTTCATGTATATGAAGCATGTCATACAACTGCTAATGAATTTCAGAAGTAACAAAATGTATGTTAGATGCCTACATAATAGCCTTTTTTAGGAGATAAAAGGAACCTACATTATAGTCTCATGAGATCACCAATCTGAACAATCATTCAGCAAAACTGTTGACAAACTTCACCATTCAAATTTAATGTACATAAGCCATATGCTATATAAATACCTTCTAACACATGTCAAAATTATTAGAAATGTAACGTTAAATAAAGATAAAAAAAGCCAATTATTAATTCTTAAGGATGCATCTAATCATGATACTATCAAAAACAATAGATACTTGGAAGCTTGAATGCATCACCGAATGCATATCCACAACAAAAATAGAACTTCACTCTATTCCCTGTAAATCCTGTGCATATCGCTAGAGACAAGTGTGATTATGTGAATATGGAAAGTCAACAATATAATTGTGCAAATTTTATTAAATATTTTTTTCCCTTAAAGAAATGTTTGGAAATGGAACTTATATTGCAGCAAAACACATGATTCGCCAACTTCCAGCATAATAAATGACATTGAGTAACCATCCGATTTTCACATGAGCAATTTGTTTCACCATTCACCCAATGTCCAATTCCAATCTTAATACATGATGCTGAATTCATCATATGCATTATCATTTCATACACAACCATTTCGTTCATAGAACCATGCCAACGAAAAGTTTTGCATATACAAATATTCAAGGTAAAAGAGGACAAGTCTGGGCAACTTAATCCCTGGGATTCACATGTTTAGCATGTTACTGCAATACACACTCTTCAAACATCCAAAAGGTGCCCTCTGAATTAGGACATTGGAGAGCTTTTATCCTCTCCACAAATAATGTCAAACTCAAATCCACCACTCTTCTGGCAAAACCTCTAATCCAGCCACAAGCACTTACCTATCCACAATATTTAACATAATAGCCACAAGTAGTTGTTGCTGATCCTTCAACAGTTAACAAACCCAATGTCCTCGGTGGCATAGTTACTTGACTGAAAATCAAACCTATCAATCTAACAAAATGTATATGTATTCCTCCCAAGTTTGATCTTAGCCATAAGGAAAGTTATTGTGGCACTCATCCAATGTGTAGGCAGCTATCTAATTACGACTCCTTTGAGAACCTTCAGGTACCTTTCAACAGAATATTGACTTGCTACCATGAGAAACAAAAAACTGCTGTGAGAAATCAACCAATAGATATATACTCCAAATATTTAAAGTAATATCTACATCAAGATTTTTCTGTTAAGAATTCCAAGATTTGGTGTATGAGTAACTTGCTAGAAGACGCCATGTTAAAACAGCATGTAAATACAAAGAAATTATGGCATATGTTTGGTCCATGCAATAAAACTTCAAACAAAAAAGAAGCATCTGAAATTACTTAATATCTGTATAAATAGTACCTTTTTCACTAGAATAAATAAAAATATCCTAGAAACTTTAATATTAACTTGACAAAGGAGGAGGCTCCTGTCTTTTTGTTGTGACACCCAACCACAGATAAAGGAGGATCACCTAAGGTAGTCAGCAAGCTGTCCAAAGCTAGTTGAATCTCTTGTTGATGTACTCGCAAGTCCCAACTAGTGACACACTGCACTAGTGCTTGAATGTAGTGAATAATATGCAGAAGTTCTCACCTCAAGAAGGTGTCTATTAAATAAGCTAGTTCCACTGTGTTGCCACCTAGATGTAGTCCAAAATGTGTAGGGATTCTCATATGAGAAATGAATGCAAGTAGAGGGGAAATGGATTTAGATAGTTGCATCGCAGCTTTATTTGATTCTAATGTGTTAGAGGATCCCCATTAAGCCCTTTGTAAGTTGAAACAAGATGGGTTGCTGGTTAACTATGTGAAAGATTTTGAACACTAGTGTAATAAGGTGAAACAAGACGAGCACTTCTTTCCCTGAAAAATTAAAGGATGGTCACATTGGGATGGTGACCTCCTAAGAAGCAACTTTTAGAAATAATTTAAGTGAACTTAATGCTGATCTTGCTTTTGAAGTCAAGCTTTCCTGGTTCCAAGAAGCGTTTTTTTCCCCTAGAAGAAGTTAAGTTACAATACAAAAGGAAGCCATTTAGAGTACTGGACAACAAGAAAGGGTTGTGACCCACCCTATCAATCATCCATTACCTGCTCCTAAGTCTCAAGAGGACAACAAGAAACTCACTCCATCTCAGTACCATGACCGAGTGAAGAAGGCCTTGTGCTTTCAGTTTGGGCACAAATGATCTAGAGACCACAAATGTAAAATTACTTCTACTGATCATTTACTTCTAGAGGACCAAGTAGATGATTTTATGGATGCCACACCCTTGATCTATTTGAGCTTGATATTGTTGATGGTAAAATTATTTATCAGAAATTTCATGGCATGTCATTGATGCACTACCTGTTCTACAATACAAATACAATAACAACAACCAAGCCTTTTCCCACGCTAAGTGGGATCTACAATACAAATAGTTGTAAAAAAATCCAAGGATTCGTCACCATAGTGCTCATTGATTTAGGGAGCTCGGATAATTTCTTGGATATCCAGTAAGGTCAAGGATGCATTGATGGCCATAATTGAGCAGCAGGTCAGATATGCATTAGTGGGTTCCATACTTCACAAAGTTGGACCTCACATCTGGCTACCATTAGATTCGAGTACATGAAGATGATATCCATAAAACAGTATTTAGAGCTCATTATAATCCCTATCAACGATGTCCTTCTGTTTAAGAAATGCCCCTTCTACCTTCTAGAAATTGTTGAATAGTAATTCAAATCTATGCACCACACATTTGCATTGGTGTTTTCTTGTGGCATCTTACATGTGCATTCCTTTGAACTACATCCTTCTAATTTGACTTGAGTTTTTCAAATTCTCTGGGAGAATCATCTCTTTATTTAAAAAAATCCAAATGTAGTTTTGCAGACATCTTGGTTATTTATTTGGCCATGTTATCGACAACAGTGGGGTGGCTATGAAGAAAAACAAACTCTCACCTATGGAGAATCAGATGGACATAAGATCAAATCCACCAAATTCGAAATCATGCTGAAATGGGTCTAGCACATCCAATCAACATGCAAATTTTCTATGGATATGCGCCTTCCAATATCAAGTTGTTAAGGGCATTTTCCAGGCTTCCAGGCTATTATCAAAAGTTCACTAGAAATTCCACTCGAATTGCTGTGTCCTTGAAAGGTTTACTGAAGAAAGACTACTTTAAATGGTGGTGATCAGACCAATAATGCCTTTCTTAAGTCAAAGTGAGCATTAATTACTTTCTTCCCTACACTTCTTGCCTTACCAGATTTCAATGTGCCATTTGTGATCGAGTGTGCTCAAAGTGGATCGCGTATGGCAGATGCTTTATTGTAACAAGGTTTGACAGTGGCTTCACTTAGGAAAGCCTCTTCTTCACCAAGACAGCAGTCTTGATCTACTCATTGAAAAGAATCACATGCTGGTCCGTAGTTGACAGAGATGGCACTATCATCTATTGGGCAATCGATTCATTTTTTGTTAAAATAGAGATCATATTTGCTTCAGCAAAAGGCCCATACAAAAAGCCTATACAACAAAATGCTTAATGGGGCTCTGGTACATGGATTTTCACACAGCAGCATTATTAACAAAATGCCTCCTAATATGGCTCTCGGACTTGGAATTTAAATTGCTATACAAGGAAGGCAATTTTTTTTTTCTTTTTTGGAAGGCAAACTGATGGTGGAGCAATTGATGCTCTGCAACACGTGGAAGAATTCGTTGAATTGAAATCCATTTCAGAGCCGGCTTCAAAATGGCTTGATGAATTTACAAGAAGAATTCATCGATTTCAGCTTATGCTATTGGCACCTCTTCAGTAACGAATGTAGCAGCTATACTCTACAAAATCACGGTCATATTTTGCAGTAGCGAAGGAGCTTTTTTTTCACCGTGCTCAGCCTACCTACCTAGAAATTAATTAAGCAACAAGCCAAGCCAATGAGAAGCATATCGAAATTAAGGTTTGAAACTTTAGCCTTACAATCACAAAACTCCACGATAAAGCAAAGACAATTACAACTTACAAATGCAATTATTCACTCAGAAAAAACGGGAAAAGACGGCAAACCCTAGAAGTCGAGGTGAGGAGGGAAGGAAGGAAGGAAGGACATGTGATTGATTGATTACACACCACACACTAGGAATGGGTTGTAGCTTGCGAACCGGTGGGGGTGGTGGTGGTGGTGGTGGTGTGTTCTTTTTGTTGTACCTCCGGAGATCGGGTGTGCTCTTCCTCGTCGGGATCGAAGGAAGGATCGGACCTGCGGATGGAGCCGCGCGCGCGATCGAGCAGCGGCTTGAAGGCCATCTCCACCGTCAGCCACGCCATCGCCAGTGCCGACGCCACCACTGCCGCCGTCTTCAACCCGCTCCTGTCCCCTCTCTCCCTCTCCCCACCCATCCACCGTCCGATCCAATCCCCTCCCCTTCCCCCCGCCTCTCTCTCTCGATGTTCTCTTCCGGATGACTCAGGCTGCGGGTGATCCGACAAAGAGATTAATCCAGTCGAGGAAAAAAGTTGCAATAATTTATTCTATAAGCTACATCAATAACTTGATTTTAAAAATTATATCCAGTCAGATTCTTCGATATAAATAGCAAATAATAAGAAAAAATTTGTTGATTGAATATGGAGATGGTATATTCCTAATTATAAAGAAAAGAGTTAATATTTGAGTATTTATAAGTGTCTGAGTATCACAATGAAGGACTCTTTTAAAAGTTGATCATGATGATGATGGTTGCTGTGAGAAAGGTAAGGAAAGAGAGGTCATTTGTTGTTATCACCATAACAATACTAGAGAGTTGTCGAAAAAAGTAAGTGATACAATCTAAGAGAAGATAATAAAATATTCAAGTGCTTCATCATAAATATCTCCATAAGCTATCTTATTTATAGACATTATTGCAATATACTTATACACCCCTTCCTAAGAGATATAATGTCCCACTAATCCTCCAAAGGTTGTATCTTTTTAGTTTTTTTTGCAAACCTTTTAAATAGGGGGAGATATTGTAATAAAAATATAACAATGACATTTTGGATTCTTCCCTTAGACTTGGTTTACCGAAGGGGATATCCCCTTTTTTTTTAAGGATATCCCTCGTTTACCTCAAGAGATAAGTTAACTCCCAAACACCAACTTATCCTGAGATAAACAAACCCGTGTTGGCAAAGGGGATAACTTGTCTCCCCGAGTTTTCCCCCCATGGCTTGCCCTCGACGCTATGTGTGAGATTCTGAAGTTGCCCTTCTCCCTCCCCCCGTGCCTCCCCATCCCTGCAAAGGTTTCATTTGTTCTTAGGTTGCGCTTCACCCGTGCCCTTTCAACTCCCCGATGGGGCCGTTCTTCCCCCTTTCGCAAACCCTAGATCGGGTGAAGTCCGAAGAACCTTGCGATTCTTCGTACTGCTTTGGCTTGTTGCATAGCTACAGGCTTCACGGTCTAGACCTTGGGCTATGATACCTCTGGTTAAGGTTAGGTGGCCATTATTTCTCCCCTCCCTTTATCCGAAGGATGTGTGCAGTGGTGAAGCTTTGTGGTTGGATGTGATGTGCCTTCAGCTTGAACTTTTCCTTGTGCGAATCTTGCTGCGATTTCTCGTGACTCATAGGCTGAGGTCGCTTTTATGATTTACCCTACTATTATTGTTTTCTTGTTGAATGCATTGCCAGCTTTTGATTCCTCATCCTTTATAAAAGGGGTGGTGCTTGTGGTTTCCTTCTTGCTCCTTTCCCTAAGGATATCTGATGTGTGGTTTGTTTAACCCTTTCCCTAAACCGAAATCCAAATCGCATTTTGGTTTTTTGGTATTCTAACTAAGGTGGTTCTTAGGTTTGTTGCACAATCTTGTTGGAGGCTAGTTTGGTTGTGGATTTGATTAGGTGAAAATCTCTCCCATCAAGTGTTTGTTTGGTTTCGTCTATTTATACCTCTGGTTGTAGGGATACTCGTAGGTTTTTTTCTATTTAGACCTTTGAAATGGCCCTTCCTAAGGGTCATCTGGGTTTCCTGGAAATTTTAATGGTTTTCTCGTAATTTTTCTATGCACCAGAAGACCCCATGTAGAGTATTTTGGCTTTTGGAGGGGTTTAGCACAGTGCAATTTTCTCTCACCCCATATCCCCACCATACCGCCCCCATCCCCCACGCACTCTTAAAACTCCCCGTCCTCCTTCCCCATTGCCCCCTACCAACGAGAGAGAGGGTGAGTGCTGAGAGGAGGAGCTACAGGAGGAGCTGGAGAGGAGGGTGTGAGGGGAGCTCGTGAGGAGGTCTTGAGCCGTTGCTGCGCCATTGTGAGGAGCTACGGCAGCTCAAGCTTGCGAAGAGGAGCTTCGCGAGGGGTCCTGTAGAGCCATTTTTCTGCAGCATCAGATGTCTGCGACACTCTCCAAACATCTGGAGGTGACACTGGACGTCTGATAGAGCGCAAAATACTGAGGTAGCCTATGTTCGAACCCTGTGTCATTTGTACGTACATGCATAGGGTCGTGGTCTTACTGTGCATGTCTGCGCAGCTGCAGGACCGTTGGGAAGGTGCCCTGGTGTGGTACCCGAGGCACTTTAGGACATCTGGGAGCATCATCAGACGTCCAACTACTCTTCCAGATGACTGGGAGCAGTGCTAGACATCTGGAGACACCCTCAGTTGGCTGAGCGGGGTAGCAGACAACGTGTACAGATGCAGGAAGCAAGGTGAGCTACTATGTTCGTTTAAGACGTCTGGGACTCACCCCAGACGTCTGATTTTGGTCAGGATGCATGTTTTTGGGTCGGTTCAGGGCCAAATGGAGTTGGTTTTACGTAAACAAAGTATCATTGGTTTTCTCTCGGAATTTCCTATGTGCTAACGTCGTGTCTATACTATTTTGAGCTTATTTGACATATCGGTCAACATTATAGGTCTCCAGTCCATGGTGCACATGAGACCCATGGAGACATTGGGATCCACCTTTCGAGTCCCCATACCGCCTATATACCCTAGTAGAGTGGTCCTCTTTGCTTCTGTGGGTTGAATTAGTAAAATGCATGTTAAATTTAAATTATCTGCTTTAAACCTAGGTTATGAGATGAACCCTAGGACTGAAAAGGTGAATGGTTTATATTCAGTGCATGAACCTCTCATGTTATAAAACCTGAGAATGCATGTTGTTAAATTTCATACTTTGACAATTGGAATAGTTAATTGATGAGATGATTGCTTATCCTGTTGATGATGGTTTATCCTGTTAATTACGAGTTGCCTCTTGTAAGAATTAGAAATCAGTATGTGGTAGAGATGCATGCCATAAAATGAGATAAGATAAGTACTATGCATGAATCCTACGGGGAACTAAGAAAGAAAATCAAAGTATACTGAAATTGATATCTGAGGTATGACAGAATATGTTGCCTACGGGCGTGTTGGTTGACTGTTTGGACTTGGGTGTGAGCTGGCCCTCATGTACGCATGTACCGAGGAGAGCTAATTACCCTTTTGCTGGCTTTCGTGTACATGGTACCGAGGAGAGCTACTGTCACCTTAGTGTAGAGAGGAGCTAGCCTTCCCTTGGGACCCGGGGATTGGAATGGCCTCCCTACACTGACTCCTGTTGAGCCCACTAGGCAAACCGGGACAGTCAGACGAGGGTACATAGACTGTTGAGGGGTGTGGCCCCTATTCTGTTCTGTGTTGTACGTTAGAGCATACTCGCTAGTGGAAAGGACTGACCGTGTACCAGCGCAGGGTAGCTACCCGAGTACTTATTGTTGGTGTTAGAGCATCACGATCATTTGTTTTGATGATAACAAAACACGTGTTATTTAACATTTGCACTTGGAGTCTTAGATTTTAGGTCAATTGCAAATGTAGACGTGTTTAGACGGAATTCGAGCTCGCATCCAGGACGGATTGGAGGAGCTTGATGGAGAACAGAGGAGATTCGCGAGGAGCGCTAGATTGAAGATGGAAGGACAAGAAGAATAGGATAGAATTTTGTTTAATCCTTTCATGTACTTTTATCTTTATTTTGCTTGCTCTTTTTATTTCCTTAGAACGTTATGTTAAAGAGCCTTAAAGTACCCTAACAGTAGTCCTAGGAACACCTGCACAACCCTAGGATACTTAGGTTTTCTGTAGAGAACTTAGAAAACCAATATAGGGTTCAAACAGCATTTCCAGACGTCTAATTCCAAAATCAGACGTCTGATAAAGTGTTTTAAGACGTCTGACTGTTGATTCAGACATCTGATAACTATTAGGTTGGACATAGTTAGTTCTGTCTGATGAAATCAGACATCCAGACCTTAGACCAGACGTCTTAGGAGACGTCTGATGACTTTACTAGACGTCCAATTAGTGGACCATTGGCTGGCTTAGCAAACACTCAAGAATATGACCGTTAGAGCCTTATCAGACGTCCATAGGACTGTCCAGACGTCTGATAATTGACCGTTTTTCCTCGGCTAACCCAAAATCTCTTCTCAGAGATTTTCTAGCCATTGCAACATTTGGAAATCCATTCCCACAGAAAAAGTAGGTTTCCAGACGTCCAGACATAGTGCCAGACGTCCTATATGTCGTCTGATGGACTTGCACTAGAACCCTGTTTAGATCTGATCCAAGTCAGGAAGAGACCCACCCAAAATCAGATGTCTGACCTTGAAATCAGACGTCTTAAAGTGAACTTCCAGACATCTGATGCCAGAATTAGACGTCTGATAAGCCTGTCAGAACAATGATTGTTCCTGATTTCGGGGTGATTCTCTTGGGCTTTGCACCCAACGGCTATAGAACCTTTCCTAAGCCTTCCAAAGCCTTCCTAAGGCCTTTATAAATAGAGGGGAACCTTTGCAACAAAAAAAAGACGCTTAGAAATACCAAGATACACAAGAAACACTTTGTAATACACTTTCCACTCTCTTGTGTCCTAGTTAGCTCTTGCTCTCCAAGATCAAGCTCCATTCTCTTGAGAGCATTAAGCTGTTGCGCACCCGCTCTCCCGCCGTAGTTCACGAGAGCGAAGTTGCACCGTCGCGTGGCTCATGAACCGCGTCATCAACTCGACGCACTCCTTGCAAAGGGGAGTTTCCTAATTCCTATAGAAGCTAGGTTTAAAATTACTTTGTTGGCTCTATAGGATTACTTGTTTATTTTATCTTTGTTATTTGGTTGGGTATTCGCTTTGCGAATTCCCGTCTCCTTCGCGAGACAAAATCCTTCTCGTGGAGAGAAGGGGTTGAGGTACGCTACCCTCATCTAAGTAGCGTGGTTGTAATTGAGGTTGAATCACCCTCGTTTTAAAGTGATTCGGTTTAGTGGTTTTTGATCAACTTGGTTGATCGGGAAATCCTAACTCGAGAGGGTTAGGTGGTGGTTTTCACCCGGTTTGGGTTTCAACCTAAAAATACTTTGTGCCTTTTGTGTGATTGTTATTTTGTGAAGATTGTTTATTATTTCAATTTCGCATTTTTTACGTTACGCTGATCTTACCCCCTCCAAGTTGGAAATTTCACTTATCGCACGTGCTGTAGTCACCACTACGTCGCAACTATGACCCCGGGGTGGTAGACCGGGTGTAGGACTACCACGGGGTACTCTCTCGGCCAGGAGAGTGCCATGTGTGTGTCTTACATCGCGGGAAAACTGCATCAAGATCATTCCCTTAGGGAACATGTGGATTAAGAGATGTTATGGACCCTTACTAGAACAATTGAATCAGAAACACTTAGTTGTTAAACAAAAACTGTTGTTATTAAATAATTGGAAAAATACATGAATAGTTTACTGCTTTCTTTACTTAAATGTATTAAATGTTCTAATGCGTCACTTTACTCAGCGTTAGCTGACCACAGATATATATAACCATGTTCAGGTTAGAGAGTTGAGCAGCCAGCACCACCTACTACAGAGGGTGCTGAGCCCAGTCGAGCCCAGTTGTAGTTGTACGTTCCCTGTTTTCTATTGCAGAGACCCTTTTTGTTGGTAGTGAGTATCTTTGCTATAATAGTGCATGTTTCTGTTATATTTCTCTCTACTTTAGTGTGATGGCTATGTCTGTAATCGTACTTTTTCGCTTGTGGCATGTAGTACCTTTGGGATTTCTGTTCTATTTTCCATTACTGCCTATTATCTATTTTCTACTTAGTTATATTGCATGTGTGGTTATGGAATAATATGTGCATTTGGTTATTTCTCGATAGACGGTTGGGTCTTGGGATTTAGTTGAGGCGGGCCGTTCTCGAGTTCCGTAAGGAGTTAAGATCGGGTCGTAACAACCTCCATGTGAGATTAAATGCCCTACAGAGGTGATGATTAAAGTTCTAAAATTTTCTGAGATTCACGTATTGATTCGAACTTTATAATTGTTGGCTATATAACTATTAGACCTTCATGCGAGATTTAATACCTATCATGGTTGTGATTGCCTTGAAGTTACTACACATTTTCCTTACTAATTTGAACAACATCATCTTGTCCTACCCGTTGTTACTTAGTAGAATTTCATTAATGTTGGAAATATTACAGTGTCGCTTTGTTCATAATATGTGATCACTGCAAATATTCCTTACCAATTTAAATAGCAACATCTTGCCATGCCTGTTCTTTGTTAGTTGCATTTCATTAATGTTGGAAATATTACAGTGTTAGTTTGTAGCCGTGATGAAAGATCTATCTACTATTTGCATTATGGAAGGTGTTTTTGGTTAGAGACGATAGGTCATTGGAAGTTAGAAGTGGTTATACGAGTCCATGGTCATGGTTACATTGCCTTATTTACTGTCTAGCTATTGCTAGAGAAACTTGTACAGTAAGAAGGAAATTTTGTCTTGTGGGTTCATTATTCTTTTCGATCTTCTTTTTTGCATTGGGAAGTTGTCAAAAATTACAATCTTTGTGTTTATTAGACAAACTTTATGAAGGGGGGGATTACTTTCTTGGGAATGAGCTTCACCACTTGTTTCCCACAGCCCATTGCTATTATAATGGTTGTAGTGAAGCAGCTTCTCAGATAGTTAGAAAATCAATGTTGTTGTGCTTTCAGGAAAGGCTTTATGGAATTGTTTTGAAAATAGCCCCTGTAGGATATTAGTAGGTTGATTATTGCATATTCAGTCGTGGCACTAAAGCAAGCATGATTAAGACAATTACAAGAAACCAAAAAAATGGTGCTCTAGCAACTAGTCAATGAAGTTGTCTTTTGATGCAATTAAATTTGTTGGTAGATGACCTTTCAGCAACTAAATAATCAGAGCATTAGCGAAAATCCTCTTACAATGGACTCAAAACCCTAAATACCTTTCAGAAATGCATATTTGTAAAAATAGAATTTCAACAAGAATTTCTTCTGAATCAAAACATCGAAAACCCATTTATTCTCTATATTCACTCTAAACTCAAAATCAAAGAAGTCAAGATAAATAAGTAATCGTTGAGTTTCACGACGAGATCGTGTTTTAAAAATATATTCGTTGTAGTATCACTGTGAAAATGATTATCAAATTTATTACTCGAAATTCAAAAATATTCCAAGGTGGGACTATCTGTCCACCTTTCTTCGCACACGCCTGCGGCAGGGACAAGGCCTCTAATTGCAGTAGTTGCGATGGTCTTTGACTCCAATTGATGGCCTGGAGTCGTGCGCGAGTGTCTTCTGCACAACCTGGGACAGGAACCTAGACCTCGCTTCAAGCTTGCTTCAAGCTCTGCTCCAATGGCGGAGGGACGTTGGAACTTGAAAGTACCAAAACGGCCTCGCGACCCTGTCAAAACACTTGGGTAGCTTCGCCGTGTCGAGGCGAAGGTGGTGCTGTGGGTGGCGTGGCGTGGGGGTGCCTGTGCAAGCGTGCCTAGGGCACACTGTGTGCGTATGTGTGGGTGTGTTCGGGGGTGTGTTTGGGTGAGTGGAGTGGTGGTATGAGTGAGGGGAAATGTTGAGTGGAGTGAGGGGATGCTTATGGACTTGTCGGCAAGGGGTGGGACGGCCTGTGGAGGTGGAGCGGCCTCACCGAAATTGGTGGCCGAAGGTGAAGGAGATGATGGTCGTGGAGTGTGGCAATAGTCGATTTAGGAAATAAATAAAGGGAAAATGAAGAGGGGAGAAAAAGGTGCTTATCTAGGGTGTTTAGAGAGAAGGGGGGAGGCGGAGGGCGAGCGGCGGGTGTCTTCCGTCACCAGAGACGAAGGCCCTGTGGTGAAGAAGCGACGACGAGGAAGAGGGTTGGAAGGGCGCACACTGGTACGGTGCGGTGCGGAGTACGGCGGAGATGGCTCTACCACTGGTACGGTGGCAGAGTGACGAGAAGAGGGAGGGAGAGTCGCCGAAAGCTGCAGGCAGTTGGCCGAAGTGAGGAGACGAATTTGGGGGGATTTCTCTAGCCAAATCAAGCTTGAAGGAAGCGGAAGGATCTGGGCTTCCTTAAATTGGCAAGGGCAAAGGGAAGAGCCGCGAGAAAACGGCAGGAAGACCATGTCGGAGGTATGGCCGGAGGAGACCCATACCTCTCGAGCATTCGCACGAGAGGTATGGGGCGTTTCAGGGGCATGAGGAGCTGCTCATGCGGTAGGGGGCTTCGTAGGGAGCTCCCCATTCAAATCTGGGAGCGGATCCCCATGAAATCGAGGAGAGAACCTCCGTGCAAAGTCGTCAGAGGTATGGATCCCTATTGCGATGGCAGAGGGATCAAATGAAGAAAGTGACGAAGAAGCTGGGGGGGATTTGCAAGGGTTTCCAAAAGTTAAGGGTCTGAATGTAATTTAGTGGACCAATTTGCAAGGTGGGTCAAGGAGACCTTCCCTTAGGTCCAAATTTTGGTATACACCTAATTTGGACCTAAGGAATCCAATGGTGAAGTTGGATTTTAGGTTTGACCACGTTTGACTGGATATTTTGCATAAAAATCTAAATTAGGTCAAATATTAGGCATAGACCCCAATCTAGGTCAAAACAAGTTCCAAAGGCAAAATTGAAGGTTCTAAACCCTAGGGGATATTTTTCCATAAATTTTAGAGGGTTTAGTTGATTTTTATCTTTCCTAGAACCTTGTGAATTAAAGTAGGTTTGTTTTAAGGTTATAGAATGTCATTTAATTCTTAAATTTCACAATAACCCATTTTTGACTGAACCATCCCACTTTTTCTCTTATTAAGCTCAATTAACCTATGTCTAGACCCTTAGAAATCTCGTTGATGTACCGCAATGGTAAAATTACAGCTTTACCTCTTGTTTTATGCTTTCTTCCCAGATTAGAATTTCCTTGAATTAAGCATTTCTCTTGGTTATGTAGGAGCTCTTGTTTACTTTATTAGGTCAAAATATGCTAGTTAGGACTCATGATGAGGTTCTCATCATACCCCCATGCCTAGATTTTGCTAGTCCCTTAGCAAAATTTTAAGGTTTTAACTTCTGTTCTAGAACATGAATTTCTTTCACCAATTATGATAAGTGCTTTTTCTTCTTTGATTAGGTCAAAATGCTGACAATGGGCCTAAAGGTACTCTAGTACCAACCAAGATCTGGACCTGTCCAGCTTTAGCCTCGATCCTCAACGAAGGTTTTTAAGGCCCGCAGGAACTACCTTAAGGTTTATTGGACTCCATGGTTAAAGCACCCGTGCTTGAGACATTTTTTAGCCTTGGTTCAATTTGCAGTGCGTTTTTGGAAGAGAGAGACAGAGGATTTATTTGTTTGGAGAGTTTTCTCTCTCTTATCTTTTTATTTCTAGCTTCGAATTGGCTTCACAACATGGTCTGTATTGGATTCCTCGTCCCCATCATCAATCCTCAAAGGTCTCTGGCAATCGATGCTTTGTGATAGCACTGCCCATGGTAACCCCCAGAACCCTGATTTTCAAGATTTTGAGATAATCTCGCCCATGGCGTTCCGTGGCCGAATCCAGACCCTAGCGATTGCCATTTTGTGATAATGCCATCCATGGTATCTGAACCAGCAGAGTGCTTACATGCCCCTGGTAGGATATGTAAATATGCTAAGAGACAAGCACCGAGGAGACGATATGTTATTACGCATCTTCAAGGGGAATTTCCCACCTCTCCGCACTGGGAACTCATCCAAATCAACTTGTGTTGATCGATTGCTCCTAATCTAGGCAACATTTTCAAAACATTAAAACGCTTCTGCATGATTTTGATAGTTATGCGCACTGAAACAAACTGTGTGTGAATTGGGGTGCTTAGGTTACCGAGTCTCGTAAATCGAAGGTCAGTTAACGAGGCTGAATACTCCTTAAGCCTTAGACCTAATACTTAAGCTTTGCATTTTCCTCAACCTCTTGAGGAATATCTAGATCTTAACAGGTACTAAGAGTTTGACCAAAAAAGCCTAAGGTCAGCATTTCTACTAATCTTTTTGTGTCGCTTTAGCACTTTTTTTTTCTTTACTTTTCTTGATGTGGTCTAGAACTTCGATTAATCCCTTAATCTCTTACTAAGGACTATCTCTCTCTTTTTTATTTTGTGCTCCTTCTTTTGACATTTTGCTCTCTTTTTTTCCTCCTGTTTTGTATAGCCCACAAAAATTTTCTCCCCTCTTCTTAGTTTTTTTTTTTAGATGATATATGATTTTTTTGTTGAAACATTTTCTTGTTATGAGTTTTCATACATTTTGCACTTTCATACCCCCCGATGCCTAAGATTTGCAATGTCCCCATTGTAAATTAGGTGGGTTTATATTCAGCTTGCTTCATTCATTAAGATAGGTGTTGGGTGAGTGGACAGGTCGAGGTGACTGTTGCGGACGATTTCTAATCTCGGATACGGGTACCTGAGGTGGAGTCAGCTATCCTAAAGGATGAACCCTTAAAGTGCAAAGAAATGTCAGAAAAGGTTTCGAGTTTTTTGAAAGAATGACGGGTTGCCTCCCGTTAAGTGCTAAGTTTTACGCCATCGGTTGGGTGCAATGAGCTTAAGGAGAATGGAGGATAAAGGATGACTCAGCCAAATCTGTATTGGTCATGTCAATGAACTGTTTGAGTCTCTGACCGTTCACGACAAAGGGTTCGGAATCGTGACTGAGTGGACTGATCTCAACAGCTCCATTTCCAAAGATTTGCCGGACTAAGTGTGGTCCGATCCACTTGGATCGCAGCTTTCCTGGGAACAGTTTGAGTCGGGCATCAAAAAGTAGGACCTTTTGACCAGGATGAAAGACCTTTCTAGATATGTGCTTGTCATGAAAGGCTTTAACCCGCTCTTTGTAGATTCACGAGTTTTCATATGCATCTAGGCGTAATTCATCAATCTCTCTTATCTGAAGCTTTCTGTGGGTTCTAGCCTTAAAAAGATCTAAGTTGCAGTTCCGTACTGCCTAATAGGCTTTATTCTCCAATTCGACGAGGAGGTGACATGCCTTCCCGTACACCAGTCTGAAAGGAGACATGCCTAATTGGGTCTTGTGGGTGGTCCTATAAGCCCATAAAGCTTCTGGAAGCCGGGATGACCAGTCATTCCTGTCAGGTTGAACAGTAACCTGAAGGATTTTCTCTATCTCCCTGTTTGATAGCTCAGCTAAACCATTAGTTTGGGAGTGGTAGGGAGTAGAGATTCGGTGCAACACCTCGTATTTGGTCATCAGTGACCTGAATTGAGCATTTGTGAAATGGGTCCCTCCATCAAAAATGATCGCATGAGGAATCTTGAACCGTGAGAAGATGTTTTGGTGGATGAACTTGATAACGACTTTGTGATCACTGGTTTGGGTCAGAATGGCTTTGATCCATTTGGACACATAGTCAACAGCAAGTAAAATGTATTCGAAGCCGTTCGAGATAGGGAAGGGTCCCATAAAATCAATCCCCCATATGTCAAAAATCTCGCATACCAGAATTGGCTATAAAGGCATCATGTCACGATGGCTCATGTTGCCCAAGGTCTGGCAATGGTTACATGGCTTACAGTGATTGCATGCATCCTTGAAAATTGTGGGCCAGTAAAAGCCACATTGGAGGACTTTTGATGCGGTTTTGTGCCCAGAAAAATGGCCACCGCATGCCTGGTCATGGCAGAAAGAAAGTATGTCTTTGATTTCAACTTCCGTGACACATCGCCAGATAATTTGGTCAACACATGTGCGAAATAAATACCGGTCTTCCCAAATGTAATACTTGGTATCGGAGTGCAATTTGTCTTTCTTGGCCTTCGGCCAATCAGACGAGATTTGATGTGATGTCAAGTAGTTTACTATGTCAACAAACCATGGAAGCCCTGTACCAATAGTCAGGAGGTGCTCATCAGGAAAATGCTCCATGATGGGTCCGGAAGGGTCGATGATCTTAGAAGGAAGGCGGGACAAGTGGTCGGCAACCATGTTTTGTCTTTCCACTTTATCGCGAATCTCAAGGTCAAATTCTTGCAACAGTAAGATCCATCAGATTAATCGAGGTTTCGCATCCTTCTTCGTAAGGAGATGTCTCACAACTGTGTGATCCGAGTAGATAATAACACGGGAACCTAGGAGATAAGATCTGAATTTTTCAAGGGCAAATACTATGGCTAGCAGCTCTTTCTTCGTAACCATGTAGTTATGCTGAGCCTCGTCAAGTGTCTTGCTAGCGTAGTAGATGACCACGGGTTTCCCATCAATTTTCTGCCCTAAAATTGCTCCTACAGCGAAGTCAGATGCATCACACATGATCTCAAAGGGTTGAGACCAATCAGGGGACTGTAGGATCGGGGCCTGGGTAACTCGATCATGAAGGATCTCAAATGCTTGAGTGCATTCCTTGGAGATTTCGAAAGGTACATCCTTGGAGAGAAGAGTGGTCAAGGGACAAGCGATTTTCAAGAAATCAGGGATAAATCTACAGTAAAAATCGACGTGCCCAAGAAAAGATCGGATGTCCCTGATCGAGCTAGGCATAGGGAGTTTGGAAATCAAGTTAACCTTGGCTCGATCAACTTGGATTCCTCTCTCTGAAATCATATGTTCCAGGACGATCCCCCCAGGCACCATGAAGTGGCTCTTTTCCCAGGAAAGAACCAGATTCACGTCAATACATCGCCTGAGTATTTGAACCAAGTGCTGGAGGCAATCGTCAAATGATGCCCCAAATATTGAGAAGTCATCCATGAAGACTTCAAGATAATCACCTACCATATCATAGAATATGGCAAGCATGCACCGCTAAAAAGTCGCGGGAGCATTGCAGAGACCAAAAGGCATCCTTCGGAACGTGTACGTCCCGAAGGGGCAGGTGAATGTGGTCTTCTCTTGGTCCTCTGGATGGATTGCCACTTGATTGTAACCGGTGTACCCGTCAAGAAAGCAGAAGAATCTATTTCCCGCTAGTTTTTCGAGGATCTGATCAATAAACGGTAGTGGGAAATGATCCTTCTTTGTGGAGGAATTGAGTCTTCTATAATCAATGCAGACTCTCCATGAGTTGGCTATACGGGTCGGTATGACCTCTCCGATTTCAGTCGTAATGGTGGTAAGTCCTGCTTTCTTAGGCACAACTTGGATTGGACTCACCCATCGACTGTCGGAGATCGGGTAGATGATCCCTGCATCTAACCAGTTGATGATCTCCTTTTTCACAACCTCCTACAGATTAGGGTTCAAACGTCTCTGCATCTCACACAAAGGTCATGCGCCCTCTTCGGAATAGATGTGGTGTGTGCAATAAAAGAGACTTATCCGAGTCAAATCATCGAGAGTCCATCCAATAGCTCTACGATGTTGCTGGAGAACAGTAATCAGATGGGATTCCTGGTCAGGTGTGAGTCTGGAGTTTATACTCACAGGAAACGTTTGATTGGAACCCAAAAAGACGTATTTCAGATGATCGGGAAGGGGCTTGAGTTCCAAGACGGGATTATTAGCAGCAGCAGGTGGTTCAGAGTGTGTGTGAGGAACAAGGGTAGGAGTTATGGGTGTATCTAGATCAGGTTCAGACTCCTCTAATTGCGGGTTTTGAACTTCTTGTGGTTGATTGGGGATGATCAGATTGTCCTCAATATGCGGTTCATCAACCAAGGCTCTGATATCACATATTTGCTCTACAACACTGCAATTAATCCCTTGTTGGGCCTTAAAGATGTCAATCTTAAGAGTTTGGTTCCCAAATTTCAACTCTATTTGGCCCTCCTCACAGCTTATATTGGCCCTAGCAGTGGTCAGAAAAGGTCTCCCTAGTATAATTGGTGTATCCCTTGGGTTCTCAGGTGCATCCATATCTAGAACTATAAAGCCCACTGGGAAGTAGAAATCCCGTACCCTAACAATAACATCCTTGAGTATTCCCTTAGGTGACTTAATGGATCGATCAGCTAACTGCAATGTCACCTCAGTCGGTTTAAGCTCGGATTGTTCAAGGTGGTTAAGCAGGGATGTGGGTATTAGGTTTATGGAGGCACCTAGGTCTAGCAATGCTCTATCGAATTGGGTTTCACCAATTTTACATGAGATCAGGGGAGTGCCTGGGTCTTTTGCCTTGGGTAGGAGTTTACTCAAGATTACAGAGCTGGCTTGCTCTGACAGTATGATCAGACTCCCACTTTTGGTTCGCGACTTACGCTTGGGTGTACACACATTTTTCAAGAATCGTGCATAAGCCGGTACGTGGCGGATTGCATCCATCAAAGGGATGTTTATCTGGACTTGTTCAAAGAGCTTGATCATGTCCTCCTCAGGGGCCACGAGTTTGGTTATCCTTTTTCCCTTGGTCAAGGCCTCAGGAAATGGAACCTTGGTTGGTTCCTCTAGAATAGGTCCAGGTTCTTGATCTGGGACAGGGACATCCTGGATAGCTATCCTAGGGCTTGGTTCACTACCAGGCTTGGAGTGGTTTGGATAGGGTGGGTCTTGGGTTGCTTTACCACTACGGGTTGTTACAGAGTTTAATCCTGCCTGGTTCAGGCTAGGGGTTGGTAAAATGGGTGGCTGCTGTTGATAACCCGCATAAGATGTTGAAGCTTCCATCCCGTCAAGTGATGGAACAGAAGGGGCCTGATAAATCATGTGCGCGTGGCCTAGATTTGGGTTCATAACGCGCCTCTGGGTCGGCACGTTATTTGGATTCGGTAAAGGTTGTGAAGGAAGTGTGCCCGGTTGGTGGGAATTTGCCATCTGGGCGAGTTGGTTATGGACCTCTATGATCTCGTCCTTGTGTTGTTTTTGGATTGCCACATTCGTTCTTTGAATGTCAGCCAGTGTTTGGAGGATGAGAGACATTTGGTCTTGGTTTGGCCCAGATTGATAGGTGGGGTTGGGTCAAGGCTGAGGTGGCTGATAAGGACGAGGGGCTTGTGGATGGGGTTGATAAGGTGGTCTTTGGGTCTGGGAATTTCCTGCCCACTGGAAATTGGGATGATTTCACCATCCAAGGTTATAGGTGTTGGAAAATGGGTCATTCTAGATGGCGTTGAGGTCCTCGCAAGTCTGAGGAACCTCAGGGAAGTCAGAGTATGGGGGTTCAGAGTTCCCCCGACTATAATAGAGTGGATCAGAGGTCCCTCTAGTCTGGGAGTCAGATGGGGGTGGATACGGGTCCATCCCTTAAGAAGATCGGTGAAAGATATTTTGCACAGTTTCCCTCGCGAGAGGTGGCTGTGCAAAAGAGTTTTGCGCAAAGGTGGCTCGCTGCAAATGCTGAGTCAGCTCGTCCACCTTCTTCTCGATGATAGAGACCTTATCCAACCAACTGGCCATCAGTTCCAAGTTGACAGATGCGGATAGGCCCTGCATCTCATGTACTGCCCTAAGATTCGTCGATGCGCGGGTATTCTTCCGGTCGAATAAACCCATGGAGTCATTGTTGATGGAGTTCTCACATATTTTCGAGAATCTCCCACACTGTGTCCTCATGTTGACCCATGATATTTCCTCTGCAGGTTGCATTGACGAATAATCTAATATCCTTACGAAGTCCCTAGTAAAAAGACTAGACTTGTTCCCATTTAGGAACTCCTTGATGGGAGCACTTTCGCATGAGATCCAAAAATTGGTCCCATGCCTCATGAAGATGTTCTCCCGTTTGTTGAGTGAAATGAGTAATCTAATGGCGCAAGGTGTTTGTCCAACCAACGGGAAAGAACTTCTTCAAAAACTCAAACTGAAGTTCATCCCATGTGTTGATCGGACAAGTCTAAGTTTGATACCAATGAGCGGCCTTGTCCATGAGGGAGAAAGAAAACATCTTCATGAGCAAAATATCCCGATTTTGTGCATCTGACCCGAAGGTCTGGGCCAGATGCTTAAGCTGTTTGATATGCTGGAATGGATCTTTGGAGTTAAGCCCATAGAATTTCGGTATGGCATGAATCATATTGGGCTTCTGTTCAGAATCAGGTCCTCCAACCGGGATTAGGACTCGAGGCTCGATTGCCACCGCAGCAGAATTATAGTGATCTCGCATCATGGGACGCTGCGGTGGGTTCATGAAGTTCTAGAAGAGGTCATTTAGATGCTGAAGTTGGTGCTCAAGATTGTTTTCTTCTTCAACAGGCTGTGCCATGATGGAAGAAGGAGAACTAGGTTCTGAATCAGAGGAAAGGTCTATGTGGTGGGGTTGCTGCACAAACAAAGGTACCGAGGTTTGGCCTCGGGGGGAGTGGATTTCTAAATGAGGTTTCAAGGACCTCCTACCAAATATACACCGAAGGAATGGATGAGATTAGAATGTGCAGGACCCAATCGAGACACCCAAAATATGTTGGGTGACTTATAGAGGTTTGGGGAGGATGATACCCCTTAGTCAGAAAGGTCGTCTACCTGAGAATTACTTAGGCAGCCAGAGAGGAAGAGTCCCGCGAAGACCCCTACACGATAGAGCATCCCCACGGGTTACAAGGTTTCCCCCACCCAACCTTTCTTGTCACTGAGATTCTAGGTAGACCAGAATGGGGACCTTAACCTCTTAAGTCTACTGCTTTTAGTTAAGATCAAGGTGCTTAGGGTTCCACTTGAACTTTAAGCCTTTTGTGTGCAAAAGTGACCTAATTTAAAAGTTGGTTGACCCAAAGGATCAACTTCACCTCTTTTTTTTTTTTCCTTTGAGAGCTTCTTAGGTCCTTTTTATGGTTAAAGTAGATTAACAGCCTGGTTCGCTTAGGGTTTCTCTTGGATAGGTCTTTTCAAACAAGGCTTAGGTACACCTCTTTTTGAAATTTCTGCTTCTTTTCTTAGAAGAAGATGTGTCTCTAAAACCCTAGCTTGTAATCCTTAGGTTGGCTCTAGTTGGTCCAATTTAGTTGCCTCAGAAATGGGTATCTAAGGCTCAATCAAGAAGGTTTTAGCCCTAGTTACCTTAGGTGGATATGCAATTAGAAATGTGTTCAAATTAAAAGTCAGGCAACTTTTGTAACTTACTAGGTATAGAAACAGGTAGCCCTAGATTGATGTTTCTCTTTATTTCTACTTTTCAAATTTGAGGGGATTAGGAGAGAGGGTTAATGAAAGGTTACCTGTTCCCTGGTGTGGCTGTTGTGCGGCTTCTTTTCTCTCCTCAGATTTTCCTGCAACAAACACAATAAAAGAGAGAAATTAAGTCAGTAATGAATTAAAAATTGTGATTAAAGCTTCTAAAATGTCCGTTGCTCCCCGGCAACGGCGCAAAAAATAATCGTTGAGTTTCACAACGAGATCGTGTTTTAAAGATATATTCGTTGTAGTATCACCGCGAAAATGATTATCAAATTTATTACTCGAAATTCAAAAATATTCCGAGGTCGAACTTAGGGAGCAAATTAGTATTTCAGAAGCAAAATATCACAATTCTCAACAATAACGCAATGTATATAAAAATCTAGAGAGTAAAAAGAAATAGAATTTTCTCTTTTCTTCTTTCTTCTTCTCTCTTTCTTTTTCTTTGCTTTCTCTCTTCCTCTCTTCTTTCTCAATCTTTTATTTTCTTAGACGTCTGATTCTGTGAATCAGACATCTTAACTGGCAATTGCTACAGTGTTCTTCTTTTTCTTTTCTTTTTCACTTGGCTTTCCTCCTTGGCTTCTTCTTCTCTTCTTGAGCTACTACTCCTCCTCCTTCTTCTTCTTTAAGTCCTTCCTTCTCCTTTAGCTGCCCTTCTTCTTTGGCTCCTCCTTCTCTGCCTTTGGCCAAGTCCTTCTGCAGGCTTCTTCCTCTGCGGCTAAGTCTTCAGCTTCTTCTTCCTTCAGCTACTCCTCTTCTTCTTCTCTTCCTCTTCCCCGCAGCTGCTTCCTTTTCCTCCTTCCCTGCACATCACAGAGAAGCAAAACCTACCCCCTACCCTCCCCGCGTCTCTCTCTCTCTATTTCGCTCTCAAGACAGATCTCCCAGAGCCTTCTCGGGTTATCGGGTCGGGTATGCATGCCCGAGACCAGGCCCACCGACGTGTGGTGGTAGGCGAGGAGTGCACGGGTAGTCAGGTCAGCCAGGTCCGCGTAATAGTGGTCACGGACGAGGCGGGTGTACGTGGGCGAGGGACCTCACCCCATGTACTGGAGGCGATAAGGTGTGAACAATTTTTCAATTTATTATGGTGTAGGCGCTCTATTGTATTCGAGGTGGGACTATCTGTCCACCTTTCTTCGCACGCGCCTGCGACAGGGACAAGGCCTCCAATTGCAGTAGTTGCGATGGTCTTTGACTCCAATTGATGGCCTGGAGTCATGCGCGAGTGTCTTCCACGCAACCTGGGATTGGAACCTAGAGCTGCGAAACCCGGAGCTCGCTTCAAGCTTGCTTCAAGCTCTGCTCCAATGGCAGAGGGACGTCGGAACCTGAAAGTACCAAAATGGCCTCGCAGCCCTATCAAAACACTTGGGTAGCTTTGCCGTGTCGAGGTGAAGGTGTTGCAATGGGTGGCGTGGTGCTGGGGTGCCTGTGCAAGCGTGCCTAGGGCACATTGGTGCATATGTGTGGGTGTGTTTGGGGGTGTGTTTGGGTGAGTGGAGTGGTGGTATGAGTGAGGGGAAATGTTGAGTGGAGTGAGGGCATGCTTATGGACTTGTTGGCGAGGGGTGGGACAGCCTGTGGAGGTGGAGCGGCCTCACCGGAGTTGGTGGCCGAAGGTGAAGGAGATGATGGTGGTGGAGTATGGCAGTAGTCGATTTAGGAAATAAATAAGGGGAAAATGAAGAGGGGAGAAAGAGGTACTTATCTAGGGTGTTTAGAGCGAAGGGGGGAGGAGGAGGGCGAGCGGCAGGTGTCTGCCGTCGTCGGAGACGAAGGCCCTGTGGTGAAGAAGCGGCGACGAGGAAGAGGGTCGAAAGGGCATGCGCTGGTATGGTACAGCGCGGAGGAGTACGGCGGAGATGCTCTCCCATTGGTATGGTGGCAGAGCGACGAGAAGAGGGAGGGAGAGTCACTAGAAGCTACGGGCAGTTGGCTGGAGTGAGGAGGAGACGAATTTGGGGGATTTCTCTGGCCAAATCAAGCTTGAAGGAAGTGGAAGGATTTGGGCTTCCTTAAATAGGCAAGGGTAGAGGGAAGAGCTGCGAGAAAACGGCGGGAAGACCACGCTGGAGGTATGGTCGAAGGAGACTCATACGTCTCGAGCGTTCACATAAGAGGTATGGGGAGTTTTAGGGCATGGGGAGCTGCCCATGCAATAGGGGGCTTCGCAAGGAGCTCCCCTTTCAAATCTGGGAGCGGCTCCCCATGAAATCAAGAGAACCTCCGTGCAAAGTCGCCGGAGGTATGGGTCCCTGCTGCAATGGTAGAGGGACCAAAATGAAGAAAGTGATGAAGAAGCTGGGGGAGATTTGCAACGGTTTCCAAAAGTTAAGAGTCTAAATGTAATTTGGTGGACCAATTTGCAAGGTGGGTCAAGGAGACCTTCCCTTAGGTCCAAATTTTGGTATAAACCTAATTTTGACCTAAGGAATCCAATGGTGAAGTTGGATTTTAGGTTTGACCACGTTTGATTAGACAGTTTGCATAAAAACCTAAATTTGGTCAAATATTAGGCATGGACCCCAATCTAGGTCAAAACAGGTTCCAAAGGCTAAATTGAAGGTTCTAAACCCTAGGGGATATTTTTCCATGAATTTTAGAGGGTTTTTTTGGTTTTTATCTTACTTGGAACCTTATGAATTAAAGTGGGTTTGTTTTAGGGTTACAGAATATCATTTAATTCTTAAATTTCACAATAACCCTTTTATGACTGAACCATCCCACTTTTTCTCTTATTAAGCCCAATTGACCTATGTCTAGACCCTTAAAAATTCCGTTGATGCACTGCAATGGTAAAATTACAATTTTACCCCTTATTTTATGTTCTCTTCCCAGATTAGTGTTTCCTTGAATTAAGCCTTTCTCTTGGTTATGTAGGAGCTCTTATTTACTTTATTAGGTCAAAATATGCTAGTTAGGGCTCATGATGAGGTTCTTATCAATAAGGTAACAAGACTCAAAGACTGAAAGTTAAATTCTAACTCAAAAATTCAATAGACACAGGTTAGTCCTTAAGCTCATGAAATATGATTTTTACCAACCTAAGTTTTTGTAATTCAACTAAACACCCTTTATTAACCAACTTTAGAGAAAAGTAAAATCCTTAAACCAACCAGTCCACAGCATCAAGGATGAACTTCTAAACTTAAAGCCTTGTCAATCTGTCTCCTTTAGGCCTCAAGCGCTAATCTCCAAAACCCAATTTTTCAGGTTTCACTACCCACTACAAGGTTTAGTAGCTATGAGTTTAAAGCATCTGTGCTCGTGATGTAGACTCACCCTACAGGCATCCGAAGTTGCAAAAATCCAGATTTTAAGACATCAATTTCCAATCCAGATTATTACAATTCAAGCCTTTGGCTTGGCCTTACTCAGATTTGATTGCTTTCTCCTCGCCTGTTTTTATCCTAAGGTCAACGCTCTAGGCATATATTTCCCTGGTGGGCCAATGGGTCTCTTATTCCTATATTTTATCTCCATATTTTTCCAATCCATTTTCTATAGGTTAAAACACCCATATGTAGCGAGGTGTTTTTATTGATGGAGGGAGAGGTAGCATCCATATGTAGCGAGATGCTTTATTGGTGGATGATGGGCCTCGGATGGTCACCAAAAGATTTATAAAGGCTGGGAGCACTGCATAGCCATGATCATCCGATGCTAAGAGGGAGTGGTCAAGCATCCATTACGATAAGAGTGCTTGACTTGACGAACGTCAAGCAATCACAGAGGAGGCAATGGAGTTTGGTGACCCAGTTCCACCGCAAGGGGTGTACATCTGAGGGGATGATGATACTCCCAACTATGTACTAGAATTCGAGAGGTTACTTGATCTCTCTCTCTCTCTCTCTCTCTCTCTCTCTCGGGTCCCTTTGCTTGGGGGCCTCCCTCTTTATTTATAACATGGATAGACCTATAGCCTAAGGGCCTCAAGTATCCTTTCTATCAGACTGTGTGTTTGCTGTCAGGATATAGGTGGTCGCTTCCATCTTGTTGTATCTTCGAGCTTGGCTACGTCGAATCTTTTGGCAAGTAGGGTGATCCCAGGTTGGGTCCAACTCGTCTCAAGCGGAATGGGTAGTACTGATCTCGCCTGCTATCCTTGTAGTCGGGTAACTGGATCCTCTACCTAGTCGTGTGAGGAGTTTTGGATCCGAGGGTGAAATTTGCTCCTCATCAATGGATAAAAACTGCATAAGCATCCATTTGTAGTGAGATGTTTAACTACTAGGTGTATATAATAATTTTTTTCTCAAACTAAATATTTTTTTCCCTCCTCATTTTTCTTATTAAAAGTAAATACTCCAAGTCATTTTCTATGCGACCGGTACATCCTTCACCCTTTCAAGAGCTACCCCATGAAAATCCTTGGACTAAAGAGGATTTAGAACCGATCTCTTAACTTCTGTGTTTTTGCGGTCTCAGATGCCAACAAGACAATTCTAATGTATGTGAAGTTTGGACACTTAGGTTACTTAGCTTACAAGCCAGAGTGTGGAAACAAAGCTTTCACTCTCAAGTCCCTTAAACCATTAGTATCAACCCGCAGGATCTGTCAAGACACAACTCGCTAAGTCTAGCCGAACATCCTCGATTGATTAAGCTAACTATAGCCCATTAGACCTTTTGATTAAGGATTCTTCTAACTCTTTACTTAATCAAATCTAGGTATCTAGTCTCTTTACTCAACTTTGTAGTAAAAATAGATATTAAAAAATCAGAAGGATCTAACCTAGTCTTATTGACCAAGAAAGTTACAATTTAGTTCCAAAATATAAGTCTTGTATAAAGTTTAATGGCATCTTAGTTACTTTGTTTCAGAATGAAGAGCGGGAAAAACAAATCATATTAGGGCTTCAGACTCTTAACTCGAGAAAAATCTCATTCAAAATTCGCAAACAAATATATGTTTTGAAAAGATATTCAAGAAAAAGTCCAAAGTATAGGGATTCAATGATCTTATTTACTATACACTATTTACAATATAAATAAGTATATATATTTTTATTTTTGACCTTAAGAAAATTAACTCTCAATTCATTGATTATAACTATTTAAATAAGGTATTTATAATTCTTCTTTAAATCTTCTTAAGAAATTAATCTCCCTGTTTTTGTCATTTTTTTAAATATTTTTTATGCTTTATCAATTTTTCAAATTTTTATGTATTTTTCAAAATTTTTAATTTTTGTACATTTTTCTATTTTTCTCATATTTCTTTTCTTTTGTCTACCATTACACTTAGAGTATTACGGATTCACTTCATAACCTCCCAAGCCAAAATTTTACAATGTCTTCATTGTAAGGAAAGGGTGAAAAGGATTCTACACTTCACTTAGTATAGGGTGATGGAATGAGTCATATAGAGGAGATCAAAATCTATGCATCGACGATTTCAAGTCTAACACAAGTTAGAGTGGTCAGTCGGACTAAGTGAGGAGTAGAAAATAAGGAAGTAACAAATAAAGTAGAGACTCAAGTGTAAATATTGATAAAAGTGTGAAAAGCAAAAAACAAGTATATACAAGATGCTAAGTTTTACGCCTCCAGCTAGGTGTAAACCTTAAAGAACATTAATGGACCGTATAACAGTCTCCAACAAGACCCAAAAAGTGTGTTTCTAGATAAGGTTTGAGACATTGACCATTGACTTTGAATGGTTGATTCTTGCTGGGTTCAGTGATTTTGACAGCTCCGTTGTCGAAGACTCTAGTGACTTCAAATGGACCTATCCATTTGGATCTTAGTGTACCAGGGAAGAGTTTTATGCAGGCATCAAAGAGCAACACTTTCTGAACAGGTGCGAAAGACTTGCGGGAAATGTGTTTATCGTAGAAGGCTTTCAACTTTTCCTTATACAACTTAGAACTCTCAAAGGAATCATTTTGGAGTTCCTAAAGTTCACTAAGCTGCAACCTACGATGATCACCAACCTTTGCGAGGTCAAGATTGCAGGCTTTAATTGCTTAATAGGCCATGTGTTCAATTTCTACGGGAAAATGGCAAGGTTTCCCGTAAATAAGTCTATATGGTGACATGCCTATGGGTGTTTTATGGGTAGTCTTGTAAGCACACAAAGCCTTGTCTAATTGAGAAGACAAATCCTTCCTATCGGGTCGAATTATCATTTGAAGGATCTTCTTGATCCTTCGATTAGAGACCTCAGTTTGCCCATTAGTTTGGGGATGATAAGGTGTAGCAATGCAATGTGTGACCCCATATTTTTTAAGAAGATTAGTAAAGTGGGTGTTATTAAAGTGGGATTCGCCATTAGAAATGATAGCATGTGGTACCCTAATATGAGAGATGATATGATTTTGAACAAAAGGAATGACTGATGGGAACACCATCGTGACCCATAACTAGCTCAAATTAGTCATTATCAAGGAATAAATGCTCCTACATAACTGCCAGAAGGCCCTAATTCACTGTAAATCCATTCTGAGGGAAAGATGAGAAAATAGGGTTAAAACTGTAATTTTACCATCATATCTTGAATGCAGTACAATCACGGGTTTTCCCAGGGGTAATTAAGGATAAATGGTCTTAAATATCCAACAAGTGGGTTAATACAGACAGAAAAGGGTTTTCGCGTGTTTTGAGAATTAAATGACTTCTAAAACCCTAAAAACAGACCCGCTTAATTAACTGAGGTTCTGGTCATTCACCTAAACCCTCTAAAATTCATAGAAAAATATTCTCTAGGGTTTGATACCTTCAATTTGACCATCAGAACCCGTCTTGACCCAAAACAGAGTCTTAGTCTGACATTTGCCCTAATTTGGGTTTTTGCATAAATTACCCAGTCAAACAAGGTCAAAACCTAAATCTAACTTCACCATTTGATTCCTTGGGTCCAAATTAGATTTTTACCAAAATTTGTGCTCAATCTGAGATCATCTTGACCTAGTTTGCAATTTAGTCCAGTCTAACTCTTTTATTTCACACACATGCCCCTAGCTATTGAAATTCTTACAAATAGCCCCCAACTTTGCTGTCTTCTTCACAAATAGGTCCCCACTGCACCAAAATCCTATTCCTACAACTTCTGTGACCTTCAAATGGGAAGATCTCCTTAATTTCTAGCTCAATTCCTTCCAAAATTGTAAGGGAGATTCCTTGAGGAGTTCTCTCTCCAATGAATCCGGTCATGAGTCTAAAAACCTTCCCAATGAGAGATTAGGGTACCTTAAAACTTCCATCTCTGGCGACATTTCCTAAGCTTGGATGCTTGGCTTCCAATCTCAAAACCCCTTCATGAACCCTATAAAACGATCCCCAGGGCATGGTTGTGTTCTTCAGCTAGGTTTAAGGCCAAAATCTCTTCTTTTCTCTATCACCGGCCACTTCCAACCTAAGCTCTGGAGGACCTTCTCAATCTCTCTCCTCCGCGCCTCCAAGGGTCAAATTGGTAGTGCAGCAACCTTCCCCATCTTCCTTCGCATCTCGCCGATCACAGCAGATGCCATCTTCCCCTCTCCTCGCTGTCGTCCCCCTCGCGAAGGATTCATCTTCCCCAACATCGGCTGATCAAAGTCGGTGGTGTTCTCCCCCTTTCATCTATTAGATTAGTGTTAGATTAGATTCTTAGCTCTTTTAGGTTAGTTTCCTACCCAAAACACCAAAAACAACCCCTTGACTATGCTATTCACCCTCATTGTCCCCGTCTCCGACCATTCCTCTGGTGAGGCGCCCCCATCGCTACACTCATCCACACGCCTTGCCACAACTCCCAAAAGCACCGCTGTCCCTCCGCACACAAAATCCCTCTCATTATCTCTCCATTTACGCAGCTAACACTTCCCCCGAACAACCCATCACCGCACGTTCGTTTTCGCCTCCGACTGGCCATAATAGGCTGCCATCCTCCACGAAACCATCGCCAACACTTTCCACACCCTCCGACGATACTGGTCAATGTATTTAATTAGGCCGAAAGGCCGTGCTTCTCCTTTCAGGTGTTCGCCGTGTCTCCGTCACCCTCCTCTTGTCACCACTGTGTTCTTCAAGTTCACGATCACGCAGGCCTCAGCTTGTATCTCCAGATCATGCGGTTTGGCTCAACTCATGCACCAAGGTCTCCAATTGGGGGCGCCAACCTCTGCAACTATCCAATTAAACGAAGCAACAGCTGCAGCAATGCACGCAAAGGAAAGGTGGGACTTTAGTCCCACCTCAGAAGCTAACAAGAGCCTACACCTGCATAAATTGAAAAAGTGACAAAGGCTTATCGCCTCAAATCACTTGGGAGGTGAGGTCCCTCGCACCCTTACATGCGCCTCGCCCATGACACGCATCACGCGAGCCTGCTCCGAACCCGATAACTTGCCTAAGCTATACTCACACCTCGGCTGCGACCCACGCCCGCAGCCCTGGTCCCGGGTACATGCTCCAATCTAAACCCAAATACCCGGTTATCCCTGGAAGAGGAAGAGAAAGAAAGAGAGAGAGCGGGGGAAGGGAGGTTTTGCTCTGTTGTGGATCGGCTAACACTTAGCCAATTTCGTAAGTTTCCCCCTATACATAAAGGAAAAGAGAAAGAAGAGGAAGGAGAGCTAAAGGGAGTAGAAGAGACAGAGCCAAGGAAGAGAAGAGAAAGGAAGAAGGCCTACAGAAGGAGAAAGAGGAGAAGAAGCCAAAGAAGAAGAATAACAGTGCTAGGGAAGCATTGTAGCACTTGTTGGATAAGTTGTCTGATCCAATAACCCGACGACTGACTTGAGGCTTGATGCTTGATATTGTTGAGATATTGAATGCTTGAGATATATATGTGTTTAGAGAATAATTGGTGATTTAAATCACCATCATTTTAGCTTCTCTACCTTTTTATTGCCTCCAAATACATGAGAATTCATTGAATATCTAATGTGAAAGATTAGTACTTATTGAATATCATTTTGTGGTTTAAATTCTTGTGCTCATTTACATTATTTGAAATCAGTGTGTGAATTCCTATTTGCTCCCTGTGTTCGACCTCAGACTTCAAATTCGAGTAATAAATTGTATTTATTTTTCACACTGATTCGACCTGTACTACAATGAGACGATTTTAAAATCCGTTTCAGAGCGACTAACAATGGCAACTCTATGATCATTAGTGCATGTGGGTACGACTTCGATCTAACAAGAAACATAATCGACAGCAAGTAAAATGTATTTGAAGCCAAAAGAAGACAGAAACGGACCCATAAAATCTATGCCCTAAATGTTAAAGATTTCACAGACAACAATTGGGTTTAGAGGCATCATGTTTCTGTGTGACATGCTACCAAGAGTTTGGTAGCGACTACATGCCTTACAATATTTTGTGAATCTACAAAAAGAGTGGGCCAATTGATGTGTTGGAAATTTGTAGTGAAAGGATTTGAGTTTTGAAAACCCTGTCATCATAGTGTAATTCGCGAGACAATCTGTTAATCAAATAATTTTTTACCGAAATTCAAAATGAGTCCTGGGTCGAACACGGGGAGGCGACGTCGATTCAAAATCCGCATTTATATTTTTTTGTAATTTTTGTTTATAAATGAGACATTTACAATGATCACTATTCTACGTGCAATATAAACACTGAGACTAGAGAAAGAGAGAGAGAGAGAAAGATAGAGAGAGAGAAACAACTTTTATACTAAAAATAATGCTATTAAAACTATAATTAGAAAGTGAGAAATCTAATCTAGAAAGCGATAAAGAGAAGGGGTGAGAAATTATCCTCCTCGACTGCTGCTTAGAGGACAAGCTGGACAGACGTCGCTTGGAAGGAGAGTGAAGACGGAGGATGGAGGACGGATTGAGAAGAACCGGGGGTGTGGCAGGGTGTCGATGTCATGGGATCCACTTCCAGAACGGGGGTGATGTAACGAACGCATGCCCCAGACGTCTTTTAAGACGTTTGGGAGGTGGCCCAGACGTCGGACCAGACGTTTGTGATCACATCCAGACGTCTGGGATCATTTCCAGACGTCTGGAAATCAGTTAATTTCGACACGCGTGGGTCGTCTGCGCGCCTGAGCGCGTAGACCGGATATTCGCCTATTCCCTCTTTCCCTGCGGCTGCAGACGCCTGCCGCGTCCTCTCCCTCCTCCTCGCGTGGCCTTAAAAGGCCACGTGCTCCCTCCCGTCGTCTCCACCGTCTCCTCCCTCTTCTCCTTCAGCCAGTGAGCGTGAGCGCGAGCACGAGGGCGGCAGCGGCGGCCGCAGTGAGCGCGGAGGAGGTACGGCGTGTGAGAGTGGAGCTCTGCCTTAAGGGCGAGCTCGCCGGGGCTGCTAGGGCCGGCCGGCGGAGGGCGCGGGGGGCGCGGAGTGACGCGGAGGGGGGACTGCTGCGGTCTGAGCAGCAGGCGCGCGAGGTGCGACGCGGGCGGCGTCGCGAGTGGAGGCCGAGTGGTGCCCTGATTGTGGAAGAATTTCCAGAATCAGACGTCTGGGTTGATAGCCAGACGGCGAGGGCGACGTCTGGAAGACCTTCCAAACGTCTGAAAGGTGAGTTTTCCCGTCTTCTTCTTCCTTCCTGTCGACTGACCGTACTGAGGGAGGGAGATGGGTGTGCGCAGGCTCGGTGATTCGCCATCCAACGCGAATCAGACGTCTGGCTGTTGTACCAGACGGCGGGAGCGACCTCCAGACGTCCGGGGTGACCATCGGACATCTGGGAGCTAGGTCAGACGTCTGGACGTCTGGGAAACCACGCTGAACAGGTAATTCTCTGATCCACTTTTTAAGACGTCTGGAAGAAGTTCCAGACGTCTGATTTTGCACAGTGTCGTCGTTTTCGACCCGTTTAGGGCCCGTTCGGGTTCCGTTTTCCGCGATTCGAGTTGCGTTCTTTTCAGAATTAATCCCTCTACCCATCTACAGTAGCTATACACTGTTTTGAGACACTCCTTGTGTTTGATCCTTGTGATAGGACCTCCTTCAGTTGCAGTCTTAGGAGTCGCGGAGGCACGCGGGATTCCCGATCGCGCCCCCATTACTCCCGTTGTACCTGGTAGAGTGGTTTTAAGTTATAAATAAAATCTGTTAAAGTATGGAACCATAACTAGAACCTAGGACGTTGCATGAATCCTAGGAATGAGAAATATATGATAGCTCCTAGGTGTTGCATGAATCCTAGGGCTGGAAAACTAGATTGTATGATAGATCCTAGGATATGGCCTGAATCCTAGGATGGGAAAAACTAGTGGAATGTATAATACTGCAGTCTTGGAAAATGGAAAGAGATATAAAGCTGCCTGTAATTTGAATTAACAGCTGCCTGTTGTGAATAAATAGCGTGGTTGAGAACAGGGATTGTAAGAATGTGAAACTGGAAAGTGAAACCTGGATGTTTGAGTAAAAAGGATGGAACCCTACGGGGAAGTAGGAGTAGAACTCCTGGAAAGTGAATGGAATAGTATTGGGGAAGTGAGCTGGCCCTTGAGTACGGAGTACCAAGGAGAGCGACTGTCCCCCCTGTTTAGTGCAGAGCGAAGCCAGCTGCCCCAGGGACCCGGGGTTAGGACTAGCCACTCTGTACCGACTTGCTGGCCCTCGCGTACGTAGTACCGAGGAGAGCTACTAGTGTAGGGAGGTACTAGCTACCCCACGGGTCCCGGGGTTCTGCTAGCCTCCTACACCGACTTGTTAGGCCCGCTGGGGAAAACCAGGGTAGTCAGGCGAGGGTGCGCGGACTGTGGAGGGGCAAGGCCCCGATTTGGTTACTGTGGAGGGGTTGGACCCCTGTTACTGAGAGGACTCTGCCCTGGACTGGTTTCGTGCTGTGCTTTGGGCGCACCCGTTAACGGAAATGACTGACCACGTGCTGGTACGGGTTAGCTACCTGTGCGCTTATCGCACGTACCGTAGTCACCGTTACGTCTGTCAGTGACCTTGGGGTGGTTGGCTGAGGGTAGGATCACCACGGGGGACTCTCCCGGCCAGGAGAGCACCACGTGCTACTTCTACTTTTTGGAAAAGACTGCAATCAAGATCGTTCCCACAAGGAACATTCGAGATCAAGAAAAAGATCTGGGGAATAAATGAAATAGTGAGACAATTGAAAGATGTGAATAAAGAAAGTAATAGAACATAACAGCTACTGTACACTCTACTGTTGTCTTTAGTTCAGTTGCCACTCTACTCAGCGTTTTGCTGACGTGTTACACTCGTTACCTTTTTCAGGACCAGGTGTTGAGTAGCCAGGGCCAGCGGCTGCAGAGGACGCTGGGCCGAGTAGGGTCCAGTAGAGTTACCACTGTCTTTTGTACCTCTTTGTTTCCGTTATAGTGAGTAGTTCTTGTTTCCGCTGTACTTTTCTTTACCTGCAGTTCTTGTTATATGATAAATGTTGTTCTACTGTTGTGGTGGTATATACTGTAGTAGTTTCTTTCCTTACTGCTGTACTTTCTTACTGTTAGTTATATTCTTGCTGAATGTGGTTTATTTTTACTGCTCTTTTGGTTACTTCCTCATTGGATGACTAGGTCTTGGGATTAGTAGAGTCAGTCCGGTTCTCGTGTCTCATAGGGACTCGGGAACCGAGTCGTTACAAGATGGTATCAAAGCAAGGTCGTCCTGAGAAGTGAATCAACTGACTGGAAAATAACTAATTCACATGTTTATAGCTAGAGTAGACACCACAACATATCTCTTGACATGAGCTCTTAGAAGTTTCGTTAGGTACCATCTGTTTTGACGTTTCTGTTTTGTTTCGCGTCTCCTTGCAGGAGATGCCTCGTCGCGGGACTGGCGAGACTGGCCGCAGGCACGGCCGAGGGTGAGGTCGGCGAGGTGGATGTGCTGTTTTTGACGTCTCGGTGGACCAGCCACCACTCCCGGGCATCCAGGCCCAGGACCTCGCCAGACTGATACGAGATATTGTACGAGAGGAGCTCCACCCACCGCCCTGAGGACCTCCTCCTGGGGCTGCAGAGGGGGAGTCCTCTGTGGGACCACGCGACGGACACGGCGCTGGACACGAGGGAGGGGATGGGCCGTTGCCGCCCCCACCTTCCTCCGACACTTTTGTACACGAGGCACCTTCGCCTGGAGGTGCACCAGCACCTCCCCTACAGCGCCACTTCGAGCTTTTCGGAAAGTTCCGGAAGCTGAAGCCCCCCTCCTTCAAGGGGGATGAGGACCCGACCGAGGCAGAGGACTGGCTTGAGCAGCTGGAGAAGATCTTCGACACCCTTCGCCCCCCGGTGGAGTGCCTCGTGGCCTTTGCCACGTACCAGCTGGAGAGTGCAGCACACCGGTGGTGGAGGGCGGTCTGGGGACAGGAGAGGGACGAGCCGACATGGGACCAGTTCGTCACCCTCTTCTGCGAGTAGTACTTTCCCTAGACGTGGCAGGACCAGAGGAGGCGGGAGTTCCACACTCTCCGCCAGGGGACGATGACTGTGAGCGCGTACCGCACGCGTTTCTTGGAGCTGTCCCGCTTTGCAGCGACAGCGGTAGCCACTGAGGAGGAGCGCCTTTGGAGGTTCACCGAGGGGCTCCAGCTTGCGATCCGGGGGTATGTCAAACCCCTGAAGCTGCATACGTTTTCGAGGGTGGTAGAGGCAGCTATGACTTACGAGGAGACCAACCCATCCGCGCGAGACACCGACGGCGGGCGGAAGAGGCCCTTTCAGCCAGACTTCTCACAGGGCCGGCGAGAACGGAGACGCGTGGCATCCGCAGGAGAGCCGTCACGTTGTGCAGGGCCATCAGTGGCCTTTGGGGGCCCTCGACAGGGGCCAATCGCCAGCACCGGACCCCCACCTAGTCGACAGCAGGGACCCACTGAGGGCGGGAGTCGGGTTCCCCTCTGCTACCAGTGTGGCCAACCGGGCCACGTCAGGAGGGACTGCCCATCTAGGGCAGGAGGTCAGCAAAAACTCCCCGTGCAGAGCACTGGAGGGCACGCAGGAGGCCGCGGTTCCCAGGCGCGAGGAGGAGGACAGCAGTCGTGAGGAGGGTACCGGCCAGCACCTACCCGTCCGACGCAGAGTGTGGCTGCTTCGTCCGCACCTAGAACTGAGGGGCGTATCAACGCCCTAACACACAGGGACGCCAGAGCTTCGGGATCGGTGGTAGCAGGTATGGTTTCAGTTTCTGGCATACTCGTTTACACACTTTTCGATTCCAGCGCTACGCACTCGTTTGTTGCAGCCAGTTTCGCAGTTAGTTTGGACCAGGATTATACACTGTTAGAGAATCCGTTCGTAATCAGAGGTCCGAGTGGTCAGCTGTTTGTAGCTGAGGAGGTGTACACGGATTGCGAGGTCAGCGTCGGAGGACATAGCCTGCCAGCTGACCTGATTATGATCCAGATGGAGGACTTTGGAGTGATTCTAGGAATGGATTAGCTGTCCGCTTACCACGCCTTGGTGGACTGTTTTGAGAGGAAGATTGTCTTCTCCATTCCGGAGTTGCCTTCTTTCGAGTTTCACGGACAGCCAGTGGACGGAGGTTTTAGGTGCATTTCGGCACTTCCAGTGGCGAGACTTTTGAGCCAGGGGTGTGAGGGCTTCCTAGATTGTGTGGTGGCAGAGCCCAGCCCTGTGGCAGACTTCCAGAGCATTCCGGTGGTCAGAGAGTACCCTGACGTGTTTCCAGACGAGTTACCAGGACTACTGCCCGAGCGTGAGATCGAGTTTGAGATCTCATTAGTACCAGGGACCAGCCCCATCTCCACCGCGCCATACAGGATGGCACCGCTTGAGCTGCGAGAGCTCAAGTCTCAGTTGAAGGACCTTCTGGAGAAAGGTTTCGTGAGGTCCAGTGCGTCTCCCTGGGGAGCCCCGGTACTATTTGTGAAGAAGAAGGATGGGACCCTACGTCTTTGTGTGGACTACCGACAGCTGAACAGGGTCACCATCAAGAACAGATATCCGCTGCCGAGGATCGACGATTTGTTTGACCAGTTGCGGGGTGCCACGGTGTTTTCCAAGATAGACTTGAGGTCTGGATACCACCAGTTGAGGTCAGGGAGACCGACGTCTCCAAGACAGCTTTCCGCACCCGATATGGACACTACGAGTTTTTGGTCATGCCGTTTGGGCTGACCAATGCCCCCGCTGCTTTCATGGACCTGATGAACCGGGTGTTTAGACCGTACTTGGACCAGTTCGTGGTGGTTTTCATAGATGATGTACTCATCTATTCTAGAGATCGGACGCAGTACGGACAGTACTTGCGGATGGTTTTGGACACTCTGAGGCGACGCAGGCTGTATGCCAAATACAGCAAGTGCGAGCTCTGGTTGAGGGAGGTGACCTTCCTAGGTCATGTGATCTCTGGAGACGGCCTGGCGGTGGACCCAGCCAAGGTCGAGGCAGTGCTCAGGTGGGAGAGACCGCGTTCAGTCACTGAGATCCGCAGTTTCCTGGGACTAGCTGGCTACTACAGACGGTTCATCAGAGGATTTTTGCAGATTGCGCGTCCTATGACACAGTTGACCCGGAAGGACGTGCCTTTCGTTTGGACAGACGCCTGTGAGGCGTGTTTTCTGGAGCTGAAGGAGAGGTTGACCTCGGCTCCCATGCTCACCATCCCTGACAGTAGTGGCAGGTTCATTGTGTACACGGATGCCTCCTTGCAGGGGTTAGGAGGTGTGCTCATGCAGAGGGGTCACGTTGTCGCTTACGCTTCGCGGCAACTGAAGCCCCATGAGCATACCTACCCTACCCACGACCTAGAGTTGGCAGCTGTTGTCTTCGCCCTGAAGACCTGGAGGCACTACTTGTACGGTGAGACCTTCGAGATTTTTACAGATCACAAGAGCCTCAGATACCTTTTTGACCAGAAGGAGCTCAACATGAGACAGAGACGTTGGTTGGAGCTCCTGAAGGACTACGACTACAGCATCTCCTACCACCCGGGAAAGGCCAATGTGGTGGTTGACGCCTTGAGCCATAAGGTGCCCGCACGCTTGGCCAGTCTACAGTTACAGAGTTGGAGCCTTTTGGAGGAGGTGGGCAGTTGGAAACCTCTAGAGTTACGAGGTTACTGTGGGGCAGTGACGGTGACACGGCAGACTAGGCCAGAGCTGATGGACCGCATCATCACAGGACAGATGGCCGATCCGTACTTGCAGTCTTTGCGCGACAGAGTACTGTCAGGAGATCCAGGTGACTTCTCTTTCACATACCAGGTGCTACGTTTGACGGGACGGTTGTGCGTTCCCAGAGACGAGGAGCTGTTGAGAGAGCTCCTGACTGAGGCACACGGTTCCAGATTCACCATACATCCCGGAAACACGAAAATGTACCACGACTTGAGACGCGAGTTTTGGTGGAGAGGGATGAAGCGGGATGTGGGTGAGTTCGTGCAACAGTGCTTAGTGTGCCAGCAGGTGAAATCCGAGCATCAGAGGCCTGCAGGGCCGCTTCAGCCACTTCCAGTGCCAGAGTGGAAGTGGGGGAGCATCACCATGGACTTGGTGGTGGGCTTACCTGTTACCCAGCGGGGACACGACGCAGTCTGGGTAATAGTGGATAGACTGACGAAGACGGCGCGATTCTTGCCGATCCGAGTCACTTTGGGACCAGCACAGTTGGCAGAGAGGTATATCCGTGATGTAGTACGACTACACGGAGTTCCGCGGGAGATCGTATCCGACCGGGATACCCGCTTTATGTCCCAGTTTTGGGCTGAGTTTCAGCAGGCCTTGGGGACGAGGTTGAGGTTTAGCACGGCTTACCACCCCCAGACGGACGGACAGTCTGAGCGCACGATACAGACACTTGAGGACCTTTTGCGTGCCTGTGTACTGGACTGGAGGGGCTCTTGGGAGGAGCACCTGCCCCTGGCAGAGTTTGCATACAACAACAGTTATCACTCGAGCATCGGCATGGCTCCCTACGAGGCTCTGTACGGACGGAAGTGTACGGCACCCTTGAGTTGGGTTGAGGTGGGGACCAAGTGGGAGGTTGGCCCCAGGTTGATCCGGCAGAGTCAGGAGGTAGTTGAGCAGATCCACAGACGACTCCGCACTGTCAGGAGCAGACAGAAGAGCTACGCGGATCGAAGACGCAGAGAGGTGCTGTTTGAGGTTGGGGACCACGTCTTCCTTCGTGTTTCGCCCATGAAGGGCTTATAGCGGTTTGGGGTGAGAGGGAAGCTCGCACCGAGGTTCGTGGGGCCCTTTGAGGTCCTGGAGCGGGTTGGACCCGTTGCTTACAGACTTGCCCTTCCCCCGCAGCTTTCTAGTGTGCACGACGTATTCCACGTGTCCAACCTCAGGAAGTACGTAGCCGATTCCAGTCACGAGAGCGTCGAGGTGAGCGACGACCTGACCTACCCCGAGTGGCCAGTGCAGATTCTAGACCGAGCCGTCCGCAGTTTGAGACGAAAGCAAGTACCCCTGGTAAAGGTTTTGTGGAGCAGCCAGCGGTACGAGGAGGCTACTTGGGAGCTTGAGGTGGCAATGCGGGAGCGGTACCCGAAGCTTTTCGCGGGTACGTCTTTTCGGACCGGCTTCGGTCCTCTTTGGGTTTGTTATGGTTATTTGGACGTCTTTTCCCGCACCCTAGTTGGCGCAAGTTTTGGGGACGAAACTTCCTTTGAGTTTGTTATATTATAACGAACGCATGCCCCAGACATCTTTTAAGACGTTTGGGAGGTGGCCCAGACGTCGGACCAGACGTCTGTGATCACATCCAGACGTCTGACCAGACGTCTGGGATCGTTTCCAGATGTCTGGAAATCCGTTAATTTCGACACGCGTGGGTCGTCTGCGCGCCTGAGCGCGCAGACCGGATATTCGCTTATTCCCTCTTTCCCTGCGGCTGCAGACGCCTGCCGCTTCCTCTCTCTCCTCCTCGCACGGCCTTAGAAGGCCACGCGCTCCCTCCCGTCGTCTCCACCGTCTCCTCCCTCTTCTCCTTCAGCTAGTGAGCGTGAGCGCGAGCGCGAGGGCAGCAGCGGCGGCCGCAGTGAGCGCGGAGGAGGTGCGGCGTGCGAGAGCAGAGCTCGCCGGGGCTGCTAGGGCCGACCGGCGGAGGGCGCGGGGGGCGCGGAGTGACGCAGAGGGGGGACTGCTGCGGTCTGAGCAGCAGGCGCGCGAGGTGCGACGCGGGCGACGTCGCGAGCGGAGGCTGAGTGGTGCCCTGATTGTGGAAGAATTTCCGGAATCAGACGTCTAGGTTGATAGCCAGACGGCGAGGGCGACGTCTGGAAGACCTTCCAGACGTCTGAAAGGTAAGTTTTTCCGTCTTCTTCTTCCTTCCTGTCGACTGACCGTACTGAGGGAGGGAGATGGGTGTGCGCAGGCTCGGTGATTCGCCATCCAACGCGAATCAGACGTCTGGCTGTTGTACCAGACGGCGGGAGCGACCTCTAGACGTCCGGGGTGACCATCGGACGTCTGGGAGCTAGGTCAGACGTCCCCTCAGACTTCTGGACGTCTGGGAAACCACGCTGAACAGGTAATTCTCTGATCCACTTTTTAAGACATCTGGAAGAAGTTCCAGACGTCTGATTTTGCACAGTGTCGTCGTTTTCGACTCGTTTAGGGCCCGTTCGGGTTCCGTTTTCCGCGATTCGAGTTGCGTTCTTTTCAGAATTAATCCCTCTACCCGTCTACAGTAGCTATACACTGTTTTAAGACACTCCTTGTGTTTGATCCTTGTGATAGGACCTCCTTCAGTTGCAGTCTTGGGAGTCACGGAGGCACGCGGGATTCCCGATCATGCCCCCATTACTCCCGTTGTACCTGGTAGAGTGGTTTTAAGTTATAAATAAAATCTGTTAAAGTATGGAACCATAACTAGAACCTAGGACGTTGCATGAATCCTAGGAATGAGAAATATATGATAGCTCCTAGGTGTTGCATGAATCCTAGGGCTGGAAAACTAGATTGTATGATAGATCCTAGGATATGGCATGAATCCTAGGATGGGAAAAACTAGTGGAATGTATAATACTGCAGTCTTGGAAAATGGAAAGAGATATAAAGCTGCCTGTAATTTGAATTAACAGCTGCCTGTTGTGAATAAATAACGTGGTTGAGAACAGGGATTGTAAGAATGTGAAACTGGAAAGTGAAACCTGGATGTTTGAGTAAAAAGGATGGAACCCTACGGGGAAGTAGGAGTAGAACTCCTGGAAAGTGAATGGAATAGTATTGGGGAAGTGAGCTGGCCCTTGAGTACGGAGTACCAAGGAGAGCGACTGTCCCCCCTGTTTAGTGCAGAGCGGAGCCAGCCGCCCCAGGGACCCGGGGTTAGGACTAGCCACTCTGTACCGACTTACTGGCCCTCGCGTACGTAGTACCGAGGAGAGCTACTAGTGTAGGGAGGTACTAGCTACCCCACGGGCCCCGGGGTTCTGCTAGCCTCCCACACCGACTTGTTAGGCCCGCTGGGGAAAACCAGGGTAGTCAGGCGAGGGTGCGCGGACTGTGGAGGGGCAAGGCCCCGATTTGGTTACTGTGGAGGGGTTGGACCCCTGTTACTGAGAGGACTCTGCCCTGGACTGGTTTCGTGCTGTGCTTTGGGCGCACCCGTTAACGGAAACGACTGACCGCGTGCCGGTACGGGTTAGCTACCTGTGCGTTTATCGCGCGTGCCGTAGTCACCGTTACGTCTGTCAGTGACCTTGGGGTGGTTGACTGAGGGTAGGATCACCACGGGGGACTCTCCCGGCCAGGAGAGCACCACGTGCTACTTCTACTTTTTGGAAAAGACTGCAATCAAGATCGTTCCCACGAGGAACATTCGAGATCAAGAAAAAGATCTGGGGAATAAATGAAATAGTGAGACAATTGAAAGATGTGAATAAAGAAAGTAATATAACATAACAGCTACTGTACACTCTACTGTTGTCTTTAGTTCAGTTGCCACTCTACTCAGCGTTTTGCTGACGTGTTACACTCATTACCTTTTTCAGGACCAGGTGTTGAGCAGCCAGGGCTAGCGGCTGCAGAGGACGCTGGGCCGAGTAGGGTCCAGTAGAGTTACCACTGTCTTTTGTACCTCTTTGTTTCCGTTATAGTGAGTAGTTCTTGTTTCCGCTGTACTTTTCTTTACCTGCAGTTCATGTTATATGATAAATGTTGTTCTACTGTTGTGATGGTATATACTGTAGTAGTTTCTTTCCTTACTGCTGTACTTTCTTACTGTTAGTTATATTCATGCTGAATGTGGTTTATTTTTACTGCTCTTTTGGTTACTTCCTCGTTGGACGACTAGGTCTTGGGATTAGTCGAGTCGGTCTGGTTCTCGTGTCTCGTAGGGACTCGAGAACCGGATCGTTACAAGTGAGAAGACGGCTGGCGAGAGCTCCGTGAAGGGGATGAGAGGTAGAAATTTTTTGTTTTTAACTCTAGCGGAGCTTCCCGTAGCTTGGCAGCACTAGAGTGAGCTTTAGAACTTGAGTTCTTAGCTCTTAGAGAGGGAGAGAGATGATGGAAGGGATGAAGAAAACCTGGAGGGCATAGGACCTTTATATGGTTGTATACATGGGGGCAAAAGAGGCATTTTATCTTTCAACATTTAACTCTACTGCCTTTAGTGACGAATACATGCGTCACTATAGATACACGTTGCTTTAGCCACACGCCTTATCCCTACCACTCGATGAAGATCCAACTCTCCACAACACCCCACGTCTCCCATCTCTCCCCCTTTAGGCGTTAAGCGCACCCACCACGTTCTCGAGATCTTAGTCGTCTGATCAAGAGATCGGATGGCTTAAAAGACGCGCATATGTTTCACCTCCTCAACGCTTACAATGCGAGTGCATACGATCGTGGTTGATCATGTGTGTATGCATATGGTTCTCATAGCGTCGCGTCGTTGCCATCATTGCCGTTCAATGAGCATCTGACGGCTGAATTCCATATGCACTCGCTCGTCGCTTCGATTTGAGGTGTGTCGTGCTTTGAACCGGTGCCCTCCTCTTAGCGAAGGGGAGCGCAACCAATGTGCTACACCCTACCTTGTGTTTCATTTAAAGTTTAAGGCACAAACTCTCATGACCGTTGGATCTCAATCCAATGGTCGAGATCGAGTGCCTATAGCCTTCAGGAGATGAGAGAGCCGCTTGGGGAACGATGTGATGTGTTCTTAGCTGTTGGATCAAGATCCAACGACTGAGATCAAGGCTTCTTTGATGACGAGAGGAGCGCTGATGCCTTCGGGCGGCTTGGATGGCGCCACATGGTGCCATCTAGGTCGTCCATCTTCCTTTTCTTGTAGGAGGTGCTACGGTTGTTGGATTGAACCAATCTTCGCGCCGTTAGGCTGCGATCATCGATCTAAACTCATTCGTGCGATTGGATTTGTCATTTGAGGTATGAATTTAACACCATCTGGCCCCTTGACCTCTGATCTTTCTCAAATTGTATTTGATACTACGGAGGTTCAATTGGGGCGATCTCGGAGTTGTTGAACTCCAATCGTTGCCTTCATCAGATCTGTATGGTTGGATCTTTAATTTGAGACCTTGATAAATATTACCTTGTCCATGGCCACAAAAAGAGGTGAATTACTATACAATTTCATACAAATTAACCTAAATGTATGATGGTGCATGTTATGCAATATTTATAATGAATGATGCTTCCATGATACTAATAACATGCATAAGTAGACATTTTAGGCTAATTAGATGTATACACATCACCAATAAAACCCGCTTTGCAAAACTTTCGCAGTGGTTTTACGTCTCGATAAATGACCGCCACAGGCCTGGTCATGACAAAAGAAGATGATAGAGTCAATCTCAGAAGATGAAACACAACACCTGATGATTTGATCATTACAGAATCGAAACAAATACAGATCTTCCTAGAAATAGTATTTGGCTTCTGATTTGAGTCGTGATTTGCAATTCCAGTCCTAATCAAATGGGAATTGATCTATAACCAAATAGTTAACGATGTCGACGTACCAAGGAAGATTAGTAGAGATAGCTAAAAGATGCTCATCAGGAAAGTGTTCAGTGATAGGAGATGTCTTGATACAATTAGAAGGAAGGCGAGAAAGGCGGTTGATGAGTTGTGGCTCATCATAGCTAAAATGCCTAAGTTAAGCTAGAAACTAGGCTAAACACTATCAAATTAACATATAAAAAGGGTTAAGTGCGGGAAATAGAGAAAAAGACATAAAACATCAATTTTTTGCTAAAAATGCAAAGCTAGGTCACTTATTGAGATATTATATTAAATAAGGTTAAATGGTGATCCAATTGCAAATTAAACACACAATTGAGTTCAAATGATCAAATCAAAAGTGAAATTAACTTCTAATATGCTCAATTAAGCCTCCATAAAAACTTAATTGCATTTGGACATCATTAGGGCCTTGAAATTAAAGTTTCACATTTAGGTCCTTCACATATCACATTTCATTCATTCTAAAACCTTCCAAGAGCCTATTAGTAACCAGTAGGGACCCTTTTGAAAGCCTTTAGGGATTGATCTATAATCTATTCATACCACTTATGGGCCTCCCTACAATTCTCACATCGTTTCACCTAAGAGCACTTCTACAAAAACACCAATAGAACTCACAAGGCACTTGCAGCTCTTCTGGGCACTGTTCATCTCAAGAACAGGGCTTATCTTGGCCGTTCACCTCATAGTCCTCGATCTTATGGCCACCTTGCAATTAAACCTTCGCGTAAATCATCGTGTGTGGTCACCTCTACCTTCAAATCCCATCCAACAGCCACATATTGATTTGTTACTTCCCATGCGCCTCTCTGATGAGAGGCTCATCATGGCTTCTAATTACCCCTAATTAACTAGTCTTCCTAGTTAACTAGCTAGGAATATGTAAATATATGGGTTAATTATAGAATAAGGAATAAATCATTAAAGGATCCTAAAATAAGTTTATAATGCTAGATTATTAACCAATTAATATTATTAATAATTTAATTAATAAATGGACTCGAAATATCATTAATTATTTACCTAATTAATGTGTTAATTAACTTAAGCATAACTTATACCTAAGTATGTAATAACTTAAGTAACTTTACTTAATTAAATAAATTAAGTTAAAAGGTCAAAAACATAAATCCAAGGTTTAAATATAATATTTGTCTAATTTATAATCATATATAAAAAGTTAAAAAAGATTTAAATTAAAATAAGCCTTGAAAACCTTAGTTTACGTTTGGTCCTTAGGCTTTATTTCAATCGAGTCCTTCTTCTTCACTTAGGTCCTTAGTTTTCCTTGCAATCATGTCATTGTATACATCTTCCTCTTCATTTCTTCTTCAGCCTTTTCGACGGCTGACGACAAGAGGTGCTTTCACCCACCGATCACCGTTCATCTAACGTCTGCCCATCCTTACCAAGCTCCTGGAGCTTGCGCTCACCACCTCCTTTTCATCCATTGGTCTGGATGAAGCTACAATCCTATTTAGGGTTTGTAGTTAACCTCACCGGCGTTGGAGAAGACGCCAGTGGTTACTTGGCACCTAGACTCTTCCCCGTCCAGAGTCACCCTCCTCCTTAGCCACCGCAACCTATAAATATCCCTCCACCTCTCTGATTTCAAGAGGTTAGCTCCCTTACCTCTTTCCCCCACTGAGGTAGCAGATAGGCTATTCATTCCACATCCGATGACCTTCCGCTTCCACCGTCTTCCTCCGATCATCTCCACTTGTTCTTGATCTCCGCCGTCATCCACTGAGTCTTCTGACGAAGCGTTGATGTCGGACTTCATCTCTATGCCTCGCCTACACCCGTAGGACTTCTTCCTCTGTCCCTCTGATTTCCTCCTCCGTTAAAGACCCTCGACAAAGACTCCTTACCACCTTCGTCCAGGTAACAGTAGGTTAGGTAAGTTAGTGTAATTAGAGTAGTTAATTAGGTAGTGTAGTTAGGATTAATGTTAGATTTTTCCGTCATCTTCCTCAGCTCCGGCGAGCTCTTGAGCTTGACTGGAGCACCTTTTTGTCTTTTTGATTCACTGATTACTTTCTATAACCTTCCATGATCATCTCTAGCACATTGATTTCTTAATTTTATCACCGATATGCCTAATCCATCTCCACCTTCATCGGCTGCTTCCGCTGTCCATGGCGAAGGTAACTGAGGGCAATTCACCTGCACTGGGCCCTCCATCGCCTAATCATCATCTTAGGGCCCCAATTTTCAGTTTAATTTGACTAATAATCATTCATATATAAAACGCCTAAAATTCACTCAACCTCCTGAGCTCGCTGTCAATGGCGGCTCAGGAGGAGTTCCTCCACCTAATTGATCACCTGTACACCATCGCCATACCTCACTGACTTGTTCCCTCTACTCAATTGAGTGAGAGAACTTGTCCTGAGTTCCAGCGAACTCAGAACACACTCTCTTTGAATTCACTACACATCTTTCACTTTAATCAACAATTGAATGAATTAATGAGTTCCTGAGGTTCCTTGTGACCTTAGGAAACCTTTCACATCTTCAATGGCCTATCTTGATGATTTTTACACATTTATAGCCATTGTCTGGACTCACCGGAGCTCTAGCGAGCTCCGATAAGTCAAAAACATTCTTCAGCCTATAGAACTTCCTGAGAAGCTCCAGATTGTTTAATTGAGGTTTAAGGATTATGATTTGGTGTTTACTTTGATGATTTGAAGTCTGGAGCTCAATCTAAATCTCTGTCTTCCCTAACTCCGGCAGAGTTGGAGAATACTATTGGTTAGGGTGTAACCTGATTAAAGAGGTCTAGAAGCATCAGGAGGATGCCCTAAGATCAGACCTGAAGATCAATCACTTAGATAAGCCTTAGTTTGTTCTGTCGAACAAACTCACTTTAGATCTCAAGCGACAGACCTAAAACCCTAGAAATTCTGGTTGAAATCTTATTTTGAGACCCTAAATCTGTTTCTGAGGTCAAATAGAGTTAAATTGAGGTGTTAATTTCATCTAGAAAAGCTTACTGAAGAAAGTCAAGTTTCGAGGTTCAGTGGTCAAACTCAGGTTTGATTGAATGATTTAGACACCAATTAGAGAAATTGACGAGTTTAAATGATTTCTGGGATGATTTTAAATGATTTAAGTTTATTTGAATGAGTTTAAGTTAGAATTTCATATGAATTCAAGTTCTGTTCAGTTTGGGTTAATTTGAACCCAAAACTGACTTCAGTACATTTTTTATGAAATTCAAATGCAAATGCTACCTAGATGGATTCTTCACAACCTTCAGAGGTTGTTTAATTGAATACAACTGCCCTTTAGCTATCTGTCAAGCTTTTCAGAGCTCAAACTGGATCTCTGAAGCATCTGCTTGAAGCTTTTGAGCTTCTTCGTCTTCCAATAGCTTTCTAGCACCTCTTCCCTTCACCAATAGGAGCAGAATCATCCTTTAAGATGATTCAGAACCTCATCTGAGGTCATACAGGATCACTGCAGGTCATAAGACCTATGTAGCACTTCTGCAGGCAGATTAGCCGTATAAACCTCCAACTTTCACCCTTCAAATTGAAGGGTAGAGTCTGTTCTCAGTATCAAATTGATGCTGCAATCCTGTAGTACACCTTCAGAGCTTTCCAACGAGCCATTGCTTGCTTGATTTGGAGCTCGGAGTCAACTAGAGTCTCCATCCAAAGTTTGGCCTGGAGGGGACTAACTTAGTCCCACATCGGTGGAATAGAAGCGCGTGCCTTAGAATAAATGCAAAAAGTGATAGGGCTTATTCGGTCGTCAGCGCTGGGTGTACAAAGATCATGTGTGCATGTGTGGGTGCGTGCGGTGCACGTGCTCGGGTGTGTGTGCGCCTATGGGCGTGAGTGTGGGCCCGTGAGCGAGCGTGTGTGTGAGCTTGGGAGGTCGAAGACTGTGCATGAATTGAACCGAAAATAAACCGTACGTAATTAACTAGGCTTGGACCCAGTAGGGTTTGGTCCCACCCTGAGAGGGGTGCTGCGTATCCCTGACAGGTCCGAGCTGCCCATAATAAAACCAAATTTTTGGTTCAAAGTGGTTCAAGCGCACAGTTGAAATGAAAGAGAAGAGAAGAGGGTTAAGAGACTTAAGAAACTTTAGAGACGAAGAGAAGAAGAGCTCAAGAAAGCTAAAGGGAGAAGTAAAGAAAGAATAAAGGAAAAGAAAGAGAGAGATGGCAGAAGAAGAAGAGAAGAAGAATCAAGGCTGAAGAAAGAAGAAGAAAAATAAATGGAAAATAAAGACTTTTAGACGTCTGACAATTTAATGCTTACTTTTAAGATGTCTAATTTTGTATTTTACTTCAATACAATTTCTTTTTGAGCTTAATTGATGAAAAAGGCACTTGTACTCAAATGAGTTTCTTTTTATTACCTTAATCTTTTGTAAATAAAATGAAATTAGTAAAATAAACATGTTTACTTCCTTTTAATAATAGATCACATGTGTAAATATGTTTTTCTTATGGAATGTTGCATGTCTTTTAATTGAATATCCTTTATGCAAGACTCATATTCTTAAAGTAAATTTAATTATAATTCTAATTGATTAAATAGTAATTTATGCTTAGGATTTAATGTTGAATTAAGTTAAGTTATGCCTCCTAGTGAACGACCTGGACTCAACCAGTTAAAAAAGAATTAAAAATCTAAAATGTTAGGTTACCTTGATCCTATGCTACACAATCGACATTAAATCAAGTTAACCTAAGTTGCTTTCTCTTACATTTAATTAAGCCTAAATAACTTAATTAACTGTGTTGGGAAATTAAACGATCACTCTCCTCTCCATCCAACCGTAGCTGCCTTAGGTGGCTAATCGCACCACTACGGTGCCCTGATTCACTCTCGATCCTACTTAAACACCTTCCCTCAGGCATGCGCACACTATCGACTCCCTCCTACATCCCTTGAGTCGATCATTCGTCCACTCCAGCTCCTCTCCTCACATTGTCTCTATCTCACTACCGCAGACAGTGAAGATCCACCTTCCTCTCTTACTCTCCTCACCGCTACGAACATTGTAGCACCTCCTCCGTCCATTCTTCCTCTGATTAGATCCAAAGGTCCCATTCATTTGATTAAAATAGGATTTCTTTATTTTCTAGTTAATTGTAGTAGAGTTAGTGTAGTTTAGAATAGATTAAATATAGATTAGATGTCAAAAGTTCACAGATTTGATTGTAGTTTAGGAGTAGATTAGATTAGTTAGGAATTCATTGATCCTCCTCCTCTGATCAATTCAGATCAGAGGAGATGAATCCACTTCATCCCTTTGATCACTGATCCCCACCTTCATCTCACAATTCCATATTTTGAATTTCCTTGAGTTTTAATTCGCACTTCACCTCTTTCATCTAAGCATATCTAGATCCAGGATTCTTAAGAATTCAAGATCTAGATAGCACTCACAACCATCTTAGGGTCTCTTCACTCATGTCGTATTGTTCACAAAGACCCCTAATCTGATTTGAAAAGAATTGATTCACTTGATCTGATTTCAATTTGGTTTTCAATGAGAGATCAAATTGTGTTTTAAAGGATTTCTAATCAAGTGGATTGATACAGTTTTGCTTAATTCAGACCTTGGCTGTGAGCTTGAGATGTTATAATGGATTTTTGATCTAATGTTCCTCAAATGAGCCAGGTCTGAGCTGGGTTTGAATGGGGATTTTGATTGACTTTCAATGTAAGGTAGAGCCAAGGAAAATCAATTGGGTTGATTTGAGGCTCTACCTAGCATTGCTGAGTGGTTTTTGAGTGAGGTTCTGATTTCCTACTTAAGGAGATTTCAATACTCCTTAAAGTTTTTTTTAGACAATTAGGATTCAAGTCAAGTGTATTTAATGGGTTGATTTAACTCCTCTTTCATGTTGTCCATAGCATAAAGCGGAACTTAAATTAGTGTTAGTTCTCTGATTTGAAATGGGGATCAAGGTTTAAAGGTTTTTGGTGAAGATTCAATGCTTCTAATCGATTTTTAAGTAAATTCATTGTCTTATCAGAATTTTGAGGTGTTTATTGTGAGTTTTGAGTCCTAATTTTATATATCAAAATGCTGCATAGCAGCGACATTTTTTGTTGGATTGATTTCCAATCTAATCCCATGGTCTTTGTTGTCTATGATAGAGATTATGGATTAGATTAGGACATCTGAGCAACTACTAAAATTTCCATTTCAAAGCTGCTGAAAATGTGTTTTTCTTACTGAAATCCTCAACTCAGATTTACTGAAATTGCGCATTGGCTGCAACAACAGCCACTTTAAATGGGTTAAGACATCTAAGCAGCTTCTTGAGAGCCGCTGAGAATCATTACAGCAGTTGTTGCAGTTGCTGCTGATGCATTTGTTGTTACTGATGTTGATTTAGCTGCTAAGCAGCTACTGTTGCCGTTGCATTTTGGGCTGAAGTTGATAGGTCAGTGGACTAGGAGTTCGAATTGTACAAAGCTGACATGTTTTATAAGTTGTACACTTTTTGTATCAAGCATTCACGTACTGTTATAACTTGAAATTTGATTTGGATGCTTTGATTTTAAGTGTTACATTTCTTTATCAGCTATTTGCATTGAATTACTGCCCAACATTGAGAATTGTGTGAATGAGTAGGTGAAATTCATGTTTAAATGCTTGAATGTTACTACCCGATTCCCGAATCCCTATGAGACACGAGAATCGGACAGACTCGACTGATCCCAAGACCCAGTCGTCCAACGAGAAAGTAACCAAAAGAGTAGTAAAATAAACCACATTCATCATGCATGTAACTAACAGTAACAAAAGTACAGCAGTAAAGAAAAAAAACTACTACAGTGCACACCACCACAACAGTAGAAAATTAAACAGGTACATAGACATGATGCTTACAATAAAAGAGTACAATTGTAATAGAAAATACTCACAACAACAGAAGAAACGGTACAGTAAGTACAACACAAGTAAAACTACTGAGCTCTACTAGGCCCAGCACCCTCTGCAGCCGCAGGCTCTGGCTGCTCAACACATAGTCCTGAAAAGGTGACAAAGGTGACACGTCAGCAAAACGCTGAGTAGAGTGGCAACCAACTAGCTAAGAAAAACGGTAAGGTAGACAAGTAGCTGTTATATTTTAATTTCTTTATTTATTTTCTATTTACTCATTCTTGAATTATTCCTCAGATTTTTCTCTTGATCTCGAATGTTCCTCGTGGGAACGATTTTGATTGCAGTCTTTTCTAAAAAGTAGAAGTAGCACACGGTGCTCTCCAGGCCGGGAGAGTCCCCCGTGGTGGTCCTACCCTCAGTCAACCACCCCAAGGTCACTAACAGAAGTAACGGTGACTACGGCAGGCGCGATAGACGCACGGGTAGCTACCCCGCACTGGCACGCAGTCAGTCGTTTCCGTTAACGGGTGCGCCCTAAAGCATAGCACGGAACCAGTATAGGGCAGAACCCTCTCAGTAACAGGGGTCCAACCCCTCCACAGTAACCAAACAGGGGTCTTGCCCCTCCACAGTCCGCGCACCCTCGCCTGACTACCCTGGTTTGCCCAGTGGGCCTAACAAGTCGATGTAGGACGGCTAGTAGAACCCTGGGGCCCGTGGGGTGGCTAGCGCTCTCCCTACACTAGTAGCTCTCCCCGGTACTGTGTACACGAGGGCCAAAAGTTGGTACAAAGTGGCCAGACCTAACCCTGAGTCCCTAGAGCGGCTAGCTCCGCTCTGCACTAAACAGGGGGACAGTCGCTCTCCTTGGTACTCCGTACTCAAGGCCCAGCTCACTTCCCAATTCCATTCCATTTACCTTTCAGGCTCTCTACTCCTAATTCCCCGTAGGGTTCATGCTCATATTTCTCTAGCCAAGCCATTTTAAGTTTCATCAATCCAGTTTTATTCTCATATAGCTCGTGTTTCCAACATTTAATATACATTCATATACAAGCAGCTGTTATCCAATTACAGGCAATTATCATTATTCTTTCTACTTTTCTAAGACTACAAATTCATGTATTCACGACATTCGTTTCAGTGTTTCTGTTCCTAGGATTCATGGCATGCCCTAGGATCTATTATTTATCTTACAAGTGCATTAATGTTGGTAATTAATCAAGGGGAGCCACTCTACCCGCAAAACTGGGAGTGATGGGGGCGTGATCGGCAGGTCCACGTGCCTCCACAACCCCCAGATCCACAACAGAATGAGGTCCTATCACAAGGATCAAACATAAGGAACTACTCAAAACAGGATACAAGTACTTTAAACAAGTAGAGGAACTAATTCCGAGAAGAACGAAATCCTAAATGCAGAAATCGAACTTCGAACGGACCCTAAATGGGTCAAAAACGACAACTCTACCCCAAATCAGACGTCTGGAACACCTTCCAGACGTCTTAAACGATGGTTCAGATCATACCTCACTCATGCGCTGTTCTTCAGACGTCCAGGATCCCGTTGAATCGTCTGGACTTAGTTCCAGACGTCTGGAGACTCTCTCCGTCGTCTAGTGCTATGCCAAGACATCCGATCTGTGTGGGAGGGCGTGCCCTTGCGCCTTCCCGAACGAAACCTGCAAGCATACGCAACCGTCCTTAACATGGCAATGAGGCAGAACCCTCGGCGGAACGGCCTGCATGGTCGTACCCGCGAAAGGAAGAGGAAAAGAAATATTGTACCTTTCAGACGTCTGGATCTTCCTCCAGACGTCTCCCGCGTCGTCTGGATGTAGGTCCAGACGTCTGATTCTGGGAAAATTTTCCAGAATCAGGACCTGCTCGTCCTCCGCCTGCTGTGCACGGCCGTGCTGCGCCGCGCTCGCCTGCTGCCTGAGTGCAGCAGCACCGGGGTAACCTCCCCAGCACCACGCTCCCGCCGGCTGGCCCTGGTTGCTCCGGTGAGCTCGCTCTCTCACTCTCTACCTCTTCTTCCTCTCGCTGCACCTCCTCCTCCCCGCGCGCACCCAGCAGCAGCTGCTGCCCTTACTCTCACTCTCAGCTAACTGGAAGAAGAAGGAAGAGACAGTGGAGTGGTGGTGAGGGAGAGGGAAGGGAGGAAGAGAGTATTTGAAGGCGTGGCGGGGTAGGGAAAGGTGTTTACAAGATGGGGAGGGAAGAGAGAGAAGAAAAGAGGGCGGCAGGTTCAGTCTGTGCGCGCATTGACATGGGCTTGTGCGTGTGTGTTAAGAAGTGTCGTTATAGTCACACTTGCAACGTCGATTTTAAAGTAAAGAAACGGAGGTGAGTCCAAGTGTCGGTCTCAGGGAGGCATGAAAATCGAATTTTGCTTATCACTTGTTGTCACTGAAAGTGCGGAGTTTTGCTTGAGAAAGGTGCGGTTTGAAAAGCGAGAGAGAGATTGAGAGAGAGAGGGAGAGATTAGGGTTAGAGTTGTTTCTTGCTTGATCATGCAACTTAAACAGGAATTAAAATAAACAACTGAACGAAAAGTACTTCATTAATCATGCAGCTTTAGTTCATAGCTTACAACATTAAATACATGCTCAAACAAAAGTAAAGGAAAGCTTAAAAGAAAGGAAGAGAGAGAGAGAGGAGGGAGAGCGGCGAGGCAACCACGGCGGTGGAGGAGGCTCCGTCGGTGGCTCGTCATCTCTAGCGATTACAAGAGGGCCTAAAGCTAGCTAGGAGAGGGCTAGAGTAGTTGCAAGGGAAGTGAATGCCTTGAATAAGTGGTTAGAGGGGGTTTTAAATAAGGTTAAGGGCTTTCTAAAAGAAGAAGGGGCTTTAGCGACGTCCGGGACGTCGCTAAAACCATTTCAAAAGTGTCAGTGAAGCCCTCCAGCCCGCCGGTCAACCGCTCACGTTGTTCTTCGTGCTCGATCCGCGGCTGCTGTGTGAGGACCATCCGATCGAAGAACAAACGGCTGAGATCTCCCCTTGGATGCATTCGAATCACGCCTCAGGTGCGCGTGTGCGCGAGCGTCGTCACCCGGCGTGCGCGCGCATGTGAGCGCTCGTGATCTGTGGGCACACCGCATGGCACGATCTCAGCCGCCCGCTGCTAATCGGACGACCCAATTTCACCGCATGCTTCCTTCGTCTTCAATTTACGTACCGCGATGCTCGAACCCGCGTCACGTGCGTGCGAGCGTGCACGCTAACCGTTGCGCCACACCCACGCTTTGTCGCGGTGACTGCGAGCGGGTGCGCGGTTCGCGGCCATCCGATCGAAGATTAACGGCCGAGATTTGATCTCAGTTGAAGGGAGAGTGGCGTGCAGTGGAGCAGGGGTGACGTGGCGCAACGAGGGTCGTTGATCACCAGATCAACGATCAAAACTTCTTGGGCCCATTGTAGGAGCTCCGAATGTCGAATTTGGCCAATCTTGAGTCCGTTGGACTTCGTTCGTCATTCTGAATCTATCTGTGCGGTTCGATTGCTCATCTGAGGCCTGCTTTGACAAGTACTTACACAAATGGCCATTAATACTGTTTTATAAGCAATCTTGGTACATGATGCATGCAATGCTCCCATTCTACTTATGTTGTGCCTTTTATTCTTAAGATGGGCCCTATTTAACAGAATTATCATCCCCTTGTGTAGTGTTATCACGCATGCATGCAGGCTCGCAATCGTACACCACAAAAATTAAATTCCAGACGTTTGGGAAGGCATCCAAATGTCTGACCAGACGTCTGGACCAACTCCCAGATGTCTTAAAAGTGTTTGATGTCGTAGGTCTTAACAACATAACAAACTCAAAGGAAGTTTCGTCCCCGAAACTTGCGCTAACTAGAGTGCGGAAAAGAACGATATATGCATAACAAACTGAAAGAGGACCGAAGCCGGTCCGAAAAGACTGCCCTCAAAGAGCTCCGGGTATCACTCCCACATCGCTGCCTCAGGCTCCCAGGTGGCCTCCTTGTACCACTGGCTCCTCCACAAAACCTTCGCCAGTGGTACTTGCTTCCGTCTCAGACTCTAGATGGCTCTGTCAAGAATCTGCACTGGCCGCTCAGGGTAGGTCTGGTCGTCACCCACCTCGACGTTCTCGTGGCTCAAGACGTGACTAGGATCGGTGACGTACTTCCTGAGGTTGGACACGTGGAACACATCGTGCACACCAGAAAGCTGGGGAGGAAGGGCAAGCCTGAAAGCAACGGGTCCAACCCGCTCCACGACCTCAAAGGGTTCCACGAATCTCAACGCGAGCTTCCCTCTCACCCCAAACCGTTGCAAGCCCTTCATGGGCGAAACGCGAAGGAAGACGTGGTCTCCAACCTCAAACTGTACCTCTCTGCATTTCCGATCTACATAGCTCTTCTGTCTGCTCCTAACAGCGCGGAGTCGCCTGTGGATCTGCTCGATCACCTCCTGACTCTGCCGGATCAGCCTGGGGCCAACATCCCACTTGGTCCCCACCTCAACCCAACTCAAGGATGCCATACACCTCCGTGCGTACAGAGCCTCGTAGGGTGCCATGCTGATGCTCGAGTGATAACTATTATTATATGCAAACTCTGTCAGGGGCAAGTGCTCCTCCCAAGAGCCCCTCCAGTCCAATACACAAGCACGTAGAAGGTCCTCAAGTGTCTGTATCGTGCGCTTAGATTGTCCGTCCGTCTGGGGGTGGTAAGCTGTACTGAACCTCAACCGTGTGCCCAAGGCCTGCTGAAACTCAGCCCAAAACTGGGATGTAGAATGGGTATCCCGGTCGGATACGATCTCCTGCAGAACTCCGTGTAGACGTACCACGTTGCGGATATACCTCTCTACCAATTGTGCTGGTCCCAAGGTGACTCGGATCAGCAAGAAATGCACCGTTTTCATCAATCTGTCAACGATCACCCAGACTGCGTCGTGTCTTCGCTGGGTAATGGGCAAGCCCACCACCAAGTCCATGGTGATGCTCTCCCACTTCCACTCAGGCACTGGAAGTGGCTGCAACGGCCCTGAAGGCCTCTAATGCTCGGTCTTCACCTGCTAACACACTAAACACTGCTGTACGAATTCACCTACATCCCGCTTCATTCCCCTCCACCAAAAATCGCGTCTCAAGTCATGGTACATCTTTGTGTTTCCGGGATGTATGGTGAATCTGAAACCGTGTGCCTCAATCAGGAGCTCTCTCAATAGCTCCTCGTCTCTGGGAATGCACAAACGTCCCCTCATGCGCAACACCTGGTCTGTAAAAGAGAACTCTCCAGGGTCACCTGACAGTACTTTGTCACGTAATGACTGTAAGTACGGGTCGGCCATCTGCCCTGTGATGATGCGGTCTATCAGCTCTGGCCTCGTCTGTCTTGTCACAGTCACTGCCCTACAGTGCCCCAATAACTCTAAGGGTCGCCAACGGCCCATCTCCTCCAAGAGGCTCCAACTCTACGCCTGTAAACTGGCCAAGTGGGCAGGCGCCTTCCAGCTCAAGGCATCAGCCACCACGTTGGCCTTTCCCGGGTGGTAGGAAATGTTGCAGTCATAGTCCTTCAGGAGCTCCAACCAACGTCTCTGTCTCATGTTGAGCTCCTTCTGATCAAACAGGTATCTAAGGCTCTTGTGATCTGTGAAAATCTCAAAGGTCTCACCGTACAAGTAGTGCCTCCAAGTCTTCAGCGCGAAGACGACAGCTGCCAGCTCCAGGTCGTGAGTAGGGTAGCTATGCTCATGGTGCTTTAGTTGCCGCGAAGCGTAAGCGACAACGTGACCCCTCTGCATGAGCACACCCCCTAACCCCTGCAAAGAGGCGTCCATGTACACAACGAACCCACCACTACTGTCTGGGATGGCGAGCACGGGAGCCGAAGTCAGCCTCTCCTTCAGCTCCTGAAAACACGCCTCACAGGAGTCTGTCCAAGTAAAGGGCACGTCCTTCCGGGTCAACTGTGTCATAGGATGTGCAATCTGCGAGAAGCTCCCGATAAATCGCCTGTAGTAGCCTACCAGTCCCAAGAAACTGCGAATCTCAGTAACCGTATGCGGTCTCTCCCACCTGAGCACTGCCTTGACCTTAGCTGGGTCCACAGCCAAGCCATCCCCGGAGATCACATGACCTAAGAAGGTTACCTCCCTCAACCAGAACTCGCACTTACTGTATTTGGCATACAGCCTACGTCGTCTCAGTGTGTCCAAAACCATTCGCAAGTGTTGTCCATGCTGTGTCTGATCTCGAGAATAGATGAGCACATCATCAATGAATACCACCACGAATTGGTCCAAGTACGGTCTAAACACCCGGTTCATCAAATCCATGAAGGCAGCGGGGGCATTGGTCAGCCCAAACGGCATGACCAGAAACTCGTAGTGTCTATATTGGGTGCGGAAAGCTGTCTTGGAGACGTCTGCCTCCTTAATCCTCAACTAGTGTTATCCAGACCTCAAGTCGATCTTGGAGAATATCGTGGCACCTCGTAGCTGGTCAAACAAGTCATCAATCCTCAGCAGCGGATACCTGTTTTTGATGGTGACCCTATTCAGCTGTCTGTAGTCCACACAAAGGCATAGGGTACCATCCTTCTTCTTTACTAACAATACCGGGCTCCCCAGGGAGACGCACTGGGCCTCACAAAGCCCTTCTCCAAAAGATCCTGCAACTGAGACTTGAGCTCTCGCAGCTCAAGGGGTGCCATCCTGTACGGTGCTGTGGAGATGGGGCTGGTCCCCGGTACCAATGAGATCTCAAACTTGATCTCACGCTCGGGCGATAGTCCTGGCAGCTCATCTGGGAACACGTCGGGGTACTCTCTGACCACCGGGATACTCTGGAAGTCTGCCACAGGGCTGGGCTCTGCCACCACACAAGCTAGGAAACCCTCACACCCCTAGCTCAAAAGTTTCGCCACCCGAAGTGAAGCCTCCGTCCATTGGCTACCCGTGGAACTTGAAAGAAGGCAACTCCAGTATGGAGAAGACGAACTTCCTCTCAAAGCAGTCCACCAAGGCGTGGTAAGCGGATAGCTAGTTCATCCCCAGAATTACGCCAAAGTCCTCCATCTATATCATAATCAGGTCAGCGGGAAGGCTGTGTCCCCCAACACTGACCTCACAACCTGTGTACACCTCCTTAGCTACAAACAGCTGACCACTCGGACCTTTGATTATGAATAGATCATCTAACAGCACACAGTCCTGTCCCAAACTAACCGCAAAACTGGCTGCAACGAACGAGTGCGTAGCGCCGGAATCGAAAAGCGTGTAAACAAGTCTGCTGGAAACTGAAACCATACTTGCCACCACTGATCTCAAAGCTCTGGCATCCTTATGTATCAGGGCGTTGATACGCCCCTCAGCCCTAGGTGCGGACGAAGCAGCCACACTCTGCGTCAGACAGGTAGCTACTTGCCGGTACCCTCCCCGTGATTGTTGTCCTCCTCCTTGCGCCTGGAACCTGCAACCTCCTGCTCGCCCTCCATTGCTCGGCGTGGGAAGCATCTGCTGACCTCCTACCCTAGACGGGCAGTCCCTCCTGATGTGGCCTGGCTGGACACACTGGTAGCAAAGGGGGACTCGACTCTCGCCCTCAGTGGGTCCCTGCTGTCGGCTGTGAGGGGGTCCAGTGCTGGCAGCTGGCCCTTGTCGGGGGCCCCCAAAGGCCACTGATGGCCCCGCAAAACGTGACGGCTCTCCTGCGGGTGCCACCTGTCTCCTCTCTCGTCGGCCCTGTGAGAAATCTGGCTGATAGGGCCTCTTCCGCCTGCTGTCAGTGTCTCGCGCGAATGGGTTGGTCTCTGCATATGTCATAGCTGCCTCCACCACCCTCGAGAACGTAGGCAGTTTCAAGGGTTTGACATACCCCCAAATCGTTGGTCGGAGCCCCTCGATGAACCTCCAAAGGCACTCCTCCTCAGTAGCCATGGCTGTCGCTGCGAAGAGAGACAGCTCTAGGAAACGCATACGGTACGCGCTCACGATCATCGTCCCCTGGCAGAGAGTGTGGAACTCCCGCCTCCTCTGGTCCTGCCACGTCTGGGGAAAGTACTGCTCGCAGAAGAGGGTGACGAACCGGTCCCAAGTCGGCTCTTCCCTCTCCTGACCCCTGACCTCCCTCCACCACCTGTGTGCCGCGCTCTCCAGCTGGTACGTGGAAAAGGCCATGCGACACTCCACAGGGGGGCGAAGGGTGTCAAAAATCTTCTCAATATACTCGAGCCAGTCCTCCGCCTCGGTCGGGTCCTCATCCCCCTTGAAGGAGGGGGCTTCAGCTTCCGGAACTGTCCAAAAAGCTCAAAGTGGCGCTAAAGTGGAGATGCTGGTGCACCTCCAGGTAAAGAAGCCTCGTGCTCGGAAGTGCTAGAGGAAGGTGGGGGCGGTGGAGGCCCATCCCCTCCCTGGCGTCCAGCGCCATGTCCGTCACGTGGTCCCATAGAGGAATCCCCCTCCGTAGCCCCAGGGAGAGACGCTCGTGGCGGCGGGTGGAACTCCTCTCGCACGATGTCCCGTATCAGCTGGGCGAGGTCCTGGGCCTGAATGCCCAGGAGCAGTGGCTGGTCCACTGAGGCGTTAACCTCAATGCGCCTGCCCCTCCGACCTCGTCCTCAGCCACGCCCGCGGCCAGCCTCGCTACCTCCTCGTTGAGGCATCTCCTGCAAGGAGACTCGAACACGGAACAGAAAAGACGTCAATACGAATCGGTATCTAATGGAGAAGTCTAAGAACAGATGTCAAAAGATACGTTGTGGTGGCTACTCTAGTTACAGGCACGTGAATTGGTTATCTTCCAGCCAGTTGGTTCACTTCTTGGGATGACCTTGCTCTAATACCATCTTGTTACGACCCGATTCCCGAATCCCTACGAGACACGAGAATCGGACCAACTCGACTGATCCCAAGACCCAGTTGTCCAACGAGAAAGTAACCAAAAGAGCAGTAAAATAAACCACATTCATCATGCATGTAACTAACAGAAACAAAAGTACAGCAGTAAAGAAAAGAACTACTACAGTACACACCACCACAATAGTAGAAAATTAAACAGGTACATAAACATAATGCTTACAATAAAAGAGTACAATTGTAACAGAAAACACTCACAACAATAGAAGAAACGGTACAGTAGGTACAACACAAGTAAAACTACTGGGCTCTACTAGGCCCACCACCCTCTACAGCCACAGGCTTTGGCTGCTCAACACCTGGTCCTGAAAAGGTGACAAAGGTGACACGTCAGCGAAATGCTGAGTAGAGTGGCAACCAACTAGCTAAGAAAAATGGTAAGGTAGACAAGTAGCTGTTATATTTTAATTTCTTTCTTTATTTTCCATTTACTCATTCTTGAATTATTCCTCAGATCTTTATCTTGATCTCGAATGTTCCTCGTGGGAACGATCTTGATTGCAGTCTTTCCGAAAAGTAGAAGTAGCACGTGGTGCTCTCCTGGCCGGGAGAGTCCCCCGTGGTGGTTCTACCCTTAGTCACCACCCCAAGGTCACTGACAGACGTAACGGTGACTACGGCACGTGCGATAAACGCACGGGTAGCTACCCCGCACTGGCACGCTGTCGGTCGTTTCCGTTAACGGGTGCGCCCCAAAGCACAGCACGGAACCAATATAGGGAAGAGCCCTCTCAGTAACAGGGGTCCAGCCCCTCCACAGTAACCAAATAGGGGTCTTGCCCCTCCACAGTCCGCGCACCCTCGCCTGACTACCCTGGTTTGCCCAGTGGGCCTAACAAGTTGGTGTAGGACGGCTAGCAGAACCCTGGGGCCCGTGGGGTGGCTAGCACTCTCCCTACACTAGTAGCTCTCCCCGGTACTGTGTACGCGAGAGCCAAAAGTCGGTACAAAGAGGCCAGACCTAACCCCGAGTCCCTGGAGCGGCTAGCTCCGCTCTGCACTAAACAGGGGGACAGTCGCTCTCCTTGGTACTCCGTACTCAAGGCCCAGCTCACTTCCCAATTCCATTCCATTTACCTTTCAGGCTCTCTACTCCTAATTCCCCGTAGGGTTCATGCTCATATTTCTCTAGCCAAGCCATTTTAAGTTTCATCAATCCAGTTTTATTCTCATATAGCCCGTGTTTCCAACATTTAATATACATTCATACAAGTAGCAGTTATCCAATTACAGGCAATTATCATTATTCTTTCTACTTTTCCAAGATTGCAAAATCATGTATTCACGACATTCGCTTCAGTGTTTTTGTTCCTAGGATTCATGCCATACCCTAGGATCTATCATTCAATCTAGTTTTCCAGTCCTAGGATTCATGCCATACCCTAGGATATATCATTCAATCTAGTTTTTCAGTCTTAGGATTCATGCCATACCCTAGGATCTATTATTTATCTTACAAGTGCATTAATGTTGGTAATTAATCAAGGGGAGCCACTCTAGCCGCAAAATCGGGAGTGATGGGGGCGTGATCGGCAGGTCCACGTGCCTCCGCAACCCCCAGATCCGCAATAGAACGAGGTCCTATCACAAGGATCAAACACAAGGAACTACTCAGAATAGGATATAAGTACTTTAAACAAGTAGATGAACTAATTTTGAGAAGAATGAAATTTTAAATGCGGAAATCGAACTTCGAACGGACCCTAAATGGGTCAAAAACAACTCTGCCCCAAATCAGACGTCTGGAACACCTTCCAGACATCTTAAACGATGGTTCAGATCATACCTCACTCCTGCGCTGTTCTTCAGACGTCCAGGATCCCGCTGAATCATCTGGAATTAGTTCTAGACATCTGGAGACTCTCTCCGTCGTCTGGTGCTATGCCAAGATGTCCGATCCGTGTAGGAGGGTGTGCCTTTGCGCATTCCTGAATGAAACCTGCACACATACGCAACCGTCCTTAACACGGCAATGAGGCAGAACCTCGGTGGAACGGCCTGAATGGCCGTACCCGTGAAAGGAAGAGGAAAAGAAATATTGTACCTTTCAGACGTCTGGATCTTCCTCCATATGTCTCTCGCGTCGTCTAGGCGTAGGTCCAGACATCTGATTCTGGGAAAATTTTCCAGAATCAGGGCCTCCTCGCCCTCCGCCTGCTACGCACGGCCGTGCCGTGCCGCGCTCGCCTGCTACCTGAGCTGCAGCAGCACCGGGGTAACCTCCCCAGCACCACGATCCCGCTGCGCGCCTGCCTACCAACCCTGGCTGCTCCGGCGAGCTCGCTCTCTCGCGCTCTTCCTCTTCTTCCTCTCGCTGCACCTCCTGCTCCCCGCGCACACCCAACAGCAGCTGCTGCCCTTGCTCTCTCACTCTCACGCTAACTGGAAGAAGGAGGAGATGGTGGAGTGGTGGTGAGGGAGAGGGGAGGAAGAGAGTATTTGAAGGCGTGGCAGGGTAGGGAAAGGTGTTTATAGGATGGGGAGGGAAGATAGAGAAGAAAAGAGGGCAGTGGGTTCAGTCTACGCGCTCATGCACGTAGACTCGCAATCGTATGCCGTAAGAATTAAATTCCAGATGTCTGGGAAGGCGTCCAGACGTCTGGACCAACTTCCAGACATCTTAAAAGTGTTTGATGTCGTTGGTCTTAACATTGAATATCCTCTATATATTTTATGGAGTACATTTGAGGCATATAACTGCCTTTACAACCCTTAAGACTCAAATTGAGGCCTTAGGTTTCACTTAAGCACATCCTTTTAGGCCTAAATTGTGCTTCACTTGCACATGAATAAAAATAATGTAAAAAAATCCAAAAAAATGAAATAAATGTGTCTCGAGTAGGATTAGGTTTATTTCTAAGTGCTCACCAAGTTTCAAGGCATCCTGAACCCCCGGCTTGGTAGAACATACCAGCTGACGGTTTAGTATCCCTTGAAATTTAATAAAAGAACTCAAAATCAAAAACACCAAAAATAAATTCATTCTTCTCATCTATTTCTTTTTCTCTCATCCCATACCTCTATAAAACTAACAAAACCCATAAAAATTAGAAAAACCTTAAAAATATGCAAAAACACAATGTATACTAGGTATATAATGTAAATATAAGCTATATACTAAGTTATATATGTATATACTATAAAATATGTATATAAACTGGATATATGACTTATATATATATATATATATATATTATAATGTAAAATAAGTATTTAAAGTAAACCAATATGTATATAACTTATTTGTATACTTATTTATTAATTTAATTAACTTATATGTACTATAATCTAAATAAATTAATAAACACCTACAAATAAACTTATTTATAGATAATACTGTACATATGTATTTATATATGTATAATGTACATTATAAAACCTGTAACCTAATTTAATTATATATATATAATAAATAATTTATTTATTAACTTATTAGCTAAGTTGTTAAATTAAATTAAAATAAATTAGTAAATTAAGTTATAACTGAACTAATTTATATTGTATATTCGTATTATAGTATTTTAAGTAATTTAAACTAATTTAACTATATTTATAACGTATTATACTATTTATACATAATTTAAATGTAAAACATACTGAAATCAATTATTTAAATGTATATAAATTAAAATAAAATGTGTAAGTTATAATAAAAATCTGGAATAAATAATTTATTATGTATATTAACTCTATAATAAGTCAATTTGACAATCAATTAACTAATTTATACTGTAATTAGTAAATTAAACCTTAATTTAACTTGTAAAAAGTGTAAGCTTTAGCCAATTTATTTATATAGTAAATATAAATATTTTTGTAAAAAAACTAAATAATTATGTAGCCCTATATAAAGGCTTTACGTACATATAATTTATTCAGAAAATGGAATTAATTATGACCTTCAAATCGAGGGTCAAAATCACCAAATTTGCACAATGTGCATTACCTGCAGCGCTTGTGAGGTGCTAGAATTAGTCCCACATCGTGGGATGTGGAGCTCTCGCTACCACATAAAAGGATTTTGTGATATGAGTAGTTCAATCGTCACGAGTGCTGGGTGCCGAAAATCCCTTATACCCTTCCCCTCTCTGAACATGAAATGAGCATATGATGAGATTATGGCATGAGATGATGATGTGGCATGGTGTGGGCTGGGAGCCATGTACTGAGCATGGGCCTGTGTGGGTCCAATATTGAGCATTAATCCAAAATTAATACGCATAATCTAAAGATTAGGGCACCTCTAGTAGAGGTCTAGTCCAACCCAATAGGATGCTGTGTATCCCTCGAAAAGGCTGCCTGCTAATTATAAACCTAATTTTTGTTAAAGATGAACAGTAATCACAGCATAAAAGAGAGGAAAAGGCATTAACAATGCTTAAGTGTTGAAAGAGGAGAGGAGCGGCTAAGTGTTGAAACTAAAAGAAGAGAAGAGAGTTGAGTCCCTGAGATAAGCTAAGTATAAGAGAAGAGAAAGATAGAGAAGAAGGAAGAAAGAGGCTAAAATTGGCTAAGTTCCTAATGCAAAGAAAAGAAAGAAGAGAAGAAATGCACTAAGTGTTAAGAGAACTTGTGTAGTATATGTAAATATATATATGTAAGAATATAGTATATGTATATAAATAAATAAGATATATATATAAGTAGTATACATTAGTAATATATGTATATAAATAGTTGAGCTCATATATATATATAATATCAGAGCTTTAGTGACAGATAAATATGTCACTGTAGATAAAATAAATATCAGTATAGATCCTATTTTTACCTTAGCTTATGTATATGATTTTTCCTAAGGTTTAGCGACACTTATATGTGTCACTGTACATACTTTATATGTTACAATAAGTGTTAATATGTTAACTTAAGTTAGTATAGTATACATTATTACTTATTATTGTACATATATCTAAGTATTATTAATATAAGATATAAATAGATAGTATAGAGTATTTATTTATAATTTTTTATGCTTGTTTGTAAATACATATTTGCAAGCATCGTAATTCATTCATTTGTATATAATTGATTCATTCTTTGATTATTTCATTCATTCATTATTGTACATAAAACCATTCTTTTTGGAATTAAAGAATCTTATTGGAATTAGAGAGTGATGTATATCAATAACTGCTTCCCAGTGAACGACTTGGAATAAACCAGTAAAAATTAAGTATATAAATAAAATTGACGTGACAATGGTTTGTATTTGTGACATATACTACAACAATGACCTCTTTTTAGTATGAATCGATAGTCAACGGTCAGTGGTCGTTAACGACATTCTGTCGTCCTGCCTTGTCACGAATTTCGAAGTCAAATTCTTATAAAAGCAAGATCCATCTGATAACTCTGCAATCAAACACCTATCGAAGGACACGAAATCTAGGTATGAGTACACAATGATACGAGACCCAAGGATGTAAGATCTGAATTTTTCCAATCTAAAGACTATCACTAGCAACTCTTTCTCAGTAACTATATAGTTCCTTTGTGCGTCATTTAATGTCTTGCTAGCGTAGTAAATCACTACGGGAGTCTTTTCGATTTTCTGTCCTAATACAGCTCCTACTGCGTAATCAGATGCGTTGCACATGATTTCAAATGGTAGATTCCAATCAAGAGATTGCAGAATAGGAGCATGTGTAACTCTGTCTCTCAATGTGTAGAATGCAGATATACACTCCTCATTCATCTAAAAATTGTGTCTTTCATGAGGAGACTTGTGAGTGGTTGGGCAATCTTCAAAAAATCAAGTATCAATATTCTGTAAATTAAATCCAACATGCTCGAGAAACGATCAGATGCCCTTGACTGAGTTGGGAATTGGTAGATTTGAGATTTGATTGATCTTGGCTTGGTCTACTTGGATACCTTGCTCAGATATGAGATGGCCAAGTACAATGCCCTCTGGAACCATAAAATGGCTCTTCTCCCAATTGAGTACAAAATTCACTTCAATGCAGTGCTTTATGATCTTCAACAGATTTTCAAGATAGATATCGAATGTCTCCCCGAAGACAGAAAAATCATCCATGAATACCTCCATATATTCATCTACCATCTCAGAAAAGATGGCTACCATGCACCTCTGAAAATTCACGGGTGCATTGCAAAGCCCAAATGGCATCCTTCGGAAAGCAAAGGTTCCAAAGGGGAAAGTGAATGTCATTTTCTATTGATCTTTGGGTTAGATCGCAACCTAATTGTATCCGAAGTAACCATCGAGAAAGTAGAACTTATTACCAGTGAGTTTTTCAAGGATTTGATCAATGAATGGAAAGGGAAATTGACCCTTCTTTGTAACCGTGTTGAGTTTGCGATAGTTGATGCAAACCCACCACGAATTCACAATTGGTGTGGGAATGGTTTCTCCAGATTCGGTCTTGATTATAGTGAGTCTTGCCTCTTCAGGCACCACTTGAATTGGACTCACCCAAGGGCTATCAGATATCAGATATACAATGTCAGCGAATAGCCATTTAATTATCTCTTTCTTGACGTCCTGTTTAAGATTCGAATTTAGTCGCCGCTGTGCTTCACGGGAAGGTCGTGCCCCATCTTCAATATAGATTTGGTGTGTACAGTAATTGGGGCTAATCCTAGTGAGATCTTGTAAAGTCCATCTGATTGCCTTCTTATGATCTCGCAAAACCGCGATCAATATCAATTCTTGTTTTCTAGAAAGATGTGAATTGATGATTATAGGATTGGTTTGATCGGGTTCGAGGTAGACATATTTAAGTGTGTTAGGAAATGGTTTCAGCTCTATCTTGGGTGTAGATCAACAACAGGATTTTTGGCAAGATTGTGTATTGCAAAGAGGTGTAAAGATGAGTCTAGTGATTCAACCTCTGGATCGAGTAGTGATTCAGATAGTAGGATTTCGTCTTGAGGGTAAAAGGTATCAAAAGAAGGGTCTTCTAGTTCTTAGGAACTAGGCTCATCCTTAAGAACAGAAATTCATTTAATCTCCTCAATCCACTTGCAATTTAATCCTTGAGAAGCTTCAAATATATCTAGTTTAAGTTTCTCGCCAAATTTGAGTTCTATCTTTCCAGACTCGCAATCTATATTGGCCTTTGCAATGGCAAAAAAGGGTCTTCCTAAAATAATTAAGGTGTCTCGAACTTGTTTAAGGACTTCCATATCTAAGACAATAAAGTCTATAGGGAAATAGAAATCCTAAACTCTAATGATGACATCTTCTAATACTCCCCTAGGTGACTTAATGGAACTATCTGTTAATTGTGAAGTCACATCAGAAGGTTTAAGTGATTTAATATCAAAGTACTCGATTAGGGAAGTAGGAATCAAATTAATAGAAGCTCCTAAATCTAAAAGAGCTCTATCAAAGTGTTGGTCCCCAATAATGCATGAAATCAAAGGAGAACTTGGCTCTTTCTTCTTTAAAGGAAGCATACCCGAGATGATCGAGCTAACTTGCTCAAAAAGTACTATAGTGCTTCCCTTTCTCGGCCTATGCTTTGGAGTACATAAGTCTTTTAGAAATCTCACGTAAGTTTGAATGTGTTTGATAGCATCTAGGAGTGGGATGTCAATGTGAACCTGCTCAAAAACGTTAATCAAATCCTCATCAATTGTGACAGGTTTCTTCTGTTTCCTAGATTTCTTACTCGATGCTTTTGGGAATGGGACTTGGATATCTTGTTTTACTGAGAGGTTACCCTGATCAAGGGAATCAACGGGAATAGCGGGATCAGGTGAATCACCTCTTACAGGTGTAGAAACAGGAGTTGCTCTAGATGTACTAGGGTCTTGGGTTTGTAAACATGGATCTACTGGGCCCCTGATGGAAGTCCCTCGGTGGGTTGCAACAGAATTAATACCCGCATGTGATGAAGAAGCGGGAAAAGATGTAGATTCTTGATTCTAGAAAAATGGATTTAGCAACAAAGATTGATTCATTTGATTTGGAAGTGACTATTGCTGATTCAAATACTCGTAATCGGGAGATGTTGAGGGTGGATTTTGATTCTAATTTAGGGGAATTTGATTCACAAAATGTGCTTGTCCCTAAGTTGAATGACGACCTCCTGGGTGGTACCTAAGGTTTTGGATGTTCCTAGGGTTTGGAACTAGCTGGGATGGAGGACCCCTAGCTAACAAGATTCAGCTAACTACGTGATTTAGCCCTGTAGATCAGCCAGTTCTACCGGACATTACCGTTAGACCTCAATGAGTGACCTTAGTGAGAGCCCAGTTCTGTCAAACATTGCCGTTGGACCTTAATGAGAGCCTCAGGATTTTGATGCTGGCTTACAATTACAACTCTCAAAATCTGATTGAGCTGCGAATCCCTATTCGGCCTCGAGTAGCTCTGCATACTCGCATGAATGGGCCTCACGTGTTGTTGCTGAAATGACAACATAGGTGGGTTTTGACGGATCTGATTTAGATATTGTGGTCTTTGGGAATGATTAGACCAAGAGAAGTTAGGGTGGTTGCAAATGCGCGAAATTGTGTTTTAAGAATAATGCGTCGTAGTATAGCCAATAAAGCGTGAAAACAGATATAATTTATAACTCGAAAGAACGTCAAGAAAGTCCGAGATCATTTACTGGGGGCAAGTATTGCAATTAATCTCAAAATCACAATTTAAGCACAAGATAGCAATATTTAATGAGAAATCCAAGCAATAATGATGTATATATAAGAGCAAATGTTAATGATGCAAAAAGATTAGGGTAAAATGGTGATTTGAATCACCAATTATCCTAATTACAATAATAGCAAATGTATCAATCAAGTTAATCCATGCAAGCCAAGTGCACCGTGCATTATCAGACAGATCAAACGATGGAGCTTCTAATCAGACAACTTAAACTCTTCTTTGCTACAGTGCATAAGCACTGTTCTCTTGTTCTCCTTTGGCTTTTCTTCTTCTTCTCTTTCTCTTAGCTTCTTTTCTTTCTCTCCTTCTTCGCACAAGGCACAGCACAGAGGCAAGGATGCTTCTCAACGACTAAGTGTTGAGAAAGGGTCAGCCGAAGCAAAACCCCTGCGTACTCTCTTTTCCTTTCCTTCTCTTCCCTCTCAAACACCCGTGGTTAACCAGGTAATCGGGTAGGTACAGTAACTGGATCTAGGGACCAGGCTTGCAGGCATGCGGTCGCAAGCGAGGAGTACGCTAGGCGGGTATGCGGGTGAGGGTGCGCTGAGTGCGTGAAGGGGACCCGACCCTTGTGTTCTTGGGCACGGAGGTAGAGTGAGGAATTCCTCTTATGTGCATGCAAAGCTTCTGATATTCACGATGCGGGACTATCCGTCCCTCTTCTAAGGCAGCGTAGCAATAGCTGGTGAAGCTTCCAATTGGCATCGAGGGTGAGCTCATGGCGTGGAATTGTGAGCCTGGGAGGATGCCTAGAGGAAATCCGCGAGTCCTGAGGATGAGACCTGGAGCGGATGAAGCCAGAGGACTAAAGGCGTGGTCGGAGAAGACAATGCAGCAATGGAGCTCCGGTGGACTACCTAAAAACACGAGAATGGCCTCATGGCCACGTCAAATATGCTCAGGAGCTTCGTGCGAATGCGGTGAAGGTGAAGGTGGCAATGGCGTGCAATGAGAGTGCATGTGTGAGGGTGGAAAAGGTGGAGAGGGTCGGAGTATGTGAAGGTGTTCGGTGGCGTAGTAGGGATATCAATAGTCCTTAGTGAGTGAGGGTTTTTTATTGTGGGGATGAGGTAGAGGTGTGGAGCATGACAGCGACGAGTTTGGGCGTGTCTGGAGGCCACTAGGGCTCGCCGGAGGTACGCTGGTGAGGGAGAAGATGAAGCTGCTGATGGGAACACCATCATGAGCCATAACTAGCTAATTTTATCTGATTAAGTCATTAAATGCTCCTACATAACCGCCATACAACCCTAATTCATTGCATAATCATTCTGAGAGAAAGATAAGAAAATAGGGTTAAAATTACAATTTTACCATCATATCATGAATGTAGTACAATCATGGGTTTTTATTAGGGGTTATTTAAGGGTCAAATGGCCTTAAATGTTCAACAAGTGGGTTAATACCGATAGAAATGGGTTTTTACGCATTTCAGGAATTAAATGACATCTGAAATCCTAAAAACAGACCCGCTTAATTAACTGAGGTTCTGGCCAAGATAAAATTCACCTAAATTTTCTAAAATTCATATAAAAATATTCTCTAGGGTTTGGTACTTTCAATTTGACCATCAGAACCCATCTTGACCCAAAATAGAGTTCTAGACAAACATTTGCCCTAATTTAGATTTTTGCATAAATTACCCAATCAAACTTAGTAAAAATCAAAATCCAACTTCACCATTAGATTCCTTGGGTCCAAATTAGGTTTATACCAAAATTTAGGCCCAATCTAAGATCATCTTGATCAATTTTGCATTTTGGTCCAATCGGACTCTTTTTATCTCATTCATATCCTTAACTTTTGAATATCTTACAAATAGCCCCCCAACTTCTTTGTCTTCTTCACAAAAAGGTCCCTACACCATGAATCCTACTCCTGCAACTCCGACGACCTTTGATTGAAGAGAACTCCTCTAATTAATCAATCCCTTCCAAAATTGGAAAGGAGATTCCTTGAGGAGTCCTCTTTCTATTGAATTCGTCCATGACCCTAAAACTTTTCCAATCTCTCATGAGAACGCATGAGAGATTAGGGTATCTTGGAATTTCTTTCTACGACGACATTTCAAGCTTGGGAAGCTTACTTCCCAAGCTCAAAACTCCCTCCAAAGACCTATAAAAGGACCTCCAGATCAGACCGAACTTCTCAAGCTTGATTCCAGCCGTGAAATCCCTTCCTTCCTCTCTTCGCTCCTGCCGGAAAGCTCCATAAGCTCTGGCGATTCCTCCTGACCTCCTTCATCGTTCGTCTACAATACCAGTGGCTGAATTCCCTTCCTTTCTCTTGTCCGCTCTTGGTCGTACCAGCAGGAGCCTCCATCCCGTCGACGTCACCGTTCCTACCCTTATTGGAGCATCTTCTTCCCCTACGTTGGCTTACCAATGCCGATGCCGTTCTCCCCCTTTCGTCCGTTTAGATTAGGTTAGATTAGTTAGTTTAGGTTCCTAGTTTAGTTTCCTACCCAAAAAAGCCAAAAATAACCCTCGACGTCGCCGCTCATCCCCATCTTCTCCGTCTCCGACCGCTCCTCCGGCGAGGCGGTTCCACTGCTACACAACTCCATCCGCCTCGCCGACCACCTCATAACCTTCGCCTCATCCTCCCGTACAAAAGCCCTCTCCTTATCTCTCCATTCACACACCCAACACTTCCACCGAACAAACCCATCATCGATTACCTTCCCCGACTCCGACCGACCACCACACACCTCCACAAGCCACGAAAACACCACCAATGCACTCCATGCCCTACAGTGAAGCTCCTGAGCTTGTTTAATTGGGCCACAAGGCCATGTTTATGTTTTCAGGTATTCGCCCTTGTCGCCATTAACAGCGCTCCTTCGAGGAGCTTGAAGAAGGTCTCTTGTTGCCGCGAGTCCCAGGCAACATCCCCAGGCTATGCGGAAGACTTCTAAGCACACGCCCAGGTGGTCAATTGGGCGCCACACCACCTGCTGCAGTTTCAATTGGAGAGACCTTCACCTGTAGCTGTACGCAGAAGAAGCTCGTTGGGATAGTCCCACATCGAGCGCTGATGGCCGTGTTGTAATGCATATATTAATTTTATGCTAAGGGCTTATCGCCTCAACTAGCACAAAGGGGGTAAGGTCCCGCACGCCCGTCACATGCGCCTCGCCCATGACACTGCTCACACAGGTCTTGCACTGATCTGATTACCCACCTAAACCTAAGCGCTCCTCGCTCACCACCCACACCAGTGAACCTGGTCCTGGGTGCGCATGTGTCCATTTACCCGACTACCCTGACTGTGGCCCTAGGAGGGCAGAACTTAAGAAGAAGAGAGAAAGAAAGAGAGTGTAGGGAAGGGGGGTTTTGCTCTCTATGACACTTAGCCAAATCTGAGAGTACCTCCCTTGTGCGTGAGAAGAGGAGAAGAGGTTAAATCAGGCAGAAAAAGGAGGACTTGAGAAGATAGAAGGAAGGAGAAGAGCAGAAGCAGAAGGAGAGAAAGAAGAGGAAGAAGAAGAATAGTGCTTCCCTAGCACTGTAGCATTTGTTGGTTAAGCCGTCTAGTCATCAAACCCGACGTCTAATTTGAGGCTTAATACTGTGAAAGCTTGATTTAAAATTACTGTTGGGATATTTAAATTGGTTGAATGCTTGAGATATATATGCTTAGAGAGTAATTGTTGATTTAAATCGTCATTGTTTTAGCTTCTCTACTTTTTTATTGCCTCAAGATACATGAGAATTCATTGAATATTTAATATGACATATTAATATTTATTAAATATCATTATTTGGTTTATATTCCTGTGCTCAGTTACATATTATTTGAGCTTAGTGTGTGAATTCCTATTTGCTCACAGTGTTCAACCTCAGACTTTCATTCGAGTAATAAATTCTATTTGTTTTTCACGCCGATTCAACCTATACTACACGCATTGATTTTAAAACTCGTTTCAGAGTGACTAACAGTCACAGAGGGTGAAATTGTGGTCGAAATGGAGTATTGAAGGTGCGGTTGTGAAGTAAAGAGGCTAGAGGACCTATCTATGTGGTTAATGGACGATGGGGGAGAGACGATGCCGGTTGTGGTGTGGCCGGCGCTGAAGACGAAGGTTGCTCCAGTGGGGTAGGACGGCGAGGAAGACGGAGGTAGAGGCATCCGCTGGTATGGCACGACGCGGAAGGAGAGGAAGAGGAATCAGCTACAGGTATTACGAGACGGACGGGTGAGGAATGAGGTCAGAGTTGGTCACCAGAGCTCGTGGAGCCTTTCGACCAGAGAGGAGGGAAGAAGGAGGGGTAATTCCAGTCGAAATCGAGCTTGGGGAGAACGGTGAGGCGTCAGGGATCTTTATATAGGCTTTAGAGGTCCGTTAGAGCTTGGAAACCAAGCTTTTCAAGCTTGGAAAGTTCACTCAAGGAGGAAACCCATTCTTTTAATTGATTTGCATTAGCTTTTAGGAAGGAAACGGAGCCCAAGATGCGGTTCAGATTGTAGGAGATCTTCTTAGGAGTCTTCTAATTTTAGAAGGGATTGAGCGAGAAATTAGGGAGATCTTCCTGATTGAAGATCATCGGCGAAGTAGGTTTAGGAGTTCTGCATTCATGGAGGCAGTGGGGACCTTTTGGCGAAGAAGACAACAAAGTTAGGGCCTTTTTGTGAGAATTTCAAAAGCTGAGGGGCTATTTGCAAGAAAAAGAGTTAAATTAGGATTGAAATGCAAACTAAGTCAAAATGATCTCAGATTGGTCCCAAATTCTGATACAAACCTAATTTGGACCCAAGAAATCTAATGGTGAATTTGGATTTTGATTTTGACCTAGTTTGATTGGGTAATTTATGTAAAAAAGCTAAATTAGGGTAATAGTCTATCTATGACTCTATTTTGGTCAAAATGGATTCTGATGGTCAATTCAAGGATGCCAAACTATAGAAAATATTTTTCTATAAATTTTAGAGGGTTTAGGTAAATTTTATCCTAACCAGAACCTCAGTAGATTAAGTGGGTCTATTTTTAGGGTTTCAGATGTCATTTAATTCTTGAAATGCGTGAAAACCTGCTTCTATCTACATGGACCCCCTTACTAGACTTAAATGCATATGTGACCTTTATTAAACCCCTATAAAACTCCGTGGTTATTCTGTATTTGTGGATTATTGATAAAATTACAAAAATAACCCTATCTTCTTTTCTTCTCAAAACAACATAAACTGCCCAAGAGACATTCTGATTGATAAATAGGAGCTTTTGTTGACTTTCTCAAACCAAATTGACCTAATTATGACTTATGATGGTGTTCCCATCAATGGTTTCGCCATCCAGGGTTATAGGTGTTAGAATATGGGTTTGATCTTGTGTTACATTCCTGAATGGCATGTAAATCATTAGGATATGGCGTGTTTTCTACAAATGTAGGAAGTGAGGGAAGAGGTGGGAATGATCGAACAAAGGTCCCTCCTTGGGTAGGTGAATGAGTAGGGAGAAAACACAAGGAAGAAGGATCTCTCGAACCCAGATTATTCACAAATTCCTTCTGAGTGGGAATTTGTGAAACAGGGAAACGTACAGGATTCTGCATAGCGAGCAAAGGTGTAAGAGTCTTCATTGTGAATCGAACCTCGTCGAGATGCTTTACTATAATGTCGACTTTGACTAGTTTCTCATCTATAATCTCTAAATCCCTTGAACTGGACAGACCTGTGATCTCATGGGTGCCCTTCAAATTCACGCTTCCTCTGCTAAACTGCGTCATGGAGGCAGAATTGATGGAGTTCTCTGCCATTCCCTCAAAGAGTTCATGAGCAGATTCCTCATCCTAGTTCAGAAAGTTGTCCCCACATGAAGGTTCCATGAGATTTCGCAGATTCTCTTGTAATATGTAGTAGAATATGTGCATAAGTTGCCAACGTGGGATGTCTTGGTGTGGGAATTTTCTAAGTAGATCGTGGAATCGTTCCCATGATTCGTGTATAGGTTCTCCTTGATTTTGGGTAAAAGTTGTAATGGATCGCCTAAGTGCATTCGCGCAACCTATAGGAAAGAATTTCTTCAGAAGAGCATATTTGAGTTCAGCCAAAGATGAGATAGGTCGTGCTATGGTGCGATACCAATAGGAAACTTTGTCTTTGAGGCTAAAGGAGAACATTTTCATAAGTAGGATTTCCAAATTCTGATTTTGAGGACTAAGAGTTTGAGATAGTTTTTGAGATCTTTATGTGTTGAAACAGATCCTCGGATGTGTGACTGTGAAAGTGTGGGATTAGACTAATGATGTTTGGCTTTAATTCTGGGTCATTTTCCCCAACGGGAATCCTAACATTAGGCTCTACCTGGGTATTGGATGGATTATAGTAATCACGAAGTAGAGGCCTAGGTAGAGGACGAGGAGGAGGATCAGGACCTGCCTCAGGTCAACGAGCCTAAAGGTTTTGAAAAGCAACCGTCAACAGATTGATTTGACAGTTCTGCTTGAGCATTTCTAGATTCTGGCTCAAAAGTGCTTCATCACTATCAAAAGGCAGCATCTCTTAGCCAGAAGAAGCAGGGATCTCGGGATTCTGGTTCTACGGTTGATCCATGGAATCAAATGCAAAAAATACGAAGAAAATAATGGGAAAATTGGTTGCTCAGATACAACCGGTCTAGGTAGATTTGTCAAAGGAGGGATGAGGGGCGGTCTCAGCGATCGCCTCCCGTTCATAAACTAAGGAAATGTGCAAAGGCACACTCACACCATTACGATAAAACATTGCCAAGAAAAACCCGAAAATAGCACGAAAAGAGGGTTTTCTTCTTTTCAAACGAAAAGAAGACCTAGAATACGTGTAAAATATGCGAAGACGCAATCAAGTAGTATATCAATACAAATACGTGTCCTGCACATATCTACGATGTGCGTATCCTACAAGCTCGAAGGTCTAAGGTCTAGGATCGAGATCGCTTGCTACAGGCTACCTAGGGCTCCAGCTCTAGTAGTGAGACAGGCTTATTAATCTTCGACCAAAGCCCTAAGAGGTGCAAAGAAGAGATGTAGAAAATATAGACTCATGTAACTTTAGGTGAATGCATTATGTGCGCAATAGCATGCAACAGGCAATAGCGATAAAAACCCACATATAATTTTGCAATCAGAGTATATGTCACGAGTTTTATGAAGTCTTCTTTTTAGTTAATACTTTACAAATGATAGAAAGAAGTAACAAGTGTTCACTTTTTATGTCTTTTTAATCAAATATGTGGTCTTGCTTATTAATCCAAAGACAAGGATCCATGTGGGTTTCTGCGAATCTGTCTCTGCGAATGAGAGTTTGAAATCCCGAGTAAGTACGAGAACTAGCAGGTATATGCACTCCTAAGAGTGTATGTAAGCTGCTGCTAGTTAGGAAGTATGTATTTTTGTATTTTTTTATATCTCTAACATAAATGCAACAAGCAAACATAACTAGAGACTAAGGAAAAGAAGTATCTCACAGCAGGTATATATAATGAATACACGAGAAAATTGCGAAACAAAAACTCGCCTTCTTGAGAATACCTGTGAAGATATCCTTGAAAGAAGACAAAAACAAAGCAAAAACTAGTTAGAAATGAAATATGTACAATGCAAATAATTAAAATGATAATGGCGAATATAATTGCAAGTTACCTCCCCAGCAATGGTGTTATTAAAATGTTGCATTCAATTGTCAACATAGTTAATTAAGGTTATTAGGCTTAATTAATCGCGTAAAGAAAAGACTTAGGTTAACATGATTGGTCAAATTTGTCGTCTTTAATCATAGTATAGGATAAAGCTAACCTATATTTTAAATTTAAATTCATTTAACTGGTTGAGCCAAGGTCATTCACTGAGAGGCATTTAAACATAATCAATTCACCATTTTTATTCTAAGTTAACAATTAACTAATTACTATGTTAATTAAATCTATAATTACAATACAAGTTAAGCTCATGAACAATTGCATAATATTGAACTTGAAAACTTGGCAATTATTCCATTGAAAGAATGAAGTGTACATGAAAGATTTACAACGAATAGAAGAAGAAATGTTTACAATTATTACAGCAAATGTGTACAAAAGATAAAAACATAAAAAGAAAATTACATTATAAAACAAATGCCTCTATTACAACATAGTTCAAACACTTACCATCCATTTCTCTCAACTCTCAGCCTTATATCTCTTGTCTCTCTTTCTAAACCTTAACTCTTAGTCTTCAGCCTTCATTTCCTTTGCATTCGACATCTCTCTTATTTCTCAAACTTCTCAAACACTTAGTGAAATTTAAGCCTTTAAACCCTCTCTTCTCTCACACATAACCAAAAATTAGTTTAGTGGGCAGACTGAGTTTTTTCGTGGAATCTACAGTCCATCTCTAGACCGGATCGACCACTACTCAAACCCAGTCCTAGTTTTATTTAATTGTGGATTTTAGTGCATTATTGGGCCCAAATCAGGACATATCCAGCCCACATTCACACCCGTGCCCACCCAAGCCCACACACATGCACGTATGCACACACATACACAAACCAAATCAGATGCCCAAGATGTGCCCTGCGCTGACGACCAACGAGACACTGTGCGTGTTTAGTTTTATTTGCAAGTAAACGCTCACTCCTTTACAATGTGGTGCTAACCTCAACCACTCCCCTTCTGACACTTGTCGTCATCACCACAACTTCGAACATCAATTTCAAGCAACTCAGATCATCATTTGTTGTGAACTAAAGCTCGATCTAGAGCTCTAAGACTCCTCTACTCAATTTTACCATCAATTTGATAATTGGATCAAAAGTGATCCAAGAAATCAGTGGATGAACATGGGGCCTTCACCATGTATTCTACTGCACTACAAATAAGGGAATCAGGTCTTTTGACCTACAGATTAGGTTAATACTCTCAATTGAGAGTTCAATTAGATACAGGAGAGCATTCTACACTTAAAGAAGTAGAAGAAGAGGGTCTGAAAACTCGGGAAGCTCACGGAGCTTCTCATATCTCAAGTTAAATGTTTAGAGCACTGATTTCAGTGTTGAAATAGCCCAATAGATAGTTTAGATCATCTAGATTCAATCTAGTTTGATTCATAAGATTATAAATGACTATTCTAAGAAGGATTGGGCTTCAAATCTCAACAAGAAGCTAAAAAATGCATGAGTCTCAAACTAACCCAACACATATAGAAGTTGAAATCAATAATAAATCTCAATAGAACTCATTAAAATTTATTCCAAAGTCTTCGCAAATGTCTTAGAAGCTCAACTAACCTTATAAACCAAGGATTCATGCTTTAAAGCCTTGAACTGATCTCAAAGTTGACCTATAGAGCTAAAAATTTGACTTTGAGATTCACAGCTTATCAGATCCAACGAATGACCCAATCTAACTAAAATCATCTTAAGGAATCTACTGCACCCTTCAAAATTTTATTGTGATGGCTCTAGAGCGAACTCCAAGCTCATCACCGGAGCTTGACCAATGGGTTGTTTGTCATAACAAACTAGAGTTTGTTAGACCCAAATGAGACATTGACTAGAATCTACATATTCTATTCTTGCTTTAGAACCTAAATTCAGAGTTTAAACATTAATGGTTGCGTCTCTCTAACTCCGTCGAAGTTGGAGAAGACGAAAGTCTTTCTAAGCATCTAATCATCCAAAAATTTGACTTTGAGATTCACAGCTTATCAGATCCAACGAATGACCCAATCTGACTAAAATCATCTTAAGGAATCTACTTCACCCTTCAAATTTTATTGTGATGGCTCTAGAGTGAACTCCAAGCTCATCGCCGAAGCTTGACCGATGGGTTGTTTGTCATAACAAACTAGAGTTTGTTAGACCCAAATGAGACATTGACTAGAATCTACATATCCTATTCTTGCTTTAGAACCTAAATTCAGAGTCTAAACATTAATGGTTGCATCTCTCTAACTCCACCGGAGTAGGAGAAGACGAAAGTCATTCTAAGCATCCAATCATCCAAACATAAATTCAACGAGTGAATTTTAATCCTCTGATCATTATAAGTCAATCTGGAGCTCTATGGGAAGTTTCGAAGTTTGAGGTTCATGATTCAACTCGCCAGAGCTTGCCGTAGCTCTGGTAGGCAGCGTTTAAGAATGCTAGAGATGAAATTCTCCATGAAACTCTACAAGAAAGACATCAAAAGGTTCCTGAGGATACAAAGAACCTTAAGAACTCAACAATTAACGCAATTGATGATGAAGCATATGAATGAGTCAAGAAACATAGTAAAAACACATCTTGAGTTCAAGCAAACTCAAGATATGCCCTCTCACTCAATTGAGTGAGGGGAAATACTTATATGAGCAAGGCGAAGGTGAACGTGTGACTAATTAGGTGTATAAACTCCTTCTGAGCCACCACAGACAGCAAGCTCAAAAGGTTAAGGTGGAATTGGGCGTTTCTTATTTAATTAAGTATTTATCTAATTAAGAGGTGGAATGGGGCCCCTGTGTGATGAAGCTGTGATGTAGGGCCCCAATTGGAGGTGCCTTAGGTCGGAGACCTTCTCTATAGACAGTGGAGGTACTCCAATGAATGTGATGGAATTAGGCGATTAGGTGATTAATCAAATGTGTGAGAAGGTGGAATGGAGTCGCGGAAAGGTGAGGAGTGTGAACATGTGATTGGAATCATGAAATGAAGTCCAGCGAGGTCGGAACTAACCTCGTGAGAGACAGAGATGACAACAAAAGATTCAAATTACTTACACCTACTCCTACGATTACACACCTAATTAAAAGCTAAATCTACACCTAAGATGTTAGACTACTTACCTGACGAAGGAGGTGAGGGATCTCACCATTGGCAGGGAGAGAATTGGATTGAGATCTAAAATTGGTGACAGAAGAAACTCTGGTCGATCGAAGCGGGAGATTCCAAAGCCGTGGCACACTCCAACGCTGATGGCAAGGCGAAGGAGAGGAAGAGGGGATGAGAGAGGTAGCGCTCCTTGGCGATAGCGCTTGAGAACGGTGGTGAGAAGACGTCAGAGCTAGGAAGAAGACCTATGAGCAACTGCGGTAGGAGAAGGGAGTAGGGGGTCGCTTACCGAGATCGAAGGTGGTGTGGGGTATTTATAGGTGGAGAGCAAGGTGAGCAGGAAGGTATCTGGACGTGATTGCATCCAGGTACGTTGGAATCAAGAGGTTCTTGTCCGGCGACAGTGAGTTTGCTGTGTCAGAGTTAATTAGGATAGGAGGAATCCATGCCGTTAGATTTCAAGAAGATGGTGATCCTAAGCTAAACGGCAACGGCGGTGAGCATTGGACGTGAGATTAAAGGTGATCGAGAGCTGTGAACACTAGCATCTCTAAGCTGTTCAAGATGAAGAAGAGGAAGAAGACAATGTACACATAGGGGTATTTCTGCAAATATAAAAGGAATTAAATGAAAAGAGGACTCATCTAAAATGAAAGTTAAGGGTAGAAACGTAAACAACGAATTTTAAGGCTTATTTAAATTTATTTCTTTTTCAACTTTTTATATATTATTATAAATAAGGTAAATAATGTATTTTTTCCTTGATATTACATTTTTACCCTTTTTAGCTATATTTATTTAAATGATAATATTAAGTTAATTACATACTTAGGTTATTAAATTCATTTAAGTTAAATTAAATACTTCATATGTAGCTAATCATTACTGATTGAGTTTAAATTATTAATTAAACTTATATTAATATTAATTGGACCTTAATTATATATATTTAACTTATTTTGCATGTCCTTACTATTTAACCCCTATGTTATAATTAACCCTTTAATGGATGTATTCTTAGTTAATTAATTAGGTAAACTAGCTAATTTGTGTTAATTAGGAGACATGATGTGTCTCTTATCAGCAACGAACCTGTTACCTTTGTGGCAAGTATTCTTTTTCTTGTGAATAATGCAATCAACTGGCCATTAATTCAGTTATCATTGTGTAGTCTGCAATTGGGAAAATTTGCTTAATTAATTATTTGAATTGATGGCCTGTGTTTTTTTTTTCATAACCTGTGTTCATTGTCAGCTTGCTATGATGTCTTCTTTATCTGTTGTTCGTGGTACCTGATCATTGTTGTTCTTTCTTGATGGTTTATATATTGTTTGCTTATTTCTATCATTACTATAATGTCAGTTACAAAGTAATTTGTAATGATCTATTTTCTACTTTACATTTCATTGTAAGGTCCTTGGTGGTTGTTGGTGGTGTTTTGATGGTTTATATACCATTTCCTTCTTTCTATCATTATTTTGATATAATTTATTTCATACCTTTGTATGTTGCACTATGCGGGGATGGATGGAGTTCATTTCTTGGATTTCAGGTTCTAATTATCATACATGGCTATGCAATCTGGTATGAAAATGACAATTCCCTCTTCAAATTATAATATTCTCGATAGATGTAAAATATTCAGTTTCCTTGAAATTACGTACAACATTAATGAAACTAGAATTGTAAACAATGCTAGACAAAAATTATAAATACTATGCAACAAAAGGATAAGTGAAGGCAACTTGACTTAAAGGAAATTGTTTACACAAAACCTATAGAGGAATGCTTCTACTCTACTTGAAAATACAAGAAAAGAAAAACACAAATCCTCTAGATAAAATGGTGAAGAAGAGGGGTTTCTTGCTCCAAGTCGAGTAGCTCCTTAACTTGAAAAGAAGGCTCCTTCTTCTCCTTCCTTGAAAGGCTCCTCCAGGAAGGTGTCCTCCAAGATGGTTACAAGCCCAAGGGGGGGCGTGCACCACCCTTCCTCCTCCAATGCTTGGCCATCCTCCTAGTGATGGAATGCTCCTCCTCCTTGGCATGGCACAGGGTGAAGGAATGAGAAGAAGAAGGCACCAAGGGGGCGGGTGATGTGCCCCTTTAATCTTCTTCTTTCTTCCTTCTCCTTGGCCGTGGGCTATGGTGGGTGTAAGGTGGAATTAAACTAAATGGAGGATGATTTTTTTGGTGGTAAATGGTGGGTATATATAGAGGTGGAGAGGGGGGTAGTAGGCATGGGTTAGGTGGATGGCTAGGATGTATTTAGGTGGTGGTTGTAGGTGGTTATGTTGATCCTAGGGTTAGTAATAGTTGGCGCCAATTGAGGGGTCACATGGGAGGGGTAGTTATGATGTTGGTGTCCCTTAAGTTGGTGCCAAAATAGGGTTCTAGAAGGGGGCTTAGGTGGTGCCAACTTAGGGTTCTAGAATGGGGGTAGGTGGATGGCTAGGATAGGTTGTAGGGTTAGGTGTAAGGCCATGATGTAGGGGTGTTTTGGTGCCAAAAGGGAGGGCTTTTAGAAGGCTATTTTGGCGCCAAAACAAGGTTCCTTTTGGGTGTAGTTGAGAGGATAATGGGTGTCTATCTTGGTGCCAAAATAGAGTAGAGGTGGAGGTAGCTTAGGTGGTCTTAGGTGGGCTTAGTTGGTGGAGCTAGTTAGGTAGTGTTTTAGGGAAGTGGATGGCCAAGGGAGCTGGAGCTTAGCTAGTAGTAGAGTAGAGGAGTAGGCATATGGAGCTAACGTTTGAGGGGAGGAGCTGGACAGAAGAAGTCTGGTGCTGAACTGGAGTTGGCAGCTACTGAAAAGGGTGTCATGGAGCTACTTTAGCTGGCTTAGCTTGCTAGTTCTTTACTAGTTGCTAAGCCAAGCTAAAGCAAGCTGGCTTCTGCTAAAAGGAGTTGAGGTGAGCTGGGTCTAATGCTCTCGGGGAGGACCTAGCTAGTTGAGGTAGCTAAGCTAGCTTAGCTCAACTAAGTTGAGCTAAGCTGAGTCCCCGGGAGCGGGACTTGAGCTTCCTAAGCTAAGATGAAGTTATATTTAGCTGGCTAAAGTTGAGTGGAGCTGGATGTAGTTGGTCCTGAGCTGAGGTGAACTCCAGTCAACTCAGCTGAGCTAGCTAGAGCTCCCAATGAATTGATGGGAGCTGAGATTAGCTAGACTCAGCTAAGTGGAGCTGGATCTGAGCTGACTTGAGCTAAGGTGAGCTAAGATGAGCTCTCTTGAGCTGCCATTCAGCTAAGATGAGCTGAATGGAGCTAGGATGAGCTAACCCTAGTCCAAGTGAGCTGGAATCTAGCTATGGTGAGCTAGATCAAGCTGAGTCCCAGTTGGTTTGAGCTTCTCCTTCACCAATTGCCTTCCCGAGTGCTAGGGTTCTGAGGATCTGACTATCTGTCTATCCCTAAAACTCACAAAAACATATTAAAAAGATAACAAAATGTGTGATGCATGCCTAACCTAGTTTATGCTTAATGTAACCCAAAAACCCATTTGCAAAGTCAAATCCCTAAGAGCTAGGTCTGTTTTAAGGAATAAGAATGATGATAAACTGACGTTTATCAGCAATCGCCAGGCACGCTAAAGGGACTGCAGTCATTGGTCGGCAAGATCGTCTCATTAGGCTGATTCTTGTCTCGATCCTCCAATAAATGTCTCCCCTTCTTCGAGTGCATAAAAAAAGGCAAGGGCTATAACGCTGCCCACTGGACTCCCCACTGCCAGAAGGCCCTAGAGAAAGTCAAAAATGCACTCCAAAGTCCCCCCGTTTTGACAGCCCCCCAGCGAGGGGAAGTTCTCTCGCTATATTTAGACACCTCAGTATCTGCCGTCAATGCCGTCTTAGTTGGTGATCGGGGAGGAATTCAACAACCCGCGTACTTCGTTTGTAAGACCTATCAAGGCACAGAAGCCAAGTACATGGTCAGTGAAAAGTTGGGGCTAGCGCTCGTCATCGCAGCACGAAAGCTACACCCATACTTCCAAGCCCACACAATAATGGTCCTGTTAGACTACCCCCTCTAGCGAATGCTACACAAGCCTACGGGGTTAGCATGACAGATCAAATAGGCTATTGAGTTGGCTGAATTTGATGTCAAATATCAGCTGAGAAAAGCAATCAAGGCGTAAGTCCTGGCGGACTTCGTAGCTAAATTCATAGATCTCGATGCCTCTCTTACACTCCCTTGGCGACTATACATCAATGGCTCATCTATGACAGTTGGATCTATGGCCGAGATAGCCCTAACCACCCCAGACGACGCTACTCATAAGTACGCCATAAAATTTGACTTCCCTACTTCCAACAACCAGGCGAAGTACGAGGCCATGATGGCAGGCATCTGGGTAGCAAACTCCTTGGGGATAACCTTGCTCGAGGTCCACACGGACTCCCAGCTAGTCCCCAATGAAATAAATGGCAAGTACCAAGCTCGGGATCCAAACATGATGTTGTCAAGGAGGAGCTGGCAGATTTCAAGACCATCTCCATAAGGCGGGTGCCCTGAGTGGACAACCCTTAAGTAGATGCATTGGCTAAACTTGTCGCTGCCGTCCCTCAAGGGCAGGACAAGGACATCTGCCTCCAAACCCTGAGAGAGTCAACCATCCTCACTCCCAAAACGTTCACGATAGAGCGGTCTCCTTCCTGGATGACGCCTAATGTTACTTATCTAAACTCTGGCAAGCTACCCCCGAGGGAACTCCGGCCTAAGGCCTTCCGCCTAAAAGACTCGAGATACACTCTGATAGAAGGGAACTGTACAAGCGGAGGTATTCCACCCCCTGCTACACTGCCTAACTCAAGCAGAGGTAGCCCAAGCCCTCCAAGAAGCCCACATGAGCATTTGTGGGAACCAAGAAGGATATAAGGCACTCCTGGCCCAACTATTCCAGGCGGGCTACTTCTACCCCAAATGAACCAACATTGCAAAGACTTCATGTGCAATTGCGACAAATGCCAGCAGTTCGCCACCCTACACCATTTGCAGCGTAGAAAGCTGGTACCTATCATGTCACCCATCCCCTTTGCAAAATGGGGCATGGACTTTGTCGGGTCAGGCCCCTTCCCGCCAGCCCTGGCTCAGAAGCAGTTCATTCTGGTGGTCGTCGATTACTTTTCTAAATGGGTTGAGGCTGAAGACATGGCCAGCCCCACAGCCGATAGGGTAATATCCTTTGTCCGTAAGAGTATCATAGCTCGACACGGGATACCCTACTACATAGTCACGGACAACAAAACCTAGTTCACCTGCAAAAAATTCAAAGAATTTTACGCCAGCTGGGACATTCGTCTGTGCTTTACGTTAGTGGGTCATCCCCATGCGAACAAACAAGCTGAGGTAACTAACCACACCATCATCTCAATACTTAAATGTCGGTTGGATTTAGCTAAAGGGAGATGGGCAGACGAGCTTCCAAATGTTCTCTAGGGATACAAGACTTTCCAGAGGACTTCCACAGGCCATCCACCATTCATCTTGGTATACAGCTTGGAAGCCTGGCTCCCCATTGAAACAGTCCTCCCCACATATAGAACGCAGCTCTATGACTCGGCCACCAATGATGATCAAGTTCACCTATCCTTAGATCTCCTAGAAGAGCTAAGGGACAAGGCACTCGAAACGACACTCCTGCATAAGGAGGCTGCAACCGACTCCTACAATAACCACATTAAGAAGTGGGCATTCTCTCGGGGAGACTTGTTCTTGCATTAGTGCAAAATCTCCATGCCTAGCCAGTCAGGTGGAAAGCTAGACCTATCATGGGAAGGGCCTTACAAGATTCGTAAAAACAGTCCAAGCGACTTCTACGAATTACAATCCTTAGATGGTAGAGACATCCCTCGCACCTAGCATGCAAGCAATTTACAAATGTACCATGTATGAATGCCCAGGAGTAATAATAAGAGATTTTTTCATTAAAAAAAAGGTGATTCACCAATTACATCTCTTTTCAAGAAAAGAGAGAGAGAGAGAGAAAATACTTGGTAGCGAGGAAAGGGTAGCACGCCTGAGATGCTTAAGGGTCTTACTCCCACGCCTCGAACATATCTTCATTGCCTGATAAGTCCACATTCGTAGACCATTATTTGGCCTAACTACTCTTTAATTAGTTGATCTTAATTGTTAAGTAAGGAGTTAAATGGCAATTCACCTTAGTCTCCATATAATTTTATGTGTTAATTTTACATTCAATAACATATGATATGGTCTATATGTTGAATGCACGCTAGGTGCAAGGGTTAGACATCCATTTTGCTTATATAAGACATTTAGATATCAGATCAGACATCTGGAAACTACCATCGTAGACCCCCTGAAGTCTACATTTTTTAAGACGTCTGATATTTTTATTGGACGTCTGATGATTAACAGACAGAACTTATCCTTCTATTCCTACCACTCGCAATCTTCGTGAGTGGTTGGAGAATTCGGCCGCAGAAAACAAACAGAGCGATTCCAAAAGGAGAGCGGGCCATCCTGAGGAGGAATATCGTCTCCCCCTGGAGGGGACATCTTCTTCTCCACCCTCTCCACCGTAAAGGAGGCGTGCACCCTGTGGTCGAAGCGTACACCGTTCCTCTCCATCCTCTGTGCACTCACCAAGCACCTTCATCACCGACGAGTACACGATGACAATGTGCACTCACCAAGCACCTATACCACCTCTCCTCTCCCTTACAGCCAAAAACCACCAGTGCCCCCCCCACTGTTCATCTTCTTCTCCAACTCAATGTCATCTCCACGTCCTACCGTAGCCACCCACCATGACCTCCATCACCACCACCAGTCGTTAGCCGCAACAGCCCCTTAAACCCATAGCTAACACCACTGCCAACACACCACACGCCACACCTATCGTCTCCTCCTTCCTCTTCATTTTCTTCTTCTTCCTCTTCCTCTTCGTTCCACCGCCTCCCTACAACTACGAAGGAACCCAAAGACACCGTCGGTCCTTCTCCATGCAACCCCCCGCTCCGGCCTCCATCCTTCACTCCAACGACTCCCTCACGCTTGCCTCGATGCCACAATCTCTGCCACGCCACCAAAGCCTTCGACGATAGCCTGATACGTTCCTTACCTCAACTGAGTAATTAAGTTAATTTTACTTAATTAAGAGTAGAGAAAAGTCACTTAGGTTAACTCGAAGTTATGTCAATTAGAAGTATAGGGTCGAATTAACCTAACATTTTAAAAAAATTTTACTAGTTGAGTCCAGGTCGTTCGCTGGAAGGTATAATTCATTCTAAATTCACTAGTTATCTTTTATTTTCTTTATAAGTTTAAGAGGTATATTAAGTTAATTTTAAGAACATAAATTTTGCTAAAAATTGATTAGAATGGAATAACAAGCAAAATCCCATAAGAGAACATATTTACTCAAATGATTTACTTTATTAGCCAGTAAACATGTTAATTTCTAATTTATTTTAAAGAAATTAAAGCAATATAAAGTTTTTGTATTAAAACATGCCTTATTACAACATTTAAAAACAAGAAGAAATTTAAAATAATGCAAGAAAAGCAAATTCTTTTCTTTTTTTCTTCAGCCTCTATCTCCCTCTTTTCTTTTTCTTCTTTCTTTCTTTCTCTCTTTTCCTTTTATTTATCCTTTATCTTTTTACTCTCTCTCAAGCTCTCTTTCTTTCTTCATTTCCTTTTATTCTTTTCTTTTATTGCTCTCTTATTCTCTCGAATTCTTTTTCTTTTTCTTCTTCATTGCTCCTGCTTCTGCCTTTCTCTTCCCTTAGTCTTTTTCTTCTTAGTCTCTTCTTCTTTTGCTCCTTAGTGCCTGTTCTTCTCCTTTCTTTCCTTTAACCTTAGCCTTCAGCTTTATTTCTTCTCTGCTTCTTAACTTTCTTCTTTTCCCTTCAGCTGAACCAGGTTAATTTGCTCTTTAACCAAAAATTATTTTTATTTGCGGCGAGGTCCTTTCGAGGAATAAAGCACCCTGGGATCAGGGTGGGACCAAACCCTACTCGGTCCTCGCCTAATTTCATTAGGGTTCAATTTTGGTTTATTTCTTTTGAGCCAAACCGGCCCTCTCTCGAATCGAACCGGTTCAACGCCTCCCAGGCCTCGCCCTCCCAGGGCCAACATTCGCACACGCCCACTTGGGCGCACACCCGCAGGCACACACAGATGCTCGAAATGGTCAGATGTTCAAATCGTGCCGAGCGCTTGACGACTGAATCACCTATAACACAAAAACACTTTATACTAAGGCGCGCGCTTGTTTTTTTCCAATGTGGAACTATGTTTCCCCCTCCATACCCGACTTCGATTGACGATATCTCCCTACTTAGAGCTCCAAATTAAGCGATTCAAAGCTTGATGGAAAGCTCTAAGGTAGATCTACAAGGATGCAGGGTCAATTTTAAGTTAAGAGGATGTTTTCCTCTTCAATTTGAAGAGTGAATCTAGGGGGTTCCTACAGGTTTAACTGCCTGGAAATGGAGTTTATCTTCACAGAGTCCACAGATGGACTCGCCTCTCTTAGCAAGGCTCTGAATAGTTTCTACAGGTTATTCCGCAGCTCCAAAAGTGGGTTTTGAACTCTCAAAGCTTCAGGTTTCAGCAGAGAAGCTTCAAGCTTCTCTGAAAGCTTCAGAGACAGAAATTTCCAACTCTGAAATGTGCGACAGACACTTAAGAACAAATCTGATCGATTTCAATGAGTTCTAAGGATTAAAACTAACTAATCTAGGCAGAATTCAAGATCAAATTTCATCCAAATGACACTGCCATCAGTTTGGGTTCGAAAACAACCCAAACTGGCAGGTTGTGAATTCTAACAAAATAACTCATCTGAGCTTTCTTAAATCTCTCTCAGATCATTCAACAAGATCTCAGAAACAATTCTATCTCATCAATTCCTTAAATCGAGCTCAAAACTCAAGAATCAGATTTAGGTTTGACTGTAAAGCCTCGAATTTTGACTTTCTAATCTAAGCCTCTTCTCAAGAAATTAAAACCTAGATTAGCATCTTCTCAACCCAAGGAACAGGTTTAGACCCATAAAAAGGTGTTTCAACTAAGATTCTTAGGGTTCTAAGCTTGCCGCCTGAGCTTCTAAAGGTGTTTATTCGTCAGAGGAATTGAGAGGTTGTTTCACAGATTTGAAGGCATAATTAACTTCAGTGCATTGCACTGAAGCTTTTGAATCCATCAAGTGCCTCTATAAGTCTTCTGTCAGACTTCTCCAACTCCGCCGGAGTTGGAGAAGATGAAGATCCATCTACAACTCCAGATGTTAAAATTCCAAATAAATGATCTCAGAGTAATCAGAAAACCTCAATTAGCCAATCTGGAGCTTTTCACTTAATTCTGTAGGCTGAAGATCAGAAAACGACTCACCGGAGCTCGCCGGAGCTCCGGTGAGTCCAGAAAAAGAGCAAATTGTGTACAGATTGTGGAATTGTGCCATTAACGACTTGAAAAGGTTCCTGAGGTCACAAGGAACTTCATGATCAAGTTAATTTCTTCAATTGCTTGTTAAAAGAAAGATATATCAGTGAATTCAATTTATATGAAGTCTGAGATGGTTAATGCTCAAGACTTGTTTTCCCACTCAATTGAGTGGAGAAAACGAGTCAACAGATAACTGCGATCATAAATATATATATAATTAAGGTTTTAACTACACCTGAGCCGCCATGGACAGTGAGCTCAGGAGCTTAATTAAAATTGGACGTTTATATTATAGATGATAATTATACAAATTAAAGCGTCAAACAAGGCCCTTAGGTCGTGAATAGGTGATGGAGAACCCTATGAATGTGAACCTAAGCTCAGATACTGTCGCCATGGACAGCAACAGTAGCTGTAAAGGTGAATGTGAATTAGGTGAAACAGTGATCCAGTTAGAGATTAAGTGTGATAGAATTGATTGTGGATGAAAGAAGAAGGTGATCAGCGAGTTTAAAAGATGAAATTAAGGCTCTGGCGAGCTCAAGGAGCTCGCCGAAATCGGAGAAGATGAACATTAAATTCTAAAATTTCAACTAAGCTACCTAACTAACTACCCTACTCCTACTACTCCTAATCTACCATTACCTGGACGAAGGAGTCAATAGAGTTCCGCCAAAGGTTCATAGCGGACGACAAAATAAGAGGGTGTAAGAAGATCTCCGGCGGGCGGATGCGAGGTGAAGCAGAGGACTCCTTGGTCATAGCCTTTGTCCAGAGATGCGGCTGACCACGGCAGATCTCCTTGGCTAATCAAGATGGATGGAGGAAGTCGGAGAGTGGTGTGGAAGGTCACCGGAGTTGCAGACGAGTAGCCTATTGGGTCGGCTCAGTATTAGAAGAGGGAAGGGAGACAACTTGAGAGAAATCGGAGGGGTGAGGGGGTATTTATAGTGATTGGCGACGTAGAGACTGGCGAGGTCTAGACGAAGAAGAAGCTTGAGGAGCTTAACCTTCGGCATCGTCTCCGATGACAGTGAGGTTAACTCCCACCAAAAATTATGATTTCCGATTGATCCAGACCGATGGATGAAGATGGAGTGGTGAGCGCAAGCTCCAAGAGCTTGGAGAAGGAACAACGATGTCGGCAGGACAGTGATCGTGCGATGGCCCACTCTCCGTCGTCAGCCGTCCACTCAGATGAAGAAGAAGAAGACGGAGATAGGGACTTATATGTAATGAAACTTAAGGACCTATGTGAAAATTAAGGACCCGATTGCAATGAATAATAAGGACCAAAATGTAAACTCAGGTTTTAAAGGTTTATTTTAACTTAGAACTTTTTCAACTTTTTATATATGTTAGTAAATAAGGTAAATATTATTTTTTCACCTTGAATTTACATTTTTGACCTTTTTAGGTTAATTTATTAGATTAAGTGAAATTACTTAAGTTATTATATACTTAGGTATACATTATGTTTAAGTTACTTAACTTATTAGGGAATGGTTAATAGGATTTCGAGTCAATTGTTAATTAAATTGTTAATAATATTAATTGAATGATAAAATATCATTTTTAACTTATTTTAAGGTCCTTTACTAAATATCCCTTATTTCATAATTAACCGTTATATATTCATAACCTTAGCTAGTTAACTAGGAAGACTAGTTAATTAGCTATAATTAAAGATCATGATGAGTCTCTCATCATAGCCCACACACGCATGTGGGAGACCCACTGCCGACGACCTCCGTCGCTTCGACCGGTGAGCTCCAGCCACCTTCGTCTACACCACGACCACCAACGTGAAGCCCACATCCCAGCCAATCTCCTTCGAGCATCGCGCATCCAACCATTGTCCCTCTCGCATGCACGATTCATCTAGGCAAATCCCCTATTTGCAATCACATTATAAATTACGGATTTTTGCCATTGCGAAAAAGCACTATTCATTTATTTATCTAATTATTATATTAAGACATATTTGAATGAATATCCCTCATGTTTATTTGAATTATGAATAGTTGCATTTATCTCTTAAATAATAGAGTATGGGATATTGGTTATAGGGAACAGGTTCGGTTTTGATTTATATTGACGATATTTGTCAGTACTAAGATTACGATTCACGTATTCCATAGTGGTGATTTTGCATGTAACCTCCCTATATTCTTGAGTAATTACATAAATGCTAACTTATGTTGAAAATGAATTTCAATAACTAGTATGCACGCCCGTTGAGATTCACAAATAAACAAAGCACTACTTACTAGTCCAATAGGTTATTTCCTCCCCGTAAAGATGACTTAACCCTTCGTGGTTAGATTTGAGAATTAAAAGGTTTTGAAAAGTAATTTTCTACCATGCGATTAAATACGACACGTCACTTTGTGTTAAAGTTTTTATCGAAAACGAAGATCGCTCGTCATTGCCCATAGGCGAAAGACGAAGCGGACTGACAACCCCTACAATCGGATCTATGACCTTTGGGTGACTGACCTCTTCCGCAGCCGGCTCATCCTCGATAGCCGGCTGAGCCACCTCCTCCTCAAGTGACTGAGCCACAGGCGATTCCACGATTTTGTTGTCGGCAATAAGACTCGCTGCTTTGGGGTTGTTACGACTTGATCCCAACTCCTTACAGGACCCGAGATTGGCTCGCCTCGACTAATCCCAAGACCCAGTCGTCTAACGAGAAACAACCAAAAGTAAAAAATATTCTACAACCACACATGCAATGTAACTAAGCAGAAATAAATAAGAGGTAGCAATAGAAATCAGAATGAGATGTCTCAAAAATATTACATGCCACAAGTGAAAGAGTACTACAACATACATAGCCATCACAACTAGCATAGAAAGAAATATAACAAGAACATAGCAGGAACAACTAATACATACTAAAGGTACTCACTATTACAAAAAGAGCTCTGAAATAGAAAAGGAACAACTATGGTTGGGCTTGACTGGGTTCAGCACCCTCTGCAGCCGATGGCGCTAGCTGCTCAACTCCCTGACCTGAACATGGTTATACAATCGGTGGTCAGCTAACGCTGAGTAGAGTGGTGGTTAAGCCATTTACATGCAATTTAACATAAAGAAACAAGCAAATAACTAATCATTCATTTCCATTTATCTCAACTAGGTGTTTCTGATTCGGTTATTCTAATAAGGATCCATAACCTTTCTTAATCCTCTTGTTCCCTAAGGGAATAATCTTGATTGCGATGTAGGATGTACACGTGGCACTCTCCTGGTCAGGAGAGCCCCCGTGGTAGTCCTACACTTGGTCTACCACCTCGAGGTCATGGTTGCGATGTAGCGGTGACTACGACACATGCGATAAGCGCACGGGTAGTGTTACGAACGCAGCTTCAAGACGGTTTTAAGACGTCTAGGAGGTGGCCCAGACGTCTAACCAGACGTCTAACCAGACGTCTGGAACCCCTTCCGAACGTCTGGGATTAAATTTCTGCGGCGTACGGGGTTGCGTCTGCACGCATGCACGTGCAGACCTGCAACCGCCACCCTCTTTCCTCTTTTTCCCTCTCTCCTCCTGCAGGGCATAGTGCTCTCTCTCTCTCCCCGCGCCGCCTTAAAAGGCCCTCGCCCTCTCCCTCACCCTCATCCCCTTCGTGTCCCTCCTCTTCTTCTCCCAACCGGTGCGAGAGCGAGCGAGCGGCGGCAGCAGCGGCCGCGGCAAGTGTGCGGGAGGAGGTGTTGCGCGAGGGAGGAGACGCTCGACCGTGAGGGCTCGAGCTTGCCGGAGCAGCTAGAGCCGGCCGGCGGGGGAGCAGCGGGTGTTACGAACGCGTCTTCAAGACATTTTTTTTAAGACGTCTGGGAGGTGGCCCAGACGTCTGGGATTTAATTTCTGCAGCGTACGGGGTTGCGTCTACGCGCAGGCACGCGCATACCTGCAACCATCGCTCCTTTCCCTCTTTTTCCCTCTCTCCTCCTGCAGGGCGCAGTGCTGTGCTCTCTCTCTCTCTCTCCCCGCGTGGCCTTATAAGGCCCTCGCCCTCTCCCTCACTCTCATCTCCTCCGCTTCCTTCTTCTTCTTCCAGTTGGTGCTAGGGCGAGCGAGCGGCGGCAGCAGCGGCTGCGGCAAGTGTGCGGGAGGAGGTGTTGCGCGAGGGAGGAGACGCTCGACCGTGAGGGCTAGAGCTTGCCGGGGCAGCTAGAGCCGGTCGGCGGGGGAGCAGCGGGAGTGGAGTGTCGCGGGAGGGCTGCTGCAGCTCGAGCAGCAGGCGGACGGGGCGCGGCGCGGCCGTGCGTCGCGGGCGGAGAGCAAGTCGAGCTCTGATTCGGGAAGTTTTTCCAGAATCAGACGTCTGGGCTTCCAACCAGACGACGGTGAAGACGTTTGGAGGACTGTCCAGACGTCTGGCAAGTAAGTTATTTCATCCTTTTTCCTTTTTCGCGCGTACGGCCATGCAGCCGTCCGCCGCGCCTTCGTCTGCAACCCGTCGTACTGAGAGAGAGGAGTGGATACGTGCAGGTTCTGCTCGAGAGGGTGCGAGACTCGCCATCCAACGCGAATCGGATGTCTGGCCGCAGTGCCAGACGACGGAGAGGACTTCCAAACATCCGGGTTGACCATCGGACGTCTGGAAGCTAGGCCAAACGCCCTTGCAGGCTTCTAGACGTCTGAGGGACTACACAAAACGAAGGTACCATCTGACCCACATTTTAAGACGTCTGGAAGAGGTTCCAGATGTCAGATTTTGGACTATTTCGTCGTTTTCGACCCGTTTAGGGCCCGTTCGGAGTCCGTTTTCCACGTTTCGAGTTGCGTTCTTTTCGGAATAAAATCCTCTACCCATTTACAGTAATTATATATTATTCTGAGAAACTTCTTGCGTTTGATCCTTGTGTTAGGACCCCGTTCCATTGCAGTCTCGGGGGTTGCGGAGGCGCTCGGGATTTCTGACCACACCCCCAGTACTCCCGTTGTAGCTGGTAGAGTGGCTTTTAAAATTATTAGCATAATTTGTTACAATTATGGAACAATTAATAGAACCTAGGGCATTGCATGAATCCTAGGAATGAGAAACCAGATTGAATGATAGATCCTATGGTATTGCATGAATCCTAGGAATGAGAAACTAGATTGAATGATAGATCCTAGGGTATTGCATGAATCCTAGGGCTGGAAAACTAGTGATATGAATATAGATATTGCAGTCTTGGAAAAGTGGAAAGGAAATAATAGCTGCCTGTAAATTGATTTAACAGCTGCCTGTTATGAATAAATAAACATGATTGAGAACATGGGTTGTATGAACGTGAAACTGGAACGGTGAAACCTAAATGTGCTGAGTTAAAGGAGCTGGAACCCTACGGGGAATTAGGAGTAGAACTCCTGGAAAGAGAATGAAATGGAACTGAGAAAGAAATATATGGAAGTGTGTTGTCTCTTGGGTACGTAGTGCCAGGGGAAGCACCTGTTACCTGTTTAGTGCAGAGCGGAGCCAGCCGCCCCAGGGACCCGGGGTTAGGTCTGGCCACTTTGTACCGACCTTTGGCCCTCGTGTACACAGTACTGAGGAGGGCTACTAGTGTAGAGCGAGTACTAGCTACCCCACGGGCGCCGGGGTGCTGCTAGCTCACCTACACCGACTTGTTAGGCCCACTGGGCAAACCAAGGTAGTCAGGCGAGGGTGCGCGGACTGTGGAGGGGCAAGACCCCTGTTTGGTTACTGTGGAGGGGCTGGACCCTATTACTGAGAGGGCTCTGCCCTATACTGGTTCCGTGCTGTGCTTTGGGCGCACCCGTTAATAGAAACGACTGACCGCGTGCCAGTGCGGGGTAGCTACCCGTGTGTTTATCGCGTGTGCCGTAGTCACCGTTACGTCTGTCAGTGACCTTGGGGTGGTTGATTGAGAGTAGGATCACCACGGGGGACTCTCCCAGCCAGGAGAGCACCACGTGTTACTTCTACTTTTTGGAAAAGACTGCAATCAAGATCGTTCCCACGAGGAACATTCGAGATCAAGTGAAGGATCTGAGAAAGAAATAAATCGTGAAATAATAGAAAGACGTAAATAAAGAAAGTAACAAAATATAACAGCTACTGTACACTCTACTGCTTCTTTAGTTTTAGTTGCCACTTTACTCAACGTTTAGCTGATGTGTTACACTCGTTACTTTTCAGGACCAGGTGTTGAGCAGCCAGGGTCAGCGACTGCAAAGGATGCTGGCCCGAGTAGGGTCCAGTAGAGTTACCGCAGTTCTTTTGCACCCCTTTTTGTTCCACTTTAGTGAGTAGTTCTTATTACTCTCTGTACTTTTCTTTACTTGTAGTTCATGTTATGTTATAAATGTTGTTCTACTATTGTGGTGGTACATGCTGTAGTAGTTCCTTTTCTTACTGCTGTATCTTTGTTACTGCTAGTTATATTCATGCTAAATGTGGTTTATTTTACTACTCTTTTGGTTACTTCCTCGTTGGACGACTAGGTCTTGGGATTAGTTGAGTCGGTGCGGTTCTCGTGTCTCGTAGGGACTCGGGAATCGGGTCGTTACAGTGGGTGTAGAGTGTCGCGGAGGGGCTGCTGCAGCTCGAGCAGCAGGCAGACGGGGCGCGGCGCGGCCGTGCGTCGCGGGCGGAGAGCGAGAGGAGCTCTGATTCTAGAAATTTTTCCAGAATCAGACGTCTGGGCTTACGACCAGACGACGATGAAGACGTCTGGAGGATTGTCCAGACGTCTGAAAGGTAAGATATTTCGTCTTCTTCTTTTTTCACGCGTACGGCCATGCAGTCGTCCGCCGCGCCTTCGTCTGCGACCCGTTGTACTGAGAACGAGTATGGGTGCGTGCAGGTTCTGCTCGGGAAGGGCGCGAGACTTGCCATCCAACGCGAATCGGACGTCTAGCCGCAGTGCCAGACGACGGAGAGGACTTCCAGACGTCCGGGTTGACCATCGGACGTCTGGGAATTAAGCCAGATGCCCCCGCAGGCTTCTGGACGTCTGAGGGACTGCACTGAGCGAAGGTATCATCTGAACCACCTTTTAAGACATCTGGAATAGGTTCCAGACGTCTGATTTTGGACAGTTTCGTCATTTTCGACCCGTTTAGGGCCCGTTCGAAGTCCATTTTCCGCGTTTCGAGTTGCGTTCTTTTCGGAATAAAACCCTCTACCCGTTTACAGTAATTATATACTGTTCTGAGAAACTCCTTGTGTTTGATCCTTGTGTTAGGACCCCGTTCCATTGCAGTCTCGGGGGTTGCGGAGGCGCGCGGGATTTCCGACCACGCCCCCAGTACTCCCGTTGTAGCTGGTAGAGTGGCTTTTAAATTTATTAGCATAAATTGTTACACTTATGGAACAATTAATAGAACCTAGGGCATTGCATGAATCCTAGGAATGAGAACTAGATTGAATGATAGATCCTAGGGTATTGCATGAATCCTAGGGCTGGAAAACTAGATTGTATGAGAGATCCTACGGTACGGCATAAATCCTAGGACTGGAAAACTAGTGGAATATATAAATATTGCAGTCTCGTAAAGGTGGAAAGGAAATAATAGCTGCCTGTAAATTGATTTAACCGCTGCCTGTTATGAATAAATAAACATGATTGAAAACATGGGTTGTTTGAACGTGAAACTGGAATGGTGAAACCTAAATGTGCTGAGTTAAAAGAACTGGAACCCTACAGGGAATTAGGAGTAGAACTCCTAGAAAGAGAATGGAATGGAACTGAGAAAGAAAGACGTGGAAGTGTGTTGCCTCTTGGGTACGTAGTGCCAGGGGAAGCACCTGTTACCTATTTAGTGCAGAGCGGAGCCAGCCGCCCTAGGGACCCGGGGTTAGGTCTGGCACTTTGTACCGACTTTTGGCCCTCGTGTACACAGTACCGAGGAGAGATACTAGTGTAGAGCGAGTACTAGCTACCCCACAGGCCCTGAGGTGCTGCTAGCTCACCTACACCAACTTGTTAGGCCCACTGGGCAAACCAGGGTAGTCAGGCGAGGGTACGCGGACTGTGGAGGGGCAAGACCCCTGTTTGGTTACTGTGGAGGGGCTGGACCCCTGTTACTGAGAGGGCTCTGCCCTATACTGGTTCCGTGCTGTGCTTGGGCGCACCCGTTAACGGAAACGACTGACCGCGTGCCAGTGCGGGGTAGCTACCCGTGCGTTTATCGCGCATGCCGTAGTCACCGTTACGTCTATCAGCGACCTTGGGGTGGTTGACTGAGGGTAAGACCACCATGGGGGACTCTCCCAGCCAGGAGAGCACCACGTGTTACTTCTACTTTTCGGAAAAGACTGCAATCAAGATCGTTCCCACGAGGAACATTCGAGATCAAGTGAAGGATCTGAGAAATAAATAAATCGTGAAATAATAGAAAGACGTAAATAAAGAAAGTAACAAAATATAACAGCTACTGTACACTCTACTGCTTCTTTAGTTTTAGTTGCCACTCTACTCAGCGTTTCGCTGACGTGTTACACTCGTTACTTTTCAGGATCAGGTGTTGAGCAGCCAGGGTCAGCGGCTGCAGAGGACGCTGGGCCGAGTAGGGTCCAGTAGAGTTACCGCAGTTCTTTTATACCCCTTTTTGTTCCACTGTAATGAGTAATTCTTGTTACTCTCTGTACTTTTCTTTACTTGTAGCTTCATGTTATGTTATAATTATTGTTCTACTGTTGTGGTGGTACATACTGTAGTAGTTCCTTTTCTTACTGCTGTATTTTGTTACTGCTAGTTATATTCATGCTGAATGTGATTTATTTTACTGCTCTTTTGGTTACTTCCTTGTTGGACGACTAGGTCTTGGGATTAGTCGAGTCGGTTCGATTCTCGTGTCTCGTAGGGACTCGGGAATCGGGTCATTACAGGTAGCTACCCTGCACTGGCACGCGGTCAATCGTTTCCGCTAGTGGGTACGCCTAAACGTACAGCACAGAACAGAATTGGGCCTTTCCCTCTCAAAATAGGGGTTTCACCCCTCAGAACAAGGGTCTCGCCCCTCAACAGTCTGCGTACCCTCACCCGACTATCCCGGTTTGCCTAGCGGGCCTAACAAGAGTCGGTGTAGGGTGGCTAGTCCTAACCCCGGGCCCCATAGGGCGATTGGCTCCCCCTACTCTAAGTAAGCAGAGTCGGTGTAGGGGGCCATTCCTAACCCCGTGTCTCAACCCAAGGGTGGCTAGCTCCCCCCTACACTAAAGTGACGGTAGCTCTCCTCGGTACTGCGTACACGAGGGCCAGCTCACTCTCCATCCAAAAGGGACAGTCGCTCTCCTCGGTACCGTGTACTCGAGGGCCAGCTCACTTCCCTCCTACATACGATATTCATTCCATATACGTGAGTTCCTCTTCTAGTTTCTCTGTAGGGTTCATGCATTGTATTCAGTTTATTTCATTTCACGACATGCATATCTCGTTGTTCACAACTTGGTTCTCAACCATATAACAGGCAGCTCGTAATTTTTTAACTAAAAGAAGCATCACATCATGTAACTATTCATTTGCTAGCATTAAGAGTTCTAACATGCATTTCAGAATTTAACCGTATGTCTCAAGCAATGTCCATTCACTCAATTCTACCCTAGGGTTCATTTCATATCCTAGGGTTCAATCAATTCATTCTAAGATAGCATGCACTTGATTAATTAATTTATAATATTGAGAAAAACCACTCTACTGGGATACATGGGTGGAATAGGGGTTCGAATCGTAGATCTCGTCGTCTCCGTGAGCCCCGTATACTCTATTGGTTGGAGACCTATACAATTGACCAAACACATCAAACGAGTTCAAAATAGTATACGAGTGACACTAACACATAGAGAAACTCGAACGGAAACTAACGGTACTTCGTTTGCGCAAAATCGACTCCTTTTAGGACCAAAATAGGCCAAAAACGTGCATACTGACTAAAATTAGACGTCTGGGACTAGACCCAAATGTCTTAAACGACCTCAGAATCTCACATTGCTTTCCTGTGACTTCCTCAGACATCTAAACCCCTCTGCAATCATCTGAGGGAGATCCTAGACGTCAGACACTCCCTCCGGTCGTCTGGGAGTGCAGTCAAACGTCTGGCACTATCTCCGGACGTCCTAAAGCACCTCGAATGGCGTGCCACACACCTTTCCAATGCCTACACCTGCGTACGCATGCGTCGTTTCAAAAACTCGACACATATAAAGTTACGTACATGCAAAGCAGGCTCGTGCATGGTACGTACCTCAGTCCCTTCGTGCTGTCACACGTCCGGCGCCAGCCCTGAACATCCTGAGGCTCCTCCAGACGTCTGGATAGAATCCCAGACATCTGGTACTGTGGAAAAATGATTCTGTAAAATGTCTCGCATGCTTCTCTACATACGGTCCTCTGCCTGCAAGACCGCAGCAGCTCCTTCAGCGGCTGTAGGAGATCACGAAGCTCCTCTCCATGAGCTCCCTCGACGGCACCTCCTCTCCCAAGCTCCTCTGAGCTCCTCGCTCTCCCTCTTCCTTGCCCATGCTCTCCCTCTCTCTCTCTCCCACGCTTCTCCCTCTCTCCTTCTCCTCCGTCTTGAGCATCCCTCCTTCCCCTACTCAAGGCTGCAAGGGGATAGGGAAGAGGAAGGGGTCGCCGACAGGTGGTGGAGGACGAAGGTGGAGGTGGAGGTGGTGGAGAATGAAGGTGTCGGGGAGATGGTGAGGGTGGTGGGGTGTCTTCTTAAAGGGAGAGGGTTAGGGTTTTGAGGGGAGGTGTGTGTGCGTGGGGGTGTGTTGTGTGGGAAGAGAGAGAGAGAGTAAAAATTGCAGAATTTCCCCTGCATAACCTTTTTCTTCCTGTAAGGCCCACACACCTAAACCAAGGGGGTTTAAAATTGCACTCACGCCCTTATCTTTCTGGAAAACTACAAACGACCCTTGGGAAGGGTCATTTCAGGGGCGGTCGTATTCCGACACCAGCTGGTCGATGGACCACCTGCACAACTCCTCGGCGGAAGCATGCTTCCCCTTAATAAGGGCATGGATGGTACTTAGCACCTGCTGCCCAATATCTCACAAGAGCATCTCACGAATCTATCCCATCAACGGGTGCGTGGCATAGAAGTCCATCACCACCTCGGCGTTCAACTTAGACCCCTCCACTTCTAATTCTACCACCCGCCGACCCTACTACGATGCGAGCTCCTGGGCCTCACCAAGGTCGGCCCTCAGCTCTTCCGCATCTGCATTTGGCTTCTCCAGACTTGCTCTCATGGAAGCAAGTTTGTCGATTGAAATGCTAAGGCAGACATGCTTGTCTTTAAGAGCCCTCTCATACCCCTCTGTCGAAGAGGAGTGCTTAGCCTTAAGCACTTGCACCTCCTCCTTTAAGGAGAGGATGTTGGCACAGGCGACCGAGAGACACCCCGACAGGTCCCCCAGAGGCTCTAGTTGGGCGCTATGTGCCCTCATGAGCTGCTCCTTCAGCTCCTCGCCAGCGACAAAGGCCCTTCGTAGAATGAAGCGAGCCTTCTTCAACTCCCCCTCCAGTCAGCCCACATTTTTGGCCATCTTTTGCTGAGAGAGGAGCCTCCGCTCGGCCTCCCTAGCCACCTTCTCCACCCTCTCCCATGCATCAACAGCCTCCTTCAACAAGCATATCCACCTATATACCACAAGCATGTTAGAATATAGGCAGCTCTGGCTAAGAAAAATTAATGAATAAAAAATAGGCCTAATGAGCTTACTATGTGCATGCAATAGAAGAACACATGGTTGAAGTTCATGCCCCGAGGCCCATACGTGGCCTAGGACACGGCCTCATTCAGGTGCCTTAGCATCTGCCTTTCCAGGTTAGGGGCAGTGCTTAATGCGCCTGGTGGAACAGGCACCACAAGCTCAGCCTCTGACTTGCCCGGGGTGCTTTCTAGAACAGATCCAGCAACGGACCCCACGGTGTGGCTGATCATACCCGAGCCCCCTCGATCAGTGGGATCCACCAGAACCCGGATGCTTATAGAGCTCTGTCGGTGGTGCAGCTAGCCAAAAACATTGCCTATGCCAGTCACCTCTTGTGTCAACAAGGCAAAGAACCTTGGTGAAGCGAAAAAAACTGGGAAGCCAGAAGTACCCTCTAAATAGGCCACTTTTGCAGGCGTCACCGAAGGCGATCACCTTAGGCAACCTGGCTTGTGCTAGGGGAGTGGCAGATGCACCTTCCCCCTCGGCCTAGCCAAGGCCCCGGGAAGAGGACGTCGCCAAATCCTCCCGCGGTAACTCTACATAAGGACCCCTCTTCGCCCGCCTCAGAGGGACCTCTGGCTCCTCCACAACATCTTCTGGGGCCTCTGCTTCTTTTCGCTTCAGCCTCTTCCGATAAGCGGGCTGACTCTGCTCCCCCCGCTCCATGGGCCCCTCCTTGCCTTGTTGCGACCCACGGCGAGTCGAACCACCACCTCAACACTTGGGCACACCCACCCGAGCGAACCTCTCAAAAGCTGCAACCAAAAATACCGAGTTAATAGTAAAATTGGTGGGTACAAGATATGACACGAAAGTCATTTTTACCTTGTTGATGGGGCTATTAGGGAGGTTTAGATATGCTTCGTTGTGGTAAAATATCCTAAATAGCTCTCTCAACAAATACAATTTATAACTCGAATATCTAAAATGAAGTCCAAGGTCGAACACAGGAGTAAGTGTTGTAATTCACACGCTAATCTTAAACAAGATATAAATGAGCATAAGGAATCAAGCCAACAATGATTATTAATGAATAATATCTACTCAAAACTGATCTTCAATGAGAAACAAGAGTATATCAAGAGTTTAATGAAGCAAAAAGATGTCTAAGGCAAAATAATGGTGATTTAAATCACTAATTATTAGTTTAGACACATGTATACTAATTACTTAATAACTCAAATAAACAAACAGTAACCAGAACCACTTATGCCAAATGTCCACGAAGGCAAATAAATCCACAGTGGTGTGCTTAGAGGGTTATTAGACGATAGGGCTTTGAATTAGATGACTTAACCAAGCCTTGCTACAGTGCTCTTCAGAGCCTTTTTCTCTTCTACTCTCCTTCTTCTTCTTCTCAGGCTTTCCTCTCTTCCAACCCTCTTCTTCTTTTTCTCACGCACAAGGGAAACACACCCCTCTCAGTGGCTAAGTGTTGGCACAGGGTCAAGTGTTCAAAAGCAAAACCCTCCCCTCCACCGCGTTCTCTCTCTTCCCTTTCCTCTTCTTTCTTTCCTCTCTGATGACCGAGTCGTAATCAGGTAATTGGGGACCAAGTCTGCGTGGCATGGGTCGCAGACGAGGTGTGCAAGGGTTGTGGTGAAGGGGACCTCACCCCCGTGCTTTGAGGTGACAAATCCTTAGCACAAATACCTTATATGCATGCGCAGGTGTCCTCTCCACAATGTGGGACTAATGTCCCCCTTGTTCTTTGCAAAGCAGCAACAGATGGAGGACCTTCTAATTATGGGTGAAGGAGGCACTGGCAGCTTTGATTGAAGACCTAGGACGGTTCTTGGAGAGGTTCCGTAGTGCCTGGAGCAAGTGTTTGGGGAAGAACACAGCTGGAGGAGCTTGAACATGGTTGGAGATGGAGGCAACAATGGGCGATGGCTGGTGTAACCTGAAAACGTGAACACAGGCTTGAAGGCCCCAATTAAATAGCTCCTGAGCTTCGCAATGACACGGCGAAGGTGATTGGGGTGTTTGTGTGGCGTGAGAAGGTGCATGGTGAGCAAGGTGGGTTGTTTGATGGGTGATGTGAGTAGGGGTGCTAACCGAACCGAACGAACTTGAACATAGGTATGTTCGAGTTCGAATTTGATAAAATATTCAATGTTCAAGTTCGATTTGAGTTCGTTAAATGTTCGATTATGAATGTTCAACTTTGGTTCGATTACGAAATCGAACGTTCGAGTTCGGTTCATTATTAGTTCGTTTACTTTGTTTGAGAAAACATGTTCAATTAAGTTTGATAATAGTTCGTTCGATAATTATCTTTAATGGAGAGTACTAAAAAAATAATATTTTGCCCAAAAAAATGATGTTCCTTCTTGGTTTGGCATGGTGGAGAAAAGAGATAGGGATCCCCAAAATGAAGTTCCTACCAATCTAGAGTAAAATTCCTATTTATTGGCACCATGGAAATCAGACAAATCATTGGGTTGCATCCAGCACCTTATTTTAGTATATAAGATAGACTTGCATATAAGTACAAATGTTCAATTGTAAGAGAAAATTAGATACAATAGCAAGTGGTGAAAAATCCATATTCATTACAAGGTAGTTGGCTTATGGTTTGTACAAGGCAGCACAATCTTGATATCTTTTCTAGACCATCAACATCTTCAATTAATTGAGCATAGCAGTTCACACCATCAATAGCACCCAAGTTCTTCTCGGCCTCTCCTACCTTTAGTATATTCTCAAGGCCTTCCAAGCAAACTGTTACAATTCTTGGATCGAGGCAAATGATGGGAACACCATCATGAGCCATAACTAGCTCAATTTGATATAATTAAGTCATTAAATGCTCCTACATAACCATCAGAAGGTCATAATTCATTGTAAATCCTTTCAAAAAGAAATACAAGAAATTAGGGTTAAAACTATAATTTTACCATCATATCTTGAATGTAGAATAATCACAAGTTTTCTTAGGGGTTAATTAAGGGTCAAATGGTCTTAAGAGTCCAACAAGTGGTTTAGAACAGTCAGAAAAGGGTTTCGCGCGTTTCAGGAGTTAAATGACTTCCGAAACCCTAAAAACAGACCCGCTTAAATAATTGAGGTTCTGGTCAGGATAAAATTTACCTAAACCCTATAAAATTCATAGAAAAATATTCTCTAGGATTTGGTAAGTTCAATTTGATCATCAGAACTCGTCTTGATCCAAAATAGAATCCTAGATAGGCATTTGCCCTAATTTGGATTTTTACATAAATTATCCATTTTAACGAGGTCAAAACCAAAATCCAACTTCACCATTGAATTCCTTAGGTCCAAATTAGGTTTGTACCAAAATTTGGGCCCAATCTAAGATTGTCTTGACCTAATTTGCAATTTGGTCCTATTTGACTCTTTTATCTCACACTCATGCCCTTAACTTTTGAATTCTTACAAATAGCCCCCCAAATTTTGTTGTCTTCTTCACAAATGGGTCCCTCTGCCATTATCACTCAAGAATCCTACTCCATTGAGCTTCATTTGGAGAGTTCTCCTTGATTGATTGATGAAACTTTCCCAAAATCGAACCGGAGACTCTTTATTTAGGAAATCCTCTTTCCAATGGGACCAACCTTGGATCCCAACTCCATCCCAAAAGCTCGTGTGAACATTTTAAAGGAATGGGCATCCTATTTTTGTGTAATCTCCAAGGTTCCCAAGCTTGTTTTCAAGCTTGGAACCCCCTCCTAAGCCCTATATAAGCACGCCCAATGCATAGTCGTGCTCTTCAACTAGGTTTTAGCCAAAAACCCTCTTCCTAACCCTACCTTTGGCCTCCTCCGACCTAGCTCTGACGAGCATCCTCCCCCGTTGTCCTACGGCCTCCCAGTGGCCAAATTGGGAGCATCTTCTTCCTCCACGACTTCTCTGCCTCTAGACGACCACATCAGAGGCGCCTCAAACCCTTGTTCTTCGCCGCCATCTCCCTTAGGAGTTTCATCTTCTACGACACCGGCAATCACACCAGCGTCGTATTCCTTCCCCTTTCGTCCCTAATTTTAGGTTCCAATGCTCCCTCGTCTCCCCTACTCTTTTTCCCTTTATTTATCCTTTGATTTCGATCCCTCGACATGTCGTTCGCCCTCCATCTTCCCCACGACCGGCCGAGCTTCGGTGAGGCCTCCACAGCTCCACAACCCATCGTTCACCTCCCCACGACTCCCATAAGCACCGTCGTGCTCCACAAACCAAAACCCCTCAAGAAATTGAGGGGATTGGTCCCTCAATCGCCTCACCGAACACAATCACCTCCGCACTGCCTTCTCGCCTCTATCCGACCATCACACACCCCAATCCGCCACGAAACCACCGCCACTAACTTCGCGGTGCTTCGGTGAAGCTTATGAGCTATTCTAATGTGGTCGTGAGGCCGTATTTGTGATTCTCAAGTTCACCGTCCTCCACCATCGCCGCCTCCATCTCCGACGTCATTCAAGCTCATCTGGCCGTGTTCTTCGCCAATACCATGCCCAGGCAGCGTGGCTTACTCCCAGGTTGCATCCCAGGCATCCAATTGAAGCTACCAGAGCGCACTCACGCTCCGATTGAGGAAGTACTTGCAGCTGCTGCACGAAGGAAGTAGGGGGACATTTAGTCCCACCCCATGAGTTGCTGAAGTGCCCATAGTGCATATATTGATTTTGTCACATGGGCTTATCGCCTCAACTAACACAAGGGAGGTGAGGTCCCTCGCCACCCCTTCACCTACGCCTCGCCTGTGACCCGTCCCCTGGGGGCCTGGCACTAATCCGATTACCCACCTAAGCTAAGCACTGCTCGCTCACCACCCACTGCCGATGAGCCTGGTCCGGGGTGCGCGTCTGCCCATTAACCTGATAACGTGATACTGTGAAGGGCCTTGAGAAGGCGAGGAAGAGGATCCCAGAGAGAAACAAAGAGAGAGCGGGGTAGGGGGTTTTGCTCTCACTCGTACCTGTGCAACACTTAGTCGCGAGAAGAGCAAGAGAGCAGTTGAAGAAGAGACTTAGGAAGGAGAAAGAAGAAGAAAAGCCAAAGAGACAAAGAAGAGCAGAAGCAGAAAGAGAGAAAGAATAGAAGAGGAAGAAGAAGAACAGTGCTTCCCTAGCACTGTAGCATCTGTTGGTTAAGCCGTCTGATTAAATGCTCAGCCGTCTGATACTTGATTGCGAGGCTTTATTTGGTTGATACTGTTGAGATATTTAAATTGGTTGAATTATTAATATATATGCTTAGAGAGTAATTGGTGATTTAAATCACCATTGTTTTAGCTTTCTCTATTTTCTTATTTTTTGTCTCAAGATACATGAGAATTCATTGAATATCTAATGTGACAAATTAGTATTTATTGAATATCCTTATTTGGTTTAAGTTCTTGTGCTCAGCTACATATTATTTGATACTAGAGTGTGAATTTCTATTTTCTCCCTGTGTTCGACCTCGGATTCCATTCGCGTATAAATTTTATTTATTTTCAAGAGATTTTGACCTATACTACAATGTAGCATTTATAACCTCGATTTCGCCTGTTAACAGTAGACCAAGAGATCACAGAGTGGCTTGATGCAACCTTGGCTTACCAGATACCTGATGTTTGTCAAAGAACATAATTGATGGTTTGGATGTACAAACATGAAAGATATGATAGTTTAACTGGAGGTAGAGAAGAAATATACTTTATTTAATCATGAGTGCCACCCGAGGTGGCATTGGATATTGCCCAAGCTGCCTCTTTTTTAATGTCAAATTCAGCATTTTGTAGAAGATATACCAATGGAGTAATAATTTAAGCATCAACCATGGCCTGTTTCAGTGATGCAAAATTCAGCTGAGCAAATTCAGCAAAACTTTTATCACCTGGGGTATATTCTCAATCCCTTTAGTATATTATCAATACCAAATTCAGCTAAGATTCGTGCCCCTTTAGCCGCTGCTACTACCATTGTCGATGTTGAAAGAAGAAGATATTGCTAAGAAGGTGGGGGAGCTGCAGCTGATGTGGGCCCATGACATTACTACCAAATATCTAGTGTAGGGGTTTGACCCTATGGAACGGGGAGAACGGAGGGTGGTGGTGGTGGTGCCAAGGTAGCTGCTTAAAGCAAGGGAGGACAGGAGGAAGGAGGAGGCTAAGGAGGTCACCTCAAGGATGACGTCGACGAGGACTGGAGGACGAAGCTTGCCTCGAGGATGGCCAGATGGGGTCCTGCGCTGCGAGCTGCGGCAATGGGGAGACTGCGGCAATAGAGGATCTCCTCGAGTCGAGGATGGTCGGCTGACTGGATGAGCGGCAGCGCCTCTTAGGTCCCATTTGTTTCGTGGGATTGAGCTTTCTATCTCGCGTTTGGCTTCCACAATCCCGGGAGTGGGCCATTCCGAGATTGAGCCCACTAACCCAGGATTGTTCAATCCGGGGGGGAGGGGTGGGATTGTGCAATCCCTTGGTTTCATCTCTCTCGGGATTGAACCTTCTCCGCACTATTCCACCAACAAATATTCTAACTATCCAAACGGAGAATTAATTCCTCCAATCCCTTGATTTGATGTAAAAGTGTAAACAAACACAAAACAACCATAATCCCAGGATTACCTCACAATCCCATCTACACAATTTACAATCCTTCAAACTCAATCCCTGCAAACAAACAATGCCTTAGGGTTTAGTCTTTACTTTTAGTTTTCGTGAGCGGTGGGAGGGGAGAGGACCGAGGGGTTGAGAATCTGAGAGATTGAGTGGGTTGTGGGTGTGGGCGGGGGGAAGTTGGGACTGGGGGATGGGGGGAGGCTATTTTTTTCTTTTTTGTTTTTTTTATTTACATTTTAGATTGCAAGTGGGAGGGAAGGAGGAAGGCTTACTTTTTTTTTTAAATCAAATGAGTTTTTAATATCTATATAAATGTATAATAATATCGACATATATTTTTATTTATATGTATTTTTGAACTAGAACTTTTATCGAACGAACACACACTATATTCATATTCGATTCGTTTAGCTAACAAGCATAGTTTTAATGTTCATGTTTGGTTTATTTTTTTTCGAACAAACTTTTATCGAATATTTAATCGAATAAATTCGAGTCAAATTCGAACTGTTCAGTTCAATTAGTAGCCCTAGATGTGAGTGGTTGAATCGGCGAAATAGGAGAGGGGTTTTGGTCGGAGACGCACAGTGGAGGTTTTGGGAGTGTCAGCGAGGTATTTGGAGGTGTGTGGTGAGCGGAAGACCTTGCCGAAGGTGCGGCTAGAGGTGGAGACGAAGGTGGTTAGCAGCAGCGTCGAGAGTTGATTTTTGGGTTATAAATAGAGGGAATTAACCTAAGGATCTAAGGGAACCTAACTAACCTAAATCTAAGGGATGAAAGGGAGGATCTGCATTGGTTTTGGCAGGCAAGTGATGAAGAAGACAAAATCTCTAGTGATGGAGCAGCGAAGAAGATGAGGAAGGTGGCATCTACCGGCATTGCGAGACGCAAACGAACCCGCTATTGTCTGTGAGGGTGGACGAGGAAGATGGTCGGAGGACTCGTTGGAGTTGGCGAAGAAGGAGGTCGGGGAGAAGAGAAGAGGGGGTATTCGGCCTCCAAATCAAGCTAAGGACGGTTTGTCCTCAAGGGGTCTTTTATAAGCTTCAGGGGAGCCTTCCAAGCTTGGAAGCTTTGAAGCTCCGCAGTTTTAGGAGACTTGAACTTTCAAAAGGTTCGCACGAGCCTTTGAGTAGGATTCAGAGCCTCATGTGCAGCTCAAATGGAAGGCAATTTCCTTACGAATCCTCCTTTCTATTTTGGGAGAGATCCGTTAATCAATCAAGGAGAACTCTCCAATTGAAGGTCGCCAGAGTAGGATTTCCTCCGCGATACTGGTGGAGGGACTTGATTGCAAAGAATATGACAAACTTAGGGACCCATTATCAAGGATTTCAAAAAGCTAGGGGTGCATGTGTGAGAGAAAGAATCAGATTGGACTGAATTGTAAACTGGGTCAAGATGGTCTCTGATTGGACCCAAATTTTGGTACAAACTTAATTTGGACCCAAAGAATCTGATGGTGAAGTCGGATTTTGATTTTGACCAAGTTTGACTGGGTAATTTATGTAGAAACCCAAATTAGGGCAACTTTTTGTATGAGACTCTGTTTAAGGTCAAAATGGGTTCTAATGGTCAATTCAAGGATGCCAAACCTTATAGCATATTTTTCTATGATGTTTATAAGGTTTAGGTGAATTTTATCCTAACCAAAATCTCTGTCAATTAAGCGGGTCTGAAATTAGGGTTTTAGATGTCCATTAATTCTTGTAATGCGTGAAAACCCATTTCTATCTGCACGAACCCTTTTATTAGACCTTTATAAACATTTGACCTTTAATTAACCCCTAAAAAACTTATGGTTACTCTGCATTTAGGATATGATGTTAAAACTATAAATTTAACCCTGGTTTCTCTCAGAAAGGGTATGTAGTGAATTACGGTCTTCTAGCAGTTATGTAGGAGCATTTATCTATGGATTATGACTAATTAAAGTTAATTATGGCAAATGATGACGTTATCATCATACCTCCCCCACTTACATGGCATAGGCAACGAATTCACCACCCATGACAACACCTCCTAAACATCCTTCTGCTTGAACTCTGCCCGAGCAATTAGACCAAACTTAATTAATCGATCTGTGTCCACCTGCACAGATGAGTCTAGCTCCTCGGATTGGGGCGGTTGGTCCCTCTTAGGAGGACCTTGCCAAGTGGAGGGGACTCCGAGATCTTCAAGATTGTAAAGAAAAAAGAAATGGTGGTCTTACTGAAAGAGCAATCTCCATTTTCATTTAAAACTTTATCATAAAATGATGTATCGTTGTATTTAATCGCGTTGTAGAAAATCTCTTTTCAAAAACATTTTAATTGTCAGAATCTAACCACGAATAGTTAGGTCGTCTCCACAGGGAGGAATTAGCCTATTTAATTTAATAAATAGTGTCACGTTTATTCAGGAAACTCGATAGATATGCATGCTACTTCGTGCTTTTCTTTTTCTTACATAAATTTGCAATATAGATAATTAATCAAGAAGATGAGGGTGCATATGCAAAATTACCATAATATAATATTATAAATAATGACCTTGGTAATAACAAAAAATGTTAATGTTAATCTCCTAACTAATAATACTATAATTAATATCTCAGATTGTATGTCATTCAGAAAGAGAAATCAATTATATGTAATTTTGAATTAAGCAAGAGGTGTCCACCTAAATTGTGCAGCAATACATTAATTCAGAAAATAAATGAATAGTAACTTGACAATGGCATTTTCTGTAAATTTTAATGGTGGAGAAAACATAGCATTTGCTCTCTCTCCTCCTCGCGAAAGAGAGAGCACCGACCGGGCAGTTGCGATGCTCAGGAGGACGGCAAGGACGGGGGCTCTCCGATGGTGGCAGCGGCGTCGACAGCGACGGCCGAAGGCGGTCGGCCGGCGGAGGAGATGAGGACCGGCGAAGGTTGCTGCAGTGGCCGCGGCTGTGGCGCGGGTCTGCTCGTGCGGGAGCGGCGGTCTACAGTTAGCGCCTGTGGGCGCGGGCGAGCGATGCCGCGCCTGCTGATGGCCGTGCGAGCGTTGTGGCCTACAGATGGGTGAAGTGGCCGCTGTGGGTGCGGTGCGCGAGCGAGCGGTGCCGCACTTGTTGATGGCCTTGCGGGCGCTGTAGCCTGCAGATGGGCGAAGTGGTTGGGAGCGCCTGTGCGTCTGCGGGAGCCTGCAGGGAGGTGCGCCTGTAGTTGGACGGAGGTAGGCGCGCGGGCGGGGTGGCGTGAACGCCTGCAGCAGGGGGCGCTGGAGGGCTTGGTGTGCTGGAAAGGCAAAAGCGATGTGGGCGTTGGTGGTCTGCAGAGAGGAGAAACGCTGCGGTGGAGAACCTGCCGATGGGCGTGCGCCTGCGGGGTGGGGCGCTGGCTGGAAGATGCTGCTGAAAGGAGGATGCAGCTGGAGATGAGTGCGCGGAGAAGGAATAGGGTGCGCGCTGATCCACAGTGCACACTGGGGTAGTTCCCCGCAAGGGGGAAGATGAAGATCCACCCTATCTTCGGAGGACGCCGCTTCTTTTTGAACCCCCACTCTCCTCCTTTTCCTTCGGCCGCAAGTATCTCCAACTACTCGCGACGATCGCGAGTGGTTGGAACAGTAGATAAGTACGGCCGGTTCCTTCATCATACGTCTATATGGAGCATCAGACGTCTTAAAAATATAATGCCGCGGATTTGTAATTAATAATTCCAAACGTCCAATCCAAGTCGCAGACGTCTTATATAAGTAAAAATTAATTCCTGATCTTGCACCTAACCTGCATTTATCAAATCAATTATATTATCATAAAGTATGCTATTAAATGTAAAAATTGAAGCATAAAATTAAATGCCGGTCAAGGTGAATTTCCATATAACTCCTAATTATTTAACAACTAAGAACAAATAATTAAATAGTACTTAAGCTAAATAATAGTTCACAAAAGTGGACTTATCACTCACCCCTTCAAACTATCGAGGAGATCCACTACTCGATATTTGGTCTGCCGGCTGTATAGCGTATAAGTGCCTGATGGAGGCTTGCCCTTCTTCACCTTCAAGGGCATCAACTCGAAAAGTAGGCAAAACAAAACAAGATGGGGAGCAATCCCCAAATGAAGGCAAAGGGAGGGTAAAGGCATTCAGCACCAGCCAGCAATTAAGGTTAAGCTGCGAAGGGCAAGGCAGTAAAAACAAAGGAAGGAGGACACAAAAGGGTTCAGAGGTACCCGTAGACCATGCTCTATGGCATATGTACATATTATAAACATGTCCTGTCTGAACAAAGATGGGTTTTAGACCCACAAGCCTCAAATGGTACACCACCGAGTCCGTCCTCCCTAAAAACAACAAAATGGTGAACCGACTATGGAAGTCCAATGAGAAATTGTACAAAGCCTTAGTCTCGGTAGAGACCCCCAAGGAAGAAGAAGTAACGGACTTACCCTTGCTTGCAAAGCTCGACATGATGGCTCTTCCTCTAAAAAACCCTCAACACAGTGACGCTCCGACGAAGGACATCTCCTCGCAGTGCTCTACCAAGAGTAAAGGCTCCCAGCGCAAATGCTCCTTGAGGTAGGTGGGCCATTAACCATGACCCACCACCATATATATATATAACCCCCATGATGGGTGGTTCCCCCTTGCGGGGTGCAAGTTTCGAAATAATCAAATTTCGCTGTATCTGACATGGATTCCAAATATACAGCCAAGTGCGAAGAAAACCTCGGCTATCATTACGAACATTTAATACCCCTGCGCGCATATCCACTATAGTAGAAAGGGTGGTCCCATCAATGATAGGCACGACGCTTGAGACCTTCACCTCATCATAATGGCAATTAATGATGATCTCCTCAAATACCATCACACAGTATATATCCTGATGTAACTGACCATTACTCACGGAAAAAAGCAGGTGGACGCGCCTCAAAATCGCCTCTTAAAGCCGATGAAATAGCAGGCAGATGCGCCTCAAAACTTCCTGGCCGATCACATAACAGGCAAACGTGTCTCAAAATTGCCTCTTAAAGCCGGCAACATAGCAGGCAGACGCACTTCAAAATTGCTCCTTAAGAACGGTGATATAGCAGACCCATGTGCCCTATACCACCCTTTAAGGTCGATACAACTATGGGCCTTCATCCCTAAAAATCCCGCTATATAACAAATGCTCCCCTGCTTAAGTATATGGCCAGGGCATCATTTGGGGGCATTACCTATCGCGGAGTTCCTACTTTAAATGTTAGTCTCTCAATAAGAATTCGTTAGCTCGAGAGTAAGGGGCATATGATGAGAGGAAAAAATGCCCTCGAACCCGAAACCCCGCGATAGGCCCTAATGGAAAAATCTGACCTGGAAAGACCCGATATAGGTAGGCTCGGGGATCCAACCGCCTACATCCAAGGGAAATCTTCCGTGCAGATGTATCCAGGAGACCAACCCGCCTACATTTAGACAAGGCCACGTACAGCCGAACCCGAAGGCTCCAATCCGTTAGAGGGGACGACAAAAGTACAACAGGCCTGCATCCTCAATAAATGTTGACAATAGTTGCTGCAATAAATAACCTGACTATGCACACACCTTGTCAAGCGACGTATCCACTCAGAAGATCTTATCAAGAGGCCCAATCCCAGCACTATAAATAGCGGAGGAAGGCCCTCGAGGTCGCCCCCTAAGCTACATGAGAGAAAATTGAGAGATTGTAAATCTTGTAATCCCATAAATTATAGTGCATAGTTGGGAGCTCCATACTCCCCCTAGATGTACACCTCTTGCGGTGGAACTGGGTAACCAAATCCCTGTGCCCATTGTGTGGTTGCTTGAATTCCACGAATCAAACCCTCCACCAATGTAGGAGGTCTAATCGTCCCTATTCTTGAGTCGGACACTCCAAATCTCGGTTGCCGATCAACCCACAAGGTCAACTATAATGGAGGCCTTTAGGTCAGACCTAGGGACCTCTCCTGTGTATGTGCACTAAAGAATAGATGAGGGATTGGATGTGTATTGGACCCAATCAAGGAACCCTAAAAAATTTTGGATAACTAAGGTTGTTTGAGGCAAATAAGCCTATTGATAAAAAATCCATATAGCCGAGAATTACTTGCGCAGCCAAAAAGGAAAGTCCTGCAAAGATCCCTACATGGTAGAGCGTCCCCATGGGTTACAAGGTTTTCCCCATCCTACCTTCCTTGTCACTGCGGTTCCAAGTAAATCGGAATGTACTAATTGAGACTTAAGTCTACCAATTTTAGCCCCAATTGTTCCTTGAATTTCACTTGATTTAGAAGTTATTTCAAATTGTGACCTAATTTGTAGGTTGATTAATTCACAACGTAAACCAACTTCACCTGACCTGTCCTAAGGTTGAGGATGAAATTTGGGTTAGAGCACCCAAATCACCCTGAATTGATTCTCAACGGGTTATTAGGTCCCAAGTTTTATGGTTCAAGTGAATTTAGAGCCTTGATTTTAGGGTTCACTTTGTTAGATCAGTTAAACAAGGACTTAGGTAGCACACCAATGTGGGAAGATTAATTTCCTTAATTGCAGGTAAGTGTGTATGAACACTTCAAAACCCTAATGTGGAAACCCTAGATTGGCTCTATTTGAAGTCCAATTTGAATCTAAATATGACACCTTGGACTCAAACAAGTAGGTGAGTAGTCCAAGGTGTTGAGAAATTTTAGTGCAAATCCCTAATAGGAATAAGAAGTATAAATGGGGAATCTCTAATCAAATTGTACCAACTTCAATATGATTTCAATCAATCTAGCAAATCAGGAAACTCTTTTGCCATTAAATGATATTACTCGGAAAGTAAGGCAAGTGGATCCTAATTTATTTATTTCCTTTTTCTCTTCTTAAGATTAAGAGATGATTAGGGAAGAAGGGAAATTTTACCTACTGTTGGAGTGGCTGATTGTTTGAAAGATCTCCTTGTGATGTACCTTGCAACAACAAAACAAAGTAGATAAGGCAAGTTAGATATCAACTCAAGAATGATATGACTAGTGGTGAATTGTGCATTGTTCCCTGGAAACGGCACCAAAATGTTGATAGCGAAAATCGTCATAGTATAAGAGAGTATTACAGCATAGTATAGCGATGAAAATCGAATCAACATTTAAAATTTATAGTGCTCAAAAAATCATGAGTTCCAAGGTCATTCGCAGAGAGAAAATATGTAATTCAAGCCACTAATCAAAAGAATAGAAATGTGAGCACCATAATCAATTACAAGATATGCAATGAATAATCAAATATACTCAATTAGAATCCAAAATGTATCTCAAGTTTAAATAGACAAAAATATAACAAGAGTCTAAAAAGTGGTGGTTGAAACCACCAATTAATCTCAAGTTAAGCACAATTCCCAATGATCAGATCTCAAGTAAGAGCCAACAGTATCCTCAAATCAGAGTCTCAATTTTCCTAAATCAGACATCGGGAACAACCTCTAGACGACTTAAGTGTCAAGCCCCAAATCTTTGAATTTTGCCTAAGTGTTTAGGCATGAAACCCGTGAATCCACAATGCAAAACCCCCCTCCTTCCCTTCCCTTCTCTCGCTCTCTCTCTCTTGAGAACCAGGTAAGGGGATATTCGGGTAATCAGATCTAGTTCCAAGACCGCTGGAGTGGTGGCAGGCGTGGAGTGAACAGTACAGGTGAGAGGGACCTCACCCCGTGTGTTGAGGTAAGCTGCCTACACATGTAAAACCTTATAAACAAAAATCGAAATCGTAAATTAACGATGTGGGACTTTTGATGCTGCTGTTGTTTTACTGTGTAGCTGCAGGTGAAAGCCTTCTCAAATCGACGCTGCTGCTGCTGCTGTTTGCCTCGATTGAGAGCCTAGAGCTCTTCCTAATGTTGAGTAGCATTGCTTAGAGGTGGTAATGGTAGAAGATGATGACTGGATGGCAGCGGATGGCGGCAGTGTATGGCGGCAATTCGATGAAGCGCTGAAATACATGAAAATGGCTTTGTGGCCCAATTAGTTGGTTCAGAGGAATCATCGTGAGGGGAGGAAGGTGATGCCAATTGTGGCGAGGAATTTGGAGGGTCATGGTGGTCGGATAGAAGCGATAGTTGACGCTGTGAATGGGTTTGTTCGATAAGGGGCTATGGTGATCAAAGCTCCAAATCTCCTTGGGGATTTCGATCTATGGAGGATGAGGAACGTTTTGGTAGTGGTGGTATGGCATTTGATGGGATGTGGCATTGGCGCGAACTCTTCGGAGTTCTTGCCAAAGGCAAAGAAGATGAGGGGTGAGAAGGTGGTAGCGTAGCCTAAACTAGGTCCTAGGGTTTTAAAACTAACCTAAGAGAAGTGGGGAATAAGGAACCTAAGCTAATGGAAGAAAGAGGGAGGAATTCGTGTCGGCTTGCCTTCCTGGACACAAAGGAGATGAATTCTCTGGAGAAGTGGGATGGCGACGACGACGAGGATAGGAGGCCCTAGCTACGTGCACTAGGGTCGAAGGAAGGTGAGGAAGAAGGTGGGCCTCTCAATTTGATTGTTGAGACGTCGAAAGAGGCAGAGCGAGGAGGTTGCCGAAGCATAGATCGGAGACGGCCAGAGGAGTAGAAGAGTGGATTTGGCCTAAAACCTAGCTAGTTTGGACTTAGATATTTTAGGGAACTTATATAGACCATAATTTGGACCTCAATTGTGTGAAATTCACACATTTTCTTCTCAGATTTGGCGAGTTCAGATTAGGAATTTTCAAGCTTCGCCAGTGAGAACTAGCATTACTGGGTCTCAAAAAGGACCCAATCGATTGGGAATCATTAGATCATCAATCCCTCCAAATTTGGAGGGATATGATGGTCAAATGAGAGAGATCCTAATTCGAAGGTTGGACCTGATGGGTGGTGGACACTGTTCACATGGCAATGGTGAAAGGGACCCAAATGTGAAGAAGATGAGAAAGTTAGGAGCCTTTTGGTAATAAACTTGAAACTTAGGGGTCTGGATGTGAGAAATAGTTTTTAGGGACTAAAATGTAAACTAGGTCAAGATGGAATTTAATTGGGTCTAAATTTTGGTGTTAACCTAATATAGACCCAAGGAATCTAATGGTGAACTTGGATTTTAGTTTTGACCACGTTTGATTGGGTAAATTGCAAGGGAGCCCAAATTAGGGTAAATTCTCGTCTAAATCTCTATTCTTGGTCAAAATGGGTTCAGATGGTCAAACCAAAGGTACCAAACCTCTTAGAATATTTTTTAATAATTTTTAGGAGATTTAGGTTGATTTTATCTTGACCAGAACCCTTTCAATTTAAGTGGGGCTGATAATTAGGATTTTTAGTCTTATTTTAGTCCTCGAAATGCAAGAACCCCTAATTTAGTTAGTGTGAGCCCATTTCTTGGTGTTAAAGTTCATTTTACATTTAATTAACCATGAGTAACCCCATGGTTAGTCTGCATTTGTGATGTGCTGTTAAAACTAAGATCTTTAGACTAACATTTAGGAGCATTTATCATTTGATTCTAACTAATCCAAGTTAGTTATGATGAATGATGGTGTTACCATCACTGCCTAGTGAGAAATCAAAGCAACCCCAGGATATGTGTTCACATAGTTAGGACAGTTGTGTTATAGCAACCCTATGCAGCATTATATTCGAGGGTTAAATGTGTTTGTATGGCATGGACAGCTGGAACACAACAATCTCATGCAAATCGATTTTTGAGGGATAATTGATTTACACCATCTATTGTTAATATACTTTTGATTAAGGCCCTTAGAATACAAACTTCGAATCAACAATCATAGAGAAATGCATGCACAAAGTTTGATGACCTAGTTCTACCTGGAAAAAGGTGTACGTCTGAGGGGAGTATGGTACTCCCAATATTCACTAGAATTTGGGTGGTACAAAACTCTCTGCTTCTCTCTCTCTGATTGCGTAAAGAATAAATGATAGCCTACCCCTAGTATTTATAGACTAGGGTTCCCTCGGTTGCAAGCCTCTTTTTCTGTTCCCGTGATCTCGAGATTCTAACTGACATACTATCATGAGTCGGTTCCGTACTCCACACGATTTCCTCTCAACGGCGGTGATAAGCATGTCAGTTGGTAGTCTTCTAGAATGACTCGCCATTCTGTCAAGTATGCAGATCTGATTAAATTGATCTGTCTTGGGGGACTGGGTTTTCACTAATTGTCGGGCAGCTGGATCCTCCGCGCGACCCGACTTGTGAAGTGATTTTTCTACTGTCATCAACTTTCCCTAATGACGAGTGTTATATTTTCAATTAATGGAGCAATCTAAGACTGCTATATTATTCAGTATACGTTGCGATTGCATGGAATACTTCATACCATCCCCATAGGTTAGAGAAATCTAATTTACTGATTTACCTTTTTAAAAATTAAACATTGATCATTATGTAATGCACGTAATTTATTCATGCAGGTTCACTGTATTTAGGGAAGGAGGTAAATACCATTTGTCCCAAAGTACGACTGAACCATTAAACCCTAGGTAAATTGTATTATCTATTTCTCTCATTAATTGTTCTTGTAATTTCTATAGTACTATACTTGGTTTGATTTGATTATTATGGTAGTTCTTAAATTAATCATGTATTCGTGCTAATATCATTCAACACAAAACACAATTATAGTAATATTGCAATTACAAAAATCTCCTTTGTAATTAATAGTAATAACTTTCAATGTCAACAAATGTATACTTATTCTCAATAATAATTGCACTCTCCTTTTCCATATTCACATATTATACCAATTTCATTATTAATTTTAAAAAAAACTAAATTAACATTTCTCTTTCACAATAATTAATTTTAATGGAAAAGAATACCACCAACTGACTTACCTACCACCATAAGGGGCAAAGTAGTCATTTTCCACCTTATCTCCGGTACTAACCCCCATTCACAAGTAAACACCCCCTTTCACATCACAGGATAACCTCCATTCCAATCCCCCCTTTAGTAAACACAAAGAGGGGTTGTCCCTTGTTCTTAAGTAAACAGAAAGGGGGTTATCCTCTGTTGCAAACAACTTATCCCGGGTTAGCTATCCACTGCAGTAAACTAGCCCTTAAAGTATCCATCACCTCATCCCCTCTCTCTCATCCCCATTCCTCTCACACCCTACGAAATTTTCCCCTCACTTCTCACCTCTGTTCCCTCCTTACTCCCATCTCATCATCCAACTTTCCCACTCATGCCCCCATTGTCCCCCTTCTGCACCCTCACACCTCTCACCTATAACCCACACCACACTCCACTGTAAAACACCGCCAACGCACCCCCTAACCCCCCTCTCCCAAACCCATCACCGAAGCCATCTCCCCAACTCTCACTAAGCTCAAAACAAGTATTCCATTGCACTAATCTTCCCCTGAACCCCAACTCCTAACCAATTGGAGAGAAGATTAAGCCTAGGAACTCCAATTAATCAAACTGGAAGCAAACTTTGGGTGAGGTTCGTACCACATTGGCTGTAGTGGCCGCAGAAGGGCCTTGGGAGATCTCGACGCTCTGTTTGAGCATGTAGAGCAGGACGACAATGTTGCTATCCTCTTCCACTCTCACCATGAGCCACACGGGCATGCCCCGCACCTTATACAGCTCCACCTCACACTCGAGGAGGAAGTATGCCTGCAAGTTTTCCTGGAACGTGTTAGGTAGTAGCTTAAAAATAACTAACAATTATGTCAGTTAAATCTATTTTATAGTTGGTTTGTTGGCGCTAATCTTTGTTGTAATAGGGAGACCCAAATTATGAAGATCCCCTGAGCTATAAGTAGTAAGTAATGACAATCAAAAGGGGTGTTTGGCCACCCTTTCCAGACTTCCCCTGTTCCTCCTTTGTCTTCCCCGATCTCCCCCTGTCCTCCCTTCTTCTCTACTTACTGGCTGTTACACGATAAGGAAAGCCAATTATTCATCTCTTCTTCTTCTCCTCCTTCTAACTTTGATCCTGACAAAGTGGTGTCTAAGACACCCTCATGCTCCATCACCACCATGTCGCCTGAGGATATTGCTGCAATGTGGAAGATTATCTCTCTAATACAATTGATCGTGCCATGGAAGATCTTCGTGTTAAGCTCCGTACAGAGATTCAGTAACAAGTTTTGCAAATTAAGGATGCTGCGTCAAGTTCTTTCAGCAACCTTAGTGGTAAAGAAATATTTGATCAACGTCCCTTGCTTCATATCAAAGGGAAAAAGCCTGGAATTTCCTTTCTTTGACAGTTCTTCTGATCCTATGGCTTGGAAGTACAAGGTTGAACAATATTTCTAGTTTTATAATATTCCTGCAAATAAGAAATTTCCATTAGCTTCTTTCCATCTTAATGGAGATGCCTTATAGTAGTATTGGTGGTATACTAATTCTAAGGGTAGATTAGATTGGGATTCTTTTGTTGCTGCACTGCATGTTCGATTCACTCCAGATATTCTTGAGGATCCCCATTAGGCTTTAAGTAAATTGAAGCAAGTCGAGTTGTTAGTTGATTATGTTAAAGAATTTGAAAGTCTTACAAATGAAATTAGAGGCATTCCAGAAGAGCACTTGTTGGGCACCTTTATTAGTGGGCTATGTGATGATCTTTCTTTTGAAGTTTGTTCTTTCCAACCATCATCCTTGATACAGGCAATAGAACTCGTTACAATTCAGAAAGCCAAGTGATAGTATCTTAAGAAGCCTTTCCGATCATTAGATTATCAAAAGGGTTGTTACCCACTCTTTCCAAGCCTTTCTTAATGGCAACTAAGCCTCAAATTAAAAAATTAACTCCTCAATTGGAAGAACAGGTTAAAAAGGGTTTATGCTTTCAATGTGGAGATAACTGGTCTAAGGACCTGATGGTAACACCATCATGAGCCATAACTAGCTTTAATTAGTTATAATCAAGAGACAAATGCTCCTACATAATCGCTTAAGAGTCGTAATTTCCTGAATATCCACTTTGAGAGTACATTAAAATAGGGTTAATTCTGCAGTTTTAACAGCATATCATGAATGTAGAGTAATCATGGGTTTTCCCAAGGGTTAACTGAAGGTCAAATGTTCATTAATGTCTAATAAGAGGGTTCATGTAGATAGAAACGAGTTTTCTCGCATTTTGAGAATTAACGACAGTGATACAGAAAATTACGCGGTTTGTAAGATTAGGGTTTTAAGTCACTGCAACGCATAAATCCGTTCGCTTTTAAAATTTGTAACCTAAATAGGGGAGTATCTAGGGTCATCCAAGGGGGCAATATTTGCGAAATTCAAGTCTCTTGCTTGGGAATGAAACTCAACTTTCTTTTTGTTCTTTTTAAATATATAATTTTTATGGATTTTTGAAATAACTGCAATATGAATTTTTGAAGAGATTTGGAAACAACTAATACCTAATCCACTATACTACTACTAAGGTGACAAGTAGAGCCTCTCCCTAAGCTCACTCTAGGCACGTAGAGGCCTAGAGTAATCAGGGAGGGGGAGTGAAAAGTGCTAGAACAAAAGCAAGCAAATGTGACAAAATTGCAAAGAAGGCAATTTTAATAACAATGAGGAATTGTTTTACACAAAAACCTAGTAGAGGAATGCGTCAACTACTAGAATTAAAAGTGCAAAAATAAAATAAAAATAGTTATCCTCTAAAATGATGGTGAAGATGGCAAGGCTCTTGCTCCAATTGCGGCTGCTCCCGCAATCAAAAAGAGCTCCTTCTCTCGCAAGGCTTCTCCAGGTTGATGAACTCCTCCTAGCAAGCCCAAGGGGGGCATGCTTGACTCCTCCAAGGTGGATGAAATTCCACCTTCAAGGGCTTCTCCTAAGGTGGCGTGAACCACCTTTGATTCCTCCTCCAAGGGTGGTAGTGTACCACCCTCAAATCCTCCACTTCCTAGGGTAGGCGTGTACCCTAGGTTGTCCTCCAAGGCCTAGCTTCCTTCCTTGGTTGGCGTAGGCACAAGAGAGAAGAGAAGAGGGGAAGGCACCAAGGGTACAGAGTATCCCCTTAATCTTCTTCTTCTCTTGACCTTCTATGTAGGTGGAAATATGGGTAGAAAATTGTAGCCAAGGGTGGATTTTTTTGGTGGAATATGATGGGTATCTATAGAGGTGGAGAGGGGGGTAGTAGGCGTGGGTTAGGTGGATGGCTAGGATGTGTTTAGGTGGTGGTTATGGGTAGCTAGGTTGATCCTAGGGCTAAGGTTAGTTGGCGCCAAATGAAGGGTTGGGAGGGGGGTAGTTATGGTGATGTTGGTGGCTTTTGGTGGTGGAGAGACACCACAAATTGGCACCAACTTGGGTGTCTTCTAGAAGGTCATTTTTGGCGCCAAGTTAGGAAGGGTTAGGATGGGTTTAGGTGTTAGATGGATGGTTGGGATGAAGGGAGAGTTAGCGCCAAAAACTAATGTGGTTGGAGGTGGTTTTTGGTGCCATTTTCATGGTGTCTTTTGGTGATGGTGTGGGTTGAAGAGGTGTGTCTTGTTGGCCCCAAGTTGAGGTGGAGTAGGGTAGCTTAGGTGGAAGCTTAGGTGGGCTTACTTGGTGGAGCTAGTTAGGGTTAAGTTGTAGGTGGTGAATGGCCAAGGGAGTTGGAGTCTAGCTAAGCTAAGCTAGCTTAGCTAGTAGTGGAGTAGAGGAGGAGGTATTGGAGCTAGGGTTTGAAGATAGGAGTTGCGGAGGAGAAGTCTGGAGCTTGAGTTGGAGCTGGCAGTAGATGAAGAGGGTGGCATGGGGCTACTCTAGTTGGCTTAGCTTGCTACTTCTTTGCTAGCTGCTAAGCCAAGCTAAAGTGAGCTGGCTTCTACCATAATGAGTTGAGGTGAGCTGGGTCTGGTGTTCCCGGAGAGGATCAAGCTGGTTAAGGTAGCTAAGGTAGCTTAGCTCAACTGAGTTGAGCTAAGCTGAATCCCCAGGAGCTGGACTTGAGCTTCCTGAGCTGAAATGAAGTCATCTTCAGCTGGCTGGAGTCGAGTGGAGCTGGATGTAGCTGGACCTCAGCTGAGGTGAACTCCAGTCAACTTAGATGAGCTAACTAGAGCTCCCTGTGGACTAATGGCAGCTGAAATGAGCTAGACTCAGTTAAGTTGAGCTGGATCTTAGCTGACCTGAGCTAAGGTAAGCTAAGATGAGCTCTCTTGAGTTGCCATTCAGCTAAGATAAGCTGAATGAAGCGAGGATGAGCTAACCCTCTTTCAGGTGAGCTGAATTCTAGCTATGGTGAGCTGGATCAAGCTGAGATCCAGCTGGTGAGAGCTTCACTTTCACCAGTTGCCTTTCTGAGTGCTAGGGTTCTAAGGATCTAGCAATCTGTATATCCCTAACACTCACAAAAATACATTAAAAAGATAATAAAAAGTGCAATGCATGCCTAACCTAGCTAATGCCTAAATGCAGTCCAAAAACCCATTTGTGGAGCAAAATCCTAAGAGCTAGGTTTGTTTTAATGCATAAGAATAATGATAAACTGGCATTTATCAGGCAGCTAAAAACCCTAATTTCAAACCCACTTAAATAACAAAGGTTCTAGTCATGATTAAATTCATCTAAATCTTCTAAAATTCATAGAAAAATATTCCAAGATGTTTGGTAACCTTAGTTTGACCATCTGAACTTATTTTGACCTAGAGCATAGTCTCAGATGAAAAGTTACCCTAATTTGGGTTTCTACGCAAATTTCCCAGTGAAAATTGATCAAAATTGAAATCCGACTTCACCATCATATTCCTTGGGTCCAAATCAGGTTTGTACCAAAATTTGGGCCCAATCAAAGTCAATCTTGACTTAATTTTCATTTCAATCCATTTAGATGCTTTCTCTCTCATACATGCCCCTAGCTTTTGAATTATTTGCATAGAGCCCCCTAGGTTTATCATCTTCTTCACAAATATACCCCTACCTCCATTGAGATCAAACTCGACCTCCATGCTCCTTTGACCAATCTTAATCCTACTCAAATCATCATCAAATCCCACAAAAATTGGTGGGATTGATGTTCACACGATGAAGAATCATTTGGACTTGATTTGGGATCAAGATCTTGCGTGGCATGACGTGCGAATGCACGATTTTTACGAGTTCTTCTTGATCCCTAAAGGAGCTTGATTAAGCTCCTTCCTGATCTAGAGCTCGCCTTGGAGCTCTATAAAGCCTCCTCATGCACGACTGCTTCTCTTTAACAAGGTTTTGAGCCACAATCAGTCTTCCTTTCCTCTCTCTAGCTCACTCTGCCTTCGCTCTGGCGAGCTTCTTCCTCCCTCGTCCTCTGGCCTCCCAACGGCCAAATTGGGAGTTCCACATTCTTCTTCTCCATCCGTTCCTCGACGACCAACTTGGGAGAGTCCAGACCTCCTTCTTCCTCGCTGTCTCCCTCAATGGAGCTCTCCCCTTCTCTGGCACCAGTCCATCACAGCCAGCACCAAATCTTCATCTCCTTCGTCCGCAGTTAGGTTAAATCACTCCATCTCCTTCTCTACTCTACTTTCCTCTCTTTGACTTCTTAATTCGACACACCATCACCGGCCTCCCCCTCCATCTTCCTTTGCTCCAGTCGAGCTCCGACGAGGTCGCGAGCTTGCTACACGCAAGCAAAACGCTCTGCTCCACCTCCAAAAGCTCCGCCTAACTTCTCCGCACAAAACCCCTCACTCAAACCCATCAAACGCCCACTCATCACCTCCGACAAACACCACCTGCTAGCAACTTATTTCCTGACCTCGCCAGACCACTATATGCCTTCTCACAGCAAAGCAACACCACCACTCCGCTCCATGCACTACGGCGAAGCTATTGAACTATTCTGATTGGGCCGCTAGGCCATATGCTTGTTTTTAGGTCTTCGTCGGTCTCTGTTGTCGCCCTGTCATCCCTGGCATTGAATGCTTCGTGCCGACCTCGATCCAACCTGCAGTTACATTTAATTGACGTGGAAGTACCTAAGGAAGCTATCCAGGGCTTCAATCGGCCAAGATAGCAGCAGAAGCACCTTCAATTCCTCCAAGTCTCGTCCACAACTACTTCACGAAGGAAAGGGACGTGGGATAGTCCCACATCGGTAGTTGACAAAGCATGATTTCATCCCATACACTCTTCGCCCAATAACAAGGGGGTCGGGTCCCCCATGCACACACCTCCTTGCGCTTACTCCTCACTCGTGTCCACGGCACATGGGCCTGGTCCAAACCCGAATACCTGATTCGATTAGCCTGGTCTGAGAGAGAAAGGAGATTGTGAGGAGGAGGGGGAGGGTTTTGTTGTGGCTTGCTTGACCTTGGGATGTGTGCCTTGTGTTGAAGGCTCCAACACTTAGTCGTTGGAGAGAAGAGGCCTCTGTGAAGAAGAAAAAGACTTAAAGAGGGAGAAAGCCTTGTGCTGTGCTACGGCTAAGTGCTAGTGCACTTAAGTCGTCTGAAGGGGAAATCCAACATCTGATGAAGTATGCATTGGCTGTGTGATGCGTATGCATCTGAATAGCCTAAAATGTCTATTTATGCATGTTCTTAGTATTATAGTTGCATCATACATTATAAATATTGCATAACATGCGTCATCTTGCATTTAGGTTAGGTTGTGTAAATTTTAGGTTAATTTTCCCTTTTTGTGGTCGGTCTAACAGGGCGATATTCAATCGGGGCCTCGGATCCTTAGATTGGCCAATCGTCGCCCTAATCTTCAATCTGAGGCCCCGATTGAATATCGCCCTGTTAGACTGACCACAAAAGGGAAAATTAACCTAAAATTTACACAACCTAACATAAATACAAGATGATGCATGTTATGCAATATTTATAATGTATGATGCAACTATGATACTAAGAACATACATAAATAGACATTTTAGGATATTCAGATACATACGCATCACACCCCCAAGCCTATCTTTTGCTAGTCTCTATCAAAAACTATATGCTATTTATAAAAGAATTAGATCAGATTTCTTGGGCAATAGTTATTTTTCAACACTTAGAGATTTCAATTATGACTTGAACTACAAAGACACAACAGTGCCTGAGTGTTTGTCAGAATGTAGACCGCCTCAAGCCCTCGCCTTATTCAAAGAAGGATCTTTTTCTTCTTTTCTAATTTTTTTGGATTTTTGAGTTTAGGGTTTCGGAGCAACTTTCTACGGCCACTTAACCCACCCAAGACTCGAAGAGAACCCGAAGTTTTAAGCATCTTTGTGTGAAATGTGATAGACTCACTGATCGACGATTAGAACGAACTTCGAGTTTCTACGCCCATAGGTGACCTTGAAAAGAAATTCTACCTAAAGGTGTATCTATTCGACTAGTAGCTTTTTCCCTACTTTTATTTTTATGGGGTTAACACAAGGGCAAACTCAGTGTATATCTCCTCAGCTTATTCTACTTCTCTGCTTCTTCGTAAGTGTTTTAGAATTATACGTGCATTTCTTTAGCTGGGTTCTGGACAACGTACCAATGGGCTATTACCCATGATAACTTGCCAGCCATACTCGTGCAGTGAAGTGTGGCTTGTTTCTTTTTTTTCTTTTCTTTTCTCCTTTTCTATATATATATATCTTTTTTTTATATATATTTTTCTTTTCTCTTTTTTTTAAGCAGGTGGTTTCTCTAATATAAGATTTACCTAAAGACAGCAGGAAAAGAATGGTCGTGTGACTAGGCTCTAGATAACCTACCTATAGGCTGTTACCCATGATAACTTACTATCCATACCACCCTAAAAGGTTCATTAGCTACCCAATTTTCGTAAATATCGCCAAAAAGCGAGTCAGTGTAAACAGTGTGTAGATGCTTAAACTTAAAATCTCCTCAAATCAGAGGGCGGGATGATAAGTTGTGTACTTATCACCTCAACTTATTTAACCAATTAAAATATGAATTTAGAATGGCGAGGACTTAAGAAACAAGTCCACATTTTAGTGGATACCCGGGTTGATTAAGCCTGAAGACTTGAAGGGTCTAAGTGTTAAAATCATACAGTTTTATTCTCTAAGATTGAAAATTTTCTAAAGCCCAAGTTCGTTTTACTAATTGCATAATTTTTTTTAATAAATAAAAAGAAAACAAAAAGAATCTACGGAGCTAACGAAATAATTCAATGATGAATATCCACCATTCAGGGGAGGGGTAAGGATCAGTGATGTAAACACGTTTATATCACATAAATCATCTATTTTTACATGTTCTTAGACACAGAATTGCATCTTATATCAAAATGTTATAGTGGAAGACGTACACAAATGGAATTGGATTTTGAAAAACCCATCGTCGTAGTATGATTTGTGAAGAAATCTGTCAACAGATAAATTTATCGAAATTCGTAAAGAGATTCTGGGTCGAACATAGGGAGGCTACGTCGATTTAAAATCCGTGATTTTTTTTTTGGTATTTTTGTTTTAAAAGCGAGATAATCACAATGAATTTGATATTAACACTAAGAGAGAGAGAGAATAATTACTTTGCAACTGAACATTGTTTTTACAACTAGAAAGTAGGAAATGGTTTGGTGACGGTTCCCAATCGCGGCTAGTCTTTGTTTGTTTTAATGCTTATTACAGTAATGTCGTTGTGGTATAAAATAAGACAGTTACGGTTGTCGTTACCATTACAATTTTACTCGGAAATAATTTCCCGAGGTCGAACTCAGGGAGCTACTGGAATTCTAGAAGTATAATGTTTCTTTATTACAAAAATAAGAGAGAGAGAGGGAGAAATAGATTTCTGTCTTTTGGCTTTTTCTTCTTTCTCTCTTTGCTTGTCTTCTTCTTCTCTTCTTTCTCTTTTCTTTATCTTTATGGGTCTTCTTCCTTGGCTCCGATTGCCTTCAGTTCCTCTTCTTCTGCTTGTCTTCTAGTTCTTTTCTTCTTCAGTTCTTCTTTTTCTTGTCGTTATCTTCTTTCTACTTCCCCTCTTTTCTTCCTTTGCTGCTTCTTCTTCTCTTCTTCTTCCCGCTTCTTCTTCCTTGGTCTTCTGCCTTGCTCAGCTGCAGAGCCTTTTCAGAGTTTCTTCTTTCGCTCCTCTTCTTCTTCCTGCAGCCAAGTGGTGAACCTTCTTCCTTCGCGCCCTGTTCCTGCACAAGGCACAGCAAAACCTAGCCCTTCCCTCTACTCGCACGTCTCTTTCTCTCTCTGTAAATCGCTCATAGGAAGCTCTCCTAGAGCCGGGTTAACGGGTCGGGCTGCGTAACCGGGACTAGGTGCACCGGCGTGGGGGTGCGCGAGGAGTGTAGGGTAGTGTCGGGTCGAATCCGCCAGGTCCGCGTGGCGTGGGTCGCGGACAAGACGGGTGAGTGGGCAAGGGGACCTCACCCCGTGTTCTGAGGCGCTAAGAGAAAAACACAAAATCAATTTAAATGGGAGCGGCGCTTCGAAATCTTACGATGTGGGACTAAACTTCGTTTCTTCGCACGCGCGCCCGCAGGAAGGACGCAACCTTGCCTCAGCAGCTGCATCCTCGTTTCTCCTTGCAAACCAGCTGCCTGCCTTCTCCTGGGCCTCTCCAATTCGCCTTGGCTGGAATCTTGCTGCTTCGAGGCCTAGAGCTCGCTTGGAAGCTCCTTGCTTCGTCGCCAATGGCGGCCGAGGCTGAAAATCTGCCTAACACAAACAGGGCCTCTCGACCTAATCAGACCACAGGGAAACCTTGGCTGTGGCACGACGAAGGTAGTGTGGGGTGCAGCAGGTTGCGGGCGATGTCTGGCGGCAGCAATAGGTCAGACTGCAACCGGAAAAATGGGTTTGATCGGGGGAGTGTTCTGGAGGTGTGGAGTGGCAGTGGAGGGGTGGGGGGTGTTGGGTGGAGTGAGGCGGAGCTTTTGGGACAGTTGGCGAGTTGTGTGGAGCGGCGGATTGACGGGGGCAACTCGCCGGAGGGTTGCCGGAGGGATGGAAGATGATGGTGGTCAGGTGCAGTCGAGGGGTAATCAACAGAAATGAAGTTGGGAAAAGAAAGAGGGGACGAAGGGAAATAACAGTAACCTACCTACAGGGACGAAGGGGGCCGGAGCAGGGCGGCAGTCGTACCGACTGTCGCCAGAGAAGAAACACCCAGAGGGAGAGATTGGCGGCGAGGAAGAGGGTAGGGAGGCGCGCGCTTGGTACGGCGCGACGCGGGGAGATCAGGCGAAGGTGGCTCTACTGCTGGTATTGCAACAGAGCGACGAGACGGAGGAGGAGGAGCCGCCAGAGCTGGTGGGTTCCTGTCGGAGTGGGGAGAGAGGAAGGGTTGGGGTTTTCTCCGTCAAGACCAAGTTGCCCCAATCGGCTGGCGACGTTGGTCTTTATAAAGGCGGTGGCAGAGGAGTGGATGCAGGGAGGCGACGTGCCTCCCTCACCGGAGAATGGCCGGAGGTGCAACCCATACCTTCCGCGTGTTCGCACGGAAGGTGGGGGCGTCGTCAGGCAGCATGGCGGTGTCCCTGCGACAGCAGACGTCACAGGGAACACTAGGTTCAATTTGCAAGACATCCCCCTCACCCTGTGCGGCGCCATGCTCCGTGCAAAGTCACCGGAGCATGGCGCTGCGCAGAGACTTGCAGGAGGGACCTAAATGTAAAGAATGACGAAGAAATTAGGGGCCAAAATGTAAGGGTTTCGAAAGTTGAGGGTCAAAAAGTAATAGATGAGGACCAAATTGCAAAGTCGGTCAAGAAGGTCTCTTCTTAGGCTCAAGTTTTTATGCATGACTAAATTGGACCTAAGGATTTTAGTGGTGAATTTTGTTTCTAGGTCAGACCTTGTTTGACCGACGAATTTACGTAAAAACCCAAATTAAATCATTAATTGGGCATGATTCTCAATGTAGGTCAAAATGGGTTTCTAAGGCCAAATTGAAGGTTCTAAACCCTAGAGATTATTTTTCTATGAATCTTAGAGGGTTCATTCGATTTTTACCCTGCCTCAAACCTCGTGAATTGAAGTGGGTTTGTTTTAGAGTTACAAAATGTCATTTAATTCCTTGGAGTTGCTGTAGCCCTTGTTGGATCAGATCATCCCACTTTCCTTCTTATTAGGTTAGTTTGACCTATGTTTGGACCCTGAGTTACCCTGTTTGCAGATTGTGTTGGTGAAATTGCATTTTTACCCCTTATGACTTGTTTTCTTCTTAAACTCAGAATTCTCTGAGTCAATCCTTTCTTTGAGTTATGTAGGAGCTTTTTCTCGCGTATCTAGGTTAGATTGTGCTAGTTAGGGTTCATGATGAGGTTCTTATCATACCCCCATGCCTAGCTTTTGCTAGTCCCTTAGCAAAAACTTAAGGTTTTAACCTTTGTTCTAGACCATGATGTTTTTAATAATTTCATATAAGTGCTTTTTTTCATTTGAACTTAGATTAGGTTAGAATGCTGACCATAGGCCTAAAAGGTACTCTAGTACCAACCAAGATCCAGATCTGTCTAGCCTCAGCCTCAGTCCTTAGCAAAGGTTTTTAAGGCCCACAAGAACTAACCTAAGGTCTATTGGACTTTGTGGTTAAAGCACCCGTGCTTGAAATGATTTTAGCCCTGGCTCAATTCGCAGTGTGTTTTGTAAGAGAGAGAGATAGAAGATTTTTCTGTTTGGAGAGTTTTCTCTCTCCTTTTCTTTTTAATTCTAGCTTAGGATTGGCTTTTCAACATGGTCTGTATCAGATTCCTTGTTCCCATCATCAATCCTCAAGGGTTCCTGGCAATCGATGCTTCGAGATAGCACCGCCCATGGCAACCCCCGGAACCCTGGCTATTGAGATTTTGAGATAATCCCATCCATGGTGTTGCGTGGCCAAATCCAAACCCTGGCAATTGATTCTTCGTGATAATGCCATCCATGGAATCTGAACCAGCAGAGTGCTTACATGCCCCCAGTAGGATATGAAAATATCCTAAGAGACAAGCACCGAGGAGATGATATTTTGTTATGCATCTTTGAGGGGAATTTCCCACCTCTCCGCACTGGGAACTCGTCCAAATCAACTTGTGTTGATCGGCCGCTCCTACTCTAGGTGTACTTTTCAGAATTTTGCGACGCTTCTGCGTGATTTTGATTTTCACGCTTACTGAACCAGGCTGTGTGTGGGGTTAGGGTGCTTAGGTTACTGAGTGATGATGACCTCATCATGAGCCATAACTAGCTCATTTTGACCCAATACAAAGGATAAAAGCTCCTACATAACTCAAGGAAAGGCTTAACTCAGAGAATTCTGAGTTTAAGGAGAAAACAAGTCATAAGGGGTAAAAATGCAATTTTACCAGTATAATCTGCATACAGGGTAATTCAGGGTCCAAACATAGGTCAAAGCAACCTAATAAGAATAAAAGTGGGATGAGATGATCTGGCAAGGGCTACAGCAATTCCAAGGAACTAAATAATAATCTGTAACCCTAAAACAAACCCACTTCAATTCACGAGGTTCAAGGCAAATAAAAAATGGAATAAACCCTCTAAAATTCATAGAAAAATAATCTCTAGGGTTTAGAACCTTCAATTTGACCTTAGGAACCCATCTTGACCTACATTGAGAACCATACCCAATTAATAACTTAATTTGGGTTTTTGCGTAATTTGACTAGTCAAACAAGGTTTAATCTAGAAATAAAATTCACCATCAGATTCCTTAGGTCCTAATTAGTCATGTATAAAAACTTGAGCCTAAGAAGAAACCTTCTTGACCAACCTTACACTTTGGTCCTCATACATTTACTTTTTGGCCCTCAACTTTTGAACCCTCGCATTTTGGCCCCTAACTCTCCTTCGTTCTTTGCGTTCAGGTCCTCCCTGCAAAACCTACCAGCACCATGCTCCGGCGACCTTGCGCGGAGCATGGCGCCGCGCAGGGTGAGGGGGAGGGTCTGGCAAGTAAACCAGGGGTGCCCTGCGTCGTCAGCCGTCGCAGGGACACCCCCCTGGTCGCTGTAACCCACCATACCGGCCGTGCGAACGCACGGACAGTATGTGTTTCCATCTCCGGCGTCCTCCGGCGAGGGAGACACGTCGTCTCCCTTCGCCTTCCTCTCTGATTCGGTCCCTATAAATGCCCCCGTCGCTCCACCGTTCTTGGGAGCTCGGTCCTGACGGAGAAAGACCCCCACTTCCTCTCTTCCCACTCCGACAGCAAGCCTTCCAGCTCCGGCGGCCTCTCCTCTTCCTCCTCGTCGCTCTGCCGCACTACTAGCTGCAGGGTTGCCCCCCCTCGCTCTTCCCGCGCCACGCCGTACCCAGCTGGCGCCTCTCCAGCCCTCTCCTCGCCGCCGCCCCTTCCCCTGGGCATCTTCTTCTCCGGCGACAGTCGATACGACTGTCGCCCTGCTGCTCCCCCTTCGTCCCTGCAAGTAAGTTAGAACTACTTCCCTTCCTCTCCTCTTTCTTTCCCCGGTTTCAATTTGTTCAATTAAGCCCTCGACCGACCCTGACCATCGTCACCCCCTTCGTCTCCGGCCACCCTCCGGCGAGATGCCCCCATCGCTCCACAGCCTCACACGCCTCGCCGACCCTCACCGAACCTCCGCCTCATCACACTGAGCACCCCCCACCCCTCCACTGCCACTCCACACCTCCGTAACGCTCCCCCAAACAAACCCATTTCTCCGGTTGCAGTCCGACCTAGGGCTGCCGCCAGACACCACCTTGCGGCTTGCCGCACAGCTCAACACCTTCGCCGTGCCACGGCGAAGGTTCCCCAGTAGTTTGATCAGGCCGAGAGGCCATATTCGTGTCCGACAGGTTCTGAGGCTCGACCGCCATTAACGCCACATTGAAGCAGCTTCTCCCGCGCTCCAGGCTTGAGGACTCCAGGTCTCCAGCTGCTGCGGATTACGGAGACTCCTGCGAAGGCAGCCAGCCAGCAACCGACGAAAATCGAAGCTGCAGCTGCAGAAGCAAGGCCGCGGTCTTCCAGCAGGCGCACGCGAGGAGAGGCCTCAGTTTAGTCCCACATCGGTAAGCCTCACAACTCTTTCACCGTTTAAATTATTTTTGTGAATAAGCCTTATCGCCTCAGCACACGGGGTGAGGTCCCCTTCACCCGCCCGATTACCCGGGCTCGTCCGCGCTCACGCCCCGCGGACCTGGCCCGACCCGACTTAGACTGACCTGCACTCCTCGCCCACCACTCACGCCGGTGGGCCTGGACCCGGGCGCGACTCGTACCCGGCTACCCGGCAGCTCTGGGAGAGCTATCCCATGAGAGGATTCTGAGAGAGAGTGACGCCGGGGGGGGGGGGGGGTAGAGTAGGTTTTGCCCACTGACGTAAACTTTGAGTGTGCAGGCACAGGTAAACAAAGAAGAAGAACCATGGAAGAAGAGAAGAAGAAGATGGCCGACGAAGACTGAAAGAAGGTGGAGCACTGTAGCAGCGGCGATTTAAGTCGTCTGATTGGAAAATCAGACGACGCCCTGCAGTAAAAGGACTGCAGAGAAAGAAGGAGAACGAAGACGCCGTGCCACTGAGCAAGGGATCGCAAGAAGAAAAGCTTTACAGTTGAGGCAGAAAGAAGAAAGGAGAAGCTGAAGAAAGGCAGAACTGAGAGAAAAGAAGATGAGGAGCTCTGAAGAAGAGAAGAAATAAGAAGAACAGAAGGCAGAAGAAGAAGAACACCAGGAGATAAACAAAGAAGAAAAACCAAAAGCCAAAGAGAAGAGAAAACAAAGAGGAAGAAAGAAGAAACCAAATTTTTATCTCTCCCTCTCTCTCTTTATTTTTGTAATATTTTTGTAACAAGAATTTGTATCTCTAGAATACAGTTTGCTCCCTGAGTTCGACCTCAGGAACTCTTTATTTCCGAGTAACAAATTGTATTAAACTGGTAATCACCTCTCTATACTATACTACGACGGAATAATAAAACTATAGAGGAAGGTCGCCACCAGTTTTTGGCGCCGTTGCCGGGGAGCAACGGCTATTCTAGAGGTAAACATTCCTATTTCTTTTTAATTTCTGATAATCTCCCCTCTTTTGTGCAGCTACAGGAAATCAAGAAGACAAGCAACCGCACGACAACCACTCCGAGGACAGGTAAATTTTTCCTCTCGCTATTAACCCCTAAACTCTAAAGAGGAAGAAAAGAAAAGAACAAGCAATATAGGGCTAACCTGTCTTCCATACTTAGTAACCATAAAGAGTTGCATGTTTTCAACTCATTAGTCCTGCACACTATTAAGGGTATTTAAGGGCTAACACATTCTTGCTTGAGCCCTAATTACCCAACAAAGAACTAATTGGACCAAGTAGAGCCAACATAAGATTCAACATTAGGGTTTTAGAGACACACTACTTAAATCAAGAATGGAGAAAATCCAAAAGAAGTGTGCCTAAACCATTGATTGAAAATACCTATTCAAAAGAAAACCTAAAACAATTGGCTCTCTAAACACTTGAACCCTAAAAGACAAGACCTAAAAGCTCTCAAAGAAAACAAGAGGTAAAGTTGACCCCTTGGGTCAACCAACCTTAAATTAGGTCACTCTTTGCACTTAAAAGACTAAAGTTCAAGTGAAACCTTAAGCACCCTGATCTTAAAATTGGTAGACTTAAGAGGTCAAGATCCCCATTCTGGTCTACCTGGAACCGCAGTGACAAGAGAGGTCGGGTGGGGGAAACCCTGTAACCCGTGGGGACGCTCTACCGTGTAGGGGTCTTCGCGGGACTCTCCCTCTCTGGCTGCCCAGGTAATTCTCAGGTGGACGATCTTTCTGATCAAGGGGTCCATCTGCCCCGCACCTCTATAGTCACCCAACACATTTGTGGGTGTCTTGATTGGGTCCAGCACCTTCTAAACTTACCTCTTCCAACAGTGCATGTACGGAAGGAGGTCCTTAAGACCACCCTTAAGACCTCCTTTAGAAAGTCGCTCTCGTCAAGGCCAAGCCTCGACGCCCGTGTTTGTGCAGCAACACCCTCACATTATTCTCTCTTCTGATTCAGAACCAAGTTCTTCTTCTTCCCCCATCATGGCTCAGCCAGTTGAGGAAGAAAATAATCTGGAACACCAGCTCCAGCGACTCAATGACCTCTTCCAAAACTTCGTGCACCCACCACAGCGTCCTATGATGCGGGACCACTACAATCCTGCTGCGGTGGCCATTGAGCCTCGAGTCAGAATCCCGACTGGAGGACCTGATTCTGAATTAAAGCCCAACATGATTCATGCTATACCTAAATTCCATGGGCTTAATTCTGAAGATCCCTTCCAGCACATCAAACAGCTAAAGCATCTGGCCCACACTTTTGGATCAGATGCAAAAAATCGGGATATTCTTCTCATGAAGATGTTCTCCTTTTCTCTTATGGACAAGGCCGCCCATTGGTATCAAACTCAGACCCGGCCGATCAACACTTGGGAAGAACTTCAATCCGAGTTTTTGAAAAAGTTTTTTCCCGTTGGTCGGACCAACGCCTTGCGCCATCAGATTACACACTTCACTCAACAATCAGGAGAACCTCTACATGAGGCATGGGATCGTTTTCAGGATCTCATGAGAAAGTGCCCCCATCACGGAGTTCCTAAATGGGAACAAGTCCAATCTTTTTACCAGGGACTCCGTGAGGACATCCGCCTTTTCGTCAATGCAACTTGCGGAGGAAACATCATGGGTCAACATGAAGACACCGTATGGGAGATTCTCGAAAACATGTGCGAGAACTCCATCAACAATGACTCCATGGGATTATTCGACAGGACGAATACCCGCGCAGCGACGAATCTTAAGGGAGCACATGAGACGCAGGGCCTGTCCGCATCAGTCGACCTGGAATTAATGGCCAGTCGATTGGACAAGGTCTCAATCATTGAGAAGAAGGTGGATGAGCTGACTCAGCACTTGCAGCGAGCCACCTCCGTGCGTAACTCCTTTGCACAACCTCCTCCCACACAGGAGACTGTGCAAAACATCCTTCACCGATCTTCCCCTAGGATGGATCCATATCCATCCCCATCTGATTCTCGGATCGGAGGATCATCCGATCCTTTCTACACCAGCCCGGGGAACTCCATTTCCCCTTTCCCTGATTCTCAAGAGGTTCCTCAGACCTGCGAGGACCTCAACGCCATCCAGATCGACCCATTCTCCAACACTTACAACCCTGGATGGCGAAACCATCCCAATTTTCAGTGGGCGGGAAATTCCCAAACCCAAAGACCACCTTTTCAGTCCCGCCCACAGCCCTCTCATTACCAGCCGCCTCAGCCTCAGCCCAACCCTACTTATCCATCAGGGCCAAATCAGGATCAAATGTCCCTAATCCTTCAGACTCTGGCTGACATTCAAAAAACGAATGCGGCTATTCAAAAACAGCACAAGGACGAACTTACAGAAGTTAAAACTCAACTGGCCCAGTTGGCAAATTCTCGCCAGCCAGGCACACTCCCTTCCCAACCTCTTCCTAACCCAAATAACGTGCCAACCCAGAAGCGCGTTATGAATCCAAATTTAGGCCACGCTCAATGGATTTATCAGGCCCCTACTGCTCCATCTCCAAACGAGATGGAAGCCTCAACTTCTTATGCGGGATTTCAGCAGCAGCCATGATGAGAACCTCATCATGAGCCATAACTAGCTCATTTTGACCCAATACAAAGGATAAAAGCTCCTACATATCTCAAGGAAAAGCTTAACTCAGAGAATTCTGAGTTTGAGAAGAAAACAAGTCATAAGGGGTAAAAGTGCAATTTTACCAGTATAATCTGCATACAGGGTAATTCAGGGCCCAAACACAGGTCAAAACAGCTTAATAAGAATAAAAGTGGGATGAGATGATCTAGCAAGGGCTACAGCACTTCCAAGGAACCAAATGATAATCTGTAACCCTAAAACAACCCACTTCAATTCACAAGGTTCGAGGCAAAGTAAAAATAGAATAAACCCTCTAAAATTCATAGAAAAATAATCTCTAGGGTTTAGAACCTTCAATTTGGCCTTTAGAACCCATTTTGACCTACATTGAGAACCATGCCCAATTAATAACTTAATTTGGGTTTTTGCGCAAATTGACCGGTCAAACAAGGTTTAATATGAAAATAAAATTCACCATCAGATTCCTTAGGTCCTAATTAGTCATGTATAAAAACTTGAGCCTAAGAAGAAACCTCCTTGACCGAATTTACACTTTGGTCCTCATATATTTACTCTTTGGCCCTCAACTTTTGAACCCTCGCATTTAGGCCCCTAACTCTCCTTCGTTCTTTGCAAACAGGTCCCTCCTGCAAAACCCTGCCAGCACCATGCTCCGGCGACCTTGCGCGGAGCATGGCGCCGCGCAGGGTGAGGTGGAGGACCTGGCAAGTGTACCGGGGGTGCCCTGCGTCGTAAGCCGTCGCAGGAGCACCCCCATGGTCACTGTAGCCCCCCATACCGGCCGTGCGAACGCACGGACGGTATGGGTTCGAATTCCGACCATGCTCCGGCGAGGGAGACACGTCGTCTCCCTCCGCCTTCCTCCCTGCTACAACCCTATAAATACCCCCCGCCGCGCCACCGACCAAGGCAGCCTGGATCTGACGGAGAAAACCCCCAGCTTTCGTCTCTTCTTTCTCCGGCAGACGCTCACCAGCTCCGGCGACTTCCTCTCCCTCCACCTCTTCGCTCTGCCGCACTACCAGCAGCAGAGACCTCCTCCCCTGCTCTTCCCGCGCCACGCCGCACCCAGCTGGCGCCTCTCCAGCCTTCTGCTCGCCGCCGCCCCTCTCCCTGAGCATCATCTTCTCCGGCGACAGTCGATACGACTGTCGCCCTGTTCCTCCCCCTTCGTCCCTGCAGTTAAGTTAGACTTACTCCCCTTCTCCTCCTCTTTCTTTCCCCGCTTTCGATTTAGTCAATTAAGCCCTCTACCGACCCTGTTCACCCTCATCCTCTCCGCCTCCGACCACCCTCCGGCGAGCCGCTCCCATCACCTCAGCGACCCACACGGCTCGCCGACCACCGCAGAACTTCCGCCTCCTCACCCTGATCCTCTTCCGCCCCTCCACTTCCCACCAAACACCCTCTGCAGACCCACCGAACACACCCACTCCCTCGCTCACAGTCTGACCTAGGACGACCTAACAGCTCCATCACACCCCCTGCAGACCCCCTGACCACCTTCGCCGTGCCACGGCGAAGGTCCTCCGCCTGTCTGATTTGGCCGAGAGGCCGTGCCATTGGTTTCAGGTTCCAGGCCTTGGCCGCCATTGGCGAGGAAGCTCGAAGCCTGCTCGAGGTTGCTCCAAGCCGAGATATCCCAGATTGAATAGCCACGGCCAGCGCGGAAGAGACTCACGCACACACCCTGGCCCTCGATTGGAGCTGTACGCCTCAACAGCCGACGCAATTGGGAGCACCATCCCTGCTGCAGGCGTAAGAGAATTGGGGTGGGACATTTAGTCCCACCTCGGAAGCTCTCAAAGGCGCGCGGACACATAAATTGAAAAACTGCTGTATGCTGTTTGCCTCAGTTACCACGGGGTGAGGTCCCTCTCACCCGACCCGACCCGACTCGGCCTCGTCCGTGACCACGCTCCGCGGACCTGGCCCGACCCGATTAGACTGACCTGCACTCCTCGCCCACCACGCACGCCGGTGGGCCTGGACCCGGGCCTGATCCGAACCCGATTACCCGATAGCGCTCTGGGAGAGCTTCCGAAGAGTGATTTCAGAGAGAGAGAGAAATACGCGGGGGAAGGGGGTAGAGTAGGTTTTTGCCTTCTGATGAACTCTTGAGCGTGCAGGCACAGGTGAAGGACTGCGGAAGAAGAAGCAGCTGCACTGTAGCAACTGCTCAGTTAAGTCGTCGAAGCACGGGGCCAGACGACGGACAGCCAGCAGCCAGAGCAACACAGAAGGCAGGCTGAAGAAGAAGGAAGGGAGACTTAGTAGCCGAAGGCAGAAGCACCACGATTGCAGAAGAAGAAAAGAAAAGAAGCAAGAAGCAAGAAAAGAAGAAGACGATCTGAAGAAAAAGAAAGAAAGGAAACAAGGAAGAACAGAAGAAGAAGAGCACGAGGGGAAAATCTGAAGAAAGCAGAAGAAAAAGAAGAAGAAGAAGAAGAACAGGAAGAACCAAAGACAAAGAGGAAGAAAGAAGAAAAGAAGCAGAAGCCAATTTTTCATCTCTCTCTCTCTCTCTTTATTTTTGTAATAGAATTTGTATATCTCTAGAATACAACTTGCTCCCTGAGTTCGACCTCGGGAACTCTTTTATTTTTCCGAGTAAAAAATTTTTATATGAAACGTTGGTAACAACCGGCTTTACTACAACGAATTAACAACGAAAACCGACGTTCCATCATTTTGGCGCCGTTGCCGGGGAGCAACGGCTATTCTAGAGGTAAACATTCCTGTATCTTTTAATTTCTGATAATCTCCTCTCTTTTATGCAGCTACAGGAACTCAAGAAGACAAGCAACCACACACAACCACTCCGAAGACAGGTAAAATCTTTTCTCTCACTATTAACCCCTACACTCTAAAGAGGAAGAAAAGAAAAGAACAAGCAATATAGGGCTAACCTGTCTTCCATATTTAGTAACCATAAAAGTTGCATGTTTTCAACTCATTATTTCTGCACACTATTAAGGGTATTTAAGGGCTAACACATTCTTGCTTGAGCCCTAATTACCCAACAAAGAATTAACTGGACCAAGTAGAGCCAACCTAGGATCCAACACTAGGGATTTAGAGACACACTCCTTAATCAAGAATGGAGAAAATCCAAAAGAGGTGTGCCCAAACCATTGATTGAAAATAATTAACAAGAAAAATCCTAAACAATTGGCTCTCTCTAAACACTTGAACCCTAAAAGACAGGACCCAAAAAGCTCTCAAAGAAAACAAGAGGTAAAGTTGACCCCTTTGGGTTAACCAACCTTAAATTAGGTCACTCTTTGCACTTAAAAAGACTAAAGTTCAAGTGAAAACCTTAAGCACCCTGATCTTAAAATTGGTAGACTTAAGAGGTCAAGATCCCCATTCTGGTCTACCTGGAACCGCAGTGACAAGAGAGGTTGGGTGGGGGAAACCCTGTAACCCGTGGGGACGCTCTACCGTGTAGGGGTCTTCGCGGGACTCTCCCTCTCTGGCTGCCCAGGTAATTCTCAGGTGGACGATCTTTCTGATCAAGGGGTCCATCTGCCCCGCACCTCTATAGTCACCCAACACATTTTTGGGTGTCTTGATTGGGTCCATCACCTTCTAAACTTACCTCTCCCAACTGTGCATGTACGGAAGGAGGTCTCTAAGACCACCCTTAAGACCTCCTTTAGAAATTCACTCTTGTCAAGGCCAAGCCTCGACGCCCGTGTTTGTGCAGCAACACCCTCACATTATTCTCTCTTCTGATTCAGAACCAAGTTCTTCTTCTTCCCCCATCATGGCTCAGCCAGTTGAGGAAGAAAATAATCTGGAACACCAGCTCCAGCGACTCAATGACCTCTTCCAAAACTTCGTGCACCCACCACAGCGTCCTATGATGCGGGACCACTACAATCCTGCTGCGGTGGCAATTGAGCCTCGAGTTAGAATCCCGATTGGAGGACCTGATTCCGAACTAAAGCCCAACATGATTCACGCTATACCTAAATTCCATGGGCTTAATTCTGAAGATCCCTTCCAGCACATCAAACAGCTTAAGCATCTGGCCCACACTTTTGGATCAGATGCGCAAAATCGGGATATTCTTCTCATGAAGATGTTCTCCTTTTCTCTTATGGACAAGGCCGCCCATTGGTATCAAACTCAGACCCGGCCGATCAACACTTGGGAAGAACTTCAATCCGAGTTTTTGAAAAAGTTCTTTCCCGTTGGTCGGACCAACGCCTTGCGCCATCAGATTACACACTTCACTCAACAATCAGGAGAACCTCTCCATGAGGCATGGGATCGTTTTCAGGATCTCATGAGGAAGTGCCCCCATCACGGAGTTCCTAAATGGGAACAAGTCCAATCTTTTTACCAGGGACTCCGTGAGGACATCCGCCTTTTCGTCAATGCAACCTGCGGAGGAAACATCATGGGTCAACATGAAGACACCGTATGGGAGATTCTCGAAAACATGTGCGAGAACTCCATCAACAATGACTCCATGGGATTATTCGACAGGACGAATACCCGCGCAGCGACGAATCTTAAGGGAGCACATGAGACGCAGGGCCTGTCCGCATCAGTCGACCTGGAATTAATGGCCAGTCGATTGGACAAGGTCTCAATTATTGAAAAGAAGGTGGATGAGCTGACTCAGCACTTGCAGCGAGCCACCTCTGCGCGTAACTCCTTTGCACAACCTCCTTCCACACAGGAGACTGTGCAAAACATCCTACACCGATCCTCCCCTGGGATGGATCCATATCCGTCCCCATCTGATTCTTGGACTGGAAGATCATCCGATCCTTTCTTCACCAGCCGGGGGAACTCCATTCCCCCTTTCCCTGATTCTCAGGAGGTTCCTCAGACCTGCGAGAACCTCAACGCCATCCAGAACGACCCATTCTCCAACACTTACAACCCTGGATGGCGAAACCATCCAAATTTTCAGTGGGCGGGAAATTCTCAAACCCAAAGACCACCTTTTCAGTCCCGCCCACAGCCCTCTCATCACTACCAGCCACCTCAGCCTCGGCCCAACCCTACTTATCCATCAGGGCCAAATCAAGATCAAATGTCCTTAATCCTTCAGACTCTGGCTGACATTCAAAAATCGAATGCGGCCATTCAAAAACAGCACAAGGACGAGCTTACTGAAGTTAAAACTCAGCTGGCCCAGTTGGCAAATTCTCGCCAGCCAGGCACACTCCCTTCCCAACCCCTTCCTAACCCAAATAACGTGCCAACCCAGAAGCGCGTTATGAATCCAAATTTAGGCCACGCTCAATGGATTTATCAGGCCCCTACTGCCCCATCTCCAGACGAGATGGAAGCCTCTACTTCTCGTACGGGATTTCAGCAGCAGCCACCCCTCCTCCCAAATCCAAACCAAAATCAGGCCGGATTAAATTCTGTAACAACACGTAGTGGTAAGACAACTCAGGACCCGCGTTATCCAAACCACTCCCAGCCTGATGATCATGACCCTAGGATAGTTATCCAAGGTACCGCTGTTCCAGACCCACAACCAGGACCTATCCTAGAGGAACCAACCAAGATCCCGTTTCCCGAAGCCCTGACCAAGGGAAAGAAGACCACCAAACCCGTGGCCCCTGAGGAGGACCTGGTCAAGCTCTTTGAGCAGGTCCACATAAACATCCCCTTGATGGATGCAATCCGCCACGTACCAGCTTACGCACGATTTCTAAAGAATATATGTACACCCCAGCGTAAGCCGCGAACCAAGGGAGGGAGCCCAATTGTTCTGTCAGAGCAAGCCAGCTCTGTAATCCTTAGTAGACTCCCACCCAAGGCAAAAGATCCTGGAACTCCCCTGATCTCCTGTAAGATAGGTGGTACCCAATTGGACAGAGCATTGTTAGACTTAGGTGCATCTATAAATCTGATACCCACATCCTTACTTGACCATCTGGAAGAATCTGAGCTGAAACCAACTGAGGTGACATTACAATTAGCAGATCGATCTATAAAGTCACCAAAAGGGATTCTCGAGGATGTTATCGTAAGAGTGCGGGATTTCTATTTTCCAGTGGACTTTATAGTCTTAGACATGGATGCACCTGAGAACCCTAGGGATACACCAATCATTCTAGGGAGACCTTTCTTGGCTACTGCTAGAGCCAACATCAGCTGTGAGGAGGGCCAAATAGAGCTTAAGTTTGGAGATCAAACACTGAAAATTGATATATTTAAGGCCCAACAAGGAATTAATTGCGGCGTCATCGAGCAAATTTGTGACATCAAGACTTTGGTTGATGAATCACACCTCCAGAATGACTTGAGTATTCCTCATCAACCACAGAAGGATCTTGACCCGCAAATAGAGGAGTCCAATCCGGATGTGAACAACCCAGTAACTCCCACCCTTGAACCTCACATCTATACTGAACCACCCGCTGCTGCTGAAAACCCCATCCTCGAACTGAAACCCCTTCCTGCTCATTTGAAATACATCTTTTTGGGTTCTAATCAGACCCTTCCTGTGATCATCAATTCCAACCTTAGTCCTGAACAGGAATCCCGTCTGATTGTTGTCCTCCAGCAACATCGCAGAGCCATCGGATGGACCCTCGATGATTTGACTGGAATAAGTCCCTCTTATTGTACTCATCATATCTATTCAGAAGAGGGCACACGACCTTCTCGTGAAATGCAGAGACGCTTAAATCCCAATCTGCAGGAGGTCGTGAAAAAGGAGATCATCAAGTGGTTAGATGCCGGGATCATCTACCCGATCTCCGATAGTCGTTGGGTGAGCCCAATTCAGGTCGTGCCTAAGAAGGCAGGACTCACCACTATAACGACTGAGACCGGAGAAATCATTCCTACCCGATTAGCCAACTCGTGGAGAGTCTGTATAGATTACCGTCGACTCAATTCCTCCACGAAGAAGGATCATTTCCCACTACCCTTCATTGATCAAATTCTCGAAAAACTAGCGGGAAATAGGTTCTTCTGCTTTCTTGACGGGTACTCCGGTTATAACCAGGTGGCAATCCATCCTGAGGACCAAGAAAAGACCACATTCACCTGCCCCTTCGGAACATACGCTTTCCGAAGGATGCCTTTCGGTCTTTGCAATGCACCCGCTACTTTTCAGCGATGCATGCTTGCCATATTCTCAGATATGGTAGGTGATTATCTGGAAGTCTTCATGGATGACTTTTCAGTTTTCGGAGCATCATTCGACGATTGCCTCCAGCACTTGGTCCAGATACTCAGGCGGTGCATCGACGTGAATTTGGTTCTTTCCTGGGAAAAGAGCCATTTCATGGTGCCTGAGGGAATTGTCCTGGGACACTCAATTTCGGAGAAAGGTATCCAAGTGGATCGAGCTAAGGTTAATCTGATTTCTCGCCTTCCTATGCCTAGCTCGATCAGGGACATCCGATCCTTTTTAGGGCATGTCGGTTTTTATCGACGATTTATCCCTGATTTTTCAAAAATCGCACGCCCCCTGACCACTCTTCTCTCCAAGGATGTTCCCTTCGAAATCTCCAGGGAATGCACTCAAGCATTTGAAATCCTGCGTGACCGAGTCACCCAAGCCCCGATCCTACAGTCCCCTGATTGGTCTCAACCCTTTGAGATCATGTGTGATGCATCCGACTTCGCTGTAGGAGCGGTTTTGGGGCAGAAAAATGACAGGAAACCTGTGGTCATTTACTACGCCAGCAAAACACTCGATGAGGCTCAGCGTAACTATACAGTTACTGAGAAAGAGCTGCTAGCTGTAGTATTTGCCCTAGAGAAATTCAGATCATACCTTCTGGGTTCCCATGTCATCATATACTCGGATCACACGGCTGTGAGGCATCTCCTTGCAAAGAAGGACGCGAAGCCTCGATTGATCCGATGGATCTTGCTGTTGCAAGAATTTGACCTCGAGATTCGCGATAAAGCGGGAAAACAAAACGTGGTAGCTGATCACTTGTCCCGTCTTCCTTCTGAAATGATAGACCCTTCCGGACCCATCACTGAGCATTTTCCCGATGAGCACCTGCTGACTATTGGTACTAGCCTTCCATGGTTTGCTAATATTGTAAATTACTTGGCATCTCATCAGACCCCGTCCGATTGGCCGAAGGCCAAGAAAGACAAATTACGCTCCGATGCCAAGTATTACATTTGGGAAGACCCGTACCTCTTCCGCATAGGTGCCGATCAGATCATCCGGAGATGTATCCCGGAAGGGGAAGTCAACAATATCCTCTCTTTCTGCCATGACCAGGCATGCGGTGGCCATTTTGCCGGGCATAAAACCGCATCAAAAGTCCTCCAGTGCGGCTTTTACTGGCCCACACTGTTCAAAGACGCATACAGTCATTACAAGGCATGCAGTCGTTGCCAGACTTTGGGCAACATGAGCCATCGCGACATGATGCCTATGCAACCGATTCTAGTATGCGAAATCTTTGATGTTTGGGGGATTGATTTTATGGGCCCCTTTCCTGTTTCGGATGGTTTCGAATACATTCTGTTGGCTGTGGACTACGTGTCCAAATGGATCGAAGCCATACCGACCCGAACCTGTGATCACAAAATCGTTCTCAAATTCATTCATCAACACATTTTCTCAAGGTTCGGGATTCCTCGTGCAATAATCTCTGATGGGGGGACCCATTTCACAAATGCTCAGTTTAGGTCACTGATGACCAAATACGGGGTGTCTCACCGAATCTCTACTCCTTACCACCCCCAAACTAATGGTCTAGCTGAGCTGTCGAATCGGGAGATCAAGAAAATCCTACAGGTCACTGTTCGACCTGACAGGAAGGACTGGTCGTCCCGACTTCCGGAAGCATTGTGGGCCTATAGGACCGCCCACAAGACCCAATTGGGCATGTCTCCCTTTAGATTGGTGTACGGAAAGGCATGCCACCTTCCCGTCGAACTGGAGCATAAAGCCTATTGGGCAGTACGGAACTGTAATCTAGATCTTTCTAAGGCTGGGACCCACAGAAAACTCCAAATCAGCGAGATCGATGAATTACGCACAGACGCGTACGAGAACTCGCAAATCTACAAGGAGCGGGTTAAAGCCTTCCACGACAAACACATCTCAAGAAAGATCTTCCATCCTGGTCAAAAGGTCCTACTCTTTGATGCCCGACTCAAACTCTTCCCAGGAAAACTGAGATCTAAGTGGGTCGGACCATATTTGGTCCGACAGGTTTTTGGAAATGGAGCAATCGAAATCAGTCCACTCAGCCACGATTCTGAACCTTTCATCGTGAATGGTCAAAGACTCAAGCCGTTCATTGATGTAACTTCTACTGATTTGGCTGAGGCATCTCATATCCTCCTTTCCCCTTGAGCTTATTGCGCCCAGCCGATGGCGTAAAACTCAGCGCTTAACGGGAGGCAGCCCGTCATTCTCTTTGAAAACCTGAAACTTGTTCTGACACCTTTCAGCACTCGAAGTTCACCCTGAACTAAGACCCCCTAGGTTACAATGAGGACATTGCAAATCTTAGGCATGGGGGGGTAGGAAAGTGCAAAAACTTGTAAGAAAAGGTTTCAAACAAAAAAATTCACATATGCCAAAAATACCATAAAAATTAAAAAATTTTTTCGAAAAAGAATAAGAGGAAAAGAGGAGAAGAAAAATTTCGTGAAGGAGAGAAGAAACAAAATGAAAAAGGAGCACAAAATTATAAGAAAAGTTGATAGTCATTAGTAAGGAACTAAGGAATTAACCTAAGTTCTAGACCTCATTCAAGAAAATAACTGAAAAGTGCACAATGAGATTAGTAAGAATGCAAACCTTAGGCATTCTTGAATAGACTCTTAGTACTCATTAAGATCTGGACACTCCTCAAGAGGTTGAGGAAAATGAAAAGCTGAAGTATTAGGTCTAAGGCTTAGGGAGTATTCGGCCTCGTTAACTAATTTTTGGTTTACGGGACTCAGTAACCTAAGCACCCTAATCTCACACACAGCCTGGTTCAGTAAGCGTAAAAATCAGAATCACGCAGTAGCGTCGCAAAAATCTGAAAAGAACACCTAGAATAGGAGCGGCCGATCAACACAAGTTGATTTGGACGAGTTCCCAGCGCGGAGAGGCGGGAAATCCCCTCGAAGATGCGTAACAAAATATCATCTCCTCGGTGCTTGTCTCTTAGGATATTTACATATCCTACGGGGGGCATGTAAGCACTCTGCTGGTTCAGATTCCATGGATGGCATTATCTCGAAATGTCAATTGCCAGGGTCTGGATTCGGCCACGGAATACCATGGATGGGATTATCTCGAAATCTCAATAGCCAGGGTTCCGGGGGTTGCCATGGGCGGTGCTATCTCGAAGCATCGATCGCCAGGAACCCTTGAGGATTGATGATGGGAGCAAGGAATCTGATACAGACCGTGTTGAAAAGCCAATCCTAGACTAGAACTAAAAGAAAAAAGAGAGAGAAAACTCTCCAAACAGAAAAAACTTTCTATCTCTCTTACAAAACGCACTGCGAACTGAACCAGGGCTAAAATCATTTCAAGCACGGGTGCTTTAACCACGAAGTCCAATAAACCTTAGGTTAGTTCTTGTGGGCCTTAAAAACCTTTGCTAAAAGACTGAGGCTAAGGCTAGACAGATTTGGATCTTGATTGGTACTAGAGTATCTTTTAGGCCTATGGTCAGCATTCTAACCTAATCTATGCTCAAATAAAAAAGCACTTATCTAAAACCATTGAAAACTTCATGGTCTAGAACAAGGGTTGAAACCTTAAGTTTTTTTTTTTTTTTTTTGCTAAGGGACTAGCAAAAGCTAGGCATGGGGGTATGATGAGAACCTCATCATGAGCCATAACTAGCTCATTTTGACCCAATACAAAGGATAAAAGCTCCTACATATCTCAAGGAAAAGCTTAACTCAGAGAATTCTGAGTTTGAGAAGAAAACAAGTCATAAGGGGTAAAAGTGCAATTTTACCAGTATAATCTGCATACAGGGTAATTCAGGGCCCAAACACAGGTCAAAACAGCTTAATAAGAATAAAAGTGGGATGAGATGATCTAGCAAGGGCTACAGCACTTCCAAGGAACCAAATGATAATCTGTAACCCTAAAACAACCCACTTCAATTCACAAGGTTCGAGGCAAAGTAAAAATAGAATAAACCCTCTAAAATTCATAGAAAAATAATCTCTAGGGTTTAGAACCTTCAATTTGGCCTTTAGAACCCATTTTGACCTACATTGAGAACCATGCCCAATTAATAACTTAATTTGGGTTTTTGCGCAAATTGACCGGTCAAACAAGGTTTAATATGAAAATAAAATTCACCATCAGATTCCTTAGGTCCTAATTAGTCATGTATAAAAACTTGAGCCTAAGAAGAAACCTCCTTGACCGAATTTACACTTTGGTCCTCATATATTTACTCTTTGGCCCTCAACTTTTGAACCCTCGCATTTAGGCCCCTAACTCTCCTTCGTTCTTTGCAAACAGGTCCCTCCTGCAAAACCCTGCCAGCACCATGCTCCGGCGACCTTGCGCGGAGCATGGCGCCGCGCAGGGTGAGGTGGAGGACCTGGCAAGTGTACCGGGGGTGCCCTGCGTCGTAAGCCGTCGCAGGAGCACCCCCATGGTCACTGTAGCCCCCCATACCGGCCGTGCGAACGCACGGACGGTATGGGTTCGAATTCCGACCATGCTCCGGCGAGGGAGACACGTCGTCTCCCTCCGCCTTCCTCCCTGCTACAACCCTATAAATACCCCCCGCCGCGCCACCGACCAAGGCAGCCTGGATCTGACGGAGAAAACCCCCAGCTTTCGTCTCTTCTTTCTCCGGCAGACGCTCACCAGCTCCGGCGACTTCCTCTCCCTCCACCTCTTCGCTCTGCCGCACTACCAGCAGCAGAGACCTCCTCCCCTGCTCTTCCCGCGCCACGCCGCACCCAGCTGGCGCCTCTCCAGCCTTCTGCTCGCCGCCGCCCCTCTCCCTGAGCATCATCTTCTCCGGCGACAGTCGATACGACTGTCGCCCTGTTCCTCCCCCTTCGTCCCTGCAGTTAAGTTAGACTTACTCCCCTTCTCCTCCTCTTTCTTTCCCCGCTTTCGATTTAGTCAATTAAGCCCTCTACCGACCCTGTTCACCCTCATCCTCTCCGCCTCCGACCACCCTCCGGCGAGCCGCTCCCATCACCTCAGCGACCCACACGGCTCGCCGACCACCGCAGAACTTCCGCCTCCTCACCCTGATCCTCTTCCGCCCCTCCACTTCCCACCAAACACCCTCTGCAGACCCACCGAACACACCCACTCCCTCGCTCACAGTCTGACCTAGGACGACCTAACAGCTCCATCACACCCCCTGCAGACCCCCTGACCACCTTCGCCGTGCCACGGCGAAGGTCCTCCGCCTGTCTGATTTGGCCGAGAGGCCGTGCCATTGGTTTCAGGTTCCAGGCCTTGGCCGCCATTGGCGAGGAAGCTCGAAGCCTGCTCGAGGTTGCTCCAAGCCGAGATATCCCAGATTGAATAGCCACGGCCAGCGCGGAAGAGACTCACGCACACACCCTGGCCCTCGATTGGAGCTGTACGCCTCAACAGCCGACGCAATTGGGAGCACCATCCCTGCTGCAGGCGTAAGAGAATTGGGGTGGGACATTTAGTCCCACCTCGGAAGCTCTCAAAGGCGCGCGGACACATAAATTGAAAAACTGCTGTATGCTGTTTGCCTCAGTTACCACGGGGTGAGGTCCCTCTCACCCGACCCGACCCGACTCGGCCTCGTCCGTGACCACGCTCCGCGGACCTGGCCCGACCCGATTAGACTGACCTGCACTCCTCGCCCACCACGCACGCCGGTGGGCCTGGACCCGGGCCTGATCCGAACCCGATTACCCGATAGCGCTCTGGGAGAGCTTCCGAAGAGTGATTTCAGAGAGAGAGAGAAATACGCGGGGGAAGGGGGTAGAGTAGGTTTTTGCCTTCTGATGAACTCTTGAGCGTGCAGGCACAGGTGAAGGACTGCGGAAGAAGAAGCAGCTGCACTGTAGCAACTGCTCAGTTAAGTCGTCGAAGCACGGGGCCAGACGACGGACAGCCAGCAGCCAGAGCAACACAGAAGGCAGGCTGAAGAAGAAGGAAGGGAGACTTAGTAGCCGAAGGCAGAAGCACCACGATTGCAGAAGAAGAAAAGAAAAGAAGCAAGAAGCAAGAAAAGAAGAAGACGATCTGAAGAAAAAGAAAGAAAGGAAACAAGGAAGAACAGAAGAAGAAGAGCACGAGGGGAAAATCTGAAGAAAGCAGAAGAAAAAGAAGAAGAAGAAGAAGAACAGGAAGAACCAAAGACAAAGAGGAAGAAAGAAGAAAAGAAGCAGAAGCCAATTTTTCATCTCTCTCTCTCTCTCTTTATTTTTGTAATAGAATTTGTATATCTCTAGAATACAACTTGCTCCCTGAGTTCGACCTCGGGAACTCTTTTATTTTTCCGAGTAAAAAATTTTTATATGAAACGTTGGTAACAACCGGCTTTACTACAACGAATTAACAACGAAAACCGACGTTCCATCAAGCCACCCCTCTTACCAAACCCAAACCAAAATCAGGCCGGATTAAATTCTGTAACAACACGTAGGGGTAAAACAACTCAAGACCCGCATTATCCAAACCACTCCAAGCCTGATAACCATGACCCTAGGATAGTTATCCAAGATACCGCTGTTCCGGATCCACAACCTGGACCTATCCTAGAAGAACCAACCAAGATCCCGTTTCCCGAGGCCTTGACCAAGGGAAAGAAGACCACCAAACCCGTGGCCCTTGAGGAGGACCTGGTCAAGCTCTTTGAGCAGGTCCACATAAACATCCCCTTGATGGATGCAATCCGCCACGTACCAGCTTACGCACGATTTCTAAATAATATATGTACACCCCAGCGTAAGCCGCGAACCAAGGGAGGGAGCCCAATTGTTCTGTCAAAGCAAGCCAGCTCTGTAATCCTTAGTAGACTCCCACCCAAGGCAAAAGATCCTGGGACTCCCCTGATTTCCTGTAAGATAGGTGGTACCCAATTTGATAGAGCATTATTAGACTTGGGTGCATCCATAAACCTGATACCCACATCCTTACTTGACCATCTAGAAGAATCTGAGCTAAAACCAACCGAGGTGACATTACAATTAGCAGATCGATCTATAAAGTCACCAAAAGGGATTCTCGAGGATGTTATCGTAAGAGTGCGGGATTTCTATTTTCCAGTGGACTTTATAGTCTTAGATATGAACTATTCCACCCTTTCCAGACTTCCCATGTTCCTCCTCTGTCTCCCCCTTGTCCTCCCTTCTTCTCTACATACTGATGGATTTGTCATATAAAATCAAAACCAAATGATTTTCTACCAAATCCCAAGAACAATCCTAATCATCAAAACATCAACCCATATCGATTGAAAGGAGAAACGATGGAGGGATACTTGAATCCATCACAACGAAAGTGAAGAGGAGATCGCGGAGATGCCTTGGAAACGTGGGCTTGCTTCTCCAACAAGAGGCAGTGACAGTGGTACTTCCAGAGGATTGAGAGGGCAAGAGAGAAACGAACTTATGGGGTGTTGTACCCTTTGAGTTCTGTTTGGGCTCTATTTATAACTTTTCTGTGATGGGATGCAGAAAATCAAATGCCCGTTTTGCCCTCACCCCTTCAGGGACCATAACTGCTTAAAATAAAATGACAATTTCACCCATCATGGAATTGCATTTTTTCAATAATATTTCTATGCATTAAATCCCATATCCTAATGAGATGTGAATGGTCAATTTACATAATTAGACCACTTTAATTACCGTAAATGTGATATCTAAATATATGATACATTTAACGTATAATTCCTTAATAATAATATATGTAGGTTCGCATTATAATTCTAGCAATATCTCACTCGAACCACATATATCATCCTTATAATCATATATTCATATATACCTATATGAGCTCATTAATACAACATCACAATAAACCACATCACCGCCAATCTCGTCCATACTCGGCTAACATACGACCAAAGTTGGTTTTCGCCATTATGAAGTCGACTAGACCAAACAATGATCACATATATTAACACAAGTAATGACATAGATCTAATATAGGTACATAGCATGAAAATTGCATGTTAATGTGATCTACATATGCCTATTTTTAACTGGTCCAAAACTTTATCATATAAGAGACCACATGACAAAGACTAATGAGTTTAAAGAATGGAAAACTTTATTATTATGCGCATAATACAAACACATGTCCATACATGATACACTAAAATAGAATAAACTTCCAATGAATTGTTGTATTACAAAATAGATACAACACCCATACAGACAACAAGCTCATGAAAAGCCTTTGGTGTTAGCCCTTTAGTGAGCGGGTCTGCCCCCATAGAGTTGGTCCCAATGTGCTCAATGGACACTTGTCCACTTTGAACTCTTTCCTTGACCGCTAAATACTTGAAATCAATGTACTTCGACCTCAAAGAACTTTTGTTGCTGTTAGAGTACATCTATTAACAAGGCCAGATCGATGTTATAAAATTGTTGCGTTGCAGTATAGTCGAAATCGCTTGTCAACAAATAAAATTTATAACTCAAATATCTAAAAATGAAGTCCAAGGTCAAACACAAGGAGCAAATAGGAATTCATACACTAATGTTCAATTAAAATATAAATGAGTACAATGAATGAAGCACAGTAATGACATTCAATGAATGTTAATTTGTCACTTTAGATATTCAATGAATAACATAAGTATTTCAAGACTTTAAGAGACCAAAAAAATATCTAAGACAAAATAATGGTGATTTAGATCACCAATTATTAGTCTAAGTACATATATATCAAATACTCAATAATGTTAAATAAATGAATAGTAATTAAACGCTTGATCTGAGAATTAGATGACTTAAATGTCGCCTACTATAGTACTTTCAATCTTTTGTTCTTCTTCTTTGGCTTCTCCTGCTTTCTTTCCTTGGCCTCTTCTTCTTCTGCCTCTTCCTTCTTCTCTGCCTCAGCTTCTCTTTTTCAGGAGCCTCTTCTTCTTCTCAGGCACAACCAAGGGTTTTCTCCTTCTGCTCTTCTTATGCCTTAGCTTCTTCTTCCTTCTTCAGCTCTTCACAGAAACCTCATCCTTCTTCCTTGGCTCTTCTCCTCTTCTCTCACGGCTAAGTGTTAGGCTCTCTCTTTGAAGAGAAAAACCCTCCCTTCCCCCACTCTTTCTCTCTCATTCCTTTCCTTCCTTTCCTCTTCTCTCAGAAAGCTGAGTAATCGGATACACGGGTCACGTAACTGGGTCCAGGGCTACATGCGTAAGTGTTGTAGCCAAGGAGTCAGAGGGCTAAGGTGGGTCGGGTCGTGTGAATGGTGAGCGAGGACCTCACCCCCAAGTGTCTGAGGCAACACAACCTTAGCACAAAAACAACTTATTCCATTGCATGTGCTTCTGTGTTTCTGAGGTATGACTAATCAATCCCCTTTCTCCTCGCGTGCTGTTGCTTGGTGGCTTCTTCGTCGAATTGGCACGAAGACATGGTTAGCATCCTCAATTGACCTCTTGGGTATGTCATCAGGCATATCTAGCCTTATTTATTCACAATCAATGAATAAATGCTCCTACATAATCGCCAGAGGACCAAAATTCATTGCATATTCATTCTGAGAAATAAACATGAAAATAGGGGTAAAACTGCAGTTGTAACAGCACATCTCAATTGTAGAACAATCACGGGGTTTCTTAGGGTTTAATTAAAGGTTAAATGATCATAAATGCCTAATAAGTGGGTTCTTACAGACAAAAATGGGTTTTCATGCGTTTCGAGAATTAAATGACATCTGAAATCCTAAAAATAAACCTGCTTGATTAACTGAGGTTCTGGTTAAGATAAAATCCACCTAAACTCTCTAAAAATCATGGAAAAATATTCTCTAGGGTTTGTCACCTTTGAATTGACCATTAGAACCCATTTTTGACCTAAAATAGAGTCTCAGACGGACAGTTGCCCTAATTTGGGTTTCTGCGTAATTTACCTAGACAAACTTGGTCAAAACCTAAATTCGACCTCACCATCAGTGTTACGAACGCGGCTTCAAGACGTCTTTTAAGACGTTTGGGAGGTGGCCCAGACGTCTGACCAGATGTCTGGAACCCCTTCCAGACGTTTGGGATTTAATTTCTGCGGCACGGTGGATTTCGTCTGCGCGCCTGCGCGCGCAAACCTGCAGATGCCCCTCTTTTTCCCTCTCCTCCTGTGGGCGCAGGCTGCGCCCCTCTCTCTCGCTCTCTCTCCCCGCACGGCTTTAAAAGGGCCCTCGCCCTCTCCCTCACTCTCATCTCCTCCGCTCCCTTCTTCTTCTTCCAGCTAGTGCGAGAGTGAGCGAGCGGCGGTAGCGACAGCCGCGGCGGGTGTGCGGGAGGAGACGTTGCACGAGGGAGGAGACGCTCGGCCGTGAGGGCTCGAGCTTGCTGGGGCAGCTGGAGCCGGCCGGCGGGGGAGCAGCGGGCGCGGAGTGACGTGGGAGGGCTGCTGGAGCTCGAGCAGCAGGCGGACAAGGCGCGGCGCGGCCGTGCGTCGCGGGCGGAGAGTGCGTCGAGCTCTGATTCTGGAAATTTTTCCAGAATCAGACGTCTGGGATTCCAACCAGATGACGGTGAAGACGTCTGGAGGACTGTCCAGACGTCTGACAAGTAAGTTATTTTCGTCCTTCTTCCTTTTCTGCGACCATTCGTACTGAGAGCGAGGAGTGGTACGTGCAGGCTCCGAGATTCGCATCCAACGCGAATCAGACGTCTGGCCGCAGTGCCAGACGATTGGAAGGACTTCCATACGTCCGGGGTGACCATCGGACGTCTGAGAACTTGGCCAGACACCCCCACAGGCTTCTGGACGTCTGAGAGACTACGCAGAACAAAGGTACCATCTAACCCACATTTTAAGACGTCTGGAAGAGGTTCTAGACGTCTGATTTTGGACTGTTTCGTCGTTTTCGACCCGTTTAGGGCCCGTTCGGAGTTCGTTTTCCGCGTTTCGAGTTGCGTTCTTTTCGAAATAAGATCCTCTACCCGTTTGCAGTAATTATATACTGTTCTGAGAAACTCCTTGTGTTTGATCCTTGTGTTAGGACCCCGTTCCATTGCAGTCTCGGGGGTTGCGGAGGCGCGCGGGATTTCCGACCACGCCTCCAGTACTTTCGTTGTAGCTGGTAGAGTGGCTTTAGAAATTATTAACATAATTTGTTACAATTATGGAACAATTAATAGAACCTAGGGCATTGCATGAATCCTAGGAATGAGAAACCAGATTGAATGATAGATCCTAGGATATTACATGAATCCTAGGGCTGGAAAACTAGATTGAATGATAGATCCTAGGGTACGGCATGAATCCTAGGACTGGAAAACTAGTGAAATGAATATAGATATTGTAGTCTTGGAAACTTTGGAAAGGAAATAATAGCTGCATGTAAATTGATTTTAACAGCTGCCTGTTATGAATAAATGAACATGTTTGAGAATATGGGTTGTATGAACGTGAAACTGAAAGGGTGAAACCTGAATGTGCTGAGTTAAAAGAGCTGGAACCCTACGGGGAGTTAGGAGTAGAACTCCTGGAAAGAGAATGAAATGGAACTGAGAAGGAAAGATGTGGAGGTGCGTTGTCTCTTGGGTACGTAGTGCCAGGGGAAGCACCTGTTACTTGCTTAGTGTAGAGCGGAGCCAGCCGCCCCAGGGACTCGGGGTTAGGTCTGGCCACTTTGTACCGACTTGTTGGCTCTCGTGTACACAGTACCGAGGAGAGCTACTAGTGTAGGGCGAGTACTAGCTACCCCACGGGCCCCGGGGTTCTGCTAGCTCACCTACATCGACTTGTTAAGCCCACTGGGCAAACCAGGGTAGTCAGGCGAGGGTGCGCGGACTGTGGAGGGGCAAGGCCCCTGTTTGGTTACTGTGGAGGGGTTGGACCCTGTTACTGAGAGGACTCTGCCCTATACTGGTTCCGTGCTGTGCTTTGGGCGCGCCCGTTAACAGAAACGACTGACCGCGTGCCAGTGCGGGTTAGCTACCCGTGCGTTTACCGCGCGTGCTGTAGTCACCGTTACGTCTGTCAGTGACCTTGGGGTGGTTGACTGAGAGTAGGATCACCACGGGGGACTCTCCCAGCTAGGAGAGCACCACGTGTTACTTCTACTGTTCGGAAAAGACTGCAATCAAGATCGTTCCCACGAGGAACATTCGAGATCAAGTGAAGGATCTGAGAAATAGATAAATTGTGAAACAATAGAAAGACGTAAATAAAGGAAGAAAGAAAATAAAACAGCTTCTGTACACTTTACTGCTTCTTTAGTTTAGCTGCCACTCTACTCAGCGTTTCGCTGACATGTTACACTCGTTACTTTTCAGGACCAGGTTTTGAGCAGCCAGGGTCAGTGGCTGCAGAGGACGCTGGGCCGAGTAGGGTCCAGTAGAGTTACCACTGTTCTTTTGTGCCCTTTTTGTTCCACTGTAGTGAGTAGTTCTTGTTACTCTCTGTACTTTTCTTTACTTGTAGTTCATGTTATGTTAAATGTTGTTCTACTGTTGTGGTGGTACATGCTGTAGTAGTTCTTACTGCTGTATTTTGTTACTGCTAGTTATATTTCATGTTGAATGTGGTTTATTTTACTGCTCTTTTGATTACTTCCTCGTTGGACGACTAGGTCTTGGGATTAGTCGAGTCGGTCAGGTTCTCACGTCTCGTAGGGACTCGGCAATCGGGTCGTTACAAGATGGTCTCAGAGCAAGGTCGTCCCGAGAAGTGAATCAACTGACTGGAAAATAACCAATTCACATGTCTATAACTAGAGTAGCCACCACAACATATCTTTTGACATGAGCTCTTAGACGTTTCCGTTAGGCATCGTTCCATATTGACGTGTTCCATTTTGTTTCGCGTCTCCTTACAGGAGATGCCTCGTCGCGGGACTGGTGAGTCGGGCCGCGGGCGCGGCCGAGGACGAGGTTGGCGAGGTGGGCGTGCCGTTGCCGACGCCTCAGTGGACCAGCCACTACTCCCGGGCGTCCAGGCCCAGGACCTCGCCCAGCTGATACGGGATATTGTGCGAGAGGAGCTCCACCCACCGCCCCGAGCGCCTCCCCCTGAGGCTGCGGAGGGGGAGTCCTCTGTGGGACTACCCAACGGACGCGGCGTTGGACACGGGGGAGGGGATGGGCAGCCGCCGCCCCCACCTTCCTCCGACACTTCTGTGCACGAGGCACCTTTGCCTGGAGGTGCACCAGCATCCCCACTGTAGCGCCACTCCGAGCTCTTCGGACAGTTCCAGAAGCTGAAGCCCCCCTCCTTCAAGGGGGATGAGGACCCGACCGAGGCAGAGGACTAGCTCGAGCAGTTGGAGAAGATTTTCGACACCCTTCGCCCCCCGGTGGAGTGCCGCGTGGCCTTTGCCACGTACCAGCTGGAGAGTACGGCACACAGGTGGTGGAGGGCGGTCAGGGGATAAGAGAGGGACGAGCCGACCTGGGATCGGTTTGTCACCCTCTTCTGCGAGCAATACTTTCCCCAGACGTGGCAGGACCAGAGGAGGTGGGAGTTCCACACTCTCCGCCAAGGGACGATGACCGTGAGCGCGTACCGCACGCGTTTCCTGGAGTTGTCCCGCTTTGCAGCGACAGTGGTAGCCATTGAGGAGGAGCGCCTTTGGAGGTTCACCGAGGGGCTCCGGCTTGCGATTCGGGGGTATGTAAAACCCTTGAAGCTGCCTACGTTTTCGAGGGTGGTGGAGGCAGCCATGACTTACGAGGAGACCAACCCGTCCGTGTGAGACACTGACGGCGGGCGGAAGAGGCCCTTTCAGCCAGACTTTTCACAGGGCCGATGAGAGAGGAGGCACGTGGCATCCGCAGGAGAGCCGTCATGTTTTGCAGGGCCATCCGTGGCCTTTGGGGGCCCTCGACAGAGGCCAGTCGCCAGCACCGGACCCCCGCCCAACCGACAGCAGGGACCCACTGAGGGCGAGAGTCGGGTTCCCCTCTTTACCAGTGTGGCCAGCCGGGCCACATCAGGAGGGACTGCCCGTCTAGGGCAGGAGGTCAGCAGATACTTCCCGCGCAGAGCACTGGAGGGCGTGCAGGAGGCCGCGGTTCCCAGGCGCGAGGAGGAGGACAGCAGTCACGAGGAGGTACCAGCCAGCACCTGCCCGTCCGACGCAGAGTGTAGCTGCTTCGTCCGCACCTAGAGCTGAGGGGCGTATCAACGCCCTGACACACAGGGATGCCAGAGCTTCTGGCTCGGTGGTGGCAGGTATGGTTTCAGTTTCCGGCAGACTCGTTTACACACTTTTCGATTCCGGCGCTACGCACTCGTTTGTCATCGCCAGTTTCGCAGTTAGTTTGGGCCAAGACTATACGCTGTTAGAGAATCCGTTCGTAATCAGAGGTCCGAGTGGTCAGCTGTTTGTAGCTGAGGGGGTGTACACGGATTGCGAGGTCAGCGTCGGGGGACATAGCCTGCCAGCTGACCTGATTATGATACAGATGGAGGACTTTGGCGTAATTCTGGGGATGGATTGGCTGTCCGCTTACCACTCTTTGGTGGACTATTTTGAGAGGAAGATCGTCTTCTCCATGCCGGAGTTGCCTTCTTTCGAGCTTCACGGACAGCCGGTGGACGGAGGCTTCAGGTGCATTTCGGCACTTCGGGCGGCGAGACTTTTGAGCCAGGGGTGTGAGGGCTTCCTAGCTTGTGTGGTGGCAGAGCCCAGCCCTGTGGCAGACTTCCAGAGCATCCCGGTGGTCAGAGAGTACCCTGACGTGTTCCCAGACGAGTTACCAGGACTACCGCCCGAGCGTGAGATCGAGTTTGAGATCTCACTAGTACCAGGGACCAGCCCCATCTCCACCGCGCCATACACGATGGCACCGCTTGAGCTACGAGAGCTCAAGTCTCAGTTGCAGGACCTTTTGGAGAAGGGTTTCGTGAGGCCCAATGCGTCTCCCTGGGGAATCCTGGTACTGTTTGTGAAGAAGAAGGATGGTACCCTACGCCTTTTTGTGGACTACCGACAGTTGAATAGGGTCACCATCAAGAACAGATATCCGCTGCCGAGGATCGACGACTTGTTTGACCAGTTGCGGGGTGCCACGGTGTTCTCCAAGATCGACTTGAGGTCTGGATACCACCAGTTGAGGATCAGGGAGGCAGACGTCTCCAAGACAGCTTTTCGCACCCGGTACAGACACTACGAGTTTTTGGTCATGCCGTTTAGGCTGACCAATGCCCCCGCTGCTTTCATGGACCTGATGAACCGGGTGTTTAGACTGTACTTGGACCAGTTCGTGGTGGTATTCATTGATGACGTACTCATCTATTCTCGAGATCGGACGCAGCACAGACAGCACTTGCGGATGGTTCTGGACACGCTGAGATGGCATAGGCTGTACGCCAAATACAGCAAGTGCGAGTTCTGGTTGAGGGAGGTGACCTTCCTAGGTCATGTGATCTCTGGAGATGACTTGGCGGTGGACCCAGCCAAGGTTGAGGCAGTGCTCAGGTGGGAGAGACCGCGTTCAGTCATTGAGATTCGCAGTTTCCTGGGACTGGCAGGCTACTACAGACGATTCATCAGAGGTTTTTCACAGACTGCGCGTCCCATGACACAGTTGACCCGGAAGGACGTGCCCTTCACTTGGACGGACGCTTGTGAGGCGTGTTTTCAGGAGCTGAAGGAGAGGTTGACTTCGGCTCTCGTGCTCACCATCCCTGACAGTAGTGGCGGGTTCGTTGTGTACACGGATGCCTCCTTGCAGGGGTTAGGAGCTGTGCTCATGCAGAGGGGTCACGTTGTCGCTTACGCTTCGCGGCAGCTGAAGCCCCATGAGCATACGTACCCTACCCACGACCTGGAGTTGGCAGCTGTCGTCTTCGCGCTGAAGACCCAGAGGCACTACTTGTACGGTGAGACCTTCGAGATTTTCACAGATCACAAGAGCTTCAGATACCTTTTTGATCAGAAGGAGCTCAACATGAGACAGAGACGTTGGTTGGAGCTCCTGAAAGACTACGACTGCAGCATTTCCTATCACCCGGGCAAGGCCAATGTGGTGGCTGATGCCTTGAGCCGGAAGGCGCCCGCACACTTGGCCAGCTTACAGTTACAAAGTTGGAGCCTCTTGGAGGAGGTGGGCAGTTGGCGACCCCTGGAGTTACGGGGGCATTGTGGGCAGTGACTGTGACATAACAGACTAGGCCAGAGCTGATAGACCGCATCATCACAGGACAGATGGCCGATCCGTACTTGCAGTCCTTGCGCGACAGAGTACTGTCAGGAGACCCAGGGGACTTCTCTTTCACAGACCAGGTGCTGCGCCTGAGGGGACGGTTGTGCGTTCCCAGGGACGAGGAGCTGTTGAGAGATCTCCTGACTGAGGCATACGGTTCCAGGTTCACCATACATACCGGAAACACGAAGATGTACCACGACTTGAGACGCGAGTTTTGGTGGAGGGGGATGAAGCGGGATGTGGGTGAATTCGTGCAGCAGTGCTTAGTGTGTCAGCAGGTGAAAGCCGAGCATCAGAGGCCTGCAGGACTGCTACAGCCGCTTCCAGTGCTAGAATAGAAGTGGGAGAGCATCACCATGGACTTGGTGGTGGGTTTACCTGTTACCCAGCGAGGACACGACGCAGTCTGGGTAATTTTGGATAGACTGACGAAGACGGCACGATTCTTGCCGATCCGAGTCACTTTGGGACCAGCATAGTTGGCAGAGAGGTATATCCGCGACGTGGTACAACTACACGGAGTTCCGCGGGAGATTGTATCTGACTGGGATACCCGCTTTACGTCCCAATTTTGGGCTGAGTTTCAGCAGGCCCTGGGGACGCGGTTGAGGTTTAGTACAGCTTACCACCCCCAGACGGACGGACAGTCTGAGCGCACGATACAGACACTTGAGGACCTTTTGCGTGCCTGTATACTGGACTGGAGGGGCTCTTGGGAGGAGCACCTGCCCCTGGCGGAGTTTGCATACAACAACAGCTATCACTCGAGCATCAGCATGGCTCCCTACGAGGCTCTGTACGGACGGAGGTGTACGGCACCCTTGAGTTGGGTTGAGGTGGGGACCAAGTGGGAGGTTGGCCCCAGGTTGATCCGGCAGAGTCAGGAAGTAGTCGAGCATATCCACAGGCGACTCCGCACTGTCAGGAGCAGACAGAAGAGCTACGCGGATCGAAAACGCAGAGAGGTGCAGTACGAGGTTGGGGACCACGTCTTTCTTCGTGTTTCGCCCATGAAGGGCCTGTAGCGGTTTGGGGTGAGAGGGAAGCTCGCGCCGAGGTTTGTGGGGCCCTTTGAGGTCCTGGAGCGGGTTGGACCCGTTGCTTACAGGCTTGCCCTCCCTCCCCAGCTTTCTAGTGTGCACGACGTGTTCCACGTGTCCAACCTCCGGAAGTACGTAACCGATCCCAGTCATGTACTGAGTCACGAGAGCGTCGAGGTGGGTGACGACCTGACCTACCCCGAGCGGCCAGTGCAGATTCTTGACCGAGCCGTCCACAGTTTAAGACGAAAGCAAGTACCCTTGGTGAAGGTTTTGTGGAGGAGCCAGTGGTACGAGGAGGCTACCTGGGAGCCTGAGGCAGCAATGCGGGAGCGGTACCCGAAGCTCTTCACGGGTACGTCTTTCGGACCGGTTTCGGTCCTCTTTGAGTTTGTTATATTTTTATATGACGTTTTTCCCGCACCCTAGTTAACACAAGTTTCAGGGATGAAACTTCCTTTGAGTTTGTTATATTGTTATGAACGCGGCTTCAAGACGTCTGGGATTTAATTTCTGCAGCACGGTGGATTTCGTCTGCGCGCCTGCGGCGCAGACCTGCAGATGCCCCTCTTTTTCCCTCTCCTCCTGCAGGCGCAGGCTGCGCCCCTCTCTCTCGCTCTCTCTCCCTGCGCTGCTTTAAAAGGGCCCTCGCCCTCTCCCTCACTCTCATCTCCTCCGCTCTTTTCTTCTTCTTCTTCCAGCCAGTGCGAGAGTGAGCGAGCGGCGGTAGCGGCAGCCGCAGCGGGTGTGCGAGAGGAGGCGTTGCGCGAGGGAGGAGATGCTCGGCCGTGAGGGCTCGAGCTTGCCGAGGCAGCTGAAGCCGGCCGGCAGGGGAGCAGCGGGCGCGGAGTGACGCGGGAGGGCTGCTGCAGCTCGAGCAGCAGGCGGACGAGGCGCGGCGCGACCGTGCGTCGCGACCGTGCGTCACGGGCGGAGAGCGTGTCGAGCTCTGATTCTGGAAATTTTTCCAGAATCAGACGTCTGGGATTCCAACCAGACGACGGTGAAGACATCTGGAGGACTGTCCAGACACCTGGCAAGTAAGTTATTTTCGTCCTTCTTCCTTTTCTGCGACCATTCGTACTGAGAGAGAGGAGTGGTACGTGCAGGCTCCGAGATTCGCATCCAGCGCTAATCAGACGTCTGGCCGTAGTGCCAGATGACTGGAAGGACTTCCAGACGTCCGGAGTGACCATCGGACGTCTAGGAACTAGGCCAGACGCCCCCGCAGGCTTCTGGATGTCTGAGAGACTACGCAGAACAAAGGTACCATCTGACCCACATTTTAAGATGTCTGATTTTGGACTATTTTGTCATTTTCGACCCATTTAGGGCCCGTTCGGAGTCTGTTTTCCGCGTTTCGAGTTACGTTCTTTTCGGAATAAGATCCTCTACCCGTTTACAGTAATTATATACTGTTCTGAGAAACTCCTTGTGTTTGATCCTTGTGTTAAGACCTCGTTCCATTGCAGTCTCGGGGGTTGCGGAGGCGCGCGGGATTTCCGACCACGCCCCCAGTACTTCCGTTGTAGCTGGTAGAGTGGCTTTAGAAATTATTAACATAATTTGTTACAATTATGGAACAATTAATAGAACCTAGGGCATTGCATGAATCCTAGGAATGAGAAACCAGATTGAATGATAGATCCTAGGGTATTGCATGAATCCTAGGGCTGGAAAACTAGATTGAATGATAGATCCTAGGGTACGGCATGAATCCTAGGACTGGAAAACTAGTGAAATGAATATAGATATTACAGTCTTGGAAACTGTGGAAAGGAAATAATAGCTGCATGTAAATTGATTTTAACAGCTGCCTGTTATGAATAAATGAACATGTTTGAGAATATGGGTTGTATGAACGTGAAACTGAAAGGGTGAAACCTGAATGTGCTGAGTTAAAAGAGCTGGAACCCTACGGGGAGTTAGGAGTAGAACTCCTGGAAAGAGAAAGAAATGGAACTGAGAAGGAAAGATGTGGAGGTGCGTTGTCTCTTGGGTACGTAGTGCCAGGGGAAGCACCTGTTACCTGCTTAGTGTAGAGCGGAGCCAGCCACCCCAGGGACCCGGGTTAGGTCTGGCCACTTTGAACTGACTTGTTGGCCCTCGTGTACACAGTACCAAGGAGAGCTACTAGTGTAGGGCGAGTACTAGCTACCCCACGGGCCCCGGGGTTCTGCTATCTCACCTACACCGACTTGTTAGGCCCACTGGGCAAACCAGGGTAGTCAGGCGAGGGTGCGCGGACTGTGGAGGGGCAAGGCCCCTGTTTAGTTACTGTGGAGGGGTTGGACCCCTGTTACTGAGAGGGCTCTGCCCTATACTGGTTCCGTGCTGTGCTTTGGGCGTGCCCGTTAACGGAAACGACTGACCGCGTGCCAGTGCGGGTTAGCTACCCGTGCGTTTACTGCGCGTGCCGTAGTCACCGTTACGTCTGTCAGTGACCTTGGGGTGGTTGACTGAGAGTAGGATCACCACGGGGGACTCTCCCGGCCAGGAGAGCACCACGTGTTACTTCTACTGTTCGGAAAAGACTGCAATCAAGATCGTTCCCACGAGGAACATTCGAGATCAAGTGAAGGATCTGAGAAATAGATAAATTGTGAAACAATAGAAAGATGTAAATAAAGGAAGAAAGAAAATAAAACAGCTTCTGTATACTTTACTGCTTCTTTAGTTTAGCTGCCACTCTACTCAGCGTTTCGCTAACGTGTTACACTCGTTACTTTTCAGGACCAGGTGTTGAGCAGCCAGGGTCAGCGGCTGCAGAGGACGCTGGGCCGAGTAGGGTCCAGTAGAGTTACCACTGTTCTTTTGTGCCCTTTTTGTTCCACTGTAGTGAGTAGTTCTTGTTACTCTATGTACTTTTCTTTACTTGTAGTTCATGTTATGTTAAATGTTATTCTACTGTTGTGGTGGTACATGCTGTAGTAGTTCTTACTGTTGTATTTTGTTACTGCTAGTTATATTTCATGTTGAATGTGGTTTATTTTACTGCTCTTTTGGTTACTTCCTCGTTGGACGACTAGGTCTTGGGATTAGTCGAGTCGGTTCGGTTCTCGTGTCTCGTAGGGACTCGGGAATCGGGTCATTACAATCAGGTTCCTTGGGTCCAAATTAGGTTTTTACCAAAATTTGGACCCAATTTGAGATCATCTTGACCAAGTTTGCATTTTGGTCTTGTCAGACTCTTTTCTCTCACACAAATGTCCCTAACTTTCGAAATCCTTGCAAAAAGCCCCCTATCTTTGTCGTCACTCTTTACATATAGGCCCTTTTGCCATTTTTGTGGAGAAGTCCTACTTCGATGAGCTTCTTTTGGCAAGAACTTTGAGATTATTTGACGAATCCCTCTCAAAATTGAAAGGGAGATTCGTCAGGTAATTTCCTTCCTTTTAAGCCTTGTATGAGTTTCCGAATCTCGCCCAATCGCTCATGCGAACCTTTGAAAGGATTCAGTCTCCGTTGATTTCGAAGCTTGGAAGCTTCCAAGCTTGGAATGCCTCCTTAAGCCTTATAAATAACCCCTAAAGGTCGACCGTTCTCCTTAGCTTGTTCTTGGCCGATTCTGCACCTTCTTCCCCTCTCTCCGGCCGAGACCCTTGTTTTCCACTTGAGTTTCTCTACGTGTTAGTATCAATTATATACTGTTTCTGAACTTGTCTGATGTGACTTAGTCACTAGTATAGGTCTCTAGCCTGTAGCATGTTTGGGGCTCGCGGAGACAACAGGATTTGCGGTTCTAGCCCCCATTCCTCCCATGTTTTCCGGTAGAGTGTTTACTGTAATGTTAAGTTTTAAATAAGTAAAATACATGCTTAGAATAACTTGATTGAACCTTAGGATGTGAAATAAACCCTAGGGCAGAAACGAATTAATAATGCTTGAGCTACACTATTTACTTTAAGATGCATGCTAAAACCCTAACTGCTAACAAATATATAAATACATGATGTGATGCTTCTTCAGTTATTAAAACATGAGCTTCCTGTTATATGAATGAGAATCGAAATGTGAACAACGAGATATGCATGTTAAAAAATGAAATGAAATGAATATGAGCATGAACCCTACGAGGAACTAGGTGAAGAACTTCTCTATACGGAAAGAATCTCGTATGTAGACGGGAAGTGAGCTGGTCCTTGTGTACGCGGTACCAAGGAAAGTAGTTGTCCCTTTAGTGTAGAGGAGAGCTAGCCACTCCTTGGGTTGCGATCCGGGGTTAGGACTAGTCATTCTACATCTACTCCTGTTCGGCTCTCGCGTGCATGGTATCGAGGTAAGCTACTTAGTGTAGGGAGGGAGCTAGCCGCCCCACGGGCCCCGGGGTTAGGACTAGCCACCTGAAATGACCCATTGCCTTTTTAGTCAGTTAAGACATCTGGATTTTCAGTCAAACGTTTACCTAGACATCTGGACACAGGCTCAGACGTCTGAAAGTGGGAAAAATCGAAACTTATTTTCCCTTCACGAGCACGCGGCTCGCAGACATTCTCTCTCTCCTATTGCCTCTCACCCGAAACCCTAACACCCCACCCTATTTAAACCCCCCTCTCCTCACCACCCTCACCACCAGCCACCTCTACCTCCCTGTTCAGACGCCCCCGTGCAGCCGTGGCAAGGAGGAGCGAGGCTGGGCAAGGATCTGCAAGGGAGAGCAAGAGAGAGAGGGTGAGCGAGAGAAGATGAGAAGGAGAAAGAGGAAGACTATGAGAAAGGAGGACCAAGGTCGGTGGACCTTCAGGGAGCTCATGTGGAGTCAGAAAACCTTGTGCAAATCTCGGGGAAGCTTGGACGGGAGCTCGGCGGAGCTCGCGCAGCCGGCGGCAGGCACGCACGCGAGGGGGAGGTAGCCTCCCAGCCCTCTGCAGCTGCTGAAGCTACTGCGGTGCCCTATGGACGACACTAGGAGGAGAGAAGCATTGTGGAGGAGGTTCTAGTACTGGAAAAGTTCCAGTATCAGATGTCTGGAGCATCGACCAGACGTCCGTAGCGGCAGCAGGACGTCCGGGACTAGAGTCGGATGTCTAAAAGCACGTTGGGCGCTAAGGTAAGTCGTGCTGCACGAGATCTGCCCACGCAGACTCATGCATGAGCTAAAAATGGGGTTTGTGCTCTGCGTGCAGGTGCAGAGTGTTGGGAAGGAGCGGGGTGCGCACTTTGAGGTGATTCTGGACGTCTGACCGCATTGCTAGACGTCTGAAAGTACTTTCAGATGACCGGAGGCATAGTCCAACGTCTGGAACTTCCTTCAAACGGTCGTGGAGGGATCCAGACATCTGAGGAACCCACAGGAGACACAAGGTAAGATCTGACATTTTTTAAGACGTCTGGGACTAGTCCCAAACGTCTGATTTTGGATAGTAACCGTGTTTTTAACCCGTTCAGGACCCAAACGAAATCGGATTCCTCAAACGAAGTACCATTGTTTTCCACTCGAGTTTCTCTACGTGTTGTGTTGAGTACCTACTGTTTTCAACCTGTCTGATGTGAATTAGACACTGGTATAGGTTACCAGCTGGTAGAGTGTTCGAGGCTTGCTAAGACGACGAGATTTGCGGTGCAGGCCCTGTTACGACCCGGTTCCCGAATCCCTAAGGACCCGAGACCAGTTCAACTCGACTAATCCCAAGACCCAGTCGTCCAACAAGAAAGTAACCAAAAAGCAGGAAAGTAAACCACATTCACCATGCTAAGCAACTAACAGTAAAAAGGTACAGCAGTAGAGAAGTAAAAGCTGCTACAGTACATATCACCACCATAACAGTAGAAACGTAACAAGGTACAGGAACATAAAGTATAGAATGTAAAAGTACAAAACATAAAGGTACAAGAGTCTAACTCACTACTACAAAAGGAGTACAACAACAGAAGCTACTGCTACTGGGCTTTACTGGGCCCAGCACCCTCTGCAGCCGTTGACTCAGGCTGCTCAACACCTGGACCTGAAAAGGGGTTATGAGTACACAAAGTTAGAGAAAGCTGAGTAGAGTGGCAACCAACTAGCTAAAGCAGTAAAAGTGGACATGTAGTTGTTGTTTTCTAATTATATTATTTCACAAATTATTCATTTTCACCCATTGGTTTATTTATCAGATCTCTTTCTTGATCTCGAATGTTCTTCGTGGGAACGATCTTGATTGCAGTCTTTTCCACAGAGTAGAAGGCACACGTGGTGCTCTCCTGGTCGGGAGAGTCCCCCGTGGTGATCCTACACCCAATCAACCACCCCAAGGTCATGGAAAAACGTAACGGTGACTACGGCACGCGCGATAAGCGCACGGGTAGCTACCTCACACTGGCACACAGTCAGTCGTTTCCGCTAACGGGTGTGCCCAAGTACAACACGGAACAATATAGGGCCTAGCCCTCTCAGTAAAAGGGGTCTAGCCCCTAAGAACCAAATAGGGGTCTCACCCATCCACAGTCCACGAACCCTCGCCTGACTACCCTGGTTTGCCCAGTGGGCTTAACAAGTCGGTGTAGGGCGGCTAGCTGAACCCCGGGCCCCGTGGGGTGTCTAGCTCTCTCCCTACACTAGTAGCTCTCCCCAATATCGTGTATGCGAGAGCCAAGAAGTCGGTATAGAGTGGCCAATCCTAACCTCGGGTCCCAATCCAAGGGCGGCTAGCTCCGCTCTACACTAAACAGGGGACAGTCGCTCTACTTGGTACTACGTACTCAAGGGCCAGCTCACTTCCTCACTCACATTTCCGAATCCATTCCATATATTTCCAGGAGTTATACTCCTAATCTCCCCGTAGGGTTCATGCTCATATTTCTCATGCCATTCCGTACCGGGTTTTATCATTCACGTTTCCATACTCAGGTTATATACATGCAGCTCGTATTCTATCATTTACATTTCCATTCTCATGCTATACACATGCAGCTCATATTTTATCATTCACATTGCCATTCTCAAATTCTACACATGCAGCTCGTGTTATATCATTTAACGTATACAACGGAAAAGTCACATGCAACTGTTACTAGCACAAGTATTTTATATTTCATAGGTAGCTTTTGTTCATATACAGGCAGTTGTCATCATTTCTATTTACTCATTCAAGATTGCAATTCAATCATCCAATATAGACATTTCAAGTATTTCTCGTCTTAGGATTCATGTCAAATCCTAGGTTCTAATCATTCATTCCACACATGCATTTAGTTTATAATTAAATTAGGGGAAGCCACTCTACTAGTAAATCCATGAGTATTGGGGGCTTGAACGGTAGGCTCACGTGCCTCAACAAGCCCTGAACCCGCAACGGAACGAAGTCCTATGACAAGGAACAATCACAAAGGAACATTCAGAATAGTATAGAAAGCCTTCAACAAGTAGAGGAACTCGCAAGGAAAACACAGGTATCTTGTTTGCATAAAATGGACCTCAAACGGACCCTAAACGGGTCAAAAATAGGATTTTTGACTCAAATTAGATGTCTGGAATAACTTCTAGACGCCTTAAAAGTGTCCAGTATCGTACCTCAAGCTCTGCGCCAACCTCAAACATCCAGGCACTCTTCTGGATTGTCTGGACCCAGCTCCAGACGTCCGACCACCTCTCCGGACGTCTGGTAAGCTCCTTAGACGTCTGAAATGCGTGGGAGGGTGTGTCCCGCGCCTTCCCGAAGTAAATCCTGCATGCCACCAGCAAATCTTCTCAAAACAAACCATGCGAAGGGTAGCAGCGGAGTGGCTTGCATGGCCGTATCCGCAAAGGGGACGTACCTTCGTGAAGACCTCTCTCCAGACGTCTGGAACCGCCTCCAGACGTCCGCACCGTTGTCTGGAGGTCACTCCAGACGTCTGATTTTGGGAAAATCCTAGAACCAGGACCTGCTTCCGCTTGCTTGCGCCGCGCGTGGCCGCGCCTTGCCCCCTCGCCTGCAGCTCCGGCTGCAACAATGTCGGGGAGGACTCCCCCGACGCACTCCTCTTCGCGCCCGCGTCGCTCTGGCCGTGCGCTCCCAGTGAGCTCCCCCATGAGCTCGCGAGCTCACTCTCCTCCTCCTCTCCTCACGCCGCTCCTCCTTGACGCCGCTCTTGCACTCTCTCACTTGCGCTTGGGTGAAGGGGAAGGGCAGAAGCGGCTGGTGGCTTTGAAGTAAGGAGAATGAGAGAGGAGGAGGGGGGTTTTATAAGGTTGAGGTTAGGGTTCGCTAGAGGCAAGGAGAGAGAGAAGAAGGGAAGAAAAAAGAGAATGTATTGTCTGCGCGCAGCCCGCTCGAAGACGCGAGCTCGTACTCAAAATTTTTGATTTTCAGACATCTGGGAAGGCATCCAGACGTTTGACCTGTCAGACGTCTTAAAAGGCTCAAACAGCACGGGTCTTAACAAGCCCCCATTCCTCCCGTGATACCTGGTAGAGTGGTTTAGTTTAGTTGTTAATATTTAAATAAAAATGTGCTTGTTTGGAATAGTTGGATCGGACTCTAAGACGTGGAATGAACTTTAGGGTAGAAATGTATGACCCTGTTTTGAGCTATACTGTTTACTTGAGTGCTTATTAAAATAAATTGCTAGAAATGGTTTTAGTGTAATGATGAGATACTATTTTAGACATGAAAACACGAGCTGCCTGTATGCGATGAAAAATTGATAATTGGATAGTGTGATTTGGATATTGATAAATGAGATGAATATAAGCATGGACCTAACAGGAAATTAGGAGTAGAACTCCTGTATATGAAAGGAATTTGGTATGTCGACGGGAAGTGAGCTGGCCCTTGTATACACGGTACCAAGGAGAGCGACTGTCTCTTTTAGTGTAGAGGGTGAGCCAGCCACCCCTTAGATTGAGACCTAGGGTAGGACTGGTCACTCTACACTGACTCATGTTTAGCCCTCGCGTACGTAGTATCGAGGTGTGCTACTAGTGTAGGGAGGGAACTAGCCACCCCATGGGGCCCAGGGTTCGGACTAGCCAACCTACATCGACTTTTCGACCCTCTGGGCAAACCGGGGTAGTTGGACGAGGGTATGCGGACTGTGAAGGGGCGAGACCCCTGTTTGGTTTTGAGGGGCGAGACCCTTGTTCTGAGAGGGCAATGCCCTATACTGTTCCATGCTGTACTTTAGGTGTACTAGCTAGCGGAAACGACTGACCGCGTGTCAGTGCGGGGTAGCTAACCGTGTGCTTATCACGCATGCCGTAGTCACCGCTACGTCGCGACAGTGACCTTGGGATGGTTGACAGGGTGTAGGACTACCGCAAGGGACTCTCCCGGCCAGGAGAGCACCACGTGTACCTTCTACTCCACGAAAAAGACTGCAATCAAGATCGTTCCCACGATGAACAAGCAAAATCAAGAGATACTTGGATCTTTTGTGAAATAAATGAACCAGAAATACATAAAAGAGATAAATAGAAATGAGAATATGTAATGACCTGTTACATTTTTAGCCGGGTAAGACATTTGGAGTTTCAGTCAGACGTCTGGACACATTTCCGGACGTCTGAAAGTGAGATTTTCATACTACACTTTGCACTTTGCGCTCGGGCGGCGCGTAGAGGCTGCTCTCTCTCTCCTTCACCCCTCACTCGAACCCTAACACCCCTCTCTATAAACCCCCTCCCTTCTCTCCTCTCCTCCTCACACCACTCCAGCCACCTCCACCTTCTCCTACGACAGTCACGTTCCCCTCCGTCTCTGTTGCAACCGCGGCAAGGAAGGAGAACCACTGGCGAGGGGAGAGCGGGGAGGAGCGAGAACGAGAGAGTGAGAGGGAATGAGAGCGGAGGAGGATGAAGACGACTGCGGGATCTCGGTGGAGCTCAAGGAGGAGATCGTGGGAGAGAGGAGGACGTCGGCGAGGAGCTGCTCAAGCTCCTGCAGTTGCTGGAGCTGCCACTGCGGGCAGACGGCGAGCGGGGCGAGCGACGTGAAGAAGTTATGATACTGGAAGCTTCCAGTATCAGACGTCTGGAGTGAAATCCAGATGACTGGCGAGGCACCAGGATGTCTGGAGCTGAAGCCGGACGTCTGAAAGCACGTATCGCGCGAGGTACGTATGTTCCTGCGCTGATTTCCGCCATGCAGAAGATCTCAGCGCAGGAGTTGTTGGGCTAAAATCGTGCATGCATTTTCGTAGGTAGGTACAGGCTTTGGGAAGGCGCACGGTGTGCTTTTCCAAGTACTTTTGGACACCTAATCACTTCGCCAGACATCCGGAGGTACTTTCAGACGACTGGAAGTAGGGTGGGACGTCTGGAGCTGCCCCCAGATGGTTGCAGAGGGAGTCTGGACGTCTGATCATCCATAGGGAACACAAGGTGAGTTCTGACGTCTTTTAAGATGTCTGAGATTAGTCCCAGACGTCTGATTTTTGGTCAATAACCGCATTTTTGGCCTGTTTAAGGCTCAAACGGAATCGAATTTCCGCAAACGAAGTACCGCTATTTTCCACTCGAGTTCCTCCACTTGTTCATGTTGAGTATCTACTGTTTTGAGCTCATTTAATGTACATTGGTCATTGGTATAGGTTACCAGCCAGTGGCGTGTTCGGGGCCTGCGAAGACGATGAGATCTGCAGCATAGGCTTCCATTCCTCCCGTGATACCCGGTAGAGTGGTTTAACTCAGTTGTTAATATTTAATAAGAATGTGCTTGGTTGGAATAATCGGATTGAACTCTAGGATGTGGAATGAACCCTAAGGTAGAAATGAATGAGCATGTTTGAGCTATACTGTTTACTTGAATGCATGGTTAAGATAAATTGCTAGCAAATGCTGATGTAAACACATTTACACTACTTAAAATGTCTATTTATGCATGTTCTTAAGCATAGGATTGCATTTCATGATATAAATATTGCATTACATGCATCATCTTGCATTTAGAGTAGTTTGAATAAAATGGAGGTTAATTGTCTCCTTTTATGTGCTTGGACAGGGCAAATATTTTATCGGGGCCTCGGATCAAAGATCCAACCGTATGGATATGATCAGGGCGACGATTGGAGTTCAACGACTCCAAGATCGCCCTAATCAGGCATCCGTAGCATCAGATAGAGACCGGGGAACCCTAGAAGATCAAGGGCCAGGATGGTGTAAATCCGCACTTCAGATGGAAAATCCGACCACACGGATGAATTCGGATCGACGATCGCAGCCGAACGACACAAAAATCAAGTCAATCCGACATCCGTGGCACCATCTACAACTTCCAGAAGATGGACGGCCAAGATAGCGCCACGTGGCGCCATCCCAGCCGCCCAATCGGCCGCAGGAGTCCTGTGAAGACCACGCCACGTCTCCTCTCCGCCGTTGGATCTCGATCCAACGGCTGCGGTCGCGCGCGTTTAAAAACGTCCGCGCGACCATTTCGCCGCGTAGCGCAGCGGCTACGCAGCTGCGGGCGAAGCGGAGGTCGCGGGTTCGAGCCGCGGAGAGGGGGTCGAAGGCGCGGGCGAGCGGGCGCGCACGAGCGTCGGATGAAGATCCAACGGCCGCGCGCGCCCGATAGCGCCGACGCGCAATTGGACGCCCTGGTGGGCGCGCGATCGCACGCGGGCGCCGCGCTACGCAGCGGGCGCGGGCGCGATCTAAGTCGTCCGATCTCGCGATCGGACGGCTGAGACGACGCGGACGTGCGTCTGCGTTACGCGCGCAGGCCAGCCGAGCGGGCGCGCGTGGCGCGGCGGCGACGGCGACGGCGGGGCTTTAGCGACGGTTTTATCCGTCACTAAAGACCCCTTATTTATTATTTTGAAGATGTAATGTCCATTTTGCCCCCACTCCTTGCAACTATAAAAGGAGACCCCCTCCATACGAAATTTTGATCCCTTCCTTCTCCTCTCTACCTCTCCAAAGCTCAAGAGAAGCTTGTCCCACACCCGGGATGCTTCTCGCGAGATAAAGTCCAAATTTTCGTCCCCCTTCGGAAGTGGATCCCGCGACGACGACGGCGTGCTGCTTCGTTCCCGTTCTTCTGCTTCGTCCTCCTTCGTCCCGCTTCGTTCTCCTTCGTCCAGGCGTCGTCCCGTCCGGCTCGTCCTCCAAGCGACCGTCGAGGAGGATTTCTCTCTCCCTATTCTTTTTACTGCTTTCTAGTATAGATTTACTGCTTTCTAGAGTAGTCTATTCGTCCTCCGAGCGATCGTCGAGGAGGACATTTCTCCCTCCATTCTTTTAATGCTTTCTAGAGTAATTGTTTTATGTTTTCTAGTTGTAATGAAAGAACTCTTTTATGATAAATTCCTTGTCTATTCTACATCTCATTTTGATTTCCATGTATAGTATTCCTTCGCTCTCTCTTACTCCCTCTCTCTCTTTTATTTGTTGTAGATACTTAGATAGTTTAAATTGAATTTCTTTGTGACAAAATAAAAAGAAACGCGGAGTTTTTAAATCAAACGTTCGCCTCCCTGTGTTCGACCCGGAATTCTTATTTCGGTATAAATTTTATTTGTTGAACACGAATCCTTCGCTTTCGAACTACAACGACGGGTTTTTCCAAAAACCAAACACGTTAGCGTAGATTTCTCTCGTTCAACATTTTGGCGCCGTTGCCGGGGAGGCAACGCTCGTTGATTTCTCTTCGCGTTTTGTAATTTACAAATCATTTACCTCACTTTTCTCCTTTCTTATTGTAATTGCAGGTACTCTTTCGAGACAGGCAAAAGCGGTAGATCGGAGTAAAGTGCTGTGGAAGGTTTTGTAAGTTACCCCCCACCTCCCACCCATTAGATTTCATTTCATCACATAATAATTCAAACATCAATCAACCTAGGTGTTCTTATAAACTCTAAGGTTAGATTGTTTGTTGTTTGACATCCATACTCACTCCAACCCCCACATTAAAAAAAGAAAAAAATAAAAAAAAAAAAAATCTCACAGAGGTACACAACCTCATCTGATTTTCTAACTCAACCGGTAAACCAATCTTAGGAGCCGGTACACACATCCAAACACATAATTGAGTAAGAAATCAGATTAGGTAATCATTTGTGTGCCTAATTAGGTGGTGCATCAGGCCAGTTGTTTGAGTTGTTTGGGCCGCACCACTTCAAATAAAATCAACTCATCTAGTAGCTGCCAATTAGGTTCAACTCTTAGGGATCTACCAGGCACTCCACATTCTTTTTAAACTTTAAAGGAAAATATCTTCACCTGTGCTTGCAAAACCTGGTGTGCCAATGAAACTTGATTGAAAACACCTAAAGTTGAATCCTAAAAGCTACTAAGCAAGATTTGAACCTTAAAATTCACCACATCAAAAATAATCTTGCTTGAAAACCACTGGTTGTGCACGCACACACAAAGCAATCAATCATTAAGGGCACAACCCATTTAAAGGGCCCATCACATTCCAAAGCACATTCAAACCTAGCCCTAAATAAAACAGAGTAGACGTTGGCCTTAAGGATTGGACTCGCTCTTCAGAACTCAGAACGAGATTATTTTCGATTAGTCTGTTTCTATTGTTCAATCTGATGTCTAGCTAGGGGAGCAGAGTCAAACGATCGCGGCTGGGGGGTACACTAGGAACCGGAGGCGCAAGCCGAAGGAAGAACCTTCTCCCCAGTCCCTCCTTCTAACTGGTTGGATTGAACAGACAGAAGTAGATCAAATCGTTCCTTTATCTCAAGACGGGTTTTGAGAGTCTGTAGGTCTGTAGGCTAACCCATTTAAGGACAGGTTTGATTGTTTGTATTGCAGGGCACCTTTCTTCCTCCCGTATCTCATGAATCCTTCCACATATTTCACGCATTCCCGCTCTTTCCCTCCTGTTGTAAATTATCCTCAACATGACGATTATCCCAACTCGTATTGTAATCGACCATCAGTTAGTTGGGATAATTTGGATTGGGGATACAATTCCGGACCCCCGTGTTTAGGGTCTAACCCTGAACACTTTGATTCTCAATTCTATCCTTCTCAGAGTTGCATCGATTATAGATCGTCCTCCTTTCATGAACAACCTAATGCGATCTACAATAAAGAAGGATACACTGATCCTTACCCATCCTCTGATTTCACTGCCTTTAGGTCATCTCCATCTTTTGAACAATCTGAAATGACCTATTATCAGGATGGGTATAACGAATCTCAATTCGTTAATTCCTCTACATTGATGTCAAACCCGCCCAACCCTGAACCAACTCATTTGGTTCAGGTTAATCAGGTTCAAGATAAGGTTCTGGCTAACTTGAGGAATATCATTCAATCTTTAGAAGTTCAGCCAATACCTTGCATTGAGAGATTGGAGCCCCTGATTGAAATGATTGATGATTTAAACAAGTCTTTGTTGGATTGGCTCCAGGATGTTAAGGATAAGAACCCGGGTGAGTTTCTACTTGGGAAATTAGCGAAATTGAGGATGAGATTCGTGGTTGCTTTGATTCAATCTTGGAATAATTCCCAGGATGAACTCTCTTCAGGAAAGCCAATGACAGAACCCGCTCAGGCACCTGTTGGGGGGGACACGTGTTACGAAGCTGACCAGATTGAATTAAAACAACCAATTAAGGATGATTTGATTTCTTCACCTGAAATCCCTGAGCCGGGTTATGAGGAAACGTATGTCTCCTTGGAACGCAAAGTGACAAATGATTTTGGGACATACATTGATACGGATCCTGATGGTGAAGATTCAAGTTGCGAAGTCTCACACGAGTTTTCAGATCACGATTTTTGTGAGACGATTGGGCCTGAGGAATCTGATAGATCATTTGATAGCCCAATAACTGAGGAAACTGATCTTATTAGGGCACACGAAATGGATCCAGAATCGCATTTTCTGGAGGAATTAATTCAATGCCCTGATTATCAGTTACACCCTGTTGAGCTTATTGATGATTCTAATTCTGAGATAATTAGACCCAAGTCAATTTTGATTTTGCCACATCATCTAGACTTGGAGATTTCAGACAGGGTGATGAATATACAAGAGGTCATGGAATTTGATATGCCGAATGAGGAGGATAGGAGCTGGGAAATTCTGATTTGGGAAGTCAATTTTGGAGGAAATGGAAGATTGAGTCGAAGGGTTCCTTTTAAACTGAAACCATCAAATCAGAACCCTTACGACATTTGTTTCGAGGATGTCAAACTCAAGCACACATTTAACGATTATCCTTTTGAGCTTCAATTCTCTGTAACCCGACATTTTGGCCTTGGGTTGCATCCTCACAAATCGCAGGCCCGACCCCGCTTGCATTCTGATTTTAGGTTTTGGGTAATTTTTATCCAGAACCTAAGGTATTCTCGATTATGGGGTGTGGGTCTGCACCACAATCTGGTCCACATCTGTGGACCTCTGCTGACAGGTCAGAGGATTCTTCTGTTTATTCTAATTCTGACCTGCTCATGTGAATTCTTCATTTCTTTTCTTTGTATAGTGTGCCTAGCTGAAGGCACTAAACTCAGCACATATACAGTTCTTTTTCATTTTCATCTCGGAGCGGACCCGATATCCACGTAATTCAGGTGCTTTCTACGCTTTTCCACTCTGTTTTATGTCTTTTCAATACAATGAGGACATTGCATTAGATAGGCATGGGGGGGTGGATATTTATCTTTGAATTCATTCGTCAGCTCCGTAGATTTGTTTTATTATTAAAAAAAAAAAAAAAAAAAAAAAAAATCGAAATTAGGAAAGAGAATTTGGGTTTAAGAAAATTTTCGATCTTAAGAAATACTATATTATGGTTTGAACACAAAGACCCTTCAGGTCTTTGGACTTAATCAGCCTATGTATCCACTAAAATGTGGATTTGTTTTTCGAGTTCTCGCCAACCTGAATTTTATTATAATTGGAGTAAATAAGTTTGGGTGATAAGTACACGACTTATCAACCCGCCCTCTGATGTGAGGGAATTTTGAGTCTTAAGCATCTACACACTTTCTTTGCACTGACTCGTTGTTTGGCGATTTTAACGGAAATTGGGTAGCTAATGAACCTTCTAGGGTGATATGGCTGGCAAGTTATCGTGGGTAACAGCCCATAGGTAGGTTGTCCAGAGCCCAGTCACTGGACCTTTCTCTTTTTGCTGCCTTTAGGTAAATCTTAGACCAGGGAAGCCACCTACTTAAAAAAAAAAAAAAAAAAAAAAAAAAAAAAAAAGGAGAAAAGAACAAAAAGAAATAAGCCACACTTCGCCGCACGAGTATGGCTGGCAAGTTGTCGGTGGTAACAGCTCATCGACCGGTTGTCCAGAACCCAGCTCAGAAAATGCACTAAAAATTCCCAAAACACTTAGGAAGAAGCGGAGAAGTAGAATAAACCGGGGAGATATACACTGGATTCACCCTTGTGTTGACCCCGTTAAAAAATAAAAGTAGGGAGAAAGCTACCGGTTGTAAAGATACACCTTTAGGCAGAATTCTTTTTGAGGTCACCTAGAGGCGTAGAAATCCGAAGTCCGTTTTAATTGCCGGTCAACGAGTCTATCACATCACAATAAGATGCTTAAAACTTAGGGTTCTCATCAAATCTTGGGTGAGTTGAATGGCCGTAGAAAGCCACTCTTAAACCCTAAAATTTGAAAATCTAAAAAAAAAAAAAGAGTAAAAACAGAAAAAGAAAATTTTCTTTGAATAAGGCGAGGCTTGAGGCGGTCTGCATTTTGGCTGATACCCGGGCACTGTTGTGTCTTTGAAAGTTCAGTTCTTAAGTAGACAATTTCTTAATGATTGAAAATAACTCAGGTCCAAATAATCTAACCTAATTCTTTTATAAATAGCATATAGTTTTTGCTAGGGACTAGCAAAAGATAGGCATGGGGGTATGATGTAAACACATTTACACTACTTAAAATGTCTATTTATGCATGTTCTTAAGCATAGGATTGCATTTCATGATATAAATATTGCATTACATGCATCATCTTGCATTTAGAGTAGTTTGAATAAAATGGAGGTTAATTGTCTCCTTTTATGTGCTTGGACAGGGCAAATATTTTATCGGGGCCTCGGATCAAAGATCCAACCGTATGGATATGATCAGGGCGACGATTGGAGTTCAACGACTCCAAGATCGCCCTAATCAGGCATCCGTAGCATCAGATAGAGACCGGGGAACCCTAGAAGATCAAGGGCCAGGATGGTGTAAATCCGCACTTCAGATGGAAAATCCGACCACACGGATGAATTCGGATCGACGATCGCAGCCGAACGACACAAAAATCAAGTCAATCCGACATCCGTGGCACCATCTACAACTTCCAGAAGATGGACGGCCAAGATAGCGCCACGTGGCGCCATCCCAGCCGCCCAATCGGCCGCAGGAGTCCTGTGAAGACCACGCCACGTCTCCTCTCCGCCGTTGGATCTCGATCCAACGGCTGCGGTCGCGCGCGTTTAAAAACGTCCGCGCGACCATTTCGCCGCGTAGCGCAGCGGCTACGCAGCTGCGGGCGAAGCGGAGGTCGCGGGTTCGAGCCGCGGAGAGGGGGTCGAAGGCGCGGGCGAGCGGGCGCGCACGAGCGTCGGATGAAGATCCAACGGCCGCGCGCGCCCGATAGCGCCGACGCGCAATTGGACGCCCTGGTGGGCGCGCGATCGCACGCGGGCGCCGCGCTACGCAGCGGGCGCGGGCGCGATCTAAGCCGTCCGATCTCGCGATCGGACGGCTGAGACGACGCGGACGTGCGTCTGCGTTACGCGCGCAGGCCAGCCGAGCGGGCGCGCGTGGCGCGGCGGCGACGGCGACGGCGGGGCTTTAGCGACGGTTTTATCCGTCACTAAAGACCCCTTATTTATTATTTTGAAGATGTAATGTCCATTTTGCCCCCACTCCTTGCAACTATAAAAGGAGACCCCCTCCATACGAAATTTTGATCCCTTCCTTCTCCTCTCTACCTCTCCAAAGCTCAAGAGAAGCTTGTCCCACACCCGGGATGCTTCTCGCGAGATAAAGTCCAAATTTTCGTCCCCCTTCGGAAGTGGATCCCGCGACGACGACGGCGTGCTGCTTCGTTCCCGTTCTTCTGCTTCGTCCTCCTTCGTCCCGCTTCGTTCTCCTTCGTCCAGGCGTCGTCCCGTCCGGCTCGTCCTCCAAGCGACCGTCGAGGAGGATTTCTCTCTCCCTATTCTTTTTACTGCTTTCTAGTATAGATTTACTGCTTTCTAGAGTAGTCTATTCGTCCTCCGAGCGATCGTCGAGGAGGACATTTCTCCCTCCATTCTTTTAATGCTTTCTAGAGTAATTGTTTTATGTTTTCTAGTTGTAATGAAAGAACTCTTTTATGATAAATTCCTTGTCTATTCTACATCTCATTTTGATTTCCATGTATAGTATTCCTTCGCTCTCTCTTACTCCCTCTCTCTCTTTTATTTGTTGTAGATACTTAGATAGTTTAAATTGAATTTCTTTGTGACAAAATAAAAAGAAACGCGGAGTTTTTAAATCAAACGTTCGCCTCCCTGTGTTCGACCCGGAATTCTTATTTCGGTATAAATTTTATTTGTTGAACACGAATCCTTCGCTTTCGAACTACAACGACGGGTTTTTCCAAAAACCAAACACGTTAGCGTAGATTTCTCTCGTTCAACAAATGCCTTTAGTGTAATTATGAGATGCATTTAAAATACGAGCTGCCTGTATGTAAATGAGAATTGAACTGTGAAACCACAAGTTGCATGTTATGATTGAGAACTGAATTATGAAAACATGAGTTGCCTGTATATGGATGAGGAACGAGTTATGAAACATGAGATCTGGACCTGGATAAATGAGATGAATATGAGCATGAACCCTACGGGGAATTAGGAGTAGAACTCCTGTCGATGAAAGGAAATTTGGAATGTAGACGGGAAGTATGCTGGCCCTTGTGTACGCGGTACCAAGGAGAACAACTGTCCCTTTTTAGTGTAGAGCGGAGCTAGCCTCCCTCGGGTTGAGACCTGGGGTTAGGATTGTCCACTCTACATCGACTCCTGTTGGCCCTCGTGTACGCGGTACCGAGGTGTGCTCCTAGTGTAGGGAGGGAGCTGGCCACCCCACGGGGCCCAAGGTTCAGCTAGCCACCCTACACCGACTTGTTAGGCCCTTTGGGCAAACCGGGGTAGTCGGACGAGGGTACGCGGGCTGTGGAGGGGCGAGATCCCTGTTCTGAGAGGGCAAGGCCCTATACTGTTTCGTGCTGTACTTTGGGCGTACCCGCTAGTGGAAATGACTGACCGTGTGTCAATGCGGGGTAGCTACCTATGCGCTTATCATGCGTGCCGTAGTCACCGCTACGTCTCGACAGTGACCTCTAGGTGGTTGACTGGGTGTAGGACTATCACGGGGGACTCTCCTGGCTAGGAGAGCACCACGTGTATCTTCTACTCTACGGAAAAGACTGCAATCAAGATCGTTCCCACGAGGAACATGCAAGATCAAGAAATACCTGGATACTTGAGAAATAAATGAACCAGAAATACATAAATGAGATAAATAGAAAAGAAAAATAAACCTATTATTGCTTTACTGTACTTGTACTTAAATAATGTAAACATCATTCTACTTAGCGTTCGCTGACTCTGTCTTTTCGTAACCCTTTCAGGACCGGGAGTTGAGTAGCCCGAGTTTCCAGCTGCAGAGGGCGCTGGGCCCAGCCGTAGTCGTTTTTCAACTCTTTTGTTTTCTACTGTTGTAGTGAGTAATGGACACATAGTTTACTGTTCCTGTTACTTTCTGTTTCCTTTTTGTTTTCTGTTGTTGTTGTGGTGGCATGTATTATATTTTGAGACAGTTGTTCTACTTTCTTTATTGTTTCGTACTTTTCTTTTGCTTAGTTATATTGCATGTGTAAATGTTGTTTATTTTTCCTGCTTTTGGTTATTTCTTGTTGGACAACTAGGTCTTAGGATTAGTCGAGGCGAGTCGGTTTCGGGTCCTATAGGGATCCAAGAACCGGGTCGTAACAGAATAAAACTTGGTTACTTGTTTTACCTTACTTGCACATAATTAATGTAAACACTACTCTACTCAGCGTTCGCTGACTCTGTCTTTTCGTAACCCTGTTCAGGACCAAGAGTTGAGCAGTCCGAGTTTCCAGCTGCCGAGGGTGCTGGGCTCAGCCGAGCCCAGCCATAGTAGTTTCTTTCCAACCTTTTTGTTTCTGTTGTTGTAGTGAGTAATAGACATCTATTTTTTATTGTTCCTGTTACTTTCTATCTTCTTTTCCACTGTGTTGTTGTGATGGCATGTAACACTATTTTGAGACTGTTTGCTCTACTTTTCTTTACTGTTTCACTTTTCCTTTTCTTAGTTATAATACATGTGTGAATGTGGTTTGTTTCCTACTTTTGGTTATTTCTCGTCGGACGACTAAGTCTTGGGGTTAGTCGATGCGAGCTGGTCTCGGGTCCTATAGGGATCTGGGAATTGGGTCGTAACACCACCCTACACCGACTCTTGTTAGGCCCACTGGGCAAACCGGGATAGTCGGACGAGGGTACGTAGACTGTGGAAGGGCGAGACCCCTGTTTTGTTTTGAGGGGCGAGACTCCTATTTTGAGAGGCCAAGGCCCTATGTTGTTCCATGCTGTCCTTTTGGGCGTACCCGCTAGCAGAAACAATCGATCGCGTGCTAGTGTGGGGTAGCTACCCGTGCGCTTATTGCGCGTGTCGTAGTCACTGCTATGTCGCGACTATGACCTCGGGGTAGTTGACCGGGTGTAGGACTACCACGGGGGACTTTCCCGACCAGGAGAGCATCACGTGTACATCCTACATCACAGGAAAGACTGCAATCAAGATCGTTCCCTTGAGGGACAAGTAAGATCAAGAAATGTATGGATTCTAGTAGAATAAATTAATTAGAATTACTTAGTTGAGTTAAATGGAAATGAAGGGTTAATTAGTTGCTTGTTCTTATGTAAATTGCATGTAAATAGCTTAACCAACACTCTACTCAGCGTTAGCTAACCATGGATTTTATAATTTTGTTCAGGTCAAGGAATTGAGCAGCCAGCACCACCGGCTGCAGAGGGAGCTGGACCCAATCGAGCCCAGCCATAGCAGTTGTCACCTTTTTGTTTCAGAGCTTTCTGTTGTAGTAATGAGTACTCTAGCATGTATTATTGTTTCTGTTATATTTTTGTTCTACTTTACGCTGTTGTATTTGTGATGGAATATAATATTGTGAGACATTTTGTTCTATTTCCTTTATTGTCTATTGATTATTTCTACTTAGTTACATTGCATGTGTGGTTGTGAAATATTTTTCTACTTTTAGTTATTTCTCGTTGGACGATTGGGTCTTGGGATTAGTTGAGGCAAATCGATCTCGAGCTCTATAGGGATCTGGGATTAGGTCGTAACATATATATATGTATATATATATAGGTAGGCTGGAGGGGGAGTAACGGATTCGAAATGTTGTTAGGATGATTTTTTTTATTACGTGGCAGATTCTAGTTGATAGAGCTTTAACTTCTGGGACAGTAATGTCTTGCGCTTAGAAGTATTTGAAATTAATGTTGAAGGTGACTTTTAAAAAAAATTTGTGATAATTTTGATAGCGAGATTTGAATATTTATGTAAGTGGGAGGAAGAATAACAAATTTATAAGATAGTTAGAAGTATTTTTTAATTATATAGTATATTTTGATTAATAAAATTTTAATTTCTAAATATATTATGTTCTCTCACTTGAAAGATATTTAAAATTAATGTGAAAGGTAAATTTTATAGAGATTTTCCTCTCATGAACATAAATGTCCCCTGACAAAGAAAAATCGTGTAGCTGCGGACAATCGCGTTAAATGTAATTATTGCCAAGGTCAAACCCAATTTGATCCCCTTCTCCTCCTACCCCATCTCTCTTCCTCTTCCTCCCAGGCTCTATCCCCGTTCCCCCAAGTTCCCCCCCGTTCCTCTTCCTTCTCCTCCATCCCATTCTCCCGCTCGGTCTCCCGCCTCTCCTCCCTAGCCGGCGGCCGCCTCTACCTTGGGGCTCCTCCCGCAACTTACCAATCGCCGCTCCCACCTCCTCCCACACACACCGTACTCCCGGAGTACCAACCACGAACCGCGCCGCCCCCATGACGGCGAAGGTCCACCCCGGGGGCAGTCGCTGGGGCAGCCGCTGCCATCCTCGCCCTCTGCCTCCGCCTCCACCTCCACCGCTACTCCGTCGCGTCCCTCTTCGTCGAGTGCTTGGAGCGCGATCGTCCCTTACCCCCCCATGATCCGCTGTGAGAGATGGGGGACTCTTTGAATGCTCTTAGATCTGTCATGCCGTCCCACTCGCTGCCACTGCACGCCCTCATCGTCCCTTCGGAGGACAACCACCAGGTGGATCTCTCTCCCCCTTCAAACAAGATCCTTTTTTGGTTGGTGCAATTACGATGCTAATGATTTGATCTTTGCTTGATCCTCCTGTATTCAGAGGCCCGCCTTTGTTTCAAGGTTCACCGTTGAAAAAATAAACGACAAATCCAGGTAATATTCCCGCAAATCTCTCCGTAGATTTTCGCCATTCCTGCAAAATCCCTCTCTTTTCTCCCGTGGATTGATTGCAAAATCCAAACTTTGACGCCACAAGGTGGTGTTTTTTTTTTTGGGCCTATCTCTCCGTGGATTTTCGCCATTCCTGCAAAATCCCTCTCTTTTCTCCCGTGGATTGATAGCAAAATCCAAACTTTGACGCCACAAGGTGGTGATTTTTTTTTTTTTTTGGGGCTGTGCCTTTCGTCTGTTTGTTCTCTGGAGGTGCAATGGTGTTCTCAAGTTGCGGTCTTTCTCCAATTTCTGGCATCTAAGGTGCTTTTCTCCCCTAAGGGGTAAGTGGGTCTCTCTAATGTTTGCCAATGGTGCTGTGGTTTGTGTTTTGTTCTGTGCCCTTTTGGTTTTTGCATGAATGGGGGTGGGTATTGTGGTTCCCATGGGATTGTCTTTTGATTTCATTTCCTTGTGTTTTAGTTTGTGGATTTGTTGGTTCCCACATTTCTGGGAAAATGGTATTTTCCTTGCTCTCGGGGATGTGGATGTAATTGGTCAGTTTCTTCTGTGTAAGCTAATTTCATGATTTTCCCTTCCTTTTAGGAACTTGGTATAATGTTGTTTCCCTTATCCTGCCAACGCAACTATAAATGTGTCTTATCGTTATTTTTTTTTGTTGAGTTGAGATTCCTCTGACAGATGTAGGAACTTGGTATAATTTTGTGGTATAATTTTGTTTCCCTTATCTTGCCAACATGACTATAAAAATCTGATTTTTTGTTGGATGCTCTTAGATCCCAAAACCCATTGTTGCTTGGGCAGGAGTTGGGCTAATTTTCCTCTACCCTTGCCTCCACTGCTACTCCATCGCGTCCCTCTTCATCGAGTGCTTTGAGTGCGATCGTCCCTTACCTCCCGTGATCTGCTGTGAAAGTTGGATGCTCTCAGATCTGTCATGCTGTCCCACTCGCCACCACTGCACGCCCTCATCGTCCCTTTGGAGGACAGCCGCCTGGTGGATCTCTCTCCCCCCTCAAACGAGATCCTTTTTTGGATTACCCAACATCATTTCTTTGCTTGGTCCTTCCAAAAATTGAATCTTGGTGCCACTACGATGCTAATGATTTGATCTTTGCTTGGTCCTCCTATGTTTCAAAGCAAGTATGTTTCCGCCAGAGATAAAAGGCCCACTTTTGTTTTGGAGTTACACCGAGAGTGCTGGTTCCAAACATGAATTATATTTGAAAAGATAAATGACAAATCCAGGTAATATTAAATTAAATGACAAATCTAGGTAATATTAAATTAATTAAACATTTCAGATACTATTAATTGATTTTTGTTTCATGCATCATGTACCCATGACTTAAATTTCTTAGCATTGTCTCAATTCTTACAGCTATAGTCATTTTCGATCATACAATCAATCAAAGCTTGCAAATATTTTGCACTCCAACGAGTTAGCCAAGCATCTAAAGGTGATTAATTTGTTTGACAATGTATGCACATTATTTTTCAGGCCATTTTCTACTGACAGACCTTCTCTTTGAAGGAGACCGCCAAGAGAAGCAATAGAGAAGGAAGGATAATCAATATATCATCTGACTGTCACTTGATTCCATATGATGGGGGAATTAGATTTGAAAAGATAAAAGACAGATCTAGGTAATATTAAATTAATTAAAGACTTTGATACTATTAATTGATTTTTTGTGGCTGAAATTGGATTGTTTCATCCATCCCATACCCATGACTTAATTATCTTCGCATTGTCTCAATTCTTACAGCTATAGTCATTTTCGATCATACAGTCAATGAAATGTGTTAGCCTGCAAACATTGTCTCATTTTCACAATTCTTACAGCTATAGTCTCAATTCTTACAGCTATAATCAAAGGTTAAGCTTAAGCATTGTCTCATTTTCACACAAGCTTGCAAACATTAATTTGTTGTCTTATTTAAGCTATATCATTCATAGGTATAAGGTATATATCATGATTTTCTTTCTTTGATTTACTGCCTGCCATCTCTTCTTATTATGGAAATGAGATGGAAAGCCATGCACTTTCTAAACAGAGAATACAGCAAGGTTCAAAAGGTTAATTAGTGGGCACACTTGAGTACGAGGATTGGCCATGTCCTCCTTTCCCTTTTTGCCTTGCTTATTCTAATGTATTAGCTCTTGTTAGAATGGAGAATGCAAGCGCTACAAAAAGAGACATCAGCATTTGTTGAATTTGGAGTCTTTGCACAGCTATACCCTGAGATGCATACCCAGTCAATGATTGCTGATCATCATTAGTTTCATTTCATGATTTTGCTTATATGTGGTCACACGTAGAACTATTTACATGTCTGTTCCTGCCTGCCCTTCTATGTATGATATTTTATTTTACGTAGCCTTTATATAATCCTTCAGGAATTGTTGGATTGTATTAAAGAAGATGGGATAGTTGGTTTATTTCTTTTTGGTATGTATTTATAATCATCCTTTTTCTTTTCCAGTAATTCACAAATCATGTTTTTGACCTCTCATATTTAAAACGCTGTAGAGAGATGTGGAAGCTATGCTTCTTATTGCTGTTTCAAAACTTTAGGACCTTTAGAATTCATTGCGTTTTGGATTGAGGGTGGAAAGCTTCACTGGTTTAACATATCAAATTTGACCATGGATATACTCAAAATCCTACAGTTGTAAATATAGGTATCTTCTTTTAGTGGTAGAAGCTAATCAGGTCTTATCCACGAAGTCTTGAAGCCAGTGGCATTACAGAATTCATGGGCCTTTTCTTTATCACGTACATTCCTTTCACAATAAAAAATTATTTGCATGTTGTCTTCTAGAGATAAATTTTAGATTAATTCTAAGTACTTGGGCATAAAGATTAAATATAATGTCAATTGTTGTTTTACATTCACGTTTGTTAAATTATTATGATCGTTTGGAAGATTGGAGTATTTAGTACATAAATTATTCTCCCACATCAAAGCGTGGGTTATTAAGGTGTGTGCTTTTTGTTTCTTTATTGTTAACCAATTCTCTTTTGTTTGTCCCCAAAAGGTGTTCTTCGATTTGGAGAACATGAACAATGACCTGAAGAGCAACCTTAGGGACCTGTTCATAAACTTGGCGATGCAGTTCGACTGGTGGCTGGCAGGAGCAGGAAGGTCAAGCATCGCAAACTTCATTGGATTGTAGTTCGAGTGGATTTTGTCTGCCTTCTCAATCCCAACCAGTACTCGAGGCCTCTAAGGACAAGTTGGAATGAAGCAATATTTTGCATCGCAAGAGCAATTATGGTCTTACAAATTTGGAAACAAAAATAAAAGCAATGGAAGGATGTATCTTGGTGTATATTTGTACTTTTACTCAAATTGGATTGCTTAGTTTTACAAGTGTGATTCTTAGTAGTGCTTTCAATCATTCTCGCTCAGTATTTTTTTTTCCTTGAAAATAAAGATTTAATTCTACGATACATCTTCTTGAGGGATTCAACATATAAATTCCATTCCCGCTGCAAAGTGCGGGCTAAAAATCAGTAAAGATTAAAAATAAGTGGGTGACCGATTAATCGTAATAAAAAAAAGTAAATTATTTTTGAGACTGGATCAGGTCTTCAACTTTTTGTTACCATGGTTTTAGCCAAAAAAAAAAAAAGAGAATTTGGGGGCTCCCGCGCTCCCCCAATTTGGCTCCCGCGCACCGAAAATCGAACCTCTTCCGTTGCGCGTTGCCTCTCCCTCCTCTTCCCGTCCAACGCATACTCCACGCGACTTCTCCAACATCTTCTCTCCTTCCCACAGATCTTTCCAGTACTTCCATACCACTTCCCTATCCATCTCACCAAACCTCCACTGCACCCCTTCCATTTGTCACAGTCGAACTTCCACTACGACATCTCCCATCCACCACCATTAGGCCTTCGTTTGCCACCGTCGAACCTCCACTACTGCCCCAACTCCTCGGTATATGATTTTGTTGGGGGCCACCATGACCTCCTTTGTAACAAACGCTCTCCCACATGCGCAAGCCCTAGCGTCGCCTCCGACGCACGAGAGAGCGGAGATGGTGATCCCGGCGGCCTCTCTGGGGGTGGCATTGGTCGTCGTTGTTGTGGTGCTCGCCATTTCCTTCCCTGCCATCCATGCGCAGATCGACGCTCCCGCTTCACCAGCGACGGTGTTTCCATTGAGCAAGGGATCGCATATATCTTGAAGCCACACTAAGACTTTCCTTTCTTTTTCCTTTTTACTATGCTTGGGTTTAAAATGTGGTTTACTGTTTGGGACAGGTTTCCTCGGGCTGAGCTGGATTTGCAGTATGTATCACTTGTAGGTGATCACTCTATTTTTTATTAACAGATTTTCATATCGTTACTACTAAAGTAGTTGCTCTTTTATCTTTCAACCAGAATACACATTGCATCTTTTGCAAATATGGCATCGTTTCACAGTGAAATGCTTGACGTTGGGGTGAATCGATAAGTAAATAGAGACAGGAATGATAGATTACAATATGACTAATATTTTCATTTTGTAAAGGACAATCACTATTCTTTAACAATACTGAAATAGAGAGACCGATTCCTTAAAAATTCAACCAATGAATCACAACTACTTTAACTCCAGAATACATCCTTTAATCCCCAGCACAATGTTCATTGGTGATATATATATACACCTGTAAAATCCTCATTTCAATGATAATGGACAACATTTGAAATAGATTTCCATTTTTATTTGCTAAGAAACATATGGTATAGTCTTGGAAGGAGTAAGAATTGGGGGTTGAAAATGTGGAAATTGGAAGCATCACTCAGATGAGGAAGGAGAGTAAAAGATGACAATGAGGGTGGTCTTGAATGAAGAAACAATTAAAAATAGCTTTAAATTTAATTGGAGGCCAGACCCATGTGTCAGAGCCCAGTTAAATGCAAGGGCTTGGTTTTGGTCTCAGTAACAATATAAAATTAGGAACAAGAAGAAAACATCTTAGAATGTAGGGATGCCTGTTATGCAATTGTGGCAGTGTGTGACAGTTGCAGTCCTTGATATGAAGGAGAAATAAAGGCTAATGGAAAAGAGTTCAAATTGATGGCCATACATACTTTAATAGCACTTGCTGTATTGGTAAAAAGGAATCAGAGATAAGAAGTATCCGGATGACTAGAACTCTATATCTAGATGACTCTTCCTTTTATAGTGTGAATGTCTAATTGGCATCACTCCCTTTTTTTTCTTTTTTTGTTTATTTGTACTTTATCCTTTGACTTTTGGAGTAACTAATAAATTCTATTATGCAATAAGTTATCGTGGCATCTGTGTCAATCTTTGTATGTGGTCTTTTTATCATCATTGTTATCGATCATTGCTAGGAAACTCTTTCCAATTAGTTAATATAAGTTCTTTCTCTTTTGTCTTCAATTGCCTTTTGCAGTAGCTGCAGCCTGCAGCTATGGTATATAGCTAATGTGAATGCAACCAATGATGTATATGAGAAACTGCTTTTCACATATAGACGTGTCATTGCTTTTGTTGGCAAATGCCTAAGCTTTCAATTGATTTTTATTAAGCTGACATGGCTTGGGTTCCAAAAAGGGGGATTGCTAATTCAATTAAATTGCTTTCAATATAAGTAGGCAAAACTTTGGTGGACTTGTTTATGCTTTGCCGGGAATAATTTCTTTGGTCAACTGACTCAATTCCTTTTGAGCTTCAATATATTGTCAATTAATCAAATCCATAGCCATGCCCAACATTCTTATTTGTGGTTTTGCTTCTCTTATTGACACATTTTATAATTTGAGTACAAATTTGTCATTAATGTCTTTTTCAAAGAAAAAAAATTCTTGTTAACATGATGGCCCAAACTACACTGCGGATGCAACAGGCATTGATTTAAATGCCGACGACAAGGTTGATTTTGAGAAATAACCATGCTAATATGGTTTCAGTGTCGAAAGACAGGTGTTTCGGCGGCATGCCGACCATACTGGCGGCATGCCGTCGTGCCGATGCCGATGTTGTGTGCTTGCTACAGACTGCCTCTGCCATCTCTTCCGCTCCGCTAATGCCACTGTCACTGTCATCTCTGCCGCTGCTTCAGGCTGTAGCCTGCATCGTTACTTATGGAATTTCTCGCCTTCTTGGTGGTGGACTTGTTGCCTGCTGGGAAGGTGGTGGAGCATCTCCCTGTAGAGGGTGGCCGCCGCACGTTTATGATTTCCTCCAATGATGACTCTTTTGGAGGGAAGGGGAAAGGGGACAAAGGTAACGGGAGGTCGTGCGGTGTCAATGCTCGCACTGGCTGGTGGCATGATGCAATGGCCAATGTGAATCGGGTGGGGTGGGAGTTAAGGTGTGTGCACTGTGTGGTGGATGGTGGTGGAGAAGAATGAGTGCTATTAAGTCTCCAACATTGTTATTGGATATGTTTTTATAAACTTAGTGCTATTAAATTGAGTTAATAAGATATATATATATATGCCAATAAAAGATGATCGCCTCAATTCACTCAGCCTGTCGCCTTTTTGTCGCCTCTCGCCTCGAGCGATTTTGAGCCTTGTCACCTTGTTATCGCCTTTCGCATTGACAACATTGGAATGATGTTTCCATGTAAATCCAAGTGTTTATTCCTTAATTATGCTTTGATATTTTGTTAATACTCTTCTACGTATTTTATATTAGAACATGGTATCAAAGCAAGTCATATCTTAGGAAACAATTTTTTTCTTGCTCCACAGATTATAATATCATTTTTATTTTCTGTTAATGTTCACTGTCCATTTTAATGGAGTACAATCAAAGCAACATCTATGGCCATTGGCAAGAAGGTGCTGTAAGTGTTGGAGGCGACAATGCGCTCAATGAAGGAAGGAGACCGCAAGGTCTGTGGCATCAAGCAGCAGAGCGATCAAGCATCGATGCACCACGCGTAGGCGATGGCGACAGCAATGGGCAACGATTAGCAACAATTGGCTGGGATTCACAGTGCTTCACAGCGTTGCTACAACATTGTAGGAGCACTGGCTGCACTCGAGAAGTCAAGCGGTGTTGCTGGACTACCGCTGGAGTGAGGACACCAAAGAGGTGTGTCACCAGTTGCTGAAGGTGTGAGATCGAGAAGAAAAGCACGCAAGATCTCGCGGAAGAAGATTCCTCTTGATTTAAAACTCCTCCAATGAAGATCACAACAGAGATCTCACTTGAGATTGCTCACGTGTCAGGAAGCGTAAGCAAGGAAGATGTCGGAGATGGTGACATGACGTCGAGAAAGGGCGGCAAGATCACCGCAACATCAATCAAGGTGACAAAGCTTGGACAACAGCTGCAAGAATGAAGGAGAAAAGGTCGAAGGACCATGCGAGATCAACGAGATTTTCACCACTAATGGTTGCTCTAATAGTGGCAATGCGACGATGCTACTAAAGGAGAAATGATGATGACGATGTAAGATTGACGTAAAGCAACAGCAATGTTTTGGGGTCTTTTGAACCCTTAACAAAAAGGAGAAGAAAAGGCAGGAATGAAAAGAAACAAAAAAGAGGGAAAGGAGAAAAATATTAAAAAAAAGGAAAATAGAAGAAAAATAACAAAAAAAAAGAAAAAGAGAAAAAAAAGAAAAAAATGAGTAATTATGATGTTGAAGAGAAGAGGGAGAGAAGCTCTTTCTCTATTCTTTTTTTAATTTTCTTCTTTATGTTGTTCTCCCATACTCATATGGGAGAAAGGGGGAGTGTGAGTGAGCCCATTGTGATCCCATATGAGAGACTTATTGTTTGAGATCCTCACATGACAGAAACATTCTATATGATCCCTATATAAGAGGAATACTTTTAAGTCCCTATATGAGAGAAGTCTAGAGAGAGATTTCTGTATAGGAGAGGCTAGTCTTGAGGTCTCCAGAGAAGAGGCCCACATCAAGTTCCTATATGGGAGAGGCCAGAGTTTCAAGGTCTCCAGAAGAGAGGCCCATGTCAAGTTTCCCTGTGGGAGAGGTTTCGAGATCTCCAGAGAAGAGGTTCATATCTGAGATCTCCAGTGGGAAGGCACCAGCACTTGTCAAGGTCTCTAAATGAAAGGCCCATGTTAAAGCCAGTTACAACAATTCGTCCAGGAAACTCCAACCCTTGTTGATTTGTCATCATCAACATACCCACCTACAAGTAAGAACAAGGATGCAGCTAACATCATTCGCCTACAGTAGAGTTGTGACCCAACACCAGTTGAAAGTGTTATGTTCTGTTGTAGAGTAAGGATTTTGTTGTTTAACAAGTTGAGCATTTCATGCTCTAGCTTGAGGGGAAGTGTTAAGAAAATGTGTAGCTGGGTAATTGGATTGAGAGATCTAATTACGGGAGAATAGTACATCATATAATGCAGAAAGTTAGGAGTAGTGATTTAAATGCCGATGGCATGCCGTCGGCAAGGGGGTTTTTGGAAAGAGTATATCGACACGAATATAGTGTCGGTTTACAGGGAAACCGTCGGTATGCCAACGAAATCGTCGGCATGCCGACAAAACGGCATGCTGCTGACAGGCCGCGCGCTGCGCTGGATAGGAAAGAGGGCTGGAGGGAGAGTTTTTTGGTCCTCTCCCGTGCGCCAGGAGGGAAAGAGACCAGTGCTGGAGGGAAAGAGAGTTTTCCCGCGCGCTAGGAGGGAAAGAGAGAAGCGCTGGAGGGGAAGAGAGTTTTCCCGCGTGCCAAAGAGACCAGCGCTGCAGGGAAAGGGAGTTTTCACACACACGTTTTTTGTTCATATAGGCTTACATACAATTGTAAATATATTTCTAACATTTTGATTTAGTTGTCTTTCAAATTTTAATCATTTCTATCATTTCTGTCGACATGCATCGGCATGCCCTCGACGTGTCTTGAAATGTCATTTTTTCGGGCCGTCGAAATCGTCAAAATCTGCCATCGAAAAATGGGCATTCCACGGCATGCCTTCGGCATGCCCACGAAATGCATATCTACAATTTCATTGGCACGGCGTCGAAATCGGCATTTCGAACCTTGGCAGCAGGTATTATCTAGCATACATCAGAAATTTGTTAGAATAATAGTGTCAAGTAAACAAAAGAAAAAGAATAGTAACCCTGTCCTTGTTGACTTCTGGTGTGGCATCAAAGTTTAAGTACTAAGAGCCCAGGAAGAAGAATTCTAGGGTGGCATTTCTTGAGAATTGTGTGTGTCAAGAGTTGGCGTGGAAGCAGAGCGTGAAGACTCCCGTATGCTGGAAAAATAGCCCAAACAAGGGGCTCTCAACGCACGGAGAGGGAGATCAGCCCTGTGGCTACTGTAGAGAGCTTGCTGTGGACCAGCTGCTGGGTGCAGCTGGTTGTGCAGATGGCTAGATGGGTCCTGTTGGACCTGGGGTGGCCCTGCAAGTGACTGGCCTGATGTGCTGCAGGTGCGGGCAGACCAGCCTGCAGAGTGCAGCCGGTCTGCTGGAGGTTGGACCGGCTTTGCTGCAGGTCAAGGGAGGCCGGCTGGGCTTCTTGGTGGTCGGCAAGGAGGCCTCCTGCCTCTTGGATGGCCGATGGTTCTTGGAAGAAGAGAGAGAGAGAGAGGAGAGAAGTAATATAATTGCAAGAATTAACTTTGTTGCTCAAAGAAAACATATGGAAATGTTCTCTATTTTATTGAGAGTATATATCCCCTGAAAATAGTAAATAAATATTTCTATTTCTAGAGATAAGATTTTTTCTCATATGGAAAGATTTTATCTCTTAACTAAAACAAATCCCAAATATATTTCTAACAAAACTAATTTTCTAAATATAAAAAAGCACCAAACTTTGGTCCAAAGGACCCCTTGCCGCCAACCTGGATGGCTGCTGCTGCTACATGGCACTGCCATGTGGCCTGATGTGCCACGTGGCATCTTCTCTGATTCCCAACAGTGTGTTTAGCTCAGATGGCTCATTGGGTCTTTCTCAAATTCATATTATCACTTAGAACATGTGCTAGTTGGTGCACAGAGGATACACGAGTGGGAATATTCCCTTCTACGATTGCATTTTCTATGAAGTGGTATCCTCTCGTGGAAATTTAGATATTTGGCATATCAAAATAAATGTGCTTAAGGATCTTAGCAAAAAATTAAAGCTAGATATTTTCAAGCATCTCCAAAGAAACTTACAGGCAGCATGAATCATAGTATGCTACTTGGATTCCACATTAGATATAAAAATATGACCTCCAAGTTTAGACTATCTTGCATAGTGTGACAGAATGCGGGATTCCCAACAATGAAAGACGATGATGGTGTAGGGTTTGCATAAGGCAGTCATTCTTCAGAAGCAGTTCCACATGATGTTAGATCATGCTGAAAGCATGGAATGTTTAATTAACTAGCCTCTATTATTCTTGCAGTTTTACTTTAGCAAAGTTGACATAGAGCTCAATTTGTTTCTTGTGAACCACTGCTGCCATAGATCTTTGTGCAAGTCACCTGATGGCCACCAGAATTGGGATACTTTCTATTTTTTGGAATTCCCTTCTCTTCCATTTTTCTGTTTGTTCTAGCTGAATGCTTGTCTTGGGTAATTTTCCTGGTGGAGGTGCATCTGAATATATTTGTGTAGTTTGCATATGCATTAAAGTAGTAAGTTTCGGTGAGAACAACTTACCTTGAATCCTTACTTGTGTCATGCATGAATGTTGTTGCTGTGCTTATTTTATTGGCGAATCATTTTGGTCAGTTAGCAATCATCAAGGGCTTCTCACTCGCTTCTAGGTTCCAGGAGTTCGGGAGGCTGCGGTGGGTTTCAGTTTATCGACACAATCTACTTAACTCCTTGCTTTATCAGGAACTTCATTGAAGGTAATTTGTGTTGACTTGAGTGGTCTTTGTTGGAGATTCCGCTATGCAATTGCGCTGCTTTTTCTCTGGTTACCATTTTCATTGAGATCTTTTCCTCTATGTCCAATCACTCTCCCCATAATCATTAGCTTTGTTTCTTTTGTTCATCTAGCCATCTGCCTCCACAGGCTACAATCCACCAGTACTGATCTCCGCCCCTAAGGTGCCTGATATCTCAAAACTCAAAACTCAATGCATGAAGATTTTTCTTTTCAGATGTAGCAGCCTGAAATTTTTGATCTTCAAAGCAGCAGCACTCAAATCTTTAATCTTCAGCAGCAAATATCCCTTGAGATCTTTTACAACAAGCAGCAACAAAAGGTATCACTCCCTTGAATTTAGCTCTCAAAATTTCTTGTTCAGCCACCTTGTCGATTATGATTCTTTAATGCAAATTAAAGGTTTTGTGTCATGTGCTCAGTGTGAAGGTGCCCTGTCCTTGGGATCTCGAATCACCTATGGCTCTTAATGAGGATAGTCATATACAACCGCAATCAAGTTTTTTCTCACACTAAGTGAGGTTGACTATATGGATTTTTTATCTCCATACAGATCGATTTTCAGTCATTTCAAGATTTAAATTAAAGTAATTGAGGTTTTATTTAATAGTTTCCTTCCAACATTTATTTGGTCTTCCTCACCCCTTCTTAGCAGGTTCAACTTCTAACTTCTCATATCTTCTAACTGGAGCATCTAGTGGTATTCTTTATAAATGTTCAAACCACCTTAAACGTACCTCTCGTATTTTATCCTCTATTGGTGCTATCCTAACATTTTTTTCTAATAATCTCGTTTGAAATATGGTCCTTTCTTGTATGATAACACATCTATCTTAATATCTTCATTTCTGTTACAGATATCTTCTGTACATGCCTATAATTTATAGCTCAGCATTTAGAACCGTACAACATGGTTGGTCTTACCACAGCTCGATAGTATTTTCCTTTGATTTTTAAAGGAATCCTCTTATCACATAAAACATCAGATGCATCCCTTTATTTTAACCACCCTGCATTAATTCTGTGTAACATCTCCATCAATTTTATCATTATGTTGGAAAATGGATCTCAAATATTTAAAAATATCTTTCATTGGAATGTTCTTATCTAATTTTTACATCAATCCATTCATTGTTCCCTCTACTACTAAATTTGCATTTCATATATTCAGTCTTTGTCCTACTTATGCGTAATCCTTTATCTTCAAGGGCTTCTCTCCAAAGTTCAAGTTCTCTGTTCATTCTATCTCTTGTCTCATCAATCAAAACAATGTCATCAACAAAAAACATATACCAAGGTATCTCAACTTGGATATACGTCGTCAACTCATCCATGATCAAGGCAAAAAGATAAGGACTTAAAGTCGAATCTTGATGTAGACCAATGATGATAGCAAAGTAGTCCGTCAAATTATCCTTAGTCTTTACACAAGCTGTTGCTCCATAGTACATATCCTTTATGTGGTTGATATATATAACTGTCACTTATCTCTTCAAAATTCTCTACAAAATATCTCTTAGGATAGAATTATAGGTCTTTTTCAAATCAATAAAAATCATATGTAAATCTTTTTTCTTTACTTTGGATGTTTCCATCATACGTCTCAAGAGATGTATTGCCTCAATAGTAGACCGGCCTGGCATAGAGTCATTGATTTTCAGTTACCATAGAGACTTATCTCACCTTTCTTTCAATTATTTTCTTCCGAAGTTTCATAGTATGACTCGTCAATTTAATACTTTTATAGTTAGAACAATCTTGTATGTTATCTTTGTTCTTGTATAAAGGTATCACAAAATTTTTCCTCCATTTCTCTGGCATCTTCTTGCCTCTCCACACATTATTAAATAAATTTGTGAGTAAAGTAATATCCTGTTCTTTCATCATTCTCCAAACATCTATAGGAATATCATCATGCCCAACAATCCTTCCACTTTTTATCATATTCAAAACCTCCTCTACTTCTTTCTTTTGTATCCTTCGATAAATTATTCGATTCACATAATTTTCTGAGTTGATTAACTTTCCTAAGATGATATTATTCTTTTATTTTTTAATAAAAAGTTTATGAAAATATCTTTTTCATCTTTTCTATATATCTTCAATAGCTATAAGCGTTCTTTCTTCTTCATCCTTGATGTATCTTACATTTGTAAGGTCTTTTACTTTCCACTTTCTTGCTTTAGCTAACTTGAAAATATCTTTTTCACTTTCTTTAGAATCAAGTTTCTTATAAAAATATTCCCAAGTTTTTGCTTTTACTTCATTAACTATTTTTTTGCTTCTTTCTTTTCTCTTTTGTAGTTTTTCATATTTTTATCGATCTTATTTCGATATAAGGTTTTACAGCAGATTCTTTTAATTTTAAGCTTTTCCTGTACTTCCTCACTCCACCACTAAGTCTCCTTTTGTTCTGGAACACCTCCTTTGCTACATTTCTAATACAGTTTGCTATATTTAATCACATTTCATCAGCACTACTATCAAGATCCCAAATCTTTTGTTGCATCATTTTTTCTTTGAATCTTACTTTTTCTTAAGATTCCACTATTTAATTATCAAATTCTTAGACACTAATTTTCTCTTTTTTGCCTTCTTCAAATGAACATCCAACACCAAAAGATGATGTTGAGCAGTTAAACTCTCCCCGAGAATAATCTTGCAATCTTTACAAGATAAACGATTTCTTCTTAAAGTAAAGTAATAGATCTGCATTTTTGTTAAGTCATTTTTATAGGTAATCAAATACTCTTTTCTTTTTTGAAGAAGGTATTTGCTATGAAAAAATCATAAGCCATAGTAAAATCAAGGAACATCTTCCTTTTTTTATTCTTAACACTAAAATCATGATTTCCATGTACTCATGCATACTTTAAAGCATCTTTTCCCACATACCCATTTAAATCTTCACCCAAGAAAATTATTTCTCTGTGGCATTTCTTGAATTATCATATTAAGCTCTCCCCAAAATTTGTTTATTCTTTTTTCCAGATCAACTTGAGGTGCATAAATTGAAATGACATTCAAGATCTCTTCTTCTAAGATTAATTTTATCAAAATAATTTGATCACCTAATCTCTTAACCTCAACCATACTCTCCTTCAAGTCTTTATGAATTATAATGTCCACGTCGTTTTTACCTTTGTCCTTTCCTGAATATCATAGTTTGAAATATGTTCTCTCGATTTCCTTTATTTTTTCTCCAACCTACTTAGTCTCTTGAAGGTAAAGAATTTGAATCATTCTCCTTACCATTATATCTACAATCTTCATGAGCTTGCTGATCAAAGTATTAATATTCTAACTATCGAATCTCAGCATTCTTTGTGACACTTCGATGGCAAAGTAGTGGAACTAGTTTCTTTGCTCGCATGCATTCCTCATGTGAGAACCCTTGCTCATTTTGGATTACATCTGGATGGCGATGTAGCGGAACTAACTTCTTTACTTACATGCGTTTCTCATGCGAGAACCCTTGCTCATTTTGAACCACATCTGGGTGACGATGTAGTTGAACTAATTTTTTTACTAACATGCGTTCCTCATGTGAGAATCTTGCCCATTTTTTACTATACCTGGGTGTCGATGCAACGTGTCGTAAGTAGAGATTCTAACAAAATCTAAGTGTTTGTTAGAATCCATATTTAAATATCTGACAAATTTTACGCCGACTATCAATTACCTAACACAATCCTTCTCCTTTACTCGGACTTGAGACCGGCAATGAAAAGACACGAACCACAACATAGGATAGTCACATATGTTTGGTTTCTATACGAAGGCCACACATGTCTGGCACATATGAAGGCAGTATTAAGGTTGCTGGGCAGCATTTTCTTTTTTATGTTTGGGTTTTTAAAATGCTTTGCCAAACTATATACCACATATGTTTGCCTACATTGTCTATATTGTTTGTAACTTTTCTTGATGCCACTTTGCAAGATTGATTATGAAGGAAAGGCAAGGAAGGTGGTTGGATACTCCTATGCTGTTGTCAAGGTCAGCCATTTATTTTTATTCATTCAACCATCTTATTCTCTTTGGACTATGGTGAGGAATCTGAGCTAGTTTTAAGACTAAGCTTTTAGTTTTCATCGAGAAATCAATAGAGAATAAATATGAAACTAAGAGATTGAGTTAGATAATGACAAAATTGGGGCGTAATGGTGAAACTTAGGAGCTGTTTGAGAAGACAGTGACTGTGATGCGATGTCAGAAATTGTGGCACTTGGATCAGTCATGGCATTTGACCAAATGCCCAACCTGATCCGCAACCGAGAATAGTCAGAATTCTGCCACTTCTACCGGATGTTTTTTCTCTATTTCACAGAACCCAACTTGAGCATTTGAGAGGGAATTGCTGTGAACCATTTTTCTGGTAATAGGGACGTAGAAAACAGACACCGAGCATTTGGCCTCAACCAACAATCCCTTAATGGACAGTAGTAAATTATGGCTTTACGCCTTCAAGAACAATAACAGTAAATTCAACTGTCTTTAGGTTCTAGTTAATACTAAGTAGTCAATAACAGTAGTAACTCTGGCTTTTCTTGCTTGGATTCGTTCACCCCCGTTTAGTGCAGTTGGTTTCCATGTTCCAGATTCTTCATGAATGTATGCATGGCAGGTTCTATTTCAGGTTTAAGGTTAAATGTATGCATGTCGTTTCAACCATTTATATATATATTTTTAGAATTCATTTCAATTGAAATACCTTCTCAATTTGGAACTCCAATGTGTATGGCTGCTGCACTAAGAAGAATCACGAAATGGGTAAATAGATTGATATCATGTGAATTTGCACATTAAACGTAGCTAATGTACGAGTACCGCACATGTGGCTGTATACATATCAATTGCTCTCTTTTTCTTTTCTTATGGTTACTCTTTGGATCCATATGCTTACTCAATGCTTTTTTTTGCTTTCAAGAGAGCATAAGTAACTTCTTTGGGAGGTTTGGCTAAAGAGGAGGTCATATTTCTTTTTGGTTGATAATTTGTCAAGACATCAAGAAGAGGTCATAACTTCTTTGCAGCCAGTTGTGTTTCTCCATGGGGGACCAGGAGGTGGAACATCACCTGGAAATAGAAGGTTCTTCGATCCAGAATTCTATCGTATCATATTATTTGACCAAGTAATGTTACATAATAATGAGCCATTTAGCTTTAGTTTGGTTTGAAATGTTGATTTACAAAGTTCTATCTTGTTAGGGAGGTGCTGGTAAGAGCACCCCACATGCACGTCTAGAAGAAAACACCACTTGGGACTTGGTAGAGGACATTGAAAAGCTCAGGAAACATCTGGAGATTCCAGAGTGGCAGGTTGCAGAGTAACGCTCTTTTCCTCTAATGTAGATATCTTATTTTAATCTTATTTTTTAGGAATTCTTTAGGTATTGGGCGGCTCTTGGGGCAACATGCTTGCTCTGGCATACAGTCAGTCCCATCCTGATAAAAAAGAATGGTAGTATATTATTAGCCAACGGTGGTTGTGAAATTGGTTGCAAGTATTGAGTCTTCTGCTTATTCTATTTTAAGAATTTAAAACACCGGTGCTATGCTTTTCTTTATTCCCCAAATTAGTGCTATTTTCTTTTACCTATCCATTTCACCTCTTGCATTTTTTCTTTTAACAATTGTCTTTCAATTCATGGCCAACTTTGAACCTATCTTGTATCTCGGATAGACAATATGTATATTACGATTCCAATTGTCTTTCAATGTATAAAGCTAATCATTGTCTTTTACTATAAATATAGCTGTTGTCTTAGCGAACTTTTTATTGTTCTTTCACAGGACTGTGTCACTGAGCAAAAATTCAATTACTGCATGGTGATGTGAGGAGTCGGGAGGAAAATTGTGGCATGATTTTCACAGGAAGCTGCAGTAGATTTTCACTAAATAGGCTTAGATTGAAACAGTTTAAACTTTTATTGTAAAGAGGAAAAAAAAGATTTGAGTGTTTTTTTTTGTATTATGATGTATTTTTTTTATTTTTTATTTATAATTTATTTACAATATTGTAACAATTACTTTGTATTTTAATTTCAATAAAAATGATATTTTATGTCAAAGATCACTTGTGTCAAGTTATTTTATATGTATTATGAAAATTAAGGTATTTTCACTTTGGAAAAAAAAAAGTTTTTGACTTTGGAAAAAGATAAAAAAGGAATATTTTAATCTTTTATCTTAATAATTTACATTCACAATTACATAATTCTTAAAAGATTACAAGGGATATTTATTTTTGTTCCTAAAACTTATAGAAATAGTAATCCATCCCTAAAACAATTAAATGCTAACTCATTACCTTTTTTGTATCCAATCTATTTTAATCAATTTTCTATATTAAAATTTTGAGATGGAAAATTTGTTTTCAAAACTTTTAGTAACTTATATTTGAGGGATATATTTTTGGAGATGAATTTTCTGTCATCCTAAAATTTATCTTCATGACCTTTAATTTCATCCATAGAGGTTGTTACTACAAGCATATTTTGTTGTAGCGACCAACCATCATCATGACCTTTAATTTCATCCATAGAGGTTGTTACTACAAGCATATTTTGTTGTAGCGACCAACCATCAATTACGATTTCACCACTTCTCACTACCATGTGCCCACCGGTGGTTCTTCTCTGCTGCGCCCTCGAGAAGCGTTGAGGTGGTGGCTGCTGTGGGATTAGTGGAAGAGAGGAGAGGTAGAGGTTGATTGCCCCGAACATTATCCCCTGTCTTGGATGTGGAGGTCGGTGGTGGTCTTGATTGATTATTATTTTTCCATTTATCCGATTGGGGTTCTCTTCCGTTTGGGGTTTCTTGACATAAAGTATGTAAGTTCGTGTCTTGATTGCTATCTGTTTCTTTGATTTGAAGGTCACATGCTATGGTTTTGGAAATATACTATAATGTTTGTGGTTGGATGATCCTTTTTTTTTTGCTTACTAGTAGTACTGATGTTAAAATTCTCTGCATTTATTGAATTGGTTCTTGTTCCCCCTATCTTATTTCTGCATTTTTGATGATGTTCCCCTTCTCAGACGTGCCTATTTATTTACTTCTCATCGTTGACAGCGGCTTTGGCGATTTTGCAATCTAGACGGATTCGACATCTCTTGCTTGCTTGAAGCTATCTATCCATGCATACCAGTACCAGGAATAGGAGGGGACTTACTTGCCTTCATTGATATGATGGGGTTAGAAGAACAGGTCCTCAATCCTACCCGTCAACTTCTAGTAAGTGTGCCCTATTGTTCTCACAACATGACGACGTGTATGGTTTTCTGCTTAGATCGAATTCCATTCCACGTTAGTCCACTTGCCCTGACAAGTCTGGCCTATGGAGGGGAGAGATTGATTGCATCCTTTTCTTTTTCGTTGGCAACATATATGGTGTGTTGGATGCTTGTTGTTTAATAGATTGCTGGTGATGTAAGGAAGCAAATGGCCATGTTATAAAGGTAGGGTGAATTTGGTGAAGGAGTAGAATTTCTGCTTCGGTGAGTCCTGTGCCAAGATACAATATTGTCTTTGTTGGGGAACGGATAGGTGCTTGCTTCGGGGCCTAGTGCCTCATGGAGAGGCCCTTGCCTAGGCATCACCTGAGCCAAGTTAGGCAAGGTGAGGCCTAGTGAGGCGCCAAGGCGTTGCCTTGCCTTAGGTTGGCACGTAGGCGAGCATCTTGACAACATTGATTACAGGTCTATGAGCCTCCTACCAAACACTTGTTGGCATTAAATTCTTTAAACCCTTGGGGGCTTAATTGACATTAACCTATCTCTGACTTAGGATGGACTTGTATAACATCTTGTCTCAACTAGATTTTATACAAGTTGGGTACTGGTACTGGTACTAGTGGATCAGTACCGGTATCCATGATTTACAGTTAGTTATAGGTTTCATATTCAATGGGTATTAGTATTGATGCCAAGTATTGGTATCTATGAGTTACTGTCTGGAACTCAAGTCTAGATGAGTACTCATCCAGTACTCACCATGTATCAGTACTCATGATAAGTATTGGTATTTAGTGAGTATGGATATCCCTCCAGGAGCCAACTGATCTCAACGAGTACTGGTACTTGTTGAGTATTGGTAATACTACTTATAGTCTATCAGTATCGGTACTCGTGATGAGTATTAGTACTTATAAGCTATGGGTCCTGGTGACTTCAAGTTTAGAACCTGATCTGGGACTCACTTGTACTGGTACTCATGGTGAGTATCGGTACATGTAAGTACCAGTATTGGACCTAAGACGTCCTAGAGTCGATCTGGAGTTAGCAGTACCGATACTCATGAAGAGTATCGGTATAAGCTGGCTACAGTTCACTTTAATGTTTGTGAATAGTATAGCAACAGTACCGGTACTCATCTTTAGTATCGGTACTTGTTGATAGTTACGGAAATATTTCTGAGTTTTCTGGAAACACGAAAGGTGAAATCTAAACATGCATGTGATTTGTTGATTCTGTAACTTAACAACTAATCATCCCATGCATGTGCAAACATGATGGATATAAACAAACACATATACATGCATCTCTATTCTCTTTTTAATCCATTCATGTATATTGAGTATAGAGGCATACATAGGTTCATTATGAATGCAAAACAAGAACCCACGAGTTAGGTTCTTCCAAGGGTGTTCGCACCTTTCTTAGATTAAGAGTAAGCAGAGGAAAGTTTTCTCCTGATCTTGTCGCTGCACAACAACCTTTCTCTCTAATGCATATATAAGTTCATACATTGGATTAAATCCAACAATCTCTCACTTAGGCTATATATGCAACCTGTTAATTATTCAACACATAAAACCAAATTTAAGCTCAACTTTGTTGTCATATTTGAAAATGCATATCTAAAGATAATCCATTCTACCAATTACACTAGTAATAGAGCTAAGGCGTCTTTCGCTACATCCCAGTAATTAAATCATCAATGACCACGTACAATAATGCAAAAGGTAACCAGAAAGGTGTGGATGTATAACATGGAAATTACATATCAATGTGATCAATGCATGCTTATTTCCAACCGGTCCTTTGAATAGAGATCACTTTTACAACTAAAATCAAATTACTTCTCAGAATGGACAATCATAATTACTGAACTGAAATCTTTAAGTTTTGTTTATTTTATAATAGAAATGAAGCTTTACAAAACTTTACACATAACTAGAATACTGAATAAATGAATTACTGGAATTGTCTATTAGAAAATGAGTACTATAAGATTTACAAGCTCTCACTAAAGCTGAAATTTTTGTGAGGATATAAGACCCATAGAAGTTGTGTGTTCATAGAACATCTTGGGTATTATTCTTTTAGTAAGTGGATCTGTAGTCATAGAGTCTGTATCGATGTAATCTGTAGATAGTTGTCCATTCTGTATCCTTTCTTTAACAACTAGGAACTTGATTTCAATGTGTTTCGATTTGAAGGAGCTCCTGTTGTCATTGGAGTAGAGGATTACAAACTGATTATTACAAAACAATTATAGTGGCTTGTCAATGCCATCTACTATGCACAGCTTCGATATAAAGTTCCGTAGTCATACTCCATGATTGAATGCCTCAGCATGCTATGAATTCTGCTGCCATAGTGGAAGATGCAATGAGATTATTTGTACTCTTCCAAGAAATGGCACCATTGGCAAGTAGAAATACATATCCTGAAGTAGACTTCCTACTATCTTGGCATCTAGCAAAATCTGAGTCAGTATAACCAGAGGTCTGAAACTTTTTTGACCTCCTGAAGGTGAGCATAAAATCCCGTGTCTTCTGCAAACATCTTAATACTCTCTTGGTTGTTCTCCAATCGTCTTTTCCTGGGTTTGTCAGGTATCTGCCCAACATACCTGTAATGTATGTCAAGTATGGTCTAGTATAGACTTGATCATACATTATATTGCTAACGGCAGATGTATAAGGGACTGTTTGCATCTCCCGTTTGTTCAAATCACTTAAAGGGCACTGATTGAGACTAAACTTGTCTCCCTTAGCCAAAGGAGTGTCCAGTGGTTTACAATCTTGCATGCCATACCTTTTGAGTATTTTATCTATATAGCTTCTTTGGGATAAACTAAGAATTTGACGAGAACGATCTCGACATATTTCAATCCCCAACACAAATGAAGTATTTCTAAGATCTTTCATGTCAAAGTGTTTGGCAATAAATTTCTTGGTGTTTAAAAGGATACTCATATCATTAGTAGCAAGCAAAATATCATCAACATATAGGACTAAAAAGATATACCTGTTCCTACAAAACTTATGATATATGCATTCATCAGCTAGATTCGCCTCAAAATCAAATGAGAGAATCACCTGATAAAACTTAAAATACCATTATTTGGATGCCTGCTTGAGCCTATAGATGGATTTCGTTGATTTGCATACCATACTCTTTGGACCACCCCGAACAAAATGTTCGAGCTGAGCCATATAAATGGTTTCCTCAATGTCACCATTAAGGAATGCGGTCTTTACATCCATCTGATGCAACTCAAGATCAAAGTGGGCCATAAGTGCCATTATAACCCTCAATAAATCCTTAGAAGAAATATGAGAGAATATCTCCTTATAGTCAATGCCCTCTTTTTGGGTAAAACCCTTAACGACAATACACACTTTGTATCGCTCTATTTTTCTTTTTGAATCTCATTTGATTTTAAAAATCCATTTGCAACTAACAGGTTTTGCACCTTCTCGTAGTAGAACAATATCCCAAACGTCATTTTCTTTCATTGACTTTTCTTCTTCCATAGCCTCAATCCACTTTTCATGATTTGGACTTTCCATTGCCTGATGGAAGCTGATAGGATCATCTTCCATCACCCCAATGTCTGTTTCATGCTCCTGAAGGAATACCACATAATCATCCGAAATGACACTCCTTTCCCTAGTGAACTTCCTTAATGGCACATGTTCTGTATGTGTCTGAGGCTGCTCTACAGGGGTTAAAACTGTATCATTGTCTTCATTGGAGTTATCTTGAGGTATGTCAAAGACATGCTCCTCATTAGCTTGAGTAACTCCACGAGGAATAACTACATTTTCCTCTTTAAAGATAGTCTTTAACCCTGTTAACTTGGGCAGACTTAATACATTCAAAGAACTTGGTATTACCAGACTAAAAAATAGCCTTAGTTGTGGGTCATAAAACTTTTATCCTCTTGACCTCTCAGAATACCTAACAAAATAGCAACTAACAGTCCTTGTGTTCAGTTTCTTTTCATTTGGCCTATAAGGCTTAGCCTCAGCTGGACATCACCACACATGAAAGTGCTTAAGACTGGGTTTCTGCCCAGTCCATAGTTCATATGGGGTTTTGTTAATTGCTTTAGTTGGGACTCTATTCAGAATATAAGTTGCAGTCTTTAAGGCCTCTCCCCAGAGTGAATCTGGTAAGGAAGAATGAGCAATCATACTCCTTACCATGTTTTTAAGCACCCTGTTTCGTCTCTCAGCAACATCATTCATAGTGGGCGAGCCCAGCATGGTGTATTAAGGGACGATACCGCATTCATCTAGGAACCTGGCAAATGATCCTGGACGTTGTTCACTTGATCCATCATATCTACCGTAGTATTCACCACCACGGTCAGATCTGACAAATTTAATCCTTTTGTTGAGTTGATTCTCAACTTCGACTTTATAATTCTTGAACGTGTCCAGTGACTGTGCCTTTTCATGAATTAGGTAGATGAAGTCATATCTTGAGTGGCCATCTATGAATGTGATAAAATAATGTTGGCCATTCCATGCAGGCGTAGGAAATGGCCCACAGATGTCTGTATGAATCACATCTAAGACACCATTTGACCTATTAGTTTCAAACTTCCTATTATTGGTTTGCTTCCCCTTAACACATTTTATACACTGATCAAAATCAGAAAAGTTTAAGGGGTCTAAAATGTCATTTGACATAAGTCTCTCTATTCTCATTCTGGAGATATGACCTAACCTCTTGTTCCATAAAAAAGTGCAGTTCTTATCTACATATTTTCTTTTCACACCACGTGTACAGGAAAGATAAATTTATTGAAATGAAGTAATAGTATCCAAACAATACAGATTATCAATAGCTAAAAGAAAATCAGAACCAACCAATCTTGAATTAAAGAAAATATACACTTTTCTATCTCCAAAATTATAAAAATAGTTTAGTTTATCAAGAACATAAACTGAAACTAAATTACGCCTGAAAGACAGTATAACAAAAGTATTTTTTAAATCCAAGTACATTCCAATTTTCGTTAATAATCTAAAAGTTCCTATTGCTTCTACTGTAATTGGCTTCCCATCTCCAACATCGGTGAACTGCTTAGCCTCATTTGGTTTTCTGTAGTTCAAGCAACCCTGTAAAGACACACTAATGTGAATAGTGGCCTCTAAATCTATTCACCAAGTATGACTTGGTACTGAAACCAAATTACTCTCTGTACAAACCAAATTGAGAGCTGTACCTTTCTTAGCACGTCAAGCGTGGTAGTTGGTACAATGCTTCTTTTGGTGTCCCTCAGCTCCATAAAAGAAGCATCCTGACTTGGAATACTCTACATCTTTTCCTTTCTACTTCTTCTGTGAAGCTGTATCTGTAGCTTTCGTAGTCCTTTTCTTTCCCTTGCCTCTGTTATTAGAGGAAGTGGCAATGTGAGCACTCTTTATCCCATCATGCTTCATTCTCTCTTCCTCTTGCACACAGTGCGAGATGAGCTCATTCAGAGACCAAGTCTCTTTCTAACAGTTGTTGCTCACCTTGAACTGGTTGAAGGAGGGTGGAAGAGAGATTAAAACCAGATGCATTAATAAGTCCTCTGAGAGGTCAAGTTTTAATGCTTTTAACTTAGAAGCTACGTGGGACATCTCTATAATGTACTCACATATATTGCCCTTCCCCTTGTACTTCTTTGAGATAAGACTTATCAAGAGTGTATCGATTTCTGCCTTTTCATTTTTGGCAATCGTTTCTCAATATCGACAAGAAAATTTTTAGTCGTACCAATGTGATTCGACATTGTGCCCCTGAAAGCCTCGGGTATGGCCTTCTTTATTATCATCATTGATATTCGATTAGACCTTTCCCATCTTTCCTTCTCCCTCTTTTGTTTAGAAGTACTCGTGTCTGTAAGAATGGGAGATGGTTTCCTAATCGCTAAATCTAAGTCCATAACCTTGAGGATAATCAATAAATTTTCCTTCCAGGACTTAAAGTTCAAGTCACTTAGCATGGGTATAGAATTTAAGGTGGAAGTAATATTGGCAAAAGGCATTTCTGATAAATAAATGCAGATAAACACAGAATTAGCTCCTTTAAAACATAATGTGTCTAATTAATTCGTTAATCTCATCACATGTCTTAGTTAACTCCATCAAGGGTCTCATCTTTAGACGAGAGATTGACTTGTAATTAAAGACATGGTGTGATATGAAATGATTGTTGGTTTAAATCCAAGTCAGTCATGAACCTTCCTTTGGGCCAATTCAATTACTACCCAGAAATCCTAATAACCAACACATTATTACTCTCACGAAAATGAGTGAAAGTAGATCGAGTATGCACTTTCCTTTAGGCCAGTGCACACCCACCTACTAACACCCATTCATCCTTTTACTATTCATAGATAAACCCAGCATTCACAAGAGAGCTCATTTTGGCGAGGTGTTGCTTCAATTGGGTTACCCTAGAACAGTGTACCTTATTAATTAGACTGAACTTAATTTCACTAAGTAGAGAGTGGGTTGGTTATGATACTACTTGTTGGCGTTAAATTCCTTAAACCTTTAGGGGCTTAACTAAAATTAACCCATCTCTAACTTAGGATGGACCTGTATAACATCTTGTCTCAACTGGACTTCATACAAGCTGGATACCGGTACTGGTGGATCAGTATTGGTATCTATGACTTACAGTTATGGGATTCCATATTTAATGGGTACCGGTATTGATGCCAAGTACTGGTACCTATGAGTTACTGTTTGGAATTCAAGTTCAGATGAGTACTCATTCAGTACTCATCATGTACCAGTACTCATGATGAGTTCCGGTACTCAGTGAGTACGAGTATCCCTCCAGGAGCCAATTGATATTAACGAGTACCGGTACTCATGAGGGGTACCGGTACTTGTTGAGTACTGGTAATACCACCTGTAGCCTACCAGTACCGGTGCTCGTGATGAGTACCGGTACTTGTAACCTACAGGTCCTGGTGACTTTAAGTCCAGAACTTGATTTGGGACTCACTTGTACCGTTATTCATGGTGAGTATCGATACATGTAAGTACCAGTATTGGACTTAAGACGTCCTGGAGTCGATCTGGAGCTAGTAGTACTGATATTCATGAAGAGTATCGGTACAAGATGGCTACAGTTCATTTTAGTGTTTGTGAACAGTATAGCAATAGTACCGATACTCATCTTTAGTACCGGTACTTGTTGACGGTTATGGAAATATTTTTGAGTTTTTTGGGAACACGAAAGGTGATAACAACTAATTAGCACATGCATGTGCAAACATGATGGATATAAACAAACACATATACATGCATCTCTATTCTCCTTTGAATCCATTCATATACATTGAGTATAGAGACATACCTGGGTTCATTATGAATGCAGAACAAGAACCCACAAGTTAGGTTCTTCGAAGGGTGTTCTCACCTTGCTTAGATTAAGAGTAATAAGGGGAAAGTCCTCCTGATCTTGTCGCTGCAAAGTAACCCTTTTCTCTCTAACGCATATATAAGTCCATACGTTGGATTAAATCCAACTAACACTATTTACAAAATCTTCTCAACATAGGTGGCTTACCTAAGGCTAAGAGGACAATATCTGAGCATGGACTTATGGATACTATGGGGAAAAAGGAAAAGAAGTCACATGTCTATCGAATTAATTAGGTAGGCATGGAAAAAGCTTTTGACTCCATGGAATGAGATTTCATCATCGGCCAGTCTCCTTTCTCAGCTCAAGGTCCCCTAAAGTAAATGCCCAATAAAAATCCCTAACTTGTTGAATTTCCCAATTGTTTCCCACTCAGTACTGATTGATGGGGAGTTGCATGGTAAAATCACTCCAAATGTTTGTCTTAGGCTGCAGGCAGGCTGCCCACTCTTCCAGTTCGTTCTTATTTATTATCCTGGGCAGGCTACCAGAGTACTATTTCACAAAGTTGCGTTAGACTGCAGGAGATCTTAAACACTAATGACACCATCAATCAGGAAGCTCCTCGGTTATATATTATTGCCAGTACTATTCGGGCCAGAAAATTAATTGTCACAAATCCTCCTTTATCTCCAATTCCAACTGGCCCAGCAGCACGTCAAGAGAATTAATATATATCCAAGGTGCACTCCCTCTATATATATACACAACAATGCAGACAAAGATTCATAATTAAGTTAGGCACACCTATTGGCAGAGAAAACCCCTCTCCACCAACCTATAAAAGAAAGTTGATTGCAACGATCGATGCATGGAAAATTAAAACCTAAGCACGCATATATATAGGTCAGGCGTACAGTTTTGGTAATATAAATCCCAGCCCCATTGTGTGTGTGTGTGTGTGTATATCTTACATGTCTAATGTTTACTTACATGCATGCATGTAATTAGATAAGCCTATCGGTTGAAATAATGTTGATAGGACGACAGTAAGGAACTTCTAATGGGAACGTAGGTAAATCTTCACAGAAAAAGATGCATGTACAACGGCCGTTTCGTTTCGTGGGACAAAATACGTGGGCCAAATTAAACAACTTGTGGGGACGAGTGGGTTCATCTCATGCATGATTCCTAAGTAGAATACTAATAAGGGCTTTGATTTCCAATGATCAATAGAGGAAAGACAGGCAATAGTGAATGGAATGAAAGGCTCGGTATATCAATTGGCTGCAGATTAGATCATCCAAACGAGAGCGGTAGTAAGACATGCATGCAAGCAGAAAGGATTATTTTCAATTGAGTTGGCCTAGCTACCATCATCCGGTCATCAATCACGTAATATTAATTGACGCGATAAGAATTCGTCCGAGATGAGGTCATGAATATTGTATAAATAAATGTTGGAATTTATTTTAAAACACTTCTTCCTATACATGGAAGCTCATTGTGAATGTCGTCTCTCCTGCCAAATTAGCATCACCGGTGCCTAAAACATCTTCTTCTCCGAGCCTCTCATGTATTTGCGACTTCTGTGGATTAGAAGAAGAAATGACACGGATTCATATCAATAGTTCTCAGTTGCCCATTTCCAAGGGTCGTGGTTTTTCTGTTGGGGCCGGAAAGGGTCTCGACAAAGCCTCGTTTATTAATTGGTTTCATCCAAGAAATTTTCGGGGAAAAAAATCTTAGGCCGGATTTTGGATTTACAACATTAGCACCATTAAATGCATGCAAGAGGTAATATGCTCAAAGCCATGCTGAAGCAAAATTTTCAATCAGTTGAACATCCCCTTACTGAATTTGATTGCAGGCAGGCATTTATACGAAGCATTCATAATATAATTTATCCGGCATCCTTGTCAGCCTCAAGCGAATAATTCAACCGAACCTGCTCTTCAATTAGCGGATGGAGAGATGGTCGAATGGAACATAACTCCAAAAATTGATGAAACACCTTCATGGACATCTCGAGACGATGTCCAGCTGTGAAGATGAATATCACGACTTAAATATTTGACAACAATGAGGAACAGAAAAGGACGCATTCAAGTTCAAGAAATCTACATAATTCATTTCCTCGTGGTTATGTTTGGTACACGGAATAGGGGTGAAATTTCGGTGGATCCCACGTTTGGCGGGCGTTGCACCAGCATCAACGGGTGCGGAATTTGCACCTCAATCCCGACATCAACGAATTCCACCCCCACGGTGGAATTCGTTTATCCCGCTCCTTTGTGCCACCACATCGGCATTAAAGCCATGGCTTTAGTTTTGCATGCCCCCTCGCCTACGTCCTAACCCTAATCTCTAGCCGTGAGACTCAACGGCCGCTCCCACTCGCCTCGCTACACATTCCCGTCACTCCACAGCTAGCGAGGCGAGATCGATTTTGAAGCTGATCTTTGTCTCTCCTCATTTTTTTGTGGCAGATATGTTATCTCCGCCCAATCGTATAGTTCTTTCGATTTACAATCGCATTGTGCAATGTTGTATTTGGTTTACGGTGATTTCGGGCTCGACTTTTCAATTTGCCTTTCATCTTTTTGCGTGATGTTTCTCTTCCTTTGGCATGATTTGGGAGTCTGCTTTTCAATTCCACTTTCATCCTTTTGGGTGTGATATCCGATTTCAGGTTTAGGGTTTGCAAGGTATTGTGTACTCGAGATTGGTGTTTCATCTTTATTGGGGAGTGGTGTTGTGATTGTTTGTAGGGTTCCAAGTTAGGGCTCTCTACATCGATTTTATGATTCAGTTGTTTGATGGTGGGTGGGTGTTGGAGATTAATGGCCTCTGTTGTGTTGTGTCTCGCCATTGTTGTCTTTGACCACATATTGCTCATGCCAAGTGTGAAGAAGGTTGAGTTGTAGGTGAGGGGTGAAGATGGCAGAGGTTCTAGTGTTGTTTTTGGGGTGTTCATTGGCTCAGCTTTCCTTTGTCTTCTTTCGTCAATCAACAACAGTAATGGAACCTAGCACCCCTCAGAACTTCTCCTGTGGTCGTATTTTTTTTTGAAACAATTCTCCTGTGGTCGTATTAGCCTTCAAAAATGGAGGACCATCAGGGGGAAGGTGAGGACTCCTCACCTATGTAAGTGCATGGAGTGGATTGAGATGGCCATAGTTTGGATGGCCATCGGCATCCTGCTGACAGAGGAGGAAGAGGGTAGTTGTATCTATTTCACTTTTAATTTTCGTTGATTTCAATGTTCTTCCCTTGGTTGACAATAGTGGTCGTGTTTATGTAGGGAGGAAGGGATGGAGCAAGGAGGAGTTGCTCTTAGGTGGATACTAATTTCTAGGTAACATGAAAACATCACCTAAAATGTTCGTAAATGTGGCCTGCATGTGTGATACCATGCATTTTGGTTGGTTATACGTACCTTACCATTAACCTGATGAGGACAGATAGTGCAGTTAATATTTACACATGTATTTTTATATCATGTCTTCCATTTGATTCAGTTGATTCCGCTCGTGGATTTGTGGAATTGTTTTGGATTAGACCATGTTTGTTTCTTTCCTTTGCCTACTGGTTCAACTAAACTCAGTTGAATGGACCTAAATAGTTAACCTATTTAAACTAATAAGCATGGATAACGCATTTCATCTTGCCATGTATTTTGACATCATGCCTTCCTTTTGCTTTAGTTGATTCTATTCGTGAATTTTGTGGAATTATTTTGGATTTGACCATGTTTGTTTCTTTCCTTTGCTTGCTAGATCAATTCAACTTGGTTGAATGGACCTAAATAGATTTAGCCAGTTATTTTACATGTATTAAATGTATGTAAATATTTAGGTGGTGCCTTTCATGTATTAAATGTATTAACTGGTTAATTGTAACTTAATGTTATACTGATAACAACACGTTCCTGTAAACCTTGTATTTTGCTTGCGTAGCCATTAACCTAGTTAGAATGGATACTGAAATTGATCTTAGCATGTATTTTGATATCATGCCTTCCTTTTGCTTTAGTTGATTCTGTTTGTGGATTTGTGGAATTGTTTAGGATTAGACCATGTTTGTTTCTTTCCTTTGCCTATGGGTTCAATTCAACTCAATCGAATGGACTCCTCAAATCATAAGGTCTCACCTTTGATCAAATCCCATAAAACCCAAGTCAAATCTTGCGAGATATCACGTAAGGATTACCCATTGATTGCGAGATGATCTTGTCCACGACGAGCTGTGTTCTTCCTTTCCCAGCCCTCAACACCATTGCTAATGACAGAGGAGGAGGGAAGAGGACTTAAAAGTTTATATATATATATATATATATATATATATATATATATATATATATATATATATATATATATATATATATATATATATATATATATATATATATATATATATAAGAGCGGGGAGCGTGCAGGTTGCGGAAATATCTCCTACATGAGTAATATTTTGGATTAAAAATTTAGGATTGAGATCACTTTATATGAACATGTTATGCACCAAATTTGAAGCCAATCCAACATTCCTAGCATGTACATCAAAGGGGGCTTATTTTTTACAGCTTAAGTATCACGAAATTCAACCACGTTGGATGTATGTGTTAGGAATGTTGGATTGGCTTCAAATTTGATGCATGATATGTTCATATGAAGTGATCTCAATCCTCAAATTTTTAATTCAAAACATTACTCGTGGTGGGAGATATTGCTGCACCTACATGCAAGTTACGTGCAAGTCACCTGCACGCTCCCTTTTCCCTATATATATATATGCAAAAGTTGGTGTTTGTTGGTGGTGGTGGAGGAGTAGTAGGGATGGCTGTGGAGGTGGAGGAGCAATAGGTAGGGCTACGTGGGGGACGGTGGTGGAGGAGGAGGAGTCGCAGACGATGGTGAAGGGTAATCGTGGAGGAGGAGGATGCACGAGGAAGGAGGAGCTGAAGACAGTGGTGGTGGGCGATCGTGGAGGAGGAGCAGGGAAGAAGGATGAAGAAGAGGGAGTGGCGAGAATGAGGAGGAGGTGAAACTCGGCATTGGTGGCAGTAGAGCGATGGGGTGGTGACGGTTGACTAGTGAGGAGCGATGCCGGATAGGAAGGGGGTGATTAGAGGGAAGAGTGGATTACTGCGGAGGGATCAAAGCTCAACTGTCGATGACATTTGATGGGATTTGACGGCTTGGAAGAGGAAGGCTGCACACAAATTATGTGCAGCTGACTTGCACAGTGTGTACACACATATACATACATACATACATACATAATGCAATCTGTGATTTATCCTTGAAAACCTGGAGCGTACGTTTTAATGAAAGGATTAAGAAGGGATAGAAAGCAAGGGATATTAAAAGAATTGGGATAGAAGGAACTAAAAGGTAACTTTTTGAGACATTTATTCTCCCTCTAAATTAGAAAGATTAGGATAGAAAGAAAAAGATCAGTTTTATTTTAATTGTCTACGAGATTGGGGAAATTGATGAGGGAGGAAAATTGTAGCTCTTCATGGTAGAGGCCCAAAAAGCCTCCAACCCAAGAAAAGGCTTGCAAAGCTTCTAAAACACATGGTCCACAAAGCCCCTACCCGGGTGGAGTCAAGACCAAGATTGGCACTAGCAAGGGACGCGCCTCCCCATACCAGCGAACCTCCCATGACATCCTTGCCCAACTTTGCGTAACCTAAGCAGAGGTCTTTCAGGTGGCTCTGCCTGAACCACTCGTTCGACTGTTGAAGCTTGCTAGGTGCCCAGGTGGTAGGACCAAATGGAATGACGACAGAGGAGTCTGCTTGAGTGAACCCCTTTTCTAGTGCTGCCTATCCCTTGCACTAAGCATATATCATAACCAGCCAAAGTTGCACCCTAAGGCCCTAGAGCAAGTCTAGAAAAAGGGATAATAATTGTAGCAGGTTGTCCCCCTAATCTTTACACATGATGTACATAGTCTCTTGAGGAGGTTGCTCGCTTGGTCTCCCGAAGGAGACACATGTTGATCACCCTATAAAAGAAGGACCTTTGTATAAGAGAAAAACACACATTCTTTGTAACGACCCGGTTCCCGAGTCCCTACGAGACACGAGAACCGGACCGACTCGACTAATCCCAAGACCTAGTCGTCCAACGAGGAAGTAACCAAAAGACAGTAAAATAAACCACATTCAGCATGAATATAACTAACAGTAAGAAGGTACAGCAGTAAGGAAAGAAACTACTACAGTAGGTACCACCACAACAGTAGAACAACATTTATCATATAACAAGAATTGCAGGTAAGGAAAGTACAGTGGAAACAAAACTACTCACTAGAACAGAAACAAAAGAGGTGTAAAAGACTGTGGTAAACTCTACTGGACCCTACTCGGCCCAGCGTCCTCTGCAGCCGCCGACCCTGGCTGCTCAACACCTGGTCTTGAAAAAGGTAACGAGTGTAACACGTCAGCAAAACGCTGAGTAGAGTGGCAAACTAACTAAAGGCAACAGTAGAGTGTACAGTAGCTGTTATGTTCTATTACTTCCTTTATTCACATCTTTCAATTTTTCTCACTATTTCATTTATTTCTCAGATCCTTTACTTGATCTCGAATGTCCTCGTGGGAACGATCTTGATTGCAGTCTTTTCCAAAAGTAGAAGTAGCACGTGGTGCTCTCCTGGCCGGGAGAGTTCCCCGTGGTGATCCTACCCTCAGTCAACCACCCCAAGGTCACTGACAGACGTAACGGTGACTACGGCACGCGCGATAAACGCACAGGTAGCTAGCCCGCACTGGCACGCGGTCAGTCGTTTCCGTTAACGGGTGCGCCCAAAGCACAGCACGGAACCAGGGCAGAGCCCTCTCAGTAACAGGGGTCCAACCCCTCCACAGTAACCAAATCGGGGCCTTGCCCCTCCACAGTCCGCGCACCCTCGCCTGACTACCCTGGTTTGCCCTAGTGGGCCTAACAAGTCGGTGAAGGAGGCTAGCAGAACCCCGGGGCCCGTGGGGTAGCTAGTACTCTCCTAACACTACTAGCTCTCCTCGGTACTACGTACACGAGGGCCAACAAGTCGGTACAGAGTGGCCAGTCCTAACCCCCGGGTCCCTGGGGCGGCTAGCTCAGCTCTGCACTAAACAGGGGGACAGTCGCTCTCCTTGGTACTCCGTACTCAAGGGCCAGCTCACTTCCCCAAGTCTATTCCATTCGCTTTCCAGGAGTTCTACTCCTACTTCCCCGTAGGGTTCCAGAACATCTTATGTCTTACTTTCCAGTTTCACGTTCTTACAAACCATGATCCCAATCATGTTTCTTTATTCATAACAGGCAGCTGTGAATTCAATTTACAGGCAGCTTCATATATTCCTTTCCATTTTTCCAAGACTGTAGTATTATACATTCCACTAGTTTTTCCATCCTAGGATTCATGCCATATCCTAGGGTCTATCATACAATCTAGTTTTCCGGCCCTAGGATTCATGCAACACCTAGGAACTATCATTCCATATATTTCTGATTCCTAGGATTCATGCAATGTCCTAGGTTCTAGTTATGGTTTCATACTTTAACAGATTTTATTAATACTTAAAGCCACTCTACCAGGTACAACGGGAGTAATGGGGGCGTGATCGGGAATCCCGCGTGCCTCCGCGACTCTCAAGACTGCAACCGAACGAGGTCCTATCACAAGGATCAAACACAAGGAGTGTCTCAAAACAGTGTATAGCTACTGTAGACGGGTAGAGGAATTAATTCTTAAAAGAACGCAACTCGAAATGCGGAAAACGGAGCCCGAACGGGCCCTAAACGGGTCGAAAAAGACGATATTGTGCAAAATCAGACATCTGGAACTTCTTCCAGACGTCTTACAAAGTGGATTAGAGAATTACCTGTTCAGCGTGGTTTCCCAGACGTCCAGAAGTCTGCGGGGACGTCTGGCCTAGCTCCCAGACATCCGGTGGTCACTCAGGACGTCTGGAGGTCACTCCCGCCGTCTGGTACAACTTCCAGACGTCTGATTCGCAAGGGATGGCGAGTCAGCGAACCTGCGCACAGCCAACTCCCTCCCTCAGTACGGTCAGTCGACAGGAAGGAAGGAGAAGGCGGTAAACTCACCTTTCAGATGTCTGTATGAGCTTCAAGACGTCTATATCGCCGTCTGGCTGTCAACCCAGACGTCTGATTCTGGAAATTTTTCCAGAATCAGGGCGCGACCCGGACTCTGCTCGCGACGCCGCCCGCGTCGCACCTCGCGCTCCTGCTGCTCAGACCGCAGCAGGTCCCTCTCCGCGTCGTTCCGCGCCCCCTGCGCCCTCCGCCTGCCGTCCAAGCCGCTCCGGCGAGCTCGCCCTCACGGCAGAGCTCCGCCCTCGCACGCCGCACCTCCGCGCTCACTGCGGCCGTCGCTGCCGCCCTTGCGTCCGCTCGCTCTCGCGCACAGGAAGGAGAAGAAGGAGGAGACTGTGGAGACTGGAGGGGAGGCGTGGCCCTTTTAAGGCCGCGCGAGGAGGAGAGAGGGGGTGGCAGCCCGCCTGCAGCCGCAGAGAGAGAGAGGGAAAAAGAGAGAGAGAGAGGAATCGCGGGTCTGCGCGCACAGGCGCGCAGACGACTCTCCTGTGCGAAAATAACTGTTTTCCAGACGTCTGGAAACGATCCCAGACGTCTATTCAGATGTCTAGAGGTGATCCCAGACGTCTGGACCGACGTCTGGGCCTCCTCCCAGACGTCTTAAAAGACGTCTGGGGCACGCGTTCGTTACATTCTTGCTCTCTCCCTCAAACTAACTTGTACTTTGTGTTCTTTGGTCATAATTTGAGGGTTAGATCCCCTTCGTAGATGTACACCCATGATGATGAAATTGGGTAAACAACTCTTGAGCTCTATCTAATAAGGGTCCAACTTATTAGATAGACAACTCAGATTTCTTGGCCTAAGTGTATTTGAGAATCAATTAGAGGCCAAGAGCCCATGATCGAATGAAAATGGAAAGACTAAATAAACATTAATACAATGACCTTTCATGTAAAGCGCTGAACCCAGATTCTGTCTCACATAGATTGCCTCATTTCCTGAGGTGTTGATTGACAGGATATGGCCATAACAAGTTAGGCTTGACTTGTAACATGAATAGAATAAAATAAGGATTAATAAATGGATTAATTTGTGGATTAGTACCCTCTTTCTTGTTATTGTTATTATATTCTATTGTTGGTTTTACTCTACTCAGCTTTTACTAATGTGTTCCTTAGGTTTTGTACTTAGGTGTAATTCGACAATCAATGTTGATAGTCACATTTGGAGATCTTTTTTATCTGTGCACTCTTGCTGTACATTTCTCATCCTAATTAGTATTTCATTCATTATTTAATTATTTTCTTATGATTTACTTGTTTGGTTATTGTTGTTTTATGATTACGTGATACGTGACTGTGATCCTGTGTTTAGATTGATATTCTGTACTCGATGACTTGGGTCTTATTGGGTTTACTCGACTAATGTGACTTGGGTTGTTAATGACGGTATCAGAGCAAGGTCACCCTCTTAGTCATAAAATGGTTTGAGGAAGCCTTTCAAGCATCTCATATTGCATTAATGATTGGGTAGTCAATCACGTAGTGATGAAGTGTCTTGTTGATATTTTTTGCATACTTTGACTTATCTACTTATTCGAGTAGTAATTCTTGGATGTATTCCAAGTGAATGTTCATCGTTCAACTCATAATTTCACTAGCCTCTATGGTCTCTCCATTTTGACTATTACTCAGTATCTTTTCTCTTCATTGCCTTTACCTTGATGAGGCGACATCACAGGATCCTTGATTATAGGATGGTTACATCTCCTTTGTGTGCAAGCGAAGATGAATTTTCCTCACATTTCCAAGTGAATTAGTCATGTGATCAAATAGAGCATTTCCTCTCCTAGCACATCTGTTTGATGATAATGGTAGGGTAGTTCTCGATGAATTGTAGGAAACAACTAGTAGTTGGGGACTACTAACCAATGGGTTAATTTCCAATTGCATGCAAGTATCCAGAACCTTCCAAATTTCAAGTGGAACAAATAAGGAAAGGCTTCTTTATGCTAGAATTACAATGGAATATCCTCGACTAAGGCAATGGTATGTAGGGACCATTGTAGTTGCCACCTTATAAACAACTTGAATCCATGTAGTGGTGAGAGATGCCTACCCCATGCAAAATAGCCTAGGAGGGGTAGGGGGGGGGGGTGTACCTAATCTGAGCAACCTTGTGACAATGTGAAGATAAACTAATGAAGTTTTCGAGAATACCTTGAGGATCCTTTGTAATTGCCAGTCTATGCACCTTGATCGTCATAGGCATTAGCTCGACCTCTACCATGAGCTTAAAGTGAGGTCATCCAAGGTACAAGAGACTTAGGTGACAGTTTAAGTGCCACTATGGAAAGGATGCTAGCAATGGATAGAGTGTATCTTAAGGTGTGGCGACCTCCTTGAGAGGAGGGGGAGATAAAACCATGTTGCAACTAGAATTAGCCAAGCACTACGTCGCCACACTAAAAGAATGTTAATGGATGGTCAACATGTGGAGACAACATTGATTGTAGAGACAATCCTTAAAGACTGAGCAAGTTGCATTGGAACCAATGGATTGGTTACCAACCTAGTGGGAATGAAAAAAGGAGGACTTCGATGCCATTGTAGGCACAAATTGGTCTATTTACACACCTTGTTTCACTTGGTAGTTCTGAGAAAAGGATGTCCTCTCTATTCCAAGTGCTCTGCAACTTGAGTGTTATGATCGAATAGAGGGTGAACTCACTAGTGCATCTCGTCCTTGCACGCTGCACAACTGTTAAGATGAAGTGGCTACCCTGTCTATGTGGTAGCTGTGATTCCCTACTCGGAGGGGGTGAGATCAGCGTGACGTAAAAAAATGCGGAAAAGATAATAAACAATCTCACAAAATACAATCACACAAAGTACACAAAGATTTTTAGGTGGAAACCCAAACCGGGTGAAAACCACCACCTAACCCTCTCGAGTTAGGATTTTTCGATCAACCAAGTTGATCAAAATCCACTAAACGAATCACTTAAATGAGGGTGATTCAACCTCAATTACAACCACGCTACTTTATACGAGGGTAGCGTACCTCAAACCCCTTCTCTTCATGAGAAGGATTTTGTCTCACGAAGGAGACGGGAATTCGTAAAGCGAATACCCAACCAAATAACAAAGATAAAATAAACAACAATCCTATAGAGCCAACAAAGTAATTTAAACCTAGCTTCTATAGGAATTAAGATGCTTCCCTTTGCAAGGAGTGCGTCGACGATGCGGATGTGTGAATGACGGTGCAACGTCGCTCTCGTGAACTACGGCGGAAGAGCGGGTGCGCAAATGCTGGATGCTCTCTAGATGCGGAACTTGAGCTTGGAGAGCAAGAGCTTTTCTAGGACACAAAAGAGTAGAAAGTATGTTGCTTGGGTGTGTCTTGTGTATCTAGGTGTATGTTAGTGTGCAAGAGGATCCTCTCTATTTATAGAGGCCTTAGGAAAGCTTTGGAAGGCTTAAGAAAGGTTCCATAGCCGTTGGGAGCAAAGCCTAAGAGAATCAGGCTGAAATCAGGAACAATGATTGCATTGATCCTGGCATCAGACGTCTGATCCTGGCATCAGACGTCTGGGAACAACATCAGTCGTCTGATTTTAGGTGGGTTTCTTCTTGACTTGGATCAGATCTAAACAGGGTTCTAGTGCAAGTCCATCAGACGACATACAGGACGTCTGACACTATGTCTGGACGTCTGGAAACCTACTTTTTCGTGGGAATGGATTTCCAAGAGAGTGCAAAGGCTAGAAAATCTCTGAGAAGAGATTTTGGGTCAGCCGAGGTAAAACGGTCATTTATTAGACGTCTTGAAAGGCCTAAGGACGTCTGATAAGGCTCTAATGGTCATATCCTTGAGTGTTTGCTAAGCCAGCCAATGGTCCACTAATTGGACGTCTGGCAAAGTCATCAGAAGTCTTCTAAGATGTCTGGACTAAGGTCTGGACGCCTGATTTCATCAGACAGAACTACCAAGTCCAGCCTAAATGTTTATCAGACGTCTGAATCAACAGTCAGACGTCTTAAAATACATTATCAGACCTTTCCAGATGTCTAATTCCAATATCAGACGTCTGATATTGGAATTAGACATCTGGAAAGGCTGTTTGAACCCTATATTGGTTTTCTAAGTATTCTACAGAAAACCTAAGTGTCCTTGGGTTGTGCAGGTCTGATATTGGAATTAGACATCTGGAAAGGCTGTTTGAACCCTATATTGGTTTTCTAAGTATTCTACAGAAAACCTAAGTGTCCTTGGGTTGTGCAGGTGTTCCTAGGACTACTGTTAGGGTACTTTGAGGCTCTTTAACATGAATCTAAGTAACAAAAATAAAGAACAACAAAAGAAACGAAAAAAATACAAAAAGTACAAGAGAAGGAAATCTATCCTATTCTTCATCTCCTTCCTTCTTCAATCCATTGCTCCTCGCGAATCTCTTTTGTTCTCCATCAAGCTCCTCCAATCCGTCCTGGATGCGAGCTCGAACTCCGTCTAATCATGTCTCCATTTGCAATTGACCTGAAATCTAAGACTCCAAGTGCAAATGTTAAATGACATGTGTTTTGTTATCATCAAAACAAATGATCGTGGTGCTCTAGCACCAACAGTAGCTACCTCAGGAGAGAAGTTGGAGTTGGGGAGTGTACCAGTGGTTCAGGAATATGCTGATGTGTTTCCAAAAGACCTCCTGGAACTTCCACTTGATTGAGAGATCGCGTTTAAGATCTAACTCATTTTTGGAACAAAACCAGTATCAATCACCCCATACTGGATGGCACTTGTGGAGCTAAACGAAGTGAAGATGCAGCTTCAGGAACTTCTTGAGAAGGGGCTCATCAGACTTAGTGCTTCACCTTGGGGAGCTCTTGTATTAGTTGTGAAGAAGAAGGATGGTACCTTACGCCTCTACATTGACTACCAATAGCTAAATAAGGTGACCATCAAGAACAGATACCTTCTTTTGCAGATCAACGATTTGTTTGACCAATTAAGTGGGGCCACTTGTTCTCCAAGGTTGATTTGCAATTGGTCTACCACCAGCTCAAGATCAAGGAAGGAGACGTACAAAGACTGCCTTCCGAATACGCTACAACCTTTATAGGTTCTTGGTGATGCCATTTGGATTGATGAACACTCCAGCCACGTTCATATACTTGATGAACTAGATCTTCAGGTTGTATCTAGACCACTTCATCGTGGTGTTTACTAACGACATCCTCAATTACTCCAGTGAAAAGGCACAACACGAGCAACACTTCCATTTGGTTTTGGAGACAATGAGAAGGCACAAATTATATGAAAAGTTCGACAAATGAGAGTTCTGCCTACGAGAAGTGGCATTCTTAGGCCACGTGATATTAGGCATAGGGATTTTTGTTGGCCTCGCCAAGGTGGAGGCAGTGCTAAAGTGGGAGCGGCCCAAGACCGTTATAGACATACACAATTTTCTAGGCTTGGTAGGTAATTATAGGCAATTCCTTTAGGGTTTTTCTCAGATTATTTGTCCGTTGACGCAACTGACATGGAAGGTCATGTAAACGGGAAATTTTCGTTTGAAAGATGATGTGCTAGAAAAATACATCGTTGCAGTAATGTAAATCATGGTGAAAAAAATCCTCGATCAAAAATACACTACAAGAATATTTACTATTGCCTATGTTAAAAGCGGTCGGCAACATGAAAAAAATGATTGAGAAAGAGGGTCAACGAATGTATTGTCGCTATTAGGTTTTCTCGACCGTTCTAGAATGTTATCGTTGGCAACAAGGTGAACCCTCATTCGACGTGTTGTTGTTTCTGTTGTTTATTTTAAATGGTCGAGAAAAGTTTTTCTTGATCGTTATAAATGGACCATTGACGTAAATATTTACATTGACCGTTATTTAGGCGGTTAACGAAGAAAGTATACTTGACCATTTTTTAATAATGGACGAGAATGTTGATTTTCTCGTCAATTTTAAAACAGTCGAAAATAATAACATTTTGGACCATCATTAAAAAATAGCTGAGGATGTTACTATTTTCGTTTGTTTTAACACAGTTGAGAATATTAATATTTTTGACCATTTTTGTTTAACGGTTGAAAATATTAATATTTTCGTCCATCTTTAAACTGTCGACAATGCTTTTTTATTCGGTCGCATATTATTCTCGTCCGTTGCAAAATGGTTGACAATAGCTGGATTTTTTTTATTTTAATGTTTTTAATTATGTGGAAGACCTATAAAAAACTAAAAATCTTATAAAATCAATCACACAACTTAAAACATTTGCATCTAATTAACACATTAGAAATGAAAATAAAAATTTCCCATATGTAATAATGTATATAAAATTCATTACAAACAATAATGTATATAAAAAATACAACAATCATGCTATAACACCAACCCCTTCAGCACCATCACCACTTAAATCGTCGTCGTCACGATGATCTCTATACTGATGAAAGGAAGAGTGATCGATACCTCTCTATTGAAGTTCCTTCAGGAGCTCCTTGATGGTCTTCGTGGACTGCTGCAACTGCTCTATCGACTCTTTGAACTGCATTGCATTGTCCTTGACCTACGTCATCAGCTCATCAATTTGCAGCTCCTCGTGGAGGTGGCGTAATGCCATAATCTCCTTCCTCATCTCCTATACCTTAGTTGAAGAGGATGATGCTCCCTTTCTCACATACCACGTGGAGACAGTCTCACTCCTCCCTATGCTACGGACGTACCCGCCATGCTCAGGTGCCATGACGGTCTAGTACGCCTCCTCTGTTGTCAGTGGCTACTGAATTGTACCAGACTTGGCATTTTTAGGATGATGCATTAAGTTGACCATATTATCCTGAAAGAGATTGAATTACGTTAAGTAATTTCATTTAATTATAATTATGAAATGAAATGAAAGTATTGTGTTTTTTAACTTATGTGTCTCTGTTGGTATGCGTCATGAAGCCACTTACTGTTTCCCTCACTACTCATCTTGCTATGAGTGGCCTCATATACTTCCACCCGATCAAGTTGAGCGCTTTCATGCATGGCAGACTACAATATTTTGAAATAGTTAATTGAAGCAAATTAAAAATATTGTAAGGCTTAAAAGAAAATAATAATTAAAAATACTTATGTATAGGTATTTCATCCCACCTATGCTCCTCCTACCCAAGACATGGCTCTTTGGTGGAGCCTTAGTCCTATTTTCCTTATTCTTCTTGGCGTACTCTTGAAATAACTTAGAAATTATTTAAATGATAGTATATGCAATACTTTTACCTGCATTGCTGGATCATGCTAATGCTTGCACGCTTCCTTCTAAGTGTGCGATTGTATCAAAGGAGGCCCATTATGCAATGCCTTATCATGATTCCTGTTCTTATAATACTAAAAAATATAATAGCAATGTTAGAAATAATATTTGAATTATGGTAAAAGAAATAAACATATACAGTTAAAATTTATCTTTTATCTTATTCTTAATCTCTAATCTCCAATCTTTGTGAATCTTTGCTGCGTGCTTGAGGATATATTTGGGATGTTCGGATCATCACCCGAATTGAAGATGCTTGCATTAGTAGGAGAATAGAAATTGTTGCATAATTTAAAGTTATATAAAGCAATGTACATAAGATATTAATTTTTACCAATTACCTCTAACTCTCGAATGAGTTACCTCTTCAACTCGTTTGGCTCCTTCCTCCAATCGAAGTAGGACAGTGAGATGATCGCCTTCGTCAACGTACCCAGTTAGCTGATGAATGGAGGATAGTCTACTGCTTCTCTCATTGGTGTGATCCTAACTGAAATGCAGACCCCATGCGGAATTCTCTCTAGGTCCTTATTCAGCGTGGGACCTCTTCCCCTACGTGCACCTGTAAGATAGATGATGTAAACATGTTTACACTACATAAGATGTCTATTTATGCATGCTCTTAAGCATAGAATTGCATTGCATACTATAAATATTGCATAGCATGCGTCATCTTGCATTTAGATTAGTTTGAATAAAATGGAGATTAATTATCTCATTTTATGTTCAGGGATAGGGACAATTTTTATCGAGACCTCAGATCGAAGATCCAACCGTACAGATTTGATCAGGGCGACGATTGGAGTTCAACGACTCTAAGATCACCCTAATTAGACATCTATAGCATCAGATAGAGACTGCCCTAGAAGATCAAGGGCCAAGATGGTGTGAATCCTCACTTCAGACAACAAATCCGATTACACGGATGGATTTAGATCAACGATCGCAGCCTAACGGTGCGAAAATCGACTCAATCCGACAATTGTGGCACCATCACATCATCAAGAAGATGGACAGCTAAGATGGCGCCACGTGGCACCATCTTAGTTGCCCAACCGGTTGCTACTCCTGCCTCACCCTCTCTTCTTCGTCGATCCTCCGCAGTTGGATGCGCATCCAACGGCTGTGGATGCGCGTGCACGAATTGTAAGCGTGACACAAACGCGCTTGTAGCACGTTGGTCGAACGCGCTTAAGTGAAGCGCGGGTGAGCGTTCGAGTCCTGTGAAGTGGATTTGAGGCGCACGTGAGCGAACGTATCGACCGCTCCATCGTGATCGGTCGGCTGTGGGCGCTCAATAGCGCCCACGCTTATCACACACCTGCACATGATGTGCCATCAGACATGGGTGAGCGCACGGTTGAGGTGCGGCGAGGGCGCATCTCAGCCGTTCGATCTCGCGATCAAACGACTGAGAATCGAAGGACATGAGCGTGCGTTTCATGTGCGGGAGGCGAGCAGGCGGTGCACGTCGCCCATGACTGGGGCTTTAGCGATGATTTTATTTGTTACTAAAGACCCCTTATTTAATATTTTGTGATTAAAAGACCAAATTGCCCTCACTTCTTGCAACTATAAAAGGAGACCCCCTCCATACAAAATTTTCATCCCTTCTTTCTCTCCTCTCCTTCTCCAAAGCTCAAGGAAGCTTGTCCCACACTCGGGATGCTTCTCAAGAGATAAAGTCAAATTTTCGTCCCCCTTTCGGAAGTGGATCCCACGACGACGACGACATGCTGCCTCGTTCCCATTCTTCCTGCTTCGTCCTCCTTCGTCCTACTCCGTTCCCCATCTTCTTGGCGTCGTCCCATCCAGTTCATCTTCCAAGCGACCGTCGAGGAGGATAATTCTCTCTCCATTCTTTTTAATGCTTTCTAGAATAGATTTACTGCTTTTTAGTGTAATCGTTTTCTGCTTTCTAGTCATATTGTTTAGTGTAACGAATAATCTCTTTGATAATGAATTCCATGTTCATTCTACATCTCTTTTTTTGTTTTTGTTTGTAATATTCTCTCTCATTTTCTCTCTCTCTCTCTTCTATTTAGTGTAAATAGATAGATAGTTTCTAATCAATTAATCTACTTCATGACAAATAAAACAAACGCGTAGTTTTAATCAAATGTCCACCTCCATGTGTTCGACACGGGATTTCTATTCCGGTATAAATTTTATTTGTTGAACACTAGTTCTTTGCTTTCAAATTACGACGACAGGTTTTTCAAAACCAAGTACGTTAGTGTAGTAACTCGTAGCTTCAACAATAGAATTATAACATAAAATAAAATAACAAAGAAATAAATAAATCTTAACATTTACCAAACCTTAATTTCGTACCAAAATTGTGAGAGGATGGCGTAGAACATCCCAGCTGAGAAGGATCTGGGTCAGCCGACTGCTCTGGCTGATCATCCAACCCAACGTCCTCCTCATCAACTGGAGTAGTATCCTCCTCGTCCTCATTAGCGGGTGCATCCTCCTCGTAGTTACAATCCTCTGCTGGGAAATCCGTTGTAGGAGGCATCGGACTCTTCCCCTTCCCTCTACCTCCCCTCCCCTGACTTTGGAAATATCGAGCCACACATGTAGGCCTCAAAAATTGCTGGCAAGGTGCCTGGGGCTCCTCATGGGGGGGTTGAGTGGCTTGCTGTCGGTGGTGAGCTTGAGGCTGAGGTTGCTGGTAGGGCACCTCAGGTTGTTGGAGGGGGGCCTTAGGCTGCTGGGAGGTGGCATCATCCCTGTGACTCCTATTACCCTTCTTCTGGAATATAACCTGCATAAAAACATCACAAATAATCAGATATTTTTTTAAAAAATTCGGTAGCATTTCCCTTATATATTGTGATATTTCAAAAATTCTGTATGAAATAAATATAGAAATAAATGAAAATAAAATAAGCGTATAAAAAAAATACCTTCCCCCTACATTTCTTCTTTTCCTTCCCATTCCCTTCCCCCATTTCCCTTCCCTTTTCCCTTCCTCTTCTTTTTCCTCTTCTTTCCACTTCCCTTCCCTCTTCTCTACATTCCCCTTCACCCATCCAAACCCCTTTCCCTCCCCCTTCTTTACATTTGCTGTCACTTCATTTCCCCTCCTTCCCATTCCCTTCCCCCATTTTCCTTCCCCTTTCCCTTCCTCTTTCTTTTCCTTCTCATTCTCCCCTCCATTTCCCTTCCCCTTTCCCTTCCTATTTCCTTCCCACTTCTTCTTCCTTCTCTTTTCCCCCCCTTCATTTCCCTTTCCCCTTCCCCTCCCTCTTCTCCACATTCCCTTCCCCTTTCCCTTCCTCTTTCTTTTCCTTCTCATTCTCCCCTCCATTTCCCTCCCCCTTTCCCTTCCTCTTTCCCTTCCTCTTCTTCTTCCTTATCTTTTCCCCCCTTCATTTCCCTTTCCCCTTCCCCTCCCTCTTCTCCACATTCCCTTCCCCCATTTCCCTTCCCTTTTCCCTTCCTCTTTCTTTTCCTTCTTATCCCCCCCTCCATTTCCCTCCCCCTTTCCTTTTCTCTACACATTCTCTTGCTTCATTTATTTCGCTTTCCCCTTCCTCTTCTCCACATTCAACACGAAACATTCAATATACAAAAAACTTAAGTGGGCACACCCCACACTTAAAATAAACCTAAGTAGGCACATCCCACATTTAACATTAAAAGAGCATTTTAAAAAAGAAAGTAGTAGAAGAACCTCACCATAGTGACGAAATAGTCTAGAAACGGTGTAAAAACAGTGGGAGAATGCGAAGAACCTATATGGGAAGGTAACAAAATAAATTTCTGTTTCAAAAAATAAATGAACATAAGCTTTGAAAAAGATAAAATAATTTAAAGGAAAATTAAACAAAATAGACAACTAAAAATTTGTTAAATTAGTTTTATTTGTGGTTATGAATTAATACTTTTGGCAAATCACCTTATATATCAATGTCAATTGCACCAGGGGCAACTTCTTTACTTTGTGGGTTTTGTTGATATGCTTCAGATTCAACATCTAGGTCAAGATCTTTTCCCGCATTGTATTGTTTACGTGGAAGAGCTCTAACAAGTATTATCCACCTATTTCTGCTATTATCAGGCACGTAGAATACTTGTGCTACCTGACAAGTTAGTGTGAATGGTTCTGATGACTAGACAATACGATGGTTTTTACTTAAGCTCAAGAAATCATGTTTCTTATCGACTTTGAATCCAACGCCTTCTTTAAAAATATCAAACCAATCACACTTGAATATAACCACCTTACGATCAAATTTGAAACTCATTTCCACAATGTCTTCAATTTGACCGTAATACCCATCAGAACCAGTACTTAGGTCACAACTGACGACGACTCCCGTCTGTTGCATAGCCTTTGCATCATCAATGGATCGTATTCTGAATCTGAAATTGTTAATTATGTAACATGAATGGTAACATTCGTATGTCAAAGGTGTATAAGCAATTATATCAAAATCCTGTACCCACCGTGGATCCCCATCTTCTTTCAGTTTATTTACACGATCCTTGAACCAATCAAGAAACTGCAAGTCGTGTGTAGATGACACAAATGATTCTTTGAATTCATTGTAGAATTCATCAACTTCTGGAATTTGCTTTAGAATGTACAAGTGTGACAATTGTCGTTCCATTTTTGAGATGGGCTTAACCTCCGTCTGTAGGATCGACCTTCTTCCGATGTTAAATATGGACAGACAATCTTCATCATTATCATTAAATTCTCCTTTATAGTTCCATTCAAGATGATTACATCGATTGTCTGTCTCATTCAGGTATATGGCACAGAAGTTAATACATTCCTCTACAAGATAGCCTTCCACGATTGACCCTTCTGGTTTAACTTTGTTCAAGACATAATTTTTTAGTTTCTTTAAATATCGTTCAATTGGATACATTCATCTGTACTGCATGGGTCCAGCAATTCTCGCTTCATTTGAAAGATGAAGCGTGACATGAACCATCACGTCAAAGAATGCAAGTGGGAAAATCTACTCCATTTTACAAAGTGTGCATAATTTGTTTATCCCAATAGTCCAGCAATTCGAGATCTAATATCTTTGAATAGATGACTGATGAGAACCTCATCATGAACCCTAACTAGCACAATCTAATCCAAATATGTGTGAAAAAGCTCCTACAAAACCCAAAGAGAGGCTTAACTCAGAGAATTCTGAGTTAAAGAATAAAACAAACCATAAGGGTAAAACTGTAGTTTCACCAATGCAGTATGCAAACAGGGTAATTAAGGATCCAAACACAGGTCAAACGAGCTTAATAAGGAGGGAAGTGGGATGATCTGATCTGAAAAGGGTTATAGCAACTTCTAGGAATTAAATGACATTCTATAACCCTAAAACAAATCCACTTTAATTCATGAGGTTCGAGGCAGGATAAAAATCAACTAAACCCTCTAAAATTCATAAAAAAATATTCCCTAGGGTTTAGAACCTTCAATTTGGCCTTTGCAACCTATTTTGACCTAAAATGAGAATCATGCCCAATTAATGACTTAATTTGGGTTTTTACGCAAATTGATCGGTCAAACATGGTCCAACCTAAAATCAAATTTCATCATTAAAATCCTTAGGTTCAAATTAGTCTGGTATAAAAATTTGGGCCTAATAAAAGACCATCTCGATTGACTTTACAAATTGGTCCTCTTAATTTACTTTTTGACCCTTATCTTTTGAAACCCTTACGTTTAGCCCCTAACTTCTCGTCGTTCTTTACAGAATGGTCCTCCCTGCCATTTCTACGTAGCGCCATACCTCCGGCGACCTTGCGCAGAGGATGGCGCCGCACAGGGCAGGGCAGCCATCCTCTAGAATAGACGGGGGGTTCCCTACGACATCCTCTGTCGCAGGGTCCCGCCCATGACCTTTGCAACCAACCATGCCTCTCGTGCGAACGCACGAAAGGCATAGGTATCCATTCCGGCCACTCTTCGGCGAGGTAGGCACGTCGCCTCCTCGATCCCCTCTCCTCGCCCAGGCCTTTATAAGGAGCGGCAAGGTCTGCCGTCTCCTTCAAGCTTCCTCTAACGGAGAAAAACCCTACTTTTCATCCCTTCCCTCTCCGGTCAGAGCGCCCGAGCTTCCGGCGATCTTCTCCTCCTCCTCCTCGTCGCTCTGCTGCCCTACCTGCAACAGAGTTTACTCTGCCCTGTCGTTCGCGCCAGGCCGTACCAGTTGGCGCCCTTAGACCGCCTCCTTGTCGCCGATACCCTCCTCCTGGGCATCTTCGTCCTCAGCTCCGGCAGGTACGAGCCGGATGCTTCCCTCTCCCCCTTCGTCGAGTAAATAGGTAGAACTCTTCCTCTGTATTTCCCTTACATTTTCCCTTTTACTCCACCACCCGCCACTTCCACCTCCATCTGCTCCGTCTCCGATCACCTTCTCCAACGAGTCCATTCCACTTCCGCAGACCACCTCTTCCCTCGCCAACCAGCCCAGAGGCTCCCCCTCACTCCAATCAACCGTTCCCCCCTCTCCATTCACTGCCAATCACCGTCCAACCACCCCCCGAACAAACCCATCTTCACGCAAACAGTCTGACCTAGGTCCACCTCCACAGGAGCTCTCGCGCCTCACCGACCACCGCACTGCCTTCGCCGCACTCCGGCGAAGCTTCCCACGTTATCTGACTTGGCCGAGAGGCCGTCACTGTGTTTTCAGGTCAGCACCCCCTCGCCACCATTGTTGAGCTGCTGCAGCTCCTTCACTCGCAGCTCCAGGCCTTCTCCAGCCTAGGCGCGAGTCCCAGGCAGTGCGGACTGACTCCGAGAAGGCACCCAGGCTTGCGATTTGGGTCGCGAGCCTCGTAGCTGCCCCAATAGGCAGCAACTCCCTCGCCTCCAGACGCGTAATTTGGAGGTGGGATTTTAGTCCCACCTCGTAAGTGTGCGGCCGCACGCCCACACTTAAATTGCAAAAGTGTATCAGGCTGGTTGCCTTCGATACACAAGGGTTAGGTCCCTCACACGCACGCGGCGCGCCACGCACTCGTTCGCCCTCGCCCGCGCTCACACCCTGTGGGTCTGGGCTGGATCCGACTACCCGACCAAGCACTCCTCACCCACCACTGCACGTCGGTGGACCTGGTCCCGGGCATGCTACCCAAACCCGATTACCTGGCTCTGGGAGAGCATTCCGAAGAGAGATGCAGAGAGAAAGAGAGACGCGGGGAAGGGGTAGGGAAAGGTTTTGCACTGATGGGTGTGTATCTGCGCAGGGAAGAAAGAAAGAAGAAGAAAGGAGGAGCGGCCGAAGCCTTAGCCGCACCAAGCAGCTGAAGAAGAAGAAAGGAAGGAGAGGAGCTGAAGAAGAAGGAAGGAAGGAACTGTAGCAAATGCGCAGATAAGACGTCTGAGCACCGCATCAGATGTCGGAAGGGCAACAGCCAAAAGAAGAAGAAAAGAGGAAGGAAGGTCAGCGGCCAGAGCAGAAAGAAGAGGAAAAGAAAAGAAGCAAAAGCAGAGAAGAAGAAGAAAAGAGAAAGAAGAAAGAAGACACAGCCGCAAGGAAGGAAAGAAGAGAAGAAAGAGAAGGAGAAGAAAGAAGAAGACTCCGCAGTTGAAAGAAATAAAAAAGAAGAAGAAGCAGAGAAGAAGAAAGAGAAGAGAAAGAAGAAGATCACCACAGCCGTAGGCTAAAGAAGAAAGAAGAAGGCAGGAAGAAAAGAAGAAAGAAGAAGAAGAGGAGCGGCCAAAGCAGAAGAAGAGAAAGAGAAGAGGAAGAGAGAAGAAGAAGAAGCCAACAAAAGAGAACTCTAGTTCTCTCTCTCTCTTATTATTTTTGTAACATAATTGTGAGCATTTATGCTTCTAGAATCATAGTTGCTCCCTGAGTTCGACCTCGGGAAAACTTGTTATTCCGAGTAAAAAAAATTTTTTTGTAGTAATCTGGTAGCTGTTTTGTCATATACTACAACGAATATAAATAAACATAAAGACGAAACACGCGATACCACCATTACTAATGACTTTAAAATATCTGCTCATCTCCGTGAAAGACTTGACTAGCAGATCAGGCATCACTCCACGTATCGCTAGTGGGAATAAATTTTCATGTACACATGAGAATCATAACTTTTTAACCTAGTAATCTTCTTTTGCGCTTCATTTATGCAACATGAAAGCTACAATGAATACCCATCTGGAACCCGAATGTCTTTAAGGAATGAGGAAATCCTTTGCCTCCGCTCTTTGGTAAGACTGTATATTACTTCTTGAAAGTGATACCCTCCTTCTTCAACATGTAACTCAGGACGAATACCTAAAATTTTCATATCATTCCTTATTTTAACTATATCCTTTGGGCTGTCTATTACGTTTAATCCGTCAAGAGTGTTATCTATTACATTCTTCTCGATGTGCATAACATCTAAATTGTGTCACACAGTCAAATCCTTCCAATATGAAAGCTCCATAAAAAATATGCTTTTCTTCCTAAACCCTGAATGTCTCAAGGAAGTCAAGTCATTCTTGAAAAGATGACCCAAAAGTATTTCACCGAGCTGTTGCAATGTCTCCAAGATTTTCATCCTCGACAACCTAACGGAACTTGTATTGAGTTTATTTTTCGGATTCCTCGATGAATACCGACATGCTTTACCATCAAATCTATCATTGAATTATGATGTTCTCCATCTGTGTTTAATGGGAAAAAACCTGTGGTGCCCTAAGTAACAGAATTTCTTGCTTTTAGGTAATTTCAGGTGATGAGTATCATCCATATTGATTGGACAGGTGAACTTCCCCTTCATAATCCATCCTGACAAATTCGCATATGCTGGAAAATCATTGATTGTCCACAGTAATGCTAGGTGCAACTAGAAGAATTGTTTCTTCTGTGCTTCATATGTTTGAACACCAATGTACCACAAGACTTTTAGTTCATCAATCAATGGTTGAAAATAAACATCTATTGCATTTCCTGGTTGCTTGGGTCTTGTGATAAGGAGGGTTAATACCATGAATGCGGATCGCATGCATAGTTATGGGGGTACGTTGTAAGTTCACATGCCCACCGACCATATGGAATATGATGGATACATGTTCTTGAATGGGTTGAATCCATCGCTTACATGACCTAGTCTTACATTCGGTGCCTCCTCTACGAATAATGCGTGATTCTCATTAAATCTATTCCACTCACCAGAATCTGTTGGATGACATATGCGTCCATCTTTTGATTTATTATCTTGATGCCATGCTATCAATTTTGCTGTTTTACTGGAAATGAATAGGTGTTGTAGCTTAGGGATCAGTGAAAAATAACAAAGAACTTCTCTAGTTGTTTCTTCTTTCCTGTGTTTGTTGACTTACCCACCTTATACCTCTCCTCACCACATTTAGGACAATTAGTCAACCATGAGTACTCATTTTTGTACAGGACACAGTCATTACGATAGGCATCAATCTTCTCGCATTTCAGTCTGAGCCCACGTATCTGCTTTTTCGCATCATACCATGACTTAGGATACCCAACAGAATTATTCAGCAGCTCTCCAATGAATTCCGAAACCTCAGACATTAATTTCATTGTGGCTCTATTCATCACTTTTATCTGAAATAATTTTAGAAGGAATGACAACTTTGACATTAACGTTATTCTAGGAGCAATAGGATCTCCTATTGCTTTGACTGCATCGTAAAATTCATTACAATCTCGTAATGTCATATCGTCATCTGCATCCTCAGGGTTTGCTGGTCTGATGGGAACACCATCATGAGCCTTAAGTAGCTCATTTTGACCTATAAAAGAGAATAAAAGCTCCTACATAATCAACTGCAGGTCCTAATTCACTGAATAACCATTTTGAGAGAAAAGTAAGAAGCAAGGGGTAAAATTATAATTTTACCATTGTAGTACAACAATGGATTTTTTCAAGGGCTAAACATAGGTCAAATGGTCTTAACAAGATAAAAAGTGGGTTGGTTCAAACAGAAAAGGGTTCTTGTGAATGCTGGGAATTAAATGACTTCTTGTAACCCTAAAATAGACCCACTTGATTTAACAAGGTTTTGGTCAGAATAAAATTCACCTAAACCCTTTAAAAATTATAGAAAAATATTCTCTAGCATTTAGAACCTTCAATTTGGCCATTGGAAGCTATTTTGACCTAGAATGTGTTCTCAGACAAATGTTTGCCTTAAATTGGGTTTTACGTAAATTGCCTAGTCAAACGTGGTCAAACCCAAAATCCAACTTCACCATTGAATTTCTTAGGTCCAAATTAGGTTTTTACCAAAATATATACCTGAGGGAAATTCATCTTGACCTACTTTGCAAATAGGTCCAGCCTAATTACATTTCTACCCCTAGATTTCAAAAACCCTCACAATTGGCCCCCTATCTTCTTCTTTGTTCTTTGCAATTAGTTCCCTCCACCATTATAGTGGAGGGAATCCTACTCCGGTGAGCTTGAAAGGGTGATTTCTCCCTGATCTCTCAGAGAATCCCCTTCAAAATTGAAAAGGAGATTCTCTGAGAAATCTCCTCCAATGTGAACCCGATTAGAAGCCCTATTTGGTACCCAATCTCTCATGCGAACGCATGAGAGATTTGGGTCTCTCTCAAGTTTCCTCTACCGGTGAACTTACTGTGCTTGGAGCTTGGCTTCCAAGCACAAACCCGACCTCCAGGGACTATTTAAGAGACCCCAACTCGCCCCGCATCTCCTAAGCTTGAATTCAGCTGGAGAAACCCCTCAATTTCATCGCTCTTCCTCCGGCTGATTTGCTCATCAAGCTCCGGTGACTTCTCCCACTCTTCCTCGTTGCCTAGACACAATACCGATGGCAGGTTCCTCTTCCTCTCGCTTGTCCGAGTCGCATCGCACTCGCCGACGCTCCTGCCTCCCCTTCGTCCTCGTCGACCTCCCTCACTGAGCACCTTCGTCTCTAGCGTCGGCAATACGCACAGACGCTATCCTTGCCTCCCCCTTCGTCTCTTCACTCCCAGATAAGTCTCTCTCACCCTCTACTCTATTTTTTCCTCTTTATTTCCCTCGAACGACCATTGCTGCACTCCACCACCATCATCCCCTTTACCTCCATCCACCACTCCGGTGAGTTCGCTCCACCACCACAGACCACCTCCCTCCTCGACAGGTCCATAAGCATTGCCCCACCACACTGATCCTAACCCCCCACTCACAACACTCCACCACTCACCCACAAGCACCCCCGAACACACCCACACACACGGCCACAGTGTGCCCTAGGCAGGCACCCACAAGCGGTCCCACACCACGCTGACCACCTCTGCACGTTTTCCACACCTTGGCGAAACTTTCTGAGCTTTTTAATGTGGCCACAAGGCCATTTGTGTGATTTCAGGTCCAGAGGTTCGCCGCCATTGACGCATAGCAGGAAGATTGCTTGCAAGCTTCTTCAGGTCGTGCCCACTCCAGGATCCAGTCCCAGGTCACGCAGAGAGTCTTCGCGAATGTCTCCAGGCATCCAATTGGTGTCGAAGGCTGAAGCTGCAGCTGCAATTGAGCGATGCCTCTCTGCTGCAGGCACGCGTGAAAGAGGCGGGAAGATAGTCCCACCTTAGAAAATCTGGAGTGCCAAAGATGCATAAATTGATTTTCTGTATTGGGTTGATTGCCTCCAACTCACGAGGTGAGGTCCCCTCTCACCCGACCTGATGCCTCGTCCGCGACCACCCCCCGCGGACCTGGTGATCCGACTCGACCTCACACCTCGTCCACCATCGCACATCGATGGGCCTGGTCTCGGGCGCGCACCCGACCTGATTACCCGAGAAGTGGCTCTGGGAGAGCGAACCTAAGAGAGAAAGGAGAGAAGAGAGCTCACGCGGGTAGGGGTAGGTTTTGCTCTGCAGAAGAAGGAGAGGAAGCTAAGGGCTGAAGCCAAGGAAGAAGAAGGAGGAAGCCAAAGTCAGAAGCTAAGGAAGGAGAAGGGCTGCAACAGAGAGAAGAAGGAAAAGGCTAAGGCAGAAGGAGCTGAAGGAAAGAGCAAGGAAGGAAAAGAAAGAAAGAAAAAGAAGCTGAAGGCAATCGAGATAGAGAAGAAGGCAGAGGAAGAGAAAGCTAAGGCAAGGAAGCTGCAGCCTAAATCAGAAGAGGAAGAAAGAAGAAGCCAAAGGAGAAGAATAAGGAAAGACCCGCCAGAGAATAGGAGAAGAAATAGAAGAAAGAAGAGAGAGTCAAGCACTATAGCATCAACATTTTAAGGCGTCTGATTCACAAATCAAACATTCAATTTTGTGTTTATTCACATACAATGGTTCCTTTAGGGCCTTACATTTATTCAAATCTTTTTTCACTATAACATTGATTTTATTGCATATTATATTCTTTCAAATTCTCAAGTTGTGATCTTGATTTCTAAACTTTAATTTGCTCCCTGTGTTCAACCTCGGACTTTCAAATTCGAGTAATAAATTGTATTTGTTTTGAACACTTTTTCGACTGTACTACAACGTGACTTTTTTTAAAACTCGATCAAGTGCTCTTAACATGGTCTCATATCATGTCACATTTCATCCAATTCATCTTCTTGATTATTATCACTTTCTTTAAAAACTTCAATCCTCTCATTTCTAACTTCTCTCATTTTCTTATCATAAGCTGTCCAATTTAGGTAATGCTGCCACTAACCTTTACATATCACATGCTCCAAAACTATGTTTTGGTCATAGAAAAATCCATTTAAACAGTGTCTACATGGGCATAAAATCAGTTGAAGGAATTCTCCTCATCTAAATGTCTTCCTATCATCATTAAATGTCCACTCCAGAAATAAAATCACTCCACTCTTGTATTCGTGATAATTTGAATTCCTTAGACTAATCTATGACTTATCCATGATAATTAACCTAAATGTCAATGACAACCACTTATAAGTTAGACTTGAATAAGGAAGAAATGTATATTTTAAGAAGATTTTCATTTGATAGCCCATCCTTACAGATTTGATTACAACATTACTTCTTACATGCAACTAGTGTTTGGAGAAATTTTGACGGCATTTCCCCACACTTTTTAAATATACCCTCTAAGACTAACCTTAACTACATCCCTAATAGCCTCCATTAAAGGGTGCTTCGGGAATGGAGCTAAGATTAGTTGGCATACCAGAGAAGAGCGAGAAAATGCGACCAAAATTTCTTCAAACACTAGCTACATGCAAGAAGTAACCATAAGTTGTGATCAAATCTTCAAGAACCCCCCTTTGTTCAGAACTTCTCTAAACAAAGGACGACGACACTTATGTCATATTATAAAGACAACACATCGTGCATGTAAGTGAGGTATACACACACTCTGCATTGTCCATATAACATGTTCATAAGTTTTGACGGACTAATATTTTGACACAATTACACCTCTCCCACAATATATTACCTAGGGGTTAGAATTCCTATTGTTTGTCATCTGGTGCACCTAAATTTGTATAAGTGTGTGTATCTAAATTTAAACTGATTCTAAATTTAATTAATAAATTTCTTCACACCGCAAAATATAAAAGTATTGAGCCTTAAACTGAGCGACTAAACCCAAAAACTATAAATTAAACCTAAACTCTAAATTCTATACTAAAACCTAAAATAAAAAAAAATCATAAATCATAATTCAATAATCAAAACCCTAATTCAAAAATCAAAACCCAAAATCTTAAATTCCAAACTAAAAACCTACAACCAAAGCCTAAAATAAAAAATCGTAAACCTAAACTAAAACCAAAAAACCTAAACTTAAACCTTAAATAGAAAACCCTAAATCTAAAATAAAAACCCTATAACTGAAATCCAAAACTCAAAACCTAATACTAAAACCCAAAAAAAAATCCTAAACCTAACCTAAAAATAAATAATCATATTCCTCAACCCTAAACCTTAAACCCTAAACCCTAAACCCTAAAACCCTAAAACTCTAAACCCTAAACCCTAACCCTAAACAAAACCCAAAATCTTAAATCCAAAACTAAAAACCTATAACCAAAACCTGAAATAAAAAATCGAAAACCTAAACTAAAATAAAAAAACCTAAACTTAATCCTTAAATAGAAAACCCTAAATCTAAAATAAAAACTTTACAACCTAGCTCCACAACTCAAAACCTAATGCTAAAACCCAAAAAAAAAATCCTAAACCTAACCTTAAACCTTAAACACTAAACCGTAAAACCTAACCTAAAAACAAATAACCATAATACTCAACCCTAAACACAAAACCATAAACCCAAAATGTAAAACCTAATCATAAACCCTACACCTATACCTACACACAAATCGTTAGCTGAAAAATTTCGACAGAATTTCCACTATAATATGGGATTTCTCTCAAATCCTACATACACAAAAGTACATCATAACAGATGTGGGTATACCCCACATTTCACTTCTATAAATAAATGTCGCACAAGCATTCAAATTAAATGCAAATTTAACTAAACATTTTAATGAAACTAAGAGTAGGAATACCTCGCAACTAATCACTACATATGTGGGCACACCCTAAAAATAACAATTAGTAACAATTTAACTAAACCAAATTAACTATACATTTAACTAAAAATTCAATATAAATTAATAACATGTTAATTGTTTCAATGCAATGCAACTAAAAAATATAACTTGTAAAACATCTTTATTGAATTCACATATAAAAATCAAACCTAAGTGCTTAATAAAAAAAATTAACCTAGCTATTTGAGAGGAGGGGGCAGTGGTAGAGGGTGGTGGTGGTGGCTAATAGGTGGTGGTGGGAGGAGGATGGAGCAGGAGGTAGGTGGTCCTCACAGGTGGCGGTGGGAAGAGGATGGGACAGGTGGGAGCGGTGGTTGTTGGTGGTGGAGGATAGCCATGCAATGAGGGAAGGGGAGGGGGCACGTGGCCATGGATGGGAAGTGGGAGGAGGAGGCACAAGGCGAGGTGGTGGTGGCAGTGGGAGGAGGGGTGGCTAGTTGCGGTGGTGGTGGTCGCAGCTGTATTTTTCGAGGGATGGGGAGAGGGGCTTGGACGGTGGAGGAGGTCAGGTCTCACCGACGAGGGGAGGTGAGGGGAGGGCGATCTCGCTAATGAGCCCATATTTGTGGGCTAATTAGTTACTTAAATGCCTAGAAGTTAGATTAATATTGGCATATAAATAGCATATAATAAGATGTAAATAGATTAGTCTAATTATTCTTTTATTTGCATATTTCATGCTTTGCATTCATACCTAGAATTCATTTAGAATAGCATGCATTAGAATAGTTAATCTTTTAGGTTGCATTACATGCATTATTTTATTTCATATTTCTTTTAAGGGCTTATAAATAAATAACCTTCATTTAATTTCTTATTACATCTTCGTGCAGCAGGAGTCGCACCTCTCCGACAAGACATTATCTGGTAATGAAGGTGACAGTGAAGAGGAGCGGAGGAAGTGGATCTGAGCGTTCCTCCTCCGTCTGTTTCTCTTCTTCTAAAGCTTTAAAAGAGGAGAGGAAGCCACGAAGCTGGGCAGGCCACCACCCCCAACCCACTACTGTGAAGAAAGTCAAGCTCTCCTCCACATCACCACTGCCAGCCTCAATCGTGTGCACAAGTCCACACCACCGCGGGCAGGTGGGGTGAAAGACCGCCGCACCATTAGTGGCTTGTGCAGCTTACCGCGAGCGTGTGCCTGAAGGCCACGCAGTTATCACTAGCCACCACGGCCAGCAACCACCACCAGTAACCATCCATGCACGTTTAAGACATCTGGGAATGTTCCCAGACGTCTGACCTCCCAACAGTACCACCTCCATCTTCTTTCTCTTTTCGTTCTTTGTTTCCTTTCCATAAAAAAGAATCCATCACCACCAGCCGTTACCTCCTTCCCACGCATGACACCCGCCATTGCCATCCTTCCACACGCACCAGCAGTGCCACATCGTGTGCAGCAGTGCACCACACAAGTCCTGTGCACCTGCCCCTTGCGCCTCCCCCACGCCGACGCTCGTGCACGCATGCACAGGCCATCACCCCCTCTCTGCGCCTCCACGTGCACAACAGTAGCGAGCAGCCACACCCTTGCCAGCCCTCCAGCGCACGCAGCCCCCTCGCTTGCACCGCCACGCTCGCAGCACGCACCCGCTCACCCTTCAGCAGTATGTAGCATCTCTTCCTTCGCCAGCCCGTAGCAGCATCACTTGTGGCTGCGCTCAGCAGCTTTCGCGTTCTTGCATGGCCTGTGCACGCCCTAGCCGACTCCAGCAGCACTTGTGTGTGTTGCTGCTCCTCCTCGCGTGAGCGCCTTCATAAGCACCACACTAGCAGCAGCAATAGAGTTGCATCCACCGCCATCCGTTGGTGCTCCTCTCCTCCGTGCAGCTAGCTTCAACCATGTCACATCTCGCTGCCACCACCGCCAAGTAGTCCTTGGCTCACTCAACCTGCGGTGGCTTCTCGCCTTCGTCCGCAGCCTCCTCCGTATGCACGTTCAAGGGGAACCAATTCCCTGTTTTGCTACAGTAGAAGGGTATTCAAATTTACATTGCTTTGCCATTGCAAAAGAGGGATTTTTGTTTAATTAATATGATATTGTGGCTATTTTGCTTGAATACCCCTCTACTTTCACACAAATGCAATTTCAACATAACTTCTCATTGTTATCTTGATTTAAAGGCGGATTTGGCTTGATTTCTTGACAAAATCAATAGTGAGCATTCATTTTTGATATTAACGAGTTTAATTAGGAAATTGCCTCCCTGTGGATACGACCCGCTCCTCATTGAGTGGTTATTTTAATTACTTTGATTAGTCGATTTTCCACCACTTTAAAATACAACGACAAATCATCTTAATCATCTTATTCGAAAGTGAAAATCGACTCGTCACTCACGAGAGGAGGTACTAGCTGAGGAGGACGTGAACGGTGATGAAGAGGAGGGGTCGCACGAGGATTAGACCGCGTCGATGTTGAAGCCGGCGAGGAGGCAGTTGGAGGCGGTGTCAAGAGGATGTTGGTCGCAATGTGTCGAGAGGAGGCATCGAGAGGAGGTCGACAAGGAGGTTTGGAAGGATATGTTTTGAGAGGAAAAGGGAGGGAATCCGGGACTTAATGGAGATTTAGGTCGACATTTCTCGATTGTTCCAGAGACAACGGTCGACGAATGCATTTGAAAATTAACTTGGTGATTTGGCAGCTTCTGAAAATACTATCATCGACTGTTTTCTCATAAACGATCGACATACATACTATTCTAGACCGTTAAGAACTATCGCGAATGACCGCAACCAAACCAACTGTGGGGTAGGTGGGAAAGTTAATGATTGGCTTGTTCTTGACCATTTTACTTAATAACGGTCGAGAATATTATTATTAGCGACCATTGTATAACGGTCGAAAATTCTCTGTCGAGAATAGTGCCTGTTCTACTAGTGATATTTAATAGTCAAAACTAACCATGAAAGTTAGGTCATATCCACAAGGAGGAACAGGTTAATAGACTCACATATATTTCGCATCCACAATCACAAATTAATAGAGAAATCCATGGAATATTTGATGAGGGCATGCTTTAATGAGACAGGAAGAGAGTCAAATAAACTATCGTTGCACGAAATAGATAGAATGTGAGGGCTCGTCAGCAAATTCCTAATCAATAATTAAATATTCAAATTCAATCTCTAATAGTGGCAATAGAATGTAATTATTAATCCTGACTAAATTGTAATAAAATAGGGGAACTCCTTTGAGGAGCCCCCATGCATGGACGAAGGAGCGGCTGTCAATGAGGCCTTCACCGGAGGTTGATGAGATGGGGCTGCACTCGGTGGTGGTCGCGGCGAGGATCAATACGGTCGGCGGCGGTTGGATGGTGAGGAGGCAGCCAGTGGGTGGTTGCTACTATGAAGCAATTCCATGCATGGCAGAGGCACGCGAGGCTTGTTGTCACTGGGCGACTGTTAGTAAGGCGAGATCGTGGTTTTAAAGATGTCACGTTGTAGTATAAATGAAATCGCCTTGAAAACAAATGAGAATTTTATTACTTGAAAACCTAAGTATCCAAGGTCGAACAAAGGGAGTAAATTGGTCTTTAAAAACTAAGATCACAATCTCAAATTATTCAAAATATGATGTATAACAATAATATCAATGCAATTCAATGTATATTAAAGCTAAAGAGAAGAAGAAAAATGTAAAAAGAAATTGTCTGTTCTTTCTTCGTTCTTCTCTCTCTCTGATGGCTTCTTCTTTCTTCTCTTTTCTGATTTCTCCTTTCTTTCTCTGCGGCTACTCTTCTTCTTCTGCCTTCTTCTTCTCTTGGTTCCTTAGCTTTCCTCTGCCTTTGATTCTATACGACTCCTTCCTTTTCTTCTTTTCTTCTTTGTCTTCTTGGCTTCTGTTCTCTTCTTTGATTTCTTTCCTTCAACTCTTCTTCTTCAGCAGCACCTTCTTCTTCCTTGATTGTTCAGCTTCTGCCTTCTCTTCTTCAGCAGCTACAGTGCTTCTTCCTCCTTAGCCTTGTCTTCTGCCTTCAAGTCTCTCTTCTTCCTTCCTTAGCCACTCCTTCTGCCTTCTTTCCCTGCACAGAGCGAAGCAAAACCTACCCCTACCCTCCCCCACGTCGCTCTCTCTCTATTTCTCTCTTCGCTCTCTCAAAGCCAGCTGGGTAATCGGGTCAGGTTACGCGTGCCCGGGTCCAGGCACACCGACGTGGGTGGTGTGCGAGGAGTGTAGGATAAATGGGTCGACCAGGTTCGCGTGGGTGTGGTCGCGGACTAGGCAGGTGGAGTGGGTGAGGGACCTCACCCCGTGTACTTAAGGCGACCAGATAAAAGCACAAAAACAATTTAAGTGATTCACCTGCGTCGAGCATTTCCGAGGTGGGACTAAAGTCCCACCCGCTTCTTCACGCACCTGCAGGGAGGACTCTTGTACAATTGGGGCAACTGCAGTAGATGAAGGCCCTGATTGCCAGGTGCGAAAGGCTTGTAGAGGGATTCCGCGCACCTGGGATGCATCTGCCTGGAGTGGGTCGACCTGGAGCGAGCGAGCAAGCTCCTTCATGCCTTCGTTAATGGCGGCGGAAGCTCAAACCTAAAACTCACGAACACGGCCTCGCGGCCCTGTCAAATAACTTGGGAAGCTTCGCCGTGTCACGGCGAAGGTGAGGTGGGGGTTGGTGTGGCGCAGAACGGCCTTGGCGTGCGTGCCTAGATCGGATTGTGACCGTGGAAGTGCGTGTGTCTGGTCAGGGTGTAGGTCGTGTATGGCGGTCGGTGGAGGTGTGGATGGTGATTAGTGAGTGATGGCGAAGGTTCTGAGGTAGGTGGCAAGGCATGTGGAGGGGTGAAGCGATGAATTCGCCTCGCCGGTGGCCTACCGGAGATGAGGGAGACAGAGGTGGTCGGTGGCTTATCGAGGGGGTTTTCTGAAAGTAAGTGGGGGAAATTGAAGAGTAGAGAGTGAGGAACTTACTGAGGGAAGTTAGACGAAGGGAGGAAAGGCGGAGGACGAGCAATGCGTATATGCCGTCATCGGAGAAGAAGGCCCTGAGGTGAGGATGACGGCGACGAGTAAGGGGTCGGAGAGGCGCGCGCGGGTACGGCACGATGCGGAGGAGTAAGGCGGTGATGACTCTGCCACTGGTATGGTGGCAGAGCGACGAGAAGAGGGAGGAGAGATAGTCAGAGCTTGCAGGCAGTTGGCCGGAGATGAGGGAGGAAGAAATTAGGGTGTTCTGTGGCCAATTCAAGCTTGAAAGATGTGGCAAGGACTGGGGGTCCTTTCATAGCTGCTGGCCGAGGTCCTTGTGCTTGGAAGGCAAACTTCCAATCGCAAGGATCTCGTCGGAGATGGAAGGTGAAGAAGATACCCAATCCTCTCGAGCATTCACACGAGAGATTGGATGCAAATCCGATCTTGGGATCATGTTCAGACGGTAGGGAATTTCTCAAAGAATCTCCCTTCCAAACCTGGGAGGAGATCTCTGAGGATTCGGGTAGAAATCCTCCTCAAATGCTCGCTGGAGTAGGATTCCTCCGCTTTAATGGAGAAGGGACCTAAATGCAAAGACTGGTGAGGAAGATAAGGGGGGTCCGTGCAAGGGTTTTCAAAAGTTAAGGGTCAAAATGTAATTGGGTGGACCATTTTGCAAAGTAGGTCAAGGCAACCTTCCCTTAGGCCTAAATTTTGGTACAAACCTAATTTTGACCTAAGGAATTCAATGGTGATGTTTGATTTTAGGTTTGACCACATTTGACTTGACATTTTACACAAAAACCCAAATTAGGTCAAATAAAGGCTTGGACCCCAATCTAGGTCAAAATAGGTTCCAAAGGACAATTTGAAGGTTCTAAACCCTAGGGGATATTTTTCCATAAATTTTAGAGGGTTTAGTTAATTTTTATCCTGACCATAACCTTGTAAAATTAAGTGAATTTATTTTAGGGTTACAGAATGTCATTTAATTTTTAGATCTCACAATAACCCTTTTCTGGTTGAACCATCCTACTTTTCCTCTTGTTAAGTCCAATTGACCTATTCTTAGTCTCTAAAAAATCCCGTTGATGCACTGCAATGGTAAAATTACAGTTTTACCATTTATTTCATGTTTTCTTCCTAGAATAGTAATCCCTTGAATTAGGTCTTCCTTTAGGTTATGTAGGAGCTTTTGTTCTCTTTCTTAGGTCAAAATGAGATGTTTAGGGCTCATGATGAGGTTCCGATCAGCGACTGTGCGTGGTGAGGGCCGGCTGTGCTCGCGTTGAGCAGAGGCTGCGTTGGAGGTGGCTAGATGTCGTCTGTGCGTGCAAAGGGTCATTGATGGCCGAGGAGAAGGTGGGTGGTGTTGGGCTCCTTCTTTGGTTCAGCAGGAGGAAGAAGAAGGAGAGTTCGGGTGTGAGGGTGTAATGCGCGGCTTGCTAAGCGCGGAGAGCACACACGGTTGTGGCTATGGGCGTGAAGGTGTGGGGGCTATTGCGGGCGCCAAGGGCGTGGAGGAGGCTAGCTGTGCGTGGTGAGGCAGTGAGCGTGGCTTTGTTGAAGAGAAGATAGAAACAACTCACGAGGAGGTCAACGCCAGTGGGTGGCACTGTGATGGAGGTATTGAGCAGAGGGTGAGAGGGCGTGCACGGTCGAGAGGGAAGGCTGGAGTCTGTCGGTGTCGTAGTCGTGGTAGTTGAAAAGAGGATAAGGACGCTATGCTGTTGGTGGTGAGAGTGGTGAAGGAGCAGACGTGGATGTGGCACACGGTGATGGATGGCAGTGGGGTGTCTAACTCGCGGTTGTGGAACTGGCTGTGCATATGGAGGTGGTGCACACAGTGGCAGTGGTCAGTTGAGGTTCTCGTGGAGAGGGTGTTCTCCCCTCTGTAGGAGGATGATGTCCTCCCCCCATCCTCTGCTTGTTATATAGAGAAGCATAGGAAAGAAAACACAATAAGATTATCGAGGAGAGAAAGAGAGAATAAGGAAGGAATGCATGGAAATAAGAGAGTGGTGGGTATTTTTGGTTTAAATAAGGAAGAAGACCTTTGATGGAAAGAAGTGATTATGGAGGTAATTTTATGTTTCAAAAATGATGATTTTAGAATCTCTTTCTTCCTTTCTTTTTCTGATAAAAATCCGAGATGTCAAAATTGATATGCCCAATTTGTTTTTGCAAAAAACACATATATGTATTAGCACATGAATATAATGGGTGCACCTCCATAAAAATGTGGGAATGATAATTCACGAGCTTAAATAATTTTACTAACGTAATGCATACTCTAAATCAACTTCTCATCTCAATGATAATGCACGTAGGCTCTAATTTAGTCCACTAAAGTGGACCTATTAAATACCTCAATGTCTAAGCTTTGCTAGTCTCGAGCAAAATCATATAGATCAGACCAAGTCTTTAGGCTAGATTTTACTGTCAGGATGACTTATTGTGCCACACGTCTAGAGACTAGATTGAAATACGAACTCTAGGCTTAAAGGTACTTAAGTACCAGCCAAGATATGGGCTTGACCAGCCTCAGCCTTGGGTTCGTCGCGAAGGTTTCTAAGGCCCGCAAAAACTGCCCAAAGGTTTGTTGACCTCAGTAGTTAAAGCACCCGTGCATATGTGCAACATGTCTAGGTTCAGTTTGCTAGTGCATTTTTTATAAGAGAGAGAGATAACTATTTTGAGAGATTTCTCCCTTTTCTTTTTAAATTCCCCTAACTCTAACATTAGTTGACCCTAAACATGATCTGTATCGGATTCCTTGTCCCCACCATCAATCCTCGCAGTGTCCCTAGCAATCGATGCTTTGAGATAGCACTGCCCATGGTATCCCCCAGAACCTTAGCTTTCGACACTTCAGGATAGTGTTGCTCATGATGTTCTGTAGCCAAATTCTGACCTTCGCCATTGACATTTCGCAAGTAAAAATATGTTTTCGTCATAGTATAAGCATGTAGAAACTCTTGAATTTATTTTAAATCGAACTTGTGAATATAGAAATTGTAGTTTTCAATCGGTGTCCGAGTCGTTCACAGTGAGATAGTTGGATTAAAATCACTTTCCTAATGTGTATGCAAACAGAATCGCGAGCTAGGAAGAGTATAACTAGAACTACAAAAGCAAAATAGAAATCTAATAATATGCAAACTAAAGCACTAGATGAATAACTCGAATGCAAGTTTGAAGAAAAACTACGAGAACTCTTATTGAGAAAAATAGAATTTTGGAACAAGTAGAAGAATGCTTGGAAACAAATCTTGTTACAACTAGAAGAAAATTCTAACTACAACTAGAACTAGAAAAATGAATGAAAAATAGGGGCTTCGAAGGTGAAGTCCGCAGCAACGGTGTAGCAGTAAGACTGAAGGTGCACCCAAAATCTCCAAGGGGAGAAGGAAGAAGTAGAGAGGGAGTAGTTCTAGTTGGTAGAATTTATTTAGAAGTAGGAAGAATTAGGAAGGAATGAATGACTGAGGGGGACGTGCCAAGGGATTTATATAGGAATAGGAAGGGCTTCCTATTGTTTATTAAGGGTGCATAGGATTGATGAGGTGTAAGGCTAGGATTGAATCTAATGGGGGCAGCTATAGTAGGTGGTTGGAGAGGATAGAACTAGGTTTTTCCTAGGTGTTTTGGAGTCTTAGATTAGGAGATAGAGGACTAGGATTTGGTGCTATGGTAGATGGCTATAGAAAGAGGATAGGAGGGGTGGTGGTGGTTAGAAGACTTAGGAAGGTGGTGCCACCTAGGTTGTTGGAAATGATAAACGGGGGGTGATGGAAAACCATCATGAGCCATAACTAGCTTAGTTTGATTTGATTAAGTCAGTAAAAGCTCCTACATATCCATCAGAAGGCCTTAAGGGCACAAAACATTGATTTGAGAAGAAGATAAGAATACAGGGTTATTTCTGTAAATTTACCATTCTATCACAAAAATAGAATAACCGTGGGTTCTTTTAGGTGTGTAACAAAGGTCAAATGGTCTTAAGAGTCTAATGAGTGGGTTAGAACATACAGAAAAAGGTTTTCATGTGTTATAGGAATTAATAGACATCTAAAATCCTAAAAATAGACCCGCTTAATCTACTAAGGTTATGGTCGGGATAAAATCCACCTAAACCCTCTAAAAATCATATAAAAATATTATCTAGGGTTTGACACCTTTAATTTGACCATTGAAACCCATCTTGACCTAAAACAGAGTTTCAGACAGATATTTACCCTAATTTGGGTAAGTGTGCAAATTACCCAGTCAAACTGGATCAAAACCAAAATCCAACTTCACCATTGGATTCCTTAGGTCAAAATTAGGATTTTACAAAATTTGGGCCCAATCTGAGATTGTTTCAACCTAGTTTACACTTTGGTCCAAGTCTGATTTCCTTTATTCCACATGGGTCCTTAGCTTTTGAATTTCTTACACAAAGGTCCCTACCACCATGAATCCTATTCCTACAACTCCGACGACCTTAATATGGCATGTTCTCCCTAATTTCTTGACAAATCCCTCTCAGATTTGAAAGGGAAGTTTGTCAGGGAATTCCTTTCCTTTTGAACCAAATCCTAAGTCCTAAAACCTTCCCAAGCTCTTATGCGAACGCATGAGAGATTCGGGTATATTTCAACTTCCACGTCTGGCGAACATTCCAAGCTTGGGAAGCTATATTTCAACTTCCACGTCTGGCGAACATTCCAAGCTTGGGAAGCTATATTTCAACTTCCCAAGCTTAAGACACCCTCCAGAGGCCTATAAAAAACTCCCCAGATCAGATCGAAGATCCTAAGCTTGATTTTGGCCTGGAACACCCCCAAATTCCTCTCTCCTAATCCGGATGAAAAGCTCCTCAAGCTTCGGCGACCAGCTACGTCTCCTTCCTTCGTTTGACCACAATACCGACGGCAGATCCTCCTTCCCTACCTTCCTTTGCGTCGTGCCAAACCAGCGGGTGCCTCTATCTCCGTCGTCGTCACCGTCCCCCCCTCACCGAAGCACCTTTGTCCTTGGTGCCGACCACACCATAACCAACGTCGCCACTGCTTTACTTCGTCCACTATCTAGTCCTATCGACGCCTCATATTCCACTTATCACTCTCGTACATTCGCAACTTTGTTTCAACCGCCAACTCGCACTAATGCCCTCCATCTTCCACCTCGCCGACGTACCTCCGGCGAGTTCGCACAGCCACTACCCTCCACCAACTTGGCTGTCGTTCATCTCTACACCTCTGCGGTGTCCCAGAGAGCAAAAGCCCTCTGGTAATTGAGGCTATTGGCCTCTCTTCAGTGCCACCGAACAACCCACCTTCCTGCACCCTTCTTCGTCACTGTCCTACGACCACACACGACCACCCACCACACAACCACCACCAACGCACTCCACGCCCTACGACGAAGCTCCTGAACTTATTTAACAGGGTTGAGAGGTCGTATTTTGATTTTTAGGTGTTCACTCCTCCGCCGCCATTGCCATAGCTTTGAGCGAAGCTTGAAGCCTTCTTCAGCTGTTGCATGTCCCAGGTGCTATGCCCAGGTTGTGCGAAGAGGCTCCAAGCAGATCCCCAGGACTTCAATTGGCACCAGCATCCACTATTGCTGCTCCAATTCGGCGAAGGAAGCCCACCGCAGTTGCACGCAAAAGGAAGCAGGGACTTTAGTCCCACCTTGGAAGCTGACAGATGCGTGACACTACATATATTGATTTTCTGCCATAGGCTTATCTCCTCAACTGACACAGGGAGTGAGGTCCTCGCACGACCTTTCGCCTGTGCCTCGCCCGTGACCCGTTCCCCCGCGGGCCTAGCATAGATCCAACCCACCTAAGCCCTGTTCACACCTTGGCTATGATATCACGCCCGCAGCCCTTGTCCTAGGTACGCTCAGATCTGACTACTGATTACTTGAGGCTCTGGGAGAGCGGATCCCAGAGAGAGAAAGAGAGAGCAAGTGGGAGCAGGGAGGGTTTTGCTTTGAGGTTCAATGGCTGACACTTAGCCGTTTGAAGAAAGAACCCTTCCCCTTGTGTGTGAAGAGAAGGAAGAAGAAGAACATCATAGAAAAGAAGGAAGAAGAAGCAGAAGGGCACTGTAGCAGTGAGCAGGTTAAGCCATCTGATCGGCTGAGCAGACGTCTGAGATTTAACAGCAGTGCACTGTGCACATATCCTACGTGGAATTTAGTTACTTAGTACTATTGAAATATTTGATATTATTGTGAGGGTAATTGGTGATTCAAATCACCATTTTACCACATTCTTTTTGCACTATTTGACATATGCTTTCATTTATATATCATTACTGCTTGGAATTCTATTGCTGATATATTTGTTTGAATTACAATTTTGAGAATCATTTTTGCCAATTGTTCCCTGTGTTCAACCTCGGACTTTCATCTGAGTTATAAATTTTATCTGTTTTTCGTGCTGATTTGACCTACATTGCACGCATTGATTTTAAAACCTGATTCAGAGCAAATAACAGGGGGGTTTTGATCCTAGGGTTTTCTAGTAAGGGTTGGACCTAGATTGGTCAGCCAATTTTGGTTTGAATCAAGACTTAAGGTCAGCCATTTAGGTTAGCTAATTAGGTTAGGAGGTTGGGTGTGGGTCTAGAATAATTAGGCTCTTAATTAGGCTAGGGTTTTAGGGCTAATTGGGTTTCCAAATAGGTTCACCAAACTAGGTCTAGCCCTCCTTCAAGTGAGCTCAAATCAGAAAGTCCCTTAAGCCATGCTCCAATTATTTTGTAATTTAGTACCTTCACTCATAAGAACGAGCACATCAAGGTACCAAATATAATCAAAGGAAAAATTGCATAAAAATCCAAAAGTATGCATTATTTATAGAATGCCCTAAAATGACTAATCTAAGCTAATTGGATGTAATTTGACCCAAATTACCCTCGGATTAACATTAGTTAGGCACTAATTAACAAAAATAAGTATGAAATTATCAACATGCCTTTTACTTAGACTTGTGAGTGAGAGGCTAGCTTCCAGATGCTCAAGGAAAAGCTAACCTTACCCCTTGTACTTACCATACTTGAAAACAGTGGTGGAATTATGGTGTAAACGGATGCCTCAAACCAAGGATTGGGGTGTGTGTTGATGTAGCATAAGCATGTGGTCGCCTATGCATTGAAGTAGCTGAAGCCGCATGAGAAGAACTATCCAATGCATGACTTGGAGCCGGCAACAGAATTAAGATTTGGTGCCATTATCTCTATGGTGAGATGTTTGAGATGCACATTTCTCATAAGAATTTGAAGTACTTTTTCGATTAGAAAGAGTTGAACTAGAGACAACGATGCAGGATGGAACTTCTGAAGGATTATGATTGCTCTATTATTTACCCTCTAGAGAAGGGGAATGCTGTGGCAGATACTCTCAGTAGAAAGACACTAGTTCGATTAGTAGATTTTCAGGTGTAGAAATTGAATAATATGATCTAGGTGGTTCATTGGAGACTGTTGCCGACGGTCGGTTGATGAGTCCATTCTAATGGACTATTGTTACGCCTAAGTAATTCTATTTTAACATTGTATGTTTGTTAATAACTACATTAAGTTGTAGAATGATTGCATGCATCATTATTTAAGTTTACATCTATTTTATCGCATTCTATAACATAGTATGTAATTAGTTTATGTTTCATGCAGGTTCCGCAACAACGCACTCGTTACATCTTCTCCACTTAATCTATCCATCCGGCTAATAATCAAGAAGAAGCGGGAGGATGATCAATGGTGGAAAAGAACAGGGGGAGAAAAGATATTTTCCCCCACAAGTTTCTCAACCTATGGCCGGCCATCAAAAACCTCACCAACAGCACCGGCCATGTTTAGTAAGGGATTTGAAAATCCCTTGACTTGTTCTGGGAGGAGATAAAAAGAGAGGATCGTCGGTTCTTCTGGAGAGGATCTTCTTCCTCCCCCTTGAGGGGATATCCACTGCGTGTGAAGGCTTGCACTGTGCACCCACCGCCAGCCACAGCCTCTACTGCAAGCGTCACCCTTCCAGCCTACAGCCGCTTCAGGCGCACCGCACCAGCCCCATCACCGCACCCCCCCTTCCAGTGCCATCACCTTCCAGCCTGCACCTGCATCCAACTCCCTACAGACGTGCACCCGAGCGTAGCCAGACGCACGGTTGTCGCCTTCTCCTCAAACAGGCCGGCGGCCCTCCTCCACCCGTCGGCCACCTCCGGCCACCTCTCGCCGTTCTGTCACCGTCATCGTGATCCCCACGCATCGGTCAACCTTCCCCCATAGCAGCTTCGTTGCCTGTGCTCCATCTCTCACGTGAGGAGGAGAGAGAGTGAAAGCTCTGTTTTCCCTTCAATTAGATATTACATGTGCTGCCATTGCCAAAACTTGATTTTTGATTTATTATTTTATTAATTGAATGAATTTACAACCAAGCCCCTTTAGTCTGCTCCAATTAATTGGCTTATCAAATTGCATGATCATCTTCCCCCATCTATTAGCTTTACATTAAATGGTGATATTATGCTTTACATTGGATGCCATTGAATATTTGGGGTTGATTGATTTTATAGGAGTATTCTAGTAAAGGAGAATTTGCGTGATTGGTCCATCTCTTTTCAGAAATTAGAGATTGGTTATTTGATTCACCTATTAGTGTTCTTTCTTTGGGATTAGGATGAATGAATGAAATTACTTTTAAGTAAACAAGAGGTAAATTTATCGTGAATTTATTGGTTTATTCCTCTCTGTGGATACGACATCCGTTATTGTGGTTTAAATTCATATCTGTTTAATCTTTGATTGAGAGATTTTCCACCACCTTTTGTGCTGCAACGATTTATTATCTTAATATTAATTACTCAAAGTGAAAATTACTCTGTCACTTGGGAGAGTTGATGCTTATGGGACGGACACACCCTGAGCTAGTAGATCATGTCATGAATACGTAGATGAATGATCCAGACTTGCAAGCTCTCCGTGATTAGATCCTCGTGGGAAACCCTGGAGAGTTCACCTTCATGGACGGAGTGCTCCGACTCTGTGGTAGGCTGTATGTTCCGTGAGATGAGTTGCTTCAACAGGAATTGTTATCAGAGTCTCATTGTAGCAGACTCACTATCCATACTGGGAAGAATAAGATGTATCATGATTTGAAGGATTTTTGATGGTGCGATATGAAGAAGGGTGTGGGCCAATTTTGTGAAGCAATGCCTGATATGTCAACAGGTGAAGGTGGAACATTAGAGACTTGTTGGTCCATTGCAGCCCCTTTCGATTTCAAAATGGAAGTGGGAGAGCATCTTCATGGATTTTGTCATCGGATTACTACTTACCCAGAGAAGACTTAACGTGGTTTGGTGATTGCGCAGCAATTTACACTTATAAATGTGCTATCTTATGCTATTTCCTAACGTAACACATTTAGATTAGATAGGTTTACATGCATTTTGTAAATAGTTGCATTTGTGCATTTTATGGAGAGTAAGATAGAGAGAGAGATTGAGCCTCTAGTTTCACCTCATTCCCATTTCATTTTCACCACCTAACATAACTCCATCTATTCACCACCTACATTATCTAACACCTTAGGTGCCTACCCATAAAATCCCAAAAATGTCCCATTCCCCTACGACATTCCCTTGTCGTCTTCTTTCCCCCCCTTCATCTATATAACCTCCCCCACCTCACTCCACACAGGGTGTTGACTACCACTCCATCCCTCTACAACAACCACCAACCATTCCCCTCATCACCCATGCACACACAGCCACTCCTCCTTAGCTAGCCACTCCACCTTTAATTCTCCTCTCTCCCTCTCTTCCTCCCCATAGGTTGCCCTCTCTCTCACCAGTTGAGGGAGTACGCAATAAGCAAGGGTTAGTTCACCATGGTTGCATCCACTGCGGTGAACTCCACCACCGCCTAGCTCCTTCGTGAGTAGGTGGGCATGGTGTTTCTTTTCCTCTTTTTCTTTTTATTTTGATAGTTTGCATCACTTTCCATTGCCATTAGAGCAACTGCAAACTCTTGCTTTGTTTTATACTGTAGCTACTGTAGTTCTTCTATCGAACTTCATTTTTCTTGCAAGCAACCGGAGGGCTTCTTAGTTATCCAGTGGCTTCACCCCTGTACACGCACCAGCTAGTTTCCACGCCACCTCCACGTGTCTTCAGCCAGTTCTCGCCTTCACTGTGCTCTCTCTCTCTCCCCCTCTTCACCAGCTAAGTGAGAAACTTAGCCAGTGAAGAATCATGCCAAGCGGTCACCCAGGCGCTGCGATCCCTACGCTCTCTCATACACTCTCCTTGTGCATGGAAGGGTGACCGACCTTCCTCAGTTAGTCAGTCACCCGCGTCCCTCTCTCTCTTTGCGCCACTTGCCACAGTCAGTCCTCCTCATCTCCCAACCCCTCATGCACTCACAGACACACATACATATACATGAGCACACTCACACCTCTCCTCACTCATCCTGCTCACTACACTCAGACACACACACACATACATATATACATACATACATTTATATATATTTCACGCACACACATACATATTCACACATAGATATACATGCATACATACATACATACATATACATACATACACACACACATATACAGTTAGACACCTATATATATATATATTCCTCTTATACATACACACACATCGTCCCACTCACGATACTGCGCACTCATCCCATTTCCGCACATTACTTTGCGGGTATATTCACATCAGTTGGCTTATATATCCTTGATATTCACGCACATCAAAACATTCCACACACACTCCCACACGTTCACTCCACACCCGCATGCGGCACATAGCCAGGTTAATCGCATCTCTCTAGACGACGATTAACCTAGTATGGTACTACATTCCAGCAATTGAATCTTTGATTCAATCCCCCACCTTATTATTTATTATATAGTTATATACATATACCTATATTATATATCTATATCTTATATATATATCTATAAATAAGCTAAGTATTTCCATTCATTTCGATTTCATATTTTCTGTTCACATTTCTTTTCCTTGTCTTTTATTTTGTTGATAAAGGAAAGACCAAAAAAATCTAAAGTAGAAAAGATAACTCTTGCCTTTGCTGGTACACAATCTCGCATGTAGCGAGATCGGTTTTGAACTTGATTTTTGGTGAATCGCCAAGGACAAATTTTTGGCATGTAGCCAAGGACCAATTTTGAGGGTGTACCTCAAGGATAAGATTATAAAAAAAAAACCTAAAATCAATAAAAACCCAAAAATACAACAAGCGAATGTAAATCACCCGTCGTTAGGAATCGCATAGAAATAGACTAACTCCAAAATTGCCGCCCTGTATTCGACCCTTGGCTTAAAACTGAAATGACCCTTTCGAAGGGCCATTTGGCATTTCCAAAATTTTTAGGGATATTGGTGCAATTTTAAACCCCCTTGGATTTAGTTGTGGGATTTACGAGGAAAAAGGGAGACTTGCGGGGGTGACCTCACAATTTTTCCTCCCATCCTCACCCCTGACCCCCACACACACCTTACCACTACCCCCCACACTCCTCCACGACACCTCTCCCATGCCCCTCCACCGTACACCTCTCCCATGCCCCTCCATGCACCATCCCCCTCTCCATTCCTCATCCATCCATAAAACTCCCCTCCTCCTCCAGTCGCTCACCACCACAGTAGCCGAGAGGGAGAAGGAGAGGGAGAGTGGGGAGCAGGAGGAGATTGGAGGAGAAGGCCTGAGTGTAGAGAGCTTGTGAGGAGAGACGGAGGGTGCTACAGGAGCTACTGTAGCTCCTAAAGGGGAAGGAGCTCATAAATGGTTCAGCGGAGTCATTTTTCTGCAGAATCAGAATTCTGGAGAGACCATCAGATGTCTTGCCAGACATCTGGAGGTAACACCAGATGTCTGATAGCACACAGATTGCAAGGTATTATTCCCTGCCAAGTTCTAATCGCGCATGTGTGTCTGCTGCAGGTGTCAGAGGTTGGGAAGGCACGCTGGTGCGGGGATCGAGGTGGTTTCCGACGTCTGGGAGTGGTGTCAAACGTCTGAAGACCCCTTCAGATAGCTGCAAGGAGTTTTAGATGTCTGAAAAAGATGTAGAAAGTAGGGTGAGCTACTACGTTCGTTTAAGACGTCTGGGACTCTTCCTAGATGTTTGATTTTGGTCAGGATTTATGTTTTTGGGTCGGTTCAGGGCCTAAATAGAGTCGATTTTTCTTAAACAAAATATCATTGGTTTCCGTTTAGAATTCTCTACGTTGTGGTATAGTTTCTATATTATTTTGAGCTCATTTGACAGGTTGGTTAATGTTATAGGTCTCCAGTTCGTAGTGTACATGGGACCTGCAGGGACATCGGGATCCACCGTTCAAGCCCCCATATCTCCCATATACCTTGGTAGAGTGGTCCCCTCTAATCCCTGATTTAAATAATTAAAGTGCCTGCTATATTAGAAATACCTGATTGAACCATAGGATGTGGAATGAACCCTAGGACTGAGAAAGATAAATGTACTTTGCTTAAAAATGCTGTTATACTCTGAAATGCCTGTTAAAGTCTTTACTGTTAGCAATTGAATAGTTAATTGATGTGGTGATTGCCTAATGTTTTAAGTTATGAATTGCCTGTTGTACGAATGGGAAATTCGTAAATTGACAAATATGCATGTCGTAAAATGAAATACGATGCATGAACCCTATGGGGAACTAGGAGAGCAACTGTTCCTTCAGTGTGGGAAGTGAGCTGGCCCTCGTGTATGTGGTACCGAGGAGAGCAATTGTCCCTTTAGTAAGTGAGCTGACTCTCGTGTATGTGGTACCGAGGAGAGCCATTGTCACCCTAGTGTAGGGGGGAGCTAGCCACCTCTTGGGACCCGGGGTTAGGACTGGCCACCCTACATTAACTTCTTTTGAGTCCACTAGGCAAACCAGGATAGTCGGACGAGGGTACGTAGACTATTGAGGGGTGTGGCTCCTGTTCTGTTCTGTACTGTATGCGCATACCTGCTAGTGGAAACGACTGACTGCATGCTAGTACGAGGTAGCTACCCATGCATTTATCATGCATGCCGTAGTCACCACAACGTCGCGACCATGACCCTAGGGTGGTAGATCGAGTGTAGGACTACCACGGGGTACTCCCTCGGCCAGGAGAGTACCATGTGAGCATCCTGCATCATGGGAAAACTGTAATCAAGATCATTCCCTTAGGGAACAAGTGGATTAAGAAATGTCGTGGACCCTTGCTAGAAACTAAAGCGGAAACACATAGATGATTTAAAGGAGAACAAAAAATAATACAAAACTGGAAATTGTATGATTAATTAGTTGCTTGTTCATTCATGTTTAATTACTTATAAATGATACATACACCACTCTACTTAGCGTTAGCTGACCCCAAATACACGTAACTTGTTTAGGTCAGGGAGGTGTGTAGCCAGCACCACTGGCTACCGAGGATGCAGGACCCAGCCGAGCCCAGCCGTAGTCCAGTTCTTTCCCTCTTTTTGTTCAGAGGCCCTATTAATAATGCAAAGGTTATAAATGACTGCAATGCAGTGATGATTGATTGATGTACTGTTGTAGTATGTAACACTGAGAGTGTCATAGTGGTGAGTTAGGGTGAGTACCAGTCATTACAACCATTATTATTATTTACTTATCTAATTTTTACTGGTTTTGTTCTAGGTCGTTCACTGGGAGGCAATTTATTGAATTACATCGCTCTTTGATCTCAAAATTATCCTCTAATTCCAAAAAGAAGCTTTACATCTTATTAAAGAATGAATGAATGTGGACATTGTTTATCTACTTAAAAAGAATCAATGGTAATGCTTGCAAAAACTAACTATAAACAAGCATCAAATAATTTATTACTATACTAAAAACTGTCTTTACAAGTTGTAGTATTACTACTAACATGGAAGTACACAATAGACTAAGATGTTATAGTATATTAACTTAACTTACTAGTCTGTTATCTACAGTAACACATACAGCAGTTTTAGTGACAGACAAAAGTGTCGCTAGATCTCAGAAGACACTATATACAAACCTAAAGAGGCAAACTGAGGTCTGTAGCGACGTTTAGGGTGACATTTTATTCTGTTAGTAATTATATAAGTTACTTATACAAATAATAGGGCTATACTACGTATACATATATATATTTTTATATGTTTATATGCGCGTGAAGAGTAGCAGGCTTCTCTCTGAAATGAAGGAAATTTTGCAGACAGACCCTTGAACGAAGGGGTAGAAGAATAGCGTGCAGGCCCATAAGTGAAAAGAACTATAACTGGAAGGGCCCTGCAGCCTTTCAAAAGGGTCCCTGTGGCCTACAAGCAGGTCCAAAAATGAGTTTTTAAGGGTCAAAGTGTAATGCATGAAGGACCTAAGTATAAACTATCTATTTCAAAACCTAAATGATGTCCAATTGCCTTCAAATTTTTATATGTGCTTAATTGAACATTTAAGACATTGATTTTACTTTTGATTTGGCCTTTCAAACTTGTTTATGTGTTCAATTAACGCATGGATCATCATTTGTACTTTGCTTTCAGAATATCTCATTTTGTGACCTAATTATGAAATTTTAACACAGAGTAAAGGTTTTAGGTCTTTTTCTTTAATTCCCACATTTAACCCTTTTTATCTGTTAATTTGATATTGTTTTACTTAGTGTCTAGCTTAATTTCAACTTTTTAGCCATGATGAGTAGCCACTCATCACCTATTTATTGTAGTAGTGAGTACTTTAGCATGTAGTATTTGTTTTTGTTATGTGATGGCTATGTAGACATTTCTAATTCGTGCGTGGCCTGTAGTACCTATGAGATTCTCTATTCTATTTTCCTTTGCTATCTATTTTTGCTTAGTTATATTGCATGTGTGGTTGTGGAATGATTTTTAAGTATTTGGTTGTTTCTCGTTGGACGACTAGGTCTTGGGATTTAGTCGGGGTGGGCCATTCTCAGGTTCTGTAGGGAGCCGGGATCGGGTCGTAACAAAAACTAACAAGTTAAAATTTGATTCAGTCCAGGTTAATAAATTTTGATAAATTGGATAGATTTTCCTATAGGTAATCACTTTCACTATATACTTAATTTTTGACGCTAATATTACCATATTAAATAAACCTTCCTACATTTCGACATTTGGGTGACCATCGATTGATTAACGAAGTCAACTCATTTCTTGCCTATTAGAGTGACCTATTGTCCCTCGTAGTTAGCAAATCTATATATATGGGAGATCGTGTGACTGTATGGTGTACACAAGGAGATTATGTTAGATAGAGATGCCCATTTCACTTCTCAATTCTAGGGAAGCTTTCAACAGGCCTTGGTGATGGGAACACCATCATGAGCCATAACTAGCTCAATATGATCTGATTAAGTCATTAAATGCTCCCACATAACCGCCAGAGGACTGTAATTCATTGCATAATCATTCTGAGGGAAAGACAAGAAATTAGGGTTAAAACCATAATTTCACCATCATATCATGAATGTAGAATAACCATGGATTTTCTCAGGGGTTAATTAAGGGTCAAATGATCCTAAAAGGCTAACAAGTGAGTTAGAACAGACAGAAAAGGGTTTGTGCGTGTTTTGAGAATTAAATGACTTTTGAAGCCCTAAAAACAGACCTGCTTAATTAAATGAGGTTTTGGTCAGGATAAAATTCACCTAACCCTTCTAAAAATCATAGAAAAATATTATCTAGGGTTTGGTACCTTCAATTTGACCATCAGAACCTGTCTTGACCCAAAACAGAGTCTTAGACATTTGCCCTAATTTGGGTTTTTACATAAATTACCTAGTCAAACGAGGTAGAAACCAAAATCCAACTTCACCATTGGATTCCTTAGGTCCAAATTAGGTTTGTATCAAAATTTGGGCCCAATCTGATATTGACTTGGCCTAGTTTGCAACTTGGTCTTGTCTAATCACACATATGCCCTTAACTTTCAAAATCCTTACAAAAAGGCCCTAACTTTGTCATCATTTTCGTAAATAGATCCCTGGTGACATTAAAGGCAACTTTGAGCTTCATCGTTGAAATCGAGAGAGGATTTCTCGCTCGATTCTTAATTAATCAGTCCCAAAATAGATACCCAGATTCTTGACGAAGTTGCCTTCTATTTGAGCTACATCTTAGGCTCCAAGTCTTGCGCCAATCCTAATGCGAACTCGTAGAAGAATTGGGTATCCTATTCTGGTGAACCTTCCAAGCTTGGAAGCTTGGCTTCCAAGCTCCTTTCACCCTCTAGACCCTTATAAAAGAACCCTCGGGGCACAACAGACTTCCCACACTTGAATTCAGCCTGGAACACCTCCAATTCCTCTCCTCTTTCTCGGTCGAAGTGCTGCTCAACGTTCGGTGACTCTCCCTGCCTCCTCTCTTCCTCCATTTGCAATACTAGCGATAGAGCTATCTTCCTCATCTTCTTCCACGTCGAGTTGTACTCGCCGACACCCCTTTTGCCTTCTTCCTCGTTGTTTCCTACCCACCGGAGCTCTTTCCTTCTCCGGTGTCGGCCATACTGCAACCGGCACCATCTCCGCTCCCCGTTATCCGCTGCCTCTCTCAACTCAGCTTCCCCTCATCACAACATCAACTTCAACACTTCATTTCGACCTCACCAACGTCCTTTGCGACTCTGTCTTCCATCTCACTGGCAGACCTCTGGCGAGCGCTAGCGGCCACCACAGACCAACTACGCCGCCGCTCTTGCATTCCACACTTTCGCTGTTCATCGTAGATCAAAAGCCCTAACTTAGTTGGGGCTATTGACCAATCCTGCACTCCCCCGAACACACCCAATGTCATAGCACCGCTCCGACTTTGCCCCACACACATAGACCATGCGACACCACGAAACCACCTCTACCACATCCACCATACTCCGATGGACCTTTTGAGCTTGTCTGACGAGGTAGAAAGACCGTATTCACCTTTTTCAGGTCCCAAGTCATAGCGCCATTAACGCCAAGCTTTAAGAAAGCTCAAAGCTTGCTTCTCAGTCGATAGCTCTAGGTCTTTGACTCCAGATGAAGTGGATTTGGTCCAGGAATACGCTCGCTCGGTCAATTGGAGTCGTTGACCTCTCCTTGCATGCGAATTGGACGAAGGCATTAGCGGCAGTGCACGTGAAGAAGGGGATTGACGGACAGTCCCACACTGGAAGTTTACGAATGGCTGCACTTGCATAAATTGTATTTGTGATACGGGCTTATCGCTTCATACACAAGGGGTGAGGTCCTTCACACCCCTCACTCAGCCTCGTTTGCGACATTGCCCCGTGAATCTGGCTTGGTCTGATTACCCACCTAAGCTCTACACTCCTCGCTCACCACCCACTGCCGGTGAGACTGGACCTAGGTGTGCTCTAGGTTCGGTTACCTGTATATCCGATACTGTTGAAGGCTTTAGGAGAGCGTGACCCAAAGAGTGAAAGAGAGAGAGCTTGCACGGGGCAGGGGAGGGTTTTGCTCTCTAGAGAAGTTGACTAACACTTAGCCAAATTTGAGACCCTTTCCCCCTCTGCGTGAAAAGGAAGAGAAGAAGAGAAGTAGAAAAGGAAGAGAATGAAGAGGAAAAAAGAAGACAGAGCAGAAGAAGAAAGAGAAGAAATAGAAGGAAAGGAAAAGAAGAAGAGTTTGCAATCAGAGAAAGAAGAAGAAGCAGAGCACTGTTCATCCAGACGTTTAAGACGTCTGATTATTCAATCAGACGATTGACTTGAGTTTATTTCATTAAGTGCTATTGATTTCCACTTGCTATTATTGTAGGGAGTAATTGGTGATTCAAATCATCATTTTACTCCATTCTTTTTGCAGTTTGACACGTGATATTATTGCCACATTATTCTGAATCAATTTCTGATCATAATTTCTTATCTCTGTTGTTTAAAATTACAATCTTGAGAATTTAATTCCTACTTGCTCTCAGCGAACGACCTCAGACTTTTTTAGTATAAATTTTATTTGTTTTTCTTGAGATTTCGACTATACTACAATGCAACGATTTAAAACATCGATCTTGCACGAATAACACTTGGTGACACAACTGAATCTGAGCACATCATACCATCCGTAGAGTGATAAGCAATTGGAGAGGATGATTCAGACTTTGGAGGACCTGCTGAGGTCATGCACACTTGAGTGGAAAGACTCTTAGGAGGATCACCTACTGTTGGTGGACTTTACGTACAACACAACCTATTATGCCAATATTGATGTCCGTACAAGGCATTATATGGTTGGAAATGCATGTCTCCCCTTTCTTGGGATGAGGTGGGTGTGAAGTGAGAGGCAAGCCTTAGATTGATATGCTAGAGCAAGGAAATCATCAAACAGATTCAGAAGAGACTTGTTACGACATAGAGTTGGTAGAAGAGTTATGTAGATTGTTGGTAGTGAGACACACAGTTTGAAGTTGGCCATTTTGTTTTCCTCAGGGTTTTGTCGATAAAAGGAATATAGAGGTTTGAGGTGAAGGGTAAGCTGGTACCAAGATTTGTAGGCTCGTTTGAGATATTAAAGCGAGTCAGACCCATTGCATACAAGCTTACTCTGCCACCTCAGGTAGCCACATTGACGACATCTTCCACACTTTAGCTTACAGAAGTACGTGTCAAATTCGAACCATGTTCTTAGTTATGAGAATGTGGAGATTGAGGACGACTTGTCTTACCATGAGCAGTTGGTGTAGATCTTCGATGAAACAATTTAGAGGCTGCGGAACAAAGAGGTCCCGCTGATAAAGGTGCTGTGAAGGAGCTAGAAGTATGAGGAGGTGACTTGGGTGCTTTAGGCAAAAATGAAGGAGAAATATCTAGATCTCTTCATAGGTGAGTCCATAACCCCTAGTTTATCTCTTTAAGGTTGTTATGGACTCTTTACCGACTTTCTTATAACCTCGCTCAAGTTTCAGGGATGAAACTCCCTTTAGGTTGTTTTGTTTGTAAAGCCTTGAACCTAGATTCTATAGTAAGTTGAGACTTAAGCATGTCAAGATGAATCCTTCGACACTTATCAGGTGCGAATCGGGTCTATGTATCTCAAAAATGAGAAAAATGTTTGTTTTGGTCAACGTCAGTCAACCTTAGTGAAATTTTCCTTATAATACTTTATAAATGGTATCATTGGATTTCTTCTATTTTAAGTTTTCCAACGGTTCTTGTTTCACGAAAATCCATGTTGTGTAGCACAACGTATGAAACTCGTTTAATAGGGATGCAGTTGCACTTGAATCGATATTGAGGGTCCAGGGAGCTATCTAGTTTGAAATCCAGATTTTGAGTCATTTTGAAATCATTCATATTGATTTAGACCCATTTGTACAAGTTGGCCTTAGGTCAAGTTAGAACGTCTAATGAAACATGAAGAAATGTGTAGTTTAGTCAACCCTTGGTCAAACCTCATCAAAAGGGAACTACGTGAGGTATCATTTGATTCATCTTGTCGCGAGCTTTCCAACAACTCTTGTTTCACACAAATTCAATGTGTGTGGCTCAAGTTAGGTAAAAAATAAGTTGACACAGACATAAATGCAAGGCTAACCAAATCAACAGATATTTTTTGGTAATTTCCCTTCTAGATTGGTTTGGGCTGTTTAGGGAGTGTTGGCTTTCCTACAACTCTTGGTTAGGCTTAGCAACCAATTGGGGTTAGTGGGATACATGGCAAGGGTTGGAGTTGGTTTTCTTGACTGGTGGGTGAGTCATTGGCTATCTATGGTTCAACATGCGTAGCTAGCACGCATTCACGTAATACGATATAATTGTCACTCCTTTTTGCAATGACCCTAAAGTGATGGATTGCGACAACTTGACAAGTATAAGCTATCTACTCGGCCAAAGAGGTGGCTTATACCGATCTTGCATTTCAGGGTGTCACATGTAGATTGCCTCATGCTCCAAGGTGTTGATTGACAGAACATGATCGTAATAAGTTGGGCTAGACTTGTAATATGAATAGAATAAAATAAGGATTAATAAATGGATTAAATTGTGTATTAGTACCCTCTTTCTTATTCTTCTTATTAATGTTACTATACTCTATTGTTGGTTCTACCCTACTTAGTTTTTACTAACATGTTCCTTGGGTTTTGTACTCAGGTGTGATTCGATAATTAACATCAATAGCTGCATTTGAAGATCATCTTTATTTGTGTACTCTTGCTCTACATTTTTCATCCTGGTTAGTATTTCATTCATTATTTAATTATTGCTTTATGGTTTGTTTGTTTGGTTATTGTTGTTTGATGATTACGTGTTAGGTGATTGCGATCCTATGTTTAGATCAAAATTTCATACTCGACAACTCAAATCTCATTAGGTTTACTCAACTAATGGGACTTGGGTTGTTACTAGAGGTCAGACAAAATGACATGTAGGTACTAGAGGTTAGTTATAATGAACTTGGATAGGATGCTGGGAAGGATCATTGTGACAACCTTAACACATCAACAAGCATGACATGTCAGTGTCGACCAAGTCAAAGAAGGACAAGAAGTTTCTAGAAGGGAAGTAACTTCCAAAAGAACACTTCTTCACCTTCGATATCTATAAATGAAATGATGATCCAATCCCTCTCCTTTGGAAGACCTTTCTACTAGGAGTCACTCAGATGGTGGTGGTATCTACTACCTTCCGGGTAATTTAGTTTTAGGGTGATCCAAAAAGTTATATTCAATAAGTTAACCATTGTACTCAACTTAGTCGAGGAAGAAAGTCCTCACAATTTATTCTATTAGCCAGATCAATAACTTGACTCTAAAAATTATATCTAGTTAGATTCCTAGATATTAACATCATATAATAAAAAAAGGATTCGTTAACTTAGCCCAGAAGTTGGATGTTCCTAACTACAAGAAAAGGGTCAATGCCTGAGTACTCGTAAGAGGAGAAAAGATTGACCCTTTATAAGCATTCAAGAGAAGGAAGGGTTCAACTTATTAGATAGACAACTCAGATTACTCACCCTAAGAGAATCCAAGAATCAAATAGAGGCCGAGATACTATGAATGAAAAAAAATGGATAGGCTAAATTAACATAAATAAAATGACCCTTGAGGTCAGACAACATGACGTGTTGGTACCACAGGTTAGTTATAATGGACTAGGACAAGATGCCTAGAAGGATCATTATGACAACCTCGACGCATCAGCAAGCAAGACATGTCAGTGTTGACCAAGTCAGAGAAGGGAAAGTGGTGAAAAAGGATTAGGCCATGTGGAAAGAAGCTTCCAGAAGGGAAGCAGCTTCCAAAAGGACACTTCTTCATCTTCGATATCTATAAATAAAGTTGTAGAGCATCAAATTGGGTGACTTTTTTGAAAGGAGCTCGAGATTCCAGTCAATGTAATTCAGAAGCCAATCCTGAAGATTGTGAGAGCCTTTCCTTTAACTAATGTAAAGGTGATATTTAGAAGATTTAAAACAAATTTCTGGTCAAGTGAATGAGATTCCTTGCTTCAATTGAATACAATTGTATGTATTAATAGATTTGATTTTTAATGATTACCTCATAGTAAAGTGTAATATGTGTTGTGATTGAAACATATCCAAATCTTCACTTCAATTTCTACTTCTTTTATTTGTGAATAATTTTTGACTACGAAATGATGGTTGAAGTTTACATCTCTTTTTTCTTTAATTCAACTTCATTTAGTTTTGATCTCACGTAATAAACTCAATCGAAAATAATGAATTGATAAAAAGATGCAATCACGTTGTTAGAATGCTTTATTCTCTTTTCAACTAACCTAATTCTTTGTGATAAAAGAATTAATCATACTCAACATGCTACTTCTATGTTGTCATCTTATTTTTTACATATTGATGAGAGATTTTTAATTAATTATTCACGGATTAGTTAGAGGCTTTCAAGTACACTTTATTCTTTGCAGATTACAATTGTAATTTTCATTTATATATAGGGAGTGGTTTTCCTCTTCTATCACAAATCATAGCCAAAAGTCATCATTAACTAAAGCATAAAATTCATACAATACAAGTTATTGATAATAGATGATGAAGAGTAGAAATAAAAGCCTACAATTAATAATTAACACACTACAACTATTGCAATTAGGTAAATTATACAAACCCTTTTAGGAATTTTGGGCTCCCTACCATTTGTACCACACCTTCTCATTGGAGAACCGCTTCATTTTAAATGAATCTCAATGTCGCTTGCGAAGGTAGGTTGTCAAGATCGACTTTTTGGAAAGATCATTGGATTGGGAAAACCCTAGCTCGTTTGTCCTGTCACCATCCTGATAAAGAGCCTAATATTGTTATGGTTCATTACACCATTTAGAACTCGACATTGATTATGTTGATTATATTCTACCCAATATATATATGCCTTCAATTTATTCTCTTGAGTGATTTTCTATTGCTAATGTCTACTCTTATATCTCTTGTCTGGGTATCTTTAACCCATGGGAACCGGTTACGTAGAATTGGGCTTTCTTATTTATTAGGGGCTTCTCTATAATCATCTCCTACTTATTCAGTGGTCGGAATCAGTCTTTGCATCTTGTCGTGTATTGTTTCCTTCCACCGTTAATTGTGAAGTTATGGTTCATCTTTTTCGAGACAATTGCCTCATAAGAGATCAAGTCCTTAGCTTATAAGAAGCAAATTAAATGTGATGGTCTCCTAATGATATATGTCAACCTTTTTATAACTACAGTAGCTTTTGGGCCATTGAACTTTGGAGATTAAAAAGTGCACGTGTGTTTGTTTTGTGGGTTGTCTCGTCTAGAAACATGATAAAAAATAACAAATTTCTTGGAATACTATAGTGCATGTATTAAATAGACTTTGATATACCTTCCAATTATGAAGTTGGCTTATCAAGGTTTATCCTAATGCTGTTTCTGTTGCTTGGGCCCTCTAGTATTGGTATTAGGATAAATATTTTTGTTGCTCCATCTGATACTAGTGACGTCGGTGTCAGTGCTTTGAGAGTTTAACGTAAAATGCAAGTTTTGTCTTTTGTGCAACGTAAATCTTGCATCTATATGCTATTGTAGGCACTCTAGAAAGCTTTGATGGAGAAGGATCTTGTTTGAAGCTTATTTGCTGTGAGACGGACTTCAAAACCCTAGTTTAATGGTGGAATGGTCATGAACCTCTATCATGGGGTTGCAAAGAGGTTGAGAATGTAAAAATATTTTCTTATATAAGTTGTCCCTACACTCACATGGAAGCAAATCTGGTTACCAAGGCTTTGGACATCAAAGGATTGGAATAGGGGGTAGGGTGTATATCACAATGGGCATGGATCTCTTACCAAGAAGCATTCGAGGCTTATCTCTTAGGACAAGCTAAGGAGATCAAGCATATCACTCTGCCAACAATAAGGCTGATTTTGTAAATAAAAGGTCTTCATTCTATGTTCTAGGCCCTACCATATGTTGGCAGCATTTGTGGGACTCTTACTAAAGATATACGTAACCCTATCTTTTTGGTCCTCTTGAAATGAAAGATGAATAAGATCTACTTTTATCATTCAAGAGTGAAATTCAATCCCTTTGTTGGGACTTCAGCCATAGCTTCCAACCACTATCTTCAAGAATGTCCTACCTACCACCTTTGTTCTCGGTCATTCAAGTTCTCCAATACTTGGATGGACAAAAAAATACTAACAACAAAAATCAGCAAGCAAGAGATTATTAGGGAATATAAATGATGGGCCTCGAAGATCGCTGGTTGCTATCAAAAAATTTATATATGCGAAAAACGTAACATAGTCACGAACAAATAAAAATGAGCACAAATCTATATAGAATAAGGGAAATTATTGATCTAGTTTCACCCAGTATGGTTGTATGTCTGGGAGAGGATTAGGGTTTCACGCAGTATCTGATCCTCAATATTCACTATATGTGGTGTAATACATGAGCTATAGAGTTGTAGGCTTTATTGGGTTGCCCCCATTTCATGTGTCTCCCTCACCATGTAGGTAGGAGTCCTTTTATTATTTTTTTTTGAAGAAGGTAGGAATCCTTTTATAAAATACAAATGTTGGTGAGTTACATTATTTTGGAGATGTGCAATCGCTAGAGTTATGAGGAGTAATGGGATATAATGGGGAGTTATAGCAACTGCATGGGATCGTGTATGAAACAACAACCATCATTTTGCCAGTAGTTAGGTGAAATAAATCTTTTACCTAATGACTAGGCGAGGGCTACAGAGTATGTAACGACCCGGTTCCCGAGTCCCTACGAGACACGAGAACCGGACCGACTCAACTAATCCCAAGACCTAGTCGTCCAATGAGGAAGTAACCAAAAGAGCAGTAAAATAAACACATTCAGCATGAATATAACTAACAGTAAGAAAGTACAGCAGTAAGGAAAGAAACTACCACAGTATGTACCACCACAACAGTAGAACAACATTCATAATATAATTTGAACTGCAGGTAAAGAAAGTACAGCGGAAACAAGAACTACTCACTACAACGTAACAAAAAGAGGTACAAGAGACAGTGGTAACTCTACTAGACCCTACTCGGGCCAGCATCCTCTGCAGCCGCTGACCCTGGCTGCTCAACACCTGGTCCTGAAAAAGGTAACGAGTGTAACACGTCAGCAAAACGCTAAGTAGAGTGGCAACTAAAACTAAAAGCAATAGTAGAGTGTACAGTAGCTGTTATGTTCGATTACTTTCTTTATTCACATCTTTCAAATGTCTCACTATTTCATTTATTCCTTAGATCTTTTTCTTGATCTCGAATGTTCCTCGTGGGAATGATTTTGATTGCAGTCTTTTCCAAAAAGTAGAAGTAGCACGTGGTGCTCTCCTGGCCGGGAGAGTCCACCGTGGTGATCCTACCCTCAGTCAACCACCCCAAGGTCACTGACAGACGTAACGGTGACTACGACACGCGCGATAAACGCACAGGTAGCTAACCCGTACTGGCACGCGGTTAGTCGTTTCCAAAGCACAGCACAGAACCAGTCCAGGGCAGAGCCCTCTCAGTAACAGGGGTCCAACCCCTCCATAGTAACCAAACCGGGGCCTTGCCCCTCCACAGTCCGCGCACCCTCGCCTGACTACCCTGGTTTGCCCCAGCGGGACTAACAAGTCGGTATGGGAGGCTAGCAGAACCCCGGGGCCCGTGGGGTAGCTAGTACCTCCCTAAACTAGTAGCTCTCCTCGGTACTACGTACGCGAGGGCTGGCAAGTCGGTACAGAGTGGCTAGTCCTAACCTCGGGTCCCTGGGGCGGCTGGCTCCGCTCTGCACTAAACAGCGGGGACAGTCGCTCTCCTTGGTACTCCGTACTCAAGGGCCAGCTCACTTCCCCAATACTATTCCATTCACTTTCCAGGAGTTCTACTCCTACTTCCCCGTAGGGTTCCATCCTTTTTACTCAAACATCCAGGTTTCACTTTCCAGTTTCACATTCTTACAATCCATGTTATCAACCACGTTATTTATTCACAACAGGCAGCTGTTAATTCAAATTACAGGCAGCTTTATATCTCTTTCCATTTTCCAAGACTGCAGTATTATACATTCCACTAGTTTTCCCATCCTAGGATTCATGCCATATCCTAGGATCTATCATACAATCTAGTTTTCCAGCCCTAGGATTCATGCAACACCTAGGAGCTATCATTCCATCTATTTCTCATTCCTAAGATTCATGCAATGTCGTAGGTTCTATTTATGGTTCCATAATTTAACAGATTTTATTAATAACTTAAAGCCACTCTACCAGGTATAACGGGAGAAATGAGGGCGTGGTTGGGAATCCCGCGTGCCTCCGCGACCCCCGAGACTGCAACAGAATGGGGTCCTATCACAAGGATCAAACACAAGGAGTATCTCAAAACAGTGTATAGCTACTGTAGACGGGTAGAGGAATTAATTCCGAAAAGAACGCAACTCGAATCGCGGAAAACGGAACCCGAACGGGCCCTAAACGGGTCGAAAACGACGACACTGTGCAAAATCAGACGTCTGGAACTTCTTCCAGACGTCTTAAAAAGTGGATCAGAGAATTAGCTTGTTTAGCGTGGTTTCCCAGACGTCCAGAAGTCTGCGGAGACGTCTGACCTAGCTCCCAGACGTCCGATGGTCACCCCGGATGTCTGGAGGTCGCTTCCGCCGTCTGGTACTACTGCCAGACGTCTGATTCGTGATGGATGGCGAATCACCGAGCCTGCGCACACCCATCTCCCTCCCTCAGTACGGTCAGTCGACAGGAAGGAAGAAGGAGACGGAAAACTCACCTTTCAGACGTCTGGATGGTCTTCCAGACGTCGCCCTCGCCGTCTGGCTATCAACCCAGGCTTCTGATTCTAGAAATTTTTCCAGAATCAGGGCGCCACTAGGCCTCCGCTCGCGACGCCGCCCGCGTCCCACCTCGCGCGCCTGTTGCTCAGACCGCAGCAGTCCCCCCTCCGCGTCGCTCCGCGCCCCCTGCGCCCTCCGCCGGCCAGCCCTAGCAGCCCCGGCGAGCTCGCCCTCACGGCAGAGCTCCGCTCTCGCACGCAGCACCTCCTCCGCGCTCACTACGGCCGCCGCCGCTGCCCTCGCACTGGCGCTCACGCTCACTGGCTGAAGGAGAAGAGGGAGGAGACGGTGGTGACGGAAGTGAGGGGAGGCGTGGCCTTTTAAGGCCATGCGAGGAGAGAGGACGCGGCAGGGCGTCTGCAGCCGCAGGGAATAAACGAATATGCGGGTCTGCGCGCTTAGGCACGCAGACGACCCGCGCGTGTGGAGGATAACGGATTTCCAGACGTCTAGAAACGATCCCAGACGACTGGTCCGACGTCTGGGCCACCTCCCAGACGTCTTAAAAGACGTCTAGGGCACGCGTTCGTTACAGTGAACCAGCGGGCACCTCATGCTCACGCTGAGTAGGGTTGCCCTACCTTGAATATTAGGTGGGAGTGATTGATAGCAGACGGGACGTCCGCCAAAGCAAATTGGATCGCCTGACTTATTCAAGCGATCCTTGTGGAGCATCTCGATTAGAATCGTATAAACAGGTTCTCAACTCCTATCTGCTTGTTCATGTAGTGAAGACTTTATATGTACTGGTAATTGGGTCTCATTAGACCTTTTAAGGTTTATTGTAGTTAAGCCTATTGGGTTGTGCTTGATGATTGGATTTTTCTTCAGTCATCAATAAGTAATGAAAAAAATTATTAATTATGGTGTTATTACACTAACTCAATCTAACCCCTTTTCTCCATAATACACATGACTTTATCATTATCCTTAATAGATCGTTGCTATTTCTCGCATCATGACATAAAATGGGATGAGAGCTAGTGATCATTAGCCAAGGCATTGTCACACTGATAGAAGCTTAGCACCTCATTAGACTGTAAGTGACTTTTGGCGGATCGCGACCTCCTAACTAATTCATAATAAGAAGCTAAAGGTAATAATATCATGGTTTATTGAAGAACATGTATTGGTGCTAGTTTTGTACATTGATTATGCTTGGCCAAAAAAGAGAGTTGCACCTCCATTATTCTTCAGTAAACTATGCATAAGGTTATTAAAGGGTTGATTTGCTTTATTTGGTATAATGTTTGGTGGATTTGGAACAAAATTAAAAATGATGGTTTCAATCTTGACAATCTTTACCTCTTTCTTGAAAAACTTTGGAGGACTCTTCAAATGGCTAATTGGCTTAAGTCTTTATGTCCCTCTCTCCTCACTCTTAGTTGGGTTCATCCTACTGAAGGTCTCAAAATCAATGTTTCTTCTTCTAACATGGGGGGCCATTGTATTTCTGGTTGGATTGTTCAGAATTACCTAGGGAATTTTATTGTGGCTGCTGCTGCCAATCTTTTTAATGTTTCCTCTGAGATTGCTCTTATCCTTGCTATCATCCATGCTATCTCCTATTTTTTTGGTGATTCTTTTCAGGTGGAAGTGGACTCGATTTTACTTCACTATTGGTGGTCTGGAAAGCTTCAGGTTGCTTGGCAAGTGAAAAAGTACTATGCTTCTCTTCGTGCACTTTCTTCCAGGATTCACTCTATCTCCTATGTCCACCTACTTGTTCATGAAGTTGCTTCTAAGATTGTGGACCTAGGGTATGGAAATTAGCGATGTTTCTATCATATGGATCAGCTTCCTACCAAGATTGCAGGGATTACCAAGTTGGACTGCATCCAAATGCCTTACATTTTGCCTTATTAATCTCTTTGCCTTATTTTTCTTGATGTACTAGGTCACGAGTCGTGGTCCCCCTTTCTTGTATGGGGTAGGTTTTGGTCTAGTCTCCCTGCCCCCCTTTTCTGACTTCCAGGGAGTGGGGGATGAATAATATTGGCTCCCGTATTTTAAAAAAAAAAACTATGCATAAGTTTCATTATGGTTTATGTGGATTAAATTTCCCTCTTTACATCATTTCTATTAATTCTTTATCTAAAGAAAAAGGACCTAGGTTCTCTAAACATGACCATAAAACTTTCACCAAACTAGCATGACTAAATATTGAGTTAATTACTAGTCAAATGTTAGCATGAGTTGGGTTAGCCTACCAAATACTTTCCATATAACAACCCAAAATTTCAAAATGGCCCCAAAATCAGATTATGTGTGAAAAATTGGATTTGATGCCTATAATCTAATGTTAATTGAGGATAGGTGTAACTTTTGTCAAAAAGTCCTTAAACTTTTAATTTAATCCCTGGAAAAATTATAATCAAACCCACCTAAAATATCTAATTGCTTTAAGTCATACTACAAGAAAAAATGATGATGATATTGATGTGGAAAAAGAAAAGAAGGGAAAAAAAATGCAAAAGCCACTTTTCCCTTCCCTTTTTTTTCTTCTTCCTCCCTTTTACTAAGCCTTCAAGAAACCCAACCCCAGCAGTAGCCACCCTATCCTCTCTCGATCCTTCTCTCCTAATCATCTCCTTCTTGACCCTTCCATAACCCTCGACCTTGCGCCTGTAAAATGTGCTACCCCCCTTGTCAACCATCAACACCATGACCTTAACCTCTTCCTTCGCCACTCCTGCGATCACCCTCCTTTAGCCAACTCCACCTCGACACATGGCCACATCCTCCCTTCCTTCTTCTCCTTGAATAGGTGAGCCCAACCCTCCCTCTTCCCCTTCCCATCACTTTAGCTTTCTCCTTAGTCACCATCCACATCCAAAGGCTTACAGCCATACGTCGCCATTGGCACCATTACCCCCAATGGATGCCTCTCCTCGTCCTCCCCTCCACCTTCCTTTCCCTTTTACCCCTCTATTCCTTTCTCCTTCCATCTCTCATGTATCTTCCTTACATGAAAATCCAGACACCCTCAAACAACACACACATAATTATACGAGGGCTGGGAGCATATACTCAAGTGTAGGAAACCTTTCCTACATCTATGCTCATATCTTTCTTTATGTTTTATATTTTGAAATGAAACTTTGTGAGAGTAAGTTATTCACTAATAACAATATACATTTCAAATTTCATTCAAAAAGGATATTTGTAATTCCTTCATCAAGTAAATTAGATTTTGATAATGTTTAGTCCATTGAAAATCATTGAAAATTGATCATTTTAATTTTATGGAAGGGCTTGAAGTTTTAGCTTGCCTTGTAATTTGATACTTGACATGTTCATTTAAGATGATCTAAATCCCTAAAATTTTATTTTAAAATATTATTTGTACACAAAGATATTAGTGTTGATGTAGGAAGCCTTTTCCATACTAGAGTGTAGGCTCCTTTTTCCTAGTTATATATGCATATATCTTACTTATAAGTTATGTGTGTGTTTGTGTAAAAGGAGCATATATATAAATATAATATAAGTAGATGTATGGTCTACTAATATCATAATGTACAATAAGTATCATATATATGCAATCATGTGCAAGTAATAATTATTATACATTTCTAACTCATGCATGTTTATTTTTATTGAGTAAACTGTAGATCAATTACATATCTGTATATGAAGGCAATTGATTTTCACGACCATCCACGCTTAGGTCATCGCTCCTTCATGCTCTGCTCTCCTTCCCTTTCCCCTTGCTCTTCCCCTCTCTCCTCTCCTTCCCCTTTCTGCTAAGGTTTCACCTGCTTGCCTGGTGAGGACCTAGGTTCTCCCTCTTCGGAGGGGGGCCTTGATGGGAATACCATCATGAGCCATAACTAGTTTAATTTAGCCTTTACAAAGGAATAAATGCTCCTACATAACTGCCAGAGAGCCATAGTTCATTGTATAATCATTCTGAGAGAAAGACAAGGAAATAGGGTTAAAACTGTAATTTTACCTTCATATCTTGAATGCAGAACAACCATAGGTTTTCCTTAGGGGTTAATTAAAGTTCAAATGGTCTTAAATGTGTAACAAGTGGATTAGAACAGAAAGAAAAGGGTTTTCATATGTTTTGAGAATTAAATGACTTCTGAAACCCTAAAAACAGATCTACTTAAGTAACTAAGGTTCTAGTTAGGATAAAATTTACCTAAATCCTCTAAAATTCATAGAAAAATATTATCTAGGGTTTTTTACCTTTAATTTGACCATCAGAACCAGTCTTGACCCAAAATAGAGTCCTAAATAGACATTTGCCCTAATTTAGGTTTTTGCATAAATTACCCAGTCAAACTTGGTCCAAACCTAAATCTAACTTCACCATTAGATTCCTTATGTCATAATTAGGTTTGTACCAAAATTTGGGCCCAATCTGAGATCATCTTAACCAAGTTTGCATTTTGGTCCAGTCAAACTTTTTTTATCTCATGCAGATCCTTATCTTTTTGAATTTATTGCAAATGGCCCCCTAACTTTGTCATCATCTTCACAGAAAGGTTCCTACCGCCATGAATCCTATTCCTATAACTCCGGCGACCTTTGATTGAAGAGAACTCCTTCTCTGATCAATCAATCCCTTCCAAAATTGGAAGGGAGATTTCTTGAGGAGTCATCTTTCCATTAAATCCGTCCATAAGCCCTAAAACTTTCTCAATCTCTTATGTGAACACATGGGAGATTTGGGTATCTTGGAATCTCCTACTCGGGTGAACATTCCTATCTTGGAAGCTTGGCTTCCAAGCATAAATAGACCTCCTAAGCCCTATATAAGGACCCCCAGATTAAATTGAACTTCCTAAGCTCGATTTTGGTCGGAAACTCCCTATATTCTTCCTCCCTCTTTCGGTCGAAAGGTTCCTCGAGATCTGGTGACCTTTTCCATCCTCATTCCTTGTTCGTTCGCAATACCAACGATGGATTTGTCTTCCTCATCCTCCTCCGTGTCGCGCCATACCAGCGGGTGCTGCTATCTCCTTCATCGTTATTGTTCTTCCCCTATCGGAGTGACTTTCATCTCTGGCTCAGGGAATACTGCAACTGGCATTGCCTTTTGATGGGAACACCATCATGAGCCATAACTAGCTCATTTTGACCTAGAAAAGAGAACAAAAGCTCCTACATAACCAAGTGAAGGGCCTAACTCAAGGAATAACTGGTTTGAAAGAAAAGTAAGAAACAAAGGGTAAAACTGTAATTTTACCATTGCAGTACAACAACGGGATTTCTCAGGGTCTAAACATAGGTCAAATGGTCTTAACAAGGTAAAAAGTGGGTTGGTTCAATTAGAAAAGGGTTAATGTGAAATCTGGGAATTAAATGACTTCTTGTAACCATAAAACAAACCTACTTAATTTAACATGGTTTTGGTCAGGATAAAATTCAAATAAATCCTCTTAAATTCATGGAAAATATCCTCTAGGGTTTAGAACCTTCGATTTGGCCTTTAGAACCTATTTTGACCTAAATAGGGGTCCTAGTCAAATATTTGCCATAAATTAGGTTTTTGTGTAAATTGCCCTATCAAACATGGTCAAACCTAAAATTAAACTTTACCATTAGATTCCTTAGGTCCAAATTAGGTTTATACAAAAATTTGGACATAAGTGGAGTTCACCTTGACCAACTTTGCAAAATAGTCCAACCTAATTACATTTATGCCCCTAGATTTTCAAAACCCTTGCAGACACACCCTAACTTCCTTGTCATTCTTTACAATTAGGTCCCTTCTCCATTACAGCGGAGGAATCCTACTCCAGCGAGGATTCAAGGGGGATATCTCCTTGATTCCTCAGAGAATCTCTCTCAAATTTGAAAGGGAGATTCTCTGAGGAATTCCCATTCGTATGAACCCAATCATGAGCTCTGATTTCCACCCAATCTCTCATGCGAACGCATGAGAGATTTGGGTATCTCTCGACCTTCCAAGTCCTATGAGGTTGCCGTGCTTGGAAGCCTGCCTTCCAAGCACAAGGCCCTCTGCCTGCGCTTATAAAAGAGACCCCAGATCCTCCCGGTCATTTCAAGCTTGTTTTGGCCTGAGAATACCCCATCTTCCTCTCTTCCCCTCCAGCCAAAAATCCCAACAAGCTCCGGTGACTCCTTCCTCTTCTTCTTGTTGCTCTGCCACTGTACCAGTGGTAGAGTTGCCTCTGCCTCCTTCGTTCACGTCGCGCCACACCTGCGCCCGCGCCTATCGCCCTCCCGTCGTCGCTGCCTCTCTCTCTCTAGGTCTTCATCTCCAGTGATGACACATACGAGTCATCCACCTCCTTCGCTCCCCCTTTGTCCATTACCTCGTAGATAAGTCCCCTTCCTCTACTCTTTCTTTTTCCCTCATCTATTTCTAATTTCACGCCCCGACGCCCACATATCACGATCACCTTCTCCACCTCCGGCAGGCCACCGGTGAGGTGCATCCACGCACCCACCCACCTCGCCAACCACCTCGAAAGCATCTTCTCATCCTACTGATCATTTTCCCCTCTCCATTAACCGCCACAACCTCCACTCACTCCGCTCGAACACACCCAACTCCACGGCCACAGAACGACCTAGGCACACACGCCAAGGCCGTCCCGCACCATGCCAACACCTGGGCCACCTTCGCCGTGTCACGGCGAAGCCTTCTGATTAATTTGACAAGGTCGTGAGGCTGTATTCGTGTCGATAGGTACAGGTGCCTTGCCCGCCATTAAAGTGAGCTTGAAGGAGCTTACTAGCTTCACAGCAGGCTCCAGGTTTCAGGAATCAGGGTCCCAGACGTGCGGTTTCCCTTTGTGAAGGACTCACACCCAGCAATTGGAGGCCAAAGCACCTGTAGCCTCTGTGATTAAGTGAAGATCTGTTGTGGGCTCATGCGAGAAGCGGGTGGGAATTTAGTCACACCTTGGAAGTCTGTGAGTGGGAGGTGTAGCATAAATTGAAAAAGTGCCAGGGGCTTAGCGCCTCCTGACACGGGGTGAGGTCCCACTCGCCCATCACGCCTCGTCCGTGACCCACGCTCCACGGACCTGGTATTCGACTCGACTACCTGTGCACTCCTCGCCCACCACACACGTCGGTAGGACTGGTCCTGAGTGCGCTGACTCGACCCGTTTACCCAAGAAAGGCTCGAGGAGAGCGAGCCTAAGAGAGAAGATAGAGATGAGAGTTCGCGGGGAGGGTAGGGGTTAGGTATTGCTCTCCAGGGAAAAAGTTGGCATAGCCAAGGAAGAAGAGGAAGAAGGAGAAGCTAAGGAAAAGAAGCTGAAGGGAAGGCAAAGCTGAAAGAAGGAAGAAGAAGAGATGAAGACCAGAGCATAGAGAAGAAGATAAAGAAGGAGAAGGAAGCCTCAAAGCCAAAGAAAGAAGGAGAAATCTGAGAAGAAAGAGGAAGAAGAAGAAAAGGCCAGAGACGAATCAGAAACATCAGAGAAGAAAGAGGAAGAGTCAGAGAAAGCTCAAGACAGAAAAACAAGAAGAGAGATTGAAAAAGCACTATCTGATTTTTACATCCATCTTTATATTTTTGAGCTTCTATATACATTGAGATCATTTTTTTTGCTTCATAATTTTGATTGATCATTACATTTTATAAAGTTGAAAGTTGGATTCTTGGTTTTTAAATCCCAAATTGCTCCATGTGTTCGACCTCAGATTTATATTTTTCAAGTAATAAACTTTTATTTGTTTCCAAAGCGATTTTGGCTATACTATAACGCATTCATTTTAAACCTGATTTCGCCTTGTAAACATTTTGGTGCCATTTCTGGAGAGTAACGGGCAATTTAGAAACCTTGATCACAACTTCTGATTCAATACTAACTTGATCTATTTCTTCTGTTGTGATTGTTTCAGGGGAAGAAAAGAAGACAGCTGCACAACAACCACACTAGGGGCAGGTAATTTCACATTAGCCCTCTCTCTTAATCCCCTCAATTCTGAAAAGGAAAAACAAAGAAAAAAATCAATTTAGGGCAACCTGCTTTCCATATCTAGTTACTCCACCAAAGTTGCCTGATTTTAATTTCAACACAATTTGAATTGTGCATCCATTTAAGGTAACTATGGCTAACACCTTCTTGATTGAGTCCTAGATATCATCTTTGTGGCAACTAAATTGGACCAATTAGAGCCAACTTAAGGATTCCAATCTAGGGTTTTTTAGAGACACATCTTCTCTAAGCAAGAAGCAAATTTTTTCAAAAAGAGGTGTTGTCAGGACTTGAACAGGTTGTGTTAATATGGTGAAATTATCGTTGAAGTGAGTATAGTGGTTAACCTAAATCGAGCCTAACCATCTTTTTACAAAATTTTTAACCTGGCCTACTTAATTTTATCTTGGTCACTTTTAATCCCAGGGTCGATCTCAGGGAGGAGGGGATTAAGGGTGAAGAAGTTTTTACGCCTTACCTAAAATGTATCTCTTCCGTGCGTTTATTATGTTTTTGGTTTTTTTTCTATTTAAGATTTTTTTGCTGATAATTTTTTCCTTGAGGTAAGCCCTCAAAATCAGGTCCTTGGCTTCTAGCCAAACTATTCTTGGCTTTGAGCCAACTTAGGGTTTCCAAAAAAAATTGGTCATGCTATTCACAAGACCGAGTACCTGTAAGATAAGGATTATCTTTTCTCTTTTACTCTTTTTTTTTATCTTTTTAATAGCAGGAAACAAAAGAGAAATAAGAAAAAAATAAGATAGGTTTGTAGAGAAATAAATAAATATATATATATATATATATAGGGGTGGGGGTGGAGGTGGAAATGGCATGTAGCATAGTGTCGAGTTGGTCCACGTCTAGGAAGACGCAACCAACAAGAAGATGTGCCGCGTAGAGTGTAGGATGGATGTGTGGGAGTGTGTGCGAAGGCGCTTTCTTTACGCGGCTATTGGGGAATATCAGCAACTTGTGCAGATATTCCCATGATATAATGCATGGTGGGGTGATGTGTATGAAAAAATACATATATATACATATATATATGTATGTATATATACAGATAAGGTTATAACTATATAGGTATATATGTAGTTATGTGTATATATATAGATATGTAAATATATATATATATATATATATATATATATATATATTGGTATATATATATATTTGTTACTAGATATATATGTATTTATATCTATAGATATATATGTATATATGTATATATGTATAAATATATATATATATATATATATATATATATATATATAAATATAAATATATATATGTATATATATATAAGTATGTATAGGTGTGTACAAGTGAGTGTGAGTGTACAAGTGTGTGTGTATGAGTGTGGTGTGTGTATGAGTGAGGAGTGCACGCTGGAGGAAGAGGGCACGCGAGTTAAGCTGTCTGGGGGTTGCAGGTGTCGTTTGGATGCGCGGGCATGCGCAGGCACACAAGGCTGCGGGCGAGCACACGTGCTGCCTTCGTGCGCTGGTGGGAGCGGAAGTGTGAGAGAGAGCGCAACGTAGCGCACTGCGCTGAAGGCTGGAACGGGAGAGGGCGCAGACGGGTGCGGGCGTATGCGGACGCGAGCGTAGGCGTGCGCAACTGGCTGAAGGCGGTAACGGCAAGGAGAGAGAGCGCGCGGTGACCGGATAAGTGAGAAACTCCTCGGTCATCGCACTGTAGCCATAGTGTTGCACTGAGAGGCATGAACAGTAGCTACAGTGCCACGCGGGATGGACAACTGGTTGCGGCCAGTTCTGCATGCGCGGGCGCGCTGGAAGCCGGCTGCGCGCGGAAGGAGCCTGCGGCCGGTCTGCAGGGGCGTGCGCAGCGGCTGCTGCTGCTGGTGGTGGCCGCTATTGCTATTGGAGCTTCTGACCTTGAAGCTCTGGCAATGGCGGCAAGGGCTTTAGCGATGGAAACAGAGAATGAAACCACCACGCCCACCTGCTCTCAGAGGTGCTGGGCGGTGGTGGAACTCACAGTGGTGGTCGTGGGACCACTGTGAGCTTGCTCCTACCCGCAGTGTGCCTCTTCAGTGGAAGAGCTATTGTGTATGGAGGGGAGAGGGGAGGAAGATGGCATGGAGGAAGGGTGTCTTTGGTGGTGTGTTCCAGGCTGTCCCCCTTTGCGTAAGGGAGAGGGCAGGGCTTTTTAAAGAAGGAGCAACGCCCCCCCGCCATGCTGCTGGCAGAGCAAGTCCTGCCATGCTACAGGCAGAGGAATGGAGTGAAGATGTGCATGCCCATGCCCTGAGCCACGCGAAGGAGAAGAAATTCAAAGTCAAAATAAAAAAAATGAGGATGGTGAAATTGTAATGCAACCCTTGATGAATACATTAATTACATGGCCAATTATTCGCATGATCCTCCCTTCTCAAATAAATGCATGCAAGTGTCTTTTTTACAAATACAACTATGGCTACCTAATATGTAATGGCAGTGTTAGGAAATAACACAAGATGGCATATTTATTGGTGTATTTTTGCTGTGCAATCATACCCCTATGCCTATGTTTTGCTAGTCCCTAGCAAAACATTTTGTATTGTATTTAGAAATGATCTTAAGCTGAAGATTTTCTTCTGAGGTGACATGGGTGTGTTTATTTGTTGGATATTGTGAGAACCAATTGCAGAGAAGACCACTAGTACTTTAAGTCTTACGTGACATAGACCATCTCTCGACTAACCTAGACTCTTGATATTTAAACCTTAAGTACGATTTCTAGGACTCAGAAGGTTTTTGCCGTACTCGAGAGCTCAAGAGATTATGGCTTGTGCATAGTGAAGGATCAAGCCTGACCAGATGAACATTAAGACTCAAGCCCAGGGTTTCACGAATCTTTAAGTGCAGGTTGGTCCCAGTTTCAGCTCATGTTTTCGGATTGACCCTTAAAAAGTTGACAGAAAACTCAACCCTCATTTTTTTCTTTTGTGGCTCAAAGAATATATGATAGAAACATGGTATTTGTAACTTGCCCTGAAAAACTCTTTAGGGAGAAGACTTTACAGATATTTGCGAGATATACTGACTTATTTGCACAGATTTCTTTTTTGAAACACGTGTCAGTATATCTGTTGATGCGACTAACTCGATCATATTTTAACAGTTAATTACGTTGTAGTATAGGTGATCAAGTGTCGTCAACAAATAAAAGTTTTATTACTCGAAAATCGGAGTATCCGAGGTCGAACACAGGGAGCAATTGGAATTTATTACTAACCTCTAGAATGTAATTGAACACTTTAATTACTCAAAAGTTAATTCAAATATAAATGCATGAGTTTGAAAAGTAATTGAGGCAAAAAGGATTAGACGTCTTAAAAGTAGTCCCTTCTCTTATTCTTTTTCTTCTTCTTTGTGCTTGTTCTTTCTCTTCTGCAGTGCTTCTTTTCTTCTGTCTTCTTTCTTTCTTCTCCTGCAGTATCTCTCTCTACGGGTCTTCTTCTTCTTCCTTGGCTCTGCTTCCTTTCTTGGTTCTGTTTGCCTTCAGTTCCTCTTCTTCTTCTTCTCCTTTCCCTTCGCCTCTTCCTTTTCTTCTCTCTTTTTCTTCTGCGAAGGCTTCCTTACTTCTTCTTCATTTCCCTTGCTAGTAGCGGCCAAGTGTTGGCTTCACTCCTTTCTTCATTTTTGCCTCTGTTTGCCTTCTACTTCCTTCTCTTCTTCCCTTGCTAGCAGCAGCTAAGTGTTTGCTTCACTCCTTCCTTCTTCCTTCCCTGCACAACCACAGCAAAGCACAAAACCTAACCTTCTACCCACACCCGCTCGTCTCTCTCTCTGTAAACCACTCCCACGATGCTCTCCCAGAGCCGGATAAACGGGTCAGATCTCGCGCCCGGGACCAGGCGCACCGGCGTGAGGGTGATGCGCGAGGTGTGCTCAGGACATGGTCGGGTCGGATCGTGCCAGATCCGTGAGGTGAAACCACGGACGAGGCGCAGTGAGAAAGGTGAGGGACATCACCCCAAGTGCGTTCGGAGGCACTGAACCAATATCACAAAAATAATATAAACCATGGTAGTTCTTTGTAAGTTACCGATGTGGGACTAAAACTCCCGGCCTTCTCTCGCGTGCACCGGCAGAAGTCTATCATTCAATTTCCACAGCTGCGGACTTCGTTGCGTTGCTCGCTGGACCCCTTGGCTTCGCAAGGCGTGCCCAAGTTAGCTGCTCCTGGAATCTTGCAATCCTGAAGCCTGGAGCAAGTATGGAGTGTTGGTGCTAGAGCACCACGATCATTTGTTTTGATGATAACAAAACACGTGTTATTTAACATTTGCAATTTGAGTCCTAGATTTCAGGTCAATTGCAAATGAAGACGTGTTTAGACGGAACTCGAGCTCGCATCCAGGACGGATTGGAGGAGCTTGACGGAAAATAGAGGAGGTTCGCGTGGAGCGAAAGATTGGAGATGGAAGACAAGAAGAATAGGATAGATTCTTTTTTATCCTTTCATGTATCTCTTGTATTTATTTTCTTGCTCTTTATTTTCCTTAGACATTATGTTAAAGAGCCTCAAAGAACCCTAACAGTAGTCCTAGGAACACCTGCACAACCCTAGGATACGTAGGTTTTCTGTAGAACACTTAGAAAACCAATATAGGGCTAAAACTGACTTTCCAGACGTCTAATTCACGAATCAGACGTCTGATAAAGGATTTTAAGATGTCTGACTGTTGTTTCAGACGTCTGATAACTGTTAGGCTGGACATAGTTAGTTCTGTCTGATGAATTCAGACGTCCAGACCTTATACCAGACGTCTTAGGAGACGTCTGATGACTTTGCCAGACGTCCAGTTAGTGGACCGTTGGCTGGCTTAGAAGACACTCAAGAATATGACCGTTAGAGCCTTATCAGACGTCCATAGGACTTCACAGACGTCTGATAAATGACCGTTTTGCCTCGGCTAACCCAAAATCTCTTCTCAGAGATTTTCTAGCCGTTGCAACGTTTGGAAATCAATTCCCACGGTAAAAGTAGGTTTCCAGACGTCCAGACTTAGTGCCAGACGTCCTCTATGTCGTCTGATGGACTTGTACAAAAACCCTGTTTAGATCTGATTCAAGTCAGGGAGAAACCCGCATAGAATCAGACGTCTGACCTTGGAATCAGACGTCTTAAAGTGGCCTTCCAGACGTCTGATGCCAGAGTTAGACGTCTGATAACCCTGTCAAATGCAATCATTGTCCTGATTTCGGCCTGATTCTCTTGGGCTTTGCACCCAACGGCTATGGAAGCTTTTCCAAGCCTTCCAAAGCCTTCCTAAGGCCTCTATAAATAGAGGGGAACCTTTGTAACACAAAATACAACAAGAGAAACACAAGAAACACTTTGCAATACACTAAGATCAAGTATTTCCACTCTCTTGTGTCCAAGAAGCACTTGCTTTCTAAGCTCAAGCTCCATCATCTTGAGAGCATCATTCCCGTTGCGCACCCGCTCTCCCGGCATAGATAACGAGAGCGACGTAGCGCCATCGCGTGGCACACGCACCGCGTCATCGTCGACGCACTCCTTGCAAAGGGGAGTTTCCTATTTCCTATAGAAGCTAGGTTTAATTATTTTGTTGGCTCTATAGGACTATTATTTCTTTTATCTTTGTCTTTTGGTTGGGTATTCGCTTTGCGAATTCCCGTCTCCTTCGTGGGACAAAATCCTTCTCGTGGAGAGAAGGGGTTGAGGAACGCTACCCTCGTACTTGTAGCGTGGTTGTATTGAGGTTGAATCACCCTCGTTCAAAGTGATTCGGTTAGTGGATTTGATCAACTAGGTTGATCGGAAAATCCTAACTCGAGAGGGTTAGGTGGTGGTTTTCACCCGGTTTGGGTTTCCACCTAAAAATACCTGTGTACATTGTGCGATTGATTTTTGTGAGATTGCTTTATTATTTTACTTCCGCAATTTTATTACGTCACCCCTCCTGGTAGGGAACTTTCAATTGGTATCAGAGCAGGTCTTGCTGTTTCGGCGTAACAACCCGGCAAGAGATCAAATGGAGGGAAGCACATCAGCAATCAGGATCTCCGAGGGGCAGTCCACAACCCGTCCGCCGTTCTTCGACGGGAGCAACTACCCCTATTGGAAGTTGCGGATGAAGACGTGGCTTCAAGCCACCGACTTCACGGTCTGGACTAGATGCGAGACGCCATTCGACATCCCAGAGAAACCCGCCAGAGGATACTCGCAGCAGCAGATCCGGGAGCTCTCTCTCAACGCGAAAACAATGAACGCGTTGTATTGCACGCTCAGCCCGGAGGAGTTCAACAGAATCTCGCAATGCGCCACCGCATACGAGATCTGGCACACACTCGAGGTAACTCATGAAGGTACCTCTAAGGTAAAAACTTCTAAGCTCAATTTACTTTCACAAGAATTTGAGGCTTTTTCTATGAAAACTAACGAAACTTTAAGTGAGATGAACACTAGGTTCACTCTCATAGTAAATAACTTGAAAGCTTTAGGGAAGACTTTCATCAAGGGGGAGCTTCAAGGAAAGCTTCTTCGTTCCCTTGGACCGGAATGGGAACAGAAAGTCACCGCCATCGAAGAGGCGAACGAAATGGAGGAGCTCAACATGGAAGATCTCCTAGGCAATCTGATGGCCTACGAGACTAAGTTGAAGCAGAAGAAGAAGGATACACCGGAGCCTAAACTAAAGAAGACTCTCGCCTTCAAAGCCGCGTCAGATAGCGAAGTAAGTTCCGACGACGAAGACTTTAGAATTTTACTTAAAAATTTTTCCAAGTTTTGTAGGGAATTAAATAAAGAGAAAAAGGAGAAGGAAAGCCCGAGACGTTGCTACCATTGCAACGAGAAAGGGCACCTACGACCAGAGTGCCCTCTTCTCAAAAAGGAGAAGAAAAAGGAAAAGGAAAAATCTAAGAAGAAGGCGTTCCAAGCCACTTGGGACGATTCCAGCTCGGAGGAAGAAGAAGAAGAAGAAACCGCTTGCTTTGGTTTCATGGCCAGAGGAAGCAACTGCGACAGTGAAAGCGGAAGCGACTCCGACGACGAGGTAAATCTCGATCTTCAAGAAGCTTTTAATGAACTTTTTGAGATTAGTAAATCACTTAGGATAGAAAATAAAAGCATTAAAAAGAACCTTAGTTTTCTTAAAAATGAAAATGATAGGTTAGAAAAACAACTTAAGGACATAGAAGCTAGTCCTAAGGATAATAACCTATTATTAGATAATCATAACCTCAACAATGAAAATACTAAATTGATTGAGGAAAATAATAGTCTAAAATTAGAAATTTCAGATTTAAAGACTAAAATGAACATTATAGAAAAAGAAATTGCATGTCTTAGGGAAAATTCTAACAAATTAATCAACAAAGTAGACAAGTTTTATAGTCCTAAGGTTGAGAAAGGATCTCCATCAAGGAGACCTTCTAACAAATCCGGATCCAAGCTCACTTGGATACCGAAGAAAAATTTGGAATCCTGTTTTGTAGGGTTCAGGGATGACTACAACATAAAGGACTGGACCTACAAGCTCAAGGCTGGTCAACTTAAGTTGGGAGAACCAATGAGTAGACCAAGGAGGAGAAGAAGAAGACCGACGAGACGGCGAACAAACGACGGACCCGCCGCACGTCGACCACCAGATTGGAGACCGGCGCCGATGCCCGGGCCTCCAAGCTACGGATGGGAGCCCCATCCGATGTGGCATCCACCACCACCATTCGGGCCATTTTATTGGCCATGGTAGGTGAGGTAAAATTCTTAACCCTATCCTTTTTATAAGCATTTAGATAGGGGGAGTTAAAAATGATGAGCTTATTGTCAATTTTTAAGGGGGAGATACAAGTTAGCTAAATTTCCTTTAGTAAGGGGGAGAAAAATAATAGCTATCTTGTTGTTATAAAAAGGGGGAGGACATTACCTTTGTTAAAAATAAATAGAAGAGCATGTTTTAAGGGGGAGTAATAGGAAATATAAAATCAATCAAACCTTTTTGATAATGTCAAAAAGGGGGAGGATTTTTATGCATTATTATTTACGGTTTTGTCATCATCAAAAAGGGGGAGATTGTTGGTGCTAGAGCACCACGATCATTTGTTTTGATGATAACAAAACACGTGTTATTTAACATTTGCAATTTGAGTCCTAGATTTCAGGTCAATTGCAAATGAAGACGTGTTTAGACGGAACTCGAGCTCGCATCCAGGACGGATTGGAGGAGCTTGACGGAAAATAGAGGAGGTTCGCGTGGAGCGAAAGATTGGAGATGGAAGACAAGAAGAATAGGATAGATTCTTTTTTATCCTTTCATGTATCTCTTGTATTTATTTTCTTGCTCTTTATTTTCCTTAGACATTATGTTAAAGAGCCTCAAAGAACCCTAACAGTAGTCCTAGGAACACCTGCACAACCCTAGGATACGTAGGTTTTCTGTAGAACACTTAGAAAACCAATATAGGGCTAAAACTGACTTTCCAGACGTCTAATTCACGAATCAGACGTCTGATAAAGGATTTTAAGATGTCTGACTGTTGTTTCAGACGTCTGATAACTGTTAGGCTGGACATAGTTAGTTCTGTCTGATGAATTCAGACGTCCAGACCTTATACCAGACGTCTTAGGAGACGTCTGATGACTTTGCCAGACGTCCAGTTAGTGGACCGTTGGCTGGCTTAGAAGACACTCAAGAATATGACCGTTAGAGCCTTATCAGACGTCCATAGGACTTCACAGACGTCTGATAAATGACCGTTTTGCCTCAGCTAACCCAAAATCTCTTCTCAGAGATTTTCTAGCCGTTGCAACGTTTGGAAATCAATTCCCACGGTAAAAGTAGGTTTCCAGACGTCCAGACTTAGTGCCAGACGTCCTCTATGTCGTCTGATGGACTTGTACAAAAACCCTGTTTAGATCTGATTCAAGTCAGGGAGAAACCCGCATAGAATCAGACGTCTGACCTTGGAATCAGACGTCTTAAAGTGGCCTTCCAGACGTCTGATGCCAGAGTTAGACGTCTGATAACCCTGTCAAATGCAATCATTGTCCTGATTTCGGCCTGATTCTCTTGGGCTTTGCACCCAACGGCTATGGAAGCTTTTCCAAGCCTTCCAAAGCCTTCCTAAGGCCTCTATAAATAGAGGGGAACCTTTGTAACACAAAATACAACAAGAGAAACACAAGAAACACTTTGCAATACACTAAGATCAAGTATTTCCACTCTCTTGTGTCCAAGAAGCACTTGCTCTCTAAGCTCAAGCTCCATCATCTTGAGAGCATCATTCCCGTTGCGCACCCGCTCTCCCGGCATAGATAACGAGAGCGACGTAGCGCCATCGCGTGGCACACGCACCGCGTCATCGTCGACGCACTCCTTGCAAAGGGGAGTTTCCTATTTCCTATAGAAGCTAGGTTTAATTATTTTGTTGGCTCTATAGGACTATTGTTTCTTTTATCTTTGTCTTTTGGTTGGGTATTCGCTTTGCGAATTCCCGTCTCCTTCGTGGGACAAAATCCTTCTCGTGGAGAGAAGGGGTTGAGGAACGCTACCCTCGTACTTGTAGCGTGGTTGTATTGAGGTTGAATCACCCTCGTTCAAAGTGATTCGGTTAGTGGATTTGATCAACTAGGTTGATCGGAAAATCCTAACTCGAGAGGGTTAGGTGGTGGTTTTCACCCGGTTTGGGTTTCCACCTAAAAATACCTGTGTACATTGTGCGATTGATTTTTGTGAGATTGCTTTATTATTTTACTTCCGCAATTTTATTACGTCACCCCTCCTGGTAGGGAACTTTCATGGAGCTTCTCCAAGTTGCCGTTAATGGCGGCAGGGGCGTGGAATCTGTCAGACACGAAAAGAGCCTCGCGGCCTAATCAAATCACTGAGGGACCTTTGCCGTGTCACGGCGAAGGTGAAACGCTAGGTGGCAGGCCGCGGGGTGACCTAGGCATGCGTGCCTAGGTCGTCCTATGGCCGGATGGATGGGTGAGTTCAGGGGACTGTTGGGTAGGCTTATAGGGATTGTGGATGGGCGGAGATTACTCAGTGAGGTGAGGCAGAGGTTATGTGATGGTCGGCAAGGCGTGTGGGGTTGCAGAGCGATGGGAGCGCCTCGCTGGAGGGTGGCTGAAGATGAGGAAGGTGATGGTGAATAGCGGCGGTCGAGGGTTTTTGATGAAATAAAATGCGGGGAATGAAAGAGGGGATAGAGGAGAATGGCTTTAACCTAACTAAAGGGACAAAGGGGACGAGGAGGTGGACGACAGTATCTGCTGTTGCCGGAGAAGAAAGTGCCCAGTGGAGGAAGACGGCGGCGACGACGGGGCTAGGGCAGCGCGCGCAGATGTTGCGCGACGCGGAGGAGGATGAGGAAGACGACTCTGCCACTGGTTTTGTGGCAGAGCGAAGAGGAAGGGGGGCTCACCGGAGCTCACTGGACACCTTGGCTGGAGAAGGAGATGAATTTGAGGTGGAATCCCGACCAAGTCAAGCTGAGGAGGTTTGGCCGGAGTTAGGGTTTAATTTATAGGTGCTTGGCCGTGCTTCTGGTGCGTGGAGGGCAAGCTTCTAGCCACCGATGTCTTGTCGGAGAGGGAAGGTGGTTAGATACCCAAATCTCTCATGCGTTCGCACGAGAGATTGGGTGCAAATCTAGGATCATGATCGGGCTCAGATGGAAGGGGATTCCTCAGAGAATCTCCCTTCCAATTATGGGAGGAGATCTCTGAGGGATCTGAGCGTATCCCCCCTGTCAACCTCGCCGGGGAAGGATTCTGCCCCAATAATGGTGGAAGGACTTGATTGTAAGATTGGCGAGGAAGCTAGGGGGTTCTATGTGATGGTTTTCAAAAGATAGGGACCAAATGTGATTGGGTGTACTAAATTGCAAAGTAGGTCAAGATGACCTCCCCTTAGGTCCAAATTTTGGTCAAAACCTAATTTTGACCTAAGGAATCCAATGGTGAATTTGGATTTTAGGTTTGACCACGTTTGACTAGATATTTTGCGTAAAAACCCAAATTAGGTCAATTGATGAGCTAGGACCCTAATCTAGGTCAAAATAGGTTCCAAAGGCCAAATTGAACGTTATAAGCCCTAGAGGATATTTTTTCATGAGTTTTAGAGGGTTTAATTGATTTTTATCCTGACCGAAACCTTGTTGAATTAAGCGGGTCTGTTTTAGGGTTACCAAATGTCATTTAATTCCTGGATTGCACATGAGCCCATTTCTGATTGATTCAACCCACTTCTTATCTCATTTAGACCATTTAACCTATGCTTTGTCTATGAGAAACCCTATTTATGTACTGCAATGGTAAAATTATAGTTTTAACCTTTATTTCATGTTTTCTTCTCAGAACACTTATTCCTCCAATTAAGCCCTCTTCTAAGTCATGTAGGAGCTTTTATTCTCTTTATTAAGTCAAAATGAGCTAGTTATGGCTCATGATGAGGCTCTCATCAATATCTCTTACAACTTTATTTGGAGGAGCACACTTTTCTTTTGGTGGGAGAGTTCCTTTTTGGTGGAAGGAGTTTCTCCTAGATACAAGACTAAAGCCTGGGATAAAAAGTCTACCTGCGCGCACAGGTGAGGACTCCACCTTCCGTAATGAACACTAGGGTTGGATCTTATGTTCACCTGGTCTTTCTTGATATGTGTAGTGTGAATCAAGATTACTTAGGCTCTCGAGTAGAAGCAAACCAACGGATCATGTACTGATGTCTCAGGTACAAGAATACGTCCTTGGTTAGGAGAGATTCCGATCTATCTTGTCAATGCTCAAGTGAATTAAGTCGAGCCTGAGAGAATCAAGCTTCTGTGGCCTGGAAAGTCTTCAAAAGAGTGGTTGAATATCCATAAACACTTATTGTATTTTTGTTTCAGCATTCAAATCATTACTAAACACCCTTTTTTTTTTATGCTATATACATATTTATAGATGGATGGAAGCTGCATGATACCATATAAACCCCAGATCCTATGGATGCCTATCCACCCCCCCATGCCAAATGATGCTATGTCCTCATATGCATGCAGGGTAGAGTAGAGGAAGGTCCAAAGATCAGGGAGCGAGAGCTAAGGTGCAGGGTATATAGCAGGGTGGTAGGGTGGGTGGATGGTGGGTGGTGAAGTGAAAAGGTGCAAAGTAAAGTGTACGTGACAGTGGAGGAGTGCTACTAGGGTGCCTCCCAACGAGCGCTGAATTTAACGTCCCTAGCTGGACTAAGAATGAGGCATGAAATCAGTTACCCTCTAGCAGGGCAACAGTTTCTCCAACGGGGGCAGGTTCATGAGTAAGATAAGGTTTCAAATGCTGCCCATTGATCGTAAATTTATGCCCAGATTTGGGATCTTCAATTTCAACAGCCCCGTTGGGAAATGGTCTTGAGACCAAGAAGGGACCGGTCCATTTGGACTTCAATTTCCCAGGAAAGAATTTGAGATGGGCATTGTAAAGCCAAACTTGTTGAGATGGCTCAAATTCCTTCCGTCGAATTCAGCTGTCGTGAAAAGCCCTAGATGCGTTGCTTGAAAGTTAAGGTAGAATCATAGGCTTCACGACGGAGCTCTTCCAGCTCTTGGAGTTGGAGTTTCCTTTCTTGACCACACAGGTCTGGGTCGAGGTTACATTGGCGAACCGCCCAATAAGCACGGTGCTCCAGTTCCACGAGCAAATGACAAGGCTTCCCGTAAACGATTCTATAAGGAGACATACCTAAGGGAGCCTTGAATGTGGTCCGATATGCCCAAAGTGCGTCAATCAGCTTGTCGGACCAATCCATATGGTCATGTCGAATCATTTTCTGGAGAATTTGCTTGATTTGCCGGTTCGACACCTCAGCCTGGTCGTTCGTCTGAGGATGATACGGAGATGCGATACAATGGTGGACTCCATATTTCCTCAGAAGTGCCCGAAAAGAAGCATGGGTAAAATGGCTTCCTCCATCCGAGATAATGGCTCGAGGGATCCCAAAGAGTGCAAAAATGTGGTCTTTGACGAATCAAGTGGATATGACATGGTCATCTTGGTGCATGGGAATAGCCTCGATCCATTTCGAAACATAATCAACAGCAATGAGGATGTATTCGAAGCCGTTGGAAGGAGGAAAGGGACCCATGAAATTGATTCCCCAAATGTTAAAAATTTCAGCAGCTAGGATGGGTTGCAAGGGCATCATGTCACGACGTGACATTGACCCTAACGACTGGCACCTAGTGCAATGTTTGGCATAATTGTGTGCATCCTGGTGAAGGGAGGGCCAAAAGAAACCGCACTGCAACACCTTGGCTGCAGTTTTCCTCCCAAAGAAATGGCCTCCACAGGCCTGATCATGGCAGAAGGATAGCACACTGGGGAATTCACTGTCAGGAATACAGCGACGGATGATCTAATCAACACCTATTCAAAAAAGAAGTGGATTATCCCAGAAGTAATACTTTGCTTCTGCAATGAGACGCTCGCGCTGGTTTTTAGGCCAGCCACGTGGAAGGGAACCAGAAGCAAGGTAATTGGCAATGTTGGCATACCAAGGTCCACTTGCCACATTAATTGCCAATAGGTGCTCATCGGGAAAAACCTCGTTAATCGGCAGGGTAAGTCCAATGTGGTCAGGTTCCAGTCTCGAGAGATGATCAACCACAACATTCTGGGCTCCAGCCTTATCGCAGATCTCAATGTCAAATTCTTGGAGCAGAAGGATCCAACGAATCAGTCTAGGCTTGGCATCCTTCTTGTGCATGAGATGGCGAATGGCCGCGTGGTCAGTGAATACAAAAACATGCGAGCCCAGAAGGTAAGAGCAGAATTTCTCCAGCCCAAAGACGACCGCCAGTAGTTCTTTCTCAGTGGTTGTATAATTACGCTGGGCCTCATCCAACGTCTTACTGGCGTAGTACACCACGAAGGGGTGTCTATCGTGTCTTTGTCCCAGGATGGTTCCGACTGCAAGGTCGAAAGCGTCACACATGAGTTCAAAGTCGAGGGACCAATCAGGTGGCTGGGGAACAGAGGCCTTGGTGACAGCCTCACGCAGCTGCGTGAATGCTCGTATGCAGTCGGGGCCCATATCAAAGGGTACGTCGGTCGATAGGAGATGAGCTAAAGGTCTGGAAATCTTAGAGAAGTCTTTGATGAATCTCCTATAGAAACCGACGTGTCCCAGGAAGGAGCGGATTTATTTGACAGAGCCAGGCACAAGTAAATTAGTAATTACATCAAGCTTAGCTTTGTCAACCTCGATACCCCTATTGGAGATGATATGCCCGAGAAAAATTCCTTCGTGTACCATAAAATGACTTTTTTCCCAGGAAAGCACGAGGTTCACATCAATACATCTACTAAGGATACGGGTCAGGTTGGCAAGACAGTCATCAAAGGAGGGTCCAAAGATCGAAAAGTCATCCATGAAAACCTCGAGAAAGTCACCCACCATGTCATGGAATATCGCCAGCATACATCTCTGGAAAGTTGCTGGCGCGTTACAAAGTCCTAATGACATCCTTCTAAATGCAAAGGTGCCAAAGGGGCAGGTAAGGGTGGTTTTCTCTTGGTCCCGGGGGTCAATTGCCACCTGGTTTTATCCTGAAAATCCATCCAGGAAACAGAAAAATTTATTTCCCGTTAACCACTCCAGGATTTGGTCAATGAAAGGTAGCGGAAACTGATCTTTCTTAGTTGCAGCATTCAGTTTCCTATAATCTACACACACTCTCCAAGATGTAGGAGTGCGTGTAGGGATGGATTCTCCCCTGTCATTGACACGGATGGTGAGTCCCGCCTTTTTGGGCACGACGTGAATCAGACTCACTCAGGGGCTATCGCTGATCGGGTAGATTATACCCGCAACCAGCCACTTAATAATTTCCTTTTTAACGACCTCCCGCATGATAGGGTTGAGACGTCGCTGCATCTCGCGGGAAGGTCGAGCCTCCTCCTCCTTATATATACGGTGAGTGTAGTAGGAGGGGCTAATGCTAGTTAAGTCTGATAAGGACCATCCAATAGCTGCCTTGTGTTCCATAAGGACCTTTGTTAGTTTGCACTCTTGCTCCCTGGTCAATTTTGAACTAATGATTATGAGGAGCGTTTCATTTGGTCCCAAGAAAACATACTTAAGCATATCAGGCAACTCTTTCAGCTCGGGAGTGGATGGTGAAGGATCTGGCATTTCGTGGGACGAGAGTGTCCCAAGCAGATTAGAAGAAAACAAGTTAGGAGGAAGAAGTTGGCCCTCAGTTTGGCCAAGAAGAGGGGCATCTTGGATAGATGGATCCAAAAAGGGATAGCCCCAGTGAGCAGTATGTGGGCTCAAGGTCCCAGTGTGGAGTTGCAGTTCCACCTGATTTGTCGGGAAAGAAAGGGAAATCCAGTCTTCAAGAGTGTGGATCGGCGGTGAGTAGTCCGAATATGACTCAGACCACGAGGTATGGGAAGCGGAGAAAACCTCATCAGAAGTCTGGTCAGGAGAAGGTACGGGAAAAGGGAGGGATGGGGGAACGTCACAATATGTGTCAGTCAGGCAGTCGTCCGTGTTTAAAGGCAATCCACAACAGTCAGAATAGGTCCCAATTAGTCCAATACACGCGCCGACGGCCATGTCCTCGTTAGGCATGTCATCCTCGATGCAATCGCAATCAAAGTTCTTGGCTGCCTTGAAGATGTTAAGCTTGAGCTTCTCAGATCCAACGGCAATCTCAATACAGCTCGACTCGTAATCGATATGGGCGTAGGCTGTGGCTAAGAAAGGTTGACCAAGGATGATCGGACAATCAGAAAGTGAGCTAGGAACTTCCATATCAAAAACAAGAAAGTCAACAGGAAAACAGAGATTGTTGACCCTAACCACCACGTCTTCCACCACACCCTTTGGTATTTTGACAGAACGATCTGCCAACTATAACGTGACAGGGGTGGGTTTCAAATTTCCCAAGGCAAATTTCTCGAGCATGATGGTTGGTATATGATTGATGGAAGATCCTAGATCAAGCAGGGCACGGTTAAAATTGCTGCCTTGGATGCTACAAGAAATAAGCGGTGTGCCTGGATCTTTCTGCTTCAGTGGTAGATTTGATAGTATAACACAACTCGCATGAGGCTAGAGAACCACTGGATTCTTTGTTTTCTTTGACTGTCGCCTAGGTGTAGTGTAGTCTTTGAAAAATCGTGTGATAGTAGGTATGCGGTCGATAGCCTCTAATAGGGATACCTTGATTTCAACATCCCTGAATAAATTACGCAGGTTATCAAAGGCTTGCGTATCCTTTTTCTTGACTTTTGGCTCCCTCAGTAGAGTCTCAGGGAATGGGACCGATGCTGGCACTAGTTTGGGTGTATCGTCCTCTCACGAATGCAGTGTGCATTTCGAATGAGAGGGCGATGAAAAAGATGGGCCAGGATCAGGTCGAGGCAGATTGACGGTTTGCTTACCGCTCCTCGTAGTAATCGCATTGGACGTTGCAGGTCTAGTGGGATCATAAGGCGAAGGAGGGTTCACAATAGGGACATAAGGGTGAGGTGCTGTAGTGGGATTAGCCTGAAATCCCGATGGAATGCTCGGAGCCTACAGAATCTGATGAACTTGCCCCTGAGAAGGTCATACCTATGGATGAGGACCACGAGGTACGAAATTTCACGGGTTGGGAACATGTTGGGCTGGAAGAGTGCCCTGAGATCGAGTCACCATGTGTAGTTGACTGATCTCAGCATTCTGTTGCACCAATTGGTGCTAAAGAGAGGTCATGTTCTCTTCATGGCGCTTAGACATTTCCGTCATCATTCGCATCAGTTTATCAAGAGGACTCGATGCGTGTTCTGTTTGCGGTATGCAAGGACCCGATGGCGCATTCGCCACAGGATTAGACTGGGCCCTTGGGATGACAGGTGCGGACGGTCTCATTGGCCCACCCGTGGGGTTTTGGAGCTGCGGGTTATTGGACCATGCGAAGTTAGGATGATTTTGCCACCCTGGGTTATAAGTAGCAGAGAATGGGTTTTTCCCCAGGGCGCAAGCGTCTTTTAAGCCAGAAGACGAGTCCGCATGTAAATATGCATCCGAGCACATGGAGGTTTGGTCCTCCGTGTCAAAATATTGGCTTGCAGAAGCCAGATCCACATGACTTACAGAATTGCTCGGCGCGACACTCGGTAAGGAAGATCTCACGGGGTTTTTGGGGATAAGCCTGGCATTGGAAGGATTGGGATTGTGACGAAGTGGTGAGGTGGGGGTGTTTGCCATAGAATGGGCGGGATTGGCCAGAAGCTTGTCCAGCTTCTTGTGCACGACGGAGACTTCATCCAATTTTTGTGCGATAAGGTTAAGATCAGTGGATGAATGGGAGGGTCCCGTGTCAACTTCGAGAACATTACGGGGCAGGCTGGTATGATTAAAGGCGACAATGGAGGCATTGTTCATTGAGTTTTTTCTCATGTTTTCAAATAATTCGAATGCTCCATTCTCGTCTTTATTCATGAAATTCCTTCTGCAGGAAGCGTCTGCAATCTGCTTCAAAGTCTCATTTAGCCCATAATAGAAAATCTGGGCTATATGCCACTTAGGCAGACCGTGGTGCAGACACTTCCTGAGGAGGTCATTATACCTCTCCCAAGCCTCATGAAACTGCTCGTCGTTTTGTTGCGTAAAGGAAGTTATAGCACGATGAAGTGCATTGGTTCACCCGATTGGGAAGAATTTCTTGAGAAATGCTGTTCGCATCTCTTCCCAAGAATGGATGGTTCTCCCAAGGGTGCGTAACCATTGCGATGCTTTATCCCGCAACGAAAATGGGAACATTTTCATGAGGACAATTGATAACCCGATATTTCTTGGTTTAACCGTTTCAGCCAATCGGGTTAGGTCTTCCATATGGAGAAAAGGATCTTCACTTGCAAGACCATGGAAGTGGAAGTTTATCAGGCCAATTATATTGCGTTTCAGTTCAAAATCGTCCCCACCCATGGGGACCCGAATTTATCCTATGGTCTCTGTAAGAACGGGGTTTTGATAAGTGCTAAGAGACCTAGGCTCCTCCTGTTCGGGAGGGTTCTGCATTTCCTCCAAGGTTTCCCTAATGGCTTCAATCTGCTCATTATACATTTTCATTTGGGCTTGGAGGCGGGTTATGGGGTCCATGGCTCCACCACTTGGTGGGTTTTGAGGGCGGTTTCCTCCCTTGGGATTTGGGGGTGGGCGTGCAACCATGTTTGTGGAGGAGGATGACGATTCGGCTTCTTTCCTAAAATTATCAGAAAATTCAAACAATTCAGGGTTTTGTGACCCTCCCAAACATGCACTATCGCAGGAAGAATTGGGGAGATAAGAAGGGAAAAGGGGATGAGAGAAAGGACGCTGCAAAGGTACACTTGATGACAAATCAAGGCAATCAAAGTCCTAACCTCTACAGTGTGCCCTTAAACTTAAAGATATAAGTTACCTACTATCACAACCTACGGAACCAAATGCGAGCACCGCAGAACCACCAAGCCAGATTGAAAGGCCCTTTGCCCCAGTCTTAGACACCCGATAGCAAGCGGGAACTTGCACCAGCACGTAGGTGCTACACGCAGGTAGTTAGACCTCCAATCCTTAACAAGGGTCAAGTTGCTACCAGTTTTAATTAGAGGCTTAGGATCAAGTGCCTCAAGAATGTGAAGGGTGTTGTATATGGGTAATGCCCAAGTGCGCTGATTTTAGAAAGTGTGTAAACCAAGCATGCAATGGGGAAATCTCCCAGAATTGAAGTTTTAGTTGGTGAATGGTTTTTAGAATTTCAGCCTTTAAGTAGTATGGATTTTAAGATTTCGCTGAATTACCAATTCAACCAATCTCCGGGTTTTGAGAAAATACAAGTTCTTCTATGCCCAGCAAACCCTTCTTCAATGTGAGTTGGTTAATGCATGCTAAAAAATGCAATGGGCTTCCCTAGGTGGAAATTTCTATGTGTGGATGCACGAGTCAATTTTAGGTTAGTGTAAAAGGGAGCCAAAGCACTTCAATTCAAGTGCTCCCAATCACCAAAATGATGTTCCACACACAAGGCTCAACCACAAGATAATGTAAAGAAAATCAAAGTGTTGGGGATGAAGTATTCAAGATCAAATCTAAGGCACGTGAAAGGTCATGGTGGGGTTGGAATCAACTCAATTCCAAGTTTCCCCACCAAAAATGTGATCTCGAATTGCGGATAAATGAGTCAAGGAGGGATGGCAATTAATCTATCTAATCTTGACTCAAAGAATACTTCACATGACGAAAGATTCAAGAATCAAGATTCTTGGATCTTCGCTATACGAAGTTTGGCGGGAAATCTCGAGGCGGTGGGAGTGATGGCAAACAATCAAACAAGTGATTTTTAATCCACTTACCCCAAGAAATCCCAAGAAGTTTTTTTTAGGTTCTATTTTTTTATTAAGGTGACAAGTTGACCTAAGTTGCTAAGAGAGACCTACCTTTTCAGCAACGTGGGTGAAGCTCCAGTGCGATGCTAGCGACTTCACACTCTCGATCCTGCCTTAGATCTGCCCACGTCTCCGACTTCCTATGCTTGCCTCCTCCTTGCAACGGGTTTACCTGTATACCAACAAACAAAAACACCCGTGAAGAGAAGAGTGTGAGAAGAGAAAATTAAAGGAATGGAGTAGAAACTTACCTCAATGCGTACCTCCCCGGAAACAGCGCCAGAAAAAGGTGTGTCAGGACTCGAATAGATTGTGTTAATATGGTGAAATTATCGTTGAAGTGAGTATAGTGGTTAATCTAAATCGAGCCTAACCATCTTTTTACAAAATTTTTAACCTGGCCTGCTTAATTTTATCTTGGTCACTTTTAGGCCCATGGTCGATCTCAGGGAGGCGGGGATTAAGGGTGAAGAAATTTCTACGCCTTACCTAAAAAGTATCTCTTCCATGCGTTTATTATGTTTTTGATTTTTTTATTTAAGATTTTTTTGCTGATAATTTTTTCCTTGAGGTATGCCCTCAAAATCAAGTCCTTGGCTTCTAGCCAAACTATTCTTGGCTTTGAGCCAACTTAGGGTTTCCAAAAAAAAAATTGGTCCTGCTATTTGCAAGATCGAGTACCTGCAAGATAAGGATTATCTTTTCACTTTTACTCTTTTTTTTATCTTTTTAATAGCAGGAAACAAAAGAGCAATAAGAAAAAAATAAGATAGGTTGTTTGCAGATATATATATATATGGGTGGGGGTGGAGGTGGAAATGGCGTGTAGCACAGTGTCGAGTTGGTCCACGTCTAGGAAGACGCAACCAACAAGACGATGGGCCTCGTAGAGTGTAGGATGGATGTGTGGGAGTGTGTGAGGAAGCGCTTTCTTCACGCTGGTATCGGGGAATATCAGCAATTGGTGCAGATATTCCAGCGATATAATGCATGGTGGGGTGATGTGTATGAAAAAATATATATATACATATATATATGTATGTATATATACAGATAGGGTTATAACTATATAGGCATATATGTAGGTATGTGTATATATATAGATATGTAAATATATATATATTTGTTACTAGATATATATATGTATATATATTTAACTATATATATATATATATAGTAATATATGTATATATATATATATATGTAATTATATATATAGATATATATGTCTATATGTATGTATATATGTATATATGTATAAATATATATATATATTTATGTATGTATGTATATATACTTATATATAGTTGTATAGGTATGAATATGTGTGTATATATATATATGTATGTATGTATGTATATAAGTATGTATAGGTGTGTACAAGTGAGTGTGAGTGTACAAGTGTGTGTGTGTACGAGTGTGGTGTGTGTATGAGTGAGGAGTGCACGCTGGAGGAAGAGGGCGTGCGAGTTAAGCCGTCTGGGGGCTGCAGGCGTCGTCTGGATGCGCGGGCACGCGCAGGTGCACAAGGCTGCGCGTAGGTGCTGGAGCGGGCGCGCGTGTTGCCTTCGTGCGCGGGTGGGAGCAGAAGTGTGAGAGAGAGTGCAACGCAGCACACTGCGTAGCGCAGCGCACTATGCTGCGGGATGGAACGGGAGCGGGTGTAGATGGGTGCGGGCGTATACGGACGCAGGCGCAGGCGCGAGCAATTGGCTGGAGGCGGTAGCGGCAAGGAGAGAGAGCGTGCGGTGACCGGATAAGTGAGAAACTCCCCGGTCACCGCACTGTAGCTACAGTGTCGCGCTGAGAGGCGTGAACAGTAGCTACAGTGCTACACGGGATGGACAACCGGTTGCGGCCGGTTCTGCGTGTGCGAGCCCGCTGGAAGGTGCCTGTGATCGGTCTGCAGGGGAGTGCACAACGGCTGCTGCTGCTGCTGGTGGCCGCCGTTGCTGCTGGAGCTTTTGACCTTGAAGCTTTGGCAATGGCGGCAAGGGCTTCAGCGATGGAAATAGAGAATGAAACCACCACGCTCACTTGCTCTCGGAGGAGCTGGGCGGTGGTGGAACTCAGTGGTGGTCGTGGGACCACTGTGAGCTTGCTCCTGCCCGTAGTGTGTCTCTTCAGTGGAAGAGCTACTGCGTATGGAGGGGAGAGGGGAGGAAGATGGCCTGGAGGAAGGGTGTCTTTGGTGATGTGTTCCAGGCTGCCCCCCTTTGCGCAAGGGAGAGGGTAGGGCTTTTTAAAGAAGAAGGAGCAACCCCCCCTCCCTGCCATGCTGCTGGCAGAGCAAGTCCCGCCATGCTACAGGCAGAGGAATGGCGCGAAGATGTGCATGCCCATGCCCTGAGCTGCGCGAAGGAGAAGAAATTCAAAGTCAAAATAAAAAAATGAGGATGGTGAATTTGTAATGCAACCCTTGATGAATACGTTAATTACATGGCCAATTATTCGCATGATCCTCCCCTCTCAAATAAATGCATGCAAATGTCCTTTTTACAAATGCAACTATAGCTACCTAATATGCAATGGTAGTGCTAGAAAATAACACAAGATGGCATATTTATTGGTGTATTTTTGCTATGCAATCAGGTGTGCCTAAGCCTTGATTGAAAAGACTTATCCAAGAGAAACCCTAAAAAAATCAAGCTCTTAAGTCACTTGAACCCTAAAAGAAAGGACCTAAAAGCTCTCAAAGGACAAAGAGGTGAAGTTGATCCCTTGGGTCAACCAACCTTAAAATTAGGTCACTTTTTGCACTCAAAATATCTAAAGTTCAAGTGGAACCCTAAGCACCTTAATCTTAATTAGAGGTGGTAGACTTAAGAGGTCAAGGTCGCTATTTTGGTTTACCTGGAATCTTAGTGACAAGAGAGGTCGGGTGGGGGAAATCCTGTAACTCATGGGGATGCTCTACCATGTAGGGGTCTTTGCGGGACTCTCCCTCTCTGGCTGCCCAAGTATTTCTTAAGTGGATTACTTTTTCTAACTAAGGGGTATCATCCGCCCCGAACCTCTATAGTCATCCAAATTTTTTTGGGTATCTCGATTGGGTCCAGCACATTCTAATCTCGTCTAATCCTTCAGTGCATGTTTGGCAGGAGGTCCTTGAGACCATCCTTAAGACCTCCTTTAGAAATCCACTCCCGCCGAGGCCAAGCCTCGATGCCCATGTTTGTGCAGCAACCCCACCACATAGACCTCTCCTCTGATTCATCAGAACCAAGTTCTCCTTCTTCCATCATGACACAACCAATTGAAGAAGAGAACAACCTTGAACACCAACTTCAGTGCTTGAATGATCTATTCTAGAACTTTGTAAACCCACCGCAGCGTCCTATGATGCGAGATCACTATAATCTTACTGTGGTGGCGATCGAGCCTCGAGTCCAAATCCCGACTGGAGATCCTGATTCTAAACTCAAGCCCAACATGATTCATGCCATTCCAAAATTCCATGGGCTTAACTTCGAGGATCCCTTCCAGCACATCAAACAACTCAAACATCTGGACCAGACCTTCGGGTCAGATGTACAAAATCGGGATATTCTGCTTATGAAGATGTTTTCCTTCTCCCTCATGGATAAGGCTGCTCATTGGTATCAGACTCAAACATGTCCGATCAACACTTGGGTTGAACTCCAGTCCAAATTTTTGAAAAAGTTCTTCCCCGTTGGCCGGACGAAGGCCTTGCGCCACCAGATCACTCACTTCACTCAACAATCGGGAGAACCTCTTCATGAGGCATGGGATCGATTCTTGGATCTCATGCAAAAGTGCCCCCACCACGGAGTTCCAAAATGGGAACAAGTCTAGTCTTTTTACCAAGAACTCCGTGAAGACATTCGATTGTTCGTCAATGCAACCTGTGGAGGAAACATCATGGGTCAACACAAAGACACGGTGTGGGAGATTCTCGAGAATATGTGTGAGAACTCCATCAATAATGACTCCATGGGCTTATTCGACTGGATGAATGCCCGCGCATCGACGAATCCTAGGGGAGCACATGAGACGCAGGGCCTGTTCGCATCCGTCGACTTGGAACTGATGGCCAGTCGGTTGGACAAGGTCTCTATCATGGAGAAGAAGGTGAACGAGCTAACTCAGCATCTACAGCGAGCCACCTCTACGCAAAACTCGTTTGTAACCCCACCTCTTGCGAGGGAAACTATGCAAAACATCTATCACCAATCTTCTCAGAGGATGGACCCGTATCCACCCCCGTTTGACTCCAGGATTGGAAGGATCTCCGATCCGATCTATTCTAGTTGGGGGAACTCTGAACCCTCATACTCTGATTTTCCTAAGGCTCCTCAGACCTGCGAGGACCTCAATACCATCCAGAATGACCCATTCTCCAATACCTATAACCCTAGATGGCAGAATCATCCCAACTTCCTGTGGGCGGGAAATACTCAGAATCAAAGACCACCTTATCAACCCCGTCCACAAGCTCCTCGTCTATATTAGCCGCCTCAGCCTCGGCCCAACCCCATTTATCAATCTGGGCCAAACTAAGCAGATCAAATGACTCTTATCCTTCATACTATGGCTCACATTCAGAAAACAAATGCGGCAATACAAAAACAACACAAGGACGAGATCATAGAGGTTCACAATCAACTCGCCCAGATGGCGAATTCCCTCCAACCTAACACACTCCCTTCGCAACCTTTGCCAAATCTAAATAATGTGCCGACCCAGAGGCACGTTATGAACCCAAATCCAGGCCACGCCCACATGATTTATCAGGCCCCTTCTGTTTCATCACCCGATGGGATGGAAGCTTCGACATCTTACGTAGGATTTCAATAGCAGCCACCTATTTTACCAACCCCAAACCAAAAGCAGGCAGGACTAAACTTCGTAACCCGTAGTGGTAAAGTAACTCAAGACCCACCTTATCCAAACCACTCCAAGCCTGGTAGTAACCCAAGCCCTAGGATAGTTATCCAGGACACCCCTATCCCAGATCAAGAACCTGGACCTATTCTAGAGGAACCAACCAAGGTTCCATTTCCCGAGGCCTTAACTAAGAGAAAGAGGATAACCAAACCCGTGGCTCCTGAGGAGGATCTGGTCAAGCTCTTTGAACAGGCTCATATAAACATCCCCTTGATGGATGCAACCCACCACGTACCGACTTACGCACGATTTCTAAAAGACGTGTGTACACCCAAGCGTAAGCCGCGAACCAAAAGTGGGAGTCCAATCGTATTGTCAGAGCAAGCCAGCTCTGTAATCTTGAGCAAACTCCCACCTAAGGCTAAAGACCCAGGTACTCCCCTGATTTCATGTACTATTAATGATACCCAATTCGACAGAGCCTTATTAGATCTAGGTGCCTCCATAAACCTAATACCTACATCCCTCATTGACCACCTTGAAGAATCTGAGCTTAAACCGATAGAGGTGACGTTGCAGTTAGCTGATCGATCCATCAAGTCACCTTAAGGAGTACTTGAGTATGAGATTTCTACTTCTTGGTGGATTTTATAGTCTTGGATATTGATGCACCTGAAAACCCAAGGGATACACTGATTATACTAGGGAGACCTTTTCTGGCCACTGCTAGGGCCAATATAAACTGTGAGGAGGGCCAAATAGAACTGAAATTCGAGAACCAAACACTGAAGATTGACATCTTTAAGGCCCAACAAGGAATTAATTGCAGTGTTATAAAACAAATATGTGATATCAAAGCCGTGGTTGATGAACCGTATATCGAGGACAACCTGATTATTCCTGATCAACCACTATAAGATCAAAACCTGCAAATAGAGGAGTCTGAACCTGATCTAGATACACTCATAACTCCTTCCCTTATTCCTGACACACACCTTGAATCGCTCGCTGCTGCTGATAACCCCGTTCTGGAACTCAAACCTCTTCTCGACCATCTGAAATATGCCTTTTTGAGTTCCAATCAGATGTTTCCTATGATTATAAACCCTAGACTCACACCTGACCAGGAATCCTGTCTGATTACTATTCTCCAGCAACATCGTAGAGCTATTGAATGGACTCTCGATGATTTGACTGGCATTAGCCCCTCTTATTACACACACCGAATCTACACTGAAGAGGGCACATGACCTTTGCGAGAAATGCAGAGACGTTTGAATTCTAATCTGCAAGAGGTTGTGAAAAAGGATATCATTAAGTGGTTAGATGTAGGGATCATCTACCCAATCTTCGACAATCGGTGGGTGAGTCCAATCCAGGTTGTGCTTAAGAAGGCAGGACTTACCATCATCACGACTGAAACCGGAGAAGTCATACTGACCAGTGTGGCTAACTCGTGGAGAGTCTGCATTGATTATAGAAGACTCAATTCCTCCACGAAGAAGGATCATTTCCCACTACCGTTTATTGATCAGATCCTTGAGAAACTAGCGGGAAAGAGGTTCTTCTGCTTTCTGGACAGGTACTCCGGTTATAACCAAGTGGCAATCCATCCTGAGGACCAAGAAAAGACCACTTTCACCTGCCCCTTAGGGACGTACGCGTTCCGAAGGATGCTGTTCGGTCTTTGCAATGCACCTGCGACTTTTCAGCGGTGCATGCTTGCTATATTCTCAGATATGGTAGGTGATTATCTGGAAGTCTTCATGGATGACTTTTCAATATTTGGAGCATCATTTGACGATTGCCTCCTACACTTGGTCCAAATCCTCAGGCGCTGCACTGACGTGAATCTAGTTCTTTCTTGGGAAAAGAGCCATTTCATGGTGCCTAAAGGAATTGTCCTGGGACATCTGATTTTAGAGAAAGGCATCCAAGTCGATCAAGCCAAGGTGAACTTGATTTCCAAACTCCCTATGCCTAGCTCGATTAAGGACATCTGATCTTTCCTAGGGTACGTCGATTTTTATCGTCAATTTATCCCTAATTTTTCGAAAATCGCACGTCCCCTGACCACTCTTCTCTCTAAGGATGTACCTTTCAAAATCTCTAAGGAATGCACTCAAGCATTTGAAATCCTCCTTGACCGAGTTACCCAAGCCCCAATCCTACAGTCCCCTGATTGGTCTCAGCCTTTTGAGATCATGTGCGATGCATCTGATTTCGCTGTAGGAGCGGTATTGGGGCAGAAAATTGACGGGAAACCCGTGGTCATTTACTACGCTAGCAAAACACTTGACGAGGCTCAGCGTAACTACACAGGTACTGAGAAAGAGCTGCTAGCCGTAGTATTTGTCCTGGAAAAATTCAGATCTTATCTCCTGGGTTCCCGTGTTATCATCTACTGGAATCACACAGCTGTGAGGCATCTTCTTGCAAAGAAGGATGCGAAACCTCGATTAATCCGCTGGATCTTACTGTTGCAATAATTTTACCTCGAGATTCGTGACAAAGTGGGAAAACAGAACGTGGTAGCTGATCACTTATCCCACCTTCCTTCTGAGATCATCGACCCTTCCGGACCCATCATGGAACATTTTCTTGATGAGGACTTTCTGACTATCAATACAGGGCTTCCATGGTTTGCTGATATAGTAAACTACTTGGCATCACATCAGATCTCATCTGATTGGCTGAAGGCTAGGAAGGACGAATTGCTTTCTGATGCCAAGTATTACTTTTGGGAAGACCTGTATCTTTTCCGCATTGGTGCTGATCAAATAATTCGATGATGTGTCACAGAAGTGGAAATCCAAGGCATACTCTCTTTCTGCCATGACCAGGCATGCGGTGGACATTTTTCAACACATAAAACAGCAACGAAAGTGCACCAGTGCGGCTTCTATTGCCCCACAATTTTCAAAGACGGGTACAATCACTGTAAGGCATGCACCCGTTGCTAGACCTTGGGCAACATGAGCCATTGTGATATGATGCCTTTATAGCTGATTCTGGTATGAAAAATTTTTGACATTTGGGGGATTGATTTTATGGGACCCTTCCCTATCTCAGACGGCTTCGAGTACATTTTACTTGATGTTGACTATGTGTTCAAATGGATCGAAGCCATGCCGACCCGAACCAATGACCATAAAGTTGTTATCAAATTCATTCATCAGAACGGCTTCTCCACGCGCCTCAATCGATCGCGCCCTCCAGCGCTTCGCCGCAGATCGAACCCGCGCCCCGCGCTCGTGATAGCGTGCTCGACCGCTGCGCTATGGGGCACGGATGGTCGAGCGCACGTTTTAAAATGCGAGCGCCCACAGCCGTTGGAGATCCAACGGCAGAGAGAGATCGGGCGCGGAGCCTTCACAAGATGAAGCGGCCGTTTGGGCGGCTGGGATGGCACCACGTGGCACTATCTTGGCCGTCCATCTTCTGGAAGTTGTAGATGGTGCCACGGATGTCGAATTGACTCGATTTTTGTGTCGTTGGGCTGCGATCGTCGATCCGAATTCATCCGTGCGGTTGGATTTATCATTTGAAGTGCAGATTTACACCATCGTGGCCCTTGATCTTCTAGGGTTCCCGGGTCACTATCTGATGCTACGGATGACTGAAGGGCGATCTTGGAGTCGTTGAACTCCAATCGTCGCCCTGATTACATCCATACGGTTGGATCTTTGATCCGAGGCCCCGATAAAATATTTGCCCTGTCCAAGCACATAAAAGGAGACAATTAACCTCCATTTTATTCAAACTATTCTAAATGCAAGATGATGCATGTAATGCAATATTTATATCATGAAATGCAATCCTATGCTTAAGAACATGTATAAATAGACATCTTAAGTAGTGTAAATGTATTTACATCATACCCCCATGTCTATCTTTTGCTAGTCCCTAGCAAAAATTATATGCTATTTATAAAAGAATTAGGTTAGATTATTTGGACTTGAGTTAATTTTCAATCATTAAGAAATTGTCTACTTAGGAACTGAACCTTCAAAGACACAACAGTGCCCAGGTATCAGCCAAAATGCAGACCGCTTCAAGCCCTCGCCTTATTAAAAGAAAAATTTCTTTTTCTCTTTTTCTCTTTTCTAATTTTTTTGATTTTCAAATTTTTGGGTTTAAGAGTGGCTTTCTACGGCCATTTAACTCACCCAAAATTTGATGAGAACCCTAAGCTTTGAGCATCTTATTGTGATTTGTGATAGACTCGTTGACCGGCAATTAGGACGGACTTCGGATTTCTACGCCTCTAGGTGACCTCAAAAAGAATTCTGCCTAAAGGTGTATCTTTACAACCGGTAGCTTTCTCCCTACTTTTATTTTTTTACGGGGTCAACACAAGGGTGAATCCAGTGTATATCTCCCTGATTTATTCTACTTCTCTGCTTCTTCCTAAGTGTTTTGGGAATTTTTAGTGAGTTTTCTGAGCTGGGTTCTGGACAACCGGTCGATGAGCTGTTACCACCGACAACTTGCCAGCCATACTCGTGCGGGGAAGTGTGGCTTATTTCTTTTATTCTTTTCTCCTTTTCTTTTTGATTTTTTTTTTTAAATAGGTGGCTTCCCTGGTCTAAGATTTATCTAAGGGTAGGAAAAAGAGAAAGGTCCAGTGACTGGGCTCTGGACAACCTACCTATGAGCTGTTACCCACGATAACTTGCCAGCCATATCACCCTAGAAGGTTCATTAGCTATCCAATTTCCGTAAAAATTGCCGAACAATGAGTCAGTGCAAAGAAAGTGTGTAGATGCTTAAGACTCGAAATTCCCTCAAATCAGAGGGCGGGTTGATAAGTCGTGTATTTATCACCCAAACTTATTTATTCCAATTACGAAAGAATTAAGATGGCGAGGACTCGAAAGACAAATCCACATTTTAGTGGATACACAGGCTGATTAAGTCCAAAGACCTGAAGGGTCTTTGTGTTCAAATCATAATGTAGTATTTCCTAAGCTTGAAAATTTTCTTAAACCCAAATTCTCTTTCCTAATTCCGAATTTTTTTTATAAAAGAAAATAAACAAATCTACGGAGCTGACGAATGAATTCAGAGATGAATATCCATCCCCCCATGCCTATCTAATGCAATGTCTTCATTGTATTAAAAAGACATAAAGTAGAGTGGACAAGCGTAGAAAGCACCTGAATTGCGTGAATATCAGGTCCGCTCCAAGATGAAAACGAAAAAGAACAGTATAAGTGCTGAGTTTAGTGCCTTCAGCTAGGCACACTATACAAAGAAAAGAAATGAAGAATTCACATGTGTGATGGAACGTCGGTTTTCGTTGTTAATTCGTTGTAGTAAAGCCGGTTGTTACCAACGTTTCATATAAAAATTTTTTTTTACTCGGAAAAATAAAAGAGTTCCCGAGGTCGAACTCAGGGAGCAAGTTGTATTCTAGAGATATACAAATTCTATTACAAAAATAAAGAGAGAGAGAGAGATGAAAAATTGGCTTCTGCTTCTTTTCTTCTTTCTTCCTCTTTGTCTTTGGTTCTTCCTGTTCTTCTTCTTGTTTTTCTTCTGCTTTCTTCAGATTTTCCTCTTTCTTTTTGGTTCTTCCTGTTCTTCTTCTTCTGTTCTTCCTTGTTTCCTTTCTTTCTTTTTCTTCAGATCATCTTCTTCTTTTCTTGCTTCTTGCTTCTTTTCATTTCTTCTTCTGCAATCGTGGTGCTTCTGCCTTCGGCTACTAAGTCTCCCTTCCTTCTTCTTCAGACTGCCTTCTGTGTTGCTCTGGCTGCTGGCTGTCCGTCGTCTGGCCCGGAGCTTCGACGACTTAACTGAGCAGTTGCTACAGTGCAGCTGCTTCTTCTTCCGCAGTCCTTCACCTGTGCCTGCACGCTCAAGAGTTCATCAGAAGGCAAAAACCTACTCTACCCCCTTTCCCCGCGTATCTCTCTCTCTCTGAAATCACTCTTCGGAAGCTCTCCCAGAGCGCTATCGGGTAATCGGGTTCGGGTCAGGCCCGGGTCCAGGCCCACCGGCGTGCGTGGTGGGCGAGGAGTGCAGGTCAGTCTAATCGGGTCGGGCCAGGTCCGCGGAGCGTGGTCACGGACGAGGCCGAGTCGGGTCGGGTCGGGTGAGAGGGACCTCACCCCGTGGTAACTGAGGCAAACAGCATACGGCAGTTTTTCAATTTATGTGTCCGCGCGCCTTTGAGAGATTCCGAGGTGGGACTAAATGTCCCACCCCAATTCTCTTACGCCTGCAGCAGGGATGATGCTCCCAATTGCGTCGGCTGTTGAGGCGTACAGCTCCAATCGAGGGCCAGGGTGTGTGCGTGAGTCTCTTCCGCGCTGGCCGTGGCTATTCAATCTGGGACATCTCGGCTTGGAGCAACCTCGAGCAGGCTTCGAGCTTCCTCGCCAATGGCGGCCAAGGCCTGGAACCTGAAACCAATGGCACGGCCTCTCGGCCAAATCAGACAGGCGGAGGACCTTCGCCGTGGCACGGCGAAGGTGGTCAGGGGGTCTGCAGGGGGTGTGATGGAGCTGTTAGGTCGTCCTAGGTCAGACTGTGAGCGAGGGAGTGGGTGTGTTCGGTGGGTCTGCAGAGGGTGTTTGGTGGGAAGTGGAGGGGCGGAAGAGGATCAGGGTGAGGAGGCGGAAGTTCTGCGGTGGTCTGCGAGCCGTGTGGGTCGCTGAGGTGATGGGAGCGGCTCGCCGGAGGGTGGTCGGAGGCGGAGAGGATGAGGGTGAACAGGGTCGGTAGAGGGCTTAATTGACTAAATCGAAAGCGGGGAAAGAAAGAGGAGGAGAAGGGGAATAAGTCTAACTTAACTGCAGGGACGAAGGGGGAGGAACAGGGCGACAGTCGTATCGACTGTCGCCGGAGAAGATGATGCTCAGGGAGAGGGGCGGCGGCGAGCAGAAGGCTGGAGAGGCGCCAGCTGGGTGCGGCGTGGCGCGGGAAGAGCAGGGGAAGAGGTCTCTGCTGCTGGTAGTGCGGCAGAGCGAAGAGGTGGAGGGAGAGGAAGTCGCCGGAGCTGGTGAGCGTCTGCCGGAGAAAGAAGAGACGAAAGCTGGGGGTTTTCTCCGTCAGATCCAGGCTGCTTTGGTCGGTGGAGCGGCGGGGGGTATTTATAGGGTTGTAGCAGGGAGGAAGGCGGAGGGAGACGACGTGTCTCCCTCGCCGGAGCATGGTCGGAATTCGAACCCATACCGTCCGTGCGTTCGCACGGCCGGTATGGGGGGCTACAGTGACCATGGGGGTGCTCCTGCGACGGCTCACGACGCAGGGCACCCCCGGTACACTTGCCAGGTCCTCCACCTCACCCTGCGCGGCGCCATGCTCCGCGCAAGGTCGCCGGAGCATGGTGCTGGCAGGGTTTTGCAGGAGGGACCTGTTTGCAAAGAACGAAGGAGAGTTAGGGGCCTAAATGCGAGGGTTCAAAAGTTGAGGGCCAAAGAGTAAATATATGAGGACCAAAGTGTAAATTCGGTCAAGGAGGTTTCTTCTTAGGCTCAAGTTTTTATACATGACTAATTAGGACCTAAGGAATCTGATGGTGAATTTTATTTTCATATTAAACCTTGTTTGACCGGTCAATTTGCGCAAAAACCCAAATTAAGTTATTAATTGGGCATGGTTCTCAATGTAGGTCAAAATGGGTTCTAAAGGCCAAATTGAAGGTTCTAAACCCTAGAGATTATTTTTCTATGAATTTTAGAGGGTTTATTCTATTTTTACTTTGCCTCGAACCTTGTGAATTGAAGTGGGTTGTTTTAGGGTTACAGATTATCATTTGGTTCCTTGGAAGTGCTGTAGCCCTTGCTAGATCATCTCATCCCACTTTTATTCTTATTAAGCTGTTTTGACCTGTGTTTGGGCCCTGAATTACCCTGTATGCAGATTATACTGGTAAAATTGCACTTTTACCCCTTATGACTTGTTTTCTTCTCAAACTCAGAATTCTCTGAGTTAAGCTTTTCCTTGAGATATGTAGGAGCTTTTATCCTTTGTATTGGGTCAAAATGAGCTAGTTATGGCTCATGATGAGGTTCTCATCATACCCCCATGCCTAGCTTTTGCTAGTCCCTTAGCAAAAAAAACTTAAGGTTTCAACCCTTGTTCTAGACCATGAAGTTTTCAATGGTTTTAGATAAGTGCTTTTTTATTTGAGCATAGATTAGGTTAGAATGCTGACCATAGGCCTAAAAGATACTCTAGTACCAATCAAGATCCAAATCTGTCTAGCCTTAGCCTCAGTCTTTTAGCAAAGGTTTTTAAGGCCCACAAGAACTAACCTAAGGTTTATTGGACTTCGTGGTTAAAGCACCCGTGCTTGAAATGACTTTAGCCCTGGTTCAGTTCGCAGTGCGTTTTGTAAGAGAGATAGAAAGTTTTTTCTGTTTGGAGAGTTTTTTCTCTCTTTTTTCTTTTTAGTTCTAGTCTAGGATTGGCTTTTCAACACGGTCTGTATCAGATTCCTTGCTCCCATCATCAATCCTCAAGGGTTCCTGGCGATCGATGCTTCGAGATAGCACCGCCCATGGCAACCCCCGGAACCCTGGCTATTGAGATTTCGAGATAATCCCATCCATGGTATTCCGTGGCCGAATCCAGACCCTGGCAATTGACATTTCGAGATAATGCCATCCATGGAATCTGAACCAGCAGAGTGCTTACATGCCCCCCGTAGGATATGTAAATATCCTAAGAGACAAGCACCGAGGAGATGATATTTTGTTACGCATCTTCGAGGGGATTTCCCGCCTCTCCGCGCTGGGAACTCGTCCAAATCAACTTGTGTTGATCGGCCGCTCCTATTCTAGGTGTTCTTTTCAGATTTTTGCGACGCTTCTGCGTGATTCTGATTTTTATGCTTACTGAACCAGGCTGTGTGTGAGATTAGGGTGCTTAGGTTACTAAGTCCCGTAAACCAAAAATTAGTTAACGAGGCCGAATACTCCCTAAGCCTTAGACCTAATACTTCAGCTTTTCATTTTCCTCAACCTCTTGAGGAGTGTCCAGATCTTAATGAGTACTAAGAGTCTATTCAAGAATGCCTAAGGTTTGCATTCTTACTAATCTCATTGTGCACTTTTCAGTTATTTTCTTGAATGAGGTCTAGAGCTTAGGTTAATTCCTTAGTTTCTTACTAATGACTATCAACTTTTCTTATAATTTTGTGCTCCTTTTTCATTTTGTTTCTTTTCTCCTTCACAAAATTTTCCTTCTCCTCTTTTCCTCTTATTCTTTTTCGAAAAAATTTTTTAATTTTTATGGTATTTTTGGCATATGTGAATTTTTTTGTTTGAAACCTTTTCTTACAAGTTTTTGCACTTTCCTACCCCCCCATGCCTAAGATTTGCAATGTCCTCATTGTAACCTAGGGGGTCTTAGTTCAGGGTGAACTTCGAGTGCTGAAAGGTGTCAGAACAAGTTTCAGGTTTTCAAAGAGAATGACGGGCTGCCTCCCGTTAAGCGCTGAGTTTTACGCCATCGGCTGGGCGCAATAAGCTCAAGGGGAAAGGAGGATATGAGATGCCTCAGCCAAATCAGTAGAAGTTACATCAATGAACGGCTTGAGTCTTTGACCATTCACGATGAAAGGTTCAGAATCGTGGCTGAGTGGACTGATTTCGATTGCTCCATTTCCAAAAACCTGTCGGACCAAATATGGTCCGACCCACTTAGATCTCAGTTTTCCTGGGAAGAGTTTGAGTCGGGCATCAAAGAGTAGGACCTTTTGACCAGGATGGAAGATCTTTCTCGAGATGTGTTTGTCGTGGAAGGCTTTAACCCGCTCCTTGTAGATTTGCGAGTTCTCGTACGCGTCTGTGCGTAATTCATCGATCTCGCTGATTTGGAGTTTTCTGTGGGTCCCAGCCTTAGAAAGATCTAGATTACAGTTCCGTACTGCCCAATAGGCTTTATGCTCCAGTTCGACGGGAAGGTGGCATGCCTTTCCGTACACCAATCTAAAGGGAGACATGCCCAATTGGGTCTTGTGGGCGGTCCTATAGGCCCACAATGCTTCCGGAAGTCGGGACGACCAGTCCTTCCTGTCAGGTCGAACAGTGACCTGTAGGATTTTCTTGATCTCCCGATTCGACAGCTCAGCTAGACCATTAGTTTGGGGGTGGTAAGGAGTAGAGATTCGGTGAGACACCCCGTATTTGGTCATCAGTGACCTAAACTGAGCATTTGTGAAATGGGTCCCCCCATCAGAGATTATTGCACGAGGAATCCCGAACCTTGAGAAAATGTGTTGATGAATGAATTTGAGAACGATTTTGTGATCACAGGTTCGGGTCGGTATGGCTTCGATCCATTTGGACACGTAGTCCACAGCCAACAGAATGTATTCGAAACCATCCGAAACAGGAAAGGGGCCCATAAAATCAATCCCCCAAACATCAAAGATTTCGCATACTAGAATCGGTTGCATAGGCATCATGTTGCGATGGCTCATGTTGCCCAAAGTCTGGCAACGACTGCATGCCTTGCAATGACTGTATGCGTCTTTGAACAGTGTGGGCCAGTAAAAGCCGCACTGGAGGACTTTTGATGCGGTTTTATGCCCGGCAAAATGGCCACCGCATGCCTGGTCATGGCAGAAAGAGAGGATATTGTTGACTTCCCCTTCCGGGATACATCTCCGGATGATCTGATCGGCACCTATGCGGAAGAGGTACGGGTCTTCCCAAATGTAATACTTGGCATCGGAGCGTAATCTGTCTTTCTTGGCCTTCGGCCAATCGGACGGGGTCTGATGAGATGCCAAGTAATTTACAATATTAGCAAACCATGGAAGGCTAGTACCAATAGTCAGCAGGTGCTCATCGGGAAAATGCTCAGTGATGGGTCCGGAAGGGTCTATCATTTCAGAAGGAAGACGGGACAAGTGATCAGCTACCACGTTTTGTTTTCCCGCTTTATCGCGAATCTCGAGGTCAAATTCTTGCAACAGCAAGATCCATCGGATCAATCGAGGTTTCGCGTCCTTCTTTGCAAGGAGATGCCTCACAGCCGTGTGATCCGAGTATATGATGACATGGGAACCCAGAAGGTATGATCTGAATTTCTCTAGGGCAAATACTACAGCTAGCAGCTCTTTCTCAGTAACTGTATAGTTACGCTGAGCCTCATCGAGTGTTTTGCTGGCGTAGTAAATGACCACAGGTTTCTTGTCATTTTTCTGCCCCAAAACCGCTCCTACAGCGAAGTCGGATGCATCACACATGATCTCAAAGGGTTGAGACCAATCAGGGGACTGTAGGATCGGGGCTTGGGTGACTCGGTCACGCAGGATTTCAAATGCTTGAGTGCATTCCCTGGAGATTTCGAAGGGAACATCCTTGGAGAGAAGAGTGGTCAGGGGGCGTGCGATTTTTGAAAAATCAGGGATAAATCGTCGATAAAAACCGACATGCCTTAAAAAGGATCGGATGTCCCTGATCGAGCTAGGCATAGGAAGGCGAGAAATCAGATTAACCTTAGCTCGATCCACTTGGATACCTTTCTCCGAAATTGAGTGTCCCAGGACAATTCCCTCAGGCACCATGAAATGGCTCTTTTCCCAGGAAAGAACCAAATTCACGTCGATGCACCGCCTGAGTATCTGGACCAAGTGCTGGAGGCAATCGTCGAATGATGCTCCGAAAACTGAAAAGTCATCCATGAAGACTTCCAGATAATCACCTACCATATCTGAGAATATGGCAAGCATGCATCGCTGAAAAGTAGCGGGTGCATTGCAAAGACCGAAAGGCATCCTTCGGAAAGCGTATGTTCCGAAGGGGCAGGTGAATGTGGTCTTTTCTTGGTCCTCAGGATGGATTGCCACCTGGTTATAACCGGAGTACCCGTCAAGAAAGCAGAAGAACCTATTTCCCGCTAGTTTTTCGAGAATTTGATCAATGAAGGGTAGTGGGAAATGATCCTTCTTCGTGGAGGAATTGAGTCGACGGTAATCTATACAGACTCTCCATGAGTTGGCTAATCGGGTAGGAATGATTTCTCCGGTCTCAGTCGTTATAGTGGTGAGTCCTGCCTTCTTAGGCACGACCTGAATTGGGCTCACCCAACGACTATCGGAGATCGGGTAGATGATCCCGGCATCTAACCACTTGATGATCTCCTTTTTCACGACCTCCTGCAGATTGGGATTTAAGCGTCTCTGCATTTCACGAGAAGGTCGTGTGCCCTCTTCTGAATAGATATGATGAGTACAATAAGAGGGACTTATTCCAGTCAAATCATCGAGGGTCCATCCGATGGCTCTGCGATGTTGCTGGAGGACAACAATCAGACGGGATTCCTGTTCAGGACTAAGGTTGGAATTGATGATCACAGGAAGGGTCTGATTAGAACCCAAAAAGATGTATTTCAAATGAGCAGGAAGGGGTTTCAGTTCGAGGATGGGGTTTTCAGCAGCAGCGGGTGGTTCAGTATAGATGTGAGGTTCAAGGGTGGGAGTTACTGGGTTGTTCACATCCGGATTGGACTCCTCTATTTGCGGGTCAAGATCCTTCTGTGGTTGATGAGGAATACTCAAGTCATTCTGGAGGTGTGATTCATCAACCAAAGTCTTGATGTCACAAATTTGCTCGATGACGCCGCAATTAATTCCTTGTTGGGCCTTAAATATATCAATTTTCAGTGTTTGATCTCCAAACTTAAGCTCTATTTGGCCCTCCTCACAGCTGATGTTGGCTCTAGCAGTAGCCAAGAAAGGTCTCCCTAGAATGATTGGTGTATCCCTAGGGTTCTCAGGTGCATCCATGTCTAAGACTATAAAGTCCACTGGAAAATAGAAATCCCGCACTCTTACGATAACATCCTCGAGAATCCCTTTTGGTGACTTTATAGATCGATCTGCTAATTGTAATGTCACCTCAGTTGGTTTCAGCTCAGATTCTTCCAGATGGTCAAGTAAGGATGTGGGTATCAGATTTATAGATGCACCTAAGTCTAACAATGCTCTGTCAAATTGGGTACCACCTATCTTACAGGAGATCAGGGGAGTTCCAGGATCTTTTGCCTTGGGTGGGAGTCTACTAAGGATTACAGAGCTGGCTTGCTCTGACAGAACAATTGGGCTCCCTCCCTTGGTTCGCGGCTTACGCTGGGGTGTACATATATTCTTTAGAAATCGTGCGTAAGCTGGTACGTGGCGGATTGCATCCATCAAGGGGATGTTTATGTGGACCTGCTCAAAGAGCTTGACCAGGTCCTCCTCAGGGGCCACGGGTTTGGTGGTCTTCTTTCCCTTGGTCAGGGCTTCGGGAAACGGGATCTTGGTTGGTTCCTCTAGGATAGGTCCTGGTTGTGGGTCTGGAACAGCGGTACCTTGGATAACTATCCTAGGGTCATGATCATCAGGCTGGGAGTGGTTTGGATAACGCGGGTCCTGAGTTGTCTTACCACTACGTGTTGTTACAGAATTTAATCCGGCCTGATTTTGGTTTGGATTTGGGAGGAGGGGTGGCTGCTGCTGAAATCCCGTACGAGAAGTAGAGGCTTCCATCTCGTCTGGAGATGGGGCAGTAGGGGCCTGATAAATCCAATGAGCGTGGCCTAAATTTGGATTCATAACGCGCTTCTGGGTTGGCACGTTATTTGGGTTAGGAAGGGGTTGGGAAGGGAGTGTGCCTGGCTGGCGAGAATTTTCCAACTGGGCCAGCTGAGTTTTAACTTCAGTAAGCTCGTCCTTGTGCTGTTTTTGAATGGCCGCATTCGATTTTTGAATGTCGGCCAGAGTCTGAAGGATTAAGGACATTTGATCTTGATTTGGCCCTGATGGATAAGTAGGGTTGGGCCGAGGCTGAGGCGGCTGGTAGTGATGAGAGGGCTGTGGGCGGGACTGAAAAGGTGGTCTTTGGGTTTGAGAATTTCCCGCCCACTGAAAATTTGGATGGTTTCGCCATCCAGGGTTGTAAGTGTTGGAGAATGGGTCGTTCTGGATGGCGTTGAGGTTCTCGCAGGTCTGAGGAACCTCCTGAGAATCAGGGAAAGGGGGAATGGAGTTCCCCCGGCTGGTGAAGAAAGGATCGGATGATCTTCCAGTCCAAGAATCAGATGGGGACGGATATGGATCCATCCCAGGGGAGGATCGGTGCAGGATGTTTTGCACAGTCTCCTGTGTGGAAGGAGGTTGTGCAAAGGAGTTACGCGCAGAGGTGGCTCGCTGCAAGTGCTGAGTCAGCTCATCCACCTTCTTTTCAATAATTGAGACCTTGTCCAATCGACTGGCCATTAATTCCAGGTCGACCGATGCGGACAGGCCCTGCGTCTCATGTGCTCCCTTAAGATTCGTCGCTGCGCGGGTATTCGTCCTGTCGAATAATCCCATGGAGTCATTGTTGATGGAGTTCTCGCACATGTTTTCGAGAATCTCCCATACGGTGTCTTCATGTTGACCCATGATGTTTCCTCCGCAGGTTGCATTGACGAAAAGGCGGATGTCCTCACGGAGTCCCTGGTAAAAAGATTGGACTTGTTCCCATTTAGGAACTCCGTGATGGGGGCACTTCCTCATGAGATCCTGAAAACGATCCCATGCCTCATGGAGAGGTTCTCCTGATTGTTGAGTGAAGTGTGTAATCTGATGGCGCAAGGCGTTGGTCCGACCAACGGGAAAGAACTTTTTCAAAAACTCGGATTGAAGTTCTTCCCAAGTGTTGATCGGCCGGGTCTGAGTTTGATACCAATGGGCGGCCTTGTCCATAAGAGAAAAGGAGAACATCTTCATGAGAAGAATATCCCGATTTTGCGCATCTGATCCAAAAGTGTGGGCCAGATGCTTAAGCTGTTTGATGTGCTGGAAGGGATCTTCAGAATTAAGCCCATGGAATTTAGGTATAGCGTGAATCATGTTGGGCTTTAGTTCGGAATCAGGTCCTCCAATCGGGATTCTAACTCGAGGCTCAATTGCCACCGCAGCAGGATTGTAGTGGTCCCGCATCATAGGACGCTGTGGTGGGTGCACGAAGTTTTGGAAGAGGTCATTGAGTCGCTGGAGCTGGTGTTCCAGATTATTTTCTTCCTCAACTGGCTGAGCCATGATGGGGGAAGAAGAAGAACTTGGTTCTGAATCAGAAGAGAGAATAATGTGAGGGTGTTGCTGCACAAACACGGGCGTCGAGGCTTGGCCTTGACGAGAGTGAATTTCTAAAGGAGGTCTTAAGGGTGGTCTTAGAGACCTCCTTCCGTACATGCACAGTTGGGAGAGGTAAGTTTAGAAGGTGATGGACCCAATCAAGACACCCAAAAATGTGTTGGGTGACTATAGAGGTGCGGGGCAGATGGACCCCTTGATCAGAAAAGATCGTCCACCTGAGAATTACCTGGGCAGCCAGAGAGGGAGAGTCCCGCGAAGACCCCTACACGGTAGAGCGTCCCCACGGGTTACAGGGTTTCCCCCACCCGACCTCTCTTGTCACTGCGGTTCCAGGTAGACCAGAATGGGGATCTTGACCTCTTAAGTCTACCAATTTTAAGATCAGGGTGCTTAAGGTTTTCACTTGAACTTTAGTCTTTTTAAGTGCAAAGAGTGACCTAATTTAAGGTTGGTTAACCCAAAGGGGTCAACTTTACCTCTTGTTTTCTTTGAGAGCTTTTTGGGTCCTGTCTTTTTAGGGTTCAAGTGTTTAGAGAGAGCCAATTGTTTAGGATTTTTCTTGTATAGGTATTTTCAGACAAGGGCTTGGGCACACTCTATTTGGTTTTCTCAATTCTTAAGTTAAGTAGTGTGTCTCTAAATCCCTAGTGTTGGATCCTAGGTTGGCTCTACTTGGTCCAGTTAATTCTTTGTTGGGTAATTAGGGCTCAAGCAAGAATGTGTTAGCCCTTAAATACCCTTGATAGTGTGCAGAAATAATGAGTTGAAAACATGCAACTTTTATGGTTACTAAATATGGAAGACAGGTTAGCCCTATATTGCTTGTTCTTTTCTTTTCTTTCTCTTTAGAGTGTAGGGGTTAATAGTGAGAGAAAAGATTTACCTGTCTTCGGAGTGGTTGTCGTGTGGTTGCTTGTCTTCTTGAGTTCCTGTAGCTGCATAAAAGAGAGGAGATTATCAGAAATTAAAAGATACAGGAATGTTTACCTCTAGAATAGCCGTTGCTCCCCGGCAACGGCGCCAAAATGGTGGGACGTCGCCGTGGCACGGCGAAGGTGGTCAGGGGGTCTGCAGGGGGTGTGATGGAGCTGTTAGGTCGTCCTAGGTCAGACTGTGAGCGAGGGAGTGGGTGTGTTCGGTGGGTCTGCAGAGGGTGTTTGGTGGGAAGTGGAGGGGCGGAAGAGGATCAGGGTGAGGAGGCGGAAGTTCTGCGGTGGTCTGCGAGCCGTGTGGGTCGCTGAGGTGATGGGAGCGGCTCGCCGGAGGGTGGTCGGAGGCGGAGAGGATGAGGGTGAACAGGGTCGGTAGAGGGCTTAATTGACTAAATCGAAAGCGGGGAAAGAAAGAGGAGGAGAAGGGGAATAAGTCTAACTTAACTGCAGGGACGAAGGGGGAGGAACAGGGCGACAGTCGTATCGACTGTCGCCGGAGAAGATGATGCTCAGGGAGAGGGGCGGCGGCGAGCAGAAGGCTGGAGAGGCGCCAGCTGGGTGCGGCGTGGCGCGGGAAGAGCAGGGGAAGAGGTCTCTGCTGCTGGTAGTGCGGCAGAGCGAAGAGGTGGAGGGAGAGGAAGTCGCCGGAGCTGGTGAGCGTCTGCCGGAGAAAGAAGAGACGAAAGCTGGGGGTTTTCTCCGTCAGATCCAGGCTGCTTTGGTCGGTGGAGCGGCGGGGGGTATTTATAGGGTTGTAGCAGGGAGGAAGGCGGAGGGAGACGACGTGTCTCCCTCGCCGGAGCATGGTCGGAATTCGAACCCATACCGTCCGTGCGTTCGCACGGCCGGTATGGGGGGCTACAGTGACCATGGGGGTGCTCCTGCGACGGCTCACGACGCAGGGCACCCCCGGTACACTTGCCAGGTCCTCCACCTCACCCTGCGCGGCGCCATGCTCCGCGCAAGGTCGCCGGAGCATGGTGCTGGCAGGGTTTTGCAGGAGGGACCTGTTTGCAAAGAACGAAGGAGAGTTAGGGGCCTAAATGCGAGGGTTCAAAAGTTGAGGGCCAAAGAGTAAATATATGAGGACCAAAGTGTAAATTCGGTCAAGGAGGTTTCTTCTTAGGCTCAAGTTTTTATACATGACTAATTAGGACCTAAGGAATCTGATGGTGAATTTTATTTTCATATTAAACCTTGTTTGACCGGTCAATTTGCGCAAAAACCCAAATTAAGTTATTAATTGGGCATGGTTCTCAATGTAGGTCAAAATGGGTTCTAAAGGCCAAATTGAAGGTTCTAAACCCTAGAGATTATTTTTCTATGAATTTTAGAGGGTTTATTCTATTTTTACTTTGCCTCGAACCTTGTGAATTGAAGTGGGTTGTTTTAGGGTTACAGATTATCATTTGGTTCCTTGGAAGTGCTGTAGCCCTTGCTAGATCATCTCATCCCACTTTTATTCTTATTAAGCTGTTTTGACCTGTGTTTGGGCCCTGAATTACCCTGTATGCAGATTATACTGGTAAAATTGCACTTTTACCCCTTATGACTTGTTTTCTTCTCAAACTCAGAATTCTCTGAGTTAAGCTTTTCCTTGAGATATGTAGGAGCTTTTATCCTTTGTATTGGGTCAAAATGAGCTAGTTATGGCTCATGATGAGGTTCTCATCAATGTGCAGGTCAGAATTAGAATGAACAGAAGAATCCTCTGACCTATCAGCAGAGGTCCACAGATGTGGACCAGATTGTGGTGCAGACCCACACCCCATAATCGAGAATATCTTAGGTTCTGGATAAAAATTACCCAAAACCTAAAATCAAAATGCAAGCGGGGTCAGGCCTGCGATTTATGAGGATGCAACCCAAGACCAAAATTTCAGGTTACAGAGAATTGAAGCTCAAAAGGATAATCGTTGAATGTGTGCTTGGGTTTGACATCCTCGAAACAAATGTCGTAAGGGTTATGATTTGATGGTTTCAGCTTAAAAGGAACCCTTCGACTCAATCTTCTATTTCCTCCAAAATTGACTTCCCAAATCAGAACTTCCCAACTCCTATTCTCCTCATTCAGCTTATCAAATTCCAAGACCTCTTGTATATTCATCACCCCGTCTGAAATCTCCAAGTCTAAATGATGTGGCAGAATCAAAATTGACTTGGGTCTAATTATCTCAGAATTAGAATCATCAATAAGCTCAATAGGGTGTAACTGATAATCAGGGCATTGAATTGATTCCTCCAGAAAATGCGATTCTGGATCCGTAATGTGTGCCCTAATAAGATTAGTTTCCTCAGTTATTGGGCTATCAAATGATCTATCAGATTCCTCAGGCCCAATCGTCTCACAGAAATCGTATTCAGAAAACTCGTGTGAGACTTCGCAACTTAAATCTTCACCATCAGGATCCGTATCAATGTATGTCCCATAATCAGTTGTCACTTTGTGTTCCAAGGAGACATACGTTTCCTCGTAACCCGGCTTAGGGATCTCAGGTGAAAAAATCAGATCATCCTTAATTAGTTGTTTTAATTCAATCTGGTCAGCCTCGTAACACGTGTCCCTCCCAACAGGTGCCGAGCGGGTTCTGTCATTGGCTTTCCTGAAGAGAGTTCATCCTAGGAATTATTCCAAGATTGAATCAAAGCAACCATGAATCTCATCCTCAATTTCGCCAATTTCCCAAGTAAAAACTCACCCGGGTTCTTATCCTTAACATCCTGGAGCCAATCCAACAAAGATTTGTTTAAATCATCAATCATTTCAATCAGGGGCTCCAATCTCTCAATGCAAGGTATTGGCTGAACTTCTAAAGATTGAATGATATTCCTCAAGTTAGCCAGAACCTTATCTTGAACCTGATTAACCTGAACCAAATGAGTTGGTTCAGGGTTGGGCGGGTTTGACATCAATGCAGAGGAATTAATGAATTGAGATTCGTTATACCCTTCCTGACAATAGGTCATTTCAGATTGTTGAAAAGATGGTGATGACCTAAAGGCAGTGAAATCAGAGGATGGGTAAGGATCGGTGTATCCTTCTTGATTGTAGATCGTATTATGCTGTTCATGAAAGGAAGACGATCTATAATCGATGTAGCTCTGAGAAGGATAGAAATCAGAATCAAAGTGTTCAGGGTTAGACCCTAAACACGGGGGTCCGGAATTGTATCCCCAATCCGAATTATCCCAACTAACTGATGGTCGATTACAATACGAGTTGGGATAATCGTCATGTTGATGATAATTTACAATAGGAGGGAAAGAGCAGGAATGCGTGAAATATGTGGAAGGATTCATGATACACGGAAGGAAGAAAGGTGCCCTGCAATACAAACAATCAAACCTATCCTTAAATAGGTTAGCCTAAAGACCTACAGACTCTCAAAACCCGTCTTGAGATAAAGGAACGATTTGATCTACTTCCGTCTGTTCAATCCAACCAGTTAGAAGGAGGGACTGGGGAGAAGGTTCTTCCTTCGGCTTGCGCCTCCGGTTCCTAGTGTACCCCCCAGCCGCGATCATTTGACTCTGCTCCCCTAGCTAGACATCAGATTGAACAGTAGAAACAGACTAATAGAAAATAATCTCGTTCTGGGTTCTCAAGAGCGAGTCCAATCCTTAAGGCCAACATCTACTCTGTTTTATTTAGGGCTAGGTTTGAATGTGCTTTGGAATGTGATGGGCCCTTTAAATGGGTTGTGCCCTTAATGATTGATTGATTCGTGTGTGGGTGCACAACCACTGATTTTCAAGCAAGATTATTTTTGATGTGGTGAATTTTAAGGTTCAAATCTTGCTTAGTAGCTTTTAGGATTCAACTTTAGGTGTTTTCAATCAAGTTTCATTAGCACACCAGGTTTTGCAAGCACAGGTGAAGATGTTTTCCTTTAAAATTTAAAAAGAATGTGGAGTGCCTGGTAAATCCCTAAGAGTTGAACCTAATTGGCAGCTACTTGATGAGTTGATTTTATTTGAAGTGGTGCGGCCCAATCAACTCAAACAATTGGCCTGTTGCACCACTTAATTAGGCATACAAATGATTACCTAATCTGATTTCTACTCAACTATGTGTTTGGATGTGTGTACTGGCTCCTAAGATTGGTTTACCGGTTGAGTTTGAAAATCAGATGAGGTTGTGTACCTCTGTGAGATTTTTTTTTTTTTTTAATGTGGGGGTTGGGGTGAGTATGGGTGTCAAACAACAAACAATCTAACCTTAGAGTTTATAAAAACACCTAGGTTGATTGATGTTTGAGTTATTATGTGATGAAATGAAATCTAATGGGTGGGAGGTAACTCACAAAACCTTCTACAGCACTTTACTCCAATCTACCGCTTTTGCTTGTCTCGAAAGAGTACCTGCAATTACAATAAGAAAGGAGAAAAGTGAGGTAAATGATTTGTAAGTTACAAAACGCGAAGAGAAATCAAAGATCCTTGCCTCCCCGGCAACGGCGCCAAAATGTTGAACGCTACGAACCTACGCTAACGTGTTCGATTTTGGAAAACCTGTCGTAGTTCGAAAGCGAAGAATTCGTGTTCAACAAATAAATTTATACCGAAATTAAAATTCCGGGTCGAACACAGGGAGGCGGACGTTTGATTTAAAAACTATGCGTTTCTTTTTATTTGTTACAGAATAATTCAATTTAGAACTATCTAATTATTTACAATAAATAGAAGAGAGAGAGAGAGTAAGATAGAAAGAGAATATTACACAGAAAAATCAAAATGAGATGTAGAATAAACAAGGAATTTTTGCATTGAAGAGATTGTTCATTACAACTAGAAGGCATAAAACAATTACTCTAGAAAGTGATAAATTTACTCTAGAAAGCATTAAAAGAATGGAGGGAGAAATGTCCTCCTCGACGGTCGCTTGGAGGACGAGTAGATTAATCTAGAAAGTAGTAAATCTATACTAGAAAGCGGTAAAAAGAATAAGGAGAGAGAAATCCTCCTCGACGGTTGCTTGGAGGACGAGCCGGACGGGACGACGCCTGGACGAAGGAGAATGAAGCGGGACGAAGGAGGACGAAGCAGAAGAATGGGAACGAAGCAGCACGCCGTCGTCGCCGCGGGATCCACTTCCGAAGGGGAACGAAAATTGGACTTTATCTTGCGAGAAGCATCCTAGGTGTGGGACAAGTTTCTCTTGAGCTTTGGAGGGGTAGAGAGGAGAAAGAAGGGATGAGAATTTCGTATGGAGGGGGTCTCCTTTTATAGTTTCAAGGAGTGGGGCAAAATGGACATTACAACTTCAAAATAATAAATAAGGGGTCTTTAGTGACAGATAAATCCGTCACTAAAGCCCCAACGTGGGCGTAGTGGCCGGTTCGTGCGCGCCTCCTCGCCTGCTCGCGCGCTCAACGGCCACGCACGTTCGCCGCTTTTCAGCCATCCGATCGCGAGATCGGACAGCTTAAATCGCGTTCGCGCCCGCTGCGTAGCGCGCCCCCCGCGCGTCTGATTGCGCGTTCGATTGCGCGTCCAATCGCGCGTCGACACTATCGGGCGCGTGCGGCCGTCCGATCTTCATCTGACGCTCCACGCGCCTCAATCGATCGCGCCCTCCAGCACTTCACCGCGGATCGAACTCGCGCCCCGCGCTCGTGATAGTGCGCTCGACCACTGCGCTATGGGGCGCGGATGGTCGAGCGCACGTTTTAAAATGCGAGCGCCCACAACAGTTGGATTAAGATCCAACGGCGGAGAGAGATCGGACGCGGAGCCTTCACAAGATGAAGCGGCCGTTTGGGCGGCTTGGATGGTGCCACGTGGCGCTATCTTGGCCGTCCATCTTCTGGATGTTATAGATGGTGCCACGGATGTCGGATTGACTCGATTTTTGTGTCGTTGGGTTGCGATCGTCGATCCGAATTCATCCGTGTGGTCGGATTTATCATCTGAAGTGCGGATTTACACCATTTTGGCCCTTGATCTTCTAGGGTTCCTGGATCACTATCTGATGCTACGGATGCCTGATTAGGTCGATCTTGGAGTCGTTGAACTCCAATCGTCGCCCTGATCACATCCATATAGTTGAATCTTTGATCCGAGGCCCCGATAAAATATTTGCCCTGTCCAAGCACATAAAAGGAGATAATTAACCTCCATTTTATTCAAACTATTCTAAATGCAAGATGATGCATGTAATGCAATATTTATATCATGAAATGCAATCCTATGCTTAAGAACATGCATAAATAGACATCTTAAGTAGTGTAAATGTGTTTACATCAGATAGTTATTAGTAAGAGATTAAGGGATTAACCGAAGTTCTAGACTACATCAAAGAAAAGAGAAAAATATAGGAAAAGTGTTAATGAGACACAAAAAGAGATTAGTAGGAACGCTGATCTTAGGCCTTTTAGGTTAGACTCTTAGGCTTAAACACTCAAGTATCCGCTAAGATCTGGATAATCCTCAAGAGGTTGGGGAAAATGCAAAGCTTAAGTATTAGGTCTAAGGCTTAGGGAGCATTCGGCCTCGTTAATTGACCTTTGGTTTGCGGGACTCGGTAACCTAAGCATCCCAATCCACACACAGTCTGGTTCAGTGCGCATAACTATCAAAATCGCACAAAAGCGTTTAAATGTTCTGAAAAAGTTGCCTAAATTAGGAGCGGTTGATCAACACAAGTTGATTTGTACGAGTTCCCGATGCGGAGAGGTGAGAAATTCCCCTCGAAGATGCGTAACAACATATCGTCTCCTCGGTGCTTGTCTCCTAGGATATTTACATATCCTACTGGGGGCACGTAAGCACCCTGCTAGTTCAGATGCCATGGGCGGCATTATCACGAAATGTCGATTGCTAGGGTCTGGATTTAGCTACAGAACGCCATGGGCGGGATTATCTCGAAATCTTGAAAGCCAGGGTTCCGGGGGTTGCCATGGGCGGTGCTATCACGAAGCATCGATTGCTAGGGACCTTTGAGGATTGATGATGGGGACGAGGAATCCGATACAGACCGTGTTGAGAAGCCAATCCGAAGCTAGAAATAAAAAGAAAATAGAGAGAAAACTCTCCAAACAAATAAATCCTCTATCTCTCTCTTACAAAAAAAAATGCACTGCAAATTGAACCGAGGCTAAAATATGTCTCAAGCATGGGTGCTTTAACCACGGAGTCCAACGAACCTTAGGATAGTTCCTGCGAGCCTTAAAAACCTTCGCGGAGGACTGAGCTAGAGCAGGTCAGGTCCGGATCTTGGTTGGTACTTGAGTACCTCTATGCCTACAGTCAGCATTCTAACCTAATCAAAAAGAAAAAGAAAAAGCACTCATCATAATATGTGAAAGGAACTCATGGTCTAGAACAAAAGTTAAAACCTTAAAATTTTACTAAGGGACTAGTAAAAGCTAGGCATGGGGGTATGATGGGAACACCATCATGAGCCTTAACTAGCTCATTTTGACCTAGAAAAGGGAACAAAAGCTCCTACATAACCAAGTGAATGGCCTAACTCAAGGAATAACTGGTCTGAAAGAAAAGCAAGAAACAAAGGGTAAAACTACAATTTTACCATTGTAGTACAACAACGGGATTTCTCAGGGGCTAAACATAGATCAAATGGTCTTAATAAGGTAAAAAGTGGGTTGATTCAATCAGAAAAGAGTTAATGTAAAATCTGGGAATTAAATGACTTCTTGTAACCCTAAAACAGACCCACTTAATTTAACAAGGTTCTGGTTAGGATAAAATTCAACTAAACCCTCTAAAATTTATGTAAAATTATCCTCTATGGTTTAGAACCTTCGATTTGGCCTTTAGAACCTATTTTGACCTAAATAGGGGTCCTAGTCAAATATTTGCCCTAAATAGGTTTTTGTGTAAAATGCCTAGTCAAACGTGATCAAACCTAAAATCCAACTTCACCATTGGATTCCTTAGGTCCAAATTAGATTTATACAAAAATTTGGACCTAAGGGGAGTTCACCTTGACCTACTTTGCAAAATAGTACAACCCAATTACATTTATGCCTCTAGCTTTTGAAAACCCTTGCAGACACCCCCTAGCTTCCTTGTCATTCTTTGCAATTAGGTCCCTCCACCATTACAGTAGAGGAATCCTACTTTGGCAAGGATTCAAGGGTGATATGTCCTTGATTCCTCAGAGAATCCCTCTCAAATTTGAAAGGGAGATTCTCTGAGGAATTCCCGTTCGTATGAACCCAATCATGAGCTTTGCTTTCCACCCAATCTCTCATGCGAACGCATGAGAGTTTTGGGTATCTCTCGACCTTCCAAGTTCAGTGAGATTGCCGTGCTTGGAAGCTTGCCTTCCAAGCACAAGGCCCTCTACCTGCGACTATAAAAGAGACCCCGGATCCTCCCAGTCATTTCAAGCTTGTTTTGGCCTGAGAATACCCCATCTTTCGGGTCTTCGTCTTCGGCGACGGCACATACGAGCCATCTGCCTCCTCCGCTCCCCCTTCGTCCATTACCTCGCAGATAAGTCCCCTTCCTTTACTCTTTCTTTTTCCCTCATCTATTTCTAATTTCACGCCTCGACGCCCACATATCACGATCACCTTCTCCACCTCCAGCAGACCACTAGTGAGGTGCATCCACCACTGCATGCACCCACCCACCTCGCCAACCACCTCGAAAGCATCTTCTCATCCCACTGATCATTTTCCCCCTCTCCATTAACTGCCACAACCTCCACTCACTCCCCCTGAACACACCCAACTCCACGGCCATAGAACGACCTAGGCACACACGCCCAGGCCATCCCGCACCATGCCAACACCCGGGCCACCTTCATTGTGTCACGGCGAAGCCTTCTGAGTAATTTGACAAGGCCGTGAGCTGTATTCATGTTGATAGGTACAGGTGTCCTACCCGCCATTAAAGTGAGCTTGAAGGAGCTTGCTAGCTTCACAGCAGGCTCGAGGCTTCAGGAATCAGGGTCCCAGACGTGCGGTTTCCCTTTACGAATGACTCACGCCCAACAATTGGAGGCCAAAGCAACTGCAGCCTCTGTGATTGAGTGAAGATCTGCTTCGGGTGCGCGCGAGAAGCGGGTGGGACATTTAGTCCCACCTTGGAAGTCTGTGAGTGGGAGGTGCGGCATAAATTGAAAAAGTGCTAGGGGCTTAGCACCTCCTGACGCGAGGTGAGGTCCCACTCGCCCATCATGCCTCGTTCGTGACCCACGCTCCGCGGACCTGGTATTTGACCCGATTACCCGCACACTCCTCGCCCACCACACACGTCGCTGGGCCTGGTCCTGAGCGCGCTGACCCGACCCGTTTACCCGAGAAAGGCTCTAGGAGAGCTACCCTAAGAGAGAAGACAGAAAGGAGAGTTCGCGGGGAGGGTAGGGGTTAGGTTCTGCTCTCCTAGGAAAAAGTGGGCATAGCCAAGGAAGAAGAGGAAGAAGGAGGAGCTAAGGAGAAGAAGCTGCAGAAGAAGCTAAGGAAAAGAAGCTAAGGAGAAGGCAAAGCTGAAAGAAGGAAGAAGAAGAGCTGAAGACTAGAGCATAGAGAAGAAGATAAAGAAGGAAGGAGAAGGAAGCCTCAAAGCCAAAGAAAGAAGAGAGAAAGAAGAAATCAGAGAAGAAAGAGGAAGAAGAAGAAAAGATCAGAGATGAATCAGAAGCATCAAAGAAGAAAGAAGAGTCAGAGAAAGCTCAGGACAGAAAAACAAGAAGAGCGATTGAAAAAGCACTATCAGATTTTTACATCCATCTTTATATTTTTGAGCTTCTATATACATTGAGATCATTCTTTTTGCTTCATAATTTTGATTGATCATTACATTTTATAAAGTTGAAAGTTGTATTCTTGGTTTTTAAATCCTAATTTGCTCCCTGTGTTCGACCTCGGATTTATATTTTTGGAGTAATAAACTTTCATTTATTTCCAAAGCGATTTTGGCTATACTACAACGCATTCATTTTAAACCCGATTTCGCCTTGTAAAAACCTCTGCTTCTCTTCATCCGCCAATCACCTAGATAAGTTCCTTAACTCTTCTACTTTATTCACACACTAAGCACACTTCATTTTGACCGCCGTATCACACCGACCACCTTCACCTTCCTCCGCTCCGACCAAACCTCTGGTGAGGCTCCCCGCTCATTCCACTACTCCAAACGCCACGCCAACCACCTCACGACCTTCACCACACCACCCTCTTCAAAACCCCCATCCTATTTCACCCTCTTACGCCTCCAAACCCTCTGCTGAACACACCCACCTCCGTGCACCAACTTCGACACTGTTCGGCCACCACAGTCACCTTCACGACATGCCGCACACACCACCACGTCCATCGTGCTACAACAAAGCCTATTGAACCTTCTGATGAGGCCTGAAGGCCGTGTTCTTCATTTTAGGTCTTCACTCCCTCGACCACCATTATAGCAGCTTCGAGCGAAGCTGGAAGCTCGCTCCAGCACCTGCAAGCCCCAGACGAAGTCCCAGGCGCAGCGAAGAGTCTCTAGGATCACATTCTAGGGACCAATTTGTCTCTTTGACTAGGCCTTTGATCGTAATCGCACGAAGCAGCAGCTGCAATTGCACGCAGAGGAAGGGAGGTGGGATTAGTCCCACCTCAGAAGCTGACAAGCACGCTCACCTACATAAATTGAAAAAGTCGCATAGCCTTATCGCCTCAAGTCATAGGGGGTGAGGTCCCCTCACATGCCCCTCACACGCCTTGCCTGGGACACCTTACATGTGGGTCTGGCTGATCCGTATACCCGCCTAACCTAAGCACTTTTTGGCTACCACTCATGGCCCGCAGCCCTAGTCCCGGGTGCGCTCTATCTGAATACCTGATTACCCGAAGCCCTGGGAGGGCGAATCCGTGAGAGTGAAGGAGAGGAAAGCACGTGGGGGTAAGGGGCTTTTGCTCTCAGGACCAATGGTCGACACTTATCCATTTAAAGAACCTTCCTCTTGTGCATGAAGAAGGAAGGAGAGGAAGCCCGAACAACAGAGAAAGAAGAGAGAAGGCAAAGCCAGAAGAGAAGAAGAAGAAGGAAAGAATAGCTGCAGAAAAGGAGTTGAAGAAGAAGAGAAGAGGAAGGGTGCCCTCTTGGCACTGTAGCAGCGAGTGATTTAAGCCATCTGACCAGCTAAACAGACGTCTGAGCATCATTTGAAGTGCACTGTGCACTTATATTACGTGGAATTCATTTGCTTAGTACTGTTGAAATATTTAAGATAATTATCTGGGGTAATTGGTGATTCAAATCACCATTTTACCCTATTCTTTTTGCGTTATCTGACATTCACTTTCATTCATATTTACTTGGAATTCTATTGATTATATATTTGTGTTGAATTGAAATCTTGAGAAGTATTTTTGCCAATTGCTCCCTGTTTCGACCTCGGACTTTCATTCGAGTAATAAATTCTATTTATTTTTTGCGCTGATTCGATCTATACTACAACGCGATGATTTTGAAACCCGTTTCAGAGCGATAAACATTTTAGTGCCATTGCTAGGGAGCAATGCGCAATTTAGATCTCTTGATTGCAATATCTGATTTGATACTAACTTGCTCTATCTCTTTTGACTGTGATCTGTTTCAGGGATTCATTGAAAGAAGATCAGCCGCGCATCAACCACTCCAGGGGTAAGTAAACTCCATCCACCCTCTTCTAAGCCCCTGATTATGAAAAGCTAAAAAAGGAAAAAAATCAATTAGGACTACTTGCATTCTATTCTTAGATTAATCATCAAGTTTCCTGATTTGATACATTCTATTTAGAAACATCCAAACCCTAATTTGCGCACCTACTTAGGGCTTAAGGTATCTCGGACTATCACATTCTTGCTTGAGCCCTAAGTACCACATTTGGACGGATTAAATTGGACCAATAAGAGCCAATTAAGGTTTCTAGTTTAGGGTTGTAGAGATACACTTGCTTAATCAAGAATTGATCTTCCCAAGCAGTGTGTGCCTAAGCCTTGGTTGAATTGATGTATTCAAGAAAACCCTAAAATCAGGCTCTTAATTTCATTTGAATACTAAAAGAGGGGCCTAAAATTTTCAAAGGATAAAACAGGTAAAGTTGACCCACCTTTTTCTTGGGTTAACCAATCTTCTAATTAGGTCACTTTGCACAAAAACATCTTAAAGTTCAAGTGAAATCATAAACACCTTGCTCTTAATTTAAAACTGGTAGACTTAAGAGGTCAAGTCCTCATTTTGGTCTACCTGAATCCTTAGTGACAAGAGAGGTTGGGTGGGGGAAATCCTATAACTTGTGGGGGCGCTCTACCATGTAGGGGTCTTCGCGAGACTCTCCCTCTCTGGCTGCCCAGGTAATTCTCAGGTGGATGGCCTTCTGACTAAGGTGTATCATCCGCCCCGAGCCTCTATAGTCATCCAAAATTTTTGAGTGTCTTGATTGGCTTCAACACCTGCTATCCCTCGTCTACTCCATCGGTGCATGTTCGGGAGGAGGTCCTTAAGACCATCCTTGAGGCCTCCATTAGTTATTCACTCTCGTTGAGGTCGAGCCTCAACTTCCGTGTTTGTACAACAACCTGATCACATTGACATATCCTCTGATTCAGAACCTACTTCCCCCTCATCAGATATGCATGGATCACCAAGGAGAACAACCTAATCTTGAGCAACAATTCCATGGTTTCAAAAATCAAATTAATGCCATCATCAACCCACCGCTGCATCCTTAAATGTGAGATCACTATAATCCTGCAGCAGTGGAGATCGAACCCCGAATCAACATTCCCGTGGGAGGACCCAAGGTAGATCTCAAGCTTAGTATGCTTCATATGACCCCAAAATTTCATGGCTTGAACTCTGAGGATCCTTTCCAGCACATCAAGAACCTAAAACATCTGGCCCACACTTTTGGGGCAGATTTGCAGAATCGAGACGGATTACTCTTAAAGCTCTTCTCATTCTCCCTAGTTGACAAAGCCGCTCACTGGTTTCAGACTCAACCACACACAATCAATACATGGGGAGAACTTTAAACTGCCTTCCTACAAAAATTCCACCCCATTGGTCATACTAACACGATGCGGCACCAAATCACGCACTTCTCCCAAGGAGTGGGAGAATCTCTACACGAGGCATGGGATTATTTTCTAGATCTCATGCGTAAGTGCCCCTATCACGGAGTTCCAAAGTGGAAACAAGTCTAATCCTTTTACCACAGACTCCGTCAAGATATCAAGCTCTTGGTCAATGCAACCTATGGTGGTAGCATCATGAGTCAACATGAGGACACAATCTGTTAAATTCTCGAGAACATGTGCGAGAACTCCCTGAATAATGAGTCATTGAGTGCATATGACCGGACATCCACTCACGCATGGACAAATAATTGGGGGGTACATGAATCCCGAGGCCTTTCCGCATCCGTTGATCTAGAGTTGGTAGCCAATCAATTGGACAAGGTCTCCATTATCGAGAAGAAGGTGGACGACATCACTCGTCATCTACACAAATCCACCTCTGCACCTCAAAGCACATATGCACACCCACCCATGGGAAGGGAGGCTACGCACAACATCTACCACTTCCCGAGGATGGATGCATATCCACCCCCGTCTGACTATGGCTTCGAAGGCAACTCTGGGTCAGCCCCTCAGATGGGGGAACTCTGAACCCCCGTACCCTGATTATCTTGGAGCTCCTCAAACCTGCGAGGATCTTCACGCCGTCCAGAATAATCCTTTCTCCAACACTTATAACTCTGGATGGCATAATCATCCTAACTTTTCATGGTCGGGAAATAACTCAAATCCAAGACCTTAACTTCAACCCCGACCACAGGCTTAACATCCTTATCAGTCACTCAACCATGGCCCACCCAAAATTTCCAATTTGGACCACCTTTGATTCTTCAAACCTTGGTTGACATGCAGAAACAACACAAAGAAGACATCACTGAACTTCACAATCAAGTCATCCAACTGGCAAGCTCTCACCAGCCTGGCACACTTCCTTCCCAACCTCTGCCAAATCCTAACAACATGTTGACCCAACAACACATGGTAAACCGAATCCAAGGTCAAACATGTCATACCCAACTTGGTCCAACGACTCATGCCTGCATGTTTTCTCCATCCACCTCAGTTGAGCCAAAACACACCATGACTTACCCAACACCACCCCCCATAGCAACAACAAGGTCCTACTTTTCCCCATCCCCTTCCCCACCATGATTGTGCTATGATCAATGTAATGAAACCCATCCTTAAAGATAGCCAATCTATTCCCTTATCCCAGGTCATATCTCACCTCCACACTAAAGGATTGTCAAAAATTGATATAACGGGACCTTTGAGGAATGCACAAATCACTATTCCACTACTTGATATCCTCACTCTCAACCTAAACTCACCTGACTTACCCAGAAGGGAGATGAAAGAACAAACACTAGGAAAGGTAGTGCTGTCTGAAAATATAAGAGCCATAATCCAAAACAATCTACCCCCTAAGAAATATGATCCAGGCACCCCGCTAATTCCTTGCAATATCGGTGATACAAACTTCAAGCGGGCTGTACTAGACTTGGGCACCTCAGTCAACCTCATCCCTACCAACCTATTTGAAAAATTATAGATTGGACAGCTAAAACCCGCTCATGTCACTTTGCAACTAGCTGACCGAACCCTAATCACACCAATTGGGATGATAGAGGGTATGGTAATTAAAGTTAAGGATTTCAGCTACCTAGCAGATTTCCCAATTCTTGACATGGAGACACCACAACAGGTGTAGGATATGCCCGTGATTTTAGGAAGACCATTCTTAGCCACTGCACCATAATCAATTGTGAATCAAGGCATATGACAATTGCCTCAAGAGATCAACATACTGAGATTAATATTTTTGAGGCAACAAAAGGAAAATGCTTGACAGAACAACTAGGTTTTATATAGGACCTCATGACCATATCCTTAATAGAACACCTAGAACCTGAATTAGAAACCTTTCACATCCTAGATGATGATCTAGTCGAGCATAATGACATGAGTACAGTGGAGGCTTTCACCTTTGAACGTGAGGATATACTCGGAAATGTTGGGAAACATGGTGAAAAACCAAATTCAGAGTCCATGGATATGGAGACTTTTTGTTTTGAGGACCACCAGGAATCAGGATTGGACGATATTGAGGGTGACCTTCACTCAGAATATGAATCCTTTACAGATTTCAAGTTTTATGGTTCAAAAGGCACTCTCCAAGCATTCACTTTTTGGGATGAAGATTATAGGGAAGATTCATTTGAAGACCCAATCTATGAGTCATTTCTCAAGGAGATAACCACAAATCCAGAGGGAAAGAATCAAAATGACTCATCAGGTATTGATTTGATAGGTCACAGAGCACGAGAGGAACCATACATCTGGGATACACTAACTAGACCCATTTCTATTGAGCGTTGGAATCACCACAATCCTACTACAGAATCCCATAATCACTATACCTTCCAACTATTTCCTCCATAGAAACTTAAGAAAGATCATCCAGAAACAAATCAACTTGACTTATATTTGAGACATTCTGGAATGACTCTCCACCATGCTTTGATACTTATCTGTGGCCATCCAATTCTCATCCATCATGATCATATCATTCATGAAGACAATCACATCTCTTTGAGACTATTGCATCTGATTGATGGCGTTAAACTCAGTGCTTAACGGGAGGCAACCCAACTTGGTCGTCGGGAGGCAACCCAATCGGAAGAAAGGTCTTTCAGTGCATGTTTGGTAGGAGGTCCTTAAAACCTCCTCTAGAAATCCACTCTCCTCGAGGCCAAGCCTCGGTACCCTTGTTTGTGCAGCAATCCCTCCACATAGACCTTTCTTCCGATTCTAAACCTAGTTCTTCTTCTTCTTCCATCATGGCACAGCCTGTTGAAGAAGAAAATAATCTTGAGCACCAGCTTCAGCGATTAAACGACCTCTTCCAAAACTTCATGAACCCACCGCAGTGTCCCATGATGCGAGATCACTATAATCCCGCTGTGGTGGCAATCGAGCCTCGAGTCTGAATCTCGGCTGGAGGACCTGATTTTGAATTGAAACCCAATATGATTCATGCGATACCTAAATTCTATGGGCTTAACTTCGAAGATCCATTCCAGCATATCAAATAGCTCAAGCATATGGCCTAGACCTTTGGGTCAGATGCGCAAAATTGGGATATCTTACTCAGGAAGATGTTCTCTTTCTCCCTCATAGACAAGGTGGCTCATTGGTATCAGACACAGATTTGTCCTATCAACACCTGGGATGAACTTCAATTCAAATTTTTGAAGTTCTTTCCCGTTGGTCGGACAAACGCCTTGCGTCATCAGATTACTCACTTCACCCAGCAAACGGGAGAACCTCTTCATGAGGCATGGGATCGATTTTTGGATCTCATAAGAAAGTGCCCCCATCACGGAGTTCCTAAATGGGAACAAGTCCAGTCTTTTTACCTGGGACTCCGTGAGGATATTAGATTATTCGTCAATGTAACTTGCGTAGGGAATATCATGGGTCAGCATGAGGACACTGTGTGGGAGATTCTCGAGAATATGTGCGAGAACTCCATCAACAATGACTCCATGGGTTTATTCGACCGGACGAATACCCATGCATCGACGAATCTCACGGGAGCACATGAGACGCAGGGCCTGTCCGCATCCGTCGACTTGGAACTGATGGCCAGTCGGTTGGACAAGGTCTCTATCATCGAGAAGAAGCTGGATGAGCTGACTCGGCATTTGCAGCGAGCCACCTCTGCGTAGAACTCCTTCGCACAGCCACCTCCCGAAAGGAAAACTGTGCAAAACATCTTCCACCGATCTTCTCTAGGGATGGACCGGTATCCACCCCATCTGACTCTAGGACCGGAGGGACCTATGATCCTCTCTATTCTTGTTGGGGGAACTCTGATCCCCTATACTCTGACTTTCCTGAGGCTCCTCAGACCTGCGAGGACCTTAAATGCCATCCAGAATGACCCATTTTCCAACACCTACAACCCTAGATGGCGAAATCATCCCAATTTTCAGTGTGCGGGAAATTCTTAGGCCTAAAGACTACCTTATCAACCCCATCCACAGGCCCCTCATCCTTATCAGCCGCCTTAGCCTCGACCCAACCCTATCTATCAATCTGGGCCAAACCAAGACCAAATGTCTCTCATCCTCCAAACGCTGGCTGACATTCAAAGAATGAAATAGACAATCCAAAAATAGCATAAGGACGAGATCACAGAGGTCCGCAACCAACTCGCCCAGATGGTGAATTCCACCAACCGGGCACACTTCCTTCACAACCTTTGCCAAACCCGAATAACATGCTGACACAGATGTGAGTTATGAACTCGAACCCAGGCCAAGCACACATGATTTATCAGGCCCCTTCTGTTCCATCACTTGACGGGATGGAAGCTTCAACATCTTACGCTGGTTATCGACAACAGCCACCCATTTTGCCAACCCCTAACCCAAACCAGGCAGGATTAAACTCTGTAACAACCTGTAGTGGTAAAGAAACCCAAGACCCACCTTATCTAGACCACTCCAAGCCTGGTAGTGACCCAAGCCCTAGGATAGTTATCCAGGACGTCCCTGTCCCAGATTAAAAACCTGGACCTATTCTAGAGGAACCAACCAAGGTTCCATTTCCCGAGGCCTTGACCAAGGGAAAGAGGACAACCAAACCTGTGGCTCCTGAGGAGGACCTGATCAAGCTCTTCTAATAGGTCTAGATAAACATCCCCTTGATGGATGCAATCCACCACGTACCGGCTTACGCACGATTCTTGAAGAATGTGTGTACACCCCAGCGTAAGCCGTGAACCAAGAGTGGGAGTCCGATCGTACTGTTAGAGCAAGCCAGCTCCGTAATCCTGAGTAAACTCCCACCCAAGGCAAAAGACCCAGGCACTCCCCTGATCTCATGTAAAATTGGTGAAACCTAATTTGGTAGAGCATTGTTAGACCTAGGTGCCTCCATAAACCTGATACCCACATCCCTGCTTAACCACCTTGAGGAATTCGAGCTTAAACCGACGGAGGTGACATTGCAGTTAGCTAATCGATGCATTAACTCTCCTAAGGGAATACTCGAGGATGATATTGTTAGGGTGTGGGATTTCTACTTCCCAATCAACTTTATAGTTCTAGATATGGATGCACCTGAGAACCCAAGGGCTACACCAATTATACTAGGGAGACCTCTTCCGGCCACTGCTAGGGCCAACATAAGTTGTGAGGAGGTCCAAATAGAGTTGAAATTTGGGAACCAAACCCTCAAGATTGACACCTTTAAGGCCCAACAAGGGATTAATTACGGTGTGGTAGAACAAATATGTGATATCAGAGCTGTGGTTGATGAACCTCATATCGAGGAACCTGATTATCCCCAATCAACCAAAAGAAGATCAAAACCCACAATTAGAGGAGTCTGAACCTAATCTAGATACACCCATAACTCCTACCCTTGTTCCTCACACCCACTTTGAACCACCCGCTGTTGCTGATAATCCTGCCTTAGAACCCAAGCCCCTTCTCGATCATATGAAATACGTCTATTTGGGTTCCAATTAGACATTTCCTGTGATTATAAACTCTAGACTCACACCTGATCAGGAATCCTGTCTGATTACTGTTCTCCAGCAACATCGTAGAGCCATTGGATAGACTCTCGATGATTTGACTGGAATAAGCCCCTCTTATTGTACACACCACATCTATTCCGAAGAGGGTGCACGACCTTCGCGTGAAATGCAGAGAAGTCTGAACCCTAATCTGCAGGAGGTCGTGAAAAAGGAGATCATTAAGTGGTTAGATGTAGGGATCATCTACCTGATCTCCGACAGTCGATGGGTGAGTCTAATCCAGGTTGTGCTTAAGAAGGTAGGACTCACCACTACCACGATTGAAATCGGAGAGGTCATATCGACTCGTATAGCCAACTCGTGGAGAGTCTGCATTGATTACCGAAGACTCAATTCCTCCACAAATAAGGATCATTTCCCACTACTGTTTATTGATCAGATCCTCAAAAAACTAGCGGGAAGTAGATTCTTCTACTTTCTTGACGGGTACTCCGGTTACAACCAAATAGCGATTCATCCAGAGGACCAAGAGAAGACCACGTTCACCTACCCCTTCAGGACGTATGCATTTCGAAGGATGCCTTTCGATCTCTGCAATGCACTCGCGACTTTTCAGCGGTGCATACTTGCCATATTCTCTGATATGATAGGTGATTATCTGGAAGTCTTCATGGATGACTTCTCAGTATTTGGGGCATTATTTGACGATTGCCTCTAGCACTTGGTTCAAATACTCAGGCAATGTATTGACGTGAATCTGGTTCTTTCCCGGGAAAAGAGCCACTTCATGGTGCCTGAGGGGATCGTCCTGGGACATCTGATTTCTGAGAGGGGCATCCAAGTGGATCGAGCTAAGGTTAACTTGATTTCCAAACTCCCTATGCCTAGCTCGATTAGGGACATCCGATCTTTTCTGGGGCACGTCGGTTTTTACCGTCGATTCATCCCTAATTTCTCGAAAATCGTGCTCCCCCTGACCACTCTTCTCTCCAAGGATGTACCTTTTGAAATTTCCAAGGAATGCACTCAAGCTTTTGAGATCCTTCGTGATCGAGTTACCCAAGCCTCGATCCTACAATCCCCTGATTGGTCTCAACCCTTTGAGATCATGTGTGATGCATCTAACTTCGCTGTAGGAGCGGTTTTGGGGCATAAAATTGATGGGAAACCTGTGGTCATCTACTACGCTAGTAAGACACTTGACGAAGTTCAGCGTAACTACATGGTTACAGAGAAAGAGCTGCTAGTCGTAATATTTGCCCTTGAAAAATTTTGATCTTATCTCTGGGGTTCCCACGTTATTATTTAGTCGGATCACATAGCTGTGAGGCATCTCCTTGCGAAGAAGGATGCAAAACCTCGATTAATTCGATGGATCTTGCTATTGCAAGAATTTGATCTCGAGATTCGCGGAAAGTAGGAAGGCAGAACGTGGTAGCTTCCTTGTCCCACCTTCCTTTTGAGATCATTGACCCTTCTGGACCCATCACGGAGCATTTTCCTGATGAGCACCTCCTGACTATTGGTACAGGGCTTCCATGGTTTGTTGACATAGTAAACTACTTGGCATCACATCAGATCTCGTCTAATTAGCCGAAGGCCAAGAAAGACAAATTGCGCTCCAATGCCAAGTATTACATTTGGGAAGACCCATATCTATTCCGCATAGGTGCTGACCAAGTCATCCGGCGATGTGTCGTGGAAGTCAAAATCAAAGACATATTCTCTTTCTGCCATGACTAGGCATACGATGGCCAATTTTCTGGGCACAAAACCGCATCAAAAGTCCTCCAGTGTGGCTTTTACTGGCCAATAATCTTCAAGGATGCACACAATCACTGTAAGGCATGCAACCGTTGCCAAACTTTGGGCAACATGAGCCATCGTGACATGATGCCTTTACAGCCGATTCTCGTATGCGAGATTTTTGACATTTGGGAGATTGATTTTATGGGCCCCTTCCCTATTTTGGACGACTTCGAGTACATTCTACTCACTGTTAACTACATGTCCAAATGGATCGAAGCCATTTCGACCTGAACCAATGATCATAAAGTGGTTATCAAATTCATTCACCAAAACATCTTCTCACGGTTTGGGATTCCTCGAGCGATCATTTCTTATGGAGGGACCCATTTCACAAATGCTCAGTTCAGGTCACTGATGATCAAATACGGGGTGTCACACCGAATCTCTACTCTTTACCAACCCCAAACTAATGGTCTAGCTGAGCTATCAAATCGGGAGATCAAGAAAATCCTCTAGGTTACTATTCGACTTGATAGAAAGGATTGGTCATCCCAACTTCCAGAAGCTTTGTGGGCTTATAGGACCGCCCACAAGACTCAATTAGGCATGTCTCCTTGTAGACTGGTGTACGGGAAGGCGTGTCACCTCCTCGACGAATTGGAGCATAAAGCCTATTAGGCAGTACGGAACTGCAACCTAGATCTTTCTAAGGATGGAACTCACAGAAAGCTTCAGATAAGCGACATTGATGAATTACGCCTCGATGCGTATGAAAACTTGCGAATCTAAAAAGAGCGGGTTAAAGCCTTTCATGAAAGGCATATATCTAGAAAGATCTTTCACCTTGGTCAAGAGGTCCTACTCTTTGATGCCCAACTAAAATTGTTCCCAGGAAAGCTGCAATCCAAGTGGATCGGATCATATCTAGTCTGACAAATCTTTGGAAATGGAGCCATTGAGATCAGTCTACTCAGCCACGATTCTGAACCCTTTGTCATGAACGGTCAGAGACTTAAACCGTTCATTGACATAACCGATACAGATTTGGTTGAGTCATCCTTTATCCTCTATTCTCCCTGAGCTCATTGCACCCAGCCGATGGCGTAAAACTCAGCGCTTAACAGGAGGCAACCCGTCATTCTTTCAAAAATTCGAAACCTTTCCTGACATTTCTTTGCACTTTAGGGTTCATCCTTTAGTACAGCCGACTCCACCTCTGGTACTCGTACCCGAGATTAGAAATCGTCCGCTATAGTTACCTCGACCCGTCCACTCACCCAACACCTGTCCTAATGAATGAACCAAGATGAATACAACCCCACCTTATTTACAATGAGGACATTGCAAATCTTAGGCATGGGGGGTATGAAATTGCAAAATGAATGAAAACTCATAACAAGAAGAGGTTTCAACAAAAAAAATCACATATGTGAAAAACACCAAAAAATTTAAAATTTTTGAAACAACACCATATATATATATAATTTTTTAAAAAGAACAAAAAAAAACTGGAGGAGGGAAGAAATTTTTGTGGGCTTTACATAATCAAAAGGAGGAGAAAAAGAGCAAAATGCTAAAAAGGAGCACAAAATGAAAAAGAAAGAGATAGTCATTAGTAAGAGATTAAGGGATTAACCGAAGTTCTAGACCACATTAAGAAAAGTAAAGAGAAAGTGCTAAAGAAACACAAAAAGATTAGTAAGAATGCTAGCCATAGGCCTTTTTGGCTAGACTCTTTGTACCCGTTAAGATCTGGATATTCCTCAAGAGGTTGAGGAAAATGCAAAGCTTAAGTATTAGGTCTAAGGCTTAGGGAATATTTGGCCTCGTTAACTGACCTTTGGCTTGCGGGACTCGGTAACCTAAGCACCCCAATTCACATACAGTCTGGTTCAGTGAGCATAACTATCAAAATCAAGCAGAAGCGTTTTTAATGTTATGAAAATGTTACCTAGATTAGGAGCGGCCGATCAACACAAGTTGATTTGCATGATTTCCTGGCGCGGAGAGGTGGGAAATTCCCCTCGAAGATGCGTAACAACATATCATCTCCTCGGTGCTTGTCTCTTAGGATATTTACATATTCTACTGGAGGCATGTAAGCACTTTGCTGGTTCAGATACCATGGATGGTATTATCACAAAATGTCAATCGCCAGGGTATGAATTCGGCCACGGAACGCCATGGCTGGGATTATCTCGAAATCTCAAAAATCAGGGTTCTGGGGGTTGCCATGGGCGGTGCTATCTCGAAGCATTGATTGCCAGGGACCTTTGAGGATTGATGATGGGGATGAGGAATCCAATACAGATCGTGTTGTAAAGCCAATTCGAAGCTAGAAATAAAAGGAAAAGAGAGAGAAAACTCTCCAAACAAATAAACCCTTTGTCTCTCTCTTTCAAAAATGCACTGTAAACTAAACCAAGACTAAAATTATGTCTCAAGCATGGGTGCTTTAACCATGGAGTCCAACAAACCTTAGGGTAGTTCCTGCGGGCCTTAAAATCTTTCGCTAAGGACTAAGGCTAAAGTTAGACAGGTCTGGATCTTGGTTGGTACTAGAGTAGCTTTAGGCCCATTGTCGGCATTCTGACCTAATCAAAGAGGAAAGAGAAGAAAAAGCACTTATCAAAATTGATGAAAGGAACTCATGGTCTAGAACATATGTTAAAACCTTAAAATTTTTCTAAGGGACTAGCAAAAGCTAGGCATGGGGGTATGATGAGAACTTCATCATGAGCCCTAACTAGCATATCTTGATTTGATAGAATGAACAAAAGCTCCTACATAACCTAAAGGAAGGCATAATTCTGGGAATTACTAATTTGAGAAGAGAACATGACACAAGGGGTAAAACTGTAATTTTACCATTGCAGTGTATCAACGGGATTTCTAAGGGTCTAGACATAAGTCAATTGGACTTAATAAGGGAAAAAGTGGGATGGTTCAGTCAGATAAGGGTTATTGTGAAATTTAAGAATTAAATGACATTTTGTAACCCTAAAATAAACCCACTTTAATTCACAAGGTTCTAGGCAGGATAAAAACCAACTAAGCCCTCTAAAATTCATGGAAAAAATATCTCCTAGGATTTAGAACCTTCAATTTGACCTTTAGAACCTATTTTGACCTAGATTGGGGTCCATGCCTAATATTTGACCTAACTTGGGTTTTTGTGCAAAATGTCTAGTCAAAAGTGGTCAAACCTAAAATCCAACTTCACCATTTGATTCCTTAGGTCCAAATTAGGTTTATACGAAAATTTGGATATAAGGGAAGGTCGTCTTGACCCACTTTGCAAATTAGTCCTCCAAATTACATTCAGACCCTCAACTTTTTAAAACCCTTGCAAATCCCCCCTAACTTCTTCGTCTCTTTATTCATTTTGGTCCCTTTTCCATTTGCAGCATGGGCCATACCTTTAGCGACTTCGCGCAGAGGTTTTCGCCTCATCTGCATGGGGAGCCACCCCCAGATTTGAAAGGGGAGCTCCCTGTGGAGCCCCCTACTGCATGGGCAGCTCCTCATGCCCTGAAATCCACCATATCTCTTGTGCGAACGCTTGAGAGGTATGGATCTCCGATCGGCCTTACCTCCGGCATGGCTTTCCCGCCATCTCAGTGCGCTTCCCGCCCTGCCTGCGTCTATTTAAGGAAGAGCAGACCACGTTGCTTCCTTCAAGCTCAAATTGGCCAGAGATGTCCCTCAAATTCCTCGCCTCCTCACTCCGGTCGACTGCTCGAAGCTTCTGACGACTCCTCCTCCCTCTTCTCGTCGCTCTGTCACCATACCAGTGGCAGAGCCAGCTCCGTTGTTCTCCTCCACGCAGCGCAGTACTAGCATGCGTCCTCCGACCCTCTTCCTCGTCATCGCTTCTTCCCCTGGGCATCTTCGTCTCTGGCTACGGCAGGTGCTCGTCGCTCACCCTCCGCCTCCCCCCTTCGCTCTAAACACCTCAGTTAAGATCCTCTCCTTCTAGTCTTCACTTCCCCTTCATTAATTTCACAAATCGCACACCGACTGCCACAGACCACCAACACCATCTTCACCTCCGGCCACCAACTCTGACGAGGCTGCTCCACCTCCACAGGTCACCACAACCCTCGCCGACAAGCCCATGAGCTCCACCGTCACTTCTTGATCATCTTCCCCCTCTCCATTGACCACCGCAGTCTCCACACACTATCCCTAAACACACCCACCTGCGCACACACAGTGTGCCCTAGGGACACATGCACAGGCTCCCCACGCCACTCCAACCACCGAGCCACCTTCGCCGTGCTCTGGCGAACCTCCCTGAGCGATTTGACGTGGCTGCGAGGCTATGCTATTGATTTCAGGTTCAGGATGCCTTCCGCCATTGTTACTGAGCTTGAAGCAAGCTTCAAGCCGCTCCAGGTCGCGCTCTACTCCAAGAGAGACCCCCAGGCAGTGCGAATTTGAGTCGCGCACGCATCTAGGCTTCTGATTGTCATTGAAGGACTCTGCAACCTCGCCAATTGAGGAAACCATCTGCTGCTACCATTCACGAACGAAGGTGGGACATTTAGTCCCACCTCGGAAGTGGAAGACCGCCTACACACGCATAAATTGTAAAACTGCATAGGGCTTATCGCCTCCTACTACACGGGGTGAGGTCCCTCTCACCCGATCGGCCTCGTCCGCGACCACGCCCCGCGGACCTGGTCTTGACCCAACCCGACTAACACACCTTGCCCACCACCGCACGCCGGTGGGCCTGGTCCCAGGCGCGTATACCCGACCCGATAACCCGACTGGCTTTGAGAGAGCGAAGAGAGAAATAGAGAGAGGGAGATGCGGGGAGGGTAGGGGTAGGTTTTGCTTCTCCGTAACTGTGCAGGGAAGAAGGAAGAAGAGGAAGCAGTTGAAGACTTAGCTGTGCCAAAGGAGAAAGAAGGTAGAGGAAGGAGCCAAGGAAGAAGAAGGAGGAGGTGTAGCATAGTGCAAGAAGAGAAGAAGAAGCCAAGGAGACTCAGCCTCAGAGAAAGAGAAGGACTTGGCTAAGAAAGAAGAAGAGGAAGAGCAGCTGAAGGAAGGAGCAGCCGCAGAGAAAGAAAGAAAGAAGAAGAAGTGCTGTAGAGAACCAAGGAGAAGAAGAAAAAGAAGATGCTGGCACTGTAGCAGACGTCACTTAAGGCGTCTGATTCACAGAATCAGACGTCTGAAGACAGAGAAAGAAGAAAAGAGAGAGAGCAAAGAAGAAAGAGAGAAAAGAAGAAAAAGAATTTATTTCCTTTTTGTCTCTAGCATTTATTTTCCTTGCATCAGTATTGAACATATTTGAGATTGTGATTTTCTACTTCTAAATACCGAATTGTTCCCTGAGTTCGACCTGAAATGTTTTTGAATTTTGAGTAATAAATAAATAAAATTGATAAGTCATTTTTCATGGTAATACTACAACGAACATATTTTCAAAACCCGATGAACGACGATTATCAATTGCAAAACTCATGGTCAAATAAAATTTATACCGAAACTCGAAAAGTGCATCCTGGGTCAAACACGGGGAGGCGAACATTTGGTTTTATGAAATCTGTGCTTCACTTTTATTTCTTTTTGGTCATTTTTATCTTTTCTAATTTTTTTGGTATTTTAACAAGCAAGAGATTAGATCGATGAAAACTTTACCTACTTGCAAAAATATAGGAGAGAAAGGGAGAGAGAGAGAGAGAAACAATCATCTATTTATCAAGAATTGTTTATTACAACTACTAAAGTGGAAAATCTACACTACAAAAGCGTAAAAAGATAGAAAGAGGTGAGAGAAATCCCTCTCGACGGATGCACGGAGGACGACTCACTCTGACATCTCCTGGAGGAAGGTGGTGAGGAGAAGGATGAAGGAGGACAGAGCTGAAGGATAGAGGATGGGGCAGGAAGGTGTCGCAGCGAGGATCTTCTTCCCGAAGGGCGGTGAGAGGACGACCACGAGATGCTCCATGAATGGGGATCAGGGGAGAGAAAACTATTTGATTTTCTACTCTAGAGGAGCATCCCAGGATTGGGACAAGCTCTCTTTAGAGCCTTGGAGGTGGTGAGAGGAAGAAAGGAAGAGATGAAGAAAAATGGGAGGGGTAGGGGTCCTTTTATAGTGGAGGAAAGAATCAAATTCGTATATAGGATATTTAGTTACGGTCATAAATGTCACTGAAGATCCACCGCAAACGTCGCTGAAGACAACCCACATGCCCACTCGCCGCTGCGTTGGCACGCGCTCCGCGTACGCGCCTGTGTGCCTCTGCAAGCGCGCGCACACACCCGCGCTGCTGTGCGTGTGCGGTAGCGCATGCCTGCGCATGGGCGGCCTGGGTTGTGCTAAGTGGTGCGATCTGGGCTGTTCATCTTCTTTCTGTTGTAAGGGCTGCTATAGAGGTCAGATTGAGTCAATTTTCATGCTGTTGGGCTGCGATCCTTGACCCAAATCCATCCGCGTAGTTGGATTTTTCGTTTGATGCTCTGAATTACGTCACATAGTCCCTTGGCCGTTGATCTTCCTTGGATTGCATATGGTGCTATGGGACTCTGATCAAGGTGATTTCAGAGACGTTGGACTCCGATCATCATCCTGCTTAGATTCGTACGATCGGATTGTCAATCCAAGGCTTCGAAATAAATCTCCTCTCCTAACCACAAAAAGGATGCAATTAACCTAAAATATACACAACTACTCTAAATGTAGAATGATACATGCTATGCAATATTTATAATATGGAATGCAAATCTAAGCCTAGGAACATGCATAAATAGAAATTTTAACTTAAATAGATGCGTCTATATCATACCCCCATGCATATCTTTTGCTAGTCCCTAGTAAATTTAAGCTACATGCTATGTATAAAATCAAAATCAGGATTAGATCGCTTAGGCCTAAGTCGTTTATTAACAATAGAAAATTTCAACTAAGGTCCTAAACAACGAAAACTCAACAGTACCTAGGTGCCTGCCAAAATGCAGACTACCCAAGTCCTCGCCTTATTTGAAATGGAAATATACATTTTTTTTATTTTTCTTCTTTTCTAATTTTTTTGTACTTTTGGAGTTTGAGAGTTCCAGGATAACTTTCTACGGCTACCTGACTCGCCCAAGACTCGAAAAGGACTCTATGTGCTAAGCATCTTGTGAAAATAGTGAAAGACTCACTAAGCGACCGTTGAAACGGACTTCGGGTTTCTACGACCCTAAGTGACCTTGCCTAGAGGTTTATTTTTTCGACTGGTAGCTTTCTCCCTACTTCTTTTATTTATGGGATCAACACAAGGGCGAACCAAGTGTATATCTCTCCGGTTTATTCTACTTCCCCGCTTCTTCCCTAAGTGTTTTGGGAATTATTATGCATTTTTTGTGAGCTGGGTTCTGGACAACCGCCAATGGACTGTTACCCACGGTAACTTACCAGCCATACTCATGCGGTGAAGTGTGATTTTATTTTTTTATTTTTTTCTCCTTTTTCTATTTTTTTCTTTTTCTTTTGTTTTTTTTTCTTTTCTTTAAGTAGGTGGCTTCCTTGATCTAAGATTTACCTAAAGACAGTACAATGAAAATGGTCTTGTGACTGGGCTCTGGACAACCGACTGATGAGCTGTTACCACCGACAACTTGCTAGCCATACCACCCTAGATAGTTCATTAGCTACCTAATTTCTGAAGAAACCGTCGAAAATTGAGTCAATGCAAAAAAAGTGTGTAGATGCTTAGGCTTAAAGTTCTTCCAAATCAGAGGGCAGGTTGATAAGTCATATACTTATCACCTCAATTTATTTACCTAATTAAAATAAGATTGACTTGGCGAGGACTCGAAACTAAGTCCACATTTGAGTGGACACCCAGGCTAATTAAGCTCGAAGACCTGAAGAGTCTAAGTATTCACGTCTTATTGTATCATTTCCTAAAGTTAATAACTTCTAGATGCCTAAGTTTTCTTCTCTTAATTCTTCTTCTTTGTTTTACCTTTTTGAATTTTCATTTTTTTTTCTTTTTTTTTAAAGAAACTAAGAGAAATTCTACGGAGTTAACAAAATGATTTCAGGATTAAGTATCCACCTCCCATGCCTAAATGATGTAATGTCCTCATTGAAAAAATAAAGACATGAAAAGGGTGGAATAAACAGAATATCACCTGAGTGTTGTGAAAATCCGGTCAGCTCCGCAGAGAACATGAAATATAAACACGTGCTAAATTTAGTGCCTTCAGCTAGGCATAAAATACATACAAGAAAGAAATTGAGAATTCACAAGTGCGTGTCAAAATAAAAATAAAAATATTGATTCTCAGACCCGTCAACAGAAGATGTCCACAGACGTGGACCAGATTATGATGCAGACCCATGCCCCAGGGTCAAGTGGTTCTCAAGTTCTGGATGAAAATCACCCAGAACCAAAGGTTGTTGTGTTTGCGGGGCTGGGCCTGCAGTTTAGTGGTGTGCAACCCACGACCAAAGTGTCGGACAACGGGTAAAGATGGTTCAATAGGTTCGGTTGTCCACTTAACATCTAGCTTAGAAAAATAATCAGTTATTTTGAGCTTGGGTTGCACGTGAAAGATATTGTAAGGGTCCTGGTAGAAAGTAGGTGGTTTTAGGTCAATAGGTTCCCTTAGATCCAAATTCAAAGTTCCCTCAGAATTAGCCTCCCAACTTTTTATTTCAACAATTCTATCTTCCAACATCAAGGGCTCAGGCTCCAGGACCTCTAGCATATCATTCACCCCATATGATTCTCCCAAGTCCAGAAATCGAGGTTGAATCAAGATTGACTTGGGCACAATGATCTCAGAAGTCAGCTCTTCGGGGTGCAAATGAGGAATGGGGTCACTGATTGAATCATCAAGTAAATGAGGATTAAAATCCTCTAAGTTAGCCCCAACCGAATCAAAATCTTCAATGCCTGGGCTATTAAATGGTTTGTCATGCTCCTCGAGCCCATTTGTCTCACTGAAATCATCTTCCTTAAGCTCAAGTGAGACTTCACTAAGAGATTCCTTACCTTAAGAATCAAAGAATCCATGATCCTCATTTATATATGTCTCAAAATCATATGTCATTTCATGGTCTGTGGAGATATTTTTCGTCATTCCCTAGCTCTAGGATCTCGGGTGAGAAACTCGATTCATCCTCAAAAGGTTGCTCTAGCCCAACCTGGTCATCTCCAAAATCAGAATATGTATCCCCCCCTATAGGCGCCAGAGTGGGTTCAGACATTGGCTCACCTAAAGGGGGTTCATCTTGAGAATCATCCCAAGATTTGACTAGGGCAACCACAAATTTCATCCTCAACCTCAACAATTTCCCAAGAAGAAACTCACCTAGGTCCCTATCCCTAACACTTTGGAGCAAATCCAATAAAGAACTATGAAGTCCATCAATCATTTTGATCATAGGCTCCAATGCTTTAGTGCATGGTATTGGTTGAGCTTCTAAAGATTGTACAGTATTTCTCAAATTAGCCAACACCCTATCCTGGATCTGGTTCACTTGAACCGACTGGTTCGATTCAGGTTTGGGTGGGTTTGGGTTAAATCTAGGGGAGTCAAGATGTCGAGGTTCTCGGGTCCCTCCCTGAAAGTAGGTCATTTTAGGTTGTTCAAAGGATGGTGGCGACCTATATTCAGCATAATTCTGGGGAAGGTAGGTGTTATAATTAGCATATCCTTCATGGTTGTAGATCTGGTCAGGTTGATCATCAAAGGATGGAGATCTATAATTATTGTAGCTCTGGGAAGGATAGTAATCATAGTCTTTTGTCCAGGTTAGGCCTTAGACACTGAGGTCCGGATTCATATCTCCAATTAAAGTTATCCCGGCTAGTGGATGGGTAATCATAAGTCGAGTCGGGATAGTAATCATCCTGAGGATATGTGTTGGTAGGAGGGTAGGATTGGAAATGTGTGAAAGATGTGGAAGGATACATTATGGAGTAGGAGGGAAAACAGAAGAGAAAGGAGCCCTACAATACAAAAATAGAAGCCTGTCCTTAGGTTGGGTAGCCTAAAGGTCTACAGACTCTCAGAATCCGTCCTAAGATTATGGATGATTTACTCTACTTATGTCTAGGAAATCCAACCAGTTAGAAGGAGGGACTGGGGAGAAGGTTCTTCCTTTGGCTTATGCCTCTGGTTCCTAATGTACCCCCCAGCCGTGGTTGTTTGACGCTACTCCCCTAGCTAGATATCAGATTGACTAGTATAAGCAGGTTAATCGTGAACAATCTCAATCTGGATCCCGACGAGCGAACCAGTCCGTAGAGCCAACGTCTAATCAATTTTAGTTAGGCTTGGGACAATGGTGCTTCAGGAATGTGATGGGCCCTTTAGATGGGTTGTACCCTTAATGATAAGTTAAAATGTGTGTGCATGCACAACCAGGGTTTGCAAACAAGGTTATTTGATGATGTGTCTTTTAAGGTTCAACTTTGTTTAGTAGCTTTTATGGTTTAATCTTTAGGTATATTAATCAAGGTTCAGTAGAACATTCCAAGTTTTGAAAGCATTGATGTAGATATGTTCCTTTAAAAATCAGAAATAAAATGTGGAGTGCCTGGTTCAATCCTAAAAGTCTACCCTAAGTGGCAAGCTACTTGATGAATCGCTTTTATCTTAAGTGGTGCGGCCTAAATAGTTCAATCAATTGGCCTATTGCACCACTTAGTTAAGGCACACAGAAATGTTTGACCTATTCAGATTTCTACTCACTTATTTGTGTGTTGAATTAAGTGTACTGGGTCCACAGGTCAGATCCCAGTTAAGTGGTAGAATTGATGTGATTATGAGCCTTAGGGTGAGAAGTTGTGGGTGTTAAGGTGTGTCTCTTTCAGAAAATTCCACAATCAGATAACACTTTTTTATTTTTTTTTATTTATGTGGATGGCGAGGTGAGTGGAGGTGGCAAACAAACAACGAAATCTATCCTAGGATTTATAAAAAGCACCTAAGTTGATTTGAGTTTGAGTTATTAGGTTATGGAATGAAAACTAAGGTGGGGGTGGCGTGGGGGACACTTACAAAACACTCTACCCGCACTTTACTTCGGTCTACCACACTTGGATCTCCATGCTAGGGTACTTGCAAGACAGTAGATTGGAGACAAGTGGGGTTAGTGCTATGTAAATGTAAAGAAGCACAGAAAATAATAAAGTAAATTCCGTTGCCTCCCCAGCAATAGCACCAAAATGATCACACAAGTTTCGCGTGTTTGAAATTGGGGTTACGAGTAACCCGTTGTTGTAGCTGCAAAACTCGCGGTCAAATAAAATTTATACCGAAACTCGAAAAGTGAGTCCCAGGTTGAACACGGGGAGGAGAATGTTTGGTTTTATGAAATCCGCGCTTCACTTTTATTTCTTTTTGGTTGTTTTTGACTTTTCTAATTTTTTTGGTATTTTTAACAAGCAAGAGATTAGGTTGATGAAAACTTTATCTACTTACAAAAATATAAGAGGGAGAGGGAGAGAGAGAGAGAAACAATTATCTATTTATCAAGAATTGTTTGTTACAACTACGAAAGCGTAAAAAGATAGAAAGAGGTGAGAGAAATCCCCCTCGACGGTTTCTCGGAGGACGACTCGCTTTGACGTCACCCGAAGGAAGGTGGTGAGGAGAGGAGCAAAAAAGGATGGAGCTGGAGGACGGAGGCTGGGGTAGGACGACGCCGCGGCAAGGATCTTCTTCCCGAAGGGCAGTGAGAGGACGGCAACGGGATGCCCCAAAAATGGGGATGAGGGGAGGGAAAACTATTTAATTTTCTACTCTAGAGGAGCATCTCGGGCTTGAGACAAGCTCTCCCTAGAGCCTTGGAGGTGGTGAGAAGAAGAAAGGAAGAGATGAAGAAAAATGGGAGGTGTAGGGGTCCTTTTATAGTGGAAGAAAGAATCAAATTCATATATAAACATTTAGTGACGGTCATAAACGTTGCTGAAGATCCGCCGCAAACATCGCTGAAGACAGCCAACGCACCCACCCGTCGTTGCACTGGTGCTCGCTCCGCGCTCTTGTGTCACGCGCGAGCTCGCGCCAGTGCTATTGTGTGCGTGCGGTGGTGCATGCGTGTGCATGGGTGGCCTGGGTTGTGCCACGTGGCGCGATCTGGGTCGTCCATCTTCGTTCTATTGTAGGGGCTGCTACAGAGGTTAGATTGAATCGATTTTCGCGTCGTTGGGCTGTGATCGTCGACCCGAATCCATCCACATGGTCAGATTTGTTGTTTGAAGCTCCGAATTACGTTACCTAGTCCCTTGGCCGTTGATCTTCCTTGGATTGCATATGGTGCTATGGTACTCTGATCAAGGAGATTTCGGAGGCATTAGACTCCGATCATCGTCCTGATCGGATCCGTACGATCGAATTGTCAATCCAAGGCTCTAAAATAAATCTCCTTCTCTCCTGACCACAAAAAGGACGCAATTAACCTAAAATATACACAACTACTCTAAATGTAGAATGATGCATGCTATGCAATATTTATAATATGGAATGCAAATCTAAGCCTAGGAATATGCATAAATAGACATTTTAACCTAAATAGATGTGTCTATATCATCTGCAAATCTAGCGAAGGAGGTCGAATGGTCTGCTTCTCGATCCTCCTTCCCGGCAAAGGTGATATGTTCCATCTTAGCTCCTTCACCTATTTTTGTTGTTGATTTTGCTATGTTTGATTGTGTTGCTTTGCCGTTTTGCCCTACGATTGTGCACGTTTCTTGTGTGTTTTCTCGAGCTTCAGATTTTCAGGACTACTTGCCTCCGAATGTGGATTCTGTTGATGCTGGGAATACGCTTTTATGTCATAGTTTTGCTAATTAGCAGCATTGTGCTATTGATGATAAGGCCGTTGAGGATATGCTAGAAGATAATGATGATGTTAAAATCAAAATGTTGAAATGTGGCCCTTCAAATGAATCTTGTGGGTTAGCTTGGGGTATATACCTCCCCTTACTGTCTCCTCCTCCTCGTCCTTATCCTGACCCTCCTTTTATCTTTGAGGTTGGGGGATCCAAAGAGTCCCTAAGCAATGATGTAAAAATTGTTGATATTGCATCTGATGTGGAGTCTCAAGGGATGTTGGATTATTTTGATGCTGAGCCCCTTTTTCTCCAAGACAAGGCATATGAGGCACACTCTCCTAAGGCTAGAGGAGTCTGTGGGGGTCAAGGCTTGGAGGGATTGGGGAGAGTCACCTGAAGTTGATCTAAATCGATTCAAAAAACACTTTCTCTATGAATTGTCTATGTTGGAATTGTAGAGGTATCGCTAATACTCCTACCTTGACTTGCCTAAAGAATTTGATTCATCTACATGGTCTCAACCTCTTCTTTTTGTTCGAACCATTTGCTAACCCCTCTTCGATTGACGATGTCATGAGGGATCTCTCTTTTCAACACTGTTTAGTTTCTCCTAATTCCCCTAAGATCTAGTGATCTTGAAAGATAGTCTGCTTATTAATCTCTTGACCCACTCCAGACAAGACTTGACGGTGTGCTGCACCGTGGATAATCTTTCAATTAAGATCTCTGCTATGTATGCAGCTTGTGAGGCTCTTTAGCGGCAGATTCTTTGGGATCATCTCTCTACTGTTTCCTCCTCCCCTTCGCCTTGGATCATTGGAGGTGACTTTAATGTTTTGCTTCAGGCGTCTGAAAAATCCGATGGCCTCCCTTTCTCCCAACGGCTTGCCGAGCCTTTCCTCTCCTACCTTCATGACTTAGCCCTCTTGGAAATGCCTTTGTCAGGATCTCTGTTCTCTTGGTGCAATGGCCGTCATGGTAGCTCCTACATCTACTAGAAACTTGATCGGACCCTCATTAATTCTGATTTTCTTCCCTTTTTTTCTTCCAGCCTTTACTCTTCTAGAAGGAACTCAGACCATGCCCCTATCATCCTTAACTCCTCTATTAATATGTGCACTCGACCCCACCCCTTTTGCTTCCAAAATATGTGGTTTAGAGCTCTTGATTTTAAACCTTTGGTCGAGAATTTCTGGCATCATGTGCAGGTCAACCTGGATCTGGACCCGATCTCTAGATTCTATTTCAAGCTTCATGCCCTCAAAAAGATTCTGAAAGATTGAAATATATCGACTTCCAGGGACATTAATGAGGTTGTAAAATCCCTTGAAGCTCACTATGAAGATATTGACTATAGGCTCTAATCCCACTGGGATGAAGCCCTTACTACTGTACTCAGTGATATCCATATTCAATTAGATGATGCCCTTACCAAGCTGAATGACTTTTTACTCCAAAAGGCTAAGATCGATTGGATTGGAATGGTGAAAGAAACACTAAGTTCTTTTACTCCACCATCAGGAAACGTTTTGCGAAAAGAAATAAATCCTCTCTTGCTGCCATTGTGGGTAACAGTAGTTGGGAAGCTACTTCTGCCACAACCTAGGACTTTTATTCCAATCTCCTTAAATCTGATATTCCTCCGAGCCGTTCTCCGCTCCTTGAGGTTATCTTTCCAATTTTGTCTGTTGGTGAGTCTGATAGCCTTGTTTGTATTCTTGACACCACAGAGATCTTTGATGCCCTTTCTAAGATGCCCCTTAATCGGACTCCGGGTCTTGATGGGTTCAATGTTGAGTTTTATTCCCACTTTTGGGATCTTATCAAGGATGACCTTCTCCACGCTATTTCCTATTTCTTCATCCATAGGAGTTCCCCTATATCATTCAATAATACCTTCATCTCGCTCATTCCTAAAAAAGCTGATGTCCAAGATCTCTCAAATTACCGCCTGATTAGTCTCTGTAATGTGCTTTATAAGATTATCTTTGGTATTGTCTCTAATTGACTATCTACCCTTCTTCCTAAGCTTGTTTCTCCTTAACAAGCTAGGTTTGTTAAGGGAAGATCCATTTTTGATTAGATCGCTACTACTTTTGAACTTGCTCAACGGATTGATCGGAAAGTCTTTGGCTCTAATATTATCATCTAATTGGATTTGATTAAGGCTTACAATCGTGTTGAATGGGTGGTCCTGCACCAAATCCTGAAGAAGTTTGGCTTCTCATCCTCGGCCATCTCTCTCTTAAGGTCCCTTGTTGAGCATGAAGGGTCCTCCATTCTTGTTGACAGCAGCTCTGGTCTGTTCTTCCATGTTTCTAGGGGGTTGAGGCAAGGGGACCCGATTTCTCCTCTTTTGTTCGATCTTTTTATGGAGTCTTTCATTCGGGGCATCAAAGAATAGGCCTTTCAAGGCAAACTTAGGCCCTTCTCTGTTAAACATGGGATCCTTCCTCCTCTGGGGCTTTTATATGCTGATGATGTTATCATGTTCTTAAACGAAAACTCTCATACTATTTCCAACCTCTCCAACTTTCTTGCCATGTTCCAATTGTATTCTGCTTAGCAAATCAGCCACATTAAGAGTCACTGCTTTATTGGTAAATATTTTCCTTCCCGTAGGATCTCCTGTATCCTTCAACTCTTCAACATTCAGCTGGGATCCTTCCCTTTTCAATATTTGGGCTATCCCATCTTCTCAGGTAGGGCTAAAGTGGCGTATTTCCATCAAATCATTGATAAGGACCAATCTAAATTAGCGGGATGGAAAGCCAATTTACTCTCATTTGCTTCAAGGTTACTGCTTATTAAACATGTTCTCTCTTCTAATCCTATCCATATTTTGGCTGTTCTAGACATCCCTAAGGTGGCTACTTGGAAACTTGAGTCTATTATGGCTGGGTTCTTTTGGGGGGATATAGTTCAGGATAAACACCATCACTAGGTCTCTTGGAAGCATATATCTAAATCTACTCAATACGGGGGCCCTGGGATCCATAATCTCAACCTATTTATCTTGGCCCTCAGAATGAAGCGTATTTGGCACATTCTCTTTTCCAATTCTCCTTACTCCAACCTTATGATGCAACTCTATGGTTCGCTTCCTAACTCCTCTTCTCTTCCAGCTCGCATCAGGACCTTGTAGGAAACTTTTCAGACCATGAAGCCTATGTTTAGGTGGGAAGTTCATAAAGTTGATATAGATTTCTGGATGGATTTATGGATTGGGGATTCTATCCTGAAGGACTTCATCCCTGGCAACGCCCCTTCTCCGATGACCGTCAAGACTGCTATTTCTAATTTGGACTCCAATCCTTTATCTTCCTACCTTCCTAGTCATGTCTATTCTAAGATTACTCAGGTCGTGCTTGATGATGATAAGGACATTCCCATTTGGATCCTCACTTGCTCAGGAACTTTTACGGTAGTTTCGGCGTATGCTTCCCACTTCAAACATACTCTTGTTATCCCCCATCTTAAGGACTTATGGACTCTTAAGCTCCCTTTAAAAATGGTGATTCTCGCTTGGAAGGTCCTCATGTCCAAGCTCCCCCATGACAATAATATTATCAAGCTTGGTATCTCTTTTCCATCTAGGTGTTCCTGCTGTCCCCAGGATCCGCAGATTGAAACCATTAATCACTTATTCTCCTCCAGTTAGTTGGCGGGGTGTGTTGCCAAGTGGGTTTCCTTGAAGATGGCCATTCATACTATCTCCCTACTTGTTTCTTCCAATGGATGTCCTCTCCCATTAGGAACCACAACGATTTTATTCAAAAGGGCCTCATTTCTTTTATTTGGTTTAACATCTAGAATGTTAGGAATAGCATCCACCATGACAATGCTTCCCTTTGCCAGATTGATTTTATCTTAGATAGAAGTTTGAGGAGTTTTGAGTTTGATAGGTGGCTTAAGGAAATTAGGCCTAAAATATTTGCTGCAAATTGGATCCATCCTCCTAATGGCCTTAAAATTAATGTTGCAGGTTGTCAATATGGTTCATCCTTTAGGATAGGGCGGGTTATGCATGATCACAGAGGAGATTTCATATCAGGCACCACATGTTTGGCCCCTATTAGACACAAGGAGAAGGCCTTAATGATTACTTTTACTCATGTATTAACCAATATTGATGGGGCTCAGATTTTGCACTTGAAACTGATTTCGCTTTGCTTCATTTTTGGTGTAAAGGAAGATTCCCCTTCCTTGGAACCTCAGAATTGATGCTTCCATACTATTGGCTAACAAGAGAAGGATAGAAACGTTCACTTATATCTGCTCAGTGGCGAATGCATTAGCTTTGCATTTTGCGGCTCTTGCGAAGGGGACTTGGGAAATCTTCTAGCACCTCTCTATGCTCTTTTCAAGGAGTAAGGGCCTTATGAGACTAGATAGGATTCAGTCTCCCTACATCATTTTTCCTTTTTGAGGTTGCTTGGGTTGCTTTTGTTTTTGGTGTTTTGCTTTTTTGTACTAGGTCATGAGTCGTAGCTCGTTTTCTCTGTAATAGGTAGGTATTGGTCTGGTCCCCCTACCTTTCTTACCTCCAGGGAGTGGGGTATGTATAAGATTAACTCCTGATTTCTAAAAAACAAAAAAAAAACATATCTAGGTACTAAGTACAGGTACATATATTTAAATGAGTGTAGTGTTTGATCATATGTATGTATCTTCCAACTAAAAATATATACATTTCCGTGTATAAGATGTCAACCCAAGTAAATAGTCTTTGAATATGTCTATGTATAGACGTGTGCATTTATGGATCTAATGTATTTGTGCACGGAGAAGATATAAAAGTATATGTATGCATGGCATGGGAATATTGTGTAAATGTAAGATCATACACGCCCTTACCTCACGTGTGTATGCATTATAAGATACATGTACAAAATGTATCATCATCTTTTTATCAGCCTTCGGAAAGTGATGGTTGAATAATATTGACTTTTCATTTTTTTTGAAAAAAAAAAAAAACAAAATGTACGTGTGCGACCTTGTAAAGGATGGAAATCACGAAGCATTCATATACGATCTTTCAATACCCAACGAGCTTCTTTATCCAAACCGATGTGGTAAATCACCTCACATTTAATCCACCACGTCGTGTTGCAAACTTGCATTATCACATCGTAGCAAAAAACAACCCTCAAGCCGAGAAGACAGATCATGTGCATACATCTCCGAAAAAAGCAATGGATAGAGTAGTTCCGATTCGATTGATATATCACTTGAGTGACAACTGTAAATAAATCGATCGATCCCAAACGGGTTTTAACCCCAACAGGAACAATAAGTACGCACGCCCCGTCTCCCCATTAGAGTCCAATCAATCCCTTTCGAATTAAATAGAGATCCTGCAAGCCACGTCACGTGTGCAGCCCTCCAACGTGTGCATGATCTCGCCTCACCATCCCTGCATGCACCAATCTATCACCCGAACTCACGCCACGCATGACGTACCCAAGAAAAGATTGGACATCACAGAGGTCAAAACGATCACATTACATATAACATTACGGTGGTGTTCGGTGAGGAGATGATGTTTGTCGAATAAGTAAAAAAATAAGTGATTAAAATAAATAGATTTTAGTATTTAGGTGTTTGGTGGATTAACTTTATCACTTAGATATATTGCGTTAACTTTTTTTAACGTGTTGTAAATGGGAGGTGAGTTACGTGATGAATAAATGTAAGGTAAATTATTTAACCTTCCTATTAAATATCATCTTAGAGTTAAAGATTGGATAAAGGTTAGGAAATTTTAAGGAAAGATAAGTGAATGGATAATATTAGGATTGGTGAATGTGATGTGATAGTTGAATTGATATGTTATTATTAATTTTTATTTTTATTTATATTGAGAGTGAATTAGTAGGATATATATAATAGGTGTGACTGTGTTGGTAAAGTCATATGTAATGGATGGGAGTAAGTTAGTTGTGGGTAGATGTGATAAGTATCTATAATGGATGGGAGGTGGTAAGCATGATTGGTAAGAGTAGATGTAGTGGAGGATGGTAGATGTGATAGGTGACAGATAAAACTTTTGCATTGGTCACCTACTGTACTTTGTAGCCATGAAACATAGGGTATCCTCATGTCTAAAAATCCCACCGAACAAGACTTAAGAGAAAGGACATGAATAAGAAAATGTACATTACAAGTTATTTTGTTACACGTGACTTTCACTTATGCACTCATTCAGAAAAGGAAGCAAAATATTCTATTGAAAATTAAAATACATTAGTTGAAAATAAAAATATACCAATAATATCAATTCAAATGATTTGATACTAATTAAAAATTAAAATGTAACAAATTTTTTTTTTTAAAAAGATCAACATTAAGAAACCAACATCAAATGCACGTAACAGCATTTGGGGGATACCCACGGTACCCCAAGGCGTTTCTAAGAAGCAAGCAACACCACCGTCGTAACAAAAGTTACCAGGCACATTGACCCTGCAACCTAAACACACGACCGAACAAAGCAAGCTTTAGATAGCAGCATCGTTAACACTAGGACTAACGTAACCACACGTATCATGCCAACTGTACCAACCACGACCTCCGATGTCATGGAAAGTGAATTTTTACCATAAAAAGTATTGATATTACGTTCTTTTATTTGACGTATTATAAAATACGTTACAATATATATTTATTTACTTTTTAGTTAAGATAAATATTTTGTGAAGGTAAAATTAGACGAACAAATCGACGCTCCCCTCTCTGGAAAAAAACGAGCCTCGTCTTACGGGCCCCGTGCCCCTTTTGTTTGTTTGTTTCCCCCGAAACGGGTGCATGCGGATGGATGAGATGTGATCCCTCACATTTGGCGTGAGATGAGATTCTTAAAAACTATTATTAGAAGCTTGTATTTGGTGGGAGGATAATGTTTATATCGGGATAAAATATTATAGGGATAAATTGAAGGATATTTGATTGGTGATATAAGAATAAGTAGTAGATAAAATGATCGGTAGTGTGATGTGATGTTTGTGGATAATTTTTTAATATTATGATAGAAGTGCGAATTGGTTGATGTGATATAATAAATATATTTTAATGTGTATATTATATTGAAATAGATATTTTATTATATATTAATGTTGCTGTGATGTAATAGGATGGTTTGATGTTGATATTAATTGGTAGAGTGGAATAAGTTATATTCTTTGACTTTCAAAATAATTTCTTTAACTTATTTTTGTAATTCTTTGATCGAAGGATAACCCTTGACTTATCCTCTAGACAAATGGGGCCTAACATTAATCTACGTAAAGAGTTCAAAACTTCGCCCCTTATCAAATAGTCCCCGTGCTCTTATCTATGTTGGTCGATTTTCTACTTAGGGGAAGCTTTCCTGTAGGTTAGAGAAAAGAAAATTTATTTTATATTTCTTCTTTTATTCTAGACTTAATTACCTCTTTAATTCCCTTATCAAATAGTAACATAGCGTAAGAAGTGAGACGTACCCACCCTTTCTTTTCTTTGTTACACTTAGATATAGCAAGTACAACCTCATGATCGGGGCCAATATTGCATTGGCAAGCTTGAGGCATGATGACCGCATGGCTGCAGCACCTGAAGGTGCTGATAAAGTGATGAATCATCGAACTTTTTATCATCGGAAAACCACTTAATCGGGGATGTGAACCTACAGCTTGTAGAAAGTGGCAAGTGATCGATGACTTACGACAATCGTAAATGTTGTTTTATGTGTCATTAGTGTAATATAGGTGTCACAAATGTAAATCGGTATCGCGTCAAATTTATTTAATCATAATTTTTACTGATTTATTTTAGGTCGTTCACTGTGAGTCAGTTATTGATATACATTACTCTCTAAGTCTAAAAATATTCTTTTATTTCAAAAATATTAATTTTATTTACAAAATGAATGAATGAATCAATAAATAAAAGAATTGGTTAATTATTTACAAAAGAATCAACTAATATGCATCAAAATGATTAAAACATAAGTACAGCTAAACAAACATAAAAGACCCAATCAATATAGCACTATGTTTATTATATACAACTATCATAAGTAATACTTAGGTATAGGTACAAAAATAGTTACAAATATTTACTATATTAAGTTATATCAACATACTAATATCTATAGTAACATACATTATGTTTACAGTGACATATGTATGCGTTGGTAAAACCTTAGTAACATATATACATAACCTAAGGCAAAAAATTACTATGTATACTAATATATAAGTATATCTACAGTGACATATATGTCATTAAAGCTCCTAGGTTATTTACATACATTAAAGCTTAAATAGAACTGTACTACTTATATACATACATACATTATTTACATATACGTATACCTTATTTACATTATTTATTTACAAATTTACAGTTATACTATATATATACATATGCTATATACTTAGATTATGCTGATGTGGGGCAAAAGGTACCCTCGGATTCGAAACTCCACACTCGACCCGACAGAGGATTTAGTTACCCGCACATAGAGTGCATAGGCGGAACTAGATCCCCGTCTCACCTAAGGTTTGCCGGATCCCCAGTCAATACCTATCCAGTCTGTCAGAAGATTTTGCGCAGCCTGGGTAAAAGTTACGAAATGATGGTCCTAACCACCTGCACCTTGACTGCTACGACGTAGCTATCAGATAGGGGTACCGGAGCCCATCAATGAAAGTCATCCCTATATTATAAATAGAGAGGGAGACCCCCAATAGGGGGGACTCCTCCCTGAGAGGGAACAAGATTATATAAAATGTATCCTAAAATTCTAGTGCATAGTTGGGAGCATCGTTCTCTCCCCAGACGTACACCCCTTAGGGTGGAATTGGGTCACCAAATCCCTATTTTCCCTTGTGTTTGCTTGACTCTTACTTTATCTCCCCACATGATGGATGATCAATGGTTAAGTAGCACCTCCTACGATAATAAATCTTTTGGTAGGACCTTCCGAGACTCATCAAATGGCTCCATTTGTGGGAAGCATCAACAAAAGAGCCATCGCTCTGCAAAGCATTCGATCACTGGGAGCAAGGGCCCTTTCGGCACCATGCTACGACCCCCATGGGTGAAAGCTTTTGCGGTGGTCGTAACCACCTGCAGTCCCACTTGCGGCCTCCTCCCTTTGGAGGAGCCCAGTAGGGGTGCAGATCTACATGCCCTGGCGACCTCGACTTGTTACCCGAGGTCCCCCAAGCTGGATCTTCCTCCCTAGAGGTGCGACCCAGTTAAGAGGAGCTGGGAACCAAGTCTCGCGATCCCAGATACATGCCTATGCACGCGTCGCTTGCAGACGCGGGCACGCAGAAATGGAGGTCCCCCGTTGGAGGAGTCTGGAATGCCAGCCACACCCCAGCGTGAAAGAACGACTGAGCTTGCTTCGCACTCTGCTCCCAGAGGAATAGTCCTCGAGGTGAGAATAGCACTCGGCCATCCTATGGGAGCTCCCCACCGGGCTCCTCTAGCGGCGCCTGCCCGACAAAGGCCTACGTGTGGACTGCTCCCTGGCCAGCCGGACATCCCCCCAAAAGGTGTGAAGAGTAAGCCCCGAAGAATGCTTTGCTAAGCACTTGGGATGGGGGGCAACCCCAAGAGGTTATCGTAAGTTGAGCAGCAGAGTTTTGGGCTTGCCTGATCTTGCCCGACGTGGCTCAAGGCTCGGCACCACGACAAATTAGACCCAGAGAGGTGACGGACCCGTGGCCCCAAGCCACTCCATCTGCATTGCAAGCACTGGAGCGATACTCTCGACCGGGTGCCCAGGTGCCCGTTGAAGAACCCTGGTGTAAGGTGAGTCCCCCCATGGATTACCCGAAGGATGCGGCTCCAACAGCGGCTGCCGCCTAAGGGAGAGCAAGCCCCCAGATAGGTGGGCCCTGATACTTGACTAAGAAAGGGGCTCCTTCCACTTGCGAAGAGCTGCTCCCCTACGGTTAGCAGCCAAACCCCACAGGGCCGCGACCACCGAAGGCTACGGGCAGCAATAAAAGAGAAAAACGCACTCCTTTCGCCGCACACCAAGCAGGCGTGCTTGAGGCGGATTGGCCCACCAAGGATCGCCCCCATGCGGGGCAATAAGATTCCTCTGTACATGTATCCCCTGACCATGAGTTAGGCGAGCATGCTCAAAGGGGGTGCAGACCATGAAATAAGGTTTGCCGCCCCCAGGTTCCGTGAGGCTAAAGAATGGAAAGCCTGTGAGGCACTGAAGGGGGTCACCCTAGAGAAGGGGCCTCGGCAGTGGCAAGTTGCTGGAGCTGCCTTCGCTATGAGCTGAGAAACATGCGGGTCAATGCCTGGTCCAGAGGGGCAGGTGATGTCACCCAAATCCCCCAACGGAAGGACATTGCAGTCGAAACCATTGGCGACAGCGCTCGCGTGATTCGATGTCCTCCCCTCCTAGTGCTCGAGCCTAGCTGCGCAAGGGCTGAAGAGACCTCGAGTTGACGTCACCCTAAGAAATCAAGCCCCCCTTCCGGAGTGATTCTCACTAGGTACTTCCCTTCAATCTCCATGGAGGCGAGGAAGATACGACTAAACCTCCCCATGTTCAGGAGGAACGTTTTAGGCTTGTGTCGGTAGAAGCCTCCTCTATCAAGGTAGTTCCAAGCCCCTCCGGAAGTACACTTCCCTAGCCACTGACCAAGTGGAAGTCTTGGTGCGACTCAAATAGGTTTTGTTAATATTGTGATATTATCGTTGAAGTTATTGTAGTGAGTTAACCTAAATCGAGTCTAACCAGCTTTACAAAAAAAAAAAAATTTAACTTGGCCCACTTGATTTTATCTTGGTCGCTTTTAGGCTCAGGGTCGATCTCAGTGAGGCGGGAATTTAAAGGTCAAGGGATTTCTACACTTTTCCTAAAATGTATCTCTTCCTTGCGTTTATTATGTTTTTGGTTTTTTTTTCTATTTAAGATTTTTGTTGTTGATGATGTTGTCCTTGAGGTACACCCTCAAAATCAAGTCATTGGCCTTGAGCCAAACGGTTCTTGGCTTGTAGCCAACTTGGGGTTTTCAAAAATTGGTCCTGTTATTCGCAAGACCGAGTACCTGCAAGACAAGAATTATCTTTTCTCTTTTACTCTTTTTTTTAATCTTCTTAATAGCAAGAAATAAAAGATAGATGAAAACAAGGTAGGATGCTAGAAAAGAAAGAAATACTTAGCTTAGTATATGTATAGATATATAGTAGATACAGTATATATATATGTATATAGTTATATATTATATATAGGGGTGGAGGTGGAAGTGGAAATGGAGTGTAGTACAGTGTCAAGTTGGTTCACGTCTATTAAGATGCAACCAACAAGACTGAGTGCCGCGTGAAGTGTGAGCGGATGTGTGGGAGTGTGTGTGGAAGCGCTTGCTTTGCACGGATATCGGGGAATATCAGCAACTGGTGTAGATATTCCTGCGATATGATGCGTAGTGGAGGAACTAGTGCACGGGAGTATGGGTGGTGAAGTGTATATATGGATATGGGTCGGTGGATGTATATGTAAACACACACACACACACACATATATATATATATGTGAGCGGATATATATATATATATATATATATATATATATATATATATATATGTGTGTGTGTGTGTGTGTGTGTGTAGGTGTGAGTGCTTAAGGGTGTGTGTGAGTGTATGAGTGTGTGTGTACAAGTGGGTGTGTGTGTACTGTCGGAGGAGGGGAACAGAACAGATAAGCCATCTGCTGCATAGCCCCGTCGTCTGATGCGTGAGGATGCGCAGCCGTAGGAGGGAGAGCATGCGTGGTGCGCTGGGGAGCACTTGCTCTCTCTTCGTGCGTGGGCAGGTGCGGGCGAGCGCAGCGCACTGCACTACATAGCGTAGCGTGCAGCACTGTGGGCTGGCGCAGTGAGGCGTGGATGGGTGCGAGCGACTGGCTGGAGCGGGTAGCGGGTGAGGAGAGAGAGCGCGAAGCCACCGGCTAAGTGAGAAGCGAGCTGGTGGCTATAGTGTCGCGCAGACCGTGCGCTATAGTGCGCTACAGTACGTGCGTGGTCTAGTGATTGGTAGCGGCCAGTTTTGCGTGCTGGGCGCACTGCGAAGCGCCTGTGCGCACGGGAAGCAGCGTGCACGTCCTGCAGGCACATGCGCGGTGCCCGGCTGAGCTTCAGGCAGGCGTGCGATGCTGCTGGAGCTTCTGAGCTTGCGAGCTTGAAGCTCTGGCAATGGCGGAGAAGACGACAACAGTAAAAACAAAAGGTGTATCCACCACGCCCACCTGCTCACGAAAGAGCTGGGCGGTGGTGGAACTCACAGTGGTGGTGTGAGACCACTGTGGGTTTTCTCCTGCCCATGGTGTGTCTCTTCTTAGTGAGAAGAGATACTGTGTATGGAGAGGGAGAGGGGAGGAGGTTAGCCTGACGGTGATGTGGATAAAAGTGCCTATAGGTGTATGAAAGTGTATTCTCGCACAAGGGAGAGAGCCAGGGGTTTTAAAGATGAGAAGGCATGCCACAGCCATGCTGCTGGCAGCGCATGCCCTGCCATGCTATTGGTAGGAGGTGAGGCACGAAGAGGCGCGCATGCCCCATTCTCTACAGCAGCGCAAGAGAGAAGAATTCAAAGTAAATAAAAAAATGAAAATGATGAAATTGCAATGCCGCACTTGAGGAAGATGTTAATTAATAGATGACCAATTATTCACACTCTCCTCTCCTCTTTATAAATGCATGCAAGCATCTACTTACAAATGCAATTACAGCTACATAAGATGCAATGGTAGTGCTAGGAAATAACACAAGATGGCGTATTTACTGGTGTATTTTTGCTATGCAATCAAGTCTCCACCTTGACACCTGCGGAAAATAGAGGACTTCACCTCTGGACTTCTGGACATGTCAGTGCGAAAGCCGAGGTGACCTCCGTGAGCGGCGTCATTTGAGGCGGATCGACAACCCACGTAGCTTCCAACGGTAACACTTGCAACATTTAAAGATGCTCGGGCTAAGCTGCCATCCAAGCCACCCTTTCTAGGTCGACGTGCCCTTGGCGCATCCCCTATTCCAACAAGAATAACTTCCTCTCCTCCCACCGACCATTCGACCCTTCGACAGCTGGGAGAAGAAGAGAGAGAGGAAGGGCATGACCCTCAGACGTTCCAACACAAACGGGGATGGACTACCTAACTAGGTTGCCGTACCTAAAGCGGCTAGACAGACAACAGAATTAGGCGTCTCAGCCAACTACCCACCGATTCATGCCACACAAAGGTAGCCCAAGAGACAATATCACTAGGAGGCCTAGTTGGTTGAACACCAATGCACGCTCGTCTCTAGACCCTCTCGATGCGTGCCCAACCCCCTCCAAGGGTGGGAGCAACACATGAAGGCACAGCAACTTGGCACAGAGTTCCTAGGCAAGTCAAAGCAACCCAAGAAGCTCGTGCCAAGAAAGAAAAGAGGGATCCCAGTCCAAGCGATCTAGCGAGGGGTAACCCAGCTGATCCGCCGGATGATGTCGGGACCATATCCAAACTTCGCAGTCTCAGTAACCCCCACTTCCTTTCATCACCCTATGATGCGACTGAGCTCGTTGGGGCCAAGAGGATCTCAATCCTTCCAAAAGCCTAAGGACGACGGCCCCTTACAGGGACCTGCTCGCCCAAAGGCCTCCTCGTAAGGCTATCAAGGACCATGGTGTCCCTCTAAGTCTCTGCGACAATAAAATTGCCCCTCAAGGGTGGACGACGTCGGGTACCCTCTCCGCACGTAGTCCTAGCCACTCTAAGGTCAGCTTCATAGCTGCCAAATTTGGCACTAGAGGCCTATAACCTATTGCAACGGTAGTGAGAGGCCTAACCTGTCTTATCAAGGACATGCTCTCACTTCTCGTGATGAGCTATCGCCGCTTGCGGAAAGTGATGGCCACTCCCAGCCCTTACTCAGAACTAAACTATGGTCCAACAAGCCACCTCTCCAAGTTAACGGGAACTTGGATAAACGTGTTTGACGTTCCATTTATTGTCGCCTTTTCAAACCAGCAAGCCTCCTCTTCAGGATGGCGAGAACTCGGACGGGTACGCCCGACGTTCCATTTATTGCCGCCTCTTCTGGTCGGCAAGCCTCCTCTTCAGGATGGTAAGAACTCAAACAGACGCATCCGATGTTTCATTTATTGCCCCCTCTTTAGGTCGGCAAGCCTCCTCTTCAGGACTGCGAGAACTTGGATGGATGCGTCTGACATTCCATTTATTGCTGCCTTTTTAGCCCAGCAAGCCACCTCTTCACATCGACAAGCTGCCTCTTAAGATGAATGAGAGCTCAGATCAACACGTCCGACGCTCTATGTATTGCCGCCTCTTTAGGCTGGTGCACCACCTCTTAAGGTGGGTAGAAAACTTGGACCGGAACGTCCATATGTTGCCACATCCTCAGGATGGCAAGCTGATGAGTGGCTACTCATCATAGCTAGAAAGCTAAAGTTAAGCTAGAAACTAGGTTAAATAATACCAAATTAACACATAAAAAGGGTTAAGTATGGGAATCAAAGAAAAATACCTAAAACATTAATATTATGTTAAGATTGCATAATTAGGTCATAAATTGAGATATCCTTGAGAAAAAGGTCAAATGGTGATCCAAGTGTTAATTGAACACACAAATAAGTTTAAAAGTTCAAATCAAAAGTATACTTAACTTCTCAAAAGTTCAATTAAGCACATATAAAAAATTGGAGGCATTTGGACATCATTAAGGCCATGGAATTGAAGATTTACATTTAGGTCCTTTATGCATCACATTTCCTTCATTAGAAAACTTTCTCGGACCTATTTGTAACCTGCAGAGACTTCTTTGAAAGCCCAAAAGGACCACTCTGTAACTTTTTCCTACCACTTACGGGCTCTTGTGCAAAGTTTCTACCCCTTCGATGAAGGACTGACCCTACAATTTACCTAATAGAGCCGGCACCTGCTACTTCCCGTGCATGCACTGTAGCACACGAAGAACACGTGCATCCTCAACCATCCATTCTCTCATTGATCTTGATCTGCGGCTCGATCTGATTCGAAGCTTCGCGTGAGGCGACGCATGTGCTCACCCCAACCCCTAGATCCCATCCTACGATCAGATTTTATCTTGGCATCCGTGCGCGCTTACTCACTTCATCCTTGCCACCGGTGCCCTCGTCGAGTAATCTCACTCGCGCGATTTCTAGAATCACTGCAATCGCTACTTAAGCACCTCAGTGGTCGTACACGCAAAGGTTCGCCTCCTCTCCTACTTCCTTGAGAGCGATCCCTTCTTCCCCTCCAGTTCTCCTAATCCCTTCACGCGCTGCACCTGTGATAGAGGTGTAGTTCTTCACCTCCCTTTCTTCCTCATTGCTAAGGATGACGTATGCCTGAGGACAACCCAGAAGCTTTACTAGCAAGCTTTTCATTCGCTAGAGCTCCTCCTCCCTTCTTCCTCTCCATCCGCCGGGTGGAGACCCACAGGTCCCATTCTTCCTTTTAGAATAGTTTTACTATTTTGTAGTTTAGTTGTAGCTTTAGTTAGGTAGATTAGAGTAGAATTAGAATTAGAATTACTTATGATATGTTATGCCTGTTAGTTTAGCATAAAGAGTAGAATTAGAGTAAATACCCCACCCCCCCCCCTCACCACCTCTAATCATTCTAGATCAGAGGGGATGTTTTCACACAGTCATCACTGATCATTTTTTCTCCCTCGATATGTTTTCCATATCGCTTCTGATTCCCGCGATTTGTTTCTCGCAATTCACCCACTCATTAGATCTAATTTTAGATCTGATTGGTGTCTAACCTCAAATCTGAAATTAGCATCAAAAATCACATTAAGGGCTTCCCATTCATCTCATTTTTGTCACAAAAGCCCCTGATCTGAGATTAAAATGGAACTGGTTTGCCAGATTTTATATAAATTCAGATTTCAAGGATTTAGATTCAAGAGAACTTTGAATGCTTTGATCTTGCAAACTGAGTTATTGTTGATTTGATTCACTATTTCGCTAGGAATCTGAGGTGATTCTGAAGTCAGAATTCACCTCAGATGAGCCATAATCTAATTTGAGTTTTTATAAGGATTTGAATGTCTTTAATGCATTGTAGAAACAATGAAAATCAACTTTGTTGATTTGAGACTCTACCTTGCATCTTTTAGTTGATTTTGAAGAGCAATTCTGATTTTCAACCTAAGGAATTCTCAATACTCCTCAAGGTTTTAGAGATCTGGGATTTAAGTTTATATTTTAAATTGACTGATTTAACTCCTACATGTAGTCTATAGCAATTAGAAAGAGCTAGATCATATCTCTTTCAGCTTTCATTTGATGAGATTTTATCAACAAGGGATCTTGAGTTTGAGTTGTATTCTTGAGTGATTTTTATGAGAATTGAAACCCTTGTCAGATGGTATTTCAGTGATTTTTGTTTGTATTTGTAAATCCCAGAGTCATAGTAAATTGCTGCAATTGCAGCTACATTCCCACTAAACCCAGCTAAGTAATTCCTTAAACAGTCACTTTAAATTCTTAATCAGGTTGTCTTGAGTCTGATTTGGAATTTGATTGGTTGATTCAAGCTATTAGGTAGTTGGAATTGAGGTTCTTCCCTGTTGCAGATCTGGTTCTATGGAGTCTGTCTTAACTGCAGCAGCAATTAAGATGTCTAAAGTAAAGTCCAGTCTGTTGCAGTGGTTGGAGCTCAGTAGCTTCTACTGCTGTTGGTGTTTCCAGCAGTTATCTTGCTGTTGATTTTGCTATTGTTGCTGCTATTGCTGTAGTAGTTTCTGATCTGAGAGATCCAAGGACAGTAGCTTAGTTTTACCTCTATAGATAGCTGAATTGAGTTGAATGTTGTGTTTAAATTGTATACAAGAATTCATGTAAACTCAACAAATTTTTATGATTATCTAGAATGCTTGTAATCTTGATTTTAATTTTTTGTTAGCTAGCTGTTAGTGCCTAATTGTCCTTATATTACAATTAATTAAAATCCATGTAGAATTGTGTGCTTAGATGTTTATATCTTTGATATATATTACATTGAGCCTGTTGAGGCAGTCCACTGTCTTTTAGACACCTTAGGTTCCATTCTAAGCCCTTAACACACGCTAGAAAACCCTTAAAAGGCTTAGAATGTGTGAAGTTTGGAATTCAATAAAAACTATAAAAATATTCTAAAAAATAAAATAAACCTGTCTGATTGAAGATTAGGTATTTCCTTAAGTGTACACCAAGTTTCATGGTAATCTGAACCCCCGACTTGGTATAACATACCAACCGACGATTTTGTATACCATGGAACTTAATAAAAGAAACTAAACTTAAAAACACCAAAACCATCTCCTTCTCCTCATCTATTTCTTTCCCTCTCTTCTCCTACTTTAATAAAAGATATAAAATCCATAAAAAGCTGAAAAAAACTCAAAAATACCTAAAAATCCTTTGTATACTGTGTATAAGTGTATATATAAGCTATTTTGTAAGCCTATTTATCTATAATGTAAATTATACATATTATAATAAAATAACTTATGTATACATTGTAGTATATAAATTAAGTATTTAAGTTAGATTGCACTGTATATAACTAAATTATACAACTACTTATTAAGTAAACTAATTTATATGTACTAAATAGCTATGTAAATTAATACTTTCTATAAATAATCATATTAAGTTATGATACTATATATACGTATTTATATGTATATTATAAACATATTAAACCCTGTACCTTAATTTAATTATATACCTAGAATAAATAATTAATTTATTAAGTTAATAGTTAAGTTATTAGATTAAATTAAAATAAATTAGTAGATTAAGTTAAAAATAAGTTAACTGATACTGTATATTTATACTAATTTATTTTAAATAATTTAAGCTAATTTAAGTATATCTATAATGTTTATACTATTTAAAACTAAATTACAAATAAAATAGTCTAAAATTATGCTATTTAAATGTAAATAAATTAGAAATAAAGCTTGTAAAATACAAAAAAAATCTATTAAATACGTTAACATATTTACTAACTCGGTATAAGGTCAATTAGACCATATAATAACTAATTTATACGTAATTAAGGAATAAAACCTAAAATTATCTATGTATAAACTGTATACTTTAGCTAATTTATTTATATAGTAAATATAATTAAAACTCTCAATTAATTGTACAATTAAGTAGTACTATGTAAATAATTTATTATCCCATAAATTATTTTTATTTTATAATAAATTATGGCCCTTGAATTGAGGGCCAAAATCCTTAATCTGATACAATCGCGCCTGATTTGCTGCGTAGAACAGGCGCTCGAATAGCACCATATCGGAAGTTGAGAAGCGCTTTTAGCGCTATAAATTGAAAAATTTCCTTTACCGCTCAGTCGTCATGGGCGCCGGGTGCCCAAAACAACCAAGCATGTTACTTGAGCATTCATATGAGCATTGATGATACTGTGGGTGGGCCGAGGACCGGTGACTATGCTAGGGTTTGATTAAGTCCACTAATGAGCTAAAAATGTGATTAATCGACCTAATTAAGAAACTAGGGCATACCTAGTAGAGGTCTGGTCCCACTCGCCTCGAGTGCTGTGTATCCCTCGAACGGTGTGCCTACCAATTAAACACATTTTTGGTTAAGGGCCCTAATGACTCACTAAATATAGAAAGAAGAGAATAAAGAGAGTAAACATATAGAGAATGCGGCTAAGTGTCATAAGAGACACTGAAGAGGCTTAGTAAAAGAGAACATACAGAAAAGAAGAAGAATACAGAGAAACTTAAGAAGTAAAAGAAGAAAAGAAGAAATGTATATGTAAATGGATAGCATATATGTGTATATAAATAAATAAGGTAAATAATGAGCATACGTATAAGCAGTGTAGCTATATATATGTATATAAATAACTACATATCTTTACTGACAGAATAAAACATCACTAAAGGTAAAAAAAGTGTCGCTATAGACCTTAGTTTCTATTTTAGAGTTTGTATATAGTTATTCTGGGGTCCAGCGACGCTTGTATCTGTCGCTATAGCTATTATATATGTTACTATATACGTTAGTATATTAAGTTAAGTAAGTCTGGTATGTATTATTAGTTAGTTTTGTATATATATGTAAGTATTAGTAATATAACTTATAAGTAGATAGTATAGAGTATATTTATGTAGTGTTTGATGCTTGATTGTAACTAGTTTTTTCAAGCATTTTCATTGATTCTTTTTGTACATAATTAAACCGTTAATTCATTCATTATTGATTCATTCATTCATTCATTTTTTATTGTATATAAAACTTATCTTTTTAGAATTAGAGAATAATATTGGACTTAGAGAGTGATGTATATCAATAACTGCCTCCTAGTGAACGACCTGGAATAAACCAGTAAAAATTATGTAAATTAAATAAAAATCAATGCGATAACGATTTGTATTTGTAACATATACTACAACAACGATGATTTTTTGATATAAATCGTGGTCGGTCGATCGCCTTACATTTTTTTGACACCATTGCCAGGGATCAAAATCTGACAACAGCGTTTATGTGAAGCGACTGACTGATTGATTAACTTGACTAAATAAACATACATCGCAAAAGAGATTCGATTATTATTACAAGCCACCTCTTAAGGTCGACACAAACTTGGGTGGATACATCCACCATTGTGATCTACTATGCTAGCAAAACACGTGATGATGCACAACGAAATTACATAGTTACTGAAAAAGAACTTCTTGCCATTGTATTTATAAAAAGGAAAAAAGAAAGAAAAAAGGGAAAAGAGAAAGTCTGAAGAAAAGAAGTGTTGAGTTCATAGTTGTGTTTATTTCATTACATTGAGGCGACAACACCTACTCCTTTTGTGATCAACCAAATATGACCTATACATACTTTTTCAGTATTTCTAACCATCCGAATACTGGCTAAAAGATTCTGACTTAATTATAAGATTATCATAATTAGAATTGAAGTGTTAATGTCATGCGAGCCCACTAAATATTGAATACTTCTACAAACTTGGTGAGATCGTGAGCTCTTTAAAGAAAAGCTCAAAAAGAGAAAAAGTTTAAAAAAAGAAAAATAAAAAGAAAAGGAGAGTGAGTGAGTGCAAAAGAAAGCCAAGAGAGCACAGCTTTTTTATTTAGCTTCTCTCTGGGATGACTTGTTTGATAGTCTAGAGATTTAGAGTCTGTAGTACTAGGCTATAAGTAAGACCAGATCAGTATTAGCTACCAAATATAAAACCATTTGACTCACACATCTTATACCTAAGCTAGAAAGCTGGGGTAGTAATTTCAATTTATTTGAATCCCTGAAGGAAGAAGTTTGCCTATTCTGATTGAATTTTTACCAAGGGTCAAGTATGAACTTTAAATTTAGGTTCGCTTTACACTTGAATCCGTTGCTTAGGCTACTATCACATCATTTTCACATTTGTCTGGATCTCTAAATTTTTGAAAGAAATTAAGAAGAAATCTTTTGTCAAACCCTTGATAAAAATGAATAAGTAGACCTTTGGAGGCTGAGTTGTAATTAGCATGAATCATACATTTTGCATTCATTTTTCATTCTTGCATTTGCTCGAAGACTAGCAAAAGATATGCATGGGGGTGTGATATTTCCATATTTATTTATATTAGTTAATGTCTAAGTAATGTTAGTCTAAGGGTAATTTGTATTAGATTGCATTTAGTTAGGTTAGATTAGGCATTCTAGGTTATTTTATAAATAATGCATACTTGTGAGCTTTTATGTAAATTTTCTTGTAATTGTATTTGGTAGCTTGATGTGTTTATTTTTATATGTATAGATACAAAATTTCCTATTGATCGGAGCAAGGATGACTAAATTTTTTGGATTAGTCTAATAAATGGACCTATTTGAAAGCCCAATTAACCCTAAAATCCCCACATGATTTAACCATAACTTATTTAAGAACCCATTTACCTACCCTTAAATCCTTATCCTAAACATCCCGTATCCAAGCCCTCCTCCAAATAATCCCTAAGCTAAACTTCTATTCATCCATGTCCCCACACATATCCCCAACATAACACCATCCCAACCCTCCAATCCCCATGCAAACTCAACCTACGTAAGCCCTTCCCTACGTAGTACTCCTTCTCTCGATGCCGCACAACACCAAGTGATCCCATGCACCACTTATCCCATGCAATAATATCCTACGTAAGCCCCCAAACAAATTCCACTACTTTCCACCGAACACACTCAATCCCAAAACTAAATCCCATGCGACCACCATAACCCTCTCTATCTCAACCATTCACTGAATGTGCAACTCACGCACTTATCTTCACCCACAACTAATACCCATGCAACAATTAACGTATCCAATAGCTCTTATCCACGGGTCCCCTCTCCACATTTCTCTCCCTCCACTCGATTTTTTTTTAACCGCTAAAGCCGATCATCATATCTCTCGCTCACAACCGATCCAACCTACACCTATGGCCTCTCTCCCACCAAAACAAATTCCACCGGCTCTTATATATTTCCTGGCACTCTCTTTATCTCCATCGAACAAGATCTAATCCTATCAACCTAATCCTATCACCTAGTCTTTAATCCCAACCCTTGATGCTTAACCTATTAATCTTAGCCCTATAAATTGGTGATCCAAGGCAACTTAGATCAACCAATAGGAACCCTCCCTATTTCCTATAAATATACCTAGCCACCCCCTTAGGACAATATCTCCTACCGAGAATTTCCTACCTCCACATAATCTCTACTACTAGTGTTAGTCCATGCCAACTTTGGTAGTTCTGAAGTGTGCGCCTTCGCATCCATGTCTACGTCGTCGCTCAGGACTTCGCCTTCAAAACTCATAATTTCTGCATTTCTCTAGTCTAGTTCTAGTTGTAGTAATTTAGTTCTAGTTATAATTTTCTAAGCATTCCTCTAGTTGCAATACTACCTCTATTTGTGCTAGACTCTTATCTTATTCAATAAAGTTCTAGTTACTTTTCAATTTGTCTCCAAGTTGTATGCTTTCTAGTAGTAGTATATTATAGTTTTAGTAGTTGCAATAGATTTAGTATTAGTTCTAATGATCATCCTACTTCATACTTAATTCTATTTCTAATTAGGAAAGCGTTTTTTAATCTATTTGTCTCCCTGCGAACGACTCGGACTCTGTTTTAAAAGCATCAACTTCATATTTTTCGAGTTCGATTAAAATAAATTTAAGAGTTTCTAATGCGATTATACTATGACGAAAGCGTATTTTACGCAATCACATTCACGTCAGAACACTTTTTGGCACCGTTGTCGGGGAGGCAACGTGATTATCTTGCTTTCAATAACTTCATCTAGATTTGCATTCGTGAGATCTAACTTCTTTTCTTTTTATTGTTTTGTGTGCAGGATCACGCAATCGCACGAGAACTAATCACGAAGCGATGAGAAGAAAAAGTACAGGTAAAGATCCCTAGGTAAGTCATCTATATCTTAGACTTAGGTAGATTCGTGACTCTTATGAGTGATTGCATTTAGAATTGTTTCAAAAAGAAAAAAAAAATTTGTTCATGTAGAATAGGCGTCTATCTTGATCCTTAGGTTAATCATTTGCTTGAGTTATTTGCATTAAAAAAAAATCTTGTTTATGGTTGTTAACTTTTGAAAATCAATAAAACCACCTTCTACATTTTCAGGCTGTAACAAACTTGGATTTTCAAAATTCAATTTCCAAAATTTTACACGTCCAAAAATTCTAAAATTTTGACTGGACATGGGCGTTAAAGTCAGGAACAAAGTCGGTCCCACCTCCTTGGTCAACAATGAACCCACTCCTACCATCGCCCTCGTAGAAACCCGCTCTGCCCGGGCAAATACACACCCACGAGAGAAACTCCCAGCAGCAGCAACCCTTGCCCCGCGACCACGGAGTTGTAAGGGGAATAGAGCAGCACGGGAAGGCACAAACCCCTGACCTTGGGAGGTGGTCGAGGCCATCCATACGTGCGGATATGCCCCAATCTATCGGTGAGGGGCCCCACGTAGTGAAGGACGCCAGACTTCTGCTAGCCCTTCAATAAGAAATCCCTAGACAAGGTCCATCATCTGGGGGAGCATTGCGGGCGTCGTCTGGCCGACACCCAACATCTACCTAGGCAAGTACACTCCCACGGGAGGAGCTCTCAGCGAGCAGCTGCCCCTGCTCCATCCTCACAAAGTTACCAAGGGAGCTGCATGGGGACATCGCAAGGGGCTCACCTTCATCCGAAGAGCCACACATAGCTGCTCTTCGATTGCTTCATGGGACATATAGAAGTTCAATGACAAAACCCTATCTGAGAAAGGAACAAGGCCACAACTGTTCCTTAATCCTTAATTCCCTCGAACAAAATCAAGAATGATGAAAGGTGGTGAAACAAGGCCCACATTAAGCCCCTATTTATAATCCCGCCCCTTGGGCCCCTAAGGGCGGTAATGTCTTTTAATCCCCTGCGATTCTCCAGTTCTTGAGGAACCAAATCCCAAGGGATACGATGCTGATCTTGCGGTAGCGTAACCTCACCAATAAAATCGTCGGTCAAGAACCTCGCCTGTTATTACACGACAAGTATTCAAAAAGGCTTTCACGCCCCTCCAAAAAGGGCGCGACATTTTGGGCCACGTCCTCAAAGCAACAACGGTGCCTGCCTCACTGATGAAAGGCCGCCTCCCAAGGCTGGCATGGGCTAGGGCTCATACGCCCCACGCCCAAATTCCTGCTATCGACATGGGCTCGGGCTCATGTGCCCCATGCCCAAGTTCCTGCCGCTTCTCAAGGCCGACATCGACTTGAGCTCATATGCCCCACGCCCAAATTCTGCTGCCTCTCAAGGCTGACACGGCCTCAGGCTCATATGCCCTACGCCCAAATTCCTACCACCTCTCAAGGATGACACGGGCTAGGGCTCATACGCCCCACACCCAAATTCCTACCACCACTCAAGGTCGGCACGGGCTCGAGATCATATGCCCTACTGATAACGATGGCTTCGAGAGATAACCGGGTTTTATTGTTATGTCGTAATATAGCCAGTTATTGCCATCATTTCAAATATATAATTTTTTTTACTCGGAAAATAAAAGAGTTCCCGAGGTCGAACTCAGGGAGCAAACTGTATTCTAGAGATATACATGTTTCTTTTACAAAAATAAACAAAGAGAGGGAAAGAATGTGGTGTCTTTTTTTTCTCTTTGTTTCTCCTCGTCTCAGATCTGCCTCTTCTTCGTTCTGCAGAGGTGATCTTCTTTCTTTCTTCAGATCTCCTTCTTTCTTCTTTGTTCTGCAGAGGTGATCTTCTTTCTTTTTCTGCAGATCTCCTTCTTCCGTCTTTTCTTTTTCCAGTCAGGGACGTCGCCCCTCCTTTCTTCTTTTCCCTTCAGGCCGTCGTCTGATTTCCAAATCAGACGACTTAAACTGCCTGTTGCTACAGTGTCTTCCTCAGCTTCCTTCTTCTTCACCTGTTCCTGCACACTTCAGAGCTTACGTCAGAGGACAAAACCTACTCTACCCTCTCCCCCACGTCTCTCTCTCTCTGAAACCACTCTTGGGAAAGCTCTCCCAGAGCTGCCGGGTAATCGGGTACGGGTCGTGCCCGGGTCCAGGCCCACCGGCGTGCGTGGTGGGCGAGGAGTGCAGGTCAGTCTAAGTCGGGTCGGGTCGGGTCAAGTCCGCGGGGCGTGAGCGCGGACGAGACCGGGTAACCGGGCGGGTGAAGGGGACCTCACCCCGTGTGCTGAGGCAGTAAGCCTCCAGCACTTTTGCTTCTTATATCGCTGCGCCTCTTCGGACTTTTCCGAGGTGGGACTAAATGTCCCACTTCAATTGCGCGCCCGCAGCGGGGAAAGCAGCGGGAGACCGCGGCGTCACGCGAAGCCTTCTGCCTTAGCTGCGAGCCTGGTGTTTTGTCGAAACGCCTCGCAAGGCCTGGGAGTCGAATCTGGGCGTGGCGCTGAGCGTGGCGCGCCTGTAGCTGCAGGCGGAAGCAGCTCCTTCTGCACGGCAATGGCGGCGGAGGTCGGGTGGCCTGTTCACAGAAAAACGGCCTCTCGGCCTAATCAGAAAGTGCCGGGAGCTTCGCCAGGGTGCGGCGAAGCTCGTGTGGGTGGTGGCGAGGCGCAGGGCGGCGTGCAAGGGCTACCCTAGGTCGGACTGTGGGTCGGAGGATGGGTTTGTTGGGGGAAGCGTTACGGAGGTGTGGAGTGGCAGTGAAGGGGTGGGGGGTGCTCAGTGTGATGAGGCGGAGGTTCGGTGAGGGTCGGCGAGGTGTGTGAGGCTGTGGAGCGATGGGAGCATCTCGCCGGAGGGTGGCCGGAGACGGAGGGGGTGACGATGGTCAGGGTCGGTCGAGGGCTTAATTGAATAAATTGAAGGCGGGGAAAGAAAGAGGAGAAGAAGGGGAGTAGTTCTAGCTTACTTGCAGGGACGAAGGGGGAGGAACAGGGCGACAGTCGTATCGACTGTCGCCGGAGAAGACGATGCTCAGGGAAAGGGGCGGCAGCGAGCAGAGAGCCGGAGAGGCGCCAGCTGGGTGCGGCGTGGCGCGGAAAGAGCAGGGGAGGAAGTCTCTGCTGCTGGTATTGCGGCAGAGCGAAGAGGAGAAGGGGGAGGAACCGCCGGAGCTGGTGAGCGTCTGCCGGAGAGAGAAGAGAGGAAAGTTGGGGGTTTTCTCCGTCAGACCCGAGTTGCCGAGGTCGGTGGAGCGACGGGGGTATTTATAGGGATCAAAACAGGGAGGAAGGCGGAGGGAGACGACGTGTCTCCCTCGCCGGAGGACGCCGGAGATGGAGACCCATACCGTCTGTGCGTTCGCACGGCCGGTATGGTGGGTTACAGCGACCAGGGGGTGTCCCTGCGACGGCTGACGACGCAGGGCACCCCCGGTTTACTTGCCAGGCTCTCCCCCTCACCCTGCGCGGCGCCATGCTCCGCGCAAGGTCGCCGGAGCATGGTGCTGGCAGGTTTTGCAGGGGGGACCTGAACGCAAAGAACGAAGGAGAGTTAGGGGTCAAAATGCGAGGGTTCAAAAGTTGAGGGCCAAAAAGTAAATATATGAGGACCAAAGTGTAAAGTTGGTTAAGGAGGTTTCTTCTTAGGCTCAAGTTTTTATACATGACTAAATAGGGCCTAAGGAATCTGATGGTGAATTTCATTTCTATATTAAACCTTGTTTGACCGGTCAATTTATGCGAAAACCCAAATTAAGTTATTAATTGGGCATGGTTCTCAATGTAGGTCAAAATGGGTTCTGAAGGCCAAATTGAAGGTTCTAAACCCTAGAGATTATTTTTCTATGAATTTTAGAGGGTTTATTCTATTTTTACTTTGCCTCGAACCTCGTGAATTGAAGTGGGTTGTTTTAGGGTTACAGATTATCATTTAGTTCCTTGGAATTGCTGTAGCCTTGCTAGATCATCTCATCCCACTTTTATTCTTATTAAGTTGCTTTGACCTATGTTTGGACCCTGAATTACCCTGTATGCAGATTATACTGGTAAAATTGCATTTTTACCCCTTATGACTTATTTTCTCCTTAAACTCAGAATTCTCTGAGTTAAGCCTTTCCTTGAGTTATGTAGGAGCTTTTATCCTTTGTATTAGGTCAAAATGAGCTAGTTATGGCTCATGATGAGGTTCTCATCATACCCCCATGCCTAGCTTTTGCTAGTCCCTTAGCAAAAACTTAAGGTTTCAACCCTTGTTCTAGACCATGAAGTTTTTAATAGTTTTAAATAAGTGCTTTTTATTTGAGCATAGATTAGGTTAGAATGCTGACCATAGGCCTAGAAGGTACTCTAGTTCCAATCAAGATCCAAATCTGTCTAGCCTTAGCCTCAGTCTTTAGCAAAGGTTTTTAAGGTCCACAAGAACTAACCTAAGGTTTATTGGACTTTTTGGTTAAAGCACCCGTGCTTGAAATGATTTTAGCCCTGGCTCAGTTCGGAGTGCGTTTTGTAAGAGAGAGATAGAAAGTTTTTCTGTTTGGAGAGTTTTCTCTCTCTTTTTCTTTTTAGTTCTAGCCTAGGATTGGCTTTTCAACACGGTCTGTATCAGATTCCTTGCTCCCATCGTCAATCCTCAAGGGTTCCTGGCGATCGATGCTTCGAGATAGCACCGCCCATGGCAACCCCCGGAACCCTGGCTATTGAGATTTCGAGATAATCCCATCCATGGTGTTCCGTGGCCGAATCCAGACCCTGGCAATTGACACTTCGAGATAATGCCATCCATAGAATCTGAACCAGCAGAGTGCTTACATGCCCCCAGTAGGATATGTAAATATCCTAAGAGACAAGCACCGAGGGGATGATATTTTGTTACGCATCTTCGAGGGGATTTCCCGCCTCTCCGCGCTGGGAACTCGTCCAAATCAACTTGTGTTGATCGGCCGCTCCTATTCTAGGTGTTCTTTTCAGAATTTTGCGACGCTTCTGCGTGATTCTGAATTTTACGCTTACTGAACCAGGCTGTGTGTGAGGTTAGGGTGCTTAGGTTACTGAGTCCCGTAAACCAAAAATTAGTTAACGAGGCCAAATACTCCCTAAGCCTTAGACCTAATACTTCAGCTTTTCATTTTCCTCAACCTCTTGAGGAGTGTCCAGATCTTAATGGGTACTAAGAGTCTATTCAAGAATGCCTAAGGTTTGCATTCTTACTAATCTCATTGTGCACTTTTCAGTTATTTTCTTGAATGAGGTCTAGAACTTAGGTTAATTCCTTAGTTCCTTACTAATGACTATCGCCTTTTCTCATAATTTTGTGCTCCTTTTTCATTTTGTTTCTTTTCTCCTTCACAAAATTTCCTTCTCCTTTTATTCTTTTTCTAAAAAATTTTTTAATTTTTATGGTGTTTTTGGCATATGTGAATTTTTTTGTTTGAAACCTTTTCTTACAAGTTTTGCACTTTCATACCCCCCCCATGCCTAAGATTTGCAATGTCCTCATTGTAACCTAGGGGTTTTTATTCAACTAAGTTCATACATTAGGATAGCTGTTTTGATGAGTGAATGAGTCGGGGTGACTGTTGCGGATGATTTCTAATCTCAGATGCAAGCACCTGAGGTGGAGTCGGCTGTCCTAAAGTGTGAACTTCAAGTGCAAAAAGCTGTCAGAACAAGTTTCAGGTTTTCAAAGAGAATGACGGGCTGCCTCCCGTTGAGCGCTAAATTTGATGCCTTCAGCCAAGCGGGAAATGCGATGGAGAGGGGATGGTCAAATCAGTGGAGTTTTGTAAGACAAGCACCTTGATTAAGAGCCTGGTTGGTCCAACCAGGTGCTTGTTCAGATCAACAGGCTGATGATGCAGCCCAAACCCAATCAATCTGGTGGGTTGATAGATGTGGATAAAAAGGTGTGGATCCCACCATATACTATGAAGCTCAGATAAATGTGGAAGTGTAAACGCAGAGTTTGGCTGAGTCGAATCAGCCTGGTCAAAGTAGGGACTCGTAGAATAATCAGTGGTTGATGCAGGAACCCTACAGGGGTGATCAGAGAATGATAGAGCATGGTATGTAGTCTGATCATTGTTCGAAACCCGATGTGGAAATGCAATCGGCTCGGTGAGAGGTGAATCTGAATAGAAATTGAGTCCGGTTGCGGGTCGGGGTTTGGGAGAGGTTTTGATCCGTTCTGTGTGTGCGGACGAGGTGGCCATTGTGTACGAGGGCTCTTCTAGAAACAGATGATAGGTGGTTTTCTGTAGAGAGTCCTCTGGGTAACTATCAAATGCCGGAAGAGTGTTTGTAGGATGAAAGGAATCGGATTCGAGAAAAAATTTGGATTCTTGGTTGTAATCACTCTTGGCATTTTCTATTTTTGGTTCCTGAGGATCGAAAAGGAATGATTCTGTGTTATCAGTGATCTCGGGAATCAGGACCTCAGAGTCGGAGTCAGAGTCATGTGAACTGAGGTCGTAGATAGGCCTGGCGTGTTCAGGAAGGGGAATCTCTCCGCAATTATAGTCAGATCTGAAATTGTCGGAGAGTTGGCGAAAATGAGATTCATGATCATGAATTCCACCACAGCAAAAATCATCAGATGTGGAATCAGCAGCCTGACTGGGTTCTAGCCTATATGTCAATTCTGGGCTCAAAAAGATGTTCTGTTCAAGCTCTAAGCTGGTAGGATAGACCCCATTAAAACCTTGCTCATCCAACTCCTCAGTTTCTGTATCATAAATTGGCATATTTTCTGAAAAATTGATCAGATTTCCTGAGGATGTTGGAGAGGGATATTCATCAAATAGAGGCCCGGAATCATATTCTGTAAAAATTTGATCTTTCTCATAAGGGGCCTCATAATCTTCCCAATAAGTTTCAGATCTAGGTTCTAGGCTTAGGATGTGGGTAGAATTATTAGAACCTAAGTCCGAATAACCTTCAAGGGTCACCTTATCAAAATAAGGGGCGGAATTTATACCCTCAGAAGGTTTAGTTCTGATCTCATTATTGCAAGAGTTTTGAAATTCTAGGCTTGACAATTCATGGTCTAAGTTTGGCTCATCATTGTGTTCTCCTGCAATATCCCAACTTAATTCAACATTGTCTTCTATCTGAGTTGGGATTTTACAACCACTTTGTGCCTCAATCCCGAGATCTGGGAAACTGGATTGTTCCTTAATACTGTTCCAAGATGGTTCATCCTCTGTTTCTGGTATATACGGGTATTTCTGGTTGATAATTTGTTCTACTGATTTCACCATTTCTACCCGTTTCATAAGGGCATCTTGGTGTTGTTCCCAAAGTACAGGATGTGTCAAGCATTGAAGGTATTCAGATTGGTGTAATTTTTCCATCTCAATGTATCCTGTCATGAGCATATCTCGGGTTGATCCTTTTGAAATTTCAGTCAATAGAATTTGGGCACAGTTTATGATGAAAGCTGTGGTTGTTGGAACATCAACCTGAATGTTTCCTATTGGTGTTGAGGGTTTATATTTGATTTCATAGATTTCAAGGGCATCCTCAATCATTTTATCTTTCATGGATCTCAGATATTCAGGTTTTTTACATTGTAGTCTTGCTAGGTAATTAGGCTGCATCTTCGAATCAGGTGGTGGAATCAAGATAGAATCAGAAGTTTGAATTAATGGAAGAAGGGGACTTTGTTCAGAATTAGAGGAAAGAGGGGCTATGTGAATGATTTCTGCAAAAACAAGGGAGCCGAGGCTTAGCCTCGGGGAGAGTGAATTTCTATAGGAAGTTTCAAGGACCTCCTGCAAAGTACTGAAGGGCTGGATGAGATAAGCAGGTGCTGGACCCAATCAAGACACCCAAAAATTGTTGGGTGACTATAGAGGTTCGGGGCAGATGGACCCCTTGATCAGAAAGATCGTCCACCTGAGAATTACCTGGGCAGCCAGAGAGGGAGAGTCCCGCGAAGACCCCTACACGGTAGAGCGTCCCCACGGGTTACAGGGTTTCCCCCACCCGACCTCTCTTGTCACTGCGGTTCCAGGTAGACCAGAATGGGGATCTTGACCTCTTAAGTCTACCAATTTTAAGATCAGGGTGCTTAAGGTTTTCACTTGAACTTTAGTCTTTTAAGTGCAAAGAGTGACCTAATTTAAGGTTGGTTGACCCAAGGGGTCAACTTTACCTCTTGTTTTCTTTGAGAGCTTTTAGGTCCTGTCTTTTAGGGTTCAAGTGTTTAGAGAGCCAATTGTTTTAGGTTTTCTTTGAATAGGTATTTTCAGACAAGGGCTTGGGCACACTTCATTTGGTTTTCTCAATTCTTGCTTAAGGAGTGTGTCTCTAAATCCCTAGTGTTGGATCCTAGGTTGGCTCTAGTTGGTCCAGTTAATTCTTTGTTGGGTAATTAGGGCTCAAGCAAGAATGTGTTAGCCCTTAAATACCCTTAATAGTGTGCAGGAGTAATGAGTTGAAAACATGCAACTCTTTATGGTTACTAAGTATGGAAGACAGGTTAGCCCTATATTGCTTGTTCTTTTCTTTTCTTCCTTTTTAGAGTTTAGGGGTTAATAGCAAGAGGAAAAAAAATTTACCTGTCCTCGGAGTGGTTGTCGTGCGGTTGCTTGTTTTCTTGATTTCTTGTAGCTGCACAAAAGAGAGGAGATTATCAGAAAGTAAAAAGAAACAGGAATGTTTACCTCTAGAATAGCCGTTGCTCCCCGGCAACGGCGCCAATTGATAACGATGGCTTCAAGAGATAACCGGGTTTTATTGTTATGTCGTTGTAATATAGCCAGTTATTGCCATCATTTCAAATATATAATTTTTTTTACTCGGAAAATAAAAGAGTTCCCGAGGTCGAACTCAGGGAGCAAACTGTATTCTAGAGATATACATGTTTCTTTTACAAAAATAAACAAAGAGAGGGAAAGAATGTGGTGTCTTTTTTTTCTCTTTGTTTCTCCTCGTCTCAGATCTGCCTCTTCTTCGTTCTGCAGAGGTGATCTTCTTTCTTTCTTCAGATCTCCTTTCTTCTTTGTTCTGCAGAGGTGATCTTCTTTCTTTTTCTGCAGATCTCCTTCTTCCGTCTTTTCTTTTTCCAGTCAGGGACGTCGCCCCTCCTTCTTCTTCTTTTCCCTTCAGGCCGTCGTCTGATTTCCAAATCAGACGACTTAAACTGCCTGTTGCTACAGTGTCTTCCTCAGCTTCCTTCTTCTTCACCTGTTCCTGCACACTTCAGAGCTTACGTCAGAGGACAAAACCTACTCTACCCTCTCCCCCGCGTCTCTCTCTCTTTGAAACCACTCTTGGGAAAGCTCTCCCAGAGCTGCCGGGTAATCGGGTACGGGTCGTGCCCGGGTCCAGGCCCACCGGCGTGCGTGGTGGGCGAGGAGTGCAGGTCAGTCTAAGTCGGGTCGGGTCGGGTCAAGTCCGCGGGGCGTGAGCGCGGACGAGACCGGGTAACCGGGCGGGTGAAGGGGACCTCACCCCGTGTGCTGAGGCAGTAAGCCTCCAGCACTTTTGCTTCTTATATCGCTGCGCCTCTTCGGACTTTTCCGAGGTGGGACTAAATGTCCCACCTCAATTGCGCGCCCGCAGCGGGGAAAGCAGCGGGAGACCGCGGCGTCACGCGAAGCCTTATGCCTTAGCTGCGAGCCTGGTGTTTTGTCGAAACGCCTCGCAAGGCCTGGGAGTCGAATCTGGGCGTGGCGCTGAGCGTGGCGCGCCTGTAGCTGCAGGCGGAAGCAGCTCCTTCTGCACGGCAATGGCGGCGGAGGTCGGGTGGCCTGTTCACAGAAAAACAGCCTCTCGGCCTAATCAGAAAGTGCCGGGAGCTTTGCCAGGGTGCGGCGAAGCTCGTGTGGGTGGTGGCGAGGCGCGGGGCGGCGTGCAAGGGCTACCCTAGGTCGGACTGTGGGTCGGAGGATGGGTTTGTTGGGGGAAGCGTTACGGAGGTGTGGAGTGGCAGTGAAGGGGTGGGGGGTGCTCAGTGTGATGAGGCGGAGGTTCGGTGAGGGTCGGCGAGGTGTGTGAGGCTGTGGAGCGATGGGAGCATCTCGCCGGAGGGTGGCCGGAGACGGAGGGGGTGACGATGGTCAGGGTCGGTCGAGGGCTTAATTGAATAAATTGAAGGCGGGGAAAGAAAGAGGAGAAGAAGGGGAGTAGTTCTAGCTTACTTGCAGGGACGAAGGGGGAGGAACAGGGCGACAGTCGTATCGACTGTCGCCGGAGAAGACGATGCTCAGGGAAAGGGGCGGCGGCGAGCAGAGAGCCGGAGAGGCGCCAGCTGGGTGCGGCGTGGCGCGGAAAGAGCAGGGGAGGAAGTCTCTGCTGCTGGTATTGCGGCAGAGCGAAGAGGAGAAGGGGGAGGAACCGCCGGAGCTGGTGAGCGTCTGCCGGAGAGAGAAGAGAGGAAAGTTGGGGGTTTTCTCCGTCAGACCCGAGCTGCCGAGGTCGGTGGAGCGACGGGGGTATTTATAGGGATCAAAACAGGGAGGAAGGCGGAGGGAGACGACGTGTCTCCCTCGCCGGAGGACGCCGGAGATGGAGACCCATACCGTCCGTGCGTTCGCACGGCCGGTATGGTGGGTTACAGCGACCAGGGGGGTGTCCCTGCGACGGCTGACGACGCAGGGCACCCCCGGTTTACTTACCAGGCTCTCCCCCTCACCCTGTGCGGCGCCATGCTCCGCGCAAGGTCGCCGGAGCATGGTGCTGGCAGGTTTTGCAGGGGGGACCTGAACGCAAAGAACGAAGGAGAGTTAGGGGCCAAAATGCGAGGGTTCAAAAGTTGAGGGCCAAAAAGTAAATATATGAGGACCAAAGTGTAAAGTTGGTCAAGGAGGTTTCTTCTTAGGCTCAAGTTTTTATTCATGACTAATTATTGCCTAAGGAATCTGATGGTGAATTTCATTTCTATATTAAACCTTGTTTGACCGGTCAATTTATGCGAAAACCCAAATTAAGTTATTAATTGGGCATGGTTCTCAATGTAGGTCAAAATGGGTTCTAAAGGCCAAATTGAAGGTTCTAAACCCTAGAGATTATTTTTCTATGAATTTTAGAGGGTTTATTCTATTTTTACTTTACCTCGAACCTCGTGAATTGAAGTGGATTGTTTTAGGGTTATAGATTATCATTTAGTTCCTTGGAATTGCTGTAGCCTTGCTAGATCATCTCATCCCACTTTTATTCTTATTAAGTTGCTTTGACCTATGTTTGGACCCTGAATTACCCTGTATGCAGATTATACTGGTAAAATTACATTTTTACCCCTTATGACTTGTTTTCTCCTTAAACTCAGAATTCTCTGAGTTAAGCCTTTCCTTGAGTTATGTAGGAGCTTTTATCCTTTGTATTAGGTCAAAATGAGCTAGTTATGGCTCATGATGAGGTTCTCATCACCTACACCCAAGTTCTTGCTGCCTTTCAAGGCTGGCACCAACTCGAGCTCATATGCCCCACGCCCAAACTCCCGTCGCCTCTCAAGGCCGGCATCAGCTGGGGCCCATACACCACACGCTAAAGTCAATACTCGCTTCATACGGCCAGCTCGAACCCGGGCTTGCACAGCCCGCGGTTTACCTCAGAACACCTCACTACCTAAAAATAGGCATAAGCTCAGGCTTATACACCCTAACAAGAAACCTTTTTCGCGTAACCGGAAGCGGTTGAAGGCCACTTAACTCCCTTAGCATAAATGTTCCCCCCACTGCAACATAGAAGGATGAACATCTGGGGGGCATCACCTATCGTAGAGTTTTGGACATTCTCTCTTCTCTCTCAACGATTCACACTGGCTAGAGAGTGGAGGCATATGATGTGAGGCAAAAAGTTCCATCAGATCCAAAACTCCACACCCAACCCAACAGAGGATCCGGCTATCCGAACACGGAGTGCACAGGCAAAACCAAATCCCCGTCCCTCCCAAGGTCTACCGGATTCCTAGTCAACACCAGCCCGGTTTGTCAGAAGATCCTGTGCAGCCTAGGTAGAAGATACGAAATGATGGCCCTGACCACATGCACCCTGACAGCTACGACGTAGCTATCAAATAGGGTTACCGAAGCCCATTAATGAAAGTCATCCCTATATTATAAATAGAGAGGGAGACCACCGATAGGGAGGGACTCCTCCCTGAGAGGGAGAGAGATTATGTAAAATGTGTCCTAAAATTCTAGTGCATAGTTGGGAGCATCGTCCTCTCTCCAGACGTACACCCTTTAGGGTAGAACTGGGTCACGAAATCCCTATTTTCCATTGTGTTTGCTTGACTCTTGATTGCACAGCAATCATAGGTCTTAATTGACCTAAATTAGGCTAGGACTTAGCATAAGTTAGGGTAGTTCATGCATGCATAAGCATTATTTGCATCTTTACTGTTCTTCCTATAGCTATGAATAGAATAATGCTATAATATACTAATTATGTGCATTATATAAATTGCAGGAAATAAGAAGCTCAGGCGCTGGATCTGAGACTGGATCTAAAGCTGGACCTGAAGCTAGAGTTGCAGCAGAGTTGGAGCAGAAGATCTAGAATAAGATGTAGTAGAAAATAATGTAAGGGGTTGAGGAAGTTATTCTGTTAAGCAGGAATAAAGTAGTAAATTACGAAGAACTTAGATCCATCCTAGCCCTAGGACAGCCTAGAAGCTTCTCCAAGCCTTAGCCACCCTTAGATTACGTCACTATACCCTAGGAAGCCCTAAGACCCTATTTCCAGCCTCTATCTGGACGTCCAGATAAGTTATAGGACGTCCCAAACCCTTAGCCACAACCCGCGCACCTAAAACCCACTTCTGCAGCATTTTAAGATATCCAGACATTTGGTCAAACGCCCAATTTTTGCAGACAGAACCTTGATTCTTCTCTGACTCTGATTGGATGCCCAGACAATAAGTCTGGACTTTTGATTTTTCACTATAAGATGTCTGACAACTTTATTAGACGTCTGATACTATCCTCCAATTCCTATTTTGGAATTCAAGCCTTGATCTTGGATTTCTAGGTCCCTAAACCTAATTCTAACCCCCTGGGAACTTAAATTAAGGTGCCTTAACCCTAGTACATCACCTCTAGACCTCCCTAAGGACCTAATTAGGTCCTCACTAAACCTAACTGACTTGGATCATAGTCAATTTCATTAGCCTATTCAATTGGACTCATTGAGTCCAATTGAGCCTTGATCTCAGCACACACTGTCCAATTGGACTCAGTGAGAGTCCAATTGACTTAGACCTAACTTAATTAAGTTGTTTTTCTCTCAATTAGGGTTTCACACATCCAATTAAACTTGTATCAAGTTTAATTTCATTTACCTTAATGAATTAGGATTTGCGACCCTAATTTGAGACCTACCTTGATCTAAACCCACTAGAACCTAACCTAATCAACCTAGCTACCTAGGTTTCGACCCACACACACCATCCACACGAAAATACCCAGCCTAGAGTTCTCTAGAACTCTCTACCATGTGTTGTTGCCTTGGTTGCTAAAAATAGCAACCAAGATGCATTCAATTTTTAGATCCACCAAATGTGGATCTAACAACCACCCATCCATCCATTCTCTCACTCTCCCATGAGCTCCCACCATAGGCCTCTCTAGAGAATTCCATAACTCTCTAGAGAGCTTCCCTTAGGTCTATAAAATGACCTAAGGGGTGGCCATTTGGTCCATCTTGGTCTCTTGGCTTCATTCCACCTCCATTACTCCACCTCCATCTCCACGAGCACAACATGGCATCTCCATCACCTCCACACCAGGCCTAGATCACCTCCAACCTCTCTCCAAGGGCCGACCTACCCACCATTGGCAGCCCTTCTTTCTCTTCTCACCCATTCAAAGGCCATCGGAGCCCACCTCTGAATGCCCTTCATTCTGTTAGCTAGATAAGTAGCATAGTTCTTCTTAGATTAATGTTTTATTATTGCTTAGTAGTGTAGCTCCTTACTTCTCCCCCAATGATGCATGCATAATCCCCTGTAGATTCATGTATGCAGTAGTTTTCTGTTAACTATTAGTTTTTACATTCTTTGTACAAGCATTCCGCTACCAGTGCTTTGCAACTCTGTTATCATCATCTTTATATATATATGTTGAAAATCACCATGTGCCTAATTATCATCTTTTGGTGTGATTAAAGTTGTATGTTTTCAATTTCTAATATTTTGGCAACAGCATGTCGTGCATCAATACGAACTTATCATAAATCGACATGCAATTTTGAATAAGTAGAGCGAGTGAGATCAATTTCTAATTTGCATTTCCAAAATGCCTCCCAGAGACGAACGACCGGGTCTCCAAGTCTCGTTATCTTTATAAATTATTTTTGACGAGTGTTTTCGCGTATACGACGAGATCTCTATTTTTAAAACATGAGCGAGAACCACCTCCTGTCAACTCTCACTTTATCTCCCTACACGATGGATGATCAATGGCTAAGTAGCGTCTCCTACGGTAACAAATCTTTTGGGAGGACCTTCCAAGGCCCATCATATACGTACACATATCTACATATACACACACATTTGCACAGATACAAACTCACAACACTTAGTCATTTCACATCTACTCTTTCTTCTTTAACTTAACACTTTAGGTCATCCCCTCTCTCTCACAGACGTCTACTGTTCACCCAACCCAAAAATTAGGTTTTTAGTGGGTGGGCCAGCCATGTTCAAAGGATACAAGCACCCATATGGGTGGGACCAGACCTCTACTAGCAACCAGCCCTAGTTCATATTAGATGCATTTTTATCCAATTTCAAGCATAATATCAGGCCCATACAGGCCTAGCTACGGTGCGTGGCCCCCGACCTACCACTGTACATATATTCATCAAATGCTCGCATATGTTCATTTGGATCAGAGGGGAAAGGTATGGAAAGAGTCACCCTGTGCTGTAACGACTGAGCAGCTTAAGAGACGAATTGCTCTTATACTGCTTCGACCGGTCTGCGTTCTGAGGTAGGGATTTTGGCCCTCAATTTGAGGGTCATAATTTAATATAAATTAAAAATAAATTATATATTTACATAGCCCTTATATAAGACTACCTAATTGTACAATTAATTTAGATAATTAAGTTATTTAAATATCTAATAAAATTAGCTAAATTTAGATGTTTATACACATTAAGTTAAAGCTTAATTTGTTAATTAACGTATAAATTAGTGATTGAATTACCAAATTGACTTTGTATAAAGTTAATTTATATAATAAATTATTTATTATACAATTTTAATGTATTTTAGAAACTTTATTTTAATTTATTTACATTTAATTACTTTCTTAGTTTTACATATGAATAATTTATAAATACTATAATACAGTATAAATACAATATAAATAGGTTGAAAATATTTAATATAACATTATAAAAGTATACATGATAAATTATTTTAGTGTTAACTTAAATTAATAATTTATTTTATTTTAAGTTAATAAATTACTTAATTAAATTAATAACTTAATTATTTACTGTAAATACTTAATTAAATTAAATTACAGGTATCATATAATTCTTATTATATAGTTAAATACATGTGTACAGTATTAGGTACAATTATGTACATATAGATAGGTTTATATAATTACTTAGTTTATTATACATTTAATTAATATAAATTAGTAGATAATTATACAATAAAGTTATATATACATTAAATCATTCTAAATAGTTAATTTAATATATATCATACAAATATAAGTTAATTATGTACATTATCTACATATTATACACTATATATAGATAGCTTAGGTTTAAGTTATATTTACAAGTGTATATATAGTATATAGGGTATTTTTGGGTATTTTATGGGCTTTTCTGATTTTTATAGTTTTAATAGGTTTAGTAAAGATAGGGGATGAGAAAGAAAACGTGAGATGAGAGAAAGAGGTTTCTTTTTGTGATTTTTGAGTTAAGTACTGTTATTAAGTTCGAGGGTATACTAAACCATTGGCTGATATGTTCTACCAAAGCAGAGGTTTAGATTACCTTGAAACTTGGTACACACCTAAAAAAATACCTGATCTTACTCAAGATAGGTTTATTTTATTTTATTGTGACTTTTTATGATTTTTATTTATTTACAATCCAACTCCATTTTAGTCCTTGATGAATGTTTAGAAGTGGAAGCCTAAGACCTAAAAGATGTTATGAAACAATAGAGCAATTGTTGCGGCTGAACTAAATTCCATTAGATCTGAAACAAACACTAAAATTTCCATTGAAATATATCACAATCATTCTTGAAAGGTGTGAAGTCAAGAGAGATCAAATCACCAATTTAGTAAACTCAAAAGCTTTAAATCAATCCTTTTCTCTTTGCCATAGATAGCACAAGAAAATCAGATTGATCTAGTCACTAAATCCACTTATACATCTCATTAAAACCTCATTTTAATTTGGATGATCATACTGAAATCGATTTGAATCAAAAGGCATATTGCCCAAATTTTGGGCTTTTCATATATGATCACTATGAAGATAAAATCATGAAGAACACCTACACACTATTAATTAGTGTATAAGTGTCCTAAATGATCCTTTAATTAGTAGGTCATGGGTATGACCTCTAATCTATATATTGGATTATCCTTGGCCATAGCAACCCAAAATAATGCTCTAATTGGGCATAAGCTCATCTATAATTCAAATCCAAATTAAAACACATAAGATTCATTGCAATACACCTAATTAAGTAATTAAAAACCTTGAATGTCACGATTAAACTCGAATAAATACGAATTAACTTCAAATCATGAGATTGGGTGTGAAAATCAATTCTAAAAGAATCAAGCAAATCAAGTCGATTAAAACAAGATTGGGGTTCCTTGTGAACTGATGGAGTGAGTGGGAAGACCCCTAAGTGATTGTGAGCGTTACCTAGATCATGAAATCTGAGAATTTTAGATCTAGAAATGCTCGGATGGATGGGATGAAATGTGAATCAAATTACGAAGAAAATCAGTAGAACGTGGAAAATGGGGTGATGAGGAAGAACAATGAATCGAAATGAAAACGTGGAAAACTCATCCCTGATTTGAATTGATCAGAGAGGTCGGGTTGACTCTATGCTAATCTACTCCTAAGCTAAACTAATTCAGATCAAATCAACTAGTGATTGCTATTCTAACTAATCTAAACTAGACCAACTAATACTAAAACTAATCTAGAAAGCAAGAAAACTAATCTAAGAAGGCAGTAAATCTAGCTAACGGACGAAGGTGGTGTCTAAGGTCACTAGTCGGTGGCCAATGAAGAAGATGTAAGCACATCTATTTTGATACACCAAAATTATGTTTATTACTAGACTAACATTTCAGGACTATCTTGGATTAAAGCATCAAAGTGCTTTTCAAGACGAGAAGATAGTTGCTGATGTGTCTTTTTATATTTATTTGAGTGTAGGACATTATTGTAAGGAACCTCAAATAAAACTCAAATACGGATTTTTCGCACATCTTTTCAAAATCAAACTTTTAGGGTTATTGATCGACCAAACTAGTTCATTGATTGACTAACCAAATTAATTGGCCGATCAAATCAACCCATTTGAGGAAGTTGAGAAAAATCTTCTTGATCGACCAACCAAGCTAATTGACCGATCAATCAGTAATCGACCAACCATCTTAATTGATCGACCAAATTACATTTTGATCGACCAAATTACATTTTGATCGACCAATTAACCTTAATTGATTGACCAATTTAATTACCTATTCAGGCTGAACTTAATTTTAGTATAAATAGAGGTCGTACGTAGCCTATTCTTTCATAACTTTCAAATAGAAATACCATTAAAAAATAGAGCTTCTCGTACTTATTTCCAAAGGCTTTCGCACCCTGTTCTTCATGTTTTTTAAAAGCACGACGCATCGAACTTCTGCGAAAAATGGATTTGATCATTTATTGAGGTTCCATAGAAGTTATTCTTGTTATTCTATTTTGTTGTTTTGATTTACGAATCCCAAGTTTGTTAGGTAAATCCAGAGTTGTTTTTACTTCTCTTCAGGATAAAAAGGGAAGTGGATTGTAAGAGGTTGTGCCACCCTCGTTCAAGTGGTATAGTTTAGTGGATTGGCTAACGTTGCTTAGTCAGAAAAATCATAAGCTGGGAGGCTTAGGTAGTGGTTTTCACTCGGATTGGGTTTCCACTATAAATCAGGTGTACTCTGTGCATGAATCCTTGGTGCTTTATGTTTTAATTTGTGCATATATTTTAATACAATACTATTCACCCCTCCCCTCTAGTATTTAGCTGCGATCCATAGGATATTCCTACCACTCACACTTGTTATCAGAGCTTGGTTGTCCAAAAAGATGTCAAAGTCTTTTGTCGACACATACGCTGAGGGGCAATCTATTGTTCGTCCTCCTCTCTTTGACGGGACGAACTACAGATACTGGAAGACTAGGATGCAGATCTTTCTAGAATCTATGGACTTCGAGGTATGGGATGTCATCGCATCCAAATATACTCATCCTAAAATCAAGGAAGGAGTGGCGATGACACCAGACCAAAAGAATATGGCAACCCACAATGCCAAAGCTATGAACGCAATCTTCTGTGGGCTTTCAAGAGCAAAATTCAACTACGTCTTTGCTTGCAAAATAGCATATGAGATTTTGAGCATCCTAGAAATCACCCATGAGGGAACAAATAAGGTAAAAGAAACTCAAGAAAATTTACTAATGCAAAATTACGAGCTTTTTAGCATGAAGAAGGGGGAGTCTATCAAGGAGATGTTCACACGATTCATGGACATCATAAACTCCCTACGAAATCTTGATCAAGACATAAAGAATGAAGCTCTGGTAAGGAAGATCCTTCGTTCACTTACCAGTGATTGGGAGACCAAGACAACAACCATTCAAGAATCAAAAGATCTGTCCACTCTGAAACTGGATGATCTTATTGGGAGTTTGATGGCTTATGAAGTTTAGCTGCAACACATGAAAATCAGCAATATGAAGAATCATTAAGCAGAGAAGAAGAGGAAGACATAGCTCTCCTCTCTAGAAAATTCAGAAAGTTTCTCAAGAATAAGAGGAGCTAGAGGAAGAAGAAAGAAGAATGCAAGATAGATGTAATCACCTGCGACAATTGCAAGAGAAAGGGACATATTAAGAAAGATTGTCCACTTCTCAAGAAGGAGTTAGAAAAGAAAAAGAAGTTCTTTAGAAAGGATGGAAAGAAGAAGGCTTTCACGGCAACATGGGATGAATCAGACTCAAGTTTAGAAAAATAAGAAATCTCCGGAGAAGAAGCTCTTCTAGGACTAATGGCACTAAAAGATGAGGAAAGAGAAGAAAGAAGGTTGATAATGGATAGCGGCTATTCTAAGCACATGATCGACGAAGAAGACCTATTCCTGCAAATCAACTATTAGGAAGGTGGTACATTCACATTTGGGAACAACCACAAGGGCCGTATTATTGGTACTGGCCAAATTGGTAACTCTTTTATCTCTTTTGATAATGTGCATTTAGTTAAAGGTTTAAAACATAATCTGTAAGCCAAATATGTGATAAAGGGAATAAAATCACATTCACATCAAAATGTTTTAAAATTTGTAATAAAGCAACAAAACAAATTATTCTTAAAGGAAATAGACATAAAGACATTTACACTGTAAACTTCGACAAATATGACATTCTTGAATGTTTAGTCATATCTGACAAAGAAGCAACACTTTGGCATAAACGACTAGGTCATGTTCACATGGGCAACATTAGTAAACTTGTGGAATATGAACTTGTTAAGGGTCTGCCAAAGATCAACTTCAAGAAAAGCAAAGTTTGTTATTCTTGTCAAGTTGGTAAACTAACCAAAAGTCCATTTAAATCAAAAAGGATGGTCAGCACTTCTCAATCCTTGGAGTTACTTCACTTAGACTTGTTCGGACCAACCAAATCAAAAAGCCTAAGTGGGTGCAAATACTGTTTAGTCATAATTGATGACTTCTCTAGATTTACTTGGGTATCTTTCTTAAAAAGTAAGGACTTAACCATAGATGCTTTTAGCAAACTAGTTAGAAGATTATAGAATGAAAAAGGATCTGCAGTAATTAGGATCAAAAGTGATCATGGTGGAGAATTTGAAAATGAATCTTTTTTGAATTTCTATGATCAATATGGAATTAAACATGAGTTTGCCTTCCCTAGAGCTGCACCTCAGAATGGTGTAGTTGAAAGAAAAAATAGGACTTTGCAAGAGTGTGCCTGCACAATGCTATGCGAGTCAAAGCTACCTCGATATTTTTGGGCTGAGGCTGTAAACACTGCTTACTATATCCAGAATAGAACCTTGATCAGACCAATCCTAAAGAAGACACCTTTTGAACTCTATCATGGAAGAACACCTAGAATTTCCTACTTCAAGATTTTCGGATGTCGATGCTTTATACTTAACACTAAAGATAATCTTGATAAGTTCGATGCTAAAAGCTCAGAAGGGATTTTCTTAGGTTATTCAACCAGAAGTAAAGCCTATAGGGTATTTAATAAGAACCCTATTGTTGAAGAAACTATGCATGTATTATTTGATGAAACATTAGTTCAACCTAAATCTTCTACGATTGATGATGATGAACTAGTACATTATCCATCTAACATTCCAGAAGAGAGTATTTCTAGTGAACTACCCAAAGATACCTCTTTTGTGAAAGATCACCCTAAGGAACTGGTAATAGGAGATTTGTCAAAAGGAGTTCAAACCAGATCTTCCCTTAACACACTAACCTTTACAGCTTTTGTTTTTCAATTAGAACCTAAAAATGTTAAGGAAGCTTTCTTAGACAACTGTTGGATTATTGCTATGGAAGATGAGCTGAATCAATTCAGGATAAATCAAGTATGGGAACTAGTTTCAAAGCCTGAATCATAAACCATTATAGGAACAAAGTGGGTCTTTAGAAATAAACTTAATGAATCAAGAGAAGTAGTTAGAAATAAAACAAGACTTGTGGCCCAAGGGTATAACCAAGAAGAAGGAATTGAATTTGATGAAACTTACGCTCCCGTAGCTAGATTAGAATCCATTAGGATGTTGCTAGCCTTTGCCGCCCATATGAAATCCAACCTTTTTCAAATGGATGTCAAGAGTGCCTTCCTAAACGGATTCATCAAGGAGGAAGTCTTTGCTAAACAACCTCCAGGTTTTGAAGATCCGAATCATCTAGAACACAAATACAAATTAAACAAAGCATTATATGGTATAAAACAAGATCCACGAGCTTGGTATGATAGATTAAAATCATATCTAATTGATGATGAGTTTAAAATTAGTCAAATAGATCCAACCTTATTTACTAAAAGAAAAGAAAATGATCTCTTAATAATTCAAATATATGTAGGTGATATCATTTTCGATGCTACTAATGATCTACCTTGCCAAGACTTTGCAAACGTAATGCAGGATCAATTTGAGATGAGCATGATGGGAGAAATAAAGTTCTTCCTAGGTCTTCAGATTGGTTAGCTATCCTCTAGAATCTTCATATCTCAGACAAAATACATAGCAGAGATACTGAAGAAATTCTCGATGGACAAAGTCAAAGATAAAGAAACTCTAATGACAGCTTTTACCCAATTGAAAACTAACGACACAAGTAAATCAGTAGATCAAAAATTATATAAAAGCATGATAGGATCTCTATTATATTTAACTACAAGTAAACCTAACATTTTATTTTGTACTTGTTTGTGTACTCACCTCTCCATTATGCATTTCTTTACCCTAGTCTAATGTTTATGTGGCTTTAAGCTTTCCTCTAGCATCGTAATTGTAATATTACCCTACTTGTGCAATATATTTTCATTTTGTTTAATCATGTCATGTTTCATGCCTAGCTAAGTAATCACCATACTATCATAATCGATTTCTAACTATCTCTCTCTCTCTCTCTTATTTTTTGCAAGCAAACTAAATAATCATTTTATGACACCTCAAAGCGATAAACTGATCCGATTTCACGCCTCCTCTGTTCGACACTTAGACTCACCTAATCCATATCTTCATTTAAAATTGTTGTCGTAAACGCCCGTTATAACTATAGATTTAACTTAACCCATTTCCACGACGTCACGCACGACCCCAAGGAGCAGCTTAAGTAGACTCTAGAGTGGATCAAGGCATCGCAAGGGTGAGATTAGTCTCCTAGGGCATGGGCGGTGGATGTGAGCTTGAGAGGGGCGTGCGAGCATCCAAATCAAATCATAGCTGTAGGGTTGAATTTGGATTGGGTGGTGATGCCATGTGCAAAGGCGTGCAAATTTTGGATTGGAAACAGTCGTTGGATCATGGTTTTGAGGGATCGATGGCTCTTGTAGGTTGGGTTCTTTGAGAGCTACAGTAGTCAAGCACACAGTACGTGTGTTGGAGATTTTGCAGACAAGCCCAAGTTAGGTGAAGGGCTAAAAGAGTTGCATAGAAGTCCATTAGTGGTAAGAAAGTTGGTTGTATAGTCCTTGAATGTTGCAAATAGGTCCCTAGCGATTCTCAAAGGGGTCCCTACGGCTATCATTAAGGTCCTTGGCATTTTTAGCTTAAGAAATGTGAATGATAAGGGGACCTAACTGTAATGTCATCAATGCAAGATCCTAGTGATGTCTTATTGCTACCAAGTTTTTGAGGCTTGATTGAACATTTAAGAAGTTGAATTCACTTTTAATTTGATCTTTGGAACCCAAATGTGTGTTCAATTAGCAATTTGGATCATCATATTATACTTTGAACAGAATATCTCAATTTGTGACCTAAATTCACGTTTTTAACACAAATTTGTTATTTTAGATCATTTCTGTTATTTCTCACACTTAACCCTTTTCTTATGTTAGTGTTTAGCTTAGTTTCTAGCTTAACTTGAACATTTTAATTATGACAAGGCACACCTCATTAGCGAGCCAATTCATCAGAGAACCACATGATCGGGAGCGGAGATGCGAACCTACAGCTTGCCACACGCGGTGAGTCAATTGACCACATGAGAGATTGGACCTACAACCCGAAGTAGGAGTTGAGCTCGACCACTCGGGGAGGGGATGGGAGGTGGAGAAATTTTTACCACAATGGGAGGAGATGGGGACTTGAACCCATGCCCCCCAAGAGGGAGGCACTTATGGGGAGGAGAGGCACCAACTGTGCTACTCCTCGACCCCCAATCCAATAGAGAGAATTGAGAGCTAGGAATAGGATTATAAAGTGGAGTTAGTTAACCACTATACAAGAGAGTAATGGATAAAGCTATTAGTTCTTTGATTTGACATTTTTGTGCATGTTAAAAGGGAAATCGGTTAATCAGTATAGGAAGAAAGACTTTTCTGACCCCTTTCCTCTTTCCCTCACACTCTCACCCCTTTTTCCCTTTCGCTTAAGCCCAAACCCCAACGCCACTCTTCAGCCCCTAATTGGCCACTCGACGGCGGCCGAGGTCTCCTCTCCTCTCTTGTTGTTCTCCAACCCTTTGTGTGTTTCACCATAGTCTCCACTCTTAGCATCACCCCTCCAAGAATGGTTCTCTCTCCTTTAACTTCTTGCAACGTCAGTGGTAACTACCTTACTGTGGGATAGGGGTGGTCATATGTGGTTCATCGTCACCCTCTTCTATGGTGGTTGTTGTTGTGATCTTCGCTCAGGGGGGAAGCAGGGGGGGTGGCTTTTGTTGACTATGGTCATATATGGTTACCCACTAATGCTCCATGGCTCCTCTCCCTCTCAATTAGTGTTGGCTCTTCACGTTGCAATCATTGATGGTGCTACAGTTACCCTTTTTATGATGAGTTCCTCTACCTTTTTTGGTTCGTGGATGTCATCTCTTCTCCGATTCACCTCATCCACTCCTATGACCATTTTGTGCTTTTGGTTTGCTTGTTTGGTTACTCTATGATTTTAGCTGTTGTTGAGAGTTTAGCCTTATGTTGTTTTGTTCTCATGTGCTTTTCTGGAGACATGCATGTATACAAGCATTCAAATGTCATTTTCCCTTTTCTAGGATGACAACTCCAAGTAGAATTTACTTCCACATTGTGAGATCCTTTTGGGGTTGTTGCTACTTAATTGTTCCGCATGAAGCTCTGATCGAGATCTTCCAAGTTATTACAAATTTATGCATTTCATGTCCTTTATTTGTTTCTTTTTCATGCTCTAACACTCCCTAATGGGGGCTTATACTTGTTGGAGGCCCTCTACTTAATGAAATTTCACTTGTTCGAAAATAGAAAAGACTTTTCTTGACGTTTACTTTCTTAAATGAATGTTTAATCAAAGTAAGCATCAAGATAGACCTAACTTGACGTTTATTTTAGTTAGATATCAAGATAGTATTATAGTTATTTTGATGTTTAATTAAGAGACCAATGTCAATAAAGGCCTTTTTCCTTCTAGTAAATATAATAGTGAGAATGTGAATGTGAGATGAGAGACCAAAGGGAATTTTTGAAGTTTCTTTTTTTGCTTAAAAAGCTCGTAGAAGGTAATGCTCTTCATGGATATAGATCTATCTCTTTTGAATTTCTACATGTATGCATGAGGTATGAACCACTATTATCCTGGGAAAGGAAAATGACCATATTCAACTAGTCAAATAGAAGGGTATTTGTAATGACTCATGCCTAAACCTAAGTCTAGTTGTCAAAAACTAATCTTTACACAATTGGGCACGAGCCTAATGGAGTTATATCAACTATCTAAAATGCTTAAGCCTAAGTTATCACATAATGTATTCTCAATCTTTCAACTACTCAAAATACTTAAGTTCAAGTTGTCACATAATAAATTCTTAGCCCTTCATATTTGACTACTAATATCTATGAGTTTCCTATGTGGGATTATTTTTGAGGTATTACAATCTCCTCTATATAAATTTATAACGTGTTGCAACTTGACCAATATACTCCCTGCAAGAGTGGTGATTTACCTCATGGCGTACTTTTTTGTTGTCTTAAAAGCAACTCTTTCCACCTACTGAAGGCAATTTGGTTTTAATACCATTGGTAAAGACTTAAGTCTATACATAAATCTAATTGAGAAAATATAATCTTGATAGTTTCTTAGGTATGTGCCCAATACCTAGAGCAACCATTAAAAATATTTAATCCCAAGTTGTCAAATAGTAAACTATTGACCTTTTATATCCCAGTACCGATCTTCATGAATTTTCCATACAAGGCTATTTCTGTAATATTACAATATCACTATCTAGAAAGGATATGTCATACAACTAAATGCCCTAATAAGGAGAGACCATCACTTACCTGAAATATTATGCTTCCAAATAGTGGATTTCCAACATTTATAATAAAGATGTATTACCCTTAGGTGTGAACATTCTCCCTCTTTTTTTCTTTCTTTCCGATCTAGTGTTGGAGGTTGAATTGGTCTTGATAGGAAAGGGAGAGAGACCACCTAGAGCTACCCTTTTGTCCAACTGCAACAATTCTTGTGTAATGAGGAAAAAAAATGTTACTCCTACGTATTCCTGAATGTAAACTTTTACTCCTACATATTCTATCTATATACTTATTGGGTGGGGAAGGCAAATTGATCTCATATGTCTTTTCTGTCGCTCCATGGTCGAGAGTGGCACCCATCTTTTTTTTTATTACACTTTCTCAATGAATGTTTGGACACAGGTATTAAGGGTAGCCAACATTCCTTTACATATGGTTGATTTCATCCATAAGGGATTCGATGGAGCCTTAGCCTTGGGCACTGATCCTTCTTTTGTTGGGAGAATTCTTATCTGATATGTTTAGCATATATGGAAGGCGAGGAACAAGCTATTACACTCAAGCAAAATGATACAAATGCATGACATTGTTGGGAACACTTTATCAAATTTATATGGTATGACTCCGTCGTGTCTTTGTTTTATGTATTGAGCCATCTCCCTTGTGTTAATATTGTTGCTTTAATTGGAGGCTTGTTCCCACTTTGTAAAATTATACTATAGCACTTAGTGCAGTTAAATTTTGAACAATGAATATCCTTTCCTACTAAAAAAAAATTCCATCCGTATGCAATCATCATTAATTATTGCGAACAGTGCGGGAACTAATTAATAGGGCACACTATATGTACTAAATTGAAACCACTTCCACACTTCAGAGATCATTAATTAGCATCCTCCCATGAGTGGACACATCGAAATTACGAGATTAATTTTTCAATCATACATAATGAAGACTCGAGCAATCCCACAACTTCTGAAAAGATATATCCCATCCGATATACAGCACGAAACATCACAAACACCGACGTCCACGTGCAAATGGCTGACACCCAAACACATACACACATCAGAAACCAGTACACAAATAAATAAAGCTAAAGCTCCCAACATAAAACAAGAGCTAGATGGATAGACGCAAGAAATATAGCTGCCCTCCCCTACATGATCAACGGTTCGGATCCAAAGGGCATCACGTCATGAGCAGAAGACGCAGAAGCAGTAGCAGCAGGAGGAGGGAAGATAAACGACGGATGGAAGAGGCCCACGTCGAAGACGAAGGGGCTGATGGTGTGCTCGATCATATCGTTGCAGTGGAAGACGGCCCCTTCCTGTAGCTCTGGCGGTGGCAACGCCACGCCGCTGCTGCGATAACCGCTGTTGCAGCACTGTTCCTCAATAGGGTTCGCTGCCGTAACCCTAATCCCAGTTCCTTGCTCAGGACACTCTCTGTTGCCAAGTGATTGGATGCCGTCGTTGCTTGGGGGTGCAATCGCAAGCGACTCGTAGCTGCTGTAAGCGTGGGTTTGGACGATGGCTTCGTTGATGGATTGGATAGAATGCAAGGATGGTGGGAGCACAGGTTGAGTGGAAGAAGGAGGTGGTAGTGGTGGTGGTAGTGGTGGCGTTTCCATGTAGAACGTGTGAGAATGGTGGAAGGGGTTCTTCCTCTCTCCCATTGCCTTGTGGAATATCCTGCACATCACCCATTCCTCCTATGCATGTAAAAAAAAAAAAAAAGCACAAAGTTAACCTTTAATTTCGGTATATAATTGTCCAACTGAATGTATAGATGTATGAAAATTGGAGGATATATATGTACAGTTGTACATAAAAAAGACACATTATATATACGTGTGTGGGCGTGATACCTTGCAGTTGTGGCGACAAGAGAGGTCACCTTCAAGGCGGTACTCGTGGAGGACCCACTTGGTTTTCTCCCCGCGGGGGGCCCTCCCCTTGTAGAAGACTAGGGTTTTCTTCATGCCAACAAGGGCTCCTGTGGAGGCACAGCAGACCTCCCTGTCCTTCCCAGTGGCCTTCCAGTAGCCCGATCCAGTGGCCCTGTTTGTTCTCAACCCTGTCGGATACTTCCTGTCCCTCAGGCTATAGAAGTACCACTCCCTCTCCCCCATCTTAGCTATATCTGTCAAGCCACATCAAATGCAAAGAAACGTACATATGTAAGACATTTGTATGTATATATGTGTGTGTGTGTGTGAATTTGATGCTCAAGAAACCCACATAAATAAAAGATATCCAATCCATTTAGAGCTTTTTGTTAATGTGGAGAAACATGGTTCACGTAACTACATTGATTATATGTGAGCCCTCATGTTTGAAGAGGTAGGTGATTAGGATATCCAGTTGGTACCCGTTTTGGAGGGGAGTGAGAAGAGGTTGTGTATGGCTTATGGCATATATGGTGACATAACTGATGGGAACATGTGATGGAATAGTTGGAGGGAAGTTGGCATAGTTTGATGTCGATGCCTGTTGATGTTTGGGACAGTGGGAAGGGATGGCCTCGAGTTGTGTTTGTCACAAAAGTGAACCACGGAAGATTTGGAGCAGAGGATGGGTTGATCACACACCGAGAAGGTTCCAACAGCATGATACAAGACAAGTATTTAAGGCCGCGTTTTTCATTGGGATGCGAGCAAAAGCAAATCTCTAGTGATGGGAGGTCTCATCTTTTCCTCTGTGGCTCCTGCCTATACAAAACATCTCATGGTTTTGTTTTCTTACACTGGCTATCACACACCCAGGTACATGTGAAATTGATAAATGTGTTTCTTTAGCTGCAGATATTAAGATATCTAAAAAGAAAAAAGAAAAAAAAGAGAGAGAATCGAAACGAAATAAGATGCAATAAAGCTCTATTCTACTTGGATTTTTGATAGTCTAGTTTAAAGTATCAAACATTTGATGTATATTGCAAATTTGCAATGCGTAAAACTAGCAGGATGTGAGATTTTATGAGAAGTCAAATATACAGCAGCCTTCTGTGTTACAACCCATGTTGTTTGGAAGGAAATTAGAGTGGTGCATGTGGAATATCTAGATGACATGTATATGTGAGGAGAATATATATATATATATATATATATATATATATGCATGCATGTATACCTGGAAGCTCCCAAGGCTCACACCTGTTGAGATCAACCTCAACAATCTGAACCCCACCAAAGCTCCCATTGAAGACCTTAGAGAACAAGTAGAAGGTGACGAGTTCCTCATCAGTAGGGTGGAACCTAAAGCCAGGGGGGAGGCCATGCTCATTCGTGTCCTCACTAAACAACTCCCATAGCAATTGCTCCATGGAATTAGCACAAACTCAGATCAGCACCTCAAAGCTCCGCTGCTCGCTCCCTCTTGTGACTTCACAAGATTCTTGAGAAGGTGCATAGAAGGGAAGGTGAGTGAATAGACGGGGGCGGGTATATATAAGGGAAGCACTGAAATAAGAGGTGACCTAAGGAGCCCATGATGGACGGTTCTTGGATGTTGGCATTAATTGCAATGGTGGAGCTGTACAGAAGACACCTGGTAGGGTGCCAAATGGGAACACAAAGGAAATGTAGAAGGGTGGGGGTAAATTTAATTAGTTGATCATCCCCTCACCTGGTTTTTCCTGCACGAATGTACTATATATGCGTGTGCATGTGAGCAATTTGAGATAGATATAAAAGGGGCCTTTTTCATTGATTTTCTACTTTTCAAAAAAATATATATAATTTTTTTTTAATTTCTTAGCATGAAAGAGGAAATTTGAGTCACCAGCTCTAAGTCAGAGCAATAATTTTGGATTGGTTACGGTGGGGGTTATCTCCTTTTTTCTTGGGAGATGCTGACCTAGGTTGGTGTAGGCTTTAACTTATCCTTCAACTTATCTCCAAGTTTATTCCTCGCATTCTAACCTGCATTAATAAGTCTTCGCCATCCTATCCTCCATTCTAACCTCCATTCCCAAGTAAATACTCTCCTTTCGCATCACAGGATAACCTCCATTCCTAAACTCCATTCAGTAAATACAAATAGGGGTTAATCCTTTTTCTCAAGTAAACACAAATAGAGGTTATCTCCTATTGCAAAGAAGTTATCCTATGCTAGCTATCTCATACCATAAACCAGCCCTTAAAGGTTATCCCAAAGTCAGAGGAATACCCAAAGAAGGTTAAAGTACAAACATGTGCGTTGGAAGGAATTTTACAATGCACAGCTCTCACTCATGCCCCTATTTAAAAAATCAATCGGTTGAAAATCAGAATCAAGTAGTTGAAAACAAAAATCAACCGGTTAAAAATCAAAATCAATTGGTTGAAAACCAAAACACATCGGTTGAATGTCAAAATCACCAAAATACAGAAAATGAAAACACACCGGTGTATTTTGCCACTCAAGTGGTACTTGTTCAAAATGATTTTACGCTAGTTGAAAATCAAAATACATCAGTTGAAAATGAATAACCCACTTATGGAAAAGCAAATTCACTTAAAAAGTGATTTTTTACCTATGAAAAGTAGTATTCATCGATGGAAAATCAAAACACACTGGTTGAAACCACTTTCTTTCACTCCGTGCGTTGCAAAACACATTGTAAGCGTACGTTTCTTTACCTTTTTACAAGAATAAATCCCAAGGTCAATGGGATTCAAATTATCTAATCTTATTAAATCAACGTCAACATCTATTAAACTATACCACTTTTAAATTATCATAATACATCACATTAATACCAATATATATTAAAATACATCTACTTTAACATAATGTACTCATTAAAATATATTTACTATATCAGATCAATCCCCTCATACCTATATGATCATAATATTAAAAAATCAATAATTAGCATTACATTATCATACCAATCATTTTTATCCCACTATTTATCCCATCCTCCAAAATAAATACCTTTCTCAACTTATCCTTCTCTTATTCTATTGAGGATGAGAGTTACCCAACTATAAAATGTAGCCTAAGACAAGTACTAGAAAATCGACTAAATTTTCATACATGAGCTTGTGTGTGTTAAATAGTTTTTTTGTAATATCTAAATGATATAGATGTATAGGAGAATAAGTAAAGAAAAAAAAAATTATTTGGGGTAGTCACTTAAGTTTTCTCCTTGCACCCTCCATAGCTAAAATTTAAACTTGCCAAGGTTTCATACTTGCACCTAGGGAGGAGCATTAGGCCAAGTTGGCTCGAGCCTTACTCGTAATTTGGTTCAAAAAATGTTGGCCCAGTGTGGGCTTGAAGTTTTCTTGGCATGGGCCTAAACCTAGCAATCAAGGCTAGTTTACTTGTAGGATTAAAAAATTAGTGTTAGTAAATGTGAAATTTGTGTTAATTCTCAATTTTGTTTACTTACAAGGTGGTGTTAATACTAGTTTTTGTTTATTTAAAATAGCATTAAACTGTGGTATTTACTTGAACTGGTATTATAACACTAGTTTCCGGAGAATAGGGGTTTGGGTGTTAGAGAGATACAAATTTAACACCAATTTTACTAATACCTCTCAGAATTGGTGTTAACAAAGCTAATGTCAAGGATCCTAGAACTAAAGTTATGACCACCTCTCAAGTAAAGTTAAATCTCCAAATAAACTAGTCTTTAAAGTCCATTTAATTTTGAATCGAAGTGGGCCCCTACCAGCTAAAGCCTAAATTTGACCCAACAACCCTAAAACGTATATACATGCACCATACATACAGAGTGCACATACATGCATATATATATTTCACATGCATGCATACATACATACATTATAATTATACTTAGTTGAAAAAAGAAATCTAGAAATTCTATTTGTATGCATGCACCACTATCAAAGTAACACTACAAGATAGTAAGGCTTTAGAGACACTAATCTGAGATAGAAATATTAAACCGTCTAAAATTAATTAAAATTCACCCTTTCCCTCAAAAAAATCCACGCATGCACCAACTCTCCCCCACCCATTGCAAGCTGTCGCGTGCTCCTCCCTACAGGCCGTGCCCTAACCACCCCCGCCCCCCATCCATCACAACCCCACTGATCCTCAAACCCCTCAGCGGCATGCGGTTCCCTCTCACACCCGCGCGTGCCTCTCCCGATCGGTTGACCCATTGAATCCCTCAGTCGTGCGCCGCTCCTTATCTCTAGACCCTCGACTGACGGTCGAGTCCCCTTCGCAGTGGCGCTGCCTCTCTCAATCTCCAGTCATGGCCCCCTCTCGAACGTCAATGACGCTATCTCAGTCCCCCTGGACTAACGGTTCTCCTTCACTGCAGCGCTATTCAATCTCCTCTCCTCCGCTCTCTACTTATTTGGTCATTCGCTCTTCCACCCTCAGTCCACCGCTTCACTCCTTTGCCCAATCACTACCGGCATCGGCCACATCAACGCCCACTACGGTAAGAGGTGAGAGTTCATCTCCTCGGTATCTGCATCTGCTCAAGGACGTGGTTTGTTGAGTTTGAAGTTTAGTGTTTCAATTCCTCTATTGCAGTTAGGGTGTGTGTCCTTTCAGTCTCGCGCAGCGCCGCCATGCTCTCTCGTCTCCCCCCTCTGATCTAACGCATTCTTGATCTTCTTCCTTGGTTCCCAGTCGCTACATTCCTCTGTCTACTACAACAAGAGGTAAGATTTCATCTCCATTCTTCTTTCACTCCCCTCTACTTTGTAAATCATGACATTAAATGTAAATTTCAATTAATTAATTGAGATTTAAATGATGTATTATTTGGTACATTTGAATAATATTCAATCGGGATGTGTTTGCTAATCTTTGGAATGAGTTTCGATTTAATGATCAACGGTAATAGACTTTCTGTTTGTTGTCTTCTTACCTTTTTATGGTTCCATAATCTTGCTTCTTTTAATTTTGAAGACCTTTTTTTATTTTTTTTTCTTTATCTTAATTTTTTCAGTTGTTACACTTGGATATATCAGATACAACCTCATAATCGGGACCAACATTTCATCAGTAGGCTTGGGGCATGATGACTACACGACTTGCTACACCGGAAGGTGCTCATCGGAGAATCACTTGATCGGGGGTGGAGATGCAAACCTAAGAGCTTGCTGCAGGCAGCGAGTCAATTGATCGGAAAACCACTTGATCAGGCCAGAGATGTGAACCTGGAGCTTGCGGCAGGTGGTGAGCCAAATCAACAGAGGATTACTTGATCGGGGGTGGAGATGCGAACTTATAGCTTGCCGCAGGTGGCGAACCAATTGACCACATGGGAGATCGGACCTACAACTTGAAGTGGGAGCTGAGCTCAACCACTCGGGGAGGGGAAGGGAGATGGAGTAATTTACCACAAAGGGAGGCACTTATGGGGAGGGGATGCACCAATTGTGCTACTCGGCCCCAATTTCAAAGACCTCAAATAAGCTTCTGTGGATTAGTTAGTATCAAGTTTTTTGTTAGCTTCTTTTGTTTTTTTTCTTTTCAAATTTGTGGTATTGTTTCACTAGTTTTTGTTTCTTTTAAGCCATAATCAAAGACTTTATTCATGCAAATATCGATTATTGCTTAGATCAATGGCACCTACATACTTTACTACATGTTAAATTGCTTGTCCATGGTTGAGTGATCCTATTGGAGACTCCATTTTTAAATTTTGTGCTTGTTGTCATTGATGCGTTAGCCTATACAAGCAAATTGATAGACTTGTTTGTTGTATGGCAATGGATGTATGGATATCCTTGAAGATACTTTGTATCATGCAATGAAAATCATTTGCGGTATATATTTTGCAAGGGCCTTTGTTGAGATCAAACATGTTGTAAACATTTACATCATAATATCATCCTTTGCGTCGAAAATTTTGGTTCATGTAACATGTAGCATGGTTTTTTGGAACACTTTCTTAAAGTATTTCTTAAACAAGAAAATAGAACTCAAAACTTTGTGTATTCATTTATAATCTCCCATTGTCTTATTATTATTAACCCACTAGAACCATTTTAAACGGGATAAATTTGCCCTACTTGGTGAAAAGATTCTTCAAGAGAAATTGAAGTTTGATTACGTTCAATGCCCTTAAGTTCCCAACACCACTATTCTCAACAACTATATCATGAATGCCATGTGCAATGGTTCCAAAATAACCATTCAAAACACTTCAACCTAAGTTGTCAAACACTTGTCATCCACTTCTCACTCTACATCTTCACCCTATCTCATAAGCTCACCTTGGTGGAAATATCTTTGTTTTATTTTATTTGAAAATATCTTTATTTTATTTTATTTGTTGCATTAATGGAAATAATTGACCTTTATAGTACGACGTGGTAGGGAAAAAGCTATTAACGAGGACCTTGAGCATGTGGTTCCTAGAGAGCATCGTCCTTTAACATTTGACAAGAGAGGTGTTGTTGTAGGATGTTATCATCAGAAATTTGCTAGTTAGTTTGAGACCATTGTACGTTCTCACATTCCTATATCTACGTTAGATTGGAGGATGTAACAAGTGTGCAGAGGGATAGTCTTTTGCGAGACGTTGAGGTAAAAATAACCAACTCATATTTAAACTTTGAATATCGTAAAAGTTAGTTTGCAAAAAATTCATATTTATTGCAGGCTACTTATTCATGGGACAAAAATATATTGAATGATAATGCTATTTTGAGGCAACCTGGAGACTTAAAAAAAGAACAGGGCAAAGTTGAAAGAAAAGGTATGCAATTACTTTTTTAGTTAGGTTGATTGAATTGTACATTTTGAAATCATATTAATAATATGTTATGTTTTTTTTAAGTCCTTTAAAAATAAGGATTTAATAGAAGTATGTCGGAATATACCTTCAAGAGTACAACAAGATGATTGGAACATTCTTGTTGATTGTTGGACTATCGATGTGGCAAAGATAAAAATTAAGAAAATTTTATTTGTTAATTAGTTGGGATATATAATGCATAATCGGTTATATATGTAAATAGGAAGAGGCTAAAAAAAATTTTGGAAATTGGGCAAAGGCCATCCAACCTACCCATAGATTGGGTAGGACAAGCTCAAATCAATTGCGTAATGAATTTGTAAGGAGCTATTTACTAATTTGGATTTTTATTTATTTATTTTTCACATTTATTTATTACTAAAATGTGTTGGTTACTTAATGCAGTACGAAAAGGAATGATGTGAACTTAATCGAATGGAGGTATATTTATATTTGAGAACTAAGAAGGTGGACAATGGAAGCATTTCTTGGATAGATCTAAAATGTAAAGAGGAATATGTAAGTTTATTTTTATTATTCATGTAGGTAGAGTTATTGTAATTACATGTAAGTTTTTTCATCTTAGAGTGCCACTCCTATGTCAAAGAGCACCCATCTCGTGCATGTTGAACCTTATTAACTTGGAATTGGTTGCTTGATTGGGTAATGCTAATGTTGACTTGGGAAAAAAAATTGGATTTAGAGAACAAGTTGTTTGGTAGCTATCTCTGTTAAGACCTCTATTTTGATGAAATAAAATTCTATTTTATTGTGAACTAATTTTCAGGATCACACTCTTACAAATCAAGTCAATTATCCTCCGTGTAGATCAAAGAGAAAATTATCTTTAGTCAATGTAATTCTTTTATATTTCTTAAGTCTAGAATTACCATAAAGAACCTCAAGTTACGGTAAGGAACCTCAGGATTAAAGACAAACCTTTCTAAATCATAAAATAAATATCTAGATAGTATTGATTGACTAAAATATTAGAATTAATTGATCAAATCAATTGATCGATCAAAATATGAATATTAATCGATCAAATTAGTCCAACAGTTAGATCCGATTTTCTTGCAATTGATCAACAAATTAAATATTTGATCAATTAGCAATTGATTGATCAATTAAGTAAATTGATCAACCAATTTGAATGATTTTTTATAACATTCCAAAAATGTTCTGTTTTCGCTTATAAATAGGGCTCCACACCCCTAATTTCAAAACACACCTTCAAAGAGAAATATATCTAGAAAAAGAGCTCTCTTGCTTTCTCTTAAAATGCTTATGCACTTCTACTTTCATGCTCTCCAAAGTACGCCAATTCGAACCTCTGCAAAAATCCAATTTGACTTTCCTTGAGGTTCCATAGGATTAATTAATGTATTCATTTTACTTCATTCATTTCATTGTTGGGATTCTTTGTGTTGGAATTCCCAACATTGTTTGTGACTTCTCTTTGTTGTTAAAAGAGAAGTGATTTGTAAGAGGTTGTGTCACCCTCATTCAACTGGTACGTTAGTGGATTGACTAGCATTGCTTAGGCAGGAAAATCGTAAGTTGGGAGGCTTAGGCAGTGGTTTTTACTCATAAGGGTTTCCACTATAAATCTTTGTGTATATTATGGAATTATTTTTTTTTTTTGTGCCATATGTTTTATTACAATCGATATCACACTTGATCTTGTGTTTGTGGCCAAGTAAGATCCACAAGCACCCTCTCATTTGGTATCAGAGCCTGATCGTGAAGGAGATGTCACACCTCACCTTCACATGGCCGTAGCAACAAGTTTTATGGAGGGGCAATTATTTTTCCAACCACCACTATTTGATGGATCAGATTATGATTATTGGAAAAGAAGAATGCAAATTTTCTTGAAGCAATAGACTTTGAGGTTTGGCAAATCATTGAGTCCAAATATATGCCAAAGAAGAAAGAAGAAAAAGAGTTAATGAAGGAAGAGAAGAAGAAAGTGACAAATAATGTTAAAGCCATGAATGCACTATTTTGTGTATTAACAAGAAAGGAATTTGACAAAGTTGCTTCCTGTAAAAGTATATATGAGATATGGAACCAGCTCTCTATCATGCATGAAGAAACCACTAACGAAGAAGTAACATGGGATGATTCCAACCCAAGTTTGGAATCAAATATTGAAGAACAATGCCACGAAAATTGAGTTATTCATCTATGTCTCATGACACCAACAGAATCAAGCGAAGAAGAGGTAAATTCTGACCTTACTTTAGATGAATTATCAGATGCATATTATGATTTATACAATTTAGCTAAAAGATTAGAGAAAGAAAATAAGGAACTTAAAGATAAGTGCACTATTTTTGAAAATGAAAAACTTAGTTTATCTTTAGATTTAGAAATAAGAAAAGAGAATTAGATGTAACAAGAGTTGTGAATATAGAGTTTCATGAGAAAGTAGAAGATCTCAAGGAATAATATATTCACTTTAAAGACACATTTAATAATCTCAAATATTCTACTGGAACATATGAAGAAAAATATGAGGGCATTAAAAAGAAAAATCAAAAGAAGATTAGGCATGCATTTTTATATCAAAAGGCCAAGAGAAGAGAGTCTAGTGGACCCTCTAACTTGAAAGGAATTAGCAACCATGGACCCAAAAGAATATGGGTACCGAAAAAATTTGTGGAAAATTGTGTTGCAGGTTATGGGAAAGATTGACATGGAAATTACAATTGAAGAGGCAACCTTCAACAAGCCAACAATCATTAATTTGGCTATGAAAGATGGTGGAACCAACAATTTCAATGGATACTAGAGTTTTAGTGGAGACCCCCTCCACCTGGCTACTGCTATTCGGTATAACTCCTTATACGTTAGCAGGTATGATTCCCAAAACTAAATCTTTATTACTTGCTTAGTTATAAATAAGTTTTAAATATAAAATTGACTAAGCATTGAATTAATTAATTTGAGATAGCAACTCGATAAGGGGAGAAGAATAAAGAGAATGAAACCTTGATAAGGGATCATTGTTTGATGGGGAGAATCAAGATCACTTTCTTAGTAGCATTTAGATAACATATTTATCTATGTTAGACTATATAACTCTTACTCAACACTTCATTTTATTTTGATATAGCCATTATGTTAGACTATCATGAATTTCATCATCTCCTTATCATGAATTTGATAATTTTCATATGATAAATTTGACATCATGCTTAATAGAATATTACTTAAAAAAGGGGAGAAAAATGTAAATTTCATTCTTAGAATTTTACTTGTTTAAGTATGATTAACAACTATTACGACCCGATTCCCGAATCCCTACGAGACACGAGAATTGAACCGACTCGACTGATTCCAAGACCCAGTCGTCCAACGAGAAAGTAACCAAAGGAGTAGCAAAATAAACCACATTCACCATGCATATAACTAGCAGTAACAAAATACAGTAGTAAATAAAAGAAATACTACAGTATACACCACCACAACAGTAAGGAATTAAACAGATACATAAACATGAAACTTACAGTAAAAGAGTACAGTGGTAACAGAAAATACTCACTACAACAGAAGGAGAAGTACAGTGGGTACTACACAAGTAAAACTACTGGGCTCTACTAGGCCCAAGACCTTCTGCAGCCGCTGGCTCTGGCTACACAACACCTGGTCCTGAAAAAGGTGACATGTCAGCGAAACGTTGAGTAGAGTGTCAACCAAAAGCTAAGAAAAATAGTAAGGTGGACAGCAGCTGTTATATTTTTAATCTCTTTCTTTATTTTTCCACTTATTCATTATTGAATTATTTCTCAGATCTTTCTCTTGATCTTGAATGTTCCACGTGGGAACGATCTTGATTGCAGTCTTTTCCGAAAAGTAGAAGTAACACGTGGTGCTCTCCTGGCCGGGAGACGTGGTGGTCCTACCCTCAGTCAACCACCCCAAGTCACTGACAAACGTAACGGTGACTACGGCATGCGCGATAAATAAATGGGTAACTATCCTGCACTTGCACGCGGTCAGTCGTTTCCGTTAATGAGTGCGCCCAAAACACAGCACGGAACCATTATAGGGCAGAGCCCTCTCAGTAACAGGGGTCCAGCCCCTCCACAGTAGCCAAACAGGGGTCTTGCCCCTCTACAGTCCGCGCACCCTCGCCTGACTACCCTGGTTTGCCCAGCGAGCCTAACAAGTCGGTGTAGGAGGGCTAGCAGAACCCTGGGGCCCGTGGGGTGGCTAGCTCCCTCCCTACACTAGTAGCTCTCCCCGGTACGGTGTACGCGAGGGCCAAGAGTCGGTACAAAGTGGACAAACCTAACCCCGGGTCCTTAGGGCGACTGGCTCTCCTCTGCACTAAGAGGTAATAGGTGCTTTCCCTGGTACTACGTACCCAAGAGACAACAAAATTTCCCATTCACCTTTCCAGTTCCATCCCATTTATTTCTAGGAGTTCTACTCCTAATTCCCCGTAAGGTTCATGCTCATGTTTCTCAGGCCAAGCCATACTAGGTTTCATCATTTCAGGTTTATTCGCATATAGTACGTGTTCCAACATTCAACTTCTTTTTCTTTCCAATTTTTATACAAGCAGCTCGTATTTAATTTCAACCAACAGAAATTACATGCAACAGTTACTAGTAACAGTATTCTACATTTCACAGGCAGGTGTTATCCAATTACAGGCAATTATCATTATTTTATCCACTTATCCAAGACTGCAATTCAGGCATTCAGGACATTTGTTTCCATGTTTTATGTTCCTAGGATTCATGCCACACCCTAAGATCTATCATTCAATCTAGTTTTCAGGTCCTAGGATTCGTGCCATACCCTAGGATCTACCATTCAGTCTAGTTTTCAGGTCCTAGGATTCATGCCATACCCTAGGATCTATCATTTAATTCAGATATGCATTAAAGTTTGTATTTAACTACGGGAAGCCACTCTACCCGCAAAAGCGGGAGTAATGGGGGCGTGATCAGCAAGCCCGCGCGCCTCCGCAACCCCCAGAGCCGCAACGGAACGGGGTCCTAACACAAGGATCAATTACAAGGAGCTACTCAGAACAGTATACAATTAGTGTAAACAGGTAGAGGAACTAAATCTGAGAAGAACGAAACTTGAAACGTGGAAAACGGACTCCGAATGGACCCTAAACGGGTCAAAAATGACAAGTCTGCCAAAAATCAGACGTCTGGAACATCTTCCAGACATCTTAAATAATAGCTCAGGTCATACCTTGATCTGCACGGTTCTTCAGACGTCCAGAAGCCTGTTGAATCATCTGGACTTAGTTTCCAAACATCCGACTGTCACTCCGGACTTCTGGAGACCCTCTCCGTCGTCTGGTGATGTGCTCAGACGTCCGATCTGTGTGGAATGGCGTGCCCTTGCGCCTTCCCGAATGATACCTGCACGCACACTCGGCTGTCCTCAACACGAAGCGATGCAGATCCTTCGGCAGAACGGCTGCATGTCCGTACACGTGAAAGAAGGAGAAAGGAAAAATATCGTACCTTTCTAACATCTGAACCTTCCTCCAGACGTCTCCTGCGTCGTCTGGACGTATGTCCAGACATCTGATTCTGGGAAATTTTCCCAGAATCAGGACCTTCTCGCTCTCCACCCGCAGCGCACGGCCGTGCCGTGCCGCTCCCGCCTACTGCCTGAGCTGTAACAACTCCTCTCCAGCACCACACGCTTGCTGCGCACCCGCCGGTTGGCTCTGGCTGCTCCGGCGAGCTCGCACCCTCGCGGTCAAGCTCTTTCTTCCTCTCGCAGCAGCCCCTCCTCCCCACACACTCGCAGCAATCGCTGCTGCCGCCCTCGCCCGCTCACGCTCTCGCTGACAGGTAGAAGAGGAAGAAGAAGGCGGTGGAGTGAGGGTGAGGGAGAGAGAGAGGGGTGTATTTGAAGACAGCCGCGGGGAGAGAGAGAGAGAGAGAGGAAAAGGCTACGTTTGCAGGGAGGGAGGAAAGAGACGGAGGAGGGCGGTAGGTTCAGTCTGCGGGCGCATGCGCGCAGACGCGAACCCGTACGTCGAAAAAATTTAATTCCAGACGTTTGGGAAGGCTTCCAGATGTCTGGACCACTTCCCAGACGTCTTAAACGATGCTTGATGCCCTGGTTATAACAACAACAAGCCACTTGAGATATATCTTTTTGTTGATAACAAAATGGGGGAGTAAAATATGCATAATGATAGGGGGAGTAATTCTAAAGTAATTATTTATTATTCTCGCATGCATAATTATAATTTCGTTATCATTAAAAAGGGAGAGAATGTTAAGACCTCTGTTTTGATAAAATAAAATTATATTTTATTGTGAACTTATTTTTTAGGATCACGCTCGCACAAATCAAGTTAATTATCCTCCGTATGGATCAAAGTGAAGATTATCTTTACTCAATGTATTTCTTTTATATTTCTTAAGTCTAGAATTACTGTAAAAAACCTCAGGATTAATGACAAACCTTTCTAAATTGTAAAATAAATATCTAGATAGTATTGATCGACCAAAATATTAGAAATGATCGATCAAAATATGAATATTGATCAACCAAATTAGCCTAACAGTCAAATCCGATTTTCTCGCAATTGATCGACCAATTAAATATTTGATCGATCAACAGTTTATCGACCAATTAAGTAAATTAATTGACCAATTTAGTTTGAATAATTTTTTCTAACATTCCAAAAATGCTCCATTTTCTTTTATAAATAGGGCTTCACACCCCTCATTTCAAAACACACTTTCAAAGAGAAATCCATCTAGAAAAAAAGCTCTCTTGCTTTCTCTCAAAATGCTTCTACGCTTCTATTTTCATGCTCTCCAAAGCACGTCGATTCGAACCTCTGCAAAAATCTAGTTTGACTTTCCTTGAGGTTGCATAGGATTAATTTCTGTATTCATTTTACTTCATTCATTCCATTGTTGGGATTCTTTGCGTTGGAATTCCCAACATTGTTTGTGACTTCACTTTGTTGCTAAAAGAGAAGTGGTTTGTAAGAGGTTGTGTCACCCTCATTTAACTGGTATGTTAGTGGATTGACTAGCTTTGCCTAGGCAGGAAAATCTTAAGCTAGGAGGCTTAGGTAGCGGTTTTTACCCATAAGGGTTTCCACTATAAATCTTTGTGTATATTGTGGAATTAATTCTTTTTTGTGCCATATGTTTTATTACAATTGATATCACACTTGATCTCATGTTTGTGGCCAAGTAAGAACCACAGGCACCCTCTCAATCTCTTCAATCGTAGCTTGCACTATTGTATCCTAATATATACACTTACTGGCATGCTTGAATGTAGAAAACATTTTGTCATTTCTGTAATGAATTCTTCTGTGTGTACTATCCTTTTTTTTAATGTTCCTTTTAAATTTTTTGCATGTCATATTTATGATACTACAATGTGAATGCAATGTATTATAAGTAGGAGCTTATCTCAAACTTAGACTAATGTGGTTCAGAAATGAAAGTCACCAGCCTTAAGCTCAAAGTTGGCTCATTAATCTGAATACACTATATTAATCTGCAAGACATGATCATGCATCAAACATAGAACACCATATCTCCCCATAGGCTCAACATAAAAAGAATTGTACTGCTGAAATTTATTCATAATCCACGCCATTCGTTTTATCATGATATGAGTCTTTGAGATGAAAACTATCTCTGCCTTAGTAGCCCAGATGAGACTTTGGAGATGATGAACGGTAGAGGAAGTCCCCAACTGTCTGCAATTCCAAGAGAGGAGATTCATTTTGGCCTGGACAGCTGATTTGGCTCAGCTGTCTGAAGCCCAGCAACAACACCAGCCTAAAATTCACTTATATCACTATGAAATTTGGTCTTCTTTGCAGTATCGTTATGACATTCGCACATGGTAGTTTCCTCTGCATTCCTTTTGCATGGAAGACTTGGAAATTTTGACAAGGAAATAGGCAAATCTCTAGCAATTTTCTTAGATCTTTTTCTAACCCCTCTTCCATCAGCATTTTTGTTTATGAGAAATTCCCCTTGTTCAAGCTCCATCCAATCCAGATGAGTTTCATCTACGACCTCTGTAGTGTGGTATAGTATAGGGCTGGGAATGGGCGATGAGGGAGTCGTTGAAACATGCAAAGTTTACGCAAGTTCAGAACATTCCATCTGAGAGTTAGAATTAATTTGTTTTGCTTGTTGTACAGGACACTCAAGAATGGTTGTAGGTGAAATATGGGTCACAAGGTTTGAATGAGAAATAGGATAGCCATCGATTTCAGGAATATTTGGTATATGTTGAGTAGGAGAAATTGAAGATGTATGGGTGGGAGAGGACTCTAGTGACCGGGTTAGCTTGTTTACATTTATTATACTTTAAATTACAGTCGTTATAGTATGTAATAAGACAGCTACCAGATTACTATTGCAAATTTTTACTCGAAAACAGTTTTCCCGAGGTCAAACTCAGGGAGCTATTGGAATTCTAGAAATGTAAAAGTTCTCTATTAGATTACAAAAATAAAAGAGAGAGAAAGAGAGAGAGCTGGAGTTTGTCTTGGCTTCTTCTTCTTCTCTCCTCCTTTTCTTTCTATCCTTCTTCTTTCAGCTGCTCTCCTCTTTTTCCTGCAGAGTCTTCCACTCTTTTTCTTTTCTTCTTCTGTGGCTGTGGTAATCTTCTTCTTCTTCTCTGACTTCTTCTTCTTCAGCCTTCTTTTTTCTGCTTCTTTTCTTCCGTTCTTCTCTTTCTTTCTTTCCTTGCTTGCGGCTTCAGTCTTCTTTCTTCTTTCTCTTTTCTTCTTCTTTTTCTTCTTCGCTTCCTTCTTTCTTTTCTTGCTTTACAGCTCCTCTTCTTTTCTCTTCTTTCTGTTCTGGCCGCTGCTCATCCGTCGTCTGGTGCAGTGGTCAAACGACTTAACTGTAGGTTTGCTACAGTGCCTTCCTTCTCTTCTTTTCTTCTGTTTCTCTCCTTTGTTTCTTCTTCTGTTTCAGCTGCCCAGAGCAGCTAAGGCTTTGGCCGCTTCCCTTCTTCTTTTCCTTCCTTCTTCTCCTTCTGTTCCTGCATGCTCACACAAGGATTAGAGAGCAAACCTACCCCTACCCTTCCCCACGTCTCTCTCTTTCTCAGATTTCTCTCTTAGGACCGCTCTCCCAGAGCCGGGTAATCGGGTGCGAGTATCGCGCCCGGGACCAGGCCCACCGACGTGCGGTGGTGGGCGAGGAGTGCACGGTTTGGGTAATCGGATCTTGCCCAGACCTGCTGGGCGTGAGCACGGGTGAGGGCGAGCAAGCGCATGGCACGCAGCATGTGGGAGAGGGACCTGACCCCTGTGTTCAAAGGCGAATAGCCTTAGACACTTTTCCAATTTAAGTGCGGGTGCTTGGCCAGGCACTTTCGAGGTGGGACTAAAGTCCCACCTCCCAAATTAGCGCCTGCAGCTAAGGAAGCCGCAGGCAATTGCAGTAGCTCGCGGGGTCTTCGCCTCAGCTGCAGACTTGGGCGTCTTTGCAGAGGCAACCCGCACGACCTGGGGCATGCACCTTGGCTGGAGAGCGCCTGCAGTTGCAGGTGAAGGAGCTGCAGCAGCTCAGTAATGGCGGCGAAGGGGCTCCGACCTGAAAATAGGAATACGGCCTCTCGGCCCAATCAGAAGATGCAGGGAGCTTCGCCTGAGTGCGGCGAAGGCAGTGCGGGTGGTGGCGAGGCGTGAGGGCTCGTGTGGAGGTAGCCCTAGGTTGGACTGTGGCCGGAGAGGTGGGTTTGTTTGGGGGGGTGGTCGGGTGGCGTTTGGCAGTGAATGGGAAGGGGGGATCAGTTGAGTGGAGTGAGGGGAAGCTTCTGGGGTAGTCGGCGAGGGGTGAGGAGGTCTGTGGAGGTGGGATGGGCTCGCCGGAGAAGGTGGTCGGAGACGGAGCAGGCAGAGGAGGAAGTCGCGTTCGGTGGAGTAAAAGGGTAAATTAAGAGAAGGTAAATGTAAGGGAGGAGGAGAGGAAGCTATTTACCTAAGTTTTAGACGAAGGGGGAGGGCAGAGTAGCCGGCTCGTATCTACCAAAGCTGGAGGTGCCCTGGAGGAGGAATGCGGTGACGAGGAAGCAGGCGAAGGGCGCCGGCGGGTACAGCACGAGGAGAAAGAGGAGGAAGTCACCGGAAGCTTTGGGCCTTCTGAAGAAGGAGGAAGGGATGGAGTGGGGGGTTTTCTCCATCAAAGAAGAGCTTCCTGGAGCCGGCAGGGGGTGCCGGTCCTTATAAAGGGGTTGGCGCAGAGGGAGAAGCAGGCTGGCGACGTGCCAGCCTTGCCGGAGCATGGCCGGAAGGGACATCCATACCTTCCACGCATTCACACAGAAGGTATGATGGTCGGCAGAGAGCATGGCCGGGTCCCTGCGATAGAGGACGTCGTAGGGAACCCCGCTTCTGCTTTGTAGGGCGATAACCCTTCCCTGCGCGGCGCCATGCTCCACACAAGGTCGCCGGAGCATGGTGCTGCGTAGAGTTTGCAGGGGGGACAGTTCTGCATGGAATGATGAAAAGTTGGGGGCCTAAATGCAAGGGTTTCAAAAGATAAGGGTCAAAAAGTAAATGAAGAGGACCAAATTGTAAAGTCGGTCAAGGAGGTCTCTACTTAGGCTCAAGTTTTTATACAAGACCAATTTGAACCTAAGAATTTTAATGGTGAATTTTAATTCTAGGTTGGACAATGTTTGACCGGATAATTTGTGCAAAAAACCCAAATTAAGTCATTAATTTGTCATGGTTCTCTTTTTAGGTCAAAATAGGTTTCTAAGGCCAAATTGAAGGTTCTAAACCCTAGAAAATATTTTTCTATGAATTTTGAAGGGTTTAGTTTATTTTTATCCTGCCTCGAACCTTGTGAAGTGAAGTGGGTTTGTTTTAGGGTTACAGAATGTCATTTAATTCCTGGAAGTTGTAATAACCCTTATTTAGATCAGATCATCCCACTTTTTTTCTTGTTAAGCTTGTTTGACCTGTGTTTGGACCCTTAATTACCTTATTTGCAAACTGCATTGCTGAAATTGTAGTTTTAGCCCTTATGATTTGTTTTATTCTTAAACTCAGAATTCTCTGAGTTAAGCCTTTCTTTGGGTCATGTAGGAGCTTTTTCTCACATATCAGGGTTAGATTGTGCTAGTTAGGGTTTATGATGAGGTTCTCATCATACCCCCATGCCTGGCTTTTGCTAGTCCCTTAGCAAAAAATTAAGGTTTCAACCCTTGTTCTAGACCATGAAGTTCTTAATGATTTCAGATAAGTGCTTTTTCTTTTGCAAACTAGATTAGGTCAGAATGCCTACCATAGGCCTAAAAGGTACTCCAGTACCAACCAAGATCCAGATCTGTCTAGCCTCAGCCTCAGTCCTTAACAAAGGTTTTTAAGGCCTACAAGAACTAACCTAAGGTTTATTGGACTTTATGGTTAAAACACCCGTGCTTGAGATAATTTTAGCCCTGGCTCAGTTCGCAGTGCATTTTGTAAGAAAGAGAGATAGAAGATTTATCTATTTGGAGAGTTTTTTCTCTCTTTTCTTTTTAATTCTAGATTAGGATTGACTTTTCAACACGGTCTATATCAGATTCCTTGTCCCCATCATCAATCCTCAAGGGTTTCTGGTAGTCGATGCTTCGAGATAGAACCGCTCATGGTAACCCCCGAAGCCCTGGCTATTGAGATTTCGAGATAATCCCATCCATGGTGTTCCGTGGCCGAATTCAGACCCTGGCAATTGACATTTCGTGATAATGCCATCCATGGAATCTGAACCAGCGGAGTGCTTATATGCCCTTGGTAGGATATGTAAATATCCTAAGAGACAAGCATGAGGAGATGATATTTTGTTACGCATCTCTGAGGGGAATTTCCCACCTCTCCGTGCTAGGAACTCGTCCAAATCAACTTGTGTTGATCGGCCGCTCCTACTCTAGGTGTTATTTTCATAATTTTTTTTGCAACGCTTCTGCGTGATTTTGATTTTTATGCTTACTGAACCAAGCTATGTGTGAGGTTAGGGTGCTTAGGTTACTGAGTCCCGTAAACCAAAAGTTAGTTAACGAGGCCAAATACTTCCTAAGCCTTGGACCTAATACTTAAGCTTTTCATTTTCCTCAACCTCTTGAGGAATGTCTAGATCTTAATAGGTACTAAGAGTCTATCCAAGAATGCCTAAGGTTCGCGTTCTTACTAATCTCACTGTACACTTTTCATTTCTTTTCTTGAATAAGGTCTAGAACTTAAGTTAATTCCTTAGTTTCTTACTAATGCCTATCACTTTTTTCTCTCATTTTTGTGCTCCTTCTTTCCATTTTGTTTCTTTTTCCTTCCTCCACAAAATTTTTTTCCTCCTCTTATTTTATTATTCTTTTGTTTTCAAAAATTTTTTAATTTTTATGGTGTTTTTGGGATATGCGAATTTTTTTGTTTAAAACCTTTTCTTACAAGTTTTTGCACTTTCATACCCCTCATGCCTAAGATTTGCAATGTCCTCATTGTGACTTAGGGGGGTTTTTATTCAACTTAGTTCATTCCTTAGAACAGATGTTTTGGTGAGTGAATGGGTTGGGATGACTGTTGCGGACGATTTCTAATCTCAGATGCAAGCACCTGAGGTGGAGTTGGCTGTCTTAAAGGGTGAACCTTAAGTGCACAAAGGTGTCAGAAAAGGTTTCAGGTTTTCAAAGAGAATGACGGGCTGCCTCCCGTTGAGCGCTGAGTTTTACGCCATCGACTGGGCGCAATAAGCTCATGGGGAATGGAGGGTAGGAGATGATTCAGCCAAATCAGTAGAAGTTACATCAATGAACGGTTTGAGTCTCTGACCGTTCACGATGAAAGGTTCGGAATCATGGCTGAGTGGACTAATCTCGATGGCTCCATTTCCAGAAACCTGCCGGACCAAGTATGGTCCGACCCACTTGGATCACAGCTTTCCAGGGAAAAGTTTGAGTCAGGCATCGAAGAGTAGGACCTTCTGACCAGGATGAAAGATCTTTCTAGAGAAGTGCTTGTCATGGAAGGCTTTAACCCGCTCCTTGTAGATTCGTGAGTTCTCGTACGCATCAAGATGTAGTTCATCGATCTCGCTGATTTGAAGCTTTCTGTGGGTTCTAGCCTTAGAAAGATCTAGATTACAATTCCATACTGTCCAATAGGCTTTGTGCTCTAGTTCGACGGGAAGGTGACATGCCTTCTTGTACACCAGTCTAAAGTGAGACATGCCTAATTGGGTTTTGTGGGCGGTCCTATAGGCCCACAAAGCTTCCAGAAGTCGGGGCGACCAGTCCTTCCTATTAGGCCGAACAGTGACCTGCAGGATTTTCTTGATCTCCCGATTTGACAGGTCAACTAGACCATTAGTCTGGGGGTGATAAGGAGTAGAGATTCGGTGAGACACCCCGTATTTGATCATCAGTGACCTGAACTAAGCATTCGTGAAATGGGTCCCCCCATCTGAGATGATAGCACGAGGAATCCCGAACCGTGAGAAGATATTGTGATGAATGAATTTGAGAACGATTTTGTGATCACAGGTTCGGGTCGGTATGGCTTCGATCCATTTGGACACGTAGTCCACATCCAGCAGAATGTATTCGAAACCATCCGAAACAGGAAAGGGGCCCATAAAATCAATCCCCCAAACATCAAAGATTTCGCATACGAGAATTGGCTGCAATGGCATCATGTCGCGATGGCTCATGTTGCCCAAAGTTTGGCAACGAATGCATGCCTTGCAGTGACTGTATGCGTCCTTGAACAGAGTGGGCCAATAAAAGCCACACTGGAGGATTTTCGATGCGATTTTGTGCCCAGAGAAATGGCCACCGCATGCTTGGTCATGGCAGAAGGAAAGAATATCATTGACTTCACCTTCCGGGACACATCTCCGGATGATTTGGTCAGCACCTATGCTGAAGAGGTATGGATCTTCCCAAATGTAATACTTGGCATCAGAGCACAATTTGTTTTTCTTGGCCTTCGGCTAATCAGACGGGATCTGATGAGATGCCAAGTAGTTTACTATATCAGCAAACCAAGGAAGTCTAGTACCAATAGTCAGCGGGTGCTCATCAGGGAAATGCTCCGTGATGGGTCCGAAAGGGTTGATAATCTCAGAAGGAAGGCGAGACAAATGGTCAGCTACCACATTTTATCTTCCCGCCTTGTCGCAAATCTCGAGATCGAATTCTTGCAACAGCAAGATCCATCGGATTAGTCGGGGCTTCGCGTCCTTCTTGGCAAGGAGATGCCTCACAGCTGTGTGATCCGAGTAGATGATGACGTGGGAACCTAGGAGATAAGATCAAAATTTTTCAAGGGCAAATACTACGGCAAGCAGCTCTTTCTCCGTAACTGTATAGTTACGCTGTGCCTCGTCAAGTGTCTTGCTAGCGTAGTAGATGACCACGGGTTTCCCGTCAACTTTCTACCCCAGAACCGCTCCCACAGCGAAATCGGACGCATCGCACATGATCTCAAAGGGTTGAGACCAATTAGGGGATTGTAGGATCGCGGCCTGGGTGACTCAGTCACGAAGGTTCCCAAAGGCTTGAGTGCATTCCTTGGAGATTTCAAAGGGTACATCCTTAGAGAGAAGAGTCGTCAAGGGGTGCGCGATTTTTGAGAAATCAGGAATGAAACGACGGTAAAAACCGATGTGCCCCAGAAAAGAATGGATGTCCCTGATCGAGCTAGGCATAGGAAGGCGAGAAATTAGATCAACCTTGGCTCGATCCACTTGGATGCCCTTCTCAGAAATCAGATGTCCTAGGACGATCCCTTCAGGCACCATAAAATGGCTTTTTTCCAAGGAAAGAACCAAATTAACGTCGATGCAGCGCTTGAGTATATGAACCAAGTGCTGGAGGCAATCATCAAATGATACCCCAAAAACTGAAAAGTTATCCATGAAGACTTCCAGATAATCACCTACCATATCAGAGAATATGGCAAGCATGCACTGCTGAAAAGTCGCGGGTGCATTGCAGAGACCGAACAGCATCCTTCGGAATGCATACATTCCGAAGGGGCAGGTGAACGTGATCTTCTCTTGGTCCTCAGGATAAATAGCTACCTGGTTATAACCGGAGTACTCGTCAAGGAAGCAGAAAAATCGATTTCCCGCTAATTTCTCGAGAATCTGATCAATGAAAGGTAGTGGGAAATGATCCTTCTTCGTGGAGGAATTGAGTCATCGATAATCTATGCAGACTCTCCACGAGTTGGCTAATCGGGTAGGTATGACTTCTCCGATTTCAGTCATAATGGTGGTGAGCCTTGCCTTTTTAGGCACAACTTGAATCGGGCTCACCCAACGACTATCGGAGATCGGGTAGATGATCCCTGCATCTAACCACTTGATGATCTCCTTTTTCACGACCTCCTACAGATTGGGGTTTAAACGTCTCCGCATCTCACGAGAAGGTCGTGCGCCCTCTTCTGAGTAAATATGGTGTGTGCAATAAGAGGGACTTATTCCAGTCAAATCATCGAGAGTCCATCCAATGTGTTACGAACGCGTGCCCCAGACGTCTTTTAAGACGTCTGGGAGGTGGCCCAGACGTCGGACCAGACGTCTGGGATCACATCCAGACGTCTGACCAAACGTCTGGGATCGTTTCCAGATGTCTGGAAATCAGTTATTTTCGACACGTGCGGGTCGTCTGCGCACCTGAGCGCGCAGACCGCATATTCGCTTATTCTTCTCTCTGCGGCTGCAGACGCCGCTGCCGTGCTCCCTCTCTCTCCTCCTTGCGCGGCCTTAAAAAGACCATGCCTCCCCTCGCTTCCGTCGCCTCCACCCCTTTCCTCTTCTTCTTCCAGTGAGCGAGCGCGAGAGCGGGTGCGAGGTTGCTGCGGCGGCGACGGCCGCAGTAAACGCAGAGGGGGTGCTGCGTGCGAGAGCGGCGCTCAGCCATGAGGGCGAGCTCACCGGGGCTGCCAGGGCCGGCCGGCGGGGAGCGCAGCGGGCGCGGAACAACACGGGAGGCCTGTTGCGGCTCGAGCAGCAGGCGCACGAGGTGCGACGCGGGCGGCGTCGCGAGAGGAGGGCGAGTCACACCCTGGTTCTGGAAAAATTTCCAGAATCAGACATCTGTGCTGATAGCCAGACGGCGAGGTCGACGTCTGGAAGACTTTCCAGACGTCTGAAAGGTGAGTTTTCCGTCTTCTTCTTCCTTCTTGTCGACTGACCGTACTGAGGGAGCGAGATGGGTGTCCGCAGGCTTGGTGATTCGCCATCCAACACGAATCAGACGTCTGGCTGTAGTACCAGACGGCGGGAGTGACCTCCAGACGTCCGGGGTGACCATCGGACGACTGGAAACTAGGCCAGACGTCCCCGTAGGCTTCTGGACATCTGAGAAACCACGCAGAACAAGGTAATTCTCTGATCCACTTTTTAAGACGTCTGGAAGAAGTTCCAGACGTCTGATTTTGCACAGTGTCATCGTTTTCGACCCTTTGAGGGCCCGTTTGGGTTCCGTTTTCCGCATTTCGAGTTACGTTCTTTCCGGAATTAAATCCTCTACCCGTCTATAGTAGCTATACACTGTTTTGAGACAGTCCTTGTGTTTGATCCTTGTGATAGGACCCCATTCCGTTGCAGTCTCAGGTGTTACGGAGGCACGCGGGATTCCCGACCACGCCCCCATTACTCCCGTTGTACCTGGTAGAGTGGCTTTAAGTTATTAATAAAATCTGTTAAATTATGGAACCATAAATAGAACTTGGGATATTGCAAGAATCCTAGGAATGAGAAATAGATGGAATGATAGCTCTTAGGTGTTGCATGAATCCTAGGGCTGGAAAACTAGATTGTATGATAGATCCTAGGATATGGCATGAATCCTAGGATGGGAAAACTAGTGGAATGTATAATACTGCAGTCTTGGAAAATGGAAAGAGATATAAAGCTGCCTGTAATTTGAATTAACAGCTGCCTGTTGTAAATAAATAACGTGGTTGAGAACATGGATTGTAAGAATGTGAAACTGGAAAGTGAAACCTGGATGTTTGAGTAGAAAGGATGGAACCCTACGGGGGAATTAGGAGTGGAACTCCTGCAAAGAGAAAGGAATGGAACTGAGATGTAGTTGTGTACTGTCTCTTGGATACGTAGTACCAAGGGAAGTACCTGTACCTGTTTAGTGCAGAGCGGAGCCAGCTGCCCCAGGGACCCGGGGTTAGGACTGGCCACTCTGTACCGACTTGCTGGCCCTCGCGTACGTAGTACCGAGGAGAGCTACTAGTGTAGGGAGGTACTAGCTACCCCATGGGTCCCGGGGTTCTGCTAGCCTCCTACACCGACTTGTTTAGGCCCACTGGGGCAAACCAGGTAGTCAGGCGAGGGTGCGCGGACTATGGAGGGGCAAGCCCCGGTTTGGTTATTGTGGAGGGGTTGGACCCCTGTTACTGAGAGGGCTCTGCCCTGGACTGGTTCCGTACTGTGCTTTGGGCACACCCGTTAACGGAAATGACTGACCGCGTGCCAGTACGGGTTAGCTACCTGTGCGTTTATCGCGCGTGCCATAGTCATCGTTACGTCTGTCAGTGACCTTGGGGTGGTTGACTGAGGGTAGGATCACCACGGGGGACTCTCCGGGCCAGGAGAGCACCACGTGCTACTTCAACTTTTTGGAAAAGACTGCAATCAAGATCGTTCCCACGAGGAACATTCGAGATCAAGAAAAAGATCTGAGGAATAAATGAAATAGTGAGACAATTGAAAGATGTGAATAAAGAAAGTAATGGAACATAACAGCTACTGTACACTCTACTGTTGTATTTAGTTTTAGTTGCCACTCTACTCAGCGTTTTGCTGACGTGTTACACTCATTACCTTTTTCAGGACCAGGTGTTGAGCAGCCAGGGTCAGCGGCTGCAGAGGATGCTGGGCCGAGTAGGGTCCAGTAGAGTTACCACTGTCTCTTGTACCTCTTTTGTTACGTTATAGTGAATAGTTCTTGTTTCCGCTGTACTTTTCTTTACCTGCAGTTCAAATTATATGATGAATGTTGTTCTACTGTTGTGGTGGTATATACTGTGGTAGTTTCTTTCCTTACTGCTGTACTTTCTTACTGTTAGTTATATTCATGCTGAATGTGGTTTATTTTACTGCTCTTTTGGTTACTTCCTCGTTGGACGACTAGGTCTTGGGATTAGTTGAGTCGGTCCGATTCTTGTGTCTCGTAGGGACTCGAGAACCGGGGCGTTACAAGATGGTATCAGAGCAAGGTCGTCCCGAGAAGTGAATCAACTGATTGGAAAATAACCAATTCACATGTCTATAACTAGAGTAGCTACCACAACATATCTCTTGACATGAGTTCTTAGACGTTTCCGTTTGGTATCGTTCCGTAGTGACGTGTTCCGTTTTGTTTTGCGTCTCCTTACAGGAGATGCCTCGTCGCGAGACTGGTGAGGCTGGCCGCGGGCGCGGCCGAGGACGAGGTCGGCGAGGTGGGCGTGTCGTTGCTGACACCCCAGTGAACCAGCCACTACTCCCCGGCGTCCAGGCCCAGGACCTCGCCAAACTGATACGAGACATTGTATGAGAGGAGCTCCACCCACCGCCCCGAGCACCTCCTCCTGGGGTTGCAGAGGGGGAGTCCTCTGTGGGACCACGCAACGGACACGGCGCTAGACACGAGGGAGGGGATGGGCCGCTGCCGCCCCCACCTTCCTCCGACACTTCGTACACGAGGAACCTTCGCCTGGAGGTGCACCAGCACCTCCCCTACAGCGCCACTTCGAGCTTTTCGGACAGTTCCGGAAGCTGAAGCCCCCCTCCTTCAAGGGGGATGAGGACCTGACCGAGGCAGAGGACTGGCTTGAGCAGTTGGAGAAGATCTTCGACACCCTTCGCCCCCCGGTGGGGTGCCGCGTGGCCTTTGCCACGTACCAGCTGGAGAGTGCGGCACACCGGTGGTGGAGGGCGGTCCGAGGACAGGAGAGGGACGAGCCGACGTGGGACCAGTTCGTCACCCTCTTCTGCGAGCAGTACTTTCCCCAGACGTGGCAGGACCAGAGGAGGCGGGAGTTCCACACTCTCCGCCAAGGGACCATGACTGTGAGCGCGTACCGCACACGTTTCTTGGAGCTGTCCCGCTTTGCAGCGACAGTGGTAGCCACTGAGGAGGAGCGCATTTGGAGGTTCACCGAGGGGCTCCGGCCTGCGATTCGGGGGTATGTCAAACCCCTGAAGCTACCTACGTTTTCGAGGGTGGTAGAGGCAGCTATGACTTACGAGGAGACCAACCCGTTCGCGCGAGACACTGACGGCGGGCGGAAGAGGCCCTTCCAGCCAGACTTTTCACAGGGCCGGCGAGAATGGAGACTCGTGGCATCCGCAGGAGAGTCGTCACATTGTGCAGGGCCATCAGTGGCCTTTGGGGGCCCTCGACAGGGGCCAGTCGCCAGCACCGGACCCCCGCCTAGCCGACAGCAGGGACCCACTGAGGGCGGGAGTCGGGTTCCCCTCTGCTACCAGTGTGGCCAGCCGGGCCACATCAGGAGGGACTGCCCATCTAGGGCAGGAGGTCAGCAGATACTCCCCGCGTAGAGCACTGGAAGGCGCACAGGAGGCCGCAGTTCCTAGGCGCGAGGAGGAGGACAGCAGTCGCGAGGAGGGTACCGGCCAGCACCTACCCGTCCGACGCAGAGTGTGGCTGCTTCGTCCGCACCTAGAGCTGAGGGGCGTATCAACGCCCTAACACACAGTGACGCCAGAGCTTTGGGATCGGTGGTAGCAGGTATGGTTTCAGTTTCTGGCAGACTCGTTTACACGCTTTTCGATTCCGGCGCTACGCACTCGTCTGTCGCAGCCAGTTTCGCAGTTAGTTTGGACTAGGATTATACACTGTTAGAGAATCCGTTCGTAATCAGAGGTCCGAGTGGTCAGCTGCTTGTAGCTGAGGAGGTGTACACGGATTGCGAGGTCAGCGTCGGGGGACATAGCCTACCAGCTGACCTGATTATGATACAGATGGAGGACTTTGGAGTGATTCTGGAGATGGATTGGTTGTCCGCTTACCACGCCTTGGTGGACTGTTTTGAGAGGAAGATCGTATTCTCCATTCCGGAGTTGCCTTCTTTCGAGTTTCACGGACAGTCAGTGGACAGAGGTTTCAGGTGCATTTCGGCACTTCGGGCGGCGAGACTTTTGAGCCAGGGGTGTGAGGGCTTCCTAGCTTGTATGGTGGCAGAGCCCAACCCTGTGGCTGACTTCCAGAGCATCCCGGTGGTCAGAGAGTACCCTGACGTGTTTCCAGATGAGTTACCAGGACTACCGCTCGAGCGTGAGATCGAGTTTGAGATCTCACTAGTACCAGGGACCAGCTCCATCTCTACTGCGCCATACAGGATGGCACCGCTTGAGCTACGAGAGCTCAAGTCTCAGTTACAGGACCTTTTGGAGAAAGGTTTCGTGAGGCCCAGTGCGTCTCCCTGGGGAGCCCCGGTACTGTTTGTGAAGAAGAAGGATGGGACCTTACGCCTTTGTGTGGACTACCGACAACTGAATAGGGTCACCATCAAAAACAGATATCCGCTGCCGAGGATCGACGACTTGTTTGACAAGCTGTGGGGTGCCACAGTGTTTTCCAAGATCGACTTGAGGTCGGGATACCACCAGTTGAGGATCAGGGAGACCGACGTCTCCAAGATAGCTTTCCGCACCCGGTACGGACACTACGAGTTTCTGGTCATGCCGTTTGGGCTGACCAATGCCCCCGCTGCTTTCATGGACCTGATGAATCGGGTGTTTAGACCGTACTTGGACCAGTTCGTGGTGGTTTTCATAGATGATGTACTCATCTATTCTAGAGATCGGACGCAGCACGGACAACACTTGCGGATGGTTCTGGACACTCTGAGACGACGTTGGCTGTACGCCAAATACAGCAAGTGCGAGTTCTGGTTAAGGGAGGTGACCTTCTTAGGTCATGTGATCTCTGGACACGGCTTGGCGGTGGACCCAGCCAAGGTCGAGGCAGTACTCAGGTGGGAGAGACCGCGTTCAGTCACTGAGATTCGCAGTTTTCAGGGAATGGCAGGCTACTACAGACGTTTCATCAGAGGATTTTCACAGATTGCGCGTCCTATGACACAGTTGACCCGGAAGGACGTGGCTTTCGCTTGGACAGACTCCTGTGAGGCGTGTTTTCTGGAGCTGAAGGAGAGGTTGACCTCGGCTCCCGTGCTCACCATCCCTGACAGTAGTGGCGGGTTCGTTGTGTACACGGATGCCTCCTTACAGGGGTTAGGAGGTGTGCTCATGCAGAGGGGTCACGTTGTCGCTTACGCTTCGCGGCAACTGAAGCCCCATGAGCATACCTACCCTACCCACGACCTAGAGTTGGCAGCTGTTGTCTTCGCGCTGAAGACCTGGAGGCACTACTTGTACGGTGAGACCTTTGAGATTTTCACAGATCACAAGAGCCTCAGATTTCTTTTTGACCAGAAGGAGCTCAACATGAGACAGAGACGTTGGTTGGAGCTCCTGAAGGACTACGACTGCAGCATCTCCTACCACCCGGGAAAGGCCAATGTGGTGGCTGACGCCTTGAGCCGTAAGGTGCCCGCACGCTTGGCCAGTCTACAGTTACAGAGTTGGAGCCTTTTGGAGGAGGTGGGCAGTTGGCGACCTCTAGAGTTACGAGGGTACTGTGGGGCAGTGACGGTGACATGGCAGACTAGGCCAGAGCTGATAGACCGCATCATCACAGGACAGATGGCCGATCCGTACTTGCAGTCTTTGCGCGACAGAGTACTGTCAGGAGACCCAGGGGATTTCTCTTTCACAGACCAGGTGCTATGCTTGAGGGGACGGTTGTGCGTTCCCAGAGACGAGGAGCTATTGAGAGAGCTCCTGACTGAGGCACACGGTTCCAGATTCACCATACATCCCGGAAACACGAAAATGTACCACGACTTGAGATGCAAGTTTTGGTGGAGACGGATGAAGCGGGATGTGGGTGAGTTCGTGCAGCAGTGCTTAGTGTGCCAGCAGGTGAAAGCCGGGCATCAGAGGCCTGCAGGGCCGCTCCAGCCGCTTCCAGTGCCAGAGTGGAAGTGGGAGAGCATCACCATCGACTTGGTGGTGGGCTTACCTGTTACCCAGCGGGGACACGACGCATCTGGGTAATAGTGGATAGACTGACGAAGACGGCGTGATTCTTGTCGATCCGAGTCACTTTGGGACCAGCGCAGTTGGCAGAGAGGTATATCTGTGATGTGGTACGACTACACGGAGTTCCACGGGAGATCGTATCCGACCGGGATACCCGCTTTACGTCCCAGTTTTGGGCTGAGTTTCAGCAGGCCTTGGGGACGAGGTTGAGGTTTAGCACGGCTTACCACCCCCAGACGGACGGACAGTCTGAGCTCACGATACAGACACTTGAGGACCTTTTGCGTGCCTATGTACTGGACTGGAGGGGCTCTTGAGAGGAGCACCTGCCCCTGGCAGAATTTGCATACAACAACAGTTATCACTCGAGCATCGGCATGGCTCCCTACGAGGCTCTGTACGGACGAAAGTGTACGGCACCCTTGAGTTGGGTTGAGGTGGGGACCAAGTGGGAGGTTGGCCCTAGGTTGATCCGGCAGAGTCAGGAGGTAGTTGAGCAGATCCACAGACGACTCCGCACTATAAGGAGCAGACAGAAGAGCTACGCGGATCGGAGACGTAGAGAGGTGCAGTTTGAGGTTGGGGATCACGTCTTCCTTCGTGTCTCGCCCATGAAGGGCTTACAGCGGTTTGGGGTGAGAGGGAAGCTCGCGCCGAGGTTTGTGGGGCCCTTTGAGGTCCTGGAGTGGGTTGGACCTGTTGCTTACCGGCTTGCCCTCCCCCCGCAGCTTTCTGGTGTGCACGGCGTGTTCCACGTGTCCAACCTCAGGAAGTACGTAGCCGATCCCAGTCACGTACTGAGTCACGAGAGCGTCGAGGTGGGCAACGAACTGACCTACCCCGAGTGGCCAGTGCAGATCCTAGACCGAGCCGTCCGCAGTTTGAGACGAACGCTAGTACCCCTGGTAAAGGTTTTGTGGAGGAGCCAGCGGTACGAGGAGGCTACTTGGGAGCCTTAGGCGGTAATGCGGGAGTGGTACCAGGAGGTTTTCGCAAGTACGTCTTTTCGGACCGGCTTCGATCCTCTTTGAGTTTGTTATGGTTAATTGGACATCTTTTCTCGCACCCTAGCTGGCGCAAGTTTCGGGGACGAAACTTCCTTTGAGTTTGTTATATTATTACGAACGCGTGCCCCAGACGTCTTTTAAGACGTCTGGGAGGTGGCCCAGACGTCGTACCAGACGTCTGGGATCACATCCAGACGTCTGAACAGACGTCTAGAAATTAGTTATTTCCGACACGCGCGGGTCGTCTGCGCGCCTGAGCGTGCAGATCGCATATTCGCTTATTCTTCTCTCTGCAGCTGCAGACGCCGCTGCCGTGCTCCCTCTCTCTCCTCCTCGCGCAGCCTTAAAAAGACCACACCTCCCCTCGCTTCCGTTGCCTCCACCCCTTTCCTCTTCTTCTTCCAGTGAGCGAGCGCGAGAGCGGGCGCGGGGTTGCTGCGGCGGCGACAGCCGCAGTGAGCGCGGAGGGGGTGCTGCGTGCGAGAGCGGCGCTCAGCCGTGAGGGCGAGCTCACCGGGGCTGCCAGGGCCGGCCGGCGGGGAGCGCAGCGGGCGCAGAACGACGTGGGAGGCCTGCTGCGGCTCGAGCAGCAGGCGCACGAGATGCGACGCGGGCGGCATCGCGAGAGGAGGGCGAGTCGCGCCCTGGTTCTGGAAAAATTTCCAGAATTAGACGTCTGTGCTGATAGCCAGACGGCGAGGTCGACGTCTGGAAGACTTCCCAGACGTCTGAAAGGTGAGTTTTCCGTCTTCTTCTTCCTTCTTGTCGACTGACTGTACTGAGGGAGGGAGATGGGTGTGCGCAGGCTCGGTGATTCGCCATCCAACACGAATCAGACGTCTGGCTGTAGTACCAGACGGCGGGAGTGACCTCCAGACGTCCGAGGTGACCATCGGACGACTGGAAACTAGGCCAGACGTCCCCGCATGCTTCTGGACGTCTGAGAAACCACGCAGAACAAGGTAATTCTCTGATCCACTTTTTAAGACGTCTGGAGGAAGTTCTAGACGTCTGATTTTGCACAGTGTCGTCGTTTTCGACCTGTTGAGGGCCCGTTCGGGTTCCGTTTTCCGCATTTCGAGTTGCGTTCTTTCCGGAATTAAATCCTCTACCCGTCTACAGTAGCTATACACTGTTTTGAGACACTCCTTGTGTTTGATCCTTGTGATAGGACCCCGTTCCGTTGCAGTCTCGGGGGTCGCGGAGGCACGCGGGATTCCCGACCACGCCCCCATTACTCCCGTTGTACCTGGTAGAGTGGCTTTAAGTTATTAATAAATTCTGTTAAATTATGGAACCATAAATAGAACCTAGGACATTGCAAGAATCCTAGGAATGAGAAATAGATGGAATGATAGCTCTTAGGTGTTGCATGAATCCTAGGGCTGGAAAACTAGATTGTATGATAAATCCTAGGATATGGCATGAATCCTAGGATGGGAAAACTAGTGGAATGTATAATACTGCAGTCTTGGAAAATGGAAAGAGATATAAAGATGCCTGTAATTTGAATTAACAGCTGCCTGTTGTGAATAAATAACGTGGTTGAGAACATGGATTGTAAGAATGTGAAACTGGAAAGTGAAACCTGGATGTTTGAGTAGAAAGGATAGAACCCTACGGGGGAATTAGGAGTGGAACTCCTGGAAAGAGAAAGGAATGGAACTGAGATGTAGTTGTGTACTGTCTCTTGGGTACGTAGTACCAAGGGAAGTACCTGTACCTGTTTAGTGCAGAGCGGAGCCAGTCGCCCCAGGGACCCGGGGTTAGGACTGGCCACTCTGTACCGACTTGCTGGCCCTCGCGTACGTAGTACCGGGGAGAGCTACTAGTGTAGGGAGGTACTAGCTACCCCACGGGCCCCGGGGTTCTGCTAGCCTCCTACACCGACTTGTTTAGGCCCACTGGGGCAAACCAGGGTAGTCAGGCGAGGGTGCACGGACTGTGGAGGGGCAAGGCCCCGGTTTGGTTATTGTGGAGGGGTTGGACCCCTGTTACTGAGAGGGCTCTGCCCTGGACTGGTTCCATGCTGTGCTTTGGGCGCACCCGTTAACGGAAACGACTGACCGCATGCCAGTACGGGTTAGCTACCTGTGCGTTTATCTCACGTGCCGTAGTCACCGTTACGTCTGTCAGTGACCTTGGGGTGGTTGACTGAGGGTAGGATCACCACGGGGGACTCTCCCGGCCAGGAGAGCATCACGTGCTACTTCTACTTTTTGGAAAAGACTGCAATCAAGATCATTCCCACGAGGAACATTCGAGATCAAGAAAAAGATCTGAGGAATAAATGAAATAGTGAGATAATTGAAAGATGTGAATAAAGAAAGTAATGGAACATAACAGCTACTGTACACTCTACTGTTGTCTTTAGTTTTAGTTGCCACTCTACTCAGCGTTTTGCTGACGTGTTACACTCGTTACCTTTTTTAGGACCAGGTGTTGAGCAGCCAGGGTCAGCAGCTGCAGAGGACGCTGGGCCGAGTAGGGTCCAGTAGAGTTACCACTGTCTCTTGTACCTCTTTCGTTACGTTATAGTAAGTAGTTCTTGTTTCCGCTGTACTTTTCTTTACCTGCAGTTCAAATTATATGATGAATGTTGTTCTACTGTTGTGGTGGTGTATACTGTGGTAGTTTCTTTCCTTACTGTTGTACTTTCTTACTGTTAGTTATATTCATGCTGAATGTGGTTTATTTTACTACTCTTTTGGTTACTTCCTCGTTGGACGACTAGGTCTTGGGATTAGTTGAGTCGGTCCGGTTCTTGTGTCTCGTAGGGACTCGAGAACCGGGTCGTTAAACAATGGCTCTGCGATGTTGCTGGAGAACAGTAATCAGACGAGATTCCTGTTCGGGAGTAAGCTTGGAATTTATAATCACAAGAAGGGTCTGATTAGAACCCAGAAAGATGTATTTCAAATGATCGGGAAGGGGTTTCAGTTCAAGGATGGGGTTATCAGCAGCAGCAGGTGGTTCAGGGTAGATGTGTGGTTCAAGGGTAGGAGTTATGGGTCTGTCTAAATCTGGATTTGACTCCTCTGATTGCTGTTCAAGATCTTTTTGTGGTTGATGAGGTATAATCAGGTCATTCTCAAAATGCGTTTCATCAACCAAAGCCCTGATATCATAAATCTGTTCGATGACACCGCAATTGATTCCTTGTTGGGCCTTAAATATATCAATTTTTAGGGTTTGATTTTCAAATTTGAGCTCTATTTGGCCCTCCTCACAGTTGATGTTAGCTCTAGCAGTAACCAAGAAAGGTCTCCTTAGAATGATCGGTGTATCCCTAGGGTTTTCAGGGGCATCCATGTCCAAGACTATAAAGTCTACTGGGAAATAGAAATCCTGCACTCTTACGATAACATCCTCGAGAATCCCTTTAGGTGACTTTATAGATTGATCTGCCAATTGTAATGTCACCTCAGTCGGTTTTAGCTCAGATTCTTCTAGGTGGTTAAGTAAGGATGTGGGTATCAGATTTATGGAAGCACCAAAGTCTAGCAATGCTCTGTCAAATTGGGTATCACCTATTTTGCAGGAAATCAGGGGAGTACCAGGATCTTTAGCCTTGGGTGGAAGTTTGCATAGGAATACAGAGCTGGCTTGCTCTGACAGTACAATTGGACTCCCACTCTTGGTTCGCGGCTTACGCTGAGGTGTACACACATTCTTTAAGAATCGTGCGTAAGCTGGTACGTGGCGAATCGCATCCATCAAGGGGATGTTTATTTGGACCTACTCAAAGAGCTTGACTAGGTCCTCCTCAGGTGTCACGGGCTTGGTTGTCTTCTTTCCCTTGGTCAAGGCCTCGGGAAACGGGATCTTGGTTGGTTCTTCTAGGATAGGTCCAGGTCTTTGATCTGGGACAGGGATAGGAACATCTTGGGTTACTGTCCTAGGGTTGGGATCACTACCAGGCTTGGAGTGGTTTGGATAGGGTGGATCTTGGGTTTCCTTACCACTACGGGTTGTTACAGAATTTAGTCCTGCCTGGTTTTGGTTAGGGTTGGGTAAGATGGGTTGCTGCTGATAGCCCGCATAGGAAGTGGAAGCCTCCATCCCATCGGGTGAAGGAACAGAGGGGGCCTGATAAATCATGTGTGCTTGGCCCGGGTTTGGGTTCATAACGCGTCGCTGGGTCGGCACGTTATTCGGGTTAGGAAAAGATTGGGAAGGAAGTGTGCCTGGTTGGCGAGAATTAGCCAACTGGGCCAGTTGATTTCGAACCTCTATAAGTTCGTCCTTGTGTTATTTCTGAATAGCCGCATTCGTTCTTTGAATGTCAGCCAAAGTCTGAAGGATGAGGGACATTTGGTCCTGGTTTGGCCCTGATGGATAGGTAGGGTTGGGTTGAGACTGAGGCGGCTGGTAAGGACGAGGGGGTTGTGGATGGGGCTGAAAGGGTGGTCTTTGGGTTTGGGAATTTCCTGCCCACTGGAAGTTGGGATGGTTTCGCCATCCAGGGTTATAGGTGTTGGAGAATGGATCGTTCTGGATGGCGTTGAGGTCCTCGCAGGTCTGAGGAACCTCCAAAGAATCAGAGAATGGGGGAATGGAATTCCCCGGGCTAGTATAGAAAGGATCAGATGACCCTCCGATCCGAGAATCAGATGGGGGTGGATATGGATCCATCCTAGGAGAAGATCGGTGGAGAATGTTTTGCACAGTTTCTCGTGTGGAAGGAGGCTGTGCAAAGGATCTATGCGTAGAGGTGGCTCGCTGCAAGTGATGAGTCAGCTCGTCCACCTTCTTCTCGATGATGGAGACCTTGTCTAATCGAATGGCCATTAGTTCCAGGTCAACTGATGCGGACAGGCCCTGCTTCTCGTGTGCTCCCCTAAGGTTCGTCGATGCACGGGTATTCATCCTATCGAATAATCCCATGGAGTCATTGTTGATGGAGTTCTCGCACATGTTTTCGAGAATCTCCTACACGGTGTCCTCATGTTGACCTATGATATTCCCTCCGCAAGTTGCATTGATGAAAAGCCTGATATCCTCATGGAGGCCCTGGTAAAAAGACTGGACTTGTTCCCATTTAGGAACTCCGTGATGGGGGAACTTTCTCATGAGATCCTAAAAGCGATCCCATGCCTCATGGAGAGGCTCTCCCGTTTGCTGAGTGAAGTGGGTAATCTGATGGCGCAAGGCATTGGTCCGACCAACGGGAAAGAACTTCTTCAAAAATTTGGACTGAAGTTCTTCCCAATTGTTGATCGGCCGAGTCTGAGTTTGATACCAATGAGCGGCCTTGTCCATAAGGGAGAAAGAGAACATCTTCATGGGGAGAATGTCTCGATTTTGTGCATCTGACCCAAAAGTCTGGGCCAGATGCTTTAGTTGTTTGATGTGCTGGAAGGGGTCTTCAGAATTAAGCCCATGGAATTTGGGTATGGCATGAATCATATTTGGCTTTAATTCAGAATTAGGTCCTCCAGTCGAAATTCTAACTCGAGGCTCAATAGCCACCGCAGCGGGACTATAATGGTCCCCCATCATAGGACGCTGCGGTGGGTGCACAAAGTTCTGGAAAAGGTCATTGAGGCGCTGGAGCTGGTGCTCCAGATTGTTCTCTTCCTCAACTGGCTGAGCCATTGTGGAAGAAGGTGAGCTGGGTTCGGAGTCGGAGGAGAGATCGATGTGAGGTGTTGTTTTCTCAAACAAGGGTACTGAGGCTCGGCCTCGAGGAGAGTAAAGTTCTAAAGGAGGCTTCAAGGACCTCCTACCAAACATACACTGTTGGAAGAGATGAGTTTAGCAGGTGCTGGACCCAATCGAGACACCCAAAATGTTGGGTGACTATAGAGGTGCGAGGCAGATGGACCCCTTGATCAAATGATCGACCACCTGAGAATTACCTGGGCAGCCAGAGAGGGTGAGTCCCGCGAAGACCCCTACACGGTAGAGCGCCCCATGGGTTACAGGGTTTCCCCTACCCGACCTCTCTTGTCACTAAGATTCCAGGTAGACCAGAATGGGGATCTTGACCTCTTAAGTCTACCAATTTTAGTTTAAGATCAGGGTGCTTAAGTTTTCACTTGAACTTTTAGCTTTTTAAGTGCGAAAAGTGACCTAAGTTGAAGGTTGGTTGACCCTACGGGGTTAACTTCACCTATTGATTCCTTTGAGAACTTATTAGGTCTTGTCTTTTAGGGTTCAAGTGTTTTTAGAGAGCCAATTGCTTAGGGTTTTTCTGAATAGGTATGTTCAATCAATGGCTTAGGCACACTTCTTTTGGGATTTCTCAATTCTTGATTAAGGAGTGTGTCTCTAAAACCCTAGTGTTAATTCCTATGTTGGCTCTACTTGGTCCAGTTAACTCCTTGTTGGGTAATTAGGGCTCAGGCAAGAAGATGTTAGCCCTTAAATACCCTTAATAGTGTATGCAAGAATAGTGGTTTGAAAATATGCAGCTGTTACTAGGTATGAAAGACAGGTTATACCTATTTTGTTTTTTCCTTTTTCTTCCTCTTTAGAATTTAGGGGTTAATAGTGAGAGGATAGACGTTACCTGTCCTTGGAGTGGTTGTTGTGCGGCTGCTTCTTGATTTTCCTATACTGCACAATAGAGAGAAGAGATTATTAGAAACTCATAAATAGAGAATTTATATCTTCTAGAATAGCCGTTGCTCCCCGGCAATGGCGCCAAGAATAGTGACCAGGTTAGCTTGTTTATGTTTATTATACTTTAAATTACAGTCGTTATAGTATGTAATAAGACAACTACCAGATTACTATTGCAAATTTTTACTTGGAAACAGTTTTCCCGAGGTCGAACTCAGGGAGCTATTGGAATTCTAGAAATATAAAAGTTCTCTATTAGATTACAAAAATAAGAGAGAGAGAGAGAGAGAGAGAGTTGGAGTTTGTCTTGGCTTCTTCTTCTTCTCTCCTCCTTTTCTTTCTATCCTTCTTCTTTCAGTTGCTCTCCTCTTTTTCCTGCAGAGTCTTCCTCTCTTTTTCTTTTCTTCTTCTATGGCTGTGGTAATCTTCTTCTTCTTCTCTGACTTCTTCTTCTTCAGCCTTCTTTTTTCTGCTTCTTTTCTTCTGTTCTTCTCTTTCTTTCTTTCCTTGCTTGCGGCTTCAGTCTTCTTTCTTCTTTCCCTTTTCTTCTTCTTTTTCTTCTTCGCTTCCTTCTTTCTTTTCTTGCTTTACAGCTCCTCTTCTTTTCTCTTCTTTCTATTCTGGCCGCTGCCCATCCATCGTCTGGTGCAGTGGTCAAACGACTTAACTGTAGGTTTGCTATAGTGCCTTCCTTCTCTTCTTTTCTTCTGTTTCTCTCCGTTTCTTCTTCTGTTTCAACTGCCCTGAGCGGCTAAGGCTTCGGCCGCTTCCCTTCTTCTTTTCCTTCCTTCCTTCTTCTCCTTCTGTTCCTGCACGCTCACACAAGGATTAGAGAGCAAAACCTACCCCTACCCTTCCCCGCGTCTCTCTCTTTCTCAGATTTCGCTCTTAGGACCGCTCTCCCAGAGCCGGGTAATCAGTTGCGGGTATCGTGCCTGGGACCAGGCCCACCGGCAAAACCTACCCCTACCCTTCCCACGTCTCTCTCTTTCTCAGATTTCTCTCTTAGGACCGCTCTCCCAGAGCCGGGTAATCAGTTGCGAGTATCGTGCTCGGGACCAGGTCCACCGGCGTGTGGTGGTGGGCGAGGGGTGCGTGGTTTGGGTAATCGGATCCTGCCCAGACCTGCAGGACGTGAGCGCAGATGAGGGCGAGCGAGCGCGTGGCACGCAGCGTGCGGGAGAAGGACCTGACCCCTGTGTTCGAAGGCGAATAGCCTTAGACACTTTTCCAATTTAAGTGCGGGCACTTGGCCATGCACTTTCGAGGTGGGACTAAAGTCCCACCTCCCAAATTAGCGCCTGCAGCTGAGGAAGCCGCAGGTAATTGCAGCAGCTCACAGGGTCTTCGCCTCAGCTGCAGACCTTGGCGTCTTCGCAGAGGCAACCCGCGCGACCTGGGGCATGCACTTGGGCTGGAGAGCGCCTGCAGCTGCAGGTGAAGGAGCTGCAGTAGCTCAGTAATGGCGGCGAAGGGGCTCCAACCTGAAAACAGGAATACGGCCTCTCCGCCCAATCAGAAGACGCAGGGAGCTTCGCCGGAGTGCGGCGAAGGCAGTGCGGGTGGTGGCGAGGCGTGAGGGCGGGTGTGGAGGTAGCCCTAGGTCGAATTGTGGCCGGAGAGGTGGGTTTGTTTGGGGGGATGGTCGAGTGGCGTTTGGCAGTGAATGGGAAGGGGGGATCGGTTGAGTGGGGTGAGGGGAAGCTTCTGGGGTAGTCGGCGAGGGGTGAGGAGGTCTGTGGAGGTGGGATGGGCTCGCTGGAGAAGGTGGTCGGAGACAGAGCAGGCGGAGGTGGAAGTCGCGTGCGGTGGAGTAAAAAGGTAAATTGAGAGAGGGTAAATGTAAGGGAGGAGGAGAGGAAGCTATTTACCTAAGTTTTAGACGAAGGGGGAGGGTGGAGCAGCCGGCTCGTATATGCTGGAGCTGGAGAAGAAGGAGCCCTGGAGGAGGCATGCGGCAACGAGGAAGCAGGCGGGGGGCGCCGGCGGGTACAGCACGGCACGGACGATGGAGCAAGGAGAACCCTGCTGTAGGGAAGGCAGCAGAGCGACAAGGTGGAAGAAGAGGAAGTCGCCGGAAGCTTCGGGCCTTCTGACGGAGGAGGAAGGGATGAAGTGGGGGTTTTTTTTCCATCAAAGAAGAGCTTCCTGGAGCCGGCAGGGGGTGCCGGTCCTTATAAAGGGGTTGGTGCAGAGGGAGGAGTGGGCTGGTGACGTGCTAGCCTCGCCGGAGCATGGCCGAAAGGGACACCCATACCTTCCGCGCATTTGCACGGAAGGTATGGTGGTCAGCAGAGAGCATGGCTGGGTCCCTGCGACAGAGGATGTCGCAGGGAACCCCGCTTCTGCTTTGTAGGGCGATAACCCTTCTCTGCGCTGCGCTATGCTCCGCGCAAGGTTGTTGGAGCATGGTGCTGCGCAGAGTTTGCAGGGGGGACCGTTCTGCAAAGAACGATGAAAAGTTTGGGGCCTAAATGCAAGGGTTTCAAAAGATAAGGGTCAAAAAGTAAATGAAGAGGACAAAATTGTAAAGTCGGTCAAGGAGGTCTCTACTTAGGCTCAAGATTTTATACAAGACCAATTTGAACCTAAGGATTTTAATGGTGAATTTTAATTCTATGTTGGACCATGTTTGACCGGCTAATTTGTGCAAAAACCAAAATTAAGCTTTTAATTTGGCATGGTTCTCTTTTTAGGTCAAAATAGGTTTCTAAGGTCAAATTGAAGATTCTAAATCCTAGAGAACATTTTTCTATGAATTTTAAAGGGTTTAATTGATTTTTATCCTGCCTCGAACCTCGTGAATTGAAGTAAGTTTATTTTAGGGTTATAAAATGTCATTTAATTCCTAAAAGTTGCAATAACCCTTATTTAAATCAGATCATCCCACTTTCTTTCTTGTTAATCTTGTTTGACCTGTGTTTGGATCCTTAATTACCCTGTTTGCAAACTGCATTGCTGAAATTGCAGTTTTACCCCTTATGATTTGTTTTATTCTTAAACTCAGAATTCTCTGAGTTAAGCCTTTCTTTGGGTCATGTAGGAGCTTTTTCTCACATATCAGGGTTAGATTGTATTAGTTAGGGTTTATGATGAGGTTCTCATCAGACTCCAATTTTGCAAAGTTTGGATTTTTTTTTTCATAAGCATTTGAATATTCTTTTCCATATGGGAGTTCAGCAGTGGACAGAAATTTTTTGACGATGGTCTTTATGGAGGGAAGACTTAGCAGTACCTAAATGTATTGGTGGAGAGGTATGGGCCATACTTTCCAACAGGATGTTAGCATCCTTTGTTATGGTATGGGAATGGTTTTGCAGTGGAGGTAGTGGTCGACTAAGTTGGCTAAGGAGTTGTTACTTTTGAGATGCATGAAAATAACAGTGAAAAAATGAGACACTCAGAAACTATATGCAGTGACACTAAAAGTTTAGGTAGGTATTAAAGATAGCCAATGCAATGGTAAACATTAGTAAATGGAAGGAACCAAATGCATGCAAAACAGTTAAAGAGGAAAGTAAATGGCAACAGTGCTAAAACACCACCTTTCGGATGGGGAGGTTGCTCCACTCTATAGGAGGGGAACTCTACCTTCGGGTATATATGCTCCATAGCTTATATGTAGGGCAACTCTAACCTCTTTAATCCATCATATACAATCTCTTCCTTTCTGTTCATGCATCCTATGATTTGTGCTTAACTTTTTATGTAGCTATCTCTGCCTTGTTGCTTCATTTCAATTGTATGGCAATTATATAGGGATAGAAGATTGCAACCCTCTGCACTTTTTTTGTCTTTATTTCTTTTTCTATTTCTCAAGAAGGATGGGTAACCTCTTCTAATGGAGTCCATGGAGTTGCATGTAATATTATTTTGAAATGAAAGTTGCATGTAATATTGTAAACATGAACAACATTTTTCTTTTCCATTACTTGTTTCAAATTCCGCAATTCAAGATGATTTAGTATACAAATTGAAACTTAAATGTGCTCTAGGTGGAAAAGAAAGAAAACCTACTGTCATATTTTTCTCTTCTAGTTCTTAGAAATATATTTCCTAGGGGTGTACACAATTCAAATTTTAATAAGTAGATTCTTGCTATCTTTTAAACACTATAAGAAAATATGTCGATTGCAACATAATATTACTGTCACAAAAACATCCACTACTGTTACAAAAATATTTTTGGGACGGTAACATGAACCGTCACAAAAAAGAGCGTCCCAAAAAGAATTACCATCGCAAATGATCTATCATTTGTGACGGTTAAGAATTATCACAAAAGTCCTCACGTGACGTTGAACAACCATCACACAAGATTATAAGTGAGTTAAAAGCCATCGTAAAAGACCTTAAGTGACATTTAACATTACGAAAGACTTTACGTGACGGTTAAAAACCCTCACGAAAGATTGTACGTGACGTTTAACAACCATCACGAAAGACTTTACGTGACAGTTAAAAACCATCATGAAAGGTTGTACGTGACGTTTAACCATCAGGAAAGACTTTACGTGACGGTTAAAAACCATCACGAAAGACTGTACGTGACGTTTAAAAATCATCACGAAAGACCATACGCGATAGTTATAAACCATCACAAAAGACGTTACGCGACGGTTATAAACCATCACGAGAGACCTTATGCAACGGTTAAAAACCATCATGAAAGATCTTAAGTGACGTTTAAAAAATTTTATTTACCTATTTAAAAAATTTTAATTACTTTAATATAATCTCTTATGATTTACTTTTCTTTCATCAGTATCATTTTATCTATAATATTAGTAGCACTCATTACAATAACATTTACGCATACCAAAAAAAATATATTTCATTCATTTTCAATCCAATATTCATGTTCTCAATTACAAAGGACTAAACATACGTAAATGAAACTAAAAGTCGTTCCTACAAAAGTTAACTCATTCAAACATGTTCCTACTCATCAATAAAGTAATCATCTTCATAGTCAAGATCATTTCCATTATCAAAGCCATCATCTTCAATATCCCTACTTGCTCCACTTCCTACACTACTAAGATGACACCGAGACTAAGAAGTATCTTGTTGCTTAGTTAGCATATCCAAAACTTTCTCCATCATTTTTTCCATCCTATCCATTTGAGTCTCGAGAGCTTTATTGGAAGAATAAGCACCTCTACCATAATAAGTAGATTTGCTAACACCAGGACTAATACCATGTACAAAACTAGGATGTTCTTTCCCAATGACCTACAAATAAGCATCATCATCTAACAACACTGAAGTAGAATTACGTTCCTCTGACCGTGTTGTAAGATCTTCCATATGTTACTAATTAACATAAAAACTCAATTAGTTAAGCAAAAAAATTATCAAAAATTATTTTATATATTAAGTTATTTATGCACAAAACTAATAAAAGAATTAATTCAACAAATTTACATATTATTTTATGTACTCCTCATCATACCAAACTCTTGACCCATTTGGACCTTCTCGACTTTTGGAATACTTAAAAAGATCTTTCTTTGAAGCTTTATTCCCCTGTTTTGTCTATATCAAGTAATTTAATAGATTATAAGGATAAAATAAAAAAATTAAAAAAAACTTAATACTTACAAGCTTATGATGTAACTGATGTAAATTTTGTCTACCCATACGATGGGTAACACGTCCCTTAGGTCTATTCAACTTATTTCTCTCTACTAGAGACTTTAAAACAAATAAAAAAATTAAGACTTAAGATGCAAACTTAAGGTTCAAAATTACAATTACTAATACTTTAAATCAATCCGAATAATTACCTTAAACTTGTCACTGGTCCAATGATCTATGAGTTTACGCCAATCATCAGGATGTACATCATCAGGTATTTTAGCAAGCATCTCCAAGATAGGAACATCTTTATTAAAATACTATAAAAAACATAAAAAATCAATTATTACATAAAACATATAAATGTAAAAATTATAATTATTTTCCAAATTTAACTTACCTTTTCCTTCAACCTGTATCGATAATTGCGATAGAGTTTGGCTACCTATTTCATAATTTGTCGTTCGATGTAAGGACTGTTTTCCCAACAAAAAGTTTCCTACAAAATCAATCATCTATAACTTATAAACATTTATAAAAAAAATTATTTTAAAATAATGATTAAATATAAGAAATTATACTTTGCAAGCACTTTAAGACTTCCATCTTCATCTCCGTCATCGGATCAAGTCTAAAATCTCTATAGGTGATTGGTATAATAGCACGAGTTAATTTTCCCACTTTACTTTCAAACTTTTGATTACATAATCCAACACTAACGCCTTCCTTAATGTCAACAAAGATTATCTCTCCAGGTGCAAAACCATGAACAAAATTGCAACGTGCTATTCCTCGTTTTCTTTTAGGATGTATAAAAGTCATCTAAAAAAAATTAACGTATGAAAAGAATTTGTTATTACCATTAGAAAACAAATAACTATTACAAGAAACCAATTGATTATTAAAGTCTCACCTAATCTTCCTGTTCGAGGGCCATCTAAAATAATATATGAAATAAATTAATCAATATACAAAAATCAAATTAATCAATTATTATTAAAACACAATCTTTAATGACAATAAAATAATTAAATTTTATATAATGTTACCTCTTCATCTTCATTCTGCTCAAATGCTCTCGTGTTATGAGTAGTATCTCTTGAACTTCTATGAGTTATGCGATCAAAGATCAGCTGCATGAAGATTTATAATAAAATATAATACAACAAATTAATCTATAACAAAAAGGCATCACATTTAAAAATAATTAACAAATAAAATGTCACCTCATCATCATTTTGTTGGAAGGCCATTGCACCAATGATATGATAAGAAGTTCCAACACTAAGATGTGCTTTATGACGAGTATGACATTCGGAAACCATCTAAAAAATTATAAATAGGTGTATAAAAACCATGAACCTAGATGCTACCAAAAGGAAAGGGAAACTTAAGCAATAAACTTATAATGCCCTAATGCACTAGTGGTGACTTTTTTTTTTGTAAAGGAATTGACAAGCAATAAACCTATACAAAAAGGAAAATGTACTGGCAATCAACTTTGCAGATGGATCCACGTGAATATAGTAGTTAATTTTTTTAAAGAAAATAATGAATGACCTTTATAGCAGTTCACTTGAATAGTACTATTGTAAAGGCAATCAACTTTGTAATGGATCCACGTGAATATGAAGATTATGGTGAAATTTAGTAATATCAAATACTTCGTGGCAAGATGCCAAAGATTATACTGGTGTTGCTTGCTTTCACCACCCACCTAAGCATCTCTGGTTGGCAAAGCCAACCAAGCGTTGACAACAACTTAGACCTCCCCACTTCCCTTCCCACCACAAACAATCGACTCCACATTAATGTAAAGGCAACAACTTCCCTAACCAAATAATAATAATAATAAAGCTTCTTTTCTTTATGACTGCAATTAAGATTATGTAAAAGCACACACCATAAATTGTTTATTAATGCACTCCCTTAAGTATATCCCTCCTAGAAGCCATTAATTCCTCACTAGCAAGGGTTGATCCTCTTCAGTTGAGTGATGGCAAACCAGAGGGACCTTACCAAGTAAAATTCTCAAACTTCTAATCCTCACCACTGTTTGAGTACACAAAACTAGAAATGGAAAATTCCCTAGAGAACCAATACTACCTCTGTTACGATTTCTCTGTATTGCATTGTTGTCATAAATTAAAGCACTGAAGCACTACCCCACTTACAGTAAATAACAATATCTACTTACATGTAATATAAATATAATGTTGCATGACAAAGTGAAATAAAACGGGGAAAAATGGAAGGTAAAGAAAAAATGTTTCAACTTGCACTAAAATGTACTCGTCAAAAAATGGATCCAACTCTTCAACCTGCATTAAAATGCAGTAATGAGCCAAGTTCATATCTTCTTCTGACATTATCTTTCTGGTTGTTCCATTAATTGCTTTACTACTTGATGATAAGATTGACAAAATACCATTCAATTGAAGTTCCATTTTACCACCATCATAGTTCCTTTCCTCTCTGTTAAATTGACTGTTTGGACTATCAATGTACATTTCATAAAAGTTAACACATTCTTCGAATAGATATGCCTCGGCAATCGATCTTTCATGTTGTGCCATGTTTTTAATATAATCTTTAAGTTTCTTGAGATACAGCTCCACAGGATACATCCATTTATATTGTATTAGACTAGCAATCTTTGCCTCACCAGCTAAATGAACTATTAGATGTACCATCACATCAAAGAATGTCGATGGAAATATTTGCTCCATCTTACATAATGTCTCAACAATCTCTACCTCACACTTCTGCAGAACAAGTGGATTAAGAACTTTTGAGCATACAGTCTTAAAAAATTTACTCAGTTCCACCAATGGATCAAACACATTTGACGGTAATGATAAGTCCACTTTAGTGGATTATTATTGGGCCTAAGTACTCTTTAATTATCTATTCATAGTTTCTAATTGGCTAGGAGTTATACAATAATTCATCTTAGTCTGCATATAATCTTTTGCGTCAATTTTATGGTTAATAACACATGATATGTTCACATATTCTATATGGTTGGATGCAGGCTAGGTATAAGAATCAAATGTCATTCTGCCTATATAAGATGTCTAGAGCTAAGGATGGACGTCTGGGAATTGCCAGGACAAGCACCTTGACTTTACATTTTTTAAGACGTCTAATGATGAAGTCAGACATCTGATAAAGTTCGGCCAATGCTTATCGGCCGTTCTAACCACTCGCAATCTTCGCAAGTGGTTAGAGAAGTTTCGCCGTAATGAAACAGACGAGAGGTTTTTTTAAAAAGGCTCCATCTTCCTGGCTGGCTTTTCATCACCTCCACCCTCTCCACCATGGCCCTCTCGCCTGCATCGTGAAACCAAAGCGTGCACTATGGCTTGAGCGATCTCCACCGTCGACGCCACCTACCCCCAGGAGGTGCTCTGTGATAGAGAGCATCACCACCACCATCAGTGCCTACCCCTTCCTGAGCCACCTAGCGCGTCCTCGCCCCATGTGTGGCGCACCAGCACAATAGGCACTTGCGAACCAACAGCAACAGGCACTCGCGCTCCCAGCCCGCGTGCCCCAGCCCTTGCGCACGCCCTCTTCTCCGTCTTCTTCGTTTTCTTCTTCCTCTTCTCCACCGACAGAGGAGAGGAGGAACCCATAGCCACCATCATCGCACAGCCACCTTCTCAACGTGCCAACGACCTCCTACCTCACCACCAACATCATCGACATCCTCTTCGAGCACAGCCGCACCCACGCCACCAACTGGCGGCTCCTCCACCGCCAGAGTAACACACACCACTGGTTAGAACTCCTAGCCGTTTCGTCGCTCCCGAGCACCACTAGCCGAGCCATCGCCACCAGCGGGTTCCTTACCTCCGGCCAATCTCTTCCAGCCAAGCTTGTCGACCGTCATCCCCTCTTAGCACGTGAGCACCCCCGAGAACCTCCTCCCTTGTTTTGCTATAGTAGGGGAGGTATTAGTTGGCTTTTGATTTTTTCAGTTGAAAGAACTATTGCTTTATTTGTGAAATTATTTTATTACGTTAATATTGCGTGCCAAGCCCTTTAACTTCTTCTCCCTCTCTCCGTTTATATCATGAAATGGATTGACTTGAATGAGAGGTAAAGATTTGGCTTAAAGCAAAAGAATAATCTTACTAATTATTTTCCTGGGAATAAGATTCCATGCACTAGAAACATTGGTGAATTTATTGGTCTGTACCTCCCTATGATACGACCTGAAGTGTGGTATAATTTTAGTATATTTTTAGTAACTTTGATCGAGGGTTTTCCACCACATTACATATTGCGACGACGGATTTTTCCGATACAACAGTATTCTGAAAAGCGAAAATCTCCCGACTAGGTAACATCTCGCAAAGTGCTAATGGTAGTAAACTTGCATGTAGACATGATGATCATGACTCTTCATCCCTGATACTTTTTTATCTGCTGTATTGACACATTTGGAGAGGTTTGAGGAATAGTCATCTGGAACTCGAATCTTTTTCAAAAATTCTAAAATTGATAGATGTTTCTACAATTCATACTTGTCATTAGCTAGATCCTTTGGATGTAACTCACTCCTTATGTTTAATTTTTGAAGATCCCATTTAGCTTTTATTGTATCCTTTGGATTACCAGATAAATTCAATATCCCAAGAATATTCTCCATCACATTCTTCTCAATGTGCATTACATCTAAATTATGATGAACTTGCAAATCCTTCCAATAAGGAAGCTCCTAGAAAAATATACTCTTCTTCCTTCAACAGCCTATGCCTGGCTGCTTAAAAAGGCAACCCAAGGGTATATCTACCAAATTTTGTTGTTGCTGCCACATGAAGGATCCTGCAAAGTGCAACAAGCTGAGACATTCTCCTACAAAGTGTTCATCGAATCTATTATTAAATCGACGCTCCCTCCACCTATTGCCATGGGGAAGAAATCGACGATGTCTTAAATAACATTATTTTTCACTTTCATCTAGTCATAGACTATGTGTATCATCCATACACACTGGACAAGCAAATTTACCCTTTGTACTCCAAACCCGATAAATTTACATAAGCTGAAAAATCATTAATAGTCCACAATAATGATGCTCGCATTGAAAGCATCTCTTTTCTATGTGCATCATATGTTTCTACTCCTGTATTCCACAATAACTTTAGCTCATCAACTAATGGTTGCAAGTATACATCAATTGCATTGCTTGGACCTTTAGAACCTGGTATGAGTAACGACATCATCATGAAAGACGATTTCATGCACATCCATGGGGTTAAGTTATAAGTGATAACAAGCACTGGCCATATAGTATAATTATTATTCATTTTTGCAAAAGGGTTGAATCCATCACTAGAAAGACCAAGTCTAACATTGCGAACCTCCTTTGCAAAATCTGGATGTATGTTATCAAATCTTATCCACTCTTCCGCATCTATAAGATGACGCATAATTCCCTCAGGATCTGGTATTCTTTTATCACTCTGCCACGACGTCCATTCCGCAATCTTTGATGACATAAAAAGTCGGAGCCTTGGAATCAAAGGGAAATAGTAAAGAACTTTTGTTGGCTTTCTTTTCTTACTTCGACTAAAGTCTGTCTCGGGGAAGTTATATCTCGAGACATCACACTTAGGACAATGTTCAAGTTTTTCATTATTCTTCCAAAATAAGATACAATCATTAGGACATGCATCTATCTTCTCACAATTCAAGCCTAATGACCGAAGGCTCTTCTTTACATGATACCAATTTTTAGGATAACCTTTTGTATAACCTGACATCATCTTTGACATAGAATGGTGAATAACTTTTAATTTAAATAATCTCAATATGAAATTTAATTTAGACATCTTTAACCCTGGAGCAATAGGTTTCTCTACTTCTGACAACATTTTATAGAAATCGTCAACATCCAAATTAGTTGGTATATCATTTTCAAAATCCATAGGAACCCCTCCTATTGCATATAGCATATCCATTAACTCATCATTTCCACCATCCTCATTTTACACATTCTGATGATGACCTTGTCGTGATGTCTCTCCAACTTCCTCTCCATGGACATTCCAAATTGTATATCTTGGCCACCAACCGTTTAATATAAGATGCTCATGCACATCTTCTTGATTACTCTTTCTTTTGGTCATACAAATCTTGCATGGACAAAATATCCAATCTTTCTTAGATCCAAATCTATACATTGATCGATCCTCATGAAATGCCCAATCCAAAAATCAACATACTCCAATATCATATGCTTCTATGTCTTTAAACTGTTTATCCATCCACATCTTATCCATGTCTACAACCTAAAAAAAAAATCATTTTAAAAGGTCTTCAAATTTCATAGATGAATAAAAGAAAACATATAATATAATATAATATGTAGACAAGAGCAACAACAATAAAATCATAACTTAAAAAGATTGAAACTAAAAACATATGTGCAAAACAATGAATAATATCCAAATCGAAAGTAATGTCATGACTAAATAAGTAAAGAATTTTGATTAAAATATTCTTATAATAATAACTAGATCTAACTGAACTATAGGTCACAGTTATTCTTATAACTATAATAATAACAAACAAATAGGTCAAGTAAGCCTAAGACATCTCTGAAAGTTAAGGAACAACATAAAACCAATGTTGCAATAGAGAAGGGGAATAATCCTTTGAACATTGTTTTCAATCTGTCATCATTTGTTCCTCTACTTTGGTAAAAGCAGCAAGAAGCTACCATTCCAAATGGTAATATACTTGTCTCTGTAAGAATATATTATATAACGGATGTTAGGGGAATTAAGTCCCTAATTACATTTCTAGGATATCCAATAGAATCATGTTTGCCATTGCCATTGAAATTGAAGCATTCAATGTTCAGAGGCTTGTCCTTGCTTCTAGCTTGTTGAAGGTTCAAAACTACAAGCTTCCATCTAGGATTGAGATCATTCTTTATCACCTTTGTCTTGAATATTATTAAAGGCATACCTCTATCTGTGATTCTGGACAACACTAAGAAAGGATCACGTTTTGAAAACACATCCTTATTTTCCAAATCATAGCATTGGAATGTCATCTCTATAATATTTCTTGAACCACTAGACTCTTCAGCTTGCACTATAAGTTCACCCAACTTTGAATGATGTGCTTCTCCTCCATTGTCTTCTCATTTCAGACTTAACGTGACAAACCTAAAGGGCTTGGTGACTACCTCAGACAAACTGCAGCTAGCTTCACCAAGAAATTGCTACTCCTCCAACTTAAGCATCTTTGCTGGTACATTGTGAAACTCTGTATCAATGTCATAGATATGAAACACCAAAGTCTGCACAACCTCAAATTGGTAAATAGTAGTGCACTTTGTAATCCATCTAGGATTCAATAAATTCAATATAACTTCTGTTCAACCAATCTCCTCAAGTGTTCTCCCCCCACGGCTTGCCTCCCCCTACGATTCTCACTAGCGAAGCATGCCCCCATTGCCACAATGATTTTTTGGGATGAAATTAATGCTGATTTACTCATCTGATTTATGTGAGTTAAGTTTTAATCATAGAATCTGAATGAAAGGTGTCTTAAAAAAATAATTTATCAGCAACAGTTGCTGCTTGTCTGGATATTCTTTAGAAGAGTTTTGACAGGTCCTCTCTCCGGTTCGTCTCCAACAGCAATAATTGAGGCTAGTGGTGAGGATTACACTGTTGAGCCTGTTGAGAGGAGGCCTTTCCATGCTCTTCTTGATGTTGGCTTTATTAGGACCACTACTAGAAATCGAGTCTTTGGTGCCCTTAAGGGAGCTCTAGATGGTGGGCTTGACATTCCCCATAGTGATAAGAGATTTGCTAGATTCAGCAAGGATGACAAACAACTGGATGCTGAGGTCCACAAGAAATGTATCTTTGGTGGCCATGTTTCTTCCTACATAAGGACCCTGATGGAGGATGAGCCCGAGAAGTACCAGAGTCATTTCAGCGAGTACATCAAAAGAGGCATTGGTTCGGATGACGTGGAGGCTCTCTACAAGAAGCTCCATGCTACTATTCAAGCTGACCCATCTAAAGTCAAGTCCACCAAACAACCACCCAAGTTGGTTAAGAGGTACAACTTGAAGAAGCTGACATACGAGGAGAAGAAGGCTTAGCTAATTGAGCGATTGAATGCTCTCAACTCAGTAGCCAGTGATGACTCTGAGCAGGATTAAGGACTAGAACTGCATGTTGGTGCCATTTTTTGTTTCTAAAACTACTTTTTCTTTTACTTTAAGTTTTTTTTTATGGTTAATGGTGTACTTATTTGCAGAGTTTGGATATTTATGTGAATTTGATTTCTAGTAAGAACCTAGATCTTGGTAGCTTTGTTTCTCAAGTTAACACAGACTTGTGGAGAAAATCAATTTTGCTATCAAAAGAAAAAAGAGTTTTGACAGGGGAATGTGCATGGCTTTTGAATGTTTTTGAGTTGGTAACTGAATGAGAAAAGTTAATCTATTCATGACTTTGATTACTGAATGAGAAAAGTATAAGACAAAAAAAAGGATAAAAGATGGAAAGAAAAGCTCAATCAAAGATGGGAAAAAAAAGGAGAATGGGAAGAGGGGGGAAAGGGTTACGTTGATCTGAGGAGGAGGAGGAGGTGGAGAGGAAAGGGATGGCGGGAGTAGGAGATGAAGGCTGACCTTGAAGGAGCATCAACATGGTGGATGCCGGAGAAGAATGCATGCAACTCGGGGGGAGCGGTTAAGGTCGATGCTAAGGATGTCAGAGGAGAGCGAGGAGAGGTCGTAGGGTAGTCCACGGAGAGGACGTCATAAACTTCCAAGGTGGTGGTCGCAAGTGACATGGAGAGGACATCGCAAGCAAGTGAGGTGGTCACAAGTGATGACGTGGAGCGGATGCGATTGGTGATGAGGATGGGGAGGAGACAACCGACAATGACAGAGAGGGAGAAACAGGAGAAAGGAATAGGGATTTTCGTGGGGTAGGGATTTTCAAACGAGGGGGCACAGGGGGGGAGGGGGAAGGGTTTGCTTTTTCGTGAAGGGGGGAGGGGGAATGTGTGTAGGAATATTTTCACAAAAACAACAGTTTTAGAGGGGTGAAAGTAAATCCTTTGCAATGGTTTATTAGTGTCTCAATTTTTTTTTTTAATTTTGTGATGAACCGTCACAAAAAGGTACCAACTTTACGATGGTAAAATTTACCGTCACTAATATCTATCCCAAAAGACATGTTTTCTTGTAGTGAAAGCATCCACCATGGAAAGATATATCATCTTCTAAAGGTCTGTTACAGCATTAATGCTAAAATGCCTTTTTTAAATGTCTTGTAGGAGGCGATGTTGGCGCTTTAGATTGTTAATCCAATTCCTAATGAAGATGATGAAGCAAGCCATACTGTTGAACCACTATCTCCTGAAGAAGCATTCCATAAAGTCCTACCAAATGAGCATCCTAGATGTGTAAAGTATGGCATTCGTGAAGCCACAATCACCAATTGGTATGGAAGTCGTGGATTCTCTTCACAATCACAAGAAAATCACAATCTCGAGGCAACAATGTCATCTTAGCATATACAATTAGTTGAAGCAAATAGAAGAATTAAAGAGCTCTTCCACAATCAAAAAACTTATGGAGGAGAATTTGAATAAATTGAAGAGCATGGTTGAAGGACAAGTATCGCCTCAATCTTAGTCTGATTTAGATTTAGCAAGAAATGAATGATAGTTTTCCTTTTTATAGCTTAGACATGTAACTTTTAGTTTCATGTGTGGAACTTTGATTTTTTTGAATTTGACATGCATGTAGAAGACTACTTTTGTTACTTTCTATAATAGAAGATGAAATCTTATTTGGTTCCTTATGATTTTCTTATGCATAAAGTGTGAATTTTATGAATGGAAGTGAATTTAAATTTTTATTAGATAATATTCTTATTCATAGGTATTACTAATGATTCTAGTAAAAGTTATCAAAGGTATATCGACGTTCGAATCACTTTTTAGCGACAATTGAAAATTTTTCTGTGATAGCTCAATATTTTTTATTGACAATTGCAAGTATCTCAAACGGATAAAAATGATCAATTTAAATACTTTTGAAATTTTAGTGACGACTTTTAGGGATGGTTGTAGGTGTCACAAAAAAGACAACGGTCGTTAAAAATGCTAGCTAAATTTTAGCGACGATTACTTACGATTTTTAGAGACAGTTGTAAATGTCGAAAAAGAAAGTAACGATTGGTTCAAAAGTTAGTTTGAACTTTAGAGATGATTAACAATCATCGCCAAAGGAATCTTTTAGCGATGGTTCTTAGTAACCGTCTCAAAAAGGCTTTGGGAATGCCACTTATAGAGACGGTTGCCAAACCATTACAAAAGTCCTTTAAAGGCGATTAAAGACCATTAGTGACGGTTTTGCAACCGTCTCTAAAGGCTTACTGTGTTGTGGTGTAACGTATTGGTTCACTTGGTTACTGAGGCATTAAGAATTCTCACATGAAAGCAACAATTTTATCTTTATATATAAGATATAATACATTCAATTTCTATTAAGATGATGTTTCTATAAATGGCCATCATCTTTAACTTGACATTTGGAAATCCAAAGCAATCATTGAGGATAACGTAGTCCGAACTCCCGAAATAATAAGCTTTCAACTGGGCTTGAGCCTTGACTGATAAAAATTTTTGAACCTTTAGCTTAGGGTAGGGCTGGAAACAATAAATGGGCTTAGCGAGTTCGAGTCAAGTTAGACCCAATGCCCCTCGAAGTGTTATCTGGTCTATATGCATTTCACATTCGAAGATATATTTTTGCAAATACGTCTGACAATATTAAATTCGGAAGATAGTCAATTCTGATGTTTAAAGAATAAAAACTACAAGGGAATTAAGATAAGGCATATTAAGCATTTAAGACCTCTGTGAGATTCGTTGACATGTCAACTAAAGGTGAGCATGTTGAGGAGCTTCTATCGAGAGTTACTCACAAAATAAACGTTGTACCCTTTTTTTTTATTTGACAGCTAAACGTTGTACAATTAAGCTGAGCAAGTGGAGTGCACGTATGGACAAATGGAAAGCTCACAAATGATATTTCACTATGGTTTCTTCCGCTACTAGGCTCAACGAGCATCCAAGAATAGGAAGGTCTAAGTGCGAGACATCCTCTAGGTTTTGGGCCCCATATCCACGTGAAGGCATATATGTATATTTTTTTCCAACATTCAGCTATAGCGATTTCACCACCCAATCAAACTGCATGCAAGACTAATTAATGACAGGGGAGATGTGCCACTCAGGTTTCTTGTTCTCTCTATTTTGATTTGTTGAATTGACAAATTGTTTTATATATCCATGCTAGCAATTGGACCATGCAGAATATATACATTTAGGTCAGTTTGGCGTGATTTTAAAAGAGAGTTTTATCTTTTCAATCCTATATACTTTCACTGATTCACTTGCACTTATCACATCTATCTCCTACTAATCCACTCCCAATAAAAATAAAAATAAAAATCAATAATAACATATTAATGCAAATATCACATTCACATCTACTAACACTCCTCTTATCCTTCCACTTATCCCTCCTTAAGACTTTCTAAACTTTATCAATCTTAAACTTTAATCTCCACCAAACATGATGTTAGGTAACAATTTACAATCCAATGGTGATTTGACTAACAGTGAGAGAGCATCTTGGGATCTATTGAAAACATTCAATATATATATATATATATATATATATATATATATATATATATGATGGTCTAGAGAGTTATTCACATACATACATGTTGTCAATCAACCAAAGAATTTAATAAGGAGAGGATAACCATGATAACCGAAGTCTAAGAAACAAAAGGTTTATATATTTATAGGATCTTAAGCCAAAACAATTTTAAGATATGATCAGCAAATGATATGTTTATCTTGAGTCTATTTATACGAGGCAGGATTCATTTTTTCCAATACTTTAATCTAAATGTTTAATAGAAAAACAGGGATATTCTATCCACCAAAATATCTGTCTAATTCTCTTCTTTTGGCTCTCCACACACGTTTCTTGTTATTACTAGGAGCACGAGGGTGTGTGTGTACGAGAGTAGAGAGCGTGCCATTCACTTACATTTAACTTACGTAAAATTTCATTAACTTCGATGTAAGGAGTAAGTGTGTTGAATTAACTTTAAATTTTATATATAATATGTTCACATATTTCAATATTAAAATTTTCACTTCAAAATTTTATTTGTAGTGAAATATATTAGGTAAGTTTCACTTAAATTATGTGTCCGTAAACTGTTAAATGGGAAACACCAGATGAGATAATATCAGCATCACCCTGTAAATCTGAAACTGCCAGGTAATCTTATCAGAAGTGGACAAAAGGATCTCTCATGCATGACAATACAGACCCAATCAACAGTTGCAAGTTACAACGTGGGCAATTAATGCTACCACACATTCTCTCGTCCATAAATTAAATAAGAAGGAGGCGGAGCAGAAAGCCCCTTCACCACTATGCCATTCATAAACAGAAAGCGGTGCAGTGTTTTGTATCTGATATCACCCTCCAAACGCTATCAGAAGTGCAGGTGGGGAGGTGCAGGACAGAGGCCCCCTCTGCTATGCAAATGGCCAGAAAACAAAATTTAATTGCCAGCAGTGGATCGATGTCACTCTATCCATTAACGCAGTGGGCCACCACATTCATATATATATATATATATATATATATATATATATATATATATATATCACATTTGAATTGTCGTTCAGTGAATGCACGAGAAAATGCATATTTACCATATACCCTGTTTTGTCTTAAAATCTGTTTCAAATTTCTCTTAGCCTACGTTTAAGTATTTTAAGTAATTACCTTGACTCTAACATGCCAGAATTAAGAAGTTAGTAGGGTTAATTTTTTAAAAATATTTGAGATCACGTATGTAAACTTAGGTTGTTGCATAATCATACTCTCTTTGTAGGAGCAAAATGGAGCACCATCATTACTATCTATGGGTGTGATTGTGCCACTTGAGATAGGGCTTTACGAAGTTAAATGGTGTAGATTGGAATGTCCTTGGAAGTAGCAGTATTAGTGTTGAGAATAACTGCATTGCAACTCTAAGCATTTTGGGTTATCACCAAGAGGAAAAAGGTGTAGTACAAGCGTTGCAAATTTAAATGGTGTAGATTGGAATATCCTTGGAAGTAGTAGTATAAGTGTTGTGAATAACTGCATTGCAACTCTAAGCATTTTGGGTTATCACCTGGTGGAATAAGGTGTAGTACAATAACTCCTGCATTATAGCATTATAATCTCCAAAAATAGAACCACAACCACACTCGAAGACTATTTTTGAATATTACACGGTCTCATCTTAACGTGCCCTGTGGATAGCGTCAAGCGAAAGATAATGAAAAGAGTACAAGTATTCGAACATCGAGCATCCAGTTTAATTTGTTTATCAAATTAAATTTCAAGATACTTGTGTCTCATTTATTAACATTTCTAACAATGAATCGAGGCGGAACTCAATCATCTGATTGTAAAATATAAGACTAAATTATATACAAGATAACAATATGGAAGCATATCATTTTTTTCCGCCACCATTGAATAGTCGTTCTACTTGATATGCATTTTATTGCATCAAAATGTAATATACATCTATGATACGTTATATTCCCATGCAAAGCACCGGATACATACTTGTTAATTCGTAGGCAGATGAAGTAGGAGGAGACCACATATATGTGTGTGTGGTGCAGTTAAGGGGAAGTTAGTACGTCGGGATCTCGCAATGCAAGTGAGAGTTATCAGCAGAGTGGAAACAATTAAGATATTTCGTGTCCGTGCATGAGACCACAGGGCGACAGATACGTGGATAGATAGTTGGATAGATAATGTTAGATAGGACGACATATGACGTCGGACATCCAATCCGTCACTGTTTTGTATCATTCATTATGCTCATAAATCCTCCCCAATGTCGTTGCGCACCGCCTTTCCATAAATGCCCCCCAATCGTACGCTTTTGGCACGTGAACGAGGCAGGGCAACCGGGGGGGCATTTTGGGGAACCTGATCGGTTGCCCTCCGCGGTGAAAGATGGTAAACTTGACGAAGCAAAGCCAGACGGGTAACACACCGACCTCGCATTAAATACACCAATTTTTCACATACTATTTCTATTTCTCCCCTTTATAGGAAGTAAAATTGGCGGTACTCCGATTAGTTTATTCGCGGTTAAGAGGTTTGAAGTAATCCAATCCAATCACGAATGTGAATGGACGTCTGCTTTTGTCCGTATGCCAAAGTCGTCTGTTACGCTCGTAAATCAAATCGACGAACCATGCATCGTCGAGAAGGAAATATAAAAAATTGCTTGACGTTTGACAAGTACGCCATAAAGGGTGGCAATTAATCATGTTGGTAATCATGGTATATTTTCTGTTAGCCTTTTCAGGCCGTGTGGAAGGTGGATTACCCATTTACATCACATCATGCCTTGGTTTGTGCAACCTGATGGGAACAAAAGCAAGCGCTCCAGAGGTGCGATGGGCTAACATGATACAGTTGTCCCATCTCTCTTTCTACTGGATCAAAGATATTCGCATGGTGTAAATTCTTCAATGATGGGAGAAGGGTTATCTTACCTACGTTACCTTGAAACATAATCATTCAATAATGCATGAAGGCTCTTGCTACATAGCCTAAAGAGAAAGTCCATGTGTATCTTGCTTGGGAATGAAGCTTGCATAGCCCATGCTAGTGCAGCTAGCTCCAGATCTGCGTACAGTTAGTTCCACCTCATGATGGTTGAGAATAAGGACGATTATTGCTACGTTTTGAAAAATTGGGCCTCCTCTGTGGCTCTAGCTGTAATTTCTCTTGTACGCATGCATGATGCATGTAAGAAAAAATTTTGTAAAAAAAGAAAAAAAATTAAAATGGATCTTTCCATGCCTTTTTAATAAGTAAATCCAATTTCGTCTCCTTATACATGAATGCATTACCATCTCTAAAGAGGAACATATGCAAATTGGACTCTAGAAATACAAATACCTTCATCTCTCTCTCTCTCTAAAATACTTAACAGTGGTTTATGTTCCCTATCTATCTTCCAAGACTCCTCTAGAGACTAGATCTCAATGCTATGTCTTAGAGAAAAGCCTGACCTAGGCCATGGTAGTGAAGATCTTAGGTATTTTGGTGCTCAACTTTACATTGTGAGTTTCATATTAGTTGGCGTTACTTCAATGACCAAGGTTAGCTTCTCCTACTCATTTTGTTGTTTCTTTGAGTAACAAGTAACCTTTAGGCACCATTCAATTGTAGGATATATATATATATATATATATATGAGGAGAATAAAATTGAACCTGAATAAAAGTCTAAGCACAAATCATCAATCATGGCCATCACAAAAAGGAAGAAAAACAATTTGATGAAATTAGTATTGAAAGAAAATACTAAAAGTAAGAACTAACTATAACCACTAAAATGATTCTATAAACCAACTAAGGTGGTGAACTCAAACTAGCACGTCTACTCCCGCAACTGTGAGACTTGGCTACTGCTCATTACGAAAAGTTGAGTAGAGTAGCAAATAAAGGCACAATATCAGTAAGAACTATAGGAAAAGCTACCAGAACTCAAAAGAATGGGTACTTTCCATTTTAATTCTTTAATTATTTATTTATTAGTCAAAATCTAGATTGTCTACATCTTCTCACTCTTTTGGTTATCACTAATCTATAATCTAATTTCGTAGAAGGTGTGAGAAGATATCACTATGATATCCCAAACAACGAAGTTGATACAAGGCACTCTCTTGGATAAGAGAATGGCCCAGACCTATCCAACTACTTGGTTAATTGCTCTAAGATCTTAGCCTAGCTAAGTGACAAGGTTATGTGACACGCATATGAGATGCTACTTCGCACTGGCACACGTTTAGTCTTCTCAACTACAGGATACGAAAAAAAATAATAGCATGCTTCCACAGTAAGTAACATGTACCCACTCACACCTAGCTATCCGGTTGGCCAAGTAGCCCAACAGAAGAGTTGTAAGGAGGTTAGCCCACTCCCTGAATCAGTATTTTCCTCTGAATACAGTATAGCTGGCCATGGGGGTTGATACTAGGCGTGAGACTAACCATTTTATATATTACGACCCATGCCCCTATCCTAGTTGAACTCAAACTGATTTCTTAAATATCTAAGATCTGGTCTCCCAACGTATAAATAAAAAAATATTATTATTACACATGCTCAACATATCACATCAAACATATAAATAAAGGAAAGGAAAAATAAGCTAAACTAAAATAATATCAAAAGGTAAACCTTCATAGCCATCATCATCTACAAGTACATAACTGAAGAAAATCGTATGAAGTAACTTCTGAAGAAAATTGACACTAAAATCCCTATGACAGCTACCAATCACTAGGGTGTTGCACTCGAATCAACACCTTTTCCTACTACACCTACAGGACCTACCTGTGGCTCACTAGGACTTGAGTATAGAGCCTAATGAGAGAAACATCAACACCAGTTGAGTAGAGTAGTAGAAAAACAACACAGAAGAATCAAGAACTAGAGGAAGATGTGATAGGCAAGGTAAACAATATTGTTCTTGAAATATTCTTATTTTTTCATTTATTAATTACATTTCTATTTGTGCCTTCTTATTATTTTGGACATCAAGCTTCCAAATCACCTCCCTCAAAAGGCTTGAGGAGATGTCGGTATGATATTTCGAATAGCATAGTTGTTACAGTATATACTCTTGGTTGAGAGGATGTCTTGCACCCACTCTTCTACTTAATTGACTGCCCTGGGGTCCCAACCTAGGTGAAGTAATGACTACAACTCTTGTAATACGCATGCAAGAAGCTATCTCACGCTGGCACATGGCTTACACGAGACTTATTGTCTAATTGATCTCACAAGTTTTCGTGGCTAGATAACCCCTTTTCTTAATATTATCATCGTTCACTTCATCAGATCTAATTTATTCATTATTTAATGAATTCACATAATTTAAGTATAAAAATGCATATCCATCCAATATCTGAGATCAATTTATCTAAATAATAAGCCAAGTAGGTATTGACTAGTTATTTAACATTTACATAAATCAAGATTCATGTTTGCCGATCCATTAATTCTTATAATAATTAACGCACGCCAAACTATAATTATTAAAAACTAATTGCAAGCATCTGGTTTATTACTCGAGTATCCAAAATAGATAATGTATTATTCAACTAGACTCAATACTAGTAAGAGGAGACACCAAAAGATTCAGGCATGCTATCTATCATGCTTAGCGTCAAAACCAAAATTAAAGAACAAATACCCTACATAGGGTCACCGGGACATCATAGTGACTTTGAGAGAATAGGTCAAAGGCTCCTGATACCACATGTGACTCCCTGTGTCTCGAACACTCTCCAAGCGTCAAACCAAATTGAAGTTCTCGTCGAGATAATTCCGATGATATGTGGATCATCGAAGTCATACTCCGAATGGTCCCTAATCTAGATAATTAAGATTTCAAAAGTTAGTGACTCAATTGTAATTTTAGAAACTTGAAAATATTATTTCAATTTTTTTTTCAACTTCCTCAACCCCTCCTCGAAAGAAATCTTCATCCTCCTCACAAGTCTTCCATGCATGATGTACCATCTGGACTGCTTGTTAATTAGGGTTAATTATCGCAGTGTAGTATAATGTCACAATCCAGATGGATGTCATTTATTTATATACAATTTTTACTGGTTTTATTCCAAATCGTTCGCTGGGAGACAGTTATTGATATGCATCACTTTCTATTATCCAAAAATCATCTTTTATTCCAAAAGGTTAAGTTTATTTACAAATGAATGAATAATAAATGAATGAATCAAAGAATGAACTAATCTAAGTCAATCATGTACAAGAATGAATAAATTAATGTTAATGACACTGCCTCAAGAATATATACAGGTAAAAAGGCATCACAAACAAATCTAAACTAATCTAGGTTAATTTTATACAATACTATCTAAGTCATGCCTTAATGATGTGTACACAACTAATTGTCCTAAAATGCCCATTTATGCATGTTTCTAGGTCCATATAAGCATCATGCATTATAAATATTGCATAACATGCATCATTATGCATTTAGATTAATTTGTATAAATTGTATATTAATTTTCTCATTTTATTGGCTAGGGGATAGGGCGACATCTTTCTGAGCTTTAGATTGAAGATCAAACCCTATGGATGTGATTAGGGTGATGACCAGAGTCTAACGCCCCCAAAATCACCCCGATCTGACATCCATAGTATTTTGTACAAGTCATAGAAGATCAAAGGCAGTGGGGCAAGGTGGTGAAAATCCAAACTTCAGAAGATAAATCCAACCGACAGATGGGTTCGAATCAACAATCGTAGCCCAACAACATGAAAATCGATTCAATCTGACATCCGTGGCACCACCTACAAGCATTTGAAGATGGACAGCCCAGAGGATGCCACGTGGCACCATCCAGGCCACCCAGTGCCACCGGCCCTCTCTTCTCAAGCAACCTTCAATTTGGGTCGTTGGATCTTCATCCAACGGCTATGAGGCTCGAGCATGAGAAGCTATCTCCACAATAATCCATGAAGACAGCCCAATGGATAAGGCCTTTACACACAACTCAAAGGTGTGTGTGCAAGCCTTCATTCATGGAATTAATCCATTAAAGAGGTGGCCGCACAAAATTCAGCCACGTGATCGAGATCAGGTGGTCACGAAGCGACCACGGGGAAGAATTTAGCGTGTTAGATGCGAGCACTGCACATACGCGTGCGATCACATGCAATCTCACTCGAAGTGCTACGCACGTTGTGAAGGCAAAATGTCACGCAATCTGGGTCGTTCATTCGCAATCCGATGGTTGAGAGCACCTGACCCTTAATGCACATGCGAAACGACGCGCAATCTATATCATGCGATCAAGATCGAACGCTCCACCCTCCGCACACCTTCAGTGACGTTAGGCTTTAGCAACGACTGCATTTGTCACTAAAGGCCCTGCATTCATTTTTTTAAGCCTTTAAAATGACCTTTTTGACCTCAAACCTCACCTATAAAAGAGCACCTACACCCCATTCGTCCATCATCCATTCCTTGCTTCTTTCATCCTCTCCAAAGCTCTAAAGAGCTAGTCCCATACCCGGGATGCTCCTCTAGAGTAAAGAAAAACAATTTTTGTTCACCTTCTCATCCCCTTCATAGAGCGCCCGTGGTTGTCTTCTGATCAGTCACTTTACTCAACTCAGTAATTAAGTTAATTTTACTTAATTAAGAGTAGAGAAAAGTCACTTAGGTTAACTCGAAGTTGTGTCGATTAGTAGTATAGGGTCGAATTAACCTAACATTTTAGAAATTTTTACTGATTGAGTTCAGGTCGTTCGCTGGGAGGTATAATTCATTCTAAATTCACCAATTATCTTTTATTTTCTTTATAAGTTTAGGAGGTATATTTAAGTTAATTTTAAGAACATGAATTTTACTAAAATATTTAAACTATAAAGAATATGCAAAATTCTATATGAAAACACATTTACTCAAATTATGTACTTTATTAACAAGTAAACATGTTAATTTTCCAATTTTATTTTAAAGAAATTAAGGCAATAAGAGTTGTTCTATTAAAACATGCCTTATTACAACATTTAAGAACAAAAAGAAATTTAAAATAATGCAAGTAAAATAATTTACTTTCTTTACTTCTTCAGCCTCTCTCTTCTTCTCTCTTTCTTTCTTTCTGTCTTCTTTTATTTATCCTTTATCTTTTATTCTCTCTCAAGCTCTTTATTTTTCCTCTCCTGTTCTGTTCCTGCCTTTTCGTTTCTCTTCTTTCTTTCTTCTTCTTAGTTCCCTTAGTCTTCTTCTTCTTTTGTTCCTTAGTGCCTGTTCTCTTCCTTCTTCCGTAGCTGCTGAGCCTTAGCACTTCTTCCTCAGTATTTAGCCTTCAGCACTTAGCCATTAGCTCTTCTTTTCCTTAAGCCAACTGAACTGTGTTTATTTTCCTTTTCAACCAAAAAAATTATTTTATTTGCGGTGAGGTCCTTTCGAGGATACACAGCACCCTGAGACCAGGGTGGGACCAGACCCTACTCGGTCCTCGCCTAATTTCAATTAGGTTCGATTTTGGTTTATTTGTCCGATTCATAGATTTAAGCCACTCTGGCTCAACCGGCCTCCCAACCCTCGCCCTCCCAGGGCACACACTCGCTCACGCCCACTCGGGAACACACCCGCAGGCACACATGCCCGCACACACACACACAAATGCTCAGGTGCTCAAATGCTCAGTTCGCGCCCAGCGCTTGATGACTGGGGAGCCTATACAACAAATTACTTTTATTCCAAGGCGCGCGCTCGTAGTTAATCGATGTGGGACTATGTTCCCCCTTCCAAACCCAATTCAATCGACGATTTCTCCTAGCTCAGAGCTCCGTTCCAAGTGATTCAAGGCTTGTTGGAAAGCTCTAAGGTAGATCTACACAGTTGCAGGGTCAATTTTCAGTTTAGAGGATGTTTTCCTCTTTGATTTGAAGAGTGAAATCAAGGGGTTCCTACGGGTTTTTATTGCCTGGAAATGGTAATTATGTTCACAGAGCCCTCAGATGGGCTTATCTCTCTTAACTAAAGGTCTGAACAGTTTATACAAATGATTCCGTAGCTGCTGGAGTGAGTCTTGAAGCTCTTCAAGCTTCAGGCAATACAGAGAAGCTTCAAGCTTCTCTGTAAGCTTCAGAGAACGGATTTACAACCTAAAAATAGATGAACAGACACTTAAGAACATTTCTAACTGATTAAAACAGATTCTAAGGGTTGAAATTGACTTATCTGGGTAGGATTTAAGATTGAATCTCAACAAAATGCCTCTGTCGTCAGTTTGGGTTGGAAAATAACCCAAACTGACAGGGTTTGAACTTTCACCAAATCATTCACTTGAGCTCAATTTAATCACTCTAAAACTGTTCACAGACATCTCAGAATCAACTCTATCTCACCAATTCCTTAAATCGAGCTCAAAACTCCATAATCAAACTCAGTTTGACTGTAAAGGCTTAAAATTTGACTTTATGATTAATGCCTTCTCCCAAGAAATTAAAACCTCAAATAGAGTCTCTTCAACATCAGGAATTCATTCAGATTCTCAGATAGGTGTTCTAACCCTAGAAATTAGGGTTACAAGCTCGCCGCCTGAGCTCCTAAACCACTTTGTTCGTCAGAAGAATCTAAGAGTTGTTACAGTAGAATGAGGTCATGAACAGCTTCAGTGCACTGCACTGAAGCTTCTAGGTTCCTTAAATACTTCTCAGATCTCTCTATCAGACTTCTCCAACTCCGTCAGAGTTGGAGAAGATGAACTTCAATCTACAGCTCCAGTGATTAAAATTCCAACTAAATGACCTAAAATTAATCAATGATTGCACTTATATCATTCTGGAGCTTTTCACAGGTTCTGTAGGCTGAAAAACAAATTTTTACTCGTCGGAGCTCACCGAAGCTCCGATGAGTCCAGTAAAAGAACAAACTACGTATAGATAGGTAAAACGTGCCATTTTTTATCTAAAAAGGTTCCTGAAGTTGCAAGGAACCTCAAGAACTCAATTAATTCTTCATTATTTCATTAAAATAAAAGTTTGACAGTAAATTCATTTCTTTAAGAATCTGATTTGCATTAGGCTCAGGACTTGTTTTACCACTCAATTGAGTGGTCAAAACAAGTCAACAAGTATTTATGATCATATATATATCTATATAATTAAGGATTTGAATTGCTCCTGAGCCACCATGGACAGCGAGCTCAGGAGCTTAATTAAAATTAGGCATTTAATTTATATGTGGTAATTATACATATTATAATGTCGATTAGGGTCCCTAAGTGATGAATAGATGATGGAAGACCCTATGAAGGTGAATCTAAGCCCACTACTGTCGCCATGGATAGTGACAGTAGTCGGTGGAGGTGAAAGGTGAATTAGGCAAATAAATTATTCAATTAAGTGATTAAGTGGATTAAAAATGGTCATTAGAGATAAAGAAAGGACAACGATTTCAAAAGACAAAACTAGGGCTCTGGCGAGCTCAAGGAGCTCGCCGAAGTCGGAGAAGATAACATCTAAAATCTAAAATTACAACTAAACTACCTACCAAACTACCCTACTCCTACTCCTAATCTACTGTTACCTGTACGAAGGGGTCAATAGGGTTCCGCCGAAGGTTCATAGCTGACGACGAAATCAGAAGGTGTAAGAGGAAGATCTCCGGCGGGCGGATTTGAGTGGAAGCAGAGGATTCCTTTGTCAGCGCCTGTGTCCAGAGACGTGGCAGATCACGGCGGATCTCCTCGGTTAATCAGAATGGATGGAGGAAGTCGAAAAGTGAGATGGAAAGTTGCCAGAGTTTTGGACGAATAGCCTATCAAAGTCGGCTGCAGTGTTAGAAGAGGGAAGGGAGCTAACTTGAGTTAAATTAGAGGGGTAATGGGGTATTTATAGTGGTTGGCGGTGAAGAGAGTGGTGGGGTCTAAACGAAGATGGAGCTTGAGGAGCTTAACCTCCAACGTCGTCTCCGACGACGGTGAGGTTATCTCCCACTGAAAATTAGGATTTCTGGTTAATCCAGGCTGGTGGATGAAGAGGAGGTGGTGAGCTCAAGCTGTAAGATTTGGACAAAGAAGGTTGATGTCAGCAAGGCGGTGATCGTGCGGTGGCGTGACTCTCCGTCGCCAGCCGTCCAAACAAATGAAGAAGAAGAAGAAGACGAAAAGGGACCTATATGAAATGAAACTTAAGGACCTGTGTGAGAATTAAGGACCCGATTGCAATGAATATTAAGGACCAAATGTAAACCCAGGTTTTGAAGCTTTATTTTAACTTAGATCTTTTTCAACTTTTTATATATGTTAGTAAATAAGGTAAATATTATGTTTTCACCTCGAATTTACATTTTTGACCTTTTTAGGTTAATTTATTAGATTAAGTAAAATTACTTAAGTTATTATATACTTAGGTATACATTATGTTTAAGTTACTTAACTTATTAATTAAGGGAATGATTAATAGAATTTCAAGTTCAATTATTAACTAAATTGTTAATAATGTTAATTGAATGATAAAATGTCATTTTTAACTTATTTTTAAGGTCCTTTACTATATATCCCTTATTTCATAATTAACCCTTATATATTCATAACCTTAGCTAATTAACTAGGAAGACTAGTTAATTAGGGGTAATTAGAGATCATGATGAGTCTCTCATTATCCTCCCACCACCCTTCGAAAATCGAATGCCGTGCTGGCAACGTCTTGCGTCTCATCCCCATCTTTCGACTTTGTCCACATTCTTCCAACATCCCATCTCCATCTTCCGGGCGCCAACAACACGCCTCGTCCTCGAAGCGATCGTCGAGGAGGATTTTTCTCATCCATATCTTTTTACTACTTTCTAGTGTAGTTTTAATTCTGCAAGTAGTTGTAATGAACATAGATCTATGAAATATTTGTTCACACACTCTCTCTCTTTGTATTATTCTCTCTTTTATATTATTTATTCTTTAATTAGAGTAGCTCGTTGATGACTCTACAAATAATAGCATTAATTACACCAATTATAGTCAACTTCAAGAACATATGTGCATAAATATCACAATACAACGGGTTTGGAAGCATTGCATGCATATTGTGTTAAGATTGCTTATAATTAATGTTTAATGACCTTGTGTACAAGTGCATAATAAAACAGGTCTCAGAAGAGCAATCGAACAATACAGATGGATTTGGATTGACTAACGGAGTCCAACGAACTCAAAATCACCTCAATCTGACCTCCGTAGCTCCAACAACAAGTCTGGGAAGTTCTAACTGTTGATTAAAATCACCTCAATCTGACCTTCATAGCTCCAACAACAAGTTCGGGAAGTTCTAACCGTTGATCTACTGATCAATGGCCTAAAATGTGACACATGGCAACCGCCCAAGCCTCCATCGTGCCCAACATCTATTGCCGTCATTGGATGTCCATCCAACGGCTGGGAATCAGCCACGTCGCCCGCCCCAAGCCTCTCTCTCATGCCCCATCGCAGATCTCAACCATTGGATCAAAATCCAATGGTCGATGCTGCGGGGACCTAAAACCATCCACACGACAATTCGTGCGGATGGCGCAGTGGTTGGCACCCTCACCAACAAGTGTTGGGCACGAGTTCGACCCCTCGAGAAGGCAAAATTGTGCTACACGCATCGAGCGGCTCTGACAGCGGCACGTGGCACACTCTTGCACGTCAAATGAGTGGATGAGGGTCGCATGATCCAATGTCACATCTCATGCACCATCTGATGCGAGCCTAAACTGCGATCCTGAGCACGCAGTTGCGTGCAACATCGATCATCGATCGCTCATCAAATGGTTGCCAATGCAAGCACACAGATCACGGATGTCCAGTCATTATTCACATGCGTTCGCCCGTGGGCACATGAGCTAGGGTACTGCAACACTTACAGCGGAGCTATAGCGACGTCCTTGTTGTCGCTAATTAGTCTGCCTATTTTAGCTCCCTCTCTTCCACTATAAAGAGGCCTATGGACCTCCATTGAAAGGGCATCTCTTCCTATCATCTACCAAGCACAATCCCACCACCTTCTAGAGCTTAGAAGCAAGCCTTGGAGTCACCGAGCCACCGATGGAAGCCCATCCACCACCGTGGCTGTCTCAACACTCCAATTGTCTCATTTAGCTACCTGTTCTCTTTAGTTTAATATATTTCTTGAAGCTTTCATTTAGCATTGTTGTTGTAACACAATCTCATCTATTCAATTTATTGATTTTATCATCTTGTGCTAGATTATGCATAATTAGAGATATTTGCTTTACTTCAAGTTTCTAACCCTATACACACTCTCTCTCTTTCTATTTTCACAAGCAAACGAAAGAAAATATCTTGTGACATTAAGTGATTAAGTATCCTATTACACGACTCCTCGTGTTCGACACTTGTACTCATATCTTTGTATATTTCTCTTTAAAATTGATGTCGCAAACATTTGCTACAATGGACGAATTATCTAAACGTGTTTTTTGACGTCAGTTGTTGACGTGGTCTCGATCATGTTTTAACAGTTAGTTACGTCGTAGTATAGGTGATCAAGTGTTGTCAACAAATAAAAGTTTTATTACTTGAAAACCTAAGTATCCGAGGTCGAACACAGGGAGCAATCGAAATTTACTACTAATCTCAATAATGTAATTGAACACTTAATTACTCAAAACTTAATTCAAAATATATAAATGCATGAGTTTAAAAGTGAATTGTAGAAAAAAGTAAGAAATTTGGACGTCTGATCATGGGATCAAATGTCTTAAAAGGATGTCTTTTCCTCTCTTGTTCTTCTTCTTCTGATTTTCTTCCTTTCTTCTTCTTTGTGCTTCTTCTTTCTTCTCTGCAATTGCCTTGCTTCTTTCTTATTTTCCTCTATCTTCTGCCTTGCTTCTTTTCTACAGTTTCTTTCTCTTTCTTTTCTATGGGTCTCTTCTTCTTCTTCCTTCCTTGGATCCGTTTCCCTTGCCTTTAGTTTCTCTTCTTCTTCTGCTTGTCTTTACCTTTCTCTATTTCTTCTTTCTTCTTCAGTTCCTCTTCTCAATTTCCTTCGCCTCTTCCTTTCCTTCTCTTTTTCCTCTGCAATGGCTTCCTTCCTTCTGCTTCTCCTTCTCTTGCAGTGGCTAAGTGTTAGCTTCTTTTCTCCCTTCTTCCTTCCCTGCACAAACCAAAGAGGAGCAAAACCTACCCCTCTACCCACACCCGCGGGTCTCTCTCTCTCAGTGTAAACCACTCTTCATCACGCTCTCCCAAAGCCGGGTAAACAGGTCAGGTCGCGCGCCTGAGTGGTGCACGAGGAGTACTCAGGATAGTGTTGGGTCGGGTCGCCAGATCCATGTGGTGAACTTACGGACAAGGCAGTGAGAATAGGTGAGGGACCTCACCCCAAGTGTAACTGGAGGCAACCGGCTCATATCACAAAAACAATACAAAGGATACACGCGCTTTGTGACTTACCGATGTGGGACTAATGCCCATCGCTTTCTCTCGTGCGCCCGCAGCAGACCGTGCCTTCAATTCCCACAACTGCAGGCTTTGTGGCGTCACTCGCTGGGTCGACTGTCTTCGCAAGACCTGCCCAAGTTTGTAGCACCTGGAATCCTGCAGTCCTGCGACCTGGAGCAAGCAAGAAGCTTCCTCAAGTTGCCGCTAATGGCAGCTGGGGCGTGAAATCTGTCTGACACGAAAAGAGCCTTACGGCTTAATCAGATCACCGAGGGACCTTTTCCGTGTCACGGCGAAGGTGAGAAGCTAGGTGGTAGGCTGCAGGGTGGCCTAGGCATGCGTGCCTAGGTCGCCCTGTGGCCGGATGGATGGGTGTGATTGGGGGGTAGTTGTGGAGGAGTAGAGGGTCTACGGATGGGTGGATGATGTTCAGTGAGGTGAGGCGAAGGTTATGCGATGGTCGGCAAGACCTGTGGGGCTACGGAGCGATGGGAGCGTCTTGCCAGAGGGTGGCCGGAGATGAGGAAGGTGGCGGTGGACAGGGACGGTGGATGAGTGGATGATGTTCAGTGAGGTGAGGCGGAGGTTATGCGATGGTCGGAGAGGCGTGTGGGGTTGCGGACCGATGGGTGCATCTCGCCGGAGGGTGGCCGGAGATGAAGAAGATGGTGGTGAACAGCGACGGTCGAGGGGCATTTGGTGAAATAAAATGAGGGAAATGAAAGAGGGGATAGAGAAGAATAGTTTTAACCTAACTAAAGGGACGAAGGGGAAGAGAAGGCGGCCAGCAGTACCTGCTATCGTCGGAGAAGAAAGTGTCCAATGGAGGAAGACGACGGCGACGACGGGCCTAGGGCAGCTCGCGCGGGTGTTGCGCGACGCGGAGGAGGATGAGGAGGATGGCTCTGCCACTGGTTTTGTGGCAGAGCAACGAGGAAGAGGAGGGGGGCTCACCGGAGCTCGCTGGACCCCTTGGCCGGAGAAGAAGGAGAGGAATTTGAGGTGGAATCCCGGCCAAGTCGAGCTGAGGAGGTGCGGCTGGACTTGGGGGTTAATTTATAAGCACTGGCCGAGCTTCTGGTGCGTGAAGGGCAAGCCTTCTACCACCGATGTCTCGCCGGTGATGGAAGGTGGTTAGATACCCAACTCTCTCGTGCGTTCACACGAGAGATTGGGTGCAAATCTGGGATCATGCTTGATTTCAGATGGAAAGGAATTCCTCAGAGAATCTCCCTTCCAATTCTGGGAGGAGATCTTTGAGGGATCAGAGAGTATCCCCCCTGCCTTCCTCGCAGAAGAAGGATTTCTCCCCATTAATGGCGGAGGGACCTGATTGTAAGATTAGCGAGAAAGCTAGGGGGGTTTATGTGATGGCTTTCAAAAGATAGGGACCAAAATGAGATTGGGTGTACTAAATTGCAAAGTAGGTCAAGATGACCTCCCCTTAGGTCCAAATTTTGGTACAAACGTAATTTGGACCTAAGGAATCCAATGGTAAAGTTGGATTTTAGGTTTGACCATATTTGACTAGACATTTTACGTAAAAACTCAAATTAGGTCAATTGATGAGCTAGGACCCTAATCTAGGTCAAACTAGGTTCCAAAGGCCAAATTGAATGTTCTAAACCTTAGGGGATATTTTTCCATGATTTTTAGATGGTTTACTTGATTTTTATTTTGATCGAAACCTTGTTGAATTAGGCAGGTCTGTTTTAGGATTACCAGATATCATTTAATTCCTGGATTGCACATGAACCCATTTCTGATTGAATCAACCCACTTTTTATCTTAGTTAGACCATTTGACCTATGTTTTATCTCTGAGAAATCCCGTTTATGTACTGCAATGGTAAAATTACAGTTTTAACCTTTATTTCATGTTTTCTTCTCAGAACACTTATTCCTTCAATTAAGCCCTCTTCTAAGTTATGTAGGAGCTTTTATTCTCTTTATTAGGTCAAAATGAGCTAGTTATGGCTCATGATGAGGCTCTCATCATACCCCCATGCCTTTGCTAGTCCCTTAGCAAAATTTCAGGGTTTTACCTTTTGTTCTAGACCTTGAGTATCTGTCATCAGTTATGATACGTGCTTTTCTTTTTCTTTTGTGATTTGGTCAGAATGCTAACCATAGGCCCAGAGGTACTCAAGTATCAACCAAAATCCGAACCTGACCCGCTTTAGCCTTAGTCCTCCGCAAAGGTTTTTAAGGCCCACAGAAACTAACCTAGGGTTTGTTGGACTCCGCAGTTAAAGCACCCGTGCTTGAGACATTTTTAGCCTAGGTTCAGTTTGCAGTGCATTTTTTTTGTAAGAGAGAGAAGAAGATTTATTTGTTTGAAGAGTTTTCTCTCTCTTTTCTTTTTATTTCTAACTTCGGATTAGCTTCTCAACATGGTCTGTATCGGATTCCTCGTCCCCATCATCAATCCTCAAGGGTCCCTGGCAATCGATGCTTCGAGATAGCACCGCCCATGGCAACCCCCGGAACCATCGCTTTCGAGATTTCGAGATAATCCCACCCATGGCGTTCCGTGGCCAAATTCAGACCCTAGCGATCGACATTCCGTGATAATGCCACCCATGGTATCTGAACCAGCAGAGTGCTTACATGCCCCCAGTAGGATATTTAAATATCCTAAGAGACAAGCACCGAGGAGATGATATGTTGTTACGCATCTTCGAGGGGAATTTCCCGCCTCTCCGCACCGGGAACTCTTCCAAATCAACTTGTGTTGATTGGTCGCTCCTAATCTAGGCAACTTTTTCAGAACATTAAACGCTTTTGCGTGATTTGGATATTTATGTGCACTGAACCAGACTGTGTGTGAATTGGGGTGCCTAGGTTACCGAATCCCGCAAATCGAAGGTTAGTTAACGAGGCCGAATACTTTCTAAGCCTTAGACCTAATACTTAAGCTTCGCATTTTCCCCAACCTCTTGGGGATTATCCAGATTTTAGCGGATACGTGAATTTTTAAGCTAAAGAATCTAGCCAAGAGGCCTAAGATCAACATTCTTGCTAATCTCTTTTTATGTCTCCTTAGCACTTTTCTTTTTCTCTTTTCTTGATCTGGTCTAGAACTTCAGTTAATCCCTTAATCTCTTACTAATGACTACCTCTTTTTCTTTTTCATTTTGTGCTCCTTTTTGTCATTTTTGCTCTTTTTCTCCTCATGACTATGAGGCTCGCAAAATTTCCTCCCTCCAATTTTTTTGTTCATTTTCATAATTTTTCAATTTTTTGTGTTTTTTGACATATGTGAATTTTTTTGTGAGAATCCTTCTGACTTTTTCTTGGTTCTGTATGTATGCACTTTATCACCCCCCCATGCCTAAGTTTTGCAATGTCCTCATTGTAAACGGAGGGTGTGAAATAGTCTTGAGGTCAGGGACTTAGAACAGGATACATCGGGTGGGTGAACGGGTCAGAAATGACTGATGCGGACGATTTCAATCTCTGGTACGTGTACCAGAGGTGGAACTGTCTAAGGCTGAACTCAAGGTGCAATGGACGTGGAGTACAGATAGATAATCGGACGGGTCTCTATTTTTGGGATGACGGGTTGCCTCCCGTTAAGCGCTAAATTTGATGCCTTTAGCCGAGCGGAACATGGGGTGGAGAGGGAGTGGTCAAATCAGCAGAATTTTGTAAAACAAGCACCTTGATTAAGAGCCTGGTTAGTCCAACCAGGTGCTTGTTAAGATCAGTAGGCTGATGATGTAGCCCAAACCCAATCAGTCTAGTGGGTTGATAGATGTAGATCAACAGATGCAGAACCCACCATATGCAATGTGGTTCAGATGGATATGGAGGTGAAAACTCGGGTTTAGACTGAGTCAAATCAGCCTAGTCAGAGTAGGGTTTCGAAAAATAATCAGTGTATGGTGTGAAAACCCTACAGGGGTGATCAAAGAATGATGGCTCCTGTTTTTCGGTCTGATTAATACCCGATACCTGGTATAGATATGGAGTTGAATCAGCTGCAAACAGCTCAGTGAGAGGTGAATCAGAATAGAAATTGAGTCCGGTTGTGGGTCGAGGTAGAAAATGGGATTTGATTGGTTCTGTATATGTGGAGCAGGTGGTTTCAAAGAGAATTGGCTTGTTATAATAAGGAAGCAAATTTTCTCCGATGTTATGGTCAGATTCGAAATCATTGGAGAGTTTGCGAAAATCAAAATTTGAATGAGATTCAAGATCATGAGTTCCACCATAGAATAAATCATGTGTTGTAGATTCAGCAGCCTGACTGGGGTCTAGCCTAAATGTTAACTTTGAGCTTAGAAAGGTGTCCCTATCTGATGGAAGCTCAGGTTCTAAGCTAGTAGGGCAGACCCAATTGAAACCCCACTCGTCCAACTCCTCAGTTTCTGTATCGTAGATTGGTATGACTTCCGATAAATCGATTAGTTCTTCTGAGGATGTTGGGGAGGGATATTCATTAAATAGAGACCCAAAATCATATTCTTCATTGCAAGATTGATCTTCTTCATATGGGGCCTTGAAATCTTCAAAATAGGTTTCAGATCTAGATTATGGGCTTAGGATGTGGGTTGAATTACTAGAATCTAGGTCCGAATAACCTTCGAGGGTCACCTTATCAGAATAAGGGATGGAATTTACACCCTCGAGAGGTTCAGTTCTACTTTCATTATTGTAGGAGTTTTGTGATTCTAAGCCTGGTGAATCATGGTCTAGAGTGGGCTCAACATTATGTTTTCCTACATTTAGAGCTTCCCAACCTTCTTCAATATCAAGCACATTGTCTTCTATCTGGGTTGGGAATCCACAACCATTTTGTGCCTCAAACCCGAGATCAAAATGATCCTCGATGTTGTCACAAGATGGTTCATCCTCTGTTTATGGTATATACGAGTACTTCTGGTCGATAATTTGTTTTACTAATCTCATTATCTCTTCCCATTTTTTAAGACTATCTTGGTGTTGCTTCCAAAGTCGAGGATTTGTCATACATTGAAAGTATTCAAGATTGTGTAGTTTTTCTATCTCAATGTATCCAGTGATGAGCAAGTCACGGGTTGATCCTTTTGTGGCTTCTGTCAGTAGTACTTGGGCACAAGTTATGATAAAGGTTGTGGTTGTTGGGACATCAACCTGAATGTTTCCTACTGGTGTTGAGGTTTCTTCTTTTTCATAGAAATTCAGGGCATCCTCAATCATTTTATCTCTCATGGATCTCCGATATTCAGGTTTCTTGAATGGCAATCCTAAGTGGTTTGGCTACATATTTGGGTCAAGTGGTGGAATCAAGATGTAGAATCGAAGTTTGAATCAAGATGTAGAATCAAGTTATGAAGCGATTAGATCTGAATAATGAGTCCCACTGAAAATGTGTGTGTGTGCTTTAAAGAGAAAAGATGAGGTACTAGAGATGTTTTTGACCTAATCAAGACACCCAAAGACGTTTGGATGGCTATGGAGGTTCGGGGAGGATGGTACCCCTAGATCAGAAATTCGTCCACCTAAGAATTACCTGGGCAGCCAAAGAGGGAGAGTCCCGCAAAGACCCCTACACGGTAGAGCGTCCCCACGGGTTATAGGGTTTCCCCCACCCGACCTCTCTTATCACTGAGATTCCAGGTAGACCAGAATGGGGACCTTAACCTCTTAAGTCTACCACTGTTATTTCAAAGGTGCTTTAGGGTTCTCACTTGAACTTTAGATGTGTTGATGTTGTGACCTAATTTAGAGGTTGGTTGATCTAAGGGGTCAACTTCACCTGACTTGTCCTATAGATGGCAAAATGATTCTAGGCTTGAGACCTAGAGATCACCCTGATTTGACTCCCAAGTTATTAGGTCCAAGATTTTAAGATTCAAGTGATCTTAAAGCTTAATTTTTAGGATTTGTCTTGTTTAGATCTCTTCAATCACAGGCTTGAGTAGCACACTAATGCAGGAGGGTTCATTTCCTTTTATACAGGAATGTGTGACTAGCACTTCAAGACCCTACTGTAGAAACCCTAATTTGGTTCTATTTCCAATCCTCTTTTTCTTTTTGAAAAGGTTCTCCTTGGACTTAAAAGCAAGAAGTGTGTTGTCCGCCAAGATTAAGCATGATTTTTATTAGGCACATGAATTTGTGGGATAGAATTTAAAAAAAAAATTGCTCCAACTTCAAGAAGATTTGAAAAAATTTTCGCAAAGTCAGGAAACGTTTGCCTCAAAGATGGTGATTACTATGGAAAGAAGGCAATTGATTCCTAAATTAATTTTCTTCCTTTTGTCTTTCAAAGCTTAAGGGATAGTTTAAGGAAGAAAAGAAATTACATGCCCTAGAGTGGTTGACTTGCGGGGGGAATTTTCTCATGAAATACCTGCAAGATCACAAAAAAGCATAGTAGGGCAAGTTAGTGTTCAATATGATAAAAAGAATGTAGAGACTAGTGATAAATTGCACGTTGCTCCCCGGCAACGGCGCCAAAATGTTGACGTGGTCTCGATAGTGTTTTAACAGTTAGTTACGTCGTAGTATAGGTGATCAAGCGTTGTCAACAAATAAAAGTTTTATTACTCGAAAACCTAAGTATCTGAGGTCGAACATAGGAAGCAATTGGAATTTATTACTAATCTCAATAATGTAATTGAACACTTAATTACTCAAAACTTAATTCAAAATATATAAATGCATGAGTTTAAAAGTGAATTGTAGAAAAAAGTAAGAAATTTGGACTTCTGATCATGGGATCAGACGTCTTAAAAGGATGTCTTTTCCTCTCTTGTTCTTCTTCTTCTTATTTTCTTCCTTTCTTCTTCTTTGTGCTTCTTCTTTCTTCTCTGCAGTTGCCTTGCTTCTTTCTTCTTATTTTCCTCTGTCTTGTGCCTTGCTTCTTTTCTGCAGTTTCTTTCTCTTTCTTTTCTGCAAGTCTCTTCTTCTTATTCCTTCCTTGGTTTTGTTTCCCTTGCCTTTAGTTTCTCTTCTTCTTCTTGTCTTTACCTTTCTTTATTTCTTCTTTCTTCTTCAGTTCCTCTTCTCTTTTTCCTTCGCCTCTTCCTTTCCTTCTCTTTTTCCTCTGCAATGCTTCCTTCCTTCTGCTTCTTCTCCTTCTCTTGCAGCAGCTAAGTGTCAGCTTCTTTTCTCCCTTCTGCCTTCCTTGCACAAACCAAAGAGGAGCAAAACCTACCCCTCTACCCACACCCACGCATCTCTCTCTCTTAGTGTAAACCACTCTTCAGCATGCTCTCCCAGAGCCAGGTAAATGGGTCGGGTCGCGCACCCAGGTCCAGGTGCACCGGCGTGAGGGTGGTGCGCGAGGAGTGCTCAGGATAATGTTGGGTCGGGTCGCCAGATCCATGTGGTGAACTCACGGACGAGGCGATGAGAATAGGTGAATTACCTCACCCCAAGTGCAACTAGAGGCAACCGACTCATATCACAAAAATAATATAAAGGATACACGCGCTTTGTGACTTACCGATGTGGGACTAATGCCCACTGCTTTCTCTCGCACACCCACAGCAGACCGTGCCTTCAATTCCCACAACTACAGGCTATGTGGCATCAGTCATTGGGTCGACTGTCTTCTCAAGACCTGCCCAAGTTTGCAGCACCTAGAATCCTACAGTCCTGCGACCTGGACCAAGCAAGAAGCTTCCTCGAGTTGCCGCTAATGGAGGCCGGGGCGTGAAATCTGTCTGACACGAAAAGAGCCTTGCGGCTTAATCAGATCACCAGGGGACCTTCACCGTGTCACGACGAAGGTGAGGAGCTAGGTGGCAGGCCGCAGGGTGGCCTAGGCATGCGTGCCTAGGTCACCCTATGGCCGGATGGATGGGTGTGATCAGGGGGTAGTTGTGGAGGGTAGAGGGTCTATGGATGGGTGGATGATGTTCAGTGAGGTGAGGTGGAGGTTATGCGATGGTCGGCAAGACGTGTGGGACTGCAGAGCGATGGGAGCGTCTCGCCGGAGGGTGGCCGGAGATGAGGAAGGTGGCGGTGGATAGGGACTGTGGATGAGTGGATGATGTTCAGTGAGGTGAGGCGGAGGTTATGCGATGTTTGGCGAGGCGTGTGGGGCTGCAGAGCGATGGGAGCGTCTCGCCGGAGGGTAGCTGGAGATGAAGAAGATGGTGGTGAACAGCGGCGGTCGAGGGGCGCTTGGTGAAATAAAATGAGGGAAATGAAAGAGGGGATAGAGAAGAATAGTTTTAACCTAACTAAAGGGACGAAGGGGAAGAGAAGGCGGCCAGCAGTACCTGCTATCGTCGGAGAAGAAAGTGTCCAATGGAGGAAGACGGCGGCGACGACGGGCCTAGGGCAGCTCGCGCGGGTGTTGCGCGACGCGGAGGAGGATGAGGAGGATGGCTCTGCCACTGGTTTTGTGGCAGAGCAACGAGGAAGAGGAGGGGGGCTCACCGGAGCTCGCTGGACCCCTTGGCCGGAGAAGAAGGAGAGGAATTTGAGGTGGAATCCCGGCCAAGTCGAGCTGAGGAGGTGCGGCTGGACTTGGGGGTTAATTTATAAGCACTGGCCGAGCTTCTGGTGCGTGAAGGGCAAGCCTTCTACCACCGATGTCTCGCCGGTGATGGAAGGTGGTTAGATACCCAACTCTCTCGTGCGTTCACACGAGAGATTGGGTGCAAATCTGGGATCATGCTTGATTTCAGATGGAAAGGAATTCCTCAGAGAATCTCCCTTCCAATTCTGGGAGGAGATCTTTGAGGGATCAGAGAGTATCCCCCCTGCCTTCCTCGCAGAAGAAGGATTTCTCCCCATTAATGGCGGAGGGACCTGATTGTAAGATTAGCGAGAAAGCTAGGGGGGTTTATGTGATGGCTTTCAAAAGATAGGGACCAAAATGAGATTGGGTGTACTAAATTGCAAAGTAGGTCAAGATGACCTCCCCTTAGGTCCAAATTTTGGTACAAACGTAATTTGGACCTAAGGAATCCAATGGTAAAGTTGGATTTTAGGTTTGACCATATTTGACTAGACATTTTACGTAAAAACTCAAATTAGGTCAATTGATGAGCTAGGACCCTAATCTAGGTCAAACTAGGTTCCAAAGGCCAAATTGAATGTTCTAAACCTTAGGGGATATTTTTCCATGATTTTTAGATGGTTTACTTGATTTTTATTTTGATCGAAACCTTGTTGAATTAGGCAGGTCTGTTTTAGGATTACCAGATATCATTTAATTCCTGGATTGCACATGAACCCATTTCTGATTGAATCAACCCACTTTTTATCTTAGTTAGACCATTTGACCTATGTTTTATCTCTGAGAAATCCCGTTTATGTACTGCAATGGTAAAATTACAGTTTTAACCTTTATTTCATGTTTTCTTCTCAGAACACTTATTCCTTCAATTAAGCCCTCTTCTAAGTTATGTAGGAGCTTTTATTCTCTTTATTAGGTCAAAATGAGCTAGTTATGGCTCATGATGAGGCTCTCATCATCAATTTTTGGTGTCGTTGCCGAGGAGGTAACGAATCTTTTAGTCACTTTTATCCTTGCATTGGTGCTCACATTTCTGACTCATTTTCCTCTCTTTTTATTGATTGATTGTAGGAATCTAGAGCATAAGCAACAAGAGGAGCGTCGCCCAAGATGGTAGATCGGGAGTAAAGTGTCGTGAAGACTCTTGTGAGTATCACTCCACCTTAGCGTAGTCTCATCTTTTGTTTATCTAAAAAAAAAAATTATATTTAGGCTCGTGTATGAACCTTAGGCTAGTTTGATTGTTTGCTTACTTTAAAAAAATAAAAAAAATTCAAAAAAATGGCATGGTAAGTGATTACTTGACCCACATCTCAAATCCATTATCAAAAAAAAAAAATCTTTACACTCTAATGTCCTTAGAAAATCTTTTGATGTTTCTCCTTCAGAGTGGTGTTTGCGAAGGCAAACATGTCTTGTATTGAGCCGCACGACTCTAATTAAAATCAATTCACCTGATAGAATTGCATAAACGTCAAGGTGAATACATTAGGCTTATTTATTTCTAGGGTTACATCAATTTCTCTAAAGGAAATTGACTATCATCCGTTGTGTGTAAAACATTGTGTTCCCATTGCAAACATTACTTGAATCTACTTAGAAATTTTAACCCTAAAAAACATTAAAGAAAGAATGAATCATTAAAAGACACCACATCCTAAAAATCTTCCTTGAAAATCATGTTTCGTTGAGTACACATACATGCTCAATTGGATTAATTAAGAGGCACAACTCCCAACAATGCCTCATCATATATGTTGAGCACATGCACTAACCTAGCCTACATTAAAATTGAGTAGACATTAGCCCTAGGATTCATTTAGTCATTTCAAGGTATTCTCCTGAACACATTTTGAATTAGTGACGTGTGCTTGCTTCAAAAGGTGCTAAGTTAGGAGGTCAGATTGTCAAACGACTTAAGTAAACATGGGTTTGGCATAATTAGCAGCCCTCGGGACATGCTCCCCCTGCTTTGCTGGCCCAACTTTACCACCTTCAGGAGTAAGGACAACACCAAATTCATCGTGTGGTCGGAGTTTATTTTTGAAGCATAGGTCGCCTAGGTCTACATTATAGGGCCTAGATTTGTTTACTTGATTATGCACCCACTATTCTATCACCTGTCTCCCCTCGTATCCCTTCCTAATCTTCTCTAGTGTATGCATGGAAGATGATCACTTCATCCTGAATTGGTTGTTTTAGAGAGAGATCAGGAGGAGACGTAATTTTTCAAGGGATAGGATTGAGGAAATGGCGACTTAAGAGTTGAGGATGTAGAAGACCAACCTCAACCTAATGCTATGGCCATTATTCAGGATCAAATCACTGCCAACCACCAACTCCAACAACAACAAATCCAAATCATCATGTAGGCCATACACCAACTGCAGAACCCTCAAGGGCCACCCCCACCAAATCCACCTAACCTACAACAACCCCCTGAGGGCCAACCAAGGCCTCTCTGTGATTTTTATGATCCATCTGCTATCCGAATCGAGCCACATCTTAGGGTCCCCGAAGGGGGAGATGATTTTGAGTTAAAACCCAATGTCCTTAGCTTAATTCAAAGTCACTTTCATGGGAGCTCAAATAAGGACCCTTTCCAACACCTGGAGGACCTAGACTGGATTGCCCAGACTGTGAAACCGAGGAACATCAGCCTGGATATTGTTTTAATTAAGATGTTCCCTTTCTCCCCAAAAGACAAAGCTTCTCATTGGCTTAGAACCTTAGGGAGATCCATCTCCACTTGGGAAGAATTAAGGCATGCATTCCTAAAGAAGTTTTTCCCAATAGGAAAGACTAATGCCCTTAGAAGAGCCATTACCACATTCACCTTACAAAGTGGAGAACAATTTCATGAGGCATGGAAAAGATTTAATGAATTATTGAGGAAATTTTCACACCACGAGGTTCCGAGGTGGCAATTGGCCCATATTTTCTACCATAGTCTGGACAGCAACCTTAGGAATTTCGTTAATGCCTCATGTGAAGGAAATTTTCTAAACAAGGACGAGGAAAGTGTGTTTGAACTCTTTGAGTCCATGAGTGAGAACTCGCTTAATAATGCCTCCATGACTCAATTCAACAGGTCCAGTCAACCTCGTGATGGGATTTATGAAGTACAAACTAATTTGGGGATAATTGACATAGACATCATAGCGAAGAAGATGGATTGAGTTGAGTTGGTGGACAAAAAAATTGATGAGCTTTTGAATCAATCCCGAGCCCCACTGCAAACCTTCTCCCTAGCGAAGGGAGCTCACAATGTTGACATGGTTCAGTCTATAAACCAAGTGCACCTGGAACAACCCCTGACCATGTTCCAGGGAGGGACCTTTGTTCCCTCAAATCCTGATTATTCTTTCCCCTCCCCTTTGGCACCTTTTACCTTTGAAGATGCCCATGCCATCCAGGGATACTCTATTCCTGATCCTTTCTCCAACACTTGCAACCTTGGATGGCACAACCACCCAAATTTTGCCTGGTCAAACCAAAAATCGAACCAATTCCAAAATCAACCCAAGCCGAACCCTTCCTCCAATTAGTAGGGTCCACCTACTAGACCACCCTATAACCAAAATAGGGTGGCTCCTGCACAACAAAACGAAATGGATACTCTGATTAAGATGATGGCTAATATGAATCAGAAACATCAGGAGGAAATGGCTTTAGTGAAGGGACAATTGAGCCAGCTGTTGGATAACAAACAACAGGGGTCCCTTCCATCTCAGCCACAACCGAACCCGAGGAATGTAATGAATAGAGGCCACAATCCTCAAGGGTTCCAATAAAATCAGGGGCAAGCCCATATGATTTTACAAGTCCTGCAAACACCCCCTGGGTTTGCTACTTCTTCTTCTCAAGGACCCAACCCTGGTTCGAATGCCTCAACCAATGCGGTTACCTTGAGAAGTAGCACTCAAACCCAAGACTCAAAATGGTCAACCACTCCTGTGACTACACTACCTGAGATAATTGATGATTCTGAGGATGAGCAAGAGGAGAACCCAAGGATCAGGAACTCGACCTGGTTCAAACCCAAATCCCATACCCTGAACCTTGGACAAGGTCAAAAAGAAAAGAAATATGGTTGAGAACGAGGAGTTTTTAGAGATATTTAAACAAGTATAGATCAATATACCCCTCCTCGAAGTGATCAAACATATCCCGACTTATGTGAAGTTTTTAAAGGACGTTTGCACACCCAAGCGTAAGCTAAGAACCCAAGCACTTAGGAAGGTGGTGCTATCTAAGCAGGCTAGTTCGGTAATTTTGAGTAGACTACCTCCAAAAAGGACTGACCTTGGAGTGCCTTTGATCTCGTGTAATATTGGTGATTTGACTTTTGACATAGCACTCCTGGACTTAGGTGCTTCAATAAACTTGATCACGACTACCCTTTATCACCAGTTTGGATTTGGAGAATTAAAGCCTACACCTGTGACTATCTAACTGGCCGACCGATCTATGAAAACCCCGAAAGGGGTAGTTGAAGATGTAAGTGTTCAGGTTAAGGACTTCTACTTTCTGGTTGACTTTTTAGTCCTTGACATAGAAGTCCACAAACAATTACAAAACTCACCCATCATCCTAGGTAGACCCTTTTTGCCTACGGCCAATGCTAACATTGACTACGACACAGGATGTATGGAAATTTCCTTTTGAGATAAGAAGATGTAATTGGATATCTTAAAGGCAACTAAGTCTTTTGATTGTGGTTGGGCCAAAGAATGCGATCCCATGGAAACCCTAGTTGAAGAATGCCTGACAGTGAGCTCTTTAGAGGACCATCTAACTCAACTAGCTTTAGACTACCCCGACCCATCTCAATCTCTGAAGGTTGCAGAACTTTGTAGAATAGATTACCACTAGCAACCTCCATTTGAGGAGATTGATGCCACTCAACTCCCTCCCTTCTCTTACTCTTTAAACATTATACCACCTACACTTGAACTGAAACCTCTGCCCACTAACCTCAGGTATGTCTTCCTAAGACCTTATCATACTTTCCCTGTGATTATTAATGCACACCTGACTAGAGACCTTGAGCTTAGGTTGACTACGACTCTTTCTGAATATCGGGTAGCAATTGGGTGGACAATTTCTGACCTAAGAGGAATTAGCCCTAGTTATTGTACACACAAGATCTATTTGGAAGATGGGTCCCAACCTACTCACCAGATGCAAAGACGACTGAACTGGAGCATGCGAGTGGTCATTAAAAAAGAGATATTTAAAAGGCTTGATTTCCGACAGCCCCTGGGTGAGCCCTACTCAAGTGGTACCAAAGAAGGCTGTTGAGAGCGGAAAATAACGTGATTAGAATTGGATTTTGAAAACCCGTCATTGTAGTTCGATTTATGAAGCAATCCGTCAACAGATAAAATTTATACCGAAACTCTAAGAATTCTAGGTCTAACACAGGGAGGTAGACGTTTGATTCAAAATCGCATTTGTTTAATTGTTACGAAGTAGATTATCTAGTCGAATTGAATCTAAACTAACTATCTACTTAAAGAATAAAGAATAGAAGACAAAGAGAGAATATTTCAAATAAAGACAAAAGAGAGGTAGAATAAACATGGATTACAACTAGAAAGCTGGAAATCTATGCTAAAAAGCAATAAATCTACTCTAGAAAGCGGTAAAGAGAAGTATCCTCCTCGACAATTGCTTGGAGGAAGAGCCAGATGAGGCGATGCCTGAAAGGAGGATGAAGCGGAAGGAACCAGGGGCGAGGTAGGATGTTGTCGTCGTCGCAGGATTCACTTCCCGAACGGAGTGAGAGGACAACCGCGAGATGCTCCACGAAGGGGGAAGACGATGGAAAAATTCTAATTTTTACTCTAGAGCAGCATCCCAGGTTTGGGACAATCTCTTAGAGCTTTGGAGGGGGTGAGAGAAGAGAGGAAGTGATGAGAAATATGTGGGGGTTGTAGGGCTATATATAGGTGTAGATTGGAGGGGGTACAAAGGTCATTTCACCTTAAAAATTAAATCAGGGGTCTTTAGTGACGTATTTAAAAGTCACTAAAGCCCCCAAACGTGGGCTTAGTGCACACCCTCCCACGCCTCTCTCCTTTCTCGCATCTCAACTCTCACTGACCATGCATTCTCAGCCGTCTGATTGAAAGATCGGATGGCTTAAACGCACTTGAGCTCCTCTGACTTCGAACGTTGAGTGATGAGAGCCTCATCATAAACCCTAACTGGCACAATTTGATCTAAATAAGTGTGAAAAAGCTCCTACAAAATCTAAAGAAAAGCCTAACTCAGAGAATTCTGAATTGAAGAATAAAACAAGTCATCAGGGGTAAAACTGTAATTTTACCAACGCAGTACACAATCAGGGTGTATAAGGATCTAAACACAGGTCAAATGAGCTTAATAAGGAAGGAAGTGGGATGATCTGATCTGAAAAGGGTTATAGCAACTTCTAAGAATTAAATGACATTCTGTAACCCTAAAAATAAACCTACTTTAATTCATGAGGTTCTAGGCAGAGTAAAAATCAAATAAACCCTCTAAAATTCATGAAAAAATACTCCCTAGGGTTTAGAACCTTCAATTTGGCCTTTGCAACCTATTTGACCTAAATTGAGAACCATGCCCAAATTTTAACCTAATTTGAGTTTTTATGCAAATTGACTAGTCAAACGTGGTCAAACCTAAAATCAAATTACACCATTGAATTCCTTAGGTTCAAATTAGGTTGGTACAAAAATTTGGGCCTAAGAGAAGACCATGTTGACTGACTTTACAAATTAGTTCTCTTGAATTACTTTTTGACCCTTATCTTTTCAAAACCTTGCATTTAGCCCCTATCTTCCCCTTCGTTCTTTGCAGAACAGTCCTCCCTACCACCCTGCGCAAGCACCATACCTCCGGTGACCTTGCACGAAGGATGGTGCCGTGCAGGGTATGGCAACCGCTCTCAGGAACGAACGGGGGGTTCCCTGCGTCGTCCTCTATCGCAGGGACCCTCCCCTGTGACCGGCGGCTACCCATGCCTCTCGTGCGAATGCACGAAAGGCATGGGTCTCCATCTCCAACCATCTCCAACGAGCACCCCACATTGCTCCCTCGAAACCCTCTCCTCGCCAACACCTTTATAAGGAGCGGCAGGGGCTGCCATCTCCTTCAAGCTAGCTTTGGCCGAAGAAAACCCCCCTCCTTCGTCTCCTCTCACTCCGGTCAGACAGCCAAAGCCTCCGACGATTTTTCCTCCTCCTCGTCGTTCTGCTGCCATACCTGCAGCAGAGCTCACTCTGCCCTATCTTCCCACGCCAGGCCGCACCAGCTGGCGTCTCCAGATCTCCTCCTCGTCGCCATTACTCCTCCTTTGGGCATCTTCATCCCCAGCTCTAGCAGGCACGAGCCGGGCGTCTTCCTCTCCCTCTTCATTGACTAAGTAGGTAGGAACCTTCCCCTTACTCTCCTCTCACTTTTCCCCTCTTAAATTGGCACTTTAGACCCCTCGACTGCCACTACCACCTCCATCTGCTCCACCTCTAGCCACCACCTCCAGCGAGGTCGCTCCACCTCCACAGGCCATTTCACCCCTCGCCGACAAGCCCAGAATCTCCCCCTCATTCCACTCAATCGTTTCCCCTACTCCATTCACCGCCCTTCACCTTCAGACCACCCCTTGATAACACCACACAAGGGGGTAATAATTATGTTGAATATGGCCCATCTTTAGAATAAAAGGCACAACATAAGTAGAATAGGAGCATTGCATGCATCATGTACCAAGATTGCTTATAAACTGTATTAATGGCCATTTGTGTAAGCATTTGTCAAAGATGGCTCAGATGAGCAATCGGACCACACGGATGGATTCAGAACGACGAACGAAGTCCAACGGACTCAAGATCGGCCAAATCCGACATCCGGAGCTCCTACAATGGGCCCAAGAAGTTCTGACCGTTGATCTGGAGATCAACGGCCCAGATTGTGCCACGTCAGCCCCGCCCCCACCGCACGCGCACCTTCAGCCAGCCGAGGACAAATCTCGGCCGTCGATCTTCGATCGAACGGCCGAGATCCGCGTGCCCGCCCGCGGTCGCCACGACAAAAGCGCGGGCGTGGCGCAACGGTTAGCGCGCACGCCCGCATCCACGCGACGTGCGTTCGAGCCGCGTGAGGTGGAATTTGAAGGCGAGCGAAGGGTGCGAAGAAATTGGGCCGCCCGATCAGCAGCAGGCGGCCAGGATCTTTCTATGCAGCGCAACCGCAGCTCTCAAGCGCCCACGCGCGCACGCGCCGGGCGGAGACACGCGTGCACACGCTCACCCGAGGCACGATCTCAGCGCGGGCGAGGAAGACTCTCAGCCATCCGATCTTCGATCGGACGACTCTCGTTCAGCGGCCACGGATCGCGCGAGGAGAAGGAACGGGGCTGGCGGCTGACCGGCGGCGAGAGGGCTTCACCGACTTTTTGGAAGCGATTTTAGCGACGCTCTGGACGTCGCTAAAGCCCCTTCTTCTTTTAGGAAGCCCTTAACTCTATTTAAACCCCCTCCTACAACCATTCAAGGCATTCACCCCCCCTTGCAACTACTCTACCCCTCTCTTAGCAAGGCTTAGGCACTCTTGTAATCGCCGGAGACGACGAGCCGCCGACGGAGCCTCCTCCACTGCCGTGGCTGCCTCGTCGCTCTCCACACACTCTCTTTCTCTCTCTCTCTCTCTCTTTTAGGCTTTTTATTATTTTTGTTGAAGCATGTATTTAATGTTGTAAGTCATGAACTACAAGTGCATGTTTAATGAAGTTATTTTCTCGTTCAGTTGCCATTGTAATTTCTATTCAAGTTGCATGATCAAAACAAAGAGCTTTCTAACCCTAGACCTTCTCTCTCTATCTCTCTCTCTCGCTTTTCAAAATCTAACCTTTCGCATGCAAAACTCCGCACTCTCCGTGACAAGTGGTAAAGTAGAAATCCAGTTTTCACGCCTCCCTGAGACCGACACTCGGACTCACCTCCGTTTAATTATTTTAAAACCGACGTTGCAAGTGCGACTATAACGACACTCCTTAACACACACGCACAACAACACGTCAGTTTTTGACGCTGTTGCCGGGGAGTCAACGGATTTGTTTTATCACCTCCATTCCACGTTCATTCTCACATCGTCTAATGCCCTATTTTCCTTTTTACTTGACAATTGCAGGAATTCGGCGCATGGACGGTGAAGCGACGAATCCCACGACGGTAGCAAGGGAGTAGGCGCCTCGAGGACCGATAGTGAGTAACCTGTCTCTCATTGTTTGCTTGCGTGGAAAAGCTAAAAAAGAAATTATAAAAACTGAAAAAAATTGGTGTGGTGAATGATTGCTTGACCCACATCCTTAACACATCACCTCACAAAAAAATGTACACTCTAACATTCTGAATAAATTCTTGGAGTGTTCTTTTCTTTTTCTTGAGTGGTGTTTGCGAAGCCACCTTGAGTTGACCTAGGCCGCACCACTCAACCCTAAAAACTAACTCATCTAATAGAAGCTGCATGATCATTAGCATGAGTACACTAAGGTTTTTAGAGCCTCTACAGAATAAAAAGGAAATCTACTTTCATCAAATTGTGTGCAGAACTTGACATGCCCACTGAAACTTGGTTGAAAACATTACAACACGTCAACCATAAAAAGCACTAAAGTAAGGATGAAATACTAAAAGACACCACACCTTAAAAATCCTTGCTTGAAAACCATGTTTTGTTAGAAGCACACACCCTGAAAGTGGAAAATTAAGAGGCACCACCCCAATCAACGCCTCATCACATCACCCTAAGCACAAGCACTATCCTAACCCTTTAAAACTGAGTAGACGTGCCCTAGGCAGGACAGAGTTAAGTCTCAAAAGGCGAGGTTTTGTTCGCTAGGCACTTGGCTTTCATTCCCTTGGTAGAATCTGGTGACTAGGCTGCGGGGCAGTGTCAAACGACCGCGGTTGTGGGGTTTACGAAATCGGAGGTGCAAGCCAAAGGAAGAACCTTCCCTGCAATCCCCTCGTAATCAACCTGGACAGATTAGCCTTGGGAAGGGAAGTCCAGTGCTTATGGACTTAATCAACCTTTGTGAGATTTATAGGTCTCCTAAGAAATACACCATAAGGACTAGGCTTGTTTGCTTTGTTGAGTACACAACTATCTCTCATCTGTTGCGTAACCAGTTTTTGGCGCCGTTGCAGGGTAGCAACGGCCATTCTAGAAGCTATTGATTCACAATTTTTTATTTTCTATTGACTAATCTCTTCTCTTTTGTTATGCAGACACAAGAAATCAAGAATAAAACAAGCAGCCGTACAACAACCACACCAAAGACAGGTAATTTTCTATCCTCTAGTTTAAACCCCTAAATTCTAAAGAGGAAGAAAAAGAAACAAAGCAATTTAAGAGTAACCTGTCTTTCATACGGAGTAAAACACCAAAGTTGCCTGTTTTCAAATTTCAACATACTTGATCTGTACATCCATTAAAGGTAGTTAGGGCTAAAACCTTCTTGCTTGAGCCCTAATTACCCAATCTAGAGGCAACTAACTGGACCAATTAAAGCCAACATAAGGTTCAAAGCTAGGATTTTAGAGACACACTTTTCCAAAGCAAGAATGGAAAATTCCCAAAAGAAGTGTACCCAAGCCATTGCTTGAAAATATCTATCAAGAGAAACTGTTACGACCCGATTCTCGAATCCCTACGAGACACGAGAATCGGACCGACTCGACTGATCCTAAAATCCAGTCGTCCAACAAGAATGTAACCAAAAGAGTAGTAAAATAAACTACATTCATCATGCATATAACTAACAGTAACAAAAGTGCAGCAGTAAAGAAAAGCACTACTACAATACACACCACCACAACAGTAGAGAATTAAACAGGTACATAAACATGATGCTTACAATAAAAGAGTACAGTGGTAACAGAAAATACTCACTACAATAGAAGAAAAGGTACAGTAGGTACTAACACAAGTAAAACTACTGGGCTCTATTAGGCCCAGCACCCTCTGCAGCCGCCGGCTCTGGCTGCTCAACACCTGGTCCTGAAAAGGTGACAAAGGTGACACGTCAGCGAAACGCTAAGCAGAGTGGCAACCAAAAGCTCAGAAAACAGTAAGGTGGACAAGTAGCTGTTATTTTTAATTTCTTTCTTTATTTTCTATTTACTCATTCTTGAATTATTTCTAAGATCTTTCTCTTGATCTTGAATGTTCCTCGTGGAAACGATCTTGATTGTAGTCTTTTCCGAAAAGTAGAAGTAGCACGTGGTGCTCTCCTGGCCGAGAGAGTCCCCCGTGGTGGTCCTACCCTCAGTCAACTACCCCAAGGTCACTGACAGACGATACGGTGACTATGGCACGTGCGATAAACGCACGGGTAGGTACCCCGTGCTGGCACGTGGTCAGTCGTTTCTGTTAACGGGTGCACCCCAAAGCACAGCACGGAACCAGTATAGGGCAGAACCCTCTCAATAACAGGGGTCTAGCCCCTCCACAGTAACCAACCAGGGGACTTGCCCCTCCACAGTCCGCGCACCCTCGCCTGACTACCCTGGTTTGCCCAGTAGGCCTAACAAGTCGATGTAGGAAGGCTAGCAGAACCCCGGGGCCCGTGGGGTGGCTAGTGCTCTCCCTACACTAGTAGCTCTCCTCGGTACTGTGTACGCGAGGGCCAAAAGTCAGTACAAAGTGGCCAGACCTAACCCCGGGTCCCTAGGGCGGCTAGCTCCGCTCTACACTAAACAGGGGGGATAGTCGCTCTCCTTGATACTCCGTACTCAAGGACTAGCTCACTTCCCCAATTCTATTCCATTCACCTCTCAGGAGCTCTACTCCTAATTCCCTGTAGGGTTCATGCTCATATTTCTTTAACTAAGCCAATTTAGGTTTCATTATTTTAGCTTTATTTCCATATAGCCCATGTTTTCAACAGTTAATATCCATTCATAAACAAGCAACTGTTATCCAATTACAGGCAATTTTCATTTTTCTTTCTACTTTTCCAAGACTGTAATTCATATATTCTCGACATTCGTTTCGGTATTTTCTGTTCCTAGGATTCATGCCACACCCTAGGATCTATCATTCAATCTAGTTTTCCAGTCCTAGGATTCATGCCATACCCTAGGATCTATCATTCAATCTAGTTTTCCAATCCTAGGGTTCATGCCACACCTTAGAATCTATTAATTATCTCACAAGTGCATAAATGTTGGTAAATAATTAAAGGGAGCTACTCTACCTACAAAATTGGGAGCACTAGGGGCGTGATCTGCAGGTCCACGCGCATCCGCAACCCCCAGAACCGCAATGGGACGAGGTCCTAATACAAGGATCAAACACAAGGAACTACTCAGAACAGGATACGAGTACTTTAAACAAGTAGAGGAACTAATTCTGAGAAGAACGAAATTTATAACGCGGAAAACGGACTTCGAATGGACCATAAACGGGTCAAAAATGACAAGTCTGCCCAAAATCAGACGTCTAGAACATCTTCCAGACGTCTTAAATGATGGTTCAGGTCATACCTTCTTTCTGCGCAGCTGTTCAGACGTCCAGAATCCCGCTGAACCATCTGGACTTAGTTCCAGACGTCCGACTGTCACTCCAGATGTCTGAAGACCCTCTCCGCCATCTGGTGCTGTGCCCAGACGTCCGATCTGTGTGGGAGGACATGCCCTTGCGCCTTCTCGAATGAAACCTGCACACGTACACAACCATCCTCAACACGAAAATGAGGCAGACCCTTCGGCGGAATGGCCTGCATGGCCGTACATGCGAAAGGAAGAAGAAATGGAAATATCGTGCCTTTCAGACGTCTAGATCTTCCTCCAGACGTCTTCCGCGTCGTCTGGACGTAGGTCTAGACGTCTGATTCTGGGAAATTTTCTCAAAATCAGGACCTCCTCGCCCTCCTCCTGCTGCACACGGCCGTGCCGCACCACTCTCGCCTACTGCCTGAGCTGCAGCAGCACCTCCACAGTGCCACGCTCCCGCTGCGCGCCTACCGGCCGGCCCTGGCTGCTCCGGCGAGCTCACACCCTTGCGCTCTAACCCTTCTCCCTCTCGCTGCAACTCCTCCTCCCCGCGCACCCACGGCAGCAGCTGCTGCCCTCGCCCTTTCACTCTCATGATAATAGGAAGAAGGAGAAGAAGACGGTGGAGTGATGGTGAGGGAGAGGAGAGCGGGGAGTATTTGAAGGCACCGTGGGGAGAGGGAGAGAAAGAAGGCTGCGCCTGCAGGACGGGGAGGAAAGAAGGAGAAGAAAAGAGGGTGGCGGTTCAGTCTGTGCGCGCATTCGCGCAGACATGAAATCGTACGCCGAAAAAATTAATTTCCAGACGTCTGGGAAGGCTTCCAAATGTCTGACCAAACATTTGGACCAACTCCCAGACATCTTAAAAGACGTTTGATGCCGAGGTCATAATAGAAACCCTAAGAAATTTGGCTCTTAAGTCACTTGAACCCTAAAAGACAAGACCCAATAAGCTCTCAAAGGAACTAAAAGGTGAAGTTGATCCCTTGGGTCAACCAACCTTTAACTTAGGTCACTCTTTGCACTCAAAAGGTTAAAGTTCAAGTGAAAACCCTAAACACCTTGATCCTAACTAAAAGTGGTAGACTTAAGAGGTCAAGGTCCCCATTCTGGTCTACCTGGAATCTCAGTGACAAGAGAAGTCAGGTGGGGGAAACCCTATAACCCATGGGGACGCTCTACCATGTAGGGGTCTTTGCGGGACTCACCCTCTCTAGCTACCCAGGTAATTCTCAGGTGGATGACCTTCTTTCAAGGGGTCCATCTGCCCCAAACCTCTATAGTCACCCAACATTTTGGGTGTCTTGATTGGGTCCAGCACCTGCTAAACTCATCCTCTCCATCAGTGTATGTTTGGTAGGAGGTCCTTAAAATCTCCTTTAGAAATTCACTCTCCTCAAGGCTGAGCCTCAGTGCCCTTGTTTGTGCAACCGACACTTCACATAGACCTCTCCTCTGATTTCGAACCCAACTCACCTTCTTCTTCCACAATGGCTCAACCAGTTGAGGAAGAGAACAATCTAGAGCACCAGCTCCAACGACTCAATGACCTCTTCCAGAACTTCATGCACCCACCACAGCGTCTAATGATGCGAGATCATTATAATCCCGCTGCAGTGGCTATTGAGCCTCGAGTCAGAATCTCGACTGGAGGACCTGATTCTGAACTGAAACCCAACATGATTCATGCCATACCTAAATTCCATGGGCTTAATTCTGAAGACCCCTTCTAGCACATTAAACAGCTTAAGCATCTGGCCTAGACTTTCAGGTTAGATGTGCAAAATCGAGATATTCTCCTTATGAAGATGTTCTCTTTCTCCCTTATGGACAAGGCCGGCCATTGGTACCAAACACAGACCCGGCCGATCAACAATTGGGAGGAACTTCAGTCCGAGTTCCTGAAGAAGTTCTTCCCCGTTGGTCGAATCAATGCCTTGGACCATCAGATTACTCACTTCACGCAACAGATGGGAGAACCTCTTCATGAGGCATGGGATCGTTTTCAGGATCTCATGAGAAAGCACCCCCATCACGGAGTTCCTAAATGGGAACAAGTCTAGTCTTTTTACCAGGGACTCCGTGAGGATATTAGGCTGTTCATCAATGCAACTTGCGGAGGGAATACAATGGGTCAGCATGAGGACACCGTGTGGGAGATTCTCAAGAATTTGTGTGAGAACCCCATCAATAATGACTCTATGAGACTATTCGACAGGACGAATACCCGCTCATCAATGAACCTTAGGGGAGCACACGAGAAGCAAGGCCTGTCTGCATCAGTCGACCTGGAATTAATGGTCAATCGATTGGACAAAGTCTCTATTATTGAGAAGAAGGTGGATGAGCTGACTCAGCACTTACAGCGAGCCACCTCTGCTCATAATTCCTTTGCACAGCCTCCTTCCGCATGGGAGACTGTGCAAAATATTTTCCACCAACCTTCTCCTGGGGTGGACCCGTATCTACCCCCATCTGACTCTTGAATCGGAGGAACCTCCAACCCTTTCTATACTAGCTAGGGGAATTCCACTCCCCCATTCTCTGACTTTTCTAAGGCTCCTCAAACCTGTGAGGACCTCAACGCCATCCAGAATGACCCATTTTCCAATACCTATAATCCTGGATGGCGAAACCATCCCAACTTCCAGTGGGCGGGGAATTCTCAGAATACAAAACCATCCTTTCAGCCCTTTCCACAAGCACCTTGTCCTTACCAGCCGCCTCAGCGTCGGCTCAACCCTACTTATCCATCTGGGCCAAACCAAGACCAAATGTCCCTCATCCTTCAGACTTTGGCTGACATTCAGAGAATAAATGCAGCTATTCAAAAACAACACAAGGACGAAATCACAGAGGTTTGAAACCAACTGACCCAGTTGGCGAATTCCCGCCAACCTGGCACACTTCCTTCTCAGCCTCTTCCTAACCCTAATAGCGTGCCGACCCAGTGGCGCATTATGAACCCAAACCCGGGCCAAGCACACAAGATTTATCAGGCCCCCTCTATTCCTTCACCTGATGGGATGGAGGCTTCAACTTCCTATGCGGGTTACCAACAGCAGCAACCCATCTTACCAAACCCTAACTAGAACCAGGTAGGGCTGAATTCTGTAACCACCCATAGTGGTAAGGAGACCCAAGATCCACCTTATCTAGACCACTCCAAGCCTGGTAGTGACCCAAACCCTAGGACAGTAATCTAGGATGTTCCTATCCTTGTCCCAGATCAAAGACGTGGACCTATCCTAGAGGAACCAACCAAGGTTCCATTTCCTGAGGCCTTAACCAAGGGAAAGAAGACAACAAAATCCGTGGCTCCTGAGGAGGACCTGGTCAAGCTCTTTGAGCAGGTCCAAATAAACATCCCCTTGATGGATGCGATCCACCACGTACCAGCTTACGCACGATTCCTGAAGAATGTGTGTACACCTCAGCGTAAGCCGTGAACCAAGAGTGGGAGTCCAATTGTACTATCACAGTAAGCCAGCTCTGTAATCCTGAGCAGACTCCCACCCAAGGCAAAAGACCCAAGCACTCCCCTGATTTCATGTAAGATAGGTGAAACCCAGTTCAACAGAGCATTGTTAGACTTGGGTGCTTCCATAAACCTGATACCCACATCCCTACTCAACCACCTAGAAGAATCTGAGCTAAAATCGACTAAGGTGACACTACAGTTAGCAGATCGATCCATAAAGTCACCTAAAGGGATTCTTGAGGATGTTATTGTAAGGTTGCGGGATTTTTACTTCCTTGTGGACTTCATAGTCTTAGACATGGACGCACCTGAAAATCCAAGGGATACACCGATCATACTAGCAAGACCTTTTCTGGCCACTGCAAGGGCCAACATTAGTTGTGAGGAGGGCTAAATAGAACTGAAGTTTGGGAATCAGACTCTCAAAATTGATATCTTTAAGGCCAAACAAGGGATCAATTGCGGTGTCATCGAACAAATCTGTGATATTAAAGCTTTGGTTGATGAAACACAATTTGAGAATAACCTGATTATACCTCATCAACCACAAGATCTTGAACCGCAATTAGAGGAGTCAAACCCTGATTTAGACAAACCCATACCTCCTATCCTTGAACCTCACACTCACCCTGAACCACCCGCTGCTGCTGATAACCCCATTCTTGAACTCAAACTCCTTCCCGATCATTTGAAGTATGTCTTTTTGGGTTCTAATCAGACATTTCCTGTGATCATAAATTCCAAACTCACTCCTGATCAGGAATCTCGTCTGATAGCTGTTCTCTAGCAACATCGCAGAGCCATTGGTTGGACTCTCGATGACTTGACTAGAATAAGTCCCTCTTATTGCACACATCGTATCTATTTTGAAGAGGGTGCACGACCTTCCCGCGAGATGCAGAGACGTTTGAATCCCAATCTGCAGGAGGTTGTTGAAAAAGGAGATCATTAAGTGGTTAGATGCAGGGATCATCTACCCGATCTCCGACAGTAGTTGGGTGAGCCCAATCCAGGTTGTGCCTAAAAAAATAGGTCTCACCACCATTACGACTGAAACCGGAGAAGTCATACCTACCCTAATAGGCAATTCGTGGAGAGTCTACATAGATTACCGAAGACTCAATTCCTCCACGAAGAAGGATCATTTCTCACTCCCATTCGTTGATCAGATTCTCGAGAAGTTAGCGGGAAATAGATTCTTTTGCTTTCTTGACGGGTACTCCGGTTATAACCAAGTGGTGATTCATCCTGAGGACCAAGAGAAGACCACATTCACCTGCTCCTTCGGAACGTACGCGTTCCGAAGGATGCCATTCGGTCTTTGCAATGCACCTGTGACTTTTCAGCGGTGCATGCTTGCCATATTCTCTGATATGGTAGGTGATTATCTGGAAGTCTTCATGGATGACTTCTCAATTTTCGGGGCATCATTTGATGACTGCCACCGGCACTTGGTTCATATACTCAGGCGTTGCATCGACCTAAATTTGGTTCTTTCCTGGGAAAAGAGCCAATTTATGGTGCCTGAGGGAATCGTCCTAGGTCATCTAATTTCTGAGAAAGGCATCCAAGTGGATCGAGCCAAGGTTGATCTGATTTCTTGACTTCCTATGCCTAGCTCGATCGAGGACATCCGTTATTTTCTAGGGCACGTCAATTTTTACTGTCGTTTCATCCCTGATTTCTCAAAAATTATGCGCCCCTTGACTACTCTTCTCTCCAAGGATGTGCCCTTTGAGATTTCCAAGGAATGCACCCAAGTTTTTGAGAACCTTCGTGATCGAGTCACCCAGGCCCCTATCCTACAGTCCCCTGATTGGTCTCAACCCTTTGAGATCATGAGCGATGCATCTAATTTCGCTGTAGGAGAGGTTCTAGGGCAGAAAGTTGATGGGAAACTCGTGGCCATCTACTACACTAGCAAGACACTTGACGAGGCTTAGTGTAACTATACAGTTACGAAGAAAGAGCTGCTAGCCATAGTATTTACCCTCGAAAAATTTCGATCCTATCTCCTGGGTTCCCACGTCATCATCTACTCAGATCACACACCTGTGAGGCATCTCCTTGACAAGAAGGACGTGAAGCCTCGATTAATCCGATGGATCTTGTTGTTGCAGGAATTCGACCTCGAGATTCACGACAAGGCGGGAAGACATAACGTGGTAGCTGACCACTTGTCTCGCCTTCTTTCTGAGATCATCAACCCCTCTGGACCCATCACGAAGCATTTTCCGGATGAGCACTTATTGACTATTGGTACTAGGCTTCCATGGTTTGCTGATATAGTAAACTACTTGGCATCTCATCAGATTCCGTCTGTTTGGCCAAAGGCCAAGAAAGACAAGTTGAGCTCTGATGCCAAGTACTACATTTAGGTAGACCCGTACCTTTTCCACATAAATGCTGACCAAATTATCAGAAGATGTGCCCTGGAGGGCGAAATCAATGATATTCTCTCCTTCTGCCATGACCAGGCATGCGGTGACCACTTTTCTGGGCACAAAATCGCATCAAAAATCCTCCAGCGTGGCTTTTATTGGCCCACTTTATTCAAGGATGCATACAATCACTGCAAGGGATGCAGTCGTTGCCAAACTTTGGGCAACATGAGCCATCGCGACATGATGCCTTTGCAGCCGATTCTCGTATGCGAAATCTTCGATATTTGGGGGATTGATTTTATGGGCCCCTTTCCTGTTTCAGACGGCTTCGAGTACATTCTGCTTGTTGTGGACTACGTGTCCAAATGGATCGCAGCCATTCCAACCCAAACCTGTGATCATAGAATCGTTATCAAATTCATTCATCACAATATCTTCTCACAGTTCGGGATTCCTCGTGCAATCATCTCTGACGGAGGGACCCATTTCACCAATGCTCAGTTTAGGTCACTGATAACCAAATACGGGGTGTCTCACCGAATATCTACTCCTTACCACCCCCAGACTAATGGTCTAGCTGAGCTATCAAATTGGGAGATCAAGAAAATCGTGCAGGTCACTGTTCGACCTGACAGGAAGGACTGGTCATCTCGACTTTCAGAAGCTTTGTGGGCTTATAGGACCGCCCACAAAATCCAATTAGGCATGTCTCCTTTTAGACTGGTGTACAGGAAGGCGTGTCACCTTCCTATCGAACTGAAGCACAAAGCCTATTGGGAAGTACGGAGCTGTAATTTAGATCCTTCTAAGGCTGGAACCCACAGAAAGCTTCAGATAGCGAGATCGATGAATTACGCCTTGATGCGTAGGAGAACTCACGAATCTACAAAGAGCGGGTTAAAGCCTTCCATGACAAGCACGTATCTAGAAAGATCTTTCATCCTGGTCACAAGGTCCTACTCTTCGATTCCCGACTCAAACTCTTCCCTGAGAAACTGCGATCCAAGTGGGTCGGACCATATCTTGTCCGACAGGTTTTTCGAAATGGAGCCGTCGAAATCAGTCCGCTCAGCCACAATTCCGAACCTTTCATCGTGAACGGTCAGAGACTCAAACCGTTCATCGATGTTGTAGGTTATTGGCCCTACCAGGAGGGGTGACGTAATAATTGCGGAAATAAAATATATAAAGCAATCTCACAAAATAAGCAATCACAAAATGTACACAAGTAATTTTTAGGTGGAAACCCAAACCGGGTGAAAACCACCACCTAACCCTCTCGAGTTAGGATTTTCCGATCAACCTAGTTGATCAAATCCACTAATCGAATCACTTTAAAACGAGGGTGATTCAACCTCAGTACAACCGTGCTACAAGTACGAGGGTAGCGTTCCTCAACCCCTTCTCTCCACGAGAAGGATTTTGTCCCACGAAGGAGACGGGAATTCGCAAAGCGAATACCCAACAAAATAACAAAGATAAAAGAAAACAACAAACCTATAGATCCAACAAAGTAATAAACCTAAGCTTCTATAGGATTTAGGAAACTCCCCTTTGCAAGGAGTGCGCCGACGATGACGCGGGTGCGTGAGCCACGCAGCGACGCAACTTCGCTCTCGTAGACAACGGCGGGAGAGCGGGTGCGCAACGGTTTGATGCTCTCAAGATGTAGAACTTGAGCTTAGAGAGCAAGAGCTTCTTGGACACAAGAGTGTGAGAGTATATAGCTAAGTGTATCTTGTGTGTCTTGTGTTTTCCTTGTTGTATCATGGTGTGTAAAGGCTCCCCTCTATTTATAGAGGCCTTAGGAAGGCTTTGGAAGGCTTAGAAAAGCTTCCATGGCTGTTGGGAACAAAGTCCAAGAGAATCAGGCCGAAATGAGGACAATGATTACATTTGACAGGGTTATCAGACGTCTAACTCTGGCATCAGACGTCTGGAAGGCCACTTTAAGACGTCTGATTTAAAGGCCAAACGTCTGATTCTATGCGGGTTTCTCCCTGACTTGAATCAGATCTAAACAGGGTTTTTGTGCAAGTCCATCAGACGACATACAGGACGTCTGGCACTATGTCTGGACGTCTGGAAACCTACTTTTACTGTGGGAATTGATTTCCAAACGTTGCAACGGCTACAAAATCTCTGAGAAGAGATTTTGGGTCAGCCGAGGCAAAATGGTCATTTATCAGACGTCTGGAAAGACCTAAGGACGTCTGATAAGGCTCTAACGGTCATATTCTTGACTGTTTGCTAAGCCAGCCAACGGTCCACTAATTGGACGTCTGGCAAATCCATCAGACGTCTTCTAAGACGTCTGGTCTAAGGTCTGGACGTCTGATTTCATCAGACAGAACTAACTATGTCCAGCCTAACAGTTATCAGACGTCTGAAACAACAGTCAGACGTCTTAAAATACTTTATCAGACGTCTGATTTGGGAATTAGACGTCTGGAAGTGCTGTTTGAACCCTATATTGGTTTTCTAAGTATTCTACACAAAACCTAAGTATCCTAAGGTTGTGCCGGTGTTCCTAGGACTATTGTTAGGGTTCTTTGAGGCTCTTTAACATAATTTCTAAGGAAAATAAAGAGTAAGAAAAATAAAGATAAAAGTACATGAAAGGATTAAAAAGAATCTATCCTATTCTTCTTGTCTTCTATCTTCAATCTGTCGCTCCACGCGAACCTCCTCTGTTTTCCGTCAAGCTCCTCCAATCCGTCCTGGATGCGAGCTCGAGTTCCGTCTAAACACGTCCACATTTGCAATTGACCTGAAATCTAGGACTCAAATTGCAAATGTTAAATAACACGTGTTTTGTTATCATCAAAACAAATGATCGTGGTGCTCTAGCACCAACAATCTCCTCCTTTTTGATGATGACAAAACCGTAAATAATAATGCATAAAAATCCTCCCCCTTTTTGACATTATCAAAAAGGTTTGATTGGTTTTACATTTCATATAACTCCCCCTTAAAACATGCTCTTCTATGAGTTTCTTTTGACAAAGGTAATGTCCTCCCCCTTTTTGTAACAATGAGATAGCTATTATTTTTCTCCCCCTTTCTAAAGGAAATTTAGCTACCTTATATCTCCCCCTTAAAAATTGACATTTAGCTCATTAATTTTTAACTCCCCCTATCTAAATGCTTATAAAAAGATAGGGTTAAAAATTTTACCTCACCTACCATGGCCAATAAAATGGCCCGAATGGTGGTGGTGGATGCCACATCGGATGGGGCTCCCATCCGTAGCTTGGAGGCCCGGGCATTGGCGCCGGTCTCCAATCTGGTGGTCGACGTGCCGCGGGTCCGTCGTTTGTTCGCCGTCTCGTCGGTCTTCTTGTTCTCCTCCTTGGTCTACTCCTTGGTTCTCCCAACTTGAGTTGACCAGACTTGAGCTTGTAGGTCCAGTCCTTTATGTTGTAATTATCCCCGAACCCTACAAAACACGATTCTAATTCCTTTTTCGGTATCCAAGTGGGCTTGGATCCGGATTTGTTAGTGGGTCTCCTTGATGGAGATCCTTTCTCAATCTTAGGGCTATAAAACTTGTCTACTTTGTTGATTAATTTGTTAGAATTTTCCCTAAGACATGCAATTTCTTTTTCTATAGTTTGCATCTTAGTCTTTAAATCATAGATTTCTAACTTTAGACTATCATTTTCCTCAATCAACTTATTATTTTCATTGATGAGGTTATGATTTTCTAATAATAGGTTATCATTTTTAGGACAAGTTTCTAGATCCTTAAGTTTTATTTCTAACCTATCATTTTCATTTCTAAGAAAACTAAGGTTCTTTTTAATGCTTTTATTTTCTATCCTAAGTGATTTACTAATCTCAAAAAGTTCATTAAAAGCTTCTTGAAGATCAAAATTTACCTCATTGTCGCTGTCGCTTCCGCTTTCGTTGTCGTTGTTGGTTCCTCTGGCCATGAAACCAAAGCAAGCGGTTTCTTCTTCTTCTTCCTCCGAGCTTGCCTCCTCATGAGTGCCTTCCAACCTCCTCCATATCTCGTGGGCGGTGGTGCACTCTTTGATTTTCTCAAACTCTTTCGGACTCAATGCGCAATACAGGGCATTCATTGCCTTTGCGTTGAGTGAAAGATCTTGAATCTGCAGCTGCGAGTAGCCTCCTTGGGGTCGCTTCGGGATCTCGTATGGGGTTTCGCAACATCCCCATACCCCGAATTCAGTGGCTTGGAGCCACGTCTTCATCCTCAGCTTCCAGTAGCTGTAGTTGTTCCCGTCAAAGTAGGGCGGACGGGTTGTGGACTGCCCCTCAGAAATCCTACACGCGGAACTGCTTCCCTCCATCGATCTTCTTGCTTGGTTGTTACGCCGAAACAGCAAGACCTGCTCTGATACCAATTGTAGGTTATTGGCCCTACCAGGAGGGGTGACGTAATAATTGCGGAAATAAAATATATAAAGCAATCTCACAAAATAAGCAATCACAAAATGTACACAAGTAATTTTTAGGTGGAAACCCAAATCGGGTGAAAACCACCACCTAACCCTCTCGAGTTAGGATTTTCCGATCAACCTACTTGATCAAATCCACTAACCGAATCACTTTAAAACGAGGGTGATTCAACCTCAGTACAACCACGCTACAAGTACGAGGGTAGCGTTCCTCAACCCCTTCTCTCCACGAGAAGGATTTTGTCCCACGAAGGAGACGGGAATTCGCAAAGCGAATACCCAACAAAATAACAAAGATAAAAGAAAACAACAAACCTATAGAGCCAACAAAGTAATAAACCTAAGCTTCTATAGGATTTAGGAAACTCCCCTTTGCAAGGAGTGCGTCGACGATGACGCGGGTGCGTGAGCCACGCAGCGGCGCAACTTCGCTCTCATAGACAACGGCGGGAGAGCGGGTGCGCAACGGTTTAATGCTCTCAAGATGTAGAACTTGAGCTTAGAGAGCAAGAGCTTCTTGGACACAAGAGTGTGAGAGTGTATAGCTAAGTGTATCTTGTGTGTCTTGTGTTTTCCTTGTTGTATCATGGTGTGTAAAGGCTCCCCTCTATTTATAGAGGCCTTAGGAAGGCTTTGGAAGGCTTAGAAAAGCTTCCATGGCCGTTGGGAACAAAGTCCAAGAGAATCAGGCCGAAATCAGGACAATGATTACATTTGACAGGGTTATCAGACGTCTAACTCTGGCATCAGACGTCTGGAAGGCCACTTTAAGACGTCTGATTTAAAGGTCAGATGTCTGATTCTATGCGGGTTTCTCCCTGACTTGAATCAGATCTAAACAGGGTTTTTGTGCAAGTCCATCAGACGACATACAGGACGTCTGGCACTATGTCTGGACGTCTGGAAACCTACTTTTACTGTGGGAATTGATTTCCAAAAGTTGCAATGGCTACAAAACCTCTGAGAAGAGATTTTGGGTCAGCCGAGGCGAAACGGTCATTTATCAGACGTCTGGAAAGACCTAAGGACGTCTGATAAGGCTCTAACGGTCATATTCTTGACTGTTTGCTAAGCCAGCCAACGGTCCACTAATTGGACGTCTGGCAAATCCATCAGACGTCTTCTAAGACGTCTGGTCTAAGGTCTGGACGTCTGATTTCATCAGACAGAACTAACTATGTCCAGCCTAACAGTTATCAGACGTCTGAAACAACAGTCAGACGTCTTAAAATACTTTATCAGACGTCTGATTTGGGAATTAGACGTCTGGAAGTGTTGTTTGAACCCTATATTGGTTTTCTAAGTATTCTACAGAAAACCTAAGTATCCTAAGGTTGTGCCGGTGTTCCTAGGACTACTGTTAGGGTTCTTTGAGGCTCTTTAACATAATTTCTAAGGAAAATAAAGAGCAAGAAAAATAAAGATAAAAGTACATGAAAGGATTAAAAAGAATCTATCCTATTCTTCTTGTCTTCTATCTTCAATCTGTCGCTCCACGCGAACCTCCTTTGTTTTCCGTCAAGCTCCTCCAATCCATCCTGGATGCGAGCTCGAGTTCCGTCTAAACACGTCCACATTTGCAATTGACCTGAAATCTAGGACTCAAATTGCAAATGTTAAATAACACGTGTTTTGTTATCATCAAAACAAATGATCGTGGTGCTCTAGCACCAACAATCTCCTCCTTTTTGATGATGACAAAACCGTAAATAATAATGCATAAAAATCCTCCCCCTTTTTGACATTATCAAAAAGGTTTGATTGGTTTTACATTTCATATAACTCCCCCTTAAAACATGCTCTTCTATGAGTTTCTTTTGACAAAGGTAATGTCCTCCCCCTTTTTGTAACAATGAGATAGCTATTATTTTTCTCCCCCTTTCTAAAGGAAATTTAGCTACCTTATATCTCCCCCTTAAAAATTGACATTTAGCTCATTAATTTTTAACTCCCCCTATCTAAATGCTTATAAAAAGATAGGGTTAAAAATTTTACCTCACCTACCATGGCCAATAAAATGGCCCGAATGGTGGTGGTGGATGCCACATCGGATGGGGCTCCCATCCGTAGCTTGGAGGCCCGGGCATTGGCGCCGGTCTCCAATCTGGTGGTCGACGTGCCGCGGGTCCGTCGTTTGTTCGCCGTCTCGTCGGTCTTCTTGTTCTCCTCCTTGGTCTACTCCTTGGTTCTCCCAACTTGAGTTGACCAGACTTGAGCTTGTAGGTCCAGTCCTTTATGTTGTAATTATCCCCGAACCCTACAAAACACGATTCTAATTCCTTTTTCGGTATCCAAGTGGGCTTGGATCCGGATTTGTTAGTGGGTCTCCTTGATGGAGATCCTTTCTCAATCTTAGGGCTATAAAACTTGTCTACTTTGTTGATTAATTTGTTAGAATTTTCCCTAAGACATGCAATTTCTTTTTCTATAGTTTGCATCTTAGTCTTTAAATCATAGATTTCTAACTTTAGACTATCATTTTCCTCAATCAACTTATTATTTTCATTGATGAGGTTATGATTTTCTAATAATAGGTTATCATTTTTAGGACAAGTTTCTAGATCCTTAAGTTTTATTTCTAACCTATCATTTTCATTTCTAAGAAAACTAAGGTTCTTTTTAATGCTTTTATTTTCTATCCTAAGTGATTTACTAATCTCAAAAAGTTCATTAAAAGCTTCTTGAAGATCAAAATTTACCTCATTGTCGCTGTCGCTTCCGCTTTCGTTGTCGTTGTTGGTTCCTCTGGCCATGAAACCAAAGCAAGCGGTTTCTTCTTCTTCTTCCTCCGAGCTTGCCTCCTCATGAGTGCCTTCCAACCTCCTCCATATCTCGTGGGCGGTGGTGCACTCTTTGATTTTCTCAAACTCTTTCGGACTCAATGCGCAATACAGGGCATTCATTGCCTTTGCGTTGAGTGAAAGATCTTGAATCTACAGCTGCGAGTAGCCTCCTTGGGGTCGCTTCGGGATCTCGTATGGGGTTTCGCAACATCCCCATACCCCGAATTCAGTGGCTTGGAGCCACGTCTTCATCCTCAGCTTCCAGTAGCTGTAGTTGTTCCCGTCAAAGTAGGGCGGACGGGTTGTGGACTGCCCCTCAGAAATCCTACACGCGGAACTGCTTCCCTCCATCGATCTTCTTGCTTGGTTGTTACGCCGAAACAGCAAGACCTGCTCTGATACCAATTGTAGGTTATTGGCCCTACCAGGAGGGGTGACGTAATAATTGCGGAAATAAAATATATAAAGCAATCTCACAAAATAAGCAATCACAAAATGTACACAAGTAATTTTTAGGTGGAAACCCAAATCGGGTGAAAACCACCACCTAACCCTCTCGAGTTAGGATTTTCCGATCAACCTACTTGATCAAATCCACTAACCGAATCACTTTAAAACGAGGGTGATTCAACCTCAGTACAACCACGCTACAAGTACGAGGGTAGCGTTCCTCAACCCCTTCTCTCCACGAGAAGGATTTTGTCCCACGAAGGAGACGGGAATTCGCAAAGCGAATACCCAACAAAATAACAAAGATAAAAGAAAACAACAAACCTATAGAGCCAACAAAGTAATAAACCTAAGCTTCTATAGGATTTAGGAAACTCCCCTTTGCAAGGAGTGCGTCGACGATGACGCGGGTGCGTGAGCCACGCAGCGGCGCAACTTCGCTCTCGTAGACAACGGCGGGAGAGCGGGTGCGCAACGGTTTAATGCTCTCAAGATGTAGAACTTGAGCTTAGAGAGCAAGAGCTTCTTGGACACAAGAGTGTGAGAGTGTATAGCTAAGTGTATCTTGTGTGTCTTGTGTTTTCCTTGTTGTATCATGGTGTGTAAAGGCTCCCCTCTATTTATAGAGGCCTTAGGAAGGCTTTGGAAGGCTTAGAAAAGCTTCCATGGCCGTTGGGAACAAAGTCCAAGAGAATCAGGCCGAAATCAGGACAATGATTACATTTGACAGGGTTATCAGACGTCTAACTCTGGCATCAGACGTCTGGAAGGCCACTTTAAGACGTCTGATTTAAAGGTCAGATGTCTGATTCTATGCGGGTTTCTCCCTGACTTGAATCAGATCTAAACAGGGTTTTTGTGCAAGTCCATCAGACGACATACAGGACGTCTGGCACTATGTCTGGACGTCTGGAAACCTACTTTTACTGTGGGAATTGATTTCCAAAAGTTGCAATGGCTACAAAACCTCTGAGAAGAGATTTTGGGTCAGCCGAGGCGAAACGGTCATTTATCAGACGTCTGGAAAGACCTAAGGACGTCTGATAAGGCTCTAACGGTCATATTCTTGACTGTTTGCTAAGCCAGCCAACGGTCCACTAATTGGACGTCTGGCAAATCCATCAGACGTCTTCTAAGACGTCTGGTCTAAGGTCTGGACGTCTGATTTCATCAGACAGAACTAACTATGTCCAGCCTAACAGTTATCAGACGTCTGAAACAACAGTCAGACGTCTTAAAATACTTTATCAGACGTCTGATTTGGGAATAAGACGTCTGGAAGTGTTGTTTGAACCCTATATTGGTTTTCTAAGTATTCTACAGAAAACCTAAGTATCCTAAGGTTGTGCCGGTGTTCCTAGGACTACTGTTAGGGTTCTTTGAGGCTCTTTAACATAATTTCTAAGGAAAATAAAGAGCAAGAAAAATAAAGATAAAAGTACATGAAAGGATTAAAAAGAATCTATCCTATTCTTCTTGTCTTCTATCTTCAATCTGTCGCTCCACGCGAACCTCCTTTGTTTTCTGTCAAGCTCCTCCAATCCATCCTGGATGCGAGCTCGAGTTCCGTCTAAACACGTCCACATTTGCAATTGACCTGAAATCTAGGACTCAAATTGCAAATGTTAAATAACACGTGTTTTGTTATCATCAAAACAAATGATCGTGGTGCTCTAGCACCAACAGATGTAACCTCTACAGATTTGGCTAAGTCATCATTTATCCTCCATTCTCCCTGAGCATATTGCACCCAGCCGATGGCGTAAAACTCAGCGCTCAACGGGAGGCAGCCCGTCATTCTTTTTGGAAAAACCCGAAACCTTTTCTGACATCTCTTCGCACTTAAGGTTCATCCTTTAGGACAATCGACTCCACCTCAGGTGCTTGCATTGGAGATTAGAAATCGTCTGCAACAGTCACCCCGACCCATTCACTCACCAAAATATTTGTCATAATGTATGAACTAAGCTAAATAAAAACCCTCCTAAGTTACAATGAGAATATTGTAAATCTTAGGCATGGGAGGATATGAAAGTGCAAAACTCGTAAGAAAAGGTTTTAAACAAAAAAATTCACATATACCAAAAACACCATAAAAATTTAAAAAAAAAATTGAAAAAGAATAGTAAAATGAGAGGAGAAAAGAAATTTTTGTGGACTTTACAAAGGAGGAGGAGAAAAAGAACAAAATGAAAAAAGGAGCACAAAATGAAAGAAAAGAAACAGTCATTAGTAAGAAATTAAAGAATTAACCTAAGTTCTAGACCACATTCAGGAAAAGGAAAGGAAAGTGCACAGTAAGATTAGTAAGGATGAAAATCTTAGGCATTCTTAGATAGACTCTTAGTACCCATTAAGATCTAAATATTCCTCAAGCGGTTGAGGAGAATGAAAAGCTTAAGTATTAGGTCCAAGGCTCAGGGAGTATTTAGCCTCGTTAACTAACTTTTAGTTTACAGGACTCAATAACCTAAGCACCCAAATTTCACACACAGTCCGGTTCAGTAAGCATAAAGTATCAAAATCACACAAAAGCGTTTCAAAAATTCTGAAAATGTCACCTAGAGTAGGAGTGGCCAATCAACACAAGTTGATTTGGACGAGTTCCCAGCACGGAGAGGTGGGAAATTCCCCTCGAAGATGCATAAAAAAATATCGTCTCCTCTGTGCTTGTCTCTTAGGATATTTACATATCCTACTGGGGGCATGTAAGTACTCTGCTGGTTCAGATTCCATGGATGGCATTATCACGAAGTGTCAATTACCAAGGTCTGAATTCGGCTACGGAACATCATGGACGGGATTATCTCGAAATCTCAAAAGCCATGGTTCTGGGGGTTACCATGGGCGGTGCTATCCCGAAGCATCGACTGCCAGGAACCCTTGAGGATTGATGATGGGGACAAGGAATTCGATACAGACCGTGTTGTGAAGCCAATCCTAAGCTAGAATTAAAAAGAAAAGGAGAGAGAAAACTCTTCAAACATATAAATCTTCTACCTCTCTCTTTTACAAAACGCACTACAAACTAAACCAAGGCTAAAATTATCTCAAGCACGAGTGCTTTAACCACGAAGTCCAATAAACCTTAGGTTAGTTCCTGTAGGCCTTAAAAACCTTTGCTAAAGACTGAGGTTCAAGCTAGACAGATCTGTATCTTGGTTGGTACTAGAGTACCTTTTAGGCCTATGATTGGCATTCTGACCTAATCAAGGATACAAGAGAAAAAGCACTTATCTAAACTTGATAAGAAATTCATGGTCTAGAACAAAGGTTAAAACCTTAAAATTTTGCTAACGGACTAGCAAAAGCTAGGCATGGGGGTATGATGAGAGCCTCACCATAAATCCTAACTAGCATAATTTGATCTAAATAAGTGTGGAAAAGCTCCCACAAAACCTAAAGATAAGCCCAACTCAGAGAATTCTAAATTGAAGAATAAAACAAGTCATGAGGGGTAAAATTGCAATTTTACCAACGCAGTACACAATCAGGGTGTTTAAGGGTCTAAACACAGGTTAAATGAGCTTAATAAGGAAGGAAGTGGGATGATCTGATCTGAAAAGGGTCATAGCAACTTCTAGGAATTAAATGACATTCTAAAACCCTAAAAACAAACCCACTTTAATTCATGAGGTTCTACGCAGAGTAAAAATCAAATAAACCCTCTAAAATTCATGGAAAAATACTCCCTAGGGTTTAAAACCTTCAATTTGGCCTTTGCAACCTATTTTGACCTAAATTGAGAACCATGCCCAAATTTTAACCCAATTTGGGTTTTTACGCAAATTGACTAGCCAAACGTGGTAAAACCTAAAATAAAATTACACCATTGAATTTCTCAGGTTCAAATTAAGTTGGTACAAAAATTTGGGCCTAAGAGAAGACCATGTTGACCGACTTTACAAATTGGTCCTCTTGAATTACTTTTTGACCCTTATCTTTTCAAAACCTTGCATTTAGCCCCTATCTTCCCCTTCGTTTTTTGCAGAATGGTCCTCCCTGCCACCCTGCGCAAGCACCATACCATCGGCGACCTTGCGTAGAGGATGGCGCCGCGCAGGGTATAGCAACCGCTCTCAGGAACGAACGGGGGGTTCCCTGCGTCGTCCTCTGTCGCCGGGACCCACCCCTGTGACCAGCGGCTGCCCATGCCTCTCGTGCATGGGTCTCCATCTTCGACCATCTCCGGCGAGCACCCCACATCGCTCCCTCGAAACCCTCTCCTCGCCAACACCTTTATATGGAGCGGCAGGGGCTGACGTCACCTTCAAGCTAGCTTTGGCCGAAGAAAACCCCCCTCCTTCGTCTCCTCTCACTCTGGTCAGACAGCCCAAGCTTCCGGCGATTTTTCCTCCTCGTCGCTCTGCTGCCATACCTGCAGCAGAGCTCACTCTGCCCCGTCTTCCCACGCCAGGCCGCACCAGCTGGTGTCTCTAGATCTCCTCCTTGTTGCCGTTACTCCTCCTCTGGGCACCTTCGTCCCCAGCTCCGGCAGGCACGAGCCAGGCATCTTCCTCAACCTCTTCGTCGACTAAGTAGGTAGGAACCTTTCCCTTACTCTCCTCTCACTTTTCCCCTCTTAAATTAGCACTTTAGACCCCTCGACTGCCACTACCACCTCTATCTGCTCCACCTTCGGCCACCATCTCCGGCGAGGTCGCTCCACCTCCACAGGCCATTTCACCCCTCACCGACAAGCCCAAAAGCTCCCCCTCACTCCACTCAAGCGTTTCCCCTACTCCATTCACCGCCCTTCACCTTCAGACCACCCCTCAAACACACCCACCTGCACCTCTGCAGTGTGCCCTAGGCACACGGCCACAGCCACTTTCCCGCCACGACGACCCCCGCACCACCTTCGCCGAACTCCAGCGAAGCTTCCTGAGCTGTATGACATGGTCAGGAGGCCGTTTTCGTGCATTCAGGTCTCAGCCTTCTCGCCGCCATTGACGGACAGTAAGAGCTGCTTGGCGAGCAGCTCCAAGCCCTTTCAGCACCAGGTGAAGGCTCCAGGCATCGCGGGGTACTTTCGTGAGTGTGCCCAGGCCTTCAATTGGGGTCGCGAGCCTATGCTACTGCCCCAATTGCCAGCGCCTTCTCGCCTGCGGGCGTGCGAAGTAGAGGTGGGACTTTAGTCCCACCTCGGAAGTGTGTGGCCGCATGCCCACACTTAAATTGAAAAAGTGCTATCGGTTGTTCGCCTCCGAAAGCACTTGGGGTGAGGTCCCTCACCTATTCACCGCCCTCATCCGTGAGCTCATCACACGGATCAGGTGCGACCCGACCCGACACCCTCCTGTGCACTCCTCGCGCACCACCCACGCCGGTGCGCCTGGACCTGGGCACGCGACCCGACCCGATAACCCGGCTCTGGGAGAGCGTACCCAAGAGAGATTCAGAGAGAGAGACGTGGGGAGAGGGTAGGGTAGGTTTTGCGCTGAGCTTGTGTGTGTGTGCAGGAATAGGTGAGGGAGGAAGAAGCAAGGAACTGCTGAAGAGAAGAAGGAAGGAAGAAAAGAAAGAAGAAGAAGAAGAGCAGCGACTGGGACTTAGCCGCAAAGAAGGAAGGAGAAGGAAGGAAGAAAAGCAGGAGAAAAGAAGATAGCAGGCGCACTGTAGCAACTGAGCAGTTAAGGCATCTGATTTCTGAATCAGACATCGGAAAGAAAGGGAGTGAAGCAGAAGAGAAGAGCAGAGGAAAGGCCAGAGAAAAAGAAAGAGAAAAGAGAAGGAAGAAACCTCGGCAGCAAAGAAGAAGCAGAAGAAAGAAGAGAAGCAGAGAAGAAGAAAGAAGAAGAAGAAGAAGGCCTTAGTAGCTAAAAAAAAGAAAGAAAGAAGGAAAGAAAGAGAAGGAAGCCGTTGCAGCAAAGAAGAGAAGAAGAAGAAAGAAGAAGACAGGCTGGCTGAAGAGAAGAAGAAAAAGCTAAGAAGAGAATTTTCGCTCTCTTTCTCTCTCCCCTTTTGTCTTAATTTTTGTAAAACAATATTGTGAATTCATATGCTTCTGGAATCATAGTTTGCTCCCTAAGTTCGACCTTGGGAAACCTTTAATTCCGAGTAATAAATTGTAAGCTGGTAGCAGCTTTTCGTGATATACTACAACGTCTAGAATATAAAACCCTAGCGACGAGTTGCGTAACCATTGAGCAGCTGAGCGTAGATCTCAGTCATCCGATCAAGATCAAACAGCCACGATCACGCCGCTACCGCTTCGTCTTCACCTGTGATGGCGCGACGTAGCCCCATTCCAAGCCGTTGGATCTAGATCGAAGGGTCATCGTCGCGCGCCTGCCCGCCCTTTATATTGCACGTCTGATCACGCGCACGCAGCGAGCGTTCAATCGTGCGTCCGCTTGATCCGAAGATCTGGGCCACCGGCATTAGATTGGGTGGTTGGATTTTGCGCCTACGTGGGAAGAGGAGATGCATTGCGCACAACTCGAACACGCGATCTTAGCTCCCGCAACGCCTTAACCGCTGCGCTGTGCCTTCTTCTTTGTCAAGTTTTAACCGCGGCGCGCGCGCTTGCCCAGATTTGATCTTGCGTTGAGGAGAGAGTGAGAGCGCGGCGGGTCTTCAAACTTCTTCTGGGCTGGTTTGGGCTGTTGAGATGACACCACGTGGCGCCATCTTGGCCGTCCATCTTCTGTGACTTCTAGAAGGTGCCACGGATGTTGGATTGGGCCAATTTTCATGCCGTTAGGCTGCGATCGTCGATCCGAACCCATCCATATGATCAGATTTGTCATCTGAAATGCAGATTGACACCATCTTGGCCCCTGATCTTCCTCGAACTATATCTGATGCTACGGATGTTCGATCGGGGCGATCTTGGAGTCGTTGAACTCCGATCATCACCCTGATCAAATCCGTATAGTTGGATCTTCAATCCGAGGCCCCGATTAAAAGTCACCCTGTTACCTAACCACAAAAATAGAAAATTAACCTAAATTTTGTGCAAACTATCCTAAATGCAAGATGATGCATGTTATGCAATATTTATAATGTATGATGCAACTCTACACCTAAGAACACACAAAAATAAACAATTTATGTGATATAAACGTGTTTACATCAAAGGCCAGGCTTACTATGATCACAAATAACTAAGGTGAATCGATCCCCACCCGCACCACCTCCACGTAGCGAGTGTGTATTGACTATAGGAAGTTGAATGAAGCTACTAAAAAAGACCATTTCCCCCTACCATTCATTGACCAGATTTTCGAACGATTGGCCGGGTGAAATATTTTTGCTTCCTGGATGGATATTCAAGATATAACCAGGTTGCTATTGCACCTGAAGATCAAGAGAAGACCACGTTCACCTGCCCATATGGCATGTTTGCATTTCGCCATATTACATTTGGGTTATGCAATGCACCTGCTCGACCCAACCGAACCTAATATCCCAGCCCATTCTCTCCCTCTTTCTCTCTCAATCAATAGCATGGTCGAGTAATGATGTATGGGGATTTGACCCCTGTACTTGGATGAGTGGCCAAAGGGTGAAGTTGCTTAAACAAGGCTACACCTAAGCTTGCACGATGTCGGACAAATAAGAGCACCTAATTGGCACGCCAATCCATGATTTCCAGCCAACATTAGAGGCTAATTTAGGTACTAAATTAATGATTATTTTATAATTAAATTATATGTACATGTAGCCAATACATAGGGATACTTATTGGTATAGTTTATTTACAATAACTAAATAAATATGTATATTTTAAAAATTGTTAAAGTTATGAACAAATACCCTTTGATTTTGACATTATTTCCTTAATTAAAGTATAAATTAAATTAATGGTACAATTTACCTATAAGTTAGTTTACATTATTAAATTATTATTACAGATTTTTAATTTATTTATATTGATTTATTTCAATTTATATACATTTAAATACACGTTTATACATATATATATATAGATATATACATTATAAGTACTGTTTACATAATGAATAAGTTATAAATATACTAAAAATACTTTAAACTATAATATACAACTATACAACATAATTTATTTCATCAGTTATTAAATTACTAATTTAAATTATATTAACTTACTAATATACCTAATTAACTTATGAATATAAGTATATACAATATATAGATAAATAAATAAATATAGGAATACATTACTGTACAAGGTAATTACTTTAAGTTATATCTACAATTATAAGTATGTTTCTAATTATATACATAGCTATTTATAAATACATAAGGAATATGTACATATAATATAAATAAATATATACATAATTATATAATAATAATATATATTGTATAACTCAATATAAATACCTACCTAAGTAAATAAAATAGATATATAAGTTATTTACATACTTTATATACATATAAGTTATTATATACACTTAATTTAAGCATATATACAAGCATAAATAATATATACAAAGGTATTTTTATGGGATTTTTAGTATTTTTCACATTTTTATTTTCTTTTTGTATTTTATAGAGATAAGGGAAAGGGGGAGAAAGGTGAGAAGAGAAGAAGAATGAGTCTTTTGTATTTTTGTTCTTGGTTCTTTTATTTCTAAACCAGAGAAGTCCAGGACTTCTATCGATATGTTCTCTTAACTAATGAACTCGAAACCTAAGCCTAAACTCACATACACCTAAAACTAAATCTAAGCTAACTCAAGACACAATTATTTTATTTATTTATAATTATTTTTAATTTTTTTATGTATTTGCAATTTGGCTAGAAATGGCTTCTTTAAGTAGTTAGAACTTAAAACCAAAGCCTATAAAATCAGTCTAACATCCTGGAAAAATTGAAGAAGGCATTATAAACATCAAGACATCAGTTAAGAATAGAATCACACTTGAAATCATGCTTTTGTATTGATTTTGACAAAATTACACCACTTGGACAATTTAAAAACTTAATCTGCTAACAAAGTATTCACAAATCAGATTCACATATTGTTTCCAATCTAGTTTACCATCATAAAACTGTACATGAATGCTTGTTACATCAGACCTAGTCAATACAAGCTCTCAGAAGATTCACATGAACTTAAATCCAATTCAAACCCCTTTACTTCAACCTCATCCAGTCCAATCCACAGTAGTTACTGAGAAAGAAAAGGCAATCTGATCTAAAGCTAAATCCACATCTATCAAAACTCATTCTTAGCATTAGAATATATAATTATCTAAGATATAGACCACAGAATCTTGTTCAAACAAAATCTTGTTTAGAATCCTGATGAATCCATAATCAAAGCTCAGGAATTCAGTTCAGCAATATTGACTACTGCTACTGTCAAAAATCGATTCCAAATGTGATTTGAGACTTAAAATACTAAGACAAATATTTGAGCTCTTTATTTACTTATAAGAAAGCATCTTAAAATCCTTGCCTAGTGTTGAGGCGACTGGCTCGATCGTGTTTTAACAGTTATTGCGCCATAGTATAGGTGATCAAGCGTCGTCAACAAATAAAAGATTTTATTACTCGAAAATCGGAGTATCCGAGGTCGAACACAGGGAGCAATCGGAATTTACTACTAATCTTAAATGTAATTGAACACTCTAATTTACTCAAAACTTTAATTAAATATGAATGTATGTGGTTAAAAAGTAATTATGACAAAAGAATGAAATTGGACGTCTGATCTTGTGATCAGACATCTTAAAAGTGTTTTCCCTTCTCCTTTTGCTTTCTTTCTTCTACAGTCTTCACTTTGCCTTTCTTCTTCTTTCTCTGCAGTCGCTCTTCCTTCCTTCTCTTCTCTCTTCTGTGAAGGCTTCTTCTTTGTCCTTGGTCTCTTCTCTTCTTCCTGCCTTTGCTTCTTTTCTCTTCTATCTCAGCCTCTTCTTCTGCTGCTTCTTTTTTCTCTCTGCAGTCCTTCTTCTTCTGCCTTGCTCAGTCTCTTCTTCAGAGTTTCTTCTTCTTCTGCTCCTTCTCTTCTCCTTCTTCTTTGGCTAAGTTTCTTCTCTTCTTTGCTCAGCCTGCCTACATAGAGAGGTGGAAGCAAAACCTACCCTGCCCCTCTACCTGCACGTCTCTCTCTCTCTGAAATTCACTCAAGGACGCTCTCCCAGAGCCACGGGTAATCGGGTCTGATTTCGCACTCGGGACCAGGCGCATCGGCGAGTGGGTGATGCGCGAGGTGTGCTCAGATAGGGTCGGGTTGGAGCCCACCAGATCCGTGTGGTGAAACCGCAGACGAGGCGAGCGTGCGTTGGGTGAGGGACCTCACCCCTGTGCGTTCGGAGGCGAAGAGCTAATAACACAAAATCACTTTATACCTCTTCAGCCGCTTGTAACTTCATGATGTGGGACTATTAGTCCCACCTTGCTCTCGCGTGCACCCGCAGAAGACCTTCTTCGATTGGCAAGGCTGCGGGCTTCGCTACGTTCCTTGCTGGATCAGATGATTCGCACTGCTTGCCTGAGTCCGCTACACCTAAAGCCTAGACGTCCTGAAGCCTGGAGCGAGCTTGGAGCTTCTTCAACTGTCGTCAATGGCGACTGCAGCTCCGATCCTGTCGTGCATGAATACGGCCTATTGGCCTAATCAAACCACCTGCAGACCTTCGCCGTGGCACGGCGAAGGTGATGCAACGTGCAGCAGGCTGCGGGGCGGCCTAGTCGTGCGTGGATGGGCGGAGGTTGCCCGGTGAGGTGAGGCAGAGCCTCTGAGTTGGTCAGCGAGTCGTGCGGAAGTGTGGAGCGACGGGAGCGACTCGCCGGAGGTTGGTCGGAGGCGAGGAAGATGGCAGTGGTCAGCGACGGTCGAGGGTCGATTGATGAAATAAGGTGAGGGGAATGAAAGAGGGGATAGAGGAGAATAGTTTAAACGTAACTACAGGGACGAAGGGGGACGGAGAGGCGGACAGCTGTACCTGCTGTCGCCAGAGAAGAAGATGCCCAGTGGAGGAGGACGGCGGCGACGACGGGTCTGAGGCAGCGTGCACGGGTATTGCGCGACGCAGAGGAGAATCAGGGAGATGACTCTACCACTGGTTTTATGGCAGAGCGAAGAGGGAGGGGAGGGGGGCTCGCCGAAGCTCGCTGGACCCTTGGCCGGAGAAGAAAGCAAAGAATTTGAGGTGGAAGTTCGGCCAAGTCAAGCTGAAATTGAGCAGCCGGGTTTGGGGGTTCTTTTATAGGCATTGGGCCGTGTGTTCAGAGCTTGGAGGGCACGTATCCATCTCCGATGGCTCGCCGGAGAAGGAAATTGGGTGGATACCCAAATCCCTCGTGCATTCGCACGAGAGATTGGGATCAAATCAGAGATCATGGCAGGCCTCAGATGGGAGGGAATTCCTCAGAGAATCTCCCTTCCATTTCTGGGAGGGGATCTCTGAGGAATCAGAGAGTATTCCCTCTCTAATCCTCGTCGGAGAAGGATTCTGCCCCAATAATGGTGGAAGGACCTGATTGCAAGGTTGGCGAGGAAGTTAGGGGGCTCTCTGTGATGATTTTCAAAAGTTAGGGACCAAATTGTGATTTGGGTGTACTGAATTGCAAAGTAGGTCAAGATGACCTCCCCTTAGGTCCAAATTTTGGTATAAATCTAATTTGGACCTAAGGAATCCAATGGTCAAGTTGGATTTTATGTTTGACTACGTTTGACTGGACATTTTGCGTAAAAATACAAATTAGGTTAATTGATGAACTAGGACCCTAATCTAGGTTAAACTGGGTTCCAAAGGCCAATTTGAATGTTCTAAACCCTAGAGGATATTTTTTCATGATTTTTAGAGGGTTTACTTGATTTTTATCCTGATCGAAACCTTGTTGATTTAAGCGGGTCTGTTTTAGGGTTACCAAATGTCACTTAATTCCTAGATTGCACATGAACCCATGTATGATTGAATCAACCCACTTTTTATCTTATTTAGACCTTTTGACCTATGTTTTGCCTCTGAGAAATCCTGTTTATGTACTGCAGTGGTAAAATTACAGTTTTAATCTTTATTTCATGTTTTCTTCTCAGAACACTTATTTCTCCAATTAAGCCCTCTTCTAGGTTATGTAGGAGCTTTTATTCTCTTTATTGGGTAAAAATGAGCTAGTTATGGCTCATGATGAGGCTCTCATCACCTAGGTCAATAAAACATTACTTGTACGATTCAAAGCCACATTCATCTCAGGTCTGGGATGTGAAACTAAAAGTCCCAGAACACCTTCAAATCCATTAAAGATCCAACTGAGTCACCGCAAATGTTCATTATGCAATCTGAAACTCTCTAAAACATCATTCAAAGCTCATTGAACTAAAGAAAACCCTAATCAGTTCTCCCTCTAATGCTGTAGACGGCAATGAGGGAAGAATCAATTTAGGTATTGAAACTTTATCAAAACAAGTTTCAAACTCGCATTAGCATCATTCAAACCTAATAAAAATCTTACATATCTAATCAAAACAAAACATCATCCATTTGAGTTGTCGCCCAAGTGGGTTGTTCATGTGGATCCACCAAGGTGATTTCATCACCTAGGATCCTTGCACACTATTGATTAGTGTTTAGGGTCCTTAGTCGATCCTAAGAAAATACTTAGGTCATTGCAAAATCCTTTAATCAATGCCACTGATTTCATTGGTTCCTCTACCTCAAGTGACAAACAAAAACATGAATTGAGTATAAAATTGTGTGCCATCAACTCAAACCATGCATGGAAATCCAATTCAATGAGTCCAAACTCATCGCAATCATCCCAATTACTCAATTAAAAACCCAATTCACTCAATTAAAACCAATTTAAACCCGATTGAATCCCAAATCTATAGATTGGGCGTGAAACTCAAATCAAAGTGAATCAAATGAATTGCAATCAATTCGCAACACAGGGAGGGCTCTTGTGATATGGTAAAGTGAGTGAGAGGGTCCTTTAGTGGAACTGAGATCAAATTAGATCTAAAAGCTATAAAACTTCATATTTAATTATACTCAAATGAGTGTAGTGAACAATGAATAAATTGATCAAGGAAAACAATTAGAAGTGTTCATGAGGTGAAGGGGAAGCTTAATGGATCAATGAATGAGTGTGAATTTGCCTCTCTGATCTGAATTGATTAGAGAGGTCCAATTGAGGAAGACTAACAACTAAGATATTCTACACCTAATATAACACAATCAATCAGTGAATCACGATCTATACTACCTAGACTACACTAGGAAAGCAATTAAAGATCCTAAACTACAAGGACGAAAGGGGACCAGGGCTGCAGCTAATCACTGCAGAGAGGAAAGGGGAGGGAGACCTCTAGCGGAGTGAATGGGATCCCTGAATCCATAGTTGATTGTTGTGAAGACGAAGTGAGGTAGGAAGTGTGGTCGTTGTCATCGGGCACAGAGGAAGGGGAGACTAGAGCTGCAAGGCTAGACAACTGACCAGCTCTTGGGGGAGGGAGCTGATAAAGGTCACAAGTGAGGGTGTGAAGCTCCTTAAATAGGCTTAAGGTGGCTCAGGTGATAAATGCTAGTTTATCATCATTCTTATGCATTAAAACAAACCTAGCTCTTAGGATTTTACTCCGCAAACAGGTTTTTGGGCTGCATTTAGGCATAAATTAGGTTAGGCATGCATTGCATCTTTTATTGTCCTTTTAATATGTTTTTGTGAGTGTTAGGGATGTACAGATATACAGATCCCTAAAACCCTAGTGCTCAAGAAGGCAAATGGTGAAGGAGAAACCCAGACTAGCTGGAACTCAGCTTGATCCAGCTCACCACAGCTGGAACCTAGCTCACTTGAACTAGGGTTAGCTCATCCCAGCTCCATTCAGCTAATCTCAGCTGAATGGCAGGTCAAGAGAGTTCATCTTAGCTCACCCTAACTCAAGTCAGCTCAGATCCAGCTCAACTTAGCTGAGTCTAGCTCATCTCAGCTCCCATTAGTCCACAAGGAGCTCTAGCTAGCTCAGCTGAGTTGATAGGAGCTCACCCCAGCTCAGATCCAGCTACATCCAGCTCCACTCAACTCCATGCCAGCCTCTTCAGCAGCAGCCAGCTCCAGTTCTAGCTCCAGACTTCTCCTCCTTAGCTCCTCTCTTCAAACCCTAGCTCCAATACCTCCTCCTCTACTCTATAGCTAGCTTAGCTTAACTTAGCTTAGCTAGCACCCAGCTCCTTGGCCATCCACCACCTTCAACTCAACCCTAGCTAGCTCCATCAACTAAGCTCACCTAAGTTAGCTATCCTACTCCAAGTTGGCGCCACCACCATCACACTCCTTCACCCCATCACCACTACCAAAAGCCACCTATTTTCCCTCCAAAATAACCTTCTAGAACCCTTCCCTTTTGGCGCCAACTTTCCCTCCAAAATTCCCTTCATCTCCACCATACACCTCTCCTTAAATCCATCTCCACCATCCACCTAACCCCCCTTCTAGAAGACCCTAGGATGACGCCAAAATGGCGGTGTCTCTCCACCACCAAAAGCCACCAACACCACCATAACCACCCCCTTAACACCCCCTGAGTTGGCGCCAATTGCCCTTAGCCTTAGGATCCCCAACCACCTCCATCCCTCCATCTTAGCCCTCCATTCCAAGAGTCACCTTAGCCCCCTTCCTACTCTATATAAACCCACCACCTACCACCATTTTAGAGCATCCTCCATTAGTGTAATTTTCTACCTATACCACCTATACCTACGGCCAAGAAGAAGGAGTAGAGAAGGATATTAAAGGGGCACATCACCAGCCCTTTTGGTGCCTTCTTCTCCCCATTCTCTTCAACTTGGGCCACGCCAAGGAGGAGGACTCTTCCACTTCAAGGAGGACGGCCAAGCAAGGGAGAAGGACCTAGGGTGGACGTCCACCCTTGGAGAGAAGCTTAGGGCACGCCCCCTTAGGGCTTGCCTTGGAGGACATCACCTTGGCTGAGCACAGCAAGGAAGGAGTTGGAGGATTCTTTTCAAGCTTGGGAGCTACCAACCTTGGAGTAAGAAGCCCTCTTCTTCATCATCTATCTAAAGGATTTGTGTTTTCTTTTCTTTATTTTAATTTTTCCAGTAGTAGAAGCATTCCTCTACTAGGTTTTTTTTGAAAAACACTTTTCATTAATCTAGATTGCCTTCTTTGCAATTTCTCATTTGCATTTCTACTTGCTTTGTTTTTAGCATTCTTCACTCCCTCTCCCTAATTATTCTAGGCCCCCACTTGCTTAGAATGAGCTTAGGGAGAGGTTCTACTTGCCACTTAGAAGTAGTATTTGAATTTGAAGTGTAAATCACCTTCCCGCCACCATTCCGCATGTTGTCTTAATTTAAAACAAAAAAAATGATATATTGAAAAATACCAAAAAGAAAGTTGAGATTTATATTCCAAGCAAGAGAATCAATTTTGCAAACATTTGGCCTCCTTCGACGACCCTAGATACTCCCCTATCTAGGAATATAAATTTAAGAGTTGATCGATTTTGCGCGTTACAAAGATGTATTTAACAAACCGCGTGAAATCGCTATCATCAGGTCATCGAATCAGTAGGCCATGGAACGTTGGCTATCAACGGTGGATGGAGTGAGATGAGAGCGCAACAAGTTTTCATAATAAACCTCTGTCATAGGATGTGATCTAGAGGTGGTAGCGGAGGTGTGTGTACCAGTGCTAGAAATCTGGTGGAAGATCCACCATTGATCTGTGGATCAAAGAATGAATGGTGGAGAGGCTTCGTGTTCTTTGTGGATGAACAATGGCTGAGGAGTGTTTCCCAGGTCTGTTGGTGAAATTGTGTGAGAAGCCCAAGAGGTGAACCGGTTTGTGATTTGCAAGCCAACCCAAAAGTGGTGAGTTTCTAATGTAGAGTGTTCCTCTATACTTACAACTAAGTCCCTAGCAGTTTACAAAAGAGTCCTTGGAACAATTTAAGTGTAGAAAATGTGAAGGGAATGTGCTAGAATAAGGACCTAAGTGTAATGCACAAATTTCAAGGTCTTAGTGATGTCCAAATGCAATGAGATTTTTATGGCATGTTAATTAAACATATTAGAATATAATTCAACCTTTGATTTGTACTTTTAAGCTTAAATTGGTATTCAATTGACCTTTAATACATCCATTTACATTGTTGGGTATAGAATATCTCAAAATTAACCTAATTATGTATTTTTATTGTTTTACATCTTTTTTCCATAAATCCCACACTTAACCCATTTTTTGTGTTAATTTGATAGTGTTTAACCTAATTTCTAAACTAACTTGGGCATTTTAGCTATGATAAGACACACCTCATCAAAGCACACCATAAGTGCTTCTCCTGTTGATGCACGATGCTACTGTCGGCCACCTTAGGCTCATCAGCACCATGCTGGACCTTTACCAACCTCCAGCGACTACTCCGTGATGAGATATGGCTCATCATAGCTAAAATGCTCAAGTTAAGCTAGAAATTAGGTTAAACACTACAATATTAACATGATAAACGAGTTAGGTGTGGAAATTAAGGAAAATAACCGAAAACATCTAATTGATGTTAAAAATCCACAATTGAGTCAATTAATGAGATATTTTATTCATAAATGCAAAATGATGATCCAATTACAAATTGAATACATGTTTAAGTTCAAAAGTACAAATTAAGGGTTGAATTAACTTTTTAAATGTTCAATTAAGATCCAATAAAAATCTCATGGCATTTGCACATCAATAGGACCCCGCATTCATTATATTACAATAGGTCCTCATATCATTCACATTTATTTAGGCATAAAACTCGCAAGAGCATTTTTGAAAAGCCGCAGGGACATTTTGAGAGACGTCAGGGACCGCTCTACAGTCATTTCTATCATTAATAGGTTCCTATCCAAATTTCATATCGTTTCATCTTTTGGGCCATTCATGCAATTTTTTGAAATACCTGACACCACAGGTGCACTATTCACCGAAGAACATGGCGCTCATCAGCCGTTGATCTCTTGTGCCTTCCATCCAACGGTGGATGTTGATCCATCCTTCGCGTGCCCTTGCACAGAGGATCGTTACCTTACCTAGATCTGATCCAACGACGCTCTTTTAATAAATAACTTCCCATGCTCCTTGCGTGCTCATCCAACCCTTGATGCCCTAATCATCTAATCACACTATGCAGTGCTTGGAATCACTAGCAAGCCATTCATCCACTTAGCTAGGATTTTTATCGCTTTCATAGATTAGATTTACTGTTTTCTAGGAGTAGAATTAGTTAATAACTCACTGATGAACTGTTAGATTAATTAGGAGTAGAGTTAGCTTAGATCAACTTCACCCTCTCTGATCAATTCAGATCAGAAAGGTGGTTTCGCACCGTCATATCGATCCACTAATCTCCCTCAGCATCTCACACTTGTTTCTGAACATTTTCCTTGCATTTCAATTGCCAATCACTCGTTCACCCAAGCATTCAATAAATATGAAACTCATTAGCTTTTAGATCTACTGGAGCGCTAGAAATCAACTTGAAAGTGTCACATTCAGCTCATACATCCACCAATGCTCTCACTGTGGATTCAATTGCAATTGATTCACTTGATTCTTACAGATTTGTTTCTCACGTTTGGTTGGAAGATCGAGATTTAATTTGATTTCAACGAGTTTTAATCAAGTGAATCGAGCTCATTTTTTAGTAATTGGATTGAGAGCAATGAGTTTACAATGCCTTGATTTTCAGCCCAATTTTCAGAGTTGACTCTGTTTTTAAGGTATTTAGGCCTAGGAATCTCAAATTCACTGAGATGAGGCCTAAACCATTACCTATTGGCTTTCATAGGATTGATCGAGGTCCTGAGTAGTTATCTCTAGTGTTTAGGAGCTCCTGGTGATCAGATCACCTAGGCAAATCCTAAAACAAAGGCCCAAAATAGGGTTATATGGATTTCTAACACACCATGATTTAATTCTAATTTTAAAGGCTCAGATGATGTTTTCAAAGCCTAAATGAAGGTTTGGATGTTTTACAAATGGAGAATTGGAGTCTCTTTTACATGAATTTAGAATTTTGATTTAATTCTAAATGCTCATGTTGTCTATAGTATGATTTGAGAATGAAATTAGGGTTCTAGAATTTGTGACTTTCAATTGGGTACAAATTGATTTCCAGATTTTCTTTAGTGTGATGTAAGAAATGAGCTCTAGGTTTTAAAGTTTTGAATCAGGCTTAATTGAATTTGCAACAATAGTTGCAACTATCTTATGTCTACTGGTTGAACATGTTTATGTAAGGACTTAATCTCAAATTTAAGAGTTTGGATAAGATGTTTTCCTAAGTCGAGGTAATCTCAGATCTGGTTTATCAAACCTAAGATTAGATGTTAACAGTAGATCAAACTTCTGCCCAGCTGAATTTGTAAAATGCAACAGCACATCTCAGCTGCTAAACTGTAACATTAGCAGCAGCCATTGTTTTGATGGCTTTGCAATGGAATTTGAGTTGGGATTTTGAGAATTCATGAAACTAACATGATGTATACTATTAGAACAGCATGAAACAAGCATTCATGTACATTTTGTTGACTTTAATCTGATTTGAATTACTTGTAATTGATGTTTCAAACCTTTGTCAGTAACATGTAGAATGAATTAACTGTCCAACATGCTATTTTAGTAAAATTAATGTTCAAAATCATGTTCAATGCTTCCAATATCTCTCATGTATTGTGTTAGACATTTCTGATATTTTAGAGCACCTTTCCAACCATTAGATCTCAGTTTTAGGCCTTAGGTTCTTAGTTTAAAACTCTTTCAAGGCCTAAATTAGGTTAGTTTTGTACAAAAATAAAAATCATAAAAAAATAAAATAAACTTATCTTGAGTAAGATTAGGTATTTCTTTGAGTGTGTGCCAAGTTGCAAAGTATTCCGAACCCCCGGCTTAGTAGAACTTACTAGCCGATGGTTCGGTATACTCTGAAATTCAATAAAAGAATAAAGTTCAAAAATACCAAAAAGAGTTCTTCTCTCTCTCATCTCACTCCTTTTCTCTCATCTTTTACCTCTATTAAACATAAAAAGACCATAAAAAATAGAAAAAAAATTCAAAAATACCTAAAAATACCATGTATATTGTATTTATGCTTGTAAATACGACCTAATACTAAGCTATATGTCTGTTTCAAAAAAAATACTAAGCTATTTGTAAATATTGTAATATATGTAAATAATGTATATAAATAACTTATAATTGTATTATATCTATTTAATTAAGTATTTACATGATTTACTATATATATAACGTTACTGTATAATTATATATTAATTTATATTAAAGTAAATGTGTACAATACTAAGTAATTATAAATACCTATGTACATATCTATAACCATATCTGATATTGTACATATATATTTAGCTAATTAGTATATATTGTATGATACCTGTATATTTATTTCATTATGTATTAATTGTAGGTAATTAGGTTATTAAGTTAATTAGTTAAATTATTAACTTAAAATAAAATAAATTAATAAATTAAGTTATTACTAAAGTATGTATGATGGACACTTATATATATTAATTTTAAATATTTTCAACCTATTTATAACATATTTATACTGTAAAGTAGTATTTATAACTAAATTATGTGTATATCTCTTAAAAATGTGTATTTAAATGTAAATAAATTAAAATAAATGTTATAAAATAAAATCAAAAATGTGTAACAAATACCTTATTAGATAAATTTACTATTTATAAGGTCAATTACATGATTAATTTATCAATTTGTACATTAATTAAAAAATTAATCCTTAATTTAACGTGTATAAACTCCTAACTTTAGCCAATTTTTATATATAATTATGTAACTTAAAATCCTAAATTAATTATGCAATTGAGTAACCCTATATAAGGGCTTTCTAATCATGTAATTTAATTGAAAATTAGACTTAATTAGGACTCCCAAATTGAGGGTCAAATCCTTGAAATTGAAACACGTGTGCACGTTGTGCAACGCTTGATAGGTGCTAAACAAAGCACCACATCATGTGGTGACGAGCCGTTTGTGTGGTATAAGACAAATTCCGCTAATTACCTTCTCAGTCGTCGGGCGCACCCATTACCCCTTATCCCCTCCCCTCTAATCTAAGCATATATACAAGTACATTTGAGAATTGGTGTCTGGGCTAGGAGCCCCTGTGCATTGTACTGGGCCTCTAGTGGGCCTAATGTAGGCCTATTATGGTTCTGAAAATGGATTAGAATGCATACTAAATAAACTTGGACCAACTTAATAGTGGCCTAATCTCACCTCCTTGGGATGTTATGGATCCCACGAAAGGCAGATGCACCCACTAAAAAACCTAATTTTTGTTAGAGTAAACAATAAAAAGAAAAAAAGCTAAGTGTCGAAAGAGTTGAAGTGAGCAGCTAAGTGTGGTGCTAAGTGAGTGTTGTGCCTATGTGTATGAGCAAAAATTTCTAAGTGTTGAGCTCTGAGCGTGCTAGTGTGAGTGTGTGTTTATGTGAGAGGCTTAGTGTATTGTATATATGTGTATACGTATAAGTATGCATACTCTCACCTGGCAAGGCCCTCTGGTCCTCCCTCTTCGGAGGGGGGCCTTTGTTCTCCTCGCCTTTGCGATGGCTCCGTTTGGAGTCTTGCTGAGCAAGCTCTTTGGCCCCTTCCGTTTTTAGGGTTTTTCCTTGATCGGTCTCTCAGCCTCAGTTTTCTTCTTTTGCATTTTTTTCTCACCCATTCGTTCTACGATTTGGTGTTTTCGGTCTGTTGGTGCTTTGGTTTTCAGGTTGTGGCCTGGTTCTAGTTTGCCTTTTCTCCTCTGGGTCTGGTTGCGATGGCCTCTTGGCCGAGTTCACCTAGATCCTCACAATCTCCTCATTTGGATGATCCTCTTTCTCCAAAGCGATCTTTTGCTTCGGTGGTCGCGGGCTCCGATTCTACGAAACCATCTTTTCTGGAGCCTTCACTGAAGGTCAGACATCTTGAGATGAGGGATGGGGTCTTTGCTACCTCCTTCTCTTCTGCTGATATTTTTAACCTCTCACTGGGGTTTTCTTCCTCGCTAGTGGTGCAGGCTTGGGGCCCGAACCATCTGCTCAGAGGCTCAAGGACTTTTTGTTCAATCAGTTGCATATACGCTAGAATTTGGCTTTAGTTTCGCTTGATGCACGGCATTGGATTCTTCGTTGTGAAACTTATGATGATTTCTCTGCTATTTATTCTGTTGGCTCGGTGGTTATTGATCATTTGCGGTGCCAATTTATCCATTGGTCGTCTTCGTTTCGTACTGACACTCTTATCTCCACTATGCCGGTGTGGGTTGGGTTTCCCGACCTAAACCTTCATCTGCTCCACCCTAACGCCTTACTTTCTATTGCCTATCAGCTTGGGTCCCCTATCTGTGTGGACCCCCACATGGTTCAGGGCCTTCAACCTAGCTATCCCAGGGTGTATGTGGAGATAGATCTTTTCGCCCCTCGTGTGGATTCCGTGCATAATTTCAATGGGAACGTTTAGATCACTCAACGCATTGTCTTCGAAAAGATTCTGCTGTTTTGCCCGAGTTGTATGAGGCTTGGCCATTCTGCTTCCTTGTGTCCTAAGTTTTCTTTGCAGGCAGTGACCAAGGAGGCTCCAAAGGCATCCCAGGAGTTAGCTTCCAGAGCGCATCTGGAGGAACCCTTACCCGAGCCTGTTGTTCCTTCTCCGCAGGATGTTGCTAGCCTGGAGATTAAGCTGAAGGAGCCCTGCATGGTCCTTGCTATACATCTAGAGGCCTTTTCGGGGCTAGTGTCAGGGGAAGGGAATTCTAAATCATTTAACTCAGCCTGTTTAACCTCTTCTCCTCTTTCGTCTGGGGGGGTTGGGCTTTCTAGCACCTTCACTAACTTTGGTTTGAAGAGGAAGGGCAGGCCATGATTCCAACTTTGACACAAGCAGATTCGTACTCATCTCTCCACTGTGGCAAAGGGGAAGGAGGTCATAGGTTCAGAACCTCGACCCTCCTCCCCCCCAAAGGTGAAATGTTCCTATTTAGCCCCTACTCCCATTTCGTCTTTCGATTCTTCTTTGTCTGAATGTGTTGTTGATGTAAACAAGTTTATATCACATAAACTGCCTATTTTTGCATGTTCTTAGATATATAGTTGCATCATACATTATAAATATTGCATAATATGCATCATCATGCATTTAGGATAGGTTGTATAAATTTTAGGTTAATTTCTCCTTTTTATGGTGAGGTGATAAAGCGACATTTAATCGAGGCCTCGAATTGAAGATTCAATCGTACAAATCTAATCAAGGCGATGATTGGAGTTCAACGACTCCAAGATCGCCCCGATTGGACTTCCATAGCATCAAATGTAGTCTAAGAAAAATCAAACGTCAAGGGGCTAAGATGGTGTAAATCCATACATTAAAAGATGGATGGCTAAGATGCAACCCAACAGCGCAAAAATCGGTCCAATCTGACATCTGTGGCACCATCTACAAGACATAGAAGATGGACGGCTAAGATGGCACCACGTGGAGCCATCCCAATCGCCCAACTGGCCCAAGGACCCGCCGCTACCCTTTCTCTCCTCAACCGGCCATCAGATCTGGGTCGTTGGATCGCCATCCAACAACCATGGTTGCGTGTGCTCAAAAACGCCCGCATGCCTCAAACGTGGACACAGTGTAGTGGTCGTGCACCTTCACGCAAAGAGGAAGGGGCGGGTTCGAGCCCCGACTAGCCTCAAATCAAGCGTAAGCGCAAGCACGAGTGAAATTCGCCTGTACAATGGCGATTGAGCGACTTTGGAGGGCGCTACGTAGCGCTATCTGATGCACGAGCGACGCACGTGCAATTACATGCCGAGATGCACACGCTATCATACGCGCATGCGTTGAGGCACTGAAGAGGAAGCAGGCACGCGCGTCTCTCGACCGTCCGATCGCTGAGATCATTTGATCGTGGGCGTGCGTTCTGAGCAGTGAAGAGGAAGAGGCGGGGGGCGTGCGAACCTTTACCCATGTTTAGTCTTTAGTGACGAATAAATTTGTCACTAAAGACCTATGCATTTAATGATTAAGAATGAAATGACCCATTTGCCCCTTTATTCTTCACCAATAAATAGCCCTACAACCCCCACACTTTCTTCATCCCTTCCTCTCTTCTCTCACCCCCTCCAAAGCTCTAAGAGTTAAAAATATAATTTTTCCTCTTTCTCATCCCGTTCATGGAGATTCCATGGAGGTCCTCTCACCGCCATTTGGGAAGCAGATCCTACTGCGACGTCACCCTACCCCATTCTCCGTCATCTGTCGTCGTTCTCCTTTGCCCCACATCTCACCACCTTTTTCCGGACGCTCCGTCAACGTCGCTCGTCCTCCAAGTAGCCGTTGAAGAGGATAACTTCTCTCCACCTTCTTTTTACTACTTTCTAGAGTAGATTTACCGCTTTCTAGTTGTAAGATTTCCCTCTTTCTACTGTAGTGGTTAGTTGTAAAAGACATCATTCTGTGATTATGAAATCCATGTTTATTCTATCTCTATTTTATCTTTATTTGTAATATTCTCTCTCTCTCTCTCGCCTATTCATTATTCTTTAAGTAGATAACTAGTTTAGATTTAATTCGACCAGCTAATCCACTTCGTGACAATAAAACAAACGCAGTTTTTAATCAAACATCCACCTCCCTGTGTTCAACCCGGAATTCTTTTAGAGTTTCGGTAAAATTTGTTTGTTGATTGATATGGAAAATTATGCGGTTTTTAAGATTAAGGTTTTAAATCACTGCAACGCGTAAATCTGTTCGCTTTTAAAATTTGTAACCGAGATAGGGGAGTATCTAGGGTCATCCAAGGAGGCAATATTTTACGAAATTCAAGCCTCTTGTTCTGAAACAAAACTCAACTTTCTTTTTTTTCTTTTTAAATATATAATTTTTATGGATATTTGAAATAACGGCAATACGAATTTTGGAGAGATTTGGAAACAACTAACACCTAATCTGCTATACTACTACTAAGGTGACAAGTAGAGCTTCTCCCTAAGCTCACTCTAGGCATGTAGAGGCCTAGAGTAATTAGGGAGAGGGAGTGAAAAGTGCTAGAACAAATGCAATCAAATTGGACAAAATTGCAAAGAAGGTAACTTTAATAAAAATGAGGAATTGTTTTACACAAAAACCTAGTAGAGGAATGCTTCAACTACTAGAATTAAAAGTGCAAAAATAAAATAAAAATAGTTATCCTCTAAAATGATGGTGAAGATGGCAAGGCTCTTGCTCCAATTGCAGCTACTCCAGCAATCAAAAAGAGCTCCTTCTTCATGCAAAGCTTTTCCAAGTTGATGAATTCCTCCTAGCAAGCCCAAGGGGGGCATGCTTGACTCCTCCAAAGTGGATGGAATTCCACCTTCAAAGGCTTCTCCTAAGGTGGCGTGGACCACCTTTGATTCCTCCTCTAAGGGTGGTAGTGTACCACCCTCAAATCCTCCACTTCCTAGGGTAGGCGTGTACCCAAGGTTGTCCTCCAATGCCTGGCTTCCTTCCTTGGCTAGCGTGGGCACAAGAGAGAAGAGAAGAGGGGAAGGCACCAAGGGGACAGAGTATCCCCTTAATCTTCTTCTCTTGACCTTCTATGTAGGTGGAAATATAGGTAGAAAAATTGTAGCCAAGGATGATTTTTTTTGGTGGAATATGATGGGTATTTATAGAGGTGGAGAGGGGGGTAGTAGGCGTGGGTTAGGTGGATGGCTAGGATGTGTTTAGGTGGTGGTTATGGGTAATTAGGTTGATCCTAGGGCTAAGGTTAGTTGCCACCAAATGAAGGGTTGGGAGGGGGTAGTTATGGTGATGTTGGTGGCTTTTGGTGGTGGAGAGACACCACAAATTGGCGCCAACTTGGGTGTCTTCTAGAAGGTTATTTTTGGCGCCAAGTTAGGAAGGGTTAGGATGGGTTTAGGTGTTAGATGGATGGTTGGGATGAAGGGAGAGTTGGTGCCAAAAACTAAGGTGGTTGGAGGTGGTTTTTGGTGCCATTTTCATGGTGTCTTTTGGTGATGGTGTGGGTTGAAGAGGTGTGTCTTGTTGGTGCCAAGTTGAGGTGGAGTAGGGTAGCTTAGGTGGAAGCTTAGGTGGGCTTACTTGGTGGAGCTAGTTATGGTTAAGTTGTAGGTGGTGGATGGCCAAGGGAGCTAGAGTTTAGCTAAGCTAAGCTAGCTTAGCTAGTAATAGAGTAGAGGAGTAAGAAATGTGAGCTAGGGTTGGAAGAGAGGAGCTGAGGAGGAAAAGTTTGGAGCTTGAACTGGAGCTGGCAGTAGCTGAAGAGGGTGGCATGGAGCTACTCTAACTGGCTAAGCTTGCTAATTCTTTGCTAGCTGCTAAGCCAAGCTAAAGTGAGCTGGCTTCTACCATAATGAGCTAAGGTGAGCTAGGTTTGGTGCTCCCGGTGAGGATCAAGCTAGTTGGGGTAGTTAAGGTAGCTTAGCTCAACTGAGTTGAGCTAAGCTGAATCCCTGGGAGCTGGACTTAAGCTTCCTAAGCTAAAATGACGTCATCTTCAGCTGGCTGGAGTTGAGTGGAGTTGGATGTAGCTGGACCTGAGCTGGGGTGAACTCCATTCAACTCAGCTGAGCTAGCTAGAGCTCCCTGTGGACCAATGGGAGTTGAGATGAGCTAGACTCAGCTAAGTTGAGCTGGATCTGAGCTGACCTGAGCTAAGGTAAGCTAAGATGAGCTAAATGGACCTAGGATGAGCTAACTCTAGTTCAGGTGAGCTGAATTCCAGCTATGGTGAGCTGGATCAAGCTAAGTTCCAGCTAGTGAGAGCTTCTCCTTCACCGGTTGCCTTCCTGAGTGATAGGGTTCTAGGGATCTAGCAATCTATATATCCCTAACACTCATAAAAACACATTAAAAAGACAACAAAAAAGTGCAATGCTTGCCTAACCTAATTAATGCCTAAATGCAGCCCAAAAAAACCCGTTTGCGAAGCAAAACCTTAAGAGCTAGGTTTGTTTTAATGTATAAGAGAAAAACCTTAAGAACTGGCATTTATCATTAACGGATTTCTTCGCAAATCATACTACAATGACGGGTTTTCAAAACTCAACCTTTTTGCAACGATTCTCCGCTCCAACAATTGTGCATGCCGCTTTTCCTAGTCCCGCTTGGTTTTTATTGCACAACTCTCAATCTTTTTCGGATGAAGTGGCCACTGGTTTCCTTGCTATTATCAATAATGATTTTTCTTCAATTGTGGAAAGTAGGAACTCCATTCTTATGCGCGATTTTACGAACCACCACTATTTTTCCGATGGCAAATCTGGTTTTGATTTTCCAGTGGCTGGCAGTGAAGATGTTAAAATTTAGATTGTTAAATGTGGCCCTTCTAATGAGAATTGTGGGTTATCTTAGGGTATTTACCTTCCCTTGCCCTCTCCTCCTCCTTCTCCTGACCCTGATCCATCCTTAATTGCTGAGGTTGAAGGGAGGGAGGGTATCCTGAGAGATGATGAGAATAATCTAGATAATATTTCTGAAGTCGAGTCTCAAGGCCTTTTGGATTTATTCGATGCGAAACCCCTTTTCCTTCAAGAAAAGGCATACGAGACACACTCTCTTGTTAAGGCTAGAGGAGTCCGTGGTGGTCAATCCTTGGAGGGATCGGGGAGGATTACCCGAAGTCGTTCTAAATCGCTTCTTAAAACCTTGTCTCTATGAATTGCCTCTTTTGGAATTGTAGAGGCATTTTAAATGCCCCTACTATGAACCGTCTTAAGGATATGATTCACCTTCATTGTCTTACTCTCATCTTTTTGTTTGAACCATTCACGAATTCTTCTTCTATTGACTCCATCCGTCAGGACATCTCTTTTCATGACTGTTTGATGGTTCCGAAGGCCCCTAAGATTTGGTGTCTTTGGAAGGACAATATCTCCATTAATTTTATTACTTGTATCAATCATGCTTTAACGGTCCAATGCTCGTTTGGTGCTTCCTCGATTAAGGTTACTGTTGTTTATGCCTCTTGTGAGTCTAATTTGCATTTGCACCTTTGGGATTATCTTTTTGACATGTCCGTCCTTAGTCCTAGTCCTTGGATCATTGGGGTTGATTTCAATTCTATTCTCTAGACTTCCAAGAAATCCGGGGGACTTCCTTTTTCTCAATCCCATGCAGATCCTTTCCATGCATGCATTTACCATCTGGCCCTCTTGGAGATGCCTATGTCTGGATCTCAATTCTCTTGGTGTAATGGTGTCGTGATAGTTCCAGGATTTACAAAAAGGTTGGCCGTGTACTTTTGAACTTGGAAGCCTTCTCTTTTATCTCCTCAGGCTCATATGCGTCTAGAATGAATTCTGACCATGCTCCTATGATTCTTTCTTCATCGGCCAATCGGGATTCTTGCCCTCGTCCCTTCCATTTTCAAAACATGTGGTTTAGAGACCAATTTTTTCGACATTCGGTGCATAATGTTTGGAATCATACTAACATGAATCTTGAGTTGGATCCAATCTCTAGATTTATTCCAAGCTGTCTGCTCTTAAGAGGTTTTTAAATGCATGGAACAGATTGACTTTTGGGGATATTCAGGATATTGTTAAGGGCCTTGAGACTCGTTATGATGAAATTGATTCTACAACTGCAGCGCTTTGGGGTGATGACCTTGTTGCTTAGCTCAGTGATACCCAAATTCAACTTGATGATGCTCTTGCCAAGCTTAACAATTTTCTCCTTCAAAAAGCTAAGATTGAGTGGATTAAGGATGGGGAAAGAAACACTAAATTCTTCTATTTGGTTATTAGGAAGCGTTTTGCCAAGAGGAATAGATCGTCTTTCTCTAATGTTGTTGGAGATGGGTGTTGGGACACAACCTCCTCTCAAGCCTCTGATTTCTTCAGGAATCTTCTAGCTTCTGAAAGTCCCCCAGGTCCCTTTCTGCTACTTGAGGTTATTCCTACTATTATTTCTGAGGATGATTCTGCTCTTCTTACCCGTACCCTCGATTCTAACAAGATTTACAATATGATCTCGAATATGCTTGCTAACCGCACCCCTGGGCCTGATGGTTTTAATGTTGAGTTTTGTAAGCACTTTTGGGCCCTTATCAAAGATGAATTGGTTCAGGCTATCTCCCATTTCTTCATTCATAATCAGGCCCCCCGTCCCTTTAATAGTACTTTTATTTCACTTATCCCCAAGAAAATCAATGTCCATGACATCTTTGAGTATCGTCCTATCAGCCTGTGTAATGTCCTTTATAAAATTGTTTCTGGAATTATGACCAACAGACTCTTTTCTCTCCTCCCCAAGCTCATCTCCCCAAAGCAAGCGGGGTTTGTTAAAGGAAGATCTCTTTTTGACCACATTGCAACTACTTTTGAGCTCACCCAATGTATTGACCGAAAGGTCTTTGGCTCTAACATTATCATCCAGCTTGATTTGCAAAAGGCCTACGGTAGGGTTAGGTGGGGCATTCTCTATCAAATCCTTCAGAAGTTTGGTTTCTCTACCTCTGCTGTCTCCCTGCTTAAGTCTTTTGTGAAACACGAGGGGTACTCTATCTTCATTGATGGTATATCTGGCCCCTTCTTTCAGGTTTCTCAGGGTCTTCGTCAAGGTGTTCCGATCTCTCTACTCTTTGACATCTTTATGGAACCCTTTATTCGCGGTATCAAAGAGTTTGCTTATCATGAGAAAATCAGACCCTTTTCTGTTAAGCATGGCATCCTTCTGCCCCTTGGTTTACTTCATGCTGATGATGTCATCCTATTCCTTAATGGAAGCTTGCATACCATTACCAATCTCTCCAAATTTCTTCGGCTTTTTCAGGACTATTCGGGACAGCATATTAGTAAAATCGAGTCACTCTTTTATTGGTAAGCATTTCCCTTCTAGCAGGATTTCTCAGATCCTTCGACTTCTTGACATCCAGTTAGGAGCTTTCCCTTTCCAATATGTGGGTTGCCCTATCTTTCCTAGTAGAGCCAAAAGTGTCTACTTCTCCCATATCATGGACAAAATCCAATCTAAACTAGCAGGATGGAAAGAAAATCTTGTCTCCTCTGCATCTAGACTAATGCTCATAAAGGATATCCTTTCCTCCATTCCTATCCATATCCTTTCTGTCCTCGATGTTCCGAAGTCCATTCTCACCAAATTGGATTCCATTTTCGCATCCTTCTTTTAGGGTGACACTGAGCTGGATAAACATCATCATTGTATCTCCTAGAAACAAATAGCTCAACCCCTTGACGCGGGTGGATTAGGGATCCATAATCTTAATCTCTTTATGTCTGCTCTCATAATAAAGCATGTTTGGAACATTCTATTCTCTAATTCCCCATACTCTAAACTCATGGGCCAATTGTATGGCAAGTCTCCTCCGGCCACTCGTACTCTTCCCTTAAGGATTAAATTGTTTTAGGACACATATTTGGCCATGAAACCGTTGATTCGTTGGGAGGTTCACGAAGGGAGTATTGATTTTTGGATGGACCTCTAGGTTGGGGATGCCGCTCTGTGTGACTTTCTTCCTATTAATTCTTCCCCCGATCCAGCTCCTATCAACTCCCTCATTGATTACTTCCTTAACCACCCTCTCTCTGGTTATCTCCCACACCACATATGTACTAAAATCTCTAAAACCACTCTTGATCATAACAAGGATATTCCCATTTGGACTCCCAATCCTGCTGGAAACTTCACGGTGGCCTCTACCTATCAACATTTTTTCAAGAACTCTCATGTTAGTCTTGCTGCTGAGGATCTATGGAGTCTCAAGTTGCCGCTAAGGTTGTCTATCCTTACTTGTAAGATTCTTCACTCTAAACTTCCCACTGATGATAATATAATCAGGCTTGGATTTTCTTTTCCATCCAAATGCTCTTTCTGCCTCCACCATCCTCAAATTGAAACTATTCCTCACCTATTCTCTAACATCCAGCTGGTTCATATCATTTCTAAATGGACGTTCTCTAAGAATGTCATAAGCCCTGTTTGTCCCAATCGCTTCTTTCGGATAATGAACATCCCTGCTAAACATTGGAAGGGTCGCATAAATAAAGGTCTCATCTGCTTCATTTGGTTCTATGTCTGGACTATCAGGAACAAGGTTAGGAATGACTAGCTCACTTTTAATCGTGTCAACTCTCTTTCGACTCATGGGTGGAATAGATTTGAGATTGGGATTTGGATTCAGAAAATGCATCCTTTGATTCTTGCTATGAATTGGATCCATCCTCCTTATGGTTTCAAAATTAATTCTGTTGTTTGTCGAGGTGGTTCATCTTTGTATGTGGGTTGGGTATAAAGTAATCATTGTGGTGATTTCATTAAAGGTGCCTCTTGCAGGGTCCTCGCTATGATTAAGGAGGAAGCACTGATCAAGTTGTTTGTGCATTCACTCACTATTGTTGGTGGGACTGCTCCTCTCCATTTGGAAGCCGATTCAACTCTACTTCACTACTGGTGGGATGGGAAACTTTCTCTTCCATGGACACTTAAGCAGAATTTCAACCTGCTAGCCACTAGTAGGGATCGGATTAGTTGCTTGAAGTACATCTCGCCTGCAGCCAATGCACTTGCTAATAACTTTGCAGAGTTGTCCACTGGAGATTGCAATGTTCTCTCAAACCCTTTGCATTTGGCTCCTAGAGCTAAGGGTATCATTAGACTCGATCGACTCCAATTTCCTTATGTCATCTCCTCCTTTTGACTCCTTTGAGGCTTAGGCTTTTTTGTTGTTCTTAGCTTTGTTTTGTATTAGGCCACGAGTCGTGGTCCTTGTTTTCTTATACTAGATAGGTTTTAGTTTGGTCCCCCTGTCTCTTTCTGCCCTTAGGGAGTGGGGGATGAATAAGATATACTCCTACATTCATTAAAAAAAAATGTATAATATGTATATATAGTGTGCGTATAATAAATAAATATATATATATGTATATAGAGTTGTATATACTGTTTGAACCTTATGTACATATATAATTTTTAAGGCTTTGGTGACATTTATATCCGTCATTGTAGATATTTATTTATGTTAGTAAATTTAGTCTTTTGCCTTAGGTTTGTACATACTTTTACCAAGGCTATAGTAACACTTATATATGTTACTGTGTATATAGTATATGTTATTAAAGTTAATATTATATGTCAGTATATTTAGTCTAGTGTATATTAGTAGTCATTTTTATACATATACTTAGGTATTATTTGGAATAGTTGTACATAACTAACATAGAATAGTTATACTTAGTTTTTGGTGCCTGTTTAGTTGTAAATATGTTAAGGCATTGTAGTTAGGATTAATTCATTCTTTTGTACATAATTGACTAATTCTTTCATTCTTTGATTCTTTGATTCATTTTTTAAATATAATTGACATTTTTGTAATAAAAGAATATTTTTGGAACATAGAGAGTGATATATATCAATAAATGCCTCCCATTGAATAACCTGGAATAAACTAGTAAAAATTATGTAAATAAATAAAATGACGTGACATCTGTTTACATTATGACAACTATACTACAAAAACAACACTATTAAAACGTCATTTTTTATGCAATACAGTTTGTCGTTGATCACTCCACCGGTCAAATGCTAGTTGTGAATCCCCCTTTGTCATGCAACCGACCAAGGTGGAGAACCCACCATCGATTGCATCTCAAGGGGGGTCGTCAGCCCTCATTTCTTCCACGTGCATCATCGATTTTTCAATTAGGCCTCCGATGAACATCATCATCGCTTTCTTCCTCTAGATTGGGTGTCGACATGTATTCCCTCTCCCTTACCTCCTACCCTTTACAATACATGAGAATAAGGGAGGGAAAGGCATGTACCTACTCGCTCGTGGCCACCCTCTGATAGCTCGTTGTCATTACGTGTTAAGCATCCTCCGATCGACGCTGTCAACCCTCGTCAGAGGTGGCCCCACACCCTCTTCTACTGCATGTATCTGAGGAACGAAAGGGGAGAGAGAGAACGAAAAAGAGAGAGAAAAAGGAACGAGGAAGGGGGTGCTCAATCTTTCTTCTCTCTCAATTTTTTCCACGAACATCGTGTTATGGTGGAAGTGGGGACCCCAAGCCCTTATTTATAACACCTTGGAGTGAGTTTTAGGTCAACAAACTAATGCGATAGGGACGAAAGTTCCCTGGGCTTAGTTCTCATAGTCTACATTCCCATTAAGTTTGTTTCGCATGTAATGTTTGCTACACCACATAGATTTTTGTAAAATTGGTCTTGTTGAAAAGCTTACGATGAGAAGTATGTAGTAGTACCCTATATGACATATTCCGAGCAAATTTTACCAGAGGGTTGAGGGTTGACTAGATTTGACCAAAATTCACGTTTCTTCCTTTTCAGACTACGCTAACCCGATACCTAACAAGAGTCAACAGGTTTGTATCGACATGCTTAATCTGAATTTAGGCTCGAGTGTAGATTTTGGGTCATGACATTATCTATGATCAAAATATCTCCCTTAATCACCATACCCCAAAAATCATTTTGTATTTCAACTCATTCACTACACCTCATTTGGTACAATCACATTCTTACTTGCTCAGTACATTTTAGAATTTATCATTTATGCAAATACTTTCCACAAGATGTTTGGTGTCTATGTTCATTACGAGCTTAAATCATTATTAAAACCAAATTCGAATTGTTCTTTGTATTGGGTAATTGCTTGGCAATTAAATATTTTTTTAATACTAACCATATTAGCTTCCGAGTAATTAAAGGGTAATGATTAGCTAATTTTCTTTCATGCAATATATTTTACATCAAACCCCTCTTGAACAGGCCCAAAGAATATTTTTTTCCTGTTTCAGGAAAAATAACGGGAAACCTACAACTTAGGTACCTAATATACAATAAAAATCAAAAATAAATATACAATGGTCCTATAGAGTCAATGTGTGAGTGAATAAATACAATAGGACTAGGAAATACTTGTACTTCTTGAATTTGAAGCATAATCATTGAGTGCAAGGAAAGCAGAGTACTAGAGCTCTTTGTAAGTGTGATTGAGAAAATGGCTACTTTACATGTAATAAATATCTCAAGAGTACTTCAAAGCAATAGGAAGTGATAGAGATGTTGTGTCAATGTTCAAAGCCTTCAAAAGACATTTATAGACAAGGTTTAAGGCCTAAAAATCGTTTGGAAATCCTACCATAATGTTTTGATTTCAAATTGAAAGATGCAGTCAATTAAGAAATCTCTGAAATTAATCGATTAACGCTTATATTAGATGATTAAGACAATGTTCTTAATTGATTAATGATCTCATCATAATTTTGCATAATTTATTTACTTATTTTTCTCTATTTTTTGGGCATTTTTTGGATTTTTATTTTACATTTTTAAATAATTTGATTTCTTTAATTTTTAATGTAGGTAAGAGTAAATGTTAGCAAAATATATCCAATATTGGTTTCATATAAAAGAGCATAAGATGAGAATGTCAGATGATGCAAAAGAAACAAGGATCAGAGAGGAAAAGAAAAGAAGAGATAAAGGAATTAAAATAAAAAATAAAAAGAGAAAGAGGTGGAGTATAGGGTATGTGGATGGAATGGGTCTTGGATTGGAATGGAGTTGAAAAAGAAAGAAAAAATTGGAAACAAAGTCAATATAGATTCTTATGCCATAATTATGGAGCACGAAATTAGATTAATTCTAATGATTTTAGGATTATTTGGGGCCTATAAATTCCCCTCCTTGACCCCTTGGATCATTCCACATGATTCTTCTTCCTTCGTACTTTCTCTCTACATCTCTTAAGCAGGGAGAATCTCTGGCGAACTCCTGCCCCTCCTCTGCCATTTACTGCCATCTACACATCAACAACATCACACCTAGATACTCTCTTTATCACTCTAGTTGTAATCTTTACACCATTTTATTAATTAAAATTTTATTCTAAATTTTATTCCTTGAAATCCATGTGGCAAATTTTTGAAACTTTTCATCTTAGTTCCATCACAGTAGATTCAAATCTCTGAAAATTTTGTGCATAGATTAGCTTCATAAAAAGATATAAATTAATTTTCATTTCAATCCTTAGATTGTTGTAATCTAGTACCTCATGGTTGTTTAGAATTTTATTTCATATACCGTAGTGTGAATTTTGTGGCGAATTTTGGTAGGATTCTTATTTAGGTAGTTTTCCTTCTTCTTAATTTTTTTATAATTTTTATATTTTTTAAAAATTATTTCTTACCATTTTTGCATTTCAACCCTATGTTTGTAGTCTACCCCCTAATTTTTAGGTGTAATATCTACTCTTCTTGAAAAAATTCCAAACAAAATCTAAAATTTCTTAAAAATCCAAAATAAAATTAGTTTAGATTATTAATTAGTAATTTAGATAATTTTTCTTCCTTGAAGATGACTCAAACTCCCACTATACTTATTTCTATCTATTTGAGAGTTTGATAATTTTGTAAACAATCGTGTTTTCACACACAACGACACTTAATCTTTTGCAAATTGCATGATCAATTAATGTTTAAGAAATGAATCGATTAATTTCTTCCAACATCCTCTTTCCTAAAGCATACTTTAACAAAATTAATTGGTTAGCTGACCTTCTTAATCGATTAACTAACCTTCTCATCCACTCCAAAAACTTTTTGGTGGGCTTCGTAATCAATTAATTTGTAGTTTTAATCGGTTAGGAAGTTCTTCAAAAATAAAATTAATTGATACTTCTAGTTGATTAATTTTTTATTTTGAATGTTAAATATTTTAAAACTCGCATCTTTTGATGAAAGGGTGTTAGTTTCTAAATAACCAACCTTCTAGAATAGGCTTAAAAGTTCTTAATGAATTAATAATCATTTTAAATGAATTTTGAAAGATTTTCTTTCTTTCTTTATCTTAGTGAGCTTAATAAAGTGAATAGGTGCATATGTGCAAATGTCTCTTTAACAAAACTTCTAGAAAAACATAAGTGATTTGAAAAAAAGCTTAGCTTCTTTATATAGAGTCCTTATAGCTCTTGAAGCTCTTTACATGTAACCACTTCACATCAGCATCTCATATACCTTTCTGATCTTCTTGTCTTGATTTTTAATCTTTGCATCACAATGGTTAAGCTCATCCAAGTAATTTATTTTATTTTGCTAACATGAAAGCTTGGTTCATTAGTGTCTTAACACTACCAGATGAGACTACCCTATCTAAAGTCATTAAGGGGTCACAACGACTTTGGTTAGACAGGTTGGAGTCTTTCTACTACTTGCGATGGCTCAAGTCTTGCACGCACTCTGGGACTTGTCTAACTTAGCCTCTATGCAATAGGTAGGGCCAAACTTGTCTTAAGATGTTATTCTAAGATTTTACAAATTAGTTAAGGATCAAAATGAAATTTAGAGATTACTAAAGTGTAGTATGTCGAAAGATAATTCCAACGATACTTTATTTGTTCAATTCTGAGGTCAGGAAGGTCCTCAACCAGCCAAAAGAAACCAAGGGGAAATCGAATTGGTTCACTTGAACTAGTTAGCCAACGCCCCCACAAAGCCATGTTGCCATCTGTCATGCACTTGTTGGGTGTTTGCGTGTACCACGGATTGCATTGCTAGGATGGATTTGGTCATCTGCACCCGACACCCACAATGACGTGCCTGATCCTCACCCTTACACGCATGCAATCTCTTACCTTTGAGCCCGCAAGGGTTGCTTCCCACCTGCTGCGATCCTCCTCCCCGCCATGCGTCATAGTGTGGATGGGTGCTACCAATGCCTTGTCAAACGTGGGGCCTATGGCCCTCCTTTCCTCCACTGAATTTAAGAGAGAACCAATTGCTCTTCCTCTCTCCTCTCTTGTTCTCTCTCCTTTTTTGCATTTTCTCGCATTTTGCATGGGATTTCAATGCGAGAAAGAGACAAGACAGTGGCACAGAACCCTAGGGCATGCATTTATAGTCTTAGGGATGGTTAGGTCATGAAATACTCTAATTTGGACTAAAATAACCCCCAATTCTGGTTCACGTGTACCAATGTTTCCGTTTAAGGTGTTTCACGCATAACTTTTGTTACATAACTTGGATTTCCACAAAATAGAAATAGTTGAAAACCTTACAACGAGAGGAATCCAACCATACCATATTTAGCATATTTCGAGCAACTTTTTCTCAACAATTGACCAGGTTTGACTAAAATCAATGTTTCTTCATTTTCGAACTACACTTACCTAATTCTCACCTAACAAGCGTCGATGGATATATCTCGGCACTCTTAGATAAGATTTGAACTCAATTCAGATTTCACTAATATCCTAGTAAAGTAGATAGGTAACATTAGCCTGCGAAATATATATCTCATGGGTTTTGCGATTTCCTATAAAGCCTTTAATTCACACCATGATCATCTCCTAAATACCCATGCGAAAAAAAAATATACATATTATCCAATTAAAGAATCACCACTTATCCCTGGGAAAAATTTTATCACACATGAATACAACCACATAGGATTCATACTAATTCACATGCTTTTTTTTTCCTTAACCATGGTAAGATTAGAATTTGACCTTCCAGTTATAAATTAAGGTTTACTACGCACTATTTAAATGGATTACTAACACGATCATCACTTTACGTACCGATGATCCATTGTCACCAGCAACAACTTGTAACTTGTCTTGACATCTTAATTATCTCCACGTTGGTGTCATTCGCACGAAGCTAGGGATAGAGACGGGCAATGGTATAGCTATTCACAGAGTTGAGCCATGAAACCCACGTGCACGCGCAGCTTCACAGAAGGGACGACAGGAGGTCCATCACGATTCTGGCGGTACATGTACCGGGAAACTCAGCTCTGCCCCTTAAACATGCATGTGCCACTTCACACGCTTTCACTGCATGTTGCTGCTAATTAACCATTAACTTCGCCCCATTCGTCATTATAGGAAACTCGGTGCTAATAACATAGGAGTTGAAAATATATTAATGGATCACAGACACAACAATGCACCCAATACATGTTCTGGCTGCGTTTAGATCTGGTTTAGCCTGATTAAAAGTTAAGATGGGGTAGGTTTTAGAGGTAGGATAGTAAAGCATGGATGTGAGAGTTGACTTAGTTTACGGTAAATGTTAGTTTAATTGAAGGATTAGGAAAGTGACGTTAAGAAATGTAAAATTGGTATTAACCTATAATTACGTATGTTTACTTTTAAAGTTGTGTTAACATTATTTTATATTTTCTTGAATTGATGTTAAGTTATGATGTTAACCCTTGTGGCATTTATTTGATAGTGGTATTAGGAATATGAGTGGTATCAAAGATGCGAGTGATGTACAATTTTAATACAAGTTTGGCTAACATCAGTTGAAACTAATGTTAAACAAATCCGTGTTAAAGTGGCCAAATCCAAATTACCAAATGAGAGATTAACTAGTCAAGTAAACGAGAGTTAACCCCTCTTTTGAGGGATTAAAGCCCCAAATAAACTAGGGCTAAGGACTAGTTTACTAGAGGGGTTAGGAAAGTGGTGTTAAGAAATATGAAACTAGTGTTAACCCGCAACTATGTTTATTTGTAGAGTGGTGTTAACACCAATTATGTTTACTTAAATTGGTGTTAAGTTGTAATGTTAACCTTTGTAATATTTACTTGGTAGTTGTATTAGGTATATAAAACATGAGTAGTGTATGATTTTAACACGGATTTAGGTAACACTAGTTGAAGCTGGTGTTAGACAAACCCATGTTAAAATTGCTAAACCTGGGTTAGCAAATAGAGGATCAAGTAGTCAAGTAAAAAGGGGTAACCTCTCCTTTGGTGGGATTAACCCCTCAAGTAAACTTGGCCAGAGGGTTAGGTAACTTGGGTCAGATTGCAATAGAGCGATAACCTCTGTTTGTGTTTATTTGAGAATAGGTTAACCCCTGTTTGTATTTACCAAATAGGAGTAGGAATGGGGGTTAACCTGTGGTGTGAAAGAATGGTGTTTACTTAGATATAGGGTTTAGCATGGAAGATAAGGTTGAAAAAGATATGTTTGCTCTTGAGATGATAGGTAAGTTAATTGGTATTATTTTTGTTTATATTGGAATATAAGGATATGTTGGGAAAAACCACACACAAGAAGTACGAGGGAGGAGAGATAAAATGGCAATTGACTTACATGTTACTTCGACCTATGCCCCAACATGGGTTGAGATAATACAAGTTAGTAAGGTAAATAGGAGTTGCTCTTGAGATGATAGGTAAGTTAATTGGTATTATTTTTGTTTATATTGGAATATAAGGATATGTTGGGAAAAACCACACACAAGAAGGTACAAGGGAGGAGAGATAAAATGGCAATTGACTTACATGTTACTTTGACCTATGCCCCAACATGGGTTGAGATAATACATGTTAGTAAGGTAAATAGGAGTTGAGTTATCCCCACCGTACACATGACATAACCCTTAAAAATAAGATACCTCCAAACATAAGTCTTGATGTGTTTTAAGTTGCTGATATGATTTAAATATAAAGGACAAAGTTATAATTTATTTATTTTATATTTAATATTGAATTATTTTTTATTATTATTTCATTGAAAAGTGATTGAGTGAAGGTTAGATGTAATAAGGGAACTAATATATTAAAGATGAAGATTTGAGGTAACATTTTCGTAAGTCACATCTAACCCATGAGATTATTTATTTTACCTCTGTCACGTCACCTAACCCACCCTTTTACTCTACATCCAAATGCATCTCTCTACTTGCTTCCATCCACTGTTCCTTTACATCAACTACAACACCGTGACGCTGGGGGTGTATAGATGTGGGACATTTTGGGTCCCAGATCTTTTAATTCAACAGGTATAGTAACATGCGCATGCGCGCAACTGAAGGGAAGGAGTCTAAGTTTAACCACAGTATGCCCTTGTTAACCAGATAAAATATGTTTCGCAATCATTTAAAAAAATGGGCATAATGCCAGCAGTACTGAAGGAATCGAAATAAAAGTGGGTCTACGCGATCGATATACAATGCTACGAAAAAATTGTCAATTTCTAAGGTTATCTATTTTCTATATAATTATTTCATTTAATTTGTTGAGGAACATTGATAAAATATTTGATAAGCCTGTCTAATTAGGAAACCTTACTGTAAACTAGCCCATAAGCTGTCTCCCTCAAAAAAAAGTTCTAATCTGTTTGCTCACACCTTTGCCTGTATATCTTTTATGTAATCTCGCTAGTGTATAGAGCGTTGCTGTTATACTCCCAGAGCATGCTGTTTGCGTCAGTTATAAATTTATTGAGCTCAAGGAAACAGATTAGTTTACTGAAAAAAATTAATACCAACTAATTAATTGGGAAAAGAATCCAAGTTCGTTGGCTCACTTGGACACTGGAAATTTTAACAGGTTAACAAACTGGTTATAAGCTCGACATAGAGATAGCTCAAGGCCTTGGAAACAACCCAAATAGGTAACTTGGATAATGACTATTTGGCTTGATCTTAAACAAGCCAAGCCTAGTCCAAAATTCACCTAAGATCTACCCGAAAGCTTAAATTGTTGGACGCAATCAAATTTGAATGCATAGGATAATACATAGCAAGGCTGAATCACAAAGTGCAAACTAAGCCCTGCTTTGTTCCAGTAACAAGGATTGTAGAATAGAGGACCATTGTTGTCATTTGTGTATGGTTATTAGGATAACCATTTGGTAAAGGAACATAAGCATTCTCGGAAAGATTTCACCATCAGAAATACAATTACTTAGTTAACCCATCAGGAATAACATCTGTTCCATTGTCCCCAACAAAAATGAGAGTCTTCTATGTTTACAATTCCCTGTTTTTAATCAACGAAAGCAACAGTAGATATGAATCAACGGTCATACCTCAGAACTCAGAGGGAGAGAAAAAATTGCTTCAAGGTCATTGAAATCAATCTTGTAAGAATCATTATATGGCTATATGTCAACCTACTAATCCTAGGAATAAACAGTAAAAGGTGTCTAGCCATACCTTTTAGTACACTTTACCGGTTTATCTTTCAAGAAGACCTTTTGGTAAAGTAGTCTGCAACTTCAAACATTAAAGAGCTAACCCTCTTCAAGTACTTTGGTTGTTGATAAACGAGGCATGTCTTAACTAAAATTACCAGAGCCCGTAGTATTGATGATCAGAAATAGTGCTTGGCTTCTCTAAGGTCCTTGACGCATAACCCCTCAACCTGGACGGATTATGGAATCTGTATCTTGCAACATTCTAATCATGTTGCCAGGGATCGGGCATGACTGTTCCATTCCAGGGGTCATCACATATGCTTTCCCATCATGCCAGTTAACATCAATCCTGCTCGCATCATATGAGATGCAAGTTCCAAGACCAATTCCATATTAACTAGAACAGGTATATGAAATAAACAAGTGGACCTTAACGACAGAAAGCATGACTTTTGGTTCAAAATTCCAATGGCCGAATTCCTATCTAGAAATAAGGATGCATCTGGCTTCAATTAACTATTCTTACCGTTAGAGTATTAGCACGTGCATGAGTGCATGGTAGATTTGCCTTACCGCATGCAAAAGTGCCCACTGCAGCCTTGCCTTTGCGCACATACTGCTGGCCTAATGCGTGCATCTCCACGTGCTACTATTGCCTTGTGTGCACATCCAGCGTGCACTACTATATTCCCTAACATGCATCTGCTTCTAACGTGTGCACACAAGTGCAGGCATTGCCTCCCCATGGATCAACATGTCAATGTCTACATCACCTCATGTGCAAACAAGTGCGTGGACTACCCTCTAACACAAACATTTCTTCGTCCATGGCTACTACTTCTGCTAAAGTCCTACCACTATCGTCTATGGCTACTACTATCGCTATAATCTTCCACCGTCTGTTACTGTTGCTACTTTCGCTACAAGATACTATTCTCTACTACTATTGCTTTTTCTACAAGTGCCACCTGCTCCTTTGGTCTGCTGCCTACTCCTTTGGATGTCTACGTCAAGAGGGAATTCACTTTTGTTTCTTGTAGTAAGTTGGGTGTTGCATGCTCTAAATTGAAGGGGGAGGAGTGTTAAGAGTATTAGGAATAGTCTAGAGTCCTAGCCTTATTTCTATTCTTATTTTGTTATTTTCTAATTCTTTTGGATCTACTATGTAATTTTTTTAGCTCTACTCTCAGTATTAAAGGAGGTTTGGGTTTTCTTTTGGAATGAGAGAAGCATTATTCTTCTACACTTACAAAGGAAGTAATCTACTAAAGATAGTACAACTCCAACAATACATTTCAGAAATGAAGAAGAAGAGAGAAGGAAAAACAAAAAGGCAGAGGGAGAATCACTTGAAAATTCTCTCTCTTCCATCTTATACTTCGAATGTAGTTTCCCAATATTTTGACTTTTCAAGAAACCAATCCAAGAGCCCAAGTGGTTGCAGCTTCCACCACAGGACATCTGGGAAGGACATGCAGATGAAGGAAAGAAACAGATGGCACGCTAGCAGCAACGGAAATTGCTTTCCAATTTACAATTATTCTTGGCAATTTTTTTCTTTGAAAAGATATTCTTGGTAACACTTATATACCGAAATCTCTAATAAGTTATACTTTATGTAATCTATTTAAAAATAGCTAAACGTGGACCACATGATGCCCATGCTAGACTGTCAACATAGAACACTAGCACTTTTTAGCTTGTTCATATTTTTACTTCTCGGTCCAGCTCTCATTCATCTGCTAGATCTGAACCAAAGACTCTTCTAAATTCTTCACATTTCTATCAAGGAATTCCAGTTCAATCGCAGATATAACTATCAGTAAAGAATAGCAACTGAAATCAGCGGATGAGCAACACTAGGTCAGGGCATATAGATATATTTCAATGAATCCAATTGAAAAGTCAGCCTTATGATTGATATACTAATGGAATAAAAGGATTTTGAATTTCATTAGAGAAGCAAATATTTTCTAATTAATTTTCTCATTTTTACAATCATAATCACGAGAGCAAATTTAGGGGCTGTCATAGAGGTAAATATGAGGTTTATATACAGGTGAGAACATAATCCTGAGTAACTTGTGCCACTTTAAGCCCCAGAAAGGTAGCGTGTTGTCCTAATTGCTTTAGCTGCCCTTTTTAGCCATCCTATGTTTGTAGACAACTGCATTACTTATCAAGTTTACAGGGGATTGATATTATAGTAATCCAACTACAATCAAGAGCCAATATCAAGCAGAAGACTTACATGGAAAATGATGGGAGCATGAGATCCCTAGTGCTTACTAGTTGATAGGTCTTTCTTTCATTAAACAAAAAAAAAAAGAGGTGTGATGTTACAATATAGAGATGCATGGATTCACACCTAAAGATTCATATAACCATTTACAATAATTCAACATATCCTGTTAGGTTGGGCATTAGATCTTAAACATGGCTAACTAGCTCACATTTAAAGTGGTTATCAAGCTCAACATGCTTGGTCCAATCATTGAAGGACAAGATTATATCCTTTGGTTTTGTCTTGTAATGAGACATGTGGCACCAGTGTCGGCTATCATTCATTATTATCCATGGAAGGAACCATTATAGTTATGAACAAATTCTGATTCCCACAAACCAACACCATAACATATATAGTACATGAAATGACCCTTTCTAAGGGTCTTTTGGGAATTTTCCGGAATGGTAAGGGTGTTAGTGCAATTTTAAATCCCTTGGGTTTTAGTTTGTAGGCTCTACAAGAAAAGGAGACTTTTGTAGGGTCAACCTTACAAATTTCCCCACCCCTCCACCCTCCACCCTCAACCCACGCACACACACACCCAAAACCCTAAACCTTCTCTTTATAAAACCCCCTCACCTCTCCACCCTCTCCCACACCTCCAACGCCACCACCTCCAAACCCCCCATCTACACAGCCGTCGCCCCTCCCATCTCCTTTTCCACCTTGCAGCCGAGAGGAGGAGAGGAAGGAAGCAGGAGGAGCATGGAGGGCACTCCTCCATTTGATCCACCAACCCCATCCACCTCCTTCCCTTCCCTTTGCAGCCGTGCGTGGAGGAGAAGGAGAAGAGGGGAGCCGGAGGAAGGGCGCAGAGGAGAGGAAGAGAGAGCGTGGGAGAGGGAGAGCAGTAGGAAGAGGAGCTGTTGTAGCTACACGGGCGGAGAGGAGGTGTTTGCGAGAAGAAGAGCTTCTCGAGGAAGCTCTGTGCGCAGACATTTCCGTAGTATCAAACATCTGCAACCTCTATCAGACATCTAGAGGGGTCATCGAATGTCCAGAGAGGGCTCAGGACATCTAACAGCATGTAAGGTGCCAAGGTACGTACCCTGCACGAGCCTGTATGCATGCACGATAGTATTTGAGGTGTCGCATTTCACTGCCCATGCATGCGCAGGTGCGAGTGCGTTGGAAAGTTGCGTAGTGCAACCTTTGAAGCACTTTAGGACGTCTGGAGGCCATGTCAGACATCTGACTATCCTCCCAGACGATCGGGAGCAGTGTCAGACATCTGGAGACCCCCTCAGACAACTGTGCGGGGTGGCAGACGACGGATACAGATGTAGGAGAGTAAGGTGAGCTACTGTGTTCGTTTAAGATGTCTAAGACTCGCCCCAGACGTCTGATTTTATTCAGGGTGCGTGTTTTTGAGCCAATTCAGGGTCCAAATGGAGTCAGTTTTTCTCAAACAAAGTATCGTTGATTTTCTTTCGAAATTCCCTACGTGTTAGTGTAGTGTCTATACTATTTTGAGTGAGTTTGACATGATTGGTCAACAATATAGGTCTCCAGTCCGTAGTGTACACGAGACACACAGAGATGCTAGGATCCACCATTCGAGCCCTCATACCACCCGTATACTCTGGTAGAGTGGTCCTCTCTAATCCTGTGATTTAAATGATTAAAATGCATGCTATATTAGAAATATCTGATTGAACCCTAGGATATGAAATGAACCCTAGGGCTGAAGAGGATGAATGTACATTACTTGAACCGTGCTTGTTATACTCTGAAATACATGTTAAAGTCCTTACTGCGAATAACTAAATATTTGATTGATGTGGTGATTACTTAATTTGTTGAATCATAAGCTGTCTGTTATACGATTAAGAACCGAAATGTGAATAGAGATATATGCCGTATCATGAAATAAGACGAATGCTAATAAACAAACCCTACGGGGAACTAGGAAAGGAAATAAAATACTGTGATATGGAAATCTGATGTGTGATGGAACATATTGCCTAAGGGCTGGTTGGTTGCATGGACTTAGGTATGGAAAGTTAGCTAACCTTCGTATACGCGGTATCGAGGAGAGCTACTGTCACTTTTGTATAGGGAGAGTGCTAGCCACCCTTGGGTTGGGACCCGGGGTTGGATTGGCCTTCCTACACCGACTCCTGTTAAGCCCACTAGACAAACCGGGACAGTCAGGCAAGGGTATACAGATTGTTGAGGGGTATGGCCCCTATTTTGTTTTGTGTTGTACGTTTGGGCGTACCTGTTAGTGGAAATAACTGACTGCGTACCAGTGCAGGGTAGCTACCCGTGCGCTTATTGCACGTGCCGTAGTCACCGCTACATCGCGACCAAGACCCCAGGGTGGTAGACCGGGTGTAGGACTACCACAGAGTGCTCTCCCAGCCAAGAGAGTGCCACGTGTACATCCTGCATCGCAGAAAAACTGCATCAAGATCGTTCCCTTAAGGAACAAGTGGATTAAGAACTGTTGTAGACCCTTAGTAGAAACCGAATCAAAAACACATAAATGATTTAAATAATAACAGGTGTTAATACATAACTGAAAATTGTATGATCAGTTAGTTGCTTGTTCCTTTATATTTAATTGCATGTAAATAACATATATACCACTCTACTCAACGTTAGCTAACCATAGATATATGTAACCATGTTTAGGTTAGGGAGTTGAGCAACCAGCGCCATTGGCTGCAGAGGGTGTTGGGTCCAGTCAAGCCCAGTGATAGTGGTACTTTCTCTGCTTTCTGTTACAGAGGCCCTTTTTGTAGCCTTGAGTATCTTTAGCATGTAGTGTAAAGATCCGTCCCATTTTTTAGCCTTTTAAGACGTCTGAAGTGTCAGTCAGACGTCTGTCCAGACGTCTAGACCCTCTCCCGAACGTCTGGAAATTAAATTTTTGTACGCCTTCTATGTTCTACGAGTAGGCGGCGCGCAGAACTCCTCTCTCTCTTTTTCCTCCTCCCTCCCCCCAGCAGAACCCTAACCCATGGCCTTATAAAAGGCCACCCTCCCCTCCTCTCCTCTCCACTCCACACACCACCATCTCCACCTTTCAATGCATGGCGGGAGGAGGTGAGCGAGGGAGAGCGCGTGAGAGCGAAGAGGAAAGTACGTGAGGAGGAGAAGGCCAAGGTCAGGAGCTTCGTGGAAGCTCGTCAGAGCTCACACGGCCACCGCGGCACGTGCGGGAGGAGGAAGGCGTCGAGGCGTTATCCTCGACCACCTGCAACAGCTGGAGCTACGGTGAATCAAGGAGAACCGCGGTGGAGTGCGGCGAGGAGAGCTGGGAGTGCGGTCTAATACTAAAATTTTTCCAGTATCAGATGTCTGGAGTGCAGTCCGGACGACCGGCTGGACATCTGGAGTCAAGACCAGACGTCTGAAAGCATCTATATCGCGGAGGTACGTTCTCTTCGCGGTTACGGCCATGCAGGCTGCACCCTAGATGATTTAGTTTAGCTAAAATAGGGTGGCTGCCCTATCGTGCGCAGGAGCAGCCTTGGGAAGGTGCACGGAACGTCTTTCCACGCACTTTCGGATGTCTGAACAGCTCATCAAACAACCAGAGGCATTTCCAGATGACCAGAGGACTGGTCAAACATCTAGAACTGTTTCCAGACAGTTGTGGGGGAGTCCTGAACGTTTGAGGTCACTGCAGGAGCTTGAGGTGAGTCTCTGTGACTTTTAAGACGTCTGAACTTGTTTCCAGATGTCTGATTTTGGTCTGCAGACACGTTTTTGACCTGTTTGGGGTCCGATCGAGATCCGTTTTACACAAACGAAGTATCTGTGGTTTCCTTGTGAGTTTATCTACGTATTAGAAACCTTTATACACTGTTCTGAATCCTCCTTTGTGATGTGTTCCTTGGTTTAGAGTTTCGACCTACTACATGTTTGGGGCTCGCAGAGGCACCTGGATCTGCGGTTTAAGCCCCCATTACTCCCAGATTGTCTGGTAGAGTGGTCCACCCCTGTTAATCTTATTAAATGAGAATGTATCTGTGAAATTAGCCAACTGGAAACCTAGGATGTGGCATGAACCTTAGGACAGAGAAATAAATAAACCAAATTGTTCTGCATGATTGTACTTGTATACATGAATGGATTAAACTGCTAGCCGTTGCCTATAATAAAGTATGAGCTGCCTGTCAGAATATGAGTTGTCTGAGATAACTAAATAGTTACCTGTAAAATCAATAGTTACCTGTATTAAATAATGGAAATACGAGCTGCCTGTATATAAACGAGAATTGAATTGTGAATGATGGAATCTGGATTGGAATAATGTGATGAACATGAGCATGAACCCTACAGGGAGTTAGGAGTAGAGCTCCTGTGGTTAGATGGAAAATCTGGAATGTGGATGGAAAGTGCGCTGGCCCTTGAGTATGTTTGTTAAGACCCGAGGCATCAAAAACACTTTAAGACGTCTGGGGGTTGGTCCAGACGTCTGATCAGACGTCTGGGAGTTGGTCCAGACGTCTGGTCAAACATCTGGATGCCTTCCCAGACGTCTCGAAATAAATTTTTGCGTGCGTACGATCGCAAGTCTACGCGCGTGCCGCGCGCAGACTGAAACCCACCGACCTGCAGACGCCTTCCCCCCCCCCCCCCGTGCCTACTTATACCCTCCTCTCCCCTCTCCTTCATTCACCACCCCACCGTCTTCTCCTTCCTCCAGCGTGAGCGCGAGAGTAAGAGCGAGGGCAGCAGCTGCTGCCGGGTGCAGTGCGGAGAGGTGCAGCGAGAGGGAATAAGAGGGAGAGCGTGCGAGAAAGAGAGAGAGCCTGCCGGAGTAGTCCGAGGCCAGCCGATGTGAGCGCGGAGGAGCGTCGTGCTGGGGAGATGTCCCCTGGTGCTGCTGCATCTCGAGCAGCAGACGAGCGACTACGTGGCGAGCTCGCGCACAGCGGGAAGAAGACGAGGAGGTTCTACTTTTGGGAATTTTTCCCAGTATCAGACGTCTGGACCTACAGCCAGACGACGCGGACGACATCTAGAGGGAGCTCCAGACGACTGAGAGGTACATATTTCCTCTACCTCCTTTTGCAGATACGGCCATGCAGGCCGTTCCGCCGAGGTTCTGAGACGTGTCGTGATGAAAAGGTTTTTGTCGCGCGTGCAGGTTTTGTTTCGGGAAGGCGAGGTGACATGCCCTCCCACGCAGTTCAGACGTCTGGGCAAGGCACCAGACGGCAGAGAGCATCTCCAGACGTCCGAAGAGGTGGCCGAACATCTGAAACTGGGTCCAGACTGTTCAGCAGGATCCCTGGACATCTGAGGAGCAGCGCAGAGTGAGGTATGACCTGGACCACCTTTTAAGATGTCTGGAAGGTGTTCCAGACGTCTAATTTGAGTCAAAGTTGTCGTTTTTGACCCGTTTAGGGTCCGTTCGAGGTCTGATTTCCACGTTTAAAATTTCGTTCTTCTTAGAATTAGTTCCTCTACTTGTTTGAAATACTTGTATCCTATTCTGAGTGATTCCTTGTGATTGATCCTTGTGTTAGGACCTCGTTTTGTTGCGACTTTGGGGGTTGCGGAGGCACGTGGACCTGCCGATCACGCCCCCATCACTCCCGGTTCTGCGGGTAGAGTGGCTCCCCTTAGTTAATTACAAACATTAATGCATCTCTGAAATAAATGGTAGATCCTAGGGTATGGCATGAATCGTAGGACCTGAAAACTAGATTAAATGATAGATCCTAGGGTATGGCATAAATCTTAAGATAGGGAAACTAGATTGAATGATAGATCCTAAGGTGTGGCATGAATCCTAGGAACAGAAACATTGAAACGAATGCCTTGAATACCTAAATTGCAGTCTTGGATAAGTAGATAGAATAATGATAATTGCCTATAATTGAATAACAGCTGCCTGTGAAATGTAGAGTATGTTTGCTAGTAACTGCTACATGAAGTTCCTGTGTTTGGAAACTAAATTCGAGCTGCTTGTATATAAATTGAGATTAAATGTTGGAAACACGGGTTATATGCGAATAAAACTGAAATGATGAAACCTAGTATGGCTTGGCCTGAGAAATACGAGTATGAACCCTACGGGGAATTAGGAGTAGAGCTCATGGAAAATAAATAGAATGGAACTGGGAAAGTGGATGGGGAAGTGAGCGACCCTTGAGTACGGACTACCAAGGAAAGCGACTGTCCCCCTGTTTAGTGCAAAGTGGAGCAAGCTGCCCCAGGGACCCGGGGTTAGGTATGGCCACTTTGTACAGACTTTTGGCCCTCGCGTACACCGTACCTGGGAGAACTACTAGTGTAGGGAGAGAGCTAGCCACCCCACGGGCCCCGGGGTTCTGCTAGCCGTCCACTGGGCAAACCAGACTAGTCAGGCGAGGGTGTGTGGACTGTGGAGGGACTGAACCCCTATTACTGAGAGGGCTCTGCCCTATACTAGTTCCATGCTGTGCTTTGGGTGCACCTGTTAACGGAAACGACTGACCGCGTGCCAGTGCGGGGTAGCTACCCGTGCATTTATCGCGCGTACCGTAGTCACCGCTACGTCTGTCAGTGACCTTGGGGTGGTTGACTGAGGGTAGGACCACCAAGGAGGACTCTCCCGGCCAGGAGAGCATCACGTGCTACTTCTACTTTTCGGAAAAGACTGCAATCAATATCGTTCACACGAGGAACATTCGAGATCAGGAGAAAGACCTGATAAATAAATCAAGAAAGAGTAAATAGAGAAATAAAGAAAGAAATTAAAAACAACAGCTACTTGTCCACCTTTACTGTTTTTCTTAGCTAGCTGGTTGCCACTCTACTCAACGTTTCGCTGACGTATCATATTTGTCAACTTTTTTCAGGACCAAGTGTTGAGCAGCCAGAGCGTACGAATGCGGAAGGTGCTGGGCTTAGTAGAGCCTAGTAGTTGTACTTTTGTTGTACCCATTTTTCTGTAGTAGTAAGTATTTCTGTTACACCTTGTACTCTTTTATTTTAAACTTCATATTTCTGTACCTATTTTTAATTCTCTACTGTTGTGGTGATATGTACTGTAGTAGTTCTTTTCTTTACTGCTGTACTTTTGTTACTGTTAGTTACTTGCATGATGAATGTGGTTTATTTTACTGATTTTTTGTTACTTTCTCGTTGGACGACTGGGTTTTGGGATCAGTCGAATCGGTCCGATTCTCGTGTCCTGTAGGGATTCGGGAATTGGGTCGTAACAATGTGGTACCAAGGAGAGCGACTGTCCCCTTTTGTGTAGAGCGGAGCTAGTCGCCCTTGAGTTGGGACTCGAGGATAGGATTGGCTATTCTACACCGACTTCTGTTGACTATCGTGTACACGGTACCGAGGCAAGCGACTAGTGTAGGGAGGGAGCTAGCCACCCCACGAGGCCCGGGATCCAGCTAGCCACCCTACACCGACTTGTTAGGCCCTCTGGGCAAACCGGGGTAGTCAGAAGAGGGTACACGAACTGTAGAGGGACGAGACCCCTGTTTGGTTCTAAGGGGCTAGACCCCTATTTCTGAGAGGGCTAGGTCATGTACTGTTCCGTACTGTACTTTGAGCGTACCCACTAGCGGAAACGACTGACCGCGTGTCAGTGCGGGGTAGCTATCCGTGTGCTTATCGCGCATGCCGTAGTCATCACTACGTCTGACAGTGACTTCGGAGTGGTTGACTGGGTGTAGGACTATCACGGGAGACTCTCCCGACCAGGAGAACACCACGTGTACCTTCTACTCTTCAGAAAAGACTGCAATCAAGATCATTCCCACGAGGAACATGTGAGATCAAAAAAACTTGAAAGTTGACAAAAATGGGTAAAAAGGAATTACCTGTAAAATAAAATAACTAAAAAAGATAATTAAACATGTTACTTTTATTGCTTTAGATAGTATGGTTACCACTTTACTTAGCGTTCACTGACTTCATTTTTTTCATAACACTGTTCAGGTCCAAGAGTTGAGCAATCCGAACTTCCGGCTGCGGAGGGTATAGGGCCTAGTCGAGCCCAGTAGTAGTTTTCTGCACTCTTTGTTGTACCCTCTTTACTGTTGTTGTGAGTTTCAGACTTTTTAGTTACTGTTGTTATTGTTGCTTCCGTTTCCATTGTTCCTATTGTGGTGGTCTATACTGGAATAGTAGCTTTTACTTTCATTTACTGCTTGTACGTTGTTACTGCTTAGTTATATTACATATGTAAATGTGGTTTATTTTTCTACTTTTTTGTTATTTCTTGTTGGACGACTGGATCTTGGAATTTGTCGAGGAGAGCCGATCTCGGATCCTCTAGGGATTTAGGAACCGGGTCGTAACATGTAGTACCTTTGGGATTTCTATTCTATTTTCCATTACTGCCTATTATCTATTTTCTATTTAGCTACATTATATGTGTGGCTGTGGAATATTTTGTGCATTTGGTTATTTCTCGTTAGACGACTGGATCTTAGGATTTAGTCAAGACGGGTCATTTTCGGGTTCTATTTTTGAGTTCTGTAGGGAGCTGAAATCAGGTCGTAATGGTACAGCAAAAAGAGTATTGGTAATAAATTAATACAAGACCACTTATGCCTCCTCAAATGAAAGAGAATACAAATAGGTGTATAAATCTCATCACAATGAGAGAAGGAAAGTTGAACCTAACCTTACAAGTGTCATTATCTACTATTACAGAATAACTAAAATCAATACCTCCATATTGATCACGACTAAATAGGATGGGCAGTTAAACCCCCAGTAGACCATGATCATTCCTGAGACCAAAGATATCAACTATGGTTTTAGAGAAAGAACACGGTAATCAGCAGCCATACAGACAGTCCCACCAGATCATTGTCGGCAAAATGAGACCATTCAGATTGACAACTCTGTTGGACAAAGAATCCCTGCAAATGCTGCAGCAAACTACTCTCTGACAAGTCAGTTAATTCCCTAACTAGTTAGATAGATTCAAGCTGTGCTGCAATTAAAGCAACCAGACGTAATTGATCACACATGATTCCAATCAGTTAGATAGAATTAATCCCGGAAAGATTATTTTATCTAGCCAGACGGTGAGGCATCCTGACCAGTTGGACTGACGACATGTTGAATTGCTGCACTTGAGGTAAGTTGACCGGTCAGGGAAGAGACTAACTGGCCAGAAGCAGTGAATCGGCAGATCTCAACCTCAACAATAAGCAGAAATATGGCACAATCCCCAATAATGATGCTCACCTACGCTCCTCCAACCCCAGCAATTCCGAGCAGCTGGTATGAGTGATCTCAGTCTTCAAACCGCAATCCACAATCTCAAAACACGATTCACAAGCCAGGTCACTCTTGACCCTTCGTTTTGACTTTGGTCTAGAAGTAACAAAAATGGCATTGTGGTTTTGCTGCTATGTAGCAATTCAAGTACAACCAAGACATGACTGCAACTATAAGACTTACATGGAAGACCCTCCATCATAAGAGGAAAAAAACACAGGAGCATGTGATGTCCAGCGCTCATTAGCAGCTAAGTCCACAGATAACGAAATGAGGTGAGTTGCTACAATAGATGTAGAGATACATGGCTGATAGGACTACACTCTAAAATCCATCTAACAATAAACAATAACATTCAGCAGACACGTTTAATAGCTGGAGTGATTCTATTCATTTTATCTCAACTTGGTTAGATAGAACTTTTGCACTGCTATGAAATTCCCTTGGGTAATTCATGCCAGGTTGGTTTCCACGTAATTTTTTTGGTTGCTAAAGTCTGACAATTATACCATGCCACTAGATTGTAGCCATTGCCAAGTAACATAATGTAATGGGAAACAAAAATCAGAGGTAACAGGAATGATACTCAGAAAATGTCGCATGGTAGTGTGCACCAAAAAGGAGCACAATGATGCTCAGCACTAGAAACCATTTATTACGAAAGAAAGGTTATTAGCCTTCCTTCAAGTAGTATACTCATTTGAACGAAGAAGAAACATGGCATGTCCAATAATAGCGTTGCTCCAACTTGCTGTAAAAAAATCCATTCTCTTTGTTAGCAAGAAAGTGCTGCTGCTAACTGCAAACAAGACTAGTTCGACAAATCCACACAGTAAGGTATGATGCATCAGTACTACTAAGTGCATGCTTTTTCATCTGAAGTTGTAAATGGTACATCACATGGAATTCCAGTGATGTGCAAAGAAATTGAAAGAATATATGTGGCTAACTAGGAATTACAACTTCAAAAATATGGACCCCTCCTGTAACTGGATGGTGGTAGATCATGATTTGCAGCTGGATTTCTAGCTGAGATCGCGAGAGATTTACCCCATGGGTTTGTTCCGCTGAAAATTTTAAAAAAACAGAAAGAAAAAGAAGACAACATATAAGTGAAGTTGCAAATTAGCATATGAAATTACGTTAAGCCAAGCCAATTGTGATCTTACACAAACATGGTTTCAGCAATAAGGCCTTGTTCAATTACTCATGCTGTCCTTTGCTGCAGCCGCACACAAAAAGTTTGGTCCATGGCTTTGCTGATTGCTGCTGATCCATGCCTTTGCTTGCAACATAACGGGACATATACGACACCACAGCCTGCATGGAATGGGCCATAATGTTTTTATGTTTTATTATTATTGTTTATATATATATTGTCTCCAGCAAATTAGATAAGTGAACAAGGGGGTAAATGTATTAGAGGAGAGTACCTGCGCACCCATGGCAGCTATGTCCCTTGGTGGATTATCCAAAGGGTTCTGGTCTGTTTCCAGTGTACGGAGCCGAGTGAGCATGGCAAAGGAATCTGGCAGTTGTGTTATCTGGTTGTTGCTCATGTTAAGTACCTCTAGCATCTTGAGATTGCCAATTCCAAGGGGCAATGATCTCAAGGAGGCAAAATTATTCTCTATGTTCAATCTGACGAGGGTGGTGGCAAAACACAGGCCTTCTGGCACTGATTCCAGTTGATTGTTGCTGACATCGATTTCCCTCAGGTGTGAAAGATTACCCAATGTGGTGGGCAGGTTCTTGATGTTGTTGTACCGGATAGTGAGAACCTCCAAAGACGCAAGACTCCCTAAAGCTTCAGGGAGCCCTTTGAGTTGATTGAAATTGGCCCGCAGATCGATCAGGGAAGAGCAGTTGCCGATGGTACAAGGGAGCTCCTCTACGTTATTTCCTTCGACGCTCAGCACCCGCAAGCTGACGAGATCTCCGAGCGTACCGGGAAGAACGGAGAGGTGATTCGAGCTAACATCGAGCTCAGCAAGGCGCCCCAATTTACCCAATGCAGGCGGGAGAGATGCTAGCTCGTTTCCGTTCAAGTAGAGATACTCTAGGCTGGGAAGATCCCCAATTGAACCCGGAAGCTCGAGTATCTGATTGGAATGAAGGTCCAGTATGGTCAAAGACGAGAGGCGGCCAATATCGTCCGGTAACTCAACTATTCTGTTCTCGGAGAGGTCAAGCGTGACAAGAACAGATAGCCATCCTATCGTATCAGGTGGCCTTTTTATGTCGTCCCTCAGCTTGTTTCCAAGTTTCAGCTCCGTGGCTTCCTTCCGTCTACTCTCTTCTATCTCGCTGCGAAGTTTTCTCATGTCCAACTTACCACCTCGTCCTAATTCAAGGTCACAAACAAACAAACAAGCATTCAGCTATTTCGATTCGGAGGAGATATCTCTCGGCCTATTCTTTTCAAAGGAAACTACTGCTAAATTACAACCAAACCGGATAACCGCGAACCGATTTGCATACATACATACTATCGACGGAAAAAAAAGAAAACGTAAACGTGCAATTAAAGCGGCACTCACCGGAACTCGCGGCTTCTCTGATGGTGAGGGGCAGATTGCGTGGCGCCGCCTTGCCCCGTCCACCGTAACCAGAGGAAGCCGCCTTGCCAGCATCCAGACAACTATCATCTTTGCTGAACCTGTCTGAGATCGATGGCGGAGCGGCGGCGGCATCCGAGCTCGACGAGAGACAGCCCAAGGCATCCTGGGCCATTCCGTCGAACGCCTGGTAGGTTTCCTCGAGGTCGAGCAGCTTGCGGGCCTTGCCCCTCTGCTTCTTGGCCTGGAACGACGCCAGGCTCCTCTGCATCCTCAGGAGCACGGAGAAGAGCTCCTCGTGGACATCATCCGCCCTGCTCTGGCTCTCGATGTCTGCGAGGTGGGACCGCTCCACCTCGTCCACGTTGCGCGCCAAGTCCATCTCCGCGGCCTCCACCATGGCCACGCTCGGCCTCTCCGGGAGGGACTTCCTCACCCTCATGATCTCATCCACCACCTCGTCCTTGGACTCCCAGCACCGTCCCATATTGCCCACCACGGCTTTCACAAAGAGGAAAGTGGAGGAAAGGAAGGAATGGAGGGAGAGAGCTAACAGAGGAGAGAACACGTAACGGCAATGCCAATGGCAATGGTTGAGGTGAGGTAACCGCCTCGGGTTTGTTTGCGTTCCTTACGAACTTCACATGGCTACTTACCCTCGATTCTCATATATAAAGGACAATGAGAGAGAGAGAGTCGTTATCACCTCCCCTGTAACAAACTTAACCACCCGCAACTCTCCCAACTCCAACTAACTCTATAACGGACGTGCTTTGTTTAAGCGCGAATGACTGAGAGCTCTTTCTCTCCGCCTCGATCTGTTTCTGTTGGTGGGTGTTTGTTTGTTTGAACTTTGAGGTTGGTCTGCCCCCTCCCTCCCTCTGCTTCATACGAAGGAAGGAAGGAAGGGCGGGGAAGTTTTGGAAGGATACTTTAGAAGGTGGGGTCCGCCTCAACCGTTTCTCTGGCGAATAGTTATATTATTTATAATTTATTAACGGGGAATAGCTGATTGCTTTCGTAAGCAAGACATAGCTATTGGTATTTTACAATGTAGCATGCAATTATATAATACTTTCCATGTACAAAAGTTTGAGATGACCTATTTTTAAGTAAGTATCTGCCCATAAACGCGACTTAGGTCATGACTAACGTTATAGTTGTTAATATAACGGTTTCTGGATCATGAATCATTATGTACTCTTTTTTAATGAAATACTATATATGTCAACTAGGCTTAGCATCCTTTTTTTTTTTTTTTTTTCACTTCGTACAAGAATTTTTTACTTCTCCGAATCAATGCAAATAATTTTTTAAAAAAATTATAACTGTCTATGAAACTCCTCCATGCATATGCCAAATCATATATTTCCGTACAATTGTTCTAAGTAAAATGCCTACATCGAAGACCAAAGAGTTATTTACGGTCAAAACAGAAAAATGGTAAACCTCACATATTTGTGCTCATTGAAGCTCTCCATGAGGAGGGGTGTACGATGACTAGGGAGAGCTTTCATCTTCTCATAAAAACTTACGTAGTGCTCTTACCATCCTACATATGCATAGCATGCATATATACTTATAATTTTATTAACATAAAAAAAACAACATTGATTGATATCATTTATTTAAATATAACAAAATTATACTTTATTAAAAGCGGATCATTTCAGGTTTATCCTTTCAGAAAGATGTACGGCATGACTCTGAAAGTCATTTTAGTTGTACTTTAATATATCTTTTTATTTTTTTTGTATCTACAAATATCGTAAGAAACATCAAAATAACTAACTAACGATATTTGTACATTAGATAACTAATAAAGTTCAAAAATCGACCAAATTCATCCAATGGTTAAATTCATCTTTCACGCTGGTAATCAACCTTTTTTTAATCAATCACTTTAATACATTAATCGACCAAAGCTAATTTTAATTGATCAATAATTAATTTTATCAACTAAAACTATTTTAATAAAGTTTCCAAATCTACTCAAAATTTACCTATAAATAAAACCCGACAACCCTCACTTCAAGCCATACCTTTCAAAGCAATTTCAAAAGAAAAAGTAATTTCTCTCATTCTCGTACTTTTACACCTTTGCATTTATGCTTCAAAGCTTTCGAAAGCACGACACCCTGGGGTTTCAATAAAATTACGGTTGCCTACTTTTGAGGTTCCATAGGATCTTTACAATAATTTTTATTTCTATTATTTTGATTGGAACCCAAGTTGTTAAGGTTCTCATAGTTCTTCTTTTGTCAGGTGTTAATTAAAGAGAAGGTTTTGTAAAGAGATTGTGCCACCTTTATTCAAATGGTACATTAGTTGATTGACTAGTGTCAACTAATCGAGAAAATCCTAAATTGGGAGACCTAAATAGTGATTTTTACCTGAAAAGGTTTTCACTGTAAATCAAGGTGAAATTTGTCTTACTGTTGTGGTTTAAATATTTAAATTTTATATATATTATCTATATACACTATTCACCCCCCCCCCCCAATGTAGACATGTAGATTTTATAAGGTGGTTACAATGCAAGAGGAATTGAATCAGTTTAAACAAAATAATGTTTAATAGTTCCTAGGCTAAAATGACAGTCCATAATTAGAACCAAATTGATTTTTAGGAATATACTTGATGAATTAAGAAAAGTAGTAAAAAATAAAGCTAGACTTGTGGCTCAAGGTTACAATCAAAAAAAGGAAATTGACTTTGATAAAACATATATACCTATAGCTCAATTGGAATCCATTCGGATGATGCTAACTTTTGCTGCTCATATGATATTTAAATTATTCCAAATAGATGTCAAAATGCATTTCTTAATGCATTCATTAAGGAAGATGTATATGTGAAACAACCTCTTTGCTTTGAAGATTCTAAAATGTTTTCAAATTAAACAAGGCTCTCTATAGATTAAAAGAGTAGTTTAATCGATCAATAGTAGTTAATTGATCATTTTAATACATTAATCAACTAAAGTTAATTTTGATCGACAATAATTATTTTAATAAAATTTCCAAATCAGCTCAAAATTCACTTATAAATAGAACCCCACAACTCTCATTTCAAGACACACCTCTCAAAGCAACTTCAAAAGAAAAAGTACTCTCTACTTCTCGTGCTTCCGTACCTTTACGCCTAGACTTCAATGATTTCAAAGCACAATGCTCTAAGGCTTTGGAAAAATTATAGTTTGCTTATTTTTAAGGTTCCATAGGATCTTTACTATATGTTTTATTCCTATGATTTTGATTGGGACCCAAGTTGTTGGCGTTCTCGTAGTTCTTCTCTTGTCAGGTGTTAAAGAAAAGAAGATTTTGTAAAGAGGTTGTGTCACCGTCGTTCAAGTGATACGTTAATAGATTGACTAGCATTGACTAGTCAAGAAAATCTTAAGCTCGAAGGCTTAGGTAATGATTTTTACCTGAAAAGGTTTTCACTATATAAATCAAGGTGCAATTAATTTGTCTTGCTTGTCATGGTTTGAATATTTAAATTTTTCATATGTTATCTATATACATTATTCACCTACCTCTAGTGTAGACACATAGATCCTACAAATACCTACACCTTCATCTCGAAGTTTTGGGACAACTAGAGCTTGGCATTGGATAGCATCCCTACATCATTTCCAATGAGTAGGATATCGTCCACATATATTACCAGAAATGTGATAGCACTCTCATTGTCCTTACAAACATGGGGTTCATCTGGGTTCTGATGAAATCCATCACCCTTTATAGTCTTATTGTGATCATCTGAAATTCAATTTCAAGGCTATTTCTAGATTAAATGCGTCAAGACGAACACATCGACATTCAACATAAATTAAGTCAGCATAACATGAAAATAAAGAAACGTGAGTTTTGATTAAATTCAATCAACCCTCAAGTAAAACTTGCTTGGAATATGTCATATATGATATCATTGGATTTTTTTCTTTGCTAGCTTTGTAATGAGACCAATTTTGTGTAAATCCAAGTTGAATAGCAAAAGTTACATGTGAAACACATTAAACAGGGTGTAGGCGCACATGAACTAGAATTGAGGGATATCTTAGTCTAAACCTAGGCATTTTCGTAGCCCTGGCTGACTCTATCCCTATAAAAATACCCCCTCAGGTCTCGTGCCATTGTACCATCTTTTATTTCCGTCAAACCCGAGAAGAAAATGTGAGAAATCGCAAGAGAGGACATGTTTTCAAGAGAGAAAATATCCTCTCCTTTTCTTCTCTTACTCCTCCCTCTTTTCCTTTGTCTCGTGTGTACAAAAGATGGTGGCACAAACATAGGCCCCACATGCTTGACACTTACACAGTGCTAACGAGCATAGCTAGGAAGCGAAGGAGGAAACGTTGTGTGGTGCTTGCATGGTGAAGAGAAGGTAGTCAGGTGCTACCATGTGCGTGAGGGGAGGGCTAACCATTGGAGATCGTGCAAATGGCATTAGACGGCAAGGAGTGATCCATGCAGGTGATCTGCACGCACGTGCACGCGCCTATCACGTGGTAGTGCATGGTTGGTGTGGGGACCGATGGGTGGCGTAGCTGGTTGGCATGTATCGGGGCAATTTGAATTGATTCAAGGCCCTTTTGATGTATTTTAGTCGGTTCAAGGCTTTCCCGATCTCAAATTTGCACAAGGTATCGTTGGAATTGTGATTTTGTAAACTACACTCTTATGCCCTTTAAAATAGTTTTTCACCACAATTTTGATGTGGAAATCTCAACATAGTGTCTCCTTGGTTTATTGACCTTGTTTCATGTCTTCTTGTCTCAAGGACACGACCCCAGAGAGTACAGAAGGTTCGAGGAGGTGTGGATATAGTCTCGAAAGCCTCCAACCTAATCTCTCAAAGTCTCTGTGACCCCCCAGTGACCTAACTAGAGTAGACCTACCCTTTCCCTTGAATGGCATTTATGCAGGTTCAATAATGCATCTAACAAGTCCTATGTGTTATCCAACATTTCTTGTTAAGTATTGATTCTTGTTGAGTATTAATAATGCATGCCTGGGTACTTGAATAATTAAATCACTTAACATGCTTGATAATAATTATGGCTAGACAACTTGTGTAGATATGAATTATTTACTACATCATTGAATACGAATCCATAGTGATGACTCTCTAAATGATGAATTCATAACTCATTAGAAAATCAAACCTGATTGTTTACCATTTCATTGCAATGTCCTGCAAAGTAATTAATTGTGGTGGTGTCTCTAAAAGAACCACATGCGTAGTCTAATGATGCCATCAAAGGGAAAGAACATTGGCTGCAAACTGCCTTTTAAGGAGGTTTATCTAGAGTTTTTTTTGAAATAGAGAATCCTAGATCTTCTACCAAATTTAATGCCAGTGTGAACTTGCTTGGTTTATTCAACACCTAATGACATCTTGTTAGCAAAAAGATTCTATTTTTGGATGGAGATCAAGTCAAGATGGATATTTGTTGGGATTGTGCCTCGAACACCTTTTGGATTTACCTTGATTATGAGAATCCCATTGGATTTGCCTTGAAGATGGAATTTCCCTTAGTTTGCATAAATTGCGGAAATTTTGCATGGTAGACACATTTGATATGATATCAAATCACAATCTTTTTATGGGATTCTCTCATTATTGGTGTGCTTGATATTGACATCCAATCGTATGAAGTGGCATGAAATTTGGATCCACAAATATCCTTGTACTCTATTGTACCAAATCATCCAAACTTCATATATTGAAATAGTTCTCCCTACTCGTGGTTTTTACCCTTCAAAGGGTTTTCCATGTTAAATTTATCATGCTTGTGGTTTGCTCTTTCTTGATTATTATTTGTTGTCTAATTTATTGTTCATGGAAGGATTGATTTCCAACGATATCACCACATCAAATTATCCAAGGAAGCCATTTAGGTGGTAATTCATCAAGTTACTAATTTGATTCGAGCAAAGCTTCCATAGAATCTTCTGGTCTACACTTGAGTTTATTCAATATCTAAAGATTATTTAGGGGTCATCTTAAGGGGGGAGAGAGCTAGCATAGAGGGGAGTTTTGTACCACTTTTCTTCTTCATGTGAATATTGGTATAACTAGCCAAGTTATTTGATGAATCCGAGGACTAACAACCCTTGCTGACTTCCCTTTTTTCTTTCCAATAAAAAAGTGGAATGCTATGCTACATTGAAGGAATGGTAAATAGATCTTCAATTAGATTATGTGATTTCATTAGAGACGGTCAACAACGCTTATGGAATATGAATGTGTACGATATCTAAGATTGTGATGTTCCAGAATGTAAGAAACTAAGATTTAAATCCTACGCCCCTAATGAACTTGCTCGAAGAAAGTAACTACAACTCACCCTTACGCTTATTCCTTCCATTCTGATTTTTTAAGCTGAGTAGGCTTTGTAAGGTGTAAGGATTGATAGCTCTCAACTTATGCTTCAGGATTTTGGATGGTTATTTTGATCCACAAATGCTTAAGCTAATAAATTGCCAAGGCTAGTTTTTTGTAATAGGATCATTACAATACTAAGGCACAAAAAAGAGATGAGATTCATTCTTTAGAAGAAGGCTTCAAGAACGTAAAACATCACATCATTGAGCAGTTACTATCCATATCCATTTCCTCTTGTTCAGAAATTTTGGCTTAATGTAGATATGCATGCATTTGTCAGTCAGTAGAATGTTTGCATATTGGCACTTAGCCCAAGAGGTAAATGACACAAATATATGGATCTTGCTGAAATATGAACTTCAGGAATGCACAGTTGGAAAATTTAGCAATGCCATTACCAGAGTTGAATGTTAAGTGACTCTTCCATACATGACGCCAAGAGCAAGGGGAGGTTTACATGTTTCACGCTGAAATGTGAATAAAAGATCTACGTTTGGAAAAGTTAGCAATACTGCTATTAGTAAGTTTTATATTCAGTAAATTTGAAATAAATTGCTCATCCATACCATGCCAGTGACTTGAATGTTTATCAAATTTGAAATAAAGGGCCCGTCCATGCATGTGAAATAAATGGCTGAAGAAAAAGAAGATGAGTCTAAACTTGGGGATTTTTCATTCACGAATATTGCTCATTGGACCAGGATTTTGGACTATGATTGGCACTGAACCTGCGTATCTCTGACTGCATGCAGAAGGATGTGGAGTATGCTGCATCACAGCAATTCAATCTTTTTAAGCAATTGATATATGATTCTCATGCTGACCAAAATATCATACGTGACTTACATGATTATACCTTAGAGACACCCATCTAAATGCATAAGCAATTTGGAAAGAAAGAGTTGATGGAACTAGATATACATAAAGGGTAGAGTAGTACTAATTACCACCCCAACTTGCCATGCTTGAGAAGCCAAATTTTTGAAATCTGCAAGATCCATTTCCTGTATTATTCAAAACCCAGTACTCCAGTTAAAAACAGTTTCAGATCATGGTATAGACAAGGGGAGGTAACAATTTAAACTAAATGTTATTAATACTATTGAACCAAAGAGAAGACAGGATGTAGATTAAAGATCTCTCACCATGGTCTGTTTCTGCTGCCTCTCTCTGAAGCTTTTGGAGAACTGAGAGATCACCCACAAGGAGTCAGCAATGACTCTTGGGCTGAAATTCGAGTTCCTATGTAATCCATAATCCCTTACCAGTAAACATCATTTAGAATCCAAATTGTCTATACCATGTATGGAAAATTGCTTTTTGTTTACTTCATTAATGAAGCAATGTTGGTTGCCTCATCAAAATCACCCAAAAAAAGGTGCATAGGGCCTCATACACCACTCGATTGTATCTAACCTGAACCTACTACATATACAATCCTATTATTTTTTCCTTTTCCTTGGGATTGGTTCTTGTTTGTATATCTTATTATAAATTTTACCGAACTCCTATCTTGTAGCTGCTGTATAGCTTCTTATTTATGTGGGAGCTATCAATGTTTTGATTATATCTGCAGTGCTGTTTATAAATCATTCCGAATATTTTAATCATTTTCATCTTTGGACTGTTGCAGATGCAAAAACTTCATTGGTTTATACAAGTATTCTTTTTTGACTAATTACTACTATCCTAGAAACATCTCTTTGGACAAAAAGATCAAACCAAATTATGGAACAAGATCTAATAAGTAATGTTCACCAAATGGGTATTCATTTATCAACGGATTTCTTTCTTCCATGTGAACTCATTTTTATAAATATTTTAGTTGCCTTGATAGGAATAATTACTATGGCTCGTCAATCCAAAATGTGTCTGTTGTCTTCTAAATGCATGTTTGAATTTTTACTAATGTATTACAATGTGGATATTTGACTTGAGATTGGGAGAGTGAGTTCAACCAACAATTTAAGCACTTCAAGGAAAGAAGTCATGGAAGAAAGGGACAAAGAATTTTCAACCAGGTTCTATCAATAATTAGGTGTATATCTTAAGAAAAATCTAGACTCCAAATGCACTAGGACAGCAGGTATTTGCAAGCTATTAGGTTCTAGGTTCTTGATCTTTGTTAATGTGGGCACATGCTCTTATTAGATGTCTTAAGTTGGTTGCCCTCACCTACATCACATACTCAAGTGGGTATTTTCTATTGATGCTCCCATCATTTCTATCAATGAATACCCAAATTCTATTCATGTTTTATAAAGCATCATTAATCAAATCCTATAGTAGCATTGCCTATGCCTTGTCTAGACTTTCAGAGATCCTATGAATGAGGAAAGACTATTGACATGGCCTATAATACTAGGAGGATGGCTAATGTGGAAAGAAAGAGTATGCAAAGCATCATAGTCTTGAGCTAAAAGTCTTTAGCAAGGAGGCAAGGCACTTACTAATTACTATGGTACTTATGAGAAAAAGGGAGTAAGGAGAGAGTCAATATGCAAGTGTTGAGTTGGGGGCTAGCCGAAGCCACCATAATTGTTCTAGGACATGGTGGTCAAATTCCTTTAAAAAGGGGGTCCTTGGCACCTATGTCAAGGTGATTCAACATAACATAGCCATGCCATGCACAAGGGCTGAGTTGGGACAACACACACGATTGGGAATCGAAGTGTTCTTCACCTAGGGATCTTCCTTGGCTAATGCGAGCTTGGGCTAAGCAGTAAGGACAAGCACATAATAAGTATGGAGTAGCTTCTAACTTCGGAACCCTTGAATTTTTTTTTTTTTTGAATTATATATCACAACCTTTAGTTTTAGTCAATTATCTCATATTTTACTCCCTTTTTTCAAAGGAGTCTTCTCCTCAATCTCTGCTACTGGCTACAACTTTGGTGGACTACAACAGACTCCACTGATCTCCCTGCTACCGACTTCAACAAAATACCAAAAATAGATGTAATATCAATATATAAGTACATGTACATACCTTTATGTGAAATCAATGCAACAAGAACTTGTTCATTCACCTTCCTTCGTTTGACACCCTTGACCAATAGGCTTGCATTGATAAAATATAAGATCTTTTGACCTAGCATCTCCAAACCTAAATTCCTAGTTTCACTGTTGTTTAACTTCATAAGGAATTACACCACAATACTTAGTCTAATTTCTAAAAATTAGAATTTAAGTACGTTATAAGGAGTTGGCGCACATCTTCAGCAACACATGTTACATGGTTGCCTTGGTTTTGTTTGGGTCTAGCATCCAACAAAGTCTTAAGAGTAATTTTACTCAACTCTAATTATTGTAAATAGCATCAGCCATGAATTTGTGTGAAATATCGAAGTTAAGTAATGTGCATGATTAAGTTCCAACTTATAATGTGATGGTAGGAGCCACATCTAGAGCATGTAGGATTCACCTTTAATTAACTCGATTTCTTAATGATTGACTAATAAATTGATTGTATGAACTTGATGAGGGCCTTTGAGCATGTTTGAGTTTATAAACTTCCGAAGTATAGTCCTCCATCTAAAGGATTCGAATTGGGATTGGTTGCAAAATGTTGAGGATTACTATTTCTCAACTTGTGTTGGGATTTTGGAAGATTGGCTTAGGCTCATTAGTCTCAAACCCAACAACTTAGCATGGAAACTCTTAAAGTATATCCAGGCTAACACCTAATCAATGCAATAGAAGCTCACTATACACATAATTGAGTCTGAATATGATTGATCAACTCGTGGAATCCTAAATAAGGCGCTCTAAGGAGATGGAGGTCAAGGTACTAATAATTGGTGTAAAATCCTTCGTGTAATTGCTATCAAGGTATCACAAGTTCATATAAGATCCTTTACATGCTATCAATCTGCTTATGTTTGTTACTAATTTCAATCCTAGAAAACAACTTTACTACTAAATTTCCAGTGAAGCTTCTTTTAGAGCATAATGTGCTCTAAACATGCAATTTTGCCTTTTGATTATTGACCTTGGTGAAATGAAAATGAGCATGAATTCTATCACATGAACACAAATCTGATTATGAGGGTTGGGTAGGGGGCTGCTAATTGCTAATGTAGCTACTAGCATGCCGCAGCATGCGTCAGAGGCGATAGCCGGTCAATAATAGGAGGGTGAGGGTCACAGGGAGAGGGAACCACCACCCCTTGGGGTGAAGTGGTTCTACCTTAATAAGACATATAAGACCTCACCCTCCTATAGGTGTTAGGGCGAAAAAGGAGGGAGGGCACCTCCCGACCCGGAGGGAGGGTACCGACCGGGAAGGGGGGCATCGAAGGTCAAAGAGAAGTTGGAAGGATACCAAAGAGCATGATCTTGTCTAGGTATGACTAATGGAAAGTAAATATGGATGTAAAGACAATCCAAGAAAAGACTTGCTTTTAGTTTTGTTCATGCCTTTGACTAACTTAGACATCGAAAAAAAAGAAAAAGAAAAAAGAAAAATCACACAAATCTTGAATTGAATATCAAAAGATAGAAAAATGACTTTCACCTCATAAATAAAATCATATAGCAGATGATCGAATCTAGTTAGTTAAAGAGTGGTATCCTGCCCTTGCTACCAAAAAGAGGTACCCTACTCAAAGCAAAAAGGCATTCATTGACCACACCCCAGCCCGTTCTTCTCTTCTTCAATACGATCTTCAAATTTCCTGCATGAACACTAAGGGCCTTCATCTCTCAAGGCTTCATCATTAAAGAGTGGTTAGATGCCCAATGAATGGCTATCAGTTTCCCAACAAACTAAGATTGTAAGATTAATGGTTGAGACCAAAATGCCCTTATTAGCGTGCTGTTGGTACAAGAGTACCACGATCGTTAATTTTGATGATAACAAAATAGTTGTTATTTAATATTTGTATTAAGTTTAAAATTTCAAGATAAATGCAAATGGTTACAAGTGTGAAAGAGCTCAAGCTCGCATCCATAGTGGATTGAAGGAGCTTGATGGAGGCAAAAGAGCTTCGCGTGGAGCAAGAGCTTGAAGACAAGAAGATCAAGAATAGGATAGATGTCTATCTGTCTTGTATTTTGTATTTGTATCTTTTTGTTCTTTGCACTTTTCTTGCTTAGTTTATTTGTTAAAGAGCCTCAAAGTACCCTACAGTAGTCATAGAATCACATACACAACCCTAGAATACTCAAACATCTCGTAGAGAACTTAAAAACCCAAATTAGACATCAGACAGCCTGATCTGACATCCAAACTGGACATCAGAAATCTGATCTTAGACTTTAAGACGTCAGACTGTTTGATCAGACGTCTAAAACACTTAGGTTGGAAACCACTCTCTTTCTGTCATTTTCATATGTCCAACCCTTAGTTCAGATATCTTAAAAGACGTCTGATGACCTTGCCAAACATCCAACTAGAGAACCATTGGCCTGTCAAACTTAATTATTGAGGATTAACCCTTAATATGATTTACATCTACTTTCAGACGTCCATAGAGTATCCCAGACATCTGATAAATAGACGTTACGCTCAATCCACCCCAAATCACTTTTGTCAGTGATTATAGCCGTTTGAGCCTCGGAAAATTCATTCTCGCAGTGATTTGTGTTTCCAGACGTTCAACCTGTCATCTAGGCAACTTATCCTAGAACCCTGTTTAGGTCTAGACAAAACAGGAAGGAAAATCGTCTAGAATTAGACGTCTGATTAGGTACCCATACGTCTTAAAATACTTCTTTAGACATTTGTCTTGATCTAACCCCATCCAAAACTTCCACTCTTCTAGATCAAACGACCGATCCCTAAATCAGACGATGTCCCATACGTCTAACCTTAGAACCAGACATCTAATAACCCTGTCAGAATCATAAATGACCCTGATTTCGACCTGATTTGCCTTGGGTATATTCCCAACGACTATAGAAGCCTTCCAAGGCCTTTCAAAGCCTTCTTAAGACCTCTATAAATACAGGAGCAACCTTCTTAAGCTAGATATAGTAAGAAACATTACTTCCACTCATATAATGTTCAAAAGAAGAAAGGAATCACCTAGAAGTGCTATTGCTTTCCAAACCCTTGTCCACACTCTTGAGAGCATCATCCTTGCTATGCACCCTCTTTCCCACCTACGAATACAAGAGCACCGTAGTGCCTTCGCGTGGTTCACGTAGCCCGCATTGCCAGCCAATGCATTTCCATCAAAGGAAAGTTTCTATTGCCTATAGTAGCTAAATTTACTTTGTGACTCTATAGAACTATTGTTATTATCTTTGTTTGGGTATTCGCTTTATGAATTCTTGTCTCCCTCGCGAGACAAAATACTCCTTGTGAAGAGAAAGGGTTTTGAGGAACGCTACCCTCGTACATAGTAGTGTGGTTGTATTGAAGTTGAGTCACCCTCTTTTAAGTGACTCGATTAATGGATTTAATCGACTAGGTCAATCAGAAAATCCTAAGTCGAGAGGCTTAGGTGGTGATTTTTACCCGTGTCTGGGTTTCCACCTAAAAATACTTGTGTACTTGTGTGATTTCTCTTTTTGTGAGATTGTTGCATACTTATTTTCGCATTATTTATTTATCATGAAAATCTCACCCCCCCTCTGCCAGAACCGTCAATTGGTATCAGAGTAGGTCTTGCATTTTAGCATAACACACCGATAAGCGATCATGGAGAGAAGGATCACCGCGATGAGACACGTCGAGGGTCAGTCCACTACCCGTCCCCCTACTTCAATGGGAGCAACTACGGGTATTGGAAACTCAGGATGAAGACGTGGTTTCAAGCCAACAACTTCACCATTTAGGCTATGTGCGAACCCCGTTTGACATCCCAGATAGACCCATGGGAAGCTACTCACAGCAGCATGTTCGGGAGCTATCGCTCAACGTTAAGATGAACACTCTCTATTGCGCATTGATCCAAGAGGAATTCAACCGGATCTCGCAATGCGCCACCGCATGCAAGATTTGACACACATTAGAGGTAACTCATGAGGGTACCTCAAAGGTAAAGGCTTCTAAAATTAATATTCTTTCTTAAGATTTTGAATCTTTCTCTATGAAGTCTAATGAAACTTTGAGTGAGATGTATACCAGGTTCACTCTCATAGTGAACAACCTCAAGTCTTTAGGAAAGACCTTCATAAAGGGGGAACTTCAAGGAAAGCTACCCCATTCCCTTGGACTGTAATGGGAACAAAATGTCACCGCCATAAAAGAAGCGAATGATGTTGAGGAGCTCAACATGGAGGATCTCTTAGGAAATTTCATGGCCTATGAAACAAAGATAAAGCAAAAGAAAGACACACCGGAGCCAAAGCCAAGAAAGAGTTTGGCATTCAAAGTCGCATCAAATAGTAAGGTAAGTTCCGACAACGAAGACCTAAGGATTTTATTTAAGAAATTCTCTAAGTTTTATCGAAACTCAAAGAAAGAGAAAAAGGAAAAGAAAGAACAAAATAGCCCAAGATGTTGCTATCATTGCAACGAAAAAGAGCATCTTTGACCCAAATGTCCTCTTCTTAAGAAGGATAAGAAGAAAGGGAAGGAGAAGAAATACAAGAAGAAGGCTTTTTAAGCCACGTGGGATGATTCAACCTCAGAAAAGGAAGAAGAGGAAGATCCCGAAGAGAAGAACGAAACTGCTTGCATGGGCTTCATGCCATCGCAAGTGATAGCGAGGATGACGATGACAACAAGGAGATAAATTTTGAATTACAAGATGCATTTGATGAACTATATAAAATTAGTAAGTCTTTAAAAATAGAAAACAAAAATATGAAAAAGAATCTTAACCTTTTTAAATCTGAAAATGAAATGTTAGAGATTCAACTTAAAGATCTAGAAGTTAGTTCTAGCCCCTAACATTTCTGAAAATGATGACTTATTGTTAGAAAATCATAACATAATGAAAATAGTAAATTGATTGCGGATAATAGTAGTTTAAAAATGAAAATTTCTGATTTAAAAATCAAGATGCATGTTATTGAAAATGATCTTGCCTATCTTAAAGAAAAATCAGATGAGTTGTTAAATGGAGTTAGCACCAAACAAAAGGTTGAGAAATGATCTCCAGCAAGGAGACCAACTAACAAAATCGGATCCAAGTTAAGTTGGATACCAAAGAGAGAATTAGAATCTTATTTGTAGGTCACAAAAAAGATTTCAATATCAAGGATTGGACTTACAAGATGAAGGATGGACTACTCGAATTAGGAGGACCAAGGAGTTAATCAAAAAGGAAAACAAGAAGATCGACAAGAAGATCGGCAGGTGATCAAACTGCCATGCATTGACCGCTCAATTGGAGACCGGCTCCAACGCCCAGACCTCCAAGCTTCGGATGGGAGCCCCATCCATTTTGGCACCAACCTCCATTTAGGCTATGCTATTGGCCTTGGTAAGTGAGGTAAATTCTTTACCCTCTCTTTTATGTTAATTTTGGTAGGTAACATTTAGATAGGGAGAGATAAAAATTACATGCTATTTGTCCGTCATTAAGGGGGAGATTTTAAATGAACATAGTTATATTTCCATTAGAAAGGGGGGAGTTAATGGATAAATGAATAGCTAACTTGTTATGTCAAAAAGAGTAAATTAGAAGAGCATGTTTTAAGAGGGAGTATAGGATAAAATTGATTAAACATTTTTGATAATATCAAAAAGGGGAGAATTTTTTGAATTAATGTTTATGATTTTGTCATCATAAAAAAGGAGGAGATTGTTGGTGCAAGGGCACCACGATCATTAATTTTAATAATAACAAAATACTTGTTATTTAACATTTGTTTTACGTTTAAGATTTCAAGATAAATGCAAATGGTTACAAGTGTGAAGGAGATCAAGCTCGCATTCATGGTAGATTGGAAGAGCTTGATAGAAGAGAAGGAGCTTTACATGGAGCAAGAGCTTGAAGATAAGAAAATGAAAAATATGATAGATATCTATCCGTCTTGTATTTTGTATTTGTATCTTTTTGTTCTTTGTTCTTTTCTTGCTTAGATTATTTGTTAAAGAGCCTCAAAGTACCCTACAGTAGTCTTAGGATCACATACACAATCCTAGGATACTTAAGCATCTCGTAGAGAACTTAGAAAACCAAATTAGGCATTAGACAACCTAATTTGACATCAAATTTGGACATCAGACGTCTAATCTTAGACTTTAAGGCATCTAACTGTTTGATCAGATGTCCAACTTAGGCTGGAAACCACTCTCTGTCTGCAACTTTCAGACGTTCAGCCTTTAGTCTAGACGTCTTAGAAGACGTCTGATAACCTTGCCAAACGTCCAACTAGAGGACCGTTGGCCTATCACACTTAATCGTTGAAGATTAACCCTTAATATGATTTACATCTACTTTCAGACGTCCATAGAGTATCACAGACGTCTGATAAATAGACATTAGGCTCAATCCACCCCAAATCACTTTTGTCAGTGATTATAGCCATTTAAGCCTCGGGAAATTCATTCCCGCAGTGATTTGTGTTTCCAGATGTCCAAACAAATTGCCAGACATCCGACCTGTTATCTAAGCAACTTATCCTAAAACCCTGTTTAGGTCTTGATAAAATAAGAAGGAAAACTGTCTAGAATTAGACATCTGATTAGGTGTCCAGACGTCTTAAAATACTTCTTTAGACGTCTGTCTTGATCTAGCCCCGTCTAGAACTTCCACCCTTCTAGATCAAACGACGATCCCTAAGTCAGAGAATGTCCCAGATGTCTGACCTTAGAACCAAATGTCTAATAACCCTGTCAAAATCATAAATGACCCTAATTTTTGCTTGATTTACCTTGGGTTTATTCCCAACAGCTGTAGAAGCCTTCCAAGACCTTCCAATGCCTTCTTAGGGCCTTCAAATGCCTTCTTAAGGCCTCTATAAATAGAGGATGTAAAGATCCGTCACACTTTTAGCCTTTTAAGATGTCTAGAGTCTCAATCAGATGTCTGTCCAGACGTCTGGACTCTTTCCCAGACGTCTGAAAATGAAATTTTTGTACGCGCTTTGCACTTTGCGCGCAGCCGAAGCGCAGAACATTCTGCTCCTTTCTCTCCCTTCCTCCCTTCCTGCCTGAACCCTAAATCCCCAGCATCTATAAAAACCCCCCCTCTCCTTCCACTCCACACACCACCACCCCCACCTTCAGAGCCTGCGAGAGGAGGTGAGCGAGGGAGAACGAGAGGGCGAGAAGGAGAGTGTAGGAGGAGGAAGAGGAGGCCGAGGTCGGAGAGCTTCGATGGAAGCTCGGCGGAGCTCGCACAGCCACCGCGGGCACGTGCAGGAGGAGAGATCCCGGGGAGGCGGCCTCAACCATCTGCAGCAACTGGAGTTGCAGCGGAGCGAGGAGGTGCGTGGCGGAGAACGCTGAGAACAGGTTTTGATGCTGAAAATTTTCCAATATCAGATGTTTGGACTGGAGTCCAGACGGCTGACGGAGCTCCTAGACGTCTGGAGTTAAGGTCAGACATTTGAAAGCTCATTTATCACAAAAGTACGTTCTTTTTTACGGTTATAGCCATGTAGGCCTCACCGCAGAGTGGATGTTGGACCTGATTTAGTGGCTGCAACTGTCATACGTAGGAGCAGCTTTGGGAAAGAGCGCAGAACGCTCTCCCACACACTTTTGGGCGTCTGATTAAATCACCAGACATCCAGAGGTGCTTCCAAATGACCGGAGGCATGGTCCGACGTCTGGAACTGCCTTCAGACGATCGCAGAGGAGGCCTGGACATCTGAAGACACCGTAGGGACTTAAAGTAAGGTTCTGGTACCTTTTAAGACGTCTGGACTTATTCCCATATGTCTGATTTTGGATAATATGCACGTTTTTGACCCGTTTAGGATCCGATCGGAGTCCATTTTACACAAACGAAGTACCTGTAGTTTTCTTGCGAGTTTCTCTACGTACTAGAGACCTTTATATACTGTTATAAACCCTCCTTTTGTGATGTATTTCCTGGTATAGGGTTTCAGCCTGCTGCATGTTTGGGGCTCGCAGAGATACCTGGGTCTACGATTCGAGCCCCCAGTACTTCCGAATTGTCTGGTAGAGTGGTTTAATGCCTTTAATAATATTCAAATAAGCATGTGTTGTCGAATTAACTGACTGGAACCCTAGGATGTGGCATGAATCCTAGGATAGAGGAATGAATGCACCGTTTGTATAAGGTACTTATATGCAAAAATTGAGATAAACTGCTAGAAATTGCCTGTAAAATAATTGTGTATTGCCTGTTAAAATACGAGCTGCATATATTTTATAACCAATTGCCTGTGAAATCACTAGTGGCATGTATTGAATTATGGAAACATGAGCTACCTGCATACAAATGAAAACTGGATTGTGAATGGTGGAATCTAGATCGAAATAAATGTGGTGAATGTGAGCATGAACCCTACGGAAAATTAGGAGTAGAACTCCTGTGGTTAGTTGAAAATCTGGAATGTAGACGGGAAGTGTGCTGACACTTGAATACGTTGTATCAAGGAAAGCGACGGTCCCCTTATTGTGTAGAGCAGAGCTAGTCGCCCTTGGGTTGAGATCCAGGGTTAGGATTGGCCACTCTACACTGACTCCTGTTAGCCCTCGTGTACGCGGTACCGATGCAAGCTACTAGTGTAGGGAGAGAGCTAGCCACCCCACGGGGTTCGGGGTTTAGCTAGCCACCCTACACCGACTTGCTAGAACCTCTAGACAAACTGGGGTAGTCAAACGAGGGTGCGTGGACTATGAAGGGGCGAGACCGTTGTTTGGTTCTGAGGGGCGAAACCCCTGTTCTGAGAGGGCAAGGTCCTATACTGTTCCGTGTTGTACTTTAGAAGTACCCGCTAGCGGAAACGACTGACCGCGTGTCAATGTGGGGTAGCTACCTATGCGCTTATCACGCGTGCCGTAGTTACCGCTATGTCTTGACAGCAACCTCAGGGTAGTTGACTGGGTGTAGGACTACCACAAGGGACTCTCCCGGCAAGGAGAACACCAAGTGTACCTTCTACTCTTCGGAAAAGACTGCAATCAAGATCGTTCTCACGAGGAACATGTAAGATCAAAAATATCTGGATGTTTGAGAAAAATGGGTAAAAAGGAAATACACATAAAACACAATAAATGGAAAAGAGAATTAAACCTGTTGCTTTTACTGTTTTAGATAGTATAGATACCATTCTACTCAGCGTTCGCTAACTCTGTATTTTTCATAATACTATTCAGAACCAGGAATTGAGCAGCCCGAGCTTCCGGCTACGGAGGGTGCTGGGCCCAGTCGAGCCCAGCCGTAGTTTTCTGCACTTTCTTGTTGTACCCTTACTGTTGTAGTTAGTATCAGACTTTTTAGCTACTGTTGTCTCTACTATTTACTTTCGTCCCCGTTATTTCTGTTGTTGTGGTGGTATGTAATGAAGCAACAGTTTTACCTTCCTTTACTGCTTAGTTATATTGCATGTGTGAATGTGATTTACTTTCCTGCTTTTTGTTATTTCTTGTTGGACGACTGGGTCTTGGGATTAGTCGAGGCGAGCCGATCTCGGGTCCTATAGGGATTCGGGAACCGGGTCGTAACAGTGGAGCAACCTTCCTAAGCTAGATATACCAAGAAACACTACTTCCACTCATATTGTCTTCAAAAGAAGAAATGAATCACCTAGTAGTGCTGCTATTCTCCAAACCCTTGTCCACACTCTTGAGAGCATCATCATTGCTATGCACTCACTCTCCCACCTACGAATACGAGAGCACCGTAGTGCCATCGCGTGGTTCACGCACCCCGCGTTGCCAGCCAACGCACTTCCATCAAAGGGAAGTTTCTATTGCCTATAGTAGCTAGATTTACTTTGTGGCTCTATAGGACCATTGTTATTATCTTTATTTGGGTATTCACTTTGCGAATTTCCATCTCCCTCGTGAGACAAAATACTACTCGTGAAGAGGAAGGGTTTTGAGGAACGCTACCCTCTTACATAGTAGCGTGGTTATATTGAGGTTGAGTCACCCTCGTTTAAGTGACTCGATTAGTGGTTTTGATCGACTAAGTCGATCGGAAAATCCTAAGTCGAGAGGCTTAGGTGGTGGTTTTTACCCAGGTTTGGATTTCTACCTAAAAATACTTGTATATTTGTGTGATTGCTCGTTTTGTGAGATTATCACATATTTATTTCCACATTATTTATTTATAACACAAATCTCACCCCCCTCCGTCAGAACCTTCACGTGCATGGAATAAAGCTACATGGCAATGCCACATGGCAGAAGTAGTCGATGGGATCTATGTTGGGCACATGTGTGTGTTTATCATGTGAGTGAGTTTTGGCTTGTAAGCCAAGTCTAGTTTGTGCCACATATGGTAAGTTATTTTCTTTGATTGGTTAATTACAGTCCAAATTAATATTTAGTCAATTTAGGAATACCTGATTCAATGTGATTGAGTTTGGTTAGGAAATAAGATTAGAAAATCCTAAATTAGTTAGGATTGTGATTGGAATTATAATTGAGATTGACTCTCTTTAAAGAGAGACCAAATCTCCTTATTTTCTCGAGTTCCATTAATAATATTTCCAAGTTTAAGAACTCCCTCTCTTTCTCTCTTCCACACCATCAGCCTCTTTCTCTCTTCCACACCATCAGCCTCTTTCTCTCTCTCTCTCTGTTCCTTCTCTCTCCACGCACCAACATTGAAGGAGAAGGACCCATAATTCTTCACATCCCCAATAAGAGCCTACAAATTGAGGATGTGATGCGGCTAATAGCGCCAAATATTATCCAACATGCTCTACAAAGGATATACATATACATGAGAAGTGATAGGAAGTAGAGTGAGCTTCCTATAAGAACATGAATTTATTTTTTCTATGTTTAATGCTCTTGGTATATACATGTTGTGGTGAATGACAAAATATATAAAATAATGATAGAAAACAAAATCACTACATTCTTGATGTGAATTTACTTGAGTGGAAAAATACCAAGTTATATAGTGTTCAGTAATCATCAAAAAACTTAGAGATGTTTGCGAGAAATAATAGCCTAGAAGCATACTATGCTATGGATAGGAGGGAGTGCTCTCTCTCCCTTTTGCTTCATGCTTGGCACAATGTAGAAATGTGGAGAAATTGCTTGTGACCTGAATGTCCACCTATGCAAATATTGAAACAACATTCTTAGCCAACCCAATTTAGATAACAACTACAGTTAAGAAGGAATTTTAAATGCATACCCAATGTAAAGAAACATGGAAAACTGCACCCACTCTCGAATCATTAAGCGAAACCAATAACCATCTTTTGAGGCATCAATATTGACATGTATCTGAGACACAAAAAAAAGAACCATTTAAATAGAAACTACTTGAATGGTCAAATACAATTTATATGTTCCAAATATAAACATAATCAGATGCATACTGCAATTTCTATGACAGCTGCAATTTGCATCGCCATCTGGAACTTCCTGGTTTGGAAGTTTCATTGGTGAATCCAACAGATAAGAACATAAAATAAGTCAGTCTTCTCTGAACTTCTTTCTGTTCTAACTATATGCTAATTAAAAGTACCTGAACATCTCCCTCTTTGCCTGTATGGCCTCATGCATCAAGTGAATATTCTCATCTTCTATGTAACTCAATTGTTCACGCAAGGTTAATAGAGTATGTGATATGCGATAGAAAATAATACAAAATGATGCCAAGTAGATTAGCATCAGCATGGCCTGGATCCCCAAAAATCAAATTAACACACAGAATCACCAAGTTGCAGCATTTGTATTGAAAGGTAAAAGGAAAAGATATGTAGGGGTACTTACAGAGAAGTATGGCAAAGCGGCTCTATAACCAATTAGAGTAACATATAAAACAAGCCCCATAACAGCTATTCTACGCCGCTCGAATAGTGGAAGTCGCTCGCACATGATGCAATAACCATATGAGATGAGCATAAAACAAACATAAGAGAGTGTTTGAAATAGGGCCCCAGTTATGTATGCTCCAAAGGACATCCACAGTGAGCACAATTGGAGTGTAATGCATGAGGACCTACAATGCCTCACAAGGAAATAGGTTAATCTATTGTAGTTGTTGAAAAAAGTCACAGCATTTTGATATGAAGCACAGTTTCCCTACAATATTGGTATTTCACTGGAAGGATCAGAGTGGTGTGAAGTATAAAATCAATAGAAGATCAAACTGTTTTACCAGAAGAGGTAGGAGGATCCCATTTGAAGAGCTTTCATCACCGGAACAGAAGCCAGGAACCAGGGAAGCTTGTTCATCTGCCCTCAAAACAACATAGAACCACATTAAGCATGTTGAGAGTGCAAACCTAATCTCAGATATATTTTCAGTATTTAATCAAAACTTAATTCCAACAAATGAACAATGAGAATTCAATTATCCTTTAAAATTGATTAGCTCATGACGTGAGTTTATTCTTGACACAAATCCAAATCCCCGCCCCCCCTACACACACACACACACACAAATTGAAATCAATTATCTTTTGTAATTAGGTAAATATCAATGACGAGGGAAGGAAAAAATGCCATCTAAGTCCAACAAAAAAGGCCTCTTAAAGGCCCAAGAAGAGGCCCATGGAGACCCAACCAACAAAGGCTAAGAGCCTGCTATCTGACTGAACTGAAGGGAAAATCATGCAAATACCCACCTAAACAGACAGATCTTGACTAGCATACTGTTTAGTCAAATAACTTAGACTAAAAGATACATTAATCCATAATATCTGCCTAAAATTATAGCCAGACAGTCAAACTCTCCAGCCAACTAATGTTCTGGTAGACAAACAAACTTCTCAGGCAATTGAAGGTCTAGTGCATAGTCAATCCTGTTCACCCGACTGAATGTCTGACCGGCAGGCCAATAGTCCCGTCCAATAGAATCCAGCCAGATGATGGTTACTTCCTCCATTACTTCAATTTCATGTCCACCACATAACATGGGCAATGTGTCCCATAATGTGTACGACGTGCCATCAATGTCATCAACCATTAAAGCATGACTCGGGAATTATGCCTGGGAGGAAATGCACATGTTACGAGGGAGCTACATTACTTAAGGAGTGATGGTATATGAAGGACAAAATCGAAGCTTTTTTCACACTTTGAATCTCCACCACCGATTTCACATGTGCTAACAAAGTAAGGGAGTGGCTTCTTCTTCCGGGCATAAGCCTTGTTTCAGGTAAGGGAGTGGGGCATCCATTTTAACATATATTTTGTCATAGGTAAAGCATTTCTCTTACTTAATGGAGCCGTAACCTCTGCACGGGGGCACATGCACAGAGCAGAAGGGAGAGCAAAAGTGTGAATTCATCTATTCTCAATTAACTTAGTAAATATTCGAGAGTTACTATACTCCCCTCAAATGTACACCTATCTTAAGTGAAACTAGCTCACCAATTCTTGTCTTGTGTGAGATTATCCTTTCTTGTGAGCGTACATTTTTCCCTATTCCTAAACCTAATAGGGCCAATAAAGAAAGGCAATTTGTTGCCTCAAATTGGATCTATTCTACATCACACCCAGACTTAGCTCTTATTCAGCTAGAGCATGCTTAATTGTTTTGTCCCTTAACTTCTACGTCTTCCCTAGTCACTCTACGAGGTAGATCATTCAACTTTTTTGCACCTTATAAATAGGGAAATGATTACTTTTTGCCGAAGATGCTCATGCCATCTTAAAATGCCTCTCCCATTTTAGTCCATTGGTGACAACCAAGTCTCCTTTACATTGTAATGTAAGAATCTAACAGAGACATAGCCCTCAGAGATCCTCAAGAATATCTAAGCTTGTAATATTTGATTAGTCATACTCAAACATTTGCACGACTTTATCACATCCCTACTGACCGTGCATCCAAGGACCCATGCCATCGTTGCACTTCCTCCCTTCCTCAACCCAGAAAACCTATCAAAGCATGCAACGAGATCAATTTCCCAAGCATGGTCGCCACCTTCTTCCTTCAATTAAAATCCATGTAACATAAGAAACCAGCTAGAACACCATCACTTCTGAAGTTCGACGTTTATCCATCCACAACAACCAATTAATCTACACATCTTTTAACCACCATGTGTATCGACTCGAGCCCAGAGACAAGAGAATCGTGCAAAGAATTAAACTGTCATGCAATCAGTCATTTCCAAGTTAACCCAACCCCGGATTTAACTAGCAGAGCTAACAACTTACGCCTAGGCCCTTAGGATATCACACTGTGATCCTCAATTCTCACAAGCTAGCTAGCGTCTTCTCTTTTTGTATTAACCAAGAATTAGATTTACTTCTAGCTAGGGACACATACCTGGAAATGACTATACCTCCATGTGTTGACACCCCAGGAGAGTGCCGAGATGGACCACACCACCAAGAACCCTAGATAGATCGAAGGGAGTGGATGGTAAGATTCGTCCAAGGCTTCCCATCCCATGAACAACGAGTAGAGCTCCTCTCTAGAAGATGGGTAGTGGTGCTCCATAGAAGGGGTCTGTCAGATATATATCTTCAGCACAATTAATGCAAACACCCAGGGAAACACCTCTGTTAACTAGGGAGCATGCAGAGATATATAGGGAAAGCGGATGTATACATACATACATCTATCTATATATATAAGCGGTGGATTAAGGTGGATTGGGTGATCGGTGCCCTCCCATGCATCTGCTCCTCTCAAGCGTACCCGCCAATTCTGCTTTTGGCATGGGACGTGGGTTTGGTGCGTCGTTGCTTTGCAGATTTAAACAATTAGACTTTTTCAGGTATGTATGTCCCTACACAAGATTGTTTCGATTCATGACCAACGAAGGCAATGGCAATTTGTTTTGGTTTGGTGGCGAGATTTTGAGGCGGGGAAGCTGGGGCATTAAAAGTTCGTTGACTTGTTTGATGGGAATTGGTGACATTTAAATAAATGGTGTTCCTTGCCGTGGCTCATTTGGAAATGGGCAGAAGTAGGTCTGTCAAATGGGTTGGGTTAGATCGGATTGGATCTGACCCGTTAAGGTTATATCCATTTATAAATGGCTCAGATTAAGTCCAACTTGTTTATTAAACCCAACTTGCCTAAATTCGCCAAAACCTGACTAGACTTATTTAAATACTCGCCCGACAAGTTTAAATACATGGATAAATCAAGCTAGGTGAGTAGGCAGGTTAAATAGCTTAATGGGTTAAATTAAATGAGTTGGGCGGGTTAGACAAGTTGGTGGAACTCAACTCAAACCGGACCTATTTATGTAAACAAGTTAAGTGGGTTTCAACCCGTTTAACGTAAATGGGTTCAAGTCAAGTTCGGGTGTATTATTCGAGTAGGGTCGACGGGCTTCTTTTTTTTTTTTTGACATCCCTAGGCAGAAGTGTTAAAGAATGCCCTTTTCGAATTGGGAGTTAGGTTTGAACATTTATACTATAATTTCCTTTGGGTTGGAGCCCTTGAATTCATGCAAATGGTTCGACTTGATATATCTCTTTTGAGTAGCTTAGGGCATTGATCTTACCCAGCCCATCTAAACCCAACTATACTAGAAAAAACATATCCATCTGCTAGAAATTAGTTGACTAACTGGTACTAGTGATCCATGAGGCTGTTGGGATTGGAGTTTGCTACCTATCAGGTACCCATCATCCCCACGAAACCTCTTTCAGCCATAATCAACGAAGAAGGATGACTCGAGTTGCCAAACAAACTTGCCTCAATTAAGATACGTAAAAGCCAACACATTCAATTTCCAAATAGCTTTGGACTTGCAAAAACAAACCAACTCCTATATGGGTGTGAGTTTGGGCATCTCTATATGTCTAAGCCTGTTTACATCGTTCCCGTTCATAGACAATATATGCATGTATGCACACACACATACACAAATTATAATTTCATATCTCTCTCTCTCTCTCTCTCTGTATTGCAAGAAAATAGCTTTCTCGACATTTAGGAAAATCCCAACATTGAGATCAATAAGTTAAAGTCTACACCTAAATAAAACTCAACATTGTTGTACACATATGTTTGGTTGACTTTCCGAAGTTGAAACAAACAACATCGACATTTTAAGTATTGAACATCATCTTTGCCTATGTTGAGGCTTTTGCACATTTTCATTGCTGGTTTCAAATCCGATTAAAGGAGAAGAGGGTTGCATTAGGTGTCAACAGTCGGTGTAAAACTTGCCAGATCTTTAAATATGGATTCAAGTAAACTACACTAAGATTTCATTGAGACGTTCTCTACTTGCAACAAGCTACATCACCACCTAGGTGTAGCAAAAAATGTGCAAAGGTTCTCGCAAGAGGAATGCGTGCTACTAAACAAACTAGTTCCGCTACATCACCACTTGGATGTAGTCCAAAATGAGCAAGGGTTCTCACACAAAGAACACATGCAAGTAAAGAAGCTAGTTTTGCTACTTCACCATTGAAGTGTGCCACAAAATAAGTTAAGACTTGGTAGTTAGAATGTTAGCACTTTAACTGGCAACCTCATGGAGATCGTGGATACAATGATAAGGAGAAAGATCCAGAATCTTGCCTTCAAGATACTAAGTGATGAGTAGGAGACAAAGCAAAGGAAATTGAGAGGATAGGGGCTTGAAATTGTGGTACTTAAGAAGAGAGAAAGTTAGAAATAGAGTTGGAATTATTGTCCACAAGAATTTCAAGGAGAGTATGGTGGAGGTTAAGGGGATAGGCGATCAAATTATCTTGATAAAATTAGTCTTAGAAGAAAATATCTTAAATGTTATTTTAGTTTATACACCTCAACTTGGTTTGGAGGATAAAATAAAGAAATAATTATGGTACAAGCTTGATAATTCAGGGAACCCCACAAAGAGAATGACTTTCTTAGATGGATATTTAAATGAACACATAGGAAAAGATGCTTTAGAGTATGCATGAGTTCATAGGTGTAACGAGCGTGTGGCCCAGACGTCTTTTAAGACGTCTGGAAGGTTGTCCAGATGTCTGACCAGACGTCTGGGATAGTTTACAGACGTCTGAAAATCCGTTATTTTCGACACACGCGATTCGTCTGCGCGCCTGAGCACGCAGACCGCATATTCTCCCTTCCTCCCTCCTGCGGCTGAAGATTCCCCTGCCACGAATCCCTCTCTCTCCTCCTCGCGCAGCCTTAAAAGGCCACGCCTCCCCTCCCGTCTCCACCGTCTCCTCCTTCTTCTCCTTCAGCCAGTGAGCGTGAGCTTGAGCGCGAGCGCGAGGGCGGCAGCGGCGGCCGCAGCGAGCGCGGAGGAGGTGCGGCGTGCGAGAGCGGAGCTCTGCCGTGAGGGCGAGCTCGCCGGAGCGGCTTGGCCGGCCGGCGGAGGGCGCAGGGGGCGCGGAGCGACGCGGAGAGGGACCTGCTGCGGTCTGAGCAGCAGACGCGCGAGGTACGACGCCGGCGGCGTCGCGAGCGGAGGCCGGGTCGCGCCCTGATTCTGGAAAAATTTCCAGAATCAGACGTCTGGGTTGATAGCCAGACGGCGAGGGAGACGTCTGGAAGCTCATACAGACGTCTGAAAGGTGAGTATTCCGCCTTCTTCTTCCTTCCTGTCGACTGACCGTACTGAGGGAGGCAGTTGGCTGTGCGCAGGTTCGCTGATTCGCAATCCTTTGCGAATCAGACGTCTGGAAGTTGTACCAGACGGCGAGAGTGACATCCAGACGTCCGGGGTGACCATCGGACGTCTGGGAGATAGGACAGACGTCCCCGCAGACTTCTGGACGTCTGGGAAACCACGTTGAACAGGTAATTCTCTGATCCACTTTTTAAGACGTCTGGAAGAAGTTCCAGACGTCTGATCTTGCACAGTATCGTCTTTTTCGACCCGTTTAGGGCCCGTTCGGGCTCCGTTTTCCGCGATTCGAGTTGCGTTCTTTTCAGAATTAATTCCTCTACCCGTATACAGTAGCTATATACTGTTTTGAGACACTCCTTGTGTTTGATCCTTGTGATAGGACCTCGCTCAGTTGCAGTCTTGGGAGTCGCGGAGGCACGCAAGATTCCCGATCACGCCCCCATTACTCCCGTTGTACCTGGTAGAGTGGCTTAAGTTTATTATTAAAATCTGTTAAAGTATGGAACCATAACTAGAATCTAGGACATTGCATGAATCCTAGGAATGAGAAATGTATGGAATGATAGCTCCTAGGTGATGCATGAATCCTAGGGCTGGAAAACTAGTTGTATGCTAGATCCTAGGATGTGGCATGAATCCTAGGATGGAAAAACTAGTGGAATGTATAATACTGCAGTCTTGAAAAAATGGAAAGGAATATAAAGCTGCCTGTAAATTGAATTAACAGCTGCCTGTTATGAATAAAGAAACATGATTGAGATCATGGATTGTGAGAACGTGAAACTGGAAAGTGAAACATATGATGTTCTGAGATAAAGAGCTGGAACCCTACAGGAAATTAGGAGTGGAACTCCTGGAAAGAAAAAGGAATGGAATTGAGATGTAGTTTGTATTGTCTCTTGGGTACGCAGTACCAAGGGAAGTACCTGTACCTGTTTAGTGCAGAGTGGGGCCAGCCACCCCAGGGACCCGGGGTTAGGATTGGCCGCTCTGTACCAACTTATTGGCCCTCGTGTACGTAGTACCGAGGAGAGCTACTAGTGTTAGGAGAGTACTAGCTACCCCACGGGCCCCGGGGTTCTGCTAGCCTCCTTCACTAACTTGTTAGGCCCACTAGGGCAAACCAGGGTAGTCAGGCGAGGGTGCGCGGACTGTGGAGGGGCAAGGCCCCGGTTTGGTTACTGTGGAGGGGTTGGACCCCTGTTACTGAGAGGGCTCTGCCCTGGTTCCGTGCTGTGCTTTGGGCTCACCCGTTAATGGAAACGACTGGCCGCGTGCCAGTGCGGGATAGCTACCTGTGCGTTTATCGCGCGTGCCGTAGTCACCGTTACGTCTGTCAGTGACCTTGGGGTGGTTGACTGAGGGTAGGATCACCACGGGGGACTCTCCCGGCCAGGAGAGCACCACGTGCTACTTCTACTTTTGGAAAAGACTGCAATCAAGATCGTTCCCACGAGGACATTCGAGATCAAGTAAAGGATCTGAGAAATAAATGAAATAGTGAGAAAATTGAAAGGTGTGAATAAAGGAAGTAATAGAACATAACAGCTACTGTACACTCTACTGTTGTCTTTAGTTAGTTTGCCACTCTACTCAGCGTTTTGCTGACGTGTTACACTCGTTACCTTTTTCAGGACGAGGCATTGAGCAGCCAGGGTCAACGGCTGCAGAGGACGCTGGGCCGAGTAGGGTCCAGTAGAGTTTACCACAGTCTTTTGTACTTCTTTTGTTTCTGTTATAGTGAGTAGTTTTTGTTTCCGCTGTACTTTCTTTACCTGCAGTTCTTGTTATATGATAAATGTTGTTCTACTGTTGTGCTGGTACCTACTGTAGTAGTTTCTTTCCTTACTACTGTACTTTCTTACTGTTAGTTATATTCATGCTGAATGTGGTTTATTTTACTGTCTTTTGGTTACTTCCTCGTTGGACGACTAGGTCTTGGGATTAGTCAAGTCGGTCCGGTTCTCGTGTCTCGTAGGGACTCGGGAATCGGGTCGTTACAAGATGGTATCAGAGCAAGGTCGTCCCGAGAAGTGAATCAACTGACTAGAAAATAACCAATTCACATGTTTATAACTAGAGTAGCCACCACAACATATCTCCTGACTTGAGCTCTTATAACTTTCGTTAGGTACCGTCTGTTTTGACATTTCCGTGTTGTTTCGTGTCTCCTTGCAGGAGATGCCTCGTCGCGGGACTGGCGAGACTGGCCGCGGGCGCAGCTGAGGACGAGGTCGGCGAGGTGGACGTGCGATCGTTGACGTCTCGGTGGACCAGCCACCACTCCCTAACATCCAGGCCCAGGACCCCGCCAGACTGATTCGAGATATTGTACGAGAGGAGCTCCACCCACCGCCCCGAGCACCTCCCCCTGGGGCTGCAGAGGGGGAGTCCTCTGTGGGACCACGCGACGGACACGGCGCTGGACACGAGGAAGGGGATGGGCCGCTGCCGCCCCCACCATCCTCCGACACTTCTGTACCCGAGGCACCTTCACCTGGAGGTGCACCAGCACCTCCCCTACAGCGCCACTTCGAGCTTTTCGGACAGTTCCGGAAGCTGAAGCCCCCCTCCTTCAAGGGGGATGAGGACCCGACCGAGGCAGAGGACTGGCTTGAGCAGCTGGAGAAGATCTTCGACACCCTTCGCTCCCCGGTGGAGTGCCGCGTGGCCTTTGCCACGTACCAGCTGGAGAGTGCGGCACACCGGTGGTGGAGGGCGGTCCGGGGACAGGAGAGGGACGAGCCGACATGGGACCAGTTCGTCACCCTCTTCTGCGAGCAGTACTTTCCCCAGACGTGGCAGGACCAGAGGAGGCGGGAGTTCCACACTCTCCGCCAAGGGACGATGACTGTGAGCGCGTACCGCACGCGTTTCTTGGAGCTGTCCCGCTTTGCAGCGACAGCAGTAGCCACTGAGGAGGAGCGCCTTTGGAGGTTCACCGAGGGGCTCCGGCCTGCCATCCGGGGGTATGTCAAACCCCTGAAGCTGCCTACATTTTCGAGGGTGGTAGAGGCACCTATGACTTATGAGGAGACCAACCCGTCCACGCGAGAGACCGAGGGCGGGCAGAAGAGGCCCTTTCAGCCAGACTTCTCACAGGGCCGGCGAGAACGGAGACACGTGGCGTCCGCAGGAGAGCCGTCACGTTGTGCAGGGCCATCAGTGACCTTTGGGGGCCCTCGACAGGGGCCAGTCGCCAGCACCGGACCCCCGCCTAGTCGACAGCAGAGACTCACTGAGGGCGGGAGTCGGGTTCCCCTCTGCTACCAGTGTGGCCAGCCGGGCCACGTCAGGAGGGACTGCCCATCTAGGGCAGGAGGTCAGCAGATACTTCCCGTGCAGAGCACTGGAGGGCGCGCAGGAGGCCGCGGTTCCCAGGCACGAGGAGGAGGACAGCAGTCGCGAGGAGGGTACCAGCCAGCACCTACCCATCCGACGCAGAGTGTGGCTGCTTCGTCCGCACCTAGAGCTGAGGGGTGTATCAACGCCCTAACACACAGGGACGCCAGAGCATCGGGATCCGTGGTAGCAGGTATGGTTGCAATTTCTGGTAGACTCGTTTACACGCTTTTCGATTCCGGTGCTACGCACTCATTTGTCGCAGCCAGTTTCACAGTTAGTTTGGACCAGGATTATACATTGTTAGAAAATCCGTTCGTAATCAGAGGTTCGAGTGGTCAGTTGTTTGTAGCTGAGGAGGTGTACACGGATTGCGAGGTCAGCGTTGGAGGACATAGCCTGCCAGCTGACCTGATTATGATCCAGATGGAGGACTTTGGTGTGATTCTGGGGATGGATTGGCTGTCCGCTTACCACGCCTTGGTAGACTGTTTTGAGAGGAAGATTGTCTTCTCCATTCTGGAGTTGCCTTCTTTCGAGTTTCACGGACAGCCAGTGGACGGAGGTTTCAGATGCATTTCGGCACTTCGGGCGACGAGACTTTTGAGCCAGGGGTGTGAGGGCTTCCTAGCCTGTGTGGTGGCAGAGCCCAGCCCTGTGGCAGACTTCCAGAGCATCCCGGTGGTCAGAGAGTACCCCGACGTGTTTCCAGACGAGTTACCAGGACTACTGCCCGAGCGTGAGATCGAGTTTGAGATCTCACTAGTACCAGGGACCAGCCCCATCTCCAACGCGCCATACAGGATGGCACCGCTTGAGCTGCGAGAGCTCAAGTCCCAGTTGCAGGACCTTTTGGAGAAAGGTTTCGTGAGGCCCAGTGCGTCTCCCTGGGGAGCCCCGGTACTATTTGTGAAGAAGAAGGATGGGACCCTACGCCTTTGTGTGGACTACCGACAACTGAATAGGGTCACCATCAAGAACAGATATCCGCTGCCAAGGATCGACGATTTGTTTGACCAGTTGCGGGGTGCCACGGTGTTTTCCAAGATAGACTTGAGGTCTGGATACCACCAGTTGAGGATCAGGGAGACCGACGTCTCCAAGATAGCTTTCCGCACCCGGTACGGACACTACGAGTTTTTGGTCATGCCGTTTGGGCTGACCAATGCCCCCGCTGCTTTCATGGACCTGATGAACAGGGTGTTTAGACCGTACTTGGATCAGTTCGTGGTGGTTTTCATAGATGATGTGCTCATCTATTCTAGAGATCGGACGCAGCACGGACAGCACTTGCGAATGGTTTTGGACACTCTGAGGCGACACAGGCTGTACGCCAAGTACGACAAGTGCGAGTTCTGGTTGAGGGAGGTGACCTTCTTGGGTCATGTGATCTCTGGAGACGGCCTGGCGGTGGACCCCGCCAAGGTCGAGGCAGTGCTCAGGTGGGAGAGACCGTGTTCAGTCACTGAGATTCGCAGTTTCCTGGGACTAGCTGGCTACTACAGACGGTTCATCAGAGGGTTTTCGCAGATTGCACGTCCTATGACACAGTTGACCCAGAAGGACGTGCCTTTCGCTTGGACAGACGCCTGTGAGGTGTGTTTTCTGGAGCTGAAGGAGAGGTTGACCTCGGCTCTCGTGCTCACCATCCCTGACAGTAGTGGCGGGTTCGTTGTGTACACGGACGCTTCCTTGCAGGGGTTAGGAGGTGTGCTCATGCAGAGGGGTCATGTTGTCGCTTACGCTTCGCGGCAACTGAAGCCCCATGAGCATACCTACCCTACCCACGACCTAGAGTTGGCAGCTGTTGTCTTCGCGCTGAAGACCTGGAGGCACTACTTGTACGGTGAGACCTTCGAGATTTTTACAGATCACAAGAGCCTCAGATAACTTTTTGACCAGAAGGAGCTCAACATGAGACAGAGACGTTGGTTGGAGCTCCTGAAGGACTACGACTGCAGCATCTCCTACCACCCGGGAAAGGCCAATGTGGTGGCTGACGCCTTGAGCCGTAAGGCGCCCGCACGCTTGGCCAGTCTACAGTTACAGAGTTGGAGCCTTTTGGAGGAGGTGGGCAGTTGGCGACCTCTAGAGTTACGAGGATACTGTGGGGCAGTGACGGTGACACAGCAGACCAGGCCAGAGCTGATAGACCGCATCATCACGGGACAGATGGCCGATCCATACTTGCAGTCTTTGCGCGACAGAGTACTTCTCTTTCACAGACCAAGTGTTACGCTTGAGGGGACGGTTGTGCGTTCCCAGAGACGAGGAGCTGTTGAGAGATCTCCTGACTGAGGCACACGGTTCCAGATTCACCATACATCCCGGAAACACGAAAATGTACCATGACTTGAGACGCGAGTTTTGGTGGAGAGGGATGAAGCGGGATGTGGGTGAGTTCGTGCAGCAGTGCTTAGTGTGCCAGCAGGTGAAAGCCGAGCATCAGAGGCCTGCAGGGCCGCTTCAGCCGCTTCCAGTGCGAGAGTGGAAGTGGGAGAGCATCACCATGGACTTGGTGGTGGGCTTACCTGTTACCCAGCGGGGACACGACGCAGTCTGGGTAATAGTGGATAGACTGACGAAGACGGCGCGTTTCTTGCCGATCCGAGTCACTTTGGGACCAGCACAGTTGGCAGAGAGGTATATCCGTGATGTGGTGCGACTACACGGAGTTCTATGGGAGATCGTATCCGACTGGGATACCCGCTTTACGTCCCAGTTTTGGGCTGAGTTTCAGCAGGCCTTGGGGACGCGGTTGAGGTTTAGCACGGCTTACCACCCTCAGACGGACGGACAGTCTGAGCGCACGATACAGACACTTGAGGACCTTTTGCGTGCCTGTGTACTGGACTGGAGGGGCTCTTGGGAGGAGCACCTGCCCCTGGCGGAGTTTGCATACAACAACAGTTATCACTCGAGCATCGGCATGGCTCCCTACGAGGCTCTGTACGGACCGAAGTGTATGGCACCCTTGAGTTGGGTTGAGGTGGGGACCAAGTAGGAGGTTGGCCCCAGGTTGATCCGGCAGAGTCAGGAGGTAGTTGAGCAGATCCACAGACGACTCCGCACTGTCAGGAGCAGACAGAAGAGCTACGCGGATTGCAGACGCAGAGAGGTGCAGTTTGAGGTTGGGGACCACGTCTTCCTTCGTGTTTCACCCATGAAGGGCCTACAGCGGTTTGGGGTGAGAGGGAAGCTCGCGCCGAGGTTCGTGGGGCCCTTTGAGGTCCTGGAGCGGGTTGGACCCGTTGCTTACAGACTTGCCCTTCCCCCGCAGCTTTCTGGTGTGCACGACGTGTTCCACGTGTCCAACCTCAGGAAGTATGTAGCCGATTCCAGTCACGTACTGAGTCACGAGAGCGTCGAGGTGAGCGACGACCTGACCTACCCCGAGCGGCCAGTGCAGATCCTATACCGAGCCGTCCGCAGTTTGAGACGAAAGCAAGTACCCCTGGTAAAGGTTTTGTGGAGGAGCCAGCGGTACGAGGAGGCTACCTGTGAGCCTGAGGCGGCAATGCGGGAGCGGTACCCGAAGCTTTTCACAGGTACGTCTTTTCGGACCGGCTTCGGTCCTCTTTGAGTTTGTTATGGTTATTCGGACGTCTTTTCCCGCACCCTAGTTGGCGCAAGTTTCGGGGACGAAACTTCCTTTGAGTTTGTTATATTGTAACGAGCGTGCGGCCCAGACGTCTTTTAAGACGTCTGGAAGGTTGTCCAGACGTCTGACCAGACGTCTGGGATAGTTTCCAGACGTCTGGAAATCCGTTATTTTCGACACACGCGAGTCGTCTGCGGGCCTGAGCGCGCAGACCGCATATTTGCCCTTCCTCCCTCCTGCGACTGCAGATTCCCCTGCCGCGAATCCCTCTCTCTCCTCCTCGCGCGGCCTTAAAAGGCCACGCCTCCCCTCCCGTCTCCACTGTCTCCTCCTTCTTCTCCTTCAGCCAGTGAGCGTGAGCGTGAGCGCGAGCGCGAGTGTAACGACCCGATTCCCGAGTCCCTACGAGACACGAGAACCGGACCGACTCGACTAATCCCAAGACCTAGTTGTCCAACGAGGAAGTAACCAAAAGACAGTAAAATAAACCACATTCAGCATGAATATAACTAACAGTAAGAAAGTATAGCAGTAGGGAAAGAAACTACTACAGTAGGTACCACCACAACAGTAGAACAGCATTTAACATATAACACGAACTGCAGGTAAAGAAAGTACAGCGGAAACAAAACTACTCACTATAACAGAATCAAAAGAGGTACAAAAGACTGTGGTAAACTCTACTGGAACCTACTCGGCCCAGCGTCCTCTGCAGCCGCTGACCCTGGCTGCTCAACACCTGGTCCTGAAAAAGGTAACGAGTGTAACACGTCAGCAAAACGCTGAGTAGAGTGGCAAACTAAACTAAAGACAACAGTAGAGTGTACAGTAGCTGTTATGTTTTATTACTTTCTTTATTGACATCTTTCAATTTTCTCACTATTTCATTTATTTCTCAGATCCTTTACTTGATCTCGAATGTCCTCGTGGGAACGATCTTGATTGCAGTCTTTTCCAAAAGTAGAAGTAGCACGTGGTGCTCTCCTGGCCGGGAGAGTCCCCCGTGGTGATCCTACCCTCAGTCAACCACCCCAAGGTCACTGACAGACGTAACGGTGACTACGGCATGCGCGATAAACGCACAGGTAGCTAGCCCGCACTGGCACGCGGTCAGTCGTTTCCATTAACGGGTGCGCCCAAAGCACAGCACGGAACCAGGGCAGAGCCCTCTCAGTAACAGGGGTCCAACCCCTCCACAGTAACCAAACCGGGGCCTTGCCCCTCCAGAGTCCGCGCACCCTCGCCTGACTACCCTGGTTTGCCCTAGTAGGCCTAACAAGTCAGTGAAGGAGGCTAGCAGAACCCCGGGGCCCGTGGGGTAGCTAGTACTCCCCTAACACTAGTAGCTCTCCTCGGTACTACGTACACGAGGGCCAATAAGTCGGTACAGAGCGGCCAATCCTAACCCCGGGTCCCTGGGGTGGCTGGCCCCACTCTGCACTAAACAGGTACAGGTACTTCCCTTGGTACTGCGTACCCAAGAGACAGTACAAACTACATCTCAGTTCCATTCCTTTTTCTTTCCAGGAGTTCCACTCCTAATTTCCCATAGGGTTCCAGCTCTTTATCTCAGAACATCATATGTTTCACTTTCCAGTTTCACGTTCTCACAATCCATGATCTCAATCATGTTTCTTTATTCATAATAGGCAGCTTTATATTCCTTTCCATTTTTCCAAGACTGCAGTATTATACATTCCACTAGTTTTTCCATCCTAGGATTCATGCCACATCCTAGGATCTAGCATACAACTAGTTTTCCAGCCCTAGGATTCATGCATCACCTAGGAGCTATCATTCCATACATTTCTCATTCCTAGGATTCATGCAATGTCCTAGATTCTAGTTATGGTTCCATACTTTAACAGATTTTAATAATAAACTTAAGCCACTCTACCAGGTACAACGGGAGTAATGGGGGCGTGATCGGGAATCCCGCGTGCCTCCGCGACTCCCAAGACTGCAACTGAACGAGGTCCTATCACAAGGATCAAACACAAGGAGTGTCTCAAAACAGTGTATAGCTACTGTAGACGGGTAGAGGAATTAATTCTGAAAAGAACGCAACTCGAATTGCGGAAAACGGAGCCCGAACGGGCCCTAAACGGGTCGAAAAAGACGATACTGTGCAAGATCAGACGTCTGGAACTTCTCCCAGACGTCTTAAAAAGTGGATCAGAGAATTACCTGTTCAGCGTGGTTTCCCAGACGTCCAGAAGTCTGCGGGGACGTCTGTCCTATCTCCCAAACGTCCGATGGTCACCCCGGACGTCTGGATGTCACTCCCGCCGTCTGGTACAACTTCCAGACGTCTGATTCGCAAAGGATGGCGAATCAGCGAACCTGCACACAGCCAACTGCCTCCCTCAGTACGGTCAGTCGACAGGAAGGAAGAAGAAGGCGGAATACTCACCTTTCAGACGTCTGTATGAGCTTCCAGACGTCTCCCTCGCCGTCTGGCTATCAACCCAGATGTCTGATTCTGGAAATTTTTCCAGAATCAGGGCGCGACCCGGCCTCTGCTCGCGACGCCGCCCGCGTCGTACCTCGCGCGTCTGCTGCTCAGACCGCAGCAGGTCCCTCTCCGCGTCGCTCCGCGCCCCCTGCGCCCTCCGCCGGCCGGCCAAGCCGCTCCAGCGAGCTCGCCCTCACGGCAGAGCTCCGCTCTCGCACGCCGCACCTCCTCCGCGCTCACTGCGGCCGCCGCCCGCCGCCCTTGCGCTCACGCTCACTGGCTGAAGGAGAAGAAGGAGGAAACGGTGGAGACGGGAGGGGAGGCATGGCCTTTTAAGGGCGCGCGAGGAGGAGAGAGAGGGATTCGCGGCAGGGGACTCTGCAGCCGCAGGAGGGAGGAAGGGCGAATATGCGATCTGCGCGCTCAGGCGCGCAGACGACTCGCGTGTGTCGAAAATAACGGATTTCCAAACGTCTGGAAACTATCCCAGACGTCTGGTCAGACATCTGGACAACCTTCCAGACGTCTGGGCCACACGCTCGTTACAACGAGGGCGGCAGCGGCGGTCGCAGTGAGCGCGGAGGAGGTGCGGCGTGCGAGAGCGGAGCTCTGCCGTGAGGGCGAGCTCGCCGGAGCGGCTTGGCCGGCCGGCGGAGGGCGCAGGGGGCGCGGAGCGACGCGGAGAGGGACCTGCTGCGGTCTGAGCAGCAGACGCGCGAGGTACGACGCCGGCGGCGTCGCGAGCGGAGGCCGGGTCGCGCCTTGATTCTGGAAAAATTTCCAGAATCAGACGTCTGGGTTGATAGCCAGACGGCGAGGGAGACGTCTGGAAGCTCATACAGACGTCTGAAAGGTGAGTATTCCGCCTTCTTCTTCCTTCTTGTCGACTGACCGTACTGAGGGAGGCAGTTGGCTGTGCGCAGGTTCGCTGATTCGCCATCCTTTGCGAATCAGACGTCTGGAAGTTGTACCAGACGGCGAGAGTGACATCCAGACGTCCGGGGTGACCATCGGACGTCTGGGAGATAGGACAGACGTCCCCGCAGACTTCTGGACGTCTGGGAAACCACGCTGAACAGGTAATTCTCTGATCCACTTTTTAAGACGTCTGGAACTCTGATCTTGCACAGTATCGTCTTTTTCGACCCGTTTAGGGCCCGTTCAGGCTCCGCTTTCCGCGATTCGAGTTGCGTTCTTTTCAGAATTAATTCCTCTACCCATCTACAGTAGCTATACACTGTTTTGAGACGCTCCTTGTGTTTGATCCTTGTGATAGGACCTCGTTCAGTTGCAGTCTTGGGAGTCGCGGAGGCACGCAAGATTCCCGATCACGCCCCCATTACTCCCGTTGTACCTGGTAGAGTGGCTTAAGTTTATTATTAAAATCTGTTAAAGTATGGAACCATAACTAGAATCTAGGACATTGCATGAATCCTAGGAATGAGAAATGTATGGAATGATAGCTCCTAGGTGATGCATGAATCCTAGGGCTGGAAAACTAGTTGTATGCTAGATCCTAGGATGTGGCATGAATCCTAGGATGGAAAAACTAGTGGAATGTATAATACTGCAGTCTTGGAAAAATGGAAAGGAATATAAAGCTGCCTGTAAATTGAATTAACAGCTGCCTGTTATGAATAAAGAAACATGATTGAGATCATGGATTGTGAGAACGTGAAACTGGAAAGTGAAACATATGATGTTCTGAGATAAAGAGCTGGAACCCTACAGGAAATTAGGAGTGGAACTCCTGGAAAGAAAAAGGAATGGAATTGAGATGTAGTTTGTATTGTCTCTTGGGTACGCAGTACCAAGGGAAGTACCTGTACCTGTTTAGTGCAGAGTGGGGCCAGCCACCCCAGGGACCCGGGGTTAGGATTGGCCGCTCTGTACCAACTTATTGGCCCTCGTGTACGTAGTACCGAGGAGAGCTACTAGTGTTAGGAGAGTACTAGCTACCCCACGGGCCCCGGGGTTCTGCTAGCCTCCTTCACTAACTTGTTAGGCCCACTAGGGCAAACCAGGGTAGTCAGGCGAGGGTGCGCGGACTGTGGAGGGGCAAGGCCCCGGTTTGGTTACTGTGGAGGGGTTGGACCCCTGTTACTGAGAGGGCTCTGCCCTGGTTCCGTGCTGTGCTTTGGGCTCACCCGTTAATGGAAACGACTGGCCGCGTGCCAGTGCGGGATAGCTACCTGTGCGTTTATCGCGCGTGCCGTAGTCACCGTTACGTCTGTCAGTGACCTTGGGGTGGTTGACTGAGGGTAGGATCACCACGGGGGACTCTCCCGGCCAGGAGAGCACCACGTGCTACTTCTACTTTTGGAAAAGACTGCAATCAAGATCGTTCCCACGAGGACATTCGAGATCAAGTAAAGGATCTGAGAAATAAATGAAATAGTGAGAAAATTGAAAGATGTGAATAAAGGAAGTAATAGAACATAACAGCTACTGTACACTCTACTGTTGTCTTTAGTTAGTTTGCCACTCTACTCAGCGTTTTGCTGACGTGTTACACTCGTTACCTTTTTCAGGACCAGGTGTTGAGCAGCCAGGGTCAGCGGCTGCAGAGGACGCTGAGCCGAGTAGGGTCCAGTAGAGTTTACCACAGTCTTTTGTACTTCTTTTGTTTCTGTTATAGTGAGTAGTTTTTGTTTCTGCTGTACTTTCTTTACCTGCAATTCTTGTTATATGATAAATGTTGTTCTACTATTATGGTGGTACCTACTGTAGTAGTTTCTTTCCTTACTACTGTACTTTCTTACTGTTAGTTATATTCATGCTGAATGTGGTTTATTTTACTGTCTTTTGGTTACTTCCTCGTTGGACGACTAGGTCTTGGGATTAGTCGAGTCGGTCTGGTTCTCGTGTCTCGTAGGGACTCGGGAATCGGGTCGTTACAATAGGAATTATGATTTTGATGATAGGAATAAAGAAGGGAAGCCTTTCCTTAATTTTACAATGACTTATGATCTTTTTATAGCAAATACTTTCTTCAAAAAATGAGAAGAGTGCTTGATCACTGATGAAAGTGGTCTAATAGAAATACAGATTGATTACTTGCTTTGAGAAGAAGAAATCGATTATGCTGTAAAGATTTCAAGGTTATTTGAGGAGAAAGTTTTAACCGGTCAACATTGTCTTTTGCTTTTGGATATACATATGAAGAAGTTGAAGAGAAAATTAGTGTTCAAGAATATAAGAATTAAATGGTGGAATCTTAAAAAAAAGCAATAGAGATTCAAAGAGAAGGTGTTACAACAAGGGACTTGAAATCTTAATGGATGTGATGATGACTTGTGGGTAAATATGTCAAACTGTATTAGAAATGTAGCAAAGGAAGTGTTAGGAGTGTCTAAAGAAGGAGTTTCAAGAGAAAAAGAGACTTGGTGGTAGAGTGGAGAAGTGCAGGAGAAGCTTTGAGTTAAAAAGACTTACTTCAAAGCCTTACACCGAGATAAGATTAATGAAAACATGGAAAACTACAAAACAACAAAGAAGAAAACAAGGAAGATAGTGAAACCAAAGTAAAAGCTTGGGAGTATTTTTACAAGAAACTTGATTCTAAAGAAAATAAAAAAGATATCGTCAAGCTGGCTAAAGCAAAAAAGAAGAAAATGAAAAATCTTATACATGTAAGGTGTATCAAGGATGAAAAAGGGTGCTTATGGCTAGTGAAGATGTAGAAATAAGATGAAAAATTATTTTCATAAGTTTTTCAATAGAAATCAAAAGGATGATATCTGAGGGGAGCTAACCAATTTAGAAGATTACTTGAATCGAGAAAGCTATCGAAGGATACAAAAGAAAAAAGTAGTAGGTGCTTTAAGGATGATGAAAATTAGGAGGGTTGTTAGGCCTAATGATGTAATGACCCGTTACACTTATAGCCATTTAAGATGTCTGGAGTTTCAGTCAGACGTCTGTCCAGACATCTGGACCCATTCCCGGATGTCTGAAAGTGGAATTTTCGTACTGCTCTCTGCATGCGACCGGCACGCAGAGACTGTTTCTCTCTCTCTCTTCCTCATCTCCCCCAAACCCTAAACCCTCCTATATATAAACCTCTCCCTTCCCCTCTCCTCCCCTCCTACGCCCCAGCTAGCACCACCTTTAGATCTCCAGTGAGGTGAGTGGAGGGTAAGCAAGGGAGAGCGAGAGGGAGGAAGGAGGAGAGCATGGGAGGAGGAGGCCCAAGGTCGATGGACCTTCGGTGGAAGCTTGACGAAACTCTGGTGGAGGCTCGACGGGACTTGGAGGGGCTCGGGGAGGCAGCTTCCGACCCTCTGCAGCCGCAGGAGGGATTGCGGAAGCTCCTGCAGGCGAGCTCTCAAAGGAGACAGCTTGTGGGAGAGGTTCTGATACTAGGATTCTTCCAGTATTAGACGTCTGGAGAGTCGACCAGACAACCGTGGCAGTAGTAGGACATCTGGGTCTGGGGCCGGACGTCTGAAAGCACGCACAGTACTGAGGTATGTGCTTTTGCGTATTTATGGCCATGCAGGCCTCACTGCAGAAGATTTGCTTGGCCTGATTTGGATCTGCGGATTTCGTACGCAAGTAAAGGTCCTTGGGAAGGCGCGTGGGATGCTTTTCCATGCGTTTTTGGACGTCTGATCACATCACCAGACATCCGGAGGTGCTTCCAAACGACCGGAGACATTGTCTGACGTCTAGAACTGTCTTCAAACGATCGCAGAGAAGGTCTAAATGTCTGAGGATACCGCAGGAGACACAAGGTAAGACCTGACGCCTTTTAAGACATCTAGGATTATTCCTAGATGTTTGATTTTGAACAGTAGAGACATTTTTAACCTGTTTAGGGTCCGATCGAGGTCCGTTTTATGCAAACGAAATACCTGCACTTTCATCTCGAGTTCCTCTACGTACTAGAGTCTGTTATACATTATTCTGAACTCTCCTTTTATGATATATTCCCTGGCATAGGGTTTCAGCATGCTGTGTGTTTGGGGCTCGCAGAGACATTTGGGCCTACGGCTCAAGCCCTCATTACTCCCGTGTTTCCTGGTAGAGTGGTTTAATTCCGTTATTAATATTTAAATAAAAATGTGCTTGTGAAAATAGCCGAATGGAACCCTAGGATGTGGAATGAACCCTAGAGTAGAGAAATGAATGAACCTGTTTGTACTGTATGGTTTACTTGCATGTGTGATTAAGATAAATTGCTAGCAAATACCTATATTATAATTACGAGTTGCTTGTTAAAATATGAGTTGCCTGTATTTAGGGAACAATTACTTGTGAAATCACCGGCTACATGTTATTGAGAATTGAATTATGAAAACACGAGTTGCCTGAATATAGATGAGAAATGAATTATGAAAAATGAGATCTGGATCTAGATAAATGAGGTGAACATGAGCATGAACCCTATAGGGAATTAGGAGTAGAACTCCTGTGGATAGACGAAAATCTGGAACGTAGACGGGAAGTGTGTTGTCCCTTGAGTATGTGATACCAAGGAGAGCAACTGTCTCCTTTTGTGTAGAGCGGAGCTAGCCTCCCTTGGGTTGAGACCCGGGGTTAGGATTAGCTACTCTACACCGACTCCTGTTGGCCCTCACGTACGTGGTACCGAGGTAAGATACTAGTATAGGGAGGGAGCTAGCCACCCCACGGGGCTCGGGGTTCAGCTAGCCACCCTACACCGACTTATTAGGCCCTCTGGGTAAACCGGGGTAGTCAGACGAGGGTGTGCGGACTGTGGAGGGGAGAGACCCCTGTTTGGTTCTGAGGGGCAAGACCCCTATTCTGAGAGGACAAGGACCTATACTGTTCCGTGTTGTACTTTAGAAGTATCCGCTAGTGGAAATGACTGACCGCGTGTCAGTGCAGGGTAGCTACCCATGCACTTATCACGCATGCTGTAGTCACCGCTACATCTTGACAATGACCTCGGGATAATTAACTCAGTGTAGGACTACCACGGGGAACTCTCCCGGCCAGGAGAGCACCACGTGTACCTTCTACTCTATGAAAAAGACTGCAATCAAGATCATTCCACGAGGAACATGCAAGATCAAGAAATATCTGAATACTTTGAGAAATGGGTGAAACAGAAACATATAAAACAGATAAATAGAAATGAGAATTAAACTTGTTGTTTTTAATGTTTTGTACTTAGATAATATAGACACCACTCTACTCAGTGTTCGCTGACTCTATCTTCTCGTAACACTGTTCAGGACCAGGAGTTGAGCAGCCCGAGCTTCCGGCTACGGAGGGTGCTGGGCCCAGTCGAGTCCAGCCGTAGTCTTTCTTCAGTACTTTCTTTTTTCTCTACTGCTGTAGTAAGTAATGGACACTTAGTTACTGTTCTACTACTTTTGTTTCCTTTCCACTTTCCATGTTGTTGTTGTTGTGGCATGTACTGAGACAGCTGTTCTAATTTCTTTACTGCTTTATGCATTTCTTCTACTTAGTTATATTGCATGTGTAAATGTGATTTATTTTCCTGCTTTTGGTTATTTCTTGTTGGACGACTAGGTCTTGGAATTAGTCAAGGCGAGCCAGTCTCAAGTCCTGTAGGGATCCGGGAACCGGGTCGTAACAAATGATAATCCTACAAATGTTTGGAGGGTGATGGGAGAAGAAAGTATAACTTGGCTCACAAAATTATTTAATGCTATTTGAAAAGGCAAAAGGATGCCTGATGAGGAATAGAGTAAAAGTTCTGTATACCTTTATACAGAAATAAAGGAGATATACAAAATTGTTCCAACTATATAAATATCAAATTAAGGAGTCATACGACGAAGCTTTGGGAGAGAATAATTGCACGAAGGTTGTACTAATTAAAAACTAGCTTAGATTTATGTTAGTCCAGTCTACTATTAAGGCAATACACCTCCTAAAGCATTTGATGGAGATCTACATATTTAAGAAGAAAGATTTACGTATGATCTTTATTGATTTGGAGAAAGCCTATGACTTTGTTCCAGGAGATAACTTGCGAAGAATTTTTGGAAAAGAGATAGATACCGATTCTATTTATCAACCTCAAAAGGGATATGTACTATGGAGTTGTGGCCTATGTAAGGACTAAGGATGGATTGACGAACTACTTCGAAGTCACCATTGATCTGCATCAAAGATCAACCTTAAGCCCTTACCTCTTTAACTTAGTCATGGATGAGACGATAGAGCATATCCAAGCTGAGGTGCTATGGTGAATGCTTTTTGTCAATGACATTGTGTTGGTTGATGAAACAAAAGATGTAGTGAATGGAAAAATTAAGCTTTGGAGAGATGCCTGGAAGTTAAAAACTTGCATCTAAGCAAGACAAGGACAAAGTATATGGAATGCGATTTTAATAGAAGAAGTAATAATGAAGGGATAGATGAAAAAATTGGAGAAGAGTAGATTTCAAAGAAAGATTTTTTAAAATACTTAGGATCCATTTTTCAACAAAATAGTGAAATTGATGAAGATGTTACTCATAAAATTAATGTAGGATTGTTGAAATAAACAGGAGCATCTAATGTTCTATGTGATAAAAGGGGTTCTTTGGAAAGTTAAAGGAAAATACTATCAAGCAACTACATGATTTGCCATGTTGTATGGTTCTGAATGTTTGACCTTCAACTATAGGCTAATGAAAAAGATGTCAGTCGTAGAAATGAAGATGTTAAAATGGATGTGTGGTCATATAAGAAAGGACTATATTTCAAATGAGATTATTCGAGAAAATGTTAGGGTGGCACTGATAAAAGATAAAATGGAGACATATCCAAGGTGGTTTAGACATTTGCAGAGAAAGCCAATAAATGCCCTAATCAAAAGATGCGAAGTGTTGGAGGCTAAACCTCTTAAGAGGATGCAAGGAAGACTAAAGAAGTATTGAAAGGAAACTATTAAGTATAATCGCAATTACTTCAATTTAGGCCTAGAAATGGCTCAAAATAAATCTAAGTGGAGGCAAAGAATCTATGTATAGCCAACCACATTTTGTGTAGGAGAAGGCTTAATTGTTGTTATTGTTGTTAAGCATTGAGCGTTGAGTCTACAAGTCATGCCATGCAACAATAGAGAGGAAGTGCATAAGATAATATGGATGGTATACATCAATACATGCATTTATGCAAATGAAAGACTTTCTTTTTTAGCGAATACAGGAGTAAATTTTATTCATCCCCCACTCCCCGGAAGCCATGAAAATGAGGCAGGGGGACCACGCCAAAACCTGCCAGTACAAGAAAAACAAACCACAACTCGTGGCCTAGTATAAAGCAAAAAAGGAAAGCAAACCGCTACAAAACAACCCAACAAATGTAGTGGACATAAAGAACACAAGAGTTAGCACTGAAGCAAGCAAAAGCCTCAAAAATCCGGAGCAAGCACCTGCAATTAGGACACTATATAGGGCATTTGAATTTTGTCAAGATTAAGAAGTCTGACGATATGACGAGGAAGTTGAAGCAACAATCGAAAGCATCTCCATTGACCTTCCCCCAAACCTGCAATTTTAGAGGTAGCAGCATTCACCATCGGATGAACATAAGTCATGGATTGTATCCTCTGTAAGTAACTACGAAGGGGATAGAAATGTCATCTAGCCTGCCAAGCAACTTGAAGTTTACCAACCCACCAGTAATAAAGTAAAGTGCATTCCATCTCAACCTGGAGGGAGTCACAAGCAAAGTATGAAAGTGCATGAATGATAGTTTTGATGAGGGAAATTTCGAAAGACATCCTATCAAACTTAGTAGAGGCAGCCAAAATAAAGTTCCCTAACAGATCCTAAATAATCCACCCTAAATAGTAGTAGTTCCCTTCCACAAAAGCCACCACATTAATTTAAAACCCATAGTAGGACGGACCCAACTAAGAGAAAAATTAGTGAGGCGGGTAGACTCCAGCCATTCAGCCATTTGCAGATTCCTCCAATTTTTAGCCAAAAAATGAGTTAGATTTGACATTAGAAAAGCTTCATTTCTAATCTTGTTCCTAATCTACCAGACATTAAACTAGATAAAACAAATCAAGCCCCTAATGATTGTCTCACTCCTCGACGATGAAATGCCTATCACAATATCGAAGAATGAATAGGGGTCCACATGGGTGAGATACTTAATAGAAAAAGCCCAATCAGCAATTTTATGAACCAACTGACTATTAGTGAAGAGATGAAGTGTAGTTTCAGAGGTAGGATGAGAGGAGCAACAGTTACACTTAGAAACTAGAGGTATCCCCAATCTAGCGATATTGCCATCCATCGAGCCTGAGTTTTAGAATTTTCCAAGCACAAATAGAAATCTGAAGGGGGAGTTTCAGCTTTCAAATATTTCAGGCAATAGGAATTGGCATGGAATCATTGAACGTCAAATTATAGGCCGAAAACATTGAAAAAGCTCTTGAAGAGACAAGGGACCATAATGGAATGCCCTTCTGATTATCCAATATTATATAGGAGATGTGATGGGCAACTAACTATTTACGGTAAAAACATTGTTTTAAGTGTTGTTGTTGTAGTATATTTGTCACAATGCAAACCGATGTCGATCACATCATTTTATTTAATTATAATTTTTACTAGTTAGTTTCTAAGTCAATCACTGGGAGGTAGTTATTGATATACATCACTCTCTCTGTTCAAAAATATTTTCAAAAATGTTAATTTTATTTACAAAATGAGTGAATGAATTAATCAATTATATACAAAAAGAATCAATTAATGTGCATTACAATTCCTTAAACATATTCATAAATAATAGGCATCAAAAATTAATTAATACTACATTATGTTAATTATATACAACTACTATAAGTAATACCTAAATGTAGGTACAAAAATAGCTACTAGTATCTACTATACTAAGTTAAATTAACATACTAATGTCTTTAGCAACATATTTTACATGTACAGTAACATATATATACGTCAATGTAGCCATAATAACATATATACATAACCTAAGGCAAAAAATACTTACCTATACTGATATATACACACACCTACAGTGACAATATAACTGTCACTAAAGCACAATGTTATTTATATATAAAAGAGGCTCAAACATGTATCTAATCTACATAAATACTACCTTTATACATTATTTATATATACGTATTACTCAACCCAAAAATTAGGTTTTATGTGGGTGGGCCAACCTATGTTCGAGGGATACACAATACCTCGGAGAGGCGAAACCAAACCTCTACTAGTGGGTCTGCCCCAGCTTCATTTAGATATATTTTGTCCGATTCCAAGCCCATAACAAGCACACATGCGCTCACGCGCCCACACACCAGCACACATACGCACGCACTTGCATGCCCACGCACACCGGTAAGCACACGTAGACCGAGGATCATATGCTCATGACAAGGGAAGGGAGTAATTTGGCACCCAGCACCTGACGACCCCTAAGGTAGCAATAGAAAAACCACTTATACCACATGAAGTGGTATGTCGCCACTAATGTGGCACAAAAGATAACGCCTCTCAGGTGCTAAGCTGCACGCACGAATTGCGTGGAAATCGATGCTTTGGCCCTCGATTTGAGGGCCCAAATTTAATCTAAATTAAAAATAAATTATATACTTACAGAGTTCTTATATAAGGCTACATAATGGCATAATTAATTTAGAATTATAACTTAATTATTTATATATAAAAATTAGTTAAAGTTAGTGATTTATACACATTAAATTAAGGGTTAATTTCTTAATTAAAGTATAAATTAGTTAATCAATCATGCAATTGACTTAATTCAAAGTTAATTTACATAATAAAGAATTTATTATACATTTTTAATTTATTTTAGAGACATTATTTATTTTCTTTACATTTAAATACCTGTTCCAGTTAGTTATGTACATATTTAGGTGATAAATATTGAAATACACTATAAAAATAGTATAAATAGGTTGAAACAAGTTAACATACTACCATACAAGTCTACATAATAAATAATTTCAGTTTAAACTTAAATTACTAATTTATTTTATTTTAAGTTAATAAATTACTTAATTAATTAATTACCTACTATAATTACTTAATTAAATTAAATTACATGTATTATACAGTATATATTACTTACTTAAATATGTACGTACAGTATTAGACATAGTTATATACATATATGTAGTTTTATGTAATTACCTAAGTTAATATGCATTTAGTTAATATAAATTAATATATAATTATATAATTAGGGTATATAAACAATGACTCATTCTAAATATTTAATTTAATATATAGAATACGTATATAAGTTAAATATGCTTATTATTTACATATTATACACTATATACATTTATCTTAGCTTTAAGTTATATTTACAAGTATATACAGTATCTGATGGGAACACCATCATGAGTCCTAACTAGCTACATTTAGTCAGGTTTGAATGTTAAAAGCTCCTACCTAATCATTTGAGATTCGTAACTCCATATTATTCAGATTTAAGAGAACTGGAAATCAAGGTTAATTCTATAATTTTAACAGCACATCACAAGCACAGATCAATCACGAGGTCACTCAGGGGTCAAATGAAGGTTACATGAGCTCAAAAATCCAAAAGTGGGTCAACAATGATAGAAACTGAATTTTACGCATTTCGAGAACCGCAACAACACATAAAACCCTAATCATAAACTTACTTAAATTAAAGAGGTTCTTGTCAGGATAAAATTCATCTAAACCTCCTAAAGTTCATATAAAAATATTCTAAGAGGTTTGGTATCCTTAGTTTGACCATCTGAACCCATTTTGACCTAGAACAGATTTTCAGACGAAATTCTACCCTAATTAGGGCTTCTATGTAAATTACCCAGTCAAACGTGGTAAAAACTCAAATCCAACTTCACCATTAGATTCCTTGGTTTAAATTAGGTCAAGGCCAAAATTTGGACCCAATCAGAGTCCATCTTGACTTAGTTTGTAGTGTAGTCCCTAAAATTCTATTCTTCACATCCAAGCCCTTAACTTTTGATTTTATTACAAATTGGTCCCTAACTTTCTCATCTCCTTCACAAACTGGTCCCTACCACCATTAATGGTCAACCGAGCAAGAACCAACCTTTTACCATCTTAAAACTCATCAAATCACCTCCAAATCCCATCAAATTTGGTGGGATTGGAATTCACACGTTGGAGAATCATTTGAGCATGGTTTTAAACCATGATTTTGAGACACAAGATCAAGCGAAGCTCACGAAATCTGTAGGATTCTTGATTCCAAATCTCGACTCAATCACGCCAATTCCGTAGCTTAGAGCTCATTCTCGAGCTCTATAAAATCCCCTGAAGGTCCCAGGTTGTACCATAACAAGGAAACGACTGGATTCCCACCTTCTTTACTTCCTCTAACCGCCGTGTCAATAGATCCTTCACTTCCTTCATGGAGCCAATCAACGGTCAAATTGATCAGCTCATCGCCCTTGCCTCTCCTTCGTGACTGCATCCAACTAATGATCGGCCGCCTCGAACCCTTCCTCGTTGTCAACTTCACCTTCTCCGATGACGGTCAATCACATCCAGTCATCTCCACCATCTCAACTCCTAACGCCCCTAAATCTCTTTGTCTCCCTTTCTTCTTCATTTCTACCTAATTAGATTCCACTTTAAACCCCCGATCACACCACACCACCTCCGTCCTCCCTAGCATTGGTGAAGCTCCGACGAAGCCGCGCAACCGCCACACACACCCAAACACCTCGCCATCACCACCAAAAGTTTGGCCCTGCCTCCCAGATCAAAATCCCCAACTTTATTGGGACCTTTGACCACTCACATGACCCACCGGACACACCCACCATCATCATCCTTCTACGTCATCGTCCAGTCACCTCCAACCTCAAATCACCTCCTCACCACTGCCATCACCTTTCTTAGATCTAGGCAAAGCTCCTGAACGCTTTTAATTGGGCCGAGAGGCCACTTTTCTTGAGTTCAGGTTCGTCAGTTCATCGCCATCCTTCGCGTCTTCACCGACGTCGTACGTCGCCGTTTGAAATCCTCTGACCAAGCTGCTGCCTGCAATCAATGCGAACCCATCCACTGTAGCTTCCCAGGCTCTCAATAGAAGCGAAAGTCAGCTACAGCAACATCAATTCGAAGGAGCTCTTTCCTCTACAGCACGCAGAGCCTCACGAAGGAAGAGATGGGACTTTAATCCCACCTCGGAAAGGAAGAAGCATGCAAAGGCGAATAAGTGTAATTCACGCCCGTAGCCAGTTGCCTTCGAGAGCACCAGGGTAAGGTCCCACTTGCACGCTCCACACATGTGCCCTCGTCCACGCATGTGCCCTCGTGGGTTTGGGCTAGACCCGAATACCTGGATACCCGGGTCCGTTCTGGTTTCGAAGAAAAGAAATCTACAAGGGAAGAGGGGTTTTTGCACTGTTCATACATTGGGAATCATGCCCCCTCTCCCACATTCAGCACTTAGCCGTTTTGTGGCTTGCGAGGCCCTTGTGCCTCTTCTGTGGTGCTTTGCCTCATCGTCTAAGGCTTTGAGTTGGTTCTGATCTACTAGCTATTGTAGATACTTGATTGCATTTACTTTTAAAATATTTGAGTTAATTTGAGAGCTTAGACAATAGGGTTAAATTGGTGGTTCAAACCACCATTTTAACCCCATCTTTTTGCACTTTGACTCCTGATTTTATTGAGATATTATTCTGATATACATTGAGTGTTATTTTGATTCAATTGCATATTATTCTTGATATCGTGATTAATGGGTTGATTTGCTTTAAATTGCTCCCTGCGAACGACCTCGGACTCACTTGTGATTTTTGAACACTATAAATTTAAATGCTGTATCATTTTGTTAACTGTACTACAATGCACATTTCTTAAAACTCAACGAAAGCAACACAACATTTTGGCATCGTTGCCGGGGAGCAACACGCATTACATTCACTGATTACAATTCTAATTTGATACTAACTTGCTTTATCTGATCTGTTGTGATTTTGCGTGGTATATCTAAAGATCGACAGCATGAACAACTACTCCAGGGGCAGGTAATTTCATTCCCTTCTTAAGCCCCTCATTTCTGGAAAGAATTAAAAGCAAGAATCAATTACGATCAACTCGCATTATTTCAAAGAATTAATCATCTGAGTTGCCTGATTTGGTTTATTTGATTAGAAATCTCCAATCCTGATACTTGCACCTATTAGGGACTTAAGGTACCTGGGGCTATTCACCTTCTTGATGGAGCCCTAGTGAGGATAACGTCATCATCAGCTATATCTAGCTTTATTTAGTCATAATCAAGGAATAAATGCTCCTACATAACCTCCAGAGAATCCTAATTCATTGTATAATCATTCTGAGAGAAAGACAGGAGGGTTACAGGGAGAGGGAACTGATGAGAAGCTCATCATGGTCTCTAATTACCCCTAATTAACTAGTCTTTCTAGTTAATTAGCTAGAAATATGTGAATATATGAGTTAATTATTAAATAAGGGATAAATAGTAAAGGACCTTAAAATAAGTTTAAAATGCTATATTATCATCCAATTAATATTATTAATAATTGGACTCAAAATATTATCAATAATTCATCTAATTAATGTGTTAACTAACTTAAGCATAATATATAGCTAAGTATGTAATAACTTAAGTAACATTACTTAATTAAATAAATTAATCTAAAAAGGTCAAAAATGTAAATTCAAGGTCCAATTATAATAATTGTCTTATTTATAATCACATATAAAAAGTTGAAAAAGATTTAAATTAAAATAAACCTTGAAAACCTAAGTTTACATTTTAGTCCTTACATTTTATTCCAATTGGGTCCTTATTTTCCACTTAGGTCCTTAGGTTTCACTATGAATAAGTCCCTGGACTTCTTCTTCTTCTTGTCTTCTTCACCCATCTGGACGGCTGACGACTGAAGGTGCATCCACCACCTGATCACCGCCAATCCAACGTCATCCCTTCTTCTCCAAGCTCCTGGAGCTTGTGCTCACCATCCCCTTTTCATCCACCGATCTGGATGATGCCTAAATCCTATTTTAGGGTTGGAGATAACTTCACCAATGTCAAAGAAGACGCTGGTGGTTATTCCCCTCCTAGCCACAAATCCGTCCAGATTCCACCTCCTTTTCAGTCGCCGTCAACTATAAATACCCCTTGACACCCTCGATTTCCACCAAGTTGGCTCCCTTCCCTCTTCTTCACTGAAGCCGACTTCAATAGGCTATTCTCTCCAAAACTCCAACGAACTTCCTCCGCCTCATCCGACTTCATCCATCTTCAATAGCTCTAGTTCTCCGCCGAAGTCAGCCGCGTCTTCTGACAAGTGCTGACTAGGAGATCTCCTCTACTTCACCTCAAAAATGCCCGTCGGAGATCTTTCGACAACCCTCTGATTTCCTCCTCCATTATGAGCCATCGACAGAGATCCTCTATCCCCTTCGTCCAGATAACAATAGACTAGGTAGGTAGATTAGTTTAGGTTAGTTAGTTAGGTAGGTTAGGTAGTGTAATGTTAGATTTAGCTTTCATCTTCCTCAACTCCGGCAAGCTCCTTGAGCTTGTCAGAAGCACTTATTTTGTCTTTTTAAGTCACTGCCCACCTTCTTGAATCTTCCATGAACATTTCTAACATCTTTAATTACTAATTTGATCATTAAATCACCTAAACCACCTCCACCTCCACCGACTACTTCTGTTGTCCATGGCAGCAGTAGTTGATCTATTTTCCACCTTCATTGGGTCCTCCATCACCTATTCATCTCCTAAGGATCCTAATCATCACTTTAATTTGAGTAATTACCACATATAATGTAAACACCCAATTTTAATTAAGCTCCTGAGCTCGCTGTCTATGGCGGCTCAGGAGTAGTTTAAATCATTAATTATATATATATATATATATATATATATATATTTTTTTCTTTTTTTATGATCGCAATCACCTGTTGACTTATTTCCTCCACTCAATTGAGTGGGGAAAAAAGTCCTGAGCTTAATCCAACTCAGATCCTTTGTAAAATGATTTCACTGTTAAATCTTTATTTTAATGATCAATTGAAGGAACTAACTTGCTCCTGAGGTTCCTTGTGACCTCAAAAACCTTTTCAAATCACTAATAGCATAATTTTTCTTTCCGAATCACAATGTCACCTTTTTCTGGACTCACCGGAGCTCCAGCGAGTTAAAATTAATTCTTCAGCCTATTAAACTGGGTGTGAAGCTCCAGAACAATGATTTGAGGATTACTGATTATGCTGAGGTATTTTAATTAAGATTTTAGTGTATGGAGCTTGAGATAGGTCTTCATCTTCTCCAACTCCGACAGAGTTGAAGAAGTCTGACAATTAGGATTAAGTTGCATTAAATAGGTCTAGAACCACCATTGTTGAACCTTGAGTTCATTTTTGTGATCCAACCAGTGTAACAACCTCTGATTTGTTCTGACAAACAAACACCTTTTCAATCTCAGGCGATGAGCCTGAAATCCTACGAACTCTAGTTGAAACACCTATCTAAGGATTTGAATCTATTCCTGAGATTGAAGAGATGTTGTTTTAGGCTTTAATTTCATCTGAAAAGGCCAAAATCAGAAAGTCAAAACTTGAGGCTTAGTAGTCAAACATGAGTCTGAATCTTGAGTTCTGGATTCAATCTGACGAATTGATGAATTCAAGTTGTTTTTTAGAAGTTTGTGAATGATTTACAAGAGATTTGAGTGAACTCTGATGGATAATTTGATAGAATTCGATTTCTGCCAGTTTGGGTTGTTTTTTAACCCAAACTAATGATAGTGGATTTTCGATGAGATTTGAATGCAAATGCTGCCTAGATAGATTGGTAACAACCTCTAGAAGTTGTTCAATCGATTAAACAGGTCTTTAGTTATCTGTTAGGACTTTTCAAAGTCTGATTTACAGTCCTGAAGCTTCCAGAGAAGCTTTGAGCTTCTGCACCACTTTTGAAGCTCCTGAGACCTCAAAACATCCACTAGCAACTGTGGAATTCATCTCCTAATCCTTTTAACACTTCAACTGAAAGGCAAAGTCCAGTCTGTGGAATTTATAACCATAGAATCACTTTCCAGGCCATTATAGACATAGATAAACCATAATCTTCGCCCTTCAAATCAAAGAGCTTACCTTCCCCTTTGAATTAAATTGACACTTCAATTCTGTAGAGCAACTCATGAGCTTTCCAACAAGCTTTTATTCGCTTGGAACGGAGCTCTGAGCTAGGAGAAATCGTCACTTGAAGTTTGGTCTGGGAGGGGGTAACTTAGTCCCACCTCGGAAAATTCTGAACGGCCACATAGGTATAAAAGTGTTTTGTTATATGGCTTCTTCAGTCGACAAGCGCACGACGCATGGTTACCGAACAAGCATTGGGTGTGTGTCTGGGCACGTATGTGCCTGGGTGTGTGTACACCTGTGGGCGTGCGAGTGTGGGCCCTGGGAGGGCGTAAGCGAGGCTTGGGAGGCCGTGAGCCGATTTGGCTCGAAACTATGAACCGGAAATAAATCGAAGCTTAATGAACCAGGCTTGGACCTAGTAGGGTCTGGTCCCACCCTGAGAGGGGTGCTGTGTATCCCCGACCGGTCCAAGCCACCAATATATAAATCTAATTTTTGGTTAAAGAGAAAAAAAAAATACCCGGTTCGGTTCAGAAAAGAAAGAAGGTTCAGAAGGCAATGCGAGGATGCTAAAGTTCTGAAGGATGCTAAGGCTCAGTGCTGAGGAAAAATGCTAAGGCTTAGAAGGAGAAGGAGCAAAGGAAAGGAAGAGAAGAAAGAGAAGGAAGACAGGAAGAGTTCGTAGAAGGAAAAGGAAGAATGAATAGACACTAAAGAGACAAGGTAGAGAGAGAAGAAAGAAAGAGAAGACTTATGAAAGAAGAGAGCTCGAGAAAGATAAGAGAAAAATTAAGAGAAGAATAAAGAAAAAGATTAAGAAAAAGGTTAAGAGAAGATTAAGAAATAAGAAGAGAGAGAAAGAAAGAGAAAAGGTAAAAGAAGAAGAAGAAGAGAGAAAGGCTGAAGAGAAAGATACAAAGAAAAGAAATGGTTTAAATTCTTGCATTATTTTTAATTCTTTTTTTATTTTAATGTTGTAATAAGGCATATTTTTATTAGTAAAACTTTCTATTGCCTTAATCTCTTTGAAATAAATAGAAATTAACACGTTTACTTGTTATTAAAGAAGATCATTTGCGTAAATATGTTTTCTTATGGAATTTTACATAGTCTTTTAATTTGAAATCATTAAAGCAAAATTCATGTTCTTAAAGTAAACTTAATTATACTTCCAATGAGTAGCTTAGACTGATTGGTGAATTCTGAATAGGCTATGCCACCCAGCGAACGACTTGGACTCAACCAGTTAAAAGAAATAAAATCTGAAATGTTACGTTAACTTGACCCTATACTACTCAATCGACACAAATTTGAGTTAACCTAAGTTACTTTCTTCTACACATAATTAAGCACAATTAACTTAATTAAATGTGTTGAGGAGAGGACGCATCAGGAACCATCAGCCCTTAAGCTGATGGGTCTACCTTAAAGAAAGAAAGACCCTCACACTCCCAGAGGGGCCAGGGGGGATTCCCCCCTGGGACGAAGCCTATAAACCTAGCTAGCTTTATAGGAAGGAGACCAATATACTAACCTTAAGGATGGTTAGTATATTGGGAGGAGCCTGTAAAGCATTCCATGGAGGGTTTTCTCCAGGCCAGGAAGCGGGGGTAAAACTATAGTTTTAAAAGCATATCTCAATTGCAATACAATCACAGAATTTCTCCAAGGGTTAAATAAAGGTTAAATGGTCTTAAGAGCCTAACAAGTGAGTCCGTGCAGACAGAAATGGGTTTTCGCGCGTTTCAAGAATTAAATGATACACGAAACCCTAAAAACAGATCCGCTTAATTAACTGAGGTTTTGGTCAAGATAAAATTCACCTAAACCCTCTAAAATTAATATAAAAATATTCTCTAGGGTTTGATACCATCAATTTGACCATCAGAACCCGTCTTGACCTAAAATAGAGCCACAGGCAGACTTTTGCCCTAATTTTGGTAATTATGCAATTTCTCCAGTCAAAATTGGTCAAAACCTAAATCTAAATTCACCATTGGATTCCTTGGATCAAAATTAGGTTTTTACCAAAATTTGGACCCAATCTGAGATCATCTTGACCTAGTTTACAATTTGGTCTTGTCTGACTCTTTTCTCTCACACACATGCCCCTAACTTTTGAATGTCTTACAAATAGCCCTAGTTTTGTCATATTCTTCACAAATAGGTCCCTGCCACCATGAAATCCTATTCTTACAACTCCGGTGACCTTAATTTGGCAAGATCTCCATGATTTCTTGACAAATCCCTCTCAAAATTGAAAAGGAAACTCGTCAAGTAATTGTCTTCCTTTTCAGCTAGATCCAAAGCTCCAGATCTCACCCAAATCCTCATACGAATCCTTCAAAGGAGCGGGCCTCCTATTCCGGTGACCTTCCAAGTCAAGCTCTCTCACAACCTATTTAAGACTCCACAAGGTAGATCGTGCCTCTCACCCTTTGAATTCAGCCGAATTCTGTTACAAACGTGGCCTCAAGACGGGTTTTTAAGACGTCTGGGAAGTGGCCCAAACGTCTGACCAGACGTCTGGAACCCTTTCCAGATGTCTGGTATTAAATTTTTGCGGCGTACGGGGATGCGTCTGCGCGCATGTGCGCGCAGACTGCACCCGCCGCTCTCTTCTCTCTTTTTTCCCTCTCTCCTCCTACAGGGCACAGCTCCTTTCTCTCTCTCTCACCCCGCGGCCTTATAAGGCCCCTCGCCCTCTCCCTCTCCCTCATCTCCTCAGCTTTCCTCTTCTCCTTCTCCCTGTCGGTGAGAGAGCGCGAGCGAGCAAGTGAGCGGCGGCAGCAACGACCATGGCGAGTGTGTGGGAGGGGGTGTTGCGAGAAGAAGAAGACGCTCGACCGTGAGGGCTCGAGCTTGCCGGGGCAGCTAGAGCCGGCCGGCGGGGGAGCAGCGGGCGTGGAGTGTCGCGGAGGGGCTGATGCAGCTCGGGCAGCAGGCGGACGGGGCGCGACGCGGCCGTGCATCGCGGGCGGAGAGCGAGTCGGGCTCTGATTCTGGAAAATTTTCCAGAATCAGACATCTGGGCTTACGACCAGACGACGGTGAAGACATCTGGAGGACTGTCCAGACGTCTGGCTGGTAAGATATTTCTATCTTCTTCCTTTTTCGCGTGTACGGCCATGCGGCCATCCGCTGCGCCTTCGTCTGCGAACCATCGTGCTGAGAGCAAGGTGGGTGCGTGCAGGTTCTGCTCGGGAGGGCGTGAGGACTCGCCATCCCACGTGAATTGGACGTCCAGCCGCAATGCCAGACGACGGGAAGGACTTCCAGACGTCCGGGGTGACCATCGGACGTCTGGGAACTAAGCCAGACACCCCCGCAGGCTTCTGGACGTCTGAAGGACTACACAGAGTGAAGGTACACTCTGACCCACATTTTAAGACGTCTGGAAGAGGTTCCAGATGTCTGATTTTGGGCAGTTTCGTCGTTTTCGACCCGTTTAGGACCCGTTTAGAGTCCGTTTTTCGTGTTTTGAGTTGTGTTCTTTCCAGAATAAAATCCTCTACCCGTTTACAGTAATTATATACCGTTCTAAGAAACTCCTTGTGTTTGATCCTTGTGTTAGGACCCTGTTCCATTGCAGTCTTGGGGGTTGCGGAGGTGCGCGGGATTTCCAACCACACCCCCAGTACTCCCGTTGTAGCTGGTAGAGTAACTTTTAATTTATTTAGCATAATTTGTAACAATTGTAGAACAATTAATAGAGTCTAGGGTATTGCATGAACCATAGGACTGAGAAACTAGATTGAATGATAGATCCTAGGGTATTGCATGAATCCTAGGACTGGAAAACTAGATTGAATGATAGATCCTAGGGTACGGCATGAATCCTAGGACTGGAAAACTAGTGGAATATATATATATTGCAGTCTTGGAAAAGTGGAAAGGAATTAATAGCTGCCTGTTATGAATGAATGAATATGATTAAGAATATGGGTTGTATGAACATAAGACTGGAACAGTGAAACCTACAATGGCCAAACAAAAAGAATACGAACCCTACAGGGAATTAGGAGTAGAACTCCTGGAAAGAGAATAGAATGGAACTAAGAAAGTGAAACGTGGAAGTGTGTTGTCTCTTGGGTACGTGGTACCAAAGAGAGCACACATTACCTCTTAGTGTAGAGGGGAGCTTGCTGCCCTCAGGTTGAGACCGGGGTGGGTTTGGCCACTGTACACCGACTTGCTGGCCCTCGCGTACGCAGTACCGAGGAGAGCTACTAGTGTAGGGAGAGCACTAGCTACCCCACGGGCCCCGGGGTTGTGCTAGCCTCCTACACCGACTTGTTAGGCCCACTGGGCAAACCAGGGTAGTCAGGCGAGGGTGCGCGGACTGTGGAGGGGTTGGACCCCTGTTACTGAGAGGGCTCTGCCCTATACTGGTTCCATGCTGTGTTTTGAGCACACCCGTTAACGGAAACGATTGACCGCGTGCCAGTGCGAGGTAGCTACCCGTGCGCTTCTCGCGCATGTCGTAATCACCGTTACGTCTGTCAGCGACCTTGGGGTGGTTGACTGAGGGTAGGACCACCACGGGGGACTCTCCCGGCCAGGAGAGCATCACGTGTTACTTCTACTTTTCGGAAAAAACTGCAATCAAGATCGTTCCCACGAGGAACATTCGAGATCAAGTGAAGGATCTGAGAAATAGATAAATTGTGAAATAATAGAAAGACGTAAGTAAAGAAGAAAGAAAATATAACAGTTACTGTACACTCTACTGCTTCTTTAGTTTTTAGCTGCCACTCTACTCAGCGTTTCGCTGATGTGTTACACTCGTTACTTTTCAGGACCAGGTGTTGAGCAGCCAGGGTCAGCGGCAGCAGAGGACGCTGGGCCGAGTAGGGTCCAGTAGCGTTACCCGCAGTTCTTTTTGTACTTTCTACCACTCTAGTGAGTAGTTTCCTTATTACTCCTTGTACATCTTTATTGTAAACTTCATGTTATATACATATTTGTTGTTCTACTATTGTGGTGTTGTATACTGTAGTAGTTCCTTTTCTTACTGCTGTATTTTTTTACTGCTAGTTATATTCATGTTGAATGTGGTTTACTTTACTGCTCCTTTGGTTACTTCCTCGTTGGACGACTAGGTCTTGAGATTAGTCGAGTCGGTCCGATTCTCGTGTCTCGTAGGGACTCGAGAATCGGGTCGATACAAATTCCCCATTGATTTCGTCTCTCCACAAGGTAGAGGCCTAATTCAGAAAACTCTGAATTAAAGAATAAAACAAATCATAAGGGGTAAAACTGTAATTTTACCAATGCAGTACACAAACAGGGTATCTAAGGGACTAGCAAAAGCTAGGCATGGGGGTATGATGAGAGCCTCATCATGAATCCTAACTAGCACAATTTAATCTAAATAAGTGTGAAAAAGCGCCTACAAAACCTAATGAGAGGCCTAATTCAGAAAACTCTGAATCAAAAAAAAAAATAATCATAAGGGGTAGAAATGTAATTTTACCAATGCAGTACACAAACAGGATATCTAAGGGTCCAAACACAGGTCAAATAAGTTTAATAAGGAAGAAAGTGGGATGATCTGATCTGAAAATGGTTATATTAACTTCTAGGAATTAAAGGACATCCTATGACCTTAAAACAAACCCGCTTTAATTCACGAGGTTTGAGGTAGGATAAAAATCAAATAAACCCTCTAAAATTCATAGAAAAATATTCCCTACAGTCTAGAACCTTCAATTTGGCCTTTGTAACCTATTTTGACCTGAATTGAGAACCATGCCCAATTTATCACTTAATTTAGGTTTTTGTGCAAATTGACCGGCCAAACGTGGTCAAACCTAAAATCAAATTTCACCATTAAAATCCTTAGGTTAAAATTAGGCTGGTATAAAAATTTGAGCCTAAGAGAAGACCATCTTGACCGACTTTACAAATTGGTCATCTTAAATTACTTTTTGACCCTTATCTTTTGAAACCCTTTCAATTAGCCCCCTATCTTCTCCGTTCTTTGCAGAACGGTTCCTCCTACCACCCTACGCAGACACCATACCTCCGGCGACCTTGTGCAGAGGATGGCGCCGCGCAGGGTAAGGGGGCCGCCCATAGGAACGAACGGGGGGTTCCCTGCGTCGTCCTCTTTCGCAGGAACCCCCTGCCTTGCCCTGCAACCACCCATGCCTTTCGTGCGAACGCACGAAAGGAACGGGTCGATCTTCCGACCATGCTCCGGTGAGCCGTCCACGCCGCTTTCTCGAGACTCTCCCCTCGCCAACACCTTTATAAAGAGCGGCAGGGGCTGTCGTCCTCTCCAAGCCTGATTTGGTCGAGGTTCCCTCCCCAATTTCATCTCCTCTATCCATGGCCAAAATGCCCGCAGGCTCCGATGGCCCTTTCCTCCTCCTTTCGTCGTTCTGCTACCACACCTGCAGCAGAGCCCACTCCGCCACGTCTTCCCGCGTCAAGCCGCACCAGCTGACGTTTTCCTGACCCCTTCTTCGTAGTCGTTACCCACCTCTGGGCTCCTTCGTCTACGGCGCCGGTAGGTACGAGTCGAGCGCCACCTCCATCCCTCTTCGTCAATTAGGTAAGTAAAAACTTTCCTCTCTCTCTCCCTGTTAATTCCCCCTTTCTAATTTACTATTTCAACCCATCGACCACCACTGTCCATCACCACCTTCCCCATCTCCAGCCACTCTCCGGCGAGGCATTCTCGCCACTCCACGCCTCCATCCGCCTCGCCAGCCACCCCTTAAGCTCCGCATCACCTCACTGACACCTAATCCTCCCTCCATTCACCACCTAGCACATCCAGACCACCTCCTGAACACACCCATTCGCACGCACGCAGAGTGCCCTAGGCACACGGCCACAAGCACTCTCGCGCCTCGCCGACCCCCGCACCGCACACGCCGCACTCTGGCGAACCTCCCTGGAACTTTTGACGTGGCCGCGAGGCCGTTTGCGTGTTTCAGGTGTCACCCTCCTCGCCGCCATTAATGAGCAGCAGGAGCTTCTCCGCAGACAGCCCCAGGTCTCCTCAGCTCCAGGCGTGAGCTCCAGGTGACGCGGGAAGGAGTTACGCTCACTCCCAGAACTCCAATTGGGGCCTCAAGCATCGGCTGCTACCCCAATTGCGCGAAGCCTTCTCCCGCGGGCACCCAAGAGCGGAGGTGGGACTTTAGTCCCACCTCGTAAGTGTGTGGCCTCACACCCACACTTAAATTATTTTTGTGATATGAGCTGGTCGCCTCCGAGACACACAGGGTGAGGTCCCTCACCTATCACTGCCCTCGTCCGTGAGTTCACCACACGGATCAGGCGCGACCCGACCCGACACTCCTGTGCACTCCTCGCGCACAACCCACGCCGGTGGGCCTAGACCTGGGCATGCGACCCGACCCGATTACCTGGCTCTGGGAGAGCTTTCCAAAGAGAGATCCAGAGAGAGAGAGACGCAGGGAAGGGGGTAAGGTAGGTTTTGCTCTAATGTGTGTGTGTGAGCACAGGAAGGAAGAAAGAAGAAGAGAAGCAGCAGGAAGGACTTAGCCGCAAGGGAAAGGGGAGAAGGAGGAAGAAGCAGACGAAAGAAGAAGAAAAAGGAAGGAAGCTGAAGGAAAAGAGGAGTGGCACTGTAGCAACCGAGCCGTTAAGTCGTCTGAGCGCTGAATCAGACATCGACGAAAGAGAAGGAGAGTCAGCAGCTGCTGAGAAGAAGGAAGAAGACGGACTTAGCAGCAGAAGAGAAGGAGAAAGAAGAGAAGGAAAAAGGAAGAAGCAGAGAAAAAGAAAAGAAAGAAAAGAGAAGGAAGAAGCCTCTGAAGACGCAAAGGAAAAGGAAGAAGAAGAAGGACGGAATTGCTGAAGGAAGAAGAAAGAAAAGAAGAGCAAGAGAAGAAGAAAGAAGAAGACAGGAAAAAGAAAAGAAAGAAAAGAGAGGAAGAAGACGCAAAGAAGAAAGGAACGAAGAGAAGAAAGAAAGAGAAAAAGAAAAAGCCAATCTCTCTCTCTCTCTCTCTCTTATTTGACTTATTTTTGTAAAACATTGTATTATGAATTTATGTTTCTGGAATTGTGAGTTTGCTCCCTGAGTTCGACCTCGGGAAATTTTTCATTCCGAGTAACAAATTATATTAGACTGGTAACCGTTTTTGTCATATACTACAACAACTGTAATAACTATAAAGACGAACAAAGAGGCAACCAGTTTTTGGCGCCATTGCCGGGGAGCGACGACTATTCTAGAAGCTATTAATTCACAATTTTTGACTTCCTATTGACTAATCTCTTCTCTTTTGTTGTGCAGGCATAGGAAATCAAGAGGAAAACAAGTAGCCGCACAACAATCACACCAAGGACAAGTAATTTTCTATCCGCTCATTTAAACCCCTCAACTCTCAAGAGGAAGAAAAAGAAAGAAAAAGCTATCAAGGAATAACCTGTCTTCTATACTTAGTAAACCACAAGAGTTGCCTGTTTTTCAATTTCAACATATTTTATCTGCACATTCATTAAAGGTATTTAGGGCTAAAACCTTCTTGCTTGAGCCATAATTACCCAAAGGCAACTAACTGGACCAATTAGAGCTAATATAAGGTTCAAAGCTAGGGTTTTAGAGACACACTTCTCTAAGCAAGAAAAGAGAAATTTCCAAAAGAGTTGTGCCCAAGCCATTGTCTGAAAGCACCTATTCAGAGAAACCCTAACCAATTTGGCTCTTAAAAACACTTTAACCTTAAAAAGACAGGACCTAATAAGCTCTCAAAGGAACTAATAGGTGAAGTTGATCCTCTGGATCAACCAACCTTCAACTTAGGTCACTCTTTGCACTCAAAAGGCTAAAGTTCAAGTGAAAACCCTAAGCACCTTGATCCTAACTAAAAGTGGTAGACTTAAGAGGTCAAGGCCCCCATTCTGGTCTACCTGGAATCTCAGTGACAAGAGAGCTCGGGTGGGGAAAACCCTGTAACCCGTGGGGGTGCTCTACCGTGTAGGGGTCTTCGCGGGACTCACCCTCTCTGGCTGCACAAGTAATTCTCAGGTGGACGACCTTTTGATCAAGGGGTCCATCCGCCCCGAACCTCTATAGTCACCCAATATTCTGGGTGTCTTGATTGGGTCCAACACCTGCTAAACTCATCCTCTCCATCAGTGTATGTTTGGTAGGTCTTTGAAACCTCCTTTAGAAATTCACTCTCCTCGAGGCCGAGCCTCGGTACCCTTGCGTGTGCAACCAACCCTTCACATAGACCTTTCCTCCGATTCTGAACCCAACTCACCTCCTTCTTCCACAATGGCTCAGCCAATTGACGAAGAGAACAATCTGGAGCACCATCTCCAGCGACTCAATGACCTCTTCCAGAACTTCATGCACCCACCGCAGCGTCCCATGATGCGAGATCATTACAATCCTGCTGCGGTGGCTATTGAGCCTCGAGTCAGAATCCCGACTGGAGGACCTGATTCTGAACTGAAGCCCAACATGATTCATGCTATTCCTAAATTCCATGGGCTTAATTCTGAAGACCCCTTCCAACACATTAAACAGCTAAAGCATCTGGCCCAGACTTTCGGGTCAGATGCGCAAAATCAGGATATTCTCCTTATGAAGATGTTCTCTTTCTCCCTTATGGACAAGGCCGCCCATTGGTACCAAACACAGACCCGGTCGATCAACAATTGGGAGGAACTGCAATCTGAGTTTCTGAAGAAGTTCTTCCCCGTTGGTCGGGCCAATGCCTTGCGGCATCAGATTACTCATTTCACGCAGCAAACGGGAGAACCTCTTCATGAGGCATGGGATCGTTTTCAGGATCTCATGAGAAAGTGCCCCCATCACGGAGTTCCTAAATTGGAACAAGTCCAATCTTTTTACCAGGGACTCCGTGAGGATATTAGGCTTTTCGTCAATGCAACCTGCGGAGGTAATATCATGGGTCAACATGAGGACACCGTATGGGAGATTCTCGAGAACATGCGCGAGAACTCCATCAATAATGACTCCATGGGACTATTCGACAGGACGAATACCCGCGCAACGACAAACATTAGGGGAGCACACAAGACGTAGGACTTGTCCACATCAGTCGATCTGGAATTAATGGCCAATCGATTGGACAAGGTCTCTGTCATTAAGAAGGTGGATGAGCTAACTCAGCACTTGCAACGAGCCACCTCTGCGCAGAATTCCTTTGCACAACCTCCTTCCGCACGGGAGACTGTGCAAAACATTTTCCACCGACCTTCTCCTAGGGTGGACTCATATCCACCCCCATTTGACTCTAGGACCGGAGGAACCTTCGATCCTTTCTATTCCTATCAGGGGAACCCTACTCACCCATTCTCTGAGGTTCCTCAGACCTGCAAGGACCTCAACGCCATCCAGAATGACCCATTTTCCAATACCTACAATCCTAGATGGCAAAACCATCCCAACTTCCAGTGGACAGGGAATTCCCAAACTCAAAGACCACCCTTTCAACTCCGTCCACAAGCACCTCGTCCTTACCAGCCGCCTCAGCCACCACCCAACCCTACTTATTCATCCGGGCCAAACCAAGACCAAATGTCCCTCATCCTTCAGACTTTGGCTGACATTCAGAGAATGAATGAGGCTATTCAAAAGCAACACAAGGACGAAATCACAGAGGTTCGAAACCAACTGGCCCAGTTGGTGAATTCTCGCCAACCAGGCACACTTCCCTCTCAGCCTCTTCTTAACCCTAATAACGTGCCGACCCAACGGCACGTTATGAACCCAAACCTGGGCCAAGCACACATGGTTTATCAGGCCCCCTCTGTTTCTTCACCTGACGGGATGGAGGCCTCAAATTCCTATGCGAGTTATCAGCAGCAACCCATCCTATCAAACCCTAACCAAAACCAGGCAGGATTGAATTCTGTGACCACCTGCAGTGGTAAGGAGACCCAAGATCCACCTTATCCAGACCACTCCAAGCCTGGTAGTGACCTAAAACCTAGGACAATAATCCAGGACGTTCCCATCCCTGTCCCAGATCAAAGACCTAGACCTATCCTAGAAGAACCAACCAAGATTCCATTCCCTGAGGCCTTGACCAAGGGAAAGAAAACAACCAAATCTGTGGCTTCTGAGGAGGACCTGGTCAAGCTCTTTGAACAGCTCCAAATAAACATCCCCTTGATGGATGCGATTCATCACGTACCGGCTTACGCACGATTCTTGAAGAATGTATGTACACCTCAGCGAAAGCCGCGAACCAAGAGTGGGAGTCCAATTGTACTATCAGAGCAAGCCAGCTCTGTAATCCTGAGTCAACTCCCACCAAAGGCAAAAGACCCAGGCACTCCCCTAATTTCATGCAAGATAGGTGAAACCCAGTTCGATAGAGCATTGCTAGACTTAGGTGCTTCCATAAACTTGATACCCACATCCTTACTCAACCACCTAGAAGAATCTGAGCTAAAACCGACTGAGGTGACACTACAGTTAGCAGATCGATCTATAAAGTCACCTAAAGGGATTCTTGAGGATGTTATTGTAAGGGTGCGGGATTTCTATTTTCCTGTAGACTTTATAGTCTTAGACATGGATGCACCTGAAAATCCTAGGGATACACCAATCATTCTAGGGAGGCCCTTTTTGGCCACTGCTAGGGCCAACATCAGTTGTGAGGAGAGCCAAATAGAACTGAAATTTGGGAACCAGACTCAAAATCGATATCTTTAAGGCCCAACAAGGAATCAATTGCGATGTCATTGAACAAATATGTGATATTAGAACTTTGGTTGATGAACCACAATTTAAGGATAACTTGATTTTACCTCATCAACCACAAGAGGATTTTGAACCGCAATTAGAGGAGTCAGACCCTGATTCAGACAAACCCATAACTCCTATCCTTGAACCTCACACTCATCCTGAACCACCCGCTGCAGCTGATAACCCTATCCTCGAACTCAAACCTCTTCCCCAACCATTTGAAGTAAATCTTTTTGGGTTCTAATCAGACTTTTCCTGTGATTATAAATTCTAAGCTCACTCCTGATCAGAAATCCCGTCTGATTGCTGTTCTCTAGCAACATCGCAGAACCATTGGTTGGACTCTCGATGACTTGACTGGAATAAGTTCCTCTTATTGCACCCATCGTATCTATTCTGAAGAGGGCGCACGACCTTCCCGTGAGATGCAGAGACGTTTGAATCCCAATCTGCAGGAGGTCGTGAAAAAGGAGATCATTAAGTGGTTAGATGCAAGGATCATCTACCCGATCTCCGACAGTCGTTGGGTGAGCCCAATCCAGGTTGTGCCTAAAAAGGCAGGGCTCACAACTATTACGACTGAAATCGAAGAGGTCATACCTACCCGAATAGCCAACTCATGGAGAGTCTACATAGATTACCGAAGACTCAACTCCTCCACGAAGAAGGATCATTTCCCACTACCTTTCATTGATCAGATTCTCGAGAAATTAGCGGGAAATCGATTCTTCTGCTTTCTTGACGGGTACTCCGGTTATAGCCAAGTAACTATTCATCTAGAGGACCAAGAGAAGACCACGTTCTCCTGCCCCTTCGGGATATATGCATTCCGAAGGATGCCTTTCGGTCTCTACAATGCACCCGCGACTTTTCAGCGGTGCATGCTTGCCATATTCTCTGATATGGTAGGTGATTATCTGGAAGTCTTCATGGATGACTTCTCAGTTTTCGGAGCATCATTTGATGATTGCCTCCAGCACTTGGTTCATATACTCAGGTGTTGCATCGATGTAAATTTGGTTCTTTCCTGGGAAAAGAGCCACTTTATGGTGCCTGAGGGGATCATCCTAGGACATCTAATTTCTAAAAAAGGCATCCAAGTGGATCGAGCCAAGGTTGATCTAATTTCTCGACTCCATATGCCTAGCTCGATCAAGGACATCCGTTCTTTTCTGGGGCACGTCGGTTTTTACCGTCGCTTCATTCTTGATTTCTCGAAAATCGCGTGCCCCCTCACTACTCTTCTCTCCAAGGATGTACCCTTTGAAATCACCAAGGAATGCACTCAAGCCTTTGAGAACCTCCGTGACTAAGTCACCCAGGCCCCGATTCTACAGTCCCCTAATTAGTCTCAACCCTTTGAGATCATGTGCGATGCATCTGATTTCGCTGTAGGAGCGGTTCTGGGGCAAAAAGTTGACGGGAAACCTGTGGTCATCTACTACGCTAGCAACATACTTGACGAGGCTCAACATAACTATACAGTTACTGAGAAAGAGCTGCTAGCCGTAGTATTTACCCTCGAAAAATTTCGATCCTATCTCCTGGGTTCCCACGTCATCATCTACTCGGATCACACGCCTGTGAGGCATCTCCGTGCCAAGAAGGACACGAAGCCTTGATTAATCCGATGGATCTTGCTGTTGCAAGAATTCGACCTCGAGATTCTCGACAATGTGGGAAGACAAAATGTGGTAGCTGACCATTTGTCTCGCCTTCCTTCTGGGATCATCAACCCTTCTGGACCCATCACAGAGCATTTTCCTGATGAGCACCTACTGACTATTGGTACTAGGCTCCCATGGTTTGCTGATATAGTGAACTACTTGGCATCTCGTCATATCCCGTCTGACTGGCAGAAGGCCAAGAGAGACAAATTGTGCTCCGATGCCAAGTACTACATCTGGGAAGACCCGTATCTCTTTCACATAGGTGCTGACCAAATCATCCGACGATGTGTCCCGGAGGGTGAAATTAATGATATTCTCTCCTTCTGCCATGACCAGCCATGCGGTGGCCACTTCTGTGGGCACAAAATCGCATCTAAGATCCTCCAGTGTGGCTTTTACTGGCCCACTTTATTCAAGGACGCATACAATCACTGCAAGGCATGCAGTCGTTGCCAAACTTTGGGCAACATGAGCCATCGCGACATGATGCCTTTGCAGCCGATTCTCATATGCGAAATCTTCGATATTTGGGGAATTGATTTTATGGGTCCCTTTCAAGTTTCGGACGGCTTCGAGTACATTCTGTTGGCTGTGGACTACGTGTCCAAATGGATCGAAGCCATACCAACCCGAATCTGTGATCATAAAATCGTTATCAAATTCATTCATCACAATATCTTCTCACGATTCGAGATTCCTCGTGCAATCATCTCTGATGGAGGGACCCATTTTACGAATGCTCAGTTCAGGTCACTGATGACCAAATACGGGGTGTCTCACCGAATCTCTACTCCTTACCACCCCCAGACTAATGGTCTAGCTGAACTTTCAAATCGGGAGATCAAGAAAATCCTGCAGGTCACTGTTCGACCTGACAGAAAGGACTGGTCGTCCCGACTTCCGGAAGCTTTGTGGGCTTATAGGACCGCCCACAAGACCCAATTAGGCATGTCTCCCTTTAGACTGGTGTACGGGAAGGCATGTCACCTTCCCGTCGAACTGGAGCACAAAGCCTATTGGGCAGTACGAAATTGCAATTTAGATCTTTTTAAGGCTGGAACCCACAGAAAGCTTCAGATAAGCGAGATCGATGAATTATGCCTCGATGTGTACGAGAACTCGCGAATCTACAAAGAGTAGGTTAAAGCCTTCCATGACAAGCACATATCTAGAAAGATCTTTCATCCTGGTCAGAAGGTCCTACTTTTCGATGCCCAACTCAAACTCTTCCCTGAGAAACTGCGATCTAAGTGGGTCGAACCATACCTTTTCCGACAGGTTTTTGGAAATGGAGCCGTCGAAATCAGTCCACTCAGCCATGATTCCGAACCTTTCATCGTGAACGGTCAGAGACTCAAACTGTTCATCGATGTAACCTCTACAGATTTGGCTGAGTCATCATTTATCCTCCATTTTTCCTGAGCATATTGCGCCCAGCCGATGGCGTAAAACTCAGCATTCAACAGGAGGCAGCTCGTCATTTCTTTTTAAAAAATCCGAAACCTTTTCTGACACCTCTTCGCACTTAAGGTTCATCCTTTAGGACAACCGACTCCACCTTAGGTGCTTGCATCTGAGATTAGAAATCGTCTGCAACAGCCACCCCGATCCATCCACTCACTAAAATACCTGTCCTAATGCATGAACTAAGCCAAATAAAAACCCTCCTAATTTACAATGAGGATATTGCAAATCTTAGGCATAGGGGGGTATGAAAGTGCAAAGAAAAGGTTTCAAACAAAAAATTCACATATACCAAAAACACCATAAAAAATAATAATAATAATAATTTTGAATAATAAAATGAGAGGAGGGAAGAAAATTTTGACTTTACAAAAGAGGAGAAAACGAACAAAATGACAAAAAAGAGTACAAAATAAAAGAAAAGCGATAGTCATTAGTAAGAATTTAAGGAATTAACCTAAGTTCTAGATCACATTCAGGAAAAGAAAAGGGAAGTGCACAGTAAGATTAGTAAGAACGCAAACCTTAGGCATTCTTGGATAGACTCTTAGTACCCATTAAGATCTAGATACTCCTCAAGAGGTTGAGGAGAATGAAAGGCTTAAGTAATAGGTCTAAGGCTTAAGGAGTATTCGGCCTCGTTAACTAACTTTTGGTTTGCAGGACTTAGTAACCTAAGTACCCAAATTTACACACACAGTCTGGTTCAGTAAGCATAAGTATCAAAATCACGCAGAAGCATTGCAAAATTTCTGAAAATGTCACCTAGAGTAGGAGCGGCCGATCAACACAAGTTGATTTGGACGAGTTCCCAGCGTAGAGAGGTGAGAAATTCCCCTCGAAGATGCGTAACAAAACATCATCTCCTCGGTGCTTGTCTCTTAGGATATTTACATATCTAACGGGGGGCATGTAAGCACTTTGCTGGTTCAGATTCCACGGATGGCATTATCACGAAGTGTCAATTGCCAGGGTCTGAATTCGGCCACGAAACACCATGGACGAGATTACCTCAAAATCTCGAAAGCCAAGGTTCTGGGGGTTCCCATGGGCAGTGCTATCTCGAAGCATCGACTGCCAGTAACCTTTAAAGATTAATGATGGGGACAAGGAATCTGATACAGATCGTGTTGTGAAGTCAATCCTAAGCTAGAATTAACAAGAAAAAGAGAGAGAAAACTCTCCAAACAAATAAATCTTCTACCTCTCTCTCTTACAAAACACACTGCGAACTGAACCAAGGCTAAAATTTTCTCAAGCACGGGTGCTTTAACCACAAAGTTTAATAAACCTTAGGTTAGTTCCTGTAGGCCTTAAAAACCTTTACTAAGGGCTGAGACTAAAGCTAAACAGATTTGGATCTTGGTTGGTACTAGAGTACCTTTTAGGCCTATGGTTGCCATTCTGACCTAATCAAGGTTACAAAAGAAAAAGCACTTATCTAAACTCAATAAGAAATTCAAGGTCTAGAACAAGGTTAAAACCTTAAAATTTTGCTAAGGGACTAGCAAAAGCTAGGCATGGGGGTATGATGAGAGCCTCATCATGAATCCTAACTAGCACAATTTGATCTAAATAAGTGTGAAAAAGTGCCTACAAAACCTAATGAGAGGATTAATTCAGAAAACTCTGAATCAAAGAATAAAATAAATCATAAAGGGTAGAAATGTAATTTTACCAATGCAGTACACAAACAGGATATCTAAGGATCCAAACACAGGTCAAATAAGTTTAATAAGGAAGAAAGTGGGATGATCTGATCTGAAAAGGGTTATAGCAACTTCTAGGAATTAAAGGACATCCTATAACCTTCAAACAAACCTGCTTTAATTCACGAGGTTCGAGGTAGGATAAAAATCAAATAAACCCTCCAAAATTTATAGAAAAATATTCTCTAGGATCTAGAACCTTCAATTTGGCCTTTGTAACCTATTTTGACCTGAATTGAGAACCATGCCCAATTTATCACTTAATTTAGGTTTTTACGCAAATTGACCGGCCAAACGTGGTCAAACCTAAAATCAAATTTCACCATTAAAATCCTTAGGTTAAAATTAGGCTGGTATAAAAATTTGAGCCTAAGAGAAGACCATCTTAACCGACTTTACAAATTGATCATCTTAAATTACTTTTTGACCCTTATCTTTTGAAACCCTTGCAATTAGCCCCCTATCTTCTCCGTTCTTTGCAGAACGGTTCCTCCTGCCACCCTACACAAACGCCATACCTCCGGCGACCTTGCGCGGAGGATGGCGCCGCGCAGGGTAAGGGGGCCGCCCTCAGGAACGAACAGGGGGTTCCCTGCATCGTCCTCTTTCGCAGGAACCCCCTGCCTTGCCCTGCAACCACCCATGCCTTTCGTGCGAATGCACGAAAGGAATGGATCGACTTTCCGGCCATGCTCTGGCGAGCCCTCCACGCCGCTTTCTCGAGACTCTCCCCTCGCCAACACTTTTATAAAGAGCGGCAGGGGCTATCATCCTCTCCAAGCCTGATTTGGCCGAGGTTCCCTCCCCAATTTCATCTCCTCTATCCACGGCCAAAATGCCCGCAGGCTCCGGTGGCCCTTTCCTCCTCCTTTCGTCGTTCTTCTGCCACACCTGCAGCAGAGCCCACTCCGCCACGTCTTCCCGCGTCAGGCCGCACCAGCTGACGTTTTCCTGACCCCTTCTTCGCCGCCGTTACCCACCTCTGGGCTCCTTCGTCTACGGCGCCGGCAGGTACGAGTCGAGCGCCACCTCCATCCCTCTTCGTCAATTAGGTAAGTAAAAACTTTCCTCTCTCTCTCCCTGTTAATTCCCCCTTTCTAATTTACTATTTCAACCCATCGACCACCACTGTCCATCACCACCTTCCCCATCTCCAGCCGCTCTCCGGCGAGGCGTTCTCGCCACTCCACGCCTCCATCCGCCTTGCCAGCCACCCCTTAAGCTCCGCATCACCTCACTGACACTGAATCCTCCCTCCATTCACCACCTAGCATCTCCAGACCACCTCCCGAACACACCCATTTGCACGCACGCAGAGTGCCCTAGGCACACTGCCACAGGCACTCTCGCGCCTCGCCGACCCCCGCACCGCACATGCCGCACTCTAGCGAACCTCCCTGGAACTTTTGACGTGGCCACGAGGCCGTTTGCGTGTTTCAAGTGTCACCCTCCTCGCCACCATTAACGAGCAGCAGGAGCTTCTCCGCAGACAGCCCTAGGTCTCCTCAGCTCTAGGCGTGAGCTCCAGGTGACGCGGGAAGGAGTTATGCTCACTCCCAGAACTCCAATTGGGGCTGCAAGCATCGGCTGCTGCCCCAATTGCGCAAAGCCTTCTCCCGCGGGTGCCCAAGAGCGGAGGTGGGACTAAAGTCCCACCTCGTAAGTGTGTGGCCTCACACCCACACTTAAATTATTTTTGTGATATGAGCTGGTCGCCTCCGAGACACACGGGGTGAGGTCCCTCACCTATCACTGCCCTCGTCCGTGAGTTCACCACACAGATCAGGCGCGACCCGACCCGACACTCTTGTGCACTCCTCGCGCACCACCCACGCCGGTGCGCCTAGACCTAGGCATGCGACCCGACTCGATTACCCGGCTCTGGGAGAGCTTTCCAAAGAGAGATCCAGAGAGAGAGAGACGTGGGGAAGGGGGTAGGGTAGGTTTTGCTCTAATGTGTGTGTGTGAGCGCAGGAAGGAAGAAAGAAGAAGAGAAGCAGCAGGAAGGACTTAGCCGCAAGGGAAACGGGAGAAGGAGGAAGAAGCAGACGAAAGAAGAAGAAAAAGGAAGGAGGCTGAAGGAAAAGAGGAGTGGCACTGTAGCAACCGAGCCATTAAGTCGTCTGAGCGCTGAATCAGACGTCGACGAAAGAGAAGGAGAGTCAGCAGCTGCTGAGAAGAAGGAAGAGGACGGACTTAGCAGCAGAAGAGAAGGAGAAAGAAGAGAAGGAAAAAGGAAGAAGCAAAGAAAAAGAAAAGAAAGAAAAGAGAAGGCAGAAGCCTCTGAAGACGCAAAGGAAAAGGAAGAAGAAGAAGGACGGAATTGCTGAAGGAAGAAGAAAGAAAAGAAGAGCAAGAGAAGAAGAAAGAAGAAGACAGGAAAAAGAAAAGAAAGAAAAGAGAGGAAGAAGACGCAAAGAAGAAAGGAACGAAGAGAAGAAAGAAAGAGAAAAAGAAAAAGCCAATCTCTCTCTCTCTCTCATTTGACTTATTTTTGTAAAACATTGTATTGTGAATTTATGCTTCTGGAATTGTGAGTTTGCTCCCTGAGTTCAACCTCGGGAAATTTTTCATTCCGAGTAACAAATTATATTAGACTGGTAACCATTTTTGTCATATACTACAACAACTGTAATAACTATAAAGACGAACAAAGCGGCAACCAGAAGGCTATTAGGTTTTTAACCTAAGAAGCCTCACTAGATCTTCTTGGGAATCTCTGTCAGATCTAATCAATTTCAATCTAACTTGAGTTTTGATTCTACATCTTGATTCCACCATTTTGATTCAAAAAAATGCAGCCTAACATGTTAGGACAACTATTTAGGAAACGTGAGTCCCAAATGAGCATGAAAGAGAAGGTAATTGAGAATGCCTATAGAAACCATGAAGAATATTATACAAGGAACATTCAGGAAAGAATTAGACTTGGAAAACATAGCCAAATTAGGGTTTCCATTTTAAGGTTTCAGGAAAATACACTTGCCTGATTTAAAGAAAACAAATTTCCTGCATCGTATGTTACCTAAACCCTGGTTGAATTGATTTAATCAAGTGAACCCTAAAAGTAAACTCTAACAATCACTTGACTCACTAAAATTTGGGACTTAATAACCTGTTTGCAAACCACTAAGGGTGATTTTGGGTTCTTTACCCAACTCATCCTAAATTTTAAGGCAGGTTAGGTGAAGTTGACCCACCTCGTGGGTTAACCAACCTCCAAATTAGATCACAAATCACAATCAACTCTAAAGTTCAAGTGAAATTCAAGGCACATACTCAGGATTAAAATTGGTAGACTTAGGAGTCAAGCTTGCTCATTCCGATCTACTTGGATTCTCTGTGACGAGGAAGGTCGGGTAAGGGAAATCCTGTAACTTGTGGGGATGCCCTACCATGTAGCGGTCTTTGCAAGACTCTCCCTTCCTGGTTGCACAAGTAATTCTCAAGTGAGTGACTTTCTGATCTAGAGGTATCATCCGCCTTGAACCTCCTCAGTCATTCAAAGATTTTTGGGTACCTTGATTGGGTCCATCACATATTTTATCCCTCATCTGACTCTCTAGTGCATGTTTGAGAGGGGGTCCTTAAGACCACCCTTGAGGCCTCCGTTAGCAGTTCACTCTCGCCGAGGCCAAGCCTCGACCCATTTGTTTGTTCTACTGCCCAACTAGATTGACATTTCTTCCGACTCATCTGCTTCTAAGCCCAGATCTCCATCATCTGCACCCATAGAGAACCAAGAAGGAGAGCCCAATCTTCAGAATCAGCTACAGCACCTCAACAATCTACTCCAAGCTTCCATGAACCCACCGCAGCATTCTCAGATGCGAGATCATTACAACCCCACTGCAGTGGCGATCGAACCCAGGGTGCAAATCCCAACTGGAGGGCCTGATACTAAACTCAAGCCGACTCTACTTAATGTCATCCCCAAATTCCATGACATGAACTCTGAAGATCCCTTCCAGCATATCAAACAGCTAAAACATCTGTCCCAGACCTTTGGGCCTCCTATTCAGAATCGGAACATCCTGCTCATGAAGATGTTCTCCCCAATGAATAAGGCTGCCCACTGGTATCAAACTCTAGCCCGCCCAATCAACACATGGGAGGAACTCTAATCTAAATGCCTGAAAAAATTCTTCCCAGTTGGTCGGATGAATGCTTTGAGGCACCAGATCATGCACTTCACACAGAATGTGGGAGAACCACTTCACACAGAATGCGGGATAACTATTTCACGCACCAAAGGAACTAGAAAACATAAATCTAAGAGCTAAGAACTCTATCAAATCACCCTTCATGCTTAAATCCAATGAAATCCAATTATAAATTAGTAAACAACATCTCTAAAGATTCAAAAACCATTTCATGCAAGTTATTCATCACAAAATTCTAAAACCTTAATTGTATCAATTCTCTTTGTCATAGACAACAAAAGAGAATGACATTGAATTAGACAATCAACTCAAAAATCTCTATCAAAATCCTCAAAAACTCCAGTTAATCTTCAAACATCAGATCTAAAAAATCTTGAATCAAGAAATTAATGTTGCCCCTGATTTGGCTTTTGTTTTTGAATCACCCAAATAAAATGTTCATCTAGAGTTCCTGCACATCATTGATTGGTGTACAAGAGCCCTAGGTGACTCGTTACAACCAGTTGGATCATTGCTTGAGCCTGGAATCAATGCATCTGATTCTCATTGGCTTAAGCTACCAAATTTCTAGAAATCAGTCATTGCGATTAAAAATTGGGCAAAAGTATATTGAATGATAAAAATTGAGCTAAAAACAACTTAATCCCATTGCATTCAAACCAATTGAACCTAAGAAAACTCAATTTGATCATTTAAATCAGATCGACTTAAATTTCAATCACAAATTCCAAAATCGATAAAACCAACGAATCTGATGTAACTGCTCAAATTGATTCAATTCCAAATCAAATCAAGGGGTCTTTGTGGATTTATGGAGTGTATGGGAGACCTCCCCAGGTGAGATTAGCACTCAATCAGATCTAGATGCTATGGAGCATCGGATCTGATTGATGCTTCAATGAGTGAGTGAGTTGTGATTAAAACTGCAAAGTGAAGTGAATGTGGTCATGAGATCATTAGGGTGCTGTCTGAATTGATGGAAATGTGTGCAAATATCTCTCTAATCTAAATTGATCGGAGAGGTGTGGATTGAAGCTACATTAGTTCTACTCTATCCTAGAGCTAATCCAAACAATTCAGACATTATACTACAATCTACATTATTTAATTAGACTGAGAAAGCAATTAACCTAACCTATGAAAGCAGGAAATCCTATACTAAGTGGAGGAATGAAACCTGAGGAAAGCTACAGCAGGTGGCTGCAGCAAAAAATGATGGGAGAAGCTCCGGCGAAGGGGAAAGCTTGCTAGGGAAGCTCTGGGTCGCCCTAGGGTGCTACGAAGTCCTTAGCAGCTAGGAGGATCGGAGAAAGTGACCTCCACTACCATAGCAATGGAGTAGAGGCAATGTGAGGAGGAGAGACCGGAGGGACAAAGGGATCGCCTCGAGAAATGTAGGAGGGAGGTCGATCCTCTACGCGCAATGCCAATGATGTAAACATGTTTATATTACATAAGATGTCTATTTATGCATGTTCTTAAGTATAGAATTGCATTACATACTATAAATATTACATTGCATGCATCATCTTGCATTTAGATTAGTTTGAATAAAATGGATGTTAATTGTCTCCTTTTATGTTCAGGGACAGGGCAAATTTTTTTCGGGGCCTCGGATCGAAGATCCAACCATATAGATTTGATCAGGGCGACGATTGGAGTTCAACGACTCCAAGATCGCCCTAATCAAACATCTGTAGCATCAGATACAAACTGAGGAACCCTAGAACATCAAGGGCCAAGATGGTGTGAATTTGCACGTCATACAACAAATTCGACTGCACGAATGGATTTGGATCGACAATCGTAGCCTAACGGCACGAAAATCGACTCAATCCGACAACCGTGGCACCATCTACATCATCCGGAAGATGGACAGCCAAGATGGCACCACGTGGCACCATCTCAACTGCCCAACCGACTGCTGCACCCGCCGCTCCTTCTCTTCTTCAATTTGATCACCGCTTCTCCGCCGTTGGATGATCATCCAACGCTGTGGACGCGCGTGCACAAAAACAAGTGCGACACAAACACGCTGATAGCGTGTTGGTCGAACGTGCTTACGCGATGAAGAGGCGAGCGTTCGAGCCTTCGTGAGTGGCAGCTGAGGTGCGGTGAGGAGGCGCGATTGACCACTCGATTGTGATCAAGCAGTCGCGCGTGTTCAATAGCGCGCACACTCCATTAAACGCCCGCGCGTAACGCGGGATCAAACGCAGGCGAGCGTGCGGTTGAGGCACGGCGAGGATGCATCTCAGCTGTCGATCTCGCGATCGAACGACCAAGATTTCAAGAACGTGAATAAGTGTTTCACGTGTGGGAGGCAAGCAGGCACGCGAGCGCTGCCCACAAAGGCCACGTTCGGACCTTTAGCGACGGATTTAGCCGTCACTAAAGGTCCTGAATTAATGTTTTTTAAATTAAAAAGATCAAATTGCCCTCACTCCTTGCAACTATAAAAGGAGACTCCCTCTATACGAAATTTTCATCCCTTCTTTCTCTTCTCTCCCTCTCCAAAGCTCAAGAGAAGCTTGTCCCACACCCTGGATGCTTCTCAAGAGATAAAGTCAAATTTTCGCCCCCATTTCGGAAGTGGATCCCGCGACGACGACGACGTGCTGCCCCGTTCCCATTCTTCCCGCTTCGTCCTACTCCGTTCCCCGTCTTCCAGGCATCGTCCCATCCGGCTTGTCCTCCAAGCAACCGTCGAGGAGGATATTTCTCTCTCCATTCTTTTTAATGCTTTCTAGAGTAGATTTATTGCTTTCTAGTGTAATCATTTTCTGCTTTCTAGTCATAATGAGTAGTGTAATAAACAATCTCTTTGATAATGAATTCCATGTTCATTCTACATCTCTTTTTTATTTTTATTTGTAATATTCTCTCTCTCTTTTATTTATTGTAAATAGATAGATAGTTTCTAATTAATTATTCTACTTCGTGACAAATAAAAAAAATACGTATTTTTAATCAAACGTCCGCCTCCCTGAGTTCGACCCGGGATTTCTATGTCGGTACAAATTTTATTTGTTGAACACGAGTTCTTCGCTTTCAAACTACGACGACAGGTTTTTCAAAACTAAATACGATAGCGTAGTAACTCGAAGCCTCAACATTTTGACGTCGTTGACAGAGAGGTGACGCTCTTTGATTTTTTTCGCATTTTACAACTTATGAATCATTTACCTCACTTCTCTCCTTTCTTATTGTAATTGCAGGTACTCTTTTGAGACGAGCAAAAGTGGTAGATTGGAGCAAAGTGCTGTTAAAGGTTCTGTAACTCTTCCCCCACTTCCCACCCATTAGTTTTCATTTCACCACGTAATAACACAAACATCAATCAACCTAGGTGTTCTTATAAACTCTAAGGTTAGTTTTTTTTGTTTGTTTGACGCCTACACCCGCCTCAACCTCCACAGTTAAAAAGAAAAATAAAAAAAATCTCACAGAGGTACACAACTTCATCTGATTTTCAAACTCAACCCGTTAATCGATCTTTGGAGCCGGTACACACATCCAAACACATAATTGAGTATAAATCAGATTAGGTAATCATTTGTGTGCCTAATTAAGTGGTGCAACAAGCCAATTGTTTGAGTTAATTGGGCCGCACCACTTCAATTAAAATCAACTCATCAAGTAGCTGCCACTTAGGTTCAACTCTTAGGGATTTACCAGGTACTCCACATTCTTTTAAGTTTTAATGGAAAACATCTTCACCTATGCTTTCAAAACTTGGTGTGCCAACAAAACTTATTTGAAAATACCTAAAGTCGAATCCTAAAAGCTACTAAGCAAGATTTGAACCCTAAAATTCACCGCATCAAAAATAATCTTGCTTGAAAACCACTGGTTGTGCACGCACACACACATCAATCAATCATTAAGGGCACAACCTAGATAAAGGGCCCATCACATTCCAAAGCACATTCAAACCTAGCCCTAAATAAAATAGAGTAGACGTTGGCCTTAAGGATTCGACTCACTCTTCAGAGCCCAGAACGAGATTATTTTCGATTAGTCTATTTCTACTGTTCAATCTGATGTCTAGCTAGAGGAGCATAATCAAACGATTGCAGCTGGGGGGTACACTAGGAACCGGAGGCGCAAGCTGAAGGAAGAACCTTCTCCCTAGTCCCTCCTTCTAACTGGTTGGATTGAACAGACAGAAGTAGATCAAATCGTTTCTTTATCTCATGACAGGTTCTGCGAGTTTGTAGGTATTTAGGCTAGCCCACTTAAGGACAGGTTTGATTGCTTGTATTGCAGGGTGCCTTTCTTCCTCCCATCTCTCATGAATCCTTCCACATTTTATACGCATTCCCGCTCTTTCCCTCCTGTTTTGAGTTATTCTCAACATGACGATTATCCCGACTCGTACTGTAATCAACCATCAGTTAGTTGGGATAATTCAGATTGGGGATACAGTTCCGGACCTCTGTGTTTAGAGTCTAACCCTGAACACTATGATTGTAATTTCTATCCTTCTCAGAGCCACATCAATTATAGATCGCCACCCTTTCATGGACAACCTAATATGATCTACAATCAAGAAGGATACACTGATTCTTACCCATCCTCTGATTACATTGCCTTTAGGTCATCACCACCATTTGAACAATCCGAAATGACCTATTATTAGGAAGGGTATAACGAATCTCAATTCGTTAACTCCTCTGCACCGACCCCAAACTCGCCCAACACTGAACCAACTCATTTGGTTTAAGGTAACTAATAATAGTCCTTCACGACGAGATCGTGTTTTAAAAAGATATCTGCTGTAGTATATTTGAAATCACCACAAAAACGATTATCAATTTTATTACTCGAAATTCAAAACTTCCGAGGTCGAACTCAGGGAGTAATTTGGTATTCTAAAAACAGAAATCACAATTCTCAAAATATGATATTTAACAAGGATATAAGTGAAAGTTCATGTATAAGAAAACTAAAAAGAGAATAGCAATGGAAGAGAAAATTGAATATTCTCTTGATGGCTTCTCCCTTCTTCTCTTTCTTGCTTTTCTTTCTCTTCTTGGCCGCACCCTTTTCCTTCTTTCTTTCTCTGTCTTTCCTTTCTTAGACGTCTGATTCTGTGAATCAGACGGCTTATCTGGCGATTGCTACAGTGCTCCTTCTTCTTTTCTTCTTCACTTGGCTTTCCTCCTTGGCTTCTTCTTCTTCTCTTCTGTAGCCCCTTCTTCCTCTTCCTTTCTCTGCAGCTGCTTCCTTGGCTTCTTCTTCTTCTTCTTTCTTCTGCTCCTGCTTCTCTATGCCTTTGCTTTCTCTCTTCCTTCTCTTCTTCTTCTTCTCTCTGCTGCGCCTCCTCCTTCTTCTTCTTCCATAGCTCCTTCTTCTTCTTTTTCCCTGCGCCTCCAAGTCCTTCCTTCTCCTTCAACTGCTCCTATTCTTCTTCCCTACGCACACACAGGAGCAAAACCTAGCCCCTACCCTCCCCACATCTCTCTCTCTCTATTTCGCTCTTAGGTATGCTCTCCCAAAGCCTTCTTTGGTTATGGGGTCGGGTTTGCGCGCCCGGAACCAGGCCCACCAACGTGGGTGGTGGGCAAGGAGTGCGCGGGTAGTCAGGTCGAGAACCAGGTCCGCGGAGGTGTGGGTCGCAGAAGAGGTGTATGGGATGAGTGGGACCTCACCCCGTGTCAAGAGGCGATAAGCCCCTGACACTTCTTCAATTTATTTTGCGCCTCCCGCTTCAAAACTTTCGAGGTGGAACTAAATGTCCCACCTTCTTCTCGCACGTGCCCATAGCAGGTGACGTGCTCGATTGCAACAGATGCAGGGACTTGGCTTCCAATTGCTGGGCTGGAGATGTTCATGAAGGAAACCCGCATGTTTGGGACCTGAAAACCTGAAGCCTGGAGCCTTGGATGAAGCTTTAGAGCTTGTGTCGTCCTCCATCAATGGCGGCGAAGGCCTGAACCTGTTCACAAGCAAAACGGCCTCGTCAAATCACATAGAAAGCTTCGCCGTGACACGACGAAGGCGGCCCGGTGGTCGGCGTGGCATAGGGTGGCCTAGGCGTGCATGCCTAGGTCACCCTGTGGCTGTGAAGGTGGGTGTGTTCGAGGGATGTGTTGGGAGCATGTGGCAGTGAATGGGAAGAGAAGTTATGATCAGTGAGGCGTGGCGGAGCTTGTGAGGTGATTGGCAAGGTGGATGGATGCGTGGAGCGGCAGGAACACCTCGCCGGTGGTCTTGTCAGAGGTGGAGAAGGTGATGGTGGTCTGTGGTGGTCGGTGCGTGATTTGTGAAATTGATGAGGGGAAAATGAAGAGGGGAGAAAGAGGACTTATCTGCGAGTAGATAGACCAAGGGGGAGTGGAGGAGGCGGACGGCTTGTATGTGCCGTCACCGGAGACGAAGACCCTAAGATGGAGAGGCGGCAATGACGAGGAGGTCAGAGAGGCTCGTGCAGGTACAACGCAATGCGGAGGAATGAGGGGGAGATGGCTCTGCCACTGGTGCGGTGGCAGAGTGATGAGAAGAGGGAGGGAGAGTCGTCGGAGCCTGCAGGCAGATGGCCGGAGGAAGAGGAGACGAAATTGGGGGGGAATTCTTCGGCCAAAACAGGCTTGGGAGGTGCGGAATGATCCGGGCTTGCTTAAATAGGCACGGGCAGAGGGGGAATCGTAAGGAAGCGGCCAGAGGTCTTCACCAGAGGTATGGCCGGAGTGAGACCCATACCTCTCGAGCGTTCGCACGAGAGGTATGGGGCGATTCAAGGCATGGGGAGCTACTCATGGGGTAGGGGGCTTCGCAGAGAGCTCCCCTTTCAAATCTGGGAGTAGCTCCCTGGGGAAACGAGGAGAGAACCTTCTCGCAAAGTCGCCGGCGGTATGGGTCCCTGCTGCAATTGTAGAGGGACCTGAATGCGAAAAGTGACGAGGAAGTTGAGGGGGTCTTCGCAAGGGTTTTCAAAAGTTAGGGGTCAAAATGTAATTAGGTGGACTATTTTACAAAGTAGGTCAAGATGGCCTTCCCTTAGGTCCAAATTTTGGTACAAACCTAATTTGGACCTAAGGAATCCAATGGTGAAGTTGGATTTTATGTTTGACCATGTTTGACTGGATATTTTGCATAAAAATCCAAATTAGGTCAAATATTAGGCTTAGACCCAATCTAGGTCAAAATAGGTTCCAAAGGCCAAATTGAAGGTTCTAAACCTTAGGGGATATTTTTACATGAATTTTAGAGGGCTTAGTTGATTTTTATCTTGCCTGGAACCTTGTGAACTTAAGTGGGTTTGTTTTGGGGTTACAAAATATCATTTAATTCTTAAATTTCACAATAACCCTTTTCTGACTGAACCATCCCACTTTTTCTCCTATTAAGTCCAATTGACCTATGTCTAGACCCTTAGAAATCCCGTTAATGCACTGCAATGGTAAAATTACAGTTTTACCCCTTATTTTATGTTCTCTTCCCATATTAGTGATCCATTGAATTAAACCTTTCTCTTGGTTATGTAGGAGCTTTTGTTCACTTTATTAGGTCAAAATATGCTAGTTAAGACTCTTCCTTTAACCACTTAGCATACGGAGGTGCACTTAGCCCAAAGGTCACCTCTATTTAATACATATCATGATTTTGCACCTCTTTACATATATATATATATATATGTGTGTTCTTATAAAGATAAATACCTTATGTTGTTATATTTACATAGAAGTCAATATGTACACATCAATGAAGCTACAATCAATAGAAGTCATTTCTATACAAGTCCATGGCACTATCCATTTGCACAAGTTTTTTGTCATGTAAACTCCTCATATCAACAGAGTTCTAATGCCCATAAATATGGCAATACAAGTTTCATCTTCGACCTAGCTAGTATTTATATTGAAAATTATAATCCAAAATTATTCTATCAATCACTACGTACTTTAAAGATACCTTAAAAAAGATTTTTCGAACCAAAAAATCAAATAGACCTTGGATCTATGGCCACGTGGATGAGGGTTTCTCCACTGTCACCATTTGCAAGGCTTTAAGCCTTATATTTTCATAGGTCAACTTCGTAGTCAACGGATATCTCTTCAATCTAAACTCTATAGCATTATCACTTACTTATTCGATACAAAGTATACGATCTTAGATTGTCCAAATGCACATCGAGAAGGGATCGATTTTAAACAATTCTTGTTCGCAAATGCAAATAAGATTCTCTTGACATCCCTTCCATGAATCTCTACATTGTTGAGTTTGATATCCGAATTTCTTGAAACCAATATCCAGCTGAATTTGTTATAGGAAACCAACAACAACATAGTCTTATAAAATACCCACTTCTCTTGAGAATATGATTTACAGAATCAGTTCCTACAAAAGGTCCTTCCACTGTTCACACAAGTTGTAAAGGGAGCAACTTCGCCCCTTTCAAGGCCTCAACACAATCCCTTTGAATCCTTAAATAATAAGGATCCGACTCTTAGTATCACAACCCTTTTCAACACTAAGCTGAAGAAATCTCTCGCTCTATAGGTAACATGCCTCAGACGACCTCCATGCACACTTTCTGGGGGTGAATCGGCTCTTCGGCTCCACCTCCATTATCTCAACTGAAATATACGATGGTGGATTAGTAGACATAACAACCAAGCTTATATTTATAGCGAGAGAAAAAAAAAAAAGTGTGAAATTTACCTACACATAATTATTAAACTCTCTCTCTCTCTTTCTCTCTCTCTCTCTCTCTATATATATATATATGAATAATAGACCCACACACATATAAAAATATCTTTTAAGCACTATGCAATATTAATTATCCATTAAATTATTGTTTCATTTGATGAAAATCACTTAGCATAAAGCATTTGGAATGCTTCCTCAAAAAAGATAAAGCATTTGGAATGCATTCAATCATTCATGACACTATTTTTGGAAGATATAATTAATTGTACATTAATATCAATTATATTATAATTTAATTTTTTAAACATAAATGCCTGAGAAACAATCATTGTAACGTACATCATTAGCAATTTTTACATCTGAATCAAATATCACCAGTAATTTTTGAAATATCACCAATGATTTTTAATTCTAAATCAAATATCATCAATAATTTTTACATATAAATCAAATGCCATTAGTAGTTTTTGAAATATTACCGATGATTTTCAACTTTAGTGTTACATTTCGTATTACAAAACGTATTTCTCTACTAACATCCATTTTTTAATTATAGTGAGCTTGTATTACAAGTTTGAATTACAATTATATTATGTATTAACTAACTTATATTACAAGTTTTTTGTTTCCATAGCACGAAGCTATATTACAAGTGAAGTAATACTTATAATACATGTTACTTTCCCACTTATAATACATGTTTTCGAATTTCTATCACAAAAAGATGTTTATAATAATATAAGTTTTTTGACATGTATTACAAGTAGTTCTAAGTAGCTTTTTACACCTCCATTATAGGTAAATGTTTGTAATACAATTCATTCTCACATGTGCTATAAATTTTTGTTTATTTCTCTTAAGGAATGTTTTTTAATTAGTTTTATAGCTTTTTGAAATGTGGAAGGATTTTCTTCCTATTCATGTGCACTAAATTATAAGGTTATAAATTTAATATTTTATCTTATTGTCACTCATAAAAAGTCACTATGAAAGTAATCTATAAAATTAATTTTGGGTGATTTCATTTGTGGTGGTTGGATTAAAATTCAATGATCATTGTTGGGTGTTTTTTTACTAATTTTTTAACATGGTACTCATATGATACAATCTCCATATATATATATATATATATGGGGGTCCTATCTCATAGACACCGTGCCTAAAAAATCTTAAATGAGCACAAAGTATGATCCATTATATGAAGATTGCACGATCATAATTAATATCGTCTACGCTAACAAAGTGATTTTGCAAATCACTTTCAAATATGGCAGTTATCAACAAAATGCAATACACATCATTCCAATGAAAATCTTCCATAAAGAATGATGACAACCAATGAATTTCTACATTCCATAAAAGTTGTCAGGATTGGTTGGTAATACAAATAAATGATAATCCATGGCACTCGAGCCAGTGGTGAACATGCTCATGCCACCTTAGTGGGAACAACAGATTTCCAATTCGAGTCTTGACTTATCGAGGAGATTAGGTTTGTAAGCTATTTATCTCCCCTTCCTAGGTTGAACATCATCATCTTTAATAATCAATGGCACTCAATGGATTTTAACATTAGTCCTGATACAACTATATAAAAATTGTAATACAATAAGAAGTCAAATTGTATAACCATATTACAATCGTAATACAGCTATAGCATGCACGAAAAATGTAAAATTAGTAATATCATCGGTGATTTTATAAATGAATAATTGTAATACAAAAATTATGTGTTATTATTATAGTGTATTGCTTATAACACAAAATGAAAAGTATATTGTAATACAATATCAATATTAATAATTGTAACAAAGCTATGTAATAAAGAACATAATTAACGTAATTACGTATTGCCACGTATAAAAGGTGGTTTTGAGCATCATGCCCAAAATCACTAAATTACAATGAAGTTGGAAAAAATAAAGAAAAAAAAAAAAATCATGTGACGAACGTTAAAAAGATTTTTTTCAAGTGTATATCATTCAAATATCACAAGTGATGTAGGACCTACCGTACCATTGTTAGGAGTTGCACGGTGGCGGGACTTGTGTGCCACTATAGTTAGCCTGAACGTTCTTACAGGAAGAAATCGCCCTCTCCTCACCACCACTGAGGTCGAGGTGCACGTCCTCCAGGTTAACATTCTGGCACGGCACACCTTTGCTACATTCCAACGTCACCGCCATCTTCGTCGACGACGTCCCGCGTATGTTCTTGAAGAAGATGTCGCTTAGCTTCACTCTCGAAGGAATCTACCATCACCATGCACATATGATGACAAATTAATTAAGGCACGAATATAATTTTCTCTTAATTAGCATTAGCATGCATGAATGTGTGTGGCATATATATACATATATATATATATATATATATATATATATATATACACACACACGATCAGATTGAGTAATTAATTGGGATCGATCAAGTTGTGCAGGAATATATACACACACGATCAGATTGAGTAATTAATTGGGATCGATCAAGTTGTGCAGGAATATATACTTACGGCAGAGGCACAAGAGATGTAAGGGCAGTAGGATTGGTCGATAATGATGGGGTTAGCAACGTTACGCATGACGATGTTCTCAAAAGTCATGTTGGTTGCTTCGGTGCTCTCCGGTGAATTCGCCCATGTCTTGATGCGGAGGCCGTTTTGTGTGTTGGTGAGGATGGAGTCCCTCACCACCAGTCCCCTCACGTCCTTCTCAAACGAGTATCTCCCTAAGCTCCCAACGCTATTTACGTAGTCGACATACATCATTAAAAGTGGCATTTATTTAATGTCAAAAACTTCTAGTATTAGCATATACATCATATTCATTGTTATAAATTAAAAAAAAAAAAAAAAGTACATATATAGATTAAGTACCTGATGCCATGACCAGGGCCACATTTGACGTGACTAATTGAGACCTGGGAGTTGCCATGCCCAATCGAGATGCAGTCATCCCCAGTCCCAATGGTGGCATGGGAGATGGTCACACCCGAACTCCTCTCCATGTGGATCCCATCCGTGTTGGGGCTCTTTGATGGGGCCGATATGCGGATGAACTTTCCTCGGAAGTTGGTGCAACCAATTAAGGCAATGTGGAAGAACTTGCTATTCAAAGATGTTATGCCCTTCACCAACGTGTTCTTTGTAGACACAAACTTAAGGCTCTGCAGGCAATTACATACGAATAGGTACACGATTATATATATATATATATATATATATATATATATATATATATATATATATATATGGCTCCCGAACTTGACTATGTAATTAATTACAATTAAGGAGGAGGAGGGGGAATCGACTTATACGGTAGGGAGAGGCTTGCAATCCTTCGTGGTAGGGCACTTGTTGAAGTGCCAAGAGGCCGAGCCCTGACCATCAAAGGTGCCACCACCTGTGAGAGTAAGGTTATCCACCCAACCGAACTCGACCCAGTCATCCCCATATCGGTTCAGATCAGTTGATCCCTTCAAGTAGCCCTATTATACATCAGAAAAGAATGACAATATTCAAAAACATAATTCAATTCAAACAAACTTGAGGAAAGGTGCGAAGAGTGATTGAGATATGTCAAGCAGAGGAGCTTTGGCATTCTCTTATTTCTACATTTTTAGCATATTCTTGTAATGAGAATGGTGTCGAGGGGAGGCAGGAGTTTCCAGATGTCCACCTCCTACTTGATAGTTTCTTTTTAATAACCCAGAACCTCCTACTCAGATAAATTGGGGAATCATGCGACCTTCGGGTAAACGCAGAACAGAATTCAAACGAATACCTCTGCCGTCAAAGTCAGTTGTACGAGACCAACACTGCTCAACCCATACCCTCCCAGGCTTCTATACGAAGGTTTTTGCGACTGAGCTCAGCAACAACAACGACAAAATGTTATTTTTATAGACAACCGTACCCTCTAAACACTGTTTCAAATGCCCATCTTCCCTGGTAAAAGCTAAAACGTTCGGGAAATGTTTACGGGCACAAATGTAAAAATCTCGCCAATCTCAAACACGTGATGCAAACGTTCCGCTGAGTATACCAACGAATGCTTACGTCACACGTAACGTGACACGTTATATTCCGTATCTCTTCCTATGGTTGTAGATCACGATACATTAATATCATATATATATATGCTACGTCAACGTAACATGATATGTCATGTTCCACGTACATTGTATACATAAGTCGTTATCCTTTAAATAATAGCTAAAATATAAATTAACCCCTCCCCTCCCCTCATCCACCCCCTCTCTCCTACGCCTAGGGATGCAAATGGGTTGGATTTAAGTCAAGTTTAGTTAAATGTATATCTATATCTATTTACAAAATCCATATCTATATCTTATTTATTTACCCATCAGGTATCATGCCTATACCCATCTACTCATCAAGTATTCATTTACCTATCAGATTTCTATTCATAAATTGATCTTACAATCAAATTGTATCCAAAATATAGTCAAAGAAAAAAAAAATCTATAGCATGACTCATCAATTGTTTATTTTTAACAAACCTAAAACATATGGGCTCAATTTACTTCAATTTTATTGATTTCCATTGAAATTATTTCAGAGAAAGCCCTTCAAGAGGATAATATCACAAAAAAAAAAAAAAAAGACAAAATATAAATACATTTCAAATAAAAGATCTTCATTCACGAAAATAATGTTCAATTGAATCTTCAGAAGTACTTCCACCCTTCAAAATTATGAAGGAAATCATGAGGGAGATTAGGATTAGGAGAATGGAGGACTTGGAAAAATACTTATATATGTATCGGGTAAATGGAGATTTTAGTCGGGTACTCAGGTTGGATAATCAGGTGTTAATCCATACCCATACACATGCTCATACCCAGTCAGATTTTTTGGATAAAACTCATACCCGAACTTAGTCGAGTTCAGATCAAATTAAGTCAAGTTCAGGTCAAGTTAAGTCAAATTTAAGTCGAATTTACCAAATCTTACATCCCTACTTAAGTCTCCCTTTTTTGTTCTAAATTGTACCCGTGTTTTTCATTTTTATGACATCTATACCTTTCGGTATACCACCGAAAAGCATTAACGCTTTCGGTATACACGACAACCCCCCTCAAGTGGTCCCATTCTTTCCCCCTTTCTTTTTCTTGCGACAAAACTCACTGCTACAGTACAAGGCTTCGATCGACCCTTTGGGATTGATCGGAGCCCCCCTCCTGCTGGCTCCCCTCTTCCTCCCTCTGAATCTCTCTTTCCTCATCGATAACGACATGCACGGTGTGTAGCGGCCGAGCATGGATGAGGCAATGACGGGCACGGCAGTCAATGATTAGCCTTGGCCAACATGACCTAAGGGTGCCTCTCTGTCGAGGCTCGACCGGAGAGCTTGGTGGTGTTCGCATCTCCGTTTATTGCTCCAATCAAAGCTGCGATGCTTTGTGGCGGTCTATCCGACGGCAGCGAGTGCGACGTGGGGTGCAGTGAAGCATCAGGGCAATCTATCCGTGCAGCGACGAGTGCGACGCAACGTGCGGCGGAGCGTCGTGGCAGTCAGTCCATGTGGCGGTGGCGGCCAATGCAATGGTGTACAACTACAGAGGGCCGATCATTATTGGCTTGGTTGTTGTGTTGGCCAGATGTCATTGCGTGGTTTGTTTATCTCGATTTGCATGTAAGTCGTGTGCACCTATGGTTGCATGTTGTTGTTCATTTGTTGGATGGATTGATCCATTCATTTTTTTGTTAGTGTAGCATAAATTTTATTGGGGGTCACGTGTGACCTCAAACTTATACCGCTGAGTTTTCTAACATTTGTCATAAGTCGTTTTCGACATTTTGATCGATCTATACAATTATCTTGACACGATCTTCGAGATTCATCTCGTTGTCATCTTATCATACTTACAACTGTAGGGTCACTTTCATTTCCAATCTAGGGATACGTTTTTCTTTTTTTTCTTTATTTCTTATCTTATCGTTTATATTTTGTATTCTCCCATTTTTCTTCGTAGGTGAGAATATTCTGTCCCCCTTGCATTCGCCTGTACCGGATCTTCCCTTTAATAAAAATATTTAGAAAAAATAGCACTTTCTCGTATATAAAAACGAACCGGTGCTATTTAGTTACGGGAGGGAGTCAAAACCATGGTTTTAAATAATATGACTTGCCTGCATGTAGAAGGCGATGGATTCGACCTTCTTGCAAGGGCCCTTGAACTGGACTGGGCCGATCAGGTATGTCGATTTTGGGACCAAGATCTTGACGTTTCCTCTTGCTGCACAAGCGGCCTTCCACATGGATTGAAATGCCTGAAGACCAACATGGAAACATCTGAGAGATTGTTATGCTGGAAGGAGAGCATGGGATGATAAATAACTCAAGAACTTAATTAATTAAGGAAACAAATCTACTTAACAGTTATGAACATATGCAATCTTGTATGCTAAAGGACACAAATTTATTTGAAGCCAACGTATGATCATGGAGAGATCAACTTCGGTTCATTTAATTATTTTGCTATAGCTGCAAGAACATATTGAGTGGTAGAGATTTATATTCCACCACCATCAGATGCTCACTTGCTCTCTCCTCTCCCTTGCTTCCCCCATTTCTACAAGTGGAGGCTTCAAGACTTGCTCTGACTAAATCAAAAACCGAAAAAAAATCAAAAACCGAAGAAATTACTCCAGTCAGATAACTGCAATCTCTGTCCATCAAATCGACCCAACATTCCAAATGGCGTCAAAAACAGATCTTTCCAACAAAAGGCATATCTACGTGCAATAAATGGCTCGAAACAGACCATCGGATGGATTTGAAATAAAATTAAGCGCTCAAACTCGTCCAATTTCAGCATCAGAGAGCAATGATAAATATAGATTAAGCTCGAAAGTCCTAGAAATTACTCCATTAAGAAAACGGGAGAAGAAATCTTCGTGCACCAAAGGAAGCATCTTTCAAGAAGCTCAACCCAAAAAAAAAAAAAAAAAAACAAACCCATCAATCGAAAGAAGCACCAAGAAGAAATCTTTCCACTTCAGCAGACACAAACCCACTTCTTCGCGACGCAAGAGCAACCAAGCAAGTAATCAAGCATACAAACAAACCTCCACATGATCAAACCCATCAATCAAAACGTCACCAAGATCAAATCTTTCTGCTCGAATCAAGCACGAGCCCACATCGGAAGAGAAACGAAGTCAAGAAAACTTGAAGACGAACAAAAAAGACATTAAAAGGGGAACCTCTGTATCATCTGTGGTGCCATCACCCTTGGCCCCAAAGCTCCTCACGTTGAAGGGTCCCCCGAGGGCGACATCATTGCGACACTCTGCAACCCACAAGGCAATGCAACAGATCACGAGAGACGCCCTCCTCGTTGCTTCCATGCCCACCATGTTCCCGCGAGGGCAAATGGTGATGGTGGTCTACATCTCCACCAGGTGGTTTATAGGGATATGGGGGTGGCGGTGGAGGGCAGACATGGAGGAAAAGAACCAGGGAGAAACGAGAGTAGATGGCGAACAAAGGTCTCTCTCTCTATCTCTCTCTCTTCTGCTTTTGTTGTTGTTTGGATTTGGTTCGGTTACAAAAGTGGAAGAAGAATGTTAAAAAAAAGGACAGAGAGGGAGAAAGGAGGGAGAGTTCGGTCCTTACTGTTTCTACTTCTTCTTTATTTCCATCATGTATATTACCCAAGAACGTGGGGGTTGGGTGTCTCTCGTGGGGGTGGGGGAATGGATGGATGGATGGATGGTTACATTGGATGAAATTTGAATTTTTATAATATCAATGTTCATGTGCTGATGATGATCATAGCTTGGAGTGTGCTTCCTGACATTAAATGAAATGTATTATCATACCAAATGTACAGAGTTTACATATGGAAAAAGACAGACAAAAAAAATGCATTTTTCGTTTATTTTTGAACCCAGTTGAGTAGTCTGGTAGTAGGGCGAGTTCACTCGCATCCGGAAAGACCAAATTCAAATTTTATCTTATTCAGAGAGAGAGAGAGAGAATGCACGTGCATGTAGCACATATGATAGCGACTTAGGAGACATTTGCTATAGCAACGATTGCGTTGCGTCGTAGAAAAGCCACGTTTTTTCCCTGCATTTGGATCGCATGCGTTTCCGAGAGACGGATCTCGTCCTACTTTCGCCACAATGGCACTTTCATGGGAAACATGCCGAATGCTGTGTTTTGCTGGAAAACTCCAAAAGGCGTTCAGCTCATGTTCTCCTTCAAGCTATGCACTATGAGACCAAATGCAATGTTTTGGGCCAAATGTTTTCTTGTCGAATAGCCGAGCAAGCAAATGCATCGTGTTATACAAATGCCATGTTCCAAACTCCGGGGATACAAGTGAAAATTTTCAATCTTGTTGAATGAACCTAGTTGGTATTTTAATCTGCATCGTCGGATGGGATGACAAAGCCAAGAACCGGTGATAGGACCAATCCTCCATTGATTGTGCCCTTTTCCATAAGAGGGGCTATTACTATGATACCATACCCAGTGGGTACAATCTTGTAAGGTATCAATTTTGGATTCTAAGGAGGAAGGAAATATTTCTTTTATGAGTCCGATTGAAATACTTCTCCCCAAATCAAAGGAAAATTTCACCTAAGCAGGAAGATGACCCACCTCTCCTAAACGGGTGGTTGGCTAGCTCTTCCAGAATAGATAGATCATTCGCCAAGTTGTAAGTAGGTGTAACCAAGCATATCACCTACCAAATTGTAATCAAGCGGATCACCAACCAACCTATAATAAGGAGAATCGTTCATCTGACCCAAGTCAGGCAAACTACCACTTAATTTGCCGTAGTTTATGAAAATAGTCGAACGCAACTTTTGCCAAACAATTCCTACCTATAAACCTTGATAGATGATTGTGTGACGAATGATCGTAATAAAGTGGCCTAATGTTGACATCACGATCTTCTCAGAGCAAAGCAGAGTCAACGGAACATGCGAATTGTACATGAAGTGACATGCATAAGTAAAATCGTTACGAACGACCATCACCTGTAATCATGTGATTTTTGAAGTAATTTACGAAAATCCTGAAGCATATTTATGTAGTCCATTATAAACAAAGGATCCAAGAGGATAAAATAGAGATTGTAATCTTGACCAGAGAGGATTGGCCGGCAAGCAAAAGTAGAGATTATAATCTCTCTCTTTCTCTCTCTCAGACCTCAAGACAAAGTTTTGAAGGTTAGACCCCCTCCTCAAATATACATTCTTCGAGGTAAATTTGAGTTAACAATTTCTTGTGTCTCTTTACACTTGCTATTTTCGATCAAACCCATTTTTTATTCTAAACCCGATCGGGTTTACCTTAAGCCTTGATCAGGTGCAATCTTATATTTTTAGCATACTCATATTCCGTATGCAATGCATCTTCTATTTTACGAGAGATTGGACTTAATCTAAGTTTTTTTTCTATTAATACATTTACGTATCTGATATGATTTAAGATTAGCAAGCACGTTTATGTGTTAATATTTGTCTGCGATGTACATCTCCTGTTGACTGTATTTGTACAGAGAATGTTTATATTCTGTGAGAGGTGGTAGGGAGGAGAGAAGAGAGGGAATATTAATATAGAATGGCCTTGTTACAAGTATCAATACATGGAATGACTTAAAAAATATTAAAGCAACGGTTTGTTTAACGAAATTTTACTTGAAGTAGAATCTGACATCTGAATCCCGCTGGACATGACACAAAGTGCAGAGGTTTGAATATTTGCATGTCAACGATAGCGATTCTTTTTAGTCCGCGAAGTAGTTTGAGCCCTCGTGTACGTACATGTAAATACTAATCTTCCGGCAAAACCCATCTCATTTGGAACTTAAATAAGGATGCTTATGGACAATTCTCTTTTCCGACCGTCACCATGTAGGGAAGAAGTCATCGTATGTGAAGTACAACTCGATTGACCGGAATTGTAAGAGAGCAAATTTGCAATCGACTTGGAAATAGCTTTGCTCTAATACAACTTACTCATGTAAGAAACGTAATTGATAACCGAGAATCCCTCCGATCTGGAGGAGTCATATCCCCTGCGTCACATGATCTCTGAGTAAGCATAAGAAAGAATTCAAACAGACACCTCTACTGTTAAAGTCAGTGAAATGGACCCACCACTGCTCAACCATACCCTGATGAGCAAGCAAAGAGAAATTTAGTCCATGCTTCTTGTTAATGCACCATTAACTACACCCTATTACTACAGAGAGCGTACAGATTAAAGTTGGGCAGATCTAAGCCATGCAAACAACCGGTTTAGGTCAAAGGCAGGGAAAAAGGAACAGTTGACCAGAAACAATAGCATGTGCTGTTGTTTGAGGAACGCTGACTGTTTATCTCCTTCACCGGAAACAATAGCATGTGATGGTAACTTCCAGATTATGGATAGGGTTTTGCATGCCACCCAAAAGGTGATAGAGTAGGAATCAATCACCATAGAAGTGGACAGTTGTTGAAGTTGTGATATTGTTAAAGTTTACGGTTTGCTTTGTCATGGAAACACATATAGAATGTCCCACTAAGGTATGATCAAACAGTGAATTTTAATAAGAGAAATCCAAGTTCTAGTTCCTATCCTTACACTCTTTGAGAGTTGGCCAATGAAAGATAGTCAATTTCTCTTTAATTTGTCCGAAGGAAATTCTGGGTTATCAAAATATACAGATTCTAGGCACTTCCCCATCCATTTACTCCTCAAAGATTCTAACTCATTAAGAAAAGAAAGGACATGCAAACCATGATTTCTCCGTTGCACTGAGAAACTCGCAGATATATTTATTACATGGTCAAAAGATTAAGTTAGGCCTTCGTTAATTAAGCTGCAAACCATGATTCCCAAGCTAAATGTAGGCCTGTGTATCCATTTGTTTTCCAGAGGATAAGTGATCTACAAAGAACTGTATATATATGCAATCAACATGGCTACAATTTCCACAGCTTGTGTAAATAGTAATCGCATTTTAACTACCCCCTCAAGTCAATTCTAATATAGATAATTATTTGATCATGTCAGGTGAGAAGGTACGGTAGGGTGGAACACGACTAAATTGTCAACTCGTCATGCAAAGAGAACGGCAAGTTAACATCAATAGTATTTCTAGTACCGATAAGAGTTGTTTCATTGGTAAGTGTGGTTGTCTATCTATAAAGCCATATTTCACCTTCGTTTTTTTTTTTGTTTTTTTTAACAGGGACTTCATTGGTGGTTGTGAAACTAAAAGCGAGATCCATGGATGAAGAATTTTAATTTATGGGTTCAGTGTAGTGGTGTTAATTAAGATACCAATATGATTGACGTTAAGTATCAAAACTCGTTGAAAAGGACAGAGATGGTCGGCTAACTTTAGTTGGACACAGGTATTGGATTACTGACGTTAGGTACTGCGACAAAGGAATCGCCACTGAAAAGCTAGGAAAGGCGCTAATAGTCAACTCTATTTAGAAGAGGATATATCGCCACGTTCCAATCTATTAGGTTACTTGATCCACCAGGCAACTTAGGGAAGGTAGAAAAAATCTTGCGCCACCAAGGGCAACCTCAAATTAGTAGCTTTTTTAACCAAAGATTGGAAGCATATGACCATGATGGTGATCGTTTCAACCCCTAAAAAGATAGAATGGAATGAACAGAAGGTCCTGTTGTTGAGACGTGTTACATATATTATAGGTAAAAAGGGATTTTGGAGTAGGTTCTGTTTTCTGCAACCTAATTTTCTTGTTTGTTCAGGATTTAAGATTAGATAAGAAAATGATCATGTAAAGAGAAACCAAGAGTGAGGATGAAAGACTAAATTTGGAACCTTGAAGTCCAAGGATAATGCCTAGATCATGGATCGAAGTTGAAAGACCATTTTCTCCCTTTTTATTTGTTTGCCGAGATAGAGATAACAACCATTAGTGGCGATAGTAATTGGCTAAGAAGAATGGATACTCCCACGAGTGTGGAGACTAGAGGAGGAAATGAGATAAGCATGAGAACATGAAGAAGTAACAAACCAACCTTGCAGGTGAAGAAAGGTTATAAAGGTTGTTGATGTAAAGATACCACGATCATTAATTTTGATAATAACAAAACACTTGTTATTTAACATTTGCAATTTAAATTTATGAGTTTCAGGAAAATTGCAAATTGTTACAAGTGTGAAAGAACTCAAACTCGCGTCCATGACGGATTAGAGGAGTTTGATGGAGGATAAGGAACTTCACGTGGAGCAAGAACTTGAAGAAGATGAAGAATATGATAGAAATTCTTTCTATTTCTTCTATGTACTTGCTTTTTGTTCCTTGCTTTTTATTTTTCTTAGATCATTTGTTAAAGAATCTCAAAGTAACCAAACAGAAATCCTAAGAATACTTACTCAACCCTAGGATACTTATACTTCTCATAGAGAACTTAAAAAATTAAAATAGGCTTCAGACAGCCTGATCATACGTCCAATCAGAACTTCAGACGTCTGATATTAAACTTTAAGATGTCTGACTGTTTAATCAAATGTCCAAACACTTAGGCTGGACTTGGTGCTTTCTATCTGTTGATTTCAGAACACCAGCCCTTAGTCCAGACGTCAAGGACCTTACCAGACGTCCAACTAAAGGACCATTGACTTGAGAAATTTAATCGTTGAGGATTAACCCTTAAGATGATTCACATTCACTTTCAGATGTCCGTATTGTATCCCAGATGTTTGATAAATAGACGTTAGGCTAAGATCTGACCCTAATTACTTCTTCAAACCTTATAGCCGTTTGAGCCTCGGAAAATCCATTCCCACAGTAATTTGTGTTTCCAAACATCCAAACCTAATGCCAGACGACCGATCTGTCATCTATGCAACTTAGCCTAGAATTGTGTTTCAATCTTGACAAAACAGGAAGAAAACCCATTTAGAATTGAACGCCTGATTAGTTTCCCAGACATCTTAAAATACTTCTTTAGATGTTCGCCTTGATCTAACCCAGTCCAGATCTTCTACCTTTCTAGATCAGATGACCAATCCCTAGATTAGACAATGACCCAGACGTCTAATAATCCTGTCAGAATCATTAATGGCCCCAATTCCAACTTGATTTGCCTTGGGATTATTCCCAGCAGCTAGAAGAGGCTTCTAAACCCTTCTTAGGGCCTCTATAAATAGAGAACCCTTCCTTTGCAAAACACACCTAAGAATACTACTTCCACTCGTAGTGTGTCCAAGAGAAGAAAAGAATCACCTAAAAGTGTTGTTGCTCTCCAAGATCCTCTATCCCACACAAGAGAGCACCATATTCGTTGTACACCCGCTCTCCCCGTTGCATACGAGAGCATCGTCGTGCCTTGCATGAATCACACACCCGTGTTGCTAAGCCAACACACTTCCATCAAAGGGAAGTTTTCTTTGCCTATAGTAGTTAGTTTTACATACTTTGTGGCTTTATAGGATATTATTACATTGTCTTTGTTGGGTATCCACCTTGCGAATTCTCGTCTCCCTCGCAAGACAAAATACTCCTCGTAAAGAGGAAGGATTTGAGGTACGCTACCCTCGTTCACAGTAGCGTAGTTGTAAGAGGTTGTATTACCCTCGTTTAAGTAATACGTTAGTGGATTTAATCAAATAGATCGATCGAAAAATCCAAAGTCAAGAGGCTTAAGTAGTAGTTTTTACCCTGTTTGGATTTCCACCTAAAAATTCATGTGTACTTGTGTGATTACTTTATTTGGGAGATCGGTTATATTATTTCCGCTTTATTTATTTTTCACACAAATCTCACCCTCCTCCATCAGAACCTACATGGTATCAAAGCGAGTCTTGAATTTCGACGTCACAACCCAACAAGAATTTGAAGGAAGCATGTTCGCGATAAGAACATCCGAGGGGGAGTCTACTACCCATCCGACATTCTTCAACGAGAGTAACTACCCTTACTGGAAGCTCCGGATGAAGACCTGGCTTCAAGCCAACGACTTCACCATTTGGGCTAAGTGCGAGACCCCCTTCGACATCCTGGAGAGACCTGCAGGAGAATACTCACAACAGCAAATTCAAGAGCTTTCTCTCAACACGAAAACAATGAACGCGTTGTATTACGCATTAAGCCCCGAGGAGTTCAACTGCATCTCGCAATGCACCACCGCATACGAGATATGGCATACTATAGAGGTAGCGCATGAAGGTACTTCAAAGGTAAAATTCTCTAAAATAAATTTACTTTCTCAATAATTTGAATCACTCTTTATGAAATCTAATGAATCCTTGAGTGAGATGTATACTAGATTCACTCTCATAATGAACAACCTTAAAGCCTTAGGTAAGACATTTATCAAAAGAGAGCTTCAAGGAAAACTTCATTCCCTCGGATTGGAATGAGAACAAAAGGTCACTGCCATCAAGGAGGTGAATGAAGTTAAGGAACTCAACATGGAGGATCTCTTAGCCAATCTCATGGCCTATGAGACGAAGATGGAGAAGGAAAAGGAAAGTCCAAGATGTTGCTATCATGCAATGAAAAAGAACATCTTTGACCCGAATGCCCCCTTCACAAGAAGGAGAAGGAGAAGAAATGTAAGAAAAAGGCATTCCAAGCTACATGGGACAACTCGAGCTCGGAAGAAGAAGAAGATCCCAAAAAGAAAAATGAAGTCGCTTGCATGGGCTTCATAGCCATTACAAGCGATAACGAAAGTAAAGACGACAACAATGAGGTAAATCCTGAATTACAAGATGTCTTTAATGAACTTTATGAGCTTAGTAAATCACTAAAAATAGGAAATAAAAATATGAAAAATAATCTTAGTTTTCTAAAATCTAAAAATGAAAGATTAGAGATTCAACTTAACAATTTAGAAATTAGTTCTAATCCTAATATTCCTGAAAAGAATGACTTGTTGTTGAATAAAAACATAATCAATGAAAATAGTAAATTAATTGAGGAAAACACTAGCTTAAAAATTAGAATATCTAGTTTAAAAATCAAGATGCATGTTATAGAAGATAAGCTTGCATGTCTTAAGAGAACTCTGAAAAATTGTTAAATGGAGTTAGCACTAGTCAAAAGGTTAAGAAAGGATCTCCTTCAATGAGACTCACTAACAAATTTGGATCCAAACTAACTTGGATACCGAAAAGTCAATTACTTTTATTTTGAAGGGTTCAAGGGAGATTACAATATTAAAGATTAGACCTATAAGATGAAAAACGGTCTACTCAAACTAGTTGGACCAACGTCAAGACCAAAGAGGAAACCGAAAAGACTGACGAGACGACTAGCGGGTAATCAAATTGCCGTGCGTCGACCACTCGATTGGAGACTGGCTCCGATACGTGGACCTCTAAGCTACGGATGGGAACTCTATCCATTTTGGCATCAACCTCCATTTGGGTCATACTATTGGCCTTGATAAATGAGGTAAATTCTTTATCCTCTACTTTATGTTAATTTTAGTCGGTAGCATTTAGATAGGAAGAGAAAAAATTCACAAGCTATGTGTCCATTATTAAAGGGGAGAGATTTCCTTCATTTAGATAGGGGAAGATCTCAAAAGATAACATACCTATATTTCCATTAGAAAGGAAGAGATAATTACATAGCTATCTTGTTATGTGAGAAAGATAGAATTAGAACATGTTTCAAAGGGGAGTATAGGATGAAATTATTAAAATTGATTAAATCTTTTTTATAATGTCAAAACGAAGGGAGAATTTTTTGGATTTATATTTATGACTTTGTCATCATCAAAAAGGGGAAGATTATTGGTACAATGGTACCACGATCGTTAATTTTGATGATAACACTTGTTATTTAACATTTACAATTTAAGTTTATAAGTTTCGGGAAAATTGCAAATAGATACAAATGTGAAGGAGCTCAACCTCGCATCTATGGTGGATTGGAGGAACTTGATAGAGGAGGAGCTTCGCGTTAAGCGAGAGCTTAAATAAGATGAAAAATAGGATAGAAATTCTTTCTGTTTCTTCTATATACTTGCTTTTTGTTCTTTTCTTTTATTTTTCTTAGATCATTTGTTAAAAAGCCTCAAAGTAACAAAACAGTAGTTCTAGGAACACTTAACCCTAGGATACTTAGACTTCCCATAAAGAACTTAGAAAACTAAAATAGGTTTCAAACAGCCTGATCAGACGTCCAATTTGGACTTCAGACGTCTGATCTTAAACTTTAAGACGTCTGACCATTTAATCAAACATCCAAACACTTAAGTTGGACTTAGTGCTTTCTGTATGTTGATTTTAGACGACCAGCCCTTAGTCCAGACGTTTTAAAAGACGTCTGAGGACATTGCCAGACGTCTAACTAGAGGACCGTTGGCTTGAGAAATCTAATCGTTGAGGATTAACCCTTAAGATGATTAGGTTAAGATCTGACCCTAATTCTTCAAACCTTATAGCCGTTTGAGCCTCGAAAAATCCATTCCCACAGTAATTTGTGTTTCCAGACGTCCAGACCTAGCGCTAGACGTGTGTTACGACCCGGTTCCCGTATCCCTACAGGACCTGAGATCGGCTCAGCTCGACTAATCCCAAGACCTAGTCGTCTAACGAGAAATAACCAAAAGCAAGGAAATAAACCACATTCACGCATGCAATATAACTAAGCAGAAGGAAAGAACGAAGTAGTAAACAAAAGTAAAACAATCTCAAAATCGTACATGCCACCACAACAACAAAAAACATGAAGTACGAGAACAGTAATTTAAAGTCTAATACTCACAACTATAGTAGAAACAAAGGATTGTAAAAGAAACCACTACAACTGGGCTCGGCTGGACCCAGCTCCCTCTGCAGCAGGAAACTCGAGCTGCTCAACTCTTAGTCCTGAACAGCGTTACGAAAAGATGGGGTCAGCGAACGCTGAGTAGAGTGACATTTATATTACTATGTACAAGTAAAGTAAAAACAACAAGCAAGTTTTATTTTCATTTTTATTTAGCACATTTATGCATTTCTGGTTTATCTATTTCCCAAGGTATCTAAGTATTTCTTGATCTTGCTTGTTCTTCGTGGGAACGATCTTGATTGCAGTCTTTTCCGTGGAGTAGAAGGTACACGTGGTGCTTTCCTGGCTAGGAGAGTCCCCCGTGGTAGTCCTACACCTAGTCAACCACTCTGAGGTCACTGTCGAGATAGCGATGACTATGGCACGCATGATAAGCGCACGAGTAGCTACCCTGCACTGACATGCGATCACTCATTTCCGCTAGCGGGTACACCTAAAGTACAGCACGGAATAGTATAGGGCCTTGCCCTCTCAAAATAGGGGTCTTGTCCCTCAAAACCAAAAAGGGGTCTCGCCCCTCCACAGTCCACGTGCCCTCGTCCGACTACCCTGATTTGCCCAGTGGACCTAACAAAGTCGATGTAGGGTGGCTAGCTTAACCCCAGGCCTCGATGGGTGGCCAGCTCCCTCCCTACATTAGTAGCATGCCTTGGTACCATGTATTGGAGGGCCAACAAGAGTCGGTGTAGAGTAGCCAATCCTAACCTCGAGTCTCGACCCAAGGGCGGCTAGCTCTGCTCTACACTAAAAAGGGACAGTTGTTCTCCTTCGTACCGCATACACAAGGGCCAACACACTTCTCGTCTACATTCCAGATTCCTTTCATACACAGGAGTTCTACTCCTAATTCCCCGTAGGGTTCATGCTCATATTCGCCTCATTTATCCATATTCAGATCTCATGTTTCATAACTCGTTCCTCATCCATATACATGTAGCTCGTGTTTTTATAATTCAATTCTCAATCATAAACATGCAACTTATGGTTTCACAGTTCAATTCTCATTTACATACAGGCAGCTCATATTTTAACATGCATCTCAAGTAAACCAGAGTAGTTCCATATCATGCTCATACATTTCTATCCAAGGGTACATTTCTCATCCTAGAGTTTCAATCAATTTAATCTAAGCAAACATATTCTTTATTCATATCTTAATAATTGCAATAAACCACTCTACTAGGTATCACGAGAGGAATGGGGCCTGTGCTGCAGATCTCGTCTCTGCGGGCCCCGAACACACCACCGGCTAGTAACCTGTACCAACGACTAATTACATTAAACAAGGTCAAAACAGTAGATACTCAACACGAACACGTAGAGGAACTCGAGTGGAAAACAACGGTATTTCATTTGCGGAAATACAATTCCGTTTGGACCCTAAACAGGACAAAAATGTGGTTACTGACCAAAATCAGATGTCTGGGACTAGTCCCGGACGTCTTAAAAGACGTCAGAACTCACCTTACACTTCCTGTGGCTACTTCAGACATCCAGACTTCCTCTGCGACCGTCTGGGGGCAGCTCCAGACGTCGGACAAGGTCTCCGGTCGTCTGGAAGTACCTCCGAACATCTAGCGACGTGATCAGATATCCAAAAGTACTTGGGAAAGCGCACCGTGCACCTTCCTAAAGCCTTCACCTGTGTACGAACAATGCAGGCATAAAAATCAGCCGACAACTCCTGCGCTACGATCTGCATGGCAAAAAAGTAGCGTAGGAAGATATGTACCTTGCGCAATATGTGTTTCTAGATGTCCGACTTCAGCTCCGGACGTCTTGGTACCTCGCCAGCCATCTGGACGTCACTCCAAACGTCTGATACTGGAAACTTCCAGTATCAGAACTCCTTCACATAGCTCACCCCGCTCGCCCTCCGCCCGCAGTGGCAGCTCCAGCAGCTACAGGAGCTTGAGAAGCTCCTCGCCGGCGTCCTCTCTCCCACGACTCCTCAAGCTCCACCGAGCTTCCACGGCCATCGTCCTCCTCCCCCGCTCTCACTCTCTTGCTCTCACTCCCTGTTTTCCCCTCGTCGGTTCCTCTCCTTCCTCACCGCGACTACAGTAGAGATGGGAGGGGGCGTGGCCATCGTAGAAGGTGGAGGTGACAGTGGCTTGAGTGATATAAGGAGGTGAAAAGAAGAGAAGGGGGGTTTATATAGAGTGGGTTTAAGGTTCGGGTGAGGGGGGTGGAGAGAGAGCGAGACTCTGCGCACCGCCCGCACGCAGAGCGAAAAGAATATGCGATATTCTCCTCTTTCGGACGTCCGAACATATATCCAGACGTCTGACTGACAGTCCAGACGTCTTATCTGACTAAAAAGGCAACGGGTCATTTCATCATAACAAACTTAAAGGAAGTTTCATCCCCGAAACTTGAGCTAGCTAGCGTGCGGGAAAAGGAAAGTAAAAACGCATAACTTAAAGAGGGCCAAAATAGGTCCGAAAAGATGTACCCTCAAAAAACTCCAGGTACCGCTTTCGCAACGCTGCCTCAGGCTCCCAAGTCGCCTCCTCGTACCGCTGGCTCCTCCATAGGACCTTCACCAGTGATACCTGCTTCCGTCTCAGACTCCGGACGGCTCTGTCTAGTATCTGTACTAGTCTCTCGGGATAAGTCAGGTTGTCACCCACCTCGATGTTCTCGTGGCTCAGAACGTGACTGGGATCAGCAACGTACTTCTTGAGGTTGGACACGTGGAACACGTCATGCACTCCACAAAGCTGAGGAGGAAGGACAAGCCAGTAAGCAATGGGTCCTACTAACTCCAGGACCTCAAAGGGCCCCACAAACCTCGGCACAAGCTTCCCTTTCACCACAAAACGCTCAGGCCCTTTATGGGCAAAACATGGAGAAAGACGTGATCCGTAACCTCAAACTGCACCTCTCTGCGTTTCCAGTCAATGTAGCTCTTCTGCCTGCTCCTGACAGTGCAGAGTCGTCTGTGAATCTGCTCTATTACCTCCAAACTCTACTGGATCAACCTGAGACCAACCTCCCACTTGGTCCCCACCTCGACCTAACTCAAAGGTGTAGTACACCTCCATCCGTACAGAGCCTCGTAAGGTGTCATGCCGATGCTCGTGTGATAACTGTTACTGTATGCAAACTCTGTAAGGGGTAAATGCTCCTCCAAGAAGCCTTTCCAGTCTAGCACATAGGCGCGCAAAAGGTCCTCGATTGTCTGTATGGTACGCTTTGACTGTCCGTCTGTCTGGAGGTGATAAGCAGTACTGAACCTCAAACGTGTCCCCAAGACCCGCTGAAACTCAGCCCAGAACTGAGAAGTAAAACGAGTATCCCTGTCGGATACAATCTCACGTGGGACTCCGTGCAAGTGCACCACATCTCGGATGTATCTCTCTGCTAACTGTGCTGGTCTAAAGGTGACTCAGATCAGCAGGAAACGCGTCATCTTCGTCAACCTGTCTACTATCACCCAGACTACGTCGAATCCCCGCTGGGTAACTGGTAGACCCACCACCAAGTCCACGGTGATGCTCTCCTACTTCCACTTTGGCACAGGAAGTGGCTGCAATGGCCCTGTAAGCCTCTGGTGCTCGGCCATCACCTACTGGCATACCAAACACTGCTGCACAAACTCACCAACATCCCGCTTCATCTCTCTCCACCAAAAGTCGCATCGCAAATCATAGTACATCTTTATGTTCCCAGGATGTATGGTGAACCTATACCCTTGCGCCTCATCCAGGAACTCTCTCAACAACTCCTCGTCCCTAGGAACGCATAAGCTCCCCTCATGTGCACTATCTCGTCTGAGAAGGAAAAGTCTCCTATCAACACCCTGTCTTGCAGCGTCTATAAGTACGAATCAACCATCTGCCCTGCGATGATGCGGTCTATCAGCTCTGATCGTGTCTGCCGCGTCACTATCACTGTCCCACAATACTCCTGTGACTCCCGGGGTCGCCAACTACCCAACTCCTCCATGAGTCTCCAACTCTGTGCTTATAAACTAGCCAAGTGGGTGAGCGCCTTCCGACTCAAGGCATCGGCCACCACATTGGCCTTCCCTAAGTGGTACCAGATGCTGCAATCGTAGTTCTTCAGGAACTCTAACCAACGTCTCTGTCTCATGTTAAGCTCCTTCTGATCAAACAAGTACCTGAGGCTCTTATGATCTGTGAAGATCTCGAAAGTCTCACCGTAAAGGTAGTGTCTCCATCTCTCCAAGGCGAAGACAATTGCTGCCAGCTCTAACTCATGGGTAAGGTAGCTATGCTCATGGGACTTCAGTTGCCGCAAAGCGTAAGCAACAACGTAACCCCGCTGCATGAACACACCCCCTAACCCTACAATGAAGCGTCGGCGTATACCACGAAATCGCCACTGCTGTCTGGAATGGTAAGTACATGAGCTGAAGTCACTCTCCCTTTCAACTCCTTAAAACACGCCTCACACTCATCTGTCCAGGGGAAGGACACGTCCTTCCAGGTCAGCTGGGTCATAGGACGTGCAATCTGAGAGAATCATTTGATAAATCATCGATAGTAACCTGCCAGTCCCAAAAAGTTACGTATCTCTGTCACTGTGCGCGCCCTCTCCCACCTAAGTACAACCTCTACCTTGGCTGAATCCACAGTCAATCCATCTCCTAAAATCACGTGGCCCAAGAAGGTCACCTGCCTCAACCAAATCTTGCACTTGTTGTACTTAGCATACAGCCTGTGTCACCTCAAGGTATCCAGGATCATGCACAAATACTGTCCATGCTGCGCCTGATCCCTCAAGTAAACGAGTATGTCGTCAATGAACACCACCACAAACTAGTCTAAGTACGGCCTGAAAACATGGTTTATCAAATCCATAAAGACAGCGGGGGCATTGGTTAGCCCAAACGATATGACCAAGAACTCGTAGTGCCCATACCAGGTACGGAAAGCTGTCTTGGAGACGTCAGTCTCCCTGATCCTCAACTGTGGCATCTCGCAACTAATCGAAGAGGTCGTCAATCCTTGGCAGCGGATACTAGTTTTTGACAGTGACCCTATTCAGCTGTCGATAGTCGACACAAAGTCGCAGGGTATCATCCTTCTTCTTTACAAATAGCACAGGGGCTCCCTACGGAGACGCACTGGGCCTCACAAAGTCCTCCAATAGGTCCTGTAGCTATGACTTAAGCTCTCGCAACTCAAGAGGTGCCATCTGGTACGGAGCAATAGAAATGAGGCTGGTCCCCAGTACCAATGAGAACTCAAACACGATCTCACGCTCAAGCGGTAGTCCTGGCAGCTCCTCTGGAAAGACGTCGGGGTACTCGCAAACGACCAGGATACTCTGAAAGATAGCCACGGGACTAGGCTCTACCACTACACAGGTCAAGAAGCCCTTACACCCCTGGCTCAAAAGCCTGGTTGCCCGAAGTGCGGAGAAGCATTTGAAACCTCCGTCCACCGACTATCCATGAAACTCAAAGGGAGGCAACTGAAAGGGAAGCATTTGAAACCTCCATCTGAATCACAATCAGGTCAACGGGGAGGCTGTGTCCTCCTATACTAAGCTCGCAGTCCGTGCAGACCTCTTCAGCTACAAACAACTGACCACCTGGGCCTCTAATCACAAACGGGTCCTCTAACAGTACACTACCCTACCTCAAACTGACGGTAAAACTCGTAGCGACGGAGTGTGTGGCGTCGAAATCAAAAAGTATATACACCAATCAACCAGAAACAGTAGCCATACCTGCCACCACGGAACCCGAAGTCCTGGCGTCTCTGTGTGTCAGGGCATTGATACGCCCCTCAGCTCTCGCTGCAGACGAAGCAACTACACTTTGAGTCAGGCGAGCAACAACTAGCCGGTACCCTCCTCGTGACTACTGCCCTCCCCCACATGCCTAGCGACCTCGACCGCCAGCTCGGCCTCCAACACTCAGTACGGGGAGCATCTGCTGTGCTCCGACCCTAAATGGGCAATTCCTCCTGATGTGACCTGGCTAGCCACATTGGTAACAGAGGGGTACACGACCTCCCTCCATAGGTCCTTGCTGGAGATTGGGCGGGGGTCCGGTGTTGGCAACTGGCCCTTGTCTGGGGCCCCTAAAGGCCATTGATGGCCCCGCAGAACAAGACGGCTCTCCTGCGGGCGCTATGTGCCTCCTCTTCCAACAGCCTTGAGAGTACTCTGACTGGTAGGGCTTCTTCAGTCTGCTGTCAATGTCTCGCGCGGCCAGGTTGGTCTCCTCGTAAGTCATGGCTGCCTCAACAAGACGAGAGAAAGTGGGCAACTTCAGAGGTTTGACATACCCCCGAATAGCAAGTCAGAACCCCTCAGTAAACCTCCACAGGCGTTCCTCCTCAGTATACAGCCATCGAGGCGAAACGTGATAGCTCTAGGAAACGCGTGCGGTACGCGCTAACCATCAATGTTCCCTGGCAAAGAGTGTGGAACTCCCGCCTCCTCTGGTCTTGCCAGGTCTGCGAAAAGTACTGCTCGCAGAAGAGAGCCATGAACTGGTCCCACGTCGCCTCTCTCCCCTCCTGGCCTCTGACTGCCCTCCACCACCTGTGTGCTACGCTCTCTAGTTGGTACGTGGCAAAGGCCACACGGCACTCCGCGAGAGGGCGAAGGGTGTTGAACACCTTATCTATCTACTCCAGCCAGTCCTCTGCCTCAGACGGATCCTCATCCCCCTTGAAGGAAGGGGACTTCAGCTTCCAAAACCGTCCGAAAAGCTCATGGTGTAGCTGCAGTGGGGGAATGGGCACGCCTCCAAGCAAGGAGGGCTCGTGCTCGGAAGTGTTAAGAATATAGTGGGGGTGGTGGAGGATCACCCCCCTCTGCTCATTCGACGCTGCGACGGTCTCTCTGTCCCACCGAGGACTCCCCCTCCACGTCCTCAAGGAGAGGTGCCCGTGGAGGCTAGTGGAGCTCCTCTCGCACGATGTCTCTAATCGGCTGGGCAAGATCTTGGACCTGAATGCCCGGGAGGAGAGGTGGGTCAATTGGTGCCTCAGGTTCGGCACGTCTGCCCCTCCAACCTCGTCCACGGCCACGACCATAGCCTGCCTCGGAAACTCCCCGACGAAGTATCTCCTGCAAGTAGACACAAGAGATAGAGCAAGAGTTGTCAATGATATAGGGTTACATTGAGAAAAAGACTCGGAAACGAATATCAAAGCGACGCGTTGTGATGATTATCCTAATTATATGCACGTGAGTGGTTCTTCTCAAACCAATTGGTTCATTTCTCGAGACGACCTTACTCTGATACCATCTTGTTATAACCCGGTTCCCAAATCCCTACAGGATCCGAGATCGACTCGCCTTGACTAATCCCAAGACCTAGTCGTCCAACGAGAAATAACCAAAAGCAGGGAAATAAACCACATTCACACATGTAATATAACTAAGCAGAATGAAAGAACAAAGTAATAAACAAAAGTAGAATAGTCTCAAAATAGTACATGCCACCACAATAACAGAAAACAGGAAGTACGAGAACAGTAATTTAAAGTCTGATACTCACAACTACAGCAGAAACAAAGGACTGTAAAAGAAACCACTACGGCTGGGCTCAGCTGGGCTCAGCTCCCTCTGCAGCTGGAAACTCGGGCTACTCAACTCCTGATCCTAAACAGTGTTACAAAAAGACGGGGTTAGCGAACACTAAGTAGAATGGTGTTTATATTATCTATGTACAAGTAAAAACAACAAGCAGGTTTTATTCTCATTTCTATTTATCTCATTTATGTATTTCTGATTTATCTATTTCACAAGGTATCTAAGTATTTCTTGATCATGCTTGTTCCTGGTGGGAGCGATCTTGATTGCAGTCTCTTCCGTGGAGTAGAATGTACACGTGGTACTCTCCCGGCTGGGAGTCCCCCGTGGTAGTCCTACACCTAGTCAACCACCCCGAGGTCACTGTCGAGATATAACGATGACTACAGCACGTGTGATAAGCGCACGGTAGCTACCGCGTACTGACACACGGTCAGTCATTTCCGCTAACAGGTACGCCCAAAGTATAGCACAAAACAGTATAGGGCCTTGCCCTCTCAGAACAGGGGTCTTACCCCTCCACAATCCACGTACCCTCGTTCAACTATCCCGATTTATCCAGCGGACCTAACAAAGTCAGTATAGGGTAGCTAGCTTAACCTCGGGCCCTGTGGGGTGGCTAACTCCCTCCCTACATTAGTAGCATGCCTTAGTACCACGTACTGGAGGGCCAACAAGAGTCGGTGTAGAGTGGTCAATCCTAACTTCGAGTCTCGACCCAAAGGCGGCTAGCTCTGCTCTATACTAAAAAGGGACAGTTCTCCTTACTACCGCATACACAAGGGCCAGCACACTTCTCGTCTACATTCCAGATTCCTTTCATACACAGGAGTTCTACTCCTAATTCTCTGTAGGGTTCATGCTCATATTCGTCTCATTTATCCATATCCAGATCTCTTGTTTCATAACTCGTTCATCCATATACATATAGCTCGTGTTTTCATAATTCAATTCTCAATCATAAACATGCAACTTATGGCTTCACAGTTCAATTTCTCATTTACATACAGGAAGCTCGTATTTTAACATGCATCTCAAGTAAATCAGAGTAGTTCCATATCATGCTCATACATTTCTACCCTATAGTTCATTCTACATCCAAGAGTTTCAATAAATTTAATCTAAGAAGACATATTCTTTATTCATATCTTAATAATTGCAATAAACCACTATTAGGTATCACGGGAGGAATGGGGGCCTGTACCGCAGATCTCGTCGTCTCCGCGGGCCCCAAACACACCACCGGTTGGTAACCTGTACCAGCGACTAATTACATTAGACGAGGTCAAAACAGTAGATACTTAACACGAACACATAGAGGAACTCGAGTGGAAAACAGCAGCACTTCATTTGTGGAAATCCAATTCCGTTTCGGCCCTAAACGGGCCAAAAACGCGGTTACTGACCAAAATCAAATGTCTGGGACTAGTCCTGGACGTCTTAAAAGACGTCAGAACTCACCTTACACTTCCTGTGGCTACTTCAGATGTCCATACTTCCTCTGCAATCGTCTGGGGGCAGCTCCAGACGTCAGACAAGGTCTTCGGTCGTCTGGAAGTACCTCCAGACGTCTGGCGACGTGATCAGACATCCAAAAGTACTTAGGAAAGCGCACCGTACGCCTTCCTAAAGCCTTCACCTGCGTACGAACAATGCAGGTACAAAAATCAACCGACATCCCCTGTGCTACAATCTGCATGGCAGAAAAGTAGTGCAGGAAAATACGTACCTCGCACGATATGTGTTTCTAGACTTCCGACTTTATCTCCGGACGTCCTGGTGCCTCGCCAACCGTCTGGACGTCACTCCAGACGTCTAATACTAGAAACTTCCAGTATCATAACTCCTTCACGCAGCTCGCCCCGCTCGCCCTCCACCCGTAGCGGCAACTCTAGCAGCTGTAGGAGCTTAAAAAGCTCCTCGTCGGCGTCCTCTCTCCCACGACTCCTCGAGCTCCACCAAGCTCCCGCGGCCATCGTCCTCCTCCCCCGCTCTCACTCCCTCGCACTCTCTCGCTCTCACTCCTCCCCATTCTCCCCTTACTGGTTCCTCTCCTTCCTCGTCGTGGCTGCAGCAGAGACGGGAGGGGGCGTGGCCGTCGCAGGAGAAGGTGGAGGTGGCGGTGGCTTGAATGATGTGAGGAGGTGAGAAGAGAAGGGGGGGTTTATATAGAGTGGGTTTAAGGTTCGGGTGAGGAGGGTGAAGGAGAGAGCGGGACTCTGCACGCTGCTCGCACGTAGAGCAAAAAGAATATGAGATATTCTCCTTTCAAACGTCTGGACAGATGTCTGGCAGACAATCCAGACATCTTATCCAACTAAAAAGGCAATGGGTCATTTCAACGTCCGATCTATCGTCTATGCAACTTAGCCTAGAACCTTGTTTCGATCTTGACAAAACAGGAAGGAAACCAATTTAGAATTAGACGTCTGATTAGTTTCCCAAACGTCTTAAAATACTTCTTTAGACGTCTGTCTTGGTCTAACCCAGTCCAGATCTTCTACCTTTCTGGATCAAACGACCAATCCCTAGATCAGACGATGACCCAGGCATCTGATAATAGATTCATACGTCTAATAACCCTGTTAGAATCATTAATGACCCTGATTCCGACCTGATTTGCCTTGAGATTATTCCCAACAGCTATAGAAGCCTTCCAACGACTAGAAGAGGATTCTAAACCCTTCTTAGGACCTCTATAAATAGAGAACCCTTCCTTTACTAAACACACCTAGGAATACTACTTTCACTCATAATGTGTCCAAGAGAAGAAAGGAATCACCTAGAAGTGTTGTTGCTCTCCAAGATCCTCTAGCCCACATAAGAGAGCACCATATTCACTGTGCACCCGCTCTCCCTGTTGTATAAGAGAGTGTCGTGCCTTACATGGATCACGCACCCGTGTTGCTAAGCCAACACACTTCCATCAAAAGGAAGTCTTCTTTTCCTATAGTAAGTCTTACTTATTTTGTAGCTCCATAGGATATTGTTACGCTATCTTTGTTTGGTATTCACCTTACAAATTCTCATCTCCCTTGTGAGACAAAATACTCTTCGTGAAGAGGAAGAGTTTCAGGTACGCTATCTTTGTTCAAAGTAACGTGGTTGTAAGATGTACTACCCTCATTTAAGTAATACGTTAGTAGATTTGATCAACTAGGTCGATCGAAAAATCCTAAATCGAGAAGCTTAGGTGTTGGTTTTTACTCGAATTTAGGTTTTCACTTAAAAATTCCTGTGTACTTGTGTGATTGTTTTATTTGTGAGATTGGTTATATTATTTTTGCTTTATTTAGTTTTCACGCAAATCTCACCCCCCTTCGTAAGAACCTACAAAGGGAACAAGTCCAAGAAGGGGTCAAAAATGCATGGAAAAAAAATAGTAACGAAGAGATTAGGAAAACTAAAAGTTGAGCATCCATGTTTACCACTTCAAGAAATCTCAAGTTGTGGTGAATAATGGACCTTAGGGTGTTGTTTGATAAGGAGAATTATTAGGAGGAATAAATATTCGAAGTAAGAGAAATGGAAGAATTAAGGGATTTTATTCCACCAGAGTGTTTGGTTGGGTTTATTGTCTTGTTAAAGGAATTAGGGAGTTTTATTCCGCTTGGAGTGTTTGTTGGGTGAAATAAATTAGTGGAATAAGGAGAAAATTTGTTGAAAAGAAACAGGCGGAATTAGATAATTCCACCGGAGGGGGTGGAATTGCCTAATTCCAGAATTACACCCTTAATTCCGGAATCACGCAATTCCAGAATTAGAGATGGCAAACGTGAAATTGGACACGGAATTAACGTTTATTCCGCCAACCAAACAAGGCCAAAGGACACCAATCGTCTTGAGATATCTCGAACTTACCAAGTAAATGAAACCCACATACGACAAAACATGCAGCGTCATATCCCAATGGCCCTCCACTTGCACAAACAACTGCGATAACAAACTGAGGAAACGACCTAGATCTTACAACCTGAGTCTGACTAACCAAGATTGAAACCAAAACAGACCAGCCCAACCCAACCTTCCTTCATATCATAGCCATGGCAAAAGCCAATGAGAGTCAATCAATCAACAATATAGTACTAGAAAGAGGATTAGACTTTTGAGCTAGAGCCCCCTCTTTCCCTCTCCCCTATAGAAAACCTCCTTTGCACCTACTTGGGGCTCTGTTCGGCCATATGGGGTCGATCGGGGCCCTCCCAACCGTCGGATCGCCACAATCTCCCTACCGGACCTCTCCTCTACCCCGATAGGCCTTCTCCTCCGACATGCATGGCATTTGGTGGCTCGTAGTGTCCTTTGCGACGACGACTGCAACGAGGTCAAGAGGGTTCGTTGCAAGGTGCGACCGTGTGCGGTCGTCCTGCGGCTCTCAACGATGGTTATGCATGATCATTGTGCAATCATTGTGCGCTCGACTCATGGTTAGCGTGTCGGTCGACGCTAGCTGTGTGGAGAGCCTATGCGGCAATCGGTTAAGCCATGTGGCTATTCGAAGGTCGGCATGGTGTGGACATGCAACTGCGTGGCAAGCAACGTGGTGGGAGCGTGCGATCGCGTGGCTATCCAGACAAATCATGTTGGCCGACGACAGTCTGGTCATCTTGGCTGTTGGTGGGCAATCGGATATCGTCGAGCTGTAGCGACGATCCTCTTTGGCAACTACTGTGGGTGGCCGTGGTGTGGATGCTTGCAATCGAAGGCCAACGGTCGGTTTGGTGGCTCTATTCTGATGGTTGAAAGTCCCATAGGTCATGCCATTCCACCGTCATCTCGCCTATGTGGCAATGACTGTTTTTGAGTTTGATTTTTTTTGTGTTTTTTGTTTGGTGTGTGTTTGGAGATCATGCGAGGCATCGCGCTTCACACGACTGAGAGTTGCCCGATTTGTTTCTGATACCTGGCTTTACCAGATTTCTCGTTAGCGCTGATAGCTAGGAGTTTCTTCTGATAGCGCTGTCGTATCTTCAAGCATGATGCAACGCTTGGACTTCCAATTGCTACATGAATTCATGTTTGTGGTGGCACTTTTTTCTATTTTTTTAGTTTCAGTTTAGATGTTTTGTGTTATTGTGTCCCCCCTTATCAAGGGTTACATTTCAACTCTTTTGGAGGTAATAGATTCTCCTCTGTTTATTGCGTCACTTATATGGCTTTCATCCCCTTTCAATGAAGGTTTTCACTTTGCAAAAAAAAAAAAAGAAAAACAATACAGTATTAGAAAAGCCCAATTAAGTTTGTGCAATCTCTTCTGACCAGCTATGGTCGGAATCCCAAGGGATTGAGGCTAGATAGGACCTTGAAATTAAGCTCCCAAACTTCCACTACAAGTTTAACCAACGTAGTTCATCTCCACCTACATTCCAAATCTTTCATCACCAGATTATGAGGGGAAAAATTTAAGGATCAAAGAAAGAAAAATAAGTATAATGCCAAAAATAAAAAGGAACAAGGAATACATATGTTTCTGTACAAATACACAGATTTCATCAACAGATATAACTTTGATAAGAAACAATTTCTTTCAATTTTCTTTTCAAAAACAGTTTTCCACTACTTCTGCAAGCACAGAGAAAACACAAGTATAACAAGATTTGTCGGTCGCAGCTACCTAACCTGTATGCAGCTCCAAATCACATTTGAGCTCGGCCAGCTTCATTTCTTCGCCTTGGAGAAGCGAAGACACCTGTATTTCTCACCGCTGACAGTTATCTCCAGAGCACCATCTTGGTTATCTTGACTTGAAGCTGTGCCCATTAGGACACTTTTCTCCTTTTCAAGATTCTCTTTCTCCATCCTCAACCTTGCCTCCTGCCGAGCAATCTCTGCCTGAAAGACAGATATTTAGATCAATATGAATGCATCAGTTATTAAATCAGCAACCTGATGTTCCAGGAACTCAAATGAAAGTACATAAGTGGGCATACATAAGTGGGCATGAAACAAAATAGGGACAGAAATAAAGAGTGCTTTTTTTTTTTCCCTTTGAGGGTATGCCAGCCAGTGGTATGCAATGGAAAGGGAGTTCAGAAATTGGATCCTTAAGGTCAAGAAAGTGAACATTGAAAGAACCGCTGCATGCAGCAACACATTTTCAAGACAAACAGATATACTTAACATATGCAGTTACAAAGAGGGTTCATAACTTATGTTCGCATTTGTGCAAGTGGGATTAACCAGTATTTCTTTACATGAGGATTGACTTAGGAGATAACATGTGGTTCTGTTTACTTTAAGAGGTTAACATGTGATGTGATGGTGTATGTTTGGCAATAAGGGTAAGCTGTAACGTAAAATGACATGAGTCCATGAAGTGGTCCTTACGTTAGTGTTGTTCTTATTATTTCTTTTTTCTTCCGAAAAGGAGGTCATTATTTCTTTATGAATGATAAATTAGTGGTAGTTTTGTTACTTACATCCTTTTTTTTGTTGAAGGGGTTTTTTATACTTTTTTTATTGCAACCTTTTTACCCTTTTTATGGTAAGATGTTGAATTGCTCCTTTTACATAAGATAGATGTGACGTGTTGACTTAATTTTAAAAAAATAATAAAACATAGGCAATTCTTTAGTTAGGATAAGTTTAATTGACTTTCCTATATTAAATTTTTCTATGCTTAATTAATGTGACACGATGCACATATTATTCATACAAGTAATGGCCTCCAACAAAAGCATGATCAATCCCAATGTCATCACGATTAGCCTCAGCACATAATCATCTTAAAAATTAGAAACAGAAAATGGGAAGGCTACTCACCATTTACCTATAAAACAAAAAAAGAAACAAAAAATCAGCAGCAAAATTATCCTCCATGTTCAATGGCATTTCCCACTTCATTCCCTTTTCAATTCATTCCATCTCATTCCATCCTATTAGCAACATAATTGGAAAAAAAATTAAGGCCCTAAAATTGTCCCGAGCAGCAATAGAATCCTGCAAATAATACATGCAGCCTCTATGGATCTGAAAAACACAGCCCCAAAGGTAGACAACTTGCAGAATTACCTCCAAATAACAAAAGAAAATGGCAACCGTCCTACCTAAAAGAGGGCAAACGAGAACAACCTTCCATTAAAATAGCCCCAAAATGTATTTTCACAGACAAAAAGGGCCCCAAAATGCCCCAACTCCAAACTAATCTCCAATCGGCATGGGTTAATTACATGAAGAGTCTTCTTAATAAATAAAGTAACAAGGATAGAAAATAAGGAAAGAAAGATAAATAAGAAATAAACTCCAACACTTCCCCTCAAGGCATATATATCTTCAAATCTCAACTTGTTGCAAATGAAACTACGACACTTTCATGGAAGTATCTTAGTAAGAATGTATGTTCTGTAGACGCATGAGTAGTAATCTTCTCTTCCATCACTGAATTGTGTATGAAGTAACAATCTACTTCAATATGTTTTATCCTCTCGTGAAAGATAGGATTCAAGACAATATATGTAGTGGATTTGTTGTCACAGTACATAGGAATTGGACTCTTCACAGAAATACCAAGATCAGCAAGAAATGAATGAATCCACATGAGTTCACATACAGTGTGAAGCAAGGCTCTGTATTCTACTGGATCGGGCCACAACCGTTTGCTTCTTACTACACCATGATACTAGGTTGCCACTAAGGAAGACAGAAAACACAGTAGGAGGCTTCCTATCCTCCATTGGCCCAGCATAGTCAACATCAAAGTAACAGCATAGCTCAAGGTGCCCATTCTTCCTGTAGAATAAGCCTCTACTAGGAAATCCCTTTATATATCTTAATATCAAACATACATCATTCCAGTGACTATAATGAGTCTTCTCCATAAACTAACTGGCTCTGCTCATTGCAAAGCTAATCTCTAGGTGTAGGTGTGTGATGGTAAGGTAGAGAAGTTTACCAACAATGCTTCTATATTTGTGAACATCTTCAAAAGGAGAATCACCTACAGAACCATACCTCCCTTTCTACTCTACTAGAATGGTGGAAGGCTTAGCACCAAGTAGTCCATCTGTCAAGATGTCAAGTGTATACTTCCTCTATGAAAGTAGCGTACCATACTTGCCTCTAACAACCTCTATGCCCAGAAAGTAATGTAGGTCCCTTAGATCCTTAGTAACAAATGATTCTTGAAGAAATGCCTTTGCCTCCTGAATGCCTATTGCATCATCTGTAGCCAGTATCATGTCATCAACATAAATTGCCAGTATAATAGTACCAGTCACTATTCTCTTGATAAAAATAGAGTGGTCACCGCTTGAAGTCAATCTTCATCACCTCAACACTTAGTCTATCAAACCATGCACATGGACTCTATTTTAGGCCATAAATCACCTTTTTCAATTTGCAAATATACTCCCCCCTCAACCTCATAACTAAGAGGTTGGTGCATGTAGACCTCCTCATAAAGATCACCATAAAGGATGGTGCTTTTAATGTCCACCTAATGAAGAGGCTAGTCTAAATTATTAGCAACAGAGAGAATGGCACGTATAGAGCTGACATGCACCACAAGTGAGAATGTCTCAAAGAAATCCACCCCATATATTCAAATAAAGCCTTCTGCCATTAGCCGGACTTTAAACCAATCAACAATCTATCTACATGATACTTCATTGCGTAGACCCATTTACAGTCAACCACTTTGGCACCTGGGGGAGTAGGCACAATATCCCAAGTTTGACGAGAAATAAGAGCCTCCATCTTTGTCTTCATAACCGCAACCCACTTGGGATCCATGGATGTCTCAACATAAGACCTGGGAACAATAGTGTTGCAAAGTGCCTGTGAAAACTACCACACGGAATAACCATATAGGTAATAGAAGTATAATATGACATCGAATGTAAAGTACAAGTCTCATTGCTTTTTGTATAGCAATGGGTCTGTCATCACCCCCACTGTGACCCTCCGTCGAGAGGGTAGGAGCATCCAAAGCAGAGATTGGGGAGGCCTCGTCGTTGGTGGTGCTCGTACCTAGATCAAAGGGGAGACAGGTATAGGCATGGGAGCAGATATATTTGGTGGCAAGGTTCGAAATGCCGATTTCGACGCCGTGCCGATAAAATTGTAGGTATGCATTTCGTGGGCATGCCGTGGAAATGCCCGTTTTTCGATGGCAGATTTCGACGGCCCGAAAAAATGACATTTCGAGGCACACCGAGGGCACGCCGAGGGCATGCTGGTGCATGCCAACAGAAATTATTAAGATTTGAAAGACAACTAAATCAAGATATTAGAAACATTTTACAGGTTTTTTATAATAAAAAAAGGTTATTTTAGCCTGAAAATCTATCTCTGTATGTGTGTGTGATCAAGATATTAGAAACATTTTTTTATAATAAAAATAGGTTATTTTAGCTGTGTGTGTGTGTGACCTTCCCTTCACTCCCAGACCGCCCCCACGCCCTTGACCTTCCCTTCCCTCCCAGACCCCCCCCCCGCGCCCGCTCCCCGCCCCCATTTCCCGCCCAAAAGCTTCCCGCCCACCCTTTTCAAGTATCCCGCCGCTCAACCACCATCGGCATGCCGACGTTTTGTCGGTAACTGTCGGCATGTCGGCGAAATCCTCGGCATGCCGACGGTTTCCTTGTAAACCGACACTATATTTGTGTCGATATGCCCTCCCTCCAAAAAACCCCTTACCGACGGCATGCCGGTGGCATGCCGTCTGCATTTAAATCACAGACTACAGCAACAGAACGACAACCAGAAGGTTGCACTTTATCTCAGTGACAATCGACACTTAAGGACGTCTTTGAGAAGTCCAATACGTGTTGCCTGATTAGTGCTTGTGACACATAAAAGGCGTATCACAAGGAAGCTGCAGTTGTGAAGTTTCTGGTTGGTTTGGGGCCTCAGTATGCGACTTCTTATTCTTAGATGCTTACATTAACAGAGCTTCCTAATCTTGAGGAAGCATACAACATGCTGAGTAGGATCTTCATTTCTCTCACGATTGAGTCCATAGGTCAGGCTTTTTCCTTGGTTGTTGCCCAAGGTCATGGACAAGGTATTCTCTCTACCGACGGGAGGCATGGTGCTAAGGGCAGAGGGTGCAAATCCTGCACATATTGCGGGAAGCTTGGTCATATTGAGAGCACTTGTTGAACCAAGCATGTACGACGACTATTTGCCAATCAGGTGCTTGCCACTGAAGAGCAGCCAAGAGACACTGTATCAGTACCTTGGTTTGACTATGATAAGCCTCTTCAACGACTTTCTTAGCTCTCTCAAGATACTTCTTCTGCATCTGACACTACTATCCTGGTAACCTCTTCTACCTTTGCTAAAGCTGCCCTAACCACCTCTTCAGGTATATTGCCTACACTCTCTGTACAAAGTGATGATTTATGTGACACATATTGGCTAGTGGACTCAGGAGCATTACGTCACTTGAGTCGAGGTCGGCGACGCTTCTGTCGTCTCCTCTTTGTTCCTCCTGGACATACAGTACAGGTGGTCGACGGGAGGCATTCTCCCATCACTGGTCAAGGGGAGGTTACTGGCGTCCCCAACATGAGATTGACTGATATCCTGCTTGTTCTTGATTTTTCGATCAGTTTACTTTTAGTTAGCAGAATTACCAATGAATTGAATTGCCAGGCTATATTTGATGTAGTTGCTTGTACTTTTTAGAATATCCTGATGGGGAGAACGATTAGTGGTGGTTGTAAAGAAGGGGAAGTCTATCGCCTCTTCTAATCTCCTTTTATTGAGGTAAGTTTTGGTGGAGTCACCACTTCTGTTGAGTTTCCTTTTCAGTGGCATCTCTATTTGGGTCATTTATCTCTGGATAATCATCATGTTATACCACAGGGATCTCCTACTGTTGTCATCGGTTGTAATGCTTGTCAGCTTGAAAAGCGTCATTGGAGTACTTTTAGATTGAGGCATGTGATTTTAGATATATGGCATGTTGTTGCCCATAGATCTATGGTGGGGTTGTTGATAAGTGGCTTGGTGTTCTTCTGCTGCTGTCATCGGCGTAAAGCACATGAGGAAGCAGGCCATGCTTGGCTGCCACTTTCCATCACCAGCTCAGGGGCTAAAACGATGACAGTAAGCTATGGATCATCTTTGCCTTCCAATCTTTGCTGCCACTTCACGTTTGCAGAGATCAAGGCCGCAACAAATAATTTCGATGAGAAGCTTCTGCTTGGCGTTGGTGGTTTTGGGAAGGTCTACCGCGGCAGTATCGATGATGGGATGACCATGGTAGCGATCAAGTGTGCTAACCCAATGTCCGAACAGGGCCTGCACGAGTTCCAGAATGAAATTGAGATGTTGTCCAAGCTCCGCCATCGCCATCTTGTCTCTCTAATCGGTTACTGTGAAGAGAATGGCGAGATGATATTGGTGTATAACTACATGGCTCATGGCACGCTCCGCAAGCACGTCTACAAGTCCAAGAACCAGCCCTTGAGTTGGAAGCAGAGGCTTGAGATATGTATCGGGGCTGCTCGTGGCCTCCATTATCTGCACACCGGTGCCAAGTACACCATCATCCACCGTGATGTGAAGACAACCAACATCCTTTTGGATGACAATTTGGTCGCCAAGGTTTCTGATTTTGGTCTGTCCAAGATAGGCCCTTCATTGGACAATACACATGTCAGCACAGTCGTGAAGGGATGCCGACGAAATCTCCTGCAGCGTCGATCGGCATGTCGGCGAAATCGTCGGCATGCCGCCGAAACCGTTGGCATGCCGCCGAAACCGTCGGCATGCCGGCGAAATTCCTCGGCATGCCGGCGGCACACCTGTAAATCGACAACTTATACATGTCGGCACGACCCCCTTCCAGAAATGACCTTGCCGACGGCATGCCGTCGGCATTTAAATCAATGTTTGGTGGTGTCTCCCATCTCTTCTAAACATGTGACTGAAACTAGGCATTTCGTCTCTCAGGAGAAAAGTAAGAAATTCTCTCAAAGAAAGTAACATCAACACCAATATGATGGCATCTGCCAACTTGGTTATAACAACAATACCCCTTCTGTGTGCAGAAATAACCCAGAAAAACACTTAGTAACCCTAAGAGACAACTTATCAAGACTACTAAAATTAGGAAACAATAACTTGAAGGGAGTATTGCCTCCAAGATCATATGAAGGTAGACGAATAATAAGGTAAGCAGTAGTTAGAACATCACCCCAAAAAGGCTTAGGTACACTCATCTAGATAAGTATCCTAGTAACATCAAGAATGTGGCATAATTTCCACTCTAGAACCACATTCTGTAGAGAAATATGAGGGTAGGAGGTCTGATGTGTAGTTTCATTTCCCTCGAGAAATACCTAAAGAGAGTGCTGAACAAACTCAAGGGCATTGTTAGATATGAAACATTTCACTTATGTAGAAAAAGAATTTTGCACCTCCAGGAAAAAAAAAAAAGTTTTATTATAGGAAAGAGTTCAAATCTATCTTTCAACAAAATATCCAAGATGCACAACTAAAGTCATCAACAAAAACCACAAAATACTTATGACCAAAACTAGTAAGAACAAGACAAGGACCCCAAACACGATAATGAACTAACTCCAAGACACTTTGACTCTATCGATCCACACAAGGAAAGGTATGTCGATGATGTTTCCTAAGTTGGCACACCTCGCAATCGAAGGTGGTAGAGGAAAGGATGTCAGGAAACATCTGACGTAACTTGGATAAGGACAGATGACCAAGCCTAAAATGACATAGCAAAGGGTTGGAGGTGATGGATGTAGCGCCAACAAAAGGAGTGGGGATATCTAGATAGTACAGGTCGCAATGCTCATAGCCCCACCAATCATCTACTTCATCCAGATGTGCTGAAAATAGCAATGATTCTCATAAAAAATAGTTCTACACTTCAATTCTTACAAATCTAACTAATTGATAGAAGATTAAGAGGAAACTCCAAGGCACAATATACATCAAAAAGCTGTAAACGGAGAGAAAATTTCATAGTCCCAACGGATGACACAGGAGACATACTACTATTTGCTAGGCAAACAGAAGAAATAGTAGTAGAATTTGTAGCAGATGTAAGACTAACATCCCTACTAGTCAAATGTGAAGAGGCACCTAAGTCAATGATCCAATCAAAAGTACCTATATATGTGGCATTTCCTACAGTACCTGTGGCAAGTGCAACAATAAAGGAAGAGGAGTGTGGCTCACCCCTCAGGAATTGGTGCAGGCAATCCAATTCTTAAGTAGTGAACAGAAAGCTAGTATGATCAAAATACCACCTATGTATCAACAGGAGAATCAATGGTAGATGAAGTTTGGTTAGCCTAGGCAAGCCTCCAAAACTTATGCCAACACAATCTAAGGGATGGTTGATCTTTTGATAGTGGACACAAAGGGAAGTAAGATCATCTTCCATGACCCCTATTATACCCTTGTCCTCGTCCACGTCCACCAGAACAACCACTTCTCCCGCAGAAGGGGGAAGAGCAATCGTTTCAATCATTGTCACAGTAGCAGGCTAAAAAACAGCAAGTTCCTCACACAACCCCTTAAGCATGGTAAAATAACCAACCAAAGACATCTCCCTAGTTAGTGCTCCAAATCCTCCAATAGATGTCTACCCACCGTGAACTGCTCGATTGCATAGAGTATCGTTGCTCTAGAGTCTCCCAGATATCCTTAGCGGTCTTCTTATACAACATATTAGTTGTTATCTTGGTATCTACCTTATTCATAAGCTACCTCATAACAAAATAATTGTCTTTCTCCCACTTTCAAAATTTGTTATCCTTGGCATCAAGCATACCATTTGTCAGAACATGGAGTTTCTCATGTCCCCAACAAAACTCCGAAATGCTCTCAACCACAAAACATAGTTCTAGGCCTTGTCAACTTAATGGTCATCCCTTAAACCAAGGTAGAAGCAAAAACCTTAGTCTCTGAGGCAAAGATCGAAGCACTCTCATCAGCCATGGGAAATAGAGATCACGCCATCCTAGAGATCCGAATTAGTCATAAAAAAAAACACAACAGCACCAATAGATCATAACAATATAAGCACATGGGTATTCAGACCATGGTATCCACATGCCAATCAGAAGTAGGATTAGGAACTGATGTGATCCTCCTCTGATCTAACGCTCAGATTAGGATCAAGCCAACTCCAACAGCAGCAACCTCCTTCAACAAATGCATAATCAGAGGAATAGGGATACACGTATGCGTAGAACCCTTGACTCCTCCCAACAAAGTCCCGCCTAGCCTTGGAACAGGCTAGCGACAACCCCCAGGGGGACTACCACTGCCCAGTAGGCCAATGAGGCCACCGAAGAAGGCCCAATATGCACATCGCCCAAGATGGGTGGCGACATTGGAGGAGAAAACCCCCCTGTTGGTGGTGCAGTGGAGATACAATCCAAAGAAGGCGAGAAGAGGGCTCTAGATCTTTATTCTAAAGCAAGAACGAGAAGATTTTGGGTGGTATTTGGTGGGGTACTGGAATGTCGACCTAGAACCGTCACTTTGATACCATGTTGGATGGAAAATAATATCACTAACTGAAAGGAGAAACTCTAGCCTCTCTTTTATAGAGAAGAGGCACAGGCTAATTACATAAAGAGTCCACTGTACAGTGATAAATAAACTAAGTAACAAGGACAAAAAGTAAGGAAAGGAAGATAAATAAGAAATAAGCTCCAATAATCACCACGTGTATTTGCCCCAATCTAGAATCTCATAGTTGAGAAGGTAAATGTGATGGGCACAGGATTTGATCCCATGATCTCTTGAATGCCGGTGAGATGCTCTGCCACTAAGCCAACCCCTTGGTAGCACTATTAAGCCCAACAATCACCATGTCTCTACTAGGTCTAATGACATGCACACTGATTCAAACCTCCACCTACCTACAATTCTGGCCTCCTCCTTGATATGCCTTGTCAATCCTTTAATGGATCGAAAGTGGTGAAAGGACAGCTAAGATGATGTGTTGCAGGGAAGGAAGTAGGGGATGTAGCAGTGAGTTCTTGATGGCTTTGCAAGTGGGAAAACGTAACAAGGAAAAAGTGAAAATTATGTATCAGAATAATATCCCAACCAATGTGATTTCGATCACGAATGGAGAAATCTCTTTAGAGATAGAGGTCTTTCATTGCGGACTGCAACAAACTAATGATGTTGGCTTACTTGTCAATTATGTCAGTTGACAATTATGTCAGTTGACAGCTTATTTGAAAGCTATGAAACAAGTCCATGGTAGTTTAAGGTTGGAATTGGCATAATATGAAGTAGCACCATTTGCTCAATTTGGCTCAGATCTTGATGCTACCACTCAAGTATTATTAAAAAGAATGTGAGCAATCTCATACATTCATACAATTTCAAATGATGGCAAAGAACATTGACCGTTAACAACAAAAGGAACTATCATACAAACTAAGTCTTTATATGGTGAATATTGTTGATAGTGTAGTTGAGAGAAATCTGGATTGCTATTTGTACAAAAATGAACCTATGGTTACATGTCAGTATAAGCACACCAAATGCTATCCTCTTCCGCAAATGCTTTACTACCCTAGGATTTCTGCATGCCCCTTTACTTTTTTTTCCTTGAATATGCCTCTCTCTTGCTCATGCAAACTGTGCAAGTGAGAGGTACAACACGCAAGCAATAGTTGCACCAGAGAGCAAAAAACGAATTGAAAGAAAAAGGCATCCTTGATCCTCTCCTAAAGCTATTTGGCATGTGTCATGTCTGCCGACAAAGATAACGCACATGACCAGAACAACTTGATCGTGGTTCCCTGAACTAGAACAGAGGCTGAAATCTTGGCCTCCGAAGTCACAGTAGAAGACTTTGCATCGACCATTAGAGCTAGATCACACACAAGTAAGTGAGAGAGTAGCCCTCTCACTATGCATGCGTGGTAGGGTGATAGGTCCCAACAAGAAGAGAAGCCAAGTGGTAAGCCTCGGCAAGAGGAAGACCAAGCGGCGATGCTCAATAGGATGAGAGCAACAACAGTAGCCACATGTGGTGTGTGCCAAAGGCAGTAGAAGGGTCAACAAGGGGCAACAGCCGGCTATAGGGAAGGAGAGGTAGCGGTGCTCCCCCCCCCCCCCCCCCCTCTCCTTAGGATCAACGCACGAGAAAGGGAGAGAGAGAGGCCAGCAACGATGGTCCCTTTCCTTCTAGGTAGCGCGTGGTAGAGAGAGAGGTCAACGACTCCTAGAGAAAGAGGGTAGCAGTGCCCCCTAGGTACAGAGAGAGGGGTGGGGTACCAAGGTTAGTGTTTTCTTTCCCAAACCCGCTCTGATACCACATTGAAGAAAATGAAAGCATCTTATTAAAAAATAGAAACCTTAACCACCTTTATATAGAGAGTCGTGTTAGACAAATTACATAAATGACCCAATTGGAATAGAAAATGACTACCATAAATCAAGCTTATCAAATAGACTTAGCCTAATTAAAGTAGAACTCTTAACTAGTAAACTTAGTCCTCTAACATCCTCTTAATCCCTCCATCCAAACAAGTTCAGACTATGTCATAAGTGGATTTAATTGGCTAGCTTTTAGGACTTCTTTAAAAGAAGTAGAATAGGCCCAAAAGCACTCTTATATTCAAAAGGAAAAAGACTTGATCTATGTGCAATTTTCAACTATTTCACTTGTACAACAAAATTGCAATTAAAAGGGAGTCTACATGTTAAAAATGTGTAATAGCTTATGCACTTAGGGATGTTGGTTAGTCTGAGGGGATTAAATCTTCAATGCTGGTGTAGTGCTATTAAGTTATACTCTTTAATGCAATAAATGAATGATTATAGTAGGAGACTAGGAACCATACTATAGGAGGAAGGTCAAGGCTCCATAGGTAGAGAAAATTGAAGTTGCAACCATAAGGGAGAAAGGATATACATCTGTCACGTGCATTGTGGATGCTAGTGCAAACAAATGGTATGTCCGAGGATTTGAAAATCAATTGCAAAAAGTTGTGGCTTTCTTAGTTATATGTCGATATTTACACATGTTATAAGCATATCAAAAATAGAGAGCAGATTAAAAGAGAATGAGTCCACAAAGCATGTTCTTTCACAAATCTTTGTAAAGGGGGGGAGAGGCAAAAAGGGGTTGCTAGGGAAAAGAAAGGGAAGGACAACTGAGGTAGGTGGAAAGATAAGGCAAAGGGGGTAGAGGGAGGCAAATAAGGAGAAGGTGGAGATGGCAAGAGTGCAAGGGAGGAGATACTGAGAAGGCGACTGGCTACTATGGAAGTGGTAGGATGGTGTTGTGGCTAGAGAGAAGGGTGAGTAGCTAATGAAGGATGTGGAGAAGAAAGAAGGTGAGTTGCAAAGAGAAATAAATACATATATACATACGTTTATGTATGTATGAAGAGATATATATATATATATATATATGAAAATTGAATTTCCAAGATTTGAACTACCCAAATCCAACTTAATGGTGTAACATACGAGAGGGTTTGCATTTTATTACATACATTACAGGGTATTTTGTGTGATTATGAATTTTGTACGGACGACGCTCCACCTAAAGCATCCTTTAAAAACTCCTAATGTTATTACACTCATTATAAATAAAAAGCAATACAATATTAAGCACCAATATGTCTGACAATTAGACAATTCAATTTAGGAGTGGGTCTTTTGCCACATTGGTACCCATGCCTTTTCACTCTTTTCAGCGGACTTGAAGGCTCCAATGACATCTTACTGGAGTACACTTGCTGGTCTCAATCATGAAAATCGGACACCAATCTTCTTTTCAAATCTTTCAAATCAAAGGGTAGAGAAGCTTCTTTTGTTATTGTTGGGGTTGAGTGGGGTGCTCTTGAATGCTAGGGAAAGGAAAGAATTGTTTGGCCAAAGATTCTCTGTCAAAATTCACGTGTTTGTGCATTTTCCTTGGATTCCTAAGGATTCCACCACTTTCCCTGTATCCTTCTCTACCTTCTTAGAAGCAAAGAAAACCCCCCTCTTGTTGGTCCTCAAGCCTCTCCCTTCCTCGACCCCTATGCACTCTCCCCAACCTCAAGATCCACGTACCCCCTCCCATCCAACCTGTAGTTTTGCCAGGCACCCCTTCCCCCATAGGAACTTCTCCTTGGCATGATTTTATCATTAGTCAAATTTGTAAAATTTTATTATGCTAAATCTTTTTTCACATACTTTAGCACAAATTACATCCAAATTCTCTTTGATTTAGTTCTTTTTATTTTCACAGAGCTTTTTTTTTTTTTTTTGCAAAGTGGAACCACCCAAATGTAAGCCCAGAGAAATATAGCAAGTTGGTCAACAGGAATTCATATTTCCTTTACTTTCATTTCTTAAACTTTCCCTTGGGCCTCGTTTGGCAGGAGGCTTCAGTGTGGGATAACGCCACTGTTGAGGGTTAAATCCACTGTAGCACATGGGATTGAGATGGATTGGGGGCGGAATCGAAAGAGGAGGCAATCATTAACTACCAATCATTAACATCATATCAAAAAACCTCCACTCTCACAAAAAAATTATTAAATAAATATCCACTAACATCACAGTACCAATCATTTTCTCCCACTACTTATTCTTATGCCACAACCAATCACTCTACAACTTATCCTTACAGAACTTCATCCCGATATAACCCTTATCCTTCTGACAAATGCAACCTTAGACTCTCATAATTTCTTTCCTTCGATTTCTAGAGCATAAACACTCCCCCCTACAAGGCAGTGCGAGGGGAGATTGATAGATGGGTGTTGGAAGATAAGAGGTGTGCTGAGGACATTTATAGATGATGGATGCACTCATTGCATGAGCTAGATCATGAACTTGTCAATGTTAAGAATCTTATTTGCAACACTAGGATGCCCCCCAAAAAGTGAAGATTTTGCTTGGCACCTAAAAATAGGAAGGATGGTGACTAAGAGATGACATTAAAAATTCTTTCCCAATGAAGATGTGTCATGTTCTTTCTGACAAGCGGAGGATGAAGACTATCATCACTTATTTTTCACTTTCCCCTTTGCTCATTTTGTTTAGGAAAGGACAGAACCATACCAGGTAGATTTCTCTTAAAAAGTAGCATTTTGGGAGAGTTGTGTGGCTAGTGGAAGAAGAAATGGACCGAGGTGCTTTGCAACTAGGAAGGAGAGAGCAAAGGCCTTTGCTACTTTATTGGTGACCTTGTGGTTGCAACGTAATGGTTGTCTTTACACAAGAGCAGTCCTATGTAGAAAGCGTGATGCATAATTCTTCTATTTTTTTTAGGACTTTTGACAAGCGTAATATAATTTTTTGAAGCTGGTTATTAATGAAATAGATGCCTCATGCAACTATCCTCTTACTTTTTTTCAAAAAGGTTGATATAATGCAATTTGTTCTATACCAACTAATTATAACATTTCAAACAACAACACCCTTGCCAATTAAAGAACTCTAAAACCGCAACGAAATGAACAATTACACACTAGGTAACCTGTCAAACCCTTTAACAAGACAAGAGTCAAACAAAGAAACTAACATCCAAAATAAACGTTTTGTATAGATCAAGTAAACAACCAAGTGGCTGATTAATCATAATGTTAAAGCATGGGGCCGTTACTTTGAATGATTTACTCAATTAATTAGTCAGGCGAGTATTTCAATTTTTACAACCTTGACAGCTACCAATGTCCAAACTAACACAGCAAAAGGTCTTCTCTCATACGTCCAATCTGCCTTAAATAAGTCTATCGATTTTTCTTATTTTATTACTGACACTCACCTTTTTGTGACCATGCATCGATCGCATTGTGGATTTCTCCATAGGTGTCATCCATACATGCTTAGAATCACAGTTCAAGAATCGCATTCGGAATCTCTTTGCTACTTCATAATACTTGCTTTTAACTTCTAAAGGATAATGTAGCAACCTTCACAACCTTCCTACTATCTTCAGATGATGCAGCATGTTGCTGGCAAACCCCAACGCTTGATTCATAGTAAAAGATTCAGCGAAGTTCAACACTAGTTATCATCTACCTAATGCAGCCATCTTCGTTTATCTAGACTTTGTATTAGCTTTGGCAATGCTAGGACATCAATATGCTCCATTTCATTCTTTCAGAGAGAGGTAGAGAAACTGATTCACCATTGACAGCCTCTGCCTTAAAACAAACACAATACTTTGCAAAACAAAATTCAGTGCAATTCATGAGCTTCCAAGCATCCCACAATGGTCCATGAACTTTTGTAGATAACAAAATGGTACCTCATTTTTTGTTAGTAAGTACCTTAGAATATAATTTGTGGACTCCTTTTGCCATCTCCGTCCTCTTCCAACCCCATATCCCCATTCTTAACCTTCTTGCCTTTCCTCTTTGCCTACTTCCATGAACTCCCTTCTCCCTCCCCCATTGTTCATCCTCCTCTAACTCTCCTCTTTCCAAATCTCCTCTTTCCACCAAGAATCCTCCACCTCCATGTCCCATTACCCTAAAATCATGTTCATATATGATCATTGTTTGCAAGGAAAAAACCTTTATCAATGGTGACCAAGCCACAGGGCAAGTTCTCCCGATTCCACAAATTTCCATCATTTCACCCACAATTTATATTAGAGATAAAGCTTGACAAACTACATGATATTGTTGTGACTTCATTTCTCCACCCATATAATATAAATAGAAGTGCTAATGAACATCTACATAAACAAGAGGCTTCATCATCAGCATTTGCCAAATAATTTGCGACTTCAATTGGCAACTACCACAATGAAGAGGTGCGTCACTACAACGTCTTTCTCGGTTCTTATCAATGGAAACCCAACTGGGGGTTGGATCCAACCTAGGAGGGGGGTGAGGCAAGGTTGTCCGCTAGCCCCGATGCTCTTTGTGATTGCTGTGGATGCTCTTGCTAGGGCGGCGAGGAGGTCTTGTGAAAGAAGATTGGTGGGTAGTTTCTCCCTGAGGGATGGGACGAGTATCCCTTTGCTCCAATATGCGGATGATACGATCTTCTTTATTGAAGGTGGAGAAACGGAGGCTAGAAGGTTGAGATTCCTTATTTTCCTACTGGGTGAGGCGTCCGGATTGCAGATTAACCTGGCTAAGTCAGATTTTATCCCTTTCAACATGGCTGAGGCAGAGGCAAGGGGATGTAGTTTGGGTCTTGGCACAGAACAGGGTAAGCTTCCGGTTAAGTATTTGGGCCTGCCGTTGTCAGATGAGAGGATTCTAGTGAGAGACTGGACCTCCATGGTGGAGAGGTTGGTGGGGAGGCTGGAGGGGTAGGCGTCCAGGCATCTGTCTAGAGGTAGGAGGTTGATCCTGCTCAAGGCGGTTCTGTCAACGATGCCGTCATATTTCATTTCTGTACTAAAGGTGCCTCGACAAGTGATTGCAAAGATTGAACGAACAATGAGGAGTTTCTTTTGGTCTAATCAGGGGACGAGTGGACAGGGTGCCAGGTTGGTCGCTTGGAAGGAGGTTTGTAGACCGCTGAGAGATGGGGGGCTCGGCGTGAGGGATTTGGAGAGATCTAATGACAGTCTGTTGGTGAAGTGGGTGGGGTGCCTGTTGGAAGGAAAGGGGGATCTGTTGGGCAAGTTGTTTGAGACAGCATATGGTTGTCCGATGCGTTGGGATCTCCTGGTGTCTCCGCCTAGGGATGCTTCTCACTTCCTGAAAGGCTTGTCAACGGTGGCCCCTAGGGTGAGGAACTGCTTCGTCCCTGTGTTGGGAACAAGGGGGATTTTCAGATTCTGGTAGGATGATTGACAGGTGATGGAGCGCTTTGCAGAAGATTTCAGAGACTGTTTGCCTTGTCCCAGAACAAGATGGCGTCCGTGGCTGAGGTGTGGGATGATGGGTGGTGCCCGCGTTTCGTTGGCAGTCTGTCAGATGCGAGAACGCATGATTTCCAGACTTTACTTACTGAGTTGGAGGGACTGCATCCGACGGCTGGTACAGACATGTTTGGTTGGGATGAAGGTGAGTTTTCTGTTGCGGCTGCGTACAAGAGATTGTCCGCTGGTGATCTTGAGGTGGAGCTGGATCTGGTAAGGGACTGCAGACAGATTTGGAAAGCCGCGTGTCCGCTGAAAGTCAAGATTTTTGCCTGGCTGCTTAGGAGAAGAAGGCTGGTGACTAAGGTGTGGAGGGCAAGGTGGGCTCCTGGAGAGTGTAAGGTATGCTCTTTGTGTGGGGGTGGTGAGGAGGACGTTGACCACCTTTTTTCTGATTGCCCCTTTGTGGTGCAAATTTGGGACAGGATGGGCGGGAGATGGTGGGAGTGTTGGCTGTTTGAGGAATTCTGGCATAGCCTCAAAAGTGGAGGTGGTGGTGGCAGACGGTTTGTTTTCCGTACGAAGAAGGAGAAGGCCATACCATTGGCGGTCCTTTGGGGAATCTGGTTAGGCAGGAATGCGGTGGTCTTCCGGGGCCTAAGACCATACGTGGAGAATTTTGTTGAGTCTATCGACTCTTTGTTTTCTCTTTGGGTTGAATTGTTGTGAGTGGGGGACCTTGTTGTCTGCCTGTTGTAATATTGGTTATTGATTCTATTTTATAAGATTCTGGGTAGTTATCATTCTGGATAATTACCCTTTCCTTTTTCAAAAAAAACATACTTTAAGCCACATGCTTGCTTAAATGGTTAAACCTAAACAGTATTATAAAAGTCGATGGTCGGTAATCAATCAATCGCATCACTAACTAGTAAGTATAGGATATGCGGGAGAGTAGTCGAGGAGTAATCAGATGTATATATTGTCATATATATTGTCATAAAATATATTAATAAGATGTATTTGCTTACACAATTCATGATTTCAACATGTAAAATATATCATCACATAAAGATCAACCATTTTGAAGCTCAAGGTAATGAAAATAAATTACAAAAGATAAGTACAAAGATAATGAATAACATAATCTCAAAATTTTTAATCATTGTAGTTTGTAATCGGGTCAAGTTGGGATCTAATAATGGACTTGCATGTACAAATCGACCTTATAAGCAACCAAATAGTTGAGCCGGCAAACTATCAGCTTGAGTATCGGTACTCGGGTCAATGAGTGGATTGACTACTCAGCCGAGTAGTCGACCTAATCGGGCAATTTTTACAATACTAAACCTAGTGTTGTCAAAGGTGCAAGGGGTCCAAAACACCAGAGGCGCTCGACACTCGCTCAAGGCAAATGAGGTGCTAAATTATATCTTTAAAAAAAAAAAAAGACAGGATGGTTATCCAAATTAATAACCACCCACATTCATTTCATTCCAAAAAATCTATTACATCACAGATTACAAGGCAGATCCCCAGAACACCACCTAGGAAGAAATGGACGAAACAAAATCTTCAACATAGAATCTCTTCCCCCCTAAAAAGCACCCCATTTCTCCCAACCTGACACCCCACAAGACCGCCAAAACCTTGACCCTATCCTTCTTGGATCTAAAGGTGATCCCTCCATCATGGACATTTCCTCTGCGGAACGAGAACCAAAAGCTAGCCATGTCCCGATGGGCGATCAATGGATCCCCATCCTCTACCAAACCTGCACAACGAATGGACACTAGAAAAAGAGGTGCTGGATGTCTCCGTCCCCGCTCCTTCATGAAGAGGACATCTCAAATCATCCGTCTAGACCCACCTCGCTCTCCACCGCTTCATCATAATCCTCCCCCTCCTCACCAACCAGGCGAAGATCTTCACCTTCAACAGGCATTCCATCATTTAGAGCATCCTGCAATCTCTCAAGAAATCAATGTATGAGCTGGCCGAGTCGTTTCCCAATTTGTGAGAGACCTTCGCCACAAAGAACTCTCCTTCACAGGAATATACATCACCACCCTCCTCCGGTGCCCAACCCTCCAGCTCCTGCAGCAATCGCTGGAAATCCTCACACCTCTGGTCAGAGAGGCCCCCCCGAAAAGTCGAGCACCAACCTCCGTCCCAACAACTTCCTACCGTGGCCAACAGGTCCACAACTCCCCCAAAGAGACGAGGAAATCTGTCGCTGAGGGTAGAACCAATCCCCTGCCAGTCGTCCTGCCAGAATCAGAAGGTGTCCCTATCCCCCAAGGTAGGAGAAAAGAAAGCCCACACCTTTACCACCACTGCCGCCAAGCCTCTGAGGAAATGGGAGGCCCCAAGAGGGGGGAGACTCCAAAGGCCCCCACGAAAGGAAGGGGCCGTAGCAATGCTGCATGATGTCTCCAAAGAGCCCTTGCTCCTGCCCCACCAGCCTAGCAATTCACTTTGCAAGGAGTCTGACGTTCACCTTATCCACATCCCTAACCCCCAGGCCCCCTTTCTGTACCGGCCTACAGACCTTCTCCCAGGCCACCAGCCTCACCCCCTTTCCTGCCCACCCCACATTAGACCAGAAGAAGTCCCTCATCAGCCTAGAACACTGAGAGTAAGTATGATGGTACGGATGCCAGAATAGCCTTTACCAGAGACAACCTCCATCCTCTAGACAAAAGTTTGGAGGACCACCCCGCCAACCTCCTTTCCATCCTCTCCAGCAGAGGAACCCAATCTTGCATCCTGAAGCGTCGATCTGACAAGGGGAGACCCAGATACACCAACGGCAAAGAGCCCACATATGTCCCCAGCACACCACCAACCATCTCCACCTCTTCGACAGACAGATTCATCGAGACAAAGGTCAATTTCTGATAATTGATCTGCAACACTAATGCTTCACCAAAAAGCTCCAGAAGGATTCTCACTCTCCTCGGCTCCAGACCAACTCCCTCAACCAGAAACAAAGTAATCATCTGCATACTGCAGGACCGCCGCCTCCCTATCCTCACCAGCTAGAAAGCCCCTAACCAGACCCCTCGCACAGACCCTGTGTGCTGCCCTTGCCAAGGCGTTCGCTGCAAGCACAAACAGCATAGGTACAAGAGGACAACCCTGTCTAAGCCCCCTCCTAGGTTGCACCCAACATCCCCTTGGGTTCCCATTGATCAGGACTAAGAAGGATGTTGTTGTCACACATCTTCATCCAATCAATCCAATTCATGGAAAAGCCCCTCCTCACCAAGGAAGTCCACAGAAAATCCCACTACATCGAGTCGTACATCTTGCTAAAGTCGACTTTCCACAGAAAAGCATGTTTCTTCTTCCTCCTCCAAGTGGCCAAAGCCTCCATAGCAACGACAACCATCAAAGATTCCTCTCCCTGGCACAAAAGTCGTCTGAACGGAGGAGATTAAGTCTCCAGGGAGGTCCCTGAGTTTGGTTGGCTAAGACTTTAGCGACAATAAGGTACCCAACATTCAACGACGCAATCGATCAAAAGTCTTGGATCGCTTCCGCACCTTCCTTCTTAGGTAACAAGAACATGTAATATCTATTTAGCTTATCGAAACCTTTGATTTCGGCCGCAAACTCCTCCATTATCTGCATCACATCTGCCCCTACCAAGGGCCAAACTCCCTGAAGAAGAAAACAGGAAAACCATCTGAGCTAGGACACCCCTCCACATTGAAAATAAATAGATAACACAAGGTTCAAGAAGTCGGTATGCTGTATGCGGTCGGTTGGGTCACCGCATAGTGAGTATGCGGTATTCAGACGAGTATGCAGTTTTGCATTTTTTATTTAAAAAATATAAAATAATTAGTTAATTTATTAAATTTTATATTATATGTAATGTTATAATTATGCAAATGTCTCAAGTAGTATAATATTTTAGAATTATATAATTTGACATCTTTAATTTCTATACAACCTAAAATATAAAAGATTTGACATCTTGAAAAAGGAAAATGTAAACATTAAAATATAGATGTTCATTTAAACAAATACAAAAGAATTGACAATAGTATTGAACATAAAATGACATTTAACATAAATAATTGATGTAAAAAATTGGACCCTAAAAATCAAAAATCTAAAACAAAAATCAGACCTAGAAATTGATTTAAAAATCGGACTCAACAATTGATTTATTTAATATTAGGAATGATTTACGCACATTATCACATACAAACCCAGACACAAACAAATACAACATTAGGAACATATACAAACATTTGAGACACACATGCACGATGTCACAACCAAATCAGACCTTAAATTTCAAACCCAATAAAAATCAAACCCTAAAAATAAAAAACCTAAAACTAAAATTAGACGATGAGAGATATACCTTCAGTGATGATCAATGCAACCTCCAATGTTGGTAGGCAATGGCTGGTGGGTGATGGCAGCATCGTGCGAGAGGCGGTGCAGCACCCAACAGGATGATGGTAGAGCTGCAGCGAGAGGCAATGTAGTAGCAGTAGCACCTGATAGTGCTACACCTGACGGTGGGCGATGACCAGTGGATGATGGCAGCGCTGTGTTAAAGGCGACAGAGAGGGTGACATGCAGCCAGCAGAGAGGGTGACACATCGACGACGGAGAAGGGTTTAGGCATTCTCGATGGGTTTTGGTTGGGATATTAGGCATTCTCGATGGCAAAAAGGGGTTTAGGATATCCAAGAAGTTTTATTTTTAAATGGATCTTTTTTATGTAAGGCCCTAAAGTTTTTTTTAGAAGACCCCATCGGTGGATCTATCTCAAAAGCGAGTGACTACTCTACTAAGTAAATGCCTACTCGGTCCGACTACTCACCCAGACCTGCTTATAGCACTGCATCGCATTACACGATTCAAGAAGGGGTCCGCCTATGACTATGCGACCGCCTACTCAGCCTAGGCGACCAACTTCCTGAACACTGAGATAACATATACATAAAATTTAATATTCTCACAATCTCATACATGGATCCATCAGCAAAATATAATAAGCAAAAATGCCAAACAAAATATAAAATATCCAATAAAAATTACTTTTCATAAACAAAAACATAAATTTAATCATGAAATTCATAGAAAGCGCATTGACCAAAAATAAATCTTAGCATGATCTATTAAAAGAAATTAGCAATTTGATTATTTTGTAACCCTACATCCCAATAGATAAAGATGTAAGAAAAGTACCGAGCAATCCATACAAAATAAAAGAACACAAACTACATAACTCTCAAACTCCCTCTCAAGCGACACTCCTTAAGCTGAAGTATAAATATCAATCATGCTTAACTTGGAACATTTGTTGAAGAGGGCCTATGGAAGTGTCTAGACCTAGCCATGGGCTAGGGGCCCCCATCGACCCAACCTACCCAACCTGCAAAATGAGCAGGGCTTGGGCTTCGATTTTTTTACCACGACCTGACCCGGCCCAACCCTCTAATTGGCCCAATTTTAAATGGGTGGGCTTAGATCTCCAATTTACAACCCGATCAGGCCCACAAATCATTAATATTTAAAATCAAAAACTCCAAGAGTCTTACTTGGAATTCCAACAATTCCAATCTCCTCCATTGGATGCTAAATTTTTCATCTATTTAACCATTGTTTCGCTTTCCCAAAATCTTCACCCCTCTCCAAGTACCAAGTGAGACATCCAATAACCACCATCTAAACTTATGAACTACCTATTTAACCTGAAGTAAAAAAATAATCTATTAGACCAACAGCCACCATCCAACTCTTCTATCATCTATTCATTTATCTTATTTTTTTCTTAATTATGAATCAAGGACCTTTAATATACCCGTATAAACACGTTCAGTAAGGGGGAAAGCATGGGGCAACATACTTGATAGTTAACATAGTACGAAATAATATATTGGAAGCTATTAATGGTAATTAGGAATTGAACTGCTGGCACAATAACATTGGATTACTTATATTCTTTCTAAATTCCATGTGATTTATAAATTTTTTAGGATGTGTTTTCATGGAGAATTAATACTTTAGAAACTTCATTAGTTTATTTTTCATGTAAATAATAAACCTTCGTAACTTTTATGACATTTTAACTAAAGTAGATGTGGTTCTTATTGTTCCTTTCGCTTATGGTACTTTTTTAGCATGTCTATATTTATGTTTTCAATCATTCGTATTGTATCATTATCAATGTTTGTATTTAAAACTTTAAAGTACTTTATATTTGACCCATTGGTCGACCTAGGCCCAACCCGACCCTCAAAAATAGGGCTTGGGCTAAGCTTATAGGCCCATGGGTCAACCCGACTAAAGCTTGGACCAAGACTTCTGAAAGTTCAGCCCAATTGGCCCGACCCATGGCTGGGTCTAGAAGTGCCTTGGTGAAGATGTCAACAGTCTAGTCCTTAAAAGCCACATGAGTCATGCGAAAAAATCCTCGTTAGATCAAGTCAGGTGTATAGTGATAGTCAACCTTTACATACTTGATCTTCTTGTGGAACATAGGATTATTCGCTCTATAATTGTTAACTCAGTTGTTGCACCCCATCTCCATCAATGACTCAACTAAGATATACAGATCTAACAAAAGTGATCGTATCCACATTTAATAGTAGTTTGGGTCATTGCCTAATATTTAAACTCTGCACTGGACCAAGAGACCTCTTCCATGTAACTAAATTCCAAGCCACATAAGTACAAAAGCCTATAGTAGACTTCCTATTTGCAATGTAACCTGCACAATCTACATTTGTATATGCCACAATATCCAAAGAAGTGTCTTTTATAAATAGAATACGTTTTCTTGGAGAATTATTTAGGTACCTTAGTACATCATAGTAGCATCCCAGTGTTCCTTACTGGCCATGTCCATAAATTGAGTCAACTTCTCAACTACTAAAGAAATATCAGGATGTATAATTGTCAAATAAAGAAGCTTCCTAACTAAGGCTCCATGCTGACGAATGTCAACTAACTCAAACTGCTCATCATATAGGTGTGCCTTCGAGTCCATAGGAAATTTTGTTGACTTAGACCCCAACATGTCTGTCTTTTGTAAAAAATCAATAACATACTTCCTCTGAGATAGAACAATTCCTCGCTTGCTGCAAGCAACCTCTATGCCAAAAAAATAGCGAAGCCGCCCTAAGTCTTCGATGATGAAATTTTCTACAAGACGCTTCTTCATACCAACAATACCTTACCCATCATCACTTATAAAGACGGTGTCATCCACATATACTAACATAGTCACTATTCTCCGTGCAATCTTTTGTATAAGCAAGGAATGATTTGATGAGGATTTGCGAAACCCCAATGTCTCAACTACGTCTGACAACCCCTGGAACCAGACCCTAAGGCTTAGCTTCAAGCCATAAGTTACCTTGCGTAAATGACAAACCTTAGAACACTCCCCCTTAGACTCATATCCAAAAGGTTGCTACATATAGACTACTTGTAAATCACCATACACGAAGGCATTTTTTATGTCTAACTGATGTAGTGGCCAGTCTCACTGAACTGCAATAGAGATAAAAATCTGGACAGTTGCCAGGTATGCCACTGGGGATAAAGTATCAAAGACTTCAACTCTATAGGTCTGCGTGAAGCCTCTGGCAACTAAGCAAGCATTGTATCTAGAAATAGTACCATTTGGATTGTACTTGTAAACACCCACTTATAGCCCACCATTGCCGCTCCAGGGAGTTCTATAAGCTCCCAGGTACAGCGAGAGATAAGGGCAAACATCTCATCCTGCATGGCTTGTCACCACTTCCGATCAAGAAAAGCCTGTTGATGCAAAGTGGGAACCTCTACGCTGGAGCATGCCATTGCAAATTTCTTATATTCAAGGGGCAAACTGGCCATAGAGACATGCTTGGAAATTGGATGAATAGTACATGTCCTGGTCTCCTTGCTTAAGGCAATCGGTAGATCAAGATCAGTATCCCCTAGTCACCTACAGACTCATTTGTTGCAACCGTCTTTGGTGGTGAGAGTCAGCCTAAGAGGTTGGAACGTTGGGGATGGTATCGGTTACAACAAGACTAGACAAAGTATCAGGAGGAGATGACATCCCTGGCACCAGTGGAGGACATGACGACCCTATCTAGCGCGATAAGAGCAGATCCTCTCAAACATGCTATCAGGACAATCTTTAGGAGGACATGGACCGTTAAGTGACTTCCCCTGTGAGGCGTCTGAGGGTACAAGAAATGGTACGATAGCTACACCCTTACCTGCAAGAGTACAAATATGGGAGCCAAACAGGAGCTACCCCTATGAGCCAACTTGACCTGTCCAGGATCAGAAAGATAGATGAAGGCCACACACCCAAACACCGAGGATGAACAAGAAAGAGGTCCCCATCAAAATACAAAAGCTGTAGTGAAATCTAGTTATTAATGGTCACCATCAGGACTCTGACTAAAAGGATAACTATCCTGGTAATTCTTCTAAAGTTGACAAACATCACAATTAATGACAACAGCATGAGAAATTTACGCAATGACTCGAAGATTTCCAAAAGGAAGATGCCTAAGATGTAGATGCCATTGAAGAGTAGACCTAATAGTTGTAGAAGCACTAATACTCGTAGCAGCATAAGGAGATTGACAAAGGCAATATACTCCCCCTCTTCACGGCCTCCACCAATCGTACTCCTCGTCAAGATATCCTGAAAAATACAAGGTAGCATCAAAGATGGCTTGATAATTCAACTCTTTAGAAATTCTACTAACAGAAAGAAAACTAATAGGGAAGTCTAGAATTAGAAGAACATATGTTAAGCATATAATGGGTGTAACTGCCACCTCTTTCTAACCAATGACAGGAGAATGTCTCACATTCGCCACCTAAACTGTATGGCCTGCAAGAAGAGACAGAAGTAAACCAAATCATTGTCGATCTCCACATAAATGACGAGAAGCACCAAAATCCACAAGCCAATCTGAGTCACTTATATTACTTGTTGGAGTAGATAGAGCAACAAGTATACCTAGTGAGGTGACAAGTGCAGTAGTGTTAAATGTAGAAAATGGCATAGCATTAGTAGAGGAGCTTGCAGGAGTAAATTGTGTAAGACGTTGTAAAAGCTCATCATAACCTGAGCAAGACACCATAACCATATCTCCTTAAGTGTCGAAGAAATCGCCTAATTCGCAAATGGCGGTCAACCATGCTTAGTCCAACAAGTATTTTCAGTATGACTAGGCTTTCCACAATAGGTAAAAGAAGGATGTCCTCTACCTTAAGGGTCATACCCTCACCCACATCCACAAGCAGAGGGAGTACCACATCCACGACCAAAACTAGCAACTAATGCAGATGCTTGGGAGTCAAATACATCAGTGGCAAAAGGAATGGAGATCCAACTCATCCAACTATATGCTTCCTCAAGAGTAGGAAGCTTGTGCATGGTAAGCATCTTACAACGAGCAGCAGAATACTTAGGCCCTGAACTTGCCAAAAATCATAATGCAATTGCCTCCTTACAATAGGCCTTTTGTGTATCACAAGTCCAAATCGAACGGCAAGCATTGTACTTCTCAAACAGTGCCTTAAGAGTAGTAGAATAGTACTGAGACAGGGGATTTACCCTCTTGACGAAGATGAGTCACCTCACTATAGATTCGAAATATTCTGCTAGCATTTAACCTATGAGAATATGTCCCTGAGATTATCCTATATCTCTTTTGTTATCCTATAATACATGATCTCACCCTCATCCTAGGGATGATTGAGTTCATAATCCACGTGCAAACCATGTCATTATCCTTCTTCCACGTGACATTCTTGCCACTCTTCTCAACCAACTCCAAATAGAGTAAGATGTGCTCCTTGTCATGTTCCCCTACAATCATAAGGAACATGTGACCATCATGCTTGGTTGGTCTCATCCAACTTCACCATGAGGTCGAAAAACAGACTTTTATAGGGTCATATCTTCGTAACATGAAATGATCCTCTGAAGCTATTCAGCTTCAATCCAGGCCCAAAAGAAGTCAAAGCATGGAACAGTAGATCTAGTGTTACGAACGCGGCTTCAAAACGTCTTTTAAAACGTCTGGGAGGTGGCCCAGACGTCCGACAAGACGTCTGGAACCCCTTCCAGACGTTTGGGATTTAATTTCCGTGGCACGGTGGATTTCGTCTGCCCGCATAGATGCGCTCCTTTTTCCCTCTCCTGCGGACGCAGGCTGCGCCCCTCTCTCTCGCTCTCTCTCCCCGCACGGCTTTAAAAGGGCCCTCGCCCTCTCCCTCACTCTCATCTCCTCCGCTCCCTTCTTCTAGCCAGTGCGAGAGCGAGAGAGTGGCGGCAGTGGCAGCCGCGGCGAGTTGCGGGAGGAGGTGTCGCGCGAGGGAGGAGACGCTCGGCCGTGAGGGCTCAAGCTTGCCGGGGCAGCTGGAGCCGGCCGGCAGGGGAGCAGCAGGCGCGGAGTGACGCGGGAGGGCTGCTGCAGCTCGAGCAGTAGGCGGACGAGGCGCGGCGCGGCGCGGCCGTGCGTCGCTGGCGGAGAGCGCGTCGAGCTCTGATTCTGGAAGTTTTTCCAGAATCAGACGTCTGGGCTTCCAACCAGACGACGGGGAAAACGTCTGGCAAGTAAGTTATTTTCGTCCTTCGTCCTTTTCTACGATCGTTGTACTGAGAGCGATGAGTGGGTACGTGCAGGCTCTGAGATTCGCATCCAACGCGAATCAGACGTCTGGCCGCAGTGCCAGACGACGGGAACGACTTCCAAACGTCCGGGGTGACCATCGGACGTCTGGGAACTAGGCCAGACACCCCCGCAGGCTTCTGGACGTCTGAGAGACTACGCAGAACAAGGTACCATCTGACCCACTTTTTAAGACGTCTGGAAGAAGTTCCAAACGTCTGATTTTGGACTGTTTCATCGTTTTCGACCCGTTTAGGGCCCGTTCGGAGTCCGTTTTCCGCATTTCGAGTTGCGTCCTTTTCGGAATAAGATCCTCTACCCGTTTCCAGTAATTATATATTGTTCTGAGAAACTCCTTATGTTTGATCCTTGTGTTAGGATCCCGTTCCATTGCAGTCTCGGGGGTTGCGGAGGCACACGGGATTTCCAACCACGCCCCCAGTACTCCCGTTATAGCTGGTAGAGTGGCTTTACAAATTATTAACATAATTTGTTACAATTATGGAACAATTAATAGAACCTAGGACATTGCATGAATCCTAGGATTGAGAAACCAGATTGAATGATAGATCCTAGGGTATTGCATTAATCCTAGGGGTGGAAAACTAAATTGAATGATAGATCCTAGGGTACGGCATGAATCCTAGGACTGGAAAACTAGTAAAATGAATATAGATATTGCAGTCTTGTAAACTATGGAAAGGAAATAATAGCTGCCTGTAAATTGATTTAACCGCTGCCTACTATAAATAAATGAACATGATTGAGAATATGGGTTGTATGAACGTGAAACTGGAAATGGTTAAACCTGAATGTGCTGAGTTAAAAGAGCTGGAACCCTATGGGGAGCTAGGAGTAGAACTCCTGGAAAGCGAATGAAATGGAACTGAGAAGAAAAGATGTGGAGGTGTGTTGTCTCTTGGGTACGTAGTACCAGGGGAAGCACCTATTACCTGCTTAGTGTAGAGCGGAGCCAGCCACCCCAAGGATCCGGGGTTAGGTCTGGCCACTTTGTACCGACTTTTGGCCCTCGGTACTGTGTACACGAGGAGAGCTACTAGTGTAGGGCGAGTACTAACTACCCCACGGGCCCCAGGATTCTGCTAGCTCACCTACACCGACTTGTTAGGCCCACTGGGCAAACCAGGGTAGTCAGGCGAGGGTGCGCGGACTGTGGAGGGGCAAGGCCCCTGTTTGGTTACTGTGTAGGGGTTGGACCCCTGTTACTGAGAGGGCTCTGCCCTATACTGGTTCAGTGCTGTGCTTTGGGCGCACCCGTTAACGGAAACGACTGACCGCGTGCCAGTGCGGGGTAGCTACCCGAGCGTTTACCGCGCGTGCCGTAGTCACCGTTACGTCTGTCAGTGACCTTGGGGTGGTTGACTGAGAGTAGGATCACCACGGGGGACTCTCCCGGCCAGGAGAGCACCATGTGTTACTTCTACTGTTCGGAAAAGACTGCAATCAAGATCATTCCCACGAGGAACATTCGAGATTAAGTGAAGGATCTGAGAAATAGATAAATTGTGAAACAATAAAAAGACGTAAATAAAAGAAAGAAAATAAAACAGCTACTGTACACTTTACTGCTTCTTTAATTTAGCTGCCACTCTACTCAGCGTTTCGCTGACGTGTTACACTCGTTACTTTTCAGGACCAGGTGTTAAGCAGCCAGGGTCAGCGGCTGCAGAGGACGCTGGCCCGAGTAGGGTCCAATAGAGTTACCACTGTTCTTTTGTACCCTTTTTGTTCCACTGTAGTGAGTAGTTCTTGTTACTCTCTGTACTTTTCTTTACTTGTAGTTCATGTTATGTTATAAATGTTGTTCTACTGTTGTGGTACATGCTGTAGTAGTTCTTTTTCTTACTGCTGTATTTTGTTACTGCTAGTTATATTTCATGTTAAATGTGATTTATTTTACTGCTCTTTTGGTTACTTCTCGTTGGACGACTAGGTCTTAAGATTAGTCGAGTCGGTCCGGTTCTCGTGTCTCGTAGGGACTCGGGAATCGGGTCGTTACAAGATGGTATCAAAGCAAGGTCGTCCCGAGAAGTGAATCAACTGACTGGAAAATAACCAATTCACATGTCTATAACTAGAGTAGCCACCACAGCATATCTTTTGACATGAGCTCTTAGACGTTTCCGTTAGGTATCGTTCCATATTAACGTGTTCCGTTTTATTTCACGTCTCCTTGCAGGAGATGCCTCGTTGCGGGACTGGTGAGGCGAGCCGCGGGTGCAGCCGAGGACAAGGTCGGCGAGGTGGGCGTGCCGTTGCCGACGCCTCAGTGGACCAGCCACTACTCCCGGGCGTCCAGGCTCAGGACCTCGCCCAGCTGATACGGGATATTGTGCGAGAGGAGCTCCACCCACCACCCCGAGCGCCTCCCCCTCGGGCTGCGGAGGGGAGTCCTCTGTGGGACCACCCGACGGGCACGGCGCTGGACACGGGGGAGGGGATGGGCCGCCGCCGCCTCCACCTTCCTCCGACACTTCTGTGCACAAGGCACCTTTGCCTGGAGGTGCACCAGCATCCCCACTGCAGCGCCACTCCGAGCTCTTCGGGCAGTTCCGGAAGCTGAAGCCCCCCTCCTTCAAGGGGGATGAGGACCCGACCGAGGTAGAGGACTGGCTCGAGCAGCTGGAGAAGATTTTCGACACCTTTCGCCCCTAGTGGAGTGCCGCGTGGCCTTTGCCACGTACCAGCTGGAGAGTGCAGCACACAAGTAGTGGAGGGCGGTCCGGGGACAGGAGAGGGACGAGCCGACCTGAGACCGGTTCGTCGCCCTCTTCTGCGAGCAGTACTTTCCCCAGACGTGGCAGGACCAAAGGAGGTGGGAGTTCCACACTCTCCGCCAAGAGACGATGACCGTGAGCGCGTACCACACGCGTTTCCTGGAGCTGTCCCGCTTTGCAGCGACAGCGGTAGCTACTGAGGAGGAGCGCCTTTGGAGGTTCACCGAGGGGCTCCGGCCTACGATTCGGGGGTATGTCAAACCTCTGAAGCTGCCTACGTTTTCGAGGGTAGTGGAGGCAGCCATGACTTACGAGGAGACCAACCCGTCCGCGCGAGACACTGACGACGGGCGGAAGAGGCCCTTTCAGCCAGACTTTTCACAGGGCCAGCGAGAGGAGGCACATGGCGTCCGCAGGGGAGCCGTCACGTTTTGCAGGGCCATCCGTGGCCTTTGGGGGGCCTCGACAGATGCCAGTCGCCAGCACCGGACCCCCGCCCAGCCGACAGCAGGAACCCACTGAGGGCGGGAGTCGAGTTCCCCTCTGTTACCAGTGTGGCCAGCCGGGCCAGATCAGAAGGGATTGCCCGTCTAGGGCAGGAGGCCAGCAGATACTTCTCGCGCAGAGCACTGGAGGGCGTGCAGGAGGTCGCGGTTCCCAGGTGCGAAGAGGAGGACAGCAGTCACGAGGCGAGTACCGACCAGCACCTGCCCGTCCGACGCAGAATGTGACTGCTTCGTCCGCACCTAGAGCTGAGGGGCGTATCAACGCCCTGACACACAAGGATACTAGAGCTTCGGGATCGGTGGTGGCAGGTATGGTTTCAGTTTCCGGCAAACTCGTTTACACACTTTTCGATTCCGACGCTACGCACTCGTTTGTCGCAGCCAGTTTCGCAGTTAGTTTGGGCTAGGACTATATGCTGTTAGAGAATCCGTTCGTAATCAGAGGTCCGAGTGGTCAGTTGTTTGTAGCTGAGGAGGTATACACGGATTGCGAGGTCAGCGTCGGGGGACATAACCTGCCAGCTGACCTGATTATGATACAGATGGAGGACTTTGGCGTAATTTTGGGAATAGACTGGCTGTCCGCTTACCACACCTTGGTAGACTGTTTTGAGAGGAAGATTGTCTTCTCCATGCCGGAGTTGCCTTCTTTCAAGTTTCACGGACAGCCAGTGGACGGAGGCTTCAAGTGCATTTCGGCACTTCGGGCAACGAGACTTTTGAGCCAGGGGTGTAAGGGCTTCCTAGCTTGTGTGGTGGCAGAACCCAGCCCTGTGGCAGACTTCCAGAGCATCCCGGTGGTCAGAGAGTACCCTGACGTGTTTCCAGACGAGTTACCGGGACTACCGCCCGAGCGCGAGATCGAGTTTGAGATCTCACTAGTACCAGGGACCAGCCCCATCTCCACCGTGCCATAAAGGATGGCACCGCTTGAGCTACGAGAGCTCAAGTCTCAGTTGCAGGATCTTTTGGAGAAGGGTTTCATGAGGCTCAGTGCGTCTCCCTAGGGAGCCCCGGTACTGTTTGTAACGAAGATGGATGGTACCCTACGCATTTATGTGGACTACCGACAGCTGAATAGGGTCACCATCAAGAACAGATATCCGCTGCCGAGGATCAACGACATGTTTGACCAGTTGCGGGGTGCCACGGTGTTCTCCAAGATCGACTTGAGGTCTGGATACCACCAGTTGAGGATCAGGGAGGCAAACGTCTCCAAGACAGCTTTCCGCACCCGGTACAGACACTACGAGTTTTTGGTCATGCCGTTTGGGTTGACCAATGCCCCCACTGCTTTCATGGACCTGATGAACCAGGTGTTTAGACCGTACTTGGACCAGTTTGTGGTGGTATTCATTGATAATGTACTCATCTATTCTCGAGATCGGACGCAGCACGGACAGTACTTGCAGATGGTTCTGGATACTCTGAGACGACGTAGGTTGTACGCCAAATACAGCAAGTGCGAGTTCTAGTTGAGGGAGGTGACCTTCTTAGGTCATGTGATCTCTGGAGACAGCTTGGCGGTGGACCCAGCCAAGGTCGAGGCAGTGCTCAGGTGGGAGAGACCGCATTCAGTCACTGAGATTCGCAGTTTCCTGGGACTGACAGGCTACTACAGACGATTCATCAGAGGTTTTTCACAGATTGCACGTCCCATGACACAGTTAACCCGGAAGGACGTGCCCTTCACTTGGACAGACGCCTATGAGGCGTGTTTTGAGGAGCTGAAGGAGAGGTTGACTTCGGCTCCCGTGCTCACCATCCCTGACAGTAGTGGCAGGTTCGTTGTGTACACGGACGCTTCCTTGCAGGGGTTAGGAGGTGTGCTCATGCAGAGGGGTCACGTTGTCGCTTACGCTTCGCGGCAACTGAAGCCCCATGAGCATACCTACCCTACCCACGACTTGGAATTGGCAGCTGTCGTCATCGCGCTGAAGACCTGGAGGCACTACTTGTACGGTGAGACCTTCGAGATTTTCACAGATCACAAGAGCCTCAGATACCTTTTTGATCAGAAGGAACTCAACATGAGACAGAGACGTTGGTTGGAGCTCCTGAAGGACTACAACTGCAGCATCTCCTACCACCCGGGGAAGGCCAATGTGGTGGCTGACACCTTGAGCCGGAAGGCGCCCGCACACTTGGTCAGTTTACAATTACAAAGTTGGAGCCTCTTGGAAGAGGTGGGCAGTTGGCGACCCCTGGAGTTACGGAGGCACTATGGGACAGTGACTGTGACACGACAGACTAGGCTAGAGCTGATAGACCGCATCATCACAGGACAGATGGCCGACCGTACTTGCAATCCTTGCGCGACAGAGTACTGTCAGGAGACCTAGGGGACTTCTCTTTCACAGACCAGGTGCTACGCCTGAGGGGACGGTTGTGCGTTCCCAGGGACAAGGAGCTGTTGGGAGAGCTCCTGACTGAGGCACACGGTTCCAGATTCACCATACATCCCGGAAACACGAAGATGTATCACGACTTGAAATGCGAGTTTTGGTGGAGGGGGATGAAGCGGGATGTGAGTGAATTCGTGCAGCAGTGCTTAGTGTGTCAGCAGGAGAAAGCCGAGCATCAGAGGCCTGCAGGGCCGCTACAGCCGCTTCCAGTGCCAGAGTGGAAGTGGGAGAGCATCACCATGGACTTGGTGGTGGGTTTACCTGTTACCCAGCGAGGACACGACGCAGTCTGGGTAATTGTGGATAAACTGACGAAGACGGCACGATTCTTGCCGATCCGAGTCACTTTAGGACCAGCACAGTTGGCTGAGAGGTATATCCGCGATGTGGTACGACTACACGGAGTTCCGCAAGAAATCGTATCCGACCGGGATACCCGCTTTATGTCCCAGTTTTGGGCTGAGTTTCAGCAGGCCCTAGGGACAAGGTTGAGGTTTAGTACAGCTTACCACCCCCAGACGGACGGACAGTCGGAGCGCACGATACAGACACTTGAAGACCTTTTGCGTGCCTGTGTACTGGACTGGAGGGGCTCTTGGGAGGAGCACCTGCCCCTGGTGGAGTTTGCATACAACAGCTATCACTCGAGCATCAGCATGGCTCCCTACGAGGCGCTGTACGGACGGAGGTGTACAACACCCTTAAGTTGGGTTGAGGTGGGGACCAAGTGGGGGGTTGGCCCCAGGTTGATCCGGCAGAGTCAGGAGGTAGTCGAGCAGATCCACAAGCGACTTCGCACTGTCAGGAGCAGAGAAAAGAGCTACGCGAATCGAAAACGCAAAGAGGTGCAGTTTGAGGCTGGGGATCACGTCTTTCTTCGTGTTTCGCCCATGAAGGACCTGCAGCGGTTTGGGGTGAGAGGGAAGCTCGCGCCAAGGTTCGTGGAGCCTTTTGAGGTCCTGGAGCGGGTTGGACCCGTTGCTTACAGGCTTGCCCTCCCTCCCCAGCTTTCTAGTGTGCACGACGTGTTCCACGTGTCCAACCTCAGAAAGTACGTAGCCGATCCCAGTCACGTACTGAGTCACGAGGGCGTCGAGGTGGGCGACGACCTGACCTACCCCGAGCGGTCAGTGCAGATTCTTGACCGAGCCGTCCGCAATTTGAGACGAAAGCAAGTACCCCTGGTGAAGGTTTTGTGGAGGAGCCAGCGGTACGAGAAGGCTACCTGGGAGCCTGAGGCGGTAATGCGGGAGCGGTACCCGAAGCTCTTTGCGGGTACGTCTTTTCGGACCGGCTTCGGTCCTCTTTGAGTTTGTTATGGTTATTATGACGTTTTTCCCGCACCCTAGTTAGCGCAAGTTTCGAGGACGAAACTTCCTTTGAGTTTGTTATATTGTTACAAACGCGGCTTCAAAACATCTTTTAAGACGTCTGGGAGGTGGCCCAGACGTCTGGGATTTAATTTCCGCGGCACGGTGGATTTCGTCTACGCGCCTGTGCACGCAGACCTACAGATGCGCTCCTTTTTCCTTCTCCTCCTGTGGGCGCAGGCTGCTCCTCTCTCTCTCGCTCTCTCTCCCCGCGCGGCTTTAAAAGGGCCCTCGCCCTCTCCCTCACTCTCATCTCCTCCGCTCCCTTCTTCTTCCAGCCAGTGCGAGAGCGAGCGAGCGGCGGCAGCGGCAGCCGCGGTGAGTTGCGGGAGGAGGTGTCGCGCGAGGGAGGAGACGCTCGGCCGTGAGGGCTCGAGCTTGCCGGGGCAGCTGGAGCCGGCCGGCGGGAGAGCAGCGGGCGCAGAGTGACGCGGGAGGGCTGCTGCAGCTCGAGCAGCAGCCGGACGAGGCGCGGCACGGCCGTGCGTCGCGGGCGGAGAGCGCGTCGAGCTCTGATTCTGGAAGTTTTTCCAAAATCAGACGTCTAGGCTTCCAACCAAACGACGAGGAAGACGTCTGGCAAGTAAGTTATTTTCGTCCTTCGTCCTTTTCTGCGACCGTTGTACTGAGAGCGATGAGTGGGTACGTGCAAGCTCTGAGATTCGCATCCAACGCGAATCAGACGTCTAGCCGCAGTGCCAGACGACGGGAACGACTTCCAGACATTCGAGGTGACCATCGGACGTCTGGGAACTAGGTCAGACGCCCCCGCAGGCTTCTGGACGTCTGAGAGACTACACAGAACAAGGTACCATTTGACCCACTTTTTAAGACGTCTGGAACCTCATTTTGGACTGTTTCGTCGTTTTCGACCCGTTTAGGACCCGTTCGGAGTCCGTTTTCCGCATTTCGAGTTGCGTCCTTTTCAGAATAAGATCCTCTACCCGTTTCCAGTAATTATATACTGTTCTGAGAAAATCCTTGTGTTTAATCCTTGTGTTAGGACCCCGTTCCATTGCAGTCTCGGGGATTGCGGAGGCACGCGGGATTTCCGACCACACCCCCAGTACTCCCGTTGTAGCTGATAGAGTGGCTTTAGAAATTATTAACATAATTTGTTACAATTATGGAACAATTAATAGAACCTAGGGCATTGCATAAATCCTAGGAATGAGAAATCAGATTGAATGATAGATCCTAGGGTATTGCATGAATCCTAGGGCTGGAAAACTAGATTGAATGATAGATCCTAAGGTACGACATGAATCCTAGGACTGAAAAACTAGTAAAATGAATATAGATATTGCAGTCTTGGAAACTGTGGAAAGGAAATAATAGCTGCCTGTAAATTGATTTAACCGCTGCCTACTATAAATAAATGAACATGATTGAGAATATGGGTTGTATGAACGTGAAACTGGAAATGGTGAAACCTGAATGTGCTGAGTTAAAAGAGCTGGAACCCTACGGGGAGCTAGGAGTAGAACTCCTGGAAAGCGAATGAAATGGAACTGAGAAGGAAAGATGTGGAGGTGTGTTATCTCTTGGGTACGTAGTACCAGGGGAAGCACCTGTTACCTGCTTAGTGCAGAGCGGAGCTAGCCGCCCTAGGGACCCGGGATTAGGTCTGGCCACTTTGTACCGACTTTTGGCCCTCGTGTACATAGTACCGAGGAGAGCTACTAGTGTAGGGCGAGTACTAACTACCCCACGGGTCCCGGGGTTCTGCTAGCTCACCTACACCGACTTGTTAGGTCCACTGGGCAAACCAGGGTAGTCAGGCGAGGGTGCGCGGACTGTGGAGGGGCAAGGCCCCTGTTTGGTTACTGTGGAGGGGTTGGACCCCTGTTACTGAGAGGGCTCTGCCCTATACTGGTTCAGTGCTGTGCTTTGGGCGCACCCGTTAACGGAAACGACTGACCGCGTGCCAATGCGGGGTAGCTACCCGTGCGTTTACCACGCGTGCCGTAGTCACCGTTACGTCTGTCAGTGACCTTGAGGTGGTCGACTGAGAGTAGGATCACCACGAGGGACTCTCCCGGCTAGGAGAGCACAACGTGTTACTTCTACTGTTCGGAAAAGACTGCAATCAAGATCGTTCCCACGAGGAACATTCTAGATCAAGTGAAGGATCTGAGAAATAGATAAATTGTGAAACAATAGAAAGACGTAAATAAAGGAAGAAAGAAAATAAAACAACTACTGTACACTTTACTGCTTTTTTAGTTTAGCTGCCACTCTACTCAGCGTTTCGCTGACGTGTTACACTCGTTACTTTTCAGGATCAGGTGTTGAGCAGCCAGGGTCAGCGGCTGCAGAGGACGCTGGGCCGAATAGGGTCCAATAGAGTTACCACTGTTCTTTTGTACCCTTTTTGTTCCACTGTAGTGAGTAGTTCTTGTTACTCTCTGTACTTTTCTTTACTTGTAATTCATGTTATGTTATAAATGTTGTTCTACTGTTGTGGTGGTACATGCTGTAGTAGTTCTTTTTCTTACTGCTGTATTTTATTACTGCTAGTTATATTTCATGTTGAATGTGATTTATTTTACTGCTCTTTTGGTTACTTCTCGTTGGACGACTAGGTCTTGGGATTAGTCGAGTCGGTCCGGTTCCCGTGTCTCGTAGGGACTCGAAAATCGGGTCGTTACATCTAGCGTAACACAACACATAAAACTGTTCAAAAAACCACGATCCAAGTATGGAAAGTGTGTCTACATGAACCAGGCCGTACATCGAAGACCTATGCAGGTTAGATGACACCGGTAGGAGGCCTCTTCACACTGGGCGACTCCAAAAAAGGCCTCCCTGACCCTAGGCAATGCAAGTGAGAGGCTCCCAGCAATGTAGCTTCATCTAGGGGTTAAGATCTAGGCTAAACAAGGCCCGACGGTGATGCAGCTGCCAACCTCAAGGGTTGACTGCACTCTATAGGGCCCTATGGTGGCCACCGAAGCCCCCCTGAGACTCAACGGGGCTGGCCGACGGTGAGGAGGTGGCTAGGGTTCCACCTTAACCCTTAAAGGAAACTTTGGTGACGAGATCTGAAGGTTATCTAGCCACAACACGATGGCCGAAAACCTCAACCGATCTCCGATGTCTTGCAATTGGTCATTGGAAGCTAACCTACTAGGCTTAAGACCAACAACGATGGTGGCAGTGCTCCTTTGATGTTCCTTTGGAATTACAGTTAGGGTTTGCCCTTTTTTGTGTAGAAGAAAACAAAGACATATAAGAATCAAGGAAGGTACAGAACATTGACTTAGGAGTGCTACTTTGATAACAAGTTCAAAAAAATGAAATATCTTATTTCGTACCAAGGCACTAATCACCATTATACAAAGAATTAGGGAGAAACTTCAGAAGTACCCCCACATAAGAAGTAAATGACAGAAAACAAGAAATAGAAAAGGATCAACTCATATCTCAATTCTTCAAGAGAAGAGGTGACGATAGCTTAGTAGCCATACAAATTTATTTTGGAAGTTTTCTACTGACAATCTAGTCTACCTATCTAGATGGATAAGGTCCTAAACAAGTCAAAAAGAAGCCTAGAAAACCCGAGAACATCTGCCACAAAAAAGAGAGAATCCCCCAATAAGAATAGAGTTCTGCTCCAACCAACACCTGGAGGCTGGAGCAAGTGGCTAACTGCCATAGAATGAGCCATGACTAGCTTCTCACCCCTCCTGAAACTCCTTACAAACTCATCTCATCTTCCAAATCTCTTTTTTTTTTTCGAAAAGAAGAAGGGTGGTTATCCGGTTGATAACTACCCAACTTCCGAATCACAATTGACCCATTGAAACCCAAGCCAACACCACACTTCACGCTAGGTGGGGATCTTAGATAAGAAAGAAGATATGTGTCTTCTATCCCAGTGCTACAAAACTTTTCAAGGCATACCAGCATCCACCCCCGATGAACCAGACAAACCTCGCCAAACATTCTCCTCCTACACAAAAGAAGCTCAACAAAATCATCTCTCTCCCTCTCTCCAAAGAATCGAAGCCAACAAGGCCATCAAAGTTAGGTTCGACACCGCCTCCTAGCATCCAACCTCGCCTCCACCAGATGCAAATGCATACAGCTCACAGTGATTCTCGACCGATTCCATAACACGATATGACTATGATACAAAGACCACCAAGGGGACGCCCCCATCAGTCCCCTAAACATCAATAACCATCCCAGCTGCATGATACGAAAACGTGCAGTTTCTTTCATTATTCTGACTATCATCTAACTAAAGAATCGTTTCCCTTCCGAAGCGGGAAATTATTGCAATACTCCCGCCGGCCCCACCCAGTCAAGATCGAATTATCCATCAACAACCGACCCCAAGCACCCCATTTTGGCTACACAACAGGCAAGGGTATGTTACATTACCAGATATTAAAGGGATGGATCGGTTAACGGTAATAGCTGAAATGGCAATGGGTGATGGTATAAAAATGGAAATTTTGCGTGACTATAGTGGTTGCGGTGGTAAATTAACAGTAGGTAGGTACCTCGCGTCGGGAGAGCTCGGCCTTCCAGGCGGCCTCTCGCTCGGCGACCTCGCGCTCCCTCTCCTCGATGTAGCTCTGCATCTCCCTCTCCTTCATCTCCCTGTCCTGCATGTCCGCATCCAGCGCCTCCCTCAGCTCCTTCACGAACTTCTCCACCACCGCCTTCACCCTCAGCGACATCTCCCCCCTTCCCTCTCGCCCTTCACCTCCACCACCACCTCTTAGCTTTACCCATAATCATAATTTAGTCACAATACCCATCACCACCCTTGCACACCCGCTCCTCCTTCCTCCTCTTCCTCCCCCTCTGTGTATGCTAATAGTTAGCGTTGATTATTAGGGTTTCGAGGGGAGGGGAGAGGGGAAGAAGAGGAGTGACCATGCGACAAGGAATGGAATCAACGGGCGCTTTTCCTAACGGAAAGGGGGAAGAAGAAAGAAAATGTCTGAAATGGACGAACGATCGTACTTTGCCCTCATCTGAGATTGATGATGGGCCCCACCCTATGCGTTGCTTGCGGTCGGGAATGCACTCAACCTTGGAAAGTACAAACAAAAAAAAAAAAAAGTGCCTCTCTTTCTAGGTGTAGATTAGAGTTGATGATGAGCTATGTCGGGGTGGCCATTTGGTGAAGGTGACCGCTGGTTGGGTCAACCAGATGTCGATCTAAGTTTGGGTTGGATCAGGTCATGTGCAGGTAAGGATCGACCCTCTGGCTCATCACCAGAGTCTAAACGCATCCTAGAGAAATAATATGAGATTAAGCCCAGGCATTGGATTAAGTTTGGGTCGATGGAATAAATATTAATTCTGTATTTAATTTTATGTTTGTCTTCTTTAATTTTAAAATTATGTGATTTTAAGATTAGAGGTGTAATTTCAAAATTAAGAAATTTCACTTCTCTTATGTGTAATTATCTAATTTCATCCGTTAATTTCATCTGTTTCTTTTTTTTAATTAATTTTTTTCTTATTCAACTAATTTATTCCATCAAATACTTCAAACTAAATAAAAGTTTTTAATTTCTTTAACAAAACAATAAATCCAACTAAAAATTCTAATAGAATAAAAGTCTTTAATTTTTTTATTTTTCTTTCTTCTAATTTTTATTTTTTCTAATAATTTTCCTCCGCAGATATGAATTTGTAGATACCTGCTAATTAAGTTAGATTTAGGTAACAATTTAAAAGTTCAATTCAATCATAAATACGTCAAGGGTAACACATTTACAAATGGATTGCTTAGATATTAAATTTTTAGATTTGACCTGATTCGACAAGACTACACATTATGTATTCTGTTAAATAATTACCTACTTTACCTGATACAAATGGGACAAATGTTGATTTAGATATGGGAGTACAGTATCTTCAATTTTGGAAATGACTATCAATCAGTGTTAAGGATCATGCTGCTTCTTTTATCATCCTTAGAATTACGATTAGATCTCCTATTTTTAAATTTAATAAAAAATAAATCTACTTTGATGTAGGTATTAGGAATAATAGATTAGTTTTAAATTCAATACATAATATGTATATATAGAGTAATTTAAATTTTTAAATTTTCAATCAAAAACATGTGTGTGAGAGAGAGATAAATATTGTCTGTTGAGTTTTTGAGTGTACTTGTGAAAGGGGTTGAGCATATACAAAGAGATAAAAGGAACATAAAGTTCACCTATAAATAATTTAGATGAAGTTTAATTAATATCTTTCACTATGGGTAATATTTTAAAATAAAATTTAAAAATTAAAATCATTTTATATAAACATGTTATATATAAAATTTCAAATCAATCTAATATTTTTCTCTTACATAGAAGGAGACTTAATTATAATGACCTAAATATTATAAAATTTAACCATGTTTGATAAATTTGCTACAATGATTGTCTAACTTTAATAAAATTTTACATATTTTATAATTTTACTAAATAGTTTCTATAATCAAGTTTTCATTTTCAAATATCAATTGTATATTAAAATATACCTAAGTTACTTATAACATAGATATACGCACGTCTGCCCTCACACATGCATATCTAAACATAGTAGTAAATATGCATATACATATGAGAAGCGAATAGATCATATATATAAATATATATACGTAAGATAATGAGGTATTGCTAATGGATCTTTACATGGAAACTCAACAGTGTTAGAACACATGATACGGATTGTATCATATATGTGTATATATTTACATACTTGTGTGCATGGCATGCAGAAGTGGCAAGAGTATGCATGCGTAAGTATTATGAGTTGGGATTCTAATGTTGTACGTGGCGTTAGGTAGGGTGAAGTATTGGGTTGGGTTCAGCTTAACTTAATTTGAACTCAAAAAAGTTTATAGTCGAGTCCAAGATTTAAAATTTTTACGAAATCAAGGCCTGAGCTAGGTCCAAGGCCCATGTTTATGGACCTAGGGTCGGGTCAGACTAGGTCCGATTTCGATTTTTGGATCGAGTTTTAGGGTTAGGCCTAGAAAAGTTCATTAAAACCCATAAATTTTATTATGGTCATTTCTTTTTGATATTTTAAATAAGACCTACCAACCAAATAAACTAGACTTAAAAATACACCTTATTATTTTCCTAAAAAATGTTAGACTTTGATGTATAACGAAATTACTTACTCAAAATCAATACTTGCATCTCCTAGATAGTAATTTAAATTTATGTTACTTCGTTGTAAATATTATTCAAAGTATGGATTGAATATAATATTATTCAATATTATTCAACATAAGTTGCATCACACAAAGTTACCATACGATATAAATTACAAAACAATGTCATCGTTGGAGATGACCCGCCGATGAGCGATCGGTTGGAAAGGAAAGAAGACTCAGCAAGAGTCATCAATGGATGCTTGAGATGGCAAGGGCATGAGGTAGCTTAATGCTTTGGTGGAGTAACCATGGACACGGTTGCACGGGGGGAGGGGATTCTAATTTTGTGTGCAAGATTGAGGGGGGCTTGAGAGGGTTACGGTTGTAATTCCTTTTTTAATTTTTAGTTAAAAGGGAAAAAAGGTTAGGAACTTAGGTGAGGTGGGTCAGGCCCAACGGGCCTGTTTGAGTTTATTCGAGTTCAGGTCAGGTCGAACCTAGACCTAAGTTTTTAAAAACTTAAGGCCCAAACTTGGCCCAAGTAATATTCAGGCTCGGGTCGGGTTGGGCTTTTTCAAGTCGAGTTTGGGTTAATATCAGGCCGATCCGACCCAATGCTCCACCTTAGCGTTAGTTAGGCAAGTTAACTAAGTTAACTTGTATTTGTTTACCACTTAATTTATCTATCATTTACAACTAGTTAAGAGAAGTTAATCTAGCGTAAATTTATTTTACCTTTTATGTGAAATAAGTTTAATCTACTTAAACAAGTGAATGTCAAAACATGCTTATTCTACCATTTCTTTCATGTTCTTTTACTTATTCCACAAACATATTCCACTTACCAAATGTCAAGAGATATCCACGATGTACGCTCAGAGCTCGTTTACGCCATTGTTACATAATTAATTTGCGTTAGTGAACTTCTACCTGATGGAATTTAATGTCAAAAAAAATCAGAATCATATAATTTTTCCATAATTCCCAAGATCAATATATTCCTCATATCATCAATCATAATGAAAATTGAAAAGAAAACGATAGAGGGATACTTAAATCCATCGTAGTAGAAGCATTGAGATCACGGATATCCTCTAGAGCCGTGAGCTTACTTCTCCAACGAGAGACGATGGTAATGGTACTTCCAGAGGGTTCAGAGAGTAAGAACGGAAGAGAACTGAATAGGGCCGATCCCTTTTAGGTTCTGTCATGGATTCTATTTATAATTTTTTTGCGATGGGATGCAAAAAATCAAATACCACTTCACCCTCACCTCTCTAAAGATCATAATCGCTTAAAATAAAATAACGATTCCAGCCATCACGAAATTACAGTTTTCATTTAAGATTTTTATGTATTAAATCACGTGAATGATTAATTTATATAATTAAATTACTTTAATGACTATAAATATAATATCTAAATATATATATACATTTAATGTATAATTCTATAATAATAATGTATGTAAATCCGTATTATGATTCTACTGCTACAACATATGAAAATCTCTTATTACTGTATCAACGTACTCATGACCCATAACTTCACATAACATGCAACAAACATTGGAGTTTTTCTTACTCAACTGGAAAAATCAAAATTTTTACCTTTGTTTAATGTTCAAAGAAACCACGGAACACAGGGGGTTAATTTATACAGCATTTGATTGTTACACAAACAAAAATGACCCTAGACAACATCTTGCTTCTTATCCATCTCTACGACTTTCTCAATACATTAACAAAGAGGTAGAATGGCATTTTCACATCTAAATCTCAGATATTTTTACCTACAATTCAAAGGATATGAACCGATTGTCCTTTGTCTGAAGCCCCTTTCTGGCTTTCTCAAGGATGACTACATCATTTTGGAATAACCATGGAGATCGACAAGGTCTTGCCACTTTCAAACTTTGTGATCGCCATCTATTATCATCTATATCCATGAAGATAACAGGTGCCCTCCGTGTAAGTTGCAGGGGTTTCGGTGAAGGCAACACCATGAAATTTGGTTCTTTTGGCTAAATTTCGAACGCTTCTTCTCTCTCTGTTTTTTTTTTTCCTTTTCTCTAGTTCCTGTGTTGTCAAATTCAGCTTGCATATCTTTCACATTTAGATCCACCTTCCATTGAAATTAATAGTAATATATATTCGCTCAACGCCTAATTAATATTTGAATTTGATCATAAGCTGGATCGAATTTCTAGCTAATTTCCTGAGAGTACGTTAATAAAATTTCATATATATCCAGCATAGCTACTTTAGATTAATTTGTATGTATACATACTCTATATTGACAAAAGAAGCATGGACGCAGAAATGTACCTAGTTATATCCAAACCGCATCCGACTACTTTCCCTCCAGGGCACTTGATTACAATGAGCTGGCAATTAAATGGACTAATTAAAGTAAAACAAGCTGGATCTGTTTGAGAGCCCATTACAATCAGTTGGGCTGTGAAATGGACCCACGTTAGTTACGCTCTGTATTTTCAACTTTCGATACTCTAACTCCTTTACATATTTAGGTAGTGTTTGATCGTCGGATGAAATGAGTTTACATCGAGTTAAGTTTTTAATCTCTTACTTACCCTAATCCTCGCTTGTATCGAATTAAATGAGACTCTCATTTAATTTGAGGTAAACCTATTCTATATCTCTATAAAATAACTTTAACCTACTAAAATATTTAAATGAGTTAACTCCCACTATTTGTTATAGATGTACTAAAATAGAATTGAATAATGTGATAAATAAAAATCATGTAAATAAAATCAATCACACAAACATACACCACAAAGAGATAAGGATTTTTAGGTAAAAATTCCAAAGATAAAAATCATCACCTAAGTCTTCCTAACTTAGGATTTCCTGATCTATCGAGTATATCAAATCCATTAATGATTACTTAAACGAGAGTAATGCAACCTTAATTACAACCATACTACTTTAACCGAAAGTAGTGTACCTCAAACCCTCTTCTTCACGAAGAGCATTTTATTTTACGAAAGAAATGAGAATTCACCACGTGAATACCTAACCAAAATATGAAGCAAAAGCAATAATACCTATGAAACCACAATATAAGATTCGACCTAAGCTTCTATAGGTAAAGAAACTTCCCTATTTGTGGAAGTGAGTAGGCGTGAGGTGCTTAGCAATTCGGTGTTCTCGGAAGTATGGTATGAGGCGTGGAGAGCAATTGACAGAATTTTCTCTTCTTGATCTTTCACAAAGTGTGTATAATGGTAGAAAGAATTATCTCTAGGTGTTGTCTAACAAAGGAGAGGTCATCTACTATATATAGAGACCTTAGGAACCTTTAAAAGGGCCTTGAAGAGGCCTCATAGCCATTGGGATAAAATCCAAGAAGAATCAGACTAAAATTAGGGTCATAATTAGTTCTGAAAGCATAATCAAAGGTCCAAAAATCAGGTTAGATGACTAATGTTGAGTCTGGACGTCTAATTCTACAGGGTGTGTTTCCTGGAATCGATTGGATATAAACAGAGATTCTGTCAACATATATCAAACGCCTGAACTAAAGGTTTAAGACATTTGATAATAAAATTGCACGTCTAATCAGATGGGGGTTTATTCCTAAAATGACCTAGATCCAAACAGGATTCTTGAGTACAGATGTCAGACGTCTGATTGGACATTTGACTGAGGGTCTGGACATCTGATATTAAAGGACCTTTGTGGGAATTGACTCTTGAGGAGCTAACAATTGTATTTGGTCTAACAAGACCCAATGTCTCTTTATCAGAAGTCTGGAAGCCCCTATGGACGTCTGAAAATACTAATAAAATACTTCTAAGTTGGTTTTCGAGGATATTGTTCTGACAACACTTCATTTGTGCCTAACAATTACTATTGGATGTCTGATATTATTATCAGACGACTTAAAAGATAAGGTCAGATGTCTGGTACTTATCTTGAACGACCGATCAGGTAGTCTGATTCTTGTTTTGGCTTTCTAATTCAACTCTATATTTTGCCTAAGTGTTATAAGTGTTTCTAGGATCTCGGGTAAAATATTTTGAGCTATTTAACATGAATCTAAGAAAATAAAGAGCAACAAAGAAATACAAATACATGAAAGGCATAAATCTATCATATTCGTCTTTCTTCATTCCCATGCTCCTTGATGCCTTTGTCCTCCATCAAGCTCCTTCATGCTCCTTGATAGACTTGAGCTTAAGCTTCACACACTTACTACCACTTGCATAAACCTGAAATCTTACACTCAAATGCCAATATTAATACTCAAACATTTTGTTACTATCAATAACAATGATCGTGGTATCTTTACATCAACATTTATTCCATTCATTTCCTATTTTTATATTTATTATACAAACTTATTCTCCTCCTCAAAAGGAGCCTCAAAAGTTTATTGGCCTGAAAAATAATCTCAGCCTGTATAACTTTTAAAACAATTTTTTCTTTTTTGTTGAAGTTAAGAATCTTCCCTTATTTATTTATCTATCTAACTACCATCCCGTTTTCCTCAACAGCAACCTATTTTCAATCTAATTGCATGTCTTGGATCAGATACGCTCCCCATTATGTATTCGTTGACGTACATGGGTACATGTATATTTGTTCATAGGAACTATTTTATTTTGATCTTGGTTACATAGATTATTTGGTTTGAACCCAATTCATACATGATTGAGTAATATTGCCTCTCCGGAAAATTCTCTATTTCCTGGTTGGGTGAGACAACTATTTTTATGTTCATTTGCTCGAGAATCCTCCTTTGTTAGCTTAAAATTCGATTCAGGAAAAGGGCATAGTACCTCAAGATAAAGAATGTGCGGTTTGAGAGATCTCCTTTATTTGGAGATTAAGGAAATGATGTTAAGAAATGTAAAATTGATATTAACTTTCAATTATATTTATTTGTAGAGTGATATTAACATTAATTTGTATTTACTTGAATTGATGTTAAGTTAAGATGTTTACTTGGTAGTAGTGTTAGGAATTTAAATAGTAGTTAAGTTTGTTAAGAGAATATATTTAAATATAAAAGTAATTGTAGTAATTATATTTATTGTTTTGTATTATATATTTATAATCATTTATATAAGTAATGTCAGGATGAAGTATGGTAAATATATAATTATTTTTAGGTAATATAAATAATGTATTATTAAAATTAAATGTAATTAGTTGAGGTAATTAATTATTAAATTAATCTAGGTATTTTAAATTGATTATTATCTATGCAAGTAATCTAATTTGGGTGAATTTAATTATGTAATTAATTGCTATAAGTAGAAGAAAATATTTTAGTTAATATGCTTACTTAAGAAATATAAATAGAAAAAGTCATTGGAGTAAATACAAATAGCTTAATTTTTGGTTAGCTTCTAAACTTCAAGAAAACATAATCAACTTACTACCTTGAGTTTAGGTAGCTGATGATATTGGAGTCGTTGGTTTCTTTTAAGCATTTTAAAATTACCAAAAACCTAAAATGTAGAGGGCATTTTCCCTAAAATCCATAAAGACTTACCATATAAGAAGTGATTCAAGCCATATAAGAAGTGATTCAAGTGATGTTTTGTTTGCCTTCATATGAGAAGTTATTAATAAAGATAGGTCAGAATCTGATTTTGGAGAACTGATGAAGGCATCAGTTTAAAAAAGGAATGTTGAAAGCCACCATTGCTATAGTACGTTAGGTATAAGCTTATTTAGGCAAACTAACATCCTCGGAACATATAATTGTACACTTCCACCTGGAAGTATTTCCAAACCCATATTTTAACCAACAAGAAACCATCCATAGCAAAACCTCAAGATATTAAACTCAACCGATCTAATCAATTCTATCCATCTCCAAACCAGAGAAGACAATGAGCTGCCACCTTCGCCGACCATCCCAAAGATCTCAATAACAAAATATTGAACCAAGCCCAAAAAAAAGAATATTTGAAAGAGTTACACAAAAACAAGGCAAAGAGAAAAATTCCTGAAGAAAGAAACGTCATAACCATTTTGTGTTTTTTAAAAGTCATCGCTAATTATAGTTAGGGCTGTTAATTAAATCGAATTGTTGGTTTAATTGTTTGGCAGGAACCTGTTTGTTTTTTTGGAGGAGAAAAGAAATTGAAACCTCACTCACGTGTTCCATGCGTGCCCTCTTCTTTCAGGTTTCTAACAATCAGAATAGTAATATCTCTAACCACCAATGAAGGGATTTTGTAATGAATTACTAATCCCTGGAGGCAAGTCACCATTATCGGACAGCGAGATCAGACTTTGAAAAAACCAACATATGGTACTGACCACTTGATAAATGCTTGAAAAGGGAGAAAATACAAATTCGTGCATTTCACAAGTACCTCTTTCTCGAAATATGTCTCTAATAACCAGAACAAGTAAGTTCTCCTTTTCCAGAAATTTTAACAAACTCCTCCAATTTTGATGAATAGATTCTATACTGAATTATCATTTGTTATTCTATAAGAAGATCATATTTTGGAAAGAACCAACTAATGCTATTAAATATATGAAAGAGCCCAGCTAATGAAAAAGGTAACACTCCGCACCCATGGGTACCTTTTCCTTAGTGGAGTCTTCCTGAGTATAGTTCTCCAACAATTCAACAGTCAAGTTCACTTCTTCCCGAAACTTCAACAAATCCTTCAACCACTGACAAAGAGTTCCCACAGCCCACATTGAAGTACCAATCCCAAAGGCAACTCACCATTACTCTATCAAAAGATCTTTTTTCTTGTTGAAAAGGACCAAACGATCGGTTTTTTAAAAGAACCCAAAAATGGTATTGAGCATCTGAAAGAACCCAACTCGTGAAAAGGGGGAAAAATCCATACAGCAGTTACTGACGATGGGCAGATCTTTTGGGAAGAACCAACGAATGGTATGGACAAAGGGAGAAAGATGGCAGGAAGAGAGATTGCAGCAGCTACCGATGATGGGCAGATTGTTAACGTTCTTTTGATGGATGGGCTCCTCGTTCTGAAGCTGGAGAACAAAAGAACACAAAACTCCACAAGATATGTGCAGTTTACCCTCGAATCAGTGGTTGCTTACGGGCGAGGTCGACAGGGGCGACGTTGCGAGCGATTGGTCGCGATTGGGGCAAAGTCGCGAGCTATTGGGCACGCTAATGGCGAGGTCGCGACTCATTGGAGAGTTATTAAGTCGAGGTCGCGAGAGAAGTGTGGGGGCGATGACCGCGAGGGAGGTGATGACAGCGGGGGCCAAGGGGGCCGCGAGGACCGCGAGGAGCACGACCACGGAAGACGAAGGCGCGACGAACGACCAGTGTTTTCGTACGACTTAAACGAGGGTTTGCTTAACATCGGTAGGAATCAATGTTAAGAGCCGGTAACCCGCGTGTTGAGTAAAGGCATAATTTGACAGAGGATAATACGTTAAAATAAGGATTAATTTTATTTGATTAGATGGATATTTTGATTCAGATTAAAAGATTTAATCGAGGGTAAGTTATTTTGAAGTTGACATATAAGTTTTTTAAATAATTATAGATTAACCTACGTGAATAATTTTTATGATTTTTAAATAAAAAATTAGGATAATCTATCTCAAAAAAAATTATCTCATAAAATTTATCTCCTCATCTAAACTAATCGAAGTTAATCCCTCGAGAAAAAAGTTAAACTCCCAAATAAACTAGACTAATTTTTATGTGACATATGTAATGTAACCACATTCCATGTATGAAACGTCAACTTTAAATTCTAAAGTCCATTCACGTGCCTCCTGAAAAATCGACACCATGTTTCTAAGGTCAGGTTGTTCCACGAATGTTGCACATACCTTTATACCCAACAGTTGGGTGCCCTTGTGGATACCCATCGGTCCAATGGTATATATATAAACAAATTTTTTATGTAATGGGTCAGATCTTAGGCCATGTTGATAAATAGATTACATGGGTTGAGTCTTGGGTTGAATTGACTAAGTGGGTCAACTCTACTAAAGATCCAATCTATTTAATAAATGAGTTATATTTATAATCTAAGTTTGGCCCACGTTAAGGGTAAGTCAGGCCAACCCAATTCAATGTCCATCCTGAGTGTTGTATATAGTTACACTCAACTGTTGGATTAAATTCTAACATATAAACTAGTATATGTAAATAGATATAATAAGAAAATAATAAGTTATGTGACTGTCATTTTAAACTCATAATTTAAAGTGATCAAATAAGTTTATTGATTTGATATGGGCTAAAATACAAAAGTATGGTATGGTATTTAACTTACATGTGTAGAAACATGTTTGTGAATATATATATCTTCGATGGACGGAGATGTAATTCACCCATACGGTAATTAGGAAGACTAATTACTAAATAAGTCTTCATTGGGGCTGTGGTCCTCAAAAGACCCACCTACTAATTCTAGGTCTTGCATACCCATCGTGCACCTAAAGGATAGAATTCAGAGAGAGAGAGAGAATGGTTGGAAGGAAGGGAAAAGGCTCTTCCTCAAAGTGATTCTCGATTAGGCTATTGGAGGTGGAATCTTTTGGAAGTATCCTAGCAACCCCGTTTCTTCTCTATAGTCAAGATGAATACAGGTAACCTAATTCTTTAGAAGTAGAACACAGGTAAACCGCATTTATGTTTTCAAACAAAGTATTGGAGATTATTTAATTGTTTAATGGTAAATCATTTTTAGTTGTAGAATGTTACGACCCAGTTCCCGAATCCCTACAAGATACGAGACTGGCCCGACTCGACTGATCCTAAGATCCAATCGTCCATAGAGAAATAACGAAAAAGTAGGAAAGTAAACCACATTCACTATGCTAAGCAACTAACAGTAAAAGAGTACAGCAGTAAAGAAAGTAAAAACTACTACAGTACATATCACCTCCACAACAGTAAACAGTAACAAGGTACAGGAACGTAAAGGTACAGAAAAGTAAAGGTACAAGAGTTTGTACTCACTACAACAAAAATGTACTACAACAGAAGACTACTGCTACTGGGCTCTACTGGGGCCCAGCACCATCTACAACTGAAGACTCGAGCTGCTTAACACCTGGACCTGAAAAGGGTTAAGAGTACACAAAGTCAGCGAACGCTGAGTAGAGTGGCAACCAACTAACTAAAGTAGTAAAAGTGAATAGGTAGTTGTTTATTCCAATTACTTTATATTACAGGTTATTCCTTTTCATCCATTGGTTTACTTATCAGATCTCTTTCTTGATCTCGAATGTTCTTCGTAGGAACGATCTTGATTGCAGTCTTTTCCGAAGAGTAGAAGTCACACGTGATGCTCTCCTGGTCGGGAGAGTACCCCGTGGTGGTCCTACACCCAGTCAACCACCCCAAGGTCACGGACAGACGTAACGGTGACTATGGCACGCGTGATAAATGCACGGATAGCTACCCTCTCTGGCACGTGGTCAGTTGTTTTCGCTAACGGGTGCGCCCAAGTACAGCACGGAATAGTATAGGGCCTAGCTCTCTCAGTAATAGGGGTCTAGCCCCTCAGAACCAAACAGGGATCTCGCCCCTCCACAGTCCGCGCACCCTTGCCTGACTACCCTGGTTTGCCTAGTGGGCCTAACAAGTCGGTGTAAGGTAGCTAGCTGAACCTCGGGCCTCGTGGGGTGGCTAGCTCTCTCCCTACACTAGTAGCTCTCCCCGGTACAGTGTACACGAGGGCCAAGAAGTTGGTGCAGAGTAGCCAATCTTAACCTGGGTCCCAACCCAAGGGCAGTTAGCGCCGCTCTACACTAATAAGGGGATAGTCACTCTCCTTGATACTACGTACTCAAGGGCCAGCACACTTCCCCACTCACATTTCTAGATCCATTTTATTTATTCCCAGGAGCACTACTCCTAACTCCCCGTAGGGTTCATGCTCATATTTCTCATACCATTCCATATCAGGTTTCATCATTCACATTTCCATTCCCAGGTTATATACATGTAGCTCGTATTGCTATCATTCACATTTTCATTCTCAGGTTATACACATGCAGCTCGTATTTCTATTATTCACGTTTCCATTCTCAGGTTATACACATGCAGCTCGCATTCTAGCATTTAACATATACAACAGGTAAGGTTACATGCAACTGTTTTACTAGCACGGTTACTTCATATTTCATAGGCAGCTCTTGTTCATTAACAAGCAATTGTTTTCTATCTACTCATTCAAGACTGCAATTCAATCACGCATATAAACATTTCAAGTGTTTCTCATCCCAGGATTCATGCCATATCCTAGGTTCTAATCATTCATTCCACACATGCATTCAGGTTTGTAGTTAAATTAAGGGAAACCACTCTACAAGACAACCCAGGAGTATTGGGGGCTCGAACGGCAGGCTCACATGCCTCAACAAGCCCCGAACCAGCAACGGAACGAAGTCCTATAACAAGGAACAATCACAATAGAACATTCAGAATAGTATAGAAAGCCTTCTAACAAGTAGAGGAACTCACAAGGAAAACATCGGTATCTTATTTGCGTAAAACGGACCTCAAACAGACCCTAAACGGGTCAAAAACAGGGCTACTGACTCAAATCAGACGTCTGGCACAATGTCCAGATGTCTTAAAAGTGTTCAAGAACACACCTTAGGCTCTGCGTCATCTTTAGACGTCCAGGACCTCTTCTGGACCGTCTGAACCCAGCTCCAGACGTCTGACCACCTCTTCGGACATCTGGGAGTGCTTCCAGCCATCTGATAATCTGCCCAGACGTCTGCAATGCGTGGGAAGGCGTGTCCCGTGCCTTCCCAAAGCAAATCCTGCACGCGACAGCAAAATCTTCTCAAATTAGCCACGCAAAGTGTAGCTGCGGAGCGGCCTGTATGGCTGTATCCGCAAAGGGAACGTACCTTCACGAAGATCTGCCTTCAGACATCTGGAGTCGTCTCCAGATGTCCGCTTCGTCGTCTGGACGTCGTTCCAGACGTCTGATTCTGGGAAAAACCCAGAACCAAAACCTTCTCCCTCTCGCCCTCGTCGTGCGCAGCCGCGCTGGCCAGTAGCTCTAGCTACAGCAGCGTCAGGGACGACTCCCTGACGCACTCCTCCTCCCACACGCGTCGCTCCGGTCGTGCGCCCTCCGGTGGGCTCCCACATGAGCTCGCGAGCTCAGGTTCCTCCTCCTATCTTCACGCCGCTCCTTGTTGCCGCTCTCGCACTCTCTCACTCGCGCTAGCTCCTCTCGCTGGGGTGGAGAAGAAAAGAAGAAGGGGCTGGTGGCTGTGGAGTGGGGAGAACGAGAGAGGAGGAAGGGGGGTTTGTAAAGCTGGTGTGTCAGGGTTTGCAGGAGGAGGGGAGAGAGAAGAAGGGGAGAAAAAGAGAGTACTGTCTGCGCGCAGCCCGCGCACAGACACGAAGCTCATATCCAAAAATTTTGATTTCCAGACGTCTGGGAAGGTGTCCAGACGTCTGACCAGACATCTGACCAACAGTCTAGACATCTTAAAAGACTCAGAACAGAACAGGTCTTAACATAGAACTATGCATAATCTTATGATTAAATGACTCAATTGTCAGCTTTAGATCTCATGTAAACCTAGGCTTATTGAATGTTTTGTATTCTCTGGAAATCACAAAATTCATCTTGTAACTGCAGGTAGTATCGATATCCTTTAGATAGGTACTGGTACTCATGTGTTACAATTTTGGACTGTAAAGTGTACTGTAGGTTGCTAATATCGGTACTCTTCATGAGTATCGGTACATGCAAGCCACAGATCAGCTCCAGGTCATCCTAAGTCCAAAATTGGGACTTACATGTACCGCTACTTATCATGAGTATCGGTACATATGAGTCCCAAGTTGGGTTCTAGACTTGAAGTCACCAGAACCTATAGCTTATAAGTACCGGTACTAGTCTCTAGCACTGGTACTGGTAGGCTACAGGTAATGTGTCCAGTACTCAATAAGTACTCGTACTTTTCATGAGTACCGGTACTTGTTGAGACCAGTTCTTTCCTGGAGGATACCAGTATCCTATGAGTACCGGTACTTATTACAAGTACCAGTACACTATGAGTACTGAACAAGTATTCATCTGAGCTTGAGTTCCAAATAGTAAGTTACAAGTACTGATACTTGACATACGTACCGGTACTTCTTTGGATATGGAACTCAAAATAGTATGGTATGGATACCGATACTAGTCAACCAGTACCGGTACCCTTTGTATGGAATACTAGTACTGGTATACCAGTATCAGTACCCATTCAGATATAAGCTCATTTGAGGTTAATTGTTATACAAGTCTATCCTAAGTTAGAGATATGTTAATTATAGTTAAGCTCCTAAAGGTTTAAAGAATCCCAACAAGTGGTATCAGAGCCAACCCACTCTCTACTTAGCTTAATTAAAGTCTAGTTTGATTAATAAGGTACATTGTTCTAGGATAATTTCATTGAAGCAACATCTCACCAAAGTGAGCTCTCCTGTGAATACTGGGTTTATCCTTGCACGATGAAAGGTTGAATGGGTGTAAGTAGGTGGGTGTTCACTGGCCCAAAGGAAAGTGCACACTCATTATACTTTCACTCATTTGCGTGGATGTAATAATGTGTTGGGTTTTAAGTTTTCTAGGTAGTCATTAAATCGACCCAAAGGAAGGTTCATGACTGACTTGGAGTTGAACCAACAATTATTATATACCACACCATGTCTTTAATTACAAGTCAACCTCTCATCCAAAGATGAGATCCTTGTTGGAGTTAACTAAGACATATAATGGAGTTTAATAAATTAATCAGACACCTTATGTTTTAAAGGAGCTAATTTGGTGTTTATCTATATTTTTTAGAAATGTCTTCTGCCAATATCACTTCCACCTTAAATTCCATTCCCATGTTAAGTGGCTCGAACTTTAAGTCCTGGAAGGAAAATTTGTTGATTGTCCTCAGGGTCATGGATTTGGATCTGGCAATTAGGGAACCCTCTCCCATTCTTATAGACTCGAGTACTTCTAAACAAAAGAAGGAGAAGGAAAGATGGGAGAGGTCTAATTGGATTTCCATGATGATAATGAAAAAGGCTATACCCGAGGCTTTCAAGGGCACAATGTCGAATGACATTAGTACAGCTAAGGATTTCCTTGCTGATATTGAGAAGCAGTTTGACAAGAATGAGAAGGCTGAAATTGGTACACTCTTGGCAAGCCTCATCTCAAAGAAGTATAAAGGAATGGGTAATATACATGAGTATATTATGGAGATGTCTCATATTGCTTATACGTTAAAAGCACTAAAACTTGACCTCTCAGAGGACTTGTTGGTGCATTTGGTTTTAATCTCTCTTTCACCCTCCTTCAACCGGTTCAAGGTGAGTTATAATTGTCAGAGAGAGACTTGGTCTCTGAATTAGCTCATCTCTCACAGTGTGCAAGAGGAAAAGAAAATGAAGCATGATAAGACAGAAAGTGCTCACATTGCCACTTTGTTACGACCCGATCCTAGCTCCCTACAGAACCCAAGAATGGCTCGCCTCGACTAAATCCCAAGACCCAGTCGTCCAATGAGAAATAACCAAATACATAAATCATTCCACAACCACAGATGAAATGTAACTAAGTAGAAATATATAATAGACAGCAATGGAAAATAGAGCAGAAAATCCCAAAAGTATTACATGCCACAAGTGAAAGAGTACTACTACAGACATAGCCATCACAACTAGAACAGAGAGAAATATAACAGAAACAAGTATTATATGCTAAAGGTACTCACTACTAACAAAAATCTTTGCAACGGAAAAAGGGAAAGGACTACGGCTGGGCTCGATTAGGCCCAGTGTCCTCTGCAGCCAGTGGCGCTAGCTGCTCAACTCCCTGACCTGAACATGGTTATATATATATCTGGGGTCAGCTAATGCTTAGTAGAGTGGTGTATATGTCATCTTACATGCAATTAAACATAAAAGGACAAACAGCTAACTAATCATACATTTGCCAATTATTTACTATCATCTATTTCCGTTTATCTCATTTATGTGTTTCTGATTCGATTATTCTAATAAGGATCCGCTACATTTCTTAATCTAATTGTTTCCTAAGGGAACGATCTTGATTGCAGTTTTCTCGCGATGTAGGATATACACATGACATTCTCCTGGCCGGGAGAGCACCCCGTGGTAGTCCTACACCTGGTCTACCATCCTGGGGTCATGGCCGCGACGTAGCGGTGACTACGGCACACGCAATAAACACAGGTAGTTATCCCACACTTGCATGTGGTCAGTCCTTTCCGCTAGTAGGTACGCCCAAACGTACAACAATGAACAAAACAGGGGCCTCACCTCTCAACAGTCTGCGTACCCTTGCTTGACTATCCCGGTTTGCCCAGTGGGCCTAACAAGAGTCGGTGTAGGGTGGCCATTCCTAACTCCTTAGTCCCAACCCAAGGGGCGGCTAGCTTTACCCTACACTAAAGTGATAGTAGCTCTCCTTATAGGAGTCGGTGTAGGGTGGCCATTCCTAACCCTGGGTCCCAACCCAAGGGGCGGCTAGCTCCCCCTACATTAAAGTGATAATAGCTCTCCTCGGTACCGCGTACACGAGGGCCAGCTCACTTTCCATACCTAAGTCCATACAACCAATCAGCCCGTAGGCAACATGTTCCATCATTCATTCCGATATTCGTTTCGGTATACTTGAGTTCCTTTTCTAGTTCCCCGTGGGGTTCATGCATCACACTTATCTCATTTCATATAAGGCATATCTTACTATTCACATTCCGATTCTTAATCGTGTAATAGGCAGCTCGTGATTTAATAAATTAAGCAATCACCACACCACTTAACTATTCAGTTACTAGTAATAAAGACTTTAACATGCATTTCAGAGTATAACAACGGGATTCAGGTAATGTACATTCATCCTTCTCAACCTTAGGGTTCATTTCATATCCTAAGGTTCAATCAGATCATTCTAATATAGCATGCACTTTAATCATTTAAATCACAGTATTAGAGAGGACCACTCTACCAGGATATACGATTGGAATGGGGGCTCGTATGGTAGATCCCGACGTCTTCGTAGGTCCCGGGTACACTACAGACTAGAGACCTATATTGTTGATCAATCATGTCAAACTGCTCAAAATAGTATAGATATGACATTAACACGTAGAGAATTTCGAGAGAAAACCAACGATACTTCTTTTGCAAAAAATCAACTCCGTTTGGGCCCTGAACCGACCTAAAAACACGCGCACTGACCAAAATCAGACGTCTAGAGCGAGTCACAGACGTTAAACGAACACAGTAGCTCACCTTGCTCTCCTACTCTATATCAGTCGTCTGCTACCCCCATAGCCGTCTGACACTCCTTCCAGTTGTCTAGAAGAGCAGTCGGACGTCTGACATGGCCTCTAGACATCTGAAAGTGCCTCGAAGGTCGAACCATGCGCCTTTCCAACGCACTCGCACCTGCGCATGCATGCACAATGAAAAGGCAACACCTCACACCACCGTACATGCATGCAGGCTCGTGCAGGGTACGTACCTTGGCACCCTACATGCTATCAGACATCCGGTGTCAGCATTAGATGTCCTACGACTCCTTCAGACGTGTGGAGAGTGTCACAGACGTTTGATATTGCAGAAAAATGACTCAGTAGGACGCTTTGTGAAGCTCTTCCTTGCGAGCTCCAACAGTTGCAACCGCAGCAGCGCTGTTGATGGGAACACCATCATAAACCATAACCAGCTCAATTTAGTCCGATAAAGTTGATAAAATCTCCTACATAACCATCAGGGGGTCCTAAGTGCTTAATATTCTATTTTGAGAAGAAAAGATGAAAATAGGGTTATTTCTGTAATTTTATCATCTTATCACAAATACAAAACAACCACAAGGTATTTCAAGGGTTTATTAAAGGTCATATGGTCATTAATATTTAATAAGAGGGTCCATGCAGACAGAAACGAGTTTTCACGCATTTCAAGAATTAATGGACATCTGAAATCCTAAAAACAAACCTGCTTAATTAAGGTTTTGGTTAGGATAAAATTCATCTAACCCTCTAAAAATCATATAAAAATATTCTCTAGGGTTTTGTAACGAACGCGTGCCCCAGACGTATTTTAAGACGTCTCGGAGGTGGTCCAGACGTCTGAAAATCCGTTAATTTCGACACGTGCGAGTCGTCTGCGCGCCTGAGCGCGCAGACCGGATATTCGCTGATTCCCTCTTCCCTGCGGCTGCAGACGCCTGCCGCGTTCTCTCTCTCCTCCTCACGCGACCTTAAAAGGCCACGCGCTCCTTCCCGTCATCTCCACCATCTCCTCCCTCTTCTCCTTCAGCCAGTGAGCGTGAGCGCGAGCGCGAGGGCGGCAGCGGCGGCCGCAGTGAGCACGGAGGAGGTGTTGCGTGCGAGAGCGGAGCTCTGCCGTGAGGGCGAGCTCGCCGGGGCTGCTAGGGCCGGCCAGCGGAGGGCGCAGGGGGCGCGGAGCGACGCGGAGGGGGGACTGCTGTGGTCTGAGCAGCAGGCGCGCGAGGTGCGACGCGGGCGGTGTCGCGAGCGGAAGCCAGGTGGTGCCCTGTTCTGGAAAATTTTCCAGAATCGGACGTCTGGGTTGATAGGCAGACGGCGAGGGCGACGTCTGATAGATCTTCCAGTCGTCTGAAAGGTGAGTTTTCCGTCTTCTTCTTCCTTCCTGTCGACTGACCGTACTAAGGGAGGGAGATGGGTGTGCGCAGGCTCGGTGATTCGCCATCCAACGCGAATCAAACGTCTGTCTGTTGTACCAGACGGCGGGAGTGACCTCCAGACGTCCGGGGTGACCATCGGACGTCTGGGAGATAGGCCAGACATCCCCGCAGACTTCTGGACGTCTGGGAAACCATGCTGAACAGGTAATTCTCTGATCCACTTTTTAAGACGTCTGGAAGAAGTTCCAGACGTCTGATTTTGCACAATGTCGTCATTTTTGACCCGTTTAGGGCCTGTTCGGGTTCCGTTTTCCGCGATTCGAGTTGCGTTCTTTTCAGAATTAATTCCTCTACCCGTCTACAGTAGCTATACACTGTTTTGAGACACTCCTTGTGTTTGATCCTTGTGATAGGACCTCCTTCAGTTGCAGTCTTGGGAGTCGCGGAGGCACGCGGGATTCCCGATCACGCCCCCATTACTCCCGTTGTACCTGGTAGAGTGGCTTTAAGTTATTAATAAAATCTGTTAAAGTATGGAACCATAACTAGAACCTAGGACGTTGCATGAATCCTAGGAATGAGAAATATATGATAGCTCCTAGGTGTTACATGAATCCTAGGGCTGGAAAACTAGATTGTATGATAGATCCTAGGATATGGCATGAATCCTAGGATGGGAAAAACTAGTGGAATGTATAATACTGCAGTCTTGGAAAATGGAAAGAGATATAAAGCTGCCTGTAATTTGAATTAACAGCTGCCTGTTGTGAATAAATAACGTGGTTGAGAACATGGATTGTAAGAATGTGAAATTGGAAAGTGAAACCTGGACGTTTGAGTAAAAAGGATGGAACCCTACGGGGAAGTAGGAGTAGAACTCCTGGAAGGTGAATGGAATAGTTTTGGGGAAGTGAGCTGGCCCTTGAGTACGGAGTACCAAGGAGAGCGACTGTCCCCCTGTTTAGTGCAGAGCGGAGCTAGCCACCCCAGGAACCCGGGGTTAGGACTGGCCACTCTGTACCGACTTGTTGGCCCTCGCGTACGTAGTACCGAGGAGAGCTACTAGTGTAGGGAGGTACTAGCTACCCCACGGGCCCCGGGGTTCTGCTAGCCTCCCACACCGACTTGTTAGGCCCGCTGGGGCAAACCAGGGTAGTCAGGCGAGGGTGCGCGGACTGTGGAGGGGCAAGGCCCCGGTTTGGTTACTATGGAGGGGTTGGACCCCTGTTACTGAGAGGGCTCTGCCCTGGACTGGTTCCGTGCTGTGCTTTGGGCGCACCCGTTAACGGAAACGACTGACCGCGTGCCAGTACGGGTTAGCTACCTGTGCGTTTATCGCGCGTGCCGTAGTCACCGTTACGTCTGTCAGTGACCTTGGGGTGGTTGACTGAGGGTAGGATCACCACGGGGGACTCTCCCGACCAGGAGAGCACCACGTGCTACTTCTACTTTTTGGAAAAGACTGCAATCAAGATCGTTCCCACGAGGAACATTCGAGATCAAGAAAAAGATCTGGGAAATAAATGAAATAGTGAGACAATTGAAAAATGTGAATAAAGAAAGTAATAGAATATAACAGCTACTGTACACTCTACTGTTGTCTTTAGTTTTAGTTGCCACTCTACTCAGCGTTTTGCTGACGTGTTACACTCGTTACCTTTTTTAGGACCAGGTGTTGAGCAGCCAGGGTCAGCGGCTGCAGAGGACGCTGGGTCGAGTAGGGTCCAGTAGAGTTACCACTATCTTTTGTACCTCTTTGTTTCCGTTATAGTGAGTAGTTCTTGTCTCCGCTGTACTTTTCTTTACCTGCAGTTCATGTTATATGATAAATGTTGTTCTACTGTTGTGGTGGTATATACTGTAGTAGTTTCTTTCCTTACTACTGTACTTTCTTACTGTTAGTTATATTCATACTGAATGTGGTTTATTTTACTGCTCTTTTGGTTACTTCCTCGTTGGACGACTAGGTCTTGGGATTAGTCGAGTCGGTCCGGTTATCATGTCTCGTAGGGACTCGGGAACCGGGTCGTTACAAGTTTGGCATCCTTGATTTGACCATCTGAACCCATTTTGACCTAAAACAGTCTTTGATAGATAGTTGCCCTAATTTGGGTTTCTGTTCAATTTACCAAGTCAAACTTGGTCAAAACCTAAATTCGACTTCACCATCAGATTCCTTGGGTCTAAATTAAGTTTGTACCAAAATTTTGACCTAATCAGAGATCACCTTGACCTAATTTACATTCCAGTCCAGACAGATTTTTCTTATCACACAATGGCCCTTAACTTTTTGAATTCTTTACAAAAAGGGCCCTAACTTTTTCATCATATTTACATTTAGGTCCCTGTCACCATTGGTGTGAACACACCAAGCTCCGTTGAGATTCGAGCGAGAATTTCTCACTCGATTCTCAATCAAACTCTCCCAAAATTGAAAGGGAAATTCCTTGAGGAATTCCCTTCCAATTAAATCTGGCCGTGAATCCTGATTCATTCCCAATCATCCATGCAAATGCATGGAAGATGTGGGTATCAAGTTTGTGCAAACTTTCCAAGTGTCACAAGCTTGTTTCCAAGCTTGGAGCTCCTCTTTTTTGGCCTAAAAAAGGATCATGGGCAAGAACCCTTGCTCCTTAGCAAATTTTGGCCAGAGAAAACCCTCACTTTTCCCTCTCCGACCACCTTTGCAGTTTGCTTCGACGACCTTTCTCTGACCTTCTCCTCACCTCTAGCCATCAAATTGGAGGTGCCAACATTTTCCTTTCTTCCTCACACACCTCTCCGGTCAAAGGGAGGGTGTTCTTCTGCCTCAATCGCTGTCGCCACTTCACCATTGCCTCCATCTTCTCCGGTCCGGTCAGCCACAACTAGAGCCCTCCGCCTATCTCCTCCTCTCCTAAGACCCTCTACGTATTTCTCTCTCCCTCTACTTCTCTCTCCTACACTCACAAGACACGCACGACCGCTAAAATGACCCTTCTCAAGGGTCATGTGGCGTTTACAGAATTTTTAGGGGTTTTGTGCAATTTTAACCCCCCTAGGTTTTTATTGTGGATATACGAGGGAAAAGAAAAACTTGCGAGGGTGCCCTGCAATTTTCCCACACGCACACACATCTCTCCACCGTACACCACCCCCTCACCCCTCATGCCACACCACTCCCTCACCCACGACACCCTCCCCATTCCCTCCACCTCCACCTTACCTCTCCCCACGCCTTCCATCTCCATATAAGCCCCCCTCCTCCTCCATTCCATCCCACATCGCAACCGAGAGGAGAAGGTGAGTAGGGAGCTAGAGAAGGTGAAAGCGGGGAGCAGAGGATACTAGAGACCTGGGACCAGTGGACTTGTGTGGGAGACGAGGAGGTGCTGCAGTTGCTGTAGCTTCTGCGAGAGAGAGAGCTCGTAAACGGTTCTACAGAGTTATTTTCCGTAGAATCAAACGTCTGGAGAGACCATCAGACGTCTGTCCAGACGTCCAGACGTAATACCAGACATCTGATAAGGCATTTTCTTTCAATTATTTTCTCGCTGTCAAGTTCTGACCTCACGTGCATGTGTCAAAGGTTGGGGAGGCACGTTGGTATGAGGACCGAGGTGGTTTCAGAAATTTGGGAGTATTGCCAGACATCTGAAGACACCCTCAGACATCTGCACGGAGTTCCAAACGTTCGAAGGAAGGCACCCCGAGTAAGGTAAGTCTCTGAGTTCGTTTAAGACGTCTGGGACTCTTCCCAGACGTTTGATTTTAGTCAGAGTAGGTGTTCCTTGGGCCCATTCAGGGCCTAAACGGGGTTGGATTTCCACAAACGAAATGTCGTTGGTTTCCGTTCGAGTTTCTCTACGTAAATATATAGTGTCCATGAAGTTTTGAGCTCGTCTAACCTGTCGATCCATGTTGTAGGTAACCAATCCATAGAGTATATGGGACCTGCAGAGATGTCGGAAGCTACTGTAAAGCCCCCATTTCACCCGGTTAACCGGTAGAGTGGTTTTCTCTCTAATCCCAGAATTAATAATTAAATTGCATGCTTTAGAATTATTTAATTGAACCCTAGGTCATGAGATGAACCTTAGGGCTGAAAGAGATAAATGCATGCTACCTTAGAAATATTCAATTGAACCTTAGGTTGTGAAATGAACACTAGGGCTAAAAGAAATGAATGCGCATGTAAATGAATGATAAAAATTGCTGTGTTGCTTTTTAAAAGTAATAAATTATGAGCTGCTTGTACTACCTACAATAAACCATGTCATGATTGACAATACATACCTGTACTGAGTAATCGATGGTTAAATTTGAGTTGCATGTTCTACATATAACGAACCAGATATGAAAATAAGAAAGTTTATGTACGAACCCTACGAGAAATTTAGAAAGAAACCAAGAATACTGTAGTACAGAAAACTTGATAGTTTTGGAATATGTTGCCTACGGGCGGCTGTTCGGACTTGGTTAAAGGAAGTGAGCTGGCCCTTGTGTACGTGGTACCGAGGAGAGCAACTATCCCTTTAAGAGTAGAGGAGAGCTTGTTGCCCCTTAGGTTGAGACCCGGGGGTGGGTTTGGATACTCTACATCGACTCCTGTTTAGCCCTCGCGTATGTGGTACCAAGGTGAGCTACTTGGTGTAGGGGGAGCTAGTCGCCCCATGGGGCCCGGGTTAGGCATGGCCACCCTACATCGACTCTTATTAGGCCGCTGGGCAAACTGGGATAGTCAGACGAGGGTACATAAATTGTGGAGGGGTGAGACCCTTGTTTTGTTCTGAGGGGCGAGACCCCTATTCTAAGAGGGCAAGGCCCTGTATTGTTCCGTGCTGTACGTTTGGGCGCACTTGCTAACGGAAACGACTGACCACGTGACAGTATGGGGTAGCTACCCGTGCGCTTATCACGTGTGCCATAGTCACCGCTACGTCGCGACCGTGACCTCGGGATAGTAGACCGGGTGTAGGATTACCACGAGGGACTCTCTCGGCCAAGAGAGTGCCACATGCACATCCTGCATCACGGGAAAACTACAAGCAAGATCGTTCCCTTAGGGAACAAGAAGATTGAGCAATATCATTGAACCTGATTAGCGTACTCAACTCGGAAACACATAAATCAGAGAATTGGAAATAGGTGAAAATAAATAACCGACAATTGAATGTTAAGCTAATTCCTATTTTAATTATGTTGCATGTAATTAACTTAACCACCACTTTACTCAGCGTTAGTTGACTCTGGATTTTGTAACCAAATTCAGGTCAGGAATTTGAGCAGTCAGAGCCATCGGTTGCTGAAGGCGCGGGGCCCAATCGAGCCCGACCTTAGTTTCCTTTCTTTAGTTTCGTTGGAAAGAGTTTTTGTTATAGTGAGTAGCTTATTGTTATCTCAGTTATATTTTTACCAGTTCCATGTTGTGATACCTATATTGGTAACTGTACTTTTCCGCTGTATTCCGTAAAAATCTAGAGGTTTGCTGTTCTCTTATTATCAGTTATATATTTTCTGCCTTGTTACATTACTCGTGTGGTTTTGGAATGAGTATGCGTTTGGTTATTTCTCGTTGGATGACTGGGTCTTGGGGTTCGACGAGGCGAGCCATTCTCGGGTTCTGTAGGGAGCCGGGAACGGGTCGTGACAACTGCCAATCACTTATCTCCCTCTTCGTCTTTTCTGCCTCTGGCAGAACTCCGACGAGTTCGTCCGCACTCCACAGACCACCATTTGCCCCGCCACAACTCCCAAAAGCTCCATCATTCCACCACAAGCAAAACCCTCTCCTATTTCGCCGATCCACCCACTAAATCACCCCACCGAACTCAACATCCACCGTTCACCTTCCCTGACTTTGTCTGAGCACTTCACACGCTCCCACACCCCACGGATACCGCTATCATCTTCCTCATTCTTTGGCGATCCTATTGAACCATCTGACGAGGGCTTTCAAGCCCGTATTTGTGCTTCAGGTATCTGCCGAACATTCGCCGCCACCCGAGGGTTCGCCGACCACATCTTCAGTCCTCTAACTACAATTGCCCCAGGTACTTCGCCCAAGTTGCGTGGAGTAGCTCCAGGTAGGTCTCCAGGTCTGCAATTGAGCATCACGACCTCAGATGCTGCTTCAATCAGTCAAGATCTTCACCTGCAGTTGCACGCGCTAAGCCTCTGTGGGATAGTCCCACATTGGATAAAGCAGACCCCTATGCAGCACATAAGTTGATTTTGCTCCTCTGCTTAGTCGCCTCAGCACGCACAGGGGGTAAGGTCCCTGCTTACGCATGCCCTCACCCATGGTTCACACCACGCGGGTCTAGGCCTTGTTTCGTTTACCCGGTTAGTCAGGTCTTGTCTGGTTTGCCCGATCCGAGAGAGAGGAGAAGAAGAGAAGGAAAAAGAAAGAGAGAGGAAGGGGGGGTTTTTTGCCTCGCTGCCTATCTCTCGACACTTAGTGAATTCTGAGGAGGCCTTTGCCTCTGTTGGTGTTGGTGCTGTGCTCTGCTGTGCCTCTCCCTGAGGCTTAAGAAAGAGAGGCCTTTGCCTCTGTGTGCTGGTTCTGAGATACTGTAGCACTTAAGTTGACATGGCATTTGGTTGATTGATACTATTTCATTATTTAAGTAGAATTGTAATAGGGTAATCTGGTGATTCAAATCACCAATTTTACCCTAATCTTTTTGCCACATTGACTTTTGAATTTATATCTATATCATTTATGTTTGACATTGCTACTACATTGTTATATTCCTGCTTAAAATTATGGTCTTGAGATAAATTGCCACATTGCTCACTGCGTTCGACCTTGGACTTAAATTCTAGTAATAAATTGTATTTGTTTGATGCAATTTTATCCTATACTATAACGCATTTCTTAAACATTGATGATTTTGCATAAGCATTTTTGGCATCATTGTAGGGAAGCAATGTGCAATTTGATCTCTTGATTGCAATATCTGATTTGATACTAACTTACTCTATCTATTTTGTTGTGATCTCCCCAGGGGAATTCAATCAAGGAGAGTTAGACACGTACCAACACTCCAGGGGCAGGTAAACTGTATCCATTTTCTCCTAAGCCCCCGATTCTGAAAAAGATAAAAATCAATTAGGGCTAACTTGTATTTTATTCTTAGATTAATCATCACAAGTTGCCTGATTTGATACATTCTTTTTTGAACCTGATTCTTGCACCTACCTAGGGATTTAAGACACCTAGGGCTACCACCTTCTTGAATGGGCCCCAGGTGCCAGATTGGGAATTAATTGATTGACCAATTAAAGCCAATTAGGGTTTCAATTCTAGAGTTTTAGAGACACACTTGCTTAAAACAAGAATCAGTCTTCCCAAATTGTGTGTGTCCTAAGCGTTGTTTGAACTCATCTAAGAAGCAAACCCTAAGAATCAAGCTCTAAATCTCACTTGAATCCTAAAAGTGGGACCTAATAATAAAGGACAAATCAGGTGAAGTTGACCCACCTTGCGGGGTCAACCAATCTTCAAATTAGGTCACCACTCACAAAAATATCTTAAAGTTCAAGTAAAATCCTAAGCACCTATGCTCTAAACTTAAAATAGGTAGACTTAAGAGGTCAAGTCACCATTCTGGTCTACTTGGACCCTCAGTGATAAGGAAGGTCAGGTGGGGGAAATCCTATAACCCGTAGGGATGCTCTACCGTGTAGGGGTCTTTGCGGGACTTTCCCTTCCTGGTTGCCCAGGTAATTCTCAAGTGGTCGACTTTCTGATCTAGGGGTATCATCCGCCCCAAACCTCTATAGCCATCCAAAGATATTTGGGTATCTTGATTGGATCCATCACACCTTCTATCTCTCATCTTCTCCATCGATGCATGTTTGGAAGGAGGTCCTTAAGACCACCCTTGAGGCCTTGATTGCACAGTAAGCTACGCCTATAAATATGTCATCTTATGTTATTCCCTAACATTACCCATGCTTTTTTGGTAGCCATACTTGCATTTGTAAAAATTCACTTGCATGCATTTTTAAAGAGAGGAAGATAATGAGAGAAAATGACCATTCAATCAACTTCTATTTCATAACAATCCATCCCATCTCAAGCACACATAATAATTAACATCTTCATTATGTGCTTGCATTGCAAATTCTCCACCTTAATTTTATTTTCACCACCTACCGGTACCCTTTTGGGTGAAAGTCATCAATCCCACCACTTGACCACTAGTCACCAATTAATATAATAATAGATCTATAGATATATATACATATTTACATATATATAAATGTATATATATATATATTTCTAGAATGTCAGCACCTATATATATATATATATATATTACTACTATATGGAGCCGTAGGCTCATACTTACACACACACACAGATATATATATCCACTCCATCTATATACTTATCACCTATTCACCCATATATATATTCCATTTATGCACATTACCCTCACCATTCACACCTACACACTTCACCCCACCGTGCCTTGTGTTGTAGGGACCTTTGCACAAGTTGCATTTGTCCCTACAACACCCACGTAAAGCAAGCACTTCCACCCACACTCACACACATCCGCTCCACACTCCATGCGGTACTTAGTCTTATTGGTTGTGTCTCGCTAGACGTTGACCAACTTGACACCGTGCTACATCCCATCCTTATTTCCATCTCCACACCCCTATTTATATAGTATCTATATATCTATATCTATTATATATCTACTTATATATCGACTATGTATATCTACATATACATATACTAAGCTAAGTATCTCTTTTTTATTTCTTTCTTTGCATTTCATTTTGCTTTCATTTGTCTTTTATTCTGGCTATTAAAAAGACCAAAAAAAAGTATAAAAGAGAAAAGATAATTCTTATCTTACAGGTAACCGATCTTGTGAGTGACAATATCAATTTTGGAACATTGAATTGGCTTCAAGCCAAGGACCATTTGGTTTAAGGCCAAGGACTTCATTTTTGAGGGAGTGCCTCAAGAACAACATTATCACAAAAATCTTAAAAGTAGAAAATAAAATAAAAAACGTAATAAATGCAAGGAAGAGATACATTCTAGGAAAGGTGTAGAAACTTCTTAATCTCCTAATTCCTGCCTCCCTGAGATCGATCCTGGGCCTAAAAGTGACCAAGATAAAATCAAGTTGGTCAGGTTAAAATTTTTGTGAAACTGGTGTAGACTCGATTTAGGTTAACTCATTATACTAATTTTGACAATAATATCACCATATTAAATAAGCTTATTCGAGTCTGCATCACGTTTTTCTAGCACCATTGCCGGGGAAGCACCATTTAGAGGAAGTGTTTTTATCCTTTTCCTTTATTTCTTTTCCTACCCTTGTCTTCACGGGTGTGTTTGTTTGTGTTTTGTAGGTGAGCTAGTTGTTGGGAGGAGGCACAAAGAGAAGGTGGGAGATAGGAGCAAGGCCAAGGTGGGAGCGTGAAGTTGCCACCATCGCCTCTTGGGTCTTTGCAATCGTTACAGAAAAGATTAGTGTTCTTCTCTTTAGTAAACTAGATCCTTTTGTCACCCTCAATTCAAAATTTAAAAAAAATCTAAAAATTCCAAAAACCCTAAAAAACGTTTCTTGGGAATTTCTTGAGGTGAGTGGACTAAAACCGACCTGCTAATTGTTTACTATCATCCCCACCGCCCCTTGATTTCCCGTAAACCTCACATAGCGAAAATCCAAGAATCTTGATTCTTGGCAATTTCGTTGTGTGAAGTCTTCTTAGAGGCAAAATAAAAATTGATTGATTGCCATCTTTCCTTGCCTCATTTATTAGCATTTCAGGATCACATTTTTGGTGGGGAGGCTTGGAATTGAGTTGATTCCAACCCCACCACGACTTTACATTTGCCTTAGATTCAATCCCGAATATTTCAACCCCACATTTTCATTTTCTTTATGATGTGCATACATCTAAATAGCAAAAAATGTCTATTAATGCATGTTCTTAGTGTCACATTAGCATCATACATTGTAAATATAGTATAACATGCTTAATTATGCATTTAGATCAAGTTGTATAAATTGTATAGTAATTATCTTCTTTTATGGTCAGGGAAAGGGTGATTCTTAATCAGGGCCTTGGATCGAAGATCCAACCGTACGGATCTGATCAGGGCGACGATTGGAGTGCAACGACTCCAAGATCGCACTAATCGAACATCCGTGCCACCAGATAGAGATTGAGGAACCCTAAAGATCAAGGGCCAAGGTTGTGTCAATCTGCACTTCAGACAATAAATCCAACCGCATGGATGGGTTCAGATCGATGATCGCAGCCTAACAGCGTGAAAATCGGCTCAATCCGACATCCGTGGCATCATCTACAACACGCAAAAGATGGACAACCAAGATGGCACCACGTTGCGCCATCCCAGCCACCCAATCGACCCTCAGGAACGCCGCTGCATCTCCAATGGGCTTCCAACGCGCAAGATCCAATGGCCGCAAGCACGCGTGCCTGAAATCACAACCGCGACAAAGTCACCGCCGCAGCACAGCGATCAAGCGCGTTGCGCGAGTGCGCGACACGCGTTCGACTCCACATCCGCAACGCACAGGCGAATAATCGCAACCGTGCGATCGACTGCGGGTGGCTTGGATCAGCCAATAGCATGCACGCACGATCTGACGCACAGCGCGCATGCTCGATCGCACGCGGGCGAGCGGTGAAGGTGCAGACGAAGGCGTGCGAGGAGAAATCTAAGTAGTCTGATCTCGTGATTGGATGACTAAGATTTGAAAGACGTGCATGGGCATTTTGGGTGCGGAAGGCGGGGAGGCACGCGCGGTGCGTGCACGTCGGCCACGATCTAACCTTTAGTGACAGATAAATCCGTCACTAAAGACATGATATTAATGATTTGAGATGAGATGACCCAATTGCCCCCTCCAATCTACACCTATATATAGCTCTCCAACCTCCACTTCTTCTTCATCCCTTCCTTCTCCTCTCTTCCTCTCCAAAGCTTAAGAGAAGCTTGTCCCACACTTGGGAGGCTCCTCAAGAGCTAAATCCAAGCTTTCGCCCCCATTCTGGAAGTGGATCCCACGACGACGACGTGCTGCCTCATTCCCATTATTTTAACTTCATCCCCCTTCTTCTTGCCTCATCCTCCATCTTCCAAGAGTTGCCTCCATCCGGCTCGTCCTCCAAGCATTTGTCGAGGAGGATAACGTCTCTCTCCCTTCTTTTATTGCTTTCTAGAGTAGAATTTCCCGCTTTCTAGTGTAATAATTTCCTGCTTTCTTAGTTGTAAAAATAATATTCAAATACCCAGTGATTATTCCATCCCTCTCTCTCTCTTATTGTTTATATCAATTACATTGTGATTATTTCGCCTTTTAAACAAAAAAATATAATTGCGGATTTTGAGATCGGCGTAACCTCTCTGTGTTCGACCCGGAACTTCTTTATGGATTTTCGGTATAAATTTTATCTGTTGAACGGATTTCTTCGCGACTCGAACTACGACGACAGGTTTTCGAATCCAACTGCGAACGTGTAGTTTTTCACTCTCAACACTTTACATCATTTGGTGGTTGAGCCCTTGTGTGGAATCTCATTTTGGTGATTGGAAGCACTTGAATTGAGGTGCTTTAGCTCCCTCTCACATTAAGCTAAAATTGTTTTGTGCATCCACACAAAGAGATTTCCATCTAGGGAAGCCCATTGCATTTTTAGCATGCATTAACTAATCCACAATAAAGAAGGGTTTGTTGGGCACAAAAAGAACTTGTATTCTCTAAAAACCAAGAGATTGGTTGAATTACTAATTCAGTGGAATTATAAAATCCATACTACCTAAGAACTGAATTCTAAAAGCCATTCATCATCTAAAACTTCAATTCGGGGAGATTTCCTCGTTGCATGCTTGCTTGACACACTCTTAAAATCAACGCACTTGGGCATTACCTGTATACAATGCCCTTCACATTCCAAAGCACTTGAATCCTAAGCCTCTTAATTAAAATTGGTAGTAACTTGACCCCATTAAGGTTTGGAGGTCAACTACCTGTGTGTAGCGCTTACGTGTTGTTGCGGGTTCCCGCGTGCTATCGGGTGTCTAAGACTGGGGCAAATGACCTTTCAATCTGGCTCGATGGTTCCGCGGTGCTCGTATTCGGTTCTGTAAGTCGCGATAGTAGGTAACTTAGATCTTTAGTTCTAAGGGACACATTTAGAGGTTAGGACCTTGATTGTTTGATTTATCATCAAGTGCACCTATTCGGCGTCTCTTCTCTTATCCCCTGCTCTCTTCTCATCACCCCAATTCATCTTTCGGTAGTGCATGCTTGGGAGGTCACAAAATCTTGAACTGTTTGAATTGTCTGAAAACTCTAGAAGGGCAGAAGCTGGTGAATCGTCCTCCTCCTCTGTAAACATGGCTGCTCACCGACCCCCAAACCCCGAGGGAGGAAATCACCCCCCTTCAAATCCACCAGGTGGTGGAGCCGTTGACCCATGAACCCGCCTCTAGGCCCAAATGGAATTGTATAATGAGCAGACTGAAGCCATTAAGGAAACCTTGGAGGAAATGTAGAACCCTCCAGAACGGGTGGAGCCCAGGTTTCTTAGCTCTTATCAGAATTCTGCTGCTACAGAAACCCGTGGGCATATTCGTGTCCCCGTGGGAGAGGAGGATTTCGAACTAAAATCGAACATAATCTGCCTAATTAACTTCCATTACCATGGATTGGCCAGTGAAGATCCTTTTCTTCACTTGGAGAACTTAACCCGTTTAGCTGAAATGATTAAACCAAGAAATATCAAGCTGCGTATTGTCCTCATGAAAATGTTCCCATTTTCGTTGCAGGACAAAGCAACGCAATGGTTGCACACCATTGGGAAACCTCTCCGAACTTAGGAAGAGATGCGTACATCGTTTCTCAAGAAATTTTTCCTAATCGGGCGCACCAATGAACCTTGCCATGCTAGTAGTTCTTTCACGCAACAAAACGGCAAGCAGTTTCATGAGGCCTGGGAAAGGTATAATGACCTCCTCAGGAAATGTCCACACCACAGTCTGCCTAAGTGACATGTAGCCCAGATCTTCTATTATGGGCTAAATGAAACTTTGAGGCAGATTGCGGACGCTTCATGTGGAAGGAATTTCATGAATAAAGATGAGGATGGAGCATTCGAATTGTTTAAAAATATGAGTGAAAACTCAATGAACAATGCCTCCATTGTAGCCTTTAATCGACCAACATGCCCCGCAATGTTGACGAAGTTGACACGGGACCCTCCATTTCATCCACAGATCTAAACTTAGTTGCACAAAAATTGGATAAAGTCTCCGTTGTGCACAAGAAGCTAGACGAGCTTCTGGCCAACCCCGCCTACTCTATGGCAAACACCTCAACACCATCACTCCGTCACAGCCCTAATCCTTCTAATGCTAGGCTTATTCCCAAGAATCCTGTGAGACCGTCCTTACCGAGTATCGTGCCGAGCAATTCGGTGAGCAATGTGGACCTGGCTTCTGCGAGCCAGTATTTTGACATGGAGGACCAAGCCCTCGTGTGCTCGGATGCATATACACATGCGACCTTGTCTTCTGGCATAAAAGACGCTTGTGCCCTGGGGAGCAACCCGGTCTCTACCACCTATAACCCAAGGTGGCGAAATTATCCTAACTTTGCATGGTCCAGTAACCCGCAGCGTCAAAACCTCGCGGGTGGACCAATGTGACCATCCGCACCCATCATCCCAAGGGCCCAGTATAACCTTGCGGCAAATCCGCCGTTGATGAGAGGCTCATCATGGCTTCTAATTACCCGTAATTACCCAATCTTCCTAGTTAATTAGCTAGGAATATGTAAATATATGGGTTAATTATAGAATAAGGGATAAATCATTAAAGGACCCAAAAATAAGTTAAAAATGCTAAATTATTATCCAATTAATATTATTAATAATTTAATTAATAAATGGACTCAAAATATCATTAATTATTTACTTAATGTGTTAATTAATTTAAGCATAACTTATACCTAAGTATGTAATAACTTAAGTAACTTTACCTAATTAAATAAATTAAACTAAAAGGTCAAAAATGTAAATCCAAGGTTTAAATATAATATTTGTCTAATTTATAATCATATATAAAAAGTTGAAAAAGATTTAAATTAAAATAAGCCTTGAAAACCCTAGTTTACGTTTTGGTCCTTAGGTTTTATTTCAATTGAGTCCTTCTTCACTTATGTCCTTAATTTTCATTGTAATCAGGTCCCTATATACATCTTCTTCTTCCTCTTCATTTCTTCTTCAGCCTCTTCGACGGTTGACGACAGGAGGTGTTTTCACCCGCCAATCACCGTCCATCTGATGTCCGCCCATCCTTACCAAGCTCTTAGAGCTTGCGCTCACCGCCTCCTTTTCATCCATCGGTCTGGATGAAGCTACAATCCTATTTAGGGTTTGAAGTTAACCTCACTGGCGTCGGAGAAGACACCGGTGGTTACTTCGCACCTAGACTCTTCCTCGTCCAGATTCACCCTCCTCAACCACCGCAACCTATAAATACCTCTCCACCTCTCCAATTTCAAGAGGTTAGCTCCCTTCCCTCTTCCCCCCACTGAGCTAACTGATAGGCTATTCATTCCACATCCGGCGACTTCCTCTTGCTTCCACTGTCTTCCTCCGATCATCCCCACTTGTTCCTATTCTCCGCTGTCATCCGCTGAGTCTTCTGACGTAGTGCCGACGTCGGACTTCATCTCTGCATCTTGCCTACACCGGCAGGACTTCTTCCTCCGCCCCTTTAATTTACTCCTCCATTAAGGACCTTCGACAAAGACTCCTTACCCCCTTCGTCCAGGTAATAGTAGGTTAGGTAAGTTAGAGTAATTAGAGTAGATAATTAGGATTAATGCTAGATTTTTTCGTCATCTTCCTCAGCTTCGGCGAGCTCGTTGATCATCTCTGATACCTTAATTCCTTGATTTTAACACCTAATCGCCTAATCCATCTCCACCTTCATTGGTTGCTTCCGCTGTCCATGGTGGAAGTAACCAAGGGTAATTCACCTCCACTGGGGCCCTCCATCACTTAGTCATCATCTAAGGGCCCCAATCTTCACCTTAATTTGATTAATAATCATTCACATATTAAACGCCTAAAATTCATTCAACCTCCTGAGCTCGCTGTCAATGGCGACTCAGGAGGAGTTTATCCACCTAATCAGTCACCTGTACATCATCGCCACATCCCACTGGTTAGTTCTCTCTACTCAATTGAGTGAGAGAACTTGTCTCGAGTTCCAGCGAACTCAGATTACACTTATTGCCAATTCATTGCATATCTTTTAGTTTAATCATTAATTGAGTGAATTATTGAGTTCCTGAGGTTCCTTGTGACCTCAGGAAACTTTTTCAGATCTTCAATGGCATGTTTTTATAGCTTTTACACATGTATAGCCATTGTCTAGACTCACCGGAGCTCTGGCGAGCTCCGACGAGTCAAAAAGTTGTCTTCAGCCTATAGAACTTTCTGAGAAGCTCCAAATTGCTTAATTGAGGTTTAGGGATTCTATTTTGCTGTTTATTTTGATGATTTGAAGTCTGGAGCTAGATATAGATCTCTGTCTTCCCCAACTCCGATAGAGTTGGAGAAGACTGTTGGTTAGGGTTTAACCTGATTAAAGAGGTCAAGAAGTATCAGGAGGATGCCTTGAGATCAGACCTGAAGATCAAACACTTAGAAAAGCCTTAGTTTGTTCTGTCGAACAAACTCACTTTAGATCTCAGGCGACTGACCTGAAACCCTAGGTTTCTTGGTTGAAACTTCTTTTTGAGACTCTGAATCTATTCCTGAGGTGAAATAGAGTTGAATGGAGGTGTTAATTTCATTTGGAAAAGCTTAATGAAGAAAGTCAAGTTTCAAGGTTCAGTGGTGAAACTTAGGTCTAATTGAATGATTTAGACACCAATTAGAGAAATTGATGAGTTTAATGATTTCTAGGATGATTATAATTGATTTAAGATTGATTTGGATAAGTTTAAGTTAGAATTTCAGATGAATTCAAGTTCTATACAGTTTAGGTTCATTTGAACCCAAAACTGACTTCAGTGTTTTTCTGATGAGATTCTAATGCAATTGTTGCCTAGATGGATTCTTCACAACTTTCAAAGGTTGTTTAATTAGATGCAACTTCCCTTTAGCTATCTGTCAAGCTTTTCAGAGCTCAATTTGGAGCTCTGAAGCATCTGCTTGAAGCTTATGAGCTTCTTCATCTTCCAGAAACTTCTTAGCACTTCTTCCCTACACCATTAGGAGTGGAATCAACTCCTAAACCTATTCAGAACCTCATTTGAGGTTAAAAAGGATCACTGCATGTCATAAGATCTGTGTAGCACATCTGCGAGCTAAATTAGCCGTATAAACTGTCCACTTTCACCTTTCAAATAGAAGGGTGAAATCTGTTCTCAGCATCAAATTGATGCTGCAATTCTGTAGTACACATTTAGAGCTTTCCAACGAGCCATTGCTTGCTCGATTTGGAGCTCTGAGTCGGCCAGAGTCTCTAGCCAAAGTTTGGTCTGGAGGGGACTAAGTTAGTCCCACATTGAAAAAATATGAACGCGCACCATAGGATAAAAGGATAAAGTGATAGGGCCTTCTTGGTCGTCAGGGGCGCACAAAGAGCATGTGTGTGTGTGTGGGTGCGTGCGATGCACGTGCCTGGGTGTGTGGATGCCTGTGGGCGCGAGCGTGGGCCTATGAGTGGGCATGTGTGTGGGCCTGGGAGGCCGGAGACTGTGCATGTGATGATCTGAACCGGAAATAAACCATACCTAATATGAACTAGGCTCGGACTCAGTAGGGTCTGGTCCCACCCTGAGAGGGCTGCTGCATATCCCCGACCGATCTGAGCGGCCCATAATAAAACTAATTTTTGGTTCAAAATGTGGTTAACCTGCACGGTTAAAGAGTAAAAGAAAAAGAAAAGAAAGGAAGGTTAAGAGAATTCAGAAGAAGAAGAGATGAAGAGCTCGAGAAAGGTAAAGACAGAGAGGTAAAGGGAAAGAGTAAACAAAGAGCAAAGGGAGAGAGAGAGAGAGAGATGGCAAAAGAAGAAGAATCAAGGCTGAAGAAAGAAGATAAATAAAGGGAAAATAAAGAGTTTTAGACGTCTGACAATTTAATGCTTATTTTTAAGACATCTAATTTTGTATTTTACTTCAATACAATTTCTTTTGAGCTTAATTGATGAATAAGGCACTTGTACTCAATTGAATTTCTTTTTCTTGCCTTAATCTTTTGTAAATAGAATGAAATTAGTGAAATAAACATGTTTACTTACTTTTATTAATATATCACATGTGTAAATATGTTTTTCTTATAGAATGTTGCATGTCTTTTAATTGAATATCCTTTATGCAAGATTCATGTTCTTAAAGTAATATAATTATAATTCTAATTGATTAAGTAATTAGTAATTTATGTTTAGAATTAAATGGTGAATTAAATTAAGTTATGCCTCCCAGTGAACGACCTGGACTCAACCAGTTAAAAAAGAATTAAAAATCTAAAATTTTAGGCTAGTTTGACCCTATACTGCACAATTGACATTAAATCAAGTTAACCTAAGTTGCTTTCTCTTGCACTTAATTAAGCCTAAATAACTTAATTAATTGTGTTGAGGAATTAAACGACCAGCCGTTGGGCTCTTACGTACCTCACATGGAACACGCATCAAGTCCTCTTGATAAATTCATGCGAATGATGACAGAAATATCCAAGCACCATGAAGAAAATATAACCTCTCTTCAGCACCGATTGGCATAGTAGAATGTTGAGATCAGTCAACTACGCATGATGACTCGATCTTAGGGCACTCTTCCAGCCCAACCTGTTCCTAACCCACAAAATTTTGTACTTCGTGGTTCACAACCACAGGTACAACCTTCTCAGGGACAGGTCCATCAGATTCTGCAAGCTCCAAGCACTCTACTGGGATTTCAGGCTAATCCCACAGTAGTACATCACCCTTATGTCCCTATTGTGAACCCTCCTCTACCTTATGATCCCATTGGACTTGCGACGTCCAATGCGATTACTACGAGGAGTGGTAAGCAAACCGTCGATCTGCCTCGACGTGATCCTGGTCCATCTTCTCCATCGCCCTCTCATTTGGGATGCACCCCGCATTCTCATGAGGACGTTACGCCCAAACTGGTGCCAGAATCGGTCCCATTCCCTGAGTCTTTACTGAGGGAGACAAAAGGCAAGAAAAAGAACACATAAACCTTTGATAACCTGTGTAATTTATTCAGGGATGTTGAGATCAAAGTACCCCTGTTGGAGGCTATCGACCATATACCAACTGTTGCCCGATTCTTCAAAGACTACACTACAGCCAGGAGACAGTCAAAGAAAATAAAGAATCCGGTGATCTTCCCGCCTCATGCGAGTTCTGCTATACTGTCAAATCTACCACCGAAGCAGAAAGATCCGGGCACACAGCTTATTACATGTAGCATCCAAGGCTGCAATTTTAACCGTGTCTTGCTTGATCTAGGATCTTCCATCAATCTTACACCAACCATCATACTCGAGAAATTTACTTCAGGAAATCTGAAACCCACCCCTGTCACATTGCAATTAGCAGATCGTTCTATCAAAATCCCGAAGGGTGTGGTGGAAGATGTGGTGGTTAGGATCAACAGTCTCTGTTTTCCTGTTGACTTTCTTATTTTGGATATGGAAGTTTATAGCTCACTTTCTGATTGTCTGATCATCCTTGGTTGACCTTTCTTGGCCACAGCCCACGCCTATATCGACTATGAGTCGGGTTGCATTGAGATCGCCGTAAGCTTTGAGAAGCTCAAGCTAAACATTTTCAAAGCCGCCAAGAACTTTGATGGCGATTTCATTGAGGATGACTGTTGACGCGCGAAACTCGATCGTGTTTTAACAGTTATTGCGTCGTAGTATAGGTGATCAAGCGTCGTCAACAAATAAAAGTTTTTATTACTCGAAAATCGGAGTATCCGAGGTCGAACACAAGGAGTAATCGAAATTTACTACTAATCTCAAATGTAATTGAACACTCTAATTTACTCAAAAGTTTAATTCAAATGCATTTAAAAAGTAATCCAGGAAAGAGTAAAATTGGACGTCTGATCACATGATCAGACGTCTTAAAAGTATTTTCCTCCTTTGATTATTCTTCTCTCTTCTGATTCTGATATTTGCTTTCTTTCTCTGCAGTCTCTCTTCTGCCTTCTTCTTCTTTGTATCAACGGGTCTTCTTCTTCTTCCTTGGTTTCTGTCTTGGCCTCTATTCTTCCTTCTTCTCTCTTCTGCGAAGGCTTCTTCTTCCTTGGCTCTGCTATACTTCTTCTCTTTTTCCTTCGCCTCTTCCTGCTCTTTTCACTGGCTTCCTTCCTTCTTCATTTTTTTACCTTCTGCTTCCTTCTCTTCTTCCCTTTGCTAGCAGCGACCAAGTGTTTGCTTCACTCCTTCCTTCCCTGCACAACCACAGCAAGGTACAACAAAACCTAACCCCTCTACCCACACGTCTCTCTCTCTCTGTAAACCACTCCCAGGAAGCTCTCCAAGATCCGGGTTAACGGGTCGGAACGCGTGCCCATGACCAGGCGCACCGGCGTGAGGGTGATGCGCAAGGTGTACTCAGGGTCGGGTCGGATCGCGCCAGATCCGCGTGGTGAAATCGCGGACGAGGCAGCGTGTAATAGGTGAGGGACTGATGAGAACCTCATCATTAGCCATAACTAGCTCATTTTGACCTAATACAAAGGATAAAAGCTCCTACATAACTTAGCAAAGGGCTTAAATTGAGGAATAAGTGTTCTGAGAAGAAAACATGAAATAAAGGTTAAAAACTGCAATTTCACCATTGCAGTACATAAATAGAATTTCTCAGAAATCAAACATAGGTCAAATGATCTAAATAAGATAAAAGTGGGTTGAATCAATCAGAAATGGGTTCATGTGCAATTTAAGAATCAAATGACAATCTGTAACCCTAAAACAAATCCACTTCAATTCACGTGGTTCGAGGTAAAGTAAAAATCAACTAAATACTCTAAAATTCATATAAAAATAATCTCTAGGGTTTAGGACTTTCAATTTGGCCTTAGGAACCCATTTTGACCTACATTGAGAACCATGCCCAATTAATAACTTAATTTGGGTTTTTACGTAAATTGGTCGGTCAAACAAGGTCTGACCTAGAAATAAATTTCACCATTAAAATCCTTAGGTCACATTTAGTCATGCATAAAAACTTGAGCCTAAGAAGAGACCTTCTTGACCGACTTTACGTTTTGGTCCTCAGCTTTTGAAACCCTCACATTTTGGCCCCTAACTCTCTTTCGTTCTTTGCATTTAGGTCCCTCCTGCAAAACCTGAGCAGCACCATGCTCCGGCGACCTTGCGCGGAGCATGGCGCCGCGCAGGGTAAGGGGGGGCCTGCCAGGTCAAATGGGGGTGCCCTGCGTCGTCAGCCACCGCAGGAGCACCCCCCTGAGTGCTGCGACCACCCATACCGCCCGTGTGAATGCACAGACGGTATGGGTCTCCTTCCTCCGGCGTCCTCCGGCGAGGGAGACACGTCGTCTCCCTCCGCCCTCCTCTCTGATTCTACCCCTATAAATACCCCCGTCGCTCCGCCGTTCTTCCCAGCTCGGATCTGACGGAGATACCCCCTCACTTCCTCTCTTCCCACTCCGACAAACGCCCCCTTGCTCCGGCGGCTTCTCCTCCTCACCCTCGTCGCTCTGCCGCACTACCAGCAGCAGAGTTGTCCTCCCTCGCTCTTCCCGCGCCGCGCCGCACCCAGCGCGCGCTTCTCCGGCCCTCTCCTCACCGTCGCTCCTTCCCCTGGGCAGCTTCTTCTCCAGCGACAGTCGATACGACTGTCGCCTGCTCCGGCCCCTCCTCGTCCTACTAAGTAGGTATAACTTCTCCTCTTCCTCCCCTCTTCCTTTTCCTCACTTTAAACCTTTATTGTCGCCCTCGATTCCGACCAATCACCCTCACCTTCTCCACCTCCGGCCACACTCCGGTGACCCGCTCCCATCACTCCAGCAACCCACACGGCTCGCCGACCACCGCAGAACCTTCGCCTCCTCACCCTGATCAACCTCCGCCCTTCCACTTCTCACCAATCACCCTCTGCAGACCCACCGATCAAACCCATCTCCCAACCCGCAGTTTGACCTAGGGCGGAGCCGCCCCGCCACCTGCAGATCCTCCGACCTCCTTCGCCGTGCTACGGCGAAGGTCCTCCGCGCATCTGATTAGGCCGAGAGGCCGTTTCTTTGTGGGAAGGTACTTCGCTCGCCGCCACCATTAACAAGTGAAGAAGCTCCTTCGACCTGCTGCTCCAGGCGCGCCACGCCCAGGTCACGCTCCCAGGCTGTGCGAGGTATTTTCGCGAAGCGCTAGGCTACAGTTGAGGCGAAGCCCTCGCGCGAAGCCCTCGTGCGAATCCTCGACCGCCGCTGCTTCCTCCGCGCAGGCGTCCAATTGAGGTAGGACATTTAGTCCCGCCTCGGAAACCCACTGAGGCGAACGAGCGCTTAAAGGCAAAAAGTGCCTTAAGCTGTTTGCCTCATATCACAGGATGAGGTCCCCTTCACCCGCCCGATTACCCCGCCTCATCCGCGCTCACGCCCCGCGGACCTGGCCCGACCCGACTAAGCCCGACCTGCACTCCTCGCCCACTACCGCACGCCGGTGGGCCTGGACCCAGGCGCAACCCGCGTACCCGATTACCCGGTTGCTCTTGGAGAGCTTTCCTAAGAGTGAATTCTGAGAGAGAGAGAGAGACGTGGGGGGAGGGTAGAGTAGGTTTTGCCCTCTGACGTGTAAACCGTGAAGTGTGCAGGCACAGGTGAAGAAGAAGAAGGACTGCGGAAGAAAGAGAAGAAGAAGAAGAGAACACAAAGCAGAAGAAGAAGGAAGCTGAGGAAGACACTGTAGCTTCAGCATTTAAGTCGTCTGATTGGAAAATCAGACGACGTCCTGAAGGCAAAAGAAGAAGAAGGACAGAAGGACTGAAGAAGAAGAAGAAAAGAAGAAAGAAGGAGAGACGACATCCTGAAAGCAAAAGAAAAGAAGAAGAAGAGCACGAGAGGAAGATCTGAAGAACAGAAGAAGAAGAAGAGAAAACAAGGAAGAACAGAAGGCAGAAGAGAAGAGAAGGAAAAGAAGAGAAGCAAGAGTCAGAGAGAAGAGAAGACAAAGAGGAAGAAAGAAGAGAAGCAGAAGAAGCCAAATTTCCATCTCTCTCTCTCTCTCTATTTTTGTAATAAGAAGAAACACTGTACTTCTAGAATACGACTTGCTCCCTGAGTTCGACCTCGGGAACTCTTTTATTTTCCGAGTAAAAAATATATCTGTAATGATGGCAATAACTAGCTGTACTACAACGTAATTTCTACAACAAAACCTAGTTATCGGCCACGTCATCAGGGACCTCACCCCATGTGCGTTCGAAGGCACTGAAACAACATGACAAAAACCATTTAAACCACTCCACCTCTTTGTGAGTCCACGATGTGGGACTAAAGGTTGCTGCCTTCTCTCGCGCGCCCGCAGCATACTACGCCTTTGATTCCCTCAACTGCAGACTCTGTGGCATCGCTCGCTGGACCAGATATCTTCGCAATGCCTCCCCGAGTGAGCTGCACCTGGAGCCTGGCTGTCCTGAAGCCTGGAGCAAGCTTGGAACTTCTTCGAGTCGCCGTCAATGGCGGCAGGGGCTGGAGAACTATCAGACATGAAACGAGCCTCTCGGCTTAATCAGATCACCGAGGGACTTCGCCTTGTCACGGCGAAGGTGAAGGGCAAGGTGGCAGGCCGCGGGGCGGCCTAGGCATGCATGGCTAGGTCGCCCTGTGGCCGGATGGATGGGTGAGTTCGGGGGACCGTTGGGTAGGCGTAGCGGGTCTATAGACGGGTGGAGGATACTCAGTGAGGTGAGGCGGAGGTTATGTGATGATCGGCGAGGCGTGTGGGGCTGCGGAGCGATGGGGGCACCTCGCCGGAGGGTTGCCAGAGGGATGGAAGATGACGGTGGACAGGCGTTGTCGAGGGTCAATCAATTGAAATAGAATGGGGAAAAGAAAGAGGGGAAGTTGTGGAGTAGTTCTAACCTAATTGTAGGGACGAAGGGGGCGGAGAGGCGGGCAGCCATACCTACTGTCGCCGGAGAAGAAGATGCCCCAGTGGAGGGAGGACGGCGGCGACGACGGGTCTGAGGCAGCGTGGGCGGGTATTGCGCGACGCGGAGGAGAATCAGGAAGAAGTCTCTGCCACTGGTTTTGTGGCAGAGCGAAGTGGAAAGGAAAGAAAGCTCGCCGGAGCTCGCTGGGTACCCTGGCCGGGAAGGAAGAGACGAATCTGAGGTGAAACCCCGGCTAGGTTGAGCTGAAAATGAGCAGCCGGGTTTGGGGATTCTTTTATAGGCATTGGGCCGTGTGTTCAGATCTTGGAGGGCACGTATCCGTCTCTGACGGCTCGTCGGAGAAGGAAAGTGGGTAGATACCCACATCTCTCGTGCGTTCTCACGAGAGATTAGGTTCACACCAGGGATCAAGACTGGCCTCAGATGGAAGGGAATTCCTCAGAGAATCTCCCTTCCATTTCTGGGAGGGGATCTCGGAGGAATCAGAGAGTATTCCCTCTCTAATCCTTGCCGGAGCAGGATTCTGCCCCAATAATGGCAAAAGGACCTGATAGCAAGGTTGGCGAGGAAGTTAGGGGGCTCTCTGCGATGATTTTCAAAAGATAGGGACCAAATTGTGATTTGGGTGTATTAAATTGCAAAGTAGGTCAAGATGACCTCCCCTTAGGTCCAAATTTTGGTACAAACCCAATTTGGACCTAAGGAATCCAATAGTGAAGTTGGATTTTAGGTTTGACCACGTTTGACTAAACATTTTGCATAAGTTAGGTCAATTAATGAGCTACGACCCTATTCTAGGTCAAACTAGGTTCCAAAGGTCAATTTGAATGTTCTAAACCCTAGAGGATATTTTTACATGAATTTTAGAGGGTTTACTTGATTTTTATCCTGACCGAAACCTTGTTGAATTAAGCGGGTCTGTTTTAGGGTTACCAAATGTCATTTAATTCCTAGATTGCACATGAACCCATTTCTGATTGATTCAACCCACTTTTTATCTCATTTAGACCATTTGACCTATGTTTTGTCTCTGAGAAATTCTGTTTATGTACTGCAATGGTAAAATTACAGTTTTAACCTTTATTTCATGTTTTCTTCTCAGAACACTTATTCCTTCTATTAAGCCTTCTTCTAGGTTATGTAGGAGCTTTTACTCTCTTTATTAGGTCAAAATGAGCTAGTTATGGCTCATGATGAGGCTCTCATCAATGACACGTCTGACGAGGACATGGCCGTCAGCGCGTGTATCGGACTAATAGGGACCTATTCTGACTGCTGTGGATTGCCCCTGGACACAGACCATCACCTGACAGACTTATACTATGACATTTCCCCACCCCTCCCCTTACCCGTATCTTCTCTTGACCAGACTTCTGACGAGGTTTTCTCCGCTTCCCACACCTCGTGGTTTGAGTCATATCCGGGCTACTCACAACCGATCCACCCTCTTGAAGACCGGATTGCCCTTGCTTTCCCGCCAAATCAAGTGGAAATGCTACTCCACACTAGGACTTTGAGCCCAAATGCTGATCACTAGGGTTCTCCTTTCTTGGATCCATCAATCCAAGATGCCCTTCTTCTTGGCCAATCTGAGGGCCAACTTCTTTCTCTTGCCCATCTTTCTTCTGATCCTTTTGGGACACTCTCGTCTCAAGAAATGCCAGATCTTTCACCATCCACTCCCGAGCTAAAAGAGCTACCTGACATGCTTAAATATGCTTTTCTGGGATCAAATGAAACGCTCCTCGTACTTATTAGTTCAAAACTGAACAGGGAGAAAGAGTGCAAGCTAATGAAGGTCCTCATGGAACACAAGGCAACTATTGGATGGTCCTTATCTGATTTAACTGACATTAACTCCTCCTACTGCACTCACCGTATGTACACGGAGGAGGAGGCTCGACCATAACATGAGAGAGGTCATTAACAAGGAAAGTATTAAATGGCTGGATGCGGGTATAATGTACCCGATCAACGACAGCCCCTGGGTGAGCCCAATTCATGTCGTGCTCAAAAAGGCAGGACTCACCATCTGTGTTAATGACAAGGGCGAATCCATCCCTACACGTACTCCTACATCTTGGAGAGTGTGTGTAGATTATAGGAAACTGAATGCTGCAACAAAGAATGACCATTTTCCGCTACCTTTTATTGACCAAATTCTTGAGCAGTTAGTGGGAAATAAAATTTTCTGTTTCCTGGATGGATTCTCTAGATATAACCAAGTGGCTATTGATCCCTGAGATCAAGAGAAAACCACCTTCACCTGCCCCTTTGGCACCTTCGCATTTAGAAGGATGCCATTTGGACTCTGTAACGCACCAGCAACTTTCCAAAGATGTATGCTGGCGATATTTCACGATATGGTGGGTGATTTTCTTGAGGTCTTCATGGATGACTTTTCGATCTTCGGACCCTCATTTGATGATTGTCTAGCCAACCTGACTCATATCCTCAGAAGATGTATTGATGTGGACCTTGTGCTTTCTTGGGAGAAAAGTCATTTTATGGTACACGAGGGGATTGTTATCAGTCACATCATCCCCGAACGGGGTATTGAGGTGGACAGAGCAAAGCTAGGGGTGATTGCAGATTTACCTGCGCCTAGCACTATCCGACAAATCTACTCCTTTTTAGGACATGTCAGTTTCTATAGGAGATTCATCAAATACTTCTCCAAGATTTCTAGTCCTTTAACTCATCTCCTATCAACCGACGTACCCTTTGATATGGGCCCCGACTATATACGAGCATTCACGCAGCTGCATGAGGCTGTCACCAAGGCCCTTGTTCGCCAGCCACTTGATTGGTCCCTCGACTTTGAACTCATGTGCGATGCTTTTGACCATGTAGTCGGAGCCATCCTGGGACAAAGATGCAATAGGCACCCCTTCGTGGTGTACTACCAAGTAAGATGCTGGACGAGGCCCAGCGCAATTATATGACTACTGAGAAAGAACTATTGGCAGTCATCTTTGGGCTGGAAAAATTCCTCACTTACCTTCTGGGCTTGCATGTTACTGTATTCACCGACCACGCTGCCATTCGTCATCTCATGCACAAGAAGGATGCCAAGCCTACACTGATTCGTTAGATCCTTCTGCTCCAAGAATTTGACCTTGAGACATGCAATAAGGCCGGAGCTCAGAATGTTGTTGCTGATCATCTCTCAAGACTGGACTCTGACCACATTGGACTTACCCTACCGATTAATGAGGTTTTTCTCGATGAGCACCTACTAGCGATTAATGTGGAAAGTGGACCTTGGTATGCCGACATTGCCAATTACCTTGCTTCTAGCTCCCTTCCACGTGGCTGGCCTAAAAACCAGCGCAAGTATCTCATTGCAGAAGCATAGTATTATTTCTGGGATAATCCACTACTTTTTCGAGTAGGTGCTGATTAGATCATCCGTCGCTGTATTCCTGACAGCGAGTTCCCCAGTGTGCTATCCTTCTATCATGATTAGGCCTGCGGAGGCCATTTCTCTGAGAGGAAAACTACAGCCAAGGCGTTGCAGTGCAGTTTCTTTTGGCCCTCCCTTCACCAGGATGCACACAATTATGCTAAAAGGTGCACTAGGTGCTAGTCGCTAGGGTCAATGTCATGTCGTGACATGATGCCCTTGCAACTCATCCTAGCTGTTGAAATCTTGATATTTGGGGAATCGATTTCATGGGTCCCTTTCCTCCATTGAACGGCTTCAAGTACATCCTCGTCGCTGTTGATTATGTTTCGAAATGGATCAAGGCTATTCCTACACGCCATGCTGACCATGTCATATCTACTCAATTTGTCAAAGACCACATTTTTTAGCACTCTGGGATCCCTCGAGCCATTATCTCTGATGGAGGAAGTCATTTTACCCATGCATCGTTTCGGGCACTTTTGAGGGAATACAGAGTCCACCACCGTATCGCATCTCCGTATCATCCTCAGACGAACAACCAAGTTGAGGTGTCGAATCGACAAATCAAGCAAATTCTCCAAAAAACGGTTCGACTTGACCATAAGGATTAGTTCGACAAGCTGATTGATGCACTTTGGACGTCTCAGACCGCCTTCAAGGCTCCCCTTGGTATGTCTCCTTATAGAATTTTTTACGGGAAGCCTTATCATTTGCTTGTGGAGCTGGAGCACCACACTTATTGGGTTGTTCACCAATGTAACCTCCACCCAGACCTGTGTGGCCGAGAAAGGAAACTCCAACTCCAGAAGCTGGAAGAGCTCCGTCGTGAGGCCTATGATTCTGCCTTAACTTCCAAACAACGCACTAAGGCCTTTCATGACAACTGCATATGGCGGAAGGAATTTGAGCCATCATAGCAAGTTTGACTTTACAATGCCCGGCTCAAATTCTTTTCTGGGAAACTGAAGTCCAAATGGACTGGTCCCTACTTGGTCTCGAGACCATTTCCCAATGGGGTCGTCAAAATTGAAGATCCCAGATCTAGGCATAAATTTACTGTCAATGGCCAGCAGTTAAAACCTTATCTTACTCATGAACCTGCCCCCGTTGGTGAAACTGTTGTGTTGCTAGAGGTTAACTGACTTCGTGCCTTACTGTAAGTCCAACTGGGGAGGTTAAATTCAGCGTTCGTTAAGAGGCACCCCAGCAGCACTCCTCTTCTACTTTTGCCTTCACATTCCATTTCCCTTCACTTTACTTCACACTTCATTTTTTCACCACTTACCATCCACCCGCCCTGCCACCCTACTGTATACCTCGCACCTCAACTCTCGTACCAAGACCCTTGGACCTTGCTTAACCCTACATGCATATGAGGACATAGCATCATTTGGCATGGGGGGTGGATAGGCATTCATAGGATCTGAGTATTATATAGGTATCATGCAGCTTCTCATTCATTATACATATCCATCTATAAATATGTACATACCTAGTTGTTTCCAAAATAAAAAAAATTACAAAACCCAAAAAGCCATAAAAAAGGTAAAATGTTTAGCTATGATCTGAAAGCTAAAATAAAAATACAATAAGTGTTTATGGATATTCAACCTCTACTCTGAAGACTTTCTGGGCCATATAAACTTGATTCACTCAGGCTTTGGCTTAATTCACTTGAGCATTGATAAGATAGATCAGAATCTCTCCTAACTTAGGACATATTCTTGTAACTGAGTCACCGGTACATGATTCGTTGGTTTGCTTCTACTTGAGAACCTAAGTAATCTTGGTTTACACTACACAAGAAAGACCAGGTGAACGTAAGATCCAACCTTAGTGTTCATTAGGGAAGGTGGAGTCCTTACCTGTTCGTGCAGGTAGACTTTTTATCCCAATCTTTAGTCTTGTGTTTAGGAGAAACTCTTTCCATCAAAAAGTACTCACCCACCAAATAAGTGTGCTCTTCCAAATAAGGTTGTAGGAGATATACTGACACTTGTTTCAAAAAAAAAAAAAATCTTGCGAATAAGTCAGTATATCTTTCAAAAGTCTGTAAATTCTTCTCCCAAAAAGTTTTTCAGGGTGTGTTACAAATACCATGTTTCTACTATATATTCTTTGAGCCACAAAAAATAATAAAAGTGGGTTTAAGTTTTTCTATCATTTTTTGAGGGTTAATCCGAAGACATGAGCTGAAGCTGGGACCAACCTGGACTTAAAAAATTTGTGAAACCCTGGACTTGAGCCTTAATGTTCATTTGGACGGTCTTGATCCATCACTATGCATAAACCATAACCTCTTAGCTCTCGAGTACGGTAAAACCCTCTGAGTCTTGAAAATCACACTTAAGGTTTAAATATCAAGAGTCCAGGTTAAGTCGAGAGATAGTCTATATCATGTAAGACTTGGGTACTGGTAATCTTTTCTGCAATTGGTTTTCACAATATCCAACAGATAAACACATTAATGGCTTCAGAAAAATCTTCAGCTCAAGATCATTTCTAAAAACGATACAAATAAATGTTTTGCTAGGGACTAGCAAAAGATAGGCATGGGGTATGATTGAACAGCAAGCTACGCCTATAAATATGTCATCTTATGTTATTCCATAACATTACCCATGCATTTTAAGTAGCCATACTTGCATTTGTAAAAATTTACTTGCATGCATTTTTAAAGAAGGGAAGATAATGAGAGCAAATGACCATTCAATCCACTTCCATTTCATAACAATTCATCACATCTCAAGCACACATAATAATTAACATCTTCATTATGTGCTTGCATTTCAAATTCTCAACCTTTATTTTATTTCCGCCACCTACCGGTACCCTTTTGGGTGAAAGTCATCAATCCTCACCACTTTAACCATTAGTCACATATTAATATAATAATAGATCTATAGATATATATACATACTTACATATATATATATATATATATATATATATATATATATATATACTTATATATATCCATCTATCTATATCCACTCCATCTATATACTATATACTTATCACCTATTCACCCATATATATATTCCATTTATACACATTACCCTCACCGATCACACCTACGCACTTCACCCCACCGCACCTTGTGTTGTAGGGACCTTTGCACAAGTTGCATTTGTCCCTACAACACCGGCGCAAAGCAAGTGCTTCCACCCACACTCACACACATCCGCTCCACACTCCACGCGACACTTAGTCTTGTTGGTTGCATCTCGCTAAACGTGGACCAACTTGAAACCGTGCTACATCCCATCCCCATTTTCATCTCTACCCCTATTTATATAGTATCTATATATCTATATCTATTCTATATCTACTTACATATCGACTATGTATATCTACATATACATATGCTAAGCTAAGTATCTCTTTTTTATTTCTTTCTTTGCATTTTATTTTGTTTTCATTTGTCTTTTATTCTTGCTATTAAAAAGACCAAAAAAAAGTATAAAAGAGAAAAGATAATTTTTGTCTTGCAGGTACCTGATCTTGTGAGTGACAAGATCAATTTTGGAATCCTGTATTGGCTTCAAGTCAAGGACCATTTGGCTCAAGGCCAAGGACTTCATTTTTGAGGATGTGCCTCAAGAATAACATTATTACAAAAATCTTAAAAGTAGAAAGAAAACTAAAAATATAATAAACTCAAGGAAGAGATACGTTCTAGGAAAGGCGTAGAAACTTCTTAATTTCCTAATGCCCACCTCCCTGAGATCGACCCTCGGCCTAAAAGTGACCAAGATAAAATCAAGTAGGCCAGGCTAAAATTTTTGTGAAACTAGTGTAGACTCGATTTAGGTTAACTCACTATACTAATTTCGACGATAATATCACCTTATTAAATAAGCCTATTCGAGGCCGCATCAGGCCTCCATTAGCTATTCACTCTCGTTGAGGCCAAGCCTCGACTTCTCTGTTTGTGCAACCACTTGACCAGATCGACATATCTTCTATTTCATCTAAGCCGAGATTTCCTTCATCCATACTCATGGAACAACTAGCGGAAGAAGAAAACAATCTCCATAATCAGCTTCAACTCCTCAACGATCTATTCCAGGCCTTTATAAATCCACCGTAGCATCCTATGATGTGAGATCATTGCAATCCTGCTGTTGTGGCGATCGAACCTCGAGTCTAAATCCCAGTTGGAGGTCTTGATAATGAACTCAAGCCCAACATGATTCATACTATTCCTAAATTCCATGGGTTAATTTCTGAAGATCCCTTCCAGCATATCAAGCAACTCAAGCATCTAGCCTAGACCTTCGGTTTAGAAGCTCAAAATCAGGATATCTTGCTCATGAAAATGTTCTCCTTCTCTCTCATGGATAATGCCGCTCATTAGTACCAAACCCTAACTCGTCTAATCAACACGTGGCTGAACTTCAATCCGAGTTTCTAAAGAAGTTATTCCTTGTTGGGCGGACAAATGCTTTGCAGCAACAGATCACACATTTCACGTAGCAAGCAAGAGAACTGCTTCATGAGGCATGGGATCGCTTTCTATATCTCATGCGGAAGTGCCCCCACCACGAAGTTCCTAAATGGGAAAAAGTCATGTCTTTCTACTGGGGACTCCATGAGGATATTCGATCATTCGTCAATGCAACCTATGGAGGAAACAACATGGGTCAACACAAAGACACCGTGTGGGAGATTCTTGAGAACATGTGGGAGAACTCCATCAATAATGAATCCATGGGCATGTTTAACCGGACGACTGCCCATGCATTAACGAATCGGCGGGGAGCACATGAGATGCAAGGTCTATCCTCTTCCGTCGACTTGGAGCTAATGGCCAGTCGCCTGGACAAGGTCTCTATCATTGAAAAGAAGGTGGATGAGCTGACTCAACATCTGCAGCGAGCCACCTCTACGCAAAACCCTCTCGCACAACCACCCTCTTGGAGGGAGACTGTGCACAACATCTACCACCAATCTTCTCAGGGGATGGATCCATACCTACCCCCGTCTGATCTAGGATTTGGAGGAAACTCCGGATCCACCTACTCTAGTTGGGGGAACTCTGAACCCTCATCTTCTAATTTCTCCGAGGTTCTTCAGATCTGCGAGGACCTCAACGCCATCTAGAACGATCCTTTCTTAAACACCTACAACCCTAGATGGTGTAATCATCCTAATTTCACATGGTCAGGGAACAATCAAAATCGGAGACCTCAATATCAGCCCCGACCACAAGTTTCTCGTCCATATCAGCCGCCTCAGCCTTGACCCAACCCAACTTTCCAAACTGGACCAACTCGAGAAGATCAAATGACTCTTATCCTTCAGACTCTGGTTGACATTCAGAAGAGGAATGCGACTATGCAAAAACAGCACAAAGAATAGATTACAGAGGTTTGCAATCAACTCACCCAGATGGCAAATCCTCGCCAACCTGGTGCACTCCCTTCACAACCTCTGCTTAATCCAAATAACGTGCCGAACCAGAGGCGCGTTATAAACCCGACTTAGGGCTAGGCTCATTATGTCTATCAAGCCCCTTCTACTCCATCACCCGATGGGATGAAAGCTTCTACATCATACGCGGGTTATCAGCAGCAACCACCTCTTTTGCCTACCCCAACCCAGAACTAGGCAGGACTGAATTCTGTTACCACCCATAGTGACAAAACAACTCAGGAACCACTTTACCTGAGCCACTCTCAACCTAGTAGTTCAAACCCAAACCCTAGGTTGGTCATCCAGGATACCCCTGTCCCAGATCAAGAACTTGGACCAATTCTAGAGGAACCTACAGAGGTTCCATTTCCTGAGGCCTTGACCAAGGGAAAGAAGAAACCCAAACCTGTGGCTCTCGAGGAGGATCTAGTCAAGCTCTTTGAGCAGGTCCAAATAAACATCCTGTTGATGGATGCAATTCGCCATGTACCGTCTTATGCGAGATTTCTGAAGGATATATGTACACCAAAGCATAAGCTGCGAACCAAATGCGGGAGCCTGATCGTATTGTCTGAGCAAGCTAGCTCCATCATTTTGAGTAAACTCCCACCTAAGGCAAAAGATCTCGGTACCCCTTTGATCTCCTGTACAATCGGTGATATTCAATTTGACCATGCATTATTGGATCTAAGAGCCTCCATAAACCTAATACCTACATCCCTACTTGACCACCTTGAAGAATCTAAGCTCAGACCGACAGAGGTGACATTACAGTTGGCTGATCGATCTATTAAGTCACCAAAAGGAATTCTTGAGGATGTTATAGTTAGGGTACGTGATTTCTACTTCCCCGTGGACTTTATAGTTTTAGACATAGTTGCTCCTGAGAACTTGAAGAACACACCGATCATTTTGGGGAGACCTTTTTTGGCTACAGTTAGGGCTAACATCAATTGTGAGGAGGGCCAAATTGAGTTAAAATTTGGGTGTAGGACACTAAAGATCGATATCTTTAAGGCCCAAGGAGGAATTAATTGTGGGGTTATCAAACAAATTTGCGACATCAAGTCCATGGTTGACGATCCATGTGTCGAGGAAAACCTGCTAATCTCTGATGATCAACCACAAGAGGATCAACCCCACACTTAAGGGAGCCTGAACTAGACTTAGAGATACCTTTAGCTCTTGTTGTTGCTCCTGAACCTCACCCTGAACCACCTGTTGCTGCTGATAGTTCCGTTATGGAACTGAAGCCTCTTGATCATCTAAAATACGTATTTCTGGGTTCTAATCAAACATTTCCTGTGATTATCAATTCCCACCTCACCTATGATTAGGAAACACATCTAATTATTCTCCAGTAGCATCGGAGAGCCATTGGTTGGACTCTCGATGACCTGATTGGCATCAACCCCTCATATCGCACGCATCACATCTACACCGAAGAGGGATCACGACCATCCTATGAAATGCAGAGACGCTTGAATATGAACTTGCAGGATGTCGTGAAAAAGGAGATCATCAAGTGGCTAGATGTAGGTATCATCTACCCGATCTCCGACAGTCATTGGGTGAGTCCAATCTAGGTTGTGCCTAAGAAGGCAGGACTCACCGTGATCACGATTGAAACCGGAGAGACCATACCGACCCATATAGCAAACTCGTGAAAAGTCTGCGTTGATTACCGAAGACTAAATGCCTCCAGGATCATTTCCCACTGCCATTTATTGATCAGATACTCGAGAAATTGGCAAGGAATCGATTCTTTTGCTTCTTGGATGGGTACTCCAGTTATAATCAGGTGGCAATCCATCCTGAGGACCAAGAGAAGACTACCTTCACCTACCCCTACGGGAGGTACGCATTCCATAGGATGCCTTTCAGTCTCTGCAATGCACCCGCTACCTTCCAGCGGTGCATGCTTGCCATATTCTCAGATATGGTAAGTGAATACCTTAAAGTCTTCATGGACGACTTCTCAGCATTTGGGAAATCTTTTGATGATTGCCTCCTGCACTTGGTTCAAATCCTCAGGCATTGTATCGACACAAATCTGGTTCTTTCCTGGGAAAAGAGCCACTTAATGGTACCTGAGGGAATTATCCTGGGTCACCTTGTCTCTAAAAAAGGCTTCCAGATTGATCGAGCCAAGGTTAATTTGATTTCTAAACTACCCTTGCCTAGCTCGGTCAAAGACATCCGATCTTTCCTAGGGCACGTCAATTTTTACTGCTGTTTCATTCCTAATTTCTAAAAATCACGTGCCCCCTGATTAATCTTCTCTCAAAGGATGTCCCTTTCGAGATCACCAATGAGTGCACTCACGCATTTGAGAGCCTACGTGACTGAGTTACTCAAGCACCAATCCTACAATCCGCCAACTAGTTGAGATCATGTTTGATGTGTCTGACTACACAATAGGGGCGATGCTTAGGTAGAAAGTTGACGGGAAACCTGTGGTCATCTACTACGCCAGTAAGACACTGGACGAGGTTCAACATAACTACACGGTTACTAGGAAAGAGCTGTTGGCAGTAGTATTTGGCCTAGAGAAATTCAGATCTTATCTTTTGGGTTCTCGTGTCATCATTTACTCAGATCACACCACTGTGAGGCACTTACTCGCGAAGAAGGACGCGAAACCTCGATTAATCCGTTGGATCTTGCTATTGCAAGAATTTGATCTCGAGATTCGCGACAAGGCAGGAAAACAGAACGTGGTAGCTGACCATTTGTCCCGTCTTCCTTCTTCAGTCATCGACCCGTCTAGTCCAATCACTGAGCATTTTCCGGACAAACATTTACTAGCCATTCACGGTCTCCCCTGGTTTGCTGATATAGTAAACTACTTGGTTATGGGAAAGTCCTGCCAGATTGGGCGACTTCCAGGTGGGACAAGTTGATTTCTGAGGCCAAGTATTATATTTAGGAGGAACCATATCTCTTCCACATGGGCAATGATTAGGTGATCCGGAGATGCATTCCTGACGACAAGAACAATAACGTGATCTCATTCTGTCACGACCATGCCTACGGTGGCCATTTCTCTGGGGGTAAAAATGCAGCGAAAATCCTCTAGAGTGGGTTCTTCTGGCCCACGATGTTCAAAGATGCACAAACGTATTGTAGGGCATGCGCTCATTATTAGACCCCCGACAACATGGGCCCGTGGGATATAATGCCCTTGAACCCGATAATTATGTGCGAAATCTTTGACATACGGGGAATCGATTTCATGGGACCCTTTCCTGTATCTAACAGCTTTGAATACATCTTTCTCGCTGTTGATTATGTCTCTAAGTGGATCGAAGCTGTCCCCACGAGAACTTGCAATCATAAAGTTGTTCTCCGATTCATCCAAGAGAACATCTTTTATAAATTTGGGGTTCCTAAGGCCATCATCTGCGATGGCGGGTCTCATTTCAACAATCTGTACTTCCAGTCCCTGATGAAAAAGTATGGGGTGTCGTATCGTATCTCAACTCCTTACCACCCTCAGACTAATGGACTAGCAGAACTGTCGAATCGAGAGATCAAGAAGATCCTTTAGGTCACTATTCGGCCTGATAGAAAGGACTGGTCTACTCGCCTTTCGGAAGCTTTATGGGCCTATAAGTCCACCCACAAGACCCAATTAGGCATATCTCCCTTCATATTAGTGTATGGAAAGGCATGTCACCTTCTCGTAGAGATGGAGCATAAGGCCTATTGGGCAGTACAGAAGTGATGGGAATACCATCATGAGCCATAACTATCTCAGTTTGATCTAATTAAGTCAATAAAAGCTCCTACATATCCATCAGAAGATCTTAAGGGCATAAACATTGATTTGAGAAGAAAATAAGAATACAGGGTTATTTCTACAAATTCACCATTCTATCACAAAAATAGAATAACCACGGGTTCTCTTAGGGGTGGAACAAAGGTCAAATGGTCTTAAGAGTCTAATAAGTGGGTCAGAACAGACAGAAAAGAGTTTTCATGCATTATAGGAATTAATGGACATCTAAAATCCTAAAAATAGGCCCACTTAATCTACTAAGGTTCTGGTCAGGATAAAATTCATCTAAACCTTCTAAAAATCATATAAAAATATTCAATTTGACCATTGGAACCCATCTTGACATAAAATAGAGTTTTAGACAGATATTTGCCCTAATTTGGATAATTGTGCAAATTACCCAATCAAACTTGGCCAAAACCATATTCCAACTTCACCATTGGATTCCTTAGGTCCAAATTAGGTTTATTCCAAAATTTGGGCCCAATATGAGATTGTTTCAACCTATTTTGCACTTTGGTCCAAGTCTGATTTCCTTTATTCCACATAGATCTTTAGCTTTTGAATTTATTACACAAAGGTCCCTATCTTTTCCATCATTTTCTTCAAAAATGTCTCTACCATCATGAATCCTAATCCTACAACTCCGACGACCTTAAAATGGCATGTTCTCCTTAATTCCTTGACGAATCCCTCTCAGATTTGAAAGGGAAGTTCGTCAAGGAATTTCCTTCCTTTTGAGCCAATTCCTAAGCCCTAAAACCTTCCAAATCTCTCATGAGAACCCATGAGAGATTAGGGTATCTTGGAATTCCTATCTTCGGCGAGCTTTCCTAGCTTGAGAAGCATGCTTCCTAAGCCGAAAACACCATCTAGAGGCCTATAGAAAGACCCCCAGATCAAACAAAGGATTGCAAGCTCGATTTTGGCCGGAAAACTCCCCATATTCCTCCTTCCTCTTCCAACCGAAAGGCTCCTCGAGCTCTGACGATTCCTCCCGACCTCATTCCTCGTCCATTCGCAATACCGACGACAGATTTGCCTTCCTCACCTTCCTCCACGTTGCGCAATACCGGCCGACGTCCCTATCTCCTTCGTGTAAATCCCTACTTGGAGGGGGTGAGATCAGCGTGATGTAAAAATGCGAAATTAAAATATAGAAATCTCACAAAAATAGACAATCACACAATGTACATAATGATTTTTAGGTGAAAACCCAACTCGGGTGAAAATCACCACCTAACCCTCTCGAGTTAGGATTTTCCGATCAATCAAGTTAATCAAATCCACTAACGTACTACTTAAACGAGGGTAGTACAACCTCAATTACAACCACGCTACTTTATACGAGGGTGGTGTACCTCAAACCCCTTTTCTTCACTAGAAGGTTTTTTTCTCATGAAGGAGACGGGAATTCGCAAAGCGAATACCCAACACAAGTAAAATAAAATACAAAAATAGTCCTATAGAGCCAACAAAGATATTCTTAACCTAAGATTCTATAGGAGTTAGGATGCTTCCCTTTGCAAGAAGTGCGTCGACAACGCGGATGCGTGAACTACGCGACGGTGCAATGGTGCTCTCGTGAACTATGGCGGGAGAGCGGGTGCGCAAGAGGAATCAAGCTCTCTAGGTGTAGAACTTAAGTTTGGAGAGCTAGAGCTTGAGCTACTTCTCTTAGACACAAAAGATGTGGAAAGTATGTTGTTAAGTGTGTCTTAGTGTATGTTTGAGTGGCAAAGGTTCTTCTCTATTTATAGAGGTCTTAGGAAGGCTTCCATAGCCGTTGGGTGCAAGCTCCAAGAAAATCAGGCCGAAATCAAGTTTAATCATTACACTAACAGGGTTATCAGACGTCTGATCCTAGCATCAGACGTTTGGAAAACCAGTTTTAAGACGTTTGGGAACAAAGTCAGACGTCTGATTATAGGAGGGTTTCCTTCCTGACTTGAATCAGATCGAAACAGGGTTCTAGTGAATTGTCATCAGACGACATACAGGACATCTGGCACTAAGTATGAACGTCTGGAAACCTACTTTTCTGCGGAAATGGATTCCCAAGAGAGTGCAACGGCTATAAAATCTCTGAGAAGAGATTTTGGGTCAGCCGAGGTAAAACGGTCATGTATCAGGTGTCTGGTGTCCTCTACGGACGTCTGATATGAGCCAATGGTCATTTCCTTCAGTGTTTACTGAGGCAGCCAATGGTCCACTAATTGGATGTCTGGTAAAATATTAGACGTCTTCTAAGACGTCTGGACTAAGGTCTGGACGTCTGATTTCATCAGACAGAACTAAGTCCAGCCTAAACATAATCGGACGTCTGAGTCAACAGTCAGACATCTTAAAAGTATTTATCAGACGTCTGATTTTCAGATTAGACGTCTGAAAATGCTATTTGAACTCTACATTAGTTTTTTAAGTTCTCTACAGAAAACCTAAGTATCTTAGGGTTGTGCAAGTGTTCCTAGGACTACTGTTAGGGTACTTTGAGGCTCTTTAACATGATATTCTAAGAAACAAAAAGAGCAAGGAAATAAAGACAAAAGTACATAGTAGAACAAGGAAAGGAAATCTATCCTATTCTTCATCTCCTTCCTTCTTCAAGCCATCACTCCTCGCGAAGCTCCTCTGTTCTCCGTCAAGCTCCTCCAATGCGAGCTCGAACTTCGTCTAACCACGTCTCCATTTGCAATTAACCTAAAATCTAAAACTTTAAGTGCAAATGTTAAATGACACGTGTTTTGTTATCATCAAAATAAATGATCGTGGTGCTCTAGCACCAACACTTCGTCCTCGCCATCCAACCCCCACTGGAGTCACCTTCGCCTCCGGCGCCGGCCATACCCCAATCGGCGCCAACTCTGATCCCCATCGTCCGCTATTGACACCTCATCTTCTCCATGTCACGACAACACCTCTGACACTTCGCTTCAACTTCCGTACCACCCTCCGCGACTTCATCTTCCACCTCACTGGCGTACCATCGGCGAGCTCCAGCGGCCACCACAGACCACCTACGCCGCCACTTCCATGCTCTACATCTCCGCCTTGACCTCAGAAGCAAAAGCCCTAACTTAGTTAGGTCGATTGCTCCTCCAAACCCCCTGCCGAACACACCCATCTCCACGCACCAACTCAGTCACCGTCCGGCTACCACAACCACTCCCACTCCATGCTGCACCCACCATCGTACTCGCCATCCTACGACGAAGCTCCTAAACCTATTTAACAAGGCCGAGAGGCTATATTCTGATTTTCAGGTAGCAAGTCCTTCACCGCCATTACCGTAGCTTCGAGCTAAGCTTGAAGCTTGCTCCAGCACCAGCAAGCCCCAGGTGAAGTCCCAGGCGCAGCGAAGAGTCTCCAGGATCACAACCCAGGGACCAATTTGGCCCTTTGATTGGGCCTTTGATTGCAATTGCAAGAAGCAGCAGCTGCGGCTGCACATAGAAAGAAGGAGGTGGGATAGTCCCACCTCGGAAGCAGAAGAGCTCCCACAGCTGCATATATTGATTTTCTGCCACAGGCTATTCACCTCAACAGAACACAGGGGGTGAGGTCCCTACTCACCCATCACCTATGCCTTGCCCGTGACCCGTTCCCCAACGGGCCTGGCGTAGATCCGACCCGCCTAAGCCCTGTTTACACCTCACTCACCACCCACTACCGGTGAGCCTGGTCCCAGGTGTGCTCTACCCGAATACCGGATAACCTGAGGCCCTGGGAGGGTGGATCCCAGAGAGAGAAGGAGAGAAAGCATGCGGGGGTAGGGGGGTTTTGCTCTGTGGTTAGACAGTTGACACTTAGTCATTTAAGGAATCCTTCGCCCTGTGCGTGAAGAAAAAGAAGGGAAGAGCAACTACAGAATAGAGAAGAGAAAGAAAAGAGAAGCCTGAGAAGAAGAAGAAGAGGAGCTGAAGCAAGAGAAGAAGAAGAACAGTACCTTTGAGTGATTTAAGCCATCTAATCGGCTGAGCAGACGTCTGAGCTTCAACAGAAGTGCACTGTGCACTTATCCTCGTAGCATTTAATTGCTTAGTACTATTAAGTTATTTGATATAATTGTGAGGGGTAATTAGTGATTAAAATCACCATTTTGCCCCATTCTTTTTACATTATTTGACATACGCTTTATTCTTATATCATTATTTCTTGGAATTCTATTACTTATATATTTGTGTTGAATTGCAATCTTAAGAGGCATTTTTGTCAATTGCTCCTTGTATTCGACCTCGGACATCTATTCGAGTAATAAATTCTATTTATTTTTCGCGCTGATTCGACCTATACTACACGCATTGATTTAAAAAAAATTGATTCAGAGCGATTAACAGGAAGTGCAATCTAAATCTGATGAAGGCTGGAATACACTGTCGGTTGCAATTGAGCGAGATCAAGGAACTACGCAATGACACGTACGAGAACTCACGTATCTACAAAGAGCAGGTCAAGGCCTTCCATGATAGGCACATTGTGCGAAAATCTTTCCACCTTGATAGAAAGTCTTACTCTTTGATGCCAAGCTCAAACTCTTCCTAGGGAAACTCACATCTAAGTGGATTGGACCTTTCTTGGTAAGAAAAATATTTGGAAATGGAACCATTAAAATCAGTCAACCTAGCCTTCATTCTGAACCTTTTACTGTGAATGGCCAGCGACTCAAGCCGTTAATTAAACTCACTGATACAAACTTGGCTGAGGTATCTTTTGATCTCCATTCTCCCTGAGCTAATTGCACTCGGCTGATGGCGTTAAACTCAACGCTTAACAGGAGGCAACCCATCATCTTTTCGAAAAACCCAAAATCCTTTTGACATATCTCTTTGCTAAAATCATATTGCACTTTAGGGTTTGTCCATTAGAACAATCGACTCCACCTCTGGTACACGTACCAGAGCTTGAAATCATCCACAACAGTCACCCCGACCAGTCCACCCACCCTTTTGAACCTGTTCTAATGTACGATTTAAGCTGAATTCGAACCTACCTAATTTACAATGAGAACATTGCAAATCATAGGCATGAGGGGTATTAAAGTGTAAAACGTTGTGAAAATCAACTCTCACAAAAGGATTTCACAAAAAAAAAAGGATTAAGGAAAGTGAAGTTCCATTTGAAAGAAAAATGAGAAAAAGGAGGAAGGAAAAATTTAAAAAAAATAAAGGAGAAAAAAGATAAAGAAAAATGGAGTCCCTACAAAATAATATAGAACTTACCTAACTTCTAGGTTGGATCGAATGATGAATTAAGACCTGGAAGGCTAAAACTTTAGGGATTAGTAGCGAATACCGACCTTAGGCCTCTTGGATTTTGATTGGATTTAAACACTCACGTACTAGTTAAGATTTGGATTAGTTTTCAAGTGGTTGGGGAAAATGCAAAGCTTGTGTATTAGTTCTACGGCTTAGGCAGTATTTAGCTTCGTTAACTACCCTCTGGTTTGCGAAACTCTGTAACTTAAGCACCCAAAAATCACACACAGTCTGGTTCAGTGAGCTTAAATATGAAATTATGTCAAAAGCATTTATGCTATTCTGAAAATGGTCCTAAGATCTAGATTAGGAGCGGCTCGAAAACATAAGTTGATTTGGATGAGTTCCCGACGCGGAGAGGTGGGAAATTCCCCTTGAAGATGCACAATAATATACCGTCTCCTTGGTGCTTGTCTCCTAGGATATCGAAATATCCTACTGGGGGCATGTAAGCACCTTGTGCTAGTTCGATGCCATTGGCGGCATTATCACAAAATGTCGATTGCTAGGGTTTGGATATAGCTTCAGAACGCCATGGGCGGCACTATCTTGAATTGTCAAAAGCTAGGGTTCTGGGGGTTTCCATGGGCGATGCTATTTTGAAGCATCGATTGCCAGGGACCCTACGAGGATTGATGGTGGGGACCAAGTATCTGATACAAAATGTGTTTAGGGCTAATCCAAGGATGGATCTAAGGAAAAATATAATAAAAAGAAAAAGAGAGAGAAAAGCTCTCCACAAATGAAAATTCTTCCATCTCTCTTACAAAAATGAACTGGCAAACTGAACCTGGATTAATCATGTTACAAGCACGGGTGCTTTAACTGCTGGGTACAAAGAACCTTAGGTTAGTTTCTACGGGTCTTAGAAACTTTCGCGGCAGAATGAGACGAAAGACAGTTAGGTCTGGATCTGGGCTGGTACTTGAGTACCTCTAGGCCTATTGTTGGTATTAAGATCTAATTCCTAGAGATGCAGCTTAGTAGGGCATCCTGATGGTTACATCCGACCTAGAAAACTGGTTTGGTCCATAAAGTTTTGCTAAGGGACTAGCAAAAGCTAGGCATGAGGGTATGATAGGAACACCGTCATGAGCCATAAGTAGCTCAATTTGGTCTGATAAAGTTGATAAAAGTTCCTACATAACCATTAGGGGGTCCTAAGTGCTTAATATTTTATTTTGAGAAGAAAAGATGAAAATAGTGTTATTTCTGTAATTTTACCATCTTATCACAAATACAGAATAACCACAGGGTATTTCAAGGGTTTATTAAAGGTCATATTTTCATTAATGTCTAATAAGAGGGTCCATGCAGATAGAAATGAGTTTTCACGCATTTCAAAAATTAATGGACATCTGAAATTCTAAAAATAGACTCGCTTAATTAACTAAGGTTCTGGTTAGAATAAAATTCATCTAAACCCTCTAAAATTCATATAAAAATATTATCTAGGGTTTGGTATCCTTAATTTGACCATCTGAACCTATTTTGACCTAAAACAGTCTCAGACAGATAGTTGCCCTAATTTGGGTTTTTGTGCAATTTACCCAGTCAAAATTGGTCAAAACCTAAATCCAACTTCATCATCAGATTCCTTGGGTTCAAATTAGGTTTGTACCAAAATTTGGACCCAATAAGATATCACCTTGGCCTAGTTTACATTCCAGTCCAGACACTCTTCATATCACACAATGGCCCTTAACTGTTTGAATTCTTTACAAATAGGTCCCTAATTTTTCATCATCTTCACATTTAGGTTCTTACCTCCATTGGTGTGAACACACTAAGCTCCGTCGAGATTTGAGCGAGGATTACTGCTCGATTCTCAATTAAACTCTTCCAAAATTGAAAGGGAGATTCCTTGAGGAATTCCCTTCCAATTAAAATCGGCCATGAATCCTGATTCATTCCCAATCTTCCATGCGAACGCTTGGAATATGTGGGTATCAAGTTTGCGCAAACTTTCCAAGCTTGTTTCTATGCTTGGAGCTCCTCTTTTTTGGCCTATAAAAGGATCAAGGGCAAGAACCCTTGCTTCTTAGCAAATTTTGGCCAAAGAAAATCCTCTCTTTTCCCTCTCCGGCCACCTCTACAGTTTTCTCCAGCGACCTCTCTCCGACCTACTCCTCCACACCTCCAACCATCAAATTGGAGGTGCTAACATCTTCCTTTCTTCCTCACGCACCTCTCCGGTCAAAGGGAGGGCATTCTTCTACCTCCATCGTTATCGCCGCTTCGCCGTCACCTCCATCTTCTTGGGCTCCGGTCAGCCACAACCGGAGCCCTTCGCCTATCTCCTCCTCTCCTAAGACCCTCTTCGTCTTTCTTTTTCCCTCTACTTTTCTCTCCCACACTCACAACACACGCACGACCTCCAATCACTTATTTCCCTCTTCGTCTTCTCCGCCTCCGACAGAACTCCAACGAGTTCGTCTGCACTCCACAGACCACCATCCGCCTTGCCACAACTTGCAAAAGCTCTACCGTTCCACCACAACCAAAACCCCTCTCCTATTTCACCAATCCACCCACTAAATCACCCCATCGAACTCAACCTCCACTGTTCACTTTCTCTGACTTCGTTCGAGCGCTTCACATGCTTCCACACCCCATGGATACTGCTATCATCTTCCTCGTCCTTCGGCGATCCTTTTGAACCATCTAATGAGGGCTTTCAAGCTCGTATTTGTGTTTCAAGTATCTGCCGGACATCTGCCATCGCTGGAGGGTTCACTGACCACATCTTCAGTCCTCCGGCTACAATTGCCCTAGGTACTTCACCCAGGTTGTGCGGAGTAGCTCCAAGCAGGTCTGCAGGTCTTCAATTGAGCGTCACGACCTCAGATGCTACTTCAATCGGTCAAGATCTTCACCTACAGTTGCACGTGCTGAGCCTCTGTGGGATAGTCCCACATCGGATAGAACAGACCCCTCTGCAGCACATAAGTTGATTTTTCTCCTCTGCTTAGTCGCCTTAGCATGCACAGGGGGTGAGGTCCCCGCCCATGCACGCGCATACGCACGCCCTCGCCTGTAGTTCATGCCACGCGGGTCTAGGCCTTGGCCCATTTAGCCGGTTAGCTAGGTATGGTCTAGTTTTCCCGATCTGAGAGAGAAGAGAAGAAGAGAAGGAAAAAGAAAGAGAGAGGAAGGGGGGGTTTGCCTTGCTACCTATCTCTCGACACTTAGTGAATTCTACGGAGGCCTTCACCACTGTTGGTGTTGTTGGTGTGCTCTGCCGTGCCTCTCCCTGAGGCTTGAGAAAGAAAGGCCTTTGCTTCTATGTGTTGGTTTTGAGATTCTGTAGCGCTTAAGTTGACGTGGCATTTGGTTGATTGATATTATTGCATTATTTAAGTAGAATTGTAATAGGGTAATTTGGTGATTCAAATCACCATTTTTACCCTAATCTTTTTGCCATATTGACTTTTGAATTTATATCTATATCATTTGTGTTTGACATTGCTACTACATTGTTATATTCTTGCTTAAAATTGTGATCTTGAGATAAATAGTCATATTGTTCCCTGCGTTCGACCTCAGACTTAAATTCAAGTAATAAATTGTATTTGTTTGATGCGATTTTGTCCTATACTATAACACATTTCTTAAACATCAATGATTTCGCATAAACAGCTGCTCTCCTTGTGTAGGTCTTTTTCCTGCACGGTCTCTCCTCCCTCTTGAGCTCCTTCAGCTCCTTCAGCCGCACTCACCGCCCCCTTTCCCGAGCTCCTCCAAGCTCCTCTCCTCTCCTTCTCCTCCACACACCTCCTGCTCCCCTCCTCTCCTTCGCTTGTTCTCCTCTCTCTTCCGCTCATGCTCCTCCTTCTCCCCCATTCACGACTGCAAGGGGGATGGGGGAGAAAAGGGGAATGGCCATCGACTGTAAGGAGGTGGAGGAGTGAAGGTGGAGGTGGAGTTGGTGGTGTTGGACGTGTGGAGAGAGTGGAGGGGTGAGGGGGGTTTTATAAAGGGAGGGGTTTAGGGTTTTGTGTGTGTGTGTGTGTGTGTGGGTTGAGGGTGGAATGTGAGGGAAAAAATTGCGAGGCCGACCCCGCAAGGTCTCCCTCTTTCCTCGCAAATCCCACAACTAAAACCCAGGGGGTTTAAAATTGCACTAACACCCCTACTATTCCAAAAAAAATTTCGAGCGACCCTTGAGAAGGGTAATTTCACACTTCCTCTAATAACAAGGGCAAGGGAAAGAAAAGGGCTACAGAAGCTGCAGATACAGCTTCACAAAAGAAGTAGAAGGGAAAGGCTGTAGAGTCTTCCAAGTCAGGATGCTTCTTTTGTGAAGCTGAGGGGCACCAAAAGAAGCACTGTACCAACTATCACGCTTGGCGTGCTAAGAAAGGTACGGCTCTTAGTCTGGTTATAAGAAAATTAATTTGGCTTTGATACCTAGGCACACTTGGTGGATAGATTCAGGTGCTACCACTCACATAAGTGTGTCTATGCAAGGTTGCCTGAGCTGCCAAAGATCAAATGATGCTGAAAGATTCATTTATATTAGGGACGGGAAGGCTGTAGAGGTTGAAGCTATAAGATAGTTTAGAATTTTGATGAAAACTGGTTCATATTTGAATTTGAATGAAACTTTTGTAGTCCCATCTTTCAGAAGAAATTTAATTCTGTTTATGATTTGGACAAATATAGTTATATTTGTTCATTTAGTGATGGAAAAGTTAGTTTGTATTTAAATTCAAATCTGGTTGGTTCTGGTTTTTTATCTTACTTTGATAATCTATACTACCTGGATATTGCATCTTCATATAACGAGTCTTTACTTTTGGATACACGTGGCATGAAAAGAAAATTAGAAAATGAATCTTCAGCTACTTTATGGCACAAGAGATTATGTCACATCTCCAGAAGGAGAATAGAAACTTGTGTCAAATGGAATTTTGGATGCCTTACATTTTTCTGATTTTGATCAGTGTATAGAATATATTAAGGGGAAACAAACCAATAATATGAAGTTTAAAGCCAATAGGTCAAATGGTGTCTTAGATGTGATTCATACGGACATCTGTGAGCCATTTCCTACGCTTGCATGAAATGACCAACAATATTTTATCACATTCATAGATGACTACTTAAGATATGGCTTCATCTACCTAATTCATGAAAAGCACAGTCACTGGACACGTTTAAAAATTATAAAGTCAAAGTTCAGAACTAACTCGACAAAAGGATTAAATCTGTCAGATCTAATCATGGTGGTGAATATTATAGCAGATATGACTGATCAGGTGAACAACATCTAGGACTGTTTGCCAAGTTCCTAGAGGAATGCGGTATCGTCCGTCAGTACACCATGCCGGGATTGCCCACTATGAATGGTGTTGCTGAGAGACCAAACAAGATGCTTAAGGACATGGTAAGGAGCATGATTGCTCATTTTTCCGTACCAGATGCACTCTGGGGACGGGCCTTAAAGACCGCAACTTACATTCTGAATAGAGTGCCAACTAAGGCAACTAACATGACCTCATATGAGCTATGGACTGGGCGAAATTCCAGTCTTAAGCATTTTCATGTGTGGGGATGTCTAGCTGAGGCTAGGGCTTATAGGCAAAATGAAAAGAAACTGGATACAAGGACTATTAGTTGCTATTTTATTGGGTATTCTGAGAGGTCAAGAAGATGTAAATTTTATAATCCCACAACTAAGGCTATTTTTGAGTCTGGTAATGTCAAATTCTTTGAGAGTGTTGAGTCTGCCCAAGTTGATAGGATTAAGGACTTTGTCTTTGAAGAGGAAAACATAGTTATTCCTCCTAGAGTTACTCAGGTTGATGAGGAGTATGTCTTTGACATACCTCAAGATAACTCCAATGAAGATAATGATACGATTTTAGCCCCTGTAGAGCAATCTCAGACACATACAGAACCATGCCATTAAAGAGATCCAATTGGGGAAGAAAGAGTGTCATTTTGGATGATTATGCAGTATTCCTTCAGAAGCATGAAACAAACATTGGGGTGATGGAAGATGATCCTATTAGCTTCCATCAGGCAATGGAAAGTCCGAATCATGAAAAGTGGATTGAGGTAATGGAAGAAGAAATGAAGTCAATGAAAAATAATGACGTTTGAGATGCTGTTCCACTACCAGAATGTGCGAAACCCGTTGGTTGCAAATGAATTTTTAAAACCAAACGGGATTCGAAAGGAAAAGTGAAACGATACAAAGCACGTATTGTCGCTAAGGGTTTTACCCAAAAGGAGGGCCTTAACTATGAGGAGACATTCTCTCCTGTTTCTTCCAAGGATTCATTGAGGATTATAATGGCACTTATGACCCACTTTGATCTTGAGTTACATCAAATGGATGTAAAGACTGCATTCCTTAATGGTGACATTGAGGAAACCATTTATATGGCTCAGTCCGAACATTTGTTACGAGTGATTTAAAAAGTATGGTATGCAAATTAAAGAAATCCATCTATGGGCTCAAGCAAGCATCTAGACAATGGTATTTTAAGTTTCATTAGGTGATTCTCTCTTTTGGTTTTGAGGCGAATCTTGCTGATAAATGTATGTACCATAAATTTTGTGAGAGCAGGTACATCTTCTTGGTCCTGTATGTTGATGACATCCTACTTGCTATTAATGAAATGAGTATCATTTTAGACACCAAGAAATTTCTTGCCAAATGCTTTGACATGAAAGATCTTGGAGATGCTTCTTTTGTTTTGGGGATTGAAATATGTCGAGATCGTTCTCGACATATTCTTGGGTTATCCCAAAGAAGCTATATAGATAAGGTACTCAAAAGTATGGCATGCAAGATTGCAAGCCATTGGATACTCCTGTGGTTAAGGGAGACAGGTTTAGTCTCAATCAGTGCCCCTTAAGTGATTTGGACAAACGAGAGATGCAAACAGTTCCTTATTTATCTGCTATTGGCAATATAATGTATGCCCAGGTCTGTACTAGACCAGACTTGACATACATTACAGGCATGTTAGGCAGATACCTAGCAAACCCAGGAAAAGACCATTGGAGAGTAGCCAAGAGAGTACTCAGATATTTGCAGAAGACATGGGGTTATATGCTCACCTTCAGGAGATCAGAAAAGCTTTCGGTCTTTGGCTACACTGACTCAGATTTTTTTGGGTGCCAAGATAGCAGAAAGTCTACATCCGAGTATGTATTTCTGCTTGCCAATGGTGCCATCTCTTGGAAGCGTGCAAAACAGTCTCTTATTGCATCTTCCACTATGGCAACATAATTCATAGCATGGTATGAGGCATCCAATCATGGAGTATGACTGCGGAACTTTATATCGGGGCTGCGCATAGTAGATGGCATTGACAGGCACTATCATTTGTGATACAGTCTACTCCAATAACAACATGAGCTCCTTCAAATCAAAGCACATTGAGATCAAGTTCCTGGTTGTTAAAGAAAGGATACAAAATGGATAACTGTCTATAGAGCACATCAGTACAGACTCCATGGTTGCGGATTCGCTCACTAAGGAATAATACCCAAGATGTTTTATGAACACGCAGCTTCTATGGGTCTTATGTCTTTGCAGAAATTTCAGCTTTAGTGGGAGTTTGTAATCTTTATAGTGTTTATTTCTAATAAACAAACTTTGGTAATTCAGTTTTTCAGTTAATCAGTCTTTTGGTTATATATAAAGTTTTCTAAAGCTTCATTTTTGTTTTGAAATAAATAAAATTTAAAAGTTTTCAGTTCTGTGATTGTCCATTATGAGAAGCAATTTGGTTTTGATTTTTTGGTATGATTTCAATTCAGAGGACTAGTTGGGAATATGCATGCGTTGATCACATTGGCATGTAATTTCCATGCAACACATTCACACATTTTTGGTTGCCTTTTACATTAGTGTACACGATCATTATTGGTTTGCTACTGGATGTAGCGAAAGCTGCCTTGACTCTATTACTAGTGTAATTGGTAGATCAGATTGGTTTTAGATATACATTTCTGGATATGATAGCACAGTTGAGCTCAAATTCAATTTTATATGTTGTTTAATTAACAAGTTACACATACAGTCCAAGTGGGAGATTGTTGAATTAAAATCCAATGTATGGACTAGTATATGTAAATAGATATAATCAAATGACATGACTGTCATCTTAAGCCCATAATTTAAAGTGATTAAATAAGTTTATTAGTTTGATATGGGCTAAAATGCAAAAGTATGGTGTGGTATTTAACTTGCATGTGCAGAAATCTGTTTGTGAATATATATCTCTTCGATGGGTGCAGATGTAATTCACCCATGCAGTAATTAGGAGAACTAATTATTGATTAAGTCTTCTTTGGGGCTGTGGTCCCCAAAAGACCCACCTACTAATTCTAGGTCTTGCATACCCATCGTGCACCTAGAGGATAGAATTCAAGAAGGAAGGGAAAAGGCTCTTCCTCAAAGTGATTCTCGATCAGGCTATTGGAGGTGGGATCTTTTGGAAGCATGCTAGTAGCCTCGTTTCTTCTCTATAGTCAAGATGAATATAGGTAACCTAATTCTCTAGAAGTAGAACACAGGTAAACCGCATTCATGTTTTTAAACAAAGTATTGGAGATTATTTAATTATTTAATGGTAAATCAGTTTTTGTTGTAGAACTATGTATAGTCTTATGATTAAATGACTCATAATTGTTAGTTTTGGATCTAATGTAAACCTAGGCTTATTGAATGTTTTTTATTATTTGGAAATCACAAAACTCATCTCGTAACTGCAGGTAGTACCAGTGTACCCTTTAAATGGGTATCGGTACTCAAGCATTACAGTTTTGGATTGTAAGGTGTACTGTAGGTTGCTAGTACCGGTACTTTTCATGAGTACCGGTACATGCAAGCCACAGATCAACTACAGGTCGTCCTAAGTCCAAAACTGGAACTTACATGTACCGGTATTTATCATAAGTACTGGTACATATGAGTCCCATGTCAGGTTCTAAACTTGAAGTCACCAGAACCTGTAGCTTACAAGTACCGGTACTGGTCTCTAGTACCGATACTAGTAGGCTACAGGCAATGTGTCTAGTACTCAACAAGTATCGATACTCTTTATGAGTACCGGTACATGTTGAGACCAGTTCTTTCTTGGAGGATACTAGTATCCTATGAGTACCGACACTTATTACAAGTATCGGTACATTATGAATACTGGATAAGTACTCATCTGAGCTTGAGTTCCAAATAGTGAGTTACAAGTAGCAAGTACCGGTACTTGGCACAAGTATCGATACTTCTTTGGATATGGAACTCAAAACAGTATGGTATGGATACCGGTACTGGACAACCAGTATTGATATCCTTTGTATGGAATACCGGTACTAATATACCAGTACTGATACTCATTCATATATAAACTCATTTGAGGTTAATTGTTATATAGGTGTATCATAAGTTAGAGGTAGATTAATTACACTTAAACTTCTAAAGATATAAAGAATCCCAACATCAACAACTTGGCACCGTTGTAGGTACCCATCCTCCTCGAATGCACGATGCATTATATGTCATCTCGTCCTCGTTCCAACTCTCTCAAGCACCCGGCTACTTCACAACAATATAGTATAAGCTAGGATTGATATATTTCAAGGAATGACAATAACCAAGGTATATTACTTTAAAAATACCAGGATGAGCCCATACAAGGGTTTCTTGACAAAAAGTTTCTTGACAAATATTTATGTAAGGATAATATTTTTTATCATAGGTAGGGCTCCCTATCTTTTGCCTGGGGAAGAGGGACAACACCTGTAAAAAGACGTTAAACAAAGGATAAGACTTGAATCTCTTGCTTATTTTCCTTGCCATATAAGGCTGTTTTTTTTGTAATGAGATTAAAGGGAAAAAGAGGGTGGAAAACTGTACAAAAGGAATGATGGTATAAAGTCTATATAACACAAAATGACATACATCACAAAATTCACATAACAAAACACCTTCTGCCATAGCATTTTAATTATACATACTTTGTGTTGTTCATTTTTTGCCAAATAAACTGTTTGTTAATTTTTTTATTTGTTAGCTTCAGTGTCAGGTTCTTCTTCGTTGCCCCTCCTCTTCTTTTCACAGTCCTTTGCAACTGTAGTCACCAACCACCAGTGGATTAATATTAGTCCATTTAGATAGTGGCTGTTTAATCCAAGGGCCCTTGATCCTTTTTTGAACATGAATCGGCAGCTTCTCCTTACCCTTACCATGACATGGACACCACGACGACTGAGGTCCTCATGGTCTAAGATTGAGACTAATATATAAGGAGGGAATGAGAACTTTAAGGTACCGACGAAACAAATGGCTACAATGAGGGAATTTAGAGTGGCTCTTGCTTCCTCAATCTCCTACGGCCATTTGCCACCCACTCCCCAGTTAGATTCCACCGATAAATCGCAAGCCACTAGGCATTTCCTTTACTAAAAAGGGATGGTCGGGCTTCATAAGGTCTTTCTCCATCTTCTATGTTTTAAAAAAGCAATAAGAGAATGAAATAAGGACTTTTCTATGGGGCTACGTGAGAGAAATGATAGCACAAACCCAATGGATTGATGAGGATAAGAGACGCTTCTATCAGATTCTACACAAGGGTGAATATGGGCTGAATTGCATAGGCGATGGAGAAAAGGCGCAAGTTAAAGTCCCAGATTGCACAGGTGCGAGTGGTGCTGGTTCGATGATATGGAGTTGACCATATGAAAGAGAGCAAAAATAGCCATGATCAGATAACAATGTTGGATCATAATCTAATATATGGATTAGTATATGTATTTATATATATAGATATAATCATTCAATATAAAGATTATGGACTGTCATGTAAATGTCTATCAATTAAAGTGATTAATTTATGTTCTATTAAGAGTATATATAGGCATAAAATGCAAAAGGATGGTATGGTTTGATTTAATGTATAATTCCTCAATTCACGGATTTATAATTTGCTAATAGTAATTAGTTTTGCCTAATTACTAAGTTAGGGGGGTTAGGTCCCTAAGGGTTTCTTACCTTATCCTACTCCACCATACCCATCATACGTTGAGAAGGAAAAGAGAGACAAGAGTGGCTAGGTGGCTGCTATCATGTGAGAAGGTTATCTCCTGATTACTCTCAATCTAAAGGAGGTGAGAATACCTTTGGAAAAGCCTAACTCATGGCCTCTTCTTTTATAGTAAATATGAACTCAGATCTAGCTTTTGGAATTCTTAGAAAATCTCATAACACATTTTGTAATCGTCATAAGTACCGATATAGACAAGATACAACTTTTGGACCCTAAAGTATATTGTAGTTTGCTAGTACCGGTACTCTTCATGAGTACCGGTACATTCAAGCTACAGATCGGCTCCAAGTCGACTTAAGTCCAAAACTGGGACTTACATGTACCGGTACTTATGATAAGTACCGGTACACATGAGTCCTAAGTCAGGTTCTAGACTTGAAGTCACCAGAACTTGTAGCTTACAAGTACCGGTACAGGTTATTAGTATCGGTACAGATAAGCTACAGTTGGTGTATCTAGCACTTGACAAGTACCGGTACTCTTCACGAGTATCAGTATTCGTTGAGACCAATTCTTTCCTGGAGAATACCAGTACACTACAAGTATCGATACTTATTACAAGTATTGGTACACTGTGAGTACTGGACGATTACTCATCTGGACATAAGTTCTAAACTGTAGCTTATGAGTATCGGTATTTGGCATCAGTATCGGTACTTGTTTAAATATAAAACTCATAACTGTGGCTTAAGGATACCGGTACTAATTCACCAGCACCGGTACTCAGTATATGTGATACTGGTACTGGTATACCAGTACCGGTACCCATCTAATATGAAATCCAGATGAGATAAGTTAGAGTTCAGGTTCATTCTAAGTTGGAAATGGATTAATTATAGTAAATCTCCTAAGAGTTTAAAGAATCCCAACAAACAACAATTGATGATGTTTGGCAAGACACAATGTGAAGGGTGTGGTAGTGCTGCTAGTCCATGACTTCCATTAATTTGACCATCACCTTCACATACAAGGTGGACTTGTGTCCCATTGTGTAGGTGCATGGATGAAGATTAACGCAGACGGAGCACTAGTTGAAAGAGGCGTGATGAGCTCCTTGGGGATCATGTAGGACAACAATGTGCTTGAAAAATGTACTTGCTCATGATGAGAGTGAGTGTGCCCTTATAGTGATGGGGAGTATCTATATGGATGATGTAGCTGAGATGAAGTTGCAGGGGTGTTTTGAGGAAGAACGAAGATGTTGATGGATCGAGCATGTTGATGAGATTAAGTAGATGTTTTGTGAAAGAACCTTTGACTGGTGAAAGGTTTTCCACATTAATTTTGCTCTTCTTCTTTGTGGTGCTTGCTTACTTAGCGTGATGTGAAGTGTAATTCGATGTCTTGATACCTGTGCCCAAAATATGAGGTTTGATTTGATGAAGCTTATGTAACAACGATGGTGCAACATAGAAATCTTATGGGACAACTGTTCCCACTAATTTCCAATTTCGTTAAGAATTATATCGCAACATAATTGGTTGTTTATCTTAGGACCCGTTTAAACATGGGGCTAGTGGGGTTTTTCCCATGTGGAGTGTTTGTTGAGATTTTTCCTACCACTTCAATATGAACTCCTACACAATTACTTACAATTATTCCAATCAAATCATAATAACCATTATTCTCACTTTTAATATTAAACAAATGTTACTACATTGTCCACTTTTACTTTTAATATTAATATATACCCTATTATTACCCAACCTAGCTCAACAAGAGAACCGACTGAACAGCATTAGTTATCCCAAGATTAAGTCATCCAACAAGGAATAAACAAAATCATAAAATTGCCACACATGCATTATAGCAAGAAAGAACTAATTAACGGTAGAAAGAAAAGAAAAGATTCGCGCATTAATGCCCATTTCTAGGAAACAAACACAATGTTGAGACAACCATCGCAATTAAAAGATAAGCACTAAAGAGTAGAAACTAGCAGTTCTAAACATAACTACATACTCACTACAATTGAGAGGAAAAACGTGCAACAGCAGAACAGAAACAAGAAAACTAAGGCTAGGCTCAGCTGGACCCAGTTCCTGCATTCGGTGAGACTGGCTGTTTACTTAGGTACAAGTAGTAGACGTCAGCAAAAGCTAAGTAGAGTGTCAAGTGTACATTAAGCTAACAACTTTAACTAAAGAGAAAAGTAATACAGTTGTAGGCATTTTGTATGCTTTATTTTTGTTATTAGCCATTAGTTTTCTTGATTTTAGGTGTTCTAGCAAAGGGTCCCACTTTCTCTTTGTTCACATGTTTCCTAATGGAATGATCTTGTTGCAGTATTCTCACGATGTAGAACGTGCACGTGGTACTCTCCTGGTCTAGAGAACACCCCGTGTTTGTCTTACACCCAGTCTACCACCACGGGGTTATAGTCGCAACGTAGTGGTGACTACGGCATGCGTGATAAACACACTGGGGGCTACTCCGCACTAGCACGCGGTCAGTCGTTTCCTCTAACGGATATGTTCTAAGTCGTACAATACAAAATAGAACAAGGGCTGCCCCCCCCACCAGTCTGCATACCCTCGCCCGATTATCCCGGTTGGCCCCGTGAGCCTAATAGGAGTCTGTGTAGGAAGGCCATTCTTACCTTAGGTTCCAACCCGAAGGGAGGACAACTCTCTCCCTATATAAAGGGATGGTTGGGTCTCCTCGGTACATGCATACCCGAGGGCCAACTCACTCCCACAACTGTACTCAACGTGACCCATCTTAGCCCTACCATTCCATTTTCATTTCACAATTAGGGATGTATTTACTTTGCATTAGGATTCGAGGAAACCCCCTAATTTTTTTCTAACAATCCCGTTGTCGTTAACTTCGACAATTCATGAGCCACCATCAGCTAGATCTTTATTAGTATTTAAAAACCCTTGACTTCTTACATGCACAAAGCGTGTGTAAAAGCACACTTTTACAACAAAATTATACATGCACTTGCATATATCAAAGCACCAATATACACTTAGAATGTGTACATGCACATACATAAATAAGCACATCAACAAACATAATGAATTTCCATGTGTATATAATTACATACAAATACAATTACATACGTACGTATTACATGTGTACGCCTCCATCCTTAATTCTAATTACTCGATAATTTCCTCTTCGAGTTTCAGCTCATGCACCGACTCTACCTCACCCTAGGGTTCAAGTAGATTCCTTAGTTTGGTTGTTAACCAAATCAAGTGGCAGTAACTCCAAATCTTTCGTGTATTACAGACCAAACCTCTAGCTTTTACCTTAGGGTTCGTGTTCACCCTTACAGGGGTTGCTAACAACTCGACCTTGACAGGGCCAAGATTCCTCAATTAAAAATAAATCTCTAGTTGGCCTTAGGGTTCAGGTAGATACCCTACTTGATACTACACTTTTCAAGCATTCGAGTTCATTAATGTGTCAATGCATCGAATCTATGTTTTCCTAAAGGGTTCATGTTTCCTTCTAAATGTAGTTAACGGCTAGCTTCTTGTTTACCTAAGTGGCACTTCATGCGTGGGTTTTTCCGAGCATATTTTTGTTGTAAATACAAGAGAGAGAGAGACGATTTGCAATAACAAATAACAACTAAAACGAATGTTGAGATAGCAGGACATTTAACACTAGTACGATAAGATAGAAGTTACCCCTCTACCTAGGTGTACAGAAAATATGTGGGCACGAGGAACTGACCCATGGGTCCTCGCAGGTCCTGCATGTGCCTCGGACTCAAGGCCTACATCAAACTAACGGTCAAAACGAATATTAAATGCTTTGACCAAATTTACAGTATCCTAACTAGACTCAAAATAATGTAAATTTGATCTAAAATGGTGGAAAATTCCAACAGCTTTCCAACGATACCTGTCGCATGGAAAACGAACTTCGTTTGGGTCCCGAACCAGCCCAAAAACCTCTCTGATTCACTTAAACCAGACCGAGCCGGTTCGGTCTAGCTGAATCGACCGCCCCCCTCACCTCAGGATGCGCTTGACGCCTACACTTCTCCCCCTTGGATGTCTAACACTCGTCCCAATTGCCCAGGATTTGCTTCAATCGTCCGATGACCCTCCCAAACGTTTGAACACCTTCTTCCCCGCATAGCACCTGCAACCCTTGCCCTGTTCTCCTCCCTTTCCTCCTCTGGTCCACACAGCACAACCCACCCAAGCCACGCAGCAACTGCCAAGCATAAAGCGCGGTGTCCCAACCTCAACGCTCGCTCCGACTCGTGCTTACTGGGTACCGCGGCTGCTCACCAGCCCGGCTGTGAGCAGCCCGACACTCATGCTCAACGAGTTGCTGCTCGCTTCGCCCTCGCGCCTACAGCTACAAGTCCTCCGACTGCTCCTTTGCATGCACAGGTACAAAGAAAAGAGGGGGAGGTGTGGGGGTGCACAAGCCCTCTGCCCTCCTCCTGCCCTCCCTCTCTCATCTCACACATAGCAACGAGGAGGGGGAAGGGGAAGGTGGTGGGGATGGCGCTGGTGGGGGTTTAGGGTTTGTAGGGTGGGGTCATGTGGACTGAGGAAATTTATGGTTTTGAACCCCATGAAGTTTGTAACTTCGTATTGGGTACATGGGGCAAGATATAGGGGCGTAAAAACTTCTGGAACACCCCGGAAATCCTGAAAACTCATGGGGCCCCTTGGCAATAGTCATTTCATAATCATTACATCCTCCACTCCTACTTTTAATATTAAATAAATACTCACTAACATTACATCAATACACCAATCATTTTATCCCACCACTTAATTCCTCACTTATTCTACCATCGAAACAAACAATCATCTCCACTTATTTCATATTACCCTATCCTTATAGGTAGAGATGCAAATGGGTCGAGTTTGGCTAAACCTATACCTATTTACAAAATCCATATCCATATCCTACTCATTTACTCATCGGGTACAAAAATCCAAATCCATACTCATACCCATCTATCCATTGGGTATTCACAAATCGTGTTCAAATTAGAGCCAAAGAAGAAGAAAACTCTGTAACATAATTCATTAATTGTATATTTTTAACAAGTTCAAAACATATAAGCTTGGGCTAAAATTTTAAAGATCCCCATCCCTGAAATAAATGCTCGATGGAAGCTTTAGAAGTATTCTCAACCTTCAAAATCATGCAGAGAATCATAAGGGAGATTATAGTTGGGGGAATGAGAGACTTAGGGTGGGACTTATATATCTTTGGTAAATTAGGATTTTATTTGGATATTCGAGTCGGGTAATCGAATAGAGATTCATACCTATACTCACACCCAAATCCAGTCAAGTTTTTTGGATAAACTCATATCTGAACCCAATCGAATTTGGGTCGGGTTTTACTCATTCTTTTCAGGTCGGGTTGTGTTAGGTTTGAGTTAGGTTTACCGAAGCTTGCATCCCTACCTATAGGATTTTATCCTGCATCCAATTGGTTCCTTAGGCCTAGTTTACTTAGGGGGTTAACCCCCGTTTACTTTATTGCTTAACTCTACATTTGGTAACCTGAGTTTAACTACTTTAACATAGATTTATTTAACATCAATTTCAATTGGTGTTAACTAAACTCGTGCTAAAAATGTACACCGCTTATGCTTCTGATAAGCTTCATGTTTCATATTTTTAACACCATTAACAATTAAACGCCACAAAGGTTAACACCAATTAAGTAAACACAAATTGGTGTCAACACCACTCTACAAGTAAACATAATTGCAAGTTAACATTAATTGTACATTTTTTAACAACTTTTTCCTAACCCCACACGTAAACTAGCCCTTAGGTCCTATTTGGTAAAGTTTAAGAAGTCTTAGGCTACGTTTGGTAGTGGATTATGGGGTTGGATAGAGGCTTGAGGAATGAGGGTGTGGTAGGAATAGGTTAAGGGATTCTCCAAAAGGGTTTCACAATTTTTCACTTACATCACATCAACATTATTTTTCATATCACATCAAGATCAATACTCACTCACATCACCTTTAATATATATTAAAATATACTTACCCCAAGATAATATACCCACTTACATCCTATTTTAATATTAAAATATCGCAGGCTAACACAATATCGTCATACTAATCATTACAAATCCTCTAACCAAACACCTCCCACACCAATTCCACTTCAATTTTATCTTGGGATAACCCAAATGCCCAACCAAAGATAACCTTAAGGACTGATAAGTGGATAGGTAATAGGAGGATTAGTAGTGTGGATGTAATTGTTAAGTTGATATATTATTATTAATTTTTATTTTTATTTATATTGAGGGTAGATTAGTAAGATAGATGTGATAAATAAATGTGATAAGTATAAATAAATTAATAATGATAGATATCATTGGTGAAAGGTAGATGAATGATAGGTGTTACATGTGAATAATAAAATTTTTCTACTGTTCACGTACCCCTCCACGTAGGGTAAAGCCCTTTGTTACTGTAGCCATAACAGTTTTTAATCCCCCACTCCCGTGGTAGTGCTCCTCTCCCCCGATCCCCGCGGCGGCGAATGCCGGAAGTTCCATCTCTCGGGCCGCTTGCGTTGGGAGAGGACGAAATGGGGAAGACAACCGTTGTTGTCGCACGTTTCTCTCTTCGAGGACGATGGCAACCACCAGCACAGCAATCAACGCCAATAGTAATAGCGAGTGGTTGGCGTGCTTCTCACATCTCACGAGTCACGGGCAGTGTGCCTGCCAATGCATGCCTTACTTTGCCCTTCAGGTTTGTCTGAACCAAAACCTCTCTTGATACCACCGCCAAACGCTCCGAGGACTCCGCCAGAGATCAGAAAAACTCTCTTGATACCACTTGGAGGACTCCGCCAGAGAAGAAGCTAAAAGCAGACTTCGCATTTGGTTGCGCTCCGAACTCTCGCGCGCGCACGCACACAGACGCAAACAGAGCGAGCGAGCGAGCGAGAGAGAGAGAGAGACGACGACGAGCGATATAGAGATGGACGGCGTCGACCACCTCGCGGGGGAGAGGAGCAGAGTGGCGTTCGATGTGGAGGCCATGAAGATCGTGTGGGCGGGATCCAGAGAGGAATTCGAGATCTCCGATCGCATCGCCCGACTCGTCGCCAGCGATCCCGTTAGTAGTCCTCTTCCTCGCTTGATCCGATTGGGGCGCGAACCGATTCCTCGGTCGATCAGGCAACCGTGACAAGAAGACTGCTGCAGGATTGGGCCTTTCTCGATATAAGTGGACGGAGTTAAACGAAAAATCCGAGGTTTTTGGTGGTTTGCTGTGTGAGAAGGGACACTTTGCCTTTCTTCGAGTTCGAACGTTCGTGCGAGTAGATATGGTGATGGCTTTTGCGAAGAATGACTTGAGGGTTTCCGGAATTTGGTCTTCACCGGTGGCGTCTTGGGGGGAAAATGTCAGGCTTTTTTTTTGCTGAAAGGAAAAAAAAAAATCAAATTCACTCATCGAAAAATATATCCTTTTTGCTTTGGACGGGAACTGAGGTAGAGAGTAGTGCTGTTGTTTGCGTAATGTGGTAGGAGAGAATGGGGTCTTGGATAATGTTTGTATCGTTTCACATTCAACAGATGTGCATTCTACCTCGAGGTACGGGAATTGCTAGAATGCAAATATTTGTTTGTGATCCTGTAGATTGCGGGTACTTTTTGTAGGTTGATAAATAAGTATGGTAGAGATTTAATGAGATGTTTTATTCTATATGTCAAGGCTTTAAGCTACAATTTTGAAAAAGTTTTATTTTCGATTTATCACATCTATCATAATTTATCATATATACCTCTCATCAATTATATCTATTCTTACTAATTCATTCTTATCTATTACATCCACTTATTACATCTATCCTACTAAGTTGCTCTTAATAAAAGTAAAGATAAAAATAAAAAATAACATATCAATTCAACTATTACATCCACACCCAGGTGTTTGGTTAGTAGGTTAAATGGATTTGCGTCGTGTTAAGTATTTAACCGACCACTTAACCTGTCCCTCATTTGCGTTGGGTTAAATGGACTTAACTTGAAATAAAGTTATTTCGCTTTCTCTATTGTGAAATAACTTTAACCTGCTAAAATATCTAAGCGAGTTAATTCATTTATTCCACTATTTATTCAACTCTGTTTTTATTCATTTACTTATTCCACAAACTTATTCCTCTCACTAAATGAGGTCCTAATCTTAAACTTTAAACCTATACTAAACAGAGCCTAAAGCTTACAGACGTGATTTATTGTTTTATTTTTTATTTATCTTTGGCTTGACTTGGGTGTATCTAGTTCCATTGATTTGGCTTGGAGATTATTTGTGCTTCTAAGCGTGTTTGCTTCCTTCGTGTTGGATTTTGTTTCGGCAGTGGCAATGTGTATAAGATGATAGGTTTGTACCTAATGTGTATCTTTATCTTGATTTGCACATTATGTTGGATTCAGGAATTCTGCAAGGATGACCGGGTAACTCTAGGGCGGAAGGAGTTGGTTAAAAGTGGCTTGAGGAAAGCTGCTCATGCGTTTAATCTGATAAACAAACTGAAACTTACATGTAAGTTTTTGGTTTCTTGTAAATAGTTAGACTGCAGTGACAATAGCCTTAACAATGATGTATATTTTCGACAGCTGAAGAAGCCGAAAAGCTGAGATCTTTTGTCGATCAGCCTTCTTATCCAGATCTACATTGGGTAAGGATGGCAACTTTTTCTGAGTTCACTTTCACTTATCCTCTGGTTTTGTATTTGGATGAGTATGTCAATCAAACATTTTCTGCTTTTACATGTTGGTTTGCTAATCTAACTTATACATGTAAGTAAACTATCAAACACATTTTGGACGCCTCTTCTGTAAAAAAGATCGTGGACTTAAACAGTTACGGGTTTCCCTCTTGCTTTAAATGGGTTTCCTCCTATTTAGTTTCCGATTATAATGTTCCACATATCTCTAGAGGAATGATATCCAGTATTTGTTAAGTAGGAACATAAGATACTCACACTATGCTGATGCTGCATGACCTAGTTTTTCTTGTTTTCTGATTTATGTCTCTTTGTCCATTCCACAGGGTATGTTTATCCCGGCTATCAAAGAGCAGGGGACCGACGAGCAGCAGAAAAAGTGGTTGCCGTTGGCCTATAAAATGGAAATTATTGGGTGCTACGCTCAGACAGAACTTGGTCATGGTTCTAATGTTCGGGGACTAGAAACAACTGCAACATTTGATCCCAAATCTGATGAATTTGTTATCCATAGTCCCACCTTAACCTCAAGCAAGGTGATTTATGTTTGGTTTTTTATTGGATCTTGTAGTCACAAATGAGTATTATGTTGCTCTTTTTGACGAATCTGAGGTTTCCAAGAGATTACATGGTTGACATTTAATGAAGAAATCAAATTGTGGTGGAAAATAGAGACATGTGGTTCTTGGTGATTTACTTATGATCTAAATTGTTCATAGCATGGAAAAGTGACAGTTCGCACCTGGTCTCTTAGAGTTCATCTGCATATTTGGCCAACCATTTTTCTTATCTTTTTTTGTTTCTTTTACAAAATAAAAGAAAGAATATCTAATGGTCTAGGGGCCTTTAAAAGTTAGTACAGGTTAATTTTAAAGGTGACAGGCCGGCCAAAAGAAAAGAGTTCATATGGCCAACTAGCTGTAGGACTACCATCCTAGGACGATGTCTTTTATTTTTTCTGAAGCAAGATGTTCTTTCAAAGTTCAAGTATATGAAGTTTTTCCAATTCAACCATCCATGATCAACGTGGTATATAAGGTACTCTTCCAATACATACATTGATAATTGATCGTGTGTGATTATTCTTTGCTGTACTTATTATCAAACTCAAGTGTGGTTTGACTTTTCAACAAAAAAAAAAAAAAACTCAAATGTGGTTAAAGTAATGACCAAATGGTAGGGATGTGTTCATTGACAATTCAAGAAAGTGCAACAGGGATTTATAAAGAGCTTTTCTAGGGAGACTCCGGGGGCACTTGGTTGCTGCTTTTGGAGAACCACAAAAATGCCGAGAAATTAGTTTAGGTGATTGTTAGATTTTCATTTAATCTGAAATGCAGAATGTTTGTTCATGTGGTTGATCACAATAAGAATCTAATTTGTACAATTTTAGGCGTATTGTGCTATTCAATGAAGAAATGATTAGAGGAATCATTTCTTTCGAAAAGTAATTCGTAGACTCATTTGTTGGCTGTTATAACTAATCGGTAGCGTTTATTGCCTTATCAAATATGGTTTACCTCATACTAATGAAGGTGCCAGTGAACTGCCTATGGGAGACTGGGGTTGGTAAGTGGTCAGCCCAGTGCAGTCAACATTTATATTAGGCAGGCATTTTGTAGACAATGTGGTAACGGCTTCAAATATTATCAACTATTGGTATTGGAATGGGGTGAAAGGTTTCCTATTAAAGGTCAACTTGACCAAGGCCTAACATTGGAGTTTTCTTTGGATCTCTTTGCACAACCAAGGCTTTCTAGATGTTTGGATGTTTTAATTGAAAAGGTGTACCTCCACATATATTAGTCAACGGAGGACTAGAGGTAGGTGGTTCAATTTGCAACAGGGGGTCACATTTAGCTTCGTTATTGTTTGTTTGGCAATGGATGCGCTAGTTCATTGCATTTACGGTTCTTATAGACTTGCTCTTCTTGGTGGATTCCCTCCATTGGATTCAAATTGCACCTTGATCCTTGTTGCAGTATGATGACAATATCATATTTTTCTATTGAAGGGTCTACTTCATATGAAAGGGTCCACTTCATGTGCAAAAAAAATCCATCTTCTTTATATCTATCTTTTCTGTCCCAAAAAAGGTGGAAGAGAACGGGTTGATGTGGATATTTTTTTGGAAAGCGGTGATGGTTCACATTGAGGGAGTATCTTTGGTTGCTTTGGAAGAGGTGTGTCGATCAATTTGTGAAAGAAGATGAGGCATTTTGCATGTAAGAACCATGAATGAAGTACTCTTGATAAAGTGGACAACCAAGATTATTGGAAGGGTGGGGGTGATGATACAACCACCAACTTGTTTGCTTGTTATAGGAGGAGGATAAGTTGGGATGTCTTCTTTTTGAAGAGATCTACATCTTATACTCTTTGTGATGCACTTGATTTGTGATAGGCTTGGAGATGTAAGGGAATACAAATTTTGGCTTGGCCACTGGATGGCAAAAGGAATTGTGGTACTTTAGTTTCCTAGACACCTTGCTTTGGTGATAGTGCTAAATTCCATTATTGCTAAAAAAGATGGAGTGACTTCATTGAAAAACCTTAGGAGTCTTTATACAGAGAGACACGCAAGGGACAAATTACATGCATAACCCATACAATGGACTAATAACAAAAGGGATCATATATAATAAAACACAACTCTGAACACCCCCCTCAAGTTGGATTATAGATATCAGACATGCTCAACTTGGAACAAAGGTGCTCAAGTCGTCGTATGGGAAGAACCTTGGTGAAGATGTCAACCACTTGGTCTTTGGTAGAAATATATGGGGTAGAGATCTTCCTGGTTATCATTGCATTTTTAATAAAGTGACAGTCCACTTCAATATGCTTGACTCTTTTATGAAAAATATGATTGTTTGTAATAAAGGTAGTTGCCTTATTATTGTAGTACATAGGCATTGGCGCAGAGCCAGGGACACCAAAGTCATGAAGCATAGGCTGGATCCAAAGCAACTCGCAAGTAGTCTGTGCCATAACCCGATACTTAGATTTTGCACCAAACTATGACACCACATTTTGTTTCTTACTCCACCATGTAAGAAGGTTGCCCCCAACATATGTGCAGTAACCAGTGGTAGATCCGATCCTCATGCACCCCAGTATAGTCTGCATCAGAGTATCCCTACACACTTAGATGGCCATGCTTCTAGAAAGATAAGCCTTTCCTTGGAAAGTTCTTCATGTATCTCAATACTTGGCAAACATCAGCCCAATGAACCTCTCTGGGCTGTTGCAGAACTGGCTGAGTTGTCTCATGTCATAGGCAATATCAGGTTTGGTAACTGTAAAATAAAGTAGCTTGCCATCCATAACACGATGCCTAGTAATATCTTCCAGCTCAGGACTGTTAGAAGCAACAAGATGGGTAGTAGGGTCTAATGGAATAGTAGCAAGCTTGCAACCCATCATCCCTGCCTCCCGCAGCATGTCAAGAACATACTTTGTCTGGAAAAGAACAAAGCCTCCATCTATATAATGTACCTCAATGCCCAAGAAATAACTGGTCACTCCCAGATCTTTGGTGACAAACTGAGAATGTAGAAAGGCCTTTGTAGTTGCTATACCTTCCTGATCACTCTTAGCCAGTAGAATGTCATCTACATACACAATAAGAATAATCAGTTTGTTTTGATGATAATAAAACATGTGTCATTTAACATTTGCACTTAGAGTCTTAAATTTCAGGTCAATTGCAAATGGAGAGTGATTAGACGGAGTTCGAGCTCGCATCCAGGATGGATTGGAGGAGCTTGATGGAAAATAGAGGAGATTCACGAGGAGCGATAGATTGAAGATGGAAGGACAAGAAGAATAGGATAGAATTATGTTTATTTCCTTCATGTACTTTTGTCTTTATTTCCTTGCTCTTTTTGTTCCTTAGAAAATCTTGTTAAAGAGCCTCAAAGTACCCTAACAGTAGTCCTAGGAACACCAGCACAACCCTAGGATACTTAGGTTTTCTGTAGAGAACTCAGAAAACCAATATAGGGTTCAAACAGCTTTTCCAGACGTCTAATTCCAAAATCAGATGTCTGATAATGTGTTTTAAGATGTCTGACTGTTGATTCAGACGTCTGATAACATTTAGGCTGGACTTGTTAGCTTTGTCTGATGAAATCAGACTTCCAGACCTTAGTCCAGACGTCTTAGAAGACGTCTGATGGACTTGCCAGACGTCCAATTAGTGGACTGTTGGCTGGCTTAGCAAACATTGGAGGATATGACCGTTAGAGCCTTATCAGACGTCCTTAAGTCTTTCCAGACGTCTGATAAATGATCGTTTTGCCTCGGCTGACCCAAAATCTCTTCTCAGAGATTTTCTAGCCATTGCAACTCTTGGAAATCCATTCCCGCAGAAAAAGTAGGTTTCCAGACGCCCAGACATAGTGCCAGACATCCTATATGTCGTCTGATGGACTTGCACTAGAACCCTGTTTAGATCTGATTCAAGTCAGAAAGAAACCCGCCTAAAATCAGACGTCTAACCTTATTTCCATATGTCTTAAACTGGTTTCCCAGACGTCTGATGCCAGGATCAAACGTCTGATAACCCTGTCAGTGCAATCATTGTTCCTGATTTCGGCCTGATTCTCTTGAGCTTTGCACCCAACGGCTATGGAAGCTTTCCTAAGCCTTCCAAAGCTTTCCTAAGGCCTCTATAAATAGAGAGGAACCTCTTGCACACAAACACACACCTAGATACACAAGACACACCTAGTAATACACTTTTCCACTCTTTTGTCCAAAAAGAAGCTCTTACTCTCCAAGCTCAAGTTCTACATCTTGAGAGCATCAAGCCTTCGCGCACCTACTCTCCCGCCGTAGTTCACGAGAGCGACGTTGCGGCGTCACGTGGCTCACGCACCCGCGTCATCGATTGGACGCACTCCTTGCAAAGGGGAGTTTCCTAATTCCTATAGAAGCTAGGTTTAAATCTTTGTTGGCTCTATAGGATTATATTTGTTATTTTACTTTGTTATTTGGTTGGGTATTCGCTTTGCGAATTCCCATCTCCTTCGTAGGACAAAATCTTCTCGTGAAGAGAAGGGGTTGAGGAACGCTACCCTCGCACTTGTAGCGTGGTTGTAATTGAGGTTGAATCACCCTCGTTTAAGTGATTCATTTAGTGGATTTGATCAACTTGGTTGATCGGAAAATCCTAACTCGAGAGGGTTAGGTGGTGGTTTTCACCCGGTTTGGGTTTCCACCTAAAAATCTTTGTGTACTTTATGTGATTGAATTTTTGTGAGATTGTTTCATATTATATTTCCGCAATTTATTACTTCACCCCCTCCTAGTAGTGAAACTATAGAAATAACTGGTCACTCCCAGATCTTTGGTGACAAACTGAGAATGTAGAAAGGCCTTTGTAGTTGCTATACCTTCCTGATCACTCTTAGCCAGTAGAATGTTATCTACATACACAATAAGAATAATCAATCCAATAGTTCTGTCTAACACAAAAACATATTGATATGATGATGATTCGGTAAAGCCAAAATCTTGAATGGCTTTACTAAATCTCTCAAATCATGCTCATGGACTCTACTCCAGTCCATAGATGGCCTTATTCAACTTACAGACCTTCTGATGCTTCCTTTGAGACATGAAACTAAGGGGATGATGCATAAACACCTCATCATGAAAATCATCATAGAGGAAGGCGTTCTTGATGTCAAGTTGAAAAATAGACCATTTAGAGTTGACAACTATAGATAGAAGAATCCAGATCGAGTTTAACTAACCAATGGGAGAGAAAGTCTTGAAATAATTAACACCATAGGCTTGCGTATATAACACTCAACAGAGTCATATGGAAGATACTTCAGGTTGAACACCCATCTACACCCCATAACAACAACACTTGGGGCAGGTCAACCAAGTTCCACGCCTGTTGAGACTGCAGAGCTATCATTTCTTCCTCCATTGTAGCTTTCTAGGAGGGATGTTGGAGAGCCTTTGTGTAACTTTGGGGAACCTGGTTACTATCCACAACAAGAGAAAATAGTCGAGTAGTAATAGGTAATTTGTTAAACGACAAATGTTGAGAAATAGAATATCGAACACAAGACCTTTGTGTCTTTCGATGAGCAATAGGAAGGTCTAAATCAAACTCATTTGTGGAGGGAATTATGTGATCTTCTTCAGACTTGGTAGGATCGATGGAGGATGGAGTAAGAATAGTGGATAATGGTTCTTCCTGAGGTAATTGAGGTGGCCTGTGCTGATAAGTACGCAAAGGAGAAGCATAAGGGATATATGGCGGTGGTGATGGTTGTGGCGACCTTGAGGATAAGGGTGTTGGCACCGTGGGTATTTAAGATGGCTTAGCAGGCATTAATGGAGGAACAATAGACACAGGGAGAGGGAGTTTCTGGTCCTGATGAGAATCCAGGGGCTTCTCCTTGGATGTAAAGTATGGAACATCCTCAATAAACGTGATATCTACACTAACATAGAAATTGTGTTAGAGGGTCATAATAGCGATAGCCCTTTTGGGTGCGTGAGTATCCCAAGAAAATCCACTTGACAGAGCAATGAGACAACTTGTCCACCTTGAACAGATGGACAAAACACACATCCAAAGACAATAGGCATGAGAGAATCTGTCCTTGCCAGGAAACACCATAGAGTGGGGTGTCTTGCCTTTTAGAATCGAAGAAGACACTTGGTTGATGAGAAAAGCCATTGTAAGGACTGCATCAACCCAATGTTGAAGAGGAACATGCATTTGAAACATCATAGTTCGAGTCACATCAAGCAAATTTCTGAGTATGCGTTCAGCCACCCCTTTTTGTTAAATACAAGAAGTTTGGCGAATGACACCCAAAGAGGTAAACAAATCATCCATAGTGTTATTAACAAACTCAAGGCTACTATCACTTTGAAATATACAAATAGCAAAAGAAAACTGAGTACAAGAAAATTTTTCAATAAGTATAGGAGTTTTAAAATTTTCTTTCAGCATATAAACCCTAATAACGTAGGTACAATCATCAACAAGAACAAGAAAACATCGAAAACCCCTAAGACTGCAGACATTACAAGGTCTTCATAAATCAACATGAACTAAATCAAAGGGCAACTCAGGTCTTTTATTGGTATCAGAAGGAAAAGAAAGTTGGTGGTGCTTGCCAAGTTGGCATGCGCCACATTGAAAAGACTCAAGAAACTACGGTATGGAAACTATTAGTGAACAACTGGGATACTCGGGTGACCTAATCTTAGATGCCACTAGAGAGCATTAGTAGTTAATGCGGCAACAGTAGATAAATGCATGGAAGGCAGGCTAGGGCAATAAAGGCCATCATGCTCAAATCTTCCACCAATCTGCCTCATCGTCTAGAGATCTTGCCGGAAGAAAAAATGATCATAAAACACTACTCGACAATTCAACGCCTTGGTAATCTGACTGATAAACATAAAGATTTAAAGCAAACTTGGGTGCATGCAGCATATCGGTAAGAGATAAAACCTAGTGTTACGACTCGATTCCCGGATCCCTACAGGACCTGAGACCGGCTCGCTTCGACTAATCCCAATACCTAGTCGTCCAACGAGAAATAACCAAAAGCAGGAAGTAAACTACATTCACACACGCATTATAACTAAGCAGAAGTAAAAACGAAACAGGAAAGGAAAGTAGAGTAAACTGTCTCAAAATAGTACATGCCACCACAATAACAACAGCGAAAAGAAAATATAAAGTAATAGGAACAGTAACTCAAAGGTCTAGTACTCACAACTACAGCAGAAATAAAAGAGCTGGAAAGGAAACTACTACCACGATTGGGTTTGGTGGGGCCCAGCTCCCTTTGCAGCCAGAAACTCGGTCTGCACAATTCCTGGTCTTGGACAGGGTTACGAAAAGACAAAGTCAGCAACGCTAAGTAGAGTGATGTTTGCATTATTTATGTGCAAGTAAAGTAAAACAAATAGCCAAGTTTTATTCTCATTTCTATTTATCTCATCTATGTGTTTCTGGTTCATTTATTTCACAAAGGATCCAAGTATTTCTTGATCCTGCTTCTTCCTCGTGGGAACGATCTTGATTGCAGTCTTTTCCGTGGAGTAGAAGGCACACGTGGTGCTCTCCTGGACGGGAGAGTCCCCCGTGATAGTCATACACCCAGTCAACCACCTCGAGGTTACTGTTGAGACGTAGCGGTGACTACGACATGCGTGATAAGCTTATGGGTAGCTACCTCGCACTGACACACGGTCAGCCGTTTCCGCTAGCAAGTACGCCCAAAGTACGGCACAGAACAGTATAGGCCCTTGCCCTCTCAGAATAGGGGTCTCACCCCTCAGAACCAAATAGGGGCTTCGCCCCTCCACAGTCCATGTACCCTCATCCAGCTACCTCGATTTGCCCAGCGGGCCTAACAAAGTCGGTGTAGGGTGGCTAGCTTAACCCCGGGCCCCGTGGGGTAGCTAGCTCCCTCCCTACATTAGTAGCACGCCTCGGTACTATGTACACGAGGGCCTACAAAAGTCGGTGCAGAGTGGCCAATCCTAACCCCGGGTTTCAACCCAAGGAAGGCTAGCTCCACTCTACACTAAAAGAACCACTGTGTTCCTTAGTACTATGTACACAAGGGCCAACTTACTTCCCGTCTGCATTCCAGATTCCTTTCATACATAAGAGTTCTACTCCTACTTCCCCATAGGGTTCATGCTCATTATTCATCTCATTTATCCACATTCAGATCTCATGTTTCATAACTCGTTCCTTATCCATATATAGGCAGCTCGTGTTTGCACAATTTAATTCTCAATCATTTACATGCAACTTGTGGTTTCACCATTCACTTTTTCATTCACATACAGGCACTCGTATTCTAACATGCATCTCATGAATTCATTCACATACAGGAAACTCGTATTCTAACATTCATCTCATAATTACACTAATACCATTTGCTAGCAATTTATTTTAAACTTGCATCAAGTAAACAGTACAGCTCAAAACATGCTCATACATTTCTACTCTAGGGTTCATTCTACATCTGAGAGTTCAATCTGATTATTCCAAGCAAGTACATTTTTATTTAAATATTAATAATTGAATTAAACCACTCTACCGGGTATTACGGGAGGAATGGGGGCCTGTGCCGCAGATCTCGTTGTCTTCGCGGGCCTTGAACATGCCACCGGCTGGTAACCTGTACTAGCGACTAATTTACATTAGACGAGCTCAAAACGGTAGGTACTCAACACGAACACGTAGAGAAATTCGAGTGGAAAACAACAGTACTTCATTTACGGAAAATCGACTCTGTTTGGGTCCTAAACATGCCAAAAACATGATTACTGTCCAAAATCAGACATCTGAGACTAGTTCCAGACATCTTAAAAGACGTCAGATCATACCTCTCACTTCCTGCGGCTGCCTCAGACGTCCAGACTCCTCTGCAATCTGTCTGAGGGAAGTCCCAGACATCGGACCCTCCTTCTAGTCGTCTGGAAGTGCCGTCGGACGTCTGATGATGTGGTCAGATGTTCAAAAGTTGCCTGGAAAGGTGCACCACGTGCCTTTCCAACGCCCTGCACTTGCGTACGAAGACGCAGATCCATTTTCAGCCAAAGGAAACCTGCATCACAGTCTGCATGGGCGGACCTGTGCAGACAACATGTACCTCCACGCGAGAAATGTGTTTTCAGATGTCCGACTTCAACTCCGGATGTCTCGATACTTCTCCAGATGTCTGGTCGATGTCCCAGACGTCTGATACTGGAAAGCCAGTATCCAGAACTTCCTTTCGCAATCCTTCTCCTCTGTGCCGCCTGTAGCTGCTATGCCAGTCGCCTCAGGAGGTCGTGAAGCTCCCTTGGCGAGCTCCCCCTCCTCACACGGCTCCGACTCCTTTAGCTCAAGCTCCGCGAACCTCTCTAGAGCTCTCCCCTTCGAGTTCCTCCTCCTCGAGCTTACGCCGCCGCACCCGCAGCACGGCACTCCTTGCGCGCGGGCTCTTTCGCCACACCTCCTCTCACTCCCTAGCTCTCGCTCTCCCCAGCTCTCCCCTGCCCTACCTCGCTCTCCCTCGCCGAGAAGGTGGAGGTTGCTGGTGCAAGGGAAAGGTGAAGGTGGCGGTGGCTGGAGTGGTTGGGGTGGAGTGGAGATGGAGGGGTTTAAATAGAGGAGGTTAGGGTTTGGGTGAGGAGAACGAAGGGGAAAAAGAAAAAGAAAAGGAAGCATGCGTGACGCTTGCGTGCTGAAAGTAGGCGAACATACAGTTTTTCCCTACTTTCAGACGTCCGGCCCTTAATCCAGATGCCTGGACAGACGTCTGACCAATCTCCCAGACGTCATAAATATCCCAAGGGCGGCGGGTCATTTCACCTAGTGAGAGGAATATCTCCAAGACTAGTGGCCAGAGATGGGGAACCATCAACATGTCTTACATTAAATGGGTTAGGGGACCGCAATGAGGTGAACAAAGTTGACATCAGTAATGTGGGAAGATATACTTGAATCTGCTATCTAATTAGGGGCATGAGATCGAATTGTTAAAACATGAGTACTTGCTGATCTAACCACAGAAGCACTAGCTGATGGAGTAGACCGAAAAGTTAGTAGCTAGTCATACTCCTCTCGAGAGATAGTAACTTGGGAAGCCGAAGCATCATCATACTGGAATGTGGACTCATGCACCAGGTTAGACCTGGTTGGTACGTGGAACCTATCCAAGGTTGTAGAAATCAGCAGTTGGTATTCAGTCAGTGAGGTCACTGACTAAGGAGTATACGACATATGGGTGATTAATCAGGGATTTATCGGTTAAGCATTTTTAAGTATTTAAAAATTTGAATATAATCATACATACTATTATACATATATATAAATTGAAAATATGTACATATGTATTAGTATTATTTTTTTAACATGCATATTCTCTCAAGGAGACCCGACATGTGACAAGTGGGTGATGGTGATGGAGGATTTAGGAGAATCGAAGAGAGGGGTGTAGGTTTAGGGTTTTATTAGGATTCAATGTAGGGGGAGGGGGATGGAGAAGTCAGGTGGGGTTCTTTTTCTTTTTGGTGTGCCAATTAAGATAGAAAAATTGAACCGCCAATGTTTGATCAGATGATTAATCAATCAATTAATCAGATAATCGATCGATTAATTGATCTACCCGATTATAGGCCTGAATATTGATATATGATTTGGTTTCCAATCGCATATGATTAATCAATCGATTAATCGACCACATAGATCGATTTTTGCAACCTTAAACCTATCCTTGTGGGTAACCATGCTTAATTCAATACTTGTCAACTATATGGTTGCTGCGGTGGCAATGCTAACATAATAAGCCACCATGATCACATCCACGTCCACCATTGCCCCGAAGAGGGCGTGCTCTCCCCTTGCTATAAGAAGCTCCTCAACCACGACCAATAGATGTCATGGCAGACGACTCACAGACTGGAGCAAGATTACACACCTCAAGGCGTGAGAGACAGGCATAGATCTATGTAGGTGTAGCAATCTCCCCCAAAGTCATGAACTAGTCTTTTACTGCCGTGTATAGAGGACCAAGGGTAGCAAGGAATTGAACATATCTGATGGCTTTCCTCTGCTTGACCATAATAGAAACATCAGGCGACAGGGGCTGATATGTATCTTGCTCATCCCATAGATTCTTCAAGGAGCCATAACATTCCGTTAGGGGCATAGACTCCATTTGGAATGTATGAATGCCCACAATGACACAATGCAAGTAAGCAATACTATACTTATGGGAATGTATCTCATGCAAGACTTCCCACATATTCTTGGTAGAGGAGTAAGGCATAACTTACTTGGCAAAGAGCTCCTTCGTGCTATTCAACATACAAGTAGCAAACTAATCGTTGTCGACTTCCCAATCATCAGTTACTTTATTTTCTATAGGCTCATCTTTAAGGAGTATGTACTTCTTGTGAGATCCTATAAAATTACAAATCGAGCAAAAGACATGGACCAAAGAAGAAAGTTGGTTCCATCCAACTTAATAGATATTCCTTGCATATGATTTGAGGTACTCGTGGTAGATAGCTTCCCCAATGAGTCATCGAGAACATCTTTAGGCTCTCCTATAATGGCTTGACTTGTAGAAATATGGAAAATAGGAACTTGTAATAGAAAATCAGACCATATAGATGTTCTAAAACATGAAAATTAGATCTAGAATGGTGCAGACAAGTTGTGTACGACCAATTCAGATTCTTAGAACGTCCCAATCAATCCACACCAATAGCTACAGCATTGAAGGGAAGAAAGAGACAACGAGGACTTGAATTCGATCCAATTAGGCCACCATCGTTGTTGCTGGCCTTGACCAGTGGTCAACCATTGCATCCAAGGCTTGTTGGGGCCCTGATGGTGATGTTGGCCCCATTGGAGAGCCCTAGCGACGACGTATGCCTTGTTGGTGGGCTTGGCAACGACCCTGCCTAGCTTGGGCGATGGTGCTATTGAGTTGGAGGGGTGAGGAGACAATGTCGTGTGGTCTTCTATGTGGAAGAGCCCTCTGGATCAAGGGTGAAGAATTTAGTGTGGTTTTTGGTGGGTGATCGGATCTTACTTGTGATGGGTCCTATTTGGGTTCGGGAGTAGGAGTAGGTTTGCTCAAACAAACAATCACAGATAGAGAGAGAAATTGGTCACCTAGTTCTATCGAAAATGATGTACGTCTAGGGAGAGTATTATGATTCTCAAGTTTCACAAACTATTCAATGGTACAGAAGTGCAAATAGTGCTTTCTATGTGCACATGCCCATTTTCTCGGCAAACCTGGTATTTATGGGTTATGCATATCAACCATCCACGTAGCATACTCCGGGATGCTTGGACAATGGAGATCGTGGTCATTCTAGTGGGCTATTTGAGATAACCCTCAGGTAATTGCAGCTTTCGGATGCAAGGTTTATGGGTATGGGGATAACCACCATGTGCCAGTAAATAATTTGAAGAGGTAACCGTTTAGTTGTTCAATCGGATGGGTGTGGTTTGTCAACACATGATGTCCATTAGTCCAGACTTGCTAAATGAGCAATTCTGCAGACCAACTAGTTTTATCGAGTCACTCCACTTTCTTGGACCAACTGAGCTAGTCGGGAGATTGAAAAGCCCACAAGATTCACTAAGCAAACTCACCCTGTTGGATAGGTTCATCTTGTCGAATCTATAAAGCTAATTGAGATTGTCCTTTCCAAGTGGATCGATTAGTACATACCTGATAAGGTTGTCTTGTCGAGTGAAGCCAATGATTTATGTGTCGACGGCATGCTGCTGATACAACCCTTTTTTGAAATAAGGCACATCAACATGAAATTAATTTTGATATATAGGCGTATCGCCGGTGTATCGAGGTTATTGACGATTTGCTGACATCGTGCCGATATTGGTATCGATGGCTGCAGTTGCTACTCCTGTTGGTTGTTGCTCCTACAGCGGCTGCTCTGTTGCTTCTGCAACTATTGGTCCTGTTGCTCCTACAAGCTACATCTGCTACCTGTTGCTTGGTGGTGGTGTGATGTTACAACCCGATTCCCAGATCCTTATAGGACTCGAGATCGGCTCGCCTCGACTAATCCCAAGACCTAGTCGTCTAACAAGAAATAACTAAAAAGCAGGAAAGTAAACCACATTCACATATGCAACATAACTAAGCAGAAGAAACATACAAAGTAGTAAAGGAAAGTAAATCTGCTGTTTCATTACATGCCACCACAACAACAAAAAAAATAACGAAAAGTGGAAGTAAACAGTAGAGTCAAATAGTAACTAACAGTCCAACACTTACTACAGCAGTAAAGGAATGAAAAGGAAGTGTTGGAAACTATGGTTGGGCTCGATTGGGCCCAGCACCCTCCGCAGCCGGAAGCTCGGGCTGTTCAACTCCTGGTCCTGAACAGTATTATGAAAATACAGAGTCAGCGAATGCTGAGTAGAGTGGTATCTATATTATCTAAAAACAGTAAAAGCAACATGTTTAATTCTCTTCTCTATTTATTTGTTTTATATGTATTTCCTTTTCACCCATTTTTCTCAAACATCCAGATATTCTTGATCTTGCATGTTCCTCGTGGGAACGATCTTAATTGCAGTTTTTTCCGTAGAGTAGAAGGTACACGTGGTGCTCTCCTGGCCGGAAGAGTCCCCCATGGTAGTCCTACACCCAGTTAACCACCCCGAGGTCACTGTCAAGACGTAGCGGTAACTACGGCATACGTGATAAGTGCACGGGTAGTTACCCCGCACTGACACGCGGTTAGTCGTTTCCGCTAGCAGGTACGCCTCAAGTATAGCATGGAACAGTATAGGGCCTTGCCCTCTCAGAATAGGGGTCTCGCCCCTTAGAACCAAACAGGGGTCTCGCCCCTCTACAGTCCGCGCACCCTCGTCTGACTACCCCGGTTTGCCCAGAGGACCTAAACAAGTCAGTGTAGGGTGGCTAGCTCCCTCCCTACACTAGTAGCTTGCCTCGGTACCACGTACACGAGGGCCAACAAGAGTCAGTGTAGAGTGGCCAATCTTAACCCCGGGTCTCAACCAAGGGAGGCTAACTCCGCTCTACACAAAAAGGGATAGTTACTCTCCTTCGTACCACGTACTCAAGGGCCAGCTCACTTTCCGTCTACATTCCAGATTTCCATTTAACCACAGGAGTTCTACTCCTAATTCCCCGTAGGGTTTATGTTCATGTTCACCTCATCATCCAGATCTAGATCTTAGGTTTCATAGTTCATTCCTCATCCATATACAGGCAGCTCGTGTTTTCATAGTTCAATTTTTAATGACATGCAACAGGTGTTTTCACTGATAGTTTCATTAAACACAGGCAGCTCATATTCTAACAGATAACTCGTAATTATAATCCAGGCATTTACTGGCAATTTATCTTAATTACGCATGCAAGTGAACCATGCAGTACAAACAGAATCATTCATTTCTCTACCCTAGGGTTCATGCCACATCCTAGGGTTTCATTCGGCTATTTCCACAAGTACATTCTTATTTAATTATTATTAACAGAATTTAACCACTCTACCAAGCAACACGGGAGTACTAGGGGCTCGAACCGTAGATCCAGGCGTCTCTGCGAGCCCTAAACATGCAGCAGGCTGAAACCCTATACCAGGGAATACATCACAAAAGGAGAGTTCAAAACAGTGTACAAAGGACTCTAATACATAGAGGAACTCATGAGGAAAGTACAAGTATTTCATTTGCGTAAAACGAGCCCCGATCGGACCCCAAACGGGTCAAAAATGTGTCTACAGTTCAAAATCAGATGTCTGGGAATACTCCCAAACGTCTTAAAAGGTGCTAGATCCTTACCTTAAGTCCCTGCGGTGTCCTCAGATGTCTAGGCCTCCTCTGCGATTGTCTGAAGGTAATTTCAGACGTCGGACAATGCCTCCTGTCATCTGGTGATCTGATCAGTCGTCCACAAGCGCGGCGTCCGCACTCCTTCCCAAGGCTGCACCTGCGTACGACAACGCAGGCGCGATCAACTGATAAAATATCCCTGCACGGTGATATGCATGGCGCAGGGAGATACGTACCTTTGCGATAAATGAGCTTTCAAACGTCTGGCCTTAGCTCCAGACGTCCAGGTACTCTGTCAGCCATCTGGACTTCACTCCAGACGTCTGATAATGGAAAACTTCCCGTATCAGGAACTCCTTCCAGCGCTCTTCGCTCGCTCAGCCTCACGTCGCCGCAGCTTCAGCTGCTACAGAGGGCGGGAGGCCGCCTCCTCGAGCTCTCTCCTCCCGCACGCGCCCACAGCGGCCATGCGAGCTCCACCGAGCTTCCACCGAAGCTCCCCGACCTCGGCCTCCTCCTCCCGCGCTCTCCTCTGCTTGCCCCCTCTCTCTCTCCTTCGCACACTGAAGGTGGTGGTGGTGGCTGGTGTGTGGAGTGGAGAGGAGATGGGAGGGGGGTGACTTATATAGAAGGTGTGGGGGGGGGGGGGGTTTAGGGTTTGGGAAGAAAGGGAAGGGAGAGAGAAGAAGAGCATTCTCCGTGCCGCCCGCGCGCAGAGTGCAGTGTATGTACAAAAATTTCATTTTCAGACGTCCGGGAAAGGGTCTAGACGTCTGGACAGACGTCTGACTAAGACTCCAGATGTCTTAAAAGGCTAAAAGTGTGACAGGTCATTACATGTGATAGCACTGATAGGTCTTAACTCTTGAGTCTCAGCGGTAGTGTAGAAGTGACACTATAGCTCATGAGTCACGATCGGAGAGGGGAGAGGTGGTGGATTATTGCTCTTACCCACCTCACATATACACAAAAGAGAAGGTGGGGTATGTTGCTTCCTTGATGGGAGAAAGATGAAGAGATGAGATAAGGAAGGAGGAGATTGTGAGGAGATGATGTGGATTACATTACGACTTACGAGTGTTATCGGAATAAGATGAGGTGAGGAGATGATGGCTTGCTATGCTGACTTTGATTTATGTACTGAGCCAAGGGTTGTGTTTTCATATGTATGGCCTTCTTACATAATCTTTTAATGTTTGTAGTTAGTAATTTATGATTTACTTGTAATTGTAATCATTTTAAGTGAATTTAGTCGGCATTTGTTGGTATGGGTTGGCATGTTGTCAGCGTGCCCTCGATACGAATAATTTTGGGCTATCGATAACCTTGATAACCTGACGTCGATACACGAGAGTTTCCATGGCATGCCCACGATACGTGCACTTGAAAATTCATTAGCATGACATTGATATTGGACTTCAAACCTTGAGTGAAGCTCTCTGGTTTGCCTAAATGTAGGCAGGGTTCCGACCCTGCTAATGCAGAGGATAGACCTTGCTTGACAAGGGGTGTTAAGTAGGAGGCCTTTCATTGGGCCTTTAAAAACACAAATTGGGCCCATTGAGCCATTTTCATTGGGCCATTTATTGCTGAGAGGATTTTCCTTCTCTCATCAGTGGGATACCTGAATGTCGGTGTAGAATCGCTGCTCTGATACTATGTTGCTAAAAAAGAGGAAATAACTTCATTGAGAAATCTTAAGGGTCTTTATATAGAGAGACCCAAGGGGCAAATTACATGCATACCCCATACAATAGACCACTAACAAAAGGGACCGTACATAAAAAAACACAACTTAACATCCATGATTTCTTGTTACTGGAGCTTTGGGACAAGGTTCTCAGCGATGTTTAACGGCTTTTTCTTTTTTATCAAACTTCTTCAATTAGAGGGTTTTCTAATTCCTTAAATTGGAAGACAAGATTAAATATTTAAAACTTGCTCTTACTTGAGGAAGTGATTGTTGCACTTTTTAGGTGAAGGTGTCTTATCATGCCTTGTTTCCTTTAAGAAAGCAATTGCATGGCTTCTTAGGAGGACTTGACTTTTGACTAGGGTTTATTAGCTGAAGTTTACACATCAACAGAATCCTACCTACGTATTCTATGGATTGGAATGAGAGGACTACTCGCATTTATTTTTTACTTATTCTTTTGATGTTGGTGTGTAGAGGAGCCCTTTGGAGGAGCTTTGTTACTGGAAAGATGGGCTTTGGTCCTATTTCCTATAAAACATCATGAGATTGGGCTAAGCTTTTGGGCTAGACATTTAGCAGTTGTTTGGGCATTGTGGCCTCAGAACAGTGCTATTACCTTAATGGATAGAGAGCTTATGCTGGAATCTGTATGTTGCAAGTCTTGTTGGATCTAGGGTTTCTGTATTATTAGAAGAGATTAGCTATTTAGATGTAAACCTTTTTGTAATTTAAAGTAAAGTGGGGTCATGACAAATCTGAAGTGATTCTTCATTTTACTTTCATATAATTTTTTATTAATATAATGTTCTTTGATTAAAATAGACTAACCTTCTATACTTTTTATAGTAATTTAGTGGAAGGGTCTTGAAGTATGGGGTCTTCATTAAAATAGGTTTTGATGATTTTTTATAACAAAATAGTTCTCAATCTTTCTAGGACAAGATCTTCAATTAAAGTTCAATAACATCATTATAGCATAGTCCATATTTTTGATTTTATCCTTCTTGTGTATCACCTCATGAACTTCCCCTTCCCAATAACCATGAAGATTGCTCTCAACTTTGATGTCTGTATGCAATCACCACTTCCTATTGGCAAGAGCTACCGTCATCTCATATATGCCAATGTAGAATCCATTAGGTTCACCTACTTAGCCTCTACTAAGCCTTCAAATCCCCTTTATCAACAAAGCATGAGTATGAGTATTGACATAATCTAACTCTCCTTTGTTAAATGCAATTAAAGACACAGATATATTTTTGTTTATGGTAATTAGGTCAAAATAACAGAAGTGATGATGCCCAATCCTTGCAAAATAATAGAGGTGATGATATTGGAGGGGTTAGATGAGGAGAGAGAGAGGGCAATTGTGGAGGAAGGGGCGTGCGTGATGGAGGTGAAAGCATGGATGAGGCATGGTTCCTTATCGTGGGATGTTGAAGGGGGTCACTGGTTGGGTGGGTGTTGAAGCGAATTTGTCGTTGTTTAAGGAATGCATCGTAGTATAGGACAAATGTGCTCAAACAAATAAATTTATAACTCGAATATCTAAAATGAAGTCCGAGATGGAACACATGGAGCAAGTATTGTAATTCACGCGTTAATCGAGATAAATATGTAAATGAGCACAAGAAATCAAACGTAATAATGATATTCAATGAATACTAATCTATCACATTAAGTATTCAACGAAGTTCAATGTATTGCAAGAATATGAGGACTTTAAGTTAAGCATACATCTAACTATCAATAATATCAAATAAACTAATAGTAGCTTGAATGCTACAATGATCAGACATCTCTTTGACAAATCAGATGACTTAAATGTCACCTGCTACAGTGCAAGCCTTCAACTTCTTCACAGAGTCTGCTCTTTTCTTCCCTCAGCCTTTCCTCTTCTCCTTTCTTCTTCTTCGACTCTTCACAGATCCTTCTTCTTCTTCTTCTTTCTTCCTTTAGCTCCTTCTCAGGGTCTTCTCCACTTCTTCTTTCCGGTGCCTTCTTTTCCTTTCACAAGCCTCTTCTTCTTCAAAGCTGATGAGAACCTCATCATGAGCCATAACTAGCTCATTTTGACCCAATACAAAGGATAAAAGCTCCTACATATCTCAAGGAAAGGCTTAACTCAGAGAATTCTGAGTTTAAGAAGAAAACAAGTCATAAGGGGTAAAAATGCAATTTTACCAGTATAATCTGCATACAGGGTAATTCAGGGCCCAAACATAGGTCAAAGCAGCTTAATAAGAATAAAAGTGGGATGAAATGATCTAGCAAGGGCTACAGCAATTCCAAGAAACTAAATGATAATCTGTAGCCCTAAAACAACCCACTTCAATTCACAAGGTTCGAGGCAAAGTAAAAATAGAATAAACCCTCTAAAATTCATAGAAAAATAATCTCTAGGGTTTAGAACCTTCAATTTGGCCTTCAGAACCCATTTTGACCTACATTGAGAACCATGCCCAATTAATAACTTAATTTGGGTTTTTGCGTAAATTGACCGGTCAAACAAGGTTTAATATAGAAATGAAATTCACTATCAGATTCCTTAGGTCCTAATTAGTCATGTATAAAAACTTGAGCCTAAGAAGAAACCTCCTTGACCGACTTTACACTTTGGTCCTCATATATTTACTCTTTGGCCCTCAACTTTTGAACCCTCGCATTTTGGCCCCTAACTCTCCTTCGTTCTTTGCGATCAGGTCCCCCCTGCAAAACCTGCCAGCACCATGCTCCGGCGACCTTGCGCGGAGCATGGCGCCGCGCAGGGTGAGGTGGGGGACCTGGCAAGTAAACCGGGGGTGCCCTGCGTCGTCAGCCGTCGCAGGGACACCCCCCTGGTCGTTGTAACCCACCATACCGGCCGTGCGAACGCACGGACGGTATGGGTTCTTGTTTCCGGCCATCCTCCGGCGAGGGAGACACGTCGTCTCCCTCCGCCTTCCTCCCTGTTTGATCCCTATAAATACCCCCCGTTGCTCCACCGACCGGGGCAGCCTGGATCTGACGGAGAAAACCCCCAACTTTCTTCTCCTCTCCCTCCGGCAGACGCCCACCAGCTCCGGCGGTTCCTCCTCCTCCTCCTCTTTGCTCTGCCGCAATACCAGCAGCAGAGACCTCCTCCCCTGCTCTTCCTGCGCCACGCCGTACCCAGCTGGCGCCTCTCCAGCCCTCTGCTCGCCGCCGCCCCTTCCCCTGGGCATCTTCTTCTCCGGCGACAGTCGATACGACTGTCGCCCTGCCCCGGCCCCTTTCGTCTCCGTAGCTAGGTCAGAACTCCTCCCCATCTCCCCCTCTTTCTTTTCCTCACTGTCTTTTATTTGATTAAACCCTCGACCGCTCCTGTTCACCCTCACCTTCTCCGCCTCCGGCCATCCTCCGGCGAGCCGCTCCCATCACCTCAGCAACCCACACGGCTCGCCGACCACCGCAGGACCTCCGCCTCCTCACCCTGATCAACCTCCGCCCTGCCACTTCCCCCACATCACCCTCTGCAACCCCACCGAACAGACCCATCCTCCGACCCACAGTCCGACCTAGGGCAGCCCTCGCACGCCGCCCCGCGCCTCGCCACCACCCACACGAGCTTCGCCTCACCCTGGCGAAGCTCCTGGCACTCTCTGATTAGGCCGAGAGGCCGTTTTCTTGTGAACAGGCCACCCGACCTCCGCCGCCATTGCCGTGCAGAAGAAGCTGCTTCCGCCTGCAGCTACAGGCGCGCCACGCTCAGCGCCACGCCCAGATTCAACTCCCAGGCCTTGCGAGGCGTTTCGACAAAACACCAGGCTCGCAGCTAAGGCAGAAGGCTTCGCGTGACGCCCCGATCTCCCGCTGCTTTCCCCGCTGCGGGCGCGCAATTGAGGTGGGACATTTAGTCCCACCTCGGAAAAGCCTGAAGAGGCGCAGCGATATAAGATGCAAAAGTGCTGGAGGCTTACTGCCTCAGCACACGGGGTGAGGTCCCCTTCACCCGCCCGGTTACCCGGTCTCGTCCGCGCTCACGCCCCGCGGACCTGACCCGACCCGACTCGACTTAAGACTGACCTGCACTCCTCGCCCACCACGCACGCCGGTGGGCCTGGACCCGGGCCTGACCCGAACCCGGTTACCCGGTAGCTCTGGGAGAGCTTTCCCAAGAGTGGTTTCAGAGAGAGAGAGAGACGCGGGGGGGGGGAGGGTAGAGTAGGTTTTGCCTCTGACGAAAAAACTCTGAAGTGTGCAGGCACAGGCGAAGAAGAAGACCCGCGGAAGAAGAAGGAAGCTGACTGTAGCAACAGGTAGTTAAGCCGTCTGATGTGGAAATCAGACGACGGTCTGAAGGGAAAAGAAGAAAGGAGGGGTGACGTCCCTGGCTGAAAAAGAAAAGAAGCTGACACTTAGCCGCAGGGAGGAGAAACAAGAAGAAACTCTAAAGAAGAGGCTGAGCAAGGCAGAAGAAGAGGAAAGGCTGCAGAGAAGAAGTACAGCAGAGCCAAGGAAGAAGAAACCTTCACAGAAGAGACTGCAGAAAAAGAAGAAGAGAGGCCAAGACAGAAACCAAGGAAGAAGAAGAAGGAGATCTGAAGAAAGAAAGAGGAGCATCACCTCTGCAGAACAAAGAAGAAGAAGGAGATCTGAAGAAAGAAAGAAAGAAGAACATCATGAGGAGAAAACAAAGAGAACAACAAATTCTTTCCCTCTCTCTTTCTTTATTTTGTAAAAGAAACATGTATATCTCTAGAATACAACTTGCTCCCTGAGTTCGACCTCGGGAACTCTTTTATTTTCCGAGTAAAAAATTTATATATTTGAAATGTTGGTAATAACCGGCTATACTACAACGTTATAACAATAAAACCCGGTTATCCCGAACCAACCGTTTCAAAAGCCTTCTCCTTCTTCCTTCAGAGAGCACCAAGGCGAAAAACCCTCCCCTCCCCCCCACTCTCTCTCTTTCCTTCCTTCCTCTCCTCAGATAATCAAGTTGCTTATCGGGTAATCGGATCTGGGTGACCAGGGCTATCGGCAGTGGGTAGTGCCGAGGAGAGGAGTGAGTGGGCATAGTCGGGTCGGTGAGCAAGTAAGGTGTTGGGGACCTCACCCCTGTGTCTCGAGGCATTAAGGCAAGAGCAGAAAAAACATTTATGCACGGCCAAACGCTTATCCACGCTCGATGTGGGACTAAATGTCCCTCTTCCTTCTTGCACGAAGCAGCAGGCGGTTCTTTGTTCAATTGCTGCAACTGTAGAGGGCGTGGCTCTCAATTGAAGACCTGGGCGTGTACTTGGGATGAATCTACGGCGCCTGGAGGGTGTAGCTTGGAGTGTTCGTGGCTTGGAGCATGAAGAGCGAAGGCGGCGAAAATGGTGGCGATGGCGGTGGGTGGTGAGTACTTGAAAATCACACAAATGGCCTCACAACCACATTACAATAGCTCATGAGCATCCTTGGACCATGGCGAGTGTGTGAGTGGTGGTTTTGTGGCGTGAGAGTGCGTGAGGTGGTCGGACAGAGTCGGGGATGGTCACGTGAAGGTGGGTTGGTCGACGAGGAGTGTGGGTGGATGAAAGGATGAAATAGGAGAGGGGTTTTGTTTGTGGTGGAACAGCAGAGCTGTAGGAAGTGTTGGCGAGGCGTTTGGAGGTGTGTAGTGTGCGGAGGACCTCATCGAAGAGGTGGCCAGAGCAGAGGAAGATGGAGGTGAATGACGACATCGGGGGTTTGTTTTTGGGTTTTGAATGGAGGGAATTAACCTAATGATCTAAGGGAACCTAACTAACCCAAATCTAATGGATGAAAGGGAGAGATTCTCATGCCGGTGGTGCGCCAGACATGGGGACGATGAAAACTCCGATGGTAGAAGCGGCGACGATGAAGAGGTGTAGGCAGCGGCTGCTGGTATTGCGACGTGCGGAAGAAGGTGAGGAAGAAGAATCCATCCACTATGGTCTGTGAAGGTGGACGAGGAAGGTGGTCGGAGAAGGTTGCTGGAGTTGGCGGAGAAGGAGGTCGGGGAGAAGGGAAGAAGGGGGAACCAACCTCTAAACCAAGCTAAGGAGGACGGTTTGTCCTTAGGGATCCTTATATAGGCTTCAAGGGAGCTTTCCAAGCTTGGAGACCAAGTTTGGAAGCTTTGAAGCTTTGTGAAATAGGAGACCCGATACTTCAAACGATTCGCATGAGTTATCGAGTAGGAATTAGAGCCCAATGAGTAGCTCAAATTGTAGGGAATTTTCTTAAGAGTCTCCCTTCCAATTTTGGAAGGGATCCGCCAATCAATCAAGAAGAAATCCCTAGTTGAAGGTTGCCGGAGTTGGAGTTTCTCCATGATATTGGAAGAGGGACCTGATTGCAAAGAAGATGACAAACTTAGGGACCCATTTGTAAGGAATTCAAAAAGCTAGTGGTGTGTGTAAGAAAAAGAGTTAGACTAGATTGGAATGCAAACTAGGTTAAGATGATCTCTGATTGGACTCAAATTTTGGTACAAACCTAATTTGGATCTAAGGAATTTGATGGTGAAGTCGGATTTAGGTTTGACTAAATTTGACTGGGTAACTTGCGTAGAAACCCAAATTAGGGCTACTATTTGTCTGAGACTCTATTTTAGGTCAAATTAGGCTCTAATAGTCAAATCAAAGATACCAAACCTTATAGAATATTTTTCTATGATTTTTAGATGATTTAGGTGAATTTTATTCTGACCAGAACGTTAATTATTTAAGTGGCTCTATTTTTAGGATTTTAGATATCCATTAATTCTCGAAATATGTGAAAACCCGTTTATTTCTATATAGATCCTCTTATTAGATATTTATGACCATTTAACCTTTAATTAATCTCTAGGAAAATCCGTGATTGTTCTACATTTATGATATACTGTTAAAACTGTAATTTTACCTCTATTTTAATACATTTCTCTCCAAATGAATATATAATGAGTTAGAGCTTTTTAGTGATTATGTAACATTATTTATCCATAAATTATGACTAATTAAAATTAAATATAAATGATGATGATGTCATCTGAAATTTTATTAATGTCGGTGCCGTAGTTGGGGTTACATTGTGAAGGAATGTTGTGACTTGGCGATGTGTCTTTGTTCTCGAGGCGTTGGCCACCCTCTGTGGATACTGTCGAGGGGAGGTATTGCCAAAGAAAGAGGAGCCGAACACTGATGGTGGATCCTGTAGGAGCATGACCGTCGTGTTCTCCTTTCTTTCAATCAGTGCAAGGTGATCTTTCATTGGTGGGCGACATTGTTAGGGGAAGTTCATCTTTGAACTTTGTTGTTAAGGCACTGAAGACTTTCCATGCTTACTCTAGCGGTATCAAGGACGCCATTTTGGATGATAGAAAGTTCTTGTTGTGTGGGTGCTCACTAAGGGACATGGACATGCTTAGGTTTCGCTCGCTAATCATCAATGATGGGGAGGTTCGATGGCGTGAACCTTGCGACGGAGCGAAGCGGAGCACGGTGTGGCTATGGGTGATGCCCATCGATCGTCTCAGGTTGTAGCTGCTCGTCTGATGATTGAGGAGCTTGAGTTGATGGCTCCGGGTGCTGGAGTTGGTGCCCACCGCTCACCTCGGATTGCAAGGGATGTTTTTGCGATGCTCGGAGCAATGGAGCTAGAGGTAACCGGGGTGATGCGTCAGGCCTGTGCCGTGGTATAGGTTTCTCTTGGAGTGGTGGCGATGGGGGGAAATTGATGCGGTGATGTGGCCGATGGCGGGAGATGGTGCTAGAGGAGACGTTCAAGTCTATGAGAACCTTTAGGGACAATCCTCTCAAACTGTTAGTTACTCTTCTACATTGGCCTGGTGCTAGAGTAACCGGTGAACCTCTTTCTCCTCCAGTCGCAGGCCTGTTTTTTCGCGGCAGCAATTGCTCTATAAGTCTTTCTATCGGAAGAAGTTCAAAAAGAGAAGACGACCACATGTTGATTGTGATGTGCTGCACCATGTAATTGATGAGGCAGAATGTAGAGTTGCTGAGGTTGTTGGAGCTAAAAGGAAATATGTTTAGAGGACACATGTTGTCTTTTTTATTCTCTCTGTTTAAAAAGGATATGGTATTAAATATTTTTTGAAGAGTTCTCTGTCAATTTCTTTTCTTAGAAGAGAAATGTGGCTTCCAAATAAAATGGGATGAACCCACGAGGTGTCTTTATTTTCTGCTGTCATTTTTTTTTTTAATTGTTGGTGATTATTGTTGAAAGAATTCTAGATTTTTTTATTGAAAGACTACTAGATGCTAAAATCTCTGTGATTCATGACACAGAGGTTGAATTTGTTGAAATACAAACGTACAAATGAAAATTTAAAATGAAGAAGGACATCTAATTCTTTATGAAGAGGTTTTGCTAAAACTTCTAGTTAACTAGTGCATTTTGATTTTTTGATGAAGAATAATTTGGTACTTAAAACAGTGGTGGCCTGGAGGTCTTGGGAAAGCTTCAACTCATGCAATTGTTTATGCTAGGCTCCTTGCCAAAGGAAAGGACCATGGGATTCATGGTACAATGTTAAACTTCTTTCCAAATATTTAATTTTTCATCATGCCTTTCATATATCTGACAGACCTAAAATTATCCTCCAGGCTTCATAGTTCAATTGCGAAGTTTAGATGATCACCAACCCTGTCCTGGTATTATCATTGGTGACATTGGAACGAAATTTGGTAATGGCGGCTATAATTCCATGGACAATGGCGTTCTACGACTGAATCATGTTCACGTACCTAGGGATCAAATGTTGATGAGGTTTGTCATCTTGAATTCTCCTTTTCTCTCTCTTTTGGAGTGATTTTATTGGTGGGGTTACATTTTTTTACACCAATAAGTTTAGCAGATTCAGTATATGGAGCGGTTTTCGGAAAGAAGTAAAAGTAATTTTGAACTTTTCCAGATGATGCCTACCCTCCTCCAACCTATGGGAGCTTCATTAAAGAGAAAGTTCCTGAGATGTTGGAGTCAAAATTACATTTGATTTTGTTGCTTAATTTGCTTGTTCTAAAAAGCGTCACCAGAAAAGATACCTCACTAGATCTCTGTCTCTGTCTCTGTCTGTCTCTCTCTCTCTCTCATATTTCTTTTTATAAAGGACAATATCCTACAGGTATAACTTGTGTGAGGACTAACAATAATGATGAACTGCTCTGATACCATTTTTCACTTGCACTGAGTGTTGGTTTTGAGCTTATATCTTTTTAATTTAGCAATGAATGAATCAATGATGCAAATTCAAGATGTGGTATGATGGTGCATGCTATTTGTTGATTGCATTTTGGTATTAGATAGGATGAGAGGGTTAAAAGAAATTATGATTCATAGAGAGAGACCTTACTTGGTAGTAAGAACAGGAACTTTTCCCCTGAAAGGAGTACAAAGAGTAACCAACAGAATGGAAGCTCAAAGTGCGAGATGATGCAGTTTAAACTGCAGCACTCATTGGAATGCATTGTACACAGAAAAGATCTTCTTTCTCTTTTTAGATACTAGAGACAACTTTTTTTAACAGTATGAATTGGTAGAGATGTCATATACTGAATAAATGGAGGTTGGTTAAAGTAGGAAAGTGCATTGATATCATTTATGTGATTAGAATATACTTGTTTTACTGAAAGGCAAGATACTTGTTTAGCTAGATATCTGTCGATTAAACTTCTTTGCGTATGTGATTTTCTTTCATGTTTAAATACAACTGTTCTTAACCAGGCTAATCACCTCTTTATTACTTGCTTCCTATCGTTCTTTGAGATGCGTGACTAATCCAACAATGCTGCAGGGTTCTACAAGTTACTAAAGAAGGGGAGGTTTTACTGTCAAATGTACCCAAGCAGATAATTTATGGAACAATGGTTTATGCTCGGCAGGGAATTGCGTCAGATGCTTCAAGTGTTCTGGCTCGAGCTGTTTGTATAGCTGTGCGATACAGTGCTATTCGAAGACAGTTTGGTTCACAAGATGGCCATGGTCCTGAGACTCAGGTATTATTGCCATTTTTCCGATGCTTACTTTATGTTAGATTCCTGATAGCTTAACGAAATGCCTAGAACACTTCTTTGAATATGTTTTCTAATTAGAGGTACTCTAGAGGATGGAATGATCAATCATGCATGCTCACAAATTTGATGTAGTCACCCCTAAGTAAAGCCTCAGGAGAGCTATAACCACTTGCCATTTTCACTCCATTGGTCCATGTTTTGGTTCACAAGATGGTTGTGGTCCTGAGACTCAGGCATTATTGCCATTTTTCTGATGCTTACTTTATGTTAGATTCCTGATAGCTTAACGAAATGCCTTGAACACTACTTTGAATATGTTTTCTAATCAGAGGTACTCTGGAGGATGGAATGATCTATCATGCATGTTCACAAATTTGATGTAGTCACCCCTACGTAAAAGCTCAAGAGAACTATAACCACTTGCCATTTTCATTCCATTGGTCCATGTTTTGGCCCAAACAGAGAGCTCTGTGGACTTAATCTCAACCCCAACTTCCTCCACTAGCATCTCACTGGTAGTCCCTTGTGGGCATGGGATGACCTTTTATTTCCTTTAGAATACAAAAAGCCTCCAAAGAAGTGACTTCCCTGAGTGCTGGGCAATAAACAAACTGCCGGCGACTATGGTGGATTGAGGAAAGAAAAACATAACTGTCATTGACGGAGTGGAAGCAGATTTAAAGGTAAGAAAATTGGTGGAAATATGGTGTAAGTCCCCAACATGTCATTGTTTCCCTTCATATGGGGGAGAGGGGGAACGCAAACTTCAAATTCCTTGCCGAATGCTTCTCTATCCATCTACCTCATGTTGACAACCTTTGGTAACTGTTGGAGGTCAAGTAGTTAATGGTTTAGAAGTCCGGTGACAATTATAATCTCTCTCTACAAAACAATCTTCTCCAGCCTGAGATGACTTGACTGCATGTCAATATCTAGTAGCTTTGTGGCTCACCAGTTAGATATGCTGCTTCGAAATTTACACATCCTATATATGCTTTTGACTTTATGCAGCTTTTTCTACTCACCGAGGCTTTCCGTTTCCTGCACATGCTTTTAGAAATCAATAGATCAAGTTCTTGGGCTGGTGCCTTATTTGTTATTATGCAATTCCAACACTTGGTTTGAACTGTCTTGAGCTTTTAGTGTTAACGCAACTATTTTCTGTCTTAATAGAAGCTAAGTTAGTTGTCCGGAGTCATGTTAGTTGACAAGTTTAGTCTTTATACCTCTTCTAGGATCAGGATTACAATTATGAGTAGGATAAGAATTGGGCTTTAGCTTGAGTTTACATAAAGGCCATTATATTATCATTTCCATTTTGAAGAATCGACAAATAGCATGGCTTTGAGGCCGCTTATATGGTGGTTGTTCCTTTCGCGGTTTCCCATGTAAATCATGGTGTCATTGACATACTGGTATCATGTTGCTGCAATTACTGTATCTGTCAATGTCAATATGGTATCAAGGTAAGTTGCTTCTTGGGATTTTATCAAGTGCGATATGGCGTTCACTCGATTGATTTTGTTTTTGTTCTTTGTCGACATTGGGGTTTCTTGAGGCCATAAGATCTGCAGACCGTTTTTGGGATTTTATCATTGTTTGTATTGCACTTGCTGCTGTCAAGATGCCAAGGATTAAGGACTATGTCCAAGTTTGATCTTTCAGATTTCATCATCTTCAGTTGAGGCTTGTTCTGCTGGATTTATTTCATGACGTTATTGCTGCTGCTTTGTTGAAGATGAAAAAGGTAGAGCTGCCACATCTGATCGCATGATGGGTGGATCAGAAGCCACATTGGCCATGTTGGATGTGGAAAAAGAGGAGAAATTGGAGAAACAACAGGGTCTTCACACAATATAGTCTGTCTCTAGAAATGAATGGTGGCAACAATGACAAGAAATAGAGATGCTGCAAGGGATGCACTTGTGGTGCAGCAAGCAGGGGAGTTGGAGAAGATGACTAGTGCAGATGTGGTGATGGACTTGGAGGAATTTTTGCAGTTGCTGGAATGGCTGGACGATTGACTTTGGGGTGGATCACTTGCAGACAGGTTCCCCAGACTCTTTGCTTTCCCTTCCAACTTGCAAGCAAAGGTGGCTAATAATTGGGATTTGGAGGGTGGAGTGTGGATTTCATTACTCTTTAGGTGCCTTTCTAATCAAAGAGTGGAGGGTTTTTTTTTTAAGGGAAAGGATGGTTAGTGGTGGTTGGCACCCATGTAATATATTACGTCAAAAAAGGGCAGGTACAAAGTTTCGAGCAACTTATAGATGCCCAAAATTTCAAGAAAGAACACCCTTCCCTTACAATATTTTTTGGATACACTCTCTCCCCCTTGAAAATGAACTGATTTCTCTGCAAGCACACTAACTAAAGGATAGCGTTTACCTTGACACGCATTGAAGGATCTGCATGGTGCCCATTTTGCCTTAACTCCATAAATCTTCACCTCGGACTCCTTGAACTTGCGACATGTCTACCCAACTGAAAATGCCACTCATAAGGTTGCACCCACCAAAAGATGTTTGACGCTCTTGGGCTCTGGTCTGCAAGGGGGCAAGAGGCATCTTCGATAGGCATCCATCTGTGGACCTAATCTCTAGTGGCCACTCGTCCCCTCCTGAGGAGCCATAAGAAGATTTTAACTTTTAAGGAGGACCTCGTCTTGTTGGTGCATGCAACTTTAATCCCTGGCAGGAATTTACTACATGGCTTTATAATTGCATCAGAGATTCTGGCACATTTGAAGAGGTAGAAGAAGAAGGCATTCTTATGGAAGGTGGATTTCAGTAAGGCGTATGACTTAGTGCAATGCCCTTTCTTTGGACATCCTTGGTGTCGAGGGGGTTCCCACAGAGATGGATTGAGTGGATGAAGCAAGGCGTTACAACATCATTTTCGGTCTTGGTGAATAAATATTTGAAAGGAAGGTGGATACAGCCACACAGAGGAGTCAAGTAGGGGTGCCCCCTTGCCTCTTTGCTCTTTATCTTGGCGGGTGACGCACTGGTGAGGGCTACCTTGAGAGCCTGTGGTAGAGGTCTACTCTTGGGCTTTTCCATACAGCAGGTGTAAGTTCTAGTGTTGCAGTATGTAGATGACACCTTGCTTTTTGTGTAGGGTTCACTTGAGCAGGCGAGGAGACTGCGCATGTTGCTGTAGGTTTTTGGGGAGGCGTCTGGTCTGCAGAGTAATTTTGAGAAGTCCTTTTTTCTGGTGTAGATGGAGATCAAGGAGGCTGGGAGCTATGCAGGGGTCTTGGGCACACTGATTGCCACCCTGCCCTTGCCTTACTTGGTCCTGCCTTTGTTAGATTTCATTGGTGGAGAGGGTTGAGAGGAGGTTGGCAAGGTAGTCCTTCAAAGTGCTATCTCGAGGGGGCCAATTGGTTATGGTGAAGGTGGTACTTTTCGCTATCCCAACGTTTTTCATGTCCGTCTTCAAACTACCTAAGAAGGTAGGGAGAAGACTAATTGAACTGATGTGGGACTTCTTTTGGTCCAACTTTGGAGAGTCGGGGAAGGGGGCAAGATTGGTGGCATGGGAAGATGTTTGCAGGCCAGTGTGGGAGGGTGGCCTTGGAGTGTGGGATCTAGAGTCCATGAATGACAACTTACAGACCAAATGGATAGAAAGTATGATGGGCCGGACCGGGTCTACTAGGCGATGTGCTGGAGGCATGCTATGGAGGGTTGCTGGACTAAGGGAGTTTGGTGGAGTTGGGATGAGGTGCATCCTTCTTCTATAAGGGGTTGGCGTTGGTGGCTCCGAAGGTATTCTTCTCATTGCTGGCTAGCAAATGAGATAGATTTAGGTTTTGGACAGATAATTGGACGGGGGATGGCCCTATCGCTTATAGATTTTTGAGGCTCTTTACAATGGTGCTGGATAAGCAATCTACGGTTGGGGCCTGCTAGGAGGGGACGTGGTACCTCACGTTGACAGGAAATTTGTTGGATATAGAATGGAGGAGCTTTTGACCTTATTGTTGGGTTTGGGATGATGGTCACTTCTCTATTAGGAAGGCATAGGATAGACTGTGTAACAGGGACTTGGCGACACATGTCGGCCTCCTCTGTGATTGCAGGGTTATATGGAAGGTGGATTGTCCTATGAATATTAGGATCTTTGCGTGGCTAGTGAGGAAAAGAAGGATAATGACTAAAGTCTCGAGGGCTAGATAGGCACAGAATGTAGATGCCACATGCCCCTTTTGTCGGGGGGGAGGACCTGAACCACCTTTTCTTCTTTTGTCCTTCTTTGCTTAGGTGTGGAGACGAACCTTGGTTGGGTGGACTACACCAACCAGGAGCTTTTTTGGGTGTTACTTAGGAGGGGTAACCTGGCCTCAAAGCGGTGCGTGTTTAGATTGAAGGAGATTGCGAAGGTGCTAACGGCGGGCATCTAGCTGGGGAGAAATGCGGTGATTTTTAGGTGCCAAATCCCTTATGTTGAAAATTGTCTTATCTATTTTGGTGCTGGTGCACTTTTGGGAGACTAATTGGTAATATCTAAGAATTAATTATAGGAGGGAGGATTAATTAAGATTAGAGGGGGGTTAGTCTAGGAATGGGAAGGGTTGGAGAGGTGGTGAAGGTTGGCATGGGATGAGGAGAGAGGAAGGAGAGTTGGCACCAAGTTTTAAGGAGAATGGGTGAGTTGAGAGAGAAAATGGAAATGAATTAGGAATTAATTAGAGTTAATTTAATTAGAAGATAATTATTGAATGATAGGATAAAATTTTATTTGAATTGGGTTGGGTTAGCTAGTTTAGGATTGACTTGACCTAATTAAATGTTAATTAACTTAGACCAAGCCTAATTAGAAAATTAAACTCAAATCCTTTTTTTTTTGAAAAGAGGATGGGTGGTTATCCGATTGATAACCACCTAAAAAATATATTAATTAAATGCTAAGAAAAGTACCTAGGATTATATAGTGATTGCCCAAAAATTAGCTAAAAAAGAAATACATGTAATAAAATTTTCACGGTAAGGGTGTTACCCTTTGAAAATAGCCACATTTCTTCCAAGCAAGATGGCTGAAACAATGCTAGTGCATTTGCCTTCTCTTTCCTTGTCCTGAATGTGTTAGGTCCTTCGCTATGGTTCTCGCTCCTAAAAGATCTCCAAAACTTATCTTGACCAAAGCGCACTATCCATGTTAAATGGAAGTGCCTCCACACCTACGTAGAAAAGGGGCAACCAAAGAACAAATGCTCAATGTCGTTTGCCACTTGACATAGTAAGCACTCCTTGTTTGTCACTATACTTGTTTGTCACTGTAACCCATTTAGCTCTCCAAACTCTTGTCATTAGCCTTCCTCTTTTGAGCAACGACACAAAAATCTTTATCTTCAAAGGGTACGAAGCTGACCAAATCGGCCTGCAATTCTGATAAGATCGACATTTGTCATCGATCCTCCATTTCTTAGTCTTCCATATGCCTTTCTGACCATGAACTCTCCCCCATCCCACATGAGACCATCCAAACCACCCTCCGACTGGTAACCTTCCAATTCATGCCACAACAATTGGAGCTCATGGATCCTTTTCCGAGAGATTCCACACAAAAGTGGGATTCCAAGAACCCTCCTAAGTTCCCAACAATCAATGATCCTTGTCTGTTAATTTGCCACCAATGCAAATAACCTAGGGAACTGGTTCTTAAGTTTTCCTTGCCCCATCCAGTTATCCAACTAAAATAGAAAGGATTCACCTGCACCCACTAATGGGGAGAAAAAATTCTGCACCTTAGGCATCACCAAGGATAAGCCTTTAATAAAATGGGAGAGTCCATCTTGTGGCAAGTCCAAGAGGTCCCAACTCCTAGAAGTTCCATAGCATGTCTCCACAACTCTCCCGACCAAATCCTGCTTGCGCTTTAGAAGTTTGGCAATCCATTTTGCCAAAAGGCTATCATTCATCTTCCTCAAGTCTCTAACCGTTAATTCCCCTTCACTAAGTGGCTTGCACACATCGTCCCATGCCACCATCCTAGGACCTTTCCCAGTTGCATAATTGGTTCAAAAGATATCTCTCGTCAAACCAGAGATCTTCCTTTCAATATTTTGCGGCATCCTTAGGACAGATGTAAAATAAGAAGGCATAGAGGCCAACACTGCCTTCAACAGGACTAGTCTTCCACCATTAGATAGCACCTTTGATGCCCAACCTATTAGTCTTCTTTCCAACCTTTCAATCAAGGACTTCCATTCTTGTAATGATATTCGCTTATTTGATAGTGGCAATCCTAAATAAGAGATTGGTAAGGATCCCTCCACTATATGTAAAGTCATGCTACATGCATCTTCCTCCTAAAAAGGAACAAAGGTGGACTTGGAAAAAATTATTTGTAACCCTGAAGTCTCTCCAAAAAGTTCCAAAAGATGTGTATCCTTCTTGCTTCTTCTGCAGAGCTTTTCACAAAAAATAAAGTGTCATTTGCATATTGCAGCACTGGAATCTAAGTCCCATTCCTTGCAGAGAAACCTTTAAATAGATTTCTCTTAAAGGCTCTAGTTGTAGATCTTGCCAAGGAATCCACTGCTAGTACAAAGATCATTGGGGCGAAAGGGCAATGTTGCCCCAACCCCTCTCCTCGGCTTAATCCATTCACCAGTTGGGTTGCCATTGATGAGTGTGCAGAACAAAGTTGTCACACATTGCTTCATTTAGCCCACCCATCGAGAGAGACTCTCTTTTCAAGAGAGAAGCCCATATGAATGACCACTGAACCGAGTCATAGACCTTGCTGAAGTCTACCTTCCAAAGGAAAGTCTTCTTCCTCATCCTTCTCCAGAATGCCAAGATCTTTGAAGCAACCCCATATCCATCAAGAGTATTATGGCCTAGAACAAACACACTTTGCACAAGCTCAGCAATCTATCATAAAACACCTCTCAATCTGTTCATGAGGACTTTTGCCACAATAAGATGAAAGTGTTGGACAACGTAATGGACCTATATTCCTCAATAGCCTCCGCCCCTCCCTTCTTCAGAAGTTAGAACTCACATATCCCCTACGTAACATCTTTAAGGAGTAACCATAATTCCTTATAAAAATGAACAGGGAAACCATCAGGATCAAGACATGCATTTGCATTCAACCCCCAAATGGCCTTTCTAACTTCATCCTCCATGAATGGTACAACGATATCTTCTGCCTACTCTCTTGTAATGATTGGGATATTAGTCCCTGACCACCTCCACCGCCCTTTCATCCTCCTCCCTGTAAAATCTTTGAAGTACTCAGCAATCACCCTACTCGCCATCTCCCTGCCACTAAACTCGGTGCCATTCACCCTCATTGTTTCAATCCAAATCTTCCGTCTCCTACCAGAAGCCATTAAATGAAAGAATTTAGTGGAGTCCCCCTCCTTTAGTTTTCCATTCAACCTCCACCTTCATGTCTTCCATTTGCACCAAGTGTGAGTGCATTGCCTTGGCTCACACGCCTTCCTCCGACAGAACCGTTAAGTCTTCTAACAGTAATCTCTATTAATGTTTCATTCTTCTTACTATTTCTCTCTAATTTGCTTTCTATAGATCCTTAGAAATGTCTGCATTTCTCGTAATTCGCCTCCTAGTCTGACCATCACAAATCCATCAATCTGAATGGACCTCCATTTCTGCTCCACTTATCTTCTAAACTCCTTTAGAAACTAAGATCTATAAAACTTGAAATAAGTTTTGCATCTTCACTCATTTGATTGCCTCATCAAGGGTGTATGGTTTGAAAATGGTCTCTCCAGTGGTTGAACAACTGCCAAGGGAATTGTTTGAACCAATTTGATAGTAGCAAAGAACCTATCAATTCGAGACATCTGTCCTGCAGAATTGCTCCAAGTGAAGGCACACGAGCTCGGATGTAGATCTACTAGCCCATGTATCGATACAAAATTTGCAAAAGCTTTTGATCATCGATCTCTCCCTTCATGCCATCCAGTCTGTCTTCTGCATGCAATGTGACATTAAAGTTACCTCCTATAAACCAAGGGCAACCTTGGAACTTCTCAGCCACCAGAATAAAATCTTCCCACATTCTTGGGCATGCTCCCTTGTCATTGGGACTATAAATTGCTGACAGAATAATCTTCAGGTTGTCCTGTCGCCTCATTAATTGCACCATCACCACATGAGTACCTGTTATCGATTCTTCCAGGCTAAAACGTCCTCTTCCCAACCCATAAGTATCCCACCAAATCTGCCAGTCATGTTGATGCCACAATACCCTTCCAAAAACCTACCACCAATCTCCCTCCATATTTGGCTAGAAATTTTGCTCCAACTTGGTTTCTTAGAGAAGGACCACCCCTAGCCCCCAAGATTGGAGGTAACCTTTAAGCTTCGCCCGTTTGGAAGGGTTATTTAATCCCTTCACATTCCACGGTAGGATGCTCATCATTGGGCAATTGGGTAGCCTCCCTCAGACGTGGGTTTGAGCCTAGTTGCTTCAGCAACCCGCAGATATTCCACCATTTCCTTGTCATCGCCACCCCTTTTGGACTCGACCACCCACTCATCGCCAACCAACTTGCAAACCTGTTCCAACATTCTACTTCGCTTCGCTTCATCAGATTGCACCACCTAAGTCCCATTTTCATTGATCACCTCCTCCATACCTTCTCTACCATTGTTCCCCGAGCCAGAGACCCCCACAGATATTGAGATCTCCTTGCTTTCCCTCTGAAGGACCACTGAGGGGGGTAAAGGAGTCGAGGCTGGTGGTGGAGAGATGGCCTCCAATGCACGAGGCACAAAGGCAATGAGCTTTCTTCCTCACAAAGCACTGCCTTTCACTTCAACTCTCCCCCGCCTTCGCTGAGGTCATTAGCTTCATTTCCCAGCTTTTAAGAGCTTCGATGAGGTCTTTCCCTCTGGTCTTCATTAGCTTTGATTCGCAAGCCATTGGTCTTCATTGAGTTTTGTAAAGGATCCAGCTTGCGAAAGGGAGGAGAAAAGGGGCAAGGGGATCTCGAGGCAATTGGATCCAGGTGCATACCGTAATCAGGTCCGATATTGGATCTAGTAATCCCTTGATTAAGTCCTTTAAGGTCATTACTGAGATGGACCCAAAAAGGCAACCTCGTTTGAATCCATCAAGATGTTGTAGGCAATAACAGTGTCCTTATGAGCCCTTTAGACTTCCATGTTGCTATCAATGTTGCCTCCACCGTTTTGGGGTGCTGCAATCTTCGATGCAAACATTGCCCCAACCTTGGAATCATCGCCACATCGTTTGATCTTCTAAACACGCTTTGGCAACCTCGAGGTTGCGTTGCCACCCCTTATGTTCCCAGCAAACCCTTAGGCCATTGACCTTTGGTCTCCTTTGGCGAGGACTTGAGCATATGTCCTCTTCCTCGCAACCTACCCATTGGTTATCACCTACGAAACCCCGCCAAAGCGGAGTGTAACCTTATTGAGCACTTCTTTGCCTGGGATGAGGTAGGCGATGGCATTGAGACACGAAATGTCTCCGTTGGTGTGTAGTTTAGTCCCACATTAGTGAGTGTGAGACTATATGGTGTGTGGTGGGCTATAAATAGGCAGTGTACCTCTTCATTCTTCTTTGAGAAATTACAGACACATGTCCTATTGGAACCTTCTCCTGTGATTTTCTCCTCACTTTTCGTGAATGAGGTTTTCATGTAAACTCAAGTGTTCCTTTGATTGTTTTATGCTCTTTGATATCTCGTGATTTTACTTCCGCTTATTATATTTTTCAACTTGATATCAGAGCAGTTCATTCCTTGGGTTATCATGTTTATTTGATTATCATATTTTATTATTTTTGAACTTGGAGTTCTCTTCCAAGAAGGAGGATCTCCTTAGTGGAGATCATGATCTAGAAGGTGATCTTCTTGAAGGAGATCTTAAGGAATCGTGCAAGGGCCGTAACAGACTTGATCTTGGCGAGAGATTGTGCGAGATCTCTGGTGGCTCGACGTGATGGAGCCTAGTAGGAGCAAGGTGATCAAGAAGCAGAGGGCTCGCGCAGACCGGGCGTGGGCGCATGCGGCGATGTCGGTCGCTACGGTGTAGCCGCGATTGGTCGTGATCGCAACCGACGTGATCTCGCTGGTGGCGTCGATGGCAATCGGCGACAGTAGCGTTTGCGTCAGTGGTCTCCGAGGACGAGGCCGAGGATGACAGCGGTGAGGAGGCCATCGAGTGGCGTCGATCTCACGACTTAGGCGAGTGTGGTCGCAAAGGTGGGATCGTGAAGGAGGCCACGAAACGCCATTGAGTAGCAGTGGTTGCTCGACCACGACTGAACCCTAGCGGCAACGGTGAAGGAGGCCCTCTTCCGCTCTAGCGGCGGCTGTGCGAGGAGATGACACGGGGGTTGCACGCGTACCGCACCCTCTCCTCTGGCGTGACGCTGTGGAAGAAGGTGAGGTTGGCTGCGTCAAGGAGCCCCTCGGGGACGTTGTGGCTGAGGACCTGGAAGGTGCCCCACTCCACGTAGGCGGTGGCGGCTTGGATCTCGTCGTCAGAGGGAGGAGATGAGGGGTGGCATGCACTGGCGGCGAGGACGCAGGGGCGGCATGGCACTGACGGCTGGAGCGGACAAGGCCAGAGGTGGCAGTCGTAGTTGGCAGTAGTGAGTGACGTGCCGCTTTGTGTTATTGGGTTCTCCTAACCCTAAAGGGAGACTGGGAGCTATTTAAAGAAAAAAAATGATTGGGGGGAAGGAAAAGTGGAAAAGGGAGAAAAATAAAAAAATGAGGAGAAAACAAAAAAAAGAGAAAAAAAAAGGAATTTGAGAAAAGAGGGGGAAGAAACTCTTCTCTATATATGTGTATTTCTCGATTTTTTTTATTTCTTCTCCCATACGAGTATGAGAGAAAGGGGAAGTGGAGGCCTATTATAGTCATCCTTTAGGTGGGAGTCCCTTGTTTGAGATTACCACGCGAGGATCCACAACTCTGGGAGGTCCAGAGTTTCGAGGTCTCTAGGAAGGAGATCCAGTTTCGAGGTTCTCAGAGGAAGGGCCCATTTCAGATTCTGCGTGGGATGTTCAATTTTTTGAACTCCAAGAGGGAGATCCACCTTTCGAGGTCTTCAGAAGAAGGCCCTTTTACAGGGATACTGAATGGGGAGCCACCAGCATGTGTTGAGGTCTCTAGAGGAGAGGCCATTTGTCAGCTACAGCATCCAGTATCTTTAATCCTCGCTGATGTGTTGATGTCAACATACCCGCCTGCAGACAAGGACCAACCGAGAGTGTATGTTCCATTGTGTAGAGTGGGATTTGAGTGTTATGCAAGCTGAGCATTGCATGCTCCAACTTGAGGGGGAGTGTTGGATTGTGTGTAGTTGAGTTCCACATTGGTTAATGTGGGACTATATGGTGTGTGGTGGCCTATAAATAGGTAGTGTACCTCTTCATTCTTCTTTAAGAAATTAGAGACACACGTGTGATTTTTTTCCATACTTCTCATGAGTGGGGTTTCCATGTAAACCCAAGTGTTCCCTTGATTGTTTTATGTTCTTTGATATCTTGTGGTTTTCCTTTCGCTTATTATATTTTTCAATTGTCTCCTCTGATAAGGTCTAGACTGAAGCAAGACTTCAATGATGCAAAAGGTGCAAGCACCACCTCTACCACCTCCATTATTCTCAAGTGCAAAGGAATCCCTGAGATGGCCACCTCTATCTCTGCCTTCCATAATGGCCTCTTACAGCTTGCACAATTGTATGTTAATGGCCAATGCCAACGCATGAGGCCATCACCAATCTAGACGACATTAAACACCATACGCCTTACCTCTTTCGGTCTCACCCCAAAGAGAAGTAGCTTCTTAGGATCCATTGCTGGCATCTTTATATCCGCCTTTGGCCCCAGAAATCGCAACATTGCCTCCTTTGGCGCAAATCTTCAATTGTCCCCAACTTTGTGGATAACTTCCTCCTTCGACACTTTGCCTTTCAGTGGCTGAGACCCTCACAACTCAGGCAACACGCATGATCTCTGCAATCCCCTGCAACATGGCCCTAACCAAGGCATCTGAAGCATTGAGTTTTCTTTTGCCTCCTTCGCCTCTCCCTTTGATGAGTAACAACCACCTAGTTGCCACCGTTTCCTGAAGTAGCTCTCCACGCTCTCGCACTCATCGCACTAGAGTCCGAGCCCTAAATTAGACTCAATCTTAGCTAATTAATTTAGTGAATATCTAATTAAGGTCAATGTGGGTAGGATTAATGTTTTCTAAGTATTTATTCTCTCCTCTCAATGCACGTTAGCACTTCAGGACTTCATCTAACCTATATTACCTGCACATATAAAAGGATCATTTAATTGCATGTAAATATGCACAACTTAGTCTTATTTCAATCCTTTACATGCAAGTATGCTAGTTAAGTTCTTAGCCCTATTATCATAGTAATTAACATGCGTTAAGCTCTAAGACTACATTAAAAAGGAATAATTAAAGTACATAAATGTAGTTTATCAATGGCCGAAGGTTCCAACAATGGAATCGGTATTTTCAATTGACTGCGAATGCATGGGGGACCCCTAGCAGGTCCACCATGGTCACAACTTTGGCTAGAGGTTGCTCCGCTAAGGCCCCATCACTTAGGGCAGCACGCCTCCATTGCACCTACCCTCCCTACATCTCCATCGTCTAAAAGCAAAGTGACCCGAGGTCGCTCGAGATGTCAGCACAAAGAAGTGGCTTCCTTTCATTGATCTTCAAGACATTGAAGGCCACCTTATGCCCCATCTGAATCCCAATCGACTGATGCACCTCAGCCAGGGAGGGCATCCCATGCATGACGTCCCCTACTAGTGTGACATTGAGGACAATTTGAACGGAGTGTGGCGTAGACCAAGGTGCCTCTACTTCAACCACTAGTGGAGTTGTTGGGGGTGGTAGGGTTGCTGTTGCCACCCTATTCCCATCCTCTACGACTGCCGCTTGCTTACCCTTCAGATTGGGGCACTGATCCCTCTTGTGTCCCATACCTTTGCAAAAGAAGCAAAGGATAGGATCCTTGCATGAACTAGCGAAGTTCCCACGTGAGTAGCAATAGAAGCATATCACCTCCCGATGAACTACTTGCACGCTTCCTTCTTTGCGGGAATCGCCACCCCGAGCCCTCCTCAACCTCCTATTGGATACGCGAAACCACTTGTCGCCCTACTTCCCCTCCCAATCGCCCTCTACGTTAGACGCTCCTCCCCACTCTCTCTCCATTTGCTAGATGTTCACAAGGTAGACAATCTTAATGCCTTACTTGAAGTAATAGGAGTGGAGTAATTTTTACAGTAGCTGAAACAAAAAGGTTGTAATACGGCCAAGGAGTGGATTATTGGACTGTTAGTTGTGGGAGAATAAGACTTTTTCAGTCAAATTGGTGTATGGGTGTTTGTCTTCTATTGATGTTGATGCTAGCTTTAGCAGGGATACAGAGGAAATTAAAGATGCTGCCGAAGGGTAAGGTTTTTCCTTGGATGTTGTATCTCTTAGGATAAAAAATAAAATTATGAGTAGAATAAGGATTCGGCTTGTCTATGGAAAGGCCAATATACTATCTTTGTCTTGAGAAGAATGAATGAAATAATCAAGCTTTGTTGGTTGTTTCTCCTGTGGTTTTCCCTTTTGAGTTTTTTCATGTAAATCATGGTGTCCTTGGTGTCATTTTGCTCATGATTTTACTTATCTATTTCATCGTTGGCAATCATCTCTACCACCTTTCAAGTTGCTCTTTGCCGTCTCTTGCATCTTACATTTTCTGTTAGAGAAATTTATAGTTGTTTATCAATTAAAAATTTAAAAGAACCTTTTTCAAAAAAAAAAAAAAAAAGTAGAAGCAACTTATCATTACCAGAATATGAAGAACAGTTTGTGGAACAGTGACAATTAGAGTTAGTTGAAGAAAACAAGCTTTCTTAGGTTGACAAGAAGTTCCTACACCTCTATATTGGTGTGGGAAAAGTACATCATAGATCCACTAAATAAAATAAAATAACATAGCACCCTTTACAAACATAAATATAACTCAACATTCCCCCTTAAGCTAGAACATATATATCCATCATGTTTAGCTTGTTCTACACTTCTCAAATTGGGGATGTGGCAACAACTTGGTAAACATGTCAGTAGTCTGGTCTGAGGAGCCAAGACAAGTAGTACGAATCAGATCCTGTTGAATCAAACTCCTGGTGTAATGACAATCCACTTCCACATGTTTTGTTCTCTTATGGAACATAAGATTGCTTGCAATGTAGGTAGCAGCCCGATTGTCACAATGCATCTCCATAGGTTCCAGAACATCAACATGAAGATCTCGTAACAGAGATCTGATCCATATCATCTCAACAGCAGTATGTGCCATCGCCCTGTACTCAGACTCAGCATTAGAGCGTGCAACAACATTTTGTTTCTTGCTCCTCCAGGTTACCAAGTTCCCAGCAACAAAGGTACAGAAACCAGTACTAAATCGCCTATCCCCGACATCACCTACATAATCTGCATCTGATTATGCAACAATGGCCATAGGTGCCTTTCTTTGAAAAAGAATGCCTCTACCTGGACATCCTTGATGTACCTCAACACCTGCATCACAGTCTGCCAATAAACCTCAGTGGGCTTATCTAAGAACTGACTCAGCTTCCCCACAGCAAGACTAATATTTGACTTAGTGATAGTCAGATATAACTGCTTCCCCACCAACTGTCGATATGCCTTCTTGCCATTTAGCTTCACATTATCCTCAAATAGATGAATTTTAGGATCCATAGGAATATTTGCATCTTTGGATCCTAATATGCCTATCTCCTGAAGAATATCAAGGGCATATTTCCTCTGCGACATAATTATCCCTTGCTTACTTGTAGCAAACTCAATGCCTAAAAAATATCTCAGTTTCCCAAGATCTTTCATGACAAACTGGTGTGCCAAGTATTTCTTCATCTGAGATATACCCTCTGCATCATCATTTGTAAGAATAAGATCATTCACATACACAAGTAAAGTCATTGTGCCCCTACTGGTCTTCCTCAGAAATAGTGAATTATCTGATGAAAATCTTTACATCCCAATAACAGATAATGCCTCAGACAGACGTTGGAACCAAGTTCAGGGGCTCTGTTTAAGATCATAATGGCCTTATGAAGCCTGCAACACACTCCCCTTGAATCTCAAAGCCAGGTGACTACTGCATATATATCTCTTCCTCCAAGTCTCCGTACAGAAATGCATTTTTAACATCCAACTGATGTAATTGCCATCCATAATGAGCTGCAATAGATATAAGAATTCGAACAGTAGAGAGTCGTGCAACAGGGGAGAACGTGTCAAAGAAATCCACCCTATATGTCTGGGTGAATCCTTTAGCCACTAAGCGGGCCTTATACCTTGAAATAGACCCATCTGGGTTGTATTTTAAGCCAGAGACCCATCTGGCTCCAATAAGATGCGTGCCAGACGGTAAAGGTGACAACTCCCAAGTACCTTTGGTAGTAAGTGCAGACATCTCCTTTACAGCTGCCTTTCAGTGTGGATGTAGTAGAGCCTGCTGGTACGAGGTTGGTAACTCAGCACTAGATACAGCAGTTGTGAATGCATGAAACTCCGAACTTAGAGAATCATTAGTAACACCACTCCCAGCAACACGATATTGGGTACAAGATCGCGGAGCCTTCCTAATAGCAATAGGAATATCTTCATCAGTACTCATGGAATCAGGACCTGGAGAATTATCCTCAAGTGGCAGACTCCCACCTGCTACATCTGCTGACACTGTGCCTGAAACAGTCTCCTGAGTAGAAACCACCTCTAGGTTATCAATACTAATCTAAGGAGCCTGTGGAATAGAGGGAGGGGGCTTTGCCCTATACACAACTGGCAATTGATAGGTGTGACCCTTGAAGGTCCCTTCATCCACTGGTGCTGGTCTGAATGTGCTGGTAGGTGATTCATCAACTTGAGAAGGGCTACTAGTATCTGTGAATATACCAAATGTTATAAGAGCAACTGGTACAGGTGCACCCTCCGGCACACTGCACCTGCTTGGCAGCAACAGAAAAATAAGGTACTGCTTCATGAAAGATGACATCTACACTGATATAATGCCTATGATGTAGGGATCAAAATACCGATACCCCTTTTGAGTATGAGAATAGCCAAGAAACACATACTCGACTGCTCTAGGTGCTAATTTATCACCCCCAGGTCCAAGGAGATGTACAAAAGCCATGCACCTAAATGTCTTGGGTGGAAGATCAAACAACTCATCATTTGGATAAAGCACCTGCCATGGTATCTGCTCGTGAATCACTGAGGAGGACAATCTATTAATAAGGTAGCAAGCAGTGAGAACTGCATCTCCGCAACAGTTCTGTGGCACACTGTTATGGATAAGAAGAGCTCTGGCCATATCAAGGATATGTCTGTGCTTCCTTTCTGCGACTCCATTTTGCTGAGAAGTGTGAGGACATGAGGTCTGATGAATTATACCATGTATGCTATAGAATTCTGCTAACCGACGAGTACAAAACTCCAGTGCATTATCAGAACTAAGAGTCTTGATGCAAATGTCAAACTGATTTTTTATCATCAACACAAACTTCTCAATCAGTGGGCCTACTTCAGACTTATTCTTCATGAGAAATAGCTAGGACAATCTAGAAAAATCAACCACAATCAAATAGTACTGATGTCCTACTTTATTAGGAGTCCTACTGGGACCCCAAACATCAAGATGCACTAACTAAAAACATGAAGTTGAACGTGGTCCTATAGCAGTTGGAAAGGAAGATCTATGGTGCTTCCCAAGTTGACATGCATCTCAGGAAAGTTGCGTAGTTGGGGACACATGAGGAATAAGCCTGCGTAACTTTTCCAAAGAAGGATGGCCCAATCGTCTATGCCACTGTAAAGCACTCCCAGATGTAGTACTAACTCGACATGTAGCAGCCATAGGACCCTGCTGAAGTCGGTAAACTCCTCTTTTTTTATATCCACTACCAATAATCTTCCTTGTCATTCTATCCTAGACAATACATCTACGTTCATCAAAGATGACTTGACAATTCATCTGCTTAATGATTTCACTGACAGAGAGCAAGTTCATGGATAAATCTGGAACAAACTGAACATGATTAAGCTGCATAGAAGGGGTAACATTAATTTCCCCTTGACCACTAATAGGAGAAAGTCGCCTATCAGCAACTTGTACTGTACGACCTCGAGAGACAGGTTGAATCTGTCCAAAGCACTCCAGATTCCCAGATAAATGATTGAAAGCACCTGAATCAATCAACCATGTCACACCAGTGGTTTGAGCATCACCTACGGCAGTTCCTAGTGTAATATCTAACTGAGACACTGTCACGTTTACTAAACCACACTGCCTCAAATAGAGTTCGACATGCCACATAAAAGGGTACACACCCCTGAACTTCTTCACACTTCAGATCTGAAAATTGATAGAAAATGGGGACTACACACCCCAACAAATATACCAACCGGGGAATATACACCCTAAAAAACTACGCTCACACGCGGTTAATACTCAAGGGGACTACACACCTCAAAAACATGCATCAAAGGGGAATACACACCCTAAATCTAATAGATAAGATATGAAAATACCATCACATCATCTTTCCGGAAGATCATTGGCCTTGATACTCCATCAACTATGATCCAAAGATCTTCCAATCAGATACAAGATAGAGATGTGCCCTCTCTCTGCTACCAAACACCAACAGTAGGAGAGAGAGCACAAAAAACTAGCGGCTAGGCTTGGGCGGTGGTGGCAGGTGGCCTAGGTGGTGGCCTGCAGCAGCTCTTCCCGATGCTGTGACCTCCTACTGCTGTCGCCACCAGCAGTGGTGGCTTGTTGTTGCTGCTAGCAGCAGTAATGGCCTGCTGCTGCTACTGTTGGCGGGGGTGGTGGCCCTACGTTGCTGCTGCTGTTGTTGGTGGCGGCGGTGGCCCGATGCTGTTGTTGTGGCAGTGGTTCGGAGCTGGCGTGGCCGCCGGTGGTGGCGGCGGTAGCTCCGGTGAGAAGGCTTAAGGTAGGGTTAGGGTTTTGTTTTTGGTGGAGTCCTCAACCTTGGCTCTGATACCAAGTTGAAGAAAACAAGCTTCTTTAGGTTGACAAGAAGTCTCTACACCTCTATATTGGTGTGGGAAAAGTACATCATAGACCCACTAAACAAAATAAAATAACATAGCACCCCTTATAAACATAAATATAACTCAACAGTGTTCGTAGATAGAAAATAGAAAACACCACCAAATATCAAGGTTAGTATCTATTAAAAAGTATAAATACAATTATTACTTGTTTAGACACTCAATTTTTTTTTGAAAAGTCAAAGGGTAGTTATCCGAATGATAACTACTCACATTCATTTCATTTCATGAAGAAAAGATTACACCACCGATTACAAGATAGATCCCCAGAACACCACTTGCGAAGAAATGGACAAAAAAAAATTTTTAATATAAGATCTCTCTCCCTTAAAAAGCACCCCATTTCTCCCCAACTAGATCCCCCACAACACCGCCAAAACCTTGGCCCTATCCTTCTTGGATCTAAAGGTGATCCCTCCATCGTAGGCGTCTCCTTTGTGAAAAGAGGACCAGAAAGTAGCCGTGTCCCGATGGGCAATCCAGTCGATCCCCATCCTCTGTAAGACCTGTTTCATAAACGGACACTAAAGAAAGAGGTGCTGGATGTCTTCATCCGCCCCTTCGCAAAGGGGACATCTCAAATCATCCATTTGGGCTTATCTCGCTCTCCATTGCATTGTCATAATCCTCTCCCTCCTCACCAACTAGGCGAAGATCTTCACCTTCAACGGGCATTCCGCTGTCCAGAGTAGCCTACAATATCTCAAGAAGTCGATGTCTGAGCTAGCCGAACCATTTCCTAATCTGCGAAACACCTTCGCCACATAGAACTCTCCTTCCCATAAATATGCATCAACGCCCTCCTCCAGTGCCCAACCTTCAAGCTCCTACAGTAGTCACTGGAAATCCTCGCACCTTTGGTCGGAGAGGCCCCCCCTGGAAGGTTGGGCACCACGCTCCGTCCTAAACACCCCCAATCGTGGCCAGCGGGTCCACAGCTCCCCCAAAGAGGTAGGGAAACCTGTCGCTGAGGGTAGATCTAACCCCCTGCCAGTCATCCTGCTAGAACCGAAAGGCATCCCCTTCTCCAAGAGTAAGAGAAAAGAAAGCCTGCACCTTCAACGCCACTGCTGCCAAGCCTCTGAGGAAGTGGGAGGCCCTTGGAGTGGGGGACTCTAATGGCCCCAACGAAAGGGACCGTAGCATTGCTGCGTGATGCCTCCATAAAGTCCTTGCTCTCGTCCTACCAACCTGGCTATCCATTTTGCAAGGAGGGTCACATTCACCTTGTCCACATCCGTAACCCCCAAGCCCCCTTCCTACACCGGCCTACAAACCTCCTCCCATGCCACCAGTCTCGCCCCTTTTCTTGCCAACCCCGCATCAAGGTTCGAAATGCCGATGAAATTTTAAATGTGCATTTCGTGGGCTTGCTGAGGGCACGCCGTAGAAATGTCCATTTTTCGATGGGCATGCCCAGGGCACACCGTGGAAATGCCGAGGGCATGCCGAAAAAAATGACAAGTAGTTAAAATGAGATCAATTTGAAGAAAATCAAATGTTAATTACGTAACAATAAGAGTGTTTCATCATGATCATACTATGTTAAAGTTCAATAATGAAATATCAAATATTCTTACCATGTTAAGAATTCATGTAACAAATAGATGGCATTCGAGAGAACAATGAGCCTATAATATTTTGTTCTTTCAACCACTTCTTTTTTTTTAGGTGAGGTAAAAGGAGGCTTTTCAACCTTCTTTGATAATAATAACTCTTTTACAACCTACCTAAGACATCACCCATCAACTGATCAAAGCACCTTAAACAATAAAATTGGAAACCCATCAGGTTCCAAAGCCCCTTTCACATTGAGTCCAGCCACACCTGCTTTCACCTCAAATTCAAAAAAAGATTGCACCAGCAATTCTGGGTATAGATAAACGGGAAGAGCCCCCCTTCTACTCCATCTCCCATTATCTTGATTACCTCTCCTTGAATGCCCTAAAATGTTTTTCCACCAATCTCCCAATGTCCTCTCTGTCATTATACTTCATTTCATTAACTTTGGATCTTACCAATGAACTTCCTCTTTTCATTGGCTGCCATGTGAAAGAAACATGCTTGCACCCCCTTCCTTCAACCAAAGAGGTTACGATCACTTTCTCCACCCCACCTCTTCCTTCTTTTCTTTTAGAGAAATAATTTGTTGGGCATGCTTCCTCTCCAACACCTTCGAAATCATCGATATAGTATTATCATCAAGTCTGTCAAACTTAGTGATCTTTCCTAAAGCCTTAGTCATCTTGCATTTCAACTATTTCTTCATTTACCTTTTATTATGCAATAAAGTGTGGGTCTGCAGTCCTCTTGCCTTGGTCAGATTAGATAAACCAAAGAATCGCACTATCCACCACTAATCTCTCACTATTCATTTGATGTCCGTCTCTAGCAACTAAGCATGCTTAAACTTGAAATAGGAAAGGTCCAAGGCCAGCCTCAATTACACAAAGGAAATGTCTCCAAAATCTCTATGGAATCAAGAAACATATTAATGCATCATTGCACTCCTCCAAGCATACTAGCAATAAGCTTGACCAATCTCCTCTAAGTTAAATGCTACCATAACCTGCAAAAAGTCCATCGATCCAACATTAGTACCACCTCCATTGTCATGTAAATTATCAGAAAAAGACCTATATCAAAGCCATCGTCAACCAACAATGCGACCTCGCAAAAGAATCAATAACAAATGGGCCATACACATACATGATCCCAAATAAGAAGCCATCACTCCTCTTTAAGAGCACAACTACCACATGTTGACCTCTCCAATGGCCTTCTAGATCAAATAAATCATTGTTTCATGAGATAAACCCACAGACCAACCATGGAGCCTTTGCCCCCAATCTACCTTTAAGCCCATTGATCATAAACCAGCAGTAGCCTCGGCATCAGCATCGATGTCGTCGGTATGTCGGCAAAATCCTGATATTTCGACAACATAGTCATTTTGGCATGGGGATTTTCCAAAATAGGCTTTACCGGTGGCATGCCATCGGCATTTAAATCGTTGCCCCGCATTGGATCAAAAAAAGTCCCTCATCAGCCCAGAGATCTTTTTCTCTATCTGGCACGGTATCCTGAACACAAAGGAAGTACGTCGGTATGGATGCCAGAACAGCCTTTACCAGGGTCAATCTCCCTTCCCTAGACAAAAGTTTGGAAGACCAGCCTGCCAGCCTCCTTTCCATCCTCTCCAGTAGAGGAATCCAATCTTGCATCCTGAGATGTCGATCTGACAAGGGGAGTCCCAGATACACTAATGGCAGAGAGCCCACATCTGTTCCCAGCACACCACCAACCGTCTCTACCTCTTTGGTTGATAGATTCATCAAGACAAAGGTCGATTTCTGGTAATTGATTTGCAATCCTGATGCTTCGCCAAAAAGCTCCAGAAGGATTCTCATCCTCCTAGCCTCCAGACCGGCTCCCTCAACCAAAAACAAGGTATCATCTGCATATTGAAGGACCGTCGTCTCCTTATTCTCACTAGCCAGAAAGCCCCAAACTAGACCCCTAGCGCAGGCCCTGTGAGTTGCCCTCGCCAGGGCATCCGGCGTAAGCGCAAATAGCATAGGTGTAAGAGAGCAATCCTGTCTGACTCTCCTACAGGGTTGCACCCAGCCTCCTGTCGGGTTCCCATTGACCAAGACTGAAAAAGATGTCACACACCTCTTCATCCAATCAATCTAGGTCACGGGAAAGCCCTTCCTCATAAGGAAGCCCACAGAAAATCCCACTACATCGAGTTGTACGCCTTGCTGAAGTCGACCTTCCACAGAAAAGCCTTCTTCTCCCTACTCCAAGTGGCTAGAGCCTCCATAGCAATGACAAAACCATCCATGATTCCTCTCCTTGGAACAAAAGCCGTCTGAACGGGGGAGATCTGGTCACTGAGGATGTCCCTGAGTCTGTTGGCTAAGACTTTAGTGACAATGAGGTACACAGCATTTGACAGCGCAATCGAAAGTCCTAGATCGCTTCTGCACCCTCCTTAGGCAACAGGAACAAATAATATCTATTCATCTTATTGAAACCTCTGTTCCTGGCCACAAATTCCTCCACCATCTGCATCACCTCTACCCCTACCAAGGGCCAACTCCCTGAAGAAGAAGACAGGGAAACCATCCGGGCCAAGGCACCCCTTCGCATTTAGGCCCCACATCGCCTTCCTCACCTCCTCTTCTGAGAAGCCAACTGTTAGAGCCACCCCTTGATCCGCCGTACTACAATGCACATCCTCCCCTCTCCATCTCCAACATCCCTTAATGCGCCTCCCTATAAACTCCCAGAAATAATCTCACAGCTCGACCTACCTCCTCTCTACCGGAGGTCTCCTCGTGCACCACTATCTTCTGTATCCAGTTTCTCCTCCTCTTGGCAAAGGCCATTTGGTGGAAGAACATGGTATTGGAGTCACCTTCCTTTAGCCACTTTTGTCTCGATCTCATTCTCCATTCCACCTCCGCTTTCCTATCTTTCTCCTACACCACCCGTGTCATCTCCACCCTGCGTCCCCTAGCTTCCGTCGAGATAGGGTTTATGTCCTCTTTCCTGTCAATCCTAATAATCTCTGCGAGTGCCTCTTCTTTCCTGTCTCTCCTGGAAGCCCTGATTTCTCTCTTGTACACCCTCAAGTGGTCCTGTAACACACTTCTTTTCTAGATGACATGCGGCCGATCCCTTCACCTCAATAGAGCTCCATCTCTCCTCCACCATACTTCGGAACCCCTCTTTTTTTAGCCAGGATCTGTCAAATTTAAAGTATATGCCGAAGTGTGTTCCCTCATTGGGCCACCACATAAGGGGTGTATGATTTGAAAATGGCCTCTCCAAAGGGGACACATTCGCTAAAGGGAAAGCCTCTGCCATATCCATGTTGGAGAGAAATCTGTAAATTCTTGACATCTGACCACCGTTGTTCCTCTAGGTATAGGCACAAGAAGCTGGGGTTAGATCTAAGAGGCCATGCATAGCCACAAACTCTACAAAGAGATTAGAATTGGGGTCTTGTCTCCCGCATTTGCTAGGTCTATCCTCCGTCTGTAGGGTGATATTGAAATCCCCACCAAGCAGCCACGGAGTTCCATGGCATTCTGCTGCCACGGAAGTGAGCTCTGCCTTCATGGTTCCTCTCGTCTGAGTGTTAGACGACCCGTAAACCCCTGTGATGGTCATTTTGACACCTCCCACTCTTCTTACTAGTCTCGCAGAGATGACGTGCTCTCCTCCGAAGCAATCTTCCATGGAGAAGACATCTTCACGCCACCCCATGATTTGGCCTCTTGAGCATCCAACTGCGTCAATAGCTCGAAACCCCTCCATTCATATGCCTCCAATCTCTCTCTCGAGAGCCTACCATCACAACTGGATAGTTTCGTTTCTTGCAGCAACACAACATCACTCCACTGGCGTATGTATTGCCCCAGCGTTGTTCTCCTCGACGGGTCATTGAGATCTCGTACGTTCCAAGTGAGCACACAATTCATTTGGAAAAGCTGGAGATCCTCCATGACAGTCGGTCGAAAGCCGCCCGCCTCCGCAGTTCGAAGCACCTCTTCATCATGCTGATCTAGCACCGACGTCTACTGTGGGGTTTGCGGCGTCCTACCGCGACCATCAACCACCAACTGTGGTCCACGACCGGCTCCACGAAACCTCCACCTCCGTTTATATCGGAGAGTGCCACCTCGGCCTCTGTTTACCACGTGTGGCTGCCATCCGGTCAAAGGAACCTCCATTCGGATTAAGATCATTTCATACTATTTATTCCAACTTTACATGGTGATTGACTCCACTTGATGGTGTTTTTTAGTCTTACCCAAGGTTCGAAGTGTTGATATTGATGTCATGTCGATGAATTTCCAAGTGCGCGTATCGTAGGTATGCCGTGGAAATGTCATTGTATCGACGTCAAGTTAGAGAGGTTATCGATAGCCCAAAATTATCTGTATTGAGGGCACGCCGATGGCGTGCCAACCATACCGATAAATGCTGACTAAATTAACTTAAAATGATTAAAATTGCAAGTAAATCATAAATTACTAACTATAAACATTAAAAGGTTATGTAAGAAGGTCACAGATATGAAAACACAATCCTTGAATCAGTACATAAATCAAAGTTGGCATTGTAATCCATCATCTCACATCATCTTATTCCGGTAATACTCGTAAGTTGTAACGTAATCCACATCATCTCCTCACAATCTTCCTTATTTCATCTCTTCATCTTTCTCCCACCAAGGAAGCAACATACTCCACCTTCTCTTTTGCGTATATGTGAGGTGAGCAAGAGCAACAAATCCACCACCTCTCCCCTCTCCAGTCGTGACTCGTGAGCTATAGTGTCACTTCTACACCACTTATGAGACTCAAGAGTCAAGACCCATTGCCGCCGTCACACCACCACCGAGCAGCAGGTAGCAGATGCAGCCTGCAGGAGCAACAGTACCAGCAGCTGCAGGAGCAACAGAGCAGCAGGAGCAGCAGCTGCAGCCATTGGCATCGGTATCAGCATGATGTTGGTATATCGTTGATAACCTCGATATACCGGCGATACGCCTGTGTATTGAAATTAATTTCATGTCGATATGCCTTCAAAAAAGGGCTGTATCGGCAGCATGCCATCAGCACATAAATCATTGGTCTTGCCTATCTGATGCTTTTGTTGTTTATTTGTGCTTAGGTCATTTAATAGAATATTTTCTTTGCACACTTCTCAATGTTCTCATTCATTTCTTTGTTCGTTTGTTGATTTTGTGCATGATGTTTGAGCTTTCTGTTGTGCCGATCAGGTGATTAATTATAAGACCCAGCAGAGCAGGCTCTTTCCCTTGTTAGCTTCTGCTTACGCCTTCAGATTAGTTGGCCAATGGCTTAAATTGCTATACACAGATGTAACAAGAAGACTTCAGAATGGTGATTTTGCTACTTTGCCTGAGGTGCATGCTTGTACTGCTGGTTTGAAATCATTGACAACCAGCGCCACATCAGTAAGTTGAAAATTTTAATGTGTTATGTCAATTGATTCTGAACATGGCCTTTACATGTGTCTGGAAGACTTTGGGTCTTGATTCTCAAACCCAGCAGCCTGTTCTATCTTATTTGTTTCCCTTTGCTTGATGTAGATATCTAAAAGTGGGGATTGCTATGAGACGTAGTTATTTTATCTCAATTTTATTATCATAAGTCTATTTTTCACTGATATCCTACTTATTTATTTGATAATCTATATCGTGATATATGTATACAATTGAGTGTTACAAAATTGTTTGCTTTTGGTCTTTTAAAATGAAACAAATATTTGAAATGGTTGCTAGATTTTGACAAAAATAAGCAGTGCTTTTGTATAATTGCTAGCTTGTGATAAAAACCAGTAATAGTTTGGTTGCACAATGTAATGTTCTAACCTCAAGATCAAGGCATTTAAGAAAAATGGAAGTATGGAACTGCCCGTATTAAGAATATGTGCATTCAGTTTTACGCTACTCTGTTATGATGAGCCTTCTTACCAGTCAGCAACTTTAGCTAGAGAATATGCTCTGCTGTTTTAATTCCCTCCCTTGTTCCTTTCCCTCCCTTCCGTGCTATTTCTTCTGTAATTTTCATCTTTATCTGCAGGATGGAATTGAGGAGTGCCGAAAGTTGTGTGGTGGTCATGGTTACCTTTGCAGCAGTGGTCTTCCTGAACTGTTTGCAATGTATGTTCCTACTTGCACTTTTGAGGGTGATAACACAGTTTTACTGCTACAGGTTAGTGAGTTTTAATATTCTTTGGTCAATCAGGACTTGGCCGAAAACTACATTCTTGTATATCCTGCAGATAGTTGGTCAGGATTTTTTTGACATTTTTATCCAAAAAAGATTTGAGAATTGCACTTGGGACTGCTGTTTCTGGCATTTCTGCAATTTGTAATTTATAAGTACTTCGACAAGTGCCTTTCACTTAAAAGCATACTGAGATTTTTCTTTTAAAAATATCAAATTGTTCTTTTGAAAATTGTTATCCTTTTGACCTGGTAGGGTACTAAGATGGTTCTCGTTGCAGGTTGCAAGATTTCTCATGAAGACGGTTTCTCAATTACCTGGAAGGGAGCCTGTTGGTACAATAGTGTACATGGGAAGAGCGATGCATTTACTATACTGTGTTTGTGATGTTAATCAAGGTATTATTTCATCTTCTGAAATATGTTTGCTGCTTTCGTCAACCTTGCCTTCTGAATTTTTACCCATCTATTTTGCCAAATGACCGATGCTTGGCTTAGCATTGGGTAGTTTTGATTTGCCTTCCTGATGTCATGCATTCCATTCTTTCTGCTGTTGTGCATCAAACTACTGGTTTAGATCCAAATGAATGTCACAATTTCCAAGCTCAGTGTTTGAGGATGTTAGTATTAAAATATGACGTCCAATTTCATAAAAAAGTTTTTTTTTTTTTGGTGATTTAGCCGAGGACTGGTTGAAACATTCAGCAGTACTTGAGGTGTTTGAGGCAAGAGCTGCTAGGATGGCTATTGCATGTGCACAAAATATAAGAGATTCAGCAAGTGCAGAGGAAGGTACTTTTTCAACATTGTTCTTCTTTAACTATCGTTCCTGCTTATTTACAATTGTCCACATAATTGGTGTACAATTTAGCATTCTTCCACTGTTCACTAACATGACATTATCTTGTAAAGGGTTTTCTGAACTTTCTTCTGAGTTGGTGGAGGCAGCCATAGCTCATTGCCAGTTGATTGTAGTCTCCAAGTAAGGTTCCTGGGATTTCAGTGTCTTTCTTTGCAAACAGATATTCTGGCATAATTAAGATCATGCAAGCCATTCAAGCTAGAACACTGTGGCTGCCTTGCACATTGATAGCTGTTTTCACATGTTTTCTTGGTTCATTGTGAATCCTGAATGGTGACTATAAGGAGAAGTTAAGTAGCGTGACATTTTTTTCTGTTGTCTTTAATACTGGGCCAGTATAATTGTATGTTAACTTTTACACCCCCTTGCGTCAAGAAGTCTGTTACAGCTTTAGAATTACTCAAAGTACTTGCCAACATAAATTCACATGCATTCTTGTTGGATCTTTCTTTTGAAAGTATCTAGCTTTTTATTTTGGAATAATTCTCTTTTTGTTGCCATTGTCAAAGTTGAAAATTGAAATCACAATGTAACACAATGATAGAAGTAGAAGAGAAAGATCTAGCTGATTGGCACACCACCAAACGTCCAGATGACAAGAATGGTTGGAATGCTAATAGCAAATCCATCTCCTATGACTATGCTGACAAGTAATGCTACTAGCAAACCTGTCTCCCGCAACTATGCTAACGAGTGATGCTGATGGAAAATCTATCTGTCATAACATCTATGGCTAACAATACATCCAACTACAGATCCTCATAACATCTATGCTCATAACAACTATGCTAACACTGCTTTTCCGTCCAAGGTTCATTGAGAAGGTGCAGCAAGACATCCCTGGATCTGGTGTAAAAGAACAACTTCAGATCCTCTGCAGTGTCTATGCTCTATCCTTGCTTCAGAAGCATATGGGTGAATTTCTATCTACGGGATGCATCACCTCGCAGCAAGGGGCTATGGCAAAACAGCAGCTTAGCTGCCTTTACACCATGGTAAGTTGAATCACCTAACATTGACACCATTTATTTGGGATACAGTCTCGGATGCCAAGGATTAAAAGAGGCTAACTAAGCCCATCTACCTATCATTTGCAGCTCCGGCCCAATGCAGTAGCACTTGTTGATGCATTCAACTACACAGATCACTACCTTGGCTCCACACTAGGCCGTTACGATGGGAACATCTACTTGGCGCTTTACAAAGAGGCTTGGAAGGATCCTCTAAATGACTCTGTTGTGCCGGATGGCTACTCAGAATATATACGCCCTTTGCTCAAGAAATCTAGCAGGCATTCGAAGCTGTGAAGATATCGTTGGTCGAGAGGAACAATGCCAATTTAATTTTTAGACATATTACTTGGTTATTTTTATCAAAATGAAATACCAAGGGATGCCCATCACGGAGCATGCTGAGATTGCCAACTACATTCTTTCTAAAAGGTTATCTATCATGCACCATTTAGGTATTGCTTGTTTGCAAGAATTAAACTGTTTATATTGTGTTTGGGTTTTCTAATCCTGGGTTATAACAACGTCGGGATAGAATTCTCAATCGCGGGATTATCCAATTTTAGGGAGAGAGTGGGATAAACTTATTTCGGGATTATGTAAGAAAACATCTACACTTATTACCTCAAACACCTCATGATTTAACTTATATTTTCCCTAAAGATAAAAATTTTACAATTGCAACTTTATCTTCCAATCACATCACTTATAAAATTAATCCTTTCATATTAATCCATTTAGATAAGTAGAATATGGAATGTTATGAACCATTTAGATTTTGGTATATTGGAGGAGTAGAATAACGAATGGTATGTGCCCTTTGCATGAAGAAATGTAGAAGGAATAGAATATTGAATGAGTTGCAGAGGGAAAAATTCCTCATTGGTGGATGGAATCACATTAGGAATAAGCTCAAGGTGGTGTTGGGGTGAATATGCTCTTTCCAACTCGAGAATTGCGCGACTTAATTTGGAATTTCTCAATCCCAAAGAGCTTTTACCAAAAGATGGAATAAAATCCGTTACATATGAAATAAATTTTGGCTCCAGGCTTCATCTTTCGGAGAAGCATTAAGTTTTGAGAAATGAAGATCTTGATTTATTAATTATTTGAGAATTAATTTATTTATCATTTATATTCATATTTACTCATTTGAAATTGTTGAATGAATGAAGTTTGATGTGACTTAAGTTTGATTTTTTATTCCAGGGATGCTACTATCTTAATTTGGAAATATATTTTTCAAAAGAAATATATTTTACAAAAAGTAACATGTGTAATATGTGATATATATATATATATATATATATATATATATATATATATATATATATATATATATATATTGGCTGAAAAATTAGTAAATAATTTACAAAATAATCTCTCTTTTTATAATGCGTCAACGGATACTTTTGGTTGACGTGAAAGGATCATCCCTTTATCTATAGTACATTACCTTAGGTTCTATTTGGTTTGGATTTAAATCAAGTTTTAATCCTACGTGTCAGTCATGAGTGTTACATTACGTGAAGAATGTAAAGATGTGAAAAGATTTTAATTGTCACCCCTCACATCTATCACCATTTATTACATTTAATTTCACCAATCTTGTATGTCTCCATTAACTCTCTCATATCAATCACATCTGTCTTCCACCAACTCACTTCTAATAAAAATAAAAATAAAAATAATTAATAACATATTGACTCAACTATCACATTGATATCCAGTAATTCTCTTCTTATCCATTTACTTATCCCTAAGACTTCTTAAATTATGTTAAATCTTAAATTTTAAGCCCATATGAAGCAAGGGCTTAGGTGTTTAATTCGTAAGATAACGTCACATTTTAAAATTTGTGTTTAAGAGAAAATATGAATTTTGTAAAATTCAAATTGATAACGGTGTTAAGTTGAAAGTAATGTTAGCTTTCATTTTTTTATGCTTATCCCCACTAGCATTGCATGCTTAACATATGTTTCAATTAAAGATAAACAAGTACTAATCTCTCCAGTAAGTTAACCAAAAAGGAGGTTTGACAATTATTACATTTATAAACTTGGGTTTTTTTTGTGTAACTAAGGTAAATTATTTCTTAAGGATTAGTTTACATGAAGGGATTGTAAACTTAGGTTTGCAAATGGAAGATAGGGATATCCTCCCTTGGTGTTTTCTTGCAACTTGAGATTATCCCTCAATTATTCCTCGATGGTTTTTACTAAAAGATGATATAAGATTGAAATGATTCTTTGATTTGATAAATTGAAAGAAAGAAAGATAGGAGGGGTGATTGCTACCCCCTTCAAACTCATTTCTTGGCCAAACTTAGGTTGAGGCATCCCTCTTAGTAAATGAGGGTTGTCCTCCGTTTTCGGGGGATATCCCTCCATATGAACGGATCCTAAAATTCACAAGGATGACCTTTCAAGTAACATTATTTCATATCTTGCAAAATCATTTGCAATAAGGATATTTTCCGGTGAATAAGGGTTGACATAATCTTATTTTTGGAATTTTATGGATGATTTCTATTAACATGTTGAGGTTGTTGGGGGTGTCAAAAATGACAAAGTTCCTATGAAATTTGTTTGTGTAACCACAATTTTAATCTAGAACTTATCCTAGATCAAACTACTTTTTGTCAACACGTGATAAAAAGATCAGTATTAATTGATGCTTTCTTCCAAGTTGCATTTACTTGAAGGATAATTCTTATGTTGGGATAAGTTACAAAGAGTGTTTGGTTGAGGGAGTGAGATAAATAACGAAATAGAAATTATTGGTATATTGACGTGGTATCAGTGAATGATATTTTAATATAATAATATGCGAGTAAGATACTTTCAAGTGATGTAATGACCGACGAGTATATATTAGTGGTTTTTATGTAAAAGCATGTATATTTTAGTATATGTTAGTATTGATGTAATATAGTAGGATAAGTTAAAGGTGAGCATATTATGATAAATGTTAGAGTTGATATGATGGAGTGTAATAAATGTTATTCTAACCATTGGAATTATTATTCCAGATGATATTTCCATCGAAGAGATATGACCTCCAAGAAGTATCACTTTTATGTTTGCATTTTCCATGCAAAATAATGAACTTTACTAAGCAATGGACTATTTTACTTGATTAAGAGAGCCAAAAGTTATTGCGTGGCTTGTCATAACATTGGATAATATTTTCCCTCTACCTTGCCTTCGAATAGCCAAGGAAAATGACCCATAATTGAGGCTATTGGGCATTTTTCCAAGCTTCATCCTTTTCTTTCCTTCCATGAATATGGTAAGACGGAGAATCTAACTAAATACAACTTTCCTTTTTTCAATTGACCGAAATCTTGCTGATTGACTTGAAAAGCTTGTTCTGGGAAGATGACATTTGTGGTAATTGGTTGTTGTTTTAACATGAGATCTAGGTCGATGGTATATGCATAATGCACATTTCCACACCACTCTAAAGCTAACTCTTCCAAAAATAAATTAAATATTATCAATATTTTTTTAAATATATTATCAGAGCCTTTTTAGAAATCACTGCTATTTAATTGTAAACTTAAAATCATCGGTGATAATTGGCGGTGATATTTAGTTGTAAACAAGTAACCACATGTGACATTTAATTTTAGGAAGGGAAGTGTGAAAAAATGCATGACCATTCAAAATGGGTAGCACTTACTCTTGGGGAACCTCGTTTCAGTCCATGAGCATGTTAAGAAGCTTGTGGGAATATTCATGATATTGTGAAGTATATGGGGATATGAATGTCGTTACCAAAGATTCTGAGATACCTAAGTCAATGTTCCTTATGATTATATAAAACATTTTAGTTCACATCTTTGCCATGGAGGAAAAAATAGGCACGAGGGAGATTCCACAAGTGACGTCATTGCTATCGTGGTTGGTTTCTAGATTCCTTTCCATCACCACCTCTTCCTCTTTCTCTCAATCTCAAAATCTCGCTGTTAACTCAATTGAAAAGTCTGGTGGCTCCGGAAACGGATGAGGCCTCTTGCTTTTGTGATGGGATGTATAGTTTGAGACGAGAGCATCTGACCTCCTTGAAATGATAATTAAAGTCTATTACTGATAGGGCACTTGTTCTTAGACTTAATATGTATTACTTTTTTTTTTTTTTTTCTCTCTCTTTCTAACAATAGCAAAATCCTCCAAAAGCTCAACTTTGTTCCTTGTTTCTTAGCAATTTTCATCCGCATGGATGATATTCATTATAGGTCTCTTCATTTTGGCATACTTCTATCTCATATCTTGGCTAGCTTCAGTGGATCCTCTTCCGATTGCTCTCCAAAACTAATGACATTGACCGTTGCTCTTTTCTTCCCCCACTTTTGGGGGCTTTGGTGGGGCTCGTTCAAGTGAATGCTCCACCTCCAAGTGGAGGAATTCTCACCTAGTTAACTGATCGTCATAGATGATACCAATACCAATTGGGGATCGGAAGAGGATCTTTGGAAGTACGACGACGCGATCATTGCGAAGCATGAGTGGTTGGACGACCCACGATGCCATCGAAGGTGATGAGGAGGTTGACCACAAGAAAAGCGGTCGTTCGATTTAAGTATTAATTCTCATCTCATATGGTCACTAGGAGGTGGCATGACCTTATGGTTGTTGAACCCCACCAATGGGGTAAGGTCCTTCTCCCTAAAGCCTAGTTGGGTTAAGGTTCAAAGGAAAATGACGTCAATTACGTTCCCCTTGTCAATGAGAAATGGAGTTTATTTCAACTGGCAGCCATAAGGGTGATTAGTAGGGGTTCGTGAAGGTGGCCTAGGTTTGGGATTCACTGGAAATTCATGGAAGTGGCTCTCTACCTCTTGGCAGGGAGTCCCAGCCCCCCATCTTGAGATGTCAAGCATTGCCTGGATAGGATCAGCTTGGGGTTCTAACATCTGGCTGGAGTAGGCAATGACACTGAAGACCACGCCCATGGTTGCTGCCATCGTGCTAGCTGACAGAAGGTTTTCAGGTGATCTAGGTAGGATGAAGACAAATGGCCCTCTACGTTTCTCGGCAAGGATGTGTAGTGCTTTCCAATGGTTTTCCTCAAGGGGAAGGTCATGGTTCAGTCATTTCTCTAAGACATTGAATATGTACTTGCTATCCTAGGGCTCATTTAGGGTAACCATGTTAGACCCCGAAAGTGTTGAAGTTGAGCTCAGTGTAACTCCTATAGATCTTCTAGAGTGCATTTTCCTTTGTCATCCTTATTGCACTGGATGTACTGTGTGAGGTTACCATCTCTAATTTAGGACTCAATTTGGTTTTGAAGGCCCCAACTGTTTTCCGTCATGTAGCCCTTCACTTGGTGGTAACAACAATAAGGCCTCGACATGGCAGGTCAGCACAATGGTGGGGGAGGTGGAAGGAGGTATGCTTGGTTCATATTGAGAACTTTTGCTAGGATGCCCAGTTGGTTATAAGTAAGTGGTGTGTACCCCTGGTATGTCTCTCTCCTCGGCCACTGCGGGCTATCACTCCAGTCATCCTAGTAGTGAATGTTGTCCCGATTGAACTGATTCTGCCTGTAGTCACCTCAGCTGCTAGTCTCTCAAGCATTATGACACTCATGGCTTCTCCCTCTAGAGTTGTTCGCTTAAGTTTCCTTAATTGTACTGTTTACTCTTAGGTAAGAGTGGAGGGACTTGCCCCTGTTAATGTGATGATTTGCCTAATCCCACATCTCCTCCATGTTGCATGGTAGGATGTAACGACTCGATTCCCAAATCCCTATGAGACACGAGAATCGGACCGACTCGACTGACCCCAAGACCCAGTCGTCCAACGAGAAAGTAACCAAAAGAGCAGTAAAATAAATCACATTCAACATGTATATAACTAGCAGTAACAAAATACAGTAGTAGAGAAAAGAAATATTACAGTATACACTACCACAACAGTAGAGAAATAAACATATACATAAACATGAAGCTTACAATAAAGAGAGTACAGGGGATAACAAAAACTACTCACAACATCAGCAAAAAAAAGTACAGTGGGTAGTACAAGTGACATTACTGGGCTCTACTAGGCCCAGCACCCTCTGCAGTCGCCAACTCTAGCTGCTCAACACCTGGTCCTGAAAAGTAACAAGGGTGACACGTCAGCGAAACGCTGAGTAGAGTGGCAACTAAAAGCTAGAAGAAGCAGTAGAGTGGACAGTAGCTGTTATATTTTTACTTTCTTTATATTTTTCCATTTATTCACTATTGATTTATTCCTCAGATCCTTCTCTTGATCTTGAATGTTCCTCGTGGGAACGATCTTGATTGCAGTCTTTTCCGAAAAGTAGAAGTAACACGTGGTGCTCTCCTGACCGGGAGAGTCCCCCGTGGTGGTCCTACCCTCAGTCAACCACCCTAAGGTCGTTGACAGACGTAACGGTGACTACGGCACGCGCGATAAACGCACGGGTAGCTACCCCGCACTGGCACGCGGTCAGTCGTTTCCGTTAACGGGTGTGCCCAAAGCACAGCACGGAACCAGTATAGGGCAGAGCCCTCTCAGTAACAGGGGTCCAGCCCCTCCATAATTACCAAACAGGGGTCTTGCCCCTCCACAGTCCGCGCGTCCTCTCCTGACTATCCTGGTTTGCCCAGTGAGCCTGACAAGTCGGTGTAGGAGGGCTAGCAGAACCCCGGGGCCCGTGGGGTAGCTAGTGCTCTCCCTACACTAGTAGCTCTCCTCGGTATTGTGTACACGAGGGCCAAAAGTCGGTACAAAGTGGCCAGACCTAACCCCGGGTCCCTGGGGCGGCTAGCTCCTCTCTGCACTAAACAGGGGGGACAGTTGCTCTCCTTGGTACTCCGTACTCAAGGGCCAGCTCACTTCCCCAATTCTATTTCATTCACTTTTCATGAGTTCTACTCCTAATTCCCCGTAGGGTTCATGCTCTTTTAACTCAGCCAATTTAGGTTTTACCGTTCCAGCTTTATATCCATACAATTCATGTTCTCAACCGTATTTATTCATTCATAACAGGCAGCTGTTAACCAATTTACAGGCAGTTATCATTTCCTTTCCACTTTTCCAAGACTGCAATGTATATATTCAACTAGTTTTCCAGTCCTAGGATTCATGCCATACCCTAGGATCTATCATTCAATCTAGTTTTCCAGTTCTAAGATTCATGCAATACCCTAGGATCTATCATTCAATCTAATTCTTCAGCCCTAGGGTTCATGCAATGCCCTAGACTCTATTAATTATTTCATAAATGTATAATTGTTGATAATTAAAATTAAAGGGCCACTCTACCCGTAAAACTAGAAATACTGGGGGCGTGGTCGGCAATCCCGCACGCCTCCGCAACCCCCAGAGTCGCAACAGAACGGGATCCTAACACAAGGATCAAAGACAGGGAGCTACTCAGAATAGTATACAATTACTGTAAACATGTAGAGGAAATAAATCTGGGAAGAATGAAACTTGAAGCGCGGAAAACAGACTCCGAACAGACCCTAAATGGGTCAAAAACGATGAGTCTGCCCAAAATCAGACGTCTGGAACTTCTTCCAGACGTCTTAAAAGGTCGATCATTCCATACCTTGGTTTGCGCAGTCCTTCAGACGTCCAGAAGCCAGTTGGATCGTCTGAACTTAGTTTCCAGACGTCCGATTGTCACCCCGGACGCCTGGAGGTCCTCTCTGTCGTCTGGTACTGTGTCCAGACATCTGATCGATGTGGGATGGCGAGCCCTACCGCCCTCCTGAACGATTCCTGCACACACACACTCGTTCTCATCACGAAGGGGTACAGAAGAACGCGGCGGACGGCTGCATGGTCGTACACGCGTAAAAAGGAGAAGGTAAGAAAATATTGTACCTGTCAGACGTCTGGACCTTCCTCCAGACGTCTTATGCGTCGTCTGGACGTAAGTCCAGACGTCTGATTCTGGGAAATTTTCCCAGAATCGGAACCCTGCTCGCTCTCCGCCCGCAGTGCACGACCGTGCCGCGGCGCGTCCACCTGCTGCCCGAGCTGCAGCAACTCCTCCGCGACACCCCACGCTCGCTGCTCTCCCGCCGGCCGGCTCTAGCTACCCCGGCAAGCTCGTACCCTCGCGGTCGAGCTTCTACTTCCTCTCGCAACAACCCCTCCTTCCTGCACGCTCGCAGCAGCCGCTGTTGCCGCTCTCGCTCCCTCGCGCTCTCGCTGGTAGGGAGAAGGAGAAGAAGAAGGCGGTGGAATGAGGGTGAGGGAGAGGGGTGCATTTTTATAAGGCAACCGCGGGGAGAGAGAAGGAGGAAAAACGGCGGCTGCAGGGAGAGAAAGAGAAAAACGAAGGTGGCGGGTTCAGTCTGCGTGCGCAGGCGCGCAGATGCGAACCCGTATGCCGAAAAAATTTAATACCAGACGTCTGGGAAGGGTTCCAGACGTCTGGGCCACTTCCCAGACGTCTTAAACTACGTCTGATGCCCTACTCGTAACACAGGAGGTCCCCCATGTTGTTTGAAAAATCTCGATCTAAGAGTTCTTGTTTGAATAGCTGGATCGTGATCTATTAGTGAGGCCTCCTTCACCAAAAGTAATGGGTTTTGTAGCGATTTGAGTAGGCCTTGAAAGTTTCTCCTTTTCACTGGCGAATCTCTGCTAGCTTTTTAGGGTTATCCCTCGCACTCTATTGCCTCGAGAAATACTGGTAGAACTCCTCTACTAGCTCTTGGAATGACCAACTTTGTCTAGCCGGCAGGTCACTGAACCACTCATGGGCACTATCAGTCACTAGGGCTAGGAACACCCGATACATTATCATGTTCGGGCAACCATGAGTGAATATGTGTTGGAAATAGTTCTTGACGAATATAGTCGAGTTGGGCATCCGGTTGTATTAGGGGAGGGTGGGATGCTTAAAGCACTATGTTAGGGGGGTGTTTGATAGGTCTACTTTAGTAAATAATAATTGGGCCTAAGAACAATCAATTCTAAGATTAAATGGGATTTTCAATATACATTACACTGGAAAATCAGTAGAGCCATAATTTAGTATTTCTACATACTTCTTTAATGTAATGCATGTTGCATTTAATTAAGTGTACTTATTGCATGAGATAATTTGGAATAACATCTTATAGGTAACATTAAAAGTATGAGAGGTTTTGTTGAGAAAGAAAATCAATGAGGGAATCTTACTAAAATAAGAAACATAAGAGAGAATTCATTAATTTCTAATATCGTGGGGTCTCTCTTTTCTAATGATTTCCTCTTGCCTTGTTAACCTCTCTCTTTCTTTTTTAGTTCCCATGAAATCATGTTAATTATTCTTTCTCTGATTCTCTCTCTTATTCTTTTATTCTTTATATAATAGGCACAAGGACAGCCTCAAGGGAGCATCTTCCTCCCACGGAGGGAGAGCCTTTCTCTCTCCAACTCCCAAAAGACCACACTCGCAGAACCAAAGAAGAGGTGGAAATAAGTCATCCGGGACGTTTGCTAGACGTCCAGGAAGACTCCCCCACCTCCATCACAGATTCTATCACCTCAAATTTCTCTCCGCCACCACGAGTTCCCCACAACTGCACTCTAGCAACCTCTACCATGTGCCACAACTCTGCCACCGTGAGCCATCTGCATCCTTGACCTCTCTCATTAACCATGTGCCAATTGCGAGCACCACAACCACCACCACGTTTCATCCGTCTTCAACACCTCAACTGCGACTGTGCTTCCTCTCGACAAGCATGGTGATAGCACGCTCCTCGACACTGCATTCTCCTCACTATGACCATGCACCTTATCCGTTGCGAGCACCACATCTACGATCTCCTCGACAGTGCCACCTTCCTTGCATGCATGCAACCAGGAATGAGTGGCCTTTTCACCGTAATCCCTCCTCTTCGTTGAACAAGCAGCATCGCTTCTTCTTCTTCTTCTTCCTCTTCTTCCTATGCCCCTGTTACAAACTTAAAAGAACCCATTGTTGGTGCAAGGGCACTACGATCGTTAATTTTGATCATAACAAAACACTTGTTGTTTAACATTTGCATTTGAGTCCAAGATTTCAGGTCAATTACAAATGGATACAAGTGTGAAGGACCTCAGTGTTCGCATCCATGGTGGATTGGAGGAGCTCGTTGGAGGAGAAGGAGCTTCGCTTAGAATGAGAGCTTGAAGATAGATCAGAAGAATATGATAGATGTCTTTTCTATCTTGTACTTTGTATCTTTTGTTATTTGCTTTTTTATTTTCTTAGAGTATTTGTTAAAGAGCCCAATGTAACATAACAGTAGTCCTAGGAACACTTATATAACCCTAGGATATTTAGACATTTTGTAGAGAACTTAGAAAATCAATATCGATTTTAGATAGCTTGATCAGACGTCAAATTTGGAAATCAGATGTCTGATCTTTAACTTTAAGATATCTGACTGTTTGTTCAGACGTCCAAAAACACTTAGCTTGGAAACAACTCTCTGTTTGCCATTTTCAAATGTCCAGCCTTTAGTCCAGACGTCTTAGTGGACATCTGATGACTTTGCTAGACGTCCAATTAGTGGAACGTTGGCTTAGAAATATAATCGTTAAGGATTGGCCCTTAATCTTCTATCAGACGTCTGTAAAAGACCTTAGATGTTTGATATATAGACGTTAGCTCTCGATTAAGCCAAAATCACCTCTCATCAATAATCTATCCGTTTGTGCCTCGGGAAATCCCATTCCTGCAGTAATCTAGGTTTCCAGACGTCTAGACCTAGTGTCAGATGTCTAATAAGTCATATGATCAACTTACACAAGAACCCTGTTTAGGTTTGACCTAAGGCAGTAAGGAAACCCGTCTAGGATTAGACGTATGATTTAGTTTCCAGACATCTTAAGAGTAGTTTCTAAACGTCTGATACTTTTCCCAGATGTTTGATAACCCTGTTAGAATCATTAATGACCCTGATTTCAGCCTAATCTGCCTTGGGTTTGTTTCCAATGGCTATAGAAGCCTTTCAAGGCCTTCCAAAGCCTTCCTAAGCCATCTATAAATAGAGGGGGAGCCCTTCTTTGTTAGACACACTTAGAGACACCAAGAAATGCTATTTCCACATCTATTTGTGTCATAGAAAAGCTATTCTCAAGAAAAGAAGTGATCTTGCTCTCCAAATCCCTATTTGTCAAATCTGAGAGCTTCAATACTCTACCGAGATCACGCCTACTATTACGACCTAGTTCCCGAATCCCTACAGGACCCGAGACTGGCTTGACTCGATTAATCCCAAGACCCAGTCATCCAACAAGAAATAACTAAAAAGCTGGAAAGTAAAGCACATTCACTATGCAAAGTAACTAATAGTAAAAGAGTACAAGTAGTAAAGGAAGTAAAAGCTACTAACAGTATATATCATCACCACAACAGTAAAGTAGAAAAAAAGTACAGAATAGGAACAATAACAACAGTCTAAAACTCACTAGTAGGACAGAGAATACAACAAAAATAGGAAACTACTGCTGGGCTTGACTAGGCCCAGCACCCTCTGCAGCCGGTGACTCGGGCTGCTCAACTCTTGGACTTGTAAAGGGTTACGAGTAGAACGGAGTCAGCGAATGCTGAGTAGAATGGTAATCAAGCTAACTAAAGTAGTAAAAGCTAACAGGTAAATTTATCTTTTCCAATTATTTTATTTTACAAGTCATTTCTTTTCACCCTTGGTTTACTTTCAGATCTCTTTCTTAATCTCGCATGTTTCTCGTGGGAACGATCTTGATTGTAGTCTTTTCCGAAGAATAGAAGGCACACATGGTGCTCTTCTGGCCGGGAGAGTCTCCCATGGTGATCCTACACCCAGTCAACCACCCCGAGGTCACGGACAGACGTAGTGGTGACTACGGCACGCGCGATAAGCGCATGGGTAGCTACCCCGCACTGGCACGCGGTTAGTCGTTTCTGCTAGCGGGTACGCCCAAAGTACAGCATGGAACAGTATAGGGCCTAGCCCTCTCAGTAACAGGGGTCTAGCCCCTCAGAACCAAACAGGGGTCTCGCCCCTCCACAGTCCGCGCACTCTTGTCTGACTACCCTGGTTTGCCCAGTGGGCCTAACAAGTCGGTGTAAGGTGGCTAGCTAAACCCTGGGCCTCGTGGGGTGGTTAGCTCTCTCCATACACTAGTAGCTCTCCCCGGTACAGTGTACACGAGGGCCAACAGAGGTCGGTGTAGAGTGGCCAATCCTAACCCTGGGTCCCAACCCAAGGGCAGCTAGCTCCGTTCTACACTAAACAGGGGACAGTCTCTCTCCCTGGTACCACGTACTCAAGGGCCAGCATACTTCCCACTCACATTTCCAGATCCTTTCCATTCATCCACAGGAGCTCTACTCCTAATTCCCCGTAGGGTTCATGCTCATATTCACTATGTTGCTCCATATCAGGTTTCATCATTCACATTTCCATTTTCGTATTTACACATGCAGCTCGTATTTTCACAATTAACATATACAACAAGTAATATCACAGGTAGCTATTTAACTAGCATAGGCGTTTCATATTTCACAGGCATCTCGTATTTATTAATAGGCAATTGTTTAAAATTCTATTCATTCATTTATGACTGCAATCTCAAACACGCATATAACCAGTGCAAGTACTTCTCATCCTAGGATTCATGCCACATCCTAGGTTTCTAGTTATCTAATTTCATATATGCATTCATGTTTTATAATTAAAACAGAGGGAAACCACTCTACCAAACAATTCGGGAGTATTGGAGGCTCGAACGGTAGACTCATGTGTCTCTGCAAGCCCCGAACACGCAACATATTGAAGTCCTATACCAAGGAACAGACTACAATGGAATGTTCAGAACAGTATATAAGGATTTCTAACATGTAGAGGAACTCACAAGGAAACCATAGATATCTTGTTTGCGTAAAACGGACCCCAAACGGGCCCTAAACGGGTCAAAAACAGGACTGCAGAACCAAATCAGATGTCTGGCACAAGGTCCAAACGTCTTAGAAGTCACTAGGGTCTCACCTCTAGTTCCTGTGTCGACCTCAGATGTCCAGGACCCTCACTTGACTATCTGGACTTTGCTCCAGATGTCCGACCTCTCCTCCAGTTGTCTGGGAGTGCTTCCGGTCGTCTGGTAAGCTGTCCAGACATCCGAAATGCGTGGGAGGGCATGTCGCGCGCCTTCCCAAAGCTGTCTCTACGCATGACAGACAATATCTCCTACTTTTAGCCACATAGATTGGCTCTGCGGTGTGGCCTGCATGGCAGTAATTACAAGAGGAACATACCTTCGCGAAACCTTGCTCTCAGACGACTGGTGTCGTCTCCAGACGTCCAACCCGTCATCTGGACGGCACTCCAGATGTCTGATTCTGGGAAATCTTAGAACCAGAGCGAGCTCCTACTCCTCTCGCCGTGCACAGCTGCGGCTCCTCCCTCTCGTTGCAGCTCTGGTTGCAGCAGGAAGTCGGGGACGACTCCCCTGACGCACTCCTCCTCCCGCATGCGCCGCTTTAGCCGTGCGCCCTCCGGCGAGCTCCACGAACCTGCCAGCTCAACCTCCTCCTCCTCTCTCCTCGCTCTCGCTCCCTCTCTCTCGCTCGTTCCTCTCACGGCAGTGGAGAGGAAGAAGGTGGTGGTGGTGGAGTGGAGAAGAGAGGAAGGGGGAGAGAGGTCTTATATAGGGAGTGGGGTTGGGGTTCGGGAAGGAGAAAAGAAGAGAGAGAAGAGAGGAAGGCTGTTTGCGCGTAGCCAGTGCACAGACCCGACCCTGCGTACAAATTTTTCAATTTCCAGACATCTGGGAAGGGGTCCAGACGTCTAACTGACAGTCCAGATGTCTTAAAAGGCTCAGAACAGAATGAGTCTTTACATCATAACAAGCTTAAGGGAAGTTTCATCCCCGAAAGTTGAGCTAGCTACGGTGCGGAAAAGGAAATATAAATGCATAACAAACTTAAAGAGGACCAAAGCTGGTCTGAAAAAGACGTACCCTCAAAAAGCTCTGGGTACCACTCTCTCATCGCTGCCTTAGGCTCCCAGGTAGCCTCCTCGTACTGCTGGCTCCTCCACAAGACCTTCACCAGGGGTACCTGCTTCCGTCTCAAATTCTGGATGGCTCTGTCTTGTATCTGCATTGGTCTCTCGGGGTAGGTCAGGTCGTCACCCACCTCGACACTCTCGTGGCTCAGAACGTGACTGGGATCGGTGACGTACTTCCTGAGGTTGGACATGTGGAACACGTCGTGCACACCAGAAAGTTAGGGAGGAAGGGAAAGTCGGTAAGCAATGGGTCCTACCCTCTCCAAGACCTCAAAGGGTCCCATAAACCTCGACGCAAGCTTCCCTTTCACCCCAAAACGCTGCAGGCCCTTCATGGGCAAAACACAAAGAAAGACGTGATCCCCAACCTCGAACTGCAACTCTCTACGCTTTCGATCGGCATAACTCTTCTGTCTGCTCTTGATAGTGTGAAGACGTCTGTGAATCTACTCTACTACCTCCTGACTCTGCTGAATCAGCCTGGGGCCAACCTCCCACTTGGTCCCCACCTTAACCCAACTCAAGGGTGCCGTACACCTCCGTCCGTACAGAGCCTCGTAAGGTGCCATGCCAATACTCGAGTGATAGCTGTTATTATATGCAAACTCTGCCAGGGGTAAGTGCTCCTCCCAAGAGCCCCTCCATCTAGTACATAGGCGCGTAAAAGGTCCTCAAGTGTCTGTATAGTGCGCTCTGACTGTCCGTCCGTTTGGGGGTGGTACGTTGTACTGAACCTCAACTGTGTTCTCAAGGCCTGCTGAAACTCAGCCCAAAACTGGGAATTAAAATGGGTATCCCGGTCGGATACAATCTCATGCGGAACTCCGTGCAGACGTACCACATCACGAATATACCTCTCTGCCAACTGTGTTGGTCCCAAGGTGACTCGGATCGGCAAGAAGCATGCCGTCTTCGTCAATCGGTCTACTATCACTTAGACTGTGTCGTGTCTGTAGATTCCCTACTAGGAGGGGGTGACATAATAAATTATGGAAATATAATGTAAAATAATCTCACAAAATTCAATCACACAATGTACACAATTATTTTTAGGTGGAAACCCAAACCGGGTGAAAGACCACCACCTAACCCTCTCGAGTTAGGATTTTCCGATCAACCAAGTTGATCAAATCCACTAAACGAATCACTTAAACGAGGGTGATTCAACCTCAATTACAACCACGCTACTTTATACGAGGGTAGCGTACCTCAAACCCCTTCTCTTCAAGAGAAGGATTTTGTCTCACAAAGGAGACGGGAATTCGCAAAGTGAATACCCAACCAAAGAACAAGGGTAAAATAACAACAATCCTATAGAGCCAACAAAGTAATATTTAACCTAAGCTTCTATAGGAATTAAGATGCTTCCCTTTGCAAGGAGTGCGTCGAATCGATGACGCAGGTGCGTGAGCTACACGACGGCGCAACGTCGCTCTCGTGAATTACGGCGGGAGATCGGGTGCGCAAAGGCTTGATGCTCTCAAGATGTAAAACTTGAGCTTGGAGAGCAAGAGCTTTTGTAGGACACAAAAGAGTAGAAAGTATGTTACTTGGGTGTGTCTTGATTATCTAGGTGTTTTTTTGGTGTGTGTTTGTGTGCAAGAGATTCCTCTCTATTTATAGAGGCCTTAGGAAAGCTTTGGAAGGCTTTGGAAAGCTTCCATAGCCGTTAGGTGCAAAGCCCAAGAGAATCAGGTCGAAATCAGGAACAATGATTGCACTGACAGGGTTATCAGACGTCTGATCCTAGCATCAGACGTCTGGAAGATCAGTTTAAGACGTCTGAAAATAAGGTCAGACGTCTGATTTTAGGCGGGTTTCTTTCTGACTTGAATCAGATCTAAATAGGGTTCTACTGCAAGTCCATCAGACGACATACAGGACATCTAGCACTATGTCTGGACGTCTGGAAACCTACTTTTTCTGCGGGAATGGATTTCCAAGAGAGTGCAACGGCTAGAAAATCTCTGAGAAGAGATTTTCGGGTCAGCCGAGGTAAAATGGTCATTTATCAAACGTCTGGAAAGGCTTAAGGATGTCTGATAAGGCTCTAACGGTCATATCCTTCAGCGTTTGTTAAGCCAGCCAACGGTCCACTAATTGGACGTCTGGCAAAGTCATCAGACATCTTCTAAGACGTCTGAACAGAGGTCTGGACGTCTGATTTCATCAGACAGAGCTAACAAGTCCAGCCTAAATATTATCAGACATCTGAATCAACAGTCAGACGTCTTAAAATACATTATCAGATGTCTGGTTTTGGAATTAGACGTCTGAAAAAACTGTTTGAACCCTATATTGATTTTCTGAGTTTTCCACAGAAAACCTAAGTATCCTAGGGTTGTGCCGGTGTTCCTAGGACTACTGTTAGGGTACTTTGAGGCTCTTTAACATGATTTTCTAAGGAACAAAAAGAGCAAGGAAATAAAGACAAAAGTACATGAAAGAAATAAATAGAATTCTATCCTATTCTTCTTGTCCTTCCATCTTCAATCTATCGCTCCTCACGAATCTCCTCTGTTCTCCATCAAGCTCCTCCAATCCATCTTGGATACAAGCTCGAACTCCGCCTAATCATGTCTCCATTTGCAATTGACCTGAAATCTAAGACTACAAATGCAAATGTTAAATGACACGTGTTTTGTTATCATCAAAACAAACGATCGTGGTGCTCTACCACCAACAATCTCCCCCTTTTTGATGATGACAAAATCATAAATAATAATGCAAAAAAAATCCTCCCCCTTTTTGACATTATCAAAAAGGTTTGATTGATTTTAAATTTCCTATAACTCCCCCTTAAAACATGCTCTTCTATGAATTTCTTTTAACAAAAGTAATGTCCTCCCCTTTTTTGTAACAACAAGATAGCTGTTTTTCTTCTCCCCCTTACTAAAGGAAATTTAGCTAACTTACATCTCCCCCTTAAAAATTGACAATTAGCTCATAATTTTTTAACTCCCCCTATCTAAATGCTAATGATAAAAAGATAGGGTAAAGAATTTTTACCTCACCTACCATGGCCAATAAAATGGCCCAAATGGTGGTGGTGGATGCCACATCGGATGGGGCTCCCTTTTGTAGCTTGGAGGCCCGGGTATTGGCGCCGGTCTCCAGTCTGGTGGTCGACGTGCGGCGGGTCCATCGTTTGTTCGCCGTCTCGTCGGTCTTCTTGTTCTCCTCCTTGGTCGACTCCTTAGTTCTCCCAACTCGAGTTGACCAGCCTTGAGCTTGTAGGTCTAGTCCTTCGTGTTGTAGTTATCCCTGAAACCTACAAAATAAGATTCCAATTCTTTCTTTGGTATCCAAGTGAGCTTGGATCTGCATCTGTTAGCGGGTCTCCTTGACGGAGATCCTTTCTCAACCTTAGGGCTATATAGGTTATCTACCCTATTTATCAATTTATTTGATTTCTCCCTAAGACATGCAAGTTCATTTTCTATAATATTCATCTTAGTCTTTAAATCAGAAATTTCTAATTTTAGACTAGCATTTTCCTCAATCAATTTAGTATTTTCATTGATTAAATCTTTATTTTCTAATAACAGGTTATTATCCTTAGGACTAGAGCTACTTTCTAGGCCCTTAAGTTTTGTTTCTAATCTATCATTTTTACTTCTAAGAAAACTAAGATTCTTTTTCATGCTATTGTTTTTTATTTTTAATGATTTACTAACTTCAAAAAGCTCATTAAAAGCGTCTTGTAAATCCGGGTTTACCTCATTGTCGGAGTCGCTTTCGCTGTCGATGTCGCTTTCTCCGATTTCCATGAAACCCATGCAAGCGGTTTTATTCTTTTTCTCTGATTCTTCTTCTTCTTCCGAGCTCGTCTCTTCATTAGTGTCCTCTAACTTCCTCCATATCTCGTGGGGGGTAGTACACTCTTGGATTTGCTCGAGCTCTTTCGGACTCAACGCGCAATACAGGGCATTCATTGCCTTTGCGTTGAGTGAAAGCTCTCGAATCTGCAGCTGCGAGTAGCCTCCTTGGGGACGCTTCGGGATCTCGTATGGGGTTTCACAACATCCCCATATCTCAAACTTAGTGGCTTGGAGCCACATCTTCATCCTCAACTTCCAATATCCGAAGTCCCTCCCGTCGAAATAGGGTGGTCGGACGGTGGATTGCCCTTCGAAGATTCTGATTGCAGATATGCTCCCCTCCATGATCTTCTTGCCGGGTGATACTCCGATCTCGCAAGAACCTGCTCTGATAACAATTGTAGGAGGCTCCTAGAAGGGGGTGACGTAATAAATTACGGAAGTATAATGTAAAGCAATCTCACAAAATTCAATCACACAATGTATACAATTATTTTTAGGTGGAAACCCAAACCGGGTGAAAAACCACCACCTAACCCTCTCGAGTTAGGATTTTCCGATCAACCAAGTTGATCAAATCCACTAAGCGAATCACTTAAATGAGGGTGATTCAACCTCAATTACAACCACGATACTTTATACGAGGGTAGCGTACCTCAAACCCCTTCTCTTCAAGAGAAGGATTTTGTCCGACGAAGGAGACGGGAATTCGCCAAGCGAATACCCAACCAAAGAACAAGGATAAAATAACAACAATCCTATAGAGCCAACAAAGTAATATTTAACCTAAGCTTCTATAGGAATTAAGATGCTTCCCTTTGCAAGGAGTGCGTCGAATCGATGACGCGGGTGCGTGAGCTACACGACGGCGCAACGTCGCTCTCGTGAATTATGGCGGAAAAGCGGGTGCGCAAAGGCTTGATGCTCTCAAGATGTAGAACTTGAGCTTGGAGAGCAAGAGCTTTTGTAGGACACAAAAGAGTAGAAAGTATGTTACTTGGGTGTGTCTTGGTTATCTAGGTGTTTTTTTGGTGTGTGTTTGTGTGCAAGAGGTTCCTCTCTATTTATAGAGGCCTTAGAAAGCTTTGGAAGGCTTTGGAAAGCTTCCATAGCCATTGGGTGCAAAGCCTAAGAGAATCAGGCCGAAATCAGGAGCAATGATTGCACTGACAGGGTTATTAGACGTCTGATCCTGGCATCAGACGTCTGGAAGATCAGTTTAAGACGTCTAAAAATAAGGTCAGATGTCTGATTTTAGGCGGGTTTCTTTCTGACTTGAATCAGATCTAAACAGGGTTCTACTGCAAGTCCATCAGACGACATACAGGACGTCTGACACTATGTCTGGACATCTGGAAACCTACTTTTTCTGCGAGAATGGATTTCCAAGAGAGTGCAACGGCTAGAAAATCTCTGAGAAGAGATTTTCGGGTCAGCCGAGGTAAAATGGTCATTTATCAGACGTCTAGAAAGGCTTAGGGACGTCTGATAGGGCTCTAACGGTCATATCCTTCAGCGTTTGTTAAGCCAGCCAACGGTCCACTAATTGGACATCTGGCAAAGTTATCAGATGTCTTCTAAGACATCTGGACAGAGGTCTGGACGTCTGATTTCATCAGACAGAGCTAACAAGTCCAGCCTAAATGTTATCAGACATCTGAATCAACAGTTAGACGTCTTAAAACATATTATCAGATGTCTGTTTTGGGAATTAAACGTCTGAGAAAGCTGTTTGAACCCTATATTGGTTTTCTAAGTTTTCCACAGAAAACCTAAGTATCCTAGGGTTGTGCTGGTGTTCCTAGGACTACTGTTAGGGTACTTTGTGGCTCTTTAACATGATTTTCTAAGGAACAAAAAGAGCAAGGAAATAAAGAAAAAAATACATGAAAGAAATAAACAGAATTCTATCCTATTCTTCTTGTCCTTCCATCTTCAATCTATCGCTCCTCGCGAATCTCCTCTGTTCTCCATCAAGCTTGTCCAATCCATCCTGGATGCGAGCTCGAACTCTGTCTAATCATGTCTCCATTTGCAATTGACCTGAAATCTAAGACTCCAAGTGCAAATGTTAAATGATATGTGTTTTGTAATCATCAAAACAAACGATCGTGGTGCTCTAGCACCAACAGTGTCCTCGCTGGGTAACAAGTAAGCCCACCACTAAGTCCTTGGTGATGCTCTCCCACTTGCACTCTAGCACAGGAAGTGGCTACAATGGCCCTGTAGGCCTCTGATTCTCGACCTTCACCTGCTGGCACACCAAACATTGCTGCACGAACTCACCAACATCCTACTTCATCCCTCTCCACCAAAAGTCACGTCTTAGATCATGATACGTCTTTGTGTTCTCGGGATGTATGGTGACTCTGGACCCGTGCGCCTCAGTCAGGAGCTCTCTCAACAACTCCTCATCCCTGGGAACGCATAAACGTCTCCTCATGCGGATCACCTCCTTTGTAAAGGATAAGTCTCTTGGGTCCCCTGACAGCACTCTATCTCGCAACGACTGCAGGTACGGATCTGTCATCTGCCTTGTGATGATGCGATCTATCAGCTCTGGTCTCGTCTGTCACGTCACTGTCACTGCCCCACAATACCCCTATAACTCTAAGGGTCGCCAACTGCCCAACTTTTCCATGAGTCTCCAACTCTGTGCCTGTAAACTGGCCAAGTGGGTGGGCATCTTCTGGCTCAAGGCGTCAGCCACCATGTTGGCCTTCCCCGGATGGTAGGAGATGCTGCAGTCATAGTCCTTCAAGAGCTCTAACCAACATCTTTGTCTCATGTTAAGCTCCTTCTGATCAAACAAGTACCTGAGGCTCTTATAATCCGTGTAAATCTCAAAGGTCTCACCGTAAAGGTAGTGCCTCCTTGTCTTCAGCGCGAAGACAACAGCTGCCAGCTCTAAGTCATGGGTAGGGTAGCTATGCTCATGGGGCTTCAATTGTTGCGAAGCGTAAGTGACAACGTGACCCCGCTGCATGAGCACACCCCCTAACTCCTGCAATGAAGCGTTCGTGTAGACCACAAAACCTTCACTGCTATCTGGGATGGTAAGCATAGGAGTCGAAGTCAGCCTCTCCTTCAACTCTTGAAATCATGCCTTACAGGCTTTTGTCCAAGCAAAGGGCACGTCCTTTCGGGTCAACTGAATCATAGGACGCGCAATCTGCGAGAAACACCTGATAAACCGCCGGTAGTAACCCACCAGTCCCAAGAAGCTGAGTATCTCTATCACTGTACGTGGCCTCTCCCACCTGAGTACGGCCTCAACCTTGGCTGGATCCACAGCCAAACCATCCCTTGAGATCACATGGCCGAAGAAAGTCACCTGCCTCAACCAAAACTCGCACTTGCTGTATTTGGCATACAGCCTGCGCCGTCTCAAAGTGTCCAGAACCATCCGCAAGTGTTGTCCGTGCTGTGCCTGATCCCGCGAGTAAACAAGCACGTCATCAATAAATACCACCACAAACTGATCCAGATACGGTCTGAACACTTGGTTCATCAAATCCATGAAGGTAGCGGGGGCATTGGTCAGCCCAAACGGCATGACTAAAAGCTCGTAGTGTTCGTACCGGGTGCGGAAAGCTGTCTTGGAGACGTCGGTCTCCCTGATCCTCAACTGGTGGTAGCCTGATCTCAAATCTATCTTGGAGAATACCATGGCACCTCGCAACTGGTCAAACATATCATCAATCCTCGGCAGTGGATACCTGTTCTTGATGGTGACCCTATTCAGCTGTCTGTAGTCAACACAAAGGCGTAGGGTACCATCCTTCTTCTTCATGAATAACACAGGGGCTCTCCAATAGGACGCACTGAGCCTCACAAAGCCCTTCTCCAATAGGTCCTGTAACTGTGACTTGAGCTCTCGTAGCTCAAGTAGTGCCATCTAGTACGGTGCCGTAGAAATGGGGCTGGTCCCTGTACTAGTGAGATCTTAAACTCGATCTCACGCTCAGGCGGTAGTCTTAGCAGCTCCTCTGGAAACACGTCGGGGTATTCTCTGACCACTGGGATAATCTGAAAGTCTACCACGGGGCTGGGCTCCACTACCACACAGGCTAGAAAGCCCTCACACCCTTGGCCCAAAAGTCTCGCTGCCCGAAGTGCAGAAATGCACCTGAAACCCCCGTCCATCGGCTGTCCGTGAAACTCAAAGGAAGGCACCTCCAGTATAGAGAAGATGATCTTCCTCCCAAAACAGTCCACCAAGGCGTGGTAAGTGGATAGCCAATCCATCCCCAGAATCATGCCAAAATCCTCCATCGGTATCACGATCAGGTCAGCGGGGAGGTTGTGTCCCCCAATACTGATTTCACAGTTTGTGTAGACCTCCTCAGCTACAAACAACTGACCACCTGGACCTCTGATAACAAATGGATCCTCTAACAACACGCAGTCCTGTCCCAAACTGATAGCAAAATCGCAGCGACAAAAGAGTGTGTGGCGTCAGAATCAAAAAGTACGTAAAATAATCTGCCGTAAATTGTAATCATACCTGCCACCACTAAACCTGATGCCCTGGCGTCTCTGTGTGTTAGGGCGTTGATACGCCCCTCAACTTTCGGTGCAGAAGAAGCAGCCACACTCTGCATCGGACGAGTAGTCGTTGGCTGGTACCCTCCCCGTGACTGCTGTCATCCCCCATGCGCCTGGGAACCACGACCACTTGCTCGACCTCCAGCGCTCGGTGCGGGGATCATCTGCTGCGCTCCAACCCTGGACGGGCAGTCCCTCCTGATGTGGCCCAGCTGGCCACACTGGTAGCAGAGTGGGACTCGACTTCCTCCCTTGATAGGTCCCTGCTGACAGTCGGGTGAGAGTCTAGTGCTAATAGCTGGCCCCTGTTGGGGGCCCCCTGTTACGAACGCACTCCAAGACATTTTTTAAGACGTCTGGGAGGTGGCCCAGACGTCTGGCCAGACGTCTGGAACCCCTTCCAGACATCTGGGATCTATTTTTTCGGTGGCACGCGTGGCTGCGTCTGCCCGCAGGCGCGCGCAGACCCGCAATTGCCTTCCTCTCTCTTTTTCCCTCTCTCCTCCTGCGACCGCAGTCTATCTCGCTCTCTCTCTCTCTCCCCGTGCGGCTTTAAAAAGCCACGCCCTCTCCCTCACTCTCATCACCTCCGCTCCCTTCCTCTTCTCCTTCCAGCCGGTGCGCGAGTGCTAGCGCGAGCGAGAGACGGCAGCGACAGCCACGATGAGTGCGGGATGAGGTGCTGCGCGAGGGAGGAGGCGCTCGGCCGTGAGGGTGAGCTTGCCGGGGCTGCTAGAGCCAGCCGGCGGGGGAGTAGCAGATGCGGGGTGACGCGGGAGGCCTGCTGCAGCTCAAGCAGCAGGCGGACGAGGCGCGACGCGGCCGTGCGTCGTGGGCGGAGGGCGAGTCGCACTCTTATTCTGGAAGTTTTTCCAGAATCAGACGTCTGGGTTTCCAACCAGACGACGGGGAAGACGTCTGGAGGACTGTCCAGATGTCTGAAAGGTAAGTTATTTCGTACCTTCTTCCTTTCCTTTGACCGTTCGTACTGAGAGCGAGGGATGGGTACGCGCAGGTTCTGAGATTCGCATCCAACGTGAATCAGATGTCTGGCAGCGGTGCCAGAGGACTGGAGGGACTTCCAGACGTCCGGGGTGACCATCAGACGTCTAGAACTAGGCCAGACGCCCCCATAGGCTTCTGGACATATGAGAGACTACGTAGGACAAGGTACCATCTAATCCTCATTTTTAAGACGTCTGGAAGAAGTTCCAGACGTCTGATTTTGCACTGTTTCATCGTTTTCGACCCGTTTAGGGCTCGTTCGGAGTCCATTTTCCGCGTTTCGAGTTGCATCCTTTTCGGAATAAAATCCTCTACCCGTCTACAGTGATTAGATACTATTTTGAGAAACTCCTTGTGTTTGATCCTTGTGATAGGACCCCGTTCCATTGCAGTCTCGGGGGTTGCAGAGGCACGCGGGATTCCCGACCACGCCCCCAGTACTCCTGTTGTAACTGGTAGAGTGGCTTTTAAGTTTATTAGTATAATCTTTTAAATTATGGAACCATAAATAGAACTTAGGACATTGCATGAATCCTAGGAATGTGAAACTAGAATGAATGGTAGATCCTAGGGTGTTGCATGAATCCTAGGGCTAGAAAACTAGATTGTATGGTAGATCCTAGGGTGTGGCATGAATCCTAGGATGGGAAAACTAGTGGAATATACGAATACTGCAGTCTTGGAAAATGTGGAAAGGAAATAATAGCTACCTGTAAATTGGTTTAACAGCTGCCTGTTATGAATAAATGAACATGATTGAGAATATGGGATGTATGAACGTGAAACTGGAACGGTGAAACTTGAATGCGCTGAGTTAAAAGAGATGGAACCCTACGGGGAATTAGGACTGGATCTCCTGGAAAGAGAAAGGAATGGAACTGAGAAGGAAAGATGTGGAGGTGCATTGTCTCTTGGGTACGTAGTACTAGGGGAAGCACCTGTTACCTTCTTAGTGCAGAGCGGAGCCAGCCGCCCTAGGGACCCGGGGTTAGGTCTGGCCACTTTGTACCGACTTGTTGGCCCTCGTGTACACAGTACCAAGGAGAGCTACTAGTGTAGAGTGAGTACTAGCTACCCCACGGGCCCCAGGGTTCTGCTAGCTCACTTACACCGACTTGTTAGGCCCACTGGGCAAACCAGGGTAGTCAGGCGAGGGTGCGCGGACTGTGGAGGGGCAAGGCCCCTGTTTGGTTACTGTGGAGGGGTTGGACCCCTGTTACTGAGAGGGCTCTACCCTGTACTGGTTCCGTGCTGTGCTTTGGGTGCACCCATTAATGGAAATGACTGACCACGTGCCAGTGCGGGTTAGCTACCTGTACGTTTATCATGGTGCCGTAGTCACCGTTACGTCTATCCGTGACCTTGGGGTGGTTGACTGAGAGTAGGATCACCACGGGGGACTCTCCCGGCTAGGAGAGCACCACGTGCTACTTCTACTGTTCGGAAAAGACTGCAATCAAGATCGTTCCCACGAGGAACATTCGAGATCAAGTGAAGGATCTGAGAAATAGATAAATTGTGAAACAATAGAAAGACGTAAATAAAGGAAGAAAGAAAATAAAACAGCTACTATACACCTTACTGCTTCTTTAGTTTAGTTGCCACTCTACTCAGCGTTTTGCTAACGTGTTACACTCGTTACTTTTCAGGACCAGGTGTTGAGTAGCCAGGGTTAGCGGCTGCAGAGGACGCTGGGCCGAGTAGGGTCCTGTTGAACGATTTACGAACCTACGCTAACGTGTTTGGTTTTGGAAAACCCGTCGTTGTAGTTCGAAAGCGAAGGATTCGAGTTCAACAAATAAAATTTATACCGAAAAAAGAATTTCGGGTCGAACACAGGGAGGCGAACGTTTGATTTAAAAACTTCGCGTTTCTTTTTATTTTGTCACGAAGAAATTCAATTTAAACTATCTAAGTATCTACAACGAATAAAAGAGAGAGAGGGAGTAAGAGAGAGAGAAAGAATACTACACATGGAAATCAAAATGAGATGTAGAATAGACAAGGAATTTATCATAAAAGAGTTCATTCGTTACAACTAGAAAATATAAAACAATTACTCTAGAAAGCATTAAAAGAATGGAGGGAGAAATGTCCTCCTCGACGATCGCTCGGAGGACGAATAGACTACTCTAGAAAGCAGTAAATCTATACTAGAAAGCAGTAAAAAGAATAGGGAGAGAGAATCCTCCTTGACGGTCGCTTGGAGGACGAGCCGGACGGGACGACGCCTGGACGAAGGAGAACGAAGCGGGACGAAGGAGGACGAAGCAGAAGAACGGGAACGAAGCAGCACGCTGTCGTCGTCGCGGGATCCACTTCCGAAGGGGGACGAAAATTTGGACTTTATCTCGCGAGAAGCATCCCGGGTGTGGGACAAGCTTCTCTTGAGCTTTGGAGAGGTAGAGAGGAGAAGGAAGGGATGAAAATTTCGTATGGAGGGGGTCTCCTTTTATAGTTGCAAGGAGTGGGGGCAAAATGGACATTACATCTTCAAAATAATAAATAAGGGGTCTTTAGTGACGGATAAAACCGTCGCTAAAGCCCCGACGTCGCCGTCGCTGCCGCGCCCACGCGCGCCCGCTCGGCTGCCCGCGCGTGTAACGCCTACGCACGTCCGCGTAGTCTCAGCCGTTCGATCGCGAGATCGGACGGCTTAGATCGCGTCCGCGCCCGCTGCGTAGCGCGCCCGCCCGCGTGCTATCGCGCGTTACGCCCGGCGTCCAATCGCGCGTCGTCCTGATTGAGCGCACGCAGCCGTTGGATCTTCATCTGACGCTCGTCCGCGCCAGCTCGCCCGCGCCTTCCACCCCCTCACCGCGGCTCGAACCCGCGACCTCCGCTTCGCCCGCAGCTGCGTCGCCGCTGCGCTACGCGGACGGAATGGTCGCGCGGACGCTTTTAAGCGCGAGCGACCGCAGCCGTTGGATCGAGATCCAACGGCGGAGAGGAGACGGTGCGCGGTCTTCACAAGACGCATGCGGCCGATTGGGCGGCTGAGATGGCGCCACGTGGCGCCATCTTGGCCGTCCATCTTCTGGAAGTTGTAGATGGTGCCACGGATGTCGGATTGACTCGATTTTTGTGTCGTTGGGCTGCGATCGTCGATCCGAATTCATCCGTGTGGTCGGATTTGCCATCTGAAGTGCGGATTTACACCATCCTGGCCCTTGATCTTCTAGGGTTCCCCGGTCTCTATCTGATGCTACGGATGCCTGATTAGGGCGATCTTGGAGTCGTTGAACTCCAATCGTCGCCCTGATCATATCCATACGGTTGGATCTTTGATCCGAGGCCCCGATAAAATATTTGCCCTGTCCAAGCACATAAAAGGAGACAATTAACCTCCATTTTATTCAAACTTCTCTAAATGCAAGATGATGCATGTAATGCAATATTTATATCATGAAATGCAATCCTATGCTTAAGAACATGCATAAATAGACATTTTAAGTAGTGTAAATGTGTTTACATCAGGTCCAGTAGAGTTACCACTGCTCTTTTGTGCCCTTTTTGTTTCCACTGTAGTGAGTAGTTTTTGTTACTCTTTGTACTTTTCTTTACCCGCAGTTCTTGTTATGTTATAAATGTTGTTCTACTGTTGTGGTGGTACATGCTATAGTAGTTCTTTTTCTTACTGCTGTATTTTGTTACTGCTAGTTATATTTCATGTTGAATGTGATTTATTTTACTGCTCTTTTGGTTACTTCCTCGTTGGACGACTAGGTCATGGGATTACTCGAGTCGGTCCGGTTCTCTTGTCTTGTAGGGACTCGGGAATCGGGTCGTTACACCCCCAAAGGCCACTGACGGCCCTGCAAAACGAGACGGCTCTCCCGCGGGTGTTGCGTTCCTCCTTTCTCATCGACCCTGTGAGTACTCTGGCTGGTAGGGCCTCTTCCGTCCACTGTCGGTGTCTTGTGCGGCCGGGTTGGTCTCCTCGTACGTCATAGTTGCCTCCACCACTCTCAAGAAGGTGGGTAGCTTCAGGGGCTTGACATACCCCCAAATGGCAGGTCAGAGCCCCTTAGTGAACCTCCACAGGCCCTCCTCCTTCGTAGCTACGGCTGTTGCAGCAAAATGTGATAGCTCTAGGAAGCACGTATGGTACGCGCTAACAGTCATCGTCCCCTAGCGGAGAGTGTGGAACTCCCGCCTCCGCTGGTCCTACCAAGTCTGTGGGAAGTACTGCTCACAGAAGAGGGTCACGAACTGGTCCCACGTTGGCTCTCCCCTCTCTTGGCCTCTGACCGCCCTCCACCACCTGTGTGCCGCACTCTCCAGCTGGTACATGGCAAAGGCCACGCGGCACTCCGCAGGGGGCGAAGGGTGTCAAACACCTTCTCAATCTTCTCCAGCTAGTCCTTGGCCTCAGACGGGTCCTCATCCCCCTTGAAGGAGGGGGGCTTCAGCTTCCGGAACTGTCCGAAAAGCTCATAGTGCAGCTGTAGTGGGGGAACGAGCACGCCTCCTGGCAGGGAGGGCTCATGCTCAGAAGTGTCAGAGTGCGGTAGGGGCGGTGGATGTAATGACCCGATTCCCGAGTCCCTATGAGACACGAGAACCGGACCGACTCGACTAATCCCAAGACCTAGTCGTCCAACGAGGAAGTAACCAAAAGAGCACCACGTCCCATGACGACTGGAAGGACTTCCAGACGTCCGGGGTGACCATCGGACGTCTGGGAACTAGGCCAGATGCCCCTGCAGGCTTCTGGACGTCTGAGAGACTACACAGAGCGAAGGTATCCTCTGAACCACTTTTGAAGACGTTTGGAAGAGGTTCCAGACGTCTGATTTTGGACTGTTTCGTTGTTTTCGACCCGTTTAAGGCCCGTTCGGAGTCCGTTTTCCGCGTTTCAAGTTGCGTTCTTTTCGGGATAAAATCCTCTACCTGTTTACAGTAATTATATACTGTTCTGAGAAACTCCTTGTGTTTGATCCTTGTGTTAGGACCCCGTTCCATTGTAGTCTCGGGGGTTGCGGAGGCGCGTGGGATTTCCGACCACGCCCCCATTACTTCCGTTGTAGCTGGTAGAGTGGCTTTAAAGTTATTAACATAATTTGTTACAATTATGGAACAATTAATAGAACCTAGGGCATTGCATGAATCCTATGAATGAGAAACCAGATTGAATGATAGATCCTAGGGTATTGCATGAATCTTAGGGCTGGAAAACTAGATTGAATGATAGATCCTAGGGTACGGCATGAATCCTAGGACTGGAAAACTAGTGATATGAATATAGATATTGCAGCTTTGGAAAATGTGGAAAGGAAATAATAGCTGCCTGTAAATTGGTTTAACAGCTTCCTGTTATGAATAAATGAACATGATTGAGAATATGGGTTGTATGAACGTGAAACTGGAAAGGTGAAACCTGAATGTGCTGAGTCAAAAGAGCTGGAACCCTACGGGGGAATTAGGAGTAGAACTCTTGGAAAGTAAATGGAATAGAATTGGGGAAGTGAGCTGGCCCTTGAGTACGGAGTACCAAGGAGAGCGACTGTCCCCCTGTTTAGTGCAGAGCGGAGCTAGCCACCCTAGGGACTCGGGGTTAGGTCTGGCCACTTTGTACCGACTTGCTGGCCCTCGTGTACGCAGTACCGAGGAGAGCTACTAGTGTAGGGGGAGTACTAGCTACCCCACGGGCCCCAGGGTTCTGCTAGCTCACCTACACCGACTTGTTAGGCTCACTGAGCAAACCAGGGTAGTCAGGCGAGGGTGTGCGGACTGTGGAGGGGCAAGGCCCCTGTTTGATTACTGTGGAGGGGTTGGACCCCTGTTACTGAGAGGGCTCTGCCCTATACTGGTTCCGTGCTGTGCTTTGGGTGCACCCGTTAACGGAAACGACTGACCGCGTGCCAGTGCGGGTTAGCTACCTGTGCATTTACCGCACGTGCCGTAGTCACCATTACGTCTGTTAGTGACCTTGGGGTGGTTGACTGAGAGTAGGATCACCACGGGGGACTCTCCCGGCCAGGAGAGCCCACGTGTTACTTCTACTGTTCGGAAAAGACTTCAATCAAGATCGTTCCCACGAGGAACATTCGAGATCAAGTGAAGGATCTGAGAAATAGATAAATTATGAAATAATAGAAAGACGTAAATAAAAGAAGAAAGACAATAAAACAACTACTGTACACCTTACTGCTTCTTTAGTTTAGCTGTCACTCTACTCAGCGTTTTGCTGACATGTTACACTCGTTACTTTTCAGGATCAGGTGTTGAGCAGCCAGGGTCAGCGGCTGCAGAGGACGCTGGGCCGCGTAGGGTCCAGTAGAGTTACCACTGTTCTTTTGTGCCCTTTTTGGTTCCACTGTAGTGAGTAGTTTTTGTTACTCTCTGTACTTTTCTTTACTCGTAGTTCTTGTTATGTTAAATGTTGTTCTACTGTTGTGGTGGTACATGCTGTAGTAGTTCTTTTTCTTACTGCTGTATTTTGTTACTGCTAGTTATATTTCATGTTGAATGTGGTTTATTTTACTGCTCTTTTGGTTACTTCCTCGTTGGATGACTAGGTCTTGGGATTAGTCGAGTCGGTCCGGTTCTCGTGTCTCGTAGGGACTTAGGAATCAGGTCGTTACAGTGGACGACCACCCCCTCCCCCTTGTCCAGCGCTGCGTTGGTCTCTCGGCCCCACAGAGGACTCCCCCTCCACGTCCCTAGGGAGAGGCGTCTGTGGAGGCGGGTGGAGCTCCTTTCGTACAATGTCTCAAATCAGCTGAGCTAGGTCTTGGGCTTGAATGCTCGGGAGAAGTGGCGAGTCAACTGGCACCTCGTGCCTGGCACGTTCGCCCCTCCGACCTCGTCCACAGCCGCGTCTGCGGCCCGCCTCAAGAACTCCATGACGAGGCATCTCCTGCAAGGAGACGCGGAAGACAGAACAAAAAGAAGTCAACTCTAATGGACTTCAGCAAAAGAAACTCAAAATAGATGTCAAGTGATACGTTGTGGTGGTTACTCTAATTACATGCACGTGAATTGGTTATTCTCAAGCTAGTTGGTTCATTTCTCGGGACAACCTTGCTCTGATACCATCTTATTACGACCCGATTCCCGAATCCCTATAAGACCTGAGACCAGCTCGACTCGACTAATCCCAAGACCCAGTCGTCCAACAAGAAATAACCAAAAATAAAAAAAGTAAACCACATTCACTATGCAAAGTAACTAACAGTAAAAGAGTACAAGCAGTAAAGGAAGTAAAAGCTGTTAACGGTACATATCACCATCACAATAGTAAGGTAGAACAAAAGTACAGAACATGAACAATAACAACAGTCTAAAACTCACTAGTATGACAGAGAGTACAACAAAAATAAGAAACTACTGCTGGGCTTGACTGGGCCCAGCATTCTCTGCAGCTGGTGGCTCGGGCTACTCAACTCCTGGACTTGTTAAGGGTTACGAGTAGAACGGAGTCAGCGAACTCTGAGTAGAGTGCTAACCAAGCTAACTAAAGTAGTAAAAGCTAACAGGTAAATTTATCTTTTCCAATTATTTTATTTTACAAGTCATTTCTTTTCACCCTTGGTTTACTTTCAGATATCTTTCTTGTTCAATCATGTTCCTCGTGGTAACGATCTTGATTGTAGTCTTTTCCGAAGAGTAGAAGGCACACGTGGTACTCTCTTGGCTGGGAGAGTCCCTCGTGGTGATCCTACACCTAGTCAACCACCCTAAGGTCATGAATAGACGTAGCGGTGATTACGGCACGTGCGATAAGCGCACGGGTAGCTACCCTGCACTGTCACGCGGTTAGTATAGGGCCTAGCCCTCTCAGTAATAGGGGTCTAGCCCCTCAGAACCAAACATGGGTCTCACCCCTCCACAATCCGCGCACCCTTGTTTGACTACCCTTGTTTTCCTAGTAGGCCTAACAAGTTGGTGTAGGGTGGCTAGCTGAATCTCGGGTCCCGTGGGGTGGCTAGCTCTCTCCCTACACTAGTAGCTCTCCCCGGTATAGTGTACGCGAGGGTCAACAGAGGTTGGTGTAGAGTGGCCAATCCTAACCCCGGGTCCCAACCCAAGGGCAGCTAGCTCCGCTCTACACTAAACATGGGATAGTCGCTCTCCTTGATACTACATACTCAAGGGCTAGCACACTTCCCACTCACATTTCCAGATCCTTTTCATTCATCCACAGGAGCTCTACTCCTAATTCCCCGTAGGGTTCATACTCATATTCACTATGTTGTTCCATACCAGGTTTCATCATTCACATTTCCATTCTCGTATTTACACATGCAGCTCGTATTTTCACAATTAACATATACAACAAGTAATATCACAGGTAGCTGTTTAACTAGCACAAGCATTTCATATTTCACAGGTAGCTCATATTTGTTAATAGGCAATTGTTTACAATTCTATTCATTTATTTATGACTGCAATCTCAAACATGCATATAACCAGTGCAAGTACTTTTCATCCTAGGATTCATACCACATCCTAGGTTTCTAGTTATCTAATTTCATATATGCATTCATGTTTGATAATTAAAATAGGGGGAAACCACTCTACCAGATAATCGGGAGTACTGGGGGCTCGAACGGCAGACTCACGTGCCTCTGCAAGCCCCGAACACGCAACAGATCGAAGTCCTATACCAAGGAACAGACCACAAAGGAACGTTTAGAATAGTATATAAGGATTTCTAACATGTAGAGGAACTCACAAGGAAACCATAGATATCTTGTTTGCGTAAAACGGACCCCAAATGGGCCCTAAACGGGTAAAAAACAGGACTGCAGAACCAAATCAGATGTCTGGCACAAGGTCCAAACGTCTTAGAAGTCACTAGGGTCTCACCTCTAGTTCCTGCGTCGACCTCAGATGTCCAGGACCCTCACTTGACTATCTGGACTCTACTCCAGACGTCCGACCTCTCCTCTAGTCCTCTGGGAGTGCTTCCGATCGTCTGGTAAGCTGTCCAGACGTTCGAAATGCATGGAAGGGCATGCCGTGCACCTTCCCAAAGCTGTCCCTGCAAGTGACAGACAATATCTCCTACATTTAGCCACACAGATTGGCTCTGCGGTGCGGCCTGCATGGCCGTAACTGTAAGAGGAATGTACCTTCGCGAAACCTTGCTTTCAGACATCCAGTGTCGTCACCAGACATCCAACCCGTCATCTGGATGGTACTCCAGATGTCTGATTCTGGGAAAATCCCAGAACTAGAGTGAGCTCTTGTTCCTCTCGCCGCGCGCAGTCGTGGCTCCTCCCTCTCGTTGCAGCTCCAGCTGTAGCAGGAAGTTGGGGATGACTCCCCCGACGCACTCCTCCTCCCGCACGCGCCGCTCTGGCTGTGCACACTTTGGCGAGCTTCAACGAACCGGCGAGCTCAACCTCCTCCTCCTCTCTCCTCGCTCTCGCTCTCGCTCCCTCTCTCTCACTCGTTCCTCTCACGGCAGTGGAGAGGAAGAAGGTGGTGGTGGTGGAGTGGAGAAGAGAGGAAGGGGGAGAGGGGTCTTATATAGGGAGTGGGGTTAGGGTTCGGGAAGGAGAAAAGAAGAGAGAGAAGAAAGGAAGGCTGTCTACGTGCAGCCAGCGTGCAGACTAGACCCTACGTACAAATTTTTCAATTTTCAGACGTCTGGGAAGGAGTCCAGACGTCTGACCAGACGTCTAATTGACAGTCCAGACATCTTAAAAGGCTCAGAACAGAACGGGTCTTTACACCTACGCACTTTCATCTAAGGGAAGTTCTTTTCCTATAGAAACTAGTTTTATTCACTTTACTTTGTGGCTCTATAGGATATTTGTTTTTGTTCAGGTATTCGCTTTGTGAATTCCTATCTCCTTTGCGAGAGAAGAACCTTCTCGTGAAGAGAAGGGGTTTGAGGCACGCTACCCTCGTTCAGAGTAGCGTCGGTTGTAAGAGGTTAAACTACCCTCGTTTAAGTAGTTCGGTTAATGAATTTGATCGATTCGGTTGATCGGGAAATCCTAAGTCGAAAGACTTAGGTGGTGGTTTTTACCCAGGTTTGGGTTTCCACTTAAAAATTCTTGTGTACTTGTGATTGCATTTTGTGAGATTGAATATCTTTTATTTCTGCATTATTTCTTTTATTACGCAAATCTCACCCCCTCCCATAGGAAAATTACATTTGGTATGAGAGCAGGTCTTGCACATCGGCTTTACAACCCGGCAAGAGATCATGGAGGGGAACAGTTCCACGATGAGGATATCCAAGGGGTAATCTACTACCCGTCCACTATTTTTCAACTGGAGCAACTACTCGTACTAGAAGCTCAGAATGAAGACGTGGCTTCAAGCCAATGACTTCACCATTTGGGCCAGGTGTGAGATGCCTTTCGACATCTCAGAGAAACCTGCAGTAGGCTACTAGCAACAGCAAATTCGGGAGCTCTCACTCAACGCAAAGACTATGAATGGTCTCTATTGCACATTAAACCTGGAGGAGTTCAACCGAATCTCATAATGTGCCACCGCATTACGAGATTCGGCATACACTTGAGGTAACTCACAAGGATACTTCTAAGGTAAAGTCTTCTAAAATTAATCTACTTAGTCAAGAATTTGAATATTTTTCTATGCAGACTAACGAAATCTTAAGTGAGATGAACATTAGGTTCACTCTCATAGTGAATGTAACGACCCGGTTCCCGAGTCCCTACGAGACACGAGAACCGGACCGACTCGACTAATCCCAAGACCCAGTCGTCCAACGAGGAAGTAACCAAAAGACAGTAAAATAAACCACATTCAGCATGAATATAACTAACAGTAAGAAAGTACAGCAGTAAGGAAAGAAACTACTATAGTAGGCACCACCACAACAGTAAAACAACATTTATCATATAACAAAAACTGCAGGTAAAGAAGGTACAGCGGAAACAAAACTACTCACTAGAACAGAAACAAAAAGAAGGTACAAAGCTGTGGTAACTCTACTGGACCCTACTCGGCCCAGCGTCCTCTGCAGCCGCCGACCCTGGCTGCTCAACACCTGGTCCTGAAAAAGGTAACGAGTGTAACACGTCAGCAAAACGCTGAGTAGAGTGGCAAACTAACTAAAGGCAACAGTAGAGTGTACAGTAGCTGTTATGTTCTATTACTTCCTTTTATTTACATCTTTCAATTTTTCTCACTATTTCATTTACTTCTCAGATCCTTTACTTGATCTCGGATGTCCTCGTGGGACGATCTTGATTGCAGTCTTTTCCAAAAGTAGAAGTAGCACGTGGTGCTCTCCTGGCCGGGAGAGTCCCCCGTGGTGATCCTACCCTCAGTCAACCACCCCAAGGTCACTGACAGACGTAACGGTGACTACGGCACGCGCGATAAACGCACAGGTAGCTAGCCCGTACTGGCACGCGGTCAGTCGTTTCCGTTAACGGGTGCGCCCAAAGCACAGCACGGAACCAGGGCAGAGCCCTCTCAGTAACAGGGGTCCAACCCCTCCACAGTAACCAAACCGGGGCCTTGCCCCTCCACAGTCCGCGCACCCTCGCCTGACTACCCTGGTTTGCCCTAGTGGGCTTAACAAGTTGGTGAAGGAGGCTAGCAGAACCCCGGGGCCCGTGGGGTAGCTAGTACTCTCCTAACACTACTAGCTCTCCTCGGTACTACGTACACGAGGGCCAACAAGTCGGTACAGAGCGGCCAAGCCTAACCCCGGGTCCCTGGGGCGGCTGGCCCCACTCTGCACTAAAACAGGTACAGGTACTTCCCTTGGTACTGCGTACCCAAGAGACAGTACAAACTACATCTCAGTTCCATTCCTTTTCTTTCCAGGAGTTCCACTCCTAATTCCCCGTAGGGTTCCAGCCCTTTATCTCAGAACATCATATGTTTCACTTTCCAGATTCACGTTCTCAATTTCCATGATCTCAAACATGTTTCTTTGTTCATAACAGGCAGCTGTTAATTAATTTCACAGGCAGCTTATATATTCCTTTCCATTTTTTCCAAGACTGCAGTAATATACATTCCACTAGTTTTTCCATCCTAGGATTCATGCCATATCCTAGGATCTATCATACAATCTAGTTTTCCGGCCCTAGGATTCATGCAACACCTAGGAGCTATCATTCCATACATTTCTCATTCCTAGGATTCATGCAATGCCCTAGGTTCTAGTTATGGTTCCATACTTTAACAGATTTTATTAATACTTAAAACCACTCTACCAGGTACAACGGGAGTAATGGGGGCGTGGTCGGGAATCCCGCGCGCCTCCGCGACTCTCAAGACTGCAACCGAACGAGGTCCTATCACAAGGATCAAACACAAGGAGTGTCTCAAAACAGTGTATAGCTACTGTAGGCGGGTAGAGGAATAAATTCTGAAACGAACGCAACTCGAATCGCGGAAAACGGAGCCCAAACGGGCCCTAAACGGGTCGAGAAAGACGATACTGTGCAAAATCAGACGTCTGGAACTCCTTCCAGACGTCTTAAACGGTGGATCAGAGAATTACCTGTTCGGCTTGGTTCCCCGGACGTCCAGAAGTCTGTGGGGACGTCTCTCCTAGATCCCAGACGTCCGATGGTCACTCCGGACGTCTGGAGGTCACTCCCGCCGTCTGGTAAAACTTCCAGACGTCTGATTCGCAAAGGATGACGAATCAGAGCACCTGCGCACAGCCAACCCCCCTCCCTCAGTACGGTCAGTCGACAAAAGAAGAAGAAAGCGGAAACTCACCTTTCAGACGTCTGTATGATCTCACAGACGTCGACCTTGCCGTCTGGATATCAATCCAGACGTCTGATTCTGGAAATTTTTCCAGAATCAGAACCTTGCTCGGCCTCCGCTCGCGACGCCGCCCGCGTCGCACCTCGCGCGTCCGCTGCTCCGCCCGCAGCAGGTCCCTCTCCGCGACGCTCTGCGCCCCCTGCGCCCTCCGCCGGCCGGCCAAGCCGCTCCCGGCGAGCTCGCCCTCACGGCAGAGCCCCGCCCTCGCACGCCGCAGCTCCTCCGCGCCTACTGCCGCTGCCGCTGCCGCTGCGCCCTCGCGTCCGCTCGCTCTCGCGCACAGGCAGGAGAGAAGGAGGAGGATGGTGGAGACGGGAGGGGAGGCGCGCCCCCCCCTTTTTTAACGCCGCGCGGAGAGGAGAGAGAGGCGGTCGCAGTCGCCTGCAGCCGCAGAGAAGGATGCAGGATCGCAGGTCTGCGCGCACAGGCGCGCAGACGAATATCCCGTGCGAGCATAACTGTTTGCCAGACGTCTGCAAACTATCCCGGACGTCTGGTCAGACGTCTGGATGTGATCCCAGACGTCTTTACAGACGTCTGGGCCACCTCCCAGACGTCTTAAAAGACGTCTGGGGCACGCGCTCGTTACAATATAACAAACTCAAAGGAAGTTTCGTCCCCGAAACTTGCGCCAACTAGGGTTAGGGAAGAAGGTGTCCAAATAACCATAACAAACTCAAAGAGGATCGAAGCCGGTCCGAAAAGACGTACCCGCGAAAAGCTCCGGGTACCGCTCCCGCATTGCCGCCTCAGGCTCCCAGGTAGCCTCCTCGTACCGCTGGCTCCTCCACAAAACCTTTACCAGGGGTACTTGCTTTCGTCTCAACCTGCGGACGGCTCGGTCTAGGATCTGCACTGGCCGCTCGGGGTAGGTCAGGTCGTCGCTCACCTCGACGCTCTCGTGACTCAGTACGTGGCTGGGATCGGCTACGTACTTCCTGAGGTTGGACACGTGGAACACGTCGTGCACACCAGAAAGCTGCGGGGGAAGGGCAAGTCTGTAAGCAACGGATCCAACCCGCTCCAGGACCTCGAAGGGCCCCACGAACCTCGGCGCGAGCTTCCCTCTCACCCCAAACCGCTGTAAGCCCTTCATGGGCGAAACACGAAGAAAGACGTGGTCCCCGACCTCGAGCTGCACCTCTCTGCGTCTGCGATCTGCGTAGCTCTTCTGTCTGCTCCTGACAGTGCGGAGTCGTCTGTGGATCTGCTCAACTACCTCCTGACTCTGCCGGATCAACCTGGGGCCAACCTCCCACTTGGTCCCCACCTCAACCCAACTCAAGGGTGCCGTGCATTTCCGTCCGTACAGAGCCTCGTAGGGAGCCATGCCGATGCTCGAGTGATAACTGTTGTTGTATGCAAACTCTGCCAGGGGCAGGTGCTCCTCCCAAGAGCCCCTCCAGTCTAGTACACAGGCACGCAAAAGATCCTCAAGTGTCTGTATCGTGCGTTCCGACTGTCCGTCCGTCTGGGGGTGGTAAGCCGTGCTAAACCTCAACCTCGTCCCCAAAGCCTGCTGAAACTCAGCCCAAAACTGGGACGTAAAGCGGGTATCCCGGTCGGATACGATCTCCCGCGGAACTCCGTGTAGTCGCACCACATCACGGATATACCTCTCTGCCAACTGTGCTGGTCCCAAAGTGACTCGGATCGGCAAGAATCGTGCCGTCTTCGTCAACCTATCCACTATTACCCAGACCGCGTCGTGTCCTCGCTGGGTAACAGGTAAGCCCACCACCAAGTCCATGGTGATGCTCTCCCACTTCCACTCTGGCACTGGAAGCGGCTGAAGCGGCCCTGCAGGCCTCTGATGCTCGGCTTTCACCTGCTGGCACACTAAGCACTGCTGCACGAACTCACCCACATCCCGCTTCATCCCTCTCCACCAGAACTCGCGTCTCAAGTCATGGTACATTTTCGTGTTTCCAGGATGTATGGTGAATCTGGAACCGTGTGCCTCAGTCAGGAGCTCTCTCAACAGCTCCTCGTCTCTGGGGACGCACAGCCGTCCCCTCAAGCGTAACACCTGGTCTGTGAAAGAGAAGTCCCCTGGGTCCCCTGACAGTACTCTGTCGCGCAAAGACTGCAAGTACGAATCGGCCATCTGTCCCGTGATGATGCGGTCTATCAACTCTGGTCTGGTCTGCCGTGTCACCGTCACTGCCCCACAGTACCCTCGTAACTCTAGAGGTCACCAACTGCCCACCTCCTCCAAAAGGCTCCAACTCTGTAACTGTAGACTGGCCAAGCGTGCGGGCGCCTTACGGCTCAAGGCGTCAGCCACCACATTGGCCTTTCCCGGGTGGTAGGAGATGCTGCAGTCGTAGTCCTTCAGGAGTTCCAACCAACGTCTCTGTCTCATGTTGAGCTCCTTCTGGTCAAAAAGATATCTGAGGCTCTTGTGATCTGTAAAAATCTCGAAGGTCTCACCGTACAAGTAGTGCCTCCATGTCTTCAGCGCGAAGACAACAGCTGCCAACTCTAGATCGTGGGTAGGGTAGGTATGCTCATGGGGCTTCAGTTGCCGCGAAGCGTAAGCGACCACGTGACCCCTCTGCATGAGCACACCTCCTAACCCCTGCAAGGAAGCGTCCGTGTACACAACGAACCCGCCACTACTGTCAGGGATGGTGAGCACGGGAGCCGAGGTCAACCTCTCCTTCAGCTCCAGAAAACACGCCTCACAGGCGTCTGTCCAAGCGAAAGGCACATCCTTCCGAGTCAACTGTGTCATAGGACGTGCAATCTGCGAAAACCCTCTGATGAACCGTCTGTAGTAACCTGCCAGTCCCAGGAAACTGCGAATCTCAGTGACTGAACGCGGTCTCTCCCACCTGAGCACTGCCTCGACCTTGGCGGGATCCACCGCCAGGCCGTCTCCAGAGATCACATGACCCAAAAAGGTCACCTCCCTCAACCAGAACTCGCACTTGCTGTATTTGGCGTACAGCCTGCGTCGTCTCAGAGTGTCCAGAACCATCCGCAAGTGCTGTCCGTGCTGCGTCCGATCTCTAGAATAGATGAGTACATCATCTATGAAAACCACCACAAACTGGTCCAAGTACGGTCTGAACACCCGGTTCATCAGGTCCATGAAAGCAGCGGGGGCATTGGTCAGCCCAAACGGCATGACCAAAAACTCGTAGTGTCCATACCGGGTGCGGAAAGCTGTCTTGGAGATGTCGGTCTCCCTGATCCTCAACTGGTGGTATCCAGACCTCAAGTCGATCTTGGAAAACACCGTGGCACCCCGCAACTGGTCAAACAAATCGTCAATCCTCGGCAGCGGATATCTGTTCTTGATGGTGACCCTATTCAGCTGTCGGTAATCCACACAAAGGCGTAGGGTCCCATCCTTCTTCTTCACAAACAGTATCGGGGCTCCCCAGGGAGACGCACTGGGCCTCACGAAACCCTTCTCCAAAAGGTCCTGCAACTGAGACTTGAGCTCTCGCAGCTCAAGCGGTGCCATCCTGTATGGCGCGGTGGAGATGGGGCTGGTCCCTGGTACTAGTGAGATCTCAAACTCGATCTCACGCTCGTGCGGTAGTCCTGGTAACTCGTCTGGAAACACGTCGGGGTACTCTCTGACCACCGGGATGCTCTGGAAGTCTGCCACGGGGCTGTGCTCTGCCACCACACAAGCTAAGAAGCCCTCACACCCCTGGCTCAAAAGTCTCGCCGCCCGAAGTGCCGAAATGCACCTGAAACCTCCGTCCACTGGCTGCCCGTGAAACTCGAAGGAAGGCAACTCCGGAATGGAGAAGACAATCTTCCTCTCAAAGCAGTCTACCAAGGCGTGGTAAGCGGACAGCCAATCCATCCCCAGGATCACCCCAAAGTCCTCCATCTGTATCATAATCAGGTCAGCTGGCAGGCTGTGTCCCCCGATGCTGACCCCGCAACCCGTGTACACCTCCTCAGCTACAAACAGCTGACCACTCGGACCTCTGATTACGAACGGGTTCTCTAACAACGTATAATCCTGGTCCAAACTAACTGCGAAACTGTCTGCGACAAACGAGTGCGTAGCGCCGGAATCGAAAAGCGTGTAAACGAGTCTGCCAGAAACTGAAACCATACCTGCTACCACGGATCCCGAAGCTCTGGCGTCCCTGTGTGTTAGGGCGTTGATACGCCCCTCAGCTCTAGGTGCGGACGAAGCAGCCACACTCTGCGTCGGACGGGTAGGTGCTGGCCGGTACCCTCCTCGCGACTGCGGTCCTCCTCCTCGCGCCTGGAAACCGCGGCCTCCTGCGCGCCCTCCAGTGCTCTGCGCGGGAAGTATCTGCTGACCTCCTGCCCTAGATGGGCAGTCCCTCCTGACGTGGCCCGGCTGGCCACACTGGTAGCAGAGGGGAACCCGACTCCCGCCCTCAGTGAGTCCCTGCTGTCGGCTAGGCGGGGGTCCGGTGCTGGCGACTGGCCCCTGTCGAGGGCCCCCAAAGGCCACTGATGGCCCTGCACAACGTGACGGCTCTCCTGCGGACGCCACCTGTCTCCGTTCTCGCCGGCCCTGTGAGAAGTCTTGCTGAAAGGGCCTCTTCCGCCCGCCGTCGGTCTCTCGCGCGGACGTGTTGGTCTCCTCGTAAGTCATGGCTGCCTCTACCACCCTCGAAAACGTCGGCAGCTTCAGGGGTTTGACATACCCCCGGATCGCAGGCCGGAGCCCCTCGGTGAACCTCCAAAGGCGCTCCTCCTCAGTGGCTACCGCTGTCGCTGCAAAGCGGGACAGCTCCAAGAAACGCGTGCGGTACGCGCTCACGGTCATCGTCCCTTGGCGGAGAGTGTGGAACTCCCGCCTCCTCTGGTCCTGCCACGTCTGGGGAAAGTACTGCTCGCAGAAGAGGGTGACGAACTGGTCCCACGTCGGCTCGTCCCTCTCCTGTCCCCGGACCGCCCTCCACCACCGGTGTGCCGCACTCTCCAGCTGGTACGTGGCAAAGGCCACGCGGCACTCCACCGGGGGGCGAAGGGTGTCGAAGATCTTCTCCAGCTGCTCAAGCCAGTCCTCTGCCTCGGTCGGGTCCTCATCCCCCTTGAAGGAGGGGGGCTTCAGCTTCCGGAACTGTCCGAAAAGCTCGAAGTGGTGCTGTAGGGGAGGTGCTGGCGCACCTCCAGGCGAAGGTGCCTCGTGTACAGAAGTGTCGGAGGAAGGTGGGGGCGGCAGGGGCCCGTGGGGTAGCTAGTACTCTCCTAACACTACTAGCTCTCCTCGGTACTACGTACACGAGGGCCAACAAGTCGGTACAGAGCGGCCAAGCCTAACCCCGGGTCCCTGGGGCGGCTGGCCCCACTCTGCACTAAAACAGGTACAGGTACTTCCCTTGGTACTGCGTACCCAAGAGACAGTACAAACTACATCTCAGTTCCATTCCTTTTCTTTCCAGGAGTTCCACTCCTAATTCCCCGTAGGGTTCCAGCCCTTTATCTCAGAACATCATATGTTTCACTTTCCAGATTCACGTTCTCAATTTCCATGATCTCAAACATGTTTCTTTGTTCATAACAGGCAGCTGTTAATTAATTTCACAGGCAGCTTATATATTCCTTTCCATTTTTTCCAAGACTGCAGTAATATACATTCCACTAGTTTTTCCATCCTAGGATTCATGCCATATCCTAGGATCTATCATACAATCTAGTTTTCCGGCCCTAGGATTCATGCAACACCTAGGAGCTATCATTCCATACATTTCTCATTCCTAGGATTCATGCAATGCCCTAGGTTCTAGTTATGGTTCCATACTTTAACAGATTTTATTAATACTTAAAACCACTCTACCAGGTACAACGGGAGTAATGGGGGCGTGGTCGGGAATCCCGCGCGCCTCCGCGACTCTCAAGACTGCAACCGAACGAGGTCCTATCACAAGGATCAAACACAAGGAGTGTCTCAAAACAGTGTATAGCTACTGTAGGCGGGTAGAGGAATAAATTCTGAAACGAACGCAACTCGAATCGCGGAAAACGGAGCCCAAACGGGCCCTAAACGGGTCGAGAAAGACGATACTGTGCAAAATCAGACGTCTGGAACTCCTTCCAGACGTCTTAAACGGTGGATCAGAGAATTACCTGTTCGGCTTGGTTCCCCGGACGTCCAGAAGTCTGTGGGGACGTCTCTCCTAGATCCCAGACGTCCGATGGTCACTCCGGACGTCTGGAGGTCACTCCCGCCGTCTGGTAAAACTTCCAGACGTCTGATTCGCAAAGGATGACGAATCAGAGCACCTGCGCACAGCCAACCCCCCTCCCTCAGTACGGTCAGTCGACAAAAGAAGAAGAAAGCGGAAACTCACCTTTCAGACGTCTGTATGATCTCACAGACGTCGACCTTGCCGTCTGGATATCAATCCAGACGTCTGATTCTGGAAATTTTTCCAGAATCAGAACCTTGCTCGGCCTCCGCTCGCGACGCCGCCCGCGTCGCACCTCGCGCGTCCGCTGCTTCGCCCGCAGCAGGTCCCTCTCCGCGACGCTCTGCGCCCCCTGCGCCCTCCGCCGGCCGGCCAAGCCGCTCCCGGCGAGCTCGCCCTCACGGCAGAGCCCCGCCCTCGCACGCCGCAGCTCCTCCGCGCCTACTGCGGCTGCCGCTGCCGCTGCCGCTGCGCCCTCGCGTCCGCTCGCTCTCGCGCACAGGCAGGAGAGAAGGAGGAGGATGGTGGAGACGGGAGGGGAGGCGCGCCCCCCCCCTTTTTTAACGCCGCGCGGAGAGGAGAGAGAGGCGGTCGCAGTCGCCTGCAGCCGCAGAGAAGGATGCAGGATCGCAGGTCTGCGCGCACAGGCGCGCAGACGAATATCCCGTGCGAGCATAACTGTTCGCCAGACGTCTGCAAACTATCCCGGACGTCTGGTCAGACGTCTGGATGTGATCCCAGACGTCTTTACAGACGTCTGGGCCACCTCCCAGACGTCTTAAAAGACGTCTGGGGCACGCGCTCGTTACAGTGAATAATCTGAAATTTTTAAAAAAGACCTTCATCAAGGGGGAGCTTCAAGGAAAGCTGCTCCATTCTCTCGGATCGGAATGGGCGCATAAGGTCACCGCCATCGAAGAGGCAAACGAAGTCGAGGAGCTCAACATGGAAGATCTCTTAAGCAATCTCATGGCCTATGAGACAAAGATGAAGAAGAAGAAGGACACACCGTAGCCAAGGCCAGGGAAGACTTTGGCCTTCCAAGCTGCTTCAGACACTGAGGTAAGTTTCGATGGCGAAGACCTTAGGATTTTACTTAAGAAATTTCTTAAGTTTTGTAGGGATTCTAAGAGAGAAAAGAAAGAGTAGAGGGAAAAGAAATAGTAAGGTAGCCCGAGACGTTGCTACCATTGTAACGAAAAAGGGCATCTTCGACTCAAGTGCCCTCTTCTCAAGAAGGAGAAGAAGAAGAAGGAAAAAAGTACAAGAAGAAAGCGTTCCAAGCTACCTAAGACGATTCAGGCTCAGAGGAAGAAGAGGAAGAGAAGGACGAAGTCGCTTGCATGGGCTTCATGGCCATGGCAAGTGATAGCGACAACGACGATGACGACGATGAGGTAAATTTCGATTTACAAGTTGCCTTTGATGAGATTTATGAAATTAGTAAGTCATTAAAGTTAGAACATAAAAATATTGAAAAGAATTTTTCTTCTAAGATCTGAAAATGAAATGTTAGAGATTAAACTTAAAGATCTAGAAACTAGTTCTAGTTCTAAAAATGAAATTTTGCTGTTTGAAAATAATGACCTAATAAATGAAAATAGTAAATTAATTGAGGAAAATACAAGTTTAAAAATAGAAATTTCTGATTTAAAGACCAAGATGCATGTTATAGAAGAACTTACATGTTTTAAGGAAAATTCTAATAACTTGATAAACAAATGAGATAATTTCTTTAGTCATAAAGTTGAGAAAGGATCTCCTTCAAGGAGACCAATAACAGATCCAGATTTAAGCTAACTTGAATATCAAAAAGTCAGTTAGACTCTTATTTTGTAGGTTACAAAGAAGATTTCAATGTCAAGGAATGGACTTACAAGATGAAGAATGGTCAACTCGAATTGGGAGGACCAAAGAATAGACCAAAGAGGAAGACGAGAAGATCGACGAGAAGATCGGTGGGTGATCAAACTGCCACATGTCAACCACTCAATTGGAGACAGGTTCCAATGCTTGGGCCTCCAAGCTATGGATGGGAGCCCCATCCATTCTGGCATTAACCTCCATTTGGGCCATGCTATTGGCCTTGGTAAGTGAGGTAATGTTTGAACCCTATTTTTTGATAAATAAGATCTAGATAGGGGGAGTTAAAATATGATAAGCTAGATGTCAATCATTAAGGGGGAGAAAGATTTCCTTCATTTAGATAAGAGGAGTCTTAATAGTTAAATATAGCTATATTTCCATTAGAAAGAGGGAGTTAATGGCTAAAATAAATAGCTATCTTGTTTTATGAAAAAGATGAAATTAGAAGAAGCATGTTTTAAGAGATAGTATAGGAGTATTAAAATTGATGAAACCTTTTTGATAATGTCAAAAAGGGGGAGAACTTTTTAGATTATTACTTATGATTTTGTCATCATTAAAAAGGGAGAGATTACCAAGTATTTGAGATGAATTGAATATTTTAACGCATTATGTGGGCATTTGCTACAAACTCCTCACGATTCTCATTATTTCCATGCTTGGTATGATTGATTTTACTCTCTCTCACATTTTAGATTAAACACATCAAATACTCCATGAATTTCCTTAGAAATTTGCAATTGTGGCTGCGACATATAAGTGAATTTATTGGCTTATTCCTCCCTATGGATATGACCTAATCCACTGTGGTTAGTTTTCATTGATACAAATTTTTGATTTGGGATTTTTTCCACCACACGATTTATACTGCGACGACATATGTTTCTGACATATCATCTGACAAGAAAAAATTTCTCGATCAGTGTTCCTCACCTCCTTCGTGAAAAGAGGAAGCCATAACATGCAACTTCTGGTGGATCCCTCTCATTGCTTAGGTTACTTGTTGAACAATGTTTGACAACTGGTCATCTTGTCCTAGGGGAAGCGGATTAAATGAGGATTGAGAGCTTACCTCAGAAATTTTGGGTGGCTCGTTAAGGTGCCATTTGGCTGTGGATAAGCTAGCACAATTGTTCTAGCTACTGCTTGATGTAGGTGTTTTTCACCTTGACTTGTTAGAGGTGAGCATCGCCTTGCCTCTCAAATTGGGGGTGTTGGTAAGTGGGAGCTACCTTCGCTTTAATCATTGCCTTCTTTTGAGCTTTTCCATTGCAGAGTGACTTCGCTAGCTTTTGTTGCTCCTTACTGATGGCCTATAAATGCTCCTGCCACTTCTTGTCCTCCTTTGCCTTGTGGAGCGGGTCGTGGAAGTCCTCTTGGATCAAGGTATGAAGTTCGAGGGTTTCCGCCTCACTTTCCCCTTCTTGCATAGGGATGTCTTCTCCCTCAGTGGATAAGGACTCTTTGAAGTGTCTTTTGATGTCCTTGAGGGGAATGCTTGTCTCATCCTCGATTCCCTTGATGAAGCTAGACGTCTTTAACTTCTTCACTTTTGGAACCATATCTCTGGGTTGTCGATCTTAGCTTTTCAACTAATAAAGCATTTGAATAATCCCATAGATAGTGCCAAATGATAGAGTCTCTAAGACCCTATTGAGAAAATCACAAATCAAAAGCACAAGCAAGGGAGTTGATAATCTAGTTCCACCTGAATGGTGTACATTTGGGAAGGGGATCTAACCCTTGATGTCTCACTCGAGTATGTTCTTTTTGTTTGAGTACAATGAAGGTGATTATCCTTTTTTCATATACATGGGTCCCCTTTCATAGAGTATTTAGGGCTCTAATTATTATATGTAATTATTTACTCTTTGAGAAGCTCATTCACCTCTCACACCCTTAGGTCTGCCTAGCACCCACATCGCTTCACCTTTTGATTTGACGTTATCAAGACTTTATCATCATGGAGGCAAGGTGTGGTGCTCCCTCGTTCTAGGCTGGTTGAGTACATTGCTCCTAAAGAGTGTTGCTGTCCTCATTTTTGGTGACCTAGGAGGGTTAGGTGGAGGAAGTAGGTTGGTTCTCTACATAGATTTGGCAAGTCGATTGCTTCGAGCTGAACTAGTTGGCTAACTACTTGGAATGGTGATAATACGACTCTACGTGGAGTTGTCACCATGGAGCTGCTTTGTCTTGGCATTGGACAAATATTTTTTTTGGGCTAGTTGGGATCGTTGGGCCTAGTTTATTGGGCTTGACTTTTCTCACCTCATTACTTAAATGCGGATATCGTTGGTACTTTTTGCCATTGAGGGTGTGAATGAGGAGAATTGCATTTGGCGCTCATTTAAGGTTTTAAGAAGAGTATCATTCGTGATATTGGAATATCATCGATGATATCAAATGTCTTTTTTAGGTTTATGTATTTATTTCAAAAATTTAACATTACCTATTAATTTCGAATCTAACACAGGTCTCTTTGATTGAAAACAAACAAAATAAGATTCTTCACCATAATTTGATGCTATTTTCGAATAAGAAATGGACATTCATTATTGATGATATCAATTCAAAATCATCGGTGAATTTTCACCTTTGTGTTGATGCCTACACCTTTCCTTTTGTGTTTACATTCTTGTTATCCTTTTTTTTTTATTATAGATGTTGTTATTAATGTCGTTGGAGCTTTTAAATAAAGGTTTTTCGGATTGAAAGGGAGAGTAAGGAGGTCTGTTTTGCACCGATAATATCATCAGGGCTTTGTTGTCTGTTTATGGTTTAGGTGGGAATAGAACGCATGGGAAGGTGGAGATTTGGTTGTGGGGCCCATCACGTGAGTTTGCCTTGATGGTTGCATGAGTTCCTGCATTTAACGGTTAAAGAATCGTTGTCCAACAATAAATTATGGCAGAAATGTACCTTAACTCGAAGTTTATGCAAAAGTTTACATGCCCTCCCTTAATTAAATATTGACTCATAAAATAAATATATGATATTTAAATTGAGAAGTCAATTTTATCCGAGATATTCAAATCTAAATCACATATCAATAATCATATTTGAATATTTTAATTTTAAATTAAATAATATTATCAATAATTTTTTAATATCACCGATAAAATACAACAAATATAATTGATAATACTTATTTTTTTAAAGATATGTGAACTTTTACGTGAACAATTGAATTTATAAATTATAATCCTTAATTATGAGATGACGATACCTTTAATCCTGATTGCATTTATATGGTCCTCTCTTTATGGGTCATAGAATTGACAAAAGGAGAAATTTACTGGGCTAATCATTGTGGAAAGTTTTTCGATCTGAACCGATTATTTTTCAGATTGATTACTATATATTCATCTGAAACGTGCAACGAAGACCACCACCGAGGCATCACCTTCTCCAACTAGCGTGAGATTTAAATGATGGTGCACTCAAATCAAGCAGAATCAAGTAGTAGAATTTCTTGTTATCAAATTCAACATTCTGCTCTGAGCTCCTAAACAACAAGAAGCTGAGGAAATTATTTCTAAATTAGTCTACTCATCAAGTCGATCACAATAGTCCCAACACATAAGCATTAATTAATATATCCGACTGAGATGATCTTTTATCGTATCGTTGTTACCATTCACTGACGCAACGAAATACAAATAATTTTTAACAAGAGAGATGCATCTCGTACGAGTCCATTAGTTTAAATTTTAGCTACTAAGACCGCAAAAAGTTAGACACGAAAGGCATTGGCCTCCACGTCTCTTATTCCGCAATAAAAGTAAGGCCCAATTGATTTCAACGTGAGACCGATAACATTTACATCACTTTGACGGAGGAGATGTACATGTCCGTGTGTATACAAAGGGAGCCTTATTTGGGTGTAGAATAAAATTTTTGAAGGATAGAATAACGTAGAATAAATTGAAAGGAGATGTTTACTTGAGTCGTACTTATGATAAGTGGGAAAGTAAAATGGTTAGTATATTAATATGATGTTAGTGAATATTTATTTAATATTAAGATTGTATCTAATAAATGATAAAGATTATATTAAGATAAAATATTATTGAAATAAATTGTAGGATATTTAATTATTATTTGAAAATTAATAATAAGATAAAATGATGGACAATATAATCATATTAATAGATATTTATTTAATATTATTTATTGGAAAAAAACATTTTTAATGTAATATTAATAATCGATAGTTAATGATGATGACCTCTTATTGTCCAACCTACCTACAGTATCATGTGCTACATTGTCCTAAATCTACTGCCGAACCGTTATCTCATATCCAAATCTCCTGCCAAACGAGGTGAGAGTGAAAAATGTAATGGGAGCGAAAGTTACTGTGATTTTATAAAAAATTTTTAAAATAAAATTCTAACCCCTCCTTCAAATGAGGCCTTAGCGCACTAAATTTGAGGGCATTAAGGCCTCGTGATTTGTACTCGCTTGCAAGTTGAGGGGAGTTCAGATTCCAAAAAGAATCTCATCCTCTCTACATGTACGCCGATCAACGAAGGTTCACTGGAAATTTTAGATTCCCTCGAAGTTAGATCGCCATGCAAACACGTCACCTTTTCCCAAAAGTTGATGGTTGCTCGTCGGCGTTGTCTCTAGTGACAGAATTTAAAATTGATTTTGTCGAATCCATCCATTTAGTTAAGTGGACTTCTGTTGCGAGGAAAGTACTTAGAAAGGTCCACCCATCACAAAAGTGGGGTCAGGATGTGCGTAGCGTATCATTCTTTCCTGTCGTTCCGATTAGTTTTTTATAGCGATCAGTCGTCACTCTGGAGTTTTTTTTTTTCTTTTTTCTTTTTCCCTTTTCTATTTCCTTTTCAACTTTTCTTAGTTTTACCGATTGAACTCGATAATGAGATGCAAAGTCAAGAGTTGAGATCGAGAGCTACAAAAATGACCCTTCCCTCATAGCTGGTGTCTATAATTAAAGCACCTGTAAATTGACTTTTAACTGCATTTGGTAGCTGGATAAATGTTATCTTAGAATAAAATATTGTAGGAATAAATAGTGAGATGATTTGTTTGAGTGATAAAATAAATAGTGTGATAAAATGATTATATATTGATGTGATGAAAGTAGATATTTATTTAATATTAAATTAAAAAATAAATATTTTTATGATTTGATGTGACTTATTAAAAATTGTTGTGTGAGAATTCATGTAAAAGTGATTGATGATTTTTGTTTAATATAAGAAAGTGAAGTTTCATGCAATTATATGTAATGGATGTGATATAATGTTGTAACTTTGATCATATAGAATTATTTTGGTAATATTTTATACATATTTCATTATCAATAACCGGCAAGTGCATTTTATTTTTTACGTTTATGTAGAATAGGATACTTATTTTCATGAAAAGATATGATGTAGTAATATTTTATGATTTTTTTTTGTGACCCACTACCTCCCTGTTTTTTGAAAATTCGGGAATATACCCAAGGCCATAATTTATGCTTTGTCTACAATAAAAAAATATGACGGTAGTGCTTCAAGTATTGGTCACATTATTCTCTCCATTCTTGTTGAAAAAATTATAAATAAAGTTACTCCTAAGAGGCATTTGTTAAAATTTTTCCACTCGTAATTGATTGTATGTAAAAAAACTATGAAGGTAGATTGTATACCATCAATGACATTCCCGATATTAACTGATTCCTTTGCAAATAAATTTAAGTTATTGGTTCTCGTCAAAGAGAAAGAATTGCATGGAGTTCTAAACCACCAAATTAGATATAAGGGTAATTATGGATATGGATTCGGTGAGCGTTATTATTGCGAGTATAGTTTCTTAATTTCGTAAGTTTCTTTTTGCTGTGGTTGATGTTTATTTGTGTTATTATTTGTACGGAATGACTTAAACACCAATAAGATAGCATCATAAAGTTTGGTCAACCCCTACCATTGGTAAGCAAGCATGAGTTTTTCTCTGTGATTCATTGCTCATCCAGCTTCGAGACCTCACAAGATGCACCCTAAGTATATGTACCAATCTTGATTATGGTTATCTCTTGCTCCCAGCACATCTACTCTCGTAATCATGTACAACGAGGTGGATCTTTATAGAGTAGGTCCCATATAAGGGTTCATTTGAAAGCAGCACGCACCTCGACATCCCATGTTCAATGCCTCACTGTAATCTCACCCACGCCTTAGCGTCCCATCTCCACCGCCTCTCCAGCAGCATGGGCTAGCACGCGAGTTATGTGCAGAGCACGTGCTCTATGTGCCTGGAATGCAAAACCTAATCTTAATGTAAATTTTTGTATTTTCTTGATATATTTTCAATCTTAAATTTACTTGGAGTAGACTTTAAGGGGGTCACAATTTTGAGATTTTGGGGGCAATAAATATTCCTCCATAACCCCCTTCATTCAACACATCTCTCTCATTTTTTTCTTTTCCCTTTCTTCCTACCTTCCCACAACTATAGTCGACGTCCATGCCACCCTCACGTTATCACCACCACGTCAAGATCCTCTCCAACGTCATTCTTCTCTACTCTCTCTCTCTTTACTTGTAACGTGATATTAGTTTTTATTAATAAAATTTTATTCTAGTAATTTATTTTAATTTACATCAATTTCTTAATTAATTTCTCACTTTACGTGCATTTTTATTTTGTTAAGTTAAGATTAACGTTTAAAATTAAGAATACTTCTCATTACTTATCACAAAATTTCAAAAGATATGAAAAATCATTGAATATTAAAAAAAAAAAAGAAAAAAATGTAGATCAATGAAAAATAATTTAGATGATTTTACCTATCTAAGAGTGATTCAGACTTCCACCATATTTATTTATATTTTTGGTTGAGAGTTCATTAATTTTTGATGAATAATTGTATTTTCGAACGGGACGTCACTTTTTCGTTACCTTGCGAATTGCAAAGATTAACGAGCAACTACTGTACCTATAATCCCACGTTCCTTCGAGTATAACCTTGATTCAATTGATTTGACAACCGAAGTGCACATTGTAAGTGTACGAAAGTGCTGGCTCAGATAGATGGTTATGATTCCCCCATTTCATATGGAATACATTGTACTAAAGTACAAGGTATGTGACACCCGCAATTGGCGTGAGACAGTGGCAACGAATACGTCTCCTACACGTACTAGTTCTGCGTATAAACTACGCCTTTGAATGTAGGTGAAAAGACATGCAAGGTTGACATTGCCAACATCTTCTCGTGTTGAAGTCGTTTCGAGGTAGTTGGAATACTTGCAATGGGAGATCCTTGGTGATGTGAAAATGAACTCCATACACCACCGTCTCTAGCTCCAATGGATCAATACCATGCACTTTTAATTAGGTTAGCATAGAATATTCAAGTTATACAAACTTCAAATATCAGGCTCTCGAAGTAAAGATAAGAAGTGCTCAAGTCCAGAGGTTCTGAAATATCGTTCTAGGTGTAAATTTTGCTCCATTCGACTCGATCTATTATAACTGATAAAGGTGACCAGGATCAACTTGGTAGTGAAGATTACAAAAAATGTATGTAACACGCGCATCAGGCAAACAAAGATGTCGTTGTACGCTAGGTGGAATTGATGAATCTGGGCCTTCATATTGGATGGCCCCTTGAGAACGTGAAGATGACGAAGGAACGTGAAGTGGTGTAGAGCAGGACACTTGACGGTACCTACAATACATTTTTCAACACTACACTTAATTGTTTGATGCATAGATAAAGAGAAGACAACCTCTCTGTCATTAAAGAAACCAAGATTAAGGAAAATTTTACTAATGGTCAAGATTGCACGAGTTAAGAGATAATTAACACCGGACCAGTGTACAAACGAAGCTAGCTAGCTTCTAATAGAAAATTTTACGTTCTTGTCGGACTTGAATTTCATAAATACAATCTTAACAAACAACTGCGTAAACCACATTTTTTAAGTTGGCCTGTGGAAGCCTCCGATGACAATGTGGCTAGGTTTTTTTGCTGCATTAATCAATATCTTATTTTCTTTAATTAATGGAGACATTAATTAAAAACCCATCGGATCGAATGCTGTCGACCGCTTCAAGAAGCAAATATGACATACGTCGAGAAAATGGGAACGTTCAAAATTCTCAAAAGGTTGTCAGGCTTCGAGATAGATGAACACATAAATACTTCTTCGATAAGTAAGCAACTCGCTGCTAAGAAAGTAACTTGTACATGGCAGGACGTGGGGACTCACAATTACAGATGCGCATGGTGATGGTGAGGCATAACGATTCCCCTGCTACCGTGACATCAACGTAAGTGGATGACTTGTTTAAGCCTACAATTGCAAACATTATTATTTTGGTCAATATCCAAATATTATATGTCATTCTCACAGGGTCATATTGTAAGAATGGGCTATCTTAAACCATATCCTTATGCTTGTCATTAATTTATGCTTGACAGGCACATGTTACTTTGTATTCCATAATTATTGCACTTAATATGTATGTTTATTTTATGATAATTCCTTAGTTAACATTACATACAATGTTGTAAATAATGTATGATAAATAATCTATGCATATTAAGTTCATTCACATATATATATATATATATATATATATATATATATATATATATATATATATATATATATATATATATATATAAACGTAGGTAGGTAAAGAGAGGGAAGCATTCACATTTTCTACTGGAGAAAGAAGCACAAATCGAAGTCAATTCACAAAGAGGATAAAGGCGCCACCATAATATCCTTCCATTTTCTAAAGTTGAATTAATGGAGATCAAAGTTGGGTATATCTCCAATTTAATTCCAACAAAGATTGGGCACCTCTGCAAATCTTACGAGGGACCAGTAGTCAAAGGGAAGGAAATCTGAGGGTAACACTGCAATGTTTCCCCAATCTATTTAAAGGGGACCCAAGTTCTTTTCGCTCTCTAATTTAAATCCAAAGGTGGCTGAGCTTCCTTATAAATTTCCTATTCCGAAATCTCCAGCACCACCTTTGATGTCAAAGCCCCATGCACGTCCATCAATTGCCACCACCACCTTGCAATTTCCATGCATATTCCGGCACCTTTCAAATTTTCCATTTTCTAGCCAATGTAATCCCTCCAACATGTAAATTTGACTATCAATTTCAACACTCATTATTCATTTATTTATTTTCCATCAATTACTAACCTTGCATGACTATGCATGCCCATATATCATTTCCTTATCCTCCACCTAAATCCTAAGACTCTCATAGCACCCAATCATCGATCCCAACTTAAATCAATTAACCAATCACAAGCAGAATCCCTCCCTTCCTTGATTTATAAATACCATCCACACCCTCCTAATGTAACTCTCCTTTGCACACTCGAGAGCATGTGCTTTAAGTGCTTAGATCGACCTCCAACACCAAACTTAATTATAGTAGTGTCGAATCCTTCACCTCACCACCTTCATCTAGCCACTCACTCCCTTCCTATGAGTTGAGGTGTTGACCTCTCATCCCCTTTCCCCAAGGTCTCTCGGTGGCTTCCTCACCAACTCTCTCTACTTCATCTCAACTCCTTTGGGTGTCCTGGCCCTTCGACTTCATCCTCAACTACCACTTCAAGCTTCCGATGACTTGGAGAGACAAAGTTCAGGATTGACGACTTTGACTCTATACTCACCATCCAAACACCTACTTAGAGAAGCCCATCTACTCCTTTATATTTCTCTGTACTTTATTCACCCACTCTCCGTTCTTTCCTCTAGTTGAAATTTCCTTGTGTTAGTTATTATAAAAAAAAAAAAAAAAGACAAAACAAAGTCCTCGAAATAAATTGATGTTTGATTTTCATGTTTCTCTTTCCTGCGGATACGGGCTGTTTATTTCAGAAAGAATTAAAAAATACAAAAGAGAAAAGCAAAAACATTTAATAAGTTCTGAGAGCATATAACTTACGAAAATAATTTTTGGGAAGCTACTTACCTGGAAAATTTTTTTATAAATTTAATTGGTTGAGTGTATTTGGCACCTACGACGACCAGAGAGTAATCTTTATTTTGATTTTTCGTCGATTAGCAACCTACCAATACTTGACAAAAAAAAAAAAGACAATCTTAAGACTTTACCTCATCGCACCGGCAGTCGTATTCCAACAGAATCAACATGTGCGTGTCATCATCTCAATGCCAATTGCCTTTGTATATGCACTCATCGTTGAAATTGAAAATTTCTTAATTCTTTTTCCATCCATAGTACAACCTGTCGACATGAATACGCTGATACCTTTGCAAGACTGTGTCATCTTGGACAAGACTCAACACTTCCTGCAAGAATTGTCCATTCTACCAATGCCCTCGTGCTTCCGTTCTATTAACGATAGGAGTAGGCATATGTCTCAATGGTCTCTCGTTCCTCCAAGGGATGCATGCAGTAAATTGAAATATAAAGTTTTACGTATAAATTTTTCTATGATTCGGGGACATTACTCCTATATGTGCTTACTCGCAAGACATAATTGATGGATTAAAATTTAATATATGAATTAATATATGTAAATAATTACGTAGATATAATCAAATGAAAATAAATATTATGATTGTCATCTTAAGTCTATAACTTAAAGTGATCAAATAAGGTTATTAGTTTTATATGGATTAAAATGTAAAAAGATTAGTGTGGTTATAAGTTTTATATGGGTTAAAATGTAAAAAAAATTAGTGTGGTTATGTTTATGTATGTACAGAGACCTTTTTGTAATTACAATTTGTCGATGGGTGGAATTGCAAATTGATGATCGTAATTAGTTTTATCTAATTACTAATATGGAGAGATTAGGTCCCCAAGGGTTTCTCACCTCATTTCCTCCATTTTCCCCATTGAGTGCTAAGAGAGAAAGAGAGAAACGGATAGCAGGATAGCTGCTACCACAAGAGAAAGGCTTCTCTCGTAATTACTCTCGATCTAAGGGAAGGTGAGGACACTCTTGGAAGAGCCTAACTCACAGCCTCTTCTTCTGTAAACAACATGAACCCAGGTATGCCACTTATAATCAATATGTGTGTATAGAATATGAATAGCTTAGTGATGCATATTTATATTTTGTTTATATGGATAATGCTTGTACATACACATATACCCTTGTCTGTTATTTCGTCATAGAATCATTGGATTATGTATACGTTTAGATCTAGGTTTTGACATTCTCATAAAGCATAAAATTCATCTCGTAACTACAGGTAGTATCGGTACTTCTAGATGAGTACCGGTACCCAGGCATTACAGTTTTGGACCCTAAAGTATACCGTAGGTTCCTAGTACCGGTACTCTTCATTAATACCGATACATGCAAGCTATATATTGGCTCCAGGTCGTCTTATGTCCAAAAATAGGACTTGCATGTATCGGTACTCATGATGAGTACTGGTATACATGAGTCACAGGTCAGGTTCTGGACTTGAAGTGAAACGACCCACCACCCTTTGGTCATTTAAGACGTCTGGGATGTTCACCAGACGTTTGTCTGGATGTCTGGGATGTTCCCCAGATGTCTGAAAATGCTTTTTCTTTTTGGCGCGAACCGTACGTACATCATGCTTCCTCCCTCACCGTGCCTCACCACACCTCGTCTTGCGACACCACTCCGTGCCACGCTTCGCCATCTCGCCCCCCTCACCTCCTCTCCCTTTATAAACCTCTCCTCCTCCTCTTTGTTGCCCACCCCGTAGCCGAGAGCAGAGCGAGGGCGAGAGCAAGTGAAGAGCGGAGAGCCTGAGCGAGAGGATGCCGAGAGCGAAGGGTGTAGCGTTGTTTTGCTGCAGCGCCTACAGGCGAGGGAAGCCAGAGCGGTTTCGCGGAAGTCATTTTTCCGTGGAATCAGATGACCGGAGGGACACCCAGACGTCTTACCGGACATCCAAATGTAGAACAAGACGTCTGGTAGAGATCTACTTTTCGTATTTTCTCTCTAACAGAGTCCCGACAGCGTACGTATATGTGTCAGAAGGTGAGAGTGGACCAAGGCAGTTTCAGACGACCGGGAGCACCCCCAGACGTCTGACGGAGTCCTCAGACGTCGACATTAAGTTTCAGATGTCTGATAGAGGAACACCGAGAGAGGTATCCCTGAGAACTGTTTTAAGATGTCTGGGACCTTTCCCTGACGTCTGATTTCTGTCTGACAGTGTGTTTTTGAGCCATGCAAGGCCCTATTATTATCGCTTTTCAGCAAACAAACCGTCTCTATTTTCCGTACGAGTTTCTCTGTATAATGATACCTTGCTTGTATCATTTTGAACCTTTTGGCCCATTAATCCATGTTTTAGGTCTCCAGTCCGTCGGGTGTATGGGACCTGCAATGACGTCGGCAGCCACTGTACGAACCCCCATTCCACCCGGTTACCCAGGTAGAGTGGTTATAACTTTAAATCTCTAATTTAATACATGCAAGTAAGTAATCCTAGGACTTGAGATGAACCCTAGGAAGGAATAAATGTATACTCGAGAGTAAATTCTTGAACCCTAGGTCTTGGCATGAACACTAAGATTAGAGGAAATTGCATGTGAATGATTGAGTAATCAAAAGCTACCTGTTTTTATCTAAGATGGACCCCTACTGTGATAAAATGAAAATTGAACTGTTTATTCTGTACATTCTAACCCGGATGTGAAAAAGAAACTCCTGTACGAACCCCACGGGGAATGTAGACAAGAAACCGTAATACAGAGAACCGGATGGTTCTGAAAATTTACTGCCCATGGGCAATTGTTAAGGGAGGTAAGCTGACCTTCGTGTACATGGTAAAGAAGAGAGCAACTATCCCTTGTAGTGTAGAGGGGATCTTGCCGCCCTTGGGTTGGGACCCGAGGTGGGTTTGGCCACTCTACGACAACTCTTACTGGCCCTCATGTACGTGGTACCAAGGTGAGCTACTTAGTGTAGGGGGGAGCTAGCCGCCCCAGGGGGCCCAGGGCTAGGTATGGCCACCTTACACTGACTCTCGTTAGCCCGTTGGGCAAACTGGGATAGTCGGACGAGGGTACGCGGATTGAGGAGGGGCGAGACCCCTGAGGGGCAAGACCCCTATTCCGTTCTGAGAGGGCAAGGCCCTATACTGTTCCGCACTGTACGTTGAGACGTACCCGTTAGCTGAAACGACTGATCGTGTGCCAGTGCAGGGTAGCTACCCGTGCGCTTTTCATATGTGCTGTAGTCACTGCTACGTCATGACCGTGACCTCGGGGTGGTAGACCGAGTATAGGACTACCACGGTGGGACTCCAACGGCCAGGAGAGTGCCACGTGGGGACCCTATATCATGGGAAGCTGCAAGCAAAATCGTTCCTATAGGGAACAAGAAGATTAATTAACAAATCCTAATTAGAGATCTCTACGAACCCACATGTATAATATAATTGGAAAATGGCAAATTTTATGTTAACTACTTGTTAAATACATGTTACTTCTTAGCCACCACTCTATTCAGCGTTAACTGATTCTAGTTAAATAAATTCTGTACCGGTCAGGGATTTGAGTAGCCTGAGCCACCAGCTGTTGAGGACGTTGGGCCTAGTCGAGCCTAACTTTAGTTCTACTGTTTGATAGTGAGTTTTTATAGCTTTGTCTTTTGCTATATGTACTCGTTTTGTTGTGATGGCTGTATCATGACATAATATTACTATTCCTTTTCCCCTGTTGTAAATTTCTTTCTGCTTAGCTACTGTACTTGTGTGATTGTGATTTGCTGAATGTTATTTGGTTATTTCTTGTTGGATGACTGGGTCTTGGGATTAATCGAAGCAAACCAGTCTCAGATCCTGTTGGGATCTAGGATCGGGTTGTGACAAGATGAAATCAGAGCAAGGTCGTCCCAAGAAATTGACCAAGTAGTCCAGAAAACATCACATTTGTACATGTAACTAAGATATGTAGATTCCCTGGTAGGAGGGGGTGACGCAATAAAGTGCGGAATAAAAAATATAACAATCTCACAAAATGACAATCATATAATGAACACAATTATTTTTAGGTGGAAATCCAAATCGGGTGAAAACCACCACCTAACCCTCTCGAGTTGGGATTTTTCCGATCAACCAAGTTGATCAAATCCACTAACATACTACTTAAACGAGGGTAGTACAACCTCAATTACAGCCATGCTACTTTATATGAGGCTAGTGTATTTCAAACCCCTTCTCTTCATGAGAAGGATTTTGTCTCACGAAGGAGACGGGAATTCGCAAAGCGAATACCCAACCAAATAACAAAGAAAAGTACAAATAGTCCTATAGAGCCAATAAAGATAATCTTAACCTAAGCTTCTATAGGAATTTGGATTCATCCCTTTGCAGAAGTGCGTCGACGACGGGGATGCGTGAACCACGCGGTAGCGCTTCATCGCTCTCGTAAACTACGGCGGGAGAACGGGTGCGCAAATGATTGATGCTCTCTAGATGTAGAACTTGAGCTTGGAGAGTAAGAGCTTCTCTTGGACACAAAAGAGTGAAAATGCTTGTTCTTGGTGTGTCTAAGTGTGCGTTTGAGTGGCAAAGGTTCCCCTCTATTTATAGAGGCCTTAAGAAGGCTTTGGAAGGCCTTGGAAGGCTTCCATAGCCATTGGATGCAAGCTCCAAGAAAATTAGGCTGAAATCAGGGTTAATCATTACACTGACAGGATTATTGAACATCTAATCCTAGCATCGGACGTCTGGAAAACCAGTTTAAGACGTCTGGGAACAAAGTCAGACGTCTGATTTTAGGCGGGTTTCCTTACTGACTTGGATCAGATCTAAATAGGGTTCTAGTGCATTGTCATCAGACGATATACAGGACATCTGGAACTAGGTCTGGACGTCTGGAAACCTACTTTTCTGCGGAAATGGATTCCCAAGAGAGTGCAATGGCTAGAAAATCTCCGAGAAGAGATTTTGGGTCAGCTGAGGCAAAACGGTCATGTATCAGACGTCTGGGAACAGTTACGGACGTCTTATAGGGCTCTAATGGCCATTTCCTTTAGTGCTTTGTAAGGCAGCCAACGGTCCACTAATTGGACGTCTGGAAAAATCATCAGATGTCTTCTAAGACGTCTGACCTAATGTCTCGACGTCTGATTTCATTAAACAGAAATAACTAGGTCTAGCCTAAACATAATCGGATGTCTGAGTCAACATTCAGACATCTTAAAAGTATTTATCAGACGTCTGATTTTCAGATCAGACGTCTAAAAAGACTGTTTGAACCCTATTTTGGTTTTCTAAGTTTTCTACAGAAAACTTAAGTATCCTAGGGTTGTGCAAGTGTTCCTAGGACTACTGTTAGGGCTGTTTGAGGCTCTTTAACATGAATCTAAGTAACAAAAATAAAGAGCAACAAAAGAAACAAAAATACAAAGATTAGAAGGAAAGGAAATCTATCATATTCTTCATCTCCTTCCTTCTTCAAGCCATCGCTCCTCGCGAAGCTCCTTTGTTCTCCGTCAAGCTCCTCCAATCCATCATGTATGCGAGCTTGAACTCCGTCTAACCACGTCTCCATTTGCAATTAACCTGAAATCTAAAACTTCAAGTGCAAATGTTAAATGACACGTGTTTTGTTATCATCAAAATAAACGATCACGGTGCTCTAGCACTAACAAGATAGCCATCACAATGTTTTCTTTTGGTTATTGTATCCGAGTCTCACGTCTCCTCTTTGGTCAAATAGGCACCAATAATCTCATTCCTCCTCAATCTCTGTGTAGGAAATGCCTTGCCATAAAGCTATTGAGGTAGGCCGCGGACGTGGTCGTGGCCGAGGACGTGGTCGTGGCCGAGGACGTGGTCGCAGGGGAGGACGAGCGATGGCTGAGGATAGAGCCGCTCCACCTCTCCTCCCGGGCATCCAGGTCCCGGACCTTGCCCAACTGATCTGGAGTCTTGTACAGGAGGAGCTCCATCAGCCTCCTCCTCAGCCTTCCCTTCCTAGGGATGCGGAGGGGGAATCCTCCATGATGCAGGCAAGCCGCCACGACGCTGGACGAGCTGAAGGGGGAGGGGGCGATCCTCTACCACCCCCTTCAGATACTTTGGGGCACGAGTCCTCCTTGCCTGGAGGTGCATCCCTTCCTCCGCTGTGGCTACACCATGAGGTTTTCAGCCAATTTAGGAAGCTGAAGCCCCCCTCTTTAAGGGGGAGGAAAGCCCGTCTGAGGCAGAAGATTGGCTGGAGCAGATGGAGAAGATCTTTGACACCCTCTGTTCTCCTGCAGAATGCCGCGTGGCCTTCAGCATGTATCAGCTGGAGAGTGCAGCTCACAGGTGGTGGAGGACGGTCAGAGGACAGGAGGAGAGAGCTGACGTGAGACCGGTTTGTGGAGCTCTTTTGTGAGCAGTACTTCCCACAGACTTGGTAGGATCAGAGGAGGCGGGAGTTCCACACTCTCCGCCAAGGGGCAATGACAATTACCACGTACTGTACCTGTTTTCTAGAGCTATCACGCTGTTGAACGTATACGAATGCTACGCTAACGTGTTCGGTTTTGGAAAACCTGTCGTTGTAGTTCGAAAGCGAAGAATTCGTGTTCAACAAATAAAATTTATACCAAAATGAATTCCGGGTCGAACACAGGGAGGCTACGTTGATCTATATTTGCAATTATATTTTTTTAGGATTTTTGATAAGCAAGGCGATATAATTACAATGGAGCTATCAGACTAAAAGAGAGAGAGAGAGAGAAAGAGAGAGAGGGAGAAAGAGAACATGCATTCAATATTTCAATTGTTTATATAATCAAACTAAATAAAAGTTACACTAGAAAGCGGAAAATCAATTACACTATAAAGCAGGAAAATTCTACACTAGAAAAGCTGTAAATAAGAATGGGAGAGAGAAGTTATCCTCCTCGACGATTGCTTAGAGGACGAGCCGGACGGGATGACGCCTGGACGAAGGAGAATGAAGCAGGACGAAGGAGGACGAAGCAGAAGAACGGGAATGGAGCAGCACGCCGTCGTCGTCGCGGGATTCACTTCTGAAGGGGAACGAAAATTTAGACTCTATCTCGCGAGGAGCGTCCCGGGTGTGGGACAAGCTTCTCTTGAGCTTTGGAGGGGTAGAGAGGAGAAGGAAGGGATGAAAATTTCGTATGGAGGGGGTCTCCTTTTATAGTTGCAAGGAGTGGAGGCAAAATGGACATTACAACTTCAAAACAATAAATGAGGGGTCTTTAGTGACGGATAAATCGTCACTAAAGCCCCGACGTGGGCGTAGCTTCCGCACCCACGCGCGCTGCTTCAGCTACCCGTGCGCCCAACGCCATCGCACGCACACTGAGTCTCAGCCGTCTGATCGCGAGATCGGACGGCTTAAAACACATCTTCGCCCGCTACGCTGCTTGCCCGCCCGCGTGTGATTGCACGTCCACGCTACGCATCCAATCGCGCGTCGGCGCTATTGGGCACACGTAGCCGTTGGATCGCAATCTGACGCTCCGGCGCCGCTCTCTTGCGCCTGATTTGAGGCTCGCGGGACTCGATCTCGCGACCTCTGCTTTGCCCGCCGCTTCATCTCTGCTGCACTACGTCGTCGAGAAGGTCGCGAGGATGATTTTAAAGCGTCGCGTCCACAGCCGTTGGATCGAGATCCAACGGTGGAGAGGGGGCGGGTGCGTGGTCTTCATGGAATGTAGGCGACCGTTTGGGCGGCCGAGATGGCGCCACGTGGCGCCATCTTGGCCGTCCATCTTCTGGAAGTTGTAGATGGTGCCACGGATGTCGGATTGACTCGATTTTTGTGTCGTTGAGTTGCGATCGTTGATTCGAATTCATTCGTGCGGTCGGATTTGTCATTTGAAGTGCGAATTTTCACCATCCTGGCCCTTGATCTTCTAGGGTTCCCCAGTCACTATCTGATGCTACGGATGCTTGATTAGGGCGATCTTGGAGTCGTTGAACTCCAATCGCCACCCTGATCACATCCATACGGTTGGATCTTTGATCCGAGGCTCCGATAAAATGTTTGCCCTGTCCAAGCACATAAAAGGAGACAATTAACCTCCATTTTATTCAAACTACTCTAAATGCAAGATGATGCATGTTATGCAATGTTTATATCATGAAATGCAATCCTATGCTTAAGAATATGCATAAATAGACATTTTAAGTAGTGTAAATGTGTTTACATCACACGCTTCGCCCTGACAGCCGTATCCACTGAGGAGCGCCTGTGGAGATTCACAGAGGATCTCTAACTCGCCATCTGGGGGTATGTAAACCCTCTGAAGCTGCCTACATTCTCCCTCGTAGTTGAGGCTGCCATGACCTACGAGGAGACCAACCCGTCCGCACGAGATATTGATGGAGGAGGACGGAAGAGGCCCGACCCGCAGGAGTACTCACAGGGCCGTCGAGAGAGGAGTTACTAGACACCAGCAGGGGAACCATCCCGTTTTGTGGGTCCACCAGGGACCTATGGGGGTCCCTGACAGGGATCAGCCGACTGCAGCAGACCCTCGCCCAGTCACTAGCAGGGATAACTGATAGAGGGAAGTCGCGTACCCCTCTTCTATCAGTGTGGCTAGTCGGGCCACATACGGAGGATTTGTCCATCTAGGACTGGAGCGCAGTCGACGCTCCCAACACTGAGCACTGGAGGCCGATCTGGCGGCCATGGATACCAAGCCGGAGGAGGAGGGCAGTAGTCACGAGGAGGGTACCGGCTCGCTGCCTCCCACCCAACCCAGAGCATGGCTGTTTCTTCTGTACCGAGGATTGAAGGGTGTGTTAACACCCTGACTCACGGAGATGCCAGAGCTTTGGGCTCCGTAGTGGCAGGTATGGTTACTATTTCCGACAGACTTGTCTACACTCTTTTCAATTCTGGAGCCATGCATTCGTTTGTTTCTACGAGTTTTGCTGTTTGCACGGGAGTGAGCAGTGTGCTTTTAGAGGAGCCCTTCCTGATTAGAGGACCAGGTGGGCAGGTATTTGTTGCCGAGGAGGTTCTCACTGATTGTGAAGTCATGATAGGGGGACACAGTCTTCCAATAGACCCGATCATGATCCCGATGGATGACTTCGGTGTAATCTTGGGGATGGACTAGTTGGCTGCATACCACGCCCTTGTAGATTATTTTGGGAGGAAGATTGTTTTCTCTATACCACAGCTGCCTCCCTTCGAGTTCCATGGCCAGCCTGTAGATGGAGGATTTAGGTGCATCTCCGCACTTCGGGCGGCGAAGCTACTGAGTCAAGGGTGTAAGGGCTTTCTTGCTTGCGTCCTAGCAGAGCCCGGCCCCGTGGACAGTATACAGAGTATTCCGATGGTCTGTGAGTGCCCTGACGTCTTTCCAGAGAAGCTGCTAGGATTGCCACCTGAGCACGAGATCGAGTTTGAGATCTCACTAATACCGGGGACAGGCCCCATTTCTTCAGCACCATACCGGATGGCCCCACTTGAGCTACGAGAGATCAAGACACAACTACAGGACCTGCTAGAGCAAGGCTTCATAAGGCCCACCACCTCCCCGTGGGGAGCCCTCGTCCTGTTCGTGAGAAAGAAGGATGGTACTCTTCGGCTGTGCATCGACTACAGACAGCTGAACCAGGTTACCATCAAGAAAAAGTACCCGTTACCACACATAGATGACCTCTTTGACCAGCTGAGGGATGCCACGGTGTTTTCAAAGATAGATCTGAGGTCAGGATACCATCAGTTGAGGATTAGGGAGATCGACATCTCCAAGACAGCCTTTCGTACACGGTATGGCCACTACGAGTTCTTGGTCATGCCGTTTGGATTAACCAACACTCCTGCTGCTTTCATGGACTTGATGAACCGCGTCTTTTGGCCATATCTGGATTAGTTCGTGGTTGTTTTCATTGATGACGTGCTCATTTATTCATGAGACCAGACACAGCATAAGCAACACCTTCACATGGTCTTGGATACCTTGAGACGGCACAAGTTGTATGCCAAATACAACAAGTGTGAATTCTGGTTGAGATAGGTCACCTTCCTGGGCTATGTGATCTCAGAAGACGGTTTAGCTATGGATCCAGCCAAGGTAGAGGTAGTACTCAGGTGGGAGAGACCGCGTTCGGTGACAGAGATTCTAGTTTCCTGGGGCTGGCTAGTTATTACAGACAATTTATCCGAGGTTTCTCGTAGATTGCCCGTCCTCTAACTCAATTGACTTGGAAGGACGTACCCTTCGCTTGGACAGGTGAGTGTGAGTCTTGCTTTCAGAAGTTAAAAGAGAGGTTGACCTCAGCTCCTGTACTCACCATCCCTGATAGCGGCGGTGGATTCATCGTCTACACAAATGTCTCGTTGCAGGGATTGGGGGGTGTGCTTATGCAGTGGGGTCATGTTGTCGCACACGCTTTGCGGCAATTGAAGCCCCATGAGCATAACTACCCCACCCACGACCTAGAACTGGTAGCAGTCGTCCTCGCTTTGAAGACCTGGAGGCACTATTTGTACGGAGAGACGTTTGAGATTTTCACTAACCATAAGACCCTCAAATATCTGTTTGACCAGAAGGAGCTCAACATGAGGCAGAGACGCTGGTTGGAACTCCTGAAGGACTACGATTGTAGCATCTCCTACCACCCAGGAAAAGCCAATGTGGTGGCTGACGCTTTGAGTCGAAAGGCGCCCACCCACTTGGCTTGCTTACAAGCACAAAGTTGGAGGCTCATGGAGGAGTTGACCTGCTGGTGACCCCAGGAGTCACAGGGGTATTGCAGGGCAGTGACAGTCGTGAGGTAGACACGACCAGAGATGATGGATTGCATCATGGTTGAACAAATGACGGACCCATATCTATGGACACAACGAGACTGAGTATTGGCAGGGAACCTAGGAGAATTCTCATTCACTGACGGAGTTCTGCGTATTAGGGGATGCTTGTGCATTCCTGGAGATGAGGAGCTGTTGATGGAGCTCTTGACTGAAGCTCATGGATCTAGATTTACCATACATCCCGGGAACACGAAAATGTATCACGACCTACGACGTGATTTTTGGTGGAGAGGCATGAAGCGGGATGTTGGCCTTTTCATTCAGCAGTGTCTAATATGCCAACAGGTGAAGGACGAGCATCGGAGGCCTGCAGGGCCATTACAGTCACTTCCCATTCCAGAATGGAAGTGGGAAAGTGTCACTATGGATCTGGTAGTGGGGTTACCCGTGACACAGAGAGGGCACGATGTAGTCTGGGTGATTGTGGATAGATTAACAAAAACAACACGATTTTTGCCAATCCGAGTCACTTTTGGACCAGCACAGTTGGCAGAGAGATACATCAGAGACGTAGTACGCCTTCACGGGGTTTCTCGCGAAATTATTTCAGACAGGGACACTCGTTTCACTTCCCAGTTCTGGGCAGAATTTCAGCGAGCCTTGGGGACTTGTTTGAAGTTCAGTATAACCTATCACCCTCAGACAGACGGACAGTCGGAGCACACCATTCAGACCCTTGAGGACCTTCTGCGTGCTTGCGTGCTGGACTGGAGAGGCTCCTGGGGGGAGCATTTGCCTCTGGCAGAATTCACATACAACAACAGTTACCACTCGAGCATCGGCATGGCACCATATGAAGCTCTATACGGGAGAAAATGTACGACTCCCTTGAGTTGGGTTGAAGTGGGGACCAAGTGGGAGGTTGGTCCTCGTCTAATACGTCAGAGTCGAGGTGATCGAGTAGATCCATCAACAACTACGTACTGTCTGGAGCAGGCAAAAGAGTTACGTCGATCTGAAGCGTAGGGAGGTACAATTTGAGGTTGGGGATCACGCTTTTCTTCATGTTTCACCGATGAAAGGATTGCAGCGGTTTGGGATGAGAGGGAAGCTTACATCGAGATATGTGGGACCCTTTGAGGTCTTAGAGCGGGTAGGACCCATCGCTTACCGGCTTGCCCTTCCTCCCCAGCTTTTTGGAGTGCACAACGTATTTCACGTGTCCAACCTCAGAAGATACATCACCGACCCCAGCCATGTCCTTCGCCACGAGAGCATCGAAGTGGGAGATGACCTGACCTATTCTGAGCGATCGGTACAGATACTAGATCGAGCCATTTGGAGGTTAAGGCAGAAGGAAGTACCGCTAGTGAAAGTCATGTGGAGAAGCCAGCGGTACGAGGAGGCAACTTGGGAGCCTGAGTCGACGATGCGAGAGCAGTACCTGGAACTTTTCGAAGGTATGACTCTTCAGACCTACTTCAATCCTCTTTAAGTTTTTTATACGCTGCTACGTTATTTTTTTTCGCACCCTAGTTAATTCAAGCTTCGGGGACGAAACTTCCTTTAAGTTTGTTATATTGAAATGACCCACCACACTTTGGTCATTTAAGACGTCTGGGATGTTCACCAGACGTCTGTCCGGATGTATGGGATGTTCACCAGATGTCTGAAAATGCTTTTTCTCTTCGGTGCGGACCGTGCGTACAACATGCTTCCTCCCTCACCGTGCCACACCACACCTCCTCTTGCGACGCCACTCCGCGCCACGCTTCACCATCTCGCCCCCTTCACCTCCTCTCCCTTTATAAACCTCTCCTCCTCTTTGTTGCCCACCCTGTAGCCGAGAGCATAGCGAGGGTGAGAGCGAGTGAAGAGCGGAGAGCCCGAGCGAGAGGATGTGCGAGAGCGGAGGGTGCAGCGTCGTTCTACTGCAGCGCTTGTAGGCGAGGGTAGCCATAGCAGTTCCACGAAAGTCATTTTTCTGCGGAATCAGATGACCAGAGGGACACCCAGACGTCTTGCCGGATGTCCGAAGGTAGAGCAAGATGTCTGGTAGAGATTTACTTTCCATGTTTTCTCTCTGATAAAGTCCTGACAGCGTATGTATGTGTCAGAAGGTGAGAGCAGACCGAGGCAGTTTCAGACGTCCGGGATCACCCCCAGACGTCTGACGGAGTCCTTGGACGTTGGCATTAAGTTCCAGACATTTAATAAAGGAACACCGAGAGAGGTATCCCTGAGAACTATTTTAAGACGTTTGGGACCTTTCCTAGACGTCTGATTTCTGTTTGACAGCGTGCTTTTGGGCCGTGCAAGGCCCTATTATTATCTCTTTTCCTCAAACAAACCGCCTCTATTTTCCGTACGAGTTTCTCTGTATAATGATACCTTGCTTGTATCATTCTGAACCTTTTGGCCCATCAATCCATGTTTTAGGTCAACAGTCTGTCGGGTGTACGAGACCTGCAGAGACTCGGCAGCACTGTACGAGTCCCCATTCCACCCGGTTACCTAGGTAGAGTGGTTATAACCTTAAATCTCTAATTTAATACATGCAAGTAAGTAATCCTAGGACTTGAGATGAACCTTTGGAAGGAATCAACTCATACTCGAGAGTAAATTCTTGAACCCTAGGTCTTGGCATGAACACTAGGATTAGAGGAAATTGCATGTGAATGATTGAGTACTCAAAAGCTGCCTATTTTTATCTAAAATGGACCCCTACTGTGATAAAATGGAAATTGAACTGTTTGTTCTGTACATTCCAACCCGGATGTGAAAAAGAAACTCCTGTACGAACCCCACGGGGAATGTAGACAAGAACACCGTAATACGGAGAACTGGATGGTTCTGAAAATTTGCTGCCCATGGGCAACTGTTAAGGGAGGTAAGTTGACCTTTGTGTACGTGGTACCGAAGAGAGCAACTATCCCTTGTAGTGTAGAGGGGAGCTTGCCGCCTTTAGGTTGGGACCTAGGGTGGGTTTGACCACTCTACGATGACTCTTACTGGCCCTCGTGTACGTGGTACCGAGGTAAGCTACTTAGTGTAGTGGGGAGCTAGCCGCCCTAGGGGGCGGGGCTAGGTATGGCCACCCTACACCGACTCTCGTTAGCCCATTGGGCAAACCGAGGTAGTCGGACGAGGGTACGCGGACTGAGGAGGGGCGAGACCCCTGAGGGGCAAGACCCCTATTCTGTTCTGAGAGGGTAAGGCTCTATACTGTTCTGCACTGTACGTTGAGGCGTACCCGCTAGCGGAAACGACTTACCGTGTGCCAGTGTGGGGTAGCTACTGTGACGAACGTGACATCAGACGGGTTTTTAAGATGTCTGGGAAGTGGCCCAGATGTCTGGAACATTTTCTAGGCATCTGGTAATAAATTTTTTCGGCGTACGGGGTGCGTTTGCGCGCGTGCGCGCTCAGACTGCACCCGTCGCTTTCGTTTTTCTTTCCCTCTCTCTTCCTGCAGACACGCCGCCCTTTTTCTCTCTCTCCCCACGTGGTCTTATAAAACACCCTCGACCTCTCCCTCACCCTCATCTCCTCTGCCTTTTCCTTCTCCTTCTCCCTGCCAGTGCGAGAGCGCGAGCGAGCGAGTGAGCGGCAGCAGCAGCGGCCGCGGCGAGCGTGCGGGAAGGAGGGCTGCGAGCGGAAGGAAGAAGCTCGACTGCGAGGGTTCGAGCTTGCCGGGGGAGCTAGAGCCGGCCGGCGGGGGAGCGGCAGGCGTGGGGTGTCGTGGAGGGGCTGCTGCGGCTCGGACAGCAGGCGGATGGGGCGCGACGCGATCGTACGTCGCGGGCGGAGAGCGAATCAGGCCTTGGTTCTGGATATTTTTCCAAAATCAGACGTCTGGACTTACGTCCAAACGACGTCGAAGACGTTTGGAGGACTGTCCAGACGTCTGACAGGTAAGATATTTCATCTTCTCCCTTTCTCTCGTGTACGGCCATGCAGCCGTCCGCCGCGACTTCGTCTGCGCTTCGTCGTGCTGAGAACAGGTGTGTGTGTGCGCAGGTTCTACTCGGGAGGGCGCGAGGGCTCGCCATCTCACGCGGATCAAACGTCTGGCCGCAGTGCCAGACGACGGGGAGGACTTCCAGACGTCCGGGGTGACAATCGGACGTCTGGGAACCAAGGTCAGGCGTTCCAGTGGGCTTCTGGACGTCTGAGGGACCACGCAGAACTGAGGTACGATCGATCAACCTTTTAACACGTCTGGAACCTCTTCCAGATGTCTGATTTTGGACAGTTTCGTCGTTTTTGACCGGTTTAGGACCCGTTCGGAGTCCGTTTTCCGCGTTTCGAGTTGCGTTCTTTCCAAAATAAATTCCTCTACCCGTTTACAGTATTTGTATACTGTTCTGAGAAACTCCTTGTGATTGATCCTTTTGTTAGGATCCCATTCCGTTGCAGTCTTGGGGGTTGCAGAGGCACGCGGGATTACTGACCACGCCCCCAGTACTCCCGGCTTCGCTTGTAGTGTGGCTTTTAATTTATTTAACATAATTTGTTATGATTGTGGAACAATTAATAGAGTCTAGGGCATTGCATGAATCTTAGGACTGGAAAACTAGATTGAATGATAGATCCTAAGGTATTGCATGAATCCTATGACTGGAAAACTAGATTGAATGATAGATCCTAGGGTACGGCATGAATCCTAGAACTGGAAAACTAGTGGAATATATAAATATTGCAGTCTTGGAAAAGTGGAAAGGAAATAATAGCTGCCTGTAAATTGATTTAACAGCTGCCTGTTATGAATGAATAAATATGATTGAGAATATGGATTGTATGAACGTAAAACTGGAACGGTGAAACCTAAAATGACCAAACAAAAAGAACACGAACCCTACGGGGAATTAGGAGTAGAACTCCTGGAAAAGAGAATAGAAGGGAACTGAGAAAGTGAAACGTGGAAGTGTGTTGTCTCTCGGGTACGTGGTACCAAAGAGAGCACACATTACCTCTTAATGTAGTGGGGAGCTTGCCGCCCTCAAGTTGAGACCGGGGTGGGTTTGGCCACTGTACACCGACTTGTTGGCCCTCGCGTACGCAGTACCGAGGAGAGCTATTAGTGTAGGGAGAACACTAGCTACCCCACGGGCCCCGGGGTTCTGCTAGCCTCCTACACCGACTTGTTAGGCCCACTGGGCAAACCAGGGTAGTCAGGCGAGGGTGCGCGGACTGTGGAGGGGTTGGACCCTTGTTACTTAGAGGCCTCTACTCTATACTGGTTCCGTTCTGTGTTTTGAGCGCACCCGTTAACGGAAACGACTGACCGCGTGCCAGTGCGGGGTAGCTACCCATGCGCTTATCGCGCGTGCCGTAGTCACCGTTACGTCTGTTAGCGACCTTGGGGTGGTTGACTGAGGGTAGGACCACCACGGGGGACTCTCCCGGCTAGGAGAGCACCACGTGTTACTTCTACTTTTCGGAAAAGACTGCAATCAAGATCGTTCCCACGAGGAACATTCGAGATCAAGAGAAGGATCTGAGAAATAAATCAATAGTGAAATAATAGAAAGACGTAAATAAAAAAAGTAAAAATATAACAGCTATTGTACACTCTACTGCTTCTTTAGCTTTTAGTTGCCACTCCACTCAGTGTTTCGTTGACGTGTTACCTCGTTACTTTCCAGGACCAGGTGTTGAGCAGCCAGGGTCAGCGGCTGCAGAGGACGCTGGGCCTAGTAGGGTCCAGTAGAGTTACCTGTAGTACTTTTTGTACTTTTCTTCCACTGTAGTGAGTAGTTTCTTTGTTACTCCCTGTACTTTCTTTGTCGAAACTTTATGTTATGTACATGTTTATTTCCTTTCTGTTGTGGTGGTGTATACTGTAGTATTTCTTTTTCTTACTGCTAGTTATATTCATGATGAATGTGATTTATTTTACTGCTCTTTTGGTTACTTTCTCATTGGACGACTAGGTCTTGGGATTAGTCGAGTCGGTCCGATTCTTGTGTCTCGTAGGGATTCGGGAATCGGGTCGTTACAGCTACCCGCGCTCTTATCATGTGTGCCGTAGTCACCGCTACGTCACGACCGTGACCTCGGGGTAGTAGACCGAGTATAGGACTACCACGGTGGGACTCCCCCGGCCAGGATAGTGTCATGTGGGCATCCTATATCACGGGAAGCTACAAGCAAAATCGTTCCTGTAGGAAACAAGAAGATTAATTAACAAATCCTAATTAGAGATCTCTATGTACCCACATGTATAATATAATTGAAAAATGAAAAATTTTATATTAACTACTTGTTAAATGCATGTTACTTTTTAGCCACCACTCTACTCAGCGTTAGCTGACTCCAGTTAAATAAATTCTGTACAGGTCAGGGATTTGAGTAGCCCGAGCCACCGGCTACTGAGGACGCTGGGCCTAGTCGAGGCTAACTTTAGTTCTACTGTTTGATAGTGAGTTTCTATAGCTTTGTCTTCTACTATATGTATTCGTTTTGTTGTGATGGCTGTATTATGACATAATATTACTGTTCATTTTCCCTTGTTGTAAATTTCTTTCTGCTTAACTACTGTACTTGTGTGATTGTGGTTTGCTGAATGTTATTTGGTTATTTCTTGTTGGACGACTGGGTCTTGGGATTAATCGAAGCAAACCAGTCTCAGATCCTGTAGGGATCTAGGACCGGGTCGTGACATGAAGTCACCAGAATCTGTAGCTTACAAGTACTGGTAGTAGTAGGCTACAGGCAATGTGTCTAGTACTTAACAAGTACCGGTACTCTTCATGAGTACTAGTACTCATTGAGATCAGTTCTTTCCTGAAGGATACCAGTATCCTATGAGTTCCAGTACTTATTACAAGCACTAGTACACTGTGAGTACTGGACAAGTACTCATCTGAGCTTGAGTTTCAAACAGTAAACTATAAGTATCGGTACTTGGCACAAGTACCAATACTTCTTTGGATATGGAACTCAAAACAGTATGGCTTGGATACTGGTACTGGTCAACCAGTGCCGATACCCCTTATATGGAATATCGATACTGATACGCCAGTATCGGTACTCATTCAGATATAAACTCAGTTGGGATTAATTATTATTCAAGTTCATCCTAAATTAGAGGTAGATTAATTTCAGTTAAACTCCTAAAATTTTGCAGACCTAACAATAATTTCTTTCAAGTTCTTTATTGAAGGTCGCACATTCCTTTAATGTGTCTAAATGACACAAATGTAAACATTACAATTACAGTTGACAGGTTGGTGAAAATATATATCCCTTGTGGCTTATTAGTTCAAAATAAAGTGGCAAACACTACATTCACTTTGGATGCATATCAATTCAATTGTTCTAACGCAAGATAGGAAGGATGACCCATCCATATACGAAATCATGACATCAACGGAGTATGCACATGTCTACTCAATTACATGCTTGTCCACGAATCATCTTCTAAGCCGTTGTCTTGATTTACATTGTTCTTGTACATTGCAATTTCAAGGTTCTTCCTACGAACCTTTATAGTTAAGTCATCTACTCGATGCTTGGCACGCACTTCACCTTGAACATCTTGCAACTCCACTCTCGCGTCTCTAATCATTTCAATGGATGCATGCTTTATACATATCGGTCATAGTACACAAACTCCTTGTCGAGCCTTCTTTCGGATAATAGTCATAATGTCGTAAATTGTTTGAAACTACAAACCCACACCATTTTGCTAGTGTCAAAATCTTCAATGTTAAGGTTTTTCACTTACAACTATTGCAAAGTAAATTTCATGAAAATTTCCTTGTTCAGGCAAGTGTAGCACAAAGTCCCTGATTGGATTCGTTAAGGCCCACTGTCTACCAACACTTGCTTTGTCTCTATGCTACAATCGCAATGAATGGTGCTTGACCCTTTCATTTATTGAAAAGATTACGAACTTGTTCACTTAATTCCAGCTATAGTAGGTGGACATTTTCATTATGAAAATCTCGTACTTCATGGCAACGTCATATAGTTGTTCAAAAATGAATTCAACAGGCTACAAGTTAGTCTCTTTTACTTGATGGATGGTCCTTTGAATTTTGGTTGATGTGGAAGTTGACAATCCTTTCTTTTTTGTTGGTGTTGGGATCACATGTAATTTCAGGTTTTCTACGATCGAGAATCTCCCAATTCATTTCGAGCATCGATTTCTACCAATTCTCTTGTTTGCGTGGATCATGCTGATCGTCGGAATTCTTCCTTGGCGACACAGTCGTAACCTATGAACGTGGAGTTGCTTCTCTTTCAAGCTTTGGGGGAGTGCAACTAGAACTTTTTTCTTGGAACACTTTCTTTGTCGTGTGTCGTATTTTCTATTTTCTTTGTTTTCCTTGTCTTGTAGTTCTTTCTCCTTTATTTTGGTATGGTTCTCTTACTTCTACGGGGAGCAACCCTCTCCTCTTCTCGAGGGTGTTTGATTCATCTTTCTTTCCTTCTCTTTATTGGGTTGTGTCCTTCTACATTTGGTTCTTCCTTGTTAATGAAATGTTTATTTTAAAAAAAATTACATTACCAAGGTGATTGCCAAGCATTAAGTCATGTAAGTTACATGGCTTCTGAGATCATCATGGATTAATCGAAACAACAAAAGAAAATGAAGACGAGGCTCTGTTTCTTGAGGGACATATTGTGAAATATTTATGGTCAAAATGATGTCTCATGGGATACTTAAAGAATTGAGTGAGAATATCACTTCTCCTACTTCATTGTATCAACCTATCTCATTATATCTCATCTATATCAACATATATTAAAATATACTCACTTTAATATAATATATCCATTATATACATTTACTATATTACATCAACTCATCTTACTCTCATATAATAATATTAAAATATTATCTAACAACATCACTTAAATGAATAATCACTTTATTCTACTACTTATTCTATTAGAATTATTAAGAAGAAAAAAATTAGAAGTAGGAGGAATGAAGAAATTAATGAATTTTAATATTTGATTGGATTTGTTATCTTGTAAAAAAAAATAGAAAATTTTATTTCACTTGAGCTGTTTATTTGGTGGAATCACTTAATTTTGATAATTCCATGGGTAGGGGTGAAATTACGAAAACCTAAAATTAAAGGTTTAATTCTAACACTTGTGAATTTCGCAATTGGGCACCCCAAATGAAAATGGAAAAGCCCAATTCTACAAATCAAATAAGACTACAACTTATACTGCCACCTATTCTATATCGAGTGATCTGCTCCCTCGTGGAGATGAAGGATCCAACTCAAAGGGTGATCAGACTCCCTAGAATGGGTGGTCCGATCAAAGCAATCACACAAGTGGCTCGAGGGTTGATTATCCACTTCCACCAGAATGGGTGTATGTCTGGGGGGGAGGATGGAACTCCCAATTGTGCACTAGAATTTTCTAGGGTTACAGAGTATACAATCGCTCGATTTCTCTCATATTGCTTGGGAAAGGGCTTGCGTGCCTTCCCACCTATTTATAGTGTCGGGGTTAAGCTCCCATTGATATCTTCTGAGTGGATTGGGCTCGGACTCCTAGCAAGATCTCCTGAGCAGATCGTGCTTTTAGAAAGATTTCCTCGGTAGATACGCTGCCAGGTTATTAATGGTAGCTGCCAACGTTAGCATTTATTGGAGGCGCAGGCTTGCTGTACTCTCTCCAACGGATATGTTCCTTCGGGTCCGGCTGTGCCTCACCTGCTTGTATGCATGCCGGTTGGACTGCCAGGTCCATCTGTGTAAGGGGTTCTCTTGGATGTAGGCGGGTCGGATCTCCAAACCTGCATATATCTAAGCTCCTCCAGGTTAGATCCTTCCTTTTAGGCCTATCGCGGGGTTTCGGGTTCGAGGGCATTTTTTACCCCTCATCATATGCCCCTTACTCTCAAGCTAGCATTTGCTTGCTGAGAGAGAAACGCTTGAAGTAAAAACTCCGCGGTAGGTGATGCCCCCAAATGTTGCCCCCAGTTGGGTATACAAGCGGGGGTGCATTTGATATGCGGCGGGGTTTTTTCTGGGGTGAAGGCCCACAGTCGCATGGGGTGCGTGGGCTTGTTGTGGCACCAACCTCAGGAGGCGGTTATGAGGTACGGCTGCCTGTTGTGTTGCCAACCTTAAGCGGCGACTTTGGGGCGCGTCTGCCTGCTATCTTGTCAACCTGAAGAGGTGGCTTTGGGGCACGTCCGCCCACTATCTTACCAGCCTTAAGAGGCGGCTTTAGGGCACGTCCGCTTGCTATCTTCCGTGGGTAATGGCCAGTTACGCTGGGGTAATGGTGTCTCATCATCCGAAGAAACCGGCATTTATTATTGTTATGATGAGGTGAAGACCTCAAGTGACGTGCCGACCATTGATGGGACCACCCTTTTTCTGCGGTAGTGGATATGTGCGCAGGTGTATTAATTGCCCGTAATGATGGTCGAGGTTTTCTTCGCCTTTGAAGGTTCATTTGGAATTTGCGCCAGATATGGTGGGATTTCATTTTTTCAAAGGTCGCGCCTTGCAAGGGAGGAACCCTCCTTGGTGGGAGGCTATATATAGGGGTGGTGGGTCATGGTTAATGACCCACCTACCTCGGAGAGTGATTAGCCCATAGTTGTGGGCTATTTAAGTATTTAAGTGCCTACATATTAGGTTAATTCTAACATTTATTTAGTATAAATTAGGATGTAAATAGATTAATTCATAGTTTTAATCTAATTACATAATCCATACATTACATTCATATCTTAAGTGCATTTAGAATTAGCTTAGAATAGCATTCATCTAATTAGATAACCAATTAGGTATATTATTTTTATTAACATAGAAGTTGAGGGTCTATACATAAATAACCCTAATATTTTAATAATATTTGCTTTATTCGTCTTCTTTCAGAACGGCTGGCTGCCGCTCTAACGCCCGCGTGATGCAGTGAAAGCCATTCAAGGGGGAGCGGATACGGTGGATCTGGTCGGCGGCTGATTTCAAAATTGTTCAAGACACTATAAAAGGAGCACGGAAGCTGCCGGCTGCAGGAGGCCTCCGCCACCGACCCACCACTGTGCAGAGAGATCCTCTCTCTTCCACTCCACACTGCCGGCCTCTACCGTGGCGGCGAGTCTCCACCACCGTGGGCGTGTGGTGTGACAGGCCACACCGCCATCCGGAGCTCGTCGCATCACCGTGAGCACCCTAGCGTGCATCTTCCTCGCCGTCTTCGCAGACCACCACCACCTAGCTACTGATCAGCCACCCTCTCAGTAACTTAAGACGTCTGAAGTTACCCACTCACCTCCACTTCCTCAGCCTGTACTCTCCAACCGGCCACCAAACCGCCTGCGCCCTCCACCGCTCACCGGCTGCTGACCTGCGCACGCCTGTAGATCAGCCCGCGCTCTCCTCCAACGCCTGCAGACCAGCCTGCAGCATCCTCCAACAGCCGCCTGCAGCTTCCACCGCGCAAGCGCCCTCCTGCAGACCACCGCCACGCCTCCGCGCGCCAGCGCCCTCAGCAGACCCTCCGCGCGCCCACGCACAGCCATCTGCAAACTGCCAGCAACCGACCTCTGCAGCTTCCACCGCACACGCCAGCGCCCGCCTGCAGACCACCGCAGCCACGCCTCCGCGCGCCAGCGCCCTCCGCACACCCTCCGCGCGCCCACGCACAACCGCCTGCAGCACCTCCGCCGGAGCTCGTCCGGCCACCTCCGGCCGCCGCGCGACTCGCCGTCACCACCGATTCGAAGCCCTTGATCCAAGGGACCTCCGCCGAGCTTCCCGCGCCCAGCCATCGGCTCCTCGTCGCGCAAGACAACGGGGAAAAATTCCCCTGTTTTGCTACAGTAAAGCGTTGATTAAAATTTACATTTTCTGCCATTGCCAGATTTTATTCATATTCTATTCACTCTGCATTGCGGAAAATATCCTGTAGTTTATCATAATTGCCATTTCAGCATTATTTCTTGCTTAAACCTTAATCTAAAGGCAATCTTGGCTTGGTTCTTGTCCAAATTGACTCCGAACAAACATTTTTAAGTGGCGCGAATTTTAATACGTTATTGCCTCCCTGTGGAAACGACCCGCTCCTCTGCGAGTGGTTATTTCTTATTAAAAATTGATTAGTCGATTTTTCCACCACATTAAACTACAAACGACTTAAAAGCGAAAGATCGACCCGATCAAATGGCGCCGTTGCCGGGGAGGCAACAGACGCAATAATTTCGCCTAATTTTATTTTGATTATTTGTCAATTGCACAGAGATTTGACCATTCATTATTTTCTTTTCTGTGCGAGAAATTTTGTGCAAGAATCAGCCACTGTGAGAGGCGGCCCTTGACGTCGCCAGACGAGAAGTGGACAAGCAATTTTGAAAGGAGGAGAAGGACGAGGACGCGACGGACACCACTGTATTTAATCGCTAATTTAATTAGAATAGAATTAAGACTGAAGACTTAATTTTTTATTACAGTTAGTTTGAAACCCTTGTTCTGGGGCAAATTTTGAGGGGTTTGTTCCCTGATTTTGTTTTGGACCCGTGTTGGGTAATTTTTGGGAGCCTGTTCCCTTTTCTTTAGATTTAGGTTTATTTTTTTATTATTATTATTTCTTTTATTTGCTTGTGCATAAGTAGCTCTAAAAAAATAGAAAAAGAAAAAAAACGAGCTGCCTGCTAGAAGCTGCCTGCCCTAGGACGAACCATTTAGGTCTGTATGAGCAGCCTCTAGATTTGCTTTTCTGCATTGCGTGCATTTTTGCATCGAAGATCGCTGGAGGCAAGGTACGCATTCTCTTACTTTGCATCCTATTTTTGATCACGCATCGCATTTGGGATTTAATGCAAAGACCACCTAATCTGTACTGAATAAATCCAACAAGTGGTCACATATTTTCTTTAGAAAAAGGACTAATTAAAGGAAGGACATTTTAAAAACCAAGGATTTCATTTTCAAACTTGGCGTGCGATTCAAAGTTTAAAATCTTTTACGGTGTATGCACACTTATTTCACTTGCACCACGACACGCTTCTAGACACTCCTTAGGTTTGGAAATACTAGGACAAGAGCCCTCCTTTCGTTGGATTCTGAAGTGTTCGGAACTTGAGATCAAAGGTTTTGTAAATCCAAAGAGGGGGATACCCTGTCACGGATTTTTGGGGGTAGTTGAGGAGCACCGCGAAAGCACAGCTTCAAAGGAAGGCTTAGGCCTACTTGCATCCCTCGATCTTCCGTCTTTGGATTTACTTGACCATTTGAGATTTAGGGAAGATTACCTAAGTTCCAACTAGGTCTTTTTAGGCGAGCCGTAGGTTGACAATAGGCGCGTAATTGATTGGGTAACTTGTTTTGTCACCTACAATTTGAATTAAATTCAAAAGCCTAAATCTGTAAAGACCAAACAAGTCCGTTTGAATTGTGTTTGTAGTGCATGCTTGGTAGGCGTTCTCTTAGGAGACAACTTGTATTTGATCCTGAACCAGAAAGAATCCTAAGAAAAGACCTCCCAAGGGTAGAAATGGCCGGTCAAAGGAGCCTTAAGGAATATTTCATCCCAACCAACCAAGCTGGCCCAGCACTACGTAGACCTGGAGGGGATAATCCATATGAGATCAAAAGTAGTACCATATCCTTGCTACCCTCCTTTTATGGTACTACTAGGGAAGATCCTTACAGGCATATTGAGGAATTCACCGAGGTCTGTTCCACGGTAAAGCTGCAGGGCGTTACTGATGACGCTCAAATGCGGACCCTTTTTCCCTTCTCCCTAAAGGACAAAGCCAAGTATTGGTATCACACCCTTGATAATTTAAATACTTGGGATGCCCTGAAAAAGGAGTTTTTGAAGAAGTACTTCCCCATGAGCAAAACAAATCACTTTAGGAGGGAAATCATGAGTTTTGCTCAAAAGGATGGGGAAGCTTTCCATGATGCGTGGGAGCGCTTTAACGATTTGCTGAGACTTTGCCCACATCACCAGGTGCCTAAATGGCAACTGGTTGAAAGGTTCTACACCGGACTTAATGATTCGCATAGGCAAACTGTGGATGGTGCCTGTGCAGGAACCTTTCTATCTAAGACTGAGGATGTTATTTGATACTTTGAGTGAGAATTCTATTCACTTGAATTCTGCCTACATGGATAGAAAGCCCACTCTCATGCAAAGAAAGTTGGAGGCGAATGAAGCAAGGGATACCCAGAATTTAGCTTATCAAATTCAATTACTGAATCAAAACATGGAAAGGCTTATGTCGAACCCGAGTTCATTCACACCTAACACCTCCACATCCCAAGCTTCCGAATGCGTAATTTGTCAAGGCAATACACACGCCACTGTGGATTGCCACTTGGCCTCTCAATTCCCTGAGCTTGTACAAGCAGATTTGAATGCCGCTCAAGGGTTCCGTCCAAGACCTCGTAATGATCCTTTCTCCAACACTTATAATGAGGGATGGAGGAACCACCCAAACTTTTCATGGAGACAAGGAAATGTCTCAAATTCAGGGAATTACAAACCGCAATCCTTTCAAAACCATCAAATGAACCAACCTCAGACCTTTGCCCAACCTAAAACCTCTGAGATGGATGAATTGAAGGCGATATTGAAAACTATGCAAGAAAGTCAAAGTGCCATCATCCAATCTCATGACAAGGCTATACATGAGATGAAATCACAAATTGGACACCTTGTTGAGGCCGTTAGACAGAGGGAGACTGGGAAGTTTCCAAGTGCTGCTGAGGAAAATCCTAAAGGAAAAGGGATTGTCTTTAGGGAGCATGCTCAGGCGGTGACTATTCTGAGGAGTGGGAAAGAAATTTCCAAACCCGATGCTCCTATAGTCTCACCCCCTAAAAAAACATCCACCCCGACTTTCACCCCCACCGAAGAAGATTTGCCCAAATCTCCTCCGCTTGAAATCACCTCACCGGAAGAAGTTGCCCCCGTTCCACCCCTTACTCGACATGACAACCCTTCCACCCAGAGATCGAGAGTGCCATTTCCAGAGCGCTTATCCACCTCTGGGCAGACTTCTGCTGGCTCATCTGGAGCCAAAGATAAGATGGATGAGATTATGGAAACTTTCAAGCAAGTGCAGATTAACCTGCCTTTGCTTGAAGCTATCAGGCAGATTCCGTCTTATGCCCGCTTCTTAAAGGACTTGTGCACGAAAAAGCGGCAATCTAGAAAACAGGTCCAGTCTAAAGTTGTCCTGCCTGATTCTGTTAGCTCAATTGTTCAACATGGCACACCTCCGAAACTTAAGGACCCAGGGGCCCCATATATCTCTGTAGTTATTGGTGACTTACAAATTGATGAGGCTCTGCTTGATCTGGGTGCGGGGGTGAACATCCTTCCGAGCTATGTATATGAACAACTTGGGGGAGGCAATCTGAAGCCTAGCCCTGTAGTCCTTCAAGTTGCTGATCGATCACTTAAGACACCACGGGGAATTTTGGAAGATGTCCTCGTAAGAGTGGAGGATTTCTTTTTTCCCGTTGACTTCTTAGTTTTGGACACTGACCCTACCAACAAGCCAACCAAACCCTCCATCATTTTGGGCCGCCCCTTCCTTGCAACTTCCCATGCTTCAATTAATTGCAATACTGGGGCATTGAAAATGGGCTTTGGGAATAGGAAAATCCGGCTTAATGTGTTTGATGCTTACAAACAAGCTGGACTTGAGGATTGTTCTCAAGTTGAGGTGATAGATGACCTGATTGAAGAGGCAACTCCTGCAATGTTATGTGATGACCCCCTTCAGCATGTCATGCTAAATGAGCATTCCCATCTCTTGGAGGAATGTGAAGGGGATATACTAGAACTAGAGGAATTGCTAGGAGTTTCTGCTGAGTCTCTTCCCCCATCATTTCCGCCGAAGGCAGATTTGCTACCTGAGATGGGGACATCTATTATGAAACCCTCAACCATACAAGCCCCCAACCTTGAGTTGAAACCCCTCCCTGACACTCTCAAGTATGTTTTCCTAGGTGCCAATGATACGCTCCCAGTTATCATTTCGGCTATGCTGTCTGAGGCACAGGAGGGAGCCTTGATTGAATGCTTGTCTAGGCATAAGGAAGCTATTGCTTGGAGCATTGCTGACATTAAGGGTATAGACTCTACACTCTGCATGCACCACATTTATACTGATGATTCCATCAAGCCTTTTAGGGACATGCAGAGACGTCTGAACCCTAATATGAGGGAGGTTGTAAAAAAGGAAATCCTGAAGTGGTTGGATGCAGGGATCATATATCCCATTGCTGATAGTAAATGGGTCAGTCCCATTCATGTGGTGCCAAAGAAGGCAGGCTTTACTGTGGAACTCAACGACCAAGGTGAACAAGTTGTCACTAGACCCTCAACTGGATGGAGGGTCTGTATTGATTACCGCAAGCTGAACACCGCTACCCAGAAGGATCACTTTCCTTTGCCTTTTATTGATCAAATTCTCAAAAAATTGGCAGGGAATAAGTATTATTGCTTTCTCGATGGATATTCTGGGTACAATCAGGTGGCAGTCTTTCCTGATGACCAGGAAAAGACGACATTCACGAGTCCTTACGGTACTTTTGCATTCAGGCGTATGCCGTTTGGATTATGTAATGCCCCTGCAACTTTCCAGCGGTGTATGATGTCTATCTTTTCGGACATGATTGACGAGTGTGTCGAAGTATTTATGGATGACTTCTCTATTTATGGCTCGTCTTTCGACCAGTGTCTCATGCACCTGGAGAATGTGTTGAAACGATGTAAGGAGACTGGTTTAGTCCTCAGCTGGGAGAAAAGTCACTTCATGGTACAGAAAGGAATTGTACTTGGGCATGTTGTATCTGAGCAAGGTTTGGAAGTAGATAAAGCCAAGATTGATTCTATTTCCAAACTTCCATTTCCTACGAATGTCAAACAGATTAGATCCTTTCTGGGCCATGCTGGCTTTTACAGGCGCTTTATTAAAAATTTTAGTAAGATTTCTAGGCCACTTTGTGACTTATTGGCGAAGGAATCTTCCTTCAGTTTTGATTCAAAGTGTGCCGAGGCCTTTCAAACTCTAAAGGAGGCCTTGATCTCTGCGCCTGTTCTCCAAGCTCCTGATTGGGCACTCCCCTTTGAGCTTATGTGTGATGCTTCGGATTATGCAGTGGGAGCAGTCCTTGGACAAAGGGTTGAGGGAAGACCTCATGTGCTGCATTATGCAAGCAAGACTTTAACTGAACCTCAGCAAAACTACACCGTCACTGAAAAAGAATTACTTGCTGTAGTTTTTGCTCTGGAGAAGTTTAGGTCTTATTTACTTGGGTCTAAGGTGGTTATTTTTACTGATCATGCAGCAGTGAAACATCTCATTGCTAAGAAAGATTCTAAGCCACGTCTAATTAGGTGGATCTTACTCCTTCAAGAATTTGACTTGGAAATACGTGAAAAGAAAGGAGTAGAAAATGTTGTGGCTGACCACCTGTCTCGTCTTCCTCTTAACGACTCTATTTCTGAATACATTCGCGAGACATTCCCCGATGAAACTCTGATGGCGGTAACACTAACTTTACCTTGGTATGCAGACATTGTAAATTACTTGGTCACCGGACAAACTCCTGGCTCTTGGGATAAGCAGAAAAGAAAGAGATTCATTTCTCAAGCGAGATATTTTCATTGGGAAGAGCCAGAATTATTTAGACTTGGACAAGACCAAGTTTTGAGACGTTGTGTGCCTGAAGAGGAACAACAAAGTGTGCTGACATTTTGCCATGCACTTCATTGTGGAGGACACTTTGGTGCTAAGAAAACTGCTTTTAAGGTTCTCCAGTCTGGTTTTTGGTGGCCTTCCTTATTTAAGGATTCTCATAATTTTGTTAAGGCCTGTATTAGATGTCAACGGACTGGAACGATTGGGAAGAAGAATGAAATGCCTCAACATCCTATTCAATCTATTGAAATTTTTGATGTGTGGGGAATTGACTTTATGGGCCCCTTCCCGTCGTCCCATGGTTTTGAATATATCTTGGTGGCAGTTGATTATGTCTCTAAATGGATAGAGGCCATTCCGACGCGCACAAATGACCACTCTGTGGTTTTGAAATTTGTGAAGGCCAATATCATATCCCGTTTCGGCTGCCCCAAGACTATTATAAGTGATGGGGGACCTCATTTCCGAAACCACCACTTCAATCGGTTAATTAAGAGTTTGGGAGTGACTCACAAGGTTGCTACCCCTTACCACCCTCAGACAAGTGGTCAGGTTGAAGTATCAAATAGGGAGATAAAAAATATTTTGGAAAAGACCGTTAGACCTGATAGGAAAGATTGGTCCCAAAAGCTCGATGATGCTTTGTGGGCTTATCGAACGGCTTATAAGACCCCTTTGGGTACTTCTCCCTTTCGGATTGTGTATGAAAAAGCGTGCCATTTACCTGTTGAGTTGGAACATAAAGCACTTTGGGCTATTCGAAGTGTTAACATGGATTTAGAGAAGGCAGGTAAGGCACGATTTCTAGAATTAAGTGAGCTTGAGGAGCTGAGGAATGATGCTTATGACACCTCTCAAGCTTATAAAGAAAGAACTAAGGTCTTGCATGACAAGTTTATTCTTCGAAAGACCTTTGAACCCAACCAACAAGTCTGGCTTTTCAATTCCAGACTTAAGCTTTTTCCTGGGAAATTAAAATCTCGTTGGGATGGGCCTTACATAATCACCAAAGTATTCCCCCATGGAGCTGTGGAGATCAAAAATCCTTCCTCTTCAGCAACTCCCTTTATCGTCAACGGTCAACGGTTAAAACCGTACATAACTTTAGATGGCCATCTAGTTGACGAAGTCACTCTTGAGGAGCCTTAGCTCCTACTATTCTCCGCCTCAGGTAATATCTTCCTTTAGCTATTTTTGATTTTCAATGAGGACATTGTTTGAACCAGGCATGGGGGAGAGGACCTGAGGCATTTTGTTTATAGCATGCATTTAAAAAAAAAAAAAAAAAAAAAAGAAAGAAAAAAAAAAATATATATATATATAAAAAGAGAAGTTTTGAGCTTAACTGGCTAGATCTTGCCGTCTTAAGCAAATCAGAACTCTAGGGTAGACTAAGTTAATTCTAGGGTCAAACTTTAGAAGCTAAATAAGCTACTAGCTTTAGACCTTTAGGGTCCTTTGTGGACTTAAAAACTTAAGTAGGAGTTAAGTTGCGGACCATTTTTCAAGAGGTTGAGGAAGGGAAGCTAGGGTTTGAGTTAAAAGGTGGGGTAGTACCTGGAGTCTTATTCTACCTTTTGGTTTACGGGTCCTTGTAACCCAAGCATCCAAATTGTTCACACTTGGTCTGGTAATTAACTTAATTTATGAAAAGAGATTTGGTTCTCTTAGTTTTGACTTAAGAAAGGCTTGAAAACATATTTTGATTGGAAGAGTTCCCGCCGCAGGAGAGGTCGAGTATATACTCACCTTGAGGATGCGATGGTAACATATTACCTCCTTGGCGCTTGTCTCTTAGGATATCCATCCTACTGGGGGCACGTAAGCGCATTGCGCGGTTCAGGTACCATGGGCGGCCCTATCTCGAAGTGCCGATTGCCATAGGCCTGAATTCGCTTAAGAAATCCATGGGCGATACTATCTCGAAGTGTCGATTGCCAGGAGTTCTTGGGGTCGTTATGGGCGGTGCTATCTCGAAGCATCGAAAGCCAGGCACCCTTCGAGGTATGGTAATGGGGACAATGAATCCGACACAGACCGTGTTGATAGCTGATCTGAGGTTAGACTTAGAAGAATAAAAAAAAAAAAAAAAAAAAAAGTATATTTATTAAAAAAAAAAAAATTTCCTTTAACTCAAATAACTCGGACCAATGCAAAAGCACGGATGCTTTAATCTCAGGGATCAATAAACTTTAGGGTAGAGTCAGAAATCAGGGAAACTTGTGCTTACAACTCGTCTTTAGCCGACCTAGTCTGTAACTTAGCAACTACTTAGGGACCTTGGGTTTAGAACCTGAACTTAATATGCTTCTGAAGGAAGACTAAGTGAGTTGACTAGTCTACTTAGAGTGCTAGGTTTCGCTTAATTTTGCTAGGGACTAGCAAAAACTAGGCATGGGGGTATTTGATTAGCCCATAGTTGTGGGCTATTTAAGTATTTAAGTGCCTACATATTAGGTTAATTCTAACATTTATTTAGTATAAATTAGGATGTAAATAGATTAATTCATAGTTTTAATCTAATTACATAATCCATACATTACATTCATATCTTAAGTGCATTTAGAATTAGCTTAGAATAGCATTCATCTAATTAGATAACCAATTAGGTATATTGTTTTTATTAACATAGAAGTTGAGGGTCTATACATAAATAACCCTAATATTTTAATAATATTTGCTTTATTCGTCTTCTTTCAGAACGGCTGGCTGCCGCTCCAACGCCCGCGTGATGCAGTGAAAGCCATTCAAGGGGGAGCGGATACGGTGGATCTGGTCGGCGGCTGATTTCAAAATTGTTCAAGACACTATAAAAGGAGCACAGAAGCTGCCGGCTGCAGGAGGCCTCCGCCACCGACCCACCACTGTGCAGAGAGATCCTCTCTCTTCCACTCCACACTGCCGGCCTCTACCGTGGCGGCGAGTCTCCACCACCGTGGGCGTGTGGTGTGACAGGCCACACCGCCATCCGGAGCTCGTCGCATCACCGTGAGCACCCTAGCGTGCATCTTCCTCGCCGTCGTCGCAGACCACCACCACCTAGCTACTGATCAGCCACCCTCTCAGTAACTTAAGACGTCTGGGAAATTTCCCAGACGTCTGAAGTTACCCGCTCACCTCCACTTCCTCAGCCTGTACTCTCCAACCGGCCACCAAACCGCTTGCGCCCTCCACCGCTCACCGGCTGCTGACCTGCGCACGCCTGCAGATCAGCCCGCGCTCTCCTCCAACGCTTGTAGACCAGCCTGCAGCATCCTCCAACAGCCGCCTGCAGCTTCCACCGCGCAAGTGCCCTCCTGCAGACCACCGCCACGCCTCCGCGCGCCAGCGCCCTCAGCAGACCCTCTGCGCGCCCACGCACAGCCATCTGCAAACCGCCAGCAATCGACCTCTGCAGCTTCCACCGCACACGCCAGCGCCCGCCTGCAGACCACCGCAGCCACGCCTCCGCGCGCCAGCGCCCTCCGCACACCCTCCGCGCGCCCACGGACAACCGCCTGCAGCACCTCCGCCGGAGCTCGTCCGGCCACCTCCGGCCGCCGCGCGACTCGCCGTCACCACTGATTCGAAGCCCTTGATCCAAGGGACCTCCGCCGAGCTTCCCGCGCCCAGCCATCGGCTCCTCGTCGCGCAAGACAACGGGGAAAAATTCCCCTGTTTTGCTACAGTAAAGCGTTGATTAAAATTTACATTTTCTGCCATTGCCAGATTTTATTCATATTCTATTCACTCTGCATTGCGGAAAATATCCTGTAGTTTATCATAATTGCCATTTCAGCATTATTTCTTGCTTAAACCTTAATCTAAAGGCAATCTTGGCTTGGTTCTTGTCCAAATTGACTCCGAACAAACATTTTTAAGTGGCGCGAATTTTAATACGTTATTGCCTCCCTGTGGAAACGACCCGCTCCTCTACGAGTGGTTATTTCTTATTAAAAATTGATTAGTCGATTTTTCCACCACATTAAACTACAAACGACTTAAAAGCGAAAGATCGACCCGATCAGAGAGCGCCTACGAGGAGGGTCTTTACTTTCAACATAGTGGTGTGAGGGGTCGTCCTTCGTCGGAGTGCCACCATGTTGGGACCTCTTAAAAGCAAAAGAAATCATATTGAGTTTTGCAAGAAAGGGTAAGTCTGTTGCTTCTTCTTCTTCTGGAGTCTCTGTTGAGATCAGGTCCTTGTATGGTTTTCCATCGGACTTTCGTAGTTGGTTCACCATTTTGTTGCTTTTTAGGGAGCACGGGCTTGGTAGGGTACCATTCGAGGCTTGTGGGTCTGAGATCCGTCTGTGTTCAAATGGGATGAAGGACAAGTTTATCATATGTAAATATGCTATAGAGTATTGTCCACGAGTGCCCTTGAATCCTTTTATTTCCTCCTTTCTTTGCTTTTATCACCTTGCCCCTTCGCAGCTTAGCCTTAACTATTGGCTGGTGCTGAACGCTTTCATCGCCCTATGCCTTCATTTGGGGATTGTTCCTTGTCTTACTTTGTTCTGCTTGCTTTTTGGGCTGATGCCCTTGAAAGTAAAAAAGGGCAGGCCTCCCTCCGGCACTTATACGTTGTATAGTTGGGAGGTTGGATACCGGATAGTGAACCTCCCTGATAGTTTGAAGGGACAGGACTACCATTTCTTTTTCCTTTCCAATCTTGAAGACCTCGGAGTCCCCTCCACTTGGCAAGGTCTGCTTGAGAAGGACCAGCTGCCCCAAACCGAGGATCTTGACCCATCCGTGTGGGTGGATGTGGAGAAGTTGGTTAAATTTGGTCTGATCGCTTGATCGGAGCTCAGGCAGAAGGAGGTCTGGGAAGCGTTGTCATGGGTGTCGGATGAATTGCCGATGCCATGTAAATGGGGGGAGGCAGAGAATGTCTTTTGCGTCGTACCTTGTGCCCGCCTCTTACTAATCTGGTATCCTTGGTTGTAGCTTTTGAGCGGTTCACTCGGCAGGCACGCTTAAGTGTCGAGGCAGCGTTGTCGTCTATTGCGGGTCACTGTAAGGCAAGGAGGGGGCTGCAGAGCCTAGGGAGGGGAGTGACTTCACTCATCGGCGAGGGCTGAAGAAAAAGGGGGAGGAGGAGGCCCTTGAAGGGTCCATAAGGGAGCCCGAGGTCGCCTTAAGGTGGGCAAGGAAGGGTTGTCACGTGGAGCCTCCACAGGAGGAGCCGGCGACATCCTTATTGCGAAGTCTTGGTGAGGTTGAGGGGGAGGATGCATCGCCCGCTCCTCCAGCCTCATCTGAGCCACTGGAGGTGATCTCCCTTAATGACTCTCCCTTGGAGGCACCACAAGGAGTGGTTCGGCCAGAGGGTACCACCGGTATTGTTGTTTCGTCATTTTTTCCTGGGGCCTTTGCCTTGCTGGCCCAGGAAGCGATAGGTGCGGGTGACACTTTTGGTCATCCCTACCACCGGCAAAGTTCTATTGATGTCCAGGTTCTGGTGGATCCCTCCGGGCAGGAGGGCTCAGGGATTTTTGGGCTCACCATCGGGTCCATTGTAGGATTCGTGCTAGAGGGTGCCTTTAGGGGGTTTGCACTCGGGCCTAATGTGGCTATTCAGTCAGGGACGTTTAGCTGGTCCCTCGTCTTGGAGAGGCAAGTGCTAAAGCACCTAAATGATGTCATGTCTTAGGCCACTTCTGGGCCTCGAGGCATGGATTGGAACCACGTGTTCTTCTATTACATGCGTGAGGTAAGCTCGTGATGCTTGTTTTTTGTTCTTATTTGTCTTGGCTAGGGCTACTTGTATTCTGACGCATCAGTGGCTTTCAGGTGGAGATGGTTAGATCACGTTGCATCCCATGTGGTGGTGTTCCCCTGGACCTTCTTGCCCTATCTAGTCCAAGAAACGAGGCATACCTGGTTGCTCAGTGGGCCGTCACGGCCAAAGCGGAGCATCGACAGTCACTTCAGTAGGTAGCGGAGATTGTTACTACGCGGGAGAAGGTAGAGGAGGCGGTAGAAGAGGTGGAGCAAAGGTTCTGTCCTAGTGGGAGGCCGCTAGCCAAGTGGGCTGGTTGGAGGGGGAGTTGAAGACAACCCACTCTCTACTATGGAAGGTCTTTACCGCCGGTGAGGAGTTGGAGAGGAAGCTCATGGGGGAGCACCATGCCCACTTGGCAGCTCTGAGAGATATGTCCGAGTGCCTCTCAGCCACTCGCACCCAGGTCACCTCCTTGAAGGAGGAAGTGCAAGTGATCAAGACCGCGCACTCTTCCTCCATGGAGGTGTACGAGAAGGCTCTCGAGGAGAAGCACATCCATCTGAGCGCATCCATCGATAGGCTTGCCTTCATGCGAGCAAGTCTAGAGAAGGCGAAGACGGTCACGAAAAGGCTAATGGCCAACCTTGTCGAAGCCCAGGAGCTTACGTCCAAGCGTGGCTTGCAGGTGGCAGAGTTAGAGGGTGAGGAGGAACCAACGGAAGGGGTAGGAGGGTCGAGGCTAAATGCCGACGTGATCATGGACTTTCTTTGCCAGGGACCCGTCTATGGGCCCAATCCGGGATGAACTTGCTCGTGATATCGGGAAGTAGACTCTGGCTTCCATTAGGGCACTTATAGAGGGGAAGCAAGTCTCCGTTGAAGAGATGTGTAACTGGTTGATCAACCAATTGGTGTTAGAATATGACTGCCTCAAGGGAGCTGGTCTTATTGCTGATGATGGCTGTGCAGAACTACCCGCAGAGCAGTCGCGTGATGCAAGGGTGGACTAGACAGCTACCAAAGAGGCAGTGCTGCCGGCTGCCATGGAGGCTAGCTCGGTTGAGGTTGTCGACCCGACTACGGGGGTTGTTAGTTCGCTCTGCCTCTCGCCTTCAACCGACTAGGGCACGTTCGAGCCATGGGAGTAGGCCCCCCCGGCAACGTTTGCATTATTGCCTTCTCTGTCTCCTCCTCATTTGTCTCTCTTTTCCTTTTCTTTTCCTTTTCTTTTTATTTTTTATTTATAGAGATGTAATCAGACAAAGTTGTTGGAATGAAAGAAAAGATCTCTTCTCTTTGTTGCTCATGGGCCTTTATATATGATACATTCGTAAGTTGCTCACATACCAAGTACGGAGGATGTCCCTATCGTCTAGGGCTTGTAATTCATAGAAATCACCCAGACTATCTATACGAATCTTGTAAGGCCCTTCCCATGTTGGGTCTAACTTTCCGCTCGACTGGGTTGGCATAGAGATTTCACACTTACGTAGAACCAGGTCTCCTTGAGAGAACTTTCATGCCTTGACGCCCTTATTGTATGAAGCGGTTGTGGCTTCTTCGTGCTTGAGGGTCGTCTCAGAGGCTTTGTCCCTTAACTCATCTAAGAGATCAAGGGACAGGCAGACTTGGTCATCGTTGGTAGCCGCATCATAAAGTTGCATTCTACAGGTGGGGAGGACTGTTTCGATGGGTAGCCAAGCTTCCATGCCATATACCAAGCTGAATGGTGTGTGGCTTGTGGAAGTCCTCTGGCAAGTCTTGTATCCCCAAAGAACGTCTGGAAGTTCCTCCGCCCATCTCCCTTTGACTGAATCTAGCTGACGTTTGAGCACTGAGATGATGGTGCGGTTGGTTACTTTGGCTTGTCCGTTCGCCTAGGGGTGACCCACTGACGTAAAGCATAGGCAGATATCCCAGCTGGTGTAAATTGGGTTCTGTTGTCTTTGACTATGTAGTAGGGTATCCCGTACCGAGCTATGATGCTTTTTTGGACGAAGGAAATGATCCTATCAGCCGTGGGGCTGGCCATGGCCTTAGGTTCGACCCACTTGGAAAAGTAGTCAACAACTACCAAAATAAACTACTTCTGAGCTAATGCTGGCGGGAAAGGACCTACGAAGTCCATGCCCCATTTTGCGAAAAGGATGGGTGACATGACGGGCACCATCTTTCCAGGTGGCAAATGGTGTAGGGTGGTGAACCGCTGGCACTTGTCACACTTGCATACGAAGGCTTTGTAATGTTGCTTCATTTGAGGCTAGAAGTATCTCGCCTAGAATAGTCTGGCAATGAGCGCCTTGTATCCTTCGTGGTTTCTGCAAGCGCCTCCATGGGCTTCTTGTAGGGCTTGGGTTGCCTCGTCCTGCATTAGTGACAGTAGACTTTCTACGGTTCGTATAAAAAATCGTCGTTGTTGTAGTATATGTTACAAATACAAATCGTTATCGCGTCAATTTTATTTAATTACATAATTTTTACTGGTTTATTCCAGGTCGTTCACTGGGAGGCAGTTATTGATATATATCACTATCTAAGTTCAACATTATTCTTTAATTCCAAAAAGATCAATTTTATATACAATCATAAATGAATGAATTGATGAATAACCAATGAATGAAATAATAACTTAATTATGTACAAAAGAATTGACTAAAATTCTTACAAACACCTAATTATAAACAGGCATCAAACACTATACTTATATACTATATACTATCTATTTATAACTTATAATACTAATACGTACATATATATATACAACAATACGTAATAATATATACTATACTAACATAACTTAATATACTAACATATACAGTAACATATATAATATATACAGTGACATACATAAACGTCGCTGAAACTTAGGAAGGCTATGTACAAAACGCAAGGCAAAAATAGGGTCTGTAGTGACATTTACAGTGACACTTATTTTATCTACAGTGATGGATAAATCTGACAGTAAAGCTATAAGGTTTTTTATATACATATATAGCTCAAACAACATCTATACTACGTATACTTAATATACATATACTTATTATTTATAGTATACACTTATATATATATACTACACTATATACACTATACAATACACACGTACATCCTCTCTCACTCTTTCTTCTTCTTTTACTTAGTTTCTTCTTATCACTTTAGTTCCTCTACTTCCTTACACTTTCAATACTTAACGAATTCAACACTCATTCCTCTTCTATGTTCTCAACACTAAATCATTTCTGAGTTCACTCTCTTCTCATCTTTTCTTCCCTTGACCCCTCATTAAGCTCTACTTAGTTCAAAAATTAGGTTTTAAGGTTGGCGAGCGACCTTTTCAAGGGATACGCAGCACCCTTACGAGTGGGGACCAGATCTCTACTATGGCCAACCTAGTTCGTTTAATTACCCATTTATTACCGGTTTAAGCTCAGAATAGGACCCATACAGGCCCATGCACAGTGTCGGACCCCCGGCCCACGCACAGTGTCGGGCCCCTGGCCCATACACCGCACACATCACAAATCATCACAGTACATGCTCAATCAAATGTTTAGAGGAAATGGCTTTGGTTGTGCGCCAAGCGCATGACGACTGAGGGTCTAAGAGAACAAAAACAACTTGTAGCGCTACAAGAGCTTTGTGCTACACGATGTGGCACTTTGTTGGCCACCCTTCAGCGCTGAAATCCAGCGCAGCTATTCTGAATTGCAATATTTGGCCCTCGATTCGAGGACCATAATTTATTATAAATTAAAAATAAATTATGGGAAATTAAATTATTTATATAGGAACACATAATCGTACAATTAATTTAGATAATTAATTATATTTACTATATAAATAAATTAGTTAAAATCTACAATTTATACATACTATTTTTTAGGTTTTATTTCTAAATTAAGTATAAATTAGTTAATGTATGGTCTAATTAACCTTATAAAGTGTTAATATACATATTAAAGTATTTAATAAATACTTTTATTGAATTTTATAGGTTTTATTTCGATTTTATTTACATTTAACTACCTATTTTCAGGTCATTCTACATATAAATTAGATTTAAATAGTATAATACATTATAAATATAATTAAATTAGATTATTTTACTTAAAATACATTAATACAAATATAAAGTATAAGTTAGTTTAGTTTTAACTTAAATTACTAATTTATTTTAATTTAAGCTAATAACTTAACTAGTAACTTAATAAATTAATTATTTATTCTGTATATATAATTAAATTATGGTACAGGATTCCTAATGTACATAATATACATATAAATACGTATGTACAATATTAGTAGTAAATATGGTTATTTATAGGGTTTATTAATCGATATAGTTGATAGTACATATAAATTAGTATAATTAATAAATAGTTATATAAATAAGTTATGTACAGTTTGAGTTAACTTAAATACTTAAATTACTTTAGATAGTATATTCATAAGTTATTTATACTCTATATATGTCTATTTTACAATATTTACTCATATAGCTTACTATATACCATATATTTATAAGTATTTACATAGTATACAATGGGTTTTTTGGTATTTTTAAGGTTTTTTTCACTTTTTATGGGATTTGTATATTTGGTGGAGATAAGGGATGAGAAAGAAAGAGAGGGATGAGAAGAATGGAGATGTTTTTGGTGTTTTGATAGTTGAGTTCTTTTATTAAATTCTATGGTATACTGAATCATCGGCTAGTATGTTCTACCAAGCCGGGGGTTCAGAATACCATGAAACTTGGCATACATTTAAAAATGTACCTGATCTTCACCATGACAGGTTTATTTTATTTTTTTGGATATTTTATAGCATTTTTATTTATTTACAAATTGAGTTCATTCTAGGCCTTTAAAGAGTTTTCTAAGTGAACCTAAGGCTTAGAATGGGATCTAAGTGCTGAATAAGAGGTGTGTACAGTCAAACACATTCAGTAAACAACATATAAGGTGCTTAAATGATTAAACATAATCCTTCACTTGATTTCATTTCATTTCTAAATATTGACAGTTAGGCAAAAATCCTTAGTTGACAATGAATTCTAAACAAGATGCAAGCAATCTAAATGAGATTTAAAGACCTTTTAATTACAAGAAAGCTTGCATATAAGATGTACAACATAGTTAACAACAGGTTAGCTATACATTTCCTTCAGAGATTAGCCTACTGCCTTAACAATCTAGACCAAACAGCCGGTTGTTTAGAAAATCTAGCAAACAGTAGCTGCAACAGCAAGCATCCAGCTGCAGCAACAGCAGACAACAACTGTAGGGACAATTCTAGATGGTCTAGGCAAAGCCCAGACATCTTAAATCATCTCAGGACCTTGCTGCAGTGTTCAAAAAAATCAGAGAAAACAGATCTGCAGCAAGTCAAGAACTCCAAATCAGTAAATATTCTTCTGATACTGTCATTTATATCTCAAATTAGACTTGAGAAAGCTTGATTAGAGATACAAACTAACTTGATCAGGAAATATTTTTCTGACTTGAATTTAAATGTAGTTGCATCATGCAGCAACTTGCTATGACTAGCTGGGATTCACAGACACATAAATCTCTAAAACCAAATCTGACAAGGACTAAAAAGATGGCACAGAAATCATTCTCAAGTGTTCTTTTTTTTTAAAATCCAAATCCCTTGTCAGTGTTTTCACTTCAAATCAGATCAAAAACTTACTGATCTAGCACTTTCTAATGCCATAGACAACATGTAGAAAATGTTGGATTCAGTCCAATAAATTCAGCTTGAATTCCATTGTGCTAAAAATCTTAAGGGACACTGAAAATTCCTTAGGTGAAAATCAGATTCTCAGAAAACAAATCCATGAATAAAATCCTTGATAGAGCCTCCAATCAACATAGTTGATCTTCCTTGGCTCTACAAAGAATTCAAAACATGAAAACCTTGACTTATGACAAATTGGATCATGGCTCATATGAGGAAAGATTTTACATCAGGATCATCTTAGATTCACGGGCATCCACTGAATTACACAAAAATAACTTAGTTTGCTTGATCAAATCCATTCAAAACTCAATTAATACAAAATCTTGCGATCTTGTGTGAAGCACAAATTCAAAGTATATCAAACAAACTGATTCCATTTTAAACTTAGATCAGGGGCCTTTGTGAACAAAATGAAGTGAGTGGAAGACCCCTAAAATGGATTTGAGTGCAAATCCTCATCTCAAAGCTTAAAAGCAATGAGATGGGGATTTGACTCCAAATGAATGGGTGGATTTTGGGTTAAATTGCGAGGAAATCAGAAGCGAAAATGGACACATGTAGAGGGAGAAAAACATGATCAGTGTGTGGGTGAATTCATCCCCTCTGATATGAAGTGATCAGAGGAGGTGAAATTGTGGAATCTATGCTAACTCTACTCCTAATTTACTCTAACAGTCACGCAACATATCAGAATTAATCTATATCTAAATTCTATTGCTAAACTACTCTAATTAACACTACAGCTAATCTAAAAAATTAGTAAATCCTAATCTAATTAGACGAATGGGACCTTTGGATCCAGAGTCGGCGGCTAAGGAGGAAGAATGGAGGGGGATCTCCACTGAGTGAAAAGCTTTCTAGTGAAGCTTCAGGGTCGTCGTCAGGTGTACGTCATCCCTAGTGGCGAGGAGGAAAGTGAGGTGAAAAACCACATCACTGTCACTGATGTGGCGATTGAAAGGGTTAGGAGAGTTGGAGAGGATGAAGGGATCGGCCTCAAGGAAGTAGGAGAGGATGTCGATAGCGTGCACGCGATTAGTGGAGGTGCTTAAGTAGAGTGAGAGAGTGAATCAAGTCACATCACGGGTGAAATTAGGCGCTAAGGGAATGGGCGGTGTTACAACCCGGTTCCCAAATCCCTACAGGATCCGTGACCAGCTCGACTCGACTAATCCCAAGACCCAATCGTCCAACAAGAAATAACCAAAAAGTAGGAAAGTAAACCACATTCACTATGCTAAGTAACTAACAGTAAAAGAGTACAACAGTAAAGGAAGTAAAAGCTGCTAATAGTACATATCACCACCACAACAGTAAAGCGGAAACAAAGTACAGAACAGAAACAGTAACAACAGTAGCAACGGTCTAAACTCACTAAGAAAAGAAAGTACAACGACAATAGGAACTACTGCTGGGCTCGACTGGGTCCAGCACCCTCTGCAGCTGATGACTCGGACTGCTCAACACCTGGACCTGAAAAGGGTTATGAGTAAATGGAGTTAGCAAATACTGAGTAGAGTGGTAACCAAACGAACTGAAGCAGTAAAAGCTAACAGGTAATTCATCTTTTCCAATTATTTTATTTTACAAGTCATTCCTTTTCACCCATTGGTTTACTTTTCAGATCTCTTTCTTGATCTCGCATGTTTCTCATGGGAATGATCTTGATTGCAGTCGTTTCTGAAGAGTAGAAGGCACACGTGGTGCTCTCCTGGCCGGGAGAGTCCCCTGTGGTAATCCTACACCCAGTTAACCACCTCGAGGTCATTGTCTAGACGTAGCGATGACTACGGCACGCACGATAAGCGCACACGTAGCTACCCCGTACTGGCACACGGTTAGTCGTTTCTGCTAGCGGGTACTCCCAAAGTATAGCACGGAATAGTATAGGGCCTATCCCTCTCAGTAACAAGGGTCTAACCCCTCAGAACCAAACAAGGGTCTCGCCCCTTCACAGTCGACGCACCCTCGTCTTACTACCCCGGTTTACCCAGAGGGCCAAGGAAAAAGTCGGTGTAGGTTGGCTAGCTTAACCTCAGGCCCCGTGGGGTGGCTAGCTCCCTCCCTACACTAATAGCTCTCCCCGATACTGTGTACGCGAGGGCCAACAAGAGTCGATGTAGAGTGGCCATTCCTAACCTCGGGTCCCAACCCAAGGGCGGCTAGCTCCGCTCTATAATAAAAAGGGGACAGTCGCTCCCCCTTGGTACTACGTACTCAAGGGCTAGCACACTTCCCATTCATATTTCCAGACCTTTCCATTCATCCACAGGAGCTCTACTCCTAACTCCTCGTAGAATTCATGCTCATATTCACCATACTATTCCATACCAGGTTTCATCAATCATAATTTCATTCTTGTATTATACACATGCAGCTCGTATTTCCACAATTTAACAGATACAACAAGAATGTCACAGGTAACAGTTTAACTAACACAGGCATTTCATATTTCACAGGCAACTCGTATTTATTAACAGGCAATTATTTACAATTCTATTCATTCATTTATGACTGCGATCACAAGCATGCATACAAACAATGCAAGTGCTTTTCGTCCTAGGATTCATGCCACATCCTAGGTTTCTAGTTATCTAATTTCACATATGCATTCATGTTTTATAATTAAGACAAGGGGGAAACCACTCTAATAAACAATCCGGGAGTATTGGGGGCTCGAACGGCAGGCTCACATGCCTCAGCAAGCCTCGAACCCACAACTGATCGAAGTCCTATACCAAGGAACATACCACAATGGAACATTTAGAACAGTATAAAAGGCCTTCTAACAAGTAGAGGAACTCACAAGGACAACACTGATATCTTATTTGCATAAAACTGACCTCAAATGGACCCTAAACGGGTCAAAAGCAAGACTACAGACCTAAATCAGACGTCTGGCACAAGGTCCAGACGTCTTAAAAGTAACCAGAAACTCACCTCTGGTTTTGCGTCGACCTCAGATGTCCAGAACCTCTTCTTGATCATCCGGACCTAGCTCCAGACGTCCGACCTCTCCTCTGGACGTCTGAGAGTGCTTCCAGCCGTTTGGTAAGCTGTCCAGACCTCCGAATCACGTGGGACGGTGTGCCCCACACCTTCTCGAAGCTGTCCCTACACGTGACAGGCAAATCAACCACTTTTAGCCATGCAGATCAAGGCTGCGGTGTGGCCTGCATGGTTGTATCTGCAAAAGGAACGTACCTTCGCGGAATACTACTTTCAGACGTCCGGTGTCATCACCAGACATCCACTCTGTTGTCTAGACGTCATGCCAGACGTCTGATTTTGGGAAAAGCCCAGAAACAGAACGACCTGCTGCTCGCCCTCGCCGCACGCGGCCGCGACCTCGCCTCCTCGCCTGTAGCAAGTGTTGGGGATGTCTCCCCCGATGCGCTCCTCCTCCCTCATGCGCTGCTTCGGCCATGCATCCTCCGGCGAGCCCCCACGAGCTCATAAGCTCAAGCTCTTCCTCCTCTCCTCACGTCGCCTCTCCTCCTTGTCGCCTACTGTCGCACTCTCTCTCGTGCTCGCCCTTCTCGCTGCAGTGGAGAGAGAGAAAGGAGGGTGGCTGTGGTGAAGTGGGGAAGAAACGAAGAGGGGGAGAGGGGTTTTATAAGGGTGTGTTAGGGTTCGGATGGGGGAAGAGAAGAGGGAAGAAAGAGAAGGGCGGTACTGTTTGTGCGCAGCCCGCGTGCAGATGCGAAGTCACGTACCAAATTTTCAATTTCCAAACATTTAGGAATGTGTCCAAACGTCGGACTAGACGTCTGACCGACTGTCTAGACGTCTTAAAGGGCTCTGAACAGAATGGGTCTTTACAGGCGATGAGGATGAGAGGAGAGAGCGCATGCGAGATAATATCAAAAAGTGGCCATAGGATGGGATCTAGTTGAATAGGTGATCGCACGCATGGAGTCGCGCGAAGCTTTTAATCAAGTTAGGCCACAGATCAAATCGAGTGTAGAGGATTGACGACTAAGATGTTGTGAGTTCATGTGCATGAATAGTACACACGTGGGTGCAGGTGGACGTAGCTCTTTTGGTGATTTTGCAGGGTACACCCCACTGTGAAGTGGTAGAAAGATTGTAGGAAAGCCCATAAGTGGTTAAAAAGTATAACAGAATAGTCCTTTTAGGCTTGTAGAAAGGTCCCTGCGATCTACAAGTAAGTCCCTAGAGGTTTTCTAATGAATGAAATGTAATGTACTAAGGACCTAAATGTAAATCTTTAATTGCAATGCTCTAATGATGTCCAAATGCATCCAAATTTTTATAGAAGCTTAATTGAACATTTAAAAGTTAATTACACTTTTGATTTGAACTTTGAAACTCATTTGTGTATTCAATTTGCACTTGGATCACCATTTAACTTTTTCAAAAGAATATCTCATTTAATGACCTAATTATGAGTTTCTAACACAGAATTGATGTTTTAGGTCATTTTCTCTAATTCCTACACTTAACCCTTTTTATGTGTTAATTTGATATTGTTTAACTTAGTTTCTAGCTTAACTTAGGTGATTTAGCTATGATGAGTCGCAACTCATTAGTTAGGCAGCGTAGCAGGGGGTGGAATACTCCTGCTTGTACAACTGCCCCTCAATCAAGGCATACTGAGAGGCCTTGAGGCAGAAGGCATTGGGCTAGGGTTTGCCCTAGGGTAGTTGGCCAAAGCTCAAGTGAGTAGCGATAGGCATCATCCAGGAGGTTGATGACTTTGTCACGAGCGTTCTAGGAGCGAGGACGGTTGGCTCTTTCAGAGTCTGGAGGCAGATGTCCTCGTCTTGCCCCTGAGGGATGGCAGCGGCAAGCTTTGCCAACGCATCTGCAAGGGGGTTGTCCACTTGGGGTACCCACCTGATGGAGATGGTTTTGAAATCTGCCAACTCCTCCTTGACTTTGTTTGCGTTTAGCATCATGCTCAGATCTCGAGCCTGGTACTCGCTGTTTATTTGGTTGGCGACCAGCTGGGAGTTTGTGTGAATCTCCGACGAGGCGATCCCCATGGATTTTGCTACCTAGATGCCTGCCATCATGGCCTCGTATTTTGCTTGGTTATTGGATGCAGGAAAGCCCAATTTTAAGGCATACTTATGAGTAGTGTCGTCTGTGGTGGTTAAGGCTATCTTGGCCCTAGAACCGGTTATCATGGACGAGCCGTTGACGTACAGTCACCAGGGGAGTGAGAGGGAAGCATCAGGATCGGTGAATTCGGCGACAAAGTTGGCTAGGACTTGTGCCTTGATTGCCCTCCGTAGTTGGTACTTGACATCAAATTCGGCTAGCTCCATAGCTCATCTGATTTGCCGTGCTGACCCTGTGGGCTTGTAAAGCATTCGCCGGAGGGGATAGTCTGACAAGACCATTATCATATGGGCTTGGAAGTATGGGCGTAGCTTTCGGGCCGCGGTAACGAGGGCTAGCCCAGCTTCTCAATGACCATGTACTTGGATACTACATCTTGATACATTTTGCTGACGAAGTACATGGGCCATTGAGTTCCGCCCCGATCGTTGACTAGGACAACGCTGATAGCCAATGCGAAGGTGGCTATGTACAGGGAGAGGACTTCCCCAAGCTGGGGGGCCGTCAGGACAAGGGACTTCGGATTTCATTCTTGATTTCATTTGGGACTTTGTGGAAGTGGGGAGTTGTAGCCTTTGCCCTTTTTTATGCACTTGAAGAAGGGTAGGCAATTGTTGGAAGATCAGGATAAGAATCGGCCTAATGAGGCAATCTTGCCGACCAACGATTGCAACCCTTTCAGTACGCTTAGTGGCTGTAGATCTTTGATTGCTTGGATCTTTTCCGGGTTGGCTTCGATTTCCCGACTAGAGACTAGGAACCTCAGAAACTTCCTGGTTGAGACCCCAATGGTGCAGTTGTCGAGGTTCAGGCAAAGGCGAGCATTCCTTAGAATTTGAAACACCTCGACCAAATATTCTAGATGTTGTGGGAAGTTCAATCCCTTGACAAGCATATCATCGATATACACCTCAAATGATTTTCCTATTATTTTTGCAAAAATCAAGTTTACAAGGCGCTGGTATGTGGACCCAGCATTTTTTAGGCCAAAGGGCAAAACTCTATACTGGAATAGGCCCTTGTCTATGATGAAGGAGGTGTGGGGCCTGTCGGCTGGGGCAAGGCTAATCTGATGGTACTCGTTGTAGGCGTCCAGGAAGGACATGTGGGACTGTCCACTACAGGAGTCCACCAAGGAGTCCACCCTTGGCAAGGGGAAGTCATCCTTTGCGGAGGCCTCATTCAGGTTGGTGAAATCGATGCACATGCACCACTAGCCATTGGCCTTCTTCACCATTAGGACGTTTGAGAGCCACGCTGGGTACAAGAATTCTTCTATGAATCCCGCATCTAGGAGCTTTTGTACCTCTGCCTTGGCCGCCTACCACAACTCAGCTAACTTATGCTGGCGGGATTGGTTGACTGTACGGGTGCTCGCCTGAATGTTCAAGTGATGCTGGATAAGGGATAGGTCCACCCCGAGTAGGTCATTGGTGGACCTAGCGAAGATGTCTACGTTGGTCCGAAGCAGGAGTAGCAGCTCCTACACTTTGGAGGGCACAAGGTTTGCTCCAACCTCGATGAGCTTAGTAGCTTTGTTGGGGTACATCTGTATGGCCATGGCTGAAGAGCCCGGCTATAACCCTAAAGTTGCTGGCTGATCCCCACAGGTGGTTTCCTGCTGGATTGCCTGGACTTGGTTTCTCTTCTTACCCTATTTCCGTGATTTGGGGGGCTGTTGATTGTGCATCAATTCACATATCTAATTTGACCATCTTATGCTAGTTTCTAACATTAGGCAATTAGATTAGATAGGTTTACGTGCATCTTGTAAATATTTGCATTTGTGTATTTTATGGAGAGGAAGATAGAGAGAGAGTTTGAGCCTCCATTTTTACCTCATTCCCATTTCATTTCCACCATATTTCTACCTAACACACAACACCACATACTTCACCTACGATAATTTCCTAATTGCCTAAGTGCCTAATCATAAAGTACAAAAATACCAAAAACATAAAAAAAAGTCTCGTAAAAGGTAGTCTTCTCCTCACCCTCACCTACACCATACCCCCTCACCTATATAACCACCCCCCCTCCATGCAGTCGTCGGCCCATCCCCTCACCTTGCCTTCAGCCATTCCCTCCACCTCTATATCCCTGAGACGCACACACCATCACAACACACACTCCAGCCGGCCACCTCACTTCCTTGGGCTCTCCTCTCTCCTTCTCTTCCCTTCCTTATCCTCAGTATCCTCTTACAAGTTGAGAGGAACACTGAAAGCAGAGGAGTTTCCCTCCCATGGTTGCAACATCCACGGTAGGGAGCACCACCGTCTAGCGTAGAGGAGTTTTGTTTTGTTTTTACAATTTTTGTTTTGCTTTCTTTCTATTTTTGCTCCATCGCCATTAGCGTAGAATAGCAAGCTCTGAAGCTTGCTTCTCTCACCTCTGCGCACGCCAGCCACCATCGCGCACACACCCTCTCACCTCTGTCGGCCCTTTCGTGCCCTTCACACGTGCATCCCAACTGGTCTACACAGCCTTCACCTCACGCCTGTGCACGCTGATCAGCCGGTGACTTCGCGAGCCACCCAGTCACTTTTTGCCCTTGACACTGTAGCTATGACCTCACGCAGCTACAATGTCGTGACCGAGGGCTTCTCACTTATTCGGTTGCCCCGGCCACTCTCTCTACTTGTCGCGACCTGCTGCAGCCAGTTGCAGCACCCCCTCTTGCGCTTCTGCGCTAGCCGCCCTCCGCATGCGCTACCTCCCCTACACCTTGTGCTTCTGTGCGCAGTGCCCTCACTCCTCTCCCCAGTGCACTGCGTGCGGCCTCTCTCTCCCTCTTGCTCCTTCCCACATAGACACACACACACACACATACAGACACACTCACACACAGACATACACACGCACATATACATACATACATACATACATATATATATGTACAGCTGTGGTTTCGGGGACCGCTCTAGCTCGATTCGGAGGAGCTCTTGCCTTGTCGATTGATCCCCGTGCACCATCTCTACTTTGGGTGGAGACTAGAAAAGGGTGAATCAGAAGTAGGAGGAGGGGATCAATTGGAAGGCGTGGGTAGTGGGATGGCCAATGATGTTGTCGAAAGCTGCCGTTAACCTGGCCACTACGAACGTGGCCATTGATGAGGTGTCTCATCATAGCTAAAATACCTAAGTTAAGTTAGAAACTAAGTTAAACACTATACAATTAACACATGAAAAGGGTTAAACATGGAAAATAACGGAAATGACCTAAAACATCCGATTTGTGTTAAAAATGCGAAATTAGGTCATAAAATGGGATATTCTATTCATTGATACAAATTGATGATCCATTTGCAAATTGTACACACATTTGGGTTCAAAAGTACAAATCACAAGTGAAATCAACTTTTAAAATGTTCAATTGAGCCTTGATAAAAACTTGGTAGCATTTAGACATCACTTGGACCCTACATTTAGAGTTTTACATATAGGTCCTCAGGTCATAACACATTTTTTTTGAATTCATTCAAACTTCGTAAGGACCTAATTGCAAGCCGTCAGGGACCATTTTGTAAGCCACTGAGGACTTACTTGTAAGATCTAGGGATTGCTCTGTTATCCTTCACCACTTATGGGTCTGCATGTAAATCTTCTACCCCTTCACCTTGTTAGGGCTTCTCTACAATTTCACCAAAACACCTGGTGCAGCATTTGCATTGTAGCGGCTTGAGAACAAGTGTGATCGCGACCGTTGATTCCATGCTTGATGGTAACAACATCATGAGCCATAACTAGCTTTAATTAGTTAGGATTAAGTGACAAATGCTCCCATATAGTCGCCTGAGGGTCATAATTCCATGCATATTCATTCTGAAAGTAAAACATTAAAACATAGTTAATTCTGCAGTTTTAACATCACATAATGAATGCAGAGTAACCATGAGATTTTCCAGGGGTTAATCTAAGGTCTAATGAGCATTAAAATCTAATAAGTGGGTCCACACAGACGGAAATAGGGTTTCTCGCATTTCGAGAACTGATTTAGCATCCAAAATCCTAATTTCAGACTCACTTAAATTACAGAGGTTTTGGTCAGGATAAAATTCATCTAAACCTCCTAAAATTCATATAAAAATATTCCTAAAGGTTTGGTATCCTTGATTTGATCATCTGAACCTATTTTGATCTTGAACAATCTTAGATGGATTTCTGCCCTAATTTAGGTTTTTGCGCAAATTTCCTAGTCAAACTTAGTAAAAACTCAAATTTGACTTCACTACTAGACTTCTTGGGTCTAAATTAGGTTTGTATTAAAATTTGGGCCCAATCAAAGTCCATATTGACCAAGTTTGCATTTCAATCCATTTAAACTCTATTTCTTTCAAACAAGCCCCTAACTTTCCAAAATCCTTGCATAGCAGTCCATTAATTTTCATCTTCCTTGCAAATCTGCCCTTGCCGCCATTGGTGGTCAACCGACCTCCAGGCAGCAGTTGACCACACCTAAACCTATTCAAATCATCATCAAATCCCACCAAATTTGGTGGGATTGATGTTCACACTATGAGGAGGAGATTACGATGGATCTTGGGCTCTGATTTTCCCCAGAAAGGCCATACGAACACACAGATTTCTTGGGTTCTTCTTAATTCCTAATGAAGCTCAATTAAGCTTCTTTCCTATTTACAACTTGCCTTAAGCTCTATAAAAGCTTCCCCTTTGCAAATCTGTGCTCTTTAGCTCGGTTTGGCCTCATTTCTTCACCAATTCTTCTTCTCCGGCCACCTTTGCTGCAGCTCTGGCGACTCTTCTTCCTCTGACTTCCTCGCTCGCTGCCACATACTATAAGCAGTAGTGATGAGAACCTCATCATGAGCCATAACTAGCTCATTTTGACCTAATACAAATGATAAAAGCTCCTACATAACTCAAGGAAAGACTTAATTCAGAGAATTCTGAGTTTAAGGAGAAAACAAGTCAAAAGGGGTAAAAATGCGATTTTACCAGTATAATCTGCATACAGGTCCAAACATAGGTCAAACAAACCAAATAAGAAGAAAAGTGGGATGATCTGATAAGGGTTACAGCAATTCCAAGGAACTAAATGATAATTTGTAACCCTAAAACAAACCCACTTCAATTCACGAGGTTCAAGGCAAAGCAAAAATGGAATAAACCCTCTAAAATTCATAGAAAAATAATCTCTAGGGTTTAGAACCTTCAATTTGACCTTAGGAACCCATCTTGACCTACATTGAGAACCATACCCAATTAATAACTTAATTTCGATTTTTACGTAAATTGACCAGTCAAACAAGGTTTAATCTAGAAATAAAATGCACCATCAGATTCCTTAGGTCCTAATTAGTCATGTATAAAAACATGAGCCTAAGAAGAAACCTTCTTGACCAACTTTATATTTTGGTCCTCATCTATTTACTTTTTGGCCCTCAACTTTTGAACCCTCGCATTTTGGCCCCTAACTCTCCTTCGTTCTTTGCGTTCAGGTCCTCCCTGCAAAACCTGCCAGCACCATGCTCCGGCGACCTTGCGCGGAGCATGGCGCCGCGCAGGGTGAGGGAGAGGGTCTGGTAAGTCAACCGGGGGTGCCTTGCGTCGTCAGCCGTCGCAGGAACACCCCCCTGGTCGCTGCAACCCACCATACCGGCCGTGCGAACGCACGGACGGTATGGGTAACCTTACTCCGGCGTCCTCCGGCGAGGGAGACACGTCGTCTCCCTCCGCCCTCCTCTCTGGTTCAGCCCCTATAAATACCCTCCGTCGCTCCGCCGTTCAGGGCAGCTCGGTCCTGACGGAGAAAGACCCCCACTTCCTCTCTTCCCACTCCGACAGGAAGCCCTCCAGCTCCGGCGGCCTCCCCTCTTCCTCCTCGTCGCTCTGCCGCACTACCAGCTGCAGGGTTGCTCTCCCTCGCTCTTCCCGCGCCACGCCGCACCCAGCTGGCGCCTCTCCGGCCCTCTGCTCGCCGCCGCCCCTTCCCCCGGGCATCTTCTTCTCCGGCGACAGTCGATACGACTGTCGCCTGCTCCGGCCCCTCCTCGTCCTGCTAAGTAGGTAGAACTCCCCTCTTCCTCCCCTCTTCCTCTTCCTCACTTTAAACATTTACTGTCGCCCTCGATTCCGACCAATCACCCTCACCTTCTCCGCCTCCGGCCATCCTCCGGCGAGCCGCTCCCATCACTCCAGCATCCCACACGGCTCACCGACCTGCACATAATCTCCGCCTCCTCACCCTGATCCATTTCCGCCCTTCCACTTCCCCCAAATCACCCTCTGCAACTCCACCGAACAAACCCATCTCCCGACCCACAGTCCGACCTAGGGCAGCCCTTAGGCTTCGCCCCGCCGCCTGCACACCCCCCGACCACCTTCGCCGTGCCACGGTGAAGGTCCTCCGCGTTTCTGATTGGGCCGAGAGGCCATTTTTCTGTGGGCAGGTACCTGCGCTCGTCGCCGCCATTGTTGAAGCGAAGCAGCTTCTTCACCTGCTGCCCCAGGTGCGCCGCGCCCAGGTCACACTCCCAGGCTGTGCGGGGGCATTTCGGCAAAGCGTTAGGCTTCAGTTGAGTCGAAGCTCTCGCGCGAAGCCCTCGCGCTTCGCCTCGACTGCCGCTGCTTCCTCCGCGCAGGCACCCAAATTGGGGTGGGACATTTAGTCCCACCTCGTAACCTTTCAGAGGAGAGCGCCCGCATAAAGGCAAAAAGTGCCTTATGCTCGTTGCCTCCTGAGCACGGGGTGAGGTCCCTCTCACTCACTCGCTCGCTCGACCTGGTCTCCTCCGCGCTCACGCCTCGCGGACCTGGCCTGACCCGACTTAGACTGACCTGCACTCCTCGCCCACCACGCACGCCGGTGGGCCTAGACTCGGGCGCGACCCGTACCCGGCAACCCGGCAGCTCTGGGAGAGCTATCCTAAGAGCGGTTTCTGTGAGAGAGAGACGCGGGGGAGGGTAGAGATAAGGTTTTGCGCCTCTGATCAAGCTGTGTAAGTGTGCAGGCACAGGTGAAGAAGAACCGTGGAAGAAGACGAAGGCTGAAGGAAGGAGGATCACCGAGCAGCACTGTAGCAGCGGCAGTTTAAGTCGTCTGATTGGAAAATCAGACGACGTCCTGAAGGCAAAGAAGGAGAAGGAAGGCGAGGCAGAGGAGGAACACAGAGAGGCCAAGTGAAGACTCTGCAGAAGAAGAAGAGCACGAGAAGAAGATCTGAAGAAAGGAAAAGAAGAAAGAAAGAAGAAGAAGAACATCACCACTGCAGATAAAGAAGAAGAACAAAGGAAGAGAGCAGAAGATCTGAGAAGGAAGAAGAGGAGAAGCAAAGAGAAAAGAAGAAAAGCCAACAAATTCTCTCTCTCTCTTTCTTTATTTTTGTAAAAGAAACTTTTACCCCTAGAATACAACTTGCTCCCTGAGTTCGACCTCGGGAACTCTTTATTTCCGAGTAACAAATTGTATTAAACTGGTAATCACCTCTCTATACTATACTACGACGAAATAATAAAACTATAGAGGAAGGTCGCCACCAGTTTTTGGCGCCGTTGCCGGGGAGCAACGGCTATTCTAGAGGTAAACATTCCTGTTTCTTTTTAGTTTCTGATAATCTCCTCTCTTTTGTGCAGCTACAGGAAATCAAGAAGACAAGCAACCGCACGTCAACCACTCCGAGGACAGGTAATTTTTCCTCTCGCTATTAACCCCTAAACTCTAAAGAGGAAAAGAACAAGCAATATAGGGCTAACCTGTCTTCCATACTTAGTAACCATAAAAAGTTGCATGTTTTCAACCCATTATTCCTGCACACTATTAAGGGTATTTAAGGGCTAACACATTCTTGCTTGAGCCCTAATTACCCAACAAAGAACTAACTGGACCAAGTAGAGCCAACATAAGATTCAACATTAGGGTTTTAGAGACACACTACTTAAATCAAGAATGGAGAAAATCCAAAAGAAGTGTGCCTAAACCATTGATTGAACATACTTATTCAGAGAAACCCTAAACAATTGGCTCTCTAAACACTTGAACCCAAAAAAAAGAAAGGACCCAAAAGCTCTCAAAGGAACAAGAGGTAAAGTTGACTCCTTGGGTCAACCAACCTTAAAATTAGGTCACTTTCTCACTCAAAATACCTAAGAGTTCAAGTGTAACTTTAAGCACCCTGATCTTAAACTAAAATTGGTAGACTTAAGAGGTCAAGATCCCCATTCTGGTCTACCTGGAACCGCAGTGACAAGAGAGGTCGGGTGGGGGAAACCCTGTAACCCGTGGGGACGCTCTACCGTGTAGGGGTCTTCGCGGGACTCTCCCTCTCTAGCTGCCCAGGTAATTCTCAGGTGGACGATCTTTCTGATCAAGGGGTCCATCTGCCCCGCACCTCTATAGTCACCCAACACATTTTTGGGTGTCTTGATTGGGTCCAGCACCTTCTAAACTTACCTCTTCCAACAGTGCATGTACGGAAGGAGGTCCTTAAGACCACCCTTAAGACCTCCTTTAGAAATTCGCTCTCGTCAAGGCCAAGCCTCGACGCCCGTGTTTGTGCAGCAACACCCTCACATTATTCTCTCTTCTGATTCAGAACCAAGTTCTTCTTCTTCCCCCATCATGGCTCAGCCAGTTGAGGAAGAAAATAATCTGGAGCACCAGCTCCAGCGACTCAATGACCTCTTCCAAAACTTCGTGCACCCACCACAGCGTCCTATGATGCGGGACCACTACAATCCTGCTGCGGTGGCCATTGAGCCTCGAGTCAGAATCCCGACTGGAGGACCTGATTCCGAATTAAAGCCCAACATGATTCATGCTATACTTAAATTCCATGGGCTTAATTCTGAAGATCCCTTTCAGCACATCAAACAGCTAAAGCATCTGGCCCACATTTTTGGATCAGATGCGCAAAATCGGGATATTCTTCTCATGAAGATGTTCTCCTTTTCTCTTATGGACAAGGCCGCCCATTGGTATCAAACTCAGACCCGGCCGATCAACACTTGGGAAGAACTTCAATCCGAGTTTTTGAAAAAGTTTTTTCCCGTTGGTCGGACCAACGCCTTGCGCCATCAGATTACACACTTCACTCAATAATCAGGAGAACCTCTCCATGAGGCATGGGATCATTTTCAGGATCTCATGAGAAAGTGCCCCCATCACGGAGTTCCTAAATGGGAACAAGTCCAATCTTTTTACCAGGGACTCCATGAGGACATCCGCCTTTTCGTCAATGCAACTTGCGGAGGAAACATCATGGGTCAACATGAAGACACCGTATGGGAGATTCTCGAAAACATGTGCGAGAACTCCATCAACAATGACTCCATGGGATTATTCGACAGGACGAATACCCGCACAGCGACGAATCTTAAGGGAGCACATGAGACGCAGGGCCTGTCCGCATCAGTCGACCTGGAATTAATGGCCAGTCGATTGGACAAGGTTTCAATCATTGAGAAGAAGGTGGATGAGCTGACTCAGCACTTGCAGCGAGCCACCTCTGCACGTAACTCCTTTGCACAGCCTTCCACACAGGAGACTGTGCAAAACATCCTCCACCGATCTTCCCCTAGGATGGATCCATATCCATCCCCATCTGATTCTCGGATCGGAGGATCATCCGATCCTTTCTACACCAGCCCGGGGAACTCCATTCCCCCTTTCCCTGATTCTCAAGAGGTTCCTCAGACCTGCGAGGACCTCAACGCCATCCAGAACGACCCATTCTCCAACACTTACAACCCTGGATGGCGAAACCATCCCAATTTTCAGTGGACGGGAAATTCCCAAACCCAAAGACCACCTTTTCAGTCCCGCCCACAGCCCTCTCGTCATTACCAGCCGCCTCAGCCTCGGCCCAACCCTACTTATCCATCAGGGCCAAATCAAGATCAAATGTCCCTAATCCTTTAGACCCTGGCTGACATTCAAAGAACGAATGCGGCTATTCAAAAACAGCACAAGGACGAACTTACAGAGGTTAAAACTCAACTGGCCCAGTTGGCAAATTCTCGCCAGCCAGGCACACTCCCTTCCCAACCTCTTCCTAACCCGAATAACGTGCCAACCCAGAAGCGCGTTATGAATCCAAATTTAGGCCACGCACAATGGATTTATCAGGCCCCTACTGCTCCATCTCCAGACGAGATGGAAGCTTCAACTTCTTATGCGGGATTTCAGCAGCAGCCACCCCTCTTACCAAACCCAAACCAAAATCAGGCCGGATTAAATTCTGTAACAACACGTAGTGGTAAAACAACTCAAGACCCGCATTATCCAAACCACTCCAAGCCTGATAACCATGACCCTAGGATAGTTATCCAAGATACCACTGTCCCGGATCCACAACCTGGACCTATCCTAGAAGAACCAACCAAGATCCCGTTTCCCGAGGCCTTGACCAAGGGAAAGAAGACCACCAAACCCGTGGCCCCTGAGGAGGACCTGGTCAAGCTCTTTGAGCAGGTCCACATAAACATCCCCTTGATGGATGCAATCCGCCACGTACCAGCTTACGCACGATTTCTAAAGAATATATGTACACCCCAGCGTAAGCCGCGAACCAAGGGAGGGAGCCCAATTGTTCTGTCAGAGCAAGCCAGCTCTGTAATCCTCAGTAGACTCCCACCCAAGGCAAAAGATCCTGGTACTCCCCTGATTTCCTGCAAGATAGGTGGTACCCAATTTGATAGAGCATTGTTAGACTTGGGTGCATCCATAAACCTGATACCCACATCCTTACTTGACCATCTAGAAGAATCTGAGCTAAAACCAACCGAGATAACATTACAATTAGCAGATCGATCTATAAAGTCGCCAAAAGGGATTCTCGAGGATGTTATCGTAAGAGTGCGGGATTTCTATTTCCCAGTGGACTTTATAGTCTTAGATATGGACGCACCTGAGAACCCTAGGGATACACCAATCATTCTAGGGAGACCTTTCTTGGATACTGCTAGAGCCAACATCAGCTGTGAGGAGGGCCAAATAGAGCTTAAGTTTGGAGATCAAACACTGAAGATTGATATATTTAAGGCCCAACAAGGAATTAATTGCGGTGTCATCGAACAAATTTGTGACATCAGGACTTTGGTTGATGAATCACACTTCCAGAATGACTCGATTATGCCTCATCAACCACAGAAGGATCTTGACCCACAAACAGAGGAGTCGAATCCAGATATGAACAACCCAGTAACTCCCACCCTTGAACCTCACATCTATACTGAACCACCCGCTGCTGCTAATAACCCCATCCTCGAACTGAAACCCCTTCCTGCTCACTTGAAATACATCTTTTTGGGTTCTAATCAGACCCTTCCTATGATTATCAATTCCAACCTCAGTCCTGAATAGGAATCCCGTCTGATTGTTGTCCTCCAGCAACATCGCAGAGCCATCGGGTGGACTCTCGATGATTTGACTGGAATAAGTCCCTCTTATTGTACTCATCATATCTATTCAGAAGAGGGCACACGACCTTCTCGTGAAATGCAGAGACGCTTAAACCCCAATCTGCAGGAGGTCGTGAAAAAGGAGATCATCAAGTGGTTAGATGCCGGAATCATCTACCCGATCTCCGATAGTCGTTGGGTGAGCCCAATTCAGGTCGTGCCCAAGAAGGCAGGACTCACCACTATAACGACTGAGACCGGAGAAATCATTCCTACCCGATTAGCCAACTCGTGGAGAGTCTGTATAGATTACCGCCGACTCAATTCCTCCACGAAGAAGGATCATTTCCCACTACCCTTCATTGATCAAATTCTCGAAAAACTTGCGGGAAATAGGTTCTTCTGCTTTCTTGACGGGTACTCCGGTTATAACCAGGTGGCAATCCATCCTGAGGACTAAGAAAAGACCACGTTCACCTGCCCCTTCGGAACATACACTTTCCGAAGGATGCCTTTCGGTCTTTGCAATGCACCCGCTACTTTTCAGCGATGCATGCTTGCCATATTCTCAGATATGGTAGGTGATTATCTGGATGTCTTCATGGATGACTTTTCAGTTTTCGGAGCATCATTCGACGATTGCCTCCAACACTTGGTCCAGATACTCAGGCGGTGCATCGATGTGAATTTGGTTCTTTCCTGGGAAAAGAGCCATTTCATGGTGCCTGAGGGAATTGTCCTGGGATACTCAATTTCGGAAAAAGGTATCCAAGTGGATCGAGCTAAGATTGATCTGATTTCTCACTTTCCTATGCCTAGCTCGATCAGGGACATCCGTTCCTTTTTAGGGCATGTCGATTTTTATCGACGATTTATCCCTGATTTTTCAAAAATCGCGCGCCCCCTGACCACTCTTCTCTCCAAGGATGTTCCTTTCGAAATTTCCAAGGAATGCACTCAAGCATTTGAAATCCTGCGTGACCGAGTCACCCAAGCCCCGATCCTACAGTCCCCTGATTGGTCTCAACCCTTTGAGATCATGTGCGATGCATCCGACTTCGCTGTAGGAGCGGTTTTGGGGCAGAAAATTGACGGGAAACCTGTGGTCATTTACTACGCCAGCAAAACACTCGATGAGGCTCAGCGTAACTATACGGTTACTGAGAAAGAGCTACTAGCTGTAGTATTTGCCCTAGAAAAATTCAGATCGTACCTTCTGGGTTCCCGTGTCATCATATACTCGGATCACACAGCTGTGAGGCATCTCCTTGCAAAGAAGGACGCGAAACCTCGATTAATCCGATGGATCTTGCTGTTGCAAGAATTTGACCTTGAGATTCGCGACAAAGCGGGAAAGCAGAATGTGGTAGCTGATCACTTGTCCCGTCTTCCTTCTGAAATAATTGACCCTTCCGGACCCATCACTGAGCATTTTCCCGATGAGCACCTGCTGACTATTGGTACTAGCCTTCCATGGTTTGCTAATGTAGTAAATTACTTGGCATCTCATCAGATCCCGTCCGATTGGCCAAAGGCCAAGAAGGACAAATTACGCTCCGATGCCAAGTATTACATTTGGGAAGACCCGTACCTCTTCCGCATAGGTGCCGATCAGATCATCCGGAGATGTGTCCCGGAAGAGGAATTCAACAATATCCTCTCTTTCTGCCATGACCAGGCATGCGGTGGCCATTTCGCCGGGCATAAAACCGCATCAAAAGTCCTCCTGTGTGGCTTTTACTGGCCTACACTGTTCAAAGACGCATACAGTCACTGCAAGGCATGCAGTCTTTGCCAGACTTTGGGCAACATGAACCATCGCGACATGATGCCTATGCAACCGATTCTAGTATGCGAAATCTTTGATGTTTGGGGGATTGATTTTATGGGCCCCTTTCCTATTTTGGATGGTTTCGAATATATTCTGTTGGCTGTGGACTACGTGTCCAAATGGATCGAAGCCATACCGACCCGAACCTGTGATCACAAAATCATTCTCAAATTCATTCATCAAAACATTTTCTCAAGGTTCGGGATTCCTCGTGCAATAATCTCTGATGGGGGGACCCATTTCACAAATGCTCAGTTTAGGTCACTGATGACCAAATACGGGGTGTGTCACCGAATCTCTACTCCTTACCACCCCCAAACTAATGGTCTAGCTGAGCTGTCTAATCGGGAGATCAAGAAAATCCTGCAAGTCACTGTTCGACCTGACAGGAAGGATTGGTCGTCCCGACTTCTGGAAGCATTGTGGGCCTATAGGACCGCCCACAAAACCCAATTAGGCATGTCTCCCTTTAGACTGGTATACGGAAAGGCGTGTCACCTTCCCATAGAACTGGAGCATAAAGCCTATTGGGCAGTACGGAACTGTAATCTAGATTTTTCGAAGGCTGGAACCCACAGAAAACTTCAAATCAGCGAGATCGATGAATTACGCTTAGACGCGTATGAGAGCTCGCGAATCTACAAGGAGCGGGTTAAAGCCTTCCACGACAAGCATATCTCGAGAAAAATCTTTCATCCTGGTCAGAAGGTCCTACTCTTTGATGCCCGACTCAAACTTTTCCCGGGAAAGCTGCGATCCAAGTGGGTCGGACCATATTTAGTCTGACAAGTTTTTAGAAATGGAGCTATCGAAATCAGTCCACTCAGCCACAATTCCGAACCTTTCATCGTGAACGGTCAGAGACTCAAGCCGTTCATTGATGTGACTTCTACTGATTTGGCTGAAGCATCTTATATCCTCCATTCCCCTTGAGCTTATTGCGCCCAGCCGATGGTGTAAAACTCAGCGCTTAACGGGAGGCAACCCGTCATTTTCCTAAAAATCCAAAACCTTTTTCTGACACCTTTTTGCACTTAAGGTTCACCCTTGTAGACAGCCGACCCCACCTCAGATGCTTGCATCTGGGATTAGAAATCGTTCGCAAAATTCAACCTGACTCATTCACTCATCCAAATTTCTGTCTTAAGGAATGAACTAAAAAAAAAAAAAAAAAGAAAAAAAAAATAACCCCTTAGGTTACAATGAGGACATTGCAAATTTTAGGCATGGGGGGGTATGAAAGTGCAAAACTTGTAAGAAAAGGTTTCAAACAAAAATTCACATATGCCAAAAACACCATAAAAATTAAAAATTTTCGAAAAAGAATAAGAGGAAAAGAGAAGGAAATTTTGTGAAGAAGGAAAAAAGAAACAAAAGGAAAAAAGGAGCACAAAATATAAGAAAAAAAAAAAAAGTGATAGTCATTAGTAAGGAACTAAGGAGTTAACCTAAGTTCTAGACCTCATTCAAGAAAATAACTGAAAAGTGCACAATGAGATTAGTAAGAACGCAAACCTTAGGCATTCTTAGATATACTCTTAGTACCCATTAAAATCTGAACATTCCTCAAGAGGTTGAGGAAAATGAAAAGCTGAAGTATTAGGTCTAAGGCTTAGGGAGTATTTGGCCTCGTTAACTAATTTTTGGTTTACGGGACTTAGTAACCTAAGCACCCTAACCTCACACACAGCCTGGTTCAGTAAGCGTAAAAATTAAAATCACGCAGAAGCGTCGCAAAATTCTGAAAAGAACACCTAGAATAGGAGCGGCCGATCAACACGAGTTGATTTGGACGAGTTCCCAGCGCGGAGAGGCGGGAAATCCCCTCGAAGATGCGTAACGAAATATCATCTCCTCGGTGCTTGTTTCTTAGGATATTCACATATCCTACTGGGGGCATGTAAGCACTCTGCTGGTTCAGATTCCATGGATGGCATTATCTCGAAGTGTCAATTGCCAGGGTCTGAATTCAGCCACGGAGCACCATGGATGGGATTATCTCGAAATCTCAATAGCTAGGGTTCCGGGGGTTGCCATGGGCGGTGCTATCTCGAAGCATCGATCACCAGGAACCCTTGAGGATTGATGATGGGAGCAAGGAATCTGATACAGACCGTGTTGAAAAGCCAATCCTAGGCTAGAACTAAAAAGAAAAAGAGAGAGAAAACTCTCCAAACAGAAAAACTTTCTATCTCTCTCTTATAAAACGCACTGCGAACTGAGCCAGGGCTAAAATCATTTCAAGCACGGGTGCTTTAACTACAAAGTCCAATAAATCTTAGGTTAGTTCTCGTGGGCCTTAAAAACCTTTGCTAAGGACTGAGGCTAAGGCTAGACAGATTTGGATCTTGATTGGTACTAGAGTACCTTTTAGGCCTATGGTCAGCATTCTAACCTAATCTAAGCTCAAATGAAAAAGCACTTATCTGAAGCTATTAAGAACTTCATGGTCTAGAACAAGGGTTGAAACCTTAAGTTTTTGCTAAGGGACTAGCAAAAGCTAGGCATGGGGGTATGATGAGAACCTCATCATGAGCCATAACTAGCTCATTTTGACCTAATACAAATGATAAAAGCTCCTACATAACTCAAGGAAAGGCTTAACTCAGAGAATTCTGAGTTTAAGGAGAAAACAAGTCAAAAGGGGTAAAAATGCGATTTTACCAGTATAATCTGCATACAGGTCCAAACATAGGTCAAACAAACCAAATAAGAAGGAAAGTGGGATGATCTGATAAGGGTTACAGCAATTCCAAGGAACTAAATGATAATCTGTAACCCTAAAACAAACCCACTTCAATTCACGAGGTTCAAGGCAAAGCAAAAATGGAATAAACCCTCTAAAATTCATAGAAAAATAATCTCTAGGGTTTAGAGCCTTCAATTTGACCTTAGGAACCCATCTTGACCTACATTGAGAACCATACCCAATTAATAACTTAATTTGGGTTTTTGCGTAAATTGACCAGTCAAACAAGGTTTAATCTAGAAATAAAATGCACCATCAGATTCCTTAGGTCCTAATTAGTCATGTATAAAAACTTGAGCCTAAGAAGAAACCTTCTTGACCAACTTTATATTTTGGTCCTCATCTATTTACTTTTTGGCCCTCAACTTTTGAACCCTCGCATTTTGGCCCCTAACTCTCCTTCGTTCTTTGCGTTCAGGTCCTCCCTGCAAAACCTGCCAGCACCATGCTCCGGCGACCTTGCGCGGAGCATGGCGCCGCGCAGGGTGAGGGAGAGGGTCTGGCAAGTCAACCGGGGGTGCCCTGCGTCGTCAGCCGTCGCAGGAACACCCCCCTGGTCGCTGCAACCCACTATACCGGCGGTGCGAACGCACGGACGGTATGGGTAACCTTACTCCGGCGTCCTCCGGCGAGGGAGACACGTCGTCTCCCTCCGCCCTCCTCTCTGGTTCAGCCCCTATAAATGCCCTCCGTCGCTCCACCGTTCAGGGCAGCTCGGTCCTGACGGAGAAAGACCCCCACTTCCTCTCTTCCCACTCCGACAGGAAGCCCTCCAGCTCCGGCGGCCTCCCCTCTTCCTCCTCGTCGCTCTGCCGCACTACCAGCTGCAGGGTTGCTCTCCTTCGCTCTTCCCGCGCCACGCCGCACCCAGCTGGCGCCTCTCCGGCCCTCTGCTCGCCGCCGCCCCTTCCCCCGGGCATCTTCTTCTCCGGCGACAGTCGATACGACTGTCGCCTGCTCCGGCCCCTCCTCGTCCTGCTAAGTAGGTAGAACTCCCCTCTTCCTCCCCTCTTCCTCTTCCTCACTTTAAACATTTACTGTCGCCCTCGATTCCGACCAATCACCCTCACCTTGTCCGCCTCCGGCCATCCTCCGGCGAGCCGCTCCCATCACTCCAGCATCCCACACGGCTCGCCAACCTGCACATAATCTTCGCCTCCTCACCCTGATCCATTTCCGCCCTTCCACTTCCCCCAAATCACCCTCTGCAACTCCACCGAACAAACCCATCTCCCGACCCACAGTCCGACCTAGGGCAGCCCTTAGGCTCCGCCCCGCCGCCTGCACACCCCCCGACCACCTTCGCCGTGCCACGGTGAAGGTCCTCCGCGTTTCTGATTGGGCCGAGAGGCCGTTTTTCTGTGGGCAGGTACCTGCGCTCGTCGCCGCCATTGTTGAAGCGAAGCAGCTTCTTCACCTGCTGCCCCAGGTGCGCCGCGCCCAGGTCACACTCCCAGGCTGTGCGGGGGCATTTCGGCAAAGCATTAGGCTGCAGTTGAGTCGAAGCTCTCGCGCGAAGCCCCCGCGCTTCGCCTCGACTGCCGCTGCTTCCTCCGCGCAGGCACCCAAATTGGGGTGGAGAGCGCCCGCATAAAGGCAAAAAGTGCCTTATGCTCGTTGCCTCCTGAGCATGGGGTGAGGTCCCTCTCACTCACTCGCTCGCTCGACCCGGTCTCGTCCGCGCTCACGCCTCGCGGACCTGGCCCGACCCGACTTAGACTGACCTACACTCCTCGCCCACCACGCACGCCGGTGGGCCTGGACCCGGGCGCGACCCGTACCCGGCAACTCGGCAGCTCTGGGAGAGCTATCCTAAGAGCGGTTTCTGTGAGAGAGAGACGCGGGGGAGGGTAGAGATAAGGTTTTGCCCCTCTGATCAAGCTGTGTAAGTGTGCAGGCACAGGTGAAGAAGAACCGTGGAAGAAGACGAAGGCTGAAGGAAGGAGGATCACCGAGCGGCACTGTAGCAGCGGCGGTTTAAGTCGTCTGATTGGAAAATCAGATGACGTCCTGAAGGCAAAGAAGGAGAAGGAAGGCGAGGCAGAGGAGGAACACAGAGAGGCCAAGTGAAGACTCTGCAGAAGTAGAAGAGCACGAGAAGAAGATCTGAAGAAAGGAAAAGAAGAAAGAAAGAAGAAGAAGAACATCACCACTGCAGATAAAGAAGAAGAACAAAGGAAGAGAGCAGAAGATCTGAGAAGGAAGAAGAGGAGAAGCAAAGAGAAAAGAAGAAAAACCAACAAATTCTCTCTCTCTCTTTCTTTATTTTTGTAAAAGAAACTTTTACCCCTAGAATACAACTTGCTCCCTGAGTTCGACCTCGGGAACTCTTTATTTCTGAGTAACAAATTGTATTAAACTGGTAATCACCTCTCTATACTATACTACGACGAAATAATAAAACTATACAGGAAGGTCGCCACCAAGCAGGATCATCTTCCTCGCCTCCCTTCGCTCCTCGCCAACCACAACAGGAGTGCTCAAATCCTCTTTGTCGTTGCCGCTCCATCACGGAAGGCTTCACCCTCTCCGGTGCCGGCCAATCACAGCCGACGCCTTCCTCGCCCCTTTCATCCCTAACTTAGGTCTGACTTCTTCCTCTCCCTCTCTAGAATAGGTTCAACTCTTTCCTTTCTTATTTCGACCGACAACTCACTGCTTCCCTCACCGTCTTCCTCCACTCCAGTCGAACTCTGGTGAGGTCACCTGCACTCCACAAGTTGCCAACCTCCACACTACCAATCCCAAAACATCTACCTCACCTCTATGACCAAAACCCCTCAAGAAATTGAGGGGATTACGCCTCCAAAACTTCCACTGAACACTGTCTCCTTTGCACCACTTCCTCGACTCTGCCCAACCTCCACACACCTTCGCATGCCACAAGAACCCCACCATCACCTTTGCCATCCTCTGGCGAATCTCAGGAGCATTCTAACCGGGGCCTAGTTCTCGTATTCGTGAAGTGTAGGTCTCGCTGTCTTCGTCGTCGCCACCATCATCTCCGATTTCGTCTACCTTGCTCCGACCTGCTCCGGCCATGCTACCACGTCCAGGCACTGCGGCCTAGTCCCTGGAACCTTTCCAGGGCTTCAATCGAGTGGAAGAGCCTTACCAACTGCTCCAATTGGAGATGCGACCTCAGCTGCACTCATGCGAAGTGAAGGGTGGGATATAGTCCCACATCATTAAACTTGGAGTGGCTACATCAATACAAATTGAATTCTTTCCTTGACCCTTTCGCCCAGTAACACGGGGGGTCGGGACCCCCATGCACGTGCCTCCTTACGTTCTCACTCCTCGCCCGTGCACACATGCACGCGGGCATGGACCTAATACCTGGATTTGTTTACCCGAAACTTGACCCGATTAACCCCAAGTCTGAGAGAGAAGAGAAAAGGAGAGATTTGTGAGATGAGGGGGGAGGGTTTTGCTCTACATGCCTTGGGTGAGTGCTAAAGATAGAGAGGCTTTACACTTAGCCTCTGAGTTGCCTCTGTGTACTAAAGAAGAGAAAAGGTTTGGTCTTGAGAAGGTTTGAAGAAGAGAAGGCTCTTGAGAGAGCATTGTGCTCTGTTGATGCTATGCTTCTGTTAAGGTATTTGATGCCTTGTTTTGTCGTCTGAGAGGTTGATTTTGCTGATATTATTGGATCATTTAAGTACCTAAGTTGATTAATTAAGAATATCGTTGAATGATTTAAATGCTTGGGATGCATGCTTAATTAAGATAAATAATTGATGATTTAAATCACCATTGTTTTGTCTTTCTATTTCTTTTTATCCCATGATCTTTTGAGATACATTGATCTATGTTTGAATGCCAATCTGACCAGTTTATTCATTGAATATCTTTTATTTGATGCTTAATTTACTATGCTCATTTTTTTTGAATGAAGATTAATGCGTGAATTCCACATTCGCTCCCTACAAACGACCTTGGACTCCAATTAGAATCTGAGTTTATAAATTTAAGTGTTTTTTGTGCGATTTAGGAGTGTAATACGATGAACACATATTAAAAATCTCCCCAATTGCCATGCAATAATGCTCTCCTGATCCAAGGGTTAAACCCAATCTGATCTTTCCACGTGTATGCACATAAACTCACCATTAAACCCAGATCTCATTCAATGGCTACTTTTTGGAATGGAGCTTTGCACATCTCTCTCTCTCAAATCCCACCGTCGATTCCCTAGGTATTTAATCTCACCCTCGTGGTGCCTGGAATCACTCCCTTAGCTACTTAAGCAGCTCCAGACCTCCTCGCGTGCACAATTGACTCCCTCCCCCATTGAGTCGATCCCTTCTTCTACTCTCCAGCTCTCCTTCCTCCTTCATCTGCCACACCTATGACAGGGGCGTGGCTCTCCCTCCTCAAATTCGTCATTGTAGTGACTAGCTATAGCCCAAGGACCTCATTCTTTGCTGGAGACCCTCACATCCCCCTTCCTCACCACAGCAACTTGCTATGGATCCAGGAATCCCATTCGTCCACTTAGCTAGGATTTTTAATGCTTTCATAGATTAGATTTACTGCTTTCTAGGAGTAGAATTAGTTAGTGAATTGAGTGTTGGATTAGTTTGGAGTAGATTAGATTAGTTTAGAGCACTTTCTCCCTCTCTGATCAATTCAGATCAGAGAGGTGGTTTCCTGCTTTCATGTTGATTTCCTTGATCTCCATCCACTTCTCACTATCCACCTTCTCTAATTTTCGCATGTTTCTCACTAATCACCTAGGCAGCAAAGCATCAAACCAGATTTGATGCTCTTGAGCATTCAGATCTAATTTGATCGCCAAACCTCATATGAGGGTTATCTCCATTCACCCCACTTGTTCACAATAATGCTCTAATGGTTTTGAATGAAGTAGCTCCTATTTTTGTTGAAAGATATGAGGAACCCTAAGTTTAGTGGATTTTATTGTGTGATCTAAACTCTCTCTTCGTGCTGTCTATGGCATAGGAGAGAGAGTAGATCAAAGTTATCTTTGGTTTTTGAGCTTTACTCAAGAATGATTGAATCCTAAATCTATTAGAAAATGTTTGAGATACTTCTAATGTGGATTTGTTGCATTGAAATCATGATTTGCATCCTTATCTTACATTGTCTATAATGTAAGATGAGGAGCACATTAGGATTTGAAGGTATTTTTGGGGAAGACTTATTTGAATTTCTCTTGGTTTTCTAGCTAATTAGAAGAGTTTTCATATTTATCTCAGGAGATTTATGGGATTTTTGATGAAGATTTCAATAGTAGAATGTGTTTTTGAATGAATTTTCAGATCGATTATGTTTTGAACAATGGCTTGAACATGTGAGTTTTGATTGAAAATCTCCACCATTCCAGTACAACAAAGACCTGCTTAGCAACTACATTATTTGAATTAATCCCTGATTTCAAGCATTTGATGTTTGGAGGATGTTTTCAGTGGATTTCAGACTTTGATTTGGAACTTTCTCTTTATGTTGTCTATCGCATAAGAGAAAGTTTAAGTCAATCTTTTCTTTGTGTTTTGCAAATCTGATTTGGATTTGAATTTGAAGTAGATTTGGATTTTCATGACCAAGATTTGATTGAATTTAAAAAGCAAAAGCTGATCATTTGAATTGAAGTTGGATCAGTCCTAATTGATCTGATCAGAGTAAGATTAGCAACATTACTAGTGAGATAGCAACGGCAGCTGCAACTTTGTATTGTAGGACATCTGAGCAGCTGGTTCATCATCTGATTTGAGCTGTAATTAAATCAACAGCAGCTATAACAACAACAGAAGCTACTAGTTTCAGCAGTTCAACCGCTATGATGGATTGAATTAGCTGGTCTGAGAGAAATCTGAAGTGAATTTTGGATGAAGATTTGAAGTTGACCTGTGTTTAGTGTTAGAACAATTTGTACGAGCATTCATGTACTGAAATTGGATTTTAACTTAACTTGAATTGCTTGTAATCTCATTTTATATCCATTGTTAGCTACTTTTAATGTGCATAACTGTTCAAAACCTTAATTTTAGTAAAATTGAATAAGAAATTATGTTTAAATGATCAAACATATTTCAGAATGCATGTTGAGTATGTATGAATGTTTAAACTGCATGTTCAGCCATTAGAACTGATTCTAGAGCCTTAGGTTCTTAGGTTAAAACACTCATCAAGGCGTAGAATTGGTTTGTTTTGTTTATAAATAAAAATGATAAAAAATCACAAAAAAGATGTCTTGAGTAGGATGAGATATTTTCTTTAGTGTATGCAAAGTTTTAGGATAATCTGAACCCTCAACTTGGTAGACTATAGTAGTCGACGGTTCAGTATACCTTGGAATTTAATAAAGAATTAAAAACCAAAAACATGAAAAACAAATCTATCTCTCTCATCTCACTCTTTCTCTCTCATCCCCTACCTCCTTTAAACCTATAAAATCCCTAAAAATCATAAAAATCCCAAAAATTCCCAAAAATACCTTGTATATTATGTATATACTTGTATATATATATTAAACCTAAGCTAATTGTATATACTATAGAATATGTACATAATGAGTGTAAATAACTTATACCTGTATTCTATATATTAAACTAAGTATTTAGAATAATTTATTATATATATAACTTTATTATATTATTATATATTAATTTATATAAACTAAATACATACTAAACTAAGTAATTCTATAAACCTATTTAAATGTACATATTCATATCTAATACTATACATACATATTTATATATGTATTATGTACTATATAATACCTGTAATTTAATTTAATTATATATTTACAGTAAATAATTAAGTTATTAAGTTAATTAGGTAATTTATTAACTTAAAATAAAATAAACTAGTAACTTATGTTAATACTGAAGTAAATTATAATGTATATTTGTATTATATTATATTAAGTATTTTCAATTTATTTAAACCATATTTATACTGTATTATAGTATTTATAGTTTATTTGTATGTAAAACTATCTAAAACATGTATTTAATTGTATATAAATCAAAATAAAATTTATAAAATATAATAAAAATGTGTAATAAATAATTTATTATGTATATTAACTCTGTATAAAGTCAATTATGTAATTAAGTCACTAATTTATATGTTAATTAACAAATTAAACTCTAAATTAATATGTATAAACTGTAAACCTTGGCTAATTTTATTTTATATGTAAATAAATTATTTATGTAAAATAATTACATAATTATGTAGCCTTATATAAGGGTTTTACAATGGCATACTTAAATTTAAATTTAAATTAAATTATGACCCTCAAATCGAGGGCTAAAGATTGCAAATCAAGATGCTGCACAAATGCAGCAACGCCAATTAAGCACCACAACATTATGCCACATCGTGAGTGGTGGAAGTGGTGATGTGGTATTTAAGTGTTTTGTGAAGTAAGTGCTTCAGTCATCATGAGCACTGGGCGCCACATACACATATCCTCTCCTCTCTGATCTCTGAGAATGCTACGTGATACTGGATAAAAGTTTGAACAGTGCTAGGGCCGGGGGCCATGGACTGTAGTAGGGTCGACATGGGCCCAATAATGGGCCTGAATCCGGATTCAATTTACCTAAATAAAAACTAAGGTGGCCCTAGTAGAGGTTTGGCCCCACCCGTAAGGGTGCTGTGTATCTCTCGAACAAATTGCCTGCCCATTAAAAACCAAATTTTTGGGTTGAACCAGTCTGAACCAATGCTAAAATGACTTAGTGCTGAAGAGAGGAAGAGGAGGAGGAGAGAAGAATTAGAGCTTCTCAGCGGCCAAGTGTGGAACTCAGTTTTTGCCTCTGTGTGTGTTGTATGCGTGTATAAGTATATAATATATATGTATATAAATAATGTAATTAAATAAGTATATGTGTATAAATAAATAACGTATATTGTAATACGTATGTATATATATGTATATAGTAATAGTATAAGTAATGTAAAGAGATCGTTTGAGCTTTATAAATAATTAAGAGTTTTAGTGACATATATATATGTCACTGTATATATGTATATACGCTAGTGTAAGTAACAATTTTTATCTTAGGTTATGTAAATATGTTGCTGAGGTTTTAGTAATGTATATATATGTCACTGTATAGAGCTATATATGTCAGTATAGATAGCTATTATGCCTTATGTTATATATATTTTTTCTAAGGCTACAGCAACACTTATATATGACACTGTATATATAATATATGTTACTATAGATTTTAATATGTTAATGTAATTTAGTATAATATATATTAGTAACTATTTTTGTAGCTATACTTAGGTATTCTTTGTATTACTTGTATATAACTAACATATTGTAGTAGTAGCTAGTTTTTTATGCTTATTTGTGTATATATGTTTTCAGGCATTGTAACACTGATTAACTAATTCTTTCATAAATAATTAATCCATTCATTCAATATTTGATTCATTCATTTATTTTGTAAATAAAAAGCAACATTTTTGGAATAAAAGAATATTTTTAGACTTAGAGAATAATGTATATCAATAATTGACTCCTAGTGAATGACTTGGAAACAGACTAGTAAAAATTGTAAATAAATAAAATTGACGCGATATCGGTTTGCATTCGTGGCATCTATATTATAATTAAACGACATTTAAACACAGTTTTTATTACAAATCGAGAGTCGACGATCATATATTTGGCGCCGTCACCGGGGAGAAAAATCCGACAATAGCATTTTATTGTGATTGTTTGACAATTGTTGCAGAAAGTCGATTAGCCGTGCGGTTGAGGTGCCGTCCTTGTTGTAGACGGACAAGGGGAGATTGATTTCTCCCTTCGGCATTACTTTTTGGTTGCAGAAGCTGACCACCAAATGAACCAAAGGAGCTTGGTTCTCTTTTGCGAACCCTAGCTGGCGCAGGGTTTTTAGGAAGAGGACGTCCACCGTGCTTCCCTCATTGACAAGAAGCTAGGGGTTGCTGCTGTTTGGCCAGCAACAGTGTTACCAGCAGCGGATTAGTGTGTTCCGTCGGGTCAAGGAGGGAGGTGAATAGCTATGAGGCCGCCTGCCTGACAGGGCCTCTCTTGCCCCACTGAAGAGTGGGGAAAGCAGTAAGGGTCGATCACTTAGAGGGGCTGGATTGTCGGCTCTGGTTGGCGTTGACGCCAAAGATGACCTCGACCTCCCCACTTGCAGGGGGTGAGGGTGCTAAGGTGCCCCAGGTATGGCCGCCAGGACTCGGTGATGGTACTCGTTTGGCGGAAGAAGGGGAGATACCGCCTGCTCGGGTTGGCGGGCTACGATTTCGTCAGGCTCAGGGGCCTCAGTGATTACCACGTTGACCCCACGGAGGTGTTGGAGCCTATCCTTGTGGTAATCTTCCAGGCCTTCGGTAGGGCCTTGCCTTTATCCTGGCCTTCATTCCACCTAACAAAGTGGGCCAGATTCCCATGTCGGATCTAGGACTCTATCTAGTCGTGCAAATCGCGGTAGTCCTCAGTAGCATGTCCCCGGGCCTTGTGATACTTATAGTAAGGCTTAGTGTCTATCTTCTTCATTAGCTTAGGCAGGGGAAGCAGGTCCTTGTCCGTAGACCATACTTCCTCTAGTACATCCACCTGGTTCACGGCCAAGGGAGTGTATTCTTCAAAATATTCCCATCTAGATAGGTGGGGTCAATTGTTTCGGCGTTTGCTGGGCCGGTCGTTCCTTCGTTCCGTGAAACTGACTTTGTGCTTACCGAAGTGGCCATTTTCACGTATGGAGACGGAGGAGAAGTCGCCTGGGGCCTGTCTCTCCTGGGCTGGACTGGTGTCCTCCTCAGATCCCTCAGCTAGTCGGTTGCGGGAGCGGAAAGAGTCATCTTGCTCTGTGAACCTCGTGGCCCGGTCTTAAAGTTTCGCCATGTCTCTGGGCGGGAAGTCGTTGATTGCATATCAAAATCTCTGAGTCAGGAGTTCTGACTTGAAGTATTAAATGATGATGGCATAGTGAGCTTGCTTGCAGTTGAAATATTGGGCCTTGAACTAGTCTAGGTACAGCTGGAAGGACTCGTTCCTCCGCTGTCGGATCTCGGATAGCCTCTCGGGGTTATCTCTAACGCTCTATTGCCCTGCGAAGTACTGGCAGAACTTGTCGACCAATTCTTGGAAGCAAGTGATCTGCCCGGCCGGTAGTTCATTGAACCACTCATAGGCCATGCCAAACAGATAGGACGGGAATATTCTGTAGAGTACTCTGTCAGGGCATCCATGCAGCATCATCATCTAGCGGTAACTCCCAACGAAGCTGTTGGGGTTCGTGGTCCCGTCGTAAGGAGCCATGATGGGCTATTTGAACCTCTCGGGAAGAGGGGTTGTCATTACCTCCTTGGTGAAAGAGTCGGTGGTGACGTAGGCCTGGGGGCGCATACCTCTCATAGCCCGAGTAACCTGACGGATGATCTCAGGGATCGATCCCCCGCCGCCGACTGCTGGAGGTTGAGTTCCTGAGATCTCCTCCGAGGTAGGTGGGTGATGTTCAACTACCACCAAGTTTTTATTAAAGCATAATTGAATATTTAGGAAGTTGATTTCACTTTTGATTTGAAGTTTTGAACTCAATTATGTATTTAATTTGCAATTGGATCATCATTTTACATTAATGAATAGAATATCTCATTTTATAACCTAATTTCGCATTTTTAACACAAATTGGATGTTTTAGGCCTTTTCTGTTATTTCCCAAACTTAACTCTTTTCATGTGTTAATTCAGTAGTGTTTAACCTAGTTTCTAACTTAACTTAGGCATTTTAGCTATGATGAGCCACACCTCATCAGTGGGCGAGGAGCCTTTGGGGTGTCTGGAGGGACTTCACCTCTTGGGCTTTTAAGCTTGCATTTCAGTTGCTTGAGCTGTTCGTGCAGGCAGGCATTCTCGTCTCTACCTCGCGACGCCACCTTAACTGCTCGTCATCGGGGTTGGGCTAGCGAGTCTCCCCCTATGGGGGCGGATCAAGCTCCCAGGTTTGTCTGATCTCCAGGAGCTTCTTCGTGACTGAGATTTCCTTAGCCCTGAGAAACGCCAGCTAGCCCGAAACTGCTCTTTCCTCACCTGCAGCTCAAGGAGGGGGATGCGCTTGTGGTCCTTCGGTGGATGCGTGGGGGCTCCCTACTTCGATCCTTGTTCGGCTCGATCGGCGGAGGGCGTTGCTTGGGCATTGATGCACTAGACTCGACCCGATTCGATGCCTTTTTGAGGTTAGTGCGGGAGGAGTTGCGAGTAGCAGGGGCCATCGTGAAGACCTCGAAAGGTAGGAAACATTATCGATTGACAATCGTTTCCCACAGACGATGCCAATTGATCGGCTCCCTCGTGGAGACGAAGGATCCGACTTAAAGGGTTATCAGACTCCTTAGAATGGGTGGTCTGATCAAAGCAATCACACAAGTGGTTCAAGGGTTGATTACCCAATTCCACCACAAGGGGTGTACGTCTAGGGGGAGGATGGAACTCCCAACTATGCACTAGAATTTTCTAGGGTTACAGAGTATACAATCGCTCGATTTCTCTCAGATTGCTCGGGGAAGGGCTTGAGGTGCCTTCCCACCTATTTATAGTGCTGGGGTTAAGCTCCCATTGATGTCTTTTGAGCAGATTGGGTTTGGACTCCTAGTAGGATCTCTTTAGCGGATCACGCTTCTAGCAAGATTTCCCGGGCAAATACGCTGTCAGGTTATTAATGGTGGCTGCCAGTGTGAGAATTTATTGGAGGCACAGGCCTACTGTACTCTCTCCAACATATTTGTTCCTTCGGGTTCAGCTGTGCCCCGCTTGCTTGTGTGCACGTTGGTTGGATTGCCAGGTTTGTCTGCGTAGGGGGTTCTCTTGGATGTAGGCAAGTCGGGTCTCCAAACCTGCTTTTATCCAAGCTTCTCCAGATCAGATCCTTCTTTTTAGGCCTATCACGAGGTTTCGAATTTGAGGGCATTTTTTACCCCTCAGCACCGAGATATCTTTATTTCCAGAGCAAATGTAGCCTAATATTTCTAGATATATCAGAAGTTGTCCATTTGTAAGTTGGAAAGCTCCCTAGCATGGAAATCCTCAACAGTGGCTTTTCATTATTCCATTTGCTAGAGGACATGGCTTTCATTCATTGGCTTCGTGATCAATGCAACACAAAATACAGAAAAGAAATCACGAGAAATCCCTTAGGGACGACAATGTCCTCAGATCCAATGTACACGTATCATCGTACTAAACCATATGCTCTCGAAGCCCCTGAGTTTTTCTTACATACAAAGAGGAACCCTATAATACCCAGAGAATTTAAAAGATGGCACCCGACATGTCAAAGTCCTACAAATGGATGAGCCAACCATCAAACTACCCTGGTGGGCCCAAGTTACTCTTGGAGGCCCCTCCTCCTTGTCTTCAACTTTTGCAACCTCCACAAGAATGCAAAGCCACCATAGGTGCACATGTGTGTCTGGTTACCATCGACCTCCATCTTCATCGCCAACACCACCATTGAGCTTGCCGGGTGCTTGCCGACGCACCCCCATTGTCCTTGTCGCCTCGCCGATGCACCCTCCACCTGCTGCAATACCCATCGTCGTCAGTCATCACCACCGCTGAGCAACCGCCTCCCACCGTTCTAGGTTGCACCACCACCACTAACACACCCCCCTTCCTTGGCAGACCACCGTCGACCTCATCGTCATCGAAGAAAGTCCTCCCTTGTGCAGGCACGCACGACCTTCCTCCTCACTTATTTTGCTATAGCAGAGGGGGAATTAGATTTTGTTGTTTTTCTTAGTTGAAGAACATTGTAGTATTATTTTGTTGATTTAAATATTACCTCTCTCTTTCACCCTCTCTCTCTCAATTCTCTCTTTCACGCGATTCTCTCTCTCTCTCTCTAATGGCTCTCATATCATCTACGTAATAATTTTCTATATTTGTGAATATGAATGTTAAACATTCATGAGTTTATTTGACTCAATCCTCAATGTGAATATGACTTAATTTTTATGGTTAATTTTCATCGATTGATATTTTATTCAAGGATTTTCCACCACGCTAAATTCATTGATGTAACATTCATTTTATTCACAATGACATCATCTAGTGAGATATATTTTTTTCTCCCTTCATCGATCCTGCAGCAAAACATGGGGCTAAACACACTAATAGTGTAAAATGATAAGGTAAGATAGATAATTAGATAGAAGATGAAGCAATATTTGGGATATGTGCAACTTTTTATCCCAAGAGAAGGATGCCAAGCCCTAGGTTTTCTATCCGATTGATTATCCCCACCCAATAAGGGGATATCTAGGGAATTCCCCTCTTCCAAATGAACCCAAGGAAGGAAAACACGCACAAATCCTAAGAATAGGATTGGGAGGCCACCAGCTTGGTTCTTAACTTACTTAGAAGGATAGATTTGTAGGCTATTTATTCTCCCACCTAAGAAGCATCATCATCACTTTCACTCTCATATAATAATATGAAAATATTATTCATTAATATTATATCAACATATCAATCATTTTATCCCACTCTTTATTCTATTCTCTCAAACAAACACTCACACAACTTATTTCACCATCTATTCTATCCTAGGATAACTTTATTACTCAAGCAAACACAATGTTTGGCATAGGTTTAAAACATGGGTTTATGCCACGTGGCAATAACAACCGCTATAATAAGTGAATAGTGTAAAGATATTATTATTTACCCCCACTAACTCACTTACACCCATCATACATTTACTGTCTACCAACACACTTTCACCTATCACATCTATTCTATTAACCCACTCCTAATACAAATAAAAATAAAAATTAATAATAACATAATACCTCAACTGTCACATCAACACTCACTAACCTCATCTTATCTATCCACTTATGCCTCCTTAAGACTTCCTAATCTTTATTTAGTCTTACACTTTAAGCCTCTACCAAATTGATCCTATGGGCCTATTAGGTAGGTAGGTTAAGTGAGTTAACCCGCATTTGTTTACCACTTAACCAACTTACCACTTACATCAGCCTAAGAGGAGTTAAGATGTAAAGTTGTTTTTGTGGAACAACTTTAACCCGCCTAAATATCAAAACATGAAAACTCACTTATTCCACCACTTCTTCCATATTCCTCTGTCTATTCCACCAACTTATTCCACTTATCAAACAAGCCCTAAGACCCCATTTGGTTGGAGGATAACTCAAAAGGATTACCAAAGCAATGCTAAAAGAATTGATTCTAAAGCCAAAAGATACAACTTATTTCACTTCATCGATCGCTACATCTCGATCGCTACATCACATAAACATCAATATATATTAAAATATATTTATTTTAACATAATATATCAATTAAAATATATTTACTACATCACATCAACCCTCTCATATCTATATCATAACATTAAAAAATCATCTATTACCATCAAACCATAATAACAATTATTCTATCTTCTCACTTATTCTTATAACTCAGCTAAATATTACTCTTCTTTTATTCTCATGACACTTTATCCTAATATAGCCTTTTATCTTCCCGCCAAACTGATTGTCCTCTCGTAAGTTCGAACAGCTCCCCTGCATGGAGAACGTCAACAGTGGCTTTCCATTATTATTCCATTCACCGGAGGACGTGGCTTCCATTCATTGGCTTCCTGATCACTGCAACTCGAAAAGCAGAAAAGAAACCATGAAAAATCCCTTGGGACGTCGACAACATCCTCAGATCTGATGTTCGCGTATATATCATCATAATAAACCATTTAGCCTTTATTCATTCCCTTCGCATTATTCTATTTGTTGTCCTCATTCATGGTGGAGACAAGGGGCATCTTTTATGCAGGAGAATAAAATTTGGCAGTCCCTTATTTGACATGTGGAAGAAGATAAACTTTACTTTTAAGGTGATTTTTGTTTGGTGCGGAAGTGTTTTACACATCTTTTAACATGTTTGGGATCTATGGTGGGTGATAAAGGATAAAAATAATCTTTAGATCTAAAATTTTTGCATATGACTCAATGAAGGATTCAGTTGTTGGACCACCGGATGTACATGTAGAACTGGTTTGACCTACCTCACCTTCTACCAGTCGGACTTCAACTAGAACTCACTTAACCTACAAAAAGATTCAGCGAAACATGAGCAGAAGATACGATAAGATGGACCTCACCACCTATACCTTGATAGTTATCGTGTAGCCTGTCAACTAGAGGTGCTAGGGCCATCGAGTAGGGGAGCCTCCTCTCCAAATTATAAATATAGAAGGAGGCCCTCAGAAAAGGTCTTCTCTCCGAGTGATGTAGCGAAATTGAAATGACCCGTGGCCCTTTTGGGTTGTTTAAGACGTCTGGATGAGCCATTAGAACTACTGCTCTTTTTCCGCACGCGCACTCACCCCCTCTCCTCACCCCAAACCCTAACCCTCTATCTATTTAAACCCCCCTCTCCCACGCCACTCCATCCATCTCCACCAGCCACCACCTCCGTCCTCCAGCTTCCTCCAGCTAGCCACCACCTTCCTCCCTTACCTTCCAGCACGGTGAGAGGAGAGGAAGAAGAGAGAGAGATGGGACATCGGGGAGGAGGAGCTCAGAGGAGCTTGTGAGGGAGCCGCGAGAGCATGAGAGGAGCGCAGAGGAGCTCGTGCCCGAGGAGGAGGAGCTCGCGGAGGTGAGCTTCGCAGCGTCTAGAAGCTGTCGGCGTAGCAGCTGCGGGTGATGTAGAGGGGTTTCACGTGGAGAAGCTCGTGGAGGTTCTGCGTATTGGATATTTTCCAATATCAAATGTCTGGAGTAGCAGAAGGATGTCCAGAGCTGAAGCCGGACGTCTGAAAGCTCGCTCTGTGCTAAGGTATGTGCTTTTGTGCGGTTACGACCATGTAGGCCTTACCGCAGGGATCTTGTCTGGCCTTTTCCGAGGTCTGTGCATACGTACGCAAGGGGCAGGCGGTTGGAAAGGTATGGGGTGCACCGTTCTAGGTGCTTTTGGACGTCTGGACACATTGCCAGACGTCTGACCGTACCTCTAGACGACTGAAAGAAGAGTCCGACGTCTGGAACTCACCTCAGACGATCGTGGAGGGGCCCGGACGTTCAAGGTAGCTGCAGGGAACCCAGGGTAAGTGTTGACGCCCTTTAAGATGTCTGGGATTAGACCAAGATGTCTGATTTTAGATAGTGTGAGTGTTTTTAGCCCGTTTAGGGCCCAAACGGGATCGAATTTCCGTAAAAGAAGTACCGTTGTTTTTCGCTTGAGTTTCTCTACGAGTTAGTGTCACTTGTATATGGTTTTGAACTCGTTTGATGTGGATGGTCAATTGTATAGGTCTCCAGCTAGTCGAGTATGCAGGAGCTGCAGTGGCGATGTGATCTGCAATCCGAACCCCCATTCCTCCCGTATTTGCCGGTAGAGTGGTTTACATTAAAATTATGATTTAAATAAATGAACTGCATGCTTAGAATAACTCGAATGAACCCTAGGATGCGAATGAACCTTAGGGCAGAAATAGATGAGTATGGTTTAAACTATACTGTGTACTTGAAAAACATGTAGAACCCTAGGATGAGAATGAACTCTAGGGCAGAAATTGATGAGTATGGTTTGAGCTATACTGTATATTTGAGAAACATGTAGAACCCTCGGATGAGAATGAACCCTAGGGTAGGAACAGATGAGTATGGTTGAACTACACTATTTACTTGAGATGCCTGTAAAACTTTAAATGCTAGCAAATATACTAGTTACTTAATATGATGCCTTGTCAGTAGAAAATCACGAGTTTCCTATTTTAAAGAATGGAAACGGAAATGTAGATAGAGAGATCTGAAAGTTTGGAATATGAAATGAAAGGAATATCAGCATGAACCCTACGGGAAATTAGGAGGAAAACTTCTGTAGATGGGAAGTGAGCTGGCCCTTGTGTACGAGGTACCAAGGAGAGCCATTATCCCTTTAGTGTAGAGGGGTACTAACCGCCCTTGCGTACGTGGTACTGTGGTGTGCTACTTAGTGTAGGGAGGGAGCTAGCCACCCCACGGGACCCGGTGTTAGGACTAGCCACCCTACACTGACTCTTATTAGGCCCACTGGGCAAACCGGGATAGTCGGACGAGGGTACGTGGACTGTGGATGGGCGAGACCCTATTCTGAGAGGGCAAGGCCTTATACTGTTCCGTGCTATAGCTTTAGGCGTACTCCTTAACGGAAATGACTGACTGTGTGCCAGTGCGGTATAGCTACCCGCGCGCTTATCACGCGTGCCGTAGTCACCTCTACGTCGTGGCCATGACCTCGGGGTGGTTGATTGGGTGTAGGACTACCATGGGGGACTCTCCCGGTGGAGAGCACTGCGTGTACCTCCTACATCACGGAAAAGACTGCAATCAAGATCGTTCCTGCGAGGAATAGGCCAGATCAAGAAATGATTTAAGTGAATAAAGGAATAACAAATTAGAAGCACTTGGTTGAACTAAATAAAAATGGATAGTTGTCTAATTGCATAAATTAATTGCTTGCCTTAATTACATGTAAATGGCTAAATTACCTCTCTACTCAGCGTTTACTGTTTGTATGCTTTTGTGGGGTTTTAAAAGATAACACATTGTAATATAGCCGACAAAACGTTCAAACAAATATAGAGAATTTTATTACTCGAAAAACTAGAGTATCCGAGGTTGAACACAGGGAGCAATCTCAGTACTTTTAAAATCAAAGAATACAACTTTTAAATGAAAATAATTGATTCAAAGAGAGAGTTATAAAAAGATTTGCTAAAAGAAAACAAAATTGGACATCTGATTTCTTTATCAGACGTCTTAAAAGTAAGTCTTCTTTCTCTCTTCTTCCTTCTTTTTCTTCTTCGTTGGCTCTTCTTCTTCTTTTCTTCTGATCCACAGGTCTTTTTCTTCCTTGAACTTCTTTCTCTTCTCTTTCCTGCGAAGACTTCTTCTTCCTGCCTTTGTTTCTCTTCTGTCTTCTTCCTTTTTGTCTGCAGTCCTTCTTTCTTCCTTGTCTTCTCTTCTTTTGCTTCTTCTTCCTTCTTCTCCTTGCGGCTAAGTCTCCTCTCTTCACCGCCCGGCCTGCCTGCACACAGGGAAGCAAAACCTAACCCTTCCCCTCTACCCGAACGTCTCTCTCTCTCTCTACAATTCGCTCAAGGATGCTCTCCCAGAGCCACGGGTATTCGGGTCGGATCTCGCACCTGGGACCAGGCGCATCGGCAGGTGGGTGATGCGCGAGGAGTGCTCAGGTTAGGGTCGGGTCGGATCCCGCCAGATCCGCGAGGTGAAACTGCAGACGAGGTGAGTGGGTCAGGTGAGGGACCTCACCCCTGTGCATTCAGAGGCGAATAACAGATAACACAAATTCAATTTAAAGCATACCTGCGCGTTGTGTTTCGCCGATGTGGGACTATCTGGCCTGCCCCAATCTCGCGCGCGCCCGCAGAGATTTCTTCGTGCAATTGCCAAAGCTGAGGGCCTCGTAGCGCTCCTTGTTGGACCCGAGGGCTTCGCACTACTCGCGCGGATCTGCTGTGCCTGAAGTCTGGAAGACCTAACGCCTGGAGCTGCTGCGAAGCTGCTTCAACCGTCAATGGCGGCAGGACTGAAATTCTGTCAAACACAAGCATGGCCTATTGGCCTAATCAGACCAGCTGGGCACCTTCGCCGTGGCACGGCGAAGGTGGTGAACGGTGCTGCAGGTCGTGGGACGGCATAGGCGTGCGTCCCTAGGTTGTCCTGAGACCGGAGGTGTGGGTGAGTTCGGGGGGCTACTGTGGAGGTGTGGAGTGGCAGTGGAGGGTCGGAGCTTATGAGATGATTGGCGAGCTGTGTGGAGGGGCGGAATGGTGGATGCGGCTCGCCGGAGGTCGGTCGGAGGCGAGGAAGATGGAGGTGGTCAGGCAATGTCGGGGGGCAATTAAATAAAATAACAAGGGGAAAAGAGAGAGGGAAAGATGGAGAAGGTATCTGGAGTGTTCTGGAAGGGAGGGAGGCAGCAGAGTGGACGACGCGTAGCTGCCATCGTTGGAGAAGAAGAACCCTGAGGGAGGGAGCGGCGACGAGGACGAGGTCAGGGGCACACGCGCTTGGTACGACTCGACGTGGGAGGAAGAGGCGAAGTTGAGTCTGCTGCTGGTATGGCAGCAGAGCGACGAGAAGGAGGGGAGGAGGTCGCCGGAGCTTGCGTGTTTCTTGGCCGGAGATGGAAGGGAGGAAAACTTTGGGGAATCTCCGTCAAAACAAGGCTGAAGATCTGCGACCGGGTCTGGGGATCCTTTTATAGGTGTTGGTCGAACTTTCTAGTGCGCGGAGGGCTGCTCAATCACCTCTGTCGGCTCGTCGGAGAAGGAAAGAGGGTGGATACCCAAATCCCTCATGCGTTCGCACGAGAGATTGGGTTCACACCAGAGATCGTGATTGGCTTTAGATGGAAGGGAATTCCTCAGAGAATCTCCCTTCCATTTCTGGGGGGAAATCTCTGAGGAATCAGAGAGTAATCCCTCTCTAATCGTCGTCGGAGGTCGACTCTGCCCTAACAATGCGGCAGGACTTGATTGCAAAGGTGGCGAGGAAATTAGGGGGCTCTCTGCAATGATTTTCAAAAGATAGGGGCCAAATTGTGATTTGGGTGTACTAAATTGCAAAGTAGGTCAAGATAACCTCCCTTTAGGTCCAAATTTTGGTAAAAACCTAATTTGGACCTAAGGAATCCAATGGTGAAGTTGGATTTTAGGTTTGACCTCGTTTGGCTGGACATTCTGCACAGAAACCCAAATTAGGTTAATTAATGAGCTAGGACCCTATTCTAGGTCAAACTAGGTTCCAAAGGCCACATTAAGTGTTCTAAACACTAGAGGATATTTTTCCATGGTTTTTAGAGGGTTTAATTGATTTTTATTCTGACCGAAACCTTGTTAATTTAGCGGGTCTGTTTTAGGGTTACCAAATGTCATTTAATTCCTGAATTGCACATGAACCCATTTCTGATTGACTCAACCCACTTTTTATCTCATTTAGACCATTTGACCTATGTTTTGCTTCTGATAAACCCCATTTATGTACTGCAATGGTAAAATTGCAGTTTTACCATTTAATTCATGTTTTCTTCTCAGAGCACTTATTCCTTTATTTAGGCCCTCTTCTAGGTTATGTAGGAGCTTTTATCTTCTTTATTGGGTCAAAATGAACTAGTTATGGCTCATGATGAGACTCTCATCATACCCCCATGCTTAGCTTTTGCTAGTCCCTTAGCAAAATTCCAAGGTTTTAACTTTCGTTCTAGACCCAGAGTGTCTGTCAACAATCATGATAAGTGCTTCTCCTTTTCTTTTGTGATTAGGTAGGAATGCCGACAATAGGCCTAGAGGTACTCAAGTACCAACCAAAATCCGGACCTGACCCGCTTTAGCCTCAGTCCTCCGCAAAGGTTTCTAAGGCCCACAAAAACTAACCTAGGGTTTGTTGGACTCCGCGGTTAAAGCACCCGTGCTTGAGACATTTTTAGCTTAAGTTCAGTTTGTAGTGCGTTTTTATAAGAGAGAGATAGAAGATTTATTTGTTTGGAGAGCTTTTCTCTCTCTTTTCTTTTTATTTCTAGCTTCGGATTAGCTTCTCAACATGGTCTGTATCGGATTCCTCGTCCCCATCATCAATCCTCAAGGGTCCCTCGCTTTCGAGATTTCGAGATAATCCCGCCCATGGCGTTCCGTGATCGAATTTAGACCCTGGCGATCGACATTTCGTGATAATGCCGCCCATGGTATCTGAACCAGCAGAGTGCTTACATGCCCCCAGTAGGATATTTAAATATCCTAAGAGACAAGCACCGAGGAGACGATATGTTGTTACGCTTCTTCGAGGGGAATTTCTCTCCTCTCCGCGCCGGGAACTTGTCCAAATCAATTTGTGTTGATTGGCCGCTCCTAATCTAGGTGACTTTTTCAGAACATTAGACGCTTTTTGCGTGATTTGGATGTTTATGCGCACTGAACCAGACTGTGTGTGAATTTGGGGTGATTAGGTTACTGAATCCCGCAAACCGGAGGTTAGTTAACGAGGCCGAATACTTCCTAAGCCTTAGACCTAATACTTAAGCTTCGCATTTTCCTCAGCCTCTTGAGGATTATCCAAATTTTAACGGATACGTGAATTTTTAAGCTAAAGAATCTAGCCCAAGAGGCCTAAGACCAGCGTTCCCGCTAATCTCTTGTTATGTCTCCTTAGCACCTTTTCTTTTTCTTGATTTGGTCTAGAACTTCAGTTAACCCCTTAATGTTTTACTAATGACTATTTCTCTTCATTTTCATTTTGTGCTCCTTTTTGTTATTTTACTCTTTTTCTCCTCCTCATTTGTATGACCCTGAATTGTTCCTCCCTTCCTTCAAGTCTTTTTTTTTTTTTTTCATTAAAACCCTTTCTTGATATGAATTTTCCTGACATTTTGCACTTTCATACCCCCCCATGCCTAAGATTTGCAATGTCCCCATTGTAAATTAGGTGGGTTCGATTTCAGCTTAGTTCATACATTAGGACAGGTGTGTGGTGAGTGAATGGGTCGAAGTGACTTGTTGCGAACGATTTCTAATCTCGGGTAGGGATACCTGAGGTGAAGTCGGCTGTTCTAATGGATGAACCCTAAAGTGCAATATGAATTCCGCATAGAGATGTCAGAAAAGGTTTCGGGTTTTTCAAAGAATGACGGGTTGCCTCCCGTTAAGAGCTGAGTTTTACGCCATCGGCTGGGCGCAATGAGCTCAAGAGGAATAGAGGGTAAAGGATGACTCAGCCAAATCTATATCGGTCATGTCAATGAATGGCTTGAGTCTCTGACCGTTCACGACAAAGGATTCAGAATCGTGGCTGAGTGGGCTGATTTCAATGGCTCCATTTTCGAAGATTTGTCGGACTAGGTAGGGTCCGACCCACTTGGATCTTAGCTTCCCTGGGAATAATTTGAGTGGGGCATCAAAGAGTAAAACTTTTTGACCAGGATGAAAGACCTTTCTAGAAATGTGTTTGTCGTGAGAAGCTTTTACCCGTTCTTTATAAATTCGCGAGTTCTCATACGCGTCATGGCGTAATTCATCGATCTCGCTCATTTGAAGTCTTCTGTGGGTTCCAGCCTTAGAAAGATCCAGATTACAGGTCCGTACTGCCCAATAGGCTTTATGCTCCAACTCGACGGGGAGGTGACATGCCTTCCCGTACACTAGTTTGAAGGGAGACATTTCTAATTGGGTCTTGTGGGCGGTCCTATAGGCCCACAATGCTTCCGGAAGCGGAGAAGACCAATCTTTTTTATCAGGTCGAACAGTAACCTGAAGGATCTTCTTGATCTCTCGGTTAGATAGCTCAGCTAGACCATTAATTTGGGGGTGGTAAGGAGTAGAGATTCGGTGTGACACCCCGTATTTGGTCATCAGTGACCTGAACTGAGTGTTAGTGAAATGGGTCCCTCCGTTGGAACTTATAGCACGTGGGATCCCGAACCTTGAGAAAATGTTCTGATGAAGGAATTTTATAACAACTTTATGATTGTTGGTTCGGGTCGGAATGGCTTCTATCCACTTGGAAACATAGGCAACTGCGAGTAAGATGTATTCAAAGCCATCCGAGATTGGGAAGGGTCCCATGAAATCAATCCCCCAAATATCAAAAATTTCGCATACCAAGATCGATTGTAAAGGCATCATGTCTCGATGGCTCATGTTGCCTAGAGTCTGGCAACGGGAACATGCCTTACAGTGATCGTATGCATCTTTGAAAATTGTGGGCCAGTAAAAGCCACACTGGAGGACTTTTGATGAGGTTTTATGTCCTGAAAAATGTCCACTGCATGCCTGGTCATGGCAAAATGAGAGTATGTCGTTGATTTCCACTTCCGCGACGCATCGTCGAATTATCTGATCAGCACCAACGCAGAATAGATATGGGTCTTCCCATAGGTAATACTTGGCATCGGAATGCAATTTGTCCTTTTTGGCCTTCGGCCAATCGGGCGGAATCTGATGTGATGCCAGGTAATTAACAATATCAGCGAACCATGGAAGACTTGTACTGATAGTCAGGAGGTGGTCATCAGGAAAATGTTCTGTAATAGGTCCGGAAGGGTCGATTATTTCAGAAGGAAGGTGGGACAAGTGATCAGCTACCACATTCTGCTTTCCCGCCTTGTCGCGAATCTCGAGGTCAAATTCTTGCAACAGCAAGATCCATCGGATTAATCGAGATTTCGCATCCTTCTTTGCAAGGAGATGCCTCACAGCTGTGTGATCCGAGTATATGATAACACGGGAACCCAGAAGGTATGATCTGAATTTTTCCAGGGCAAATACTACGGCTAGTAGCTCTTTCTCCGTAACCGTATAGTTACGCTGAGCCTCATCCAGTGTTTTGCTGGCATAGTAAATGACCAAAGGTTTCCCGTCAATTTTCTACCCCAAAATTGCTCCTATAGCGAAGTCAGATGCATCGCACATGATCTCAAAGGGTTGAGACTAATCAGGGGACTGTAGGATTGGGGCTTGGGTGACTCGGTCACGTAGGATCTCAAATGCTTGAGTGCATTCCTTGAGAATTTCGAAAGGCACATCCTTGGAGAGAAGATTGGTCGGGGGGTGCACGATTTTGGAGAAATTAGGGATAAATCAACGGTAAAAACCGACGTGCCCCCAAAAAGATCGGATGTCCTTAATCGAGCTAGGCATAGGGAGCTTGGAAATCAGGTTAACCTTAGCTCGATCCACTTGGATGCCTTTCTCCGAGATTAAATGTCCCAGGACAATTCCCTCAGGCACCATGAAATGGCTCTTTTCCCAGGAAAGAACCAAATTCACATCAATGCACCGCCTGAGTATTTGGACCAAGTGTTGGAGGCAATCGTCAAATGATTCTCCAAAAACTGAAAGGTCATCCATGAAGACTTCCAGATAATCACTTACCATATTTGAGAATATGGCAAGCATGTACCGCTGAAAAGTTGTAGGTGCATTGCAGAGACCGAATGGCATCTTTCGAAACGCGTACGTCCCGAAGGGGCAGGTGAATGTGGTCTTTTCTTGGTCCTTTGGATGGATTGCCACCTGATTGTAACCGGAGTACCCGTCAAGAAAGTAGAAGAACCTATTTCCCGCTAGTTTTTCGAGGATCTGATCAATAAACGGTAGTGGGAAATGATCCTTCTTCGTGGAGGAATTGAGTCTTCTGTAATCAATGCAGACTCTCCACGAGTTAGCTATTCGGGTCGGAATGACTTCTCTGGTTTCAATCGTGATAATGGTAAGTCCTGCCTTTTTAGGCACCACTTGTATTGGACTAACCCAATGACTGTCGGAGATCGGGTAGATGATCCCTGCATCTAACCACTTTATGATCTCCTTTTTCACGACCTCCTGTAGGTTAGGGTTTAGGCGTCTTTGCATTTCTCTTGAAGGTCGTGTGCCTTCTTCTGTGTAGATTCGATGTGTGCAGTATGAAGGGCTTATGCCAGTCAAATCATCAAGAGTCCATCCAATGGCTCTACGATGTTGTAGAGAAAAGAAATCAAACGGAGTTCCTGGTCAGGTGCTAGTCGAGAGTTGATAATCACAGGAAACGTCTGATTTGAATCTAAAAACACGTACTTCAGATGTTCGGGGAGGGGTTTGAGTTCCATGATAGGATTGTCAGCAGCAGCGAGTGGTTCGGGGTTTGTATTAGGAGCAATGGTAGGAATCATAGGTGTGTCTAGATCATGTTCGCACTCCTCTGTTAGCGGGTTTTGATTCTCTAGTGGTTGATCAGGAATAATCAGGTTGTCCTCTATATGCAATTCATCAACCACTGCTTTGATATCACATATTTCCTCTATAACCCCGCAATTAATCCCTTGTTGGGCCTTGAAAATGTCAATCTTCAGGTTTTGATTCCCAAATTTTAATTCAATCTGGCCCTCTTCGCAGTTTATGTTGGCCCTAGTAGTGGCCAAAAAGGGTCTCCCTAATATGATTGGTGTGTCCCTTGGGTTCTTAGGTGCATCCATGTCCAGTACTATGAAGTCCACTGGGAAATAGAAATCTCTTACCCTAACAATGACATCCTCAAGTATTCCTCTAGGTGACTTGATGGATCGATCGGCTAACTGCAATGTCACCTCAGTGGGTTTAAGTTCAGATTCGTCAAGGTGGTCAAGGAGGGATGTAGGTATTAAATTTATGGAAGCACCTAGGTCTAGTAGGGCTCTATGAAATTGGGTTTCACCAATTTTACAAGAAATCAAGGGAGTTCCTGGGTCTTTAGCCTTGGGTGGGAGTTTGCTCAAGATGACAGAGCTGGCTTGCTCTGACAGTACGATTGGATTCCCATCCTTGGTTCACGGCTTACGTTTAGGTGTACATATGTCTTTCAAGAATCTTACGTAAGCTGGTATGTGGCGAATTGCATCCATCAATGGGATGTTTATCTGGACTTATTCAAAGAGCTTCACCAGATCCTCCTCAGGAGCCATGGGTTTGGTTATTCTTTTTCCTTTGGTCAAGGCCTCAGGAAATGGGATCCTAGTTGGTTCCTCTAGGATAGGTCCAGATTCTTGATCTGGGATAGTGGTATCTTGGATAACTATCCTAGGGTCTTGGCTATTATCAGGCTTGGAGTCGTTCGGATAATGTGGGTCTTGGGTTGTTTTACCACTACGTGTTGCTACAGAGTTTAATCCGGCCTGATTCTGGTTTGGGTTTGGTAGGATGGGTGGCTGCTGCTGAAATCCCGCATAAGATGTTGAAGCTTCCATCCCGTCTGGTGATGGAGCAATAGGGGCTTGATAAATCAAATGTGTTTGGCCTGAATTTGGATTCATAATGCGCTTCTGGGTTAGCATGTTATTTGGGTTGGGCAGAGGTTGCGAAGGAAGGGTGCCAGGTTGGCGGGAATTTGCCATCTGGGCCAGTTGGTTGCGAACCTTTCTGATCTCGTCCTTGTGTTGTTTTTGCATTTCCGCATTCGTCTTTTGAATGTCAGCCAGTGTTTGAAGGATAAGAGTCAGCTGATCCTGGTTTTGCCTGGATTGGTAGGTGGGATTGGGCCGAGGATGAGGCGGCTGATATGGACGAGGGGCTTGTGGATGGGGTTGATATGGTGGTCTTTGAGAATTTCCCGCCCACTGAAAGTTAGGATGATTTCGCCATCCAGGGTTGTAGGCATTGGAGAATGGGTCATTTTGGATGGCGTTGAGGTCCTCGCAGTTCTGAGGAACCTTAGGAAAGTCAGAATACGAGGGTTCAGAGTTCCCCCAACTCGAGTAGAATGGATCGGAGGTCACTCCGGTCCGAGAGGCAGACAGGGGTGGATATGGGTCCATCCCCTTGGCAGATTGGTGATATATGTTTTGCACAATTTCCCTTGCCAGAGGAGGTCATGCAAAAGTGTTTTGCGCAGAGGTGGCTTGCTGCAAATGTCGAGTTAGCTCGTCCACCTTCTTTTCTATGATAGAAACCTTGTCCAACCGACTGGCCATCAGTTCCAAGTCGACGGAAGTGGACAGGTCCTGCATCTCATGTGTCCCTCTTAGATTCGTCGATGCACGGGCATTCGTCCTGTCGAATAAGCCCATGGAGTCATTATTTATGGAGTTCTCGCACATGTTTTCGAGAATCTCCCACACCGTGTTCTCGTGTTGACCCATGATGTTTCCTCCGCATGTTGCATTGACGAATAAACGAATGTCTTTACGGAGTCCCTGGTAAAAAGACTGGACTTGTTCTCACTTAGGAACTCCGTGATGGGGGCACTTTCGCATGAGATCTAGGAATCGATCCCAAGCTTCGTGAAGAGGTTCTCCCGGTTGTTGAGTGAAATGAGTGATCCGGTGGCGCAAGGCATTCGTCCGGCCAACGGGGAAGAATTTTTTCAAAAATTCAGACTGCAGTTCCTCCCATGTGTTGATCGGACGGGTATGAGTTTGATACCAATGTGCTGCCTTGTCCAAGAGGGAGAATGAAAACATTTTCATGAGTAGGATATCCCGGTTTTGTACATCTGACCCGAAGGTCTGGGCTAGATGCTTGAGTTGTTTAATGTGTTGGAATGGATCCTCAGAGTTAAGCCCATGGAACTTTGGTATGGCATGAATCATATTGGGCTTCAGTTCAGAATCAGGTTCTCCAATCGGGATTCGTACTCGAGGTTCGATCGCCACCGCAGCGGGATTATAGTGATCTCGCATCATAGGTCGCTGCGGTGGGTTTACAAAGTTCTGAAAGAGATCATTAAGGCGTTGAAGTTGGTGTTCAAGGTTATTCTCCTCTTCAATGGGTTGTGCCATGATGGAAGAAGAAGGAGAACCAGGGTCTGAATCAGATGAGAGATTTATGTAGTGGGGTTGCTGCACAAACAAGGGCGTCGAGGCTTGGCCTCAACGAGAGTGAATTTATAAAGGAGGTCTTAAGGGTGGCCTTAAGGACCTCCTACCGAACATGCACCGAAGGATGTGATGAGATTAGAAGGTGCTGGACCCAATCAAGACACCCAAAAATTATTGGGTGACTATAGAGGTTCAGGGCGGATGGACCCCTTAGTCAGAAAAGGTCGTCCACTTGAGAAATACCTGGGCAGCCAGAGAGGGAGAGTCCCGCAAAGACCCCTACACGGTAGAGCGTCCCCACGAGTTACAGGGTTTCCCCCACCCGACCTCTCTTGTCACTGTGGTTCCAGGTAGACCAGAATGGGGACCTTGACCTCTTAAGTCTACCTTTTTTTACTTTAAGATCAAGGTGCTTAATGTTCCACTTGAACTTTTAGGTATTTTGAGTGAAAAAGTAACCTAATTTTAAGGTTGGTTGACCCAAGGGATCAACTTCACCTCTTGTTCCTTTAAGAGCTTTTAGGTCCTTTTCTTTTTAAGGTTCAAATGGATTAAAAGCCTGATTTGCTTAGGGTTCTTCTTGTGTAGATCTTTTCAATCAAGGTTTAGGCACACCTCTTTTTGGAAAAATTTATTTCTTTGTTTAAGATAAGGTGTGTCTCTAAAAACCCTAGCTTTTTAATCCTTAAATTGGCTCTAGTGGGTCCAATTTAGTTGCCTCAGAATTTAGTACCTAGGGCTCAATTAAGAAAGTTTTAGCCCTAGTTACCTTAGTTGGATGAGCAGATAAAAATGTGCTGAAATGAAAATCATGCAACTTGATAAGTTACTAAATATGAAACAGGTAGCCCAAAGTTGATTGTTCTCTTTTTTTCTTTTCAGATTTTGAGAGAGTTAAGAGGGAGGGCTTATGGAAATTATCTGTTCCTTGGAGTGTTTGTTGTGCAGCTGCTCTTCTTTCCTTTTTTCTTTCCCTGTAATAAGCACAACAAAAGAGAGGAGTTAGGTCAAATATTGGATCAAAAAGTTGCAATCAAAAGCTTTAAAAGTACCCGTTGCTCTCCGGCAACGGCGCCAAAATGTTTGTATGCTTTTATAGGATTTTAAAAGATAACACGTTGTAATATAGCCGACAAAACATTCAAAGAAATATAGAGAATTTTATTACTAAAAAAACTAGAGTATCCGAGGTCGAACACAGGGAGCAATCTCAGTACTTTTAAAACCAAAGAATAAAACTTTTAAATGAAAATAATTGATTCAAAGAGAGAGTTATAAAAAGAATTGCTAAAAGAAAACAGAATTGGACGTCTGATTTCTTTATCAGATGTCTTAAAAGTAAGTCTTCTTTCTCTCTTCTACCTTCTTCTTCTTCTTCTTTGTTGGCTCTTCTTCTTTTCTTCTGATCCACATGTCTTTTTCTTCCTTGAACTTCTTTCTCTTCTCTTCTCTTTCCTGCGAAGACTTCTTCTTCCTACCTTTGTTTCTCTTCTGTCTTCTTCCTTTTTGTCTGCAGTCCTTCTTTCTTCCTTGTCTTCTCTTCTTCTGCTTCTTCTTCCTTCTCCTTACGACTAAGTCTCCTCTCTTCATCGCCCGGCCTGCCTGCACACAGGGAAGCAAAACCTAACCCTTCCCCTCTACCCGAACGTCTCTCTCTCTCTGCAATTCGCTCAAGGACGCTCTCCCAGAGCCACGGGTATTCGGGTCGGATCTCGCACCCGGGACCAGGCGCACCGGCAGGTGGGTGATGCGCGAGGAGTGCTCAGGTTAGGGTCGGGTCGGATCCTGCTAGATCCGCGAGGTGAAACCGCGGATGTGGCGAGTGGGTCAGGTGAGGGACCTCACCCCTGTGCGTTCGGAGGCGAATAGAAGATAACACAAATTCAATTTAAAGCATACCTGCGCGTTGCGTTTCGCCGATGTGGGACTATCTGGCCTGCCCCAATCTCGCGCTCGCCCGTAGAGCTTTCTTCGTGCAATTGCCAAAGCTACGGGCTTCGCAGTGCTCCTTGCTAGACCCGAGGGCTTCGCACTGCTCGCGCGGATCTGCTGCGCCTGAAGCCTGGACGACCTGACGCCTGGAGCTGCTGCGAAGCTGCTTCAACCGTCAATGGCGGCAGGACTGAAATTCTATCAAACACAAGCACGGCCTATTGGCCTAATCAGACCAGCTGGGCACCTTCGCCGTGGCACGGCGAAGGTGGTGAACGGTGTTGTAGGTCGTGGGACGGCCTAGGCGTGCGTCCCTAGGTCGTCCTGCGACCGGAGGTGTAGGTGAGTTCGGGGGGCTACTGTGGAGGTGTGGAGTGGCAGTGGAGGGGTGGAGCTTATGAGATGATTGGCGAGCCGTGTGGAGGGGCGGAATGGTGGATGCGGCTCGCCGGAGGTCGGTCGGAGGCGAGGAAAATGGAGGTGGTCAGGCAATGTCGGGGGGCAATTAAATAAAATAACAAGGGGAAAAGAGAGAGGGAAAGATGGAGAAGGTATCTGGAGTGTTTTGGAAGGGAGGGAGGCAGCGGAGTGGACGGCGCGTAGCTGCCTTCGTCAGAGAAGAAGAACCCTGAGGGAGGGAGCGACGACGAGGACGAGGTCAGGGGCACACGTGCTTGGTACGGCGCGACATGGGAGGAAGAGGCGAAGTTGACTCTGCTGCTGGTATGGCAGCAGAGTGACGAGAAGGAGGGGAGGAGGTCGCCGGAGCTTGCGGGTTTCTTGGCTGGAGATGGAAGGGAGGAAAACTTGGGGGAATCTCCGTCAAAACAAGGCTGAAGATCTGCGACTGGGTCTGGGGATCCTTTTATAGGTGTTGGCCGAACTTTCTAGTGCGCGGAGGGCTACGCAATCACCTCTGCCGGCTCGCCGGAGAAGGAAAGAGGGTGGATACGCAAATCCCTCGTGCGTTCGCACGAGAGATTGGGTTCACACCAGAGATCGTGATTGGCTTTAGATGGAAGGGAATTCCTCAGAGAATCTCCCTTCCATTTATGGGGGGAAATCTCTGAGGAATCAGAGAGTAATCCCTCTCTAATCCTCGCCGGAGGTCGACTCTGCCCTAATAATGGCGGCAGGACTTGATTGCAAAGGTGGCGAGGAAATTAGGGGGCTCTCTGCAATGATTTACAAATGATAGGGGCCAAATTATGATTTGGGTGTACTAAATTGCAAAGTAGGTCAAGATGACCTCCCCTTATGTCCAAATTTTGGTACAAACCTAATTTTGACCTAAGGAATCTAATGGTGAAGTTGGAGTTTAGGTTTGACCTCGTTTGACTGGACATTCTGCATAGAAACCCAAATTAGGTTAATTACTGAGCTAGGACCCTATTCTAGGTCAAACTAGGTTCCAAAGGCCAAATTAAGTGTTCTAAACCCTAGAGGATATTTTTCCATGATTTTTGGAGGGTTTAATTGATTTTTATTCTGACCGAAACCTTTTTAATTTAAGCGGGTCTGTTTTAGGGTTACCAAATGTCATTTAATTCCTGAATTGCACATGAACCCATTTCTGATTGACTCAACCCACTTTTTATCTCATTTAGACCATTTGAACTATGTTTTGCTTCTGAGAAATCCCGTTTATGTACTACAATGGTAAAATTACGATTTTACCCTTTAATTTATGTTTTCTTCTCAGAGCACTTATTCCTTTATTTAGGCCCTCTTCTAGGTTATGTAGGAGCTTTTATCTTCTTTATTGGGTCAAAATGAGCTAGTTATGGCTCATGATGAGGCTCTCATCATTCGCTGACTCTGAAAATTTTATAACCTTGTTCAGGTTAGGGAGTTGAGCAACCAGCCTCACCGGCTGCAGAGGGAGCTGGGCCCTGCTGAGCAAAGCCTTAGTTATGTTCTTACTGTTTTTCCTTAGCTTTTGTTGTAGTAGTGAGTATTTTTTTTATTCTATGTAACACTGTTTCAATACTTTCAGCTGTACTTTTCTCTGTCGTAGTTGTGATGGCCTGTAACTTTGATAGATTATTCCGCTCTATTTCTTTTACTGTCTCTTGTTTATTTCTTCTTAGTTACATTGTATGTGTGGTTGTGATTTGTTTTATGCTTTTGGTTGTTTCTCGTTGGACGACTAGGTCTTGGGATTAGTCGAGGCGGGCCAGTCTTGGGTCCTGTAGGGATCCAGGATTCAGTCGTAACAAGATAGTATCAGAGCAAGGTCATCCCGAGAAATGAATAAAATGGTTTGAGGACTGATCACCCACATGCATGTAACTAGGATAGCCATCACAACGTATCACTTTGATCTTCACTTTCGAGTCGTAATTCTTCATGTAGTCTGGTGTTATTAATGGTCCCTGTTCCTTCTCTTTTATCTCCTTATAGGAGATGCCTCATTGTAGGAGCAGGGGCAGACATGTCGAGCTTGGGACCAGTGTTGCCTCGCCTCTCCTCTTGAGTGTCCAAGCCCGAGACCTCATCCAGTTGATTTGAGAGGTCGTACGAGAAGAATTTCAGCTTCCGACGGCTTCGCCGCCCCCTCATGTCCCTTCCGAGGGTGCGGAGGGGGAGCCTTCTGTTGGATGGTAGAGTCACCGTAGCGCTAGGCGAGTCAGGGGAGATCAGAGGAGGCCCTACCAGCTGGAACACTCGCAGGGTCTCCAGGAGAGGAGGCACGTGGTGTCTGTGGGGGAGCCGTTCCGCTCTGTGGGGCCACCAGTGGCCTTTGGGAGCCCCAGACAGGGATCGGCTGCCAGCACCGGACCCCCGCTCAGCCACCAGCAGAGATTTACTGAGGGAGGAGGTCGTGTTCCTCTCTGCTACTAATCTGTCCAGCTGGGCGACATTAGCAAGGATTGCCCATCTAGGGCCGAAGCACAGCAGATGCCCCCCGCATCGAGTGTTGGAGGCCGAGCTGGCGGCCACGGTCACCAGGCACGTGGAGGAGGACAGTAGTCACGAGGAGGGCACTGGCCAGCTGCTGCCTGCCCGACCCAGAGCGTGGCCGCTTCGTCTGCACCTAGGACTGAGGGGCGCAGCAATGCCCTAACACAAAGGGACGCCAGGGATTTTGGTTCTGTGGTGGCAGGTATTGTTACTATTTCTGGCAGATTAGTCTATGTTCTTTTTTATTTCGGTGCCACACATTCCTTTGTCTCCTCGAATTTTGCCGTAAGTTTGGGACCAGGTATTATACTTTTAGAGGTTCCATTCCTAATTAGAGGGCTAGGTGGACAGTTGTTCGTAGCAAAGGAGGTCCTTACAGACTACGAGGTCGCTATAGGGGGACACAGTCTTTCCGTCGACCTAATTGTGATCCCGATGGGGGACTTTGGCATGATTCAAGGGATGGACTGGCTGTCTGCCTATCACGCTTTCGTAGACTGTTTTGGAAGGAAGATCATCTTCTCCATATCAGAGTTGCCTCCCTTTGAGTTTCACGGCCAGCCAGTGGACGGAGGTTTTAGGTGCATCTCCGTGCTTCGAGCAGCAAAGCTTTTGGGCCAGGGGTGTGAGGGCTTCTTGGCTTGTGTTGTAGTAGAGCCTAGTTCCGTGGCTAGTTTTCAAAGTATTTCGGTAGTCTGCGAGTACCCTGACGTTTTCCTAGAGGAGTTGCCAGGACTATCGACTGAGCGTGAGATTGAGTTTGAGATCTCGTTAGTATCGGGGACTAGCCCCATTTCTATTGCACCTTACAGGATGGCACCGCTTGAGCTGCGAGAGCTCTAGTCACAATTACAAGACCTGTTGGAGAAGGGCTTTGTGAGGCCCAGTGAGTCCCCTTGGGGAGCCCCTGTGTTGTTTGTGAAGAAGGACGGTACCCTATGACTTTGTGTCAACTGCCAACAGCTGAATCGGGTCACCGTCAAGAAAAAGTACCCGTTGCATCGTATCGATGACCTCATCGACCAGTTGAGAGATGCCACAGTGTTCTCTAAGATAGATCTGAGGTCAGGTTACCACCAGTTGAGGATCAAGGAGACCGACGTCTCCAAGACAGCTTTCCGTATACTGTACGGGCACACGAGTTCTTGGTCATGCTATTTGGGCTGACCGATGCCCCGCTGCTTTCATGGACATGATGAACCATGTTTTCAGGCCATATTTAGACTAGTTTGTGGTGGTGTTCATCGACGACATCCTAGTCTACTCACAGGATCAGGCACAACATGGACAACATTTACGCATGGTCCTGGATACCTTGAGACGACGCAGGTTGTATGTCAAGTACAGCAAGTGTGAGTTTTGGCTGAGATAGGTGACTTTCTTGGGGCATGTGATATTAGGAGACGGATTGGCTGTGGATCCATCTAAGGTTGATGCTGTGCTCAAGTGGGAGAGACTACACACAGAGACAGAGGTACGCAGTTTTCTGGGACTGGCAGGCTACTATCGGTGGTTTATTAGAGGGTTCTCTCATATTGCACGTCCTATGACTTAGCTGACTCGGAAGGACGTGCCCTTTTTCTGGATCGACAAGTGCGAGGCGTGTTTTCAGGAGTTGAAGGAGATTGACTTCAGCTACTGTACTTACCATTCCAGACAGTAGTGGCGGGTTCGTGGTTTACACTGACGCATCATTGTAGGGGTTGAGTGGTGTGCTCATGTAGAGGGGTCACGTTGTCACTTACACTTCGCGGCAACTGAAGTCCCATTAGCATAACTATCCCACCCATGACTTAGAGCTGGCAGCAGTTGTCTTTGCACTGAAGACATGAAGGCACTACTTGTGTGGTGAGACATTCAAGATCTTCAATGATCACAAGAGTCTCAGGTATCTATTTAACCAAAAGGAGCTCAACCTGAGATAGAGGTGTTGGTTAGAGCTCCTAAAAAACTATGACTGCAGCATCTCCTACCACTTAGGGAAGGCCAATGTGGTGGTCAACGTCTTGAGCCAGAAGGCGTCTGCCCGCTTGGCCAGCTTGCAGGCATAGAGCTGGAGACTCATGGAAGAGGTGGGCAGTTGGTGACCCTAGGAGTCACAAGGGTACTGCGAGGCAGTGACAGTGATGCGACAGGCACAACCAGAGCTGATAGACCGCATAGGATAGATGGCCGATCCGTACTTTGAGATACTGCAAGACAGGGTGTTGATTGGGGACCCAGGAGACTTTTTCTTCTCAGACGAGTACTATGCATGAGGGGACGCCTATGCATTCCTAGAAACGAGGAGTTATTGCGGGAGCTCCTGACTGAGGTGCACGGGTCCCGGTTCACCATACATCCCGAAAATACAAAGATGTACCATGATTTGTGACGCGACTTTTGGTGGAGAGGGATGAAGTGAGATGTTGGTGAGTTTGTCCAACAGTGTTTGGTATGCCAGCAGGTGAAGGCCGAGCACCAGAGGCCTGCAGGGCCGTTACAGTCACTTCCTATGCCAGGGTGGAAGTGGGAGAGCATCACCATGGACTTAGTGGTGTGTCTACCAGTTACCCAGCGGGGACACGACGCAGTTTGGATAATAGTGGACTAGTTGACGAAGACGGCACGGTTCCTGCCGATCCGAGTCACCTTTGGGCCAGCATAGCTAGCAGAGAGATACGTCAGAGATGTGGTGCGTCTGCATAGAGTCCCTCACGAGATTGTATCCGACAGGGATACTCGTTTCACTTCCCAGTTCTGGGCAGAGTTTCAGCGGGCATTAGGGACTCATTTGAGGTTCAGTACTGCCTACCACCCCCAGACCGACAGGTAGTAAAAGCGCACCATACAGACACTTGAAGACCTCCTACGCACTTGTGTACTAGATTGGAATGGCTCTTAGGAGGAGCATTTGCCCCTGGCAGAGTTTGCGTACAATAACAGCTATCATTCGAGCATCGGCATGGCAACTTACGAGGCTCTGTATGGACGGAGGTGTACCGCACCCTTGAGTTGGGTCGAGGTGGGGACTAAGTGGGAGGTTGGCCCTAGATTGTTCCGACAGAGTCAGGAGGTGATAGAGCAAATTCATAGGCGATCTGCACTGTCAGGATCAGGCAGAAGAGCTACGCTGATAAGAAGCGCAAGGAGGTACAGTTCGAGGTTGGGGATCACGTCTTTCTCCATGTTTTGCCCATGAAGGGCTTGCAGCGTTTTGGGGTGAAAGAGAAGCTTGCGTCGAGGTTTGTGGGACCCTTCGAGGTTTTGGAGAGGGTTGGACCCGTTGCTTACAGGCTTACCCTTCCTCCCCAGCTCTCTTGAGTGCACGACGTGTTCCACGTGTCCAACCTCAGGAAGTATGTCACCGATCCCAGCCACATTCTGAGCCACGAGAGCGTCAAGGTGGGAGACAACTTGACCTATCTTGAGAGACCAGTACAGATATTAGACAGAGCCGTCAGGAATTTGAGGCGGAAGCAGGTATCACTGGTGAAAGTCCTATGGAGAAGCCAGCAATACGAGGAGGCCATTTGGGAGCCAAAGGCGACAATGTGAGAATAGTACCCAGAGCTTTTTGAGGGTACGTCTTTTCAGATCTACTTTGATCCTCTTTAAGTTTGTTATGTGCTTTTACGCTACTTTTCCACACCCTACTTGGCTCAAGTTTCGGGGATGAAACTTTCTTTAAGTTTGTTATGTTGAAATGACCCATGGCCCTTTTGGGTTGTTTAAGACATCTGGATGAGCCGTCAGACGTCTGTCCAGATGTTTGGATGGAGGGTTAGACGTCTAAAAGTAGAAGAACCAGACTTGCTATTCTTTTTTCACACGCGCACTGCACACGCACTCACCCCCTCTCCTCACCCCAAACCCTAACACTCTATCTATTTAAACCCCCCTCTCCCACGCCACTCCATCCATCTCCACCAGCCACCACCTCTGGCCGCCACCTTCCTCCCTTACCTTCGAGCACGGTGAGAGGAGAGGAAGAAGAGAGAGAGATGGGACGAGGGGGAGAAGGAGAGGAGAGCTCGAGAGGTGAGCTTCGTGGCCTCCTGAAGCTGTCAGCATAGCAATTGCGGGCGGCGCGGAGGGGTTTCGCGCAGAGGAGAAGCTCGCGGAGGTTCTGCGTACTGGATATTTTTCAGTATCAGATGTTTGGAGTACATCCCAGACGTCTGATGTAGCAGAAGGACGTCCGGAGCTGAAGCCGAATGACTGAAAGCACGCTCTGTGCTAAGGTACGTGCTTTTGTGCGGTTACGGCCATGCAGGCCTCACCACAGGGATCTTGTCCGGCCTTTTTTGAGGTCTGTGCATACGTACGTAGGAGGCAGGCCGTTGGAAAGGCGCAGGGTGCACCCTTCGAGGTGCTTTTGGACGTCTGGACACATCGCCAAACGTTGACCGTACCTCCAGATGACTGGAAGAAGAGTCCGACGTCTAGAACTCACTTCAGACGATCACGGAGGGGTCCGGACGTCCGAGGTAGCTGCAAGGAACCCAGGGTAAGTGTTGATGTCCTTTAAGACGTCTAGGATTAGACCCAAACGTTTGATTTCGGACAGTGTGAGTGTTTTTAGCCCATTTAGGGCCCAAACGAGATCGAATTTCCGCAAACAAAGTATCATTATTTTTCACTTGAGTTTTCCTACGAGTTAGTGTCACTTGTATACGATTTTAGACTCGTTTGATGTGGATGGTTAATTGTATAGGTCTCCAGCCAATCGAGTACGCGGGAGCCGCGAAGGCGACGGGATCTACGATCCGAGCCCCCATTCCTCCCGTATTTACCGGTAGAGTGGTTTACATTAAAATTATGATTTAAATAAATGAACTGCATGCTTAGAATAACTCGAATGAACCCTAGGATGCGAATGAACCGTAGGACAGAAACAGATGAGTATGGTTTGAACTATACTGTATACTTGAGAAACATGTAGAACACTAGGATGAGAATGAACTCTTGGGCAGAAATTGATGAGTATGGTTTGAGCTATACTGTATATTTGAGAAATATGTAGAACCCTCGGATGAGAATGAACCCTAGGGTAGGAACAGATGAGTATGGTTGAACTACACTATTTACTTGAGATGCCTGTAAAACTTTAAATGCTAGCAAATGTACTGGTTACTTAATATGATGCCTTGTCAGTAGAAAATCACGAGTTTCCTATTTTAAAGAATGGAAACGGAAATGTAGATAGAGAGATATGAAAGTTTGGAATATGAAATGAAAGGAATACCAGCATGAATCCTACGGGGAATCGGGAGGAAAACTCCTGTAGACGGAAAGTGAGCTGGCCCTTGTGTACGAGGTACCAAGGAGAGCCACTGTCCCTTTAGCGTAGAGGGGTACTAGCCGCCCATTGGGATAAGCCCCAGGGTCAGGCTTAGACACTCTAAATAGACTCTATTTGGCCCTTGCGTATGTGGTACCAGGGTGTGCCACTTAGTGTAGGTCAAGAGCTAGTAGCCCCACGGGGCCCGGCGTTAGGTCTAGCCACTTTACACCGACTCTTGTTAGGCCCACTGGGCAAACCGGGATAGTCGGATGAGGGTATGCGGACTGTAGAGGGGCGAGACCCCTGTTCTGCTCTGTTCTGAGGGGCGAGACCCCTGTTTTGAGAGGGCAAGGCCCTGTATTGTTCCGTGTTGTACCTTTAAGCGTACATGTTAGCAAAAATGACTGACCGCATACTAGTGCAGGATAGCTACCCGCATGCTTATCACGTGTGCCGTAGTCGCCGCTACGTCACGACTGTGATCTCGGGGTGGTTGACTGGGTGTAGGACTACCACGGGGGACTCTCGCAGCCAGGAGAGCACTGCGTGTACCTCTTACATCACAGAAAAGATTGCAATCAAGATCATTCCCACGAGGAACATGTCGGATTAAGGAATGATCTAAGTGAATAAAGGAATAACAAATTAGAAGCACTTGGTTGAACTAAATGAAAATGAATAGTTGTCTAATTGCATAAATTAATTACTTGTCTTAATTACATGTAGATGGCTAAATTACCACTCTACTCAACGTTCGCTGACTCTAGAAATTTTATAACCTTATTTACGTCAAGGAGTTGAGCAGCCAGTCCCACCAACTACAGAGGGAGCTGGGCCCAGTTGAGCCCAGCCTTAGCTGCATTTTTACTGTTTTTCCCTAGCTCCTGTTGTAGTAGTGAGTATTTTTTTTGTTCTATGTAACACTATTTCAATACTTTCAGCTGTACTTTTCTTTGTCGTAGTTGTGATGGCCTGTAACTTCGATAGACCATTCCGCTCTATTTCTTTTACTGTTTCTTGTTTACTTCTGCTTAGTTACATTGCATGTGTGATTGTGATTTATTTCCTACTTTTGGTTGTTTCTCGTTTGACGATTGGATCTTGGGATTAGTCGAGGTGGGCCGATCTTGGGTCCTGTAGGGATCTGAGATCGGGTCGTAACAGAAAACATATAATACCATATAATCCCTAGAGATTCTAGTACATAATTGAGAGCTCCATCCTCCCTCCAGACATATATCTCATGAGGTGGAATTGGGTGATCAAATCTTTATTTTCTTTTGTGTGTGCTTGATTGTCGTTCTACCTTCCTACGCGAAGAATGATTAATGGTTAAGTAACACCTCCTATGTTAACAAATCTATTGGTAACCTTTCAAAGCTTATCAGTAGGTTAAGTAGATTTAACACGGACTAAAATTATTTTATCTTTTCTATAAAATAAACTTAATACGTCAAAATAATCAAATAGGTTAACTCATTTATTTCATTATTTATTATACCTTTTTTGTTATTCTATCTTTTATTCCACAAACTTATTCTTCTTATCAAACGGGACCTAAATGAGCCGTTTGAAAAAAAGGATATGATGTAAAAAATTAAGATAGGATAGATAACATGAAACTGAAGAAAGAACAAAACTTGGGATGGATAAAATTTTTTCTATCGTAGGAAAAGAGTGTCAAACTTGGGATTTTCTATCATGTGGGTTATCTCCACACAAACAGGGGTTATCCGGGGAATCCCCTAATTCAAATGAATCCAAAGAGCGAAAACGCACGCAAGTCTTATTTTGAAGAGTACGATCCTGTTTTTGTTAATTTTTTTAAATCCCTTACTGGATGGAAGGTCTATCTTGCATATGTGACTGTGAATGCTTAGATACAGAACCTTGTGGGTCGAGTTTAGGTCTATGAACTACAAGATCACTGCTCATGCATTTACTAAGTATACTTTATCCACGCTCCAACTTTCTACCATTCGAGTACCAAGTCCAAGCACATCCCCGGATCCTGTACCTTGCCTTTTTTTCTGGAAAAGGTTTGTTACAATCCACGGATTCAAAGGGTCAAAAGTGTCCATCAAATAGTTGGAAAAGAACCAAAAAGATGTCATACGAAGCAACCAAACTTACGCCAAATAAGGCTCAAAATGAGATGTTGGTGGATATCTCGGAGAATAAAAACAACGATGTTAATTATTCCTCCTCCTCCCCCCCTCCCTCTCTCTCTCTCTCTCTCTCTCACAGGAGCAGACGAATATGCTGAATCCCTTTCTATTTTCTATTTGATAATATTCCGGTCTCAAAAGTTACAGCATATATGAAAAAAAAAAAAGAATAAAGGAAAAGTGGTGGGTTATCACCTTCTCACATATTATCGTATCTATTCGATATGTGTGAGGTGAATATTATGTGAATGAGATAGAATCATATGAAGTAATAGATAAAAAAGATTGTATTTTCTTAGGAGGAGAAGTGAGTTATATTTTTATCCTTTACCACTTTAGTTCTTATTTTGTGATTAGTGTTGCTCATGTGTCTATAATTAGATTCAAATATTGATTTCAACGGAGGGAGACGAAAATTAAGGAGAAAGTAAATCAATTTTTAAGCATTTGTGATGCGTTAGTGCCAACAATGTTGGCATTATTTTCTAAAATCTTTAAGGGCTTAACTGAAATTAACATACCTCTAACTTAGGATGGATCATTACAATATCATATCTCAGTTGGACTTCATACTAACTGGGTATCGGTATTGGTAGACCAGTACCGGTACCCATGATTTACTGTCATGGGTTCCATATTCAATGAGTATCGGTAATGATGCCAAGTATCGATATCTATGAGTTACTGTTTTGAACTCAAGTTTAAATGAGTACTCGTCCAGTATTCACAATGTATCGATACTCATGATGAGTACTGGTATTTAGTGAGTACTGGTATCCCTCCAGAAGCCAATTGATCTCAACCAGTACTGGTACTCATGAGGAGGACCGATACTTATTGAGTACTGGTAATACCACCTGTAGCCTACCAGTACCGGTACTCGTGATGAGTATCGGTACTTGTAAGCTATAGGTCCTGGTGACTTAAAATCTAGGAACTAACCTGGGACATATATGTACCGATACTCATGATGAGTACCGGTACATGTGAGTCTCAGTCATGGACTTAGGACGTTCTAGAGTCAATCTGGAGCTAGCAGTATGGGTACTCATGATAAGTACCGGTACAAGCTGGCTACAGTTCATTTTTATAGTTTGTAAACAATATGCCAAAGGTACCAGTACTCACGACAGTTAAAGGTTGGTTTTTGAGTTCTACAGGAATATGAAATGATCATTAAGTACTTGTCAATCTAAGATCTAACCCAAATAATATATCTGAACATATGAATAGATAAAGATCTATGTATAAAACTAAACACAACAATATGCTAAGACATTGATTTATCTTGGTTATAGCATCATGTACATGTATAGAAAACTAAATATTACCTATGAAAGAAAATAATTATCTATTTATGCAAACAAACCTGTAGATTACCTGTGTTCATGATTCCAGAGAGAAATAGGAGCTGCAATCTAGATCTTCTAAGAGATTCCAGAGAGAAATAGGAGCTGCAATCTAGATCTTCTAAGAGATGCCCACCTTTTGACTCTTTAGATGGCTGCCTTGAGAAGAAGCTTTCAGATTCTCCTTCTATCTCCAGCTGTCTGCAACTCTTAAGCCCTAAACCTCCCTCAATCTCGATGGGGAAAGTAGAGAGAATGATGATGTGGGTCTCTTAGGGACCTGACTGCCCTAATAAGCAATTAATCACACTAATTACTGTGGGTGAATTATGTTTCAGCCCATCAAAGAAACGCAATTCACAACTTAAGTCTCTGCACATATTTCATTTAAACCACACCATCTTTTTACATTTTATGCCCATGCCTTTAATAAACATTAAATTGATCACTTTAAGTGATGGGCAATTACATGACAGTCCATACATGATAGTCTATAATCTTTATGTTGAATGATTATATCTATATGTACAAATACATATACTAGTCTATATGTTAGATTATGATCCAACAAACGACACCTATTCATTGAAATTCCTTATGTTATCTTTCTCATGATAATAATGCCAACATTAGCAAGTACATTATTATGAGTTTCTAATTTGTACCGCCTATTATGTTGCTGTTAGGATGTACTGGGACAATGTAATTGAAGTCTTTAGTGCAATTATAATGACACTATTAGTATCTATTGTAATGTCGACAATACCATTTTGACAATTACTTATATTACTGATGTATTTAAGGAATATATCTTAAAAATAACCTTTGTTAGTATTATTAGCACGTATCATGCTCCTATTAATAACAAGTTTCTACCCTAGATTCTTAGTTCTATCATTTATGGATCTCTCACATTGGGATCCATGCCAACATAGCCAACTATGCTAAGTACCCGCTAGCTGGGCACTCAATTGACTTAAACAATAAGTATCGATTACTCATAATTAAAATTATTACTATGAATAGTCATTTCATGTAGCCAACTACCACCCGGACATATGGTCTTCCCTGTCTCGTTACATAGCCCATTATGCATTGCCGTAGCTAGCTATATAGCAGGAAGAACCCTATGTAATTGGGAACTTGCACTCTAGATAGATACACCTAAATGACTTGGTGTTTATCCTAAATCATTCTCCAACTAACCCTCAATTAGCTCTTGCAATGGTTAATTTTGCTATAAAAAATATATCAAATCAAGTGAATTAGATAGAGAACAAGGAAATAATGGAGATGGAAAGTTTCCTTTTAAGTCCCACCCTACTCAACAATAGTGGGGTTTGGTGCTTGTGGTTACTTAAGATCTTAAATCACTCCCTTATGTTTCCTAGAGTTGTTTAAACTCCAACTAATCTTGATAGAGTAGCCAATTTGATTAAAATTAAAGCTCTAAAGATCCATTTAGTCATTCTAGTCCAATTAAACTTTAGATGGTTAGGTTTTCTTACGTAAAATGCTTCTTGCTCAATTGATGCATTCCACACAAAGTTCTAGTCTTCCTCCATGCATCACTTCCTACTTATTGTTACGACCCAGTTTTCGAATCCCTACTGGACACGAGAATGGGACAAACTCGACTGATCTCAAGACTCAGTCGTCCAACGAGAAAGTAACCAAAAAGCAGTAAAATAAACCACATTCACCATGCAAGCGACTAACAGTAACAAAAGTACAGCAGTAAGAAAGGAACTACTACAGTACACACCACCACAATAGTAAAGAATTTAAAAAGGGTACAGGAATATAAAATTGCAATAAAAGAGTACAAGAATATAACAAAATACTCACTATTACAGGAAACGGGGTACAACTATTGGGCTCTACTAGACCCAGCATCCTCCGTAGCCGTAAGCTCTGGCTGCTCAACACCCAGACCTGAAAAAGGTGGTAAGTACGACACGTCAGAGAAACGCTGAGTAGAGTGGCAACCAGCTAGCTAAGAAAAATAGTAAAGGTGGACAAGTAGCTGTTGTTTTAATTTCTTTCTTTATTTTAGTCTTGGTTTATTTATCAGATCTTTTTCTTGATCTCGAATGTTCCTTGTGGGAATGATTTTGATTGCAGTCTTTTCCGAAAAGTAGAAGTAGCACGTGGTGCTCTCCTGGCCGGGAGAGTTCCCTGTGGTGGTTCTACCCTCAGTCAACCACCCCAAGGTCGCTAACAGGCGTAATGGTGACTACGGCACACGCGATAAACGCATGGGTAGCTACCCAACACTGGCACGCGGTCAGTCGTTTTCGTTAACGGGTGTGCCCAAAGCACAGCATGGAACCAGTATAGTGCAGAGCTCTCTCAGTAACAGGGGTCTAGCCCCTCCACAGTAACCAAACAGGGGTCATGCCCCTCCACAGTCCGCACACCCTCACCTGACTACCCCGATTTGTCCAGTGGGCCTAACAAGTCTGTGTAGGATGGCTAGTTGAACCCCGGGTCCCGTGGGGTGGCTAGCTCTCTCCCTACACTAGTATCTCTCCCTAGTACTATGTATGCGAGGGCCACAGAGTCGGTACAAAGTGGCCAGTCCTAACCCTGGGTCCCAACCCTAGGGCGGCTAGCTCCGCTCTACACTAAACAGGGGGATAGTCGCTCTCCTTGGTACTCCGTACTCAAGGGCCAGCTCACTTGCCCATTCACTTTCCCAGTTCCATTCTATTTATTTTCCAGGAGCTCTACTCCTAATTCCCCGTAGTGTTCGTGCTCATAATTCTCAGGCCAAGCCATACTAGGTTTCATCATTTCAGGTTTATTGCATATGACACGTGTTTCCAATGTTCAGACTTTCTTTTCCAAATTATATACAAGCAGCTCGAATTTAGTTTCCAAACAACAGGAATTACATGTAGCAGTTACTAGCAACAATACTCTACATTTCACAGGCAGCTGTTATCCAATTACAGGCAATTATCATTATTCTATTTACTTATCCGAGACTGCAATTCAGGCATTTAAGACATTCATTTCAGTGTTTCTGTTCCTAGGATTCATGCTACACCCTAAGATCTATCATTCAATCTAGTTTTCAGGTCCTAGGATTCATGTCATACCCTAGGATTTATTATTTATTTCAGATATGCATTAATGTTTGTAAGTAACTAAGGGAAGCCACTCTACCCCCAAAATCGGGAGTAATGGGGGCTCGATCGGCAGGTCCACGTGCCTCCGCAACCTCCAAGTCCGCAACAGAATGAGGTCCGACACAAGGATCAACCACAAGAAACCACTCAGAATAGGATAAAAGTATTTCAAACAAGTAGAGGAACTTATTCTGAGAAGAACGGAATCTTAAACGCGGAAATCGGACCTCGAACGAACCTTAAACGGGTCAAAAATGACAACTCTGACTCAAATCAAACATCTGGAACATCTTCCAGATGTCTTAAAAAGGGGTCCAGATCATACCTCGCTCTGCGCTGCTCCTCAGACGTCCAAGGGTCCTGCTGAACCGTCTGGACCCAGTTCCAGACGTCTGACCACCTCTCCGGACGTCTGGAGATGCTCTCCGCCGTCTGGTGACTCGCCCAGACGTCTGAATCGCGTGGGAGGGCGTGTCCCGCGCCTTCCCGAAGTGAAACTTGCATGCGTATGCAAAACTCCCTCAGCAAAGCACGCGACAGAGCTTCAGCAGAACGGCCTGCATGACCGTATCCGCAAAAGGGAAGGCATAGGCTCAATACGTACCTATCAATTGTTTGGAGCTTCCTCCAGACGTCTGATTCTGGGAAAAATTCCCAGATTCAGAACCTCCTCCGTCTTCTTCCCGCTGTGCGCGGCTGCACCGCGCTTGTCCGCCCGCTGCCAGAGCTGCAGCAGCATCGGGGAAACCTCCCCAGCACAACGCTCCTTCGCGTGCACGCCGGCCGGCCTCGAACTGCTCCGGCGAGCTCTCTCTCACATAGTTTGCACGCTCTCTTCTCTTCCCTCTCACTGCACCTCTCCTCTTCGCCACTGCACCCGGCAGCAGCTGCTGCTCTTGCTCTCACGCTGGGGAAGGAGGAGACGGATGGATGTGGGTGGCATAAGGGCGAGGAGGATATATGTAGGCATGGGGGGGGGAGAAAAAAAATGCTGCAGGTAGGCGGGGGAAGAAGAAAGAGAAGGGGGTAGCGGGGTTTCAGTCTACGTGTGGCACGCGTGCAGACTTGCAATCGTACGCACGTAAAAATTAATTTCTAGATGTCTGACCAGATGTCTGGACCAACTCCCAGACATCTTAAAGTATTTTGATGTCACGATCTTAACACTTATCATCCATCACCTCTTTGAATATCTATCTATTTTCACCCGAAAACTCTTTCATAGCTAGTTATATACTTTAGTAACCAGCCATTCCTTAAATCTTGTGGATGCGCAAACAAAACATGCAACGGTGGATCCATTCTCAATCCTATTTTAAGCGGGCATCCAATCATCGCCTAACTCACATAAGTTAAAAGATGAATAAAACATAATTCCATTGAATTGTAGTTGACTATTACTTACCTTGCTAGCCTCGCAAGCTCTCAATCAAATTCTAACCTATTACCTTTTCGTAGCTAATTACGGCTACCTGCTGGCTGGCAATGGTTGCGTACTTTGTATTTTTTATTCTATTCTATTCTCATCTTTCTCCCTCATTCCTTATATATTTGTCTATCCTCTGCTGTTCTAATTGCCCCTAATTGTTTCTTAATTTATTTTAAGCTTTAGCAACTATTCATTAGGTTTTAAATTTCATGGGAACTATACAAATGGTATTAGGATGATCAACTCTTAGCGGGAGAAAAGGACTATCAATAAAGTGAAGCCACCACTAGTTAAACAGCACCAGCAGCAACAATAATATTAAGAGGAAGAAGAAAAAGAAAATTTTACTCGAGAGGTTGAGTAACCTCTCGACTACTACTGGAGTATAGTGATTGGACATATCATGATGAGAATGTTTTAAATTTAAGAGAGTGAGGTGTAACACTTTAAAAAATGATTCCACATTGAAAACTAATAAATCAAAAAGAACAAAAATTAATAGTTGATAATTTGAGCTTAGCCATTTTGGTGGTTCTTTTAGTGTGTTGGTTCACATCCAACATGTTTTAAAGTTTAGATTTTCTCAGTTATGCTTAGGTTTAGGTCAAAATCATGACAAAATGATATGAAAGTCGAACTTCCATCGATAAGAAGAAAAGGTTACCTACGAGATTCAAGCAACCACTAGTAGGAAATGCTATTTAAGAAATAAAGCCATCATTACCAATGAGGATTACATGAATAGGTCATGTCGCAACTGAAATTACCAGGGATTTAGGTGGAGAAGAATGCAATATCTCAAAGATAGCTTCATATGGAAAACTCATGACATTGAGTAGTAAGCTAATTATAAAAGATTGAAAACAACTTGTCGGTTGGCTAGGACTTTGATATATTAGGATTGTAGTAGCATTCGGTGTATGCATATTAAGGTTGTGTAGTCAAGGTGCATTGCAGTTCTGATGCTAAAATCTAGGGTGTTCAAGTAATTCTCGGGTCTACACATCAAGTTATCTTATGTTTTTTCTTGTTCTTAAGAGTCTATCTTGGGATTTTTCCTATTCGCATTTGAGATGTTGATTTCCCCTAGGTTATTTATCTTGGGAACTTGATTTTCCCATGCTTTCTTGGGTTTGCATGGTAAAGCCAAGTATTATTGACGAGTCGATTTTCACTTTCATTAAAATTTTAAACATAAAATGACATGTCGTTGTTAAGGTTTTGTGGTAGAAAATAGACTATCAAAACATTTGATATTTTTAACCACGAGGATTAGGTCGTATCCACAGGGAGGCAATAACCTATTAAAACTCGTTATCATGAAAATCTAAGGTTCACTATTTGTTTCCCTCAAAAATCAAGTTAAAATTCCCTTTTAAATAACCAATCAATGACAACAAATGCTAGAATAGTATTTATGCATAACAAGAGGGATATACTCATAAAATCCATAGAATAAAATATTAATATCTTAAAATTAAAATCCCAACAATGGCATTCAAATTTAATTTTTAATTTGGCATGAAACAGAGCATTTGCTCATGGTGGCTTGTGCGCGAGGGAGGATCCATGGTTGGCCTTGCTGTGTTCAAAGGTGGTCGAGGATGCGAAGAGGAATCCGATGGCGGTGGTGGCTCGACAAACGGCAGTCGGAGCTCTCGCCGGTGACGAGGGGGATCTGGCGGTGGTGGGTGCGGTTGGCGGTCGTGTGGGTGGTCGACGGTGGCTTTCGAGGACGTAGGTGGCTTCGTGAGGGTGATGCGAGTTCAACAGCGTCGATGGAGCAGAGATTGGAGGTCCGTGGAGCCGGCTGCGTAGAGGAAGGGAGTGTCGGTGATGGGTTCCGCTCAGGGAAGACGATGAACAGTGTGCGAGGGTGGTGTCTTCCTGTCGATGGCTCGAATGTGCGTGCGTGGGCGTGCACACGCATGAAGGAGCGCACAAGGGTGCGGTGGCTGGGAAGCACGAGTGCGTGCATAAGGTTGTGCGCAAGGAGCCAGTGGCACGCGGTGCGGTTGCTGTTGGGTTTCTTTAGAAGTTGTACGGGGGAAAGGAGAGGAAGAAGAAGACGGAGAGGATGAAGAAGGCCGGCTGCTGGTGCTCGTGGGCTGAAGTGTAGGTGTGTGCGTGCTGAAGCGCAAACGCGCGATTGCTGCTAGTGTGCGCGGTTTCTAGCCGTGAGGGAAGGCGAGGTGGCTGGTGGTGCTTGATGAGTGCACGCTGTCACCGTGCGCTCATCGGTGGTGAAGGAAGCAGGGCACGCCCCACTCACGGTGCAAGTAGGAGATGCACGGTGCAGACGTTTCTTCACAGTCCATAGCGAGAGCCCAGAAGATGGAGAGCCCAGCCCTCTTTTAAACACCTCGCCTCTCCCGTTTGTTTCTCCCTCGCCGCGCATCTTGACCCGCACCCCGACAAACAAATCTAAACCGTTGGGAGGCATTGCACCTATTGTGAGAAGTCTGGCGGCGGTGGATGTGTCTCATTGAAGCGGTGGCATGGCAGCTCATGTGCGTTGAAGCGGTGACTTCTGCAGGGGAAAAGAAGAAAAGAAAGAAAAAAATAATAAATGGGTCATTTACAAAGGTAATCCACAAGAATTCATGTAATGCATACATGTCAACATAATGCACATTACCTTCTAAAACTTGTGAATGTAATGTATAAAATATTCATGTAATCATTTTTATAAACTAATTTATTTATAAATTTAAGTATGATATTTACATGTAGACATTATTCTAATAACTAGGTATTTATGCATACAATTAGCCCACAAATGTGATCTCATTAAATGCCCTCATGCCTAGTTTTTGCTAGTCCCTAGCAAAAGTGGAAAGTGAATGAAGTGACCAAAAGATTTCTTTTTTCCAAAAATTTTGAGATCCAGATAAATGTGAAGTGATAGTAGCCTAGGTAACATATCTAATTGAAAAGCCAACTAACACTTGAAGTTCATACTTAACCATTGATAAAATTCTATCGAAATAGGTAACTACTTCCCTCGGGGATAAAGCAGTAAATGATTTATAATTTGACCCCAACATTTTAGCTTAGGTAGGAGATACTGAGTTGAATGGATTTATATTTGGTAGCTCACACTCATCTATTGCTACAAGTAGTCTAGTACTGTAGACTCTAGATCTCTAGACTATCAAACACTTCAACCCAAAGAGGGGCTATCAAACACTCATCTAGTGCTACAAGTATTTGTACTCACTCTTTTCTTTATTTTCTTTCTGAGATCACAAATCTCACCAGATTTTCTAAATCTACTCACAATTAGGTGGCCTCAGATGACATTCGCACTTCAATTATGTTACGACCCGGTTCCCAAATCCCTAGAAAACACGAGACCGGACCGACTCGACTGATCCCAAGACCATTCGTCCAACGAGAAAGTAACCAAAAAGCAGGAAAGTAAATCACATTCACCATACTAAGCAACTAACAGTAAAAAGGTACAGTAGTAAAGAAGTGAAAACTGCTACAGTACATATCACCACAACAGTAGAAAAGTAACCAGGTACAGGAATATAAAGTGCAGAACGTAAAAGTACAGAATATAAAGATATAGAGTCTAACTCACAACTATAAAAGAGTACAACAAAGAAACTACAGCTACTAGGCTTTACTAGGCCCAACACCCTCCGCAGCCGTAGACTCGGGCTGCTCAACACCTAGACCTAAAAGGGGTTATGACTACACGAAGTCAGCGAACGCTGAACAGAGTGGCAACTAACTAACTAAAGCAGTAAAAGTGGACAGGTAGCTGTTGTTTTCTAATTACATTATTTCACAAATTATTCCCTTTTTACCCATTTGTTTATTTATCAGATTTTTTCTTGATCTCAAATGTTCCTTGTGGGAACGATCATGATTACAGTCTTTTCTGAAGAGTAGAAGGCACACGTGGTGCTCTCTTGGTTGGGAGAGTCCCCCGTGGTGATCCTACACCCAGTCAACCACCCCAAGGTCACGGACAGACGTAACGGTGACTACGGCATGCGCGATAAGCGCACGGGTAGTACCCCGCACTGCCATGCGATCAGTCGTTTCCGCTAACGGGTGCGCCCAAAGTACAGCACGGAACCAGTATAGGGCCTAGCCCTATCAGTAACAGGGGTCAAGCCCCTAAGAAACAAACAGGGGTCTCGCCCCTCCACAATTCGCACACCCTTGCCTGACTACCCTGGTTTGCCTAGTGGGCCTAACAAGTCGGTGTAGGGTGGCTAGCTGAACCCCAGGCCCCGTGGGGTGGCTAGCTCTCTCCCTACACTAGTAGCTCTCCCCGGTACAATGTACACGAGGGTTAAGAAGTCGGTGTAGAGTGGCCAATCCTAATCTTAGGTCCCAACCCAAGGGCGGCTAGCTTTGCTCTGCACTAAACAGGGGGATAGTCGCTCTCCTTGGTACTCCGTACTCAAGGGCCAGCTCACTTCCCCACTCACATTTCCAATCCATTCCATTTATTTCCAGGAGCTCTACTCCTAATTCCCTATAGGGTTCATACTCATATTCCTCATGCCATTCCATACTAGGTTTCCTTATTTCTATTTCTATTATCGGGTTATACACATGCAACTTGTATTGTTATCGTTCACATTTCCATACTCAGGTTATACACAGGTAGCTCATATTTCCATCATTCACATTACCATTCTCAAATTATATACATGCAGCTCGTATTATGTCATTTAACGTATACAACAGGAAAGTTACATACAACAGTTAACTAACACAAGTACTTCATATTTCACAGGCAGCTGTTATTCATTTATAGGCAATTGTTATCATTTCCATTTACTCATTCAAGACTGCAATTCAATCATCCAATATAGACATTTTCAGTATTTCTCGTCCTAGGATTCATGCCATGTCCTAGGTTCTAATCTTTCATTCCACACATGCATTCAGGTTTGTAATTAAATTAAGGGAAGCCACTCTACTAGTAAACACAAGAGTATTGGGGGCTTGAACGACAAACTCATGTGCCTCAGCAAGCCCCGAACACACAACTGAACGAAGTCCTATAATAAGGATCAATCAAAGGGAACTATCAGACAATATGGATAACCTTCTAACAAGTAGAGGAACTTACAAGGAACACATCGGTATCTTATTTGCATAAAATGAACCTCAAATGGACCCTAAACGGGTCAAAACAGGGTTACTGATTCAAAATCAGACATTTGGAACAACTTCCAGACATCTTAAAAGTGCCCAGTATCGTACCTCAGTCTTTGCATCCACCCCAGACGTCCGAGAACCCTTCTGGACCATCTAGACCTAGGTCCAGTCGTCCGACCACCTCTCCGGATGTCTGGAAGTGCTTCCAGCCATCTGGTGCGTCGCCCAGACGTCTGAAATGCGTGGGAGGGTGTGTCCCGCGCTTTCCTGAAGCAACTCCTGCATGAAATCCACCAAATCTCCTCAAAAGGCATGCAACAAAGTATCGACAGAGCAGCCTGCATGGTCGTATCCGCAAAGAGGACGTACTTTCGTGAGGCCCTCTCTTCAGACGTCTAGAACCACCTCCAGACGTCCAAGCCGTCGTCTGGACATCACTCCAGACGTCTGATTCTGGGAAAAACCCAGAACCAGAACCTGCTTCCGCTCTTCCACGCCGCGCGTGGGCACGCCGCGCCCCTCCTTGCCTGTTGCTCCGGCTACAGCAGTGTCAGGGAGGACCTCCCCGACGCACTCGTCCTCCTCGTGCACGCGCCACTCCGGCCGTGCGCTCACCGGTGAGCTCCCACACGAGCTCACAAGCTTGTTCTCCTCCTCGTCTCCTCACGCCGCTCCTCCTCGACGCTACCCGGGCACTCTCTCGCTGGAGTGGGGAAGAAGATGGGAAGGGGCTGGTGGGTGAGAAGTGAGGAGAAATGAGAGAGGAGGAGGGGGTTTTATAGATCGGTGGGTTAGGGTTTTGCTGGAGGCAGGGAGAGAGAGAAGGAGGAAAAATGAGGGGTATTGTCTGCATGCAACACACATGCAGACGCGAGCTCGTATTCAAAAATTTTGATTTCCAGACGTCTGGGAAGGTATCCAAACGTCTGACCCACAGTGCAGACGTCTTAAAAGGCTCAAACTGTACGGGTCTTAACAAATTAAAATCCTAATAACCCTATAACTAAGTTAGAAATTCTCAACCAGTATTCGGACGATCAGAAATATTAAAAAATAGGTATGGGCTATATTTGGTGGGTCGCCATGGGTGTTTTTATTGCCTCAATGTTATTGACACCTGATAAAATAGATACCTTAGACTGCTATAACTTGAACACATTTTTTTCTTTTTTTTTTTTTTTTATATATATATATTCCTTTTCTTCTTTCTCTCTCTCTATTTTTTTTTATAACTCTAATAAACATGACGCAGACTTTTATTCATGAGGCATTATCAGGGATGATGGTCAAGAGGATATTGTGTGACTTATTTGGTGGAACTGCCTACTCTCGGCATCGGGAAAGAATGGATAGGACAATTGCATTTCTGACCTTTGACACTATTACCCTTCTTTAGCCGAGGACTTTGTAAAGGATGGTTGTAACCATCCACTATAGTCATAGTTTTATTAAGACCCAATCTCTGTGTATCTGCCTTATTTGGTGACTCTCAGGAATTCACACAATGTTTGCATGCAGGAACAAAGAGCGAAAACTATGCCTAACTCTGAGGTATCCTCATCTAATTGTCCAGAACTTATGAGTCCTTGTATTAGACTTAGCGCATCAGTAATCTCTCTACTTTCTTCTCACAAACATAAGGTGGATCTAATAGAAGATAGTATGCTTGTCTCCCTATTAATTGTCCAAGGGTTCAGCAGAATAAAAATGCTTATTAAGTTTTTTACAAAGATCCAATACCCAGTTTACGTGCAAGTGAATGTAACTGTACCGAATTCTAAACTTAAGAAATAAATCAAGAAGAAAATCTTCAATGACACTTCCTTGATAAAATTTTCTGCTAGGGACTAACCAATTCAGCTCAAGAAAATAAAAGATTTTTTTTTTTGGCTAATACATTATCCTAAATGTATACAAATATTTATAAATGCTATAAACATCCTCAGGTTATACCCTCCCATGCCTAGGATTGACAATGTCCTCATTGGAAAAATAAAGACATAGAAGAATATCACTTGAGGTGGAGAGTGGGAGGAGCTAAGGCTCCTCAAGCCGAAGTGTGTCTAAAACCTGGCCATCTGAAAGAGTAACATAAGGTTTAAGTCGTTGGCCATTTACCTTAAAGCTCGCACCAGAAGTAGGGTTTCAAATTTTTATAGCTCCATGAGGGAAGGTATTAATAACAATGTACGGCCAATCCCAGCAGGACTTGAGCTTTTCTGGAAATAATTTAAGTCTGGAATTGAAAAGTCAGACCCATTGGTTAGGCTCAAAGGTCTTTCTAATGATGTGCTTATCATGGAAGACCTTTGTACATTGCTTGTAAGCTTGAGAAGTTTCATAGGCTTCATTACGAAGCTCCTCAAGCTCACTTAACTCCAGCATACGTGCCTTTCCCACTTTATCTAGATTCAAGTTAACGTTTTTAATAGCCCAATAGGCTTTGTGTTACATTTCAATGGGAAGATGGCATGCCTTTCCGTAGACAAGCCGGAAAGGAGACATGTCCAAGGTAGTCTTATATGCTGTTCTGTACGCCCAAAGAGCATCATTTAGTTTTTTAGACCAATCTTTACGGTCGGGCTGACAGTTTTTTCTAAAATTCGTTTAATCTCCCTATTAGACACTTCAACTTGTCCACTTGTTTGGGGATGGTAAGGTGTGACTATCATGTGGTTGACTCCCAAATTTTGGAGTAGTCTTGTGAAGTGCACATTCTTAAAGTGAGGTCCTCCATCACTTATGATCATCCTTGGGCACCCGTGTTGGGAAATGATATTAGCCTTAACAAAATCCAGAACCACAGAATGGTCATTGGTCCGTGTGGGTATGACTTCTATGCACTTCGATACATAATCCACAGCTATAACGATGTATTCATTTCCGAAGGACATAGGAAAGGGACTCATGAAGTCGATGCCCCAGATATCAAAGTCAACGGGGAGAATAGGTTGCTGGGGCATCTCATCCCTTCTTCCGATGGTTCCCATCTACTGGCAACGTAGACATTTGCCCACATATGTATGTGCATCTCAGAATAATGTGGGCCACCAAAAGCCAGACTGAAGAACCTTATAAGCAATTTTTTTTCCACTAAAATGCCCTCCATAGTGGAGGTCATGGCAGAAACTCAGAACACTTCTTTGGTCTTCGTCAGGGACGCAACGGTGGAAAAGCTGGTCAGGGCCTATTCTAAATAGCTCAGGTTCTTCTTAGTGATAAAATTTAGCGCCAGCAAGAAACCTATCTCACTTCTACTTGTCCCAAGTACTGGGGGTAATGCTTGTGACCAAGTAGTTCACTATGTCAGCAAACCACGGAATTTTGGCCTCCACGGCCATCAGAGATTCATTAGGAAAAGTCTCTTTAATATCACTAGCAGGAGTCAATGCCTCAAAGGGGAACCTAGACAGATGATCTGCTACCACATTCTCAACTCCTTTCTTATCTTTAATTTCCAGGTCAAACTTCTGGAGTAGCAGAATCCAACGAATTAAGCGAAGTTTGATGTCCTTTTTAGCAAGAAGATGCTTTAAGGCATAATGATCAGTGAACACCACAACCTTAGATCCCAAAAGATAAGACTGAAACTTTTCCAAAGCAAATACTACAGCAAGAAGTTCTTTTTCAGTGACCGTGTATTTTTGCTGAGGATCCGTAAGGGTCTTGCTGGCATAATGCAACACATGAGGTTTGCCATCAACCCTTTGACCTAAGACTGCTCCTACTGCGAAATCAGAAGCATAGCACATTAGCTCAAATGGGAGGGTCCAATCTGGTGCTTGGAGAATCAACGTGGTAATAAGGGCTTTCTTCAAGGCTTGGAAAGCCTTGCCACATCTATCATCAAAATTGAAGAAAACATCCTTTGCTAACAGGTCACAGAGTGACTTAGAGATTTTGCTGACATATCTAATGAAGCGCCTATAGAACCCAGCATGGCCAAGGAAAGATTTGACCTGACAAACATTGGTGGGCAATGGAAGCTTAGAGATGGAATCAACTTTTGCGGTATCCACCTCTAATCCTCTCTCAAAAACTACATGCCCCAACACAATGCCCTACTGGACCATAAAGTGACTTTTCTCCCAACTAAGCACCAGTTTTGCCTTTTCGCAACGGGTTAAGACTTTATCAAGGTGCGAAAGGCATAGGTCAAACGACAAGCCGTAAATGGAGAAATCATCCATGAAAATCTCTACGAACTCATCGATCATATCAGAAAAGATAGCTATCATATAGCGTTAGAAAGTGGCAGGAGCATTACATAACCCGAATGGCATTCAGTGGAACGCAAAAGTGCCATATGGACTCATGAAGGTGGTACACTCTTGATCATCAAGAAAGATGGCTATCTGATTATACCCAGAGTACCCATTAAGGAAACAAAAGTACTTGTTCCCCGCTAGTCATTCCAAAATCTGATCGATAAATGGTAAGGGGAAGTGGTCTTTCTGGGTAGCCGTGTTCAAATGGCGGTAATCAATGTAGACCCTCCAACCAGTTGAGGGTCTAGTGGTTACCAACTCTCCTTGGTCATTCTCTTCCACAGTGATTCCTGTTTTTTTGGGCACCACATGAATAGGACTAACCCATTTACTATTTGAAATGGGATAGATAATTCCTTCATCCAACTATTTTGGAATCTCCTTTTTAACAACTTCCCGCATATTGGAGTTGAGCCTTCTCTGCATGTCTCAGAAGGGTTTCATGGACTCGTCCGTGTAAATATGATGCATGCAAAGGGAGGGATCAACACCCTTAATATCAGCAATTGATGAGGCAACTGCTTCCTTGTGCCTTTGTAAACACTCAAGCAGAGCTCCCTCCTACGATTCAGATAATGCAGACGATATAATAACGGGAAGCGTGTCATTAGGGCCAAGGAAAGCATACTTCAATGTGCTCAGGAGGTGTTTTAGCTCCAACTCAGGAGCCTTTTGGATTGAGGGTTTAAGTTGAGATGTCTGCGCCTCAGGTAGCAGATCTACCTTTACGGTCCAGGGTGGGGATAGAGACTCTATGTGTATCCCCAGCAACTCTTCTAATTGGGGTATTTCTCCTTCAGTTTCTTTAATAATCGGAGGATGGTCCTTAGATATGACCTTTTGAAGGGGGTCTCTACATAGGAGTGCTGGAGTAGTCTCCTCAACTATTTCATCAACAACCTCAATCTGAGAATAATCTTCAAATCTAGATTGCTTGTAAGTATCAAAAACATTCAACTGGATCTTCTTGTTCCCAAAGCCCATTTTAAGTGCCCCTGATCTATAATTGATAGAGGCATTGGCTGTAGCCAAGAAGGGGAGTCCTAGAATAATGGACGGCTTGGTGGGCTTATTAGATGGGTCAGTATCTAGCACAAGAAAGTCAACAGGGAAGAAGAAGTCCTCCACTCTCACCAGGACATCTTCCAGTAATCCCTGTGGTGTCTTAAGCGATCTATCTGTGACCTGGAGGATGGTTGGACTAGGCTTTAACTCACCTCCTCCTAAAAGGTCGTAGACAGAGCTTGGTAAAATGTTCACCCCCACAGCTAGATGGAGCAGAGCCTCGTCAATGTGTTGGTTACCTATAACCACTGAAATATATGGGGCCCCTGGGTCTTTCATTTTGGGAGGTGTTCCATGTTGGAGAACAAAGCTAACATGGTCAGGCAGGATGACCTTGGCTTGGACCTATCTCCTAGATCGACGCTTCTGGGTGCACAGGTCCTTCAAAAACTTGGCATAGGACGGGATCTATTTGATAGTTTCCAACAAAGGCAAGTTGATCTGGACTTGCCTAAAAGTGTCCATAATCTCATCCGTCCTATCCTTGGCTCTAGATGAGCCAACAAAAGATTCCCCAGGAGTAGATAGGCACTCTGGATAAGGCACCCTTGGCTTCTGGGTAGAGGGGTCATCATGGCGGGAAAGGGGTAGCGGACTAACGGCATCCTTAGGGTGGGTGATTTCAAGCGAGGGAGAGCAGGGTGGCTCTTCCTTGGTGGAGATGGAAGTTGGGTCTGGTGTAGGAGGGGAATCCTGAGAGGTGACCGTAGGAGTGCTATCAGGCTTGTTGATTTTCTTTCCACTCCTTAGCACGATCACAGCTTGGGCGTGCTCCCTGAATATGACCTCCTTTCCCTTTGGGTTCTCCTCAGAAGAGCTAGGCAACTTCCTCGGATCACGCTACCTAACTGCCTCAGTAAGATGACCAATTTGGGATTGCATATAAGTAATCATCTTATTCTGAGATTGGATGACCATATTCTGATGTTCTTGCATCGCTTTCATCATGGCTTTAAGTTCATCCATCTCAGAGGACTTATTCTGAGGAGGGTTTTCATAGGATGGCTGGTATATGGGTTGGGGAGGTAGGGGTCTTGTATTCTTTGAGTTAGAAGCATCGCCTTGCTTCCATGAGAAGTTTGGATGGTTCCACCACCCCGGATTATAGGTATTGGAATAAGGGTTAGTGCGAGGAGGTGGGTGGAAACCTTGGGCTGAGTTCAGGTCGGCCTGAATTAACTCAAGGAATTGATTTACCTGGTGGCACTCTACAGTGGCGTGTGTTGTGCTTTGGCAAATGGAGCATTCACTTGAAGCCTGAAAGATAGAGGACTCATCCTCAGTTTTGGTCATGAAGGTTCCTGCACAGGCTGCATCGATGGTTTGCCTATGCCTTTCAGATAATCCGTTATAGAACCTTTCAACCAATTGCCATCTTGGCACCTGATGGTGGGGCCATAACCTAAGAAGGTCATTAAAGCATTCCCAAGTCTCGTGAAATTGCTCCCCTTCTTGTTGAGTAAAACCTATAATCTCTCTTCTATGATGGTTGATCTTACTCATAGGAAAATACTTTTTCAAGAATTCTCCCTTAAGGGTGGCCCAATCATTTACCCTTGTATCGAGGGTATGATACCAATGCTTGGCCTTATCCTTAGGGGAGAATGGAAATAGAGTCCTCATCAGGGCTTCATCAGTAAGGCCCTAGAGCTTCACTGTGGAACAGACCTCGATGAATTCCTCAAGATGCCTGTAAGGATCCTCCCTAGCACTACCATAAAAAGATGGGAGAAAAGATATGGTGCTGCTCTTGATTTCATATGGATTATCCACTCCAGGTCTTCGGATAGGTAGGGCTTAGTGGGTTGTAGGGAGGAAATAGTCTCTCAAGGTTCTCTGATTTTCACTAACCCTAATCTCTTCTTCAGATCTTTCTTCTGCCATTTTTCTTTTTCCTAAGTTAGCTTTCCTTATAATTCTCTCAGGCTCAGGGTTGAAGAGAAGACTATTTTTAAGAGAGAGCCTACTAAGCATACCTAAGCACACACAAGGTAAGAGGTCTTTTGTTGATTTAAAGTTCTTTAAGTCCTCTTCCAACTCTTCAGCTTGATCAAATATAATCAACGCAGTTTTTCTCCGTTCCCACGTAAGTGGTATAAGAGAAATGAGGCACTTGAAATTTCTGGTCAATGACTGTTAAGAAGGTTGAGGTTACTTTTAGTCCTTTTTGGGTGATCAATCAAGTTGTCAGGCAATTACGCACCCTAAATTGACCTTCGAGTTCCCTAAAGATGTACACTTTGCTGCAATGATATTCTTAGATGCTCAAGTAAAAAGGTACTCCAAGGATGGAACCAAGGGATGCAAGTAGAGCGAACCCTTCCTTTGAGGCGATGCGTTAGCGGTGCTTTTTAACTACCCTTGAATTCCTTTAAGGGGTGTCTCCCTCCTTAGAGTATCAAATCACTTGGGCAACATTAATGCCACTGTTTCAAAATGAGATAGGAGGGTTTGCACCGATAAAGAGATCAATGCCTATAGCCTTAAGGGTCCAAGTCTTAGTGTAGTGCCTATAGTGCATGCTCAATGCAGGAAGTGTGCATTTACTGCGAAAAGTGATTTTCCTTTTGAAAATCACAATCAAGTTATTCAAACACTTCCTATATATTTTATTTTATTTTCGAGAATCAATATGACCACTTGATTAATCTTTTCAAATCAGTTTAAGTGGTCTTCTTTAATTATGTTCAGATGAAATGCATGTGCAAATAATTGATGCAATAAGATAAGAAATTCTTACCTTGCTCCAGCACTCTTCTATGTAAAAATGCACGCAATGCAGTAAGAAAATATAGATGCTGCTCAAGCAATCCTAGATGGTCATCCTATGAATATGCAGCTTCTAGTAGGCAGTTCAGATTTTTTTTTAATAAATAGATACGCAATCAAAAGAACTAACTAACTACGAATAAACCTAGAATCTAAAGAATCGGGGACACTCCCCCAAAAACTAGCCCCACAGTAGAAGGACGAGAAAATAAATAATTAATACTAAGTCCATCAACCTAAATCTAAACCAAGATCTAATAACTAAATCAGGAAAGGCTCCTCCGTATGCCTTCACGTGCGTAGGATCAAGGCCCACAAGCACCCGTTGCTACCCCTTAGGTGGCGTCAAGGTCCACCAAGAATATCGCCTCCGTTGTGCGCACCCGTCGCGTTCGTTTCCTCCAAACAAATGTACCTCGCACAGGAAAAAGAAATAGATCAATGAATATGTAGCCCCAATTAGAAATCATTACGAACAGGAAATACGTGCGAGTTTACTAGGCCCATTGCCTCCTTGACAACGGCGTCATTTGATGAGTCGATTTTTACTTTTGTTAAAATTTTAAACATAAAATGATGTGTCGTTGTTAAGCTTTTGTGGTAGAAAATCAACATTCAAAACATTTAATATTTTTAACCACGAGGATCAAGTCGTATCCACAGGGAGGCAATAGCCTATTAAAACTTGTTATCATGAAAATCCAAGGTTCACTATTTGTTTCCCTCAAAAATCAAGTTAAAATTCCCTTTTAAATAACCAATCAATGACAACATATGCTGGAATAGTATTTATGCAGAACAAGAGGGATATGCTCATAAAATCCATGGAATAAAATATTAATATCTTAAAATTAAAATCCCAACAATGGCATTCAAATGTAACTTTTAATTTGTCATGAAATAGAGCATTTGCTTACGGCGGCTTGTACGCGAGGGAGGATCCACGGTTGGCCCTGCCATGTTTGGAGGTGGTCGAGGATGTGAAGAGGAATCTGATGGCGATGGTGGCTCGACAAACGGTGGCCAGAGCTCTTGTTGATGACGAGGGGTAGCCGGCGGCGGTGGGTGCGATTGGCAGTCATGTGGGTGGTTGACGGTGGCTTTCGTGGACATGGGTGGCTTTGTGAGTGCGATGCGAGTTCAATGGCGTCGATGGAGTAGAGATTGGAGGTCCGTGGAGCTGGCTGCATAGAGGAAGGTAGCGTCGGTGATGGGTTCTGTTTGGGGAAGATGATGAACAGTGTGCGAGGGTGGTGTCTCCCTGTCGATGGCCCGGCTATGCGTGCGTGGGCGTGCACGCGCATGAAGGAGCGTACAAGGGCGCCGTGGCTGGGAAGCACGAGTGCATGCACAAGGTTGTGCGCAAGGAGCCGGTGGCACGCGGTGCGGTTGCTGTTGGGTTTCTTCAGAAGTTGTAGGGGGAAAAGGAGAGGAAGAAGAAGACGGAGAGGATGAAGAAGGCCGGCTGCTGGTGCGCGTGGGCTGATGTGCAGGCATGCGTGAGCTGAAGCATAGGCGCACGGTTGCTGCTGGTGTGCACGATTTCTGGCAGTGAGGGGAAGGCGAGGTGGCTGGTGATGCTTGATGAGTGCACGCTGTTACCGTGCGCTCGTTGGTGGTGAAGGAAGTAGGGCACGCCCCAGTCACGGTGCAAGCAGGAGATGCATGGTGCAGACGTTTCTTCACAGTCCAGAGCAAGAGCCTAGCCCTCTTTTAAACGCCTTGCCTCTCCCATTTGTTTCTCCCCCACTGTGTATCTCGACCTCCAACCTGACAAACAAATCTAAACCGTTGGGAGGCATTGCGGTTGTTGCGAGAAGTCTGCCGGTGGTGGATGCGGCTCGTTGAAGTGATGGCGTGGATGCTCGTGCATATTGAAGCGGTGGCTTCTGTAGGGAAAAGAAAGAAAAAATTAATAAATGGATTATTTACAAAGGTAATCCACAAGAATTTATGTAATGCATACATGTCATCATAATGCACATTAACTTCTAAAACTTGTAAATGCAATATATAAAATATGCATGCAATTATTTTTATAAACTAATTTATTTATAAATTTAAGTATGCTATTTACATGTAGACATTATTCTAATAACTAGGTATTTATGCATATGATTAGCTCATAAATGTGATTTCATCAATTATTCTTTATGATTTTATATTAGTCTAATGGCACTTTTATAACATTATCCTTCATAATTGTGTGTATGCATAAATATGAAAATGTTACAAAGGATATATATGCTAAAGATCCCACATATCCATTAGGACATTTTGGTTTTGTTTACTCAAACATAACTATACTTTTTTAATATAGTTACATTACTGACATTTTTCTTTGTATAATTTAGTATTGGAAAATAGATTTTGTGGGCTGAATAGGATAGTAGAGTATTTTTGGAGCTTAATAACACTTTCACATTAGAACTGTAGATGCAGTTGGGTTGGGCTTTGAATTTGCAGAACTCAATGAACATGCTACTACTAAATTTGTTGACCTATTTGTGGACCAAGAAGAGAGTGGTTAAAGGGAAGCTTGCCATACATGGTGGCTATTATGACTTTGTGGATTGCATGTTCAAAGAAGTGGATGCTCGTATATGGAGAAAAGATGGAAGGTGACAAGTATGGCATGAAGAATCACACGTTTTGATTTTGAGATGTTTTTGTTCACATAGCTTCTCTTGCTAGTTGGTGCCTCTTTTTGCATCCGTAGTTCTTGTTATTTAGTCACGTAGAGATGTGTTTGTTGCATTTTGATATTGTGTATAATCATGTACAAGAGTACATGTTTTCATTGATGGGTTGCCCTAGTATATTTTGTGGCTAGTGATCGACAACTATTAGACTTTGTAATGTTGATGATGCACGGGCGATTTCTTCTTGATGGTGTGTTCTAATAAATGTCACCATGTATTTTTAATTAGCAATATATTACCTTTCTCCAAGAAAAGAAAAATGAAGTGCAACGTAATTTTAGGAAGCAATAGCTCATGAGAGTCATTCTTTATTGAAGGTAGTTGCTGATAAATGATTATTAGAGTGATTTAAGTTTACCGTCATTCTTTCCAACAAATATAGTATGTTCTTCGGTGTTACACCTAGAAATAGAATCAAATGTGACTATTCATAACAATAGCATCATATAGTTAGCCACTAGATTTTCATATTGAGCAATGAGTCATGTTCATGCCTTCCACTCTCAGGAGTGTGGGGAATCTTGCAAGAGAAGGTCGAGATGTACCTTATGATCGAACCTGGTGGAATCCAACGTGGATTGGTACGAGACTTTCGTTTTTTTGCAGTTCTTTTGTTGGCGCGTATTGAGAAAGATGCGATTTTTTTGTCTCCAATGGTCCTTTGGGATTGATGTGTGAATTTGGTTTTTTATTTTTCAAGTTGGAGCGATTATCTCTCGATTTGAGAAGGATAGTTTTGGACTCAAGGGATTGAAGCGCTTTTAGCGTCCAACAAATTGTGTATTGTGGTCCTTTCCTCTCTTTCTTCTACAGTGTGAAAGATTTGAATATTTTTCATACTCAATTGGGTGTTGAACGAGAAAGTGGATTCTAGTTCATTATACTTAGGGAATAGTCCTTTGCATTTTGATGTAATTACTGTATATAATCTTTTTCTAAGGAAATAAATGAATCTACTTTTAGCATAGCTTTTGGCTTTTAGCCTCAAGGAACATCTCTTCTTAGAAAAGCTAAAGCAATCTTCCAAATGAAATGGTCGTCAAATGCAGGTTTGTCGACCACCATTTCTTAAATACATCCGAGAAGCTGAATTTGACTATGTTTCAATCTCTACTTGGAGTTGGAAGTCACATGTCGATTTTTTTTGTAATGTGGTTCACACATTTCTTCCTTATTGAATAGATGGAGACGATGCAGGTAAATAATAAATAGTATTAAAGCTTTTGACATGTTTAATCAATATTTTGACTAAGAAAGAGCACTCTTCGAACTTTTCAATTGTATTAAAGGAAAGGGTACGATGATCTAAAAGAACTCTAAATACTCAAGTTTATAGTTTGGCAAGTGGGTTAACGTATGAAAATAGAAGTTAACTGCGTTTGATAGATGAGATATTGTAACTTAGGTTAAGGACACTTAATCTAGAATACATTATTTTTGGATTCAAGTGGAATAAAAATTTTGAAGGATTATCTCATGAATTTTTATAGATTAACTCTTAGGATTTTATCTTTTATACATCATCCCGTAAGAGAAAAATATAGTCTCTACCTTTGTTCATCCCTCACATGAAACACCGCAGCAGGCATGAAGCCCTCGCTCCATCCCTCGTTCTCCATCTCTTTCGGTTCATAAATCCATTTAATCAATAGGGAAGGCAGTCAACCCATTCAACCAAAATTTTAAATGGCTGCATTATTCTTAGCTATAGCAAAAGGGTCACAGGAATGTTCGTTTTAGGATTTGAATGGCTGCACTCTGTTCGTCGCATGGTTTCTTGGTTTTACGGCCTTCCATTTTCATGTGTTTTTTTTTTTTTTGCTTTTGTTTTTTTTTGCATGAGGAGTGAGCTGTCGTAATATGATCGAGTTAAGGATAGCTTCATCGATTTGTTGGAAATATTTAATACTTACATGGAGTCACTCATAATTATTTTAAGAAAATGTGTTGTATGTTGTCAATAATCATAAATAATCTATCAATTAAAAATAAAAATTATTGTGTCCTTCGCGTCTGGGCAAACTGAAACACGACCAATTTGTTAAATCTTGGAAATAGGATTTCCGTTCCAACAATACGTATAAGAAACAATCTTCACTACATCCGTACATAAACCACTCAGGCGACGCATACGTTGGTGGCATGAACTCAACAACGCATACGCAAAGAAACAATCTTCGCTACATTCCGTACATTAGGCTCTCTTTCTCTCTACCCCCACCACCAAAAGGGACTATAGAATTGGGGCTCGACTTATCATGTCGTCATCCACTTCTTACCACTCTTCGTTGAGGGTAAGATTTTCTCGTTTGATATATCAGCAAATAGGTACACTCGCACGCATATCGAGAATCTACGAATTAAAAGAGGCAGATCACACCAATCGCAAGCCTCCATGCAAAAGATGCCGATTTTATATATGCCACCTGCTGGAGAACCTGCCTAATTTAGTACAGCTTCAATGGCACACCCTTACGACATACATTTGACATGTCAGGAGCAATAAGCGCGCCTCTATCCTTACAAAAGATTTCTTCCTATACCTACTCGATCAGATTTTAAAGCAAATAGCTGGAGGGTGCATATGTGGACAGACAGTGCTACCGTTTGTGGGTATCCACAGAAGGAATACATAGGATGGACAAAAAATATCGAACGCCCCTTTTGGATGCTGGCGGGGACGGTTGTGCCAACTTGTATGGCGTTGCACAGGGCACGTATATGGAGTGGGGATGTCAGATGGCTAAGGTTTGTGACGGTGGCAGCAACAGTGTGCACAAACAATGGTCCTGATCAAAATGGGGACTATCGTCGTGGTAGTATGAAAATGAAGCGTAGCGTGATAGAAATCCTAGCACAAGTACCATAGTATAAATACTATAGCATTAAGATCGACAATATATGATCATCGTATCTCCTAAAGAATAAGGTCGAACAAATTTTTTATTTCTTTACAATCACCTTAGTAGTTACATCTTTTTCCAAGATTATTATGCACGATCTCTTCAAAATTGTGCTAAGACACATAGAACTGATCGGATGTTTTTGCGAGAATAGCACAAAAAGGGAAGAGGTGCTGGTGGGTGAGATAGCTAGCTTGCAATGTTGATGATGCATGGAAAAGAAATTTTATATGAAACTCCCTGAAGCACGGGTTTGAGATAAACCAGTATTCTATATCTTAAATCGAGAGTGGAACCAACTTTACTTTGAATAAGAATAACTACGAGGGGTAAATATAGCGATAAACTATGGATGATATCGGTGATGCATTGGTACAATCGTCACCAATGGTCACTTTTTTAAAAAGATGATGGCGTTTATCTTGGGTAGGGAGATAAATAGTTTACAAACCTATCCTTTTAGATTAGTCGGGACTCGAATTAAGGATCTACCATTTCCACTTAAGTTGTATGAACCAGCTTGCTTTTTAATGCTTTCTCCTTTGAAGGATTTTTGAAATGTAATCATCTTTATAGGTAAATGGATAGATCCTTCTCGAAAATATTGACCAAATCTATCCCGTTGGATGGTCCTCCACCTAGAGACGATCAGAAGTGATCCGTATATACCATATGGTCGAGCATCTCCACGAGTTTGGATGCTTGAACAAGCTAGAGGCTCTAATCACCACCTTCTTAATTAACGTACCCCTAGATCTTTATCTCCTGATGTTGTAAAGATGTCATCCCTATGCTTCACTAAAATTCATGTAACGAAAAATGGTATAGCAAATGCTCCATCAATAGTACGGGGCAACTTCCATGCATGTAACGAGCTTAAGGCCAACCTGATCGAGAATCCCCCCTGACTTTGGTTAATCACGTAATCTTAATTTGTGCTGCCCCAGTTACCATCTAATTTATTTCAGTTGCTTTCTGTTCATGAAAACAAAAAGGGATGCTTGTCAATTTCCATCCTTAAATATCTTCAAAGTGGGGCGTTCATATTAAAGCAGATCTATTTAATATGGTTGGTAAAGTAGCTTTGCAATTGGTGATTTATTATTCAAATGTTTGGGCTTCTTTCACGGGTCCGATAAATCCTTTCTCTGTTTTTTTTTTTTTTTTTTTTTTCCTTTTTATTTTTCCTTTCAATTAATCCAAATTAAGAAGATGTCTTTCTCACGTCTTAATGTTCTTTTCCCACTATCTACAGGGTTACAAGGGGAATCTTTCCTATGGGGAAGGCATATATGTAGTTGGGGAGGTTAAAATTATACCATGAACATAGACATAATAAATAAATATCAATATATGGTTGAGCCTTCCACGAGAGGAAAAGTTCTGTTTGGTATAGTTTGTGGCCTGGGAATATCACACATCAAAGCTCATCCCTATCCATCTCATTGGGGGGCTCGATATTTGCAAAGCATTGTATCTTAATTAATCTTGTATCTCAAGTCTTGCAGAATACGAAGCCTACCAAAGGTTGGGAGCAGAACATCTGAATATGACTGCCAGCGAGATTGCCACTGGTCGGGCGTTCCCTGGCAGGATTCCCTGCAGCCATACCTGTTCGTGCATAACGCAAAGAGGACGTGTTCCGTGAGAAGCTGGCTCTTGTTCCTGGTTTGCAGGACAACAGAATACCAAGCAGAAGTAGTTTTTTGCGTTGTTCCTAGATAACTGCAGCAACTGTCTGAGGTTTCGCGTGCGCTTTGCCAGATTCTTTCGTAAGATGTGGAATGTTGGGATCCCTTTTCAGCTGACCCTGCTGGATGACACCTCCCAAAATTACAATCAGAACTCCTCCGATCCGTGTGCTCCTTCGCTTGGCCTTTCGGTGCAACCAGCTCTTGTTCCTCCTGGAAATGCTGCTGCTCCCACCTGTGCTCCATCTACACCAATGATCTATTATGCCACAGAGCCACGTGTCAAATTTTGTCAGCTTGAAGAACAACCCGGTTGCATCCTCCCAGCTGAAGCCCCACGGAAAAGTTCTTCAGAAAGCTTGTCGATGAAGCCACCGGAAGCTCAACTTCCACCGGCCATTTCCATGCTCAGTGATCTCCATCCTCGGTCAAAGGGCATGCTTGAATCCATCCTGAGCTTCTCGCCGGAAAGTCAGTATCCGAAAGCCACTGATAATTTTGGCGGAACTCAGTGTGTGGGCTCCCGAGGCAACGACGTATTTCCACGTAAAAACAAATCCGCATTTGGGAGCTCCCTTCTGGATAAGTGGCCCTGTGACAAGCATGAAGTGTTTCATCTCCACGGTGTAAGCTTTCTCTGCACCCATCATGCCTTTAACTTTGCGTCAAGTAAAGTAATTGCTTATCTTCCTGAATATATGTTTCTTTTCTCCATTTCAAGGGAGGTTGTTACCCACGGCGCAACATAACAAAGGAATCACCTCCGCAGAACCAGCCAGACATTCGCCTCACGAAAAATTCAGCCGGTTTTACTGCCACTTCTAGCGATGTTTCCTTGACCCCGAATAAGACACGAATCAGGTGGACAACTGAACTTCACGAGCGGTTCGTCGAATCCGTCAATTGCCTAGGAGGTGCAGAGAGTAAGTAATACAAGACATGATGTCAAGAAAAGACCTCGTAGATCTTCAATATGAAAAGACTGATTCTGAGTTAAATGCCAATTCCATGCAGAGGCAACACCCAAGGGAATATTGACACTAATGCGCACCGAAGGACTAACGATATTTCATGTCAAAAGTCACCTGCAGGTACTCTAAAAAACTGTCTACTTTTCTCTCAGTTTAATTTATCTTGTGTTGGAATCCACAGTTAACTACTACATTAACTTGCAGAAATATAGGCTTGCCAAGTATGTCCCAGAATCTGCAAAGTGTAAGAGCTCATTCAAACTCTCAATCAAATTAATTCCTTCCGTTTTCATATGTCGGAATTTCTTACAAAAAAACATATGACTGAGATGCAAGAAATTTTTCAGGAAAAATTATGTCTTAATATGCTCACAGCATCTATTAACAATGAAGGCAGAAACCTGCCTATGTGTCCAGGTGAATGGCTAGTTTTATGAATGAATTCCAAGGATACAACGGCATTTTTTCTTATGTTCCAGGGCTTTCTAATTTCCTTCTAAAACTTGGCCCATGTCTAGATTGCTGAGACCTGATTTGATTTCTTCGAGTCCTTCTCTATTTAACTGAATTCCAGTGGGCATGAGCAACTTTAATCCTATATTTAAATTAAAAAATGTCGATTGTTAACTAAATTGACCAGTACGAAAATCCAACAAATTCCATACCTCATCAATTTCTAAGTTTATTTGAAGATCTTACTTCATCAATTTCCATACTTCACATTGCAACTGCATATCATGAAAAAAAAAAGAATTTCATGGAATCTAATTTACATTTCAATGGTCCAATGATTAAAAAGAAACAAGTATTGGTGGAGTGTGGAGACTGACTCATGAGGTATTGGGGCTCACTCAAGGTATATGAATGATATTTCTACGTTGGCATTCTCAAAATCAGGGTTTTCTCAGATTGCTGATTGGATAATTTGGCATGTTTGATGAAGCAAAAGAGATGTGGGCAACCATAGGGAAGGCCCATTGATGCTCCAATTCAGACAATAGTGATCCTTGCAAGAGAGATTAAGGAAGACCAAAAGAGAAGTCAAATGGAAGCTGTTGAGTATTAACTGGGTTATTGGGAGTTAAGTCTAGGTTTCACTCAAGATACTTTAGGATGGAGGCAAAGAATTCATGTAGCTAACCTCGCATAATGGGAGGAAAAACCTTGGTTCAAAAGAGATTACCTCTTGATCATTCAGCAAGCACCACATATGGAAACAGATGTAGAGCCAGACACTGGTGAGCAAATCTGGAGCCTTAATCCACATAGGAACTAAATCTGATTTCATAATATTTGCCTCTCCCTTGTAAGATTCTATTGGTGTCTGCCCCATTTCTTAGTTAGTAGTTATTGGCATTAAAGATTTGAATACAAGGCCTTAATTCCATACCCAGCTTGAAAGATGTAGTCTTCCAAGTAAGTGAAGATACCTGGAAAGGGAGTTAAGATGACATACCCAGAGGATCTCTGAGAGTTGCAACTTACAAGAGTTGATTCATCGTCTATAATCAGCAAGTCTTGAAAGATATTCATGCTGAGAAAAGGAAAGGGGCACCCACCTATAACTGCAGAGATAGTTCAAGAGATGGTTGGAGGGTCTCTTCAGGAGGAAGCCAACCCCAGGATCATAATTTGGTAGCTAAGTTTTGCATGTGATTTTTCCTTAATGAAGAAAATCACACTAACATAATTCATTAAGTTTTTTCACAAAATTTCGTATGGCTAAATATTGCTTATAATCAATAATTGGGGCATTATTCCCAAAATTAATAATCACTTGCCAGTTTTCTGGATTCTTCCAGAATATTAGTTGAACTTTTCATTCTTTTTATCCAATTTTTGAACTATTACCGGGCAAGAGGAATGCACAACTCTGCTTCTAGGAAAACTAATAAGCATCAACAATAAGTGTAAACTGTAAAGTTGCTACTTTCTGGATGGAGTTCTTATGAATGTTGAAGACAAAAAATGATTTCTAGAAATTGACTGCAACGAATGATTCACATCATAAAAATATTTGTTTTATTTTAGAACTTGAAGATGATAAAAAATGATTGGACTGGCTAAAGAAGACTGTACTACCCGAATTAAAGCAACATTACAGTAGCAAAGAAAATAAGATGAAGGAGATTCACTTTTGACATGGAGGACTATAGCATCAGAGTTTGCACTATGAGTACTGAATAGAGAATCTGTTATTGTGTTAAAAGTCATTGAACATCTACATTCAAACTTCAATCGATAAAGGGCCATGAAGTCCTTTTCAAAAGATTTAACCTGTGATTTCCATGGCTATTATAGGTAACTCGCCATTTATTTACAGTTGTGGGAAACCTGAACCTATTCAAGTTTAAATTGAATATATTTGATGAAGTCTATTCACATGCAATCTATTCATGTTTAAATCAAACTTAATGTGTAAGAACTTTCTGTTATTGAATTAAATCTCATGGAGGGGTGATGAAATCAATGGCATTGTTCTATAATCCTCTCTGGCTAGTTCAGCTGCTAAGTACTAGCATTAACACCATGAGGCCTAAGAAATGAGCGAGGCCGGAAATTTCCCACAACACGTCACATAATACGTGCACAAACTAAAGCATCAATTAGCATTCTCCACTTTAGATGCCTAACAACATTAGATGAGGAACTCTTATTTTATTTTCTAATATTACATACCAAGGTTTTTTCTGATCCAATCTTTTTTGTGTGGATAGGCATCCACCTTAGCATCTTGATCCTGCCAACCAGACCCTCCAAACATTTGTATCCCATTATAGATGATCCAATTGAGTTTCAAGCTAGCCATGGACTGCAGATTGCAACTCCTGTTTACCCTGTGCTGTGCAAAAAAGGATTAAGGGGAGTAAAAATTATCCATGTGAAGTTCATGTAGCTAAGAAAAAAGCTAATCTGGATCCACAGATTCCTCCATTTGGGAAGTTCATGGTTCATACTACTTTTTACTGAAAATCTGTTAATCAAATATCCACGATGCAAATAAAGTAGGTTCCTACAATGTCCATTCTTATAATACATAGTTTTATGAGCATATATTTTGAATTTGCATAATTTTTCAAGTAAGAAATATTCAACCATATTTAGAAAATGCCCTTGAACTAATTTCCAACCAGAGTTATTGGTGCACGAAACCCTGGTAAACTGTGGCAGAAACAGCCAACGACAGCACAGAACTTGCCGTATGATAGAGTGTTGTATAAAGACACAAGTTACACCAAAGGATACAATTGGAATCTGAGGCTCCTTTAGAGTCTTGTGTTGATCCATTATTTTATAAAGATTGAACAGTGAGGGTTCCTTGTCAGAACACAAGATAGAAATTATGTTTTCTCTTTGCATCACATAGTAGGTCAATAATGGTGTAGAAAATTACCATATTTGTGCACATCAAAGTGCTATGTAGCAGTTGCTTGTTTTTAGCTGGCCACACCTGTTTTACATATAGAAATAGTAAGTGCTACAATTAGTTATGTCATCGTGGCATTCAACATGTAAATGAGTAGAATACTATGTGTCAAATAACACCTCTAGCCCAATTTCCATATTCATCTTCGAAAAAAGTATGCTTGATGATGGAATCTAAACTTTGTTAGAAATGATATAATGGTGCTATACTTGCTAGGATTACAACAAAAACACTGCAACACCATCATGATAGGCACATGAAGATCACAATTTTCTTTTTACCTCAATTGTTTGAGCTTTATTGGAGTTGTTACCTACTCCATGAAGTCTGATTAGGGTTGTTCTACTCACAGGCAGCTCGGACAGAACTTCTGCAACTGATGTGCAAAATCTTGATCCAGAAACGTACGATGAGTAACAACTTCTTTACCTTTTCAAAATATTCCCTGATCGATGTTCACAGTTTTTTGTGAACATAATTGCAGAAGCATGCAAATTAAGGAAGCACTGCACATGCAGCTTGAGGTCCAGCGCCGTCTTCATGAGCAATTGGAGGTATGCACTTTCCATATATGCTTCTTTTGCATAAAGTGGAAGAACTACCACCTTGACATTAATCCCTCTTTGGCTTCAAACAATTGCTCAGGTTCAGAGGAAGATGCAATTAAGGATAGAGGAACAAGGAAGACAGCTTCAAAAGATGTTCGAACTTCAGAAAGCCAATAAGCCTATCTTGCATCCTGAAGCTGCCAGAGTAAGTCAAGGTGGCGTAGAATGCCAAAGTTCTGAAATCCAGCAAATAGATGAGCAACAAACAGCTTTTGATGACGTTCAGACTAGTGACGTGGGACTAGGATCTGAATACACAAATTTCTATTAAACATAAGTTAGTTTCCCAGCTGCAAAATGAAAAAAATTTATGGCAGTGTTTGCATGTGGGTCATTGTATGATATCCAACTTCCTTTTGCCAAAAGCGAAAGCTGATCCATTGTGTGAAATCATCTACCTCTATTGACTAATATCTATGAGCAGTACATTTTTCAGTTATTTCTCCCAATTACCGATATCTTGGTTGTCTTCTCATTCTCCTATTTTCACTGAGAAAGCTTGCTTCTCGAAATACATGGACTATCCTTTTGATTGATACGATACAGCAGAGTGCCAGTGGAGTGCATTTAATCATATCCATTTTACTTGCAGACTTGCGGTATTCAGAATGCCTGGTCCACAAAATGCCTTTGCCTCTCTTTCTTTGTGCAAAGTGAGTTCATAGAGAAATATGGTGCAATTATTTGGTCATTACTTGCATTATACAAGAGACAAATGGGGAACCGCAGAATCCTCCAGAAATAAGAGCTAGAAGACTAGTTAGAACTTATTAACACCCATCAAGATGGCGAAGTAGTATGTCAATCAATGCTCAGCTTGTTGAAGACTAGCAAGTTAGGACTATGCAAGCAGCTTGGTGGAATCAGCTTATCATTCAAGCACATTGTCCACATATTCATCCTCCTTGAATGCAGCCTTCGATGAAATTAGACCAGCTCAATATGGTTAGTAGGATTCTAGATGCAAGGTAGCTAGAGATGTGATAATACATCAATTGTTATATTCAACATCAAGGGTGTCACATAAAGGAGATCAGACAACTATCATTACCAATATGTGGTGCCTCAGCGCATGCATTCTGCAAATGACCTTGCACCAGCATAAGAGACCAGGTAGCAAGAAACATGAAAACGAAAAAAAAGGCCCCAGAAGTTAGGGGCTTTCATCTTAACAAAAGAAAAAAATATAAAGTACAAGCCCAATGTGTGATAAGATGAAGGTGAGACAGAACTGAGAACCTGAATTACCCTATATTCCTAAGAGAGATGTAATTGGACACTGGGGTCCACTTTTCAACAGGCCGAGGAATTAATAAAGATGTCTCAAGGAGAATCCACGTATATAGGCTGCAATAAGAGCATCAGGTTTTCCCATAGAAAAAAATAGAAGCACCAGGCTTTCCATAAGATAATAAAGAGCCTTTAGAAGTGAAAGGCAAATGCTACAAATGAGCTTGACCATAAACGTTATCCTGGTATGAGGTTTGCGGGCCATGAACTCAAGATAAAATACGATAGACATCTTTAAGTAGTTTGGAATCTGGAAAGAAGGTCAATTGATGCTCCAATTCAATCACTTGCCGACTTAGATAATGATCTTTGTGAGTTCTAAAAAAACAAATAAGTTCAGAAAAAGTACCATTGACGAGTTATGCAGGAGAGATTTGAATACCATGGTTGCTTTAGTTTGGAGCTAAACCTGGAAAGTCAATCCCATTTTTTGCTGGGAGAAAAGGCTAAGATTTAGTTGGCGGTTTGGTTTCTGTAGTGCCGGCTATCCAATCTTGTACTCCAGAAATAATACAGGACCAAAAGATACAATTATGTTGTTTCCTCTTACATTTAATTTTCCTCCAACATAGGTACACATTGATGCTTAATTGCATGATAACATGCTTAATTTTGTTAGTTTTGGGGAATTAGATGCATTATCATTGAGATAGACAAGAAGATATGTTTCCCACTCTTCCATGTGGGTATGTTGCATCTCATATGGATACAACTCCCTGAAATAGATATTTCCTTGCGTCACAATCAATGTCAAAAAATCTTAGTACTGCCCACTTTTATGGGAAAAAAATGCTGCTCTCCAAAGAAAGGATTTGAGATATGTCAAAATTTAGCAAAAACTGAAAGCAAAATCATAACTCTTCTCCAAGAAATGACTAATCAATTTTAGTATAAAGTAATTAGGAGGTCGATTAACAACAATACGTAAATTTTCCTAGGATGACAGGAACTGAGACATATTTCCAGAACAACTTCATTCAGCAAATCTATTACATATTTCCTTTTTCTTTTTTCCTTTCATTTTTTGGGAAGGTAAATATGTGGGCCATGGGATTTAATCCTACGACTTCTTGGATACCAATGTGGGGGGGCTTTACCACTGAAGCAACCCCTTGGTGGCTACATATTTTCTTAATTTAGATATGAACAATAATGGAAACATGATTTTGTAATTCATTGACACTGTATGCTATATTGTAATAATTATTTGTGGAGCCTGACCTTTAGAGCGTTCCTTGGTACAGTTGAAATTAAAACAAAAGAAAGGGAAAAGAAAATCTTTTCCTATCTGAAATTAGTTTATCGCAACTAACAAACGAGTCATATTCCTAGATGCATCGAACAAAATGATTCCTTGAAAGTTTTGCAAGTTCTTGTTTGGTTCGTCTATTCTAAAACTCTTCCCACCATGTCCAACGTTCCGCCTTGATTACACACGGTAAGGTTTGGAGGGCTTCTCCAGTCCAGTTGCCCGCAAATCATGAATTCTTCAATTTTTTTCTTCTCAGACATTGAAGCAAGTTCGTTATTAGGGCTTCCGGTTACAAGCAACAAGCCAAAATACAAACAAACAACAATTTCCAAGGACTCGCATGTTCGAAATCTTTATTTCAACATCTAGCAAACAAAATTTTCAGCATGCTCCACAACTCTCAAGCATCTCGAAACCCTTTTGTTGAGGAACTAAATGCAAACTAAAATACAAAAACAAGTGTAAAAAAAGAAGAAACGACCAAGATGAACCAGATAAAAAGATATAATCCGGTTTGACAGAGGATACAGCAACCAATCCACGGGCAACCCAGGAGGAACCTACCAATGATTGTGGTATATATTTCTTTCTCAAAGTGGACGTGAGTTATACAATCTATAGCTACATATCTTTCCATACTCTTCCATGCATCCACAGGCAACGCCGCGTTAGACGTTGCTGCCCACTTTGCAACGTAAATGGATCCTATATGATGTCATTTATCCATGTGCACCCAGTACTCTTGCTAGAGCCAAAATTTCACCACCAGCGAAATCAGATCGAGAACCACATGAGCTTTTGGCAAGCTTAAGCTTAAAAACATACAACATGGCATGAGCAAGCACCTATTAACAACGTGATTTAACAGTCATGCATCTCCCAAGTTCCCATCCAAGCATTATGTCAACAAAACTGCGTTGATGAAGGAGGAACCCCCTTTAAGCTCTACCAATAATGTGAGCAGTACTGGGATGCATGTGACACGTTACCCTGGAAGCTCTCCGCCCGCAAAATAAGCTCAACAAAAGTCTACAGGGCAGCATCGGCGTTTCAACAAACAGTTGGTCGGTACACGAATGAAGAAGTGCAACGTCGCACGTAACAAAATTAGCGTCCCCCAAAAGTTTCACATTCGAAGGCCACGTAAAATGTAACGATAGCAACCTGCAAATTATCAAAACAGAAGGGTTGAACTTTCTATGGGGTAACGAATGTTGAAATGAAGAGTAAGGGGAGGGCGAGCGCGGAAATGACCACCTCAGATTATTTACGCCTTTGCCATTTCACAACAAAATTTCTCCCGCCTATCAATAGATCTCTCTCCCACGAAAGGGAAGGAAATAAAAACCGAATGGCATTAGATCAGAGAGAGAATATTGTTATCATTCAACGCCATTGGTAGGAGTGCAAGTATTCCTATGATCGTTCCCTCTATTGAGATATCACTGCAACGAGGGCAAAGAAAGTAATTGTAGTTTGCAACGAAGGTAAAGAATAAATCCACATGTCACACATGTATCAAGATAAGCCTCTCTTTTAATCGTTGGTGTTATGAACGCGTGCCCCAGACGTAATTTAAGACGTCTGGGAGGTAGGCCAGACGTCTGGAATCACTTCCAGACGTCGTATCACACGTCTGGGATCGTTGCCAGACATCTGGAAATCTGTTATCTTTGACACGCCCGGGTCGTCTGCGCGCCTGAGCGCGCAGACCTGCATATTCTCTTATTCCCTCTGCGGCTGCAGATTCCCCTGCCGCGCTCCTTCTCTCTCCTCCTCGCGCGGCCTTAAAAGGCCACGCGCTCTTCCGTCACCACCGCCTCCTTCCTCTTCTCCTTTAGCCAGTGAACGCGAGAGCGAACGCGAGGTTGCAGCGGCAGCGGCGGCCGCAGTGAGCGCGGAGGAGGTGCTGTGTGTGAGAGCGGCGCTCAGCCGTGAGGGCGAGCTCGCCGGGGCTGCCAGGGCTGGCCGGCGGGGGGCGCAGCGGGCGCGGGGCGACGCGGGGGGGGACTGCTGCGGTCCGAGCAGCAGGCGCACGAGGTGCGACGAGGCGCAGCGTCACGAGCGGAGGGCGAGTCGGGGCCTGATTCTAGAAACATTTCCAGAATCAGACGTCTGGGCTGATAGCCAGACGATGGGGGCAACATCTGGAAGACCATCCAGACGTCTGAAAGGTAAGTTCTTCCGTCTTCTTCCTTCCTGTCGAGTGACCGTACTGAGAGAGAGAGTTGGGTGCGCACAGGCTCGGTGATTCGCCATCCAATGCGAAACAGACGTTTGGCTGTAGTACCAGACAGCGGGAGTGACCTTCAGACGTCCGGGGTGACCATCGGACGTCTGGGAACTAGGCCAGACGTCCCCGCAGGCTTCTGGACGTCTGAGAAACCACGCAGAACAAGGTAATTCTCTGATCCACTTTTTAAGACGTCTATAAGAAGTTTCAGATGTCTGATTTTGCACAGTGTCGTCGTTTTCGACCCGTTGAGGGCCCGTTCGAGTTCCGTTTTCCGCGTTTCAAGTTGCGTTCTTTCCGGAATTAAATCATCTACCCGTCTACAGTAGCTATACACTGTTTTGAGACACTCCTTGTGTTTGATCCTTGTGATAGGACCTCGTTCCGTTGCAGTCTTGGGGGTCGCGGAGGCACGCGGGATTCCCGATCACGCCCCCATTACTCCCGTCGTACCTGGTAGAGTGGCTTTAAGTATAATCTGTTAAATTATGAAACCATAAATAGAACCTAGGACATTTCATAAATCCTACGAATGAGAAATAGATTGAATGGTAGGTTCCTAGGGTGTTGCATGAATCCTAGGGCTGGAAAATTAGATTGTATGATAGATCCTAGGATATGGCATGAATCCTAGGACGGGAAAACTAGTGGAATGTATGAATACTGCAGTCTTGGAAAATGTGGAAAGGAAATAATTGCTGCCTGTGAATTGAATTAACAGCTGCCTGTTATGAATAAATGAACATGATTAAGAATATGGGATGTATGAACGTGAAACTGGAATGGTGAAACTGGAATGTCCTGAGTTAAAGAGCTGGAACCCTACGGGGAATTAAGAGTAGAACTCCTGGAAAGTGAATGGAATAGAATTGGGGAAGTGAGCTGGCCCTTGAGTACGGAGTACTAAGGAGAGCGACTGTCCTCCTGTTTAGTGCAGAGCGGAGCCAGCCGCCTTAGGAACCCGGGGTTAGGACTGGCCACTCTGTACCGACTTGCTGGCCCTCGTGTACGTAGTACCGAGGAGAGCTACTAGTGTAGGGAGGTACTAGCTACCCCACGGGCCCCGGGGTTCTGCTAGCCTCCCACACCGACTTGTTAGGCCCACTGGGGCAAACCAGGGTAGTCAGGCGAGGGTGCGCGGATTGTGGAGGGGCAAGGCCCCTGTTTGGTTACTGTGGAGGGGTTGGACCCCTGTTACTGAGAGGGCTCTGCCCTGTACTGGTTCCGTGCTGTGCTTTGGGCGCACCCGTTAACGGAAACGACTGACCGCGTGCCAGTGCGGGTTAGCTACCCGTGCATTTACTGCGCGTGCCGTAGTCACCGTTACGTCTGTCAGTGACCTTAGGGTGGTTGACTGAGAGTAGGATCACCACGGGGGACTCTCCCGGCCAGGAGAGCACCACGTGCTACTTCTACTGTTCGGAAAAGATTGCAATCAAGATCGTTCCCACGAGGAACATTCGAGATCAAGTGAAAGATCTGAGAAATAGATAAATCGTGAGATAATTGAAAGACTTAAATAAAGAAAGTAACAGAACTTAACAGCTACTGTACACTCTACTGTTTCTTTAGTTTTAGTTGCCATTCTACTCAACGTTTTGCTGACGTGTTACACTCGTTACCTTTGAAGACCAGGTGTTGAGCAGCCAGGGTCAGCGGCTGCAGAGGACGCTAGGCCGAGTAGGGTCCAGTAGAGTTACCACTGTTTCTTGTACCTCTTTTTGTTCCGTTATAGTGAGTAGTTCTTGTTTCCGCTGTACTTTTCTTTACCTGCAGTTCATATTTAGTTATGAATGTTCTACTGTTGTGGTGGTATATACTGTAGTAGTTTCTTTCCTTGCTACTGTATTTTCTTACTGTTAGTTATATTCATGCTGAATGGGATTTATTTTACTGCTCTTTTGGTTACTTCCTCGTTGGACGACTAGGTCTTGGGATTAGTTGAGTCGGTCCGGTTCTCGTGTCTCGTAGGGGCTCGGGAACCGGGTCGTTACAGTTGGTTTGGCAAAATTAAGTTCGAAAGAACCTTACTTAGGTTGATACTTCAAAAATCCACATAGCCTACTTACAACAAGGAAAGATCTGGTTACTCATTAAAAAGTCAAAGATCATTAAGTAATTATTTAATAACAAGGAAAAGGTTCCTTGAATTAAAATTTAATTTATGGACTTGTATATGTAAATATAAATAAATATAATAATAAGTATTGTAACTGCCATCTAATTACTCTTCTTTTAAAGTGATCAATTAAAGTTATTGTGCTAATATGAGCATAAATGCAAAATGATTAGTGTGGTTTTCAATTATAATATGTAGAGATCATTTGTGATTAGCATTTTCTTGATGGGTGAAAATGCAAATCACCCTTGGCAATTAATGTGGTTAATTGCCATTCTTAGGGGATTATAATCCCATTAGGCCCACCATCATTCTTAAATGAAGTCACCCCCATCATGACCTAGAAGAAGAAAACAAAGAGACTCCAAGAAGAGCAGTTGGAGAAGGGCAGTTGGAGAAGATTGCATCATCTTCTTCACATGCAGTCTGGTTCGGTGCCAATCCTCTATTGTTTTAATATCTCGTTGTAGTATAGTATAGAGGAGCAGTTACCAGTTTAATATAATTTGTTACTCGGAAAATAAAAGTTTTCCTAGGTCGAACTCAAGGAGCAAATTGTATTCTAGAAGTATAAAGTTTCTATTACAAAAGTGAAAAGAGAGAGAGAGAGATTTATTTTGTTAGCTTTTTCTTCTTCACTCTTCTTTCTCGTCTTTGTCTTCTTCTCTTGGGTTCTTCAGTCTTCTTCCTTCTGTTCTTCTTATTCTTCTTCTGTTCTTCTTCTTTCTTTCTTCTTCTTCTTGTCTTCTCTTTTCTCTTTTTCTTCTCTGCAGCAGTGGTGATCCTCCTCTTCTTTTTCTTTCTTTCTTTTCCTTCCTTGCTTCTTCTTTTCTTTCTTCGAGGTGTCGTCTGATTTTTCAATCAGACGACTTAAGTAGCTTTTGCTACAGTGCGTCTTCTTTCTTTCTTTCCTCTGTGGCTTTCTTCTTCTTCTTCTTCTTCTCGCAGTCCTTCTTCTTCTTATCTTCTCTTTTCTCTTTTGTGCCTGCACACTCACAGTTTGGTCAGAAGGCAAAAACCTACTATACCCTCCCCCGTGTCTCTCTCTCTCAGAATTCACTCGTAGGATAGCTCTCCCAGAGCTGCCTGGTATTCGGGTACGGGTCGCGCCCGGGTCCAGGCCCACCGACGTGCGTGGTGGGCGAGGAGTGTTCGAGTCAAGTCGGGTCGGGTCGGCCGGATCCGCGTGATGAGCTCGCGGACCGGGCAAGTGAAGCGGGTGAGAGGGACCTCACCCTGTGTGCTGAGGCGATAAGCCTACAACACTTTTACAATTTATGCAGGCGTGCCGCTTCAGAGTCTTCCGAGGTGGGACTAAATGTCCCACCCCAATTGGGAGCACAATCGCGGCTGTGCACGGAGCTTTCTCCCCAGCTGCGGGCCTGGGCAGGTGTGCAAGGGCGAACCTCGCGTCCTGGGGAGTCTGGCCTGGGCGAAGCGAGGCTGCAGCTGCAGGCGGAAGAAGCTTCACCTGCTCAGCAATGGCGGTGGAGGACGGGTGACCTGTTCACAGCAAAACGGCCTCTCGGCCTAATCAGAAGGTGCAGGGAGCTTCGCCGGAGTGCGGCGAAGCTCGTGCGGGTGGTGGCGAGGCGTGGGGCGGCATGTAGGGGCTGCCCTAGGTCGGACTGTGGCCAGGGGAATGGGTTTGCTCGGGGGAGTGATGTGGAGGTGAGGAGTGGCAGTGAAGGGGTGGAAATGGTTCAGCGTGATGAGGCGGAGGTTTTGGGTCGGGCGGCGAGTTGTGTGGGGTGGTGGAATGATGGGAGCGAGTCGCCGGAGGTTGGTCGGAGATGGAGAAGGTGAGGGCGATTTAGCGCGGTTGAAGGGTGGTTGAACAAATTGAGTAGGGAAAAGAAAGAGGGGAGGAAGAGAAAGAATTGTACCTACTTGGAGGGACGAGGGGGACTGGAGTAGGGCGACAGTCGTATCGATTGTCGCCGGAGAAGAAGATGCCCAGTGAGAAGGGAGCAGCGGCGAGGAGAGAGCGGGAGAGCGCACTGGGTACGGCGCGACGCGGGAAGAGCGGGCGAAGGCGGCTCTGCTGCTGGTAATGTGGCAGAGAGACGAGGAGGAGGAGGAAGAACCGCCGGAGCAGGGGAGCTTCTGCCGGAGTGGGAAGAGAGGAAAGGGGGGGAGGTTTCTCCGTCAAAACCAAGCTGTTGAGTTCGGTGGACGGGGGCGGTTTTTATAGAGGTGGAATCAGAGAGGACGGAGGGAGGCGACGTGCCTCCCTCGCCGGAGGACGCCGGAGATGGAGACCCATACCTTCCGCGCGTTCGCACGGGAGGTATGGGTGGTTGCAGAGACCACGGAGGTGTCCCTGCGACGGCAGACGTCGCAGGGAACCCCCAGTTGACTTGGCAGAGGGTCTCCCTTACCCTGCGTGGCACCATGCTCCGCGCAAAGTCGCCGGAGCATGGCGCTGCTCAGGGTTTTGCAGGGAGGACCTAAATGTAAAGAATGAAGAAGAGTTAGGGGCCAAAATGTAAGGATTTCAAAAGTTGAGGGTCAAAAAGTAATAGATGAGGACCAAAATGCAAAGTCGGTCAAGAAGGTCTCTTCTTAGGCTCAAGTTTTTATGCATGACTAAATGGGGCCTAAGGATTCTAATGGTGAATTTTATTTCTAGATCAGACCTTGTTTGACTGGTCAATTTACGTAAAAACCTAAATTAAGTCATTAATTGGACATGGTTTTCAATGTAGGTCAAAGTGGGTTCCTAAGGTCAAATTGAAGGTTCTAAACCCTAGAGATTATTTTCCTATGAATTGTAGAGGGTTTGTTCTATTTTTTATTTACCTCGAATCTTGTGAATTGAAGTGGGTTTGTTTTTAGGGTTACAGGATGTCATTTAATTCCTTGGAGTTGCTGTAGCCCTTATTGGATCAACTCATCCCACTTTTCTTCTTATTAGGTTACTTTGACCTATGTTTGGACCCTGAGTTACCCTGTTTTCAGATTGGATTGGTGAAATTGCATTTTTACCCCTTAGTTTCTGTTTTCTTTACAAACTCAGAATTTCTCTGAGTCAAGCCTTTCTATAGTTATGTAGGAGTTTTTTCTTGCAAATCTGGGTTAGATGGTGCTAGTTTAGGGTTTATGACGAGGTTCTCATCATACCCTCATGCCTAGCTTTTGCTAGTCCCTTAGCAGAAACCTAAGGTTTTTAACCTCTATTCTAGACCATGAAGTTTTTAATAGCTTCAGATAAGTGCTTTTTCATTTGAGCTTAGATTAGGTTAGAATGCTGACCATAGGCCTAAAAGGTACTCTAGTACCAATCAAGATCCAGATCTGTCTATCCTTAGCTTCAGTCCTTAGCAAAGGTTTTTAAGGCCTACAAGAACTAACCTAAGGTCTATTGGACTTTGTGGTTAAAGCACCCGTTCTTGGAATGATTTTAGCCCTGGCTCAGTTCGCAGTGCATTTTGCAAGAGAGAGAGATAGAAAATTTTTCTATTTGGAGAGTTTTCTCTCTGTTTTTCTTTTTAATTCTACCTTAGGATTGGCTGCTCAACACGGTCTGTATCAGATTCCTTGCTCCCATCATCAATCCTCAAGGGTTCCTGGCAATCGATGCTTCGAGATAGCACTGCCCATGGCAACCCCCGGAACCCTGGCTATTGAGATTTCGAGATAATCCCATCCATGGTGTTCCGTGGCCGAATCCAGACCCTGGTAATTGACACTTCGTGATAATGCCATCCATGGAATCTGAACCAGCAGAGTGCTTACATGCCCCCAGTAGGATATGTAAATATCCTAAGAGACAAGCACCGAGGAGATGATATTTTGTTACGCATCTTCGAGGGGATTTCCCGCCTCTCAGCGCTGGGAACTCATCTAAATCAACTTGTATTGATCGGTCATTCCTATTCTAGGTGTACTTTTCAGAATTTTGTGACGCTTTTGATTTTTATGCTTACTGAACCAGGCTGTGTGTGAGGTTAGGGTGCTTAGTTTATTGAGTCCCGTAGACTAAAAGTTAGTTAATGAGGTCAAATACTCCCTAAGCCTTAGACCTAATGCTTAAGCTTTTCATTTTCCTCAACCTCTTGAGGAGTGTCTAGATCTTAATGGGTACTAAGAGTCTATCCAAGAATGCCTAAGGTTTGCATTCTTACTTATCCCATTGTGCACTTTTCAGTTCTTTTCTTGAATGGGGTCTAGAACTTAGGTTAATTCCTTAGTTTCCTACTAATGACTACCTTTTTCTCATAATTTTGTGCTCCTTTTTCATTTTGTTTCTTTTCCTTTTCCCACAAAATTTCCTTCTCCTCTTATTCTCTTTTTCTTTTTTAGAAAAATTTTTTAATTTTTATGGTGTTTTTGGCATATGTGAATTTTTTTGTTTAAAACCTTTTCTTACAAGTTTTGCACTTTTATACCCCCCCATGCCTAAGGTTTGCAATGTCCTCATTGTGACTAGGGGGTTTTTTATTTACTTAGTTCATTCCTCAAGACAAAAAATTGGATGAGTGAATGGGTCAGGATGAATTTTGCGGACGATTTCTAATCCCAGATGCAAGCATCTGAGGTGGGGTCGGCTGTCTATAAGGGTGAACGTTAAGTGCACAAAAGTGTGAAAAAGGTTTTGGATTTTTAGGAAAATGACGGGTTGCCTCCCGTTAAGCGCTGAGTTTTACACCATCGGCTAGGCGTAATAAGCTTAAGGGGAATGGAGGATATAAGATGATTCAGCCAAATCAGTAGAAGTCACATTAATGAACGGCTTGAGTCGCTGACCGTTCACGATGAAAGGTTTGGAATCATGGCTGAGCGGACTGATTTCGATAGCTCCATTTCCAAAAACCTGTCGGACTAAATATGGTCTGACCCACTTGGATCACAGCTTTCCTGGGAAAAGTTTGAGTCGGGCATCAAAGAGTAGGACCTTCTGACCAGGATGAAAGATCTTTCTCGAGATATGCTTGTCATGGAAGGATTTAACCCGCTCCTTGTAGATTCGCGAGTTCTCATACGCGTCTAGGCGTAATTCATCGATCTCGCTGATTTGGAGTTTTCTGTGGGTTCCAGCCTTTGAAAGATCTAGATTACAATTCCGTACTGCCCAATAGGCTTTATGCTCCAGTTCTACGGGAAGGTGACACGCCTTCCTGTATACCAGTCTAAAGGGAGACATGCCTAATTGGATTTTGTGGGCGGTCCTATAGGCCCACAATGCTTCCGGAAGTCGGGACGACCAGTCCTTCCTGTCAGGCCGAACAGTGACCTGCAGGATTTTCTTGATCTCCCGATTTGATAGCTCAGCTAGATCATTAGTTTGGGGGTGGTAAGGAGTAGAGATTCGATGAGACTCCCCGTATTTGGTCATCAGTGACCTAAACTGAGCGTTCGTAAAGTGGGTCCCTCCATCAGAGATTATGGCCCGAGGAATCCCAAACATCAGAGAAAATGTTTTGATGAATGAATTTGAGAATAATTTTGTGATCACAGGTTCGGGTTGGTATGGCTTCGATCCATTTGGACACGTAGTCCACAGTAAGCAGAATATATTCGAAACCATCCGAAACAGGAAAGGGGCCCATAAAATCAATCCCCCAAACATCAAAGATTTCACATACGAGAATCGGCTGCAAAGGCATCATGTCGCGATGGCTCATGTTGCCCAAAGTTTGGCAACGACTGCATGCCTTGCAGTGACTGTATGCGTCTTTGAACAGTGTGGGCCAGTAAAAGCCACACTGGAGGACTTTTGATGCGATTTTATGCCCAGAGAAATGGCCACCGCATGCCTGGTCATGGCAGAAAGAGAGGATATTGCTGAATTCCTCTTCCGGGACACATCTCCGAATAATTTGATCGGCACCTATGCGGAAAAGGTACGGATCTTCCCAGATGTAATACTTGGTATCAGAACGCAATTTGTCTTTCTTGGCCTTCGGCCAATCAAACGGGGTCTGATGAGATGCCAAGTAGTTTACTATATCAGCAAACCATGGAAGTCTAGTACCAACAGTAAGCAGGTGCTCATCAGGAAAATGTTCCGTGATGGGTCCGGAAGGGTTGATAATCTCAGAAGGAAGACGGGACAGATGGTCGGCTACCACATTCTGTCTTCCCGCCTTGTCGCGAATCTCGAGATCGAATTCTTGCAATAGCAAGATCCATCGGATTAGTCGGGGCTTCGCGTCCTTCTTGGCAAGGAGATGCCTTACAGCCGTGTGATCCGAGTAAATGATGACATGGGAACCCAGAAGATACGATCGGAACTTTTCAAGGGCAAATACTATGGCTAGCAGCTCTTTCTCCGTAACTGTATAGTTACGCTGAGCCTCGTCAAGTGTCTTGCTAGCGTAGTATATGACCACGGGTTTCCCGTCAGCTTTTTGCCCCAGGACCGCCCTTACAGCGAAATCAGGTGCATCGCACATGATCTCAAAGGGTTGAGATAAATCAGGGGATTGTAGGATTGGTGCCTGGGTGACTCGGTCACGCAGGTTTTCAAAGGCTAGTGTGCATTCCTTGGAGAGCAGGGAAGTCAAGGGGCGCACGATTTTCGAAAAATCTGGAATGAAACGACGGTAAAAATCGACGTGCCCCAAAAAAGAACGGATGTCCCTGATCGAGCTAGGCATAGGAAGGTGAGAGATCAGATCAACCTTAGCTCGATCCACATGGATGCCTTTTTCTAAAATCAAATGTCCTAAGACAATTCCCTCAGGCACCATGAAATGGCTCTTTTCCCAGGAAAGAACCAAATTCACATCGATGCACCGCCTGAGTATCTGGACCAAGTGTTGGAGGCAATCATTGAATGATGCTGCAAAAACTGAAAAGTCATTCATGAAGACTTCCAGATAATCACCTACCATATCGAGAATATGGCAAGCATGCACCGCTGAAAAGTAGTGGGTGCATTGCAAAGCCCGAAAGGCATCCTTCGGAAAGCGTATGTTCTGAAGGGGAAGGTAAACGTGGTGTTTTCTTGGTCTTTAGGATGGATTGCCACCTGGTTATAACCGGAGTATCTGTCAAGAAAGTAGAAGAACCTATTTCCCACTAGTTTCTCGAGAATCTAATCAATGAAAGGTAGTGGGAAATGATCCTTCTTCGTGGAGGAATTGAGTCGGCGGTAATCTATACAGACTCTCCACGCATTGGCTAATCGGGTAGGAATGATTTCTCCGGTCTCAGTCGTTATGGTGGTGAGTCCTGCCTTCTTAGGCACAACCTGAATTGGGCTCACCCAACGACTATCGGAGATCGGGTAGATGATCCCGGCATCTAACCACTTGATGATCTCCTTTTTCACGACCTCCTGCAGATTGGGGTTCAAGCGTCTTTGCATTTCATGAGAAGGTTGTGCGCCCTCTTCTGAATAGATATGATGAGTGCAATAAGAGGGACTTATTCCAGTCAAGTCATCGAGAGTCCACCCGATGGCTCTGCGATGTTGCTGGAGGACAGCAATCAGACGAGATTCCTGTTCAGGATTGAGGTTGGAATTGATAATCACAGGAATGGTCTGATTAGAACCCAAAAAGATGTATTTCAAGTGAGCAGGAAGGGGCTTCAGTTCGAGGATGGGGTTATCAACAGCAGCGGGTGGTTCAGTATAGACGTGAGGTTCAAGGGTAGGAGTTACTGGGTTGTTCATATCTGGATTTGACTCCTCAGTTTGCGGGTCAAGATCTTCTGCGGTTGATGAGGTATAATTAGGTCATTCTGGAAGTATGTTTCATCAACCAAAGCCCTAACGTCACAAATCTGTTCGATGACACCGCAATTGATTCCTTGTTGGGCCTTAAATATATCAATTTTCAGGGTTTGATTCCCAAATTTGAGCTCTATTTGGCCCTCCTCACAGCTAATGTTGGCTCTAGCAGTAGCCAAGAAAGGTCTCCCTAAAATGATTGGTGTATCCCTAGGGTTCTCAGGTGCGTCCATGTCTAAGACTATAAAGTCTACAGGAAAGTAGAAATCCCGCACTCTCACAATAACATCCTCGAGAATCCCTTTTGGTGACTTTATAGATCGATCTGCTAATTGTAATGTCACCTCGGTTGGTTTTAGCTCAGATTCTTCTAGATGGTCAAGTAAGGATGTGGGTATCAGGTTTATGGATGCACCCAAGTCCAGCAAGGCTCTATCAAATTGGGTATCACCTATCTTGCAGGAAATCAGGGGAGTACCAGGATCTTTTGCCTTGGGTGGGAGTCTACTGAGGATTACAGAGCTGGCTTGCTCTGATAGAACAATTGGGCTCCCACCCTTGGTTCGCAGCTTACGCTGGGGTGTACACACATTCTTTAAGAATCGTGCGTAAGCCGGTACGTGGCGGATGGCATCCATCAAAGGGATGTTTATGTGGACCTGCTCAAAGAGCTTGAGCAGGTCCTCCTCAGGTGCCACGGGCTTGGTGGTCTTCTTTCCCTTGGTCAAGGCCTCGGGAAATGGGATCTTGGTTGGTTCTTCTAGGATAGGTTCAGGTTGTGGATCTGGGATAGGGGTGGGAATGTCTTGGATTACTGCCTTAGGCTTGGGATCACTATCAGGCCTGGAGTGGTTTGGATGAGGTGGGTCTTGGGTTTCCTTACCACTACGGGTTGTTACGGAATTAAGTCCTGCCTGGTTTTGGTTGGGACTGGGTAAGATAGGTTGCTGCTGGTAACCCGCAAAAGAAGTGGAGGCTTCTATCCCGTCTGGTGAAGGAACAGAGGGGGCCTGATAAATCATATGGGCCTGGCCCGGGTTTGGGTTCATAACGTGCCGCTGGGTTGGCACGTTATTCGGGTTAAGAAGAGGTTGGGAAGGAAGAGTGCCTGGCTAGCGAGAATTTGCCAATTGGGCCAATTGGTTTCAGACCTCTGTGATTTTGTCCTTGTGTTGCTTTTGAATAGACGCATTCGTTCTTTGAATGTCAGCCAGAGTCTGAAGGATAAGGGACATTTGATCCTGATTTGGCCCTGATGGATAAGTAGGGTTGAGCCGAGGCTGAGGCGGCTGGTAAGGATGAGGGAGTTATGGGCGGGGCTGAAAGGGTGGTCTTTGGGTTTGGAAATTTCCCGTCCATTGAAAGTTGGGATGGTTTCTCCATCCCGGGTTATAGGTGTTGGAGAACGGGTCGTTCTGGATGGCGTTGAGGTCCTGGCAGGTCTGAGGAACCTCTAGAGAATCAGAGAAAGGGGGAATGGAATTCCCTGGGCCGGTGTAGAAAGGATCGGATGATCCTCCGACCCGAGAATCAGATGGGGATGGATATGGATCCATCCTAGGGGAAGGTCGGTGGAGAATGCTTTGCACAGTCTCCTGTGTGAAAGGAGGTTGTGCAAAGGAGTTACGCGCAGAGGTGGCTCGCTGCAAGTGTTGAGTCAGCTCATCCACCTTCTTCTCGATGATTGAGACCTTGTCCAATCGACTGGCCATTAACTCCAGGTCGACTGATGCGGACAGGCCCTGCGTCTCATGTGCTCCCCTAAGATTCGTCGATGTACGGGTATTCGTCCTGTCGAATAATCCCATGGAGTCATTGTTGATGGAGTTCTCGCACATGTTTTCGAGAATCTCCCACACGGTGTCTTCATGTTGACCCATGATATTTCCTCCGCAAGTTGCATTGATGAAAAGACGAATGTCCTCACGGAGTCCCTGGTAAAAAGATTGGACCTGTTCCCATTTAGGAACTCCGTGATGGGGGCACTTTCTCATGAGATCCTGAAAGCGATCCCATGCCTCATGGAGAGGTTCCCCTGTTTGTTGAGTGAAGTGTGTAATCTGATGGCGCAAGGCGTTGGTCCGACCAACGGGGAAGAACTTTTTCAAAAACTCGGACTGAAGTTCTTCCCAAGTGTTGATCGGCCGGGTCTGAGTTTGATACCAATGAGCGGTCTTGTCCATAAGAGAAAAGGAGAACATCTTCATGAGAAGAATATCCCGATTTTGCGTGTCTGACCCAAAAGTTTGGGCCAGATGCTTTAGCTGTTTGATGTGTTGGAAGGGATCTTCGGAATTAAGCCCATGGAATTTAGGTATAGCATGAATCATGTTGGGCTTCAATTCGGAATCAGGTCCTTCAGTCGGGATTCTGACTCGAGGCTCAATGGCCACCGCAGCAGGATTATAATGGTCCCGCATCATAGGACGCTGCAGCGGGTGCACAAAGTTTTGGAAGAGGTCATTAAGTCGTTGGAGCTGGTGCTCCAAATTGTTTTCTTCCTCAACAGGCTGAGCCATGATAGGGGAAGAAGAAGAGCTTGATTCAGAATCAGATGAGAGAATGATGGGGTAAGGTTGCTGTTCAAACACGGGAGCCAAGGCTGGGCCTTGACGAGAGTGAATTCCTAAAGGAGATCTTAAGGGTGGTCTTAAGGATCTCCTACCGTTCATGCACTGTTGGAGTGGAAGAGTTTAGAAGGTGCTGGACCCAATCAGGTCACCCAAAAATGTGTTGGGTGACTATAGAGGTGCGGGGCAGATGGACCCCTTGATCAGAAAGATCGTCCACCTGAGAATTACCTGGGCAGCCAGAGAGGGTGAGTCCCGCGAAGACCCCTACACGGTAGAGCATCCCCACGGGTTACAGGGTTTCCCCCACCCGACCTCTCTTGTCACTGCGGTTCCAGGTAGACAAGAATGGGGATCTTGACCTCTTAAGTCTACCTCTTTTACTTTAAGATCAGGGTGCTTAAGGTTTCACTTGAACTTTTAGGTATTTTGAGTGAAGAAGTGACCTAATTTTAAGGTTGGTTGACCCAAGGGGTCAACTTCACCTCTTGTTCTTTTGAGAGCTTTTGGGTCCTTTCTTCTAGGGTTCAAGTGTTTAGAGAGCCAATTGTTTAGGGTTTCTCTTGTATAGATCTTTTCAAACAAGGTTTAGGTACACCTCTTTTTGGGAAGATATTTTCTTTGTTAATAGAAGGTGTGTCTCTAAAAACCCTAGCTTTTTAATTCCTGAGTTGGCTCTAGTTGATCCATTTCAGTTGCCTCAAAAATGTAGTATCTAGGGCTCAATCAAGAAGGTTTTAGCCCTAGTTACCTTAGTTTGGTGGACAGTTAAAATGTGTTGAAATGAAAAATTTAGGCAACTTTGAGGAATTACTATGTATGATGCAGGTAGCCCTAAGTTGATTTTTCTTTTCGTTCCTTTTTAGATTTTAAGGGAGTTAAGAAAGGGCTGAAGAAGATTACCTGTTTTGTTGGAGTGTTTGTTGTGCGGCTGTTCTTCCAATTTTTACCTGCACATAAGAGAGAGAAAAAGATTAGCAATCTCTTAAAAGAAATTCAAAGCGCCAAAAACTGGTTCGGTGCCAATCCTCTATGGTTTTAATATCTCGTTGTAGTATAGTATAGAGGAGCAGTTACCAGTTTAATATAATTTGTTACTCGGAAAATAAAAGTTTTCCCAGGTCGAACTCAGGGAGCAAATTGTATTCTAGAAGTACAAAGTTTCTATTACAAAAGTGAAAAAAGAGAGAGAGATTTATTTTGTTGGCTTTTTCTTCTTCTCTCTTCTTTCTCGTCTTTGTCTTCTTCTCTTGGGTTCTTCAGTCTTCTTACTTCTGTTCTTCTTATTCTTCTTCTGTTCTTCTTCTTTCTTTCTTCTTCTTCTTGTCTTCTCTTTTCTCTTTTTCTTCTCTGCGGCAGTGGTGATCCTCCTCTTCTTTTTCTTTCTTTCTTTTCCTTCCTTGCTTCTTCTTTTCTTTCTTCAGGGCATCATCTGATTTTTCAATCAGATGACTTAAGTAGCTTTTGCTACAGTGCATCTTCTTTCTTTCTTTCCTCTGTGGCTTTCTTCTTCTTCTTCTCGCAGTCCTTCTTCTTCTTATCTTCTCTTTTCTCTTCTGTGCCTGCACACTCACAGTTTGGTCAGAAGGCAAAAACCTACTCTACCATCCCCCGCGTCTCTCTCTCTCTCAGAATTCACTCGTAGGATAGCTCTCCCAGAGCTGCCGGGTATTCGGGTACGGGTCGCGCCCGGGTCCAGGCCCACCGGTGTGCGTGGTGGGCGAGGAGTGTTCGAGTCAAGTCGGGTCGGGTCGGCCGGATCCGCGTGATGAGCTCGCGGATCGGGCAGGTGAAGCGGGTGAGAGGGACCTCACCCCTTGTGCTGAGGCGATAAGCCTACAACACTTTTACAATTTATGCAGGCGTGCCGCTTCAGAGTCTTCCGAGGTGGGACTAAATGTCCCACCCTAATTGGGTGCCTGCAGCTGAGAAAGCTGCAGGCAATCGCGGCTGCGCGCGGAGCTTTCTCCCCAGCTGCGGGCCTGGGCAGGTGTGCAAGGGTGAACCTCGCGTCCTGGGGAGTCTAGCCTGGGCGAAGTGAGGCTGCAGCTGCAGGCGGAAGAAGCTTCACCTACTCAGCAATGGCGGTGGAGGACGGGTGACCTGTTCATAGCAAAACGGCCTCTCGGCCTAATCAGAAGGTGCAGGGAGCTTCGCCGGAGTGCGGCGAAGCTCGTGCGGGTGGTGGCGAGGCGTGGGGCGGCATGTATGGGCTGCCCTAGGTCGGACTGTGGCCAGGGGAATGGGTTTGCTCGGGGGAGTGATGTGGAGGTGAGGAGTGGCAGTGAAGGGGTGGAAATGGTTCAGCGTGATGAGGCGAAGGTTTTGGGTCGGGCGGCGAGTTGTGTGGGGTGGTGGAATGATGGGAGCGAGTCGCCGGAGGTTGGCCGGAGATGGAGAAGGTGAGGGCGATTTGGCGCGGTTGAAGGGTGGTTGAACAAATTGAAGTAGGGAAAAGAAAGAGGGGAGGAAGAGAAAGAATTGTACCTACTTGGAGGGACGAGGGGGACCGGAGTAGGGCGACAGTCGTATCGACTGTCGCCGGAGAAGAAGATGCCCAGTGAGAAGGGAGCAGTGGCGAGGAGAGAGCGGGAGAGCGCGTGCTGGGTACGGCGCGACGCGGGAAGAGCGGGAGAAGGCGGCTCTGCTGCTGGTAATGCGGCAGAGCGACGAGGAGGAGGAGGAAGAACCGCCGGAGCAGGGGGGCTTCTGCCGGAGTGGGAAGAGAGGAAAGGGGGGGAGGTTTCTCCGTCAGAACCGAGCTGTTGAGTTCGGTGGACGGGGGCGGTTTTTATAGAGGTGGAATCAGAGAGGAGGACTGAGGGAGGCGACGTGCCTCCCTCGCCGGAGGACGCCGGAGATGGAGACCCATACCTTCCGCGCATTCGCGCGGGAGGTATGGGTGGTTGCAGAGACCATGGAGGTGTCCCTGCGACGTTTGCCCCGGTTGACTTGGCAGAGGGTCTCCCTTACCCTGCGTGGCACCATGCTCCGCGCAAAGTCGCCGGAGTGTGGCGCTGCTCAGGGTTTTGCAGGGAGGACCCAAATGCAAAGAATGAAGAAAAGTTAGGGGCCAAAATGCGAGGGTTTCAAAAGTTGAGGGTCAAAAAGTAATAGATGAGGACCAAAATGCAAAGTCGGGCAAGAAGGTCTCTTCTTAGGCTCAAGCTTTTATGCATGACTAAATGGGGCCTAAGGATTCTAATGGTGAATTTTATTTCTAGATCAGACCTTGTTTGATCGGTCAATTTACGTAAAAACCCAAATTAAGTCATTAATTGTGCATGGTTCTCAATGTAGGTCAAAATGGGTTCCTAAGGCCAAATTGAAGGTTCTAAACCCTAGAGATTATTTTTATACGAATTGTAGAGGGTTTATTCGATTTTTTCTTTGCCTCGAACCTCATGAATTGAAGTGGGTTTGTTTTTAGGGTTACAAGATGTCATTTAATTCCTTGGAGTTGCTATAGCCCTTATTGGATCAACTCATCTCACTTTTCTTCTTATTAGGTTAGTTTGACCTATGTTTGGATCCTGAGTTACCCTGTTTTCAGATTGGATTGGTGAAATTGCATTTTTACCCCTTAGTTTCTGTTTTCTTTACAAACTCAGAATTTCTCTGAGTCAAGCCTTTCTATAGTTATGTAGAAGCTTTTTCTTGCAAATCTGGGTTAGATGGTGCTAGTTTAGGGTTTATGACGAGGTTCTCATCACAGTCCAAGGATTCAAGGATGGGATCTATTGGAAGACCTATACCACAGCCTCTTGTTTTATTTTTTAAGATGAACGCAGGTACGATTATCTTCTGTAGGTAGAAATTAGGTTTAGATACTTATAATTGATGCTAAGAACAAGGTAATATAGTGTGTTTACATATTGTTGTTTTAGTTTTGTAAGCAAATCTATATTTTATTTCTCCATTCAGATAGTTTGTTAACTTTAGATTTTAGATTAATAAAGACTCGTCAGATCTTTCATATTCTCAGAAAACGTAGAAATTATTTTGTAACTATCATGAGTACCCGTACATGCATACCACTATTTGAGCTCAAGAATTCAAGTTTAAGGGTATTGTAACTCACCAGTACCGGTACTCATCATGAGAGTACCGGTACATATGTGTTACAGGCAAGATATAAGTCACCCAGAACTCAAAACCTGTAACTCACTAGTATCGGTATTGATCATCAGTACCGATACCTATTGGCTACAAGTTAAGGAACCAGTACTCAATAAGTACCAGTACTCGTAATTGGTACCGATACTCATTGAGATAAGTTAATTTTGGAGTTATACCAGTACATCATGTGTGAAAGCACTGAGGGGGGTGATTAGTACTAAAGCCAGTAAAAATAATGCTAATTGAAACTAATACAGATATAAAGGATAATCAAGCATTCCACAAATATATAATCAACCACAACACAAGTATATATAATGGAAACCCTACCTCAAGTAAAAATCACTACCTAGATCTCCCAATCTAGGATTTTGCCCCAAGTCCAACTCGGAATACTAACCGATACTTATGGGGTTCCAAACCCTTTTACAAACCCTCTTGATTTCCTAATCAAGAGCAAACCCCTCTTACTCAAGAGGAGAGGAACCCACAACTCAGGACCTTAGATTACAAGTAGATAAAGGAATAAAACTGAATTAAAACAGAATTTAGCTCCTATAGATAGTCCCAAAAAGATGTGCAATCAATTATATGAGATAGCTATCTAGGAGACTAGAATGAACTCTCTTAGTGATTATGAGAATATGATGTAGCTGGGAGTTGAAGTGATAAAGCTTCAAGCAAGTGAGAGTTGGAGAATCAAAGCTTTAATCACTTTCAAGAACACCAAATGTGAGTCTTTGCTGAATGTGAGCTTGAATGTGCTTTGGGTGTTCTTCTAACCACCAAAGAGTGGGAAATCATCATATTTATATATGGTGTTTGGACTAATTTAGGTGTGCATAAGACTCCTATTCAACGGCTAAAAAGTTTCCCAATTTGATTTGCCAATGACTAATGAGTTTGGTCAAAAGGTGCTTTACCTAACGTTAGTTAAAAGTGATATAACATTAGGTGAACTATCTAATGCTAGGTACTCAGTTAGGTGCAAAGTTCGCTATCTCCTGGAATTTCTCTATAAGGCCCTCCTCACAGTTTATATTCACCTTGGCTATAGCAAAGAAAGGTCCCCCTAATATGATGAGTGTGTTCTAGATGTCCTTAGGTACTTCCATGTCAAGGACAATGAAGTTTACATGAAAGTAAAAATCCTTGACTTGCACTATAACATCTTCCAACACTCTTTGAGGTGTTTTAACTAATCGATCAGCTAATTGTAGGGACACCTTGGTTGGCTTTAGATTACCAACCTCAAAATGTGTTAGTAGGGAGGTTGGGATAAGATTGATGGAAGCACCTAGGTCAAGTAAAGCTCTATTGAATGTGGAGTTTCCTATCATACAATAGAGAAGAGGGGTGCTTGGGTCTTTCTTCTTAATAGGGAGGTTTGAAATAATGGAACTCACTTGTTCCGAAAGGATGATAGGACTGTTTAAGCAAATTTGTCGATTGTTAAGAAATTATGTCGTAGTATAGGACAAAATCGCTCAAATCATTTAAATTTATAACTCATAATTGTAAGAGTCCGAAGTCGAATACAGGAAGCAAATAATAGCAATTGAATCTCACCAATCACAAGAAATATAAGCAATTATAACCAAAACTTTATTTAGAACAACTCAAAATGATATATAGATAAAATCAAGTATCTCAATGCAAAAAGAATGGATTAAAATGGTGATTTGAATATCCAATTAACCCCTTTGAAGTTAAGCTCAAATATCTCAACAGTAATTGTCAATCAAATAACCCACGTCAACCAGATGAATATCTCAATAAGACTAAGGCACTAGCAAACATCTTAAGTTGCTTCAAGACTCAACTCAGCTTCAATAGAACAGAGGCAAAGGCCTCTTCTTTTCTTCCTTCTTTCGTGCCTCAAGGGAAAGAGGCAACCACAGCACCATAGAACAGAGGCGAAGGCCTCAGGAACGGCTAAGTCTAGAGAGAGCACAGTAGAGGGCAAACCCCCCCTCTCTCTTTTTTCTCTTCTTTCTCTCAGAAACCTAGGTTTAGTCGGGTAATCGGGCGGGTAACCAAGCGTGAACGGTGGACCAGGCCTGCAGGTGTGGTCGCAGGCAAGGAGTTCTTGGCCGGGTAAGCGGGTGAAAGGGTGAAGGGGACTTGACCCCCGTGTTCTTGGGCAAAGAACAGGGGTGAGAAATTCCTTATATGCGCACGAGCAGCGTATGATTTCCACGATGTGGGACTATCTGTCCTACAGTCCTTCGTGCGTAGCTGGAAGATGAGGGCTTCGATTGGGGTAGCAGGTGTGGTCGCAAGCTTCAATTGAGGGCCTGGAGTGAAGCCTAGAGGTAGTCTGCAACGCTTTGGAGTGTTGCTTGGAGGTCTCGTGGCCGGAGCACTATGGATGAGGTCGGAGGAGTCGAGGCGATGACGAAGGTCTGGTGAAATGCCTAAAAAGCAAAACATGACCTTGCGGCCACATCAAACCAGTTCAGAAGCTTTGCCGATGTGCGGCAAGTGCATTGGTGGCAGTAGTGTGGTGTGTGGTGTCACGAAGAGGCTTGACGACATCAAGGAAGGTGTGCACAGGTGACGATGGTCGATGAGGCATTTTGGTGGGTGAAAGCCCAAATTGTTTGAGGGCTTTTGTAGAGGGTGGTACGGCAAAGCTTGTGGAGGTGGCACGGGGATGTTTGGAGGTGTGTGGTGATTAGCCCATATTTGTGAGCTATTTAAGTATTTAAGTGCCTAGACATTAGGTTAATTCTAACATTTATTTAGCATAAATTAGGATGTAAATAGATTAATTCATATTTCTAATTCAATTACATAATTCATGCATCTTATTCATATTTAAATGCATTTAGAATTAACTTAGAATTGCATTAGTTAACTAATTAGGTACATTGCATGCATTAATTTAGGTTAACATAAAAGTTAAGGGTTTGTATATAAATAACCATAATATTTTATCATTATTTTTTATTCTTCTTCTACGTGCAACGGCTGCATTTCTTCCTCCAGCTGCCGCAGTGAAGAACCCAATCAAGGAGGAGCGGATGTGTTGGATCTGGTCGAGCAGCTGATTTCAAAAGAGAGGAGGCAGCCGAGCTCACTAGGCCTCCACCACCGACCCACCACTGTGCAGAGAGTTCTCTCATCCATTCCACACCGCCGGCCTCAACCGTGGCAACGAGTCTCCACCACAGTGGGCGTGTGGTGTGACAGGCCACACCGCCATCCGGAGCTCGTCCGCATTACCGTGAGCACCTCAGCGTGCATCTCCCTCGCCGTCGTCACCAACAACCACCGCCGCAGCCACTGCAATTCCACTCCTCAGTCAGTTAAGACGTCCGGGAAATTTCCCGGACGTCTGAAGCTCCTACATCACACCTTCATCTTCCTTCCCTGTCCTTAGTTCTTCTTCCAGCCACCGGTCACAGCTACACCGCACGACCCTTCCATCCTCCAACGCCATCCCCAGCCCACACACGCCTTCCTGCCGCACATCTGCAGCAGCAACCTCCATTTCCATCCTACACCAACTGCGCGCGTACGCTCCCTGCCATCTGCAGAAGCGCGCCCCTGCAGCCTTCCCGCGCCCGCCCGCACGCCTGCAGCAGGGCCGCACTAGCTGCAGCATTCCCCCGCACACTTCCAGCGCTCGCTCGCCAGCACCTGTAGCCTTCTCGCGCCATGCCTTCTGCCAATAGTGCGCATCTCGCTTTTGCTCCAGCAGCTGCAGCCTTCCCGCGCCCACCAGCGTGCAACACCGGCTGCAGCGCTCACCCTGCAGCAGCAGCAGCTGTGTTTGCCAGTAGTGCCACCTCTGCGCACGTGCAGTCCCGTGCGCACCCGCCTGCAGCCTACCCGCGCCTGCGCACACTCACTTCACCTCCAGCAGCTGCAGCACCGTTGGCAGCCACCTTCGCCAAAGCTCCGTCTGGCTGGCTCCAGCCACCGCTCGACGTGCGGCTGCCACCACCGCGACGGCCTCGCTTCAACCACCCGCATGTGCGAACCTCTCCACGATTGAACCTCTCTCCTGATCGCGAGGAGGAGAGAGGTAAAATGCTCTGTTATGGAGTTAATTAGTTATTACATTTCATGCCATTGCCAGGAAAAAGAATTTTGATTTATGAATATTTTATTGTGGTAAAATTTACAACTTCATACTCAAGTTCTCTTACAATTGCGTGGCTTTTGTAATTAACATTGTTTGACATTGGTTTTGGAATTTAAATGTGCACAAATTTTCTTTAATACATGTCAATGGAAAATTTCATAAAATCATCACATGTTTATTGAATATTTCAGTGAGGAAAAATTGAACATCTACCCTTATGTTTTCAAGATATTGTACATCTTCTTTCCGTCTCATTTCATGTCAGATTTGACTACGAATTTCTCACGAGATTGAACGAATAAGAAATAAGTGAGATATTATTGCATCATTGCCTCCCTGTGGATACGATTCGCTCTTCTGCGAGTGGTTATTTCTTTTTTTACATATTGATTAGTTGATTTTTCCACCACATAAAACTATAACCGACTTTAAAGCGAACAATCGACTCGTCAAATGGCGCCGTTGCCGAGGAGGCAACAGACGCAATAATTTCACCTAATTTTATTTTGATTATTTGTCAATTGCACAGTAATTTGACCATTTATTATTTTCTTTTCTGTGCGAGAAATTTGTGCAAGAATCAGCCATTGTGAGAGGCGACCCTTGATGTCGCCAGAGGAGAATTGGATGAGCTATTTTGAAAAGGAGGAGAAGGACGAGGACACGATGGTCATCATTGTATATTTAGTCGCTAATCTGATTAGAATAGAATTAAGACTTTAGATTTAATTTTTCATTGCATTTGGTTTGAAACCCTTGTTCTAGGGTATATTTTGAGGGGTTTGTTCCCTGATTTTGTTTTGGGCCCGTGTTGGGTAATTTTTGGGAGCCTGTTCCCTTTTCTTTAGATTTAGGTTTTTAGTTTATTGATTACTTTTATTTACTTGTGCATAAGTAGTTTTAAAAAAAAAAATGAGCTTCCTGCCCCTAGGACGAACCATTTAGGTCTGTATGAGTAGCCTCTAGATTTATTTCTCTGCATTGCGTGCATTCTTGCATTATTGATTGCTGGAAGCAAGGTACGCATTTTCTTACTTTGCATCCTATTCTTGATCACGCATTGCATTGGGACTTAATGCAAAGGCCACCTAATTTGTATTGAATAAATTAAACAAGTGGTCACATATTTTCTAGAAAAAGGACTAATTAAAGGAGGGACATTTTAAAAACCAAGGATTTAATTTTCAAACTTGACGTGCGATTCAAAATTCAAAATCTTTTGCAGTGTATGCACACTTATTTCACTTGCACCATGGCACGCTTCTAGACATTCCTTAGGTTTGGAAATACTAGGACAAGAGCCCTCCTATCGTTGGATTCTGAAGTGTTCGGAACTTGAGATCAAAGGTTTCGTAAATCCAAAGTGGGGGATACCCTGTCACGGATTTTTGGGGGTAGTTGAGAAGCACCGCGAAAGCATAGCTTCAAAGGAAGGTTTAGGCCTACTTACATCCCTCGATCTTCCGTCTTTGGATTTACTTGACCATTTGAGATTTAGGGAAGAACACCTAAGCTCTAACTAGGTCTTCTTAGGCGAGCCGTAGGTCGACAATAGGCTCGTAAATTGATTGAACAAATTGTATTATCACCTGCAATCTGACTTAAAATCAAAAGCCTAAATTGGGAAAGACCTAAAAGGTCCTTTTTGAATTGTGTTTTACTTGGGGAATTCTGATTGAGGTGTGAGTTAGAATGGACCACATTGATTTTCATCCTTGCACATCTTGCCTACACCCTCATCCCCACTCTGCATCCTTCGATCCCAGACGCCGAGATGGTCCATCCCTTGATGGACATAATGACAATCATTGGGATCCGTTTTACTCCTATTATAGGAGTATTGGCCTGGTTAAGTCCCAAATCAGTGAGCAGAACCTAGGAGCAGGATTTGCTTTGCCCAATATCCCACATACCATAGAAATACCCAACCCACCCTCCCTGAAAAATTATAATGGTTGGACAGACACTCCTGGGTACTATAAGCATGAGCCTGACTTCTCTCATGATAGAAATGACCTCTCCTCTTTGAAGATGGAAATACAAAAAATGCAAAACGAAATGATTGAATTGTTAGGAGAATCTTCGAGAGCAGGCCAACAAGAAAGAGATGAAATTAGCCACCCAATCTACCCCATTGAGGATGACGTACACCCCTCTACAATAGATGCATCTCCCGTGGGAGAGCTACACTTTAAGTTGGAGGGAAATTATGGGGAGAATAGCTACTTTTCGAGGATCGATTTTGAAACCTCCCCATTAGATGACACTTCCTTGAGAGATCCACACCTTAGGTGGGAGGAAGATACACATGAAAGTAGCTATGCATTGGATGAAGAAAGGTAGCAACCCGAGGAAGATGATGATAAGGTTGACTATCTACCTGAATTATATTGGAGTCAAAAGAAGGGAATGACGGTACCATTGGAAGACCTCGACCCAGATGATAGTATTTTCATGACATTTGATGAAGTGGGTCAAAGTCAAGATGTTAATCCTACCCTCCCTTTTGATCACGATATGGAACTCAAGCCCACCCTTAGGGAACCTAACCCTAAAGAAATTGACCTATCTGCGGAGTCTGATGTTACCGGTGTAAACTATTTACCTCAGATAGAGCACCCTAGGGGATCTGCTGAGATATTAAATGATTCTAGACCTCGGGTATATGGTGAATTGTGTGATGAGGAGGAGGGCGAATTATATGAGGAACCTACATTCAAGATTTGGAGTGACACTAAGGGTGATTATGTCTTATTTGAAGGGTTAGCCCCTGAGGATGTCACAAATTTGACCAAATTAGGTTTCCTTAACACAACCATTGATGATATTTATCCTCATGATGAAATGATAGAAAATGTCGAAGCAACTTCTAAGATTTATGTGGATTCACATATAGACTCCGGGGAAGATTTGAGTAAAGAACAAAAACCCGGGGATGGCATTGATAGGATAATCCCTAGATCTGTTGCTTCCAACCTGCCTTTATTCATTTCGAAGTCACCCTCTGATTCGCTTATATCTGAAAGCGAAATTGTGACTCCTGATGAAGAGCAGGAAGATACACGTGATGGTGCAAGGAATTCTAGGGATGAAATTGAGGATTTAGGAAGAGTGTTAGGGATGGACACCGAGCTGATTAAACCCAACCTAGATCTTATGGCCATCCCGCAACCTCGTAACTTGGACACCCTAGACGATCCTTGCCTTAGAGAATTGCTCACTTTTGTTCTGACCAGGGGGCTTAACAGACCAATATTTCCCGTAATGGAGTATCGGGTATGGATTGATGATTTCTTTAGTCAGTCCATTACCCTGGGGGTTTATCTCTGCACCATTCCTTCCCCATTCTTTTTGGAGGATCCATCTTATCCTCCCCCTACCCCTTTGGAGGTTGTTATACCTGTTTATACTTTAGAACCTCTTTTGGTGACCTAGGAAGATTTCATTCCCATTTTAGTTGGGTGAGCATTTGCTATCGGGATTCATCATCAGCTTGCCAACATCCTAGGTTACCTATTTTCTAGGCCAACATTGCTTTGCTCATTTTTAGGGCCTATTTCTACAATTCTTGAACCTGATTTGTAGGTTCTTTGGCTATCCAGCCTAGCTCTACCCAGGTAATATCCTTCTATGCAATGAGGACATTGCAAATTTTAGGCATGGGGGGTGTACTTGGGGATATACATAGCATAGTGCATTCATTGAATACATTTGCATAAACAAAAAAAAAAAAGAGTTTTGAGCTTAACTGGCTAGATCTTGCAGTCTTAAGCAAATCAGAACTCTAGGGTAGACTAAGTTAATTCTAGGGTCAAACTTTAGAAATTAAATGAGCTACTAGCTTTAGACCTTTAGGGTCCTTTGTGGACTTAAAAACTTAAGTAGGAGTTAAGTTGTGAACCATTCCTCAAGAGGTTGAGGAAGGGAAGCTAGGGTTTGAGTTAAAAGGTGGGGTAGTACCTGGAGTCTTGTTCTACCTTTTGGTTTACGGGTCCTTATAACCCAAGCATCCAAATTTCACACACTTGGTCTGGTAATTAACTTGATTTCTTTCTTTCTGAAAAGAGATTTGGTTCTCTTAGTTTTGACTTAGGAAAGGCTTGAAAACACATTTTGATTGGAAGAGTTCCCACCGCAGGAGAGGTGGAGTATATACTCACCTTGAGGATGCGATGATAACATATTACCTCCTCGGCGCTTGTCTCTTAGGATATCCATCCTACTGGGGGCATGTAAGCGCATTGCGCGGTTCAGGTACCATGGGCGGCCCTATCTCGAAGTGCCAATTGCCATAGGCCTGAATTCGCTTAAGAAATCCATGGGCGATACTATCTCGAAGTGTCGATTGCCAAGAGTTCTTGGGGTCGTTATGGACGGTGCTATCTCGAAGCATCGAAAGCCAGGCACCCTTCGAGGTATGGTAATGGGGACAATGAATCTAACACAGACCATGTTGATAGCTGATCTGAGGTTAGATTTAGAAGAATCAAACAAAAAATATATATATATATTAAAAAAAAAAACTTTTTCCTTTAACTCAAATAACTCAGACCAATGCACAGGCACGGATGCTTTAATCTCAAGGATCAATAAACTTTAGGGTAGAGTAAGAAATCAGGGAAACTTGTGCCTGCAACTCATCTTTAGCCGACCTAGTCTGTAACTTAGCAACTACTTGGGAACCTTGGGTTTAGAGTCTGAACTTAATATGCTTTTGAAGGAAGACCAAGTGAGTTGACTAGTCTACTTGGAGTGCTAGGTTTCGCTTAATTTTGCTAGGGACTAGCAAAAACTAGGCATGGGGGTATTTGATTAGCCCATATTTGTGAGCTATTTAAGTATTTAAGTGCCTAGACATTAGGTTAATTCTAACATTTATTTAGCATAAATTAGGATGTAAATAGATTAATTCATATTTCTAATCCAATTACATAATTCATGCATCTTATTCATATTTAAATGCATTTAGAATTAACTTAGAATTGCATTAGTTAACTAATTAGGTACATTGCATGCATTAATTTTGGTTAACATAAAAGTTGAGGGTTTGTATATAAATAACCATAATATTTTATCATTATTTTTTATTCTTCTTCTAAGTGCAACTGCTGCATTTCTTCCTCCAGCTGCCGCAGTGAAGAACCCAATCAAGGAGGAGAGGATGTGTTGGATCTGGTCGGGCAGCTGATTTCAAAAGAGAGGAGGAGGCAGCCAAGCTCACTAGGCCTCCACCACCGACCCACCACTGTGCAGAGAGTTTTTCTCTCATCCATTCCACACCGTCGGCCTCAACCGTGGCGACGAGTCTCCACCACCATGGGCGTGTGGTGTGATAGGCCACATCGCCATCCGGAGCTCATCTGCATTACCATGAGCACCTCAGCGTGCATCTCCCTCGCTATCGTCACCAACAACCACAGCCGCAGCCACTGCAATTCCACTCCTCAGTCAGTTAAGACATCCGGGAAATTTCCCAGACGTCTGAAGCTCCTACATCACACCTTCATCTTCCTTCCCTGTCCTTAGTTCTTCTTCCAGCCACTGGTCACAGCTACACCGCACGACCCTTCCATCCTCCAACGCCATCCCCAGCCCACACACGCCTTCCTGCCGCACATCTGCAGCAGCAACCTCCATTTCCATCCCACACCAACCGCGCACGTACGCTCCCTGCCATCTGCAGAAGCGCTCCCTTGCAGCCTTCCCGTGCCCGCCCGCACGCCTGCAATAGGGCTGCACCAGCTGCAGCATTCCCCCGCACGCGCTAGCTAGCACTTGTAGCCTTCCCGCGCCACGCCTTCTGCCAACAATGCGCATCCCGCTTTCGCTCCAGCAGCTGCAGCCTTCCCACGCCCCACGCGCCTGCCAGCATGCAGCACCGACTACAGCGCTCACCCTGCAGCAGCAGCGCCACCTCCGCGTGCGCGCAGTCCCGTGCGCACCCGCCTGCAGCATTCCCGCGCCTGCGCACGCTCACTTCACCTCCAGCAGCTACAGCACCGTTGGCAGCCACCTTCGTCGGAGCTCCGTCCGGTCGGCTTCGGCCACCGCTCGACGTGCAGCTACCACCATCGCGACGGCCTCGCTTCAACCACCCGCATGTGCGAACCTCTCCTCGATTGAACCTCTCTCTCGATCGTGAGAGAGGTAAAATGCTCTGTTATGGAGTTAATTAGTTATTACATTTCATGCCATTGCCAGGAAAAAGAATTTTGGTTTATGAATATTTTATTGTGGTAAAATTTACAACTTCATACTCAAGTTCTCTTACAATTGCGTGGCTTTTGTAATTAACATTGTTTGACATTGGTTTTGGAATTTAAATGTGCACAAATTTTCTTTAATACATGTCTATGGAAAATTGCATAAAATCATCACATGTTTATTGAATATTTCAGTGAGGAAAAATTGCACATCTACCCTTATGTTTTCAAGATATTGTGTATCTTCTTTCCGTCGCATTTCATGTCAGATTTGACTACGGATTGCTCACGAGATTGAACGAATACGAAATAAGTGAGATATTATTGCATCATTGCCTCCCTGTGGATACGACACGCTTTTCTACGAGTGGTTATTTCTTTTTTTAAATATTGATTAGTCGATTTTTCCACCACATAAAACTACAAACGACTTTAAAGCGAACAATTGACTCGTCATGTGGCATCGGGGATGCTTCGTCGGAGTGTCGCCGGAGCGGAGGACGACGGTGTGGTAGCAGGTGATACGATGGGTGTGAGGGTGTTGTGAGTATCGGGAAAGGAAGTAGAGGGAGAGAGGAAGAGATAAAGTGACTTAGGAGTGAAGGAGGAGGACGGAGAACGTAGACGTTGGCAAGCCAGAACCGAAGAAGATGAGCAAGTCCGGTGATGTGGTGGCGACAATGAAGAGGCAGGAAGCAATCCCTCTTTGACTGGAGAGATGAGGAGGAGGCCGAGGAAGGTAGAGGGCCATCCAATTTGATTGTTTGGCAGTTGGAAGAGGAGGATGGAGAGGGGTTGTCGGAGGAAGGTGCGGAGGTGGCCGGAGAGGGAAGAAAGAGGAGTTTCTTTGACCAAAACTTTCTAAGGAGCACGGTTATGTAATGTAGAGGCTTTTATAGAGCTTCAAGTAAGCTTCCAAGCTTGGAAGCAAGCTTGAGAGGCTCGTATTTTCAAGAAGAAGATCCTTGGAAATCAAGGATTCGCATGGGTTTGTTGAGGGGATTTGGAATCTAGAATTAGGTTTAGATGATTTAGGACTTCCTCATGATCTTCCCTTCCAATTTTGGAAGGGATTGACCAAGCAATCAAGGAGGAATCCTTGATTGAATCTTGGCTCCTTTGGGTTCACACCTATCATGGCGGCAGGAACCCATTTCAAGAAAGCAAAGAGAAGTTAGGTGGCTGTTTGTAAAGATTTCGAAAGTTAGGGACATGAATGAGAGGGAAAGAGTCAGACTGGACCAAAATGCAAACTAAGTCAATATGGACTCTGATTGGGCCCAAATTTTGGTACAAACCTAATCTGAATCCAAGTAATTTGATGGTGAAGTCATATTTTATTTTTGACCAAGTTTCACTGGAAAATTTGCATAGAAACCCAAATTAGGATAACTTTCTGTCTAAGACTCTGTTCTAGGTCAAAATGGGTTCCAATGATCCAATCAAAGGTACCAAACCTTATGTAATATTTTTATATGAATTTAAGAAGGTTTATATAGAATTTATCTTGACCGAAACCTCTGTTATTTAAGCGGATCTGAAATTAAGATTTTGGGTTACTGTTAATTCTTGAAATGCTTGAAAACTCGTTTCTGTCTGCATGAATCCACTTATTTGACTTTAATGCTCATTTGACCTTTAATTCACCCCTAATAAACCCCTTGGTTATCCTGTGTGCATGATTTATTGTTAAAATTACAGAATTAACCTTGGTTCCTTATTCTCTTCTCAAAACATAATATGGTGGAGATATACCCCTCAGATGAATATGTAGGAGATTTTATCTTTTATTTCAAACTAAAATGGGCTAGTTAAGGCCTATGATGGTGTTCCCATCAAGGACTACTCCCTTTCTGAATTCTAGCCTTAGGCTTAGGTGTACATAGGTCTTTCAAGAACTTAGCGTAAGGTGGTATGTGATGGATTACATCCAACATGGGGATGTTTATGTGGACTTGCTCAAAGAGCTTAAGAAAATCTTCCTCAGGTGCCACAACAGACTTCTTCTTTTGATTAGTCTTCTTCTCTAAAGCCTTTGGAAAAGGTATTGAAGTGGTAGTAGGAGGATCAATCAAAGGCTCAGAAGAGTCAGGAAAAGGTAACGTAGCTATAGGAGTGGAGGTGGACGGTCCAGGTAAAGATGTAGAAGTCAGAAAAGGTGGATCAGTTGTACTTCTACCACTCCTAGTGGTGATGGTATTTAAATCAGCTTGCAGTGTAGACAAAGAATTAGGATTACGTAGAATAGGTGGTTGTGGATCAGAATAAGAAGTGGGATCATGATAGGAAGAATTAGGATCAGTGTAAAGCTCAGATTCATGCAAGGTTTGTGATATGACATGTGCTTGGCCTTGCAAAGGAGGTCTAGGTTGTGTTTGAGATGGGAGTGAATGTGGTTGACGGGATTCTGTTTAGGGTGAAAGCTGGGCTTTCATGTCAGCTAGTGCTGCATCCTGTCTCTACTGCATAGCAATGTTCTGTTGCTGCATGTCAGCAAGAGCTTTCATGATATTCCCCAACTCATCATCTTGTGTAGGCCTAAGTTAAGAGTATTGGGTGGGCCTGGGTTGGGGTTGCTGGTAGGCACGTGGTGGATACCTGTGTTGTGGTGGAGGTGGTACTTGGATTAGGTTCTAAAGTGGTGGTGCAAAAGGTTGGTGGAAGTTGGGTCTTTGTGAATTTCCCAACCTCTAGAAATTTGGATGATTACTCCATCTAGGGTTGTAGGTTTGTGAATATGGGTCATTGTAAATGGCGTGGAGCTCCTCCGAAGCTCCAAAAAGTGCAGCAAATTCAATGTAAGGAGGAACAAAGGTTCTGTTGAACGCGAATTCTATGCTGAAAATTTGAGTTTAGAAAACCCTGTCATTATAGTTGCGTAAAAATCTGCCAAACAAATAATTTAACCGAAACTCTAGTGAGTCCTAGGTCGAACACGGGGAGGCATACGTTTGATAAAAAATCGCGTTTATATTTGTTGTCACAAAGCAGATTAGTTGGTCGAATTAAATCTACCTTAGCTATTCTACTTAAAGAATAATTAATAGAAGAAAGGAAAAGAATAATACAAATAAAAATAAAATAGAGAGAGAATGAACAATAATTTCATAATTATAGAAATATGTTTGTTACATCTATTTGCTATACATGAAAGCGGGAAATCTAATATAGAAAATGATAAAGAGAAGAGGGAGAGAAGTTATCTTCTTCGACAGCTGCTTGGAGGACGAGCCGTGTTGACGGAGCACCCGGACAAGGGTGGTGAGACACTGGATGAGAGAGAACGAAGACAGAGGAAGGAAGTCGGAGCAGGGCAACGTCGCAGCAGGATCTGCTTCCTGAACGGCGATGAGAGGACAACCGCGAGATGCTCCACGAAGGGGGTTAGAAGGTGAAAAATTTGTATTTTTAACTCTAATGGAGCATCCCGGGTTTGGGACAAGCTCGTAGAGCTTTGAAGAGAAGAGAGGAAGAGATGATAAAAATGTGGAGGGCGTAGGGTCTTTATATAGTTGTAGGAATGGGGGCATAAAGGTCATTTTAGATCTTAACACATTAATTGCTGGGGTCTTTAGTGACGGATATAAATGTCACTAAAGACCCTACGTCGCCGAAGCATGCACGTGCCCAACCTCTCTACTTGCAGCCGTTGAGATGCTCCTCCGCACGCACGCATCCTCAGCCATTCGATCTAGAGATCGGATGGCTTAAACGTGTGCACGCCTCTTGATCTCCAGCTTAATGCGTGCCCACGTCAAATTGGGCATGCATTTGTCGTCAGATCGCATATGAAGCGTGTGCCTTCATCCAACGTGCCACGTCGCACTTCCTCGACAGCACGATTGCCATCGCATGGGCGAATTTTGCCTGCACCAACGTGCACTCTCGATTTGAGGTTCTTGGCGTCTCGACCTGGTGCCGTTGCCTTCATGAGGAGGTGCGCAACCAATGCGCTACGCCTCCTCTTGTGTAATGTTTAAACTTTAAGGGCCGGGCACTCGCAACTATTGGATGGCGATCCAACGGTCGAGATCACCCGAGCCCTGGCCTTCAGAAAGTGTTGCGCGGTTAAGGAGCGACGTGGCACACTCTCAGCCATTGGATCGATGATCTAACGGTTGAGATGACTGGCTGATGAGAACCTCATCATGAGCCATAACTAGCTCATTTTGACCCAATACAAAGGATAAAAGCTCCTACATATCTCAAGGAAAAGCTTAACTCAGAGAATTCTGAGTTTGAGAAGAAAACAAGTCATAAGGGGTAAAAGTGCAATTTTACCAGTATAATCTGCATACAGGGTAATTCAGGGCCCAAACATAGGTCAAAACAGCTTAATAAGAATAAAAGTGGGATGAGATGATCTAGCAAGGGCTACAGCACTTCCAAGGAACCAAATGATAATCTGTAACCCTAAAACAACCCACTTCAATTCACAAGGTTCGAGGCAAAGTAAAAATAGAATAAACCCTCTAAAATTCATAGAAAAATAATCTCTGGGGTTTAGAACCATCAATTTGGCCTTTAGAACCCATTTTGACCTACATTGAGAACCATGCCCAATTAATAACTTAATTTGGGTTTTTGCGCAAATTGACCGGTCAAACAAGGTTTAATATGAAAATAAAATTCACCATCAGATTCCTTAGGTCCTAATTAGTCATGTATAAAAACTTGAGCCTAAGAAGAAACCTCCTTGACCGACTTCACACTTTGGTCCTCATATATTTACTCTTTGGCCCTCAACTTTTGAACCCTCGCATTTTGGCCCCTAACTCTTCTTCGTTCTTTGCAAACAGGTCCCTCCTGCAAAACCCTGCCAGCACCATGCTCCGGCGACCTTGCGCGGAGCATGGCGCCGCGCAGGGTGAGGTGGAGGACCTGGCAAGTGTACCGGGGGTGCCCTGCGTCGTCAGCCGTCGCAGGAGCACCCCCATGGTCATTGTAGCCCCCCATACCGGCCGTGCGAACGCACGGACGGTATGGGTTCGTATTCCGACCATTCTCCGGCGAGGGAGACACGTCGTCTCCCTCCGCCTTCCTCCCTGCTTCAACCCTATAAATACCCCCCGCCGCTCCACCGACGAAGGCAGCCTGGACCTGACGGAGAAAACCCCCAGCTTTCTTCTCTTCTTTCTCCGGCAGACGCTCACCAGCTCCGGCGACTTCCTCCCCCTCCACCTCTTCGCTCTGCCGCACTACCAGCAGCAGAGACCTCCTCCCCTGCTCTTCCCGCGCCACGCCGCACCCAGCTGGCGCCTCTCCAGCCTTCTGCTCGCCGCCGCCCCTCTCCCTGAGCATCGTCTTCTCCGGCGACAGTCGATACGACTGTCGCCCTATTCCTCCCCCTTCGTCCCTGCAGTTAAGTTAGACTTACTCCCCTTCTCCTCCTCTTTCTTTTCCCGCTTTCGATTTAGTCAATTAAGCCCTCTACCGACCCTGTTCACCCTCATCCTCTCCGCCTCCGACCACCCTCCGGCGAGCCGCTCCCATCACCTCAGCGACCCACACGGCTCGCCGACCACCGCAGAACCTCCGCCTCCTCACCCTGATCCTCTTCCGCCCCTCCACTTCCCACCAAACACCCTCTGCAGACCCACCGAACACACCCACTCCCTCGCTCACAGTTTGACCTAGGACGACCAGACAGCCCCATCTCGCCCTCTGCAGACCCCCTGACCACCTTCGCCGTGCCACGGCGAAGGTCCCCCGCCTGTCTGATCTGGCCGAGAGGCCGTGCCATTGGTTTCAGGTTCCAGGCCTTGACCGCCATTGGCGAGGAAGCTCGAAGCCTGCTCGAGGTTGCTCCAAGCCGAGATATCCCAGGTTGAAAAGCCACGGCCAGCGCGAAAGAGTCTCGCGCACACACCCTGGCCCTCAATTGGAGCTGTGCGCCTCAACAGCCGATGCAATTGGGAGCACCATCCCTGCTGCAGGCGTGAGAGAATTGGGGTGGGACATTTAGTCCCACCTCGGAATCTCTCGAAGGCGCGCGGATGCATAAAGGCAAAAACTGCCTTATGCTGTTTGCCTCAGTTACCACGGGGTGAGGTCCCTCTCACCCGACCCGACCCGACTCGGCCTCGTCCGTGACCACGCTCCGCGGACCTGGCCCGACCCGATTAGACTGACCTGCACTCCTCGCCCACCACGCACGCCGGTGGGCCTGGACCCGGGCCTGACCCGAACCCGATTACCCGGTAGCGCTCTGGGAGAGCTTCCGAAGAGGGATTTCAGAGAGAGAGATACGCGGGGGAGGGGGGTAGAGTAGGTTTTTGCCTTGACGAATAAACTCTGAAGTGTGCAGGCCAAAGAAGAAGAAGCAGACCCGCTGAAGAAGAAGGAGCTGCTGCACTGTAGCGAAGGCATTGTTAAGTCGTCTCAGCACTGGCGCAGACGACGGAAGGTCAGCAGCCAAAGAAGAAGAAGACCCGCTGAAGAAAAAGGAAGAGCAACGGCCATCGCGAAAGAAGAAAAAGAGAGGTCAAGGCAGGTGAAGACAAAGAAGAAGAAGGAATGAAGAGAAGCAAGAAGCAAGAAAAGAAGAAGACGATCTGACGAAAAAGAAAGAAAGGAAACAAGGAAGAACAGAAGAAGAGCACGAGGGGAAAATCTGAAGAAAGCAGAAGAAAAAGAAGAAGAAGAAGAACAGGAAGAACCAAAGACAAAGAGGAAGATCTGAAGAAAGCAAAGAAGAAGAAGAAAGAACAGGAAGAACCAAAGACAAAGAGGAAGAAAGAAGAAAAGAAGAAGAAGCCAAATTTTCATCTCTCTCTCTCTTTATTTTTGTAATAGAACTTGTATATCTCTAGAATACAACTTGCTCCCTGAGTTCGACCTCGGGAACTCTTTTATTTTTCCGAGTAAAAAATTTTATATGAAAACGTTGGTAACAACCGGCTTTACTACAACGATATAACACAACCCGGTCAAACCCACGCTTATCATCATTTTGGCGCCGCTGCCGGGGAGCAACGGCTAATTCTAGAGGTAAACATTCCTGTATCTTTTAATTTCTGATAATCTCCTCTCTTTTGTGCAGCTACAGGAACTCAAGAAGACAAGCAACCACACGACAACCACTCCGAAGACAGGTAAATCTTTTCTCTCACTATTAACCCCTACACTCTAAAGAGAAAGAAAAGAAAAGAACAAGCAATATAGGGCTAACCTGTCTTCCATATTTAGTAACCATAAAAGTTGCATGTTTTCAACTCATTATTTCTGCACACTATCAAGGGTATTTAAGGGCTAACACATTCTTGCTTGAGCCCTAATTACCCAACAAAGAATTAACTGGACCAAGTAGAGCCAACCTAGGATCCAACACTAGGGATTTAGAGACACACTACTTAACTCAAGAATTGAGAAAACCAAATGAAGTGTGCCCAAGCCCTTGTCTGAAAATACCTATACAAGAAAAATCCTAAACAATTGGCTCTCTCTAAACACTTGAACCCTAAAAGACAGGACCTAAAAGCTCTTAAAGAAAACAATAGGTAAAGTTGACCCCTTGGGTTAACCAACCTTAAATTAGGTCACTCTTTGCACTTAAAAAGACTAAAGTTCAAGTGAAACCTTAAGCACCCTGATCTTAAAATTGGTAGACTTAAGAGGTCAAGATCCCCATTCTGGTCTACCTGGAACCGCAGTGACAAGAGAGGTCGGGTGGGGGAAACCCTGTAACCCGTGGGGACGCTCTACCGTGTAGGGGTCTTCGCGGGACTCTCCCTCTCTGGCTGCCCAGGTAATTCTCAGGTGGACGATCTTTCTGATCAAGGGGTCCATCTGCCCCGCACCTCTATAGTCACCCAACACATTTTTGGGTGTCTTGATTGGGTCCATCACCTTCTAAACTTACCTCTCCCAACTGTGCATGTACGGAAGGAGGTCTCTAAGACCACCCTTAAGACCTCCTTTAGAAATTTACTCTCGTCAAGGCCAAGCCTCGACGCCCGTGTTTGTGCAGCAACACCCTCACATTATTCTCTCTTCTGATTCAGAACCAAGCTCTTCTTCTTCCCCCATCATGGCTCAGCCAGTTGAGGAAGAAAATAATCTGGAACACCAGCTCCAGCGACTCAATGACCTCTTCCAAAACTTCGTGCACCCACCACAGCGTCCTATGATGCGGGACCACTACAATCCTGCTGCGGTGGCAATTGAGCCTCGAGTTAGAATCCCGATTGGAGGACCTGATTCCGAACTAAAGCCCAACATGATTCACGCTATACCTAAATTCCATGGGCTTAATTCTGAAGATCCCTTCCAGCACATCAAACAGCTTAAGCATCTGGCCCACACTTTTGGATCAGATGCGCAAAATCGGGATATTCTTCTCATGAAGATGTTCTCCTTTTCTCTTATGGACAAGGCCGCCCATTGGTATCAAACTCAGACCCGGCCGATCAACACTTGGGAAGAACTTCAATCCGAGTTTTTGAAAAAGTTCTTTCCCGTTGGTCGGACCAACGCCTTGCGCCATCAGATTACACACTTCACTCAACAATCAGGAGAACCTCTCCATGAGGCATGGGATCGTTTTCAGGATCTCATGAGGAAGTGCCCCCATCACGGAGTTCCTAAATGGGAACAAGTCCAATCTTTTTACCAGGGACTCCGTGAGGACATCCGCCTTTTCGTCAATGCAACCTGCGGAGGAAACATCATGGGTCAACATGAAGACACCGTATGGGAGATTCTCGAAAACATGTGCGAGAACTCCATCAACAATGACTCCATGGGATTATTCGACAGGACGAATACCCGCGCAGCGACGAATCTTAAGGGAGCACATGAGACGCAGGGCCTGTCCGCATCAGTCGACCTGGAATTAATGGCCAGTCGATTGGACAAGGTCTCAATTATTGAAAAGAAGGTGGATGAGCTGACTCAGCACTTGCAGCGAGCCACCTCTGCACGTAACTCCTTTGCACAACCTCCTTCCACACAGGAGACTGTGCAAAACATCCTACACCGATCCTCCCCTGGGATGGATCCATATCCATCCCCATCTGATTCTTGGACTGGAAGATCATCCGATCCTTTCTTCACCAGCCGGGGGAACTCCATTCCCCCTTTCCCTGATTCTCAGGAGGTTCCTCAGACCTGCGAGGACCTCAACGCCATCCAGAACGACCCATTCTCCAACACTTACAACCCTGGATGGCGAAACCATCCAAATTTTCAGTGGGCGGGAAATTCTCAAACCCAAAGACCACCTTTTCATTCCCGCCCACAGCCCTCTCATCACTACCAGCCGCCTCAGCCTCGGCCCAACCCTACTTATCCATCAGGGCCAAATCAAGATCAAATGTCCTTAATCCTTCAGACTCTGGCTGACATTCAAAAATCGAATGCGGCCATTCAAAAACAGCACAAGGACGAGCTTACTGAAGTTAAAACTCAGCTGGCCCAGTTGGCAAATTCTCGCCAGCCAGGCACACTCCCTTCCCAACCCCTTCCTAACCCAAATAACGTGCCAACCCAGAAGCGCGTTATGAATCCAAATTTAGGCCAAGCTCAATGGATTTATCAGGCCCCCACTGCTCCATCTCCAGACGAGATGGAAGCCTCTACTTCTCGTACGGGATTTCAGCAGCAGCCACCCCTCCTACCAAATCCAAACCAAAATCAGGCCGGATTAAATTCTGTAACAACACGTAGTGGTAAGACAACTCAGGACCAGCATTATCCAAACCACGCCCAGCCTGATAATCATGACCCTAGGATAGTTATCCAAGGTACCGCTGTTCCAGACCCACAACCAGGACCTATCCTAGAGGAACCAACCAAGATCCCGTTTCCCGAAGCCCTGACCAAGGGAAAGAAGACCACCAAACCCGTGGCCCCTGAGGAGGACCTGGTCAAGCTCTTTGAGCAGGTCCACATAAACATCCCCTTGATGGATGCAATCCGCCACGTACCAGCTTACGCACGATTTCTAAAGAATATATGTACACCCCAGCGTAAGCCGCGAACCAAGGGAGGGAGCCCAATTGTTCTGTCAGAGCAAGCCAGCTCTGTAATCCTTAGTAGACTCCCACCCAAGGCAAAAGATCCTGGAACTCCCCTGATCTCCTGTAAGATAGGTGGTACCCAATTTGACAGAGCATTGTTAGACTTAGGTGCATCTATAAATCTGATACCCACATCCTTACTTGACCATCTGGAAGAATCTGAGCTGAAACCAACTGAGGTGACATTACAATTAGCAGATCGATCTATAAAGTCACCAAAAGGGATTCTCGAGGATGTTATCGTAAGAGTGCGGGATTTCTATTTTCCAGTGGACTTTATAGTCTTAGACATGGATGCACCTGAGAACCCTAGGGATACACCAATCATTCTAGGGAGACCTTTCTTGGCTACTGCTAGAGCCAACATCAGCTGTGAGGAGGGCCAAATAGAGCTTAAGTTTGGAGATCAAACACTGAAAATTGATATATTTAAGGCCCAACAAGGAATTAATTGCGGCGTCATCGAACAAATTTGTGACATCAAGACTTTGGTTGATGAATCACACCTCCAGAATGACTTGAGTATTCCTCATCAACCACAGAAGGATCTTGACCCGCAAATAGAGGAGTCCATTCCGGATGTGAACAACCCAGTAACTCCCACCCTTGAACCTCACATCTATACTGAACCACCCGCTGCTGCTGAAAACCCCATCCTTGAACTGAAACCCCTTCCTGCTCATTTGAAATACATCTTTTTGGGTTCTAATCAGACCCTTCCTGTGATCATCAATTCCAACCTCAATCATGAACAGGAATACCGTCTGATTGTTGTCCTCCAGCAACATCGCAGAGCCATCGGATGGACCCTCGATGATTTGACTGGAATAAGTCCCTCTTATTGTACTCATCATATCTATTCAGAAGAGGGCACACGACCTTCTCGTGAAATGCAGAGACGCTTAAACCCCAATCTGCAGGAGGTCGTGAAAAAGGAGATCATCAAGTGGTTAGATGCCGGGATCATCTACCCGATCTCCGATAGTCGTTGGGTGAGCCCGATTCAGGTCGTGCCTAAAAAGGCAGGACTCACCACTATAACGACTGAGACCGGAGAAATCATTCCTACCCGATTAGCCAACTCGTGGAGAGTCTGTATAGATTACCGTCGACTCAATTCCTCCACGAAGAAGGATCATTTCCCACTACCCTTCATTGATCAAATTCTCGAAAAACTAGCGGGAAATAGGTTCTTCTGCTTTCTTGACGGGTACTCCGGTTATAACCAGGTGGCAATCCATCCTGAGGACCAAGAAAAGACCACATTCACCTGCCCCTTCGGAACATACGCTTTCCGAAGGATGCCTTTTGGTCTTTGCAATGCACCCGCTACTTTTCAGCGATGCATGCTTGCCATATTCTCAGATATGGTAGGTGATTATCTGGAAGTCTTCATGGATGACTTTTCAGTTTTCGGAGCATCATTCGACGATTGCCTCCAGCACTTGGTCCAGATACTCAGGCGGTGCATCGACGTGAATTTGGTTCTTTCCTGGGAAAAGAGCCATTTCATGGTGCCTGAGGGAATTGTCCTGGGACACTCAATTTCGGAGAAAGGTATCCAAGTGGATCGAGCTAAGGTTAATCTGATTTCTCGCCTTCCTATGCCTAGCTCGATCAGGGACATCCGATCCTTTTTAGGGCATGTCGGTTTTTATCGACGATTTATCCCTGATTTTTCAAAAATCGCACGCCCCCTGACCACTCTTCTCTCCAAGGATGTTCCCTTCGAAATCTCCAAGGAATGCACTCAAGCATTTGAAATCCTGCGTGACCGAGTCACCCAAGCCCCGATCCTACAGTCCCCTGATTGGTCTCAACCCTTTGAGATCATGTGTGATGCATCCGACTTCGCTGTAGGAGCGGTTTTGGGGCAGAAAAATGACAAGAAACCTGTGGTCATTTACTACGCCAGCAAAACACTCGATGAGGCTCAGCGTAACTATACAGTTACTGAGAAAGAGCTGCTAGCTGTAGTATTTGCCCTAGAGAAATTCAGATCATACCTTCTGGGTTCCCATGTCATCATATACTCGGATCACACGGCTGTGAGGCATCTCCTTGCAAAGAAGGACGCGAAACCTCGATTGATCCGATGGATCTTGCTGTTGCAAGAATTTGACCTCGAGATTCGCGATAAAGCGGGAAAACAAAACGTGGTAGCTGATCACTTGTCCCGTCTTCCTTCTGAAATGATAGACCCTTCCGGACCCATCACTGAGCATTTTCCCGATGAGCACCTGCTGACTATTGGTACTAGCCTTCCGTGGTTTGCTAATATTGTAAATTACTTGGCATCTCATCAAACCCCGTCCGATTGGCCGAAGGCCAAGAAAGACAAATTACGCTCCGATGCCAAGTATTACATTTGGGAAGACCCGTACCTCTTCCGCATAGGTGCCGATCAGATCATCCGGAGATGTGTCCCGGAAGGGGAAGTCAACAATATCCTCTCTTTCTGCCATGACCAGGCATGCGGTGGCCATTTTGCCGGGCATAAAACCGCATCAAAAGTCCTCCAGTGCGGCTTTTACTGGCCCACACTGTTCAAAGACGCATACAGTCATTGCAAGGCATGCAGTCGTTGCCAGACTTTGGGCAACATGAGCCATCGCGACATGATGCCTATGCAACCGATTCTAGTATGCGAAATCTTTGATGTTTGGGGGATTGATTTTATGGGCCCCTTTCCTGTTTCGGATGGTTTCGAATACATTCTGTTGGCTGTGGACTACGTGTCCAAATGGATCGAAGCCATACCGACCCGAACCTGTGATCACAAAATCGTTCTCAAATTCATTCATCAACACATTTTCTCAAGGTTCGGGATTCCTCGTGCAATAATCTCTGATGGGGGGACCCATTTCACAAATGCTCAGTTTAGGTCACTGATGACCAAATACGGGGTGTCTCACCGAATCTCTACTCCTTACCACCCCCAAACTAATGGTCTAGCTGAGCTGTCGAATCGGGAGATCAAGAAAATCCTACAGGTCACTGTTCGACCTGACAGGAAGGACTGGTCGTCCCGACTTCCGGAAGCATTGTGGGCCTATAGGACCGCCCACAAGACCCAATTGGGCATGTCTCCCTTTAGATTGGTGTACGGAAAGGCATGCCACCTTCCCGTCGAACTGGAGCATAAAGCCTATTGGGCAGTACGGAACTGTAATCTAGATCTTTCCAAGGCTGGGACCCACAGAAAACTCCAAATCAGCGAGATCGATGAATTACGCACAGACGCGTACGAGAACTCGCAAATCTACAAGGAGCGGGTTAAAGCCTTCCACGACAAACACATCTCGAGAAAGATCTTTCATCCTGGTCAAAAGGTCCTACTCTTTGATGCCCGACTCAAACTCTTCCCAGGAAAACTGAGATCTAAGTGGGTCGGACCATATTTGGTCCGACAGGTTTTTGGAAATGGAGCAATCGAAATCAGTCCACTCAGCCACGATTCTGAACCTTTCATCGTGAATGGTCAAAGACTCAAGCCGTTCATTGATGTAACTTCTACTGATTTGGCTGAGGCATCTCATATCCTCCTTTTCCCTTGAGCTTATTGCGCCCAGCCGATGGCGTAAAACTCAGCGCTTAACGGGAGACAGCCCGTCATTCTCTTTGAAAACCTGAAACTTGTTCTGACACCTTTCAGCACTCGAAGTTCACCCTGAACTAAGACCCCCTAGGTTACAATGAGGACATTGCAAATCTTAGGCATGGGGGGGTAGGAAAGTGCAAAAACTTGTAAGAAAAGGTTTCAAACAAAAAAATTCACATATGCCAAAAATACCATAAAAATTAAAAAATTTTTCGAAAAAGAATAAGAGGAAAAGAGGAGAAGGAAAATTTTGTGAAGGAGAGAAGAAACAAAATGAAAAAGGAGCACAAAATTATAAGAAAAGAGTGATAGTCATTAGTAAGAAACTAAGGAATTAACCTAAGTTCTAGACCTCATTCAAGAAAATAACTGAAAAGTGCACAATGAGATTAGTAAGAATGCAAACCTTAGGCATTCTTGAATAGACTCTTAGTACCCATTAAGATCTGGACACTCCTCAAGAGGTTGAGGAAAATGAAAAGCTGAAGTATTAGGTCTAAGGCTTAGGGAGTATTCGGCCTCGTTAACTAATTTTTGGTTTAAGGGACTCAGTAACCTAAGCACCCTAATCTCACACACAGCCTGGTTCAGTAAGCATAAAAATCAGAATCACGCAGAAGCGTCGCAAAAATCTGAAAAGAACACCTAGAATAGGAATGGCCGATCAACACAAGTTGATTTGGACGAGTTCCCAGCGCGGAGAGGCGGGAAATCCCCTCGAAGATGCGTAACAAAATATCATCTCCTCGGTGCTTGTCTCTTAGGATATTTACATATCCTACGGGGGGCATGTAAGCACTCTGCTGGTTCAGATTCCATGGATGGCATTATCTCGAAGTGTCAATTGCCAGGGTCTGGATTCGGCCACGGAATACCATGGATGGGATTATCTCGAAATCTCAATAGCCAGGGTTCCGGGGGTTGCCATGGGCGGTGCTATCTCGAAGCATCGATCGCCAGGAACCCTTGAGGATTGATGATGGGAGCAAGGAATCTGATACAGACCGTGTTGAAAAGCCAATCCTAGACTAGAACTAAAAAGAAAAAGAGAGAGAAAACTCTCCAAACAGAAAAAACTTTCTATCTCTCTCTTACAAAACGCACTGCGAACTGAGCCAGGGCTAAAATCATTTCAAGCACGGGTGCTTTAACCACGAAGTCCAATAAACCTTAGGTTAGTTCTTGTGGGCCTTAAAAACCTTTGCTAAAAGACTGAGGCTAAGGCTAGACAGATTTGGATCTTGATTGGTACTAGAGTATCTTTTAGGCCTATGGTCAGCATTCTAACCTAATCTATGCTCAAATAAAAAGGCACTTATCTAAAACCATTGAAAACTTCATGGTCTAGAACAAGGGTTGAAACCTTAAGTTTTTTTTGCTAAGGGACTAGCAAAAGCTAGGCATGGGGGTATGATGAGAACCTCATCATGAGCCATAACTAGCTCATTTTGACCCAATACAAAGGATAAAAGCTCCTACATATCTCAAGGAAAAGCTTAACTCAGAGAATTCTGAGTTTGAGAAGAAAACAAGTCATAAGGGGTAAAAGTGCAATTTTACCAGTATAATCTGCATACAGGGTAATTCAGGGCCCAAACATAGGTCAAAACAGCTTAATAAGAATAAAAGTGGGATGAGATGATCTAGCAAGGGCTACAGCACTTCCAAGGAACCAAATGATAATCTGTAACCCTAAAACAACCCACTTCAATTCACAAGGTTCGAGGCAAAGTAAAAATAGAATAAACCCTCTAAAATTCATAGAAAAATAATCTCTGGGGTTTAGAACCATCAATTTGGCCTTTAGAACCCATTTTGACCTACATTGAGAACCATGCCCAATTAATAACTTAATTTGGGTTTTTGCGCAAATTGACCGGTCAAACAAGGTTTAATATGAAAATAAAATTCACCATCAGATTCCTTAGGTCCTAATTAGTCATGTATAAAAACTTGAGCCTAAGAAGAAACCTCCTTGACCGACTTCACACTTTGGTCCTCATATATTTACTCTTTGGCCCTCAACTTTTGAACCCTCGCATTTTGGCCCCTAACTCTTCTTCGTTCTTTGCAAACAGGTCCCTCCTGCAAAACCCTGCCAGCACCATGCTCCGGCGACCTTGCGCGGAGCATGGCGCCGCGCAGGGTGAGGTGGAGGACCTGGCAAGTGTACCGGGGGTGCCCTGCGTCGTCAGCCGTCGCAGGAGCACCCCCATGGTCATTGTAGCCCCCCATACCGGCCGTGCGAACGCACGGACGGTATGGGTTCGTATTCCGACCATTCTCCGGCGAGGGAGACACGTCGTCTCCCTCCGCCTTCCTCCCTGCTTCAACCCTATAAATACCCCCCGCCGCTCCACCGACGAAGGCAGCCTGGACCTGACGGAGAAAACCCCCAGCTTTCTTCTCTTCTTTCTCCGGCAGACGCTCACCAGCTCCGGCGACTTCCTCCCCCTCCACCTCTTCGCTCTGCCGCACTACCAGCAGCAGAGACCTCCTCCCCTGCTCTTCCCGCGCCACGCCGCACCCAGCTGGCGCCTCTCCAGCCTTCTGCTCGCCGCCGCCCCTCTCCCTGAGCATCGTCTTCTCCGGCGACAGTCGATACGACTGTCGCCCTATTCCTCCCCCTTCGTCCCTGCAGTTAAGTTAGACTTACTCCCCTTCTCCTCCTCTTTCTTTTCCCGCTTTCGATTTAGTCAATTAAGCCCTCTACCGACCCTGTTCACCCTCATCCTCTCCGCCTCCGACCACCCTCCGGCGAGCCGCTCCCATCACCTCAGCGACCCACACGGCTCGCCGACCACCGCAGAACCTCCGCCTCCTCACCCTGATCCTCTTCCGCCCCTCCACTTCCCACCAAACACCCTCTGCAGACCCACCGAACACACCCACTCCCTCGCTCACAGTTTGACCTAGGACGACCAGACAGCCCCATCTCGCCCTCTGCAGACCCCCTGACCACCTTCGCCGTGCCACGGCGAAGGTCCCCCGCCTGTCTGATCTGGCCGAGAGGCTGTGCCATTGGTTTCAGGTTCCAGGCCTTGACCGCCATTGGCGAGGAAGCTCGAAGCCTGCTCGAGGTTGCTCCAAGCCGAGATATCCCAGGTTGAAAAGCCACGGCCAGCGCGAAAGAGTCTCGCGCACACACCCTGGCCCTCAATTGGAGCTGTGCGCCTCAACAGCCGATGCAATTGGGAGCACCATCCCTGCTGCAGGCGTGAGAGAATTGGGGTGGGACATTTAGTCCCACCTCGGAATCTCTCGAAGGCGCGCGGATGCATAAAGGCAAAAACTGCCTTATGCTGTTTGCCTCAGTTACCACGGGGTGAGGTCCCTCTCACCCGACCCGACCCGACTCGGCCTCGTCCGTGACCACGCTCCGCGGACCTGGCCCGACCCGATTAGACTGACCTGCACTCCTCGCCCACCACGCACGCCGGTGGGCCTGGACCCGGGCCTGACCCGAACCCGATTACCCGGTAGCGCTCTGGGAGAGCTTCCGAAGAGGGATTTCAGAGAGAGAGATACGCGGGGGAGGGGGGTAGAGTAGGTTTTTGCCTTGACGAATAAACTCTGAAGTGTGCAGGCCAAAGAAGAAGAAGCAGACCCGCTGAAGAAGAAGGAGCTGCTGCACTGTAGCGAAGGCATTGTTAAGTCGTCTCAGCACTGGCGCAGACGACGGAAGGTCAGCAGCCAAAGAAGAAGAAGACCCGCTGAAGAAAAAGGAAGAGCAACGGCCATCGCGAAAGAAGAAAAAGAGAGGTCAAGGCAGGTGAAGACAAAGAAGAAGAAGGAATGAAGAGAAGCAAGAAGCAAGAAAAGAAGAAGACGATCTGACGAAAAAGAAAGAAAGGAAACAAGGAAGAACAGAAGAAGAGCACGAGGGGAAAATCTGAAGAAAGCAGAAGAAAAAGAAGAAGAAGAAGAACAGGAAGAACCAAAGACAAAGAGGAAGATCTGAAGAAAGCAAAGAAGAAGAAGAAAGAACAGGAAGAACCAAAGACAAAGAGGAAGAAAGAAGAAAAGAAGAAGAAGCCAAATTTTCATCTCTCTCTCTCTTTATTTTTGTAATAGAACTTGTATATCTCTAGAATACAACTTGCTCCCTGAGTTCGACCTCGGGAACTCTTTTATTTTTCCGAGTAAAAAATTTTATATGAAAACGTTGGTAACAACCGGCTTTACTACAACGATATAACACAACCCGGTCAAACCCACGCTTATCATCACTGGCCATCGCATGAAGAGGTGGAGCGAGAGACTTAGGTCGACGTTGGCCGCGAGGTGGTGCCATCCTGGTCGTCCATCTTCTCTTACTAGTACATGGTGCCACGGATGTCGGATTGGACCGATTTTCACCCCGTTGGGTTGTGATTGTCGATCTGAACCCATCTGTGCAGTTGGATTTGTCATCTGAGGTGTGGATTTAACACCAGTTGGCCCCTTGACCTTTGATCTTTCTCGGACTGTATTTGATATTATGGAGGTCTGATCGGGGTGATCCTGGAATCGTTAAACTCCAATCATCGCCCTAATCAGATCCATATGGTTGGATCTAAAATCTAAGTTTCAATAAATGTGACCCTGTTCCCTGACCACAAAAAAAGAAAATTAACCTAAATTTATACAATCTAACCTAAATGTATAATGATGAATATTTTGTAATATTTATAATGTATGATGCAATTATATGCCGAAGAATACACATAAATAGACAGTTTATGTGACATAGATGTGTCTATATCAGGTTCCTCCGGCCGATGAAGGATATGGAAATGAATAGTCCAGTAGAGGTGGTTGTGTCACAGAAAGTTTGTTCACAATTTCCCTCCCTGTTGGAAATTGAGAGGAAGTGCGAGGTGCAGGTGACTGAGAAGAAGATGAATGTTTAGATAGGAACTTCCATACTTCATCCACTTTCTTCTCAATTAAGCCCACCTTATCCAGTTGACTAGCTACAATATCTACGTCTCGTGTGCTGGATTGAGCTTCGTGTACCCCCGAATGTGAATGGGAGTGTGAGGAGTTTCTATTAAACACGCTCATCGAAGCATTGTTGACCGAGTTTTTGGCCATGCCTTCGAAGAGTTCAAAGGTTGATTCCTCATCTCGACACAAGAAATTACCTCCACATGCGGCATCTACAAAGTTCCTTGTGTCATCATGGCACCCATGGTAAAAGATCTGAACCTGTTGCCAACGTGCAACACCATGGTGGGGACATTTCCATAGAAGCTCGTGGAATCGCTCCCATGCCTCATGCATCTATTCTCCTGAATTTTGGGTAAATGTGGTGATAGCATGCCTCAAGGTGTTTGTGCAGCCTACAAGGAAATACTTCTTTAGGAACTCATGTTCCAAAGAAGCCTATGTCTCTATTGGTGTAGTCTGGGAAAGAGTCCTAAACCAGAAGGCAGCTTTGTCTTTTATTGAAAAGGAGAACATCTTCATCAGCAATGTGTGCTGATCATGGCCCTGCGGACCCAAGGTCTGGACGAGATTTTTTAGCTCTTCTAAATGTTGAAAAGGGTCCTCAGAAACAAGATCATGGAAGTAAGGGATAAGTGCAATTATGTTCGGCTTTAGTTCAGTAGCACAACCCCCAACGAGATAGCGTACAACAGGCATAGGAGGCGCAACTGCGAGATTATAGTAATCCTGTAGTTGAGAACTACGAGCTTGGGGAGCCTGAGGATGGGGGTTTGCTAGAAAATTAACAGCTTGAGTAAGTTGTTGCACCTATTGGGTTAGGGTCTTCATTTGAAGTTGTGTGTCAAACAGGTGTTGAAGGTTAGGTTGTGGACCTCTGTCTGGTTGTGGTTGATTGGGAAAGTTAGGGTAGGGAGGAGGTTGGAACCTATGAATTGGAGGTGGTGGTGGTGGTGGAGGATGTGAAAAAGGATGTGGAGGAAGTTCTTCAAAATCCTCAAATTGTGCATAATCATGTTCATTCTCTGGATGAATGGAATGGTGAATGGGAGTTTGAAGCCTAGGAGGTACAGGATTGGATGTGGAAGGCATAGAAGTGGAAGTGGAAGCTTGGGCATCAGCACTTAAAGGAGATACAAGCTCGGGGTTCAGGGATCTTCTACTGTCCATGAGTCAATTTTTGAAAAATAAATTTTAAAATTAGTCTCAACTCACAACGGAAAGCAATCTCACTCAATCTCAGATAAAATCAAAAATCCTAATCAATCCCAATCAAAGACCAATCAATACTCAATCAAGCGAGAAAATCTGAATTTTTCCTAAGGTTTGCTACTAAAAACTAATACAGTCACAAACAAATAGTATATCAACGCAATTGTACGCATCCTATATCAGACCTAGCAGGGTGCAGACCTCTAAAATCCACCCGGTATCTGGATAAGACCGACGTGCGAATCTAGACCCTGTGGTTGCTCAAGGAGATGAGATAGAAACCTATGTTTTGTGTACTTAAGTGATCATGTAGTGTGTACATGATAATTAAGCAATAGAATAGTAATGAAAACTCAATCAGGGTTTCAAATAATTTTTATGTCTCCTTTTGAATTTCATTTGATATTTAAGAAATGTCTTTCATGCAATTGATATCGCTTTTTAATTTCTTTTCAATCAAAAGATGGTCTTTTGAAGCTTAAGTCAAGTGCAAAAGATGGCAGGAGCTCAAGAAGGATAGAAACGCGTACCTAACTCCAGCAATTCTTCAAATGCAATTTGACTGAATTGAAATCTACCAAGAAGAATGCAACCTAAGTATGGATACCTAAGAGATGCTGCTACTAGATAAGAGATGGAATCTTTTTGATCTTTTTGATTTTATAAATTTTTTTGGATTTTCTAATATATGCAACAAGCAAAATCAAATCGGAAAAGAAATCGATACGGAAAAATTGAGTTGATGAGAGATGAGTAGAGAGAGCATAGAATGAGTCCAGAGAGTCCAAGTTATTACAAAAATGTGTGAGAGTAGGCTCTCACAACTTATGTCTAACAAAATAGAATCCTAAGTATATACCTAAGTCTAAACTACCACTATACTAATCTTTGCTGCTCTACTAAGCATTGGAAATTTGCAGCTCCTGGAAAAACTCCTCCTAGAAGTTAGATCTGAAGAGCAGTGGATCCACCAGGAAGAAGACTCCACCTCGAAGAAGACACTACTCCTCCTACTCCTCCTCAAGTGTTGCAAAAACACCAGATGCTACTCCTCCTACTCCTCCTCAAGTGTTGCAAAAACACCAGATGATTAGTAAGACAATTATATATAAAAATAAATCAAAGAATGAATTAAATAAAAGAATGTATATACAACAAAGAATATGAATGAATGAATGATTATATACACGAAGAAATCAAAAATATATACAATTTAAGAATAAAAGAAAACTTTGGCGTATAGAGAGTTGCCTCTCCGGCAACGACGCCAAAAATATGATCACGACCGACATCATCAATCATAATATAGCACTATTGTCAATTTTTTTGTTCCCGGCAACGGTGCCAAAAATATGATTACACACAAACTGTGTTATAATAAAAACTATGTTTTAATGTCGTCGTTGTAGCATCATCACAATGCAAACAGGTGTCGCGTCATTTTATTTATTTACTTAATTTTTACTAGTTTATTTCAGGTCGTTCACTGGGAGACAGTTATTGATATACATAACTCTCTATGTTCCAAAAATGTTCTTTTATTCTAAAAATGTTAATTTTATTTACAAAATGAATTAATGAATGAATTGGTCAATTATGTATAAAAGAATCAATTAATTCTAACTACAATGCCTTAAATATATTTACAACCAAACATGCATAAAAAACTAAGTATAACTACTCTATGTTAGTTACGTACAACTATTCTAACTAATACCAAGTATAGATACAAAAATGATTAGTAATATACACTAGATTAAATATACTAACATATACTATTAACTTAAATAACATACACTATATATATAGTAACATTTACATATGTCACTATAGCTTTAGTAAAAAATATGTACAAGACATAAGGCAAAAGACTATGTTTACTGACATAATTATATATCTATAGTGACAAATATATTCGTAACTAAAGCCTTATTGTTTATTTTTATATATATAAGGCTCAAACAATATCACTACTTTTCTATTTACACACACACATACAAATATGTATGTATAACACACTTGTAAACATATATTTTATATATATTAATTATTATACATATATATAGTCATTATATTATATACTTATATACTACATATATACATACGTCACAACACTCATTTTGCACCACACTACTGTTCCAACACAGTTTCTTTTTTAGCTCATAGTTCTCTTCCTAACACTTAGCTGCTCACCCTCTTCACTCTCTCTTCAACACTTAGTGAGTCACTATTCATTTAACCAAAATTTTGAGTTTTTAATGGCGGGCCGACCTTTCATAGGATACACAACACCCCATAAGGGTGAGACCATACCACTACTAAGCTAGCCCTAATTCATTTAGGGTGCATTTCAATTCGATTTATTTCAGGCCCAATATCAGGCCCATCACAATGCACGACCCTTGGCCTGCACACCAATTCAATCAATATGCTCATAGTATCATGCTCAGTAGAAGAGAGAGGAGATGTAATGGGTATATGCGCTAAGAGCTCATGACGACTGCTATGCCATTAGACACAATTGATTAAATACGACTCACTTCGCTCTGCAACGCACAATGTGGTGCTATGCAGTGACGAAATCAGGCACCGTGCAGTGTCTAGATGCATGTTGATTGCATGATTTTGGCCCTCAATTTGAGGGCCATAATTAAATGCAGATTTTAATTAATTTATATTTTTGGATAGCCCTTATATAGGGCTACATAATTGTATAATTAGTTTAGTATTATGAGTTATTTAAGTATATATTAAAATTACTTAAAGTTAGGAGTTTGTACACATTAAATTAATATTTAATTTCTTAATTAATATAAAAATTGATAAATTAATCATGCAATTGACCTTATAAATAGTTAATTTATACAATAAGGTATTTATTATACATTTTTAATTTATTTTAGAGCCTTTATTTTAATTTATTTACATTTAATTACACATTTTAAATAGGTATGTACATAATGATGGTATAAATACTATTATATAGTATAAATATGTTATAAATAGGTTGAAAATATTTAAAATTAATATATATAAATGTACAGTCACTACTAGAAAAGTGGGATATACCATCAGTTACTTTCCGTCGATTTATACAACTGACGACAAAAATATATTTACCGTTACTTATTCAACTAACTGACGGTGAAGGCTTGTACTCGAGCTACCATCAGTTGAAGAAAAACGATTGGGGGCACGGTTGTTATTAATATTCGCCGTCGGTTTAGTACTTATTCAACTAACTGACGGTGAAGGCTTGTACTCGAGCTACCATCAGTTGAAGAAAAACGATTGGGGGCACGGTTGTTATTAATATTCGCCGTCGGTTTAGTAAGCAATGGAAAATATATTTTTACCGTCGGTTGGCTGAATAAGCGACGGGGAAAAGACGGTTAAAATTTGCACCTAAAATTTGGACGAGATTAGTGACCTTTGTCGTCGGTTAGTGGAATAAGCGATGGCGAAAAGTAGGTTAGCATTAGCGGCCAAAAATTAGGCATGATGGAGGAGTAATTGAAGTTATCCTTTGCCGTTGGTTTATTTAAGAAGTGACGGTGAAAAAGCAGTTAAAATTTTCACCTAAAATTTGGGCGGGATTAGTGACTTTTGTCGTTGGTTTGTGATAGAATCGATGGCGTAGATTGCTTCATCTGTCACGCGCAGGCCGATCTCCCATCATTGTTCATCTTCCCCAACACCTAACCCCATCACTGTGCAAGCCCTCCCACAACACCGCCGGAGCCCTTGTCGTCGCCCCTCCTCCTCTACCTTCGCAGGTAGCTTCTTCGACGGGGTTGTCCTCCACCTCCTTGCCGTCCCCATGCTCGTCCTCCTCCTCCCAGACACCTTCCCCCTCCCCAACACCCTCCTACCGCCCTCCTCCTCCCTAACCTCCTCCTCCCCCTCTTGTCCTCCTCGTCCTCGTTGACCCCTCCTACCACCCTCCTCCTTCTTCATCCCCTCTTGTCATCGCCCTCCTCCTCCCAGAACCCCTCGCGTCGCCCCCCCTCTTCCTCCCCAACACCCTGCCACCGCCGCCCTCCTCCTCCCAAACCCCCTCGCACCGCCCCCTCCTCCTCCCCAACACCCCGCCGCCACCACCCTCCTCCTCCCAGAGCCCTTCCTACCGCTGTCCTCCTTGAAATGACCCTTTCCAAGGGTCGTTTTATTTTTTTCGAACTTTAGGGGCCTTATCATAATTTCTGCACGCCAAAAGGTTCCTGTGTGAAATATTTTAGTCCTTGAGGGATTTAATGCAAAAACCCCCTATGCCCATGCACCATACCCTTCCCCATCCCCACGCCACCTTACCTCCCCCATCCCTCACCATCCATAAACCCCCCCTCCTCCATTTGTTCACCACAACAGCCGAGTGCGGAAGAAGGAAAGGGAGAGTGGGGAACATGAGGAGATCAGAGGAGAGGGAGGGCGGCAAGAGCTCCTGGTGCGAGAGGAAAGCTCACGAGGAGGTTTTGCAGAGTCATTTTTCCATAGATTCAGACGTATGCAACACTCTTCAGACGTCTGGAGGGGTCACCTGACGTCTGGGACGAACTCAGGATGTCAGAAAGCACGCAGAGTTCCAAGGTGTTAGAGACGTTGGGAAGGTGTGTTGGTATGCCATTCGACGCACTTTAGGATGTCTGGGAGCATCGCCAGACATCTAACTACTCTCCCAGACAACTGGGAGTAGTGCCAAATGTCTGGAGACACCCTCAGATGGCTGTGAAGGGTTGTAGACGTCTGAAAATGACTCAGAAAGCAAGGTGAGATCCCACACTTGTTTAAGACATCTAGGACTCTTCCCAGACATCTGATTTTGGTCAGGATGCGTGTTTTTGGGTCGATTCAAGGCCCAAACGGAGTCAGTTTTTCGCAAACAAAGTATTGTTGGTTTTCTTTTGGAATTCTCTACATATTAGTATAATGTTTATACTATTTTGAGCTTGTTTGATATATTGGTCAACAATATATGTCTCCAATGCGTGGTACACACGGGACATGAGAAGACGTCAGGATCCACCATTCAAGCCCCCATACCACCCGTATACCTTGGTAGAGTGGTCCTCTCTACTTCTGCGGTTTGAATTAGTAAAGTGCATGCTTATTTAGAAAAATCTGCTTGTAACCTAGGTGATGAGATGAACCCTAGAACTAAGTGAATGATTTATATTCAGTGCATGAACCTTGCATGTGATAAAACCTGAGAATGCATGTTAAATTGCATACTGTGATAATTGGAATAGTTAAATGATAAGATGATCACTCATCCTGTTAATGATGGTTTATACTGTTAATTTATGAGTTGTTTGTTGTATGAATTAGAAATCAGTATGTGATAGAGATGCATGCCACGAGATGAAATAAGATGAGTGCTATGCATGAACCCTATGGAGAAACTAGGAAAGAAACTCAAAGTATACTGAAATGGATATAAGATGTATGGGGGAACCTCTTGCCTATGGGCATATTGGTTGACTGTTCAGAGTTGGGTACGGAAAGTGAGCTAGCCCTCGTGTATGTGGTACCGAGGAGAGCTACTGTCCCTTTTGTGTAGGGGGAACTAGCCGCCCCTTGGGTTGGGACCCAAGGTTAGGATTGGCCACCCTACACTGACTCCTATTAGGCCCACTGAGCAAACCGAGATAGTCGGGCGAGGGTACGCAGACTGTTGAGGAGTGAGACCCCTAATTTGTTCTGTGTTGTACATTTGGGCATACCCGTTAGTGGAAACGACTGATCGCGTGCCAATGCGGGGTAGCTATCGTAGTCACCACTATATCATGGTCATGACCCCGGGGTGGTAAACTGTTGGCAGAAATCATAACTCGTGTTTTTGATAAAAGCGTCGTAGTATAGTTGCGAAATACGATCCAACAAAGATTATTTTGTAAAAACAATGAGACTTTGAGTCCCGGTCGTTCGTCTCTGGGAGGCATTGCTTTTACTTTTGAAATCGATCTTATCCAGCTCTACTTTATTTAGAATCGTATATCGGTTCATGATTATTACGTATTTAAGTACGACATGCTTAGCTGCAGAATGGATAGACAATTAAGACAGGCAACTTGAATCACACAAATATGATAGCAATCAATAAGCTCATTGTGATTTCATAACATGGAGACAGATATATATATATAAAATATTTTTTTTATTCATTCAGTGAGAGAGTTGTTTGCAACAGAACTATAGATGAAAGCTTATACATAAATGCTTGAAACAGAAATCTAGTTACCAGAAAATGACTGCATGCAAGAATCAATGGGGGGATTTCGCATGCATCATTGGGGGAGAAGTTAAGACTACGCTACTAAGCAGTAATAAAAGCAGTAAATATACGAAAATCTAAGCTACTAATCGAGCAGAAGGAAGGGCATTCGGAGGTGGTCTCCGATGGCCTTTGAGTGGCTGAGAGAAGGAGGGGCGGCCAGTGGAGCTTAGGCTGGCCCTTGGATAGAGGTTGGGGAGTTGATCCAGCTTCCTGGCATGGAGATGGTGGCCTCCATGGTGGTGCTCTACTCGTGGAGGTGGAGTGGAGATGGAAGTGGCTAGCCTAAGTGGAATGGATGCCAAGGAAGTGAATGGGTGCAAATGGCCACCCATTGGGTCTTTTTATAGACCTAAGGGAAGCTCTCTAGAGAATTATGGAATTCTCTAGAGAGGCCTATGGTGGGAGCTCGTGGGAGAGTGAGAGAGAGAGGGTGGATGGTGGTTTTTAGATCCACCAAATGTGGATCTAAAAATTGAATGGCTCTTGGTTGCTATTTTTGGCACCCAAGGCAACCACACGTGGTAGAGAGTTCTAGAGAACTCTAGGCTAGATATTTTCGTATGTATGGTGTGTGTGGGTGTGTGTAGGTCAAAACTTAGGTGGCTAGGTTGATTAGGTTAGGTTCTAGTGGGTTTAGGTCAAGGTATGTCTCAAATTAGGGTTATAAACCCTAATTCACTAAGGTAAAGTGCAATTAAACTTAATACAAGTTTAATTGAGTGTGTGGAAACTTAATTGAGAGTAAAATAACTCAATTAATTTAGGTCTAGGTCAATAGGACTCTCACTGAGTCCAATTAGACAGTGTGTGCTGAGATTCGGGCTCAATTGGACTCAATGAGTCCAATTGAATAGGCTGATGGAATTGACTAAGATCCAAGTCAATTAGGTTTAGTGAGGACCTAATTAGGTCCTTAGGGAGGTCTAGAGGTGATGTACTAGGGTTAAGGCACCTTAATTTAGGTTCCTATGGGGTTGGAATTGGGTTCAGGGACCTAGAGATCCAAGATCAAGGCTTAAATCTCAAAACAGGAATTGGAGAGCAGTATCAGATGTCTAATAATAGAATCAGACGTCTTATACTCAAAAATCAGAAGTCCAGACTTGTTGTCTGGACGTCCAATCAGAGTCAGGAAGGATTTCGGGTTCTATTTTGGGTATTCTGTAGAAATTGGACGTCTGACAAAGTGTCTGGACGTCCAATAACACTGCAGAAGTGGGTTTGAAGTGTGCGGGAGTTGGCTAAGGGTCCTGGACGTCCTAAAACTTATCTGGACGTCCAGAGAAGGGTTGGAACTAGGGTTCTAGGGCTTCCTAGGGTGCGGTGACCTAATATAAGGGTGGCTAAGGCTTAGGGAAGTTTCTAGGCTATCCTAGGGCTAGGATGGACCTAAGCTCTTCACATTTTACTGCTTTATTCCTACTTAATAGCATAGCAAACCTTTAACTCCCTTGCATTATTATTCCTACATCTAATCTAAGCCTTCTACTCCAGCTCTGCTGCAACTCCCGTTATTCCTGATCCAACTTCAGATCCAGCTCCTGATTAGCTTATTCCCTGCAATCGACATAATGCACTTAATCAGCACATTATAACATTATTTTATGCATAGCTAAAGGAAAGCAGTAAAGATACAGATAATGCATATGCATGCATGAATAACTCTAACTTATGCTAAGTCCTAGCTTAATCTAGGTCAATTAAGACCTATGATTACTGCGTAATCATAGACCTGGTGTAGGACTACCACATCCTGCATCACGGGGAAACTGCATCAAGATCGTTCCCTTCGGGAACAAGTGGATTAGGAAATGTTGTAGACCCTTACTAGAAACTGAATTGGAAACACAGATGATTTAAATGAAAACAGATAATAATACATAACTAAGCAGCCTGCACCACTGGCTGCAGAGGGTGCTGGGCTCAGTCGAGCCCAACAGTAGTTGTACTTGCTCTTGTTTTATTTCCAAGATTTTCTGTTGTTAGTGAGTATTTTATCTTATGTTGAAACATGTTATTGTTACGCTTTTGTTGGTTGTGATAGCTAAGCTAGTGAACTGTACCTTTATTTCTAGCCTGTGGCATGCCGCTCCTATTGAACTCTATTCCTGTTTTCCATTGCCGACTTTTAATCAATTTGCTTAGCTACATTGTATGTGTGGTTTTGGAAATGTTTATCCTTGCATTTGATTTGTTTCTCATTGGACGACTGAGTCTTGGGGTTAGTCGAGGCTAGCCATGCTCGGGTTTTGTAGGGAGCCGGGATTGGGTCATAACACTCCTCCTCCCTGATCCCCCCTCCTCCTCCTCCCCCTCTTGTCGTCCTCCTCTCCTCCTATCCTCCTCCACTTCTTAACCACACCACCCCTCCTCCTGACCACCCCTCTCCTCCTCCTCCCTGTCCTGCCTACCCCCTCCTCCTCCCTATCATATTGCCCTACTCCTCTTCCTTCTCCTACTGTCGACCTCCCCCTCTTCCTCCTAGTCTTGCTGCCCCCTCCTCATCCTCCTTCTCCTGTCGCATTCCTCCTCCTATTGCCACCTCTATTTTATAAGTTTTAATTTTTTGAATAACATGATAATATGTTATTTAATTAATTGTATTTATGAAATTGTAGGTTTTCGATGACAACCATTCTCGGAAGCGATAGCTGTTCGAGGTATAAGTTTAATGTTTTTAATTTATTGTAATGATATTTTAGGCTTTTGTTAGATGTGTGGTGTGCCCATAAATTGTTGTAAATGAATGGATGTATGATTTATTGTGAATGTAAGGTGTGCCCACTTGTTTGATTGAAATTAAAATTTAATGTGGGGTTTGCTCACTTTTATGATGAGTATTATTTTGCTATGCAGGTTTATAGAAAACTTCAAAATTAAGGGAAAACTCTGTCAAATTTTTTTGAAAATTGTTTTAATCTTTAGAATTTAGGCGGCGGACTTGGAACATCGCGTTCCCTAGGTTTAGTTGGGCTAGGGTTGGGCTAGGGTTTAGAACTTGACTTGGGCTAGGGTTTGGATGGTTGGTTTGGATTAGGGATTAGGGTTTAGGATTTGACTTGGGCTATGGTTTGCATGTTTGGTTTGGGTTAGGGTTTAGGAATGTGGTTGTGTTGGGTTGGTTTGGGTTGTGCTATGGTTGATAAATCATTCTTAAATTATCCTTTTGCCTTCCATTTAAGCGTGTCCTCCTAGGGTTTAGGATTATAATATGTTATTTAATTAATTTTGATTTTGAAATTGTAGGTTATCAGTGTCGGGTATACTCGGAGGCTTGAGTAGTTAGAGGTATATAGACATTTAATCTTTTTAATTTAATTAAATGATATTTTAGATTTTTGTTGAATGTTTTTAATGTTCAAATTACTTATTGTTTAGATGCACACACTTGCTAAAGAAGATATATGCACGCGAGGCCAAATATTAGGTATTCTAATCCCTAGGGTAAAAGTCCTCTGAGTCAAATTGTGTCCAAATTGCTTGCCCATCGAGAATTATGATCATATTATACGAACAATGCAGGAAGTGTATGTATGCCTCACTTACATGCATGATGTGTTGTCTTTGTAACATGCCATAAGACTCAATCGACTTTAGTTCGATGAAGTACTGAACTAAAGAACGTCCTTAAAGATTTGATCACAACTTAGTTTGGCTCGTTACATGTAATCTTGTGTGGTGAAATTTCGATTACTTCTTCTTGCTCTTCTCTGGTATACCAACTAATCTTATTTAGTTTCTTGCGGTGCCCTTAATTGGGTGTTAAAGGAAATCTAGTTAAGGTTAGTATTAGGGGATATACTGGAGAAGTGCGGGGAGATGCTGCTGAAATTTCACCACACTAAGGTTACATGTAATGAGTAAACCTAAGTTGTGATCAAATCTTTGAGGATGGGCTATAAAGTGAAAATCTTAATCAAGATACACATTATTCAGAAGTTTCCCTTTGTAATAAGTGATTTGTTTACATTAAATTTTAGGTTACAATGGATAAATCTTGGATTGGATTGCGGGATTCAGATTACACCAGATATAAGGATGGAGTAATTTCATTCCTGGATTGGGCCTTTAATGACGATAGGAAAATATTCAGACGAGGAGGTCAATTTGATAATATCTTCTACCCATGCAGAAGATGTTTAAATAGTTCCTTGCATGATCGTAATACTATGCTCGAGCACTACATTTGTAATGGGTGGTGGCAGCATTACACTACTTAGGTAGCTCATAGAGAAGAGTTAACTGAGAAAGTCATAAACAATGAGAACATTGTTGACCAAGAGATCGACGAGAACATAGCTGATAACGGAGGTGAAGAAATAGAAGAAATGTTGAATGAGATGAGAGTAGGAGAGAATATAAATACAGATGAGGAAGATCGGTTCAGTTGTAATCTGTTCTGTGATGCTGTTAAGGCGGCTGAGGATCCTATTGCTCCCAGTGTTATGAAAATGTCAAAGTTGTCATTTTTGTTGAAGATGTTTCAACTAAAGGTTATGAATAGAGCTAGTGCTAAATTCATGCCAGAAATACTTCAGTTTATTGCAGAGCTGTTGAATAACCCTAATGATTTTCCAGATTCATGGTATGAGGCAAGGAAATAGATTCGTAAGCTTGGTTTTGACTGTCAGAAAATCGATGCATGTCCACATGACTACATTCTTTTGAGAAATGAATTAGCAAAATTGAACAATTGTCTCGAATGTGGACATGAGAGATATAAGGAAGGTAAAATGAAAGTAAGAGGAAACAACCTCAGAAAGTTCTTCGTTACTTTCCATTGACACCTAGGCTTCATCTCCATTTTATATCAACTAAAACTACACGGTGGATGACATGGCACCAGGATTGTAAATCTCAAGATGGAAGAATACGTCATCCTACTGATTCAAAGGAGTGAAGGAGATTTGACAAAAGAAACAATTTATTCACTTTAGAAGCAAGGAACGTGAGGTTGGGTCTTGCAAGCGATGGATTCAATCTATTTAAGAGTATGTACCCGTCGTACTCTATATGGCCAGTGGTAATGGTCATTTATAACTTACCTCCCTGGTTGTGTATGAGATCGTCATTTATGATGCTGATCCTATTAATCCCTGGTCCAAAACAACTAGGAAATACAATAGATGTTTATCTCCAGCCATTAATCGATGAACTAAAACAATTGTGGTACACCGACGTGAAGACGTATGACGTAGACAAGAAAGAATTTTACAATATGCATGCAGCATTGTTATGGACCATAAACGACTTCCCGGCATACGCAAATTTGTTAGGTTGAAGCACTAAAAGAAAGCTTGCTTACCCAGTCTGTATGGAAGGCACTCATCACCTACGATTACCGGAAAGTAAGAAATTCAGTTACTTAGGACATCGCAGATTTCTACCTATTGAACATAGATGACGAACGTCACAGTTCAGGAGTAAATTTGATGGCAGGGCATGTCAGTATTTAAAGAAAAATCCAAAGAATAAACTTAGTACAGATTCTATCAGGTTGCCGGGTCAGGTTATAATTGAGAGATTACAATAAATGGGTGAGATATGGTTGGGTCGGCCATTCAAACAAGACTAGACGGCCTCGAGGTATTTTGGATTTTGAAAGAGAAGCATTTTCTTTATGGAGTTGCCATACTGGAAAGATCTTACAATATGTCATAATTTAGATGTTATGCACATCGAAAAAAATGTGATGGATAACATCTTAGACGTATTAAATCTGACTGATGATCCAAAGGACACGATTAAAATAAGGAAAGACATGAAGAGTTTGGGGATATGTCCGGAGTTGCATATTCATGAGGATGATGGCTGCTTCTCACCTGCTATTTACAGCCTGAATCAAGACTAGAAGAGTAGATTGTTCTCCTTCTTAAAGGGAATTCGGGTGTTAGATGGGTTTTCATCGTAGCTTTCTCGTTGTGTGAATGAAGCGTAGAAAAAGATATTTGGCTTGAAAAGTCATGACTCCCACGTTTATATGCAAATATTATTTCCACTAGCGATACGGGGGATACTTCCAGAGCCAGTTGTTGATTCATTCACAGAAATGAGTAGGTTTTTCAAAGCTGTTTGTTCGAAAACGCTACAAAATGATACAGTGGATCACTGGGATAAACAAATAGTCATTACTCTTTGTAAGATGGAATAGATTCTTCCCCCAGCCTTCTTCGATGTAATGGTTCATCTCACCCTGCATCTTGCAAATGAAGTGAGAATCGGTGGACCTATACAATTCAGATGGATGCATCCTGTGGAGCGATTGTTGAAAAAGCTTAAAGATTATGTTTTGAACAAGGCAAAGCTGGAGGGATCCATTGTAGAAGGGTATCTCGTGGAGGAATGCATAAATTTTACTTCCATTTTGTTACGACCTGGTTCCCGAATCCATATAGGATCGAAGACCAGCTCGACTTGACTAATCCCAAAATCCAGTTGTCCAAGAAGAAATAACCGAAAAGCAGGAAAGTAAACCACATTTACTATGCAATGTAATTAACAGTAAAAGCGTACAAGCAGTAAATGAAGTAAAAGCTGCTAGTCAATACATACCACTACAACAACAGGAAAGTAGAAGTACAATAACAGGAACAGTAAACAAAAGTCTGAACTCACTAGTAGAAAAGAAAGTACAACAGTACGAAAAACTACTACTAGGCTCAACTGGGCCCAGCACCCTCTGCAGTCGATAACTCGGGCTGCTCAACTCCTGAACCTGCAAAGGGTTATGTAAAAATGAAGTCAGTGAATGCTGAGTAGAGTGGTAACCAGACTATCTAAAGCAATAAAAGCTAATAGGTAAATTTATCTTTTCCAGTTATTTATTTTACAATTCATTTCCTTTCACCCCATTGGTTTACTTTCAGATTTCTTTCTTGATCTCACATGTTCCTCGTGGGAACGATCTTGATTGCAGTCTCTTCCGAAGTGTAGAAGGCACACGTGGTGCTCTCCTAGCTGGGAGAGTCCCCCATGGTAGTCCTACACCTAGTTAACTACCCCGAGGTCACAGACAGATGTAGTAGTGACTACGGCACACGCGATAAGCGCACGGGTAGCTACCCCGCACTGGCACGAGGTTAGTCGTTTCCGCTAGCGGGTATGCCCAAAGTACAGTACGGAATAGTATAGGGCCTAGCCCTCTCAAAAACAGGGGTCTAGCCCCTCAGAACCAAACAGGGGTCTCGCCCCTCCACAGTCCGCACATTCTCGCCTGACCACTTGCCCAGAGGGCCTAACAAGTTGGTGTAGGGTGGCTAGTTGAACCTCGGGCCTCATGGGGTGGCTAGCTCCCTCCCTACACTAGTAGCTCTCCCCGGTACCATGTACGCGAGGGCCAATAGAAGTTGGTGTAGAGTGGCCAATCCTAACCCCGAGTCCCAACCCAAGGGCGGCTAACTCCACTTTACACTAAAAAGGGGATAGTTGCTCTCCTTGGTACCACATACTCATGGGCCAACACACTTCCCGTCCACATTTCCAGTCCTTTCCATTCATCCACAGGGGCTCTACTCCTAACTCCCCGTAGGGTTCATGCTCATGTTCACCATATTATTCCAATCCAAGTTTCATCATTCATGATTCGGTTCTCGTTTATACACATGCAGCTCGTATTTCCATAATTTAACACATGCAATACGTGATATCACAGGTAACTGTTTAATTATCTCAGGCAACTCATATTCATTAACAAGTAGTTGCTAACAATTTAGCTCATTCAATCATAAACACAGTTTCAATCACGCAAGCAAGCGGTTCAACCATTTCTCATCCTAGGCTTCCAGTTATCTAATTTTCATAGATGCATTCATATTTTATAAGTAGAATAGGGGGAAACCACCCTACCAGACAATCCGGGAGTACTGGGGGCTCGAACTGCAGGCCCACGTGCCTCTGCAAGCCCCAGACACGCAACAGATCAAAGTCCTATACCAAGGAACACATCACAATGGAACATTCAGAATAGTATATAAATGTTTCTAATATGTAGAGGAATTCACAAGGAAACCACAGATACTTCCTTTGCATAAAACGGATCTCGATCGGACCCTAAACGGGTCAAAAACGTGTCTGCAGACCTAAATCAGACATCTGGAAACAAGTCCAAACGTCTTAAAAGTCATCAGAGACTCACCTCAGGTTCCTGTGATGATTTCAGATGTCCAGGACTCCTCCGCGACCGTCTAGACTCAGTTCCAGACATCCGACCAGTCCTCCGGTCATCTGGGAACGTCTCTGGTCGTCTGGTAAGCTGTCCAGACATCTGAAAAGTGTGTAAGGGCATGCCATGCACCTTCCCAAAGTTGTTCCTATGCACGACGGAGAAGCTCGTGACTTTTAGCCAAGAAAATCACACTACGGTACAGCTTGCATGGCCATAACTGCGAGGAAGACGTACCTTTGCGATATACCCACTTTCAAACGTCTGTGTCATTGCCAGACGTCCAACCCATCATCCAGAAGGCACTCCGGACGTTTTATACTGGAAAAACTCCAGTACCAGACCGCGCTCGTGCTTCTCTCATCGTGCTCCGACGCGGCTCCTCCTGCTCTGCTGCAGCTTCGACCACTACAGAATGTCAGGGATGACACCCCGACGCTCTCCTCCTCCCACACGTGCCGCGGTGGCCGTGCGGACCTTCGGTGAGCTTCCACGAAGCTCGCGACCTCGGCCTTCTCCTCCTCCTCATGCCTGCTTCTCTTCCTCGCTCTCACTCTCACTCTCTTACACGCCTCAGCTCGCGGTAGTGGAGTGGGGAGGATGGTGGTTGTGGTGGAGTGAAGAGGAGGGGAGAAGGGCCTCTTTTATAGGCTGGAGGGTTAGGGTTCGGCAGGGGAAAAAGAGAAGAAAGGAGAGAGAGAAGGGTTGCGCGCAGAACCAAAAGTGCATATAGATTTTTTTAATTTCCAGACGTCCGGGAAGAGGTTCAGACGTTTGACCTACAATCCAAAAGTCTTAAAAGGCTCAAATCAGAATGGGTCATTACACATGTATATGAATGAAACAGACAACTGCTGTAATAAACTTCAAAGGAACTATGAGGGGGAATACAATGATAGAGATGAAAAATGTTTGTCAATTTTTGATATCAGGGGGAAGGTCGATTCTTCATACAGAGTACAAGGCAATTTCAGAAAATGACAGGCATTGCGCGCATCTATATATTTTAAAACAAATTCTTGAAATTAATCTGTTTTACGAGGAATTCGAACAATTACCTCTTTCAAGGACAACTGAATTTGGCTTCTTAGATTGGTTTAAAGATCGAGTTAATCAATTAAAAGAGGGTAAGGACCAACGATGGGTACTGGATTTTGATGTAATTGCCGATTCACCATTATATTATGCATATTACTACTCTGGGTATATAATAAATGAGTTCAGATTCAGGATAAAAGGAATTAATGATAGAAAGGTTACACAACAAGCCAGAGTTGTTAATTCAGATCTTTCCACCGGTCCAGATGGATATTATGGTGAAATCAGAAAAATTGTGGAGATCAGCTTCAGATTTGATCGGATAGTTGTCCTATTTAAATGTCATTGTTTTGATATTTTTAAAGTGGGCACCGATTTCAAAATTGACAAGAAACACAATTTCTTGAGTTTAAATCCTAATCGTCAAATTCTTCAGTCTGATGAACCATTCACATTGGCATGTCAAGCGGCACAAGTTTTCTACGTCGCCAATAATTGCCAAAGGGGATGGGTTATACCCATAAGAACAGTACCGCATAACCATTTTGATGTACAGTCTGAAGCATACCAAGAATTTACAAAAGAAGATCATTTATTTGCAACCAATGTTGACATCTATGGTTAGTAACAATTTCTTTGCTTTTTTTCATTTCTATTTAAATGAAATTCATATTAAAATTGAAATTTATAAGGGCATATATGTCATTACAAAGGGGGTTTGGAGTAAAATTGAAATTCATGTCTATTGATTTATATATTAATGATTTTTAATTATATTAATTATTGCATTTTCTATATGTTACAGGTGAAGTTATTTAAGAGAAAACCCAAAAGAAAAGATCCTCCTGAGACAACCCCTCACGCAGCCTGATTCGTCTCCTTAGGCTCAGCCACCCCCCCAGTCTTGTTTCGTACGACCCAGGGAGATGGCACATTTACTACATATGGGGGGGAAGAAAAAGAGGAAGGAGATTGCTCAGACCTTGCCAAACCGAGTAGAGGATGATCCAGATTATGGAGGATCAGATGAAGAGGAGGGGGAGGAGGCGAGAGAGGAGGGAGAGGACGAGAACAAGGAGGCAGAGGATGAGATGGTGGGGAGTACGTCCCCAGTACATGTGGACCCCTCAGCGGCAGGCTCAAGTTTTGATAAGAAATCATATACCTTTAAGAAGTAAATTACTTATATGTTTCAAAGTTTGTTATAACTTCAAAAATATATAATGACTATGATTAATGTTTACGCAGATAGAGTAGCAAGAGGACGGGGGAAGACAAAAAATCTAGACCTCCAGTGTATCCTCGAGAGCGTGAGAATAACAATTAGTCTTAGAACCATAGGGGAGGCAGAGAATTACCTAGGCTTTATTAGGCGAGTGGGCACAATTATTAAGTCCATTATGTCCATTTGCTACTTCGACTGGAGGAAGGTGCCTGCAGAGCTGAAGAGGCACCTCCTCCGTCAGTTGGAGGTAATTTTATTTATAAAAGTTATTTATTTTATAAATTTATCTTAAAATTATTATAGAGTAAGATTGACCAATATTTTTTAAAATTAATGCAGGCAAATTACGATTGGGGTGATGTTCGTCACTCTGAAATGAGTTTTAAAATCGTCGCATTGCAGTATAGATCGAATCAGTGCAAAAACATATAATATTTATTACTCGAATGGAATCAGAGGTCGAACACAGGGAGCAAGTAACAATTTAATACTCAAGATCACAATAAAAGATATAAGAATTTGCAATTAAGGCTTAATAGAAGTGAAGGGCAAAAAAAAGGGGTTAAAATGGTGATTTGAATCACCAAATTAACCCTATAATTTAACCACAATTATCTCAAATGTTTGCACAGTATCAACCACAATTAATTCACGCAAGATGAGTAAGCAGTAAATCTTGAGAGACTTAGATATGTGAAATCAGACGACAGATTGGGTGCTCAGATGCCTTAACAGAGGCAAAGGCCTCTTCTTCTTTTCTCTTCAAGCCTCAGGGAGAGGCTTCTCTCTTCTTTTACTCTTCTCTTCTTCTTTCTTCTCTTTCTCGTCCTTTTCTTCTTCTCTTAACTTCAGAGAAGGCGCAGCACAAGACTCAGCACACCAGCAGAGGCAAAGGCCTCTTCAAATCTCACAAGAGTCAAGAGGAGGGCGGTAGAGCAAAACCCCCCCTTCTCCTATCTTTCTCTCTTCTTCCAACCTCTAATCCAATAAACCAGACAAGACCTGGGTATCTGGGTAATCGGACCAAGCCCAGACCCACGAGGCGTGAGCGCGAGCAAGGGCGTGTATGGGCACGTGAAAGGGGACCTCACCTTGTGTTTACTAAGGCAACGAGGCCATAGCAAAAAATCAATTTAAGTGGCTTCGTGCGCCCATCAGCAAACGAGGTGGGACTAAAGTCCCACCCTTTCTTTGCAGGTGCTGCAACTAGTGAAGATGCCTCAAATTGAGGCAGTTGCAGGCACTGGTGACCCCAGTCAAGGACCTGGGAAGGATCTTGAGACCACTCCACATGAACTGGGGCTGAAATCTGGAGCGGATGTGGTCGGAGGACTGAAGGTGTAGTCGGTGCAGCTGAGGCGACGGCGGAGCTCCGGTGGAAGACCTACAAGCACGAGAACGGCCTTACGGCCACATCAAATATGCTTAGGAGGATCGCCTGAGGATGGAAAACATGATGGTGGTCTTGGTGGTGTGCGGGAGTGAGTGAAGAGGTCAAACGACCTCAAGATGACAGTGCAGTGAGTGTGGAGTTTGGCAGGTGATAAGAGTGAGCGATAGGTGGAATTAAGTTAGGGCTTTAGTCGGTGGAGTTGTGGCGAAGCTGATGGGAGTGGTAGCGGTGAATTTCGAGCAGTGTGGCGGTGTGTAGGTGTCGCTGGATGTTCATCGGAGAGGAAGAAGGTGATGGCGTTGAGGGAGAATCGGTGGTCATGTGTGTGTTGCGAGAGAGGGAAAATAATGTAGAAAGGAAAAGGGAGAGATAGAGGGACTTAGGGACGAGGTCAGGTGGCGGAGGGCTCTGGTGTTGGTCGATCGGAGCTCGAGAAGGAAGTAGAGGCAGCGAGGCAGCAACGTCGACTGAGGTAGAGGCACGACCTCTCGTTGGCAAAAGAGGCTCGCAAGGATGAGGGGAAGCTAGTCGGCCGTCCAATTTGATGGTTGGACGGCCGGAGGAGGCGAGGGGAGAGAAGTTGCTGGAGCTAAGTTTGAAGGTGGCTGGAGATGGAGTAGAGGAGGATATCTCAGGCTAAAACTTGCTGAAAGGCTTGGCTGTGCGACATGGGTTCTTTTATAGGCCAAAGGAAGCTCTTCCAAGCTTGGAAAGAAGCTTCCAAGCTCGGAAGGTTTTGAAAAATAGGATACCCGAACCTTTGAAAGGTTCGCATGACCTTTTGGGAAATAATTGGAGCCTAAGGAATGGCTCAAATGAAAGGTAACTTCCCAAGAAATCTTCGGATCAAATTTAAGAGAGATTGATTGAGAATCAAGCGAGAAATCATCGCTCGAAACTCGACGGTGAAGGTTTAACCTTCCAAAAATGGTGCAAGGACCTGTTAGTGAAAATGATAACAAAGTTAGGGTCCTTTTTGTAAGGATTTTGAAAGTTAAGGGCATATGTGTGATAAAAGAATTAGATAGGACCAAATTACAAACTAGGTCAAGAAAGTCTCAGATTAGGCCCTAATTTTGACCTAAGGAATCCAATAATGAAGTTAGATTTTGGTTTTGACCTAGTTTGATTAGGTAATTTATGCAAAAACCCACATTAGGGAAAATGTCTGTTTGAAACTTTATTTTGGGTCAAGACGGGTTCTGATGGTCAAATTGAAGGTACCAAACCCTAGAGAATATTTTTATATAAATTTTAGAGGGTTTAGGTGAATTTTATCTTGTACAGAACCTCAGTTAATTAAGTGGGTCTATTTTTAGGGTTTTAGAAGTCATTTAATTCTCAAAACATACGAAAACCCTTTTCTATCTGTATTAACCTACTTGCTGGATATTTAAGATCATTTGACCCTTAATTACCGCCTGGGAAAACCTGTGGTTGTACTGCACTCATGATATGATGGTAAAATTATAGTTTTAACCCTATTTTCTTATCTTTCTTTCAGAATGGATTTGCAGTGAATTAGGGCTCTCTGGCAATTATGTAGGAGGATTTATTCCTTGATAATGACTAAATTGAGCTAGCTATGGCTCATGATGGTGTTCCCATCAGGTGACGACCCCAATGCCTCCCGATATATCCTTAAGCACGCCGTCAAAATCCATAGGGATTGGAGGACGGAGACGAAGAGAAATGTAAGAATTTTTAAACATTTACATTTTTTATATACATAATTCCTTATATTATTTCTAATAATATATATTTGGTATTTAGTTTTTCTCGAATAAGAGTTCACCTGAGGAGGCAATGGATGATGCTCCTCTTGATGTCATGCCTAACGATTGGAAGAATGCATGTAAGCATTGGCTGGATCTGAAGATGGAGGTTAGTAAGTAATTAAAAATTATTTCATTAATTTCATATATCTATAAATTTATAAAAAATATTATTGTATATGTCTACAGGAACAGGCAAGAAAAAATAAGGCCAATAGGGTTAAAGCTCCACCACAGACCCATTGTTTGGGTCGAAGGAGCATCGAGATGGTCAGGAGCCATTATGTAAGTGTTGGAACTACTTTTCAGTTGAATATTACTTAATTTTTAAGTCATTTAAACCTAATTGTATCGTTTTTATATTTTCCATCCGCTGCACATGATGGGATTGAAATGAATAGGATGGATATCTACGAGGTCACTCACAGTAAGGCTGCAGCTGAGGGCACTCGTAAGTGGATTCATCAGTCATACCAGGAGAAATACGTAAGTTTCCTAAACTCAAAAAATTTATAACTTTGTATATATATTATAATAATATTTTTTTAATACATTTAGGATCAAATGGTACAATTAGTACATCCCCCCATTGATGAGACCTCTAAGAGCATCCAGCAGCCTTTAGATGCAGAGGAGGAATTTTGGACAGTGATGCCACCGGACCACGGTGGTTTCGTTCGTAGTGCGGGGAGGGCATACACGTTATCCACATGCTATGGGAGGAAAGGTGTTGTCTCATCTACTGTCGTCGATCAGCTGCATAAATTGATTAGCACACAACAGAGACGAGAGGAGAGGGAGAACAGAGAGGTAGAGATGAATAATAAGATGAACGCCATGGACGATAAGCTTCAAACGCTTATAGTCCTTCTTTAGAAGAAGGGTCAGTCAGAGCATTCATCTTCCATAAATTCCAGCATCTACAGACGAGACCACGACGACTCCATGGGTGGTGCAGGTGGAGCTGGTGGCATTGGGGCAGCTGTATCTTGATTTCTATCCATTTTATTTTCTTATGTTTTTCATGTAACATTTTTTATGTAAATATTTTATTTTCAAACTTTTAATGTACTAGATTTTATATTTATGAAATATAAATTTTTGTTCATTTTCATTTTAAGTAGGTTTAGTAGGTAGTTTCCATCATTTGGTAACTAAAAAAAAAACCCATACATTTGATATCAGTTATTTGAATAAATGACGTCATATATGCGACGGTAAAAATATTTTTGCCGTCATTTATCTAATAACCGACGACATAGAAGGTTCAGAAGAATCACATATTTTCAGTCGATTATTTCAATAACCGACAGTAAAAATATTTTTACTGTCTCTTCTATAAGCGACGACGTTTTCTTTAAATGATGGAAAAACTGAAAAAAATGTCACGTTAGCATGCGAAAGAGTAACTTAACAATGCCGTCGCTTTTTTCGTTGGTTAGAAACCGACGGGAAAAGATCCAATTGGTCTGTTGACGAATGATATTTCGACGTCGGATGTTCCTTATAACCGATAATGTTGAATTGGAAAATCTACGCAAACAGGTTTGATTTTTGAAAACCCATCATTGTAGTGGACGTTTGATTAAAAATCCATCAACAGATAATGTGAGCGAATATTGAAAAGAATTCCGTGTTGAACATAGGAAGGTGGACGTTTGATTAAAAATCGCATTTGTTTTGTTGTCACGAAGGAAAATTAGCTGGTCGAATTAAATTTAAACTAGATATCTACTTAAAGAATAATGAATAGAAGAGAGAGAATATTACAAATAAAAATAAAATAGAAGTAGAATACACATGGATTTCATAATCATCAAGTGATGTTCATTACAACTAACAACTACTCGTTCACTAGAAAGCAGGAAATCTACACTAGAAAGCAGTAAATTTACTCTAGAAAGCGGTAAAGAGAAGGTGGAGAGAAGTTATCCTTCTCGATGATTGCTTGGAGGATGAGCCGCGTTGACGGAGCGCCTAGACGAAGGTGGTGAGATGTGGGACGAAAGAGAATGGCGACGGACGACGGAGAACGGGGTAGGGCGATGTCGCAGCGGGATCCGCTTCACGAATGGCGGTGAAAGGATAATCGCAGAATGCTCCACGAACAAGATGAGGTGGAAAAATTATATTTTTAACTCTAGAGGAGCATCCTGGGTTTGGGACAAGCTCTTAGAGCTTTGGAGGGGGTGAGAAAAGAGAGGAAGGGATGAGAAATATGTGAGGGTCATAGAGCTATTTATAGGTGCGGTTTGAAGGGGCAATTAGGTCATTTCAAGCTAAAAACATTAATGCAAGGGCCTTTAGTGACGGATTTAAGGATCACTAAAGTGCGTGCGCCGACCGTGCCTCGTCCTCTCCCTGAGCGCTCAATGCCTTCTTCGTGCGCTCACCTTCTCAACCGTCCGATCGTTTGATCAGATGGCTTATAGTGTGTGAGTCGCTTCATCTTTCGTGCTCTTAGCGCTCACGTATGATCACGCATGCAATCGTGCGTGATCATGCGCGTGCAGCATCTTCGTCCATCCGATGCTTGAGATGATGCCATGTGGCCGTACCATGTCCATTGATCTTCAATCCAATGGTTGAATTGAGCGCAACGCACTTCTATGGCTTGATTTAAGGCATGCGGGGTTTAAAACCCGCGATCTCTACCTCACGGATGAAGGAGCAACCATTGCACCACCCTTGCCTTTGTGACATGTTTATGCTTAAACGCTCGAGCGCTCTCGACCATTGGATGACGATCCGATGGTCGAGATCGCTCGAGCAGTTGAGGAGGGAGAGAACAACATTGATCTCTTGAGCAGTTTGGGTGGCCAAGATGGTGCCACGTGGTGCCATCTTGGCCATCCATTTTCCAATGCTTGTAAATGGTGCCACGGATGTCGGATTGGATCGATTTTCATGCCGTTGGGCTACGATGGTCGATCTGAACACATCCGTGCAATTGGATTTGTCATTTGAAGTACGAATTTACACCATCTTGGCCCTTGATCTATGATCTTTCTCAGACTGCATTTGATGCTACGGAAGTCTGATCGGGGCGATCTTAGAGTCGTTGAACTCCAATCGTCGCCCTGATCAGATCCGTATGATTGGATCTTCAATCGGAGGCCCCAATTAAGTATCGCCCTGTTACCTGACCACAAAAAGAGAAAATTAACCTAAACTTTATACAATCTAACCTAAATGCTAGATGATGCATGTTATGCAATATTTATAATGCATGATGCAGCCATACATCTAAGAACACACAAAAGTAGATAGTTTATGTGATGTAAATGTGTTTACATCACACCCTCATACCTATCTTTTGCAAGTTCCTAGCAAAACTACATGCTATTTATAAGAGAATTAGAATCAGATTTCTTGGGAAAAAGTTATTTTTCAACACTTAGGGATTCAACTAAGACCTGAACTGCAGAGACACAACACCTAGGTGTCTGCCAAAATGCAGACCTCCTCAAAGAAGGATCTTTTTTTCTTTTTCTTCTTTTCTTTGGTTTTTTTTTTGAATTTTTGAGTTTAGGGTTTCAGAGCAGCTTTCTACGGCCACTCAACCCACCCAAGAATCGAAGAGAACCCTAAGTTCTAAGCATCTTTATGTGTGAAATGTGATGGACTCACTGATCTATGATTAGAACGGACTTCAAGTTCCTTCACCCCTAAGTGACCTTAAAAAGAAATTCTGCCTAAAGGTATATCTATTCTACCGGTAACTTTCTCCCTAATTTTATTTTTATCGATTAACACAAGGGCGAACCCAGTGTATATCTCCCCGATTTATTCTACTTCTTCGCTTCTTCCCAAGTGTTTGGAATTAAACGTGCATTTCTTGAGCAGGGATCTGGACAACTGATGTAAACACATTTACACTACTTAAAATGTCTATTTATGCATGTTCTTAAGCATAGGATTGCATTTCATGATATAAATATTGCATAACATGCATCATCTTGCATTTAGAGTAGTTTAAATAAAATGGAGGTTAATAGTCTCCTTTTATGTGCTTGGATAGGGCAAACATTTTATCGGGGCCTCGGATCAAAGATCCAACCGTATGGATGTGATCAGGGCGACGATTGGAGTTCAACGACTCCAAGATTGCCCTAATCAAGCATCCGTCGCATCAGATATAGATCGGGGAACCCTAGAAGATCAAGGGCCAGAATGGTGTAAATCCGTACTTTAGATGACAAATCTGACCGCACAGATGAATTCGGATCGACGATCGCAGTCCAACGACACAAAAATCGAGTCAATCCGACATCCGTGGCACCATCTACAACTTCCAGAAGATGGATGGCCAAGATGGCGCCACGTGGCGCCATCTTAGCCGCCCAAACGACCGCTTGCACTTTGTGAAGGCCCCCGCCCGATCGCTCTCCGCCGTCAGATGGAGATCCAACGGCTGTGGTCGCTCGCGCTTAAAAGCGTCCGCGCGACCATTTCGTCCGCGTAGCGCAGCGGGGACGCAGCAGCGGGCGAAGCAGAGGTCGCGGGTTCGAGCCGCGGTGAGGGGGTGAAAGGCGCGGGCGAGCGGGCGCGGACGAGCATCAGATGAAGATCCAACGGCTGTGCGCGCTCAATCAGGACGACGCGCGATCGCACGCGGGCGGGCGCGCTACGCAGCGGGCGCGGACACGATTTAAGAGACTTCGCGGACGTGCGTAGGCGTTACGCGCGCGGGCAGCCGAGCGGGCGCGCGTGGGCGCGGCGGCGACGGCCACGTCGGGGCTTTAGTGACGGATTTATCCGTCACTAAAGACCCCTTATTTATTATTTTGAAGATGTAATGTCCATTTTGCCCCCACTCCTTGCAACTATAAAAGGAGACCCCCTCCATACGAAATTTTCATCCCTTCCTTCTCCTCTCTACCTCTCCAAAGCTCAAGAGAAGCTTGTCCCACACCCGGGATGCTTCTCGCGAGATAAAGTCCAAATTTTCGTCCCCCTTTGGAAGTGGATCCCGCGACGACGACGGCGTGCTGCTCCGTTCCCGTTCTTCTGCTTCGTCCTCCTTTGTCCCGCTTCGTCCTCCTTCTTCCAGGCGTCGTCCCGTCCGGCTCGTCCTCCAAGCGACCGTCGAGGAGGATTCTCTCTCCCTACTCTTTTTACTGCTTTCTAATATAGATTTACTGCTTTCTAGAGTAATCGCTTTATGCTTTCTAGTTGTAACGAACTATCTCTTTTATGATAAATTCCTTGTCTATTCTACATCTCATTTTGATTTCCATGTGTAGTATTCTCTCTCTCTCTTACTCTCTCTCTCTTCTATTTGCTGTAGATACTTAGATAGTTTAAATTAAATTTCTTCGAGACAAAATAAGAAACGAAACGTGAAGTTTTTAAATCAAACGTCCGCCTCCCTGTGTTCGACCCGGAATTTTAATTTCGGTATAAATTTTATTTGTTGAACACGAATCCTTCGCTTTCGAACTACAACGATGGGGTTTTCCAAAACCAATCTCGTTAGCGTAGGTTCGTAAATGTTCAACATTTTGGCGCCGTTGCCGGGGAGGCAACGATCTTTGATTTCTCTTCGCGTTTTGTAACTTACAAATCATTTACCTCACTTTTCTCCTTTCTTATTGTAATTGCAGGTACTCTTTCGAGGCAGGCAAAAGCGGTAGATTGGAGTAAAGTGCTGTAGAAGGTTTTGTGAGTTACCCCCCACCTCCCACCCATTAGATTTCATTTCATCACATAATAACTCAAACATCAATCAACCTAGGTGTTTTTATAAACTCTAAGGTTAGATTGTTTGTTGTTTGACACCCATACTCACCCCAACCCCCACATTAAAAAAAAAAATCTCACAGAGGTACACAACCTCATCTGATTTTCAAACTCAACTGGTAAATCAATTTTAGGAGCCGGTACACACATCTAAACACATAATTGAGTAGAAATCAGATTAGATAATCATTTGTGTGCCTAATTAAGTGGTGCAACAGGCCAATTGTTTGAGTTGATTGGGTCGCACCACTTCAAATAAAATCAACTCATCAAGTAGCTGCCAATTAGGTTCAACTCTTAGGAATTTACCAGGCACTCCACATTCTTTTTAAACTTTAAAGGAAAACATCTTCACCTGTGCTTGCAAAAACTTGGTGTGCTAATGAAACTTGATTGAAAACACCTAAAGTTGAATCCTAAAAGCTACTAAGCAAGATTTGAACCTTAAAATTCACCACATCAAAAACAATCTTGCTTGAAAACCACTGGTTGTGCACTCACACATGAATCAATCAATCATTAAGGGCACAACCCATTTAAAGGGCCCATCACATTCCAATGCACATTCAAACCTAGCCCTAAATAAAACAGAGTAGACGTTGGCCTTAAGGATTGGACTCGCTGTTCAGAACTCAGAACGAGATTATTTTCGATTAGTCTGTTTCTACTGTTCAATCTGATGTCTAGCTAGGGGAGCAGAGTCAAACGATCGCGGCTAGGGGGTACACTAGGAACCGGAGGCGCAAGCCGAAGGAAGAACCTTCTCCCTAGTCCCTCCTTCTAACTGGTTGGATTGAACAGACGGAAGTAGATCAAATCGTTCCTTTATCTCAAGACGGGTTTTAAGAGTCTGTAGGTCTTTAGGCTAACCTATTTAAGGACAGGTTTGATTGTTTGTATTGCAGGGCACCTTTCTTCCTCTCGTGTATCATGAATCCTTCCACATATTTCACACATTCCCGCTCTTTCCCTCCTGTTGTAAATTATCCTCAACATGACGATTATCCCAACTCGTATTGTAATCGACCATCAGTTAGTTGGGATAATTCGGATTGGGGATACAATTCCGGACCCCCGTGTTTAGGGTATAACCCTGAACACTTTGATTCTGATTTCTATCCTTCTCAGAGTTACATCGATTATAGATCGTCCTCCTTTCATGAACAACATAATACGATCTACAATCAAGAAGGATACACTGATCCTTACCCATCCTCTGATTTCACTACCTTTAGGTCATCACCATCTTTTGAACAATTTGAAATGACCTATTATCAGGATGGGTATAACGAATCTCAATTCGTTAATTCCTCTACATTGATGTCAAACCCGCCCAACCCTGAACCAACTCATTTGGTTCAGGTTAATCAGGTTCAAGATAAGGTTCTGGCTAACTTGAGGAATATCATTCAATCTTTAGAAGTTCAGCCAATACCTTGCATTGAGAGATTGGAGCCCCTGATTGAAATGATTGATGATTTAAACAAGTCTTTGTTGGATTGGCTCCAGGATGTTAAGGATAAGAACCTGGGTGAGTTTCTACTTGGGAAATTAGCGAAATTGAGGATGAGATTCGTGGTTGCTTTGATTCAATCTTGGAATAATTCCCTGGATGAACTCTCTTCAGGAAAGCTAATGACAGAACCCGCTCAAGCACCTGTTGGGGGGGACACGTGTTACGAGGCTAACCAGATTGAATTAAAACAACCAATTAAGGATGATTTGATTTCTTCACCTGAGATCCCTAAGCCGGGTTACGAGGAAACATATGTCTCCTTGGAACAGAAAGTGACAACTGATTTTGGGACATACATTGATACGGATCCTGATGGTGAAGATTCAAGTTGCGAAGTCTCACGTGAGTTTTCTGAACACGATTTCTGTGAGACAATTGGGCCTAAGGAATCTGATAGATCATTTAATAGCCCAATAACTGAGGAAACTGATCTTATTAGGGCACACATTAAGGATCCAGAATCACATTTTCTGGAGGAATCAATTCAATGCCCTGATTATCAGTTACACCCTGTTGAGCTTATTGATGATTCTAATTCTGAGATAATTAGACCCAAGTCAATTTTGATTCTGCCACATCATTTAGACTTGGAGATTTCAGACGGGGTGATAAATGTACAAGAGGTCCTGGAATTTGATATGCTGAATGAGGAGGATAGGAGCGGGGAAGTTCTGATTTGGGAAGTTAATTTTGGAGGAAATGGAAGATTGAGTCGAAGGGTTCCTTTTAAGCTGAAACCATCAAATCAGAACCCTTACGACATTTGTTTCGAGGATGTTCAACTCAAGCACACATTCAACGATTATCCTTTTGAGCTTCAATTTTCTGTAACCCGACTTTTTGGTCTTGGGTTGCATGCTCAGAAATCACAGGCCCGATCCCGCTTACATTCTGATTTTAGGTTTTGGGTAATTTTTATCCAGAACCAAAGATATTCTCGATTATGGGGTGTGGGTCTGCACCACAATCTGGTCCACATCTGTGGACCTCTGCTGACAGGTCAGAGGATTCTTCTGTTCATTCTAATTCTAACCTGCACATGTGAATTCTTCATTTCTTTTCTTTGTATAGTGTGCCTAGCTGAAGGCACTAAACTCAGCACTTATACAGTTCTTTTTCGTTTTCATCTTGGAGCGGACCTGATATTCACGCAATTCAGGTGCTTTTTACACTTTTCCACTCTATTTTATGTCTTTTTAATACAATGAGGACATTGCATTAGATAGGCATGGGGGGGTGGATATTCATCTCTGAATTCATTTGTCAGTTCCGTAGATTTATTTATTTTCTTTTATAAAAATAAAATAAAATAAAATAAAAATAAAAATTTCGGAATTAGGAAAGAGAATTTGGGTTTAAGAAAATTTTCAATCTTAGGAAATACTACATTAGGATCTGAACACAAAGACCCCTCAGGTCTTTGGACTTAATTAGCCTGTGTATCCACTAAAATGTGGATTTGTCTTTGAGTCCTCGCCATCTTAATTCTATTATAATTGGAATAAATAAGTTTGGGTGATAAGTACACGACTTATCAACCCGCCCTCTGATTTGAGGGAATTTCGAGTCTTAAGCATCTACACACTTTCTTTGCACTGACTCGTTGTTCGGTGATTTTTACGGAAATTGGATAGCTAATGAACCTTCTAGGGTGATATGGCTGGCAAGTTATCGTGGGTAACAACCCATAGGTAGGTTGTCCAGAGCCCAGTCACTGGACCTTTCTCTTTTTGCTGCCTTTAGGTAAATCTTAGACCAGGGAAGCCACCTACTTAAAAAAAAAAAAAAATCAAAAAGGAGAAAAGAACAAAAAGAAATAAGCCACACTTCGCCGCACGAGTATGGCTGGCAAGTTGTCGGTGGTAACAGCTCATCGACCGGTTGTCCAGAACCCAGCTTAGAAAATGCACTAAAAATTCCTAAAAACACTTAGGAAGAAGCGGAGAAGTAGAATAAACCAGGGAGATATACACTGGATTCACCCTTGTGTTGACCCCGTTAAAAAATAAAAGTAGGGAGAAAGCTACCGGTTGTAAAGATACACCTTTAGGCAGAATTCTTTTTGAGGTCACCTAGAGGCGTAGAAATCCGAAGTCCGTTCTAATTGCCGGTCAACGAGTCTATCACAATCACAATAAGATGCTTAAAACTTAGGGTTCTCATCAAATCTTGGGTGAGTTGAATGGTCGTAGAAAGCCACTCTTGAACCCTAAAATTTGAAAATCCAAAAAAAAATTAGAAAAGAGTAAAAAGAGAAAAAGAAATTTTTCTTTGAATAAGGCGAGGGCTTGAGGCGGTCTACATTTTGGCTGATACCCAGGCACTGTTGTGTCTTTGAAAGTTCAGTTCCTAAGTAGACAATTTCTTAATGATTGAAAATAACTCAGGTCCAAATAATCTAACCTAATTCTTTTATAAATAGCATATAGTTTTTGCTAGGGACTAGCAAAAGATAGGCATGGGGGTATGATGTAAACACATTTACACTACTTAAAATGTCTATTTATGCATGTTCTTAAGCATAGGATTGCATTTCATGATATAAATATTGCATAACATGCATCATCTTGCATTTAGAGTAGTTTGAATAAAATGGAGGTTAATTGTCTCCTTTTATGTGCTTGGACACGGCAAACATTTTATCAGGGCCTCGGATCAAAGATCCAACCGTATGGATGTGATCAGGGCGACGATTGGAGTTCAACGACTCCAAGATCGCCCTAATCAGGCATCCGTAGCATCAGATATAGATCGGGGAACCCTAGAAGATCAAGGGCCAGGATGGTGTAAATCTGTACTTCAGATGACAAATCCGACCGCACGAATGAATTCGGATCGACGATCGCAGTCCAACGACACAAAAATCGAGTCAATCCGACATTCGTGGCACCATCTACAACTTCCAGAAGATGGACGGCCAAGATGGCGCCACGTGGTGCCATCTCAGCCGCCCAAACGGCCGCTTGCACTTTGTGAAGGCCCCCGCCCGATCGCTCTCCGCCGTCAGATGGAGATCCAACGGCTGTGGTCGCTCGCGCTTAAAAGCGTCTGCGCGACCATTTCGTCCGCGTAGCGCAGCGGCGACGCAGCAGCGGGCGAAGAAGAGGTCGCGGGTTTGAGCCGCGGTGAGGGGGTGAAAGGCGCGGACGAGCGGGCGCGGACGAGCGTCAGATGAAGATCCAACGGCTGTGCGCACTCAATCAGGACGACGCGCGATTGGACGCCGGGCGTAACGCGCGATCGCACGCGGGCGGGCGCACTACGCAGCGGGCGCGGATGCGATTTAAGCCATCCGATCTCGCGATCGGACGGCTGAGACTTCGCGGAAGTGCGTAGGCGTTACGCGCGCGGGCAGCCGAGCGGGCGCGCGTGGGCGCGGCGGCGACGGCCACGTCGGGGCTTTAGTGACGGATTTATCCGTCACTAAAGACCCCTTATTTATTATTTTGAAGATGTAATGTCCATTTTGCCCCCACTCCTTGCAACTATAAAAGGAGACCCCCTCCATACGAAATTTTCATCCCTTCCTTCTCCTCTCTACCTCTCCAAAGCTCAAGAGAAGCTTGTCCCACACCCGGGATGCTTCTCGCAAGATAAAGTCCAAATTTTCGTCCCCCTTCGGAAGTGGATCCCGCAACGACGACGGCGTGCTGCTCCGTTCCCGTTCTTCTGCTTCGTCCTCCTTCGTCCCGCTTCGTCCTCCTTCGTCCAGGCGTCGTCCCGTCCGGCTCGTCCTCCAAGCGACCGTCGAGGAGGATTCTCTCTCCCTACTCTTTTTACTACTTTCTAATATAGATTTACTGCTTTCTAGAGTAATCGCTTTATGCTTTCTAGTTGTAACGAACGATCTCTTTTATGATAAATTCCTTGTCTATTCTACATCTCATTTTGATTTCCATGTGTAGTATTCTCTCTCTCTCTCTTACTCTCTCTCTCTTCTATTTGTTGTAGATACTTAGATAGTTTAAATTGAATTTCTTCGTGACAAAATAAGAAACGAAACGCGAAGTTTTTAAATCAAACGTCCGTCTCCCTGTGTTCGACTCGGAATTTTAATTTCGGTATAAATTTTATTTGTTGAACACGAATCCTTCGCTTTCGAACTACAACGACGGGTTTTTCCAAAACCGAACACGTTAGCGTAGCTTCGTAATCGTTCAACAACAACCTACCAATGGGTTGTTACCCACGATAACTTGTCGGCTATACTCGTGCGATGAAGTGCGGCTTTTTCTTTTTTTTTCTTTTCTCTTTTTCTATTTCTTTTTCTTTTCTTTCTAGATATTTTTCTTTTTTTCTTTTCTTTCTTTAAGTAGGTGACTTCCCTAATATAAGATTTACCTAAAGGCAGCAAGAAAAGAATGGTCGTGTGGCTGGGCTCTGGACAACTGACCATTAGGCTGTTACCCATGATAACTTGCTAGCCATACCACCCTAGAAGGTTCATGAGATACATAATTTTCGTAAAAATCGTCGAATAATAAGTTAGTGCAAAAAGTGTGTAGATGCTTAGAATTAAAGTTCCCTCAAATCAGAGAAGGGTTGATAAGTCGTGTACTTATCACTCCAACTTATTTAACCAATTAAAATTTTGAATTTAGAATGGTGAGGACTCGAGAAACAAGTCCACATTTTAGTGGACACCCGGGCTGATTAAGCCTGAAGATCTGAAGGGTCTTAGTATTCAAGTCATACAGTTTTATTCTCTAAGATTGAAAATTTTCTAAAGCCAAGTTCTCTTTCCTAATTCATCAACTTTTTTTCATTTTTTTTAAATAAAGAGAAAATGAAAAGAATCTATAGAGCTAACAAGATGATTCAGATAATGATATCCACCCTTCCATGCCTATCTAATGTAATGAAACAGAGTGGAGTAGAGTAGAAAGCACTTGAATTGCGTGAATAACAGGTCAGCTTTGAGATGAAAAGAAACTGTATACGTGCTGAATTTAGTACCTTCAGCTAGGCACACTATACAAATAAAGAAGAAACAAAGAATTCACAGGTGTAGATCAGAATCAGGATAAAAAGATTCACCTCAGGACCTGCTAGCAAATGTCCATGGATGTGGACCAAATTGTGGTGCAGACCCATACCCCATAATCGAGTATATCTAAGGTTCTGGATAAAAATTATCTAAAACCTACGATTAACATGCAAGCGGGGTCGAGCCTACGATTTGTGAAGATGCAACCCAAGACCAAAAAGTTGGATTATAGAGAAATTTAGCTCAAAAGGATAATCAATGAACATGTGCTTGGGTTGGACATCCTTTGAGTCAAAGATGTCATAAGGGTCCTGGTAGAAGGTTGGTGGTTTCAGACAAATAAGCACCCTTAGACTCGGTCTTTTGCTTCCTCTGGAATTGGTTTCCTATATCATCATTTGTCAACTCCTATCCTCATTCAAAATTTCGAATTCTGGGACCTCTTGCATGATAATCACCCTATTTAAAATTTTCAAGTCCATGATTGATGGCTGAATCAAAATTAACTTAGGTTTAGTGATCTCAAAATCAAAGTTGTCAGTAAGCTCAATGGGGTGTGATTGAGGATCGTGGCTATGAATTGAATCCTTCAAGAAATCAGGATCTGAATCCACCATGCTAGCCCCAACAAGATCAATTTCCTCAGTTATTGGGCCGTCAAATGATTTATCATACTCTGCGGGCCCATTTGTCTCACTAAAATTATTTTCCTCAAATTCAGGTGAGACTTCACACAACGATTCTTCACCTTCAGAATCAAAGAGTTCTAAATCCACATTAATATATGTCTCAAAATCATCAATCACTTTCTGTTCCATGGAGACATACGTTTCCTCGTACCCCAGCTTAGGGATCTCAGGTGAAGAAATCAATTCATTCTTATTTGATTGCTCTAGAACAACCTGGTCAACCTTGGTCTAGTAAAATGTGTCCCCCCTACAGGTGCCTGAGCGGATTTTGACATCGTCTCTCCTGTCAGGGGTTCATCCTGGGAATCCTCCCAAGATTGGACTAGATCGATCACAAATCTTATCCTCAATTTCGACAACTTCCCAAGTAAAAACTCACCCAGGTCCTTATCCTTAACATCCTGGAACTAATCCAACAAATACTTGTTAAGATCGTCAATCATTTCAATCAGAGGCTCCAATTCTTTAGGGCAAGGTGTTGGCTGAGCTTCTAAAGATTGTATGGTATTCTATAAGTTAGCCAACACCTTATCTTGGACCTGGTTAAGCTGAACCAAATGGTTTGGTTTAGGGTTGGGCGGGTTTGGGTTCAATGCAGGGGAGTCAATGAATTGAGGTTCTTGATACCCTCCCTGATAATAGGTCATTTCAGGTTGTCCATAAGGAGGTGATGACCTATATGCAGTGTAATCTGGGGAAGGGTAAGGATCAACATATCCTTCTTGATTGTAGATCATATTAGGTTGTCCAAATGAGGGTGATGATCTATAATCGACGTAGCTTAGAGAAGGATAAGAATCAAGATCATGGTCTCCAGGGTTAGACCCTGAACACGGAGGTCAGGAATTGTATCCCCAATCCGAGTTATCCCAACTAGTAGATGGTTGATTACAGCACGAGTCAAGATAATAATCATCATATTGGGGATAAGATGTATCAGGAGGGTAAGAGCGGGAATGCATGTAGAATGTGGAAGGATTCATGACAAACGAGAGGAAGAAAGGTACTCTGCAATAAAAACAATCAAACCTGTCCTTAAGTGGGCTATCCTAAAGACCTACAGTCTCCCAAAACCCATCTTGAGATAAAGAAACGATTTGATCTACTTCTATCCAGTCAATCCAACCGGTTAGAGGGAGGGGCTGGAGAGAAAGTTCTTCCTTTGGCTTGCGCCTCCGGTTCCTAGTGCACCCCCAACCGCGATCGTTTGATTCTACTCCCCTAGCTAGACATCAGATTGAATGGTAGAAATAGACTAATTGAAAATAATCTCGATCTTGGCTCCGAAGAGCGAGTCCAATCCTTAAGGCCAATGTCTAGTCTGTTTTAATTAGGATTAGGTTTGAATGTGCTTTGGAATGTGATGGGCCCTTTATCTGGGTTGCGCCCTTAATAATTGATTGATATGTGAAATGACCCTTCCCAAGGGTTGTTTGGCATTTTACGGAATATTTAAGGGTTTTTATGCAATTTTAAGCCCCTAGGTTTTTATTGTGGGGATACGAGGGAAAGGGAGAGCTTGCGGGGGTGCCCCTGCAATTCTCCCACACCATCCCCCTAACCCACCGTACGCCATCCCCATCACCCACGACACTCCACACCTCACACCATCCCTCCCCCCCCCTCCCGCCTTCCAACTCCATATAAGCCCCCCTCCTCCTCCATTCCATCCCACGCCACAACCAAGAGGAGAGGAAGAGCAGGGAGCCGGAGGAGAGAGCGGAGGATACCAGAGGTCTGAGAGCAGTGGGCTTGTGAGGGAGACGGGTAGGTGCTGTAGTTCCTGCAGCTTCTGCAAGAGAGAGCTTGCAAACGGTTCTGCGGAGTTATTTTTCCGCAGAATCATACGTCTAGAGAGATCATTAAACGTCTGTCCAGACGTCTAGAGGTAATATTAAACGTCTGATAGTGCATTTTCTTTCAATTATTTTCTCCCTGACAAGTTCTGACCTCACGTGCATGTGTCAGAGGTTGGGGAGGCACGTCGGTGCGAGAACCGAGGTGATTTCAGACATCCGGGAGTATCCCCAGACATCTGAAGACACCTTCAGATGTCTGTATGGAGTTCCAAACGTCCGAAGGAAGGCCCCTCGAGCAAGGTGAGTCTCTGAGTTCGTTTAATACATCTGGGACTCTTCCCAGACATCTGATTTTGGTCAGAGTTGGTGTTTCTGGGCCCATTCAGGGCCCAAACGAAGTCGGATTTCCGCAAACAAAATGTCGTTGGTTTCCATTCAAGTTTCTCTACATAATGATATAGTGTCTATGCAGTTTTGCACTTGTTTGACCTATCGGTCCATGTTGTAGGTCTCCAGTTCGTAGAGTATACGGGACCTGCGACGACGTCGGGAGCTACCATACAAGCCCCCATTCCACCTAGTTAACTGGTAGAGTGGTTTTCTCTAATCCCAGAATTAATAATTGAATTGCATGCTTTAGAATTATTCGATTAAACCCTAGGTTGTGAGATGAACCCTAGGGCCGAAAGAGATGAATGCATGCTACTATAGATATATTCGATTGAACCCTAGGTTGTGAAATGAACCCTAGGGTTGCAAGAAATGCATGTGTAGCTAATGAATGAATGAGTATTGTGATAAATCATGAGCTGCCTATACTACCTATAATAAACCATGTCATGAATACATACCTGTACTGAATAATCGATTGTGAAATCCTGAGCTTCCTGTGAATCAGATATGGAAATGAGAAAGTCTATCTACAAACCCTACAGGGAAGTTAGGAAGAAACCAAGAATATTATAGTATGGAAAATGTGATAGTTTTGGAACATGTTGCCTACAGGCAGCTGCTCGGACTTGGTTAAGGGAAGTGAGTTGGCCCTCGCGTACGTGGTACCAAGGAGAGCAACTATCCCTTTAGAATAGAGGGGAGCTAGCCACCCCTTAGGTTGAGACCCGGGGTTAGGAATGGCCACTCTACGACGACTCTTGTTTGGCCCTTGAGTACATGGTACTGAGGTGAGCTACTTAGTGTAGGGGGAGTTAGCCGCCCCATGGGGCCCAGGGTTAGGACTGGCTACCCTATACCAACTCTTGGTAGGCCCGCTAGGCAAACTGGGATAGTTGGATGAGGGTACGCGGACTGTGAGGGGCGAGACCCCTGTTCTGAGAAGGCAAGGCCCTGTGCTATTCTGTGTTGTAAGTTTGGGCGTACCCATTAGCAGAAATGACTGACCGTGCGCTAGTACAGGATAGCTACCCGTGTGCTTATCTCGCGTGCTGTAGTCACCACTGCATCGCGACTGTGACCTCGGGGTAGTAAACCGGGTGTAGGACTACCACAGGGGACTTTTCCGGCCAGGAGAGTGCCACTGTACATCTTGCATTACGAAAAACTGCAAGCAAGATCGTTCCCTTAGGGAACAAGAAGATTGAGCAATGTCTTGGAACTTGATTAGAGTACCCGGATCAAAAATACATAACAAGATAATTGGAAACATATGATAATAAGTAACAGAGAAATGTATGTTTTAGCTGCTTGCTTAAATTATGCTACATGATTTAGCCACCACTCTACTCAACGTTAGCTGACCACAGATTTTATAACCTTATTCAGGTTAGGGATTTAAGTAGCCAGAACCACCGGCTGTTGATGGCGTTGGGCCTAGTCGAGCCCAGCTATAACTTTCTTCTATTTCTCTTATAGAGAGTTTTGTAATAGTGAGTGCCTATAGTTATATTTCAGTTATATTTCTACTAGTTTCAGTTGTGATAGCTATGTTTTGTACTCGTACTTTTCATTGATGGCCTGTAATATTATTTTGGTTGCCGTTCTCTTTCTTTACTGTTAGTTTTATATTTTCTGCTTAGTTACATTACTCGTGTGGTTGTGGAATGAGCATGTATTTGGTTCTTTCTCGTTGGATGACTAGGCCTTGGGGTTCATCGAGGTGAACTATTCTCAGGTCTTGTAAGGAGTTGGGAGCGAGTCATGACAAGATGGTATCAGAGCGAGGTCGTCCCGAGAAATGAACCGAATGTTATGGGAATAACCACACTTGTACATGTAGCTAGGATAGCCATTGGTTGCACTTTGTTTCCTTCTCTAGGGTTTCGTCGTAGTATAGTGCAAAGAAACGGTCACCAGTTTAATACAATTTGTTACTTGAAAATAAAAAGTTTCCCGAGGTCGAACTCAGGGAGCAAACTATAATTCCAGAAGCATATAAATTCACAATATATAATGTTGTACAAAAATTAAGAAAAAGAGAGAGAGGGAGTAAAAATTGCTCCTTTCTTTCTTTTTCCTTTTTCCTTCTCTTCTTTCTTCTTCTCTGCGGCAAGCTCTTCTTCTCTTCCTTTCTTTTCTTTCCCTTTCCTTTCTTCCTTCTCTGAAGGACTTCTCTACTTCTTCTTCCTTTCTTCTTTTCTTCTCTGATTTCTTGTGCGGCAGTCTCTCTCTTCCGCTTGGCTTCTTCTTCTTCTTTTCTTTTCTTTTCTGTTGCTGCCTCTTCTCTTTTTTTTTTTCTTTGCTCTGGTCCTTCTTCTTCTTCTTTCTTCTTGCTGTGGCTTCTTCTTCTTCTTTTCTTTTCTTTTCTGTTGCTGCCTCTTCTCTTTTTTTTTTTCTTTGCTCTGGTCCTTCTTCTTCTTCTTTCTTCTTGCTGTGGCTTCTTCTTCTTTCTTTCCGCTGACGTCTGATTCAGAAATCAGACACCTTATCTGATCAGCCTCTCCTTCTCCTTTTCCTCTTGATTTCCTCTTCTCTTCTCCTTCCTTCCTTCTTCCTTCTTCCCTGCTTCCTTCTTCCCTGCACTGCTAAGTCCCGGCCACTACTCCTCTTCTTCTTTCTTCCTTCCTGCGCCCACACACAAACGTCAGCGCAAAACCTACCCTACCCCTTCCCCGCATCTCTCTCTCTCTGAATCTCTCTTTGGTAAGCTCTCCCAGAGCAGGGTAATCTGGTCGGGTCGGGTGCCCGGGTCCAGGCGCACCTGCGTGGGTGGTGCGCGTGGAGTGCACAAGAATGGGAAGTCGGGTCGGGTCAGATCCATGTGGGCGTGTCACGGACGAGACCCGGTGAGTAGGTGAGGGACCTCACCCCAGTGCTATCGGAGGCAACCAGCCGATAGCACTTTTTCAATTTATGTATGGGCATGCGCTCATACACTTCCGAGGTGGGACTAAAGTCCCACCTCCGATCTCAGGCACCTGCGGGAGAAGGCTTTGAGCAATTGGGGCAGCAGCCAAGGCTTGCGACCCCAATTGAAGTCCTGGGTGTGTGCGCGACGTCCTTCCGCGTCGCTTGGGGCTCACGCCTGGAGTTGAAGAAGCCTGGAACTGCCTGCCAAGCAGCTCCTACTACTCATCAATGGTGGCGAGGAGGGTGAAACCTGAAACACGCAAACGGCCTTGTGGCCACGTCAAAAAGGTTCAGGGAGGTTCGCCAGAGTGCAGCGAGTGCGGTGCGGGGGTCGGCGAGACACGAGAGTGCTTGTGGCCGTGCGCCTAGGGCATTCTGCGTGCGTGAGAGTGGGTGTGTTCGGGGAGTGGTCTAGAGGTGCTAGGTGGTGAATGGAGGGTGGATTCAGTGTCAGTGAGGTGGCGCGGAGCTTAAGGGGTAGCTGGCGAGGCAGATGGAGGCGTAGAGTGGCGAGTACGCCTCGCCGGAGGGTAGCCAAAGATGGAGAAGGTGGTGATGGACAGTGGTGGTCGGTGGGTTGAAATAGTAAATTAGGAACTGGGAAATAACAGAGAGAGAGGGGAAAGTTTTTACCTACCTAATTGACGAAGAGGGAGGGAGGCGACGCTCAGCGCGTACCTGCCGGCGCCGGAGACGACAGAGCCCAGAGTTGAGTAACGACGGCGAGGAAGAGGTCGGGAAAGTGCCAGCTGGTGCGGCATGGTGCGGGAAGACGAGGCGGAGTGGGCTCTGCTGCAGGTGTGGTAGCAGAGCAACGAAAGGAGGAAGGGCCACCGAAGCCTGCGGGCATTTTTACTGAGGGAGGAGGAGACGAAATCGGGGAGGGATCCTCTGCCAAATCAGGCTTGAAGGAGACGGCAGCCCCTGTCGCTCCTTATAAAGGCGCTGGCGAGGAGAGGGTCTCGAGAGAGCGACGTGGGGTACTCACCGGAGATGTCCGGATATGGAGACCCATGCCTTTCGTGCGTTCGCACGAGAGGCATGGGTAGCCGCAGGTCACAGGGGAGGGTCCCTACGATAGAGGACGACGCAGGGAACCCCCCGCTCGTTCCTGAGAGCGGCTGCCTTACCCTGCATGGTGCCATCCTCCGTGCAAGGTCGCCGAAGGTATAATGCCTGCACAGGGTGGCAGGGAGGACCGTTCTGCAAAGAACGAAGGGAAAGATAGGGGGCTAAATGCAAGGTTTTGAAAAGATAAGGTTCAAAAAGTAATTCAAGAGGACCAATTTGTAAAGTCGGTCAAGATGGTCTTCACCTAGGCCTAAATTTTTGTACCAACCTAATTTGAACCTAAGAAATTTAATGGTGTAATTTGATTTTGGGTTTGACCATGTTTGACTAGTCAATTTGCGTAAAAACCCAAATTAGGTTAAAATTTGGGCATGGTTCTCAAATTAGGTCAAAATAGGTTGCAAAGGCCAATTGAATGTTCTAAACCCTAGGGAGCATTTTTTCATGATTTTTAGAGGATTTAGTTTATTTTTACTCTGCCTAGAACCTCATGAATTAAAGTAGATTTTTATTAGGGTTATAGAATGTCATTTAATTCCTAGAAGTTGCTATAACCCTTTTCAGATCAAATCATCCCACTTCCTTACTTATTAAGCTCATTTGACCTGTGTTTAGACCCTTAGATACCCTTTTTGTGTATTGCCTTGGTAAAATTACAGTTTTACCCCTCATAACTTGTTTTATTCTTCAATTCAGACTTCTCTGAGTTAGGCTTTTCTTTAGGTTTTGTAGGAGCTTCTTCGCACTTATTTAGATTAAATTATGCTAGTTAGAGTTCATGATGAGGCTCTCATCATATTCCCATGCCTAGCTTTTGCTAATCCCTTAGCAAAATTTTAAGGTTTTAACCTTTGTTCTACACCATGAATTTCTTATCGAGTTTAGATAAGTGCTTTTTTTTATTGTAACCTTGATTAGGTCAAAATGCCAGCCATAGGCCTAAAAGGTACTCTAGTATCAACCAAGATCCAGATCTGTCTAGCTTTAGCCTCAGTTCTTAGCAAAGGTTTTTAAGGCCTACAGGAACTAACCTAAGGTTTATTGGACTTCGTGGTTAAGGCACCCGTGCTTGGGATAATTTTAGCCTTAGTTCACTTCACAGTGCATTTTTTAAGAGAGGGAGGTAGAAGATTTATATGTTTGGAGAGTTTTCTCTCTCTTTTTCTTTTTTAATTCTAGCTTAGGATTGGCTTCTCAACACGGTCTGTATCAGATTCCTTGTTCTCATCATCAATCCTCAAGGGTTCCTGGCAGTCGATGCTTCGAGATAGCACTGCCCATGGTAACCCCCAGAACCCTGGCTTTCGAGATTTCGAGATAATCCCGTCCATGGAATCTGAACCAGCAAAGTGCTTACATGCCCCCAGTAGGATATGTAAATATCCTAAGAGACAAGCACCGAGGAGATGATATTTTGTTACGCATCTTCGAGGAGAATTTCCCACCTCTCCGCGCTGGGAACTCATCCAAATCAACTTATGTTGATCAGCCGCTCCTACTCTAGGTGACATTTTCAGAATTTTTGAAATGCTTTTGCGTGATTTTGATATTTTATGCTTACTGAATCGGACTGTGTGTGAAATTTGGGTGCTTAGGTTACTGAGTCTCGTAAACCAAAAGTTAGTTAACGAGGCCAAATAGTCCCTAAGCCTTGGACCTAATACTTAAGCTTTTCATTTTCCTCAACCTCTTGAGGAATATCTAGATCTTAATGGGTACTAAGAGTCTATCCAAGAATGCCTAAGGTTTGCGTTCTTACTAATCTTATTGTGCACTTTCCATTTCTTTTCTTGAATGTGGTCTAGAACTTAGGTTAATTCCTTAATTTCTTACTAATGACTATCTCTTTTCTTTTCTTTTGTGCTCCTTTTTATCATTTTGTTCTTTTTCTCCTCCTTTGTAAAGTCTACAAAATTTCCTCCCTCCTTTAAAAAAAAAAAATTTTTTATGGTGTTTTTGGTATATGTGAATTTTTTTTGTTTGAAACCTTTTACTGTGAGTTTTGCACTTTCATACCCCCCATGCCTAAGATTTGCAATGTCCTCATTGTAACTTAGGAGGGTTTTTTTATTTAGCTTGGTTCATGCAATAGGACAAGTATTTTGGTGAGTGGATGGGTCGAGGTGACTGTTGCGGATAATTTCTAATCTCAGATGCAAGCACCTGAGGTGGAGTCGACTGTCCTAAAGGATGAACCTTAAGTGCGAAGAGGTGTCAGAAAAGGTTTCGGTTTTCTGATTTCTTTTCTTTCCCTTTCCTTTCTTCCTTCTCTGAAGGACTTCTCTGCTTCTTCTTCCTTTCTTCTTTTCTTCTCTGATTTCTTGTGCGGCATTCACTCTCTTCCTCTTGGCTTCTTCTTCTTCTTTTCTTTTCTTTTCTACTACTACCTCTTCTCTTCTTTTTTTTTTTTCTTTGCTCTGGTCCTTCTTTCTTCTTGCTGCGGCTTCTTCTTTTTTTCTGCCGACGTCTGATTCAGAAATCAAATGCCTTATTTGATCAGCCTCTCCTTCTCCTTTTCCTCTTGATTTCCTCTTCTCTTCTCCTTCCTTCTTTCCTTCTTCCTTCTTCCCTGCTTCCTTCTTCCCTGCGCTGCTAAGTCCCGGCTACTGCTCCTCTTCTCCTTTCTTCCTTCCTGCACCCACACACAAACGTCAGTGCAAAACCTACCCTACCCCTTCCCCGTGTCTCTCTCTCTCTGAATCTCTCTTTGGTAAGCTCTTCCAGAGCCGGGTAATCGGGTCGGGTCGCGTGCCCGGGTCCAGGCACACCAGCGTGGGTGGTGCGTGTAGAGTGCACAGGAGTGGGAAGTTGGGTAGGGTCAGATCAGCGTGGGCGTGTTGAGGACGAGACCCGGTGAGTAGGTGAGGGACCTCACCCCAGTGCTATCGGAGGCAACCAGCCAATAGCACCTTTTCAATTTATGTATGGGCGTGCGCCCATACACTTCGGAGGTGGGAGTAAAGTCCCACCTCCGATCTCGGGCACCTGCGGGAGAAGGCTTCAAGCAATTGGGGCAGCAGCCGAGGCTTGCGACCCCAATTGAAGTCCTGGGTGTGTGCGCGACGTCCTTCCGCGTCGCCTAGGGCTCACGCCTGGAGCTGAAGAAGCCTGGAACTACCTGCCAAGCAGCTCCTGCTGCTCATCAATGGCGGCGAGGAGGGCGAAACCTAAAACACGCAAACAGCCTCGCGGCCACGTCAAAAAGGTTCAGGGAGGTTCGCCAGAGTGTGGCGAGTGCGGTGCGGGGATCGGCGAGACGCGAGAGTGCCTGTGGCCGTGCGCCTAGGGCATTCTACGTGTGTAAGAGTGGGTGTGTTCGGGGAGTGGTTCGGAGGTGCTAGGTGGTGAATGGAGGGTGGATTCGGTGTCAGTGAGGTGGCGCGGAGCTTAAGGGGCAGCTAGCGAGGCGGATGGAGGTGTGGAGTGGCGAGTACGCCTCGCCGGAGGGCAGCCGGAGATGGAGAAGGTGGTGATGGACAGTGGTGGTCGATGGGTTGAAATAATAAATTAGGAAGGGGGAAATAACAAAGAGAGGGGAAAGTTTTTACCTACCTAATTGACGAAGAGGGAGGGAGGCAGCGCTCGGAGCATACCTGCCGGCGCCGAAGACGAAGGAGCCCAGAGGTGAGTAATGGCGGCGAGGAAGAGGTCGGGAAAGCGCCAGCTGGTGCAGCCTGGCGCGGGAAGACGAGGCGGAGTGGGCTCTGCTGCAGGTGCGGCAGTAGAGCGACGAAAGGAGGAGGAAGGGCCATCGGAGCCTACGAGCGTTTTGACCGAGGGAGGAGGAGACGAAATCGGGGAGGGATCCTCGGCCAAATCAGGCTTAAAGGAGACAGCAGCCCCTGCCGCTCCTTATAAAGGCGCTGACGAGGAGAGGGTCTCGAGAGAGAGACGTGGGGGGCTCGCCAGAGATGGCCGGAGATGGAGACCCATGCCTCGTGCGCAGCTGTAGGTCACAGGGGAGGGTCCCTGCGACAAAGGACGACGCAGGGAACCCCCTGCTTGTTCCTGAGAGTGGCTACCTTACCCTGCACGGCGCCATCCTCCGCACAAGGTCGCCGGAGGTATGGTGCCTGTGCAGGGTGGCAAGGAGGATTGTTCTGCAAAGAACGAAGGGAAAGATAAGGGGCTAAATGCAAGGTTTTGAAAAGATAAGGGTTAAAAAGTAATTCAAGAGGATCAATTTGTAAAGTTGGTCAAGATGGTCTTCACTTAGGCCCAAATTTTTGTACCAACCTAATTTGAACCTAAGGAATTTAATGGTGCAATTTGATTTTGGATTTGACCACGTTTGATCGATCAATTTGCGTAAAAACCCAAATTAAGTTAAAATTTGGGCATGGTTCTCAAATTAGGTCAAAATAGGTTGCAAAGGCCAAATTGAAGGTTTTAAACCCTATGGAGTATTTTTTCATGATTTTTAATCTTCCTAGAACCTTATGAATTAAAGTGGATTTGTTTTTAGGGTTACAGAATGTCATTTAATTCCTAGAAGTTGCTATAACCCTTTTCAGATCCGATCATCCCACTTCCTTACTTATTAAGCTCATTTGACCTGTGTTTAGACCCTTAGATACCTTGTTTGTGTATTGCCTTGGTAAAATTATAGTTTTACCCCTCATAACTTACTTTATTCTTCAATTCAAACTTCTCTGAGTTAGGCTTTTCTTTAGGTTTTGTAGGAGCTTCTTCGCACTTATTTAGATTAAATTATGCTAGTTAGGGTTCATGATGAGGCTCTCATCAACCATCACAATGTATTATCTTGATTATTGCTTTTGAGTCTTACTTTCCCTCTGTAGTCAAGTTACCTTAATAGTTTGGTCCTTTTCTTTCGATCTCCGTGTAGGAGATGCCTCGCCAGGGAGCTCTTGAGGCAGGTCGTAGACGTGGTCGTGGCTGTGGGCATGGTCGCAGGGGAGGACGAGCAATGGCCGAAGATGGGGTAGATCCACCTCTTCTTCTAGGCATTCAGACCCCGAACCTTGACTAGCTAATCCGAGATCTCATACGGGAGGAGCTCCAGCAGCCTTCTCCTTAGCCACCTCTCCCTGGGGATGCAGAAGGGGAGTCTTCCATGAGGTAGGCAAGCCGCCACGGCGCTGGATGAGCTGGAGGGGGAGGGGGCGATCCTCCACCACCCCCACCTCCTTCAAACCCTTTGGGGCACGAGCCCTCCTTACCGGGAGACGCACCTGTTCCCCCGTTGTGGCTCCACCTCGAGATTTTTGGCTAGTTCAGAAAGCTGAAGCCTCCCTCCTTCATGGGGGACGAGAGCCCGTCCGAGACAGCGGACTGGTTGGAGCAAATGGAGATCTTTGACACACTCCATCCTCCTACAAAGTGCCACGTGGCCTTCGCTACATACCAGCTGGAGAGTGCAGGCCACAGATGGTGGAGGGCGGTCAGAGGATAGGAGAAGGGAGAGCCAACGTGGGATCTGTTTGTGGCGCTCTTCTGCGAGCAGTATTTCCTACAGACCTAGTAGGATTAGAGGAGGTGGGAGTTCCACACTCTTCGCCAGGGGGCGATGACAATTAGCGCGTACCGTACACGTTTCTTGGGGCTGTCACGCTTCACCCCGACAGCTACGTCTACCGAGGAGGAGAGCCTATGGAGGTTCACTAAGGGCCTCTGACCTACCATTCAGGGGTATGTGAAGCCCCTGAAGTTGCTTACTTTCTCCTGCGTAGTCGAGGTGGCCATGACCTATGAGGAGACCAATTTAGCCGTACGAGACGTCGGCGGGGGAGGACAAAAGAGGCATTACCAGCAGGAGTGCTTGCAGAGCCGCCAAGAGAGGAGGCACATGGCACTTGAGAGAGAGTCATCCCGCTCTGTGGGTCCACCAGTGACCTTTGAGGGCCCCAGACAGGGACCAGCCGACTGCAACAGACCCCCTCCTAACTACCAGCAGGGACAGCAGATAAAGGGAGGAGGTCGCGTTCCTCTTTGCTACCAGTGTGGCCAGCGAGGCCACATATGGAGGGACTGCCCATCCAGGACCAGAGCACAGCAGATGCTCCCAGCACCGAGCTCTAGAGGTCGATCTGGCAGCCACGGTTACTAGGCCCGAGGAGGAGGACGGTAGTCACAAGGAGGGTACCGGCCAGCTGCTTCTTGCCCGGCCCAGAGCATGGCTGCTTCTTTTATATTAAGGTCTGAGGGGTGTGTTAACACCCTGACTCACGGAGATGCTAGAGCTTCAGGCTCCGTAGTGGACGGTATGGTTACAGTTTCTGGCAGACTCATTTACGTGCTTTTCAATTCTGGTGCCACGCATTCGTTTGTCTCTACGAGTTTTGCCGTCAAATTGGGATCAGGCAGTGTACTATTAGAGGAGCCTTTCCTGATTAGAGGCCCAGGTGGACAGGTATTTGTCGTCGAGGAGATCTTCACTGACTGTGAGGTCACGATAGGGGGACATAGTCTTCCGAATGACCTAATCGTGATCCCAATGGAGGATTTCAGTGTGATCCTAGGGATGAACTGGCTAGCTACTTACCATGCCCTAGTAAACTGCTTTGGGAGGAAGATCGTATTCTCCATCCCAAAGTTTTCTCCTTTCGAGTTCCACGACCAGCCAGTAGATGGAGAATTCAGGTGCATTTCCGCACTTCGAGCAACGAAGCTACTGAGCCAGGGGTGTAAGGGCTTCTAGCCCCATGGTTGACTTGCAAAGTATCCCAGTGGTTCGTGAGTACCTCGACGTCTTTCCAGAGGAGCTACTAGGACTGCCACCTGAGCATGAGATCGAGTTTGAGATCTCACTGGTACCAGGGACTTGCCCCATCTCTACTACACTGTATAGGATGGCCCCACTTCAACTGCAAGAGCTCAAGTCTCAGTTACAGGATCTATTGGAGAAGGGCTTTGTGAGGGCCAGTGCATCAACATGGGGAGCCCCTGTCCTATTTGTGAAGAAAAAGGACGGTACCCTTCGGTGCGTTGATTACAGACAGCTGAACCGGGTCACCATCAAAAACAAGTACCCACTGCCTTGTATTAATGACTTCTTCAACCAGCTGAGAGATGCCACAGTGTTCTCCAAGATAGATCTGAGGTCAGGTTACCATCAGTGGAGGATCAAGGAGACCGACGTCTCCAAGACATCCTTCCACACGCGGTATGGTCACTACGAGTTCTTGGTCATGCCGTTTGGGCTAACTAACGCCCCCGCCGCTTTCATGGATCTAATGAACCGCATTTTCTGGCCGTACCTGGATTAGTTCATGGTAGTATTCGTTGACGACGTGCTTGTCTACTCTCAGGATCAGGCACAGCATGGATAGCATCTCCGCATGGTCCTGGACACTTTGAAACGGCACAGGTTATATGCCAAGTACAGCAAGTGCGAGTTTGGATTGAGACAGGTTACCTTCTTGGGCCATGCGATCTTGAGAGACTGGTTGGCAGTGGATCCAGCTAAGGTTGAGGCCGTCCTCAGGTGGGAGAGACCACGCACAGTGACAGAGATACGCAGTTTCCTAGGACTGGCAGGGTACTACAGGCGATTTATCTGAGGTTTCTCATAGATCTCACGTCCCATGACTCAATTGACCCGGAAAGACGTGCCTCGCCTGGACAGACGAGTGTGAGTCATGATTTCGGGAGCTGAAGGAGAGGCTGACCTCAGCTCCTGTACTCACCATCCTAGATAGCAGTGGCAGATTCATGGTCTACACCAACGCCTCGTTGCAGGGATTGGGTGGTGTGCTCATGTAGCGGGGCCACGTTGTCGCTTACGCTTCGTGGCAACTAAAGCCCCATGAGCACAACTACCCTACCCATGACTTGGAGCTGGCAGCTGTTGTCTTCGCGCTGAAGAACTGGAGGCACTACCTGTATGGAGAGATGTTCGAGATCTTCACTGATCATAAGAACCTCAGATATTTGCTTGACCAGAAGGAGCTCAACATGAGACAGAGACGTTGGTTGGAGCTCTTGAAGGACTACGATTGCAGCATCTCCTACCATCTAGGGAAGGCCAGTGTGGTGGCTGTTACCTTAATCCGGAAGGCACCCACCCACTTGGCTAGTCTACAGGCACAAAGTTGGAGACTCATAGAGGAGGTGGGCAATTGGCGACCCCAGGAGTCACAGGGATACTGCAGGGCAGTGACAGTGGTGAGGCAGGCACGACTAGAGCTGATAGATCGTATCGTTACTGGACAGATGATGGATCCATACCTACAGAAACTGCGAGACCGGGTATTGACAAGGAACCCAGGAGAGTTCTCATTCACTGATGGGGTCCTGCGTATGAGGGGACGCTTGTGCGTTCCTAGAGACGAGGAGCTGTTGAGAGAGATCCTGACTGAGGCACACAGGTCCAGATTCACCAAACATCTCGGGAACACGAAGATGTACCACAACCTACGACGTGATTTCTGGTGGAGGGGGGTGAAGCGGGATGTTGGTAGTTTTGTTCAGCAGTGCCTGGCACGCCAGCAGGTGAAAGCCGAGTACCAGAGGCCTGCAAGGCCGCTGCAGCCAGTTCCCATGCTAGAGTGGAAGTGGGAGAGTGTCACTATGGATCTGGTAGTGGGGTTACCTGTGACACAGCAAGGGCACGATACAGTCTGGGTGATAGTGGACAGATTGACGAAGATGACACGGTTTCTGTCAATCCAAGTCACTTTTGGACCAGCACAGTTGGTAGAGCGCTACATTGAGATGTAGTACGCCTTCACGGAGTCCGTCGCGAGATTATTTTAGACAGAGGCACTCATTTCACTTCCTAGTTCTGGGTGGAATTTTAGCAGGTGTTGGGGACTCGTCTGAGGTTCAGTATAGCCTATCACCCCTAGATCGACAGACAGTCGAAGCGCACCATTCAAACCCTTGAGGACCTCCTACGCGCTTGCGTGCTGGACTGGAGAGGCTCTTGGGAGGAGCATTTGACCCTAGCAGAGTTTGCATACAATAACAGCTACCACTCAAGCATCGGCATGGCACCATATGAGGCTCTGTATGGGAGGAGGTGTACTGCTCCCTTTAGTTGGGTTGAGGTGGGGACCAAGTGGGAGGTTGGTCCCAGGCTGATACGCTAGAGTCATGAGGCGATCGAGCAGATCCACAAACGATTTCGTATCGTCAGGAGCAAGCAGAAGAGCTACGCTGGTCTGAAGCGTAGAGAGGTACGGTTGAGGTTGGGGATCACGTCTTCCTTCGTGTTTCGCCTATGAAGAGCTTGCAGCGGTTTGGGGTGAGAGGGAAGCTTACATCGAGATTCGTGGGGCCATTTGAGGTCTTGGAGTGGGTAGGACTTGTTGTTTACCGGCTTATCCTTCCTCCCCAGCTCTCTAGAGTACACAACGTGTTCCAAGTGTCCAACCTCAGGAAATACATCGATGATCCCAGCCATGTTCTAAGCCACGAGAGCATTGAGGTGGGGGACGGCTTGACCTATCCTGAGAGGCCAGTACAGATACTAGACAGAGCCGTCCAGAGACTGAGGCGGAAGGAGGTACCCCTAGTGAAAGTCCTGTGGAGAAGCCATTGGTACGAGGAGGCCACTTGGGAGCCTAAGGCAGTTATGCGAGCACAATACCCAGAGCTTTTTGAGGGTATGTCGCTGCTAACCTACTTTGATCCTCTTTAAGTTTGTTATGCACGTTTACGTTTATTTTTTTCCATAACCTAGTTAGCTCAAGTTTCGGGAATGAAACTTACTTTAAGTTTGTTATATTGAAATGACCCTTCCCAAGGGTTATTTAGCATTTTACAGAATATTTAGGGGTTTTTGTGCAATTTTAATCCCCTAGGTTTTTATTATGGAGATACGAGGGAAAAGGAGAACTTGCGGGGGTGCCCCCGCAATTCTCCCACACCATCCCCCTTACCCCTTACTTCATCACCCACGACACCCTCCACGCCTTACACCATCCCTCCCCCCCCCACGCCTTCCATATCTATATAAGCCCCTCTCCTCCATTCCATCCCACGCCATAACCGAGAGGAGAGGGAGAGTAGCGAGTCGGAGAAGGAGAGAGTGCAGGATATTGGAGATTTGAGAGCAGTGGGCTCGTGAGGGAGACGAGGAGGTGCTGCAGTTGCTACAGCTTCTGCGAGAGAGAGAGCTCACAAACAGTTATGCGGAGTTATTTTCCACAGAATCAGATGTTTGGAGAGACCATCAAACATCTGTCTAGACGTCCAGAGGTAATACCAGACGTCTGATAGCACATTTTCTTTCAATTATTTTCTCCCTGCCAAGTTCTAACCTCACGTACATGTGTCAGAGGTTAGGGAGGCACGTCGGTGCGAGGATTGAGGTGGTTTCAGACATTCAGGAGTATCCCGAGATGTCTGAAGACACCCTCAGATGTCTGCACAGAGTTCCAGACATCCGAAGGAAGGCACCCTAAGCAAAGTGAGTCTCAAAGTTCATTTAATACGTCTGGGACTCTTCCCAGACGTCTGATTTTGGTCAGAGTTGGTGTTTTTGGACCCATTTAGGGCCCAAACGGAGTCGGATTTTCGCAAATGAAACATCGTTAGTTTCCATTCGAGTTTCTCTACATAATGATGTAATGTATATGTAATTTTGAGCTCATTTGACCTATCGGTCCATGTTGTACGTCTCCAGTTCATAGAGTGTATGGGACCTGCGGAGATGTCGGGAGCTATCGTACAAGCTCCCATTCCACCTGGTTAACCGGTAGAGTGGTTTTCTCTAATCCCAGAATTAATAATTGAATTACCACGAGGGACTCTCCCAGCCAAGAGAGTGCCACGTGTACATCCTACATCACAGGAAAACTGCAAGCAAGATCGTTCCCTTTGAGAACAAGAAGATTGAGCAATGTCTTGGAATCTGATTAGAGTACTCAGATCAGAAATACATAACAAGATAATTGGAAATGGATGATAATAAGTAACGGAGAAATGTATGTTTTAGCTGCTTGCTTAAATTATGCTACATGATTTAGCCACCACTCTACTTAGCGTTAGTTGACCACAGATTTATAACCTTGTTCAGGTCAGGGATTTAAGCAGCCAGAGCCATCGACTGCTGAGGGCGCTGAGCCCAGTCGAGCCCAGCTAGAGCTTTCTTCTATTTCTCTTGCAGAGAGTTTTTGTTATAGTAAGTGCCTGTAGTTATATTTCAGTTATATTTCTACCAGTTTCGGCTGTGATGGCTATGTTCTGTACTCGTACTGCTCATTGATGGCCTGTAATATTATCTTGGTTGCTGTTCTCTTTCTTTACTGTCAGTTTTATATTTTCTGCTTAGTTACATTACTCATGTGGTTGTAGAATGAGCATGTATTCGGTTCTTTCTCGTTGGACAACTGGGTCTTGGGGTTCGTCGAGGTGAGCCGCTCTCAGGTCCTGTAGGGAGCCGGGAGAAGGTTGTGACAATATGTGTGTTCGTGCACAACCAGTGGTTTTCAAGTAAGATTATTTTTGGATGTGGTGAATTTTAGGGTTTAAATCTTGCTTAGTAGCTTTTAGGATTCAACTTTAAGCATATTCAATCAAGTTCAGTTGGCACACAAGGTTTTGAAAGCACAGGTGAAGATATTTTCCTTTAAATCTTAAAAAAATGTGGAGTGCCTAGTAAATCCTTAGAAGTTGAACCTATTTGGCAGCTACTTGATAAGTTATTTTTAATTGAAGTAGTGCGACCCAAACAATTCAAATAATTGGCCTGATGCACCACTTAATTAGGCACACAAGTGATTACCTAATCTAATTTCTACTCAATTATGTGTTGATGAGTGTACCAGTCCTAAATATTGGGTTACCAGTTGAGTATGAAGAATCAGAATAGGTTGTGTACCTTTGTGAAATTTTTTTTGTTAATTTTGCTTTATATGCGGAGGGTGAGGCAGGTGGAAGTGACAAACTGATGGGAACACCATCATGAGTCATAACTAGCTCATTTTGACCCAATTACGTCAATAAATGCTCCTACATAACCGCCAGAGAATCACAAGTCATTGCATAATCATTCTGAAAGAAAAATAAGAAACTATGGTTAAAACTGCAATTTCACCAGCTCATCATGAATGTAGTACAACCACGGGTTTCCTCAGGGGTTGAATGAGGGTCAATTGGTCTTAAAAAGATAACAAGTGGGATAAGGCAGACAGAAAAGGGTTTGCATGTGTCCTAGAAATTAAACGACTTTTGAAACTCTAAAAATAGATCTGCTTAATAAACTGAGGTTTTGATCAGGATAAAATCCACCTAAACCTTCTAAAATTCAAAGAAAAATATTCTCTAGGGTTTATAACTTTCAATTTGATCATCAAGACCCGTTTTGACCCAAAATAGAACTACAGACAGATATTTGCCCTAATTTGGGTTTTTGCATAAATTATCCAGTCAAACATGGTCAAAACCAAAATCTAACTTCACTATTGGATTCCTTAGGTCCAAATTAGTTTGTATCAAAATTTGGACCCAAGATGAATTTGTCTTGACCTAGTTTGCAAATTGGTCTGGTCTAATTTCATTTCTTCTCTTAACTTTCAAAATCCTTTCAAATAGGGCCCTAAATTTATCTTCGTTCTCACAAACAGGTCCCTTCCGCTATTAAACCTATTCTTACTTGCTCCGGCAACCTTAAAAAGGAAAAAACTCCCTGATTTTTTGATGAATCCCTTTCAAATTTGAAAGGGAAGTTCGTCAAGAAATTCCCTTCCTTTTGGACCCAATCCTAAACCCCAAAACCTACCCAATCTCTCATGCGAACACATGAGAGATTTGGGTATCAAGAAACTTCCAACTCCAGTGAGCTTTTCAAGCTTGGGAAGCTTGCTTCATAAGCTCTAACCGACCTCTGATGACTTATAAAAGACTCCCCAGATTACAACAGACTTCCTAAGCTTGAATTCTGCTAGAGATTCCCTCTAATTCTTCTCCCCTCCTCCAACCGATTTGCTCATCAAGAAACAGCGATTCTCCTTGTCTTCCCTCGTCGTCTGCACACAATACTTGTGCCAGATTCTTCATCATTGTCTTCTTCCACAGCGCATAGCACCCGCCGACACACCTACCCCCTTTCATCCTCGCTGATTGCCTCCCTCTGAGCAGCTTCCTCTCCGGTGTCGGCCACACCTCACCCGACGCCAACACCACTCCCCTTCGTCTGTCTCTCCTCCTAAATAACTCCTCGACTTCCCTTCTTCATTTTCACACCCTAGGCACTTCATTTCGATTGCCGACAAGCCCCCTGTGACTCCATCTTCCACCTTACTGGCGTACCTCCAGTGAGCCCTAGTGACTTCTACATTGGCCCAACTATGCTATGACTCCTCACCATCGCCTCGACTCGCCAACCAAAACCCCTCAAGTAATTGAGGGGATTTGCCTCTCTATCACCCCCCCGACTCACGCACTCTCACACACAAACCGTGAGGTCGATAGACCTCCACAACCACTCGCACGCGACGCCACCACCTCAGTTGCATTCCCTGACATCCAGTGAAGCTCCCGAACTGTTCTAATGTGGCCACGAGGCCTTATTTCTTGTTTCAGGTGTGCCAACCTCCTTCGCCATTGCCACAACAGCCACGAGCTTGCTTAAATCTCTCATCACGCCTGCAGGTTCCAGATGCCAATCCCAGGCACTGCGGATTACCTCCAGGAATATCCTTGTGCAGTTAATTGAAGCCTTTGACCAAGCCTCTATGCCAATTCGACAAAGGAAGCTGCTGCTGTGACTGCGCGAAGGAAGGAGGGTGGGATAGTCCCACCTCAGAAGCGGCAAAGCCCCTGCACCCCTATAAATTGCAAAAGTGTTGGTGGCTATTTGCCTCCAAACACGGGGTGAGGTCCCTCTCACCCACACACGCCTCGTTCGTGATCTCTACCCGTAGTCCTGGCCTGACCCATTTACCTGCCTAGCCAAGCACTCCTCGGCTGCTACCCCACTGCAGGCAGCCCTGGACCCAGGTGCACGTGTACCCAATAACTCCATATCCTAAGAAAAGGCCCTGGGAGGGCAGAGCCTAAGAGAGAGAAGGAAGGACAGATTGCGCAGGGGTAGGGGAGGGTTTTGCTACAAAAGACATTGGCTAACACTTAGACAATTTAAGTTCCCCTCCCCTGTGTGAAGAAGGAGAAGGAAGCAGAAGAAGAGAAGAGGACCCGAAGAAGAAGAGGCTGAAAAGAAGAAGAGAAAGAGAACAGCCACAGCAGAGAAAGAAAGAAGGAGAAAAGCAGAGAAAGAAAAAGGAGGCAGTGCACTGTAGCATCAGACGTTTAAGTCGTCTGATCCCACTTTCAGACGTCTGATTTGAGTTTCTAAAGCTATAACTAACTCTGATATTGTGCTTCTACTTGCTATTACTGTATAAGGGATTTGGTGATTTAAATCACCATTTTACCCACTTCATTTTGCACATTGATCATTGATTTTTATGTCATTCTACATTAAACTTTTACTTATATATTGTGCTCATTTACATTATAAATTGTGATCTTGAGCTTTAAATTCCATATTGCTCTCTGTGTTCGACCTCGGAATCTTTTTCGAGTAATAAAATTTATTTGTTTAAATGTTATTTTGGCTATACTGCAACGCGACATTCTTAAAACACCGATCTAGCGTTCGAACATTTTGGCGCCGTTGCCGGGGAACAATGGGCAATTTAGAACTCTTGATTGCAATTCCTAATTCAGATTCTAACTTGCTATATCTCTTTTGCTGTGGTTGTTTCAGGAGAAGATACATTCAAGGAAGATCAATTGCACAGTAAACACACCAGGGGCAGGTAAGTTCTAACCACTCTCTCTTAAACCCCTCATTCTGAAAAGGATAAACTGAAAAAAATCAATTAGGACTACGTGCATTCCTTTCATAGATAATTCATCGAGTTGCCTAAGTTGATACATTTTATTTGACAACATATCCTGATTTATGCACCCACCTAAAAGCTTAAGGTATCTAGGGCTATCACATTCTTGTTTGAGCCCTAGGTACCACATTTGGACAAATTAAAGTGGACCAAACTAGAGCCAATTGAGGATTCAATTTAGGGTTTTTAGAGATACTTTCTTAATCAAGAAATCATTTTTCCAAACAATGTGTGCCTAGACCTTGATTGAACTGATCTATTCAAGCAAAACCCTAAAAATCAGGCTCTTAAAGTCATTTAAACACTAAAACAGGGACCTAAATTTTCAAGGACAATACAAGTGAAGTTGACCCACCTTGTTTGAGTCAACCAATCTTCAAATTAGGTCACTCTTGCACTCAACACATCTTAAAGTTTAAGTGAAATTCTAAGCACCCTTGCTCTAAATTAAAACTGGTAGACTTAAGAGGTCAAGTCCCCATTCTGGTTTACCTGAAACATCAGTGACAAGAGAGGTTGGGTGGGGGAAACCCTGTAACCCATGGAGGTGCTCTACCGTGTAGGGGTCTTTGCGGGACTCTCCCTCTCTAACTACCTAGGTAATTCTCAGGTGGACGGCTTTCTGACCAAAGGGTATCATCCGCCTCGAACCTCTATAGTCATCCAAAATTTTTGGGTGTCTTGATTGGGTCCATCACATTCTACCTCTCATCTACTCCATCGGTGCATGTTCGGGAGGAGGTCTCTAAGACCATCCTTGAGGCCTCCTTTAGTCACATGTCGAGGCCAAGCCTTGACCTCCTTGTTTGTGCAACAACCCAATCCTATTGACATCTCTTCTGATTCATCTGAACCTGATTCTCCTTCATCCATCATCATGGCACAACCCGTAGAAAAAAATAATCTTGAAAATCAACTCCAGCACCTCAATGATCAATTCCAAGCCTTTGTGAACCCACCGCAGCGTCTAATGATGAGAGATCACTACAATCCCACTGTGGTAGCAATCGAACCCCGAGTACAAATCCCCGCTGGAGGTCCTAACCCTGACATCAAGCCCAACATGATTCATGCCATTCCCAAACTCCATGGGCGTAATTCTGAAGATCCTTTCCATCATATCAAACAACTCAAGCATCTAGCCCAGACCTTCGGGTCAGAAGCTCAAAATTGGGATATTCTATTCATGAAAATGTTCTCCTTCTCTCTCATGGATAAAGCTGCTCATTGGTACCAAACTCAAGCACGTCTGATCAACACTTGGGTGGAACTTTAATCCGAGTTTCTGAGAAAATTCTTTCTTGTTGGTCAGACAAATGCTTTACGACACCAAATCACACATTTCACACAAGTAGGAGAACCACTTCAGGAAGCATGGGATCGTTTTCTGGATCTCATGCAAAAGTGCCCCTATCATGAAGTTCCTAAATGGGAAGTCCAGTCTTTTTACCATGGACTCCATGAGGATATTAGATTATTCTTCAATGCGACTTGTGGAGGAAATATCATGGGTCAACACGAAGACACCGTGTGTGAGATTCTCGAGAATATGTGCGAGAACTCCATCAATAATGAATCCATGGATATATTCAACCGAACGAATGCTCGGACATTGACAAATCCAAAAGGATAACATGAGACGTAGGGCCTGTCCTCTTCCGTCGACTTGGAACTGATGGCCAGTCATTTGGACAAGGTCTCTATTATTGAGAAGAAGGTGGATGAGCTAACTCGACATTGGCAGCGAGCCACCTCTGCGCAGAACCCGTACACACAACCACCCTCCTGCAGGGAGGCCGTGAACATCTATCACCGACCCTCTCAGGGGATGGACCCATATCTACCCCCGCCTGATTCTACCTACGGAGGAAACTCTGGATCCACCTACTCTAGTTGGGGGAACTCTGAACCCTCACATTCTGATTTTCTCGAGGTCCCTCAGACTTGCGAGGACCTCAACGCCATTTAAAATGACCCATTCTCAAACACATACAACCCTGGATGGCGTAATCATCCCAACTTCACGTGGTCGAGCAATAATCAAAATCAGAGACCTCAATATCCGCCCCGACCACAAGCTCCTCATCCATATCAGCCGCCTCAGCCTTGGCTTAACCCAACTTATCAATCTGGGCCAACTCAGACAGATCAAATGACTCTTATCCTTTAAACTCTGGCTGACATTCAGAAGATGAATGCAGCTATACAAAAACAGCACAGAGATGAGATCACAGAGGTTCGCAATCAACTTGCCCAGATGGAAAATCCTCGCCAACCTGGTGCACTTCCTTCACAACCTCTACCTAATTCAAATAACATGACGAACTAGAGACGCGTTATGAACCCAAATCTAGGCCAAGCTCACTTTGTTTATTAGGTCCCTTGTACTCCATCACCCAATGGGATGTTGTTGTTGTTTACCAGCAACAAGCACCTCTTCTACCCACTCCAAACCAAAACCAGGCAAGATTAAATTCCGTTACTACCTGCACTGGCAAAACAACATAGGACCCACCTTATCCAAGCCAAACCAAGTCTGGTAATACAAGCCCTAACCCAAGGATAGTCATCCAAGACACCTCTGTCTCAGATCAAGAACTTGGACCCATTCTAGAGGAACCATGTAAAGTTCCATTTCCCGAGGCCTTGACCAAGAGAAAAAGGATAACCAAAATCGTAGCACCTGAGGAGGACTTGGTTAAGCTCTTTGAGTAGGTCCATATAAACATCCCCTTGATGGATGCGATACGCCACGTACCGGCTTACGCATGATTTTTAAAAGACGTATGTACACCAAAGCGTAAGCTGCAATCCAAAGACGGGAATCCGATTGTACTATCAGAGCAAGCTAGCTCTATCATTTTAAGCAAACTCCCGCCAAAGGCAAAAGGCCCAGGCACCCATTTGATCTCCTGTGAAATCAGTGATATACGATTTGGCCGAGCTTTATTAGACTTAGGAACCTTCATAAATTTGATACCCACATCCCTACTAGACTACTTCGAGGAATCTGAACTTAAATTGACTGAAATGACTTTACAACTAGTAGACCGATTAATTAAGTCACCAAAAGGAATTCTCGAGGATGTCATAGTTAGGGTGCATGATTTCTATTTCCCAGTGGATTTCATCGTTTTAGACATGATGCTCCTGAGAATGTGAAGAATACACTAATCATACTAGGGAGACCCTTTCTGACCACTGCTAGGGCCAATATCAATTGCGAGGAGGGCCAAATTGAATTGAAATTTAGGGGCAAGACACTAAAGATCGACACCTTTAAGGCACAACAAGGAATTAATTGCGGAGTCATAGAACAAATTTGCGATATTAAAGCAGTGGTTGACGACTTCATAGAGAACCCAACTATTTCTGATCAACCACAAGAGGATCAAAACCCGCAATTAGAGGAGCCTGAACTCAACCTAGACACACCCATAGCTCCTTCCTTTGCTCCTGACACCCATCCGGAATTATCCACTACTGCTCAAAACCCGATTTTGGAATTAAAGCCTATTCCCGATCATCTCAAGTACATCTTTTTGGGTTCCAATCAGACATTTCCTGTGATTATCAACTCCCGACTCACATCTGATCAGGAAACACGCCTGATTTCTATTCTCCAGCAACATCGAAGAGCCATTGGATGGACTCTCGACGATCTCACTAGTATCAGCCCCGCATAGTGCACACACCACATCTACACTAAAGAGGGCTCACGACCATCTCGTGAAATGCAGAGACGCCTGAATCCCAATCTGCAGGATGTCGTGAAAAAGGAGATTATCAAGTGGTTAGATGCAGGGATCATCTACCCAATCCCCGACTGTCAGTGGGTGAGTCCAATCCAGGTTATGCCTAAAAAGGCAGGGCTCACCATCATCACGACTGAAACTGGAGAAGCCATACCAACCCGTATAGCAAACTTGTTGAGAGTCTGCAATGATTACAGAAGAATCAATTCCTCCACGAAGAAGGATCAGTTCCCACTACCGTTCATTGATCAGATTCTCGAGAAACTAGTGAGAAATCGATTCTTCTGCTTTCTGGACGGGTACTCCGGTTATAACCAGGTCGCAATCCATCCCGAGGACCAAGAAAAGACCATCTTCACCTGCCCCTTTGGAACTTACACATTCTGAAGGATGATGTTCAGTCTCTGCAATGCACTCGCTACTTTCAGCGGTGCATGCTTGCCATATTCTCAGATATGGTAGGTGAGTACCTTGAAGTCTTCATGGATGACTTCTCGGTATTTGGTGAATCCTTTGACGATTGCCTCTTGCACTTGGTCCAGATCCTCAGGCGGTGCATCGACGTGAACTTGGTTCTTTCCTGGGAAAAGAGCCACTTCATGGTACCTGAGGGAATAGTCCTGGGACATCTTATTTCTGAAAAGGGCATTCAGGTTGATCGAGCCAAGGTGAATTTAATTTCCAAACTCCCTATGCCTAGCTTAGTCAAAGACATCCGATCCTTCCTGGGGCATGTCGATTTTTACCGTTGATTCATTCCTGATTTTTCAAAGATTGCACACCCCCTGACTAATCTTCTATCTAAGGATGTCCCTTTTGAAATCACCAAGGAATGCACCAAGCATTTGAGATCCTGCGTGATCGAATTACCCAAGCACCTATCCTACAGCCTCCTAATTGGTCTCAACCCTTTGAGATCATGTGCGATGCATCGGATTATTATGTAGGTGCGATACTTGGGCAGAAAATAGATGGGAAACCCATGGTCACTTACTACGCTAGAAAGACACTTGACGAGGCTCAGCGTAACTACACAATTACTGAGAAAGAGATGCTAGCCATAGTATTTGCCTTGGAAAAATTCAAATCGTATCTTTTGGGTTCCCATATTATCATTTACTCAGATCACACTGCTGTGAGGCATCTCCTTGCGAAGAAGGACGCAAAACCTCAACTAATCCGCTGGATGTTGCTGTTGCAAGAATTTGATCTCGAGATTCGTGACAAGGCGGGGAAATAGAATGTGGTAGCTGATCACTTATCCTGCCTTCCTTCTGATATTATCAACCCTTCCAGACCCATTACTGAACATTTCCTCGATGAGCACCTCTTGACTATCAGTACAGGACTTTCATGGGTTGCTAATCTAGTAAAATACTTGGCATCACATCAGATACCGTCCGATTGGCTAAAAGCCAAGAAGGATAAATTATTTTCCGATGCCAAGTACTACTTTTGGGAAGACCCGTATCTCTTCCGCATTGGTGCTGATCAAATCATCCGACGATGTGTTCCGGAAGTGAAAATTCAGGACATTTTGTCCTTCTGCCATGATCAGGCATGCGGTGGACACTTCTCTAGTCATAAAATCACAGCAAAAGTCCTCCATTGTAGCTTCTATTGGCCCACGATTTTCAAAGACACATACAATCATTGTAAGGCATGCACTCGTTGCCAGATTGATGTAAACATGTTTATATTACATAAGATATCTATTTATGCATGTTCTTAAGCATAGAATTGCATTACATACTATAAATATTGCATAGCATGCATTATCTTGCATTTAGATTAGTTTGAATAAAATGGAGGCTAATTGTCTCCTTTTATGTTCAGGGACAGGGAAAATTTTTATCGGAGCTTCAGATCGAAGATCCAACTGTACAGATGTGATCAGGGCAACAATTGCAGTTCAACGACTCCAAGATCGCCCTAATCAGACATCTGTAGCATCAGATAGAGACCGAGGAACCCTAGAAGATCAAGGGCCAAGATGGTGTGAATCTGCACTTCAGACGACAAATCCGACCGCACGAATGGATTTGGATCGATGATCTCAGCCTATCGGCACAAAAATCGACTCAATCCGACAACCGTGCAACCATCTACATCATCTAAAAGATGGACAGCCAAGATGGCGCCACGTGGTGCCATCTCAGCCACCCAACAGACTGCTGCACCTACCACTCCTCTCCTTCAATCTGATCGCCGCTTCTCCACCGTTGGATGATCATCCAACGGCTGTGGACGCCCGTTGGATGATCATCGCTGACAAGGAGGGCGTTCGAGCCTTGGTGAGCGGCAGCTGAGGCGTGGCGAGGAGGCGCGATTAACCGCTTGACCACGATCAAGTGGTCGCGCACGCTCGATAGTGCGCACACACCATCAGACGCCCGCGCGTAACGCGGGATCAGATGCAGGTGAGCACGCGGTTGAGGCGCGACGAGGATGCATCTCAGCCGTTCGATCTCACAATTGAATGGCCAAGATTTCAAGAACGTGATTGCGCGTTTCACATGCGAGAGGCGAGCGGGCGAGCGCCGCCCACGAAGGCTACGTTCGAACCTTTAGCAATAGATTTATCCGTCACTAAAGGTCCTGAATTAATGTTTTTCAAACTAAAAAGACCAAATTGCCCTCACTCCTTGCAACTATAAAAGGAGACCCCCTCCATACGAAATTTCCATCCCTTCCTTTTCTTCTCTTCTTCTCCAAAGCTTAAGAGAAGCTTGTCCCACACCCGGTATGCTCCTTGAGAGATAAAGTCAAATTTTCGCCCTCATTTCGGAAGCGGATCCCACGACGACGACGACGTGCTGCCTCATTCTCATTCCTCCTGCTTCGACCTCATTCTTCCCGCTCCATCCTCCATCTTCCAGGTGGCGTCCCATCCGGCTCGTCCTCCAAGCGATCGTGGAGGATATTTCTCTCTCCATTCTTTTTAATGCTTTATAGAGTAGATTTACTGCTTTCTAGTGTAATCATTTTCTACTTTCTAGTCTTAATGAGTAGTATAACGAACAATCTCTTTGATAATGAATTCCATGTTCATTCTACATCTCTTTTTTATTTTTGTTTGTAATATTCTCTCTCTCTCTTCTATTTATTGTAAATAGATAAATAGTTTCTAATCAATTATTCTGCTTCGTGACAAATAAAACAAACGCGTATTTTTAATCAAACGTCCACCTCCCTGATTCGACTTGGGATTTCTTTTCCGGTATAAATTTTATTTGTTGAACACGAGTTCTTCGCTTTCAAACTACAACGACAGGTTTTCAAAACCAAACATGATAGTGTAGTAACCCGTAGCTTCAACATTTTGGCGTCATTGCCGGGGAGGTGACGCTCTTTGATTTTTTTCGCGTTTTGCAACTTACGAATCATTTACCTCACTTCTCTCCTTTCTTATTGTGATTGTAGGCACTCTTTTGAGATGAGCAAAAGTAATAAAATAGAGCAAAATGCTGTTGAAGGTTCTGTAAGTTATCCCTCACCTCCCACCCATTAGTTTTCATGTCACCACATAATAACACAAACATCAATTAACCTAGGTGTTCTTAGAAACTCTAAGGTTAGTTTTGTTTGTTTGTTTGACACCCACACCCGCCTCAACCTTCACATTTAAAAAGAAAAATAAAAAAATCTCACAGAGGTACACAACCTCATCTGATTTTCAAACTTAACCGGTAAATCGATCTTTAGAACTAGTACACACATCAAACACATAATTGAGTAGAAATCAGATTAGGTAATCACTTGTGTGCCTAATTAAATGGTGCAACAGGGCAATTGTTTGAGTTGATTGGGCCACACCACTTCAATTAAAATCAACTCATCAAGTAGCTACCGCATAGGTTCAACTCTTAGGGATTTTCCAGGCACTCCACATTCTTTTAAGCTTCAAAGGAAAACCTCTTCACCTGTGCTTTCAAAACCTGGTGTGCCAACAAAACTTGTTTGAAAATACCTAAAGTTGAATCCTAAAAGCTACTAAGCAAAATTTGAACCCTAAAATTCACCGCATCAAAAGTAATCTTACTTGAAAATCACTGGTTGTGCACGCACACACACATCAATCAATCATTAAGGGCACAACCCAGATAAAGGGTTCATCACATTCTAAAGCACATTCAAACCTAGCCCTAAATAAAACAGAGTAGACGTTGGCCTTAATGATTCGACTTGCTCTTCAGAGTCCAGAATGAGATTATTTTCGATTAGTCTGTTTCTACTGTTCAATCTGATGTCTAGCTAGGGGAGCATAATCAAACAATCGTGGTTGAGGGGTACACTAGGAACTGGAGGCGCAAGCCGAAGGAAGAACCTTCTCCCCAGTCCCTCCTTCTAACTGGTTGGATTGAACAGACAGAAGTAGATCAAATCATTTCTTTATCTCAAGATGGGTTTTGGGAGTCTGTAGGTCTTTAGGTTAGCCCACTTAAGGACAGGTTTGATTGCTTGTGTTGCAGGGCGCCTTTCTTCCTCCCATCTCTCATGAATCTTTCCACATTTTATACGCATTCCCACTCTTTCCCACCTGTTTTGAGTTATCCTCAACATGACGATTATCCCGACTCGTACTGTAATCAACCATCAGATAGTTAGGATAATTCAGATTAGGGATATAGTTCCAGACTTCTATGTTTAGGGTCTAACCCTGAACACTATGATTGTAATTTCTATCATTCTCAAAGCCACATCGATTATAGATCGCCACCTTTTCAGGGACAACCTAATACGATCTACAATCAAGGAGGATACATTGATCCTTACCCATCCTCTGATTACATTGTCTCTAGGTCATCACCACCTTTTGAACAATCTGAAATGACCTATTATCAGGAAGGGTATAATGAATCTCAATTCGTTAACTCCTCTGCACTGATCCCAAACCCACACAACCCTGAACTAAGTCATTTGGTTCAGGTTAACTAGATTCAAGAGAAGGTTTTGGCTAACTTGAGGAATATCATACAATCTTTAGAAGTTCAGTCAATACCTTGCATTGAAAAATTGGAGTCCTTGATTGAGATGATTGATGATTTGAATAAGTATTTGTTGGATTGGCTCCAGGATGTTAAGGATAAGAACCTAGGTGAGTTTCTACTTGGGAAGTTAGCAAAATTAAGAATGAGATTTGTGGTTGCTTTAGTCAATTGTGGGATGATTCCCAGGATGAACCCCCTTCAAGAGAGCCAATGTCAAAACTCGCTCTAGCACCTGTTGGGGGGACACGTGTTACGAGGCTGACCAGATTGAATTAGAGCAACCAATTAAGGATGATCTGATTTCTTCACCTGAAATTCCTGAGCCAGGGTATGAGGAAATGTATGTCTCCATGGACTAGAAAATGACAGATGATTTTGAGACATACATTAATACGGATTTTGATTTCTTTGATTATGATGGTGAAGATTCAAGTTGCGAAGTCTCACGTGAATTTACAGAACATAATTTTTGTGAGACGATTGGGACTGAGGAATCTGCTAGATCATTTGATAGCCCAATAACTGAGGAAACTGATCTTATTAGGGCTCACATGACGGATCCAGAATCGCATTTTCTGGAGGATTCAATCCAATGCCCTGATTGTCAGTTACACCCCATTGAGCTTACCGACGATTTTATTTTTGAGATAACTAGACCCAAGTCAATTTTGATTCAGCCACATCTTTTAGACTTGGAAATTTCAGACAGGGTGATTAATATGCAAGAGGTCCCGAAATTTGACATTCTGAATGAGAAGGATAGGAGTTGGGAAATTTTGATTTGGGAAGCAAATTCCGGAGGAAATAGAAGACCGAGTCTAAGGGTTCCAATTTATCTAAAAAATCAAACCAGGACCCTTACGACATTTGTTCTGAGGATGTTCAACCCAAGCACACATTCATTGATTATCCTTTTGATATTGAATTCTCTATAACCCAACTCTTTGGTCTTGAGTTGCATCCTCATAAATCGCAGGGCTGACCCTGATTGCATACTGATTTTAGGTTTTGGGTAATTTTTATCCAAAACCTTAGATATTCTCGATTGTGGGGTATAGGTCTGCACCACAATTTGGTCCACATTTGTGGACATCTGCTGGTAGGTCAGAGGTTTCTTCTTTTTATTCTGATTCTGATCTGCACCTGTGAATTCTTTATTTCTCTTCTTTATATAGTGTGCCTAGCTGAATGCACTAAATTCATCACGTATACAGCTTTTGTTTATCTTGGAGCGGACCCAACATTCACGCAAGTCAAGTGCTTTCTACTTTATTCCACTCTGTTTTATGTCTTTTTAATACAATGAGGACATTGCATTAGATAGGCATGGGGGGGTGGATATTCATCTCTGAATTTATTCGTCAGCTTCGTAGATTTGTTTTATTTTCTTTTATTTATATATATTACAAAAAATGGTGGAATTAGGAAAGAGAACTTGGGTTAAAGAAAATTTTCAATATTAGGAAATATTACATTATGATATGAGCATGAAGACTCTTCAGGTCTTCGGACTTAATTAGCCTGTGTATCAACTAAAATGTGGATTTGTTTTTCGAGTCATCGCCAACTTGAATTTTATTTTAATTTGAGTAAATAAGTTTGGGTGATAAGTACACGACTTATCAACCCGTCCTCTGATTTGAAGGAACTTTAAGCCTAAAGCATCTACACACTATCTTTTCACTAACTCGTTAATCGGCGATTCTAACGAAAATTGGGTAGCTAATGAACCTTCTAGGGTGATATGGCTGGCAAGTTATCGTGGGTAAAAACCCATAGGTAGGTTGTCCAGAGCCCAATCACTGGACCATTCTCTTTTTGCTTCCTTTAGATAAATCTTAGATCAGGGAAGCCACCTACTTAAAAAAAAGAGAAAAAGAAAGTCAAAAAGAAAAGAAAAAGAAAAGGAAAAAAGAAAAAAAAAGAAAACAAAAGAACTAAGCCACACTTCGCCGCACGAGTATGGCTGGTAAGTTGTAGGTAGTAACAGCTCATTGACCGGTTGTCCAGAACCCAGCTCAATAAATGCACTGAAAATTCCCAAAACACTTAGGCAGATATATACTCGATTCACCCTTGTGTTGACCCTAAGTTATGTCTCCCAGCGAACGACCTGGACTCAACTAGTTAAAAAGAATTAAAATCTAAAATGTTAGGTTAACTTGACCCTATACTACTCAATTGACATAAATTCAAGTTGACCTAAGTTACTTTCCTTTGCACATAATTAAGCATAATCAACTTAATTAACTGTGTTGAGAAGGTTAACCACCAATAGTCATTAGTAAAAGATTAAGGAATTGATTTAGTTCTAGACCATATCAAAAGAAAGAAAATGAAAGGCAAAAAGTGCTAATAAAATAAAGAGATTAGTAGGAACGCTGATTTTAGGCCTCTTGGGCTATAATCCTAGGCTTAAAAATTCAAGTACCTGCTAAGATCTGGATAATCCTCAAGAGGTTAGGGAAAATGCGAACGTTAAGTATTAGGTCTAAGGCTTAGGAATTATTCGACCTTGTTAACTGACCTCTAGTTTGCGGGACTCAGTAACCTAATCACCCCAATCCACACATAGTCCGGTTCAGTGCGCCTAAGTATCAAAATCACGCAAATGCGTTTAACTTGTTCTGAAAAAGTCACCTAGATTAGGAGCGGCTTATCAACACAAGTTGATTTGGACGAGTTCCCGGCGTAGAGAGGTGGGAAATTCCCTTCGAAGATGCGTAATAACATATCATCTCCTTGGTGCTTGTCTCCTAGGATATCTACATATTCTACCGGGGGCATGTAAGCACCCTGTGCTGGTTCAGATGCCATGGGTGGCATTATCTTGAAATGTCGATTGCTAGGGTCTGGATTTAGCTACAGAACGCCATGGGCGGGATTATCTCGAAATCTCGAAAGCCAGGGTTCTGGGGGTTGCCATGGGTGGTGCTATCTCGAAGTATCGATTACCAGGGACCCTACGGGGATTGATGATGGGAACTAGGAATCCGATACAGACCGTGCTGTAAAGCCAATCCGAAGCTAGAAATAAAAAGAAAAGAGAGAAAACTCTCCAAAAGCAAATAAAAATTCCCCTGTCTCTCTCTGATAAAAATGCACTACAAACTAAACCGAGGCTAAAACATGTTACAAGTACAGGTGCTTTAACCGCGGAGTTCAACGAACCTTAGGTTAGTTCTTGTGGGCCTTAAAAACCTTCGCAGCAGACTGAGGCTAGAGCTAGTCAGGTCCGGATCTTGATTGGTACTTGAGTACCTCTAGGCCTACTATCGGCATTCTAACGTAATCTACAAAAGGAATCACACAACAAAGTTTTTAAGCATCAAAAGATTTTATGATCTAGAATCAAAGTTAATACCTTAAAATTTTACTAAGGGACTAGCAAAAGCTAGGCATGGGGGTATGATAGGAATACCATCATGAGCCATAACTAGCTCATTTTGACCCAATTAAGTTCATAATGCTCCTACATAACTGCCAAAGAGTCACAAGTCATTACATAATCATTCTGAAAGAAAAATAAGAAACTAGAGCTAAAACTGCAATTTCACCAGCTCATCATGAATGCAGTACAACCATGGGTTTTCTCAGGGGTTGAAAGAGGGTCAATTGGTCTTAAAAAGATAACAAGTGAGATAAGGCAAACATAAAAGGGTTTGCACGTGGTCTGGGAATTAAATGACTCTTAAAACCCTAAAAACAGACACACTTAATAAACTGAGGTTCTAATTAGGATAAAATCCATCTAAACCTTCTAAAATTCATATAAAAATATTCTCCAGGGCTTAGAACTTTCAATTTGACCATTAGGACCTGTTTTGACCCAAAACAGAACCACAAACAGACATTTGCCTAATTTGGGTTTTTGCATAAATTACCTAGTCAAACATGGTCAAAACCAAAATCCATCTTCACCATTGGATTCCTTAGGTCAAAATTAGGTTTGTATCAAAATTTGGACCTAAGATGAATTTGTCTTGACTTAGTTTGCAAATTGGTCCTATCTAATTTCATTTCTACCCTTAACTTTCAAAATCCTTTCAAACAGGGTCTTAACTTTGTTGTCGTTCTCACGAACAGCTCCCTTCTACCATTAAACCTATTCCTACTTGCTCCAGCGACCTTAAAAAGGAAAGAACTCCCTGATTTCTCGACGAATCCCTTTCAAATTTGAAAGGGAAGTTCGTCAAGAAATTCCCTTCCTTTTGGACCTAATCCTAAACCCTAAAACCTACCCAATCTCTTATGCGAACGCATGAGAGATTTGGGTATCAAGAAAATTTCAACTTCGGCAAGCTTTCCAAGCTTGGGAAGCTTGCTTCCTAAGCTCTAACCAACCTCTGATGACCTATAAAAGACTCCCCAAATTACAATGAACTTCCTAAGCCTGAATTCGGCCAGAGATTCCCTCTAATTCTTTTCCCCTCTAGCTGATTTGCTCTTCAAGCAATGGCGATTCTCCTTGTCTTTCCTCATCGTCTGCTGATAATCATCTTTTGTCGGTGTTAAAAATATATTCGTTGCAGTATTACAATGAAAAGCGATTATCAATTTAAGTGAATTTATTACTCGAAATTTAGAATGTTCCGAGGTCGAACTCAGGGAGCAAACTTAATTCTAGAAGCATACAAATTCACAATTCACTATAATATACTACTTTACAAAAATTAAAGAGAGAGGGAACAAAAATCTCTTCTTTTTTTTTCTTTCTTTCTTTCTTCTCCTCTTCTCTCTTCCTTCTCTTCTTTCTTTGCCTTTTCTTTCTCAGACGTCTGATTCTTTGAATCAGATGCCTTATCTACCCCTTTTCTACAGTGCCTTGCAGGTTCTTCTCCTCTTGGCTTCTTCTTCTTCTCTTCTCGGCTTTCTTCTTTTTCTTCCTTTCCTCTGTGCGGTAGGCTTCCCTCCTTCTCTTTTCCTTTGGCTTTCTTCTTCAGCTCCTTCTGTTGTAGCTCTTGGTTGCTTCTCCTTCTCTTCTCTTCAGCCGCGTCTCTTCTTCTTTTTCTCTCTGCTGCGCTCCCTCCTCCTTCTTCTTCAACTTCTGCTGCTCTATGCGGCTAAGTCCTCAGCCGCTCCTCCTTCTTTCTTCTTCTCCTGCTTCCCTGCACATTATAAGGTTAGGCAAAACCTAACCCCTACCCACCCCACGTCTCTCTCTCTCTCTTTCAAATTCACTCCAAGGTTCGCTCCCAGAGCCTTAATCGGGTAAGTGGGTCGGGTAACACGCCCGGGACCAGGTGCACCGGCGTGGGCGGTGTGCGAGGAGTGCTTGGTCGGGTAATCGGGTTTGGACCCAGGCCCGCGGGGCATGAGCGCGGGCAAGGGCAGGTACTAGTACGTGGCACGCTGCGCGTGCGTAGGTGAGGGACCTGACCCCTGTGTACCGAAGGCGATAAGCGTAAGGCACAAAAATAATTTATGTGCGGGCGCTCACCCACACACTTCCGAGGTGAGACTAAAAGTCCCACCCGCTTCCACGCCTTCACCTGCAGCTGAAGTCCTCGCGATTGCAGCGACACGCGAGGGTTGCATCTGCGATTGGGCACCTGGGATTACACGTGAGTCCTTTCCGCGTGGCCTGGGACTCCAACCTGGGACTGCGGAGGCCTGGAGCTACTAGCAAGCTTGCTCCAAGCTTGACAGCAATGGTGGCGATCGCTCAGAACTTGAAAGCAAGAATACTGCCTCGCGACTCTATTAGACCATCAGAAAACCTTCACCGTATCACGGCGAAGGTGAGGCGGGGGTTGGCTGGCCGCGGGGAGGCCTAGGTGTGCGTGCCTAGGTTGCTCAGTGGCCGTGAGGATGGGTTAGGTCGGGGGAAGGCGACAGGGGTTGGCGTGGTCAGTGGAGGCTCGTAGGGTGATGAATGGGTGGTGGTGATGCTTAGGGATCGGTTGGCGAGGTGGATGGAGGCATGGAGCGGCGGGGACGCCTCGCCGGAGGTCTGGCCAGAGGTGGAGATGGCGATGGTGGACAGTGGAATCTAGGGGTATTTTTGTGAAATAAAGTGAGGGGAATTGAAGAAGGGGTAGAGAGGAGTGGTTCTAACCTAATTTAGTGGACGAAGGGGGAGAGACAACGACTGGAAGTACCTGCTGTCCTCGGAGAAGATGATGTTCGGTGGAGGGAGATGGCGGCGACGATGGGGCGAGAGGTGCTCGCGCGGGTGCTACGCAAAGCGGAGGAAGGTGGTGAGGACAGCTCTACCATTGGTATTGTGGCATAGCGACGAGAAGGAGGAGGGCGGCTTGCAGGAGCTTGCTGGACCACTTGGCTGAAGGAGAAGACGAATTTGAGGGAAATCTCCAGCCAAATCAAGCTTGCTTCAAACGGCAACCCCTGCCATCCCTTAAATAGGTGTTAGCAGGGAGGGAAACATGAAAAGGAGGCATGGGCTGGTCGCCAGAGACGTGATCGGAAAAGAAACCCATACTTCTCATGCGTTCGCACGAGAAGTATGGGTGCCGGCAGGACATGGGAGGAGGTCCATGCAGAAGAGGACAACGCAGGGGACCCCCCTCTCGTTTCTAGGGCCGGCTCCCATACCCTACGTGGCGCCATCCTCCACGCAAAGTCGCTGGAGGTATGGCCTGCTGCTGCGGGTGGCAGAGGGACTGGTCTGAAGAAAACAAAGGGAAAGTTGAGGGGGTAAACACAAAAGTTCAAAAAGTTAAGGGTCAGAAAGTAATTATTGAGGATCAATTTGTAAAGTAGGTCAAGGAAAACTTTCCTTAGGTACAAATTTTGATATAACCCTAATTTAGACCTAAGGAATCCAATGGTGAAGTTAGATTTTAGGTTTGACCACGTTTGACTAGTCAATTTGCACAAAAACCCATATTAGGTCAAAAATTGGGTATGGTTCTCAATCTAGGTCAAGATAGGTTCCAATAGCCAAATTGAAGGTTCTTAACCCTAGGGGATATTTTTTCATGAATTTTAGAGGATTTAATTGATTTTTATCTTTCCTGAAACTTCGTGAATTAAAGCGGGTTTGTTTTAGAGTTATAGAATGTCATTTAATTCCTAGAAGTCGCTATAACCCTTTTCAGATCAAATCATCCCACTTTCTCTCTTATTAAGCCCATTTGATCTGTGTTTAGATCCTTAGAAATCCCGTTTGTGTATTGCATTTGTAAAATTGCAGTTTTACCCCTTGTGAATTGCTTTATCCTCAAATTTATAATTCTCTGATTTAGGCTTTCCCTTAGGTTTTGTAGGAGATTTTGTATACTTATTTAGGTCAAAATGTGCTAGTTAGTGTTCATGATGAGGTTCTCATCATTTTCCCACAATACCTGCGGCGGATTCTTCATCCTTGTCTTCTTCCACGTCACGCAGCACCCGCCGGCTCACTTGCCCCCCTTCATCCTCGCCGATCGCCTCCCTTTGAGCAACTTCGTCTCCGGCGCCGGCTGCACCTCACCCAGCGCCAACTCCACTCCCCTTCATCTACCTCCCCTCCTAAATAACTCCTAGACTTCCCCTCTTTGTTTTCACACCCTCGCCTCTTCGTTTCGACCGCCGACACACCCCCCGCGACTCCATCTTCCACCCCGCCGACGTACCTCTGGTGAGCCTTAGCGACTTCTACACTCGCCCAACCGTGCCGTTTCCACGCTCACCATCGCCTCGACTCACCAACCAAAACCCCTCAAGTAATTGAGGGGATTGGCCTCTCTATCACCCCCCCGACTTACGCACTCTCACACACAAACCACAAGGTCAACAGACCTCCACAACCACTCGCATGCGACGCCACCACCTCAATTGCATTCCCTGACGTCTGGCGAAGCTCCCAAACTATTATAATGTGGCCACGAGGCCTTATTTCTTTTTTTAGGTGTGCCATCCTCCTCCGCCATTGCCGCAACAGCCGCGAGCTTGCTTGAAGCTCTCATCACACCTGCAAGTTCCAGGTGACAATCCCAAGTATTGCGGATTACCTCCAGGAGTATCCTTGTGTAGTCAATTGAAGCCTTTGACCAAGCCTCTGCACCAATTCGACAAAGGAAGTTGCTGCTGCAACTACGCGAAGGAAGGAGGGTGGGATAGTCCCACCTCGAAAGCGGCAAAGCCCCTACGCCGGCATAAATTGTAAAAGTGTTGGTGGCTATTTGCCTTCAAACACGGGGTTGTAGATTCCCTACTAGGAGGGGGTGGCATAATAAATTGCGGAATATAATATAAACAATCTCACAAAAAATTCAATCACACAATGTACACAATTATTTTTAGGTGGAAATCCAAACCGGGTGAAAACCACCACCTAACCCTCTCGAGTTAGGATTTTTCGATCAACCAAGTTGATCAAATCCACTAAACAAATCACTTAAACGAGGGTGATTCAACCTCAATTACAACCACGCTACTTTATACGAGGGTAGCATACCTCAAATCCCTTCTCTTCACGAGAAGGATTTTGTCCCACGAAGGAGACGGGAATTCGTAAAGCGAATACCCAACCAAAGAACAAAGATAAATAACAACAATTCTATAGAGCCAACAAAGTAATTTTTAACCTAAGCTTCTATAGGAATTAAGATGCTTCCCTTTGCAAGGAGTGCATCGAATCGATGATACGGGTGCATGAGCTACGCGATGGTGCAATGTCGCTCTCGTGAACTACGATGGGAGAGCGGGTGCGCAAAGGCTTGATGCTCTCTAAATAAAGAACTTGAGCTTGGGGAGCAAGGGCTTCTCTTAGACACAAAAGAGTGGAAATGCTTGTTCTTGGTGTGTCTAAGTGTGTATTGGTGTCTAAGAGGTTCTTCTCTATTTATAGAGGCCTTAGGAAGGCTTTGAAAGGTTTAGGAAAGCTTCCATAGCCGTTGGGTGTAAAGCCCAAGAGAATCAGGCCGAAATCAGTAACAATGATTGCACTGACAGGGTTATCAGACATCTGATACTGGAATCAGACGTCTAGAAGATCAGTTTAAGACGTCTGGGATCAAAGTCAGACGTCTGATTTTAGACGGGTTTCTTCCTGACTTGAATCAGATCTAAACAGGGTTCTAGTGTAAGTCTATCAGACGACATACAGGACGTCTGACACTATGTCTGGATGTCTGGAAACCTACATTTTTGCGGGAATGGATTTCCAAGAGAGTGCAACGGCTAGAAAATCTCTGAGAAGAGATTTTCGGGTCAGCCGAGGTAAAACGGTCATTTATCAGACGTCTGGAAAGGCTTAAGGACGTCTGATAAGACTCTAACGATCATATCTTCAGTGTTTATTAAGCCAACCAATGGTCCACTAATTGGACATCTGGCAAAAACATCAGATGTCTGGACTAAGGTCTGGACGTCTGATTTCATCAGACAGAACTAAGTAAGTCCAGCCTAAATGTTATCGGATGTTTGAGTCAACAGTCAGACGTCTGATTTTAGGATTAGACGTCTAGAAAGGCTGTTTGAACCCTATATTAGTTTTCTAAGCTCTCTACAGAAAACCTAAGTATCCTAGGGTTGTGCAGGTGTTCCTAGGACTACTGTTAGGGTACTTTGAGGTTCTTTAACATGATGTTCTAAGGAACAAAAAGAGCAAGGAAATAAAGACAAAAGTACATGAAAGAAATAAACAGAATTCTATCCTATTCTTCTTGTCCTTCCATCTTCAATCTATCGCTCCTCACGAATCTCCTCTGTTCTCCATCAAGCTCCTCCAATCTGTCCTGGATGCGAGCTCGAACTCCGTCTAATCATGTCTCCATTTGCAATTGACCTGAAATCTAAGACTCCAAGTGCAAATGTTAAACAACACGTGTTTTATTATCATCAAAACAAACGATCGTGGTGCTCTAGCACCAACAGGGGTAAGGTCCCTCTCACCCACACACGCCTCGTCCGTTATCTCTACCCGTGGACCTGCCCTGACCTATTTAGCTGCCTAGCCAAGCACTCCTCAGCTGCTACCCCACTGCAGGCAGCCCTGGACCCAGGTGCGCGTGTACCCGATAACCCGATATCCTGAGAAAAGGCCCTGGGAGGGTGGAGCCTAAGAGAGAGAAGGAAGGAGAGATTGCGCGGGGGTAGGGGAGGGTTTTGCTGTAGAAGACATTAGCCAATTTGAGAAGTTTCCCTCCCCTGTGTGAAGAAGGAGAAGGAAGCAGAAGAAGAGAAGAGGCTGAAAAGAAGAGAAAGAGAACAACTGCAGTAGAGAAAGAAAGGAGAAAAGCAAAGAAAGAACAAGGAGGCAGTGCACTGTAGCATCAGATGTTTAAATCATCTGATCCCACTTTTAGACGTCTGATTTGAGTTTCTAAAGCTATAATTAACTCTGATATTATGCTTCTACTTGCTATTACTATATAAGGGTAATTGGTGATTTAAATCACCATCTTACCCTCTTCATTTTGCACATTGATCATTGATTTTTATGTCATTCTGCATCAAACTTTTACTTATATATTGTGCTCATTTACATTATAAATTGTGATCTTGAGCTTTAAATTCCATATTGCTTCCTGTGTTCAACCTTGGAATCTTTTTCGAGTAATAAAATTTATTTGTTTAAATGCTATTTTGGCTATACTGCAACGCAACATTCTTAAAACATCGATCTAGCGTTTGAACATAAACAAACAATCAAAACTAACCTTAGAGTTTATGCAAGCTCTTAGGTTAATTAGGGTTTGTGTTATTAGGTAATGGCATGAAATCTAGTGGGTGGGGAGGTGGGGGTAAACTTACAAACCCTTCAACAGCACTTTACTCCAATTTACTTCCTTTGCCCGTCTCGAGAGAGTACCTGCAATCACAATAAGAATGGAGAGAAGTGAGGTAAAAGAGAAGTAAGGTGAGAAAATGCGAAAAATCAAAGAGCGTCGCCTCCATGGCAACAGCGCCAAAAAGTTGAATCGAAAAATCTACGCAAAAAGGTTTGAGTTTTGAAAACCCATCGTTGTAGTACAATTTGCGAGGAAATCCATCAACAGATAATTTTACCGAAACTCAAAAGAATTATGGGTCGAACACAGGGAGGTGAACGTTTGTTTTGTTGTCACAAAGCAGATTAGCTAGTCGAATTAAATCTAAACTAGCTATCTACTTAAAGAATAATGAATAGAAGAGAGAGAGAATATTACAAATAAAAACAAAATAGAAGTAGAATACACATGGATTTCATAATCATCAAGTGATGTTCATTACAACTAACAACTACTCATCACACTAGAAAGTAGGAAATCTACACTAGAAAGCAGTAAATCTACTCTAAAAAGATGTAAAGAGAAGGTGGAGAGAAGTTATCCTCTTCGACGGTTGCTTGGAGGACGAGCTACGTTGACGGAGCGCCCATACAAAGGTGCTGACATGTGGGACGAAGCAGAACAACGATGGACGATAGAGAACAGGGTAGGGTGACGTCGCAACGGGATCCGCTTCCCAAATGGTGGTGAGAGGACAACAACAGAATGTTCCACGAGCGAGATGAGAAGGTGGAAAAATTATATTTTTAACTCTAGTGGAGCATCCCAGGTTTGGAACAAGCTATTAGATCATTAAAGGGGGTGAGAGAAGAGAGGAAGGGATGAGAAATATGTGGGTGTCATAGGGCTTTTTATAGGTGAGGTTTGAAGGGGCAATTAGGTCATGTCAAGTTAAAAAATTAATGCAAGGGCCTTTCGTGATGGATTTAAGCGTCACTAAAGCCTTGAACGTGGGCTTAGTGCGTGCGCCTGCTGCGCCTCCTCCTCTCCCAGTGCGCTCAACGCGTTCTTCGTGTGCACACCTTCTCAGCCGTCTAATCATTCGATCGAACGGCTTATAGTGCGTGAGCTACTTCATCTTTTATGCTCTCAGCGCTCGCATACGATCGCGCATGGAATCATGCGTGATCGTGCATGTGCAGTGCCTTCATCCATCCGACACTTGAGATGACGCCACGTGGCCTCACCGCATCTGTTGATCTTCAATCCAATGGTTGAATTGAGCGCAGCGCACTTCCTTGTCTTGATTTGAGGCATGCGGGGTTTCAAACCCGCGACCTCTACCTCGCGGATGAAGGCGCAACCATTGCACCACCCTTGCCTTTGTAATGCTTTTATGCTTAAATGCTCGAGCACTCTCGCCCATTGGATGATGATTCGACGGTCGAGATCGCTCGAGCAGTTGAGGAGGGAGAGAACAATAGTGAGCTCTTGGCCGGTTTGGGCAACCAAGATGGTGCCACGTGGTGCCATCTTAGCCATCCATTTTCCAATGCTTGCAGATGGTGCCATAGATGTCGGATTGGACAGATTTTCGTGCCGTTGGGTTGCGATCGTCGATTCGAACCCATCCGTGCAGTTGGATTTGTCATCTGAAGTACAAATTTACACCATCTTGGCCCTTGATCTATGATCTTTCTTAGACTGCATCTGATGCTATGGAAGTCTGATCGGGGCGATCTTAGAGTCGTTGAACTCCAATCGTCGCCCTGATTAGATCCGTACGATTGAATCTTCAATCTGAGGCCCCAATTAAATATCACCCTATTACCTAACCACAAAAAGAGAAAATTAACCTAAACTTTATACAATCTAACCTAAATGCTAGATGATGCATGTTATGTAATATTTATAATGCATGATGCAACTATACATCTAAGAACACGCAAAAATAGACAGTTTATGTGATATAAACGTGTTTACATCAAACAAGAAAAAGAAACAGCATGCTACTTATGCCATCGATGTTTAGCATCGGTTATAATGGCTTTGCCGTCGGTTTTCAACCGATAGCAAAAGTAGAACTTGTTGTAGTGAGTATGAAGTACTTCAGCACTAACTTAATTTACTAATTTATTTTATTTTAAGTTAATAACTTAATTAACTTAATTACCTCCAATAAATACATAAATAAAATTAATATATAGGTATGGTACAGTATATAATAATGAATTAAATACATTTTTACAGTATTACTTAAGGTTATAAATATATACATAGCTATTCATAATTACTTGGGATTATATACACTTATTCTAATATAAATTAATATATAACTATATAATAAGATTATATATATAACAAATCATTCTAAATACTTAATTTAGTATATAGAATACAAGTATAAGTTAATTATGTACATTATTTACAAGTTTTACAATTTATACATATAACTTATTATTAAATCATATTTACAAATATAAATACACTATACAAGGTATATTTAGGTATTTTTGATATTTTCTTATTTTTATAGTTTTTATATGTATAATAGAGATAGAAGATGAGAAAGAAAGGGTGAGAGGAGAGAAAAGAACTCTTTTTATTGTTTTGAACTCTGGTTCTTTTATTAAATTCTAAAGTAGATCGAACCGTCGGTTGGTATGTTCTACCAAGTTGAGAATTCAAAATACTTTGATACTTTATACACACCTAAATAAATACCTAATCTTACTCAAGACAGATTTGTTTTATTTTTTTATAATTTTTTTATGAATTTTATTTCTTTACAAAGTTAACACAAATGAGGCCTAAATGGATTTGACACTAGGAACCTAAGAACTAAAATTGAGGTCTTTAAAACATTAGAAATGTCCAACACAATACATGAGAGATATTTGAAGTATTAAATATGATTTTGAACATTAATTTCATTAAAATAATATATTGGACAGTTAGGCACATGAATGTTGCGAACAAAGGATTTACAACATGAAATTAGCAGCCATGCAAGTCAAATTAAAGCCTAAACTCTTACATGAATGATTATAGAAAATGTTTTAACAAATTACAACAATATCAGCTCACTTATCACTTAAAATCATCCTAAATCCCTGTGAAATCAGACCCAATCCAGACCTTGCTGCTGCCACAATTCAGCAGCTAATTCAACTGCCATTGCTACTCAAATGCAATAGATCAGTGTTGTTGCAGTGTTGTTGTAACTACTGCTCAATCTGCAACAAGAAGCCTATCTATTGAAACCTAAAACAGTAAGTAGCCATTGCTACTACTACTGTAGCAGTAAGCTCAATCCCAATCAGATATGCTATAAAACCTTTGAAAATCATTTTAAAATCTGGAAAATCAAATCTAAATGATACCAATCCCAGACAATCCAAATTCCTCATTAAGTTACTCAAAATTAGGGAGTAAAAACCATTAGGAGACTCCCAAAACCCAAGTCTCATGTTCCAAAGCCTCAATTACTTTAGTTTTGATCATTACCTTACATTATAGACAATGTAAGGGTAATTGATCAAAACTAAATATCAAATGCATTTTAAAAAAGAATCAAAACTTCTATATCATTCCTTAAAAACTCCTTTAAACTTTGGAAATCAGATTGAACTTGTTCTCTTTCAAAATCAACATGTTATCTTATTTAGGCTTTTAATTTTAGGAATTACTTAAGTGATCTAATCACTAGAATCTCCCAAACACTAGAGATCAATGTTTAGGGGTTCAAGCAATCCTATAGAAGCTAATTGAGTCATGGTTAAGCCTCATCTCAGTGAATATGAGATTCCTTGACAAACTACTCAAAATAAGGCTCAATTTGGGTATTTGCTCATTTGAAAATAAAACTTCGATCAGAACATCTCAAACTCATTGCAATACACTCTTGAGCAAATCTGAACTCAAATCACTCGATTAAAGTCATTTAAAACCAAATTGACTCCAAATCGTGAGATTGGGCGTGAAAACCAAGTCCGAAAAAATCAAGCGAATCGGTTTAATTAAAACTAGATCGGGGTGTCTTTGTGAATTTATGGAGTGAATGAGAAACCCTCCAGGTGAATTTTAGGTGCAAATTCAAATTTAGAAGCCAAGACTTCAAATCTAAATTTGACCTTAGTGGATGGGTGGATGGTGAATAAAATCGTCGAGGAAATCAGAGAATGCGGTTTGTGAGGTGATGGGAGAGCTGTGTGGAATGAAACAAAGATGGAAAAACACCTCTCTGATCTGAATTGATTAGAGATGGCGAATTCAATTGTAGACTAAACTACTCTAATCTAAGCTAATTCATCACTGAATTCTAATCTATGCTAACTAACACTACTTCTAACTATTCTAGAAATCATTCAAACTAGCTAGAAAGCAGGAAATCTATATACGAAAGCGATAAATCTATCTAACAGACAAAGGTGATGTCCAAGATCCACTAGCCAGCAGTCGATGGCGACAAAAGGGAGGAGACCCTCAGCTAAAGAAGGAGGTGTCCACGAGCCTGGAGTCGAAGGCTAGAGGCAATTGAAGGAGGGAGGGGACCGACTCTGTCACCGCAGGTGAAGAAATGTGGGAGGAGAGCTGAGGGAATAGATTGAGAGGACCACTCAAGGGGAGGGAGTTGGTAGCGAGCGTAGGGGTCTGAGCAAGTGCTTAAGTAGCCGCGCCAATGGATCTAAGCATCGTAGAGTGAGATTAAGCTCGATTAGGGAGTATGGTGGGGTTGAAGAAGAGAGGTGCGCAGGATCTTTTGAATAAAAAATGCACCGTTGGATTAGATCTGAGGGGAGAGGTGAGGCTATGCGAGGGAGTGCGCGAAAAATGGATTGAGATCAACTGTTAGATCGAAGGCACAGGGGAGCGACGGCTCAGATCGGCCATGTTCTTTGGGTGAATAGTGAATTGCTATCGTAGCAAGTGTATTTGGGTTAATTGCATGAAGGACGGGAAACGATGTGAAATTTGCGCACAAGCCCATAAGTGACTGAAAGTCAAGCAGAGCAGTCCTTGGATTCTTGCAAATAGGTCCTTACAGGTTTGCAGAAATGCCCTACTAGTTTTATGTTTAGGAAATGTGAATGTTTAAGGACCTAAGTGTAAAGTCATTAATGCAGGATCCTAATGATGTCCAAATGCAATTGAATTTTTATTGAATCTCAAATAAACATTTAAGAAGTTGATTCAATCCTTGATTTGTATTTTTGAACTCAGAAATGTGTTCAATTAGGAATTTGATCATCATTTTGTATTTGTGAATAAAATATCTCATTTAGTGACCTAATTATACATTTTTTACCTTAATTTGCTGTTTTAATTCATTTCTGCTATTTTCCACACTTAACTCTTTTCTTGTATTAATAATGTAGTGTTTAACCTAATTTCTAGCTTAACTTGAGCATTTAAGCTATGATGAGCCACATCTCATCAAAAATTAAAAATAAATAATATCACTTCCTTCACATCAACCAGAAGATTAAGAATCAAAGCGCTCAAAACAATGATAGTGACTATCACAACACTTTGATAAGTTCATTTGATGTGGGGGCAAAAGCTTATTACAGTAAGTCAGGAGAATTGATTGTCGAAGGCTCATGTTGCAATTTTCAAGTCATGCATATAGTATCATGCATCAAAATTAAGTATGAAGAAAGGGCAGTGCTAGAAGGTACCTGGTATTGAGGTAATGTAGAAAAGATAGTTGTGACTAAATATATGGACATAAATAAATAGATGAGAGAATAAGGCATGGGGGTGATGATGAAAGATAAGATTGTCAAGGAAAAGGGATAATTATGGTAGTATTATTAATGTACAAAAATAATGTCAAAAAGTAAACAAATGTACCTTGCAACACATTTTTTAATGTACAAAGTGAGAATAATGGTTTCAACCGGTGTATTTTAATTTTTAACCAATGAATTTGATTTTCAACCGATGTATTTGGATTTTCAACCAGTTAAAATTAAATCATTTTCAACTGATGTATTTTAATTTATTTAATTTTAAATCAGTTGATTTTCATTTTCAATCGATTGATTCTTATCATACATTATAAAATACATTACAATATGTGTTAAAAAATAATTAACTAAAAAGTAAAATAGTAGATATACCCTTCCAAGTCTGAATAAAATATTTAAACATTAAGCATATCACAAGAGCTACAAGTTTTCTTTAACTCTTCGTAAATGTGTTATCATTTTTTTGACACACATACGGGAAGTAGTTAATCAGAAAAAAAACAAGCAAGAAAGAAAGAGAGAGGAAGTCAACCAGGCCATCACAAATATATATGATATTTGTAACATAAATACGAATAATCTTCTATTAATTGGATGGTAAGTCTCTTTTAATTACTTAATTATAGATGACAAAATTACGTGATCACCTGTGCTGTAGAAGAGTGGAGAATCAGTAGAATCTGAAAGGAGACAAAAAGGAAAACTTTTCTCCATATGTCTTTCCTATATCCCTTTTTATAGGTGGAAGAGAAAAAGAGATAGACTAACCATGAGTTATAGTTGATATTTAAACATCCTGGATGAATATCCACTTGCACTTCCTTTCGTCCAATAAAATTATAATAAATGACAAGAAAGTTTTCGACTTACTTTTACATTATGCAAATGAGTACTTAACTTTTGGAGTATAAATTATAAACAAACATTAAATAATGGATACGAGTGTAAAAACGTGTATTGTAATGTATTTTATAATATGTGATCAGAATTAATCGATTTAAAATGAAAATTTATTACTTGAAAATCAAACATATCAAAATATATTGATTGGAAATTATTTTCAACTAATTAAAAATTAAAATACATCAATTTTAAAATCAAATCACACCAGTAAAAAATAAAAATATAACGATATATTTTACCTTTTTATTTATTTTAAATAATTTTTTACTTGGAACGTAATTCTTCATCTATTGAAAGTTATTTTTCACTTAGAAAGTGATTTTTCATCTATTAAAAATGATTTTTACCAATGTAATGCTAAAATACATCGATTGAAATTACCACTCTCACTCTATACGCTACAAAATACGTTGCAATATATGTTTGTTTACTTTTTAGGTTAAATGAGATATAATAATATACTAAATACATATAAAGGTTGTCCTAAATATGGTAAAGTATTATATCAAACGGATTAAGAAAAACAAATTAACAGATTATTATAAAGATTTTGAACTACCAAACGTCTCCTTTAAAACCTTTTCAAAACCTAACAAAAAAATTTGAGAAACAGCTTTATTAATGTAAACTTAGAAACAACTAAAAATAGACCTAAATAAAGGAAAAAGAAATGTAACCAATCCTCCTAAGCATGCAAAACGATTTAGTTGTGTTTACCGATTACGGTTCTACCAACAATATCAAATTAATTCCTTTTAACTGCAACGAAAATAGGATTTTATCAATCATTAAAAATATGATATTGTCTTTGGCATTTGTAAATAAAAGATCCCGGTTTAATTCCCGAGCAAAACTCAAGTAATTGGAAGAATACAAGGAATCAAAGGCAAGCCCCTTTAGGGGAGACAACATCAGGGGATGCTGAACCTGTTGTCAAATATCTCTCCTAGTTTGGAATACCCGAGCACTCAATGCCTCGGAAAAAATCAAGGAGGTCTTCAATCTCCTCAGTTCTTTACAAGTTCAAATTGCTGGCTTGCTTGAAATCAGGGTAACGAGGAGGGGGTGGGAACATGTTTTGAAGAAAATTTGCAGAAGAGGATGGAGCCATATCTCTAATAGGGAACTTGCACCTTATACGAGGATCCTTGTTGTTTGGCAGACTGAGGCTCGGTGCATATCAAAAATTCATGCCACTGATCAAGCCTTACTTGTTCATGCATCTAACAGGGGAGGGCTGAAAGTTTATATTTCCTTCATCTATGCTCATAAATCCCAGAGCCAAAGACGTGAGTTATGGTCTACTCTTCGACTCCACTCTGGTTGGATGGATGGGCCTTCGCTTGCACTGGGGGATTGCAATGCCGTAAGATTCTTTGAAGATCGCTTTGGGGGAGCAGGGGCCTCCAGAGAGGTTGTATGCAAGAATTCACTGAGTGTGTCTCCTCCTGTGGATTACAAGAACTTTCCACCTCAAGGAAATCTCTCTCCTGGTTTAATCTCTCCACTGGAGAAGGAAGAATTGCCTCGAACATTGATCGGGGTTTTGTAAACCCTCTATGGCTTGACATCTTTCGGGCTGATTATATACACTCTGATCTTAGTGACCATGCAGCTTTTCTTCTCAGACTTGCTTCACAGGAAAAGACAAACAAGCCCTCTACATTCCTCAATTATTGGGCAAAATGACCTGATTTCATCAACCTTGTGGAGACAGTGTGGAAGTTCCCTATTGATGGCACCCCTCTCTACCGCTGTATCATTAAGCTTAGAAGGGTAAAGGAGGAACTTAAAAAATGGGCAAAAGAAGACAAGGTGTGCCCCCAAATTATTGAGGAGCTTTCCCAAAGACTTTCCCTCGTCCGTAACTGCTTAGGCTCCTCCCCTGTTGATATCAAAGCCCAAAAGGAGGAATTGGTCCTATGTGAAAAGCTTGCTACCTTGAGAAGGGAGGAAGAAGAGTTTTGTATCTAGAGAAGTAGAGTGGATTGGCTAGTTGGGGGATCGTTCCGCTTCTTTCTTCTCCACCGCCACTCAAATCCGTCAAAACTGCAATGCTATCTCTTGCCTCTTCAAGGAGGATGGCTCTCTCATTGATAAAGAAAAAGATCTTCGCCAAGAGGCTATCTCCTACTTTGGGAAGTTGTTCTCTAAGCCAACTGAGGGCACCCTAAGTGAGCAACTTTCCCTGCCTTACCCAAATAAAGTCTCCTTGGAGGACAATGCCTACGCTATGTGGGATATTGGCTCCACCAAGGCACCAGGATCGGATGGCTTTAATGCTTATTTTTTTCCAAAGAACCTGGAATTTGATTGGGAAGGACATTTCTGATGAAGTTTGCTCTTTCTCCACTAATCACGATTCATTGGGAAGACAACTAAACCATACCTTTCTTACCTTGGTTCCAAAAGGGGACTCAATTTCCTCACTAGATTTTAGACCTATTGCATGTTGTAATGTTCTTTATAAATGTATTTCAAAAATACTTGCTAAGAGGCTTAGCTCCATTATGCCTAAATTAGTGGAGCCTAACCAAGGAGCATTCGTCCATGGGAGATCTATTGTAGATTGTGCTCGTCTTGCACAGGAATTTTTCAACAAGTTTAAATCCACAGGAGTTTCCCCTAGAATGTGCATTAAAGTTGACATCTCAAAAGCATTCGACTCTGTTAGGAGAGATTTTGACCTCGACACACTTCACCTCCTTGGATCCTCTGAAGATTGGATCAGATGGATGAAGCTTTGTATATGGAATTTTTCTTGCTCCCCTCGTTAATGGAGTGTCTGTTGGTTTTCTAACTACTTCCAGGGTTTACGACAAGGAGACCCCCTTTTGCCGTTGCTTTTTTACTTTGGTCATCAATGCCCTTTCACTTTTGATAGGGGTGCAAGTGCGAAATGGTCATTTCAAGCAAGCCAAACTTAAACGAACGTCATTCCCTTCCCATCTTCTCTTGGCAGATGACATCCTCATATGTGCCAAGGCTGACGCCAAAACTGCTTGCTACATCAAGAATGTTCTTTTTGTCTTTGGAAAAATTTATAGAATGCGCATAAATGGAGGTAAAAGTTGAGTATTTATCTCCTTTCATGCTAAAGAAAGATGGAGAATCTGCCTTTTGCTTGGCATCCTTGAAGGGAAATTACCATGCAAATACTTGGGGATAAAACTGATGGGTGGTCGAGGTAATGCCGCATTTAAATTCCTTGAAGATAGGGTCAAAGAGATGCTTGCAGGTTGGAAGAGGAAAACCCTCTCAAGGATGGGCAGAGTTAGGTGGGTCATTTGGGGAGTAGAGGGCTCCCTTCATTACTGGCTCTCTACCTCCTTAATAATACCCAAAGGGGTTCTCAACCGGATTCAAAATCTTGCTGCAGAATTTATTTGGGATGGAGGCACCCACCTGGTGGCTTAGGAAACTTTATGCCATCCACTTGATGAAGGAGGTCTGGGCCTTCACTCCTTCGAGGATTTACAAACTTGTACTTCTATCCAACGCATTTGGGGACTTTTGATGCGACTAACAGGGATTTGGAGCTCTTGGATGGTGCAAAGATAGAGGGATTTTTGGACTTGTATTGGGAAGACCGGTGATTCTCGATTCTGGAAAATTTTAATCCTCTACAAAGATCGTGTGGAAGACCTCTTCTTTCGTGATGGGAGCTGGCAGTGGCCCCTTGAAGGCAACGCTGAGTTCTCCCCTGCTAAAACCTATGATATAATCCGTATCAAAGGAGTGAAGGCTGATATTTGGAATGCAATATGGGCAAAAGGATATGTTCCGAAAAGGAGCAGTTGTACATGGCTTGCTGCACAAGACAGGTCACTTACCTGGGATAGATTACTTCGGTGGGGACTGCCCTCCCAATCTTCCTGCCTCCTCTGCAATGGAGGTCCAGAATCCTCCTCCCATCCATTTGTTTCCTGCACTTATACTCAACAAGTTTGGAGGTCTGTTTCTGATGAGATGCTGCATATTCGATCCATTCCTCTTGCTATTCCTCTTGCTATTCCCCTTGCCTAGGAAGTGGCAAAACAATCTGGAATTCATATTGTTGCCTTTGGTCGGCTCCTCTCTGCCACCATTTGGACGTTATGGAGAGAGAAATTGCAGGTTGCATTCTGATTCCCAAAAGCCAGCCATGGTGATTGCTCTTGATACTAAAAGGAGTATTTTATCCCTATGCTGAGGAGTAGATATCCCCCGCATTGCAGGCGCTCCCACCTCCCCACTGCAGGCGTTCCCACTTTACCCCTGTCTACTTTATGTCTATTACTTTTGCTGCAAACTTTTGTTTGTAATTGGGATTTCATCCCTGCTCTCTGGCTGGTTAGCCATTTTTGAGTTAATAGATTTACCCATTTACTCAAAAAAAAAAAAAAAAAAAAAGGTCGCCAATTGACCAGATTACAAGGGCACATGCCCTCTGGAGTAGGAATAACAGTAGCAACAAACGTCAAATATCAAACAGTACAATCAAATGAAATGTTCTTAGTACCCACCAATACAGGGGTTGGATCTTCACCATGCTTTCTACCATTCCTTTCCCTCCAAATATACCATATGAAAGCAGCAAGAACCTTCCAGAAATCCTTGTGATGATCCTGCAAAACCAGATGGCCTGAAATAACTCGGCATTCGACGCAATGCGTCCCTAGACCGAAGACCAGATGGTAGAGGAATAGCAACATGAGAAGAAAAGATGGTCCGAGTCTTCATTATGCTCACTGGAGAGAGCGCAGCTGGGATCAACAGGGATATCCCAGGACGTATGCCTTGAAGCGGTGAGGAGTCTTCCCCGAATAGCTACCCAAGTGCAGAAGGACCATTTAGGGGGTATAGAGGTGGACCATAGATTGCCCCAAATCCATTGTTCTTCACCCTTGGAACGAGCAAGTCCCACGTGCATTTAGTAAGCAAAGTGCCCATGGGGGATTTAGGCCACTCCCATCCAGACTGATCATGGAAGATTGGTTGTACATTGTCCCTAACATTAAGGAGAGACCTCCAAAGTTTGGAGTCCATGCTCATCCTTTGCGAGGTAATAAAACCCCATAATGGGCTTGCATCCAAATACTCCAGATAGAGGTTCTTATATCGGTGAGTCTGAATATAAGTTTCGTACGACCAAGAAGTTGGAGTTCCTCAAAGTCGCATAGGCCAACCACCCCACAACACCTCCCCCCCCCCCCCCCCCCCCCCCCCTCTTCTTTAAATGTCTTGCACATGTCATTCCACGCAATAAGGTGGGATTTATTATCCCAAATAAATTAAGTAACTTAAATCCTAATTCTTGTCAAAGTGCCTTTTTTTTTTTTTTTTTGGGAGGTGGTGTTACCAAGCCAAAATCTCAACAATCCTTCAATGGCTCACTTAACCTAGCAAATGCGACCAATTCTATAAAAATTTTTTTGTTTCCAACCCATCAAAAGCACCTTAACCCGATCTTCAAGAATGACATCCAGATTAGCGGTCCTACCCACCACCAAAGAGATTCCCAAATATTTGCATGAGAACCTACCTTCAAGCATCCCCAGAAGCAAGCAAATATGCATTCTCTCCTTACGGTGACGAGGAAGATAGGCCCTACCTTTGGTTCCATTGAGTTTTAGAGCAGAAACCATCCCAAAGACATGTAGGGCATTATGAATGGCTCTAGTCAAGATATTCATAATGCTGGCCCTACAACATATTAGAACATCGTCTGCAAAAAAGAGATGTGTAGGAAAAGGGGTTCTGTGCATGGTTGCTTTCTGAATTCTACCACGAGCCACCTAATGCTCAGGATACAAGAATAAAATATTCATTGCAAGCACAAACAATAGTGCATGGGGAGATGGGGTCACCCTGCATAAGGAGGCCTCGTCCAATTGTAAAGAAGCTTGCGACGTTTCCATTGATGAGGGGTGAGTAGGCAGGTTCCAAATGCAAGTCTTGATCCAATTAATCCACTTGGTGTTAAAACCCATGGAGGATAAAATCTAAATGATGAAATCTCTACGCATAATGTCAAAAGCATTTGAGATATTCACTTTAATACACATTCTAGGATCACAGCCTGTGGTGTGGAAGCCCTTGAGGAATTCTTGGGCGAGGAATGCACAATCCGAGAATGCTCTCCCTTAAATGAAGGCCCCTTGATTAATGGTCACAATCTTTAGCAAGACTTTACTTAAACAATTGGCAAGGATTTTAGAAATCACCTTATGTTACGACCCAGTTTCCGGATCCCTACAGGATTCGAGATCGGCTCGCCTCGACTAATCCCAAGACCCAGTCGTCCAACAAGAAATAACCAAAAAGTAGGAAAGTAAACCACATTCACACATGCAATATAACTAAGTAGTAAAAACATACAAAGCAGTAAAGGAAAGTAAAATTGTTGTTCCATTACATACTACCACAACAACAGAAACAACGGAAACGAAAGTAGCAGTAGAGACAACAGTAGCTAAAAAGTCTGATACTTACTACAACAGTACGAGTACAACAAGAAAGTGCAGAAAAACTACGGCTGAGCTCTACTGGGCCCAACACCCTCCGCAGCCGGAAGCTTGAACTACTCAACTCCTAATCCTAAATAGTGTTATGAAAAGACAGAGTCAGCGAATGCTGAGTAGAGTGATATCTATACTATCTAAAATAGTAAAAGCAACAAGTTTACTTCTATTTTCTATTTATTTTGTTTTATGTGTATTTCCTTTTCACCCATTTTTCTCAATATTCAGATATTCTTGATCTTACATGTTTCTAACCAACGTCTCTGTCTCATGTTAAGCTCCTTCTGGTCAAACAAGTACCTAAGGCTCTTATGATTTGTGAAAATTTCAAAAGTCTCACCGTAAAGGTTGTGCCTCCATGTCTTCAGTGCGAAGAGAACAGCTACTAGCTCAAAAGAAGGATGGTACCCTACGCCTTTGTGTGAACTACAGATAGCTGAATAGGGTTACCATCAAGAACAGGTATCCGCTACCGAGGATTGACGACTTGTTTGACCAGTTGTGAGGTGCCACGGTATTCTCCAAGATAGACTTGAGGTCTGGCTACCACCAGTTGAGGATCAAGGAAACCGACGTCTCCAAGACAGCTTTCCGCACCCGGTACGGACACTATGAGTTTTTGGTCATGCCGTTTGGGCCGACCAACGCCCCCGCTGCTTTCATGGATTTGATGAATCGAGAGTTCAGACCATACCTGGATCAGTTCGTGGTGGTATTTATTGATGATGTGCTCATCTACTCCCGGGATCAGGCACAGCACGGACAGCACTTGCAAATGGTTTTGGACACATTGAGACGACGTAGGCTGTATACCAAGTACAGCAAGTGTGAGTTCTGGTTGAGGGAAGTAACCTTTCTAGGTCATGTGATGTAACAACTCGATTCCCGAGTCCCTACGAGACACGAGAACCGGACCGACTCGACTAATCCCAAGACCTGGTCGTCCAAAGAGGAAGTAACCCAAAGAGCAGTAAAATAAACCACATTCAACATGAATATAACTAACAGTAAGAAAATACAGCAGTAAGGAAATAAACCACTACAGTATGTACCACCACAATAGTAGAACAACATTCATAACATAATATGAACAGTAGGTAAAGAGAAGTACAGCGGAAACAAGAACTACTCACTACAGTGGAACCAAAAAGAGGTACAAGAGAACAGTGGTAACTCTACCGGACCCTACTCGGCCCAGCGTCCTCTGCAGCCGCTGACCCTGGCTGTTCAACACCTGGTCCTGAAAGGTAACGAGTGTAACACGTCAGCAAAACGCTGAGTAGAGTGGCAGCTAAACTAAAGAAACAGTAAAGTGTACAGTAGCTGTTTTAATTTTCTTTCTTCCTTTATTTACGTCTCTCTATTGTTTCACAATTATCTATTTCTCAGATCCTTCACTTGATCTTGAATGTTCCTCGTGGGAACGATCTTGATTGCAGTCTTTTCCGAACAGTAGAAGTAGCACGTGGTGCTCTCTTGGTCGGGAGAGTCCCCTGTGGTGATCCTACTCTTAGTCAACCACCCCAAGGTCACGGACAGGCGTAACGGTGACTACGGCACGCGCGATAAGCGCACAGGCAGCTAACCCGCACTGGCATGCGGTCAGTCGTTTCCGTTAATGGGTGCGCCCAAAGCACAGCACGGAACCAGTACAGGGTAGAGCCCTCTCAGTAACAGGGGTCCAACCCCTCCACAGTAACCAAACAGGGGCCTTGCCCCTCCACAGTCCGTGCACCCTCGCCTGACTACCCTGGTTTGCCCCAGTGGGCCTAACAGGTCGGTGTAGGAGGCTAGCAGAACCCCGGGGCCCGTGGGGTAGCTAGTACCTCCCTACACTAGTAGCTCTCCTCGGTACTACGTACATGAGGGCCAGCAAGTCGGTACAGAGTGGCCAGTCCTAACCCTGAGTCCTTGGGGCGGCTAGCTCCACTCTGCACTAAACAGGGGGACAGTCGCTCTCCTTGGTACTCCGTACTCAAGGGCCAGCTCACTTCCCCAATTCTATTCCATTCACTTTCCAGGAGTTCTACTCCTAATTCCCCGTAGGGTTCCAGCTCTTTAACTCAGCGCATTCCGGTTTCACCTTTCCAGTTTCACGTTCATACATCCCATATTCTTACTCATGTTCATTTATTCATAATAGGCAGCTGTTTAAACGAATTTACAGGAAGCTATTATTTCCTTTCCACATTTTCCAAGACTGCAGTATTCATACATTCCACTAGTTTTCCCATCCTAGGATTCATGCCATATCCTAGGATCTATCATACAATCTAGTTTTCCAGCCCTAGGATTCATGCAACACCCTAGGATCTACCATTCAATCTATTTCTCATTCCTAGGATTCATGCAATGTCCTAGGTTCTATTTATGGTTTCATAATTTAACAGATTATACTTAAAGCCACTTTACCGGTTACAATAGGCGAACTGGGGGCGTGGTCGGGAATCCTGCGTGCCTCCGCAACCCCCGAGACTGCAACGGAATGGGGTCCTATCACAAGGATCAAACACAAGGAATTTCTCAAAATAGTATACAGCTACTGTAGACAGGTAGAGGATTTAATTCCGAAAAGAACGCAACTCGAAACGCGGAAAACGGAACCCGAACGGGCCCTAAACAGGTCGAAAACGACGAAACAGTGCAAAATCAGACGTCTGGAACTTATTCCAGACGTCTTAAAAAGTGGATCAGGGGTTACCTTGCTCTGCGTGGTCTCTCAGACGTCCAGAAGCCTGCGGGGGCGTCTGGCCTAGTTCCCAGACGTCCGATGGTCACTCCGGACGTCTATAAGTCTCTCCAGTCGTCTGGCATGGCAGCCAGACGTCTGATTCGCGTTGGATGCGAATCCCACAACCTGCGCGTACCCATCTCTCTCTCTTAGTACGATCAGTCGAAGAAAAGGAAGGAGATGGAAATAACTCAACTTTCAGACGTCGTGCCCGTCGTCTGGCTATCAGCCCAGACGTCTGATTCTGGAAAAGTTTCCAGAAACAGGGCGCAACTCACCCTCCGCTCGCGACGCCCGGCCGCGCCGCATCTCGTCCGCCTGCTGCTCGAGCTACAGCAGTCCTCCCACGTCGCTCCGCGCCCGCTGCGCCCCCGCCGACCGACTCCAGCTGCCCCGGCAGGCTCGAGCCCTCATGGCCAACGCCGCAACACCTCCTCCCGCACCTGCCGCGGCTTTCGCCGCCGTCGCTTACTCGCGCTCGCTCTCGCGCACCGACTGGAAGGAGAAGAGGAAGGGGGCGGAGGTGACGGGAGTGAGGGGGAGGGCGTGGCCTTTTAAGGCCGCGCGAGCAGAGAGAGAGCGCGACAGAGGGCGTAGGAGGGAGAGGGAAAAAGAGAGAGAGGGAATTTCTGCAGGTCTGCGCACTCAGGCGCGCAGACGAATTGCGCGTGCCAACAATAACCGATTCCCAGACGTCTGGGCCACTTCTCAGACATCTTAAAAGATGTCTGAAGCGCGCGTTCGTTACAATATAACAAACTCAAAGGAAGTTTCGTCCACGTAACTTGCGCTAACTAGGGTGCGGGAAAACGTCATAAATTCCATAACAAACTCAAAGAGGACCGAAACCGGTCCGAGAAGACGTACCCGCGAAGAGTTCCGGGTATCGCTCCCGCATTGCCGCCACAAGCTCCCAGGTAGCCTCCTCGTACCGCTGGCTCCTCCACAAAACCTTTACCAGGGGTACTTGCTTTCGTCTCAAACTGCGGACGGCACGGTCTAGAATCTGCACTGGCCGCTCGGGGTAGGTCAGGTCGTCGCCCACCTCTACGCTCTCATGACTCAGTACGTGACTGGGATCGGCTACGTACTTTCTGAGGTTGGACACGTGGAACACGTCGTGCACACTAGAAAGCTGGGGAGGGAGGGCAAGCCTGTAAGAAATGGGTCCAACCCGCTCCTGGACCTCAAAGGGACCCACAAACCTCGGCGCGAGCTTCCCTCTCACCCCAAACCGCTGCAGGCCCTTCATGGGCGAAACACGAAGAAAGACGTGGTCCCCAACATCAAACTGTACCTCTCTGCATCTCCGATCCGCGTAGCTCTTCTGTCTGCTCCTGACAGTGCGGAGTCGCTTGTGGATCTGCTCGACCACCTCTTGACTCTGCCGGATCAACCTGGGGCCAACCTTTCACTTGGTCCCCACCTCAACCCAACCCAAGGGTGCCGTACACCTCCATCCGTACAGAGCCTCATAGGGAGCCATGCCGATACTCGAGTGGTAACTGTTGTTGTATGCAAACTCCGCCAGGGGCAGGTGCTCCTCCCAAGAGCCCTCTAGTCCAGTACACAGGCACGCAAAAGGTCCTCAAGTGTCTGTATCGTGCGCTCAGACTGTCCATCCGTCTGGGGGTGGTAAGCCGTACTAAACCTCAACCACGTCTCTAAGGCCTGCTGAAACTCAGCCCAAAACTGGGACGTAAAGCGGGTATACCGGTCGGATACGATCTCTCGCAGAACTCCGTGTAGTCGTACCACATCACGGATATACCTCTCTGCCAACTGTGCTGGTCCCAAAGTGACTTGGATCGGCAGGAAACGTGCCGTCTTCGTCAGTCCATCCACAATTACCCAGACAGCATCGTGTCCTCGCTGGGTAACAAGTAAGCCCACCACCAAGTCCATGGTGATGCTCTCCCACTTCCACTCTGGCACTGGAAGCGGCTGTAGCGGCCTTGCAGGCCTCTGATGCTCGGCTTTCACCTGCTAGCACACTAAGCACTGCTGTACGAATTCACCCACATCCCGCTTCATCCCCCTCCACCAAAACTCGCGTCTCAAGTCGTGGTACATCTTCGTGTTTCTGGGATGTATGGTGAACCTGGAACCGTGTGCCTCAGTCAGGAGCTCTCTCAACAACTCCTCGTCTCTGGGAATGCACAACCGTCCCCTCAGGTGCAGCACCAAGTCTGTGAAAGAGAAGTCCCCCGGGTCTCCCGACAGTACTCTGTCGCGCAAGGACTGCAAGTACGGATCGGCCATCTGTCCTGTGATGATGCGGTCTATCAGCTCTGGCCTGGTCTGTCGTGTCACCGTCACTGCCCCACAATGCCCCCGTAACTCCAGGCGTCGCCAACTGCCCACCTCCTCCAAAAGGCTCCAACTCTGTAACTGTAAACTGGCCAAGTGTGCGGGCGCCTTACGGCTCAAGGCGTCAGCCACCACATTGGCCTTTCTCGGGTGGTAGGAGATGCTGCAGTCATAGTCCTTCAGGAGCTCCAACCAACGTCTCTGTCTCATGTTGAGCTCCTTCTGATCAAAAAGGTATCTGAGGCTCTTGTGATCTGTGAAAATCTCGAAGGTCTCACGTACAAGTAGTGCCTCCAGGTCTTCAGCGCGAAAACAACAGCTGCCAACTCTAGGTCGTGGGTAGGGTAGGTATGCTCATGGGGCTTCAGTTGCCGCGAAGCATAAGCGACAACGTAACCCCTCTACATGAGCACACCTCCTAACCACTGCAAGGAGGCGTCCGTGTACACAACAAACCCGCCACTACTGTCAGGGATGGTGAGCACGGGAGCCGAGGTCAACCTCTCCTTCAGCTCCAAAAAACACGCCTCACAGGCGTCTGTCCAAGCGAAGGGCACGTCCTTCCGGGTCAACTGTGTCATAGGACGTGCGATCTGTAAAAAACCTCTGATGAAACGTCTGTAGTAGCCTGCTAGTCCCAGGAAACTGCGAATCTCAGTGACTGAACGCAGTCTCTCCCACCTGAGTACTGCCTCAACCTTGGCTGGGTCCACCGCCAAGCCGTCTCCAGAGATCACATGACCTAGGAAGGTCACCTCCCTCAACCAGAACTCGCACTTGCTATGTTTGGCGTACAGCCTGCATCGTCTCAGAGTGTCCAGAACCATCCGCAAGTGCTGTCCGTGCTGCGTCTGATCTCTAGAATAGACGAGTACATCATCTATGAAAACTACCACGAACTGGTCCAAGTAAGGTCTAAACACCCAGTTCATCAGATCCATGAAAGCAGCGGGCACATTGGTCAGCCCAAACGGCATGACCAAAACTCGTAGTGTCCGTACCGGGTGCGGAAAGCTGTCTTGGAGACGTCGGTCTCCCTGATCCTCAACTGGTGGTATCCTGACCTCAAGTCGATCTTGGAAAACACCGTGGCACCCCGCAACTGGTCAAATAAGTCGTCGATCCTCGGCAGCGGATATCTGTTCTTGATGGTAACCCTATTCAGCTGTCGGTAGTCTACACAAAGGCGTAAGGTCCCATCCTTCTTCTTCACAAACAGTACCGGGGCTCCCCAGGAGAACGCACTGGGCCTCACGAAACCTTTCTCCAAAAGGTCCTGCAACTGAGACTTGAGCTCTCGTAGCTCAAGCGGTGCCATCCTGTACGGTGCAGTGGAGATGGGGTTGGTCCCTGGTACTAGTGAGATCTCAAACTCGATCTCACGCTCGGGCGGTAGTCCTGGTAACTCGTTTGGAAATACGTCAGGGTACTCTCTGACCACCGGGATGCTCTGGAAGTCTGCCACAGGGCTGGGCTCTGCCACTACACAAGCTAGGAAGCCCTCACACCCCTGGCTCAAAAGCCTCGCCGCCTGAAGTGCCGAAATGCACCTGAAACCTCCGTCCACTGGCTGTCCGTGAAACTCGAAAGAAGGCAACTCCGATATGGAGAAGACAATCTTCCTCTCAAAACAGTCCACCAAGGCGTGGTAAGCGGACATCCAGTCCATCCCTAGAATCACTCCAAAGTCCTCCATGTGTATCATAACCAGGTCAGCTGGCAGGCTATGTCCCCCGACGCTGACCTCGCAATCTGTGTACAGCTCCTCAGCTACAAACAGTTGACCACTCGGACCTCTGATTACGAACGGATTCTCTAACAGTGTATAATCCTGGCCCAAACTAACTGCGAAACTGGTTGCGACAAACGAGTGCGTAGCGCCGGAATCGAAAAGCGTGTAAACGAGTCTGCCGGAAACTGAAACCATACCTGCTACCACCGATCCCGAAGCTCTGGCGTCCCTGTGTGTCAGGGCATTGATATGCCCTTCAGCTCTAGGTGTAGACGAAGCAACCACACTTTGCGTCGGACGGGTAGGTGCTGGCCGGTACCCTCCTTGTGACTGTTGTCCTCCTCCTCGCGCCTGGTAACCGCGGCCTCCTGCGCATCCTCCAGTGCTCTGCGCAGGAAGTATCTGCTGACCTCCTGCCCTAGACGAGCAGTCCCTCCTGATGTGGCCCGGCTGGCCACACTGGTAACAGAGGGGAACTCGACTCCAGCCCTCAGTGGGTCCCTGCTGTCGGCTGGGCGGGGGTCCGGTGCTGGCGACTGGCCCCTGTCAAGGGCCCCCAAAGGCCACTGATGGCCCTGTAAAACGTGACGGCTCTCCTGCGGATGCCACGTGTCTCCTCTCAAGCCGACCCTGTGAAAAGTATGGCTGGAAGGGCCTCTTCCGCCCGCCGTCAGTGTCTCGCGCGGACGGGTTGGTCTCCTCGTAAGTCATAGCTGCCTCTACCACCCTCGAAAACGTAGGCAGCTTTAGGGGTTTGACATACCCCCGAATCGCATGCCGGAGCCCCTCGATGAACCTCCAAAGGCGCTCCTCCTCAGTAGCTACCGCTGTCGCTGCAAAGCGGGATAGTTCCAAGAAACGCGTGTGGTACGCGCTCACGGTCATCGTCCCTTGGTGGAGAGTGTGGAACTCCCGCCTCCTCTGGTCCTGCCACGTCTGGGGAAAGTACTACTCGTAGAAGAGGGCGACGAACCGATCCCAGGTCGGCTCGTCCCTCTCTTGTCCCCGGACCGCCCTCCACCACCTGTGTGCCGCACTCTTCAGCTGGTACGTGGGAAAGGCCACGCGGCACTCCACCGGGGGGTGAAGGGTGTCGAAAATCTTATCCAGCTGCTCAAGCCAGTCCTCTGCCTCGGTCGGGTCCTCATCCCCCTTGAAGGAGGGGGGCTTCAGCTTCCGGAACTGCCCGAAGAGCTCGGAGTGGCGCTGCAATGGGGATGCTGGTCCACCCCCAGGCAACGGTGCCTTGTGCACAGAAGCATCGGAGGAAGGTGGGGGCAGTGGCGGCCCATCCCCTCCCCTGTGTCCAGCGCCACGTCCGTCAAGTGGTCCCATAGAGGACTCCCCCTCCACAGCCCCAGGGTGAGGTGCTCGGGGCGGTGGGTGGAGCTCCTCTCGTACAATGCCTCGTATCAGCCGGGCGAGGTCCTGGGCCTAGACGCCTGGGAGTAGTGGCTGGTCCATTGGGGTGTCGACAACGGCACGCCCACCTCGCCGACCTCGTCCTCGGCCGCGCCCGCGGCCAGCCTCACTGGTCCCACGACAAGGCATCTCCTGTAAGGAGACGCGAAACAAGACGAAACACGTCACTACGGAACGATACCGAACGGAAACGTTTAAGAACTCATGCCAAAAGATATGTTGTGGTGGCTACTCTAGTTATAGACATGTGAATTGGTTATTTTCCAGTCAGTTGATTCAATTCTCGGGACGATCTTGCTCTGATACCATCTTGTAACAACCCGATTCCCGAATCCCTACGAGACACGAGAACCGGACCGACTCGACTAATCTCAAGACCTGGTCGTCCAACGAGGAAGTAACCCAAAGAGCAGTAAAATAAACCACATTCAACATGAATATATCTAACAGTAAGAAAATACAGCAGTAAGGAAATAAACCACTACAGTATGTACCACCACAACAGTAGAACAACATTCATAACATAATATGAACAGCAGGTAAAGAGAAGTACAGCGGAAACAAGAACTACTCACTACAGTGGAACCAAAAAGAGGTACAAGAGAACAGTGGTAACTCTACTGGACCCTACTCGGCCCAGCGTCCTCTGCAGCTGCTGACCCTGGCTGTTCAACACCTGGTCCTGAAAGGTAATGAGTGTAACACGTCAGCAAAACGCTGAGTAGAGTGGCAGCTAAACTAAAGAAACAGTAAAGTGTACAGTAGCTGTTTTAATTTTCTTTCTTCCTTTATTTATGTCTCTCTATTGTTTCACAATTATCTATTTCTCAGATCCTTCACTTGATCTCGAATGTTCCTCGTGGGAACGATCTTGATTGCAGTCTTTTCCGAACAGTAGAAGTAGCACGTGGTGATCCTACTCTCAGTCAACCACCCCAAGGTCACAGACAGGCGTAACGGTGACTACGGCACGCGCGATAAACGCACAGGTAGCTAACCCGCACTGGCACGCGGTCAGTCGTTTCCGTTAACGGGTGCGCCCAAAGCACAGCACGGAACCAGTACAAGGCAGAGCCCTCTCAGTAACAGGGGTCCAACCCCTCCACAGTAACCAAACAGGGGCCTTGCCCCTCCACAGTCCGCGCACCTTCGCCTGACTACCCTGGTTTGCCCCAGTGGCCCTAACAAGTCGGTGTAGGAGGCTAGCAGAACCCCGGGGCCCGTGGGGTAGCTAGTACCTCCCTACACTAGTAGCTCTCCTCGGTACTACGTACACGAGGGCCAGCAAGTCGGTACAGAGTGGCCAGTCCTAACCCCGGGTCCCTGGGGCAGCTAGCTCCGCTCTGCACTAAACAGGGGGACAGTCGCTCTCCTTGGTACTCCGTACTCAAGGGCCAGCTCACTTCCCCAATTCTATTCCATTCACTTTCCAGGAGTTCTACTCCTAATTCCCCGTAGGGTTCCAGCTCTTTAACTCAGCGCATTCCGGTTTCACCTTTCCAGTTTCACGTTCATACATCCCATATTCTTACTCATGTTCATTTATTCATAACAGGCAGCTGTTTAAACGAATTTACAGGCAGCTATTATTTCCTTTTCACATTTTCCAAGACTGCAGTATTCATACATTCCACTAGTTTTCCCATCCTAGGATTCATGCCATATCCTAGGATCTATCATACAATCTAGTTTTCCAGCCCTAGGATTCATGCAACACCCTAGGATCTACCATTCAATCTATTTCTCATTCCTAGGATTCATGCAATGTCCTAGGTTCTATTTATGGTTTCATAATTTAACAGATTATACATAAAGCCACTCTACCGGTTACAACAGGCGAACTGGGGGCGTGGTCGGGAATCCCGCGTGCCTCCGCAACCCCCGAGACTGCAACGGAACGGGGTCCTATCACAAGGATCAAATAGAAGGAATTTCTCAAAAAAGTATGCAGCTACTGTAGACAGGTAGAGGATTTAATTCCGAAAAGAACGCAACTCGAAACGCGGAAAACGGAACCCGAACGGGCCCTAAACAGGTTGAAAATGATGAAACAGTGCAAAATCAGACGTCTGGAACTTATTCCAGACGTCTTAAAAAGTGGATCAGGGGTTACCTTGCTCTACGTGGTCTTTCAGACGTCCAGAAGCCTGCGGGGGCGTCTGGCCTAGTTCCCAGACGTCCGATGGTCACTCCAGACGTCTATAAGTCTCTCCAATCGTCTGGCATGGCAGCCAGACGTCTGATTCGCGTTGGATGCGAATCCCACAACCTGCGCGTACCCATCTCTCTCTCTTAGTACGGTCATTCGAAGAAAAGGAAGGAGACGAAAATAACTCACCTGTCAGACGTCGTGCCCGTCGTCTGGCTATCAGCCCAGACGTCTGATTCTGGAAAAGTTTCCAGAACCAAGGCTCAACTCGCCCTCCGATCGCGACGCCCGGCCACGTCGCGTCTCGTCCGCCTGCTGCTCGAGCTGCAGCAGTCCTCCCACGTCGCTCCGCGCCCGCTGCGCCCCCGCCGGCCGGCTCCCGCTGCCCCGGCAGGCTCGAGCCCTCACGGTCGATGCCTCCTCCCTCGAGCAGCACCTCCCGCACCTGCCGCGGCTGTCGCCGCCACCGCTCACTCGCACTCGCTCTCCCTCAGACGTTTGGGCCACTTCCCAGACGTCTTAAAAGATGTCTGAAGCGTGCGTTCGTTACATGTGATATCAGGGGATGGCTTGGCTGTGGATCCAGCCAAGGTTGAGGCTGTGCTCAGGTGGGAGAGACCACATACAATGACAGAGATCTGCAGCTTCTTGGGACTAGCAGGCTACTACCGACGGTTCATCAGGGGTTTCTCCCAGATTGCATGTCCTATTACACAGCTCACCCGGAAGGACGTGCCCTTTTCTTTGACAGACGCTTGTGAGGCGTATTTTCAGGAGCTGAAGGAGAGGCTGACTTCATCTCCCGTGCTTACCATTCCAGACAGTAGTGGCGGTTTCGTTGTGTACACGGACGCCTCTTTGCATGGGTTGGGGGGTGTGCTCATGTAGCGGGGTCACGTTGTCGCTTACGCTTCACGGCAACTGAAGTCCCATGAGCATAGATACCCTACCCACGACCTAGAGTTGGCAGCTGTCGTCTTCGTACTGAAGACTTGGACGCACTACATGTACGGTGAGACTTTTAAGATTTTCACAAATCATAAGAGCCTCAGATACTTGTTTGATCAGAAGGAGCTCAACATGAGACAGAGACGTTGGTTAGAGCTCCTGAAGGACTATGACTACAGCATTTCCTACCATCCAAGGAAGGCCAACATGGTGGCTGATGCCTTGAGCCGGAAGGCGCCCGCTCACTTGACCAGTTTACAGGCACAGAGTTGGAGACTCATGGAGGAGATGGGTAGTTGGTGACCCCTAGAGTTACTGGGGCACTGTGGGGTAGTGACTGTGACACGACAGATGAGGCCAGAGCTGATAGATCGCATCATCACAGGATAGATGGCCGACCCGTACCTGTAGTCGTTGCGTGACAGAGTATTGTCAAGGGACCCTCGAGACTTCTCCTTTACCGATGAGGTGCTGCGCATGAGGGGACGTTTGTGCATTCCACGGGACGAGGAGCTGTTGAGAGAGCTCCTGACTGAGGCACACAGTTCCAGGTTCACCATACATCCCAGGAACACAAAGATGTATTATGATCTGAGACGCGACTTTTGGTGGAGGGGAATGAAGCGGGATGTAAGTGAATTTGTACAGCAGTGTTTAGTGTGCCAGCAGGTGAAAGCCGAGCATCAGAGGCCTGCAGGGCCGTTGCAGCCACTTCTAGTGCCAGAGTGGAAGTGGGAGAGCGTCACCATGGACTTGGTGGTGGGCTTGCCCGTTACGCAGTGAGGACACGACGTAGTCTGGGTGATTGTAGACAGATTAACGAAGACGGCACATTTCTTGCCGATTCGAGTCACTTTGGGACCAGCACAGTTGGTAGAGAGGTATATCCATGGCGTGGTACGTCTGCACGGAGTTCCGTGGGAGATTGTATCTGATCGGGATACCCACTTTACGTCACAGTTTTGGGTTGAGTTTCAACAGGCCTTGGGGACACGGTTGAGGTTCAGTACAGCATACCACCCCCAGACGGACGGACAGTCAGAGCGCACGATACAGACACTTGAGGAGCTTTTGCATGCTTGTGTACTGGACTGGAGGGGCTCTTGAGAGGAGCAGTTGCTGTTGAGCGCGAGAATCTACGCTAACGTGTTTGGTTTTGGAAAACCCGTCGTTGTAGTTCGAAAGCGAAGGATTCGTGTTCAACAAATAAAATTTATACCGAAATAAGAATTCCGGGTCGAACACAGGGAGGCGAACGTTTGATTTAAAAACTTCGCGTTTCTTTTTATTTTGTCACGAAGAAATTTAATTTAAACTATCTAAGTATCTACAACGAATAAAAGAGAGAGAGGGAGTAAGAGAGAGAGAAAGAATACTACACATGGAAATTAAAATGAGATGTAGAATAGACAAGGAATTAATCATAAAAGAGTTCATTCGTTACAACTAGAAAATATAAAACAATTACTCTAGAAAGCATTAAAAGAATGGAGGGAGAAATGTCCTCCTCGACGATCGCTCGGAGGACGAATAGACTACTCTTAGAAAGCAGTAAATCTATACTAGAAAGCAGTAAAAAGAATAAGGAGAGAGAAATCCTCCTCGACGGTCGCTTGGAGGACGAGCCGGACGGGACGACGCCTGGACGAAGGAGAACGAAGCGGGACGAAGGAGGACGAAGCAGAAGAACGGGAACGAAGCAGCACGCCGTCGTCGTCGCGGGATCCACTTCCGAAGGGGGACGAAAATTTGGACTTTATCTCGCGAGAAGCATCCCGGGTGTGGGACAAGCTTCTCTTGAGCTTTGGAGAGGTAGAGAGGAGAAGGAAGGGATGAAAATTTCGTATGGAGGGGGTCTCCTTTTATAGTTGCAAGGAGTGGGGGCAAAATGGACATTACATCTTCAAAATAATAAATAAGGGGTCTTTAGTGACGGATAAAACCGTCGCTAAAGCCCCGCCGTCGCCGTCGCCGCCGCGCCACGCGCGCCCGCTCGGCTGGCCTGCGCGCGTAACGCAGACGCACGTCCGCGTCGTCTCAGCCGTCCGATCGCGAGATCGGACGGCTTAGATCGCGCCCGCGCCCGCTGCGTAGCGCGCCGCCCGCGTGCGATCGCGCGCCCACCAGGGCGTCCAATTGCGCGTCGGCGCTATCGGGCGCGCGCGGCCGTTGGATCTTCATCCGACGCTCGTGCGCGCCCGCTCGCCCGCGCCTTCGCCCCCCTCTCCGCGGCTCGAACCCGCGACCTCCGCTTCGCCCGCAGCTGCGTAGCCGCTGCGCTACGCGGCGAAATGGTCGCGCGGACGTTTTTAAACGCGCGCGACCGCAGCCGTTGGATCGAGATCCAACGGCGGAGAGGAGACGTGGCGTGGTCTTCACAGGACTCCTGCGGCCGATTGGGCGGCTGGGATGGCGCCACGTGGCGCTATCTTGGCCGTCCATCTTCTGGAAGTTGTAGATGGTGCCACGGATGTCGGATTGACTTGATTTTTGTGTCGTTCGGCTGCGATCGTCGATCCGAATTCATCCGTGTGGTCGGATTTTCCATCTGAAGTGCGGATTTACACCATCCTGGCCCTTGATCTTCTAGGTTTCCTCGGTCTCTATCTGATGCTACGGATGCCTGATTAGGGCGATCTTGGAGTCGTTGAACTCCAATCGTCGCCCTGATCATATCCATACGGTTGGATCTTTGATCCGAGGCCCCGATAAAATATTTGCCCTGTCCAAGCACATAAAAGGAGACAATTAACCTCCATTTTATTCAAACTACTCTAAATGCAAGATGATGCATGTAATGCAATATTTATATCATGAAATGCAATCCTATGCTTAAGAACATGCATAAATAGACATTTTAAGTAGTGTAAATGTGTTTACATCATACCCCCATGCCTATCTTTTGCTAGTCCCTAGCAAAAACTATATGCTATTTATAAAAGAATTAGGTTAGATTATTTGGACCTGAGTTATTTTCGATCATTAAGAAATTGTCTACTTAAGAACTGAACTTTCAAAGACACAACAGTGCCCGGGTATCAGCCAAAATGCAGACTGCCTCAAGCCTCGCCTTATTCAAAGAAAAATTTCTTTTTCTGTTTTTACTCTCTTTTTTTTTTTTAGATTTTCAAATTTTAGGGTTTAAGAGTGGCTTTCTACGGCCATTCAACTCACCCAAGATTTGATGAGAACCCTAAGTTTTAAGCATCTTATTGTGATTGTGATAGACTCGTTGACCGGCAATTAAAACGGACTTCGGATTTCTACGCCTCTAGGTGACCTCAAAAAGAATTCTGCCTAAAGGTGTATCTTTACAACCGGTAGCTTTCTCCCTACTTTTATTTTTTTTAACGGGGTCAACACAAGGGTGAATCCAGTGTATATCTCCCCGGTTTATTCTACTTCTCCGCTTCTTCCTAAGTGTTTTGGGAATTTTTAGTGCATTCTCTGAGCTGGGTTCTGGACAACCGGTCGATGAGCTGTTACCACCGACAACTTGCCAGCCATACTCGTGCGGCGAAGTGTGGCTTATTTCTTTTTGTTTTTTTCTCCTTTTTGATTTTTTTTTTTTTTTTTTTTTTTTTTTTTAAGTAGGTGGCTTCCCTGGTCTAAGATTTACCTAAAGGCAGCAAAAAGAGAAAGGTCCAGTGACTGGGCTCTGGACAACCTACCTATGGGCTGTTACCCACGATAACTTGCCAGCCATATCACCCTAGAAGGTTCATTAGCTACCCAATTTCCGTTAAAATCGCCAAACAACGAGTCAGTGCAAAGAAAGTGTGTAGATGCTTAAGACTCAAAATTCCCTTAAATCAGAGGGTGGGTTGACAAGTCGTGTACTTATCACCCAAACTTATTTATTCCAATTATAATAAAATTCAGGTTGGCGAGAACTCGAAAAACAAATCCACATTTTAGTGGATACATAGGCTGATTAAGTCCAAAGACCTGAAGGGTCTTTGTGTTCAGAACATAATATAGTATTTCTTAAGATCGAAAATTTTCTTAAACCCAAATTCTCTTTCCTAATTTTGATTTTTTTTTTTTTTTATATATAAAATAAAACAAATCTACGGAGCTGACGAATGAATTCAAAGATAAATATCCATCCCCCCATGCCTATCTAATGCAATGTCCTCATTGTATTAAAAAGACATAAAATAGAGAGGAAAAGCGTAGAAAGCACCTGAATTGCGTGGATATCGGGTCCGCTCCGAGATGAAAATGAAAAAGAACTGTATATGTGCTGAGTTTAGTGCCTTCAGCTAGGCACACTATACAAAGAAAAGAAATGAAGAATTCACATGTGCAGGTCAGAATTAGAATAAACAGAAGAATCCTCTGACCTGTCAGCAGAGGTCCACAGATGTGGACCAGATTGTGGTGCAGACCCACTCCCCATAATCGAGAATATCTTAGGTTCTGGATAAAAATTACCCAAAACCTAAAATCAGAATGCAAGCGGGGTCGGGCCTGCGATTTGTGAGGATGCAACCCAAGGCCAAAATGTCGGGTTACAGAGAATTGAAGCTCAAAAGGATAATCGTTAAATGTGTGCTTGAGTTTGACATCCTCGAAACAAATGTCGTAAGGGTTCTGATTTGATGGTTTCAGTTTAAAAGGAACCCTTCGACTCAATCTTCCATTTCCTCCAAAATTGACTTCCCAAATCAGAATTTCCCAGCTCCTATCCTCCTCATTCGGCATATCAAATTCCATGACCTCTTGTATATTCATCACCCCGTCTGAAATCTCCAAGTCTAGATGATGTGGCAAAATCAAAATTGACTTGGGTCTAATTATCTCAGAATTAGAATCATCAATAAGCTCAACAGGGTGTAACTGATAATCAGGGCATTGAATTAATTCCTCCAGAAAATGCGATTCTGGATCTGTATCGTGTGCCCTAATAAGATCAGTTTCCTCAGTTATTGGGCTATCAAATGATCTATCAGATTCCTCAGGCCCAATCGTCTCACAAAAATCGTGATTTGAAAACTCGTGTGAGACTTCGCAACTTGAATCTTCACCATCAAAGAAATCAGGATCCGTATCAATGTATGTCCCAAAATCAGTTGTCACTTTGTGTTCCCAGGAGACATACGTTTTCTCGTAACCCGGCTCAGGGATCTCGGGTGAAGAAATCAGATCATCCTTAATTGGTTGCTTTAATTCAATCTGGTCAGCTTCGTAACACATGTTCCCCCCAACAGGTGCCTGAGCGGGTTCTGTCATTGGCTTTCCTGAAGAGAGTTCATCCTGGGAATTATTCCAAGATTGAATCAAAGCAACCACGAATCTCATCCTCAATTTCGCTAATTTCCCAAGTAAAAACTCACCCGGGTTCTTATCCTTAACATCCTGGAGCCAATCCAACAAAGACTTGTTTAAATCATCAATCATTTCAATCAGGGGCTCCAATCTCTCAATGCAAGGTATTGGCTGAACTTCTAAAGATTGAATGATATTCCTCAAGTTAGCCAGAACCTTATCTTGAACCTGATTAACCTGAACCAAATGAGTTGGTTCAGGGTTGGGCGGGTTTGACATCAATGTAGAGGAATTAACGAATTGAGATTCGTTATACCCATCTTGATAATAGGTCATTTCAGATTGTTCAAAAAATGGAGATGACCTAAAGGCAGTGAAATCAGAGGATGGGTAAGGATCAGTGTATCCTTCTTGATTGTAGATCGCATTAGGTTGTTCATGAAAGGAGGACGATCTATAATCGATGCAACCCTGAGAAGGATAGAATTGAGAATCAAAGTGTTCAGGGTTAGACCCTAAACACGGGGGTCCGGAATTGTATCCCCAATCCGAATTATCCCAACTAACTGATGGTCGATTACAATACGAGTTGGGATAATCGTCATGTTGAGGATAATTTACAACAGGAGGGAAAGAGCGGGAATGCGTGAAATATGTGGAAGGATTCATGAGATACGGGAGGAAGAAAGGTGCCCTGCAATACAAACAATCAAACCTGTCCTTAAATGGGTTAGCCTACAGACCTACAGACTCTCAAAACCCGTCTTGAGATAAAGGAACGATTTGATCTACTTCTGTCTGTTCAATCCAACCAGTTAGAAGGAGGGACTGGGGAGAAGGTTCTTCCTTCGGCTTGCGCCTCCGGTTCCTAGTGTACCCCCCAGCCGCGATCGTTTGACTCTGCTCCCCTAGCTAGACATCAGATTGAACAGTAGAAACAGACTAATCGAAAATAATCTCGTTCTGAGTTCTGAAGAGCGAGTTCAATCCTTAAGGCCAACGTCTACTCTGTTTTATTTAGGGCTAGGTTTGAATGTGCTTTGGAATGTGATGGGCCCTTTAAATGGGTTGTGCCCTTAATGATTGATTGCTTTGTGTGTGCGTGCACAACCAGTGGTTTTCAAGCAAGATTATTTTTGATGTGGTGAATTTTAAGGTTCAAATCTTGCTTAGTAGCTTTTAGGATTCAACTTTAGGTGTTTTCAATCAAGTTTCATTGGCACACCAGGTTTTGCAAGCACAGGTGAAGATATTTTCCTTTAAAGTTTAAAAAGAATGTGGAGTGCCTGGTAGATCCCTAAGAGTTGAACCTAATTGGCAGCTACTTGATGAGTTGATTTTATTTGAAGTGGTGCGGCCCAAACAACTCAAACAACTGGCCTGATGCACCACCTAATTAGGCACACAAATGATTACCCAATCTGATTTCTACTCGATTATGTGTTTGGATGTGTGTACCGGCTCCTAAGATTGGTTTACCGGTTGAGTTAGAAAATCAGATGAGGTTGTGTACCTCTGTGAGATTTTTTTTTATTTTTTTCTTTTTTTAATGTGGGGGTTGGAGTGAGTATGGATGTCAAACAACAAACAATCTAACCTTAGAGTTTATAAGAACACCTAGGTTGATTGATGTTTGAATTATTATGTGATGAAATGAAATCTAATGGGTGGGAGGTGGGGGATAACTTACAAAACCTTCCACAACCCTTTACTCCGATCTACCGCTTTTGCCTGTCTCGAAAGAGTACCTGCAATTACAATAAGAAAGGAGAAAAGTGAGGTAAATGATTTGTAAGTTACAAAACGCGAAGAGAAATCAAAGAGCGTTGCCTCCCCGGCAGCGGCGCCAAAATGTTGAGCGCGAGAATCTACGCTAACGTGTTTGGTTTTTGGAAAAACCCGTCGTTGTAGTTCGAAAGCGAAGGATTCGTGTTCAACAAATAAAATTTATACCGAAATAAGAATTCCGGGTCGAACACAGGGAGGCGAACGTTTGATTTAAAAACTCCGCGTTTCTTTTTATTTTGTCACGAAGAAATTTAATTTAAACTATCTAAGTATCTACAACGAATAAAAGAGAGAGAGGGAGTAAGAGAGAGAGAAAGAATACTACACATGGAAATTAAAATGAGATGTAGAATAGACAAGGAATTAATCATAAAAGAGTTCATTCGTTACAACTAGAAAATATAAAACAATTACTCTAGAAAGCATTAAAAGAATGGAGGGAGAAATGTCCTCCTCGACGATCGCTCGGAGGACGAATAGACTACTCTTAGAAAGCAGTAAATCTATACTAGAAAGCAGTAAAAAGAATAAGGAGAGAGAAATCCTCCTCGACGGTCGCTTGGAGGACGAGCCGGACGGGACGACGCCTGGACGAAGGAGAACGAAGCGGGACGAAGGAGGACGAAGCAGAAGAACGGGAACGAAGCAGCACGCCGTCGTCGTCGCGGGATCCACTTCCGAAGGGGGACGAAAATTTGGACTTTATCTCGCGAGAAGCATCCCGGGTGTGGGACAAGCTTCTCTTGAGCTTTGGAGAGGTAGAGAGGAGAAGGAAGGGATGAAAATTTCGTATGGAGGGGGTCTCCTTTTATAGTTGCAAGGAGTGGGGGCAAAATGGACATTACATCTTCAAAATAATAAATAAGGGGTCTTTAGTGACGGATAAAACCGTCGCTAAAGCCCCGCCGTCGCCGTCGCCGCCGCGCCACGCGCGCCCGCTCGGCTGGCCTGCGCGCGTAACGCAGACGCACGTCCGCGTCGTCTCAGCCGTCCGATCGCGAGATCGGACGGCTTAGATCGCGCCCGCGCCCGCTGCGTAGCGCGCCGCCCGCGTGCGATCGCGCGCCCACCAGGGCGTCCAATTGCGCGTCGGCGCTATCGGGCGCGCGCGGCCGTTGGATCTTCATCCGACGCTCGTGCGCGCCCGCTCGCCCGCGCCTTCGCCCCCCTCTCCGCGGCTCGAACCCGCGACCTCCGCTTCGCCCGCAGCTGCGTAGCCGCTGCGCTACGCGGCGAAATGGTCGCGCGGACGTTTTTAAACGCGCGCGACCGCAGCCGTTGGATCGAGATCCAACGGCGGAGAGGAGACGTGGCGTGGTCTTCACAGGACTCCTGCGGCCGATTGGGCGGCTGGGATGGCGCCACGTGGCGCTATCTTGGCCGTCCATCTTCTGGAAGTTGTAGATGGTGCCACGGATGTCGGATTGACTTGATTTTTGTGTCGTTCGGCTGCGATCGTCGATCCGAATTCATCCGTGTGGTCGGATTTTCCATCTGAAGTGCGGATTTACACCATCCTGGCCCTTGATCTTCTAGGTTTCCTCGGTCTCTATCTGATGCTACGGATGCCTGATTAGGGCGATCTTGGAGTCGTTGAACTCCAATCGTCGCCCTGATCATATCCATACGGTTGGATCTTTGATCCGAGGCCCCGATAAAATATTTGCCCTGTCCAAGCACATAAAAGGAGACAATTAACCTCCATTTTATTCAAACTACTCTAAATGCAAGATGATGCATGTAATGCAATATTTATATCATGAAATGCAATCCTATGCTTAAGAACATGCATAAATAGACATTTTAAGTAGTGTAAATGTGTTTACATCAGTTGCCCTTGGCGGAGTTTGTATATAATAACAGTTATCACTCGGGCATCGTCATGGCACCCTACGAGGCTCTGTACAGATGGAGGTGTACTGCACCCTTGAGATGGGTTGAGGTGGGGACCAAGTGGGAGGTTGGCCCCAAGCTGATCCAGCAGAGTCAGGAGGTGATTGAGCAGATTCACAGACGACTCCGTACTGTCAAGAGCAGACAGAAGAGCTATGTCAATCAGAAGCGCAGAGAGGTGCAGTTTGAGGTTGGGGATCACGTCTTCCTTCGCGTTTCTCCCATGAAGGAATTGCAGTGTTTTGGAGTGAAAGGGAAGCTAGCATCGAGGTTTGTGGGGCCCTTTAAGGTCCTGGAGCGGGTTGGACCCGTTGCTTAGAGGCTTGCCCTTCCTCCCCAACTTTCTGCTGTGCATGACGTGTTCCACGTGTCCAACCTCATGAAGTACGTCGCTGATCCCAGTCACGTTCTGAGCCATAAAAGCGTCGAGGTGAGTGACGACTTGACCTACCCCGAGTGGCCAGTGCAAATACTAGACAGAGCCGTCCGAAGTTTGAGACGGAAGTAGGTACCTCTGGTGAAGGTCTTGTGGAGGAGCCAGAGGTACGAGGAGGCTACCTGGGAGCCTGAGGTGACAATGCGAGAACGGTACCCGAAGCTCTTTGAGGGTACATCTTTTCGGACCAGCTTCGGTCCTCTTTGAGTTTGTTATGCGTATGTTGTTCTTTTTCCGCACCTTAGCTAGCTCAAGTTTCGGGGACGAAACTTCCTCTGAGTTTATTATGTTGTTAAGACCTGTGTTATTACGCCCTTTCAAGACTTCCGTACTTTAGGTCAAACGTCTGGTAAGACGTCTGGACTGAGGGTCAGACGTCTTGCAAGACGTCTGAAAATCAAAAATTTCATGTACGAGCTCACGTCTGCGCGCGTGCTGCAGCAGACAGTACACGTCCCTCATTTTCTTCTCCTTCTCTCTCCTCTTGCCCGACGCAAACCCTAACCCCACACCTTATATAACCCCCTCCTCTCCCTCACACCACCCCCACTTCCAGCCACTTCCTCTACCCTCCAGCGAGTGCAGCCGAGCGAGAGCAGCGGAGAGGAGCGTCGTGAGAGAAGAGGAGCAGCGTGAGAAGGAGAGGAGAGAAGGCTTGCGAGCTCACGTGGGAGCTCGCTGGGGAGCTCATGGCCAGTCGGCGCGTACGCGAGGCAGAGGGGTGCGTCGGGGAGGTCCTCCCCGACACTTCACCCGGAGTAACAGGCGAGCGGGCACGGCACGGACACGTGTGGTGTGAGAAGGAGAAGGTAGGTTATGGTTCTGGGATTTTCCCAGAATTAGACGTCTGGAGTGACCGCCAGACGACGAACGTCTGGAGGGGGTGCTAGACGTCTGAGGAGGAGGCTTCGCGAAGGTACGTCTTCTTGCGGATACGGCCATGTAAGCCACTCCGTCGAGACACCGTTCCCTACCCTTTTTGAGAAGATTTCGGTTGATTCGCGCAGGTGTTGCTTCGGGAAGGCACGGGACACGCCCTCCCACGCACTTACTTCGAACGTCTGGGCGAGGCACCAGATGACGGGAAGCATTTCCAGACATCCGGAGAGGTTGTCGGACGTCTAGACTGGGTCCAGACAATCCAGCAGAGTTACTGGACGTTTGAGGAGTAGCGCGGGACTGAGGTATGGTTCTGGACTCTTTTAAGATGTCTGGAAGGTGTTCCAGACGTCTAATTTGAGTCAGAATCACTATTTTTGACCCGTTTAGAGTCCGTTTGAGGTCCGATTTCCGCAATTGAGATACCGTTGTTTCCCGTATGTCTTCCTCTACTTGTTGGAATACTTTCTATACTGTTATGAGTATTCTCTTGTGATTGATCTTGTGATAGGACCTTGTTCCGTTGCAGGTTCGGGGCTTGCTGAGGCACGTGAGCCTGCCATTAAAGCCCCCATTACTCCTGGGTTTACTAGTAGAGTGGCTTCCCCTTAATTTAGTTACAACCTAATTGCATGTGTGGAATGAATGGTTACAACCTAGGATATAGCATGAATCCTAGGACTAGTAATACTGGATTGTCTGTATTGAATGAATGAATTGCAGTCTTGAATGAGTAGATAGAATAATAACAATTGCCTGTAAATAAATAACAGTTGCCTGCGAAATATATAATATTGGTATTAGTTAACTGTTGAATGAAACCTTTCTATCATACCCGTGGAATGATGTAACATGAGCTGTATGTATATAATTTGGAAATGGAAAGAGAATGTTGGAAACACGAGCTATCTGTAAATAAACTGAATATGAAATAGAGTTACAAATTGCATGTGTATCCTGAGAATGGAAATAGAAATGATGAAACCTGGTATGGCTTGGCCTGAGAAATATGAGCATGAACCCTACGGGGAATTAGGAGTAGAGCTCCTGGAAATAAATGGAATGGAACTGGGAATGTGAGTGGGGAAGTGAGTTGGCTCTTGAGTACGAAGTACCAAGGAGAGCAACTGTCCCCCTGGTTAGTGCAAAGCAAAGCTAGCTGCCCTTGGGTTGGGACCCGGGGTTAGGATTGGCCACTCTGTACCAACTTCTTGGTCCTCGCGTACATAGTACCGGGGAGAGCTACTAGTGTAGGGAGAGAGCTAGCCACCCCACAGGTCCCAGGGTTCAGCTAGCCACCCTACACCGACTTGTTAGGCCCACTGGGCAAACTAGGGTAGTCAGGCGAGGGTGCACGGACTATGGAGGGGCGAGACCGGGGCGAGACCCCTGTTACTGAGAGGGCTATGCCCTATACTGGTTCCATGCTGTACTTTGGGTGCACCTGCTAACGGAAACGACTGACTGCATGCTAGTGCGGGGTAACTACCCGTGCACTTATCGCGCATGCTGTAGTCACCATTATGTCTGTCCGTGACCTTGGGGTGGTTGAATAAGTGTAGGACCACCATAGGGGACTCTCCCGGCCAGGAGGGCACCACGTGCGACTTCTACTCTTCGGAAAAGATTGTGCAATCAAGATCGTTCCCACTAGGAACATTCGAGATCAAGAAATAGACCTGATAATTAAATTAAGTGGTGAAAGAAAGAATAATTAGTTAAAGAAAAAAAGAAATTGAAAAACAACAGCTACTTATCCCCCTATACTACTTTAGTAGTTGGTTGCCACTCTACTCAGCGTTCGCTGACGTTTTGTACTCATAACCTTTTTCCGGTCCAGGTGTTGAGTAGCTAAAGCATACGGCTACAGAGGGTGCTGGGCCCAGTAGAGTCCAGTAGTGGTAGTTCTTTTGTACTCGTTTGTAGTAGTGAGTAACTTCTTGTACTTTTATATTCTGTACTCTTTCGTTCTGCACATTATATTCCTGTACCCGTTTACTTTCCTACTGTTATGGTGGTGTGTACTGTAGTAGTTTACTTCTTTACTGTTGTACTTTTGTTACTATTAGTTGCTTGCATGGTGATTGTGGTTTATTTTACTACTTTTTAGTTACTTTCTCGCTAGACAACTAGGTCTTAAGATCAGTCGAGTCGGTCCGATCTCGTGTCTTGTAGGGATTCGGGAACCGAGTCGTAACAAGGGTCCACAGTCAAACCATCCCCTGAGATCACATGGCCCAAGAAAGTCACCTGCCTCAACCAAACTCGCATTTGTTGTACTTGGCATACAGCCTGCGTCGCCTCAAAGTGTCCAGAAACCTGCGCCTGATCCCGCGAGTACATGAGTACGTCGTCGATGAATACCACCACAAATTAGTCCAAATATGACCTGAAAACCCGGTTCATCAAATCCATAAAAGAAGCGAGGGCGTTGGTCAACCCAAACAGCATGACCAAGAACTCGTAGTGCTCGTATCGGATACAGAAAGCTATCTTGGAGACATCAGTCTCCCTGATCCTCAATTGATGGTAGCTTGACCTCAGATCTATCTTGGAGAATACTGTGGCATCTCGCAACTGGTCAAAAAGGTCATCAATCCTTGGCAGCGGATACTTGTTCTTGATGGTGACCCTATTCAGCTATCGGTAGTCAACACAAAATCGCAAGGTACCATCCTTCTTCACAAACAACACAGGGGCTCCCCACAGGGACGCACTGGGCCTCACAAAGGCCTTCTCCAACAGGTCCTGTAATTGTGACTTGAGCTCTCACAGCTCAAGTGGTGCCATCCAATATGGTGCAGTAGAAATGGGGTCGGTCCCCAGTACCAGTGAGATCTCAAACTCGATCTCACACTCGGGCGGTAGTCCTGGCAGCTCTTCTGGAAACACGTCGGGGTACTCACAAACCACCGGAATACTTTGAAAGTCAGCCACGGGGCTAGGCTCTGCCACTACACAGGATAAAAATCCCTCACACCCTTGGCTCAAAAGCCTCGCTACCCGAAGCGTAGAGATGCATCTGAAACCTCTGTCCACCGGCTGTCTGTGAAACTCAAAAGGAGGCAACCTTGGTATGGAGAAGACGATCTTCCTCAAGAAATAGTCCACCAAGGCATGGTACGCGGACAGCCAGTCCATCCCTAGAATCACGCCAAAATCCTCCATCGGTATCACAATCAGGTCAGCGAAGAGGCTATGTCCCCTTATACTGACCTCACAGTTCATGTAGACCTCCTCAGCTACAAACAACTACCTACCTGGACCTCTGATTACAAACGGATCCTCTAATAGTACACTATCCTGTCCCAAACTGACAGCAAAACACGCAGTAACAAAAGAGTGTGTGCCGCCGAAATCAAAAAGTACGTACACTAATTTGCTAGAAACGGTAACCATACCTGCCACTACTGAACCAGAAGCCCTGGCGTCTTTGTGTGTCAGGGCGTTGATACGCCTCTCAGTCCTCGGTGCAGACGAAGCAACTACACTCTAGATCGGGCGAGTAGCCGCTGGTCGGTACGCTCCTCGTGACTACTGCCATCGTCCATGCGCCTGGGGACCACGACCACCAGCTCGGCCTCCAGCGCTCGGTGCGTGGAGCATCTGCTGTGCTCTGGCCCTAGATGGGCAATCCCTCCTGATGTGGCCCAGTTGGCCGCACTGGTAGTAGAGGGGAACAAGACCTCCTCCCTCGGTAGGTCCCTGCTGACGGCTGGGTGGGGGTCCAGTGCTGGCGGCTGGCCCCTTTCTGGGGCCCCCAAAGGTCACTGACAGCCCTACAAAATGAGACGGCTCTCCTGCAGGTGCTGCGTGCCTCCTCTCTCGATGGCCTTGAGAGTACTCTAGCAGGTAGGGCCTCTTCCGTTCACTGTCGGTGTCTCGTGTAACCTGGTTGGTCTCCTCGTAGGTCATGGTTGCCTCAACCACTCATGAGAAAGTGGGCAACTTCAAGGGTTTGACATATCCCTGAATAGTAGGTCGGAGCACCTCAGTGAACCTCCACAGGCGCTCCTCCTCTGTAGCCACAGCTGTCGAGGCAAAACATGACAACTTCAAGAAGCGCGTGCGATACGCACTGACAGTCATCGTCCCTTGGCGAAGAGTGTGGAACTCCCGCCTCCTCTGGTCTTGCCAAGTCTACAGAAAGTACTACTCGCAGAAGAGGGTCACGAACTGGTCCCACGTCGGCTCTCCCCTCTCTTGGCCTCTGACTGCCCTCCACCACCTTTGTGCTGCGCTCTCTAGCTGGTACGTGGCAAAGGCCACGTGGCACTCCACAGGAGGGCGAAGGGTGTCAAATACCTTCTCTATCTGCTCTAGCCAGTCCTCTGCCTCAGACGGGTCCTCATCCCCCTTGAAGGAGGGGGCCTTTAGCTTCCGGAACTGGTCGAAAAGCTCATGGTGCAGCTGCAGTGGGGTAACGGGCACGCCTCCAAGCAAGGAGGGCTCATGCTCGAAAGTGTCAGAGTGTGGTGGGGGCGGTGGAGGACCACCCCCTCCCCCTCCTGCTCATCCAGCATTGCGGCGGTCTCTCTATCCCACGGAGGACTCCCCCTCCACATCCTCAGGGAGAGGTGCCCGTGGAGGCTGGTGGAGCTCCTCTCGCACAATATCTCTGATCAGCTGGCAAGATCCTGGGCCTGAATGCCCGGGAGAAGAGGTGGGTCAACTGGTACCTTAGGCCCAGCACGTCCGTCCCTCCCACCTCATCTACGGTCGCGACCACAGCCTGCCTCGAGAACTCCCAGACGAGGCATCTCCTACAAGGAGACGCGAAAGATAGAACAAAAGGGTCAACAATATTGAATTTTTTCAAAAAGGACTCAGAACAAATATCAAGGAGATATGTTGTGGTGGCTACCCTAGTTACATGCACGTGAACGGTTATTCTCAAGCCAATTGGTTCATTTCTCGAGACGACCTTGCTCTGATACCATCTTGTTACGACTTGGTTATCGGATCCCTACAAGACCCGAGACCGGCTCGCCTCGAGTAATCCCAAGACCCAGTCGTCCAACAAGAAATAACCAAAAAGTAGGAAAGTAAACCACATTCACACATGCAATATAACTAAGCAGTAAAAACGTACAAAGTAGTAAAGGAAAGTAAAACTGTTGTTCCATTATATACCACCACAACAACAGAAACAACGGAAACGAAAGTAACAGTAGAGAACAGTAGCTACAAAGTCTGATATTTACTACAACAGTAGGGGTACAACAAGAAAATGCAGAAAAACTATGGCTGGGCTCGACTGGGCCCAGCACCCTCCACAGTCGGATGCTCGGGCTGCTCAACTCCTAATCCTGAACAGTGTTATGAAAAGACAGAGTCAGCAAAATCTGAGTGGAGTGGTATCTATACTATCTAAAATAGTAAAAGCAATAGGTTTAATTCTATTTTTTATTTATCTTGTTTTATGTGTATTTCCTTTTCACCCATTTTTCTCAATATCCAGATATTCTTGATCTTACATGTTCCTCGTAGGAACGATCTTGATTGCAGTTTTTTCCGAAGAGTAAAAGGTACACATGGTGCTCTTCTGGCTAGGAGAGTCCCTCGTGGTAGTCCTACACCCAGTCAACCACCCCGAGGTTACTATCAAGACATAGCAGTGACTATGGCACGTGTGATAAGCGCACGGGTAGCTACCCCGCACTGACACACGATCAGTCGTTTCCGCTAGCGGGTACGCCCAAAGTACAACACGGAACAGTATAGGGCCTTGCCCTCTTAGAATAGGGGTCTCACCCCTCAGAACCAAACAGGGGTCTCGCCCCTCCACAGTTCGCGCACCCTCGTCTGATTACCTCGATTTGCCCAGAGGGCCTAACAAGTCGGTGTAGGGTGGTTAGCTGAACCTAGGGCCCTGTGGGGTGGCTAACTCTCTCCCTACACTAGTAGCTCGCCTCGGTACCGTGTACACGAGGGCCAACGGGAGTCAGAGTAAAGTGGCCAATCCTAACCCCGGGTCTCAACCCAAGGGCGGCTAGCTCCGCTCTACACGAAAAGGGGACAGTCGCTCTCCTTGGTACCACGTACTCAAGGGCCAGCACACATCCCATCTACATTCCAGGTTTCCAACTAACCATAGGAGTTCTACTCCTAATTCCCCGTAGGGTTCATGCTCATGTTTACCACATTTATTCCGATCCAGATTCCACCATTCACAATTCAGTTCTCATTTATATGCCCGCAGCTCGTATTCTAACAGACAATCCATGATTATTTTACAGGCAATTGCTAGTAGTGTATCTCAATTTTGCATATAAGTACAAAATGGTGCATTCATTTCTCTACCATAGGGTTCATGCCACATCCTAGGGTTTCAGTCAGTTAATCCTACAACACATGCTTATTTGAATATTATTAAAAGCATTAAATCACTCTACCAGACAATTCGGGAATACTGGGGGCTCGAACCGTAGACCCAGGTGTCTTTGCGAGCCTCAAACACGCAGTAAGCTGAAACCCTATACCAAGGAATACATCACAAAAGGAAGGTTCAGAACAATGTACAAAGATCTCTAGTACGTAGAGAAACTCGCAAGGAAACTATAGGTACTTCGTTTGTGTAAATCGAATCCCAATCGAATCCCAAACGGGTCAAAAATATGTCTACTGTCCAAAATCAGACGTCTGGGAATAAGTCCAGACGTCTTAAAAGATACAAAACTTTACCTCAAGTCCCTGCGGTGTCCTCAGACGTCCAGGCCTCCTCTGCGATCGTCTGAAGGCAGTTCCAGACGTCGGACCACTCCTCCGATCATCTGGAAGCACCTTCGGTCGTCTGGTGAGCTAATCAGATGTCCGAAAGTGTATGGGAGAGTGTTCCACGCTCCTTCCCAAGGCTGCTCTTGCGTATGACAGTTGCAGCCACCAAATTAGGCCCAACAAATACTTCTGCGGTGAGGCTTGCATAGCCGTAACCGCGAAAAGAACGTACCTTCGCGATAAATGAGCTTTCAGACGTCTAGTCTTAACTCCAGATGTCTAGATGCTCCATCAACTGTCTGGACTCCACTCCAGACATCTGATACTGGAAAATTTCCAGTACCAGAACTCGCTCTCAGTGCTCTCCACCGCGCTTCTCCTCGCTCCGCCGCAGCTCTAGCCGCTGCAGATGGTCGAGCCCGCCTCTCCGGACTCTCTCCTCCTCTCGCATGCACCTGCGGTGGCCATGCGAGCTCTGCCGAGCTTCCACCGAAGTTCTCCGACCTCGGCCTCCTCCTCCTCCCGCACTCTCCTCCTTCTCGCCCTCTCTCTCTCCCTCTCTGACCTTCTCTCGCGGCTCTGAAGGTGGGAGTGGTGGTGTGTGGAGTGGAGAGGAGAGGAGGGGAGGGGTTTTTATAGATGGCTGGGGTTTAGGGTTCGGGCAGGAAAGGAGGAATAAAAGAGAGAGAGAGGAGAAGGTCCTACGCGTCGCACGCGCACAGGGCGCAGTATGCGTACAGAAATTTCATTTTCAGACATCCAGGAAAGGGTTCAGGTGTCTAGACAGACGTCTGACTGAGACTCCAGACATCTTAAAAGGCTAAAAGTGGGACGGGTCTTTACGCCTGATACAAGGTATTACATCATGTAATAGATCTGAAATCTTTCAGGTTGGTGACGCTTGATCCTTTGGGAACCACGGTGAGAAAGGAATGGTTCAATTGCCAAACAAGTCTTCCTCCATTACGAAAGAAGTGTTGCACCCTTGCAATGACATCCATAGTGATGATATTCCATGCTTTTCTGAAGAAAAAAGCATTGAAGCCGTCAGGTCCAAGGGCCTTATCTGGCCTGATCGCCCATAGAGCGTCTTTGATTTCCTCCGTAAAGGGGTTGGTGGTGAGAAGATTGTTGTCCTCCTTGGATATCCTTGGGTAAGTGGACCATAAGGAACCAAGCAAAGGGATGGCATATGGATCCTTAGAGAAAAGCTTGGAGTAGTGGGACTAGACTTGCTCCTTGCATTCACGATCTTCGTCAAATCACTTTTCCATCCTCTGCAAATAACTTGGTGATGGCATTGCAATTTTGTCTGATCTTTGTAGCTTTTACAAAAAAGCCCATATTGCGGTCCCCCTTTTTTAACCATTCACATCTGCTTCTTTGGTACCAATAGGCTTCCTCCTCCCTACGTAGAGTAACCAATTCAGTCTTGACGTGTAATTCGTTCTCATGCAACGTACCACTATCACCGCTAGTAGTAAGGTCGACGAGGATGTGCTCCAAGGAAGAGGCCAGTTCGTTGATACATGATCGTCTAGATTAGTCCTCATGTTCCCAACATTTGAGGGCAACTTTGATGCGCTTAAGTTTCATGATATAGTTGTGTAACGGGTTCCCATCAATGTGAACGTTCCAAGCCTCCTTAACAAGGTGTAGAAAGCCTTCCTGATCAACCCAACAATTGAGGAAGTGGAACGGCCTCCTTCGAAGGATGCAAGTATGATCACTCAAATCAAAAGGCAAGTAATCAGCACGCACAAGCAGGAACAGTTCTGCCCAAGGGTGGTTTGCTAAACTACGGTCAAGTTTGCAGGCAATGCGCGCATCTCCAGTAGCCCTATTGGACCACGTGAGGGGGTTGCCACACGAAGCAATTTCAAAGAGGTCACAATAAAAAATGCACCCATTGGAATCCTCCATACTGGAATGACATGATGGAATGCCCCCCACCTTGTTCGCAAAGAACTTGGTTGCATTGAAGTGTTGAAATAAATACATATATGAAATAAATAAATAAAAATATGTGTATTTTTAATATTTTTGTATAGATCAAAAATATTAAATCAAGCCACTCAAACACGATTTGGTAAGATCTAGAATAAAATAAAGAAAAAATAGCATGCAATAGTACAAATAAATAAAATAAAAATGGATTAGATTTTACTCCGATTGAAATACCCATTAAGGATTTTCCTTAGAGAAGGTATCGCCTCCTGCAATACCGATGCATCGGGTCTGACGAACTCCTCCCAGGATACAACGATCCACCTCCAAGATTCGGTGTACTCTTGTCTTGGACGTCCCTAAAAATCACCTCAGGAGAACGAAGCCGAGGCAATTTGGTTTTCAACCAAATTCCCAATTGATCTACCAATTTAATGGTTTGATCAACCAAAAACTTCTCATGGATCTCTCAATCTCCTTGTGCAAAATCGACAAAAGTGATTGGAGATTTTTCTACCAATCTTACGTCGAACGAATGCACTAAGAAAGAGAGATAAGAAAAAGAGAGAGAGGGAGAGAGTGGAGAGAGCTTTCTACTCTTGTTGTGTGTCAAATGAAAACCCCCTCGTGGCCCTTATATAGAGCCCACGACCAAACGTTTATGAAAATTCCCATTTTATGGAAATACAGTAATTGATCGATCAAAACAATTGGTCGATGAAACTTTACTATTTGATCAACCAATCCAATTGATCGACCAAACTAAATTCATTAATCAACCAAAATAATTAGTTGATCAAACTTTACTTTTTCATCGATCAATCTAAGTCAAAATCGTAAGATTAAAAATCCGTAAAAAAAGGAGTCCAAGTTCCAAGTTCCAAATTGATTCTCACCCAAGCCCGAACCCAAGCCCGAGCCGGGGCAAGGTGAGGCGCTCGTGTGCATGCGTGGTCCCTAGCCCCACCTCTCACTCTTTGCTACATAAGCCATGGGAGGTAGAAGTCTTTTACACCTACCAAGAGATTTGTCCACTTCTAGTATGGGACTACAAACCTCTCCCAAATATCACTGATTTTAACATAAATTCCCACGTCACCTTATAACAATTGCATCCCAATTGATGCAATTAGGCTCTCAAATCCAACATGAAGTCCCCAATGACAACCCACGGCCTTGTCATAAGGGAACAATGATGATGCAATGCCTCCTAAACTTGCTTCCATAGCAAGGTGTCATTCCTTGCATAAACAATGGACAAGGATAACGTCAGCCCACCTTTGTTGTAGCAGTTGGCAAGGATGACTTGGTCGATTGAGCACAATATATGAGCATTTCACAGGTTAGCTCTCCACAAGACCACCTTTTTACTGTTGCACCCATGGTCAAGGTTGTGATGACCCGAGTCTCACCAACCGACGAGGCCTGAGTCATCTTGTGCTAACAACTAGTACAAAAACCCATAAGATCACAGTCACCGAACATTAAGTCATAAAACATTAATAGCCAACATTCATTCATAAAGCATTAAATGGAAAAAAAAAAGTGCTAATAGTAAAAGCAATGTTTTCCTAAAGTAGAAATAACTGAGTCTACAACTACCAAGAAAACTGGAAATAAAATTCTACTAGTGCGAACGGAGCTACACTATGAGCCACTGGCTAGGTACGAACCGTCTCCTCGGATAGGACCCAATTCCGTGGAGGTCTGACCAACTGCAGTCGCTGCACCTGACTACTCAGCAACACCTGAGTACGGAACTCGAGATAGTGTCAGTGAAAACTAAGTAGAGTAGTATAAGTAACTCAAGTATAAGGTATAGTATAAAGGCACTATCTTGATAGTTTATCTGTTTATAATTCATTTTATATCCAATCCTTTTTATGCAATTTGGCCATATTCTTATTATTCTCAAATTGTTAATCAATGTATCAGGTACGAGATGATTTCGTGTAACTTCCTGTGGTGCAAGACCAATATAAGTCACCCTGGGGTCATCGCGGAAAGGGGTGACGGCTACGTTGTGTAGCGTGAACACGTACAAGTGCTGTGTACACTGAACTACAAACAACCAATGTCCCACCCACCAGCCAAAAGAACTGCTCCAAACCTCGAGCTCGGTGAATCCTCTATCCCAGTTGGCTGCTAAGCCTAACCAAAGAGTCGTAGGGAGGCCAACAACTCCCTAAACCAACCCTTAACCTGGTCTGAAAAGACCTAAAACTACGACCGAAATCCCAGCAAGTAGCAGGGCTGAAACCAGTTATCTAATCCTTTTATTCTATCCGACATATCCGTCGTATTATACAATCAATTTCCAGATAACTGTATCTCATATTTTATTAACTCAAAAAATCCTTAGTAATTTCATATTACTAATTCTAAGCTTTGTAATTATTCACATTATCTTTAACTTATCCTTTTACAAGTAGTTTCAATCTTGTGATAGTGGCCCCATGTTACTTAGAAGTTACTGGAAATAACAAAACTCATTTTACGAAAAATGGGGTTCGTTTCATACATGCGATAACAAGAGTACATTAATCTACATTACTTACATTAAACCTATTATTTCTCGTTTAAGTGCCCATAAATTAGAGAAAATACTAGAGGGGTTCCGAACTCAATAAAAAGAAGAATACACGCCGACTGAGGCGGTATACGAAAAAGATTGTTCATACGAGTCCACAAGTACTCAAAAAAATCGACTGAATTGAAAGAAGGATACACTACTCTACCTAATGCCACCAAAGGGTCACGGTGACTCCGAACCATGCGCACTAAGCCTAGGAACAGTCCCCACACCTGCCTCGAGCTTTGTTCACGCACCAGGAAGAGAACCTGGTTCAATCGAACCCACGACAAGGTCGGAGACACCTAATTATGTTTCTAATTTTTCAATAAGAAGAACAAACTAAAAGTGAAAATAAATCATACCAACGCGTAGTACACATCAATACAATTTCAACGGTACCTTATTTGTCAAAATTCGAGGTCGGCAAGGCCTTGAACTAGATGAAAAAATGCGAGGGGGTCCAGAGCCAGACTAGACGCACCAGTGCACATGCCTCCACATGCGCCACGCGTCGCGCGTCGATTTGTCTGTGCGCTCGCCCGTAGATTGCCACCTGAACGCACCTGCACTGCTTGATCAGCCATGCGACAGGATCTCGCACGCCCCCGCTCGCGAATGCGCATGCGCGCCCACGCGAAATCGCATGCTCCTCCGCGTTACGCATCGCCCGCTCTCATGCCACCACCGCCACTGCCACGTCTTTTACGGTGGGAACCTCGATTTTTGCAGAATCGCACCCAAGTCCCTACGAAATAATTTCTTATTTTGAAGAAGAAAAACTAAGGTTTTTCTTCTCCCTTAAAACCTTAGTTCGAACTATTTAGATTCCGACACCAGCACCAAATCCTAACCGGATTTTCGGGTTCGAACTGACCCAAACCACTTTGAAATCACTCGAAACATAGATTTTGGGATGTTACAAAGGTTGTCAACAAAGTTCCAATTGAAAGGGGATTTTCGCTGAAACTTTGGCCATCCTCAGGAAGTGAGGCATGTCTCAAGAAGGCCTGCAATTTGCAAATCATGCTTCCAAAGGAGGGAATAGACCTCCTTCAATTTTCCCGGGTTGTTGATACCCTGGGTGTTCCAAGTAGCTAGCGACATGATGTATTGGGTGGCATCAACCGATGCCAAAGCTGCAGAATCACCTTTAGACTTGGACTTTTTCTTGGTTTTCTTTTCGTGGGGACTCTCCATTCCCCTTCTTACATATCGAGACCATACCCCAGAATGTCCTGAACGATTGAGGTAGGGTGGAGCATCAGGTTGGGCCGGCATGATCCCGACTTGAACCCTACCTGAAAAAGCCCAACTCAGCCTGAGCCCAAAGATTATATAGGCCAGGCCCGGGGCCTTAATTTTTTAAAAAAATTGGATTTAGGCTTGACCTGACCCAAACTTGAAAAAACCCAAACAAGCTCTTCAAGCCCATTCATATATAATTTTGTAGTGTTATTTTGTGACATGTAATTCTATACGTGTAAGTTTGAAAGCATGATCCTTGAATAAGGATTATAAATAGTTGAGATGTGGTAACTATTTAGATAATGTATAATTTGAGCTGAAAATTTGATATGTTTATTTTTTTTTTTTAAATTTTTTTAATGTAAAATAATTATCGTAGGTTAAAAAAAGTAAGTTGCTTCATAAGATAAATTTTATTTTCTAAAGTTTCTTTTGTTAAATAAATATAACCTAAAGTTGTAAAGTAACGTAATTATTTGAGTTATATTTTGTTCATAGTATCATATTTTATTCGTAAGTATTAATGAAGTCGTAAGATTATCATAAAAGTATTATTATATTTCAAAATTATTATGATTATACCTATCTAATTACAACTTTAAATTGGGTTTAACAGGTTTGATTGGACCTTACTTAAATAATAATAAAAAATTAACTTTATTATACTTAAGTAGTTTTTATTTAAAAATCAATGAAAATAGATCTTAATAGATTTTTTGAGCTTTAATGGATTTTTCTGGACCCGACCTGAAAATCAGGCCCAAACAACAAAATCAAGCCCAGCCCGACCCAACCCTAGACCCAAAAACGTGGGTAGGGTCGGCCTTGATTTAGTAAAAATTTCTGACCTTGGACCCAACCCAAGGCCCAAAAAATAAAATGAACTTTGTTGGATTTGGGTCTGACCTGACCCAATGCTCCACCCTAAATTAAGGAGAGTAAAGGCTGACTATTTCCCTCACCATCTAGTGTCGTAGAAGATAATTGGGAAGGTTCCAGAGATGACTTAAATTGTTAGGGTCTTTCTGGCAAGTTTTCATTGTAGAGAAAACCCCCATTAAGGCCCTGGTCCTCACATGAAAAGGAATTTACCATCTTTTCTGATGAGGAGTTGGTAACTTGGTCTCCACACACACCGCCCCCACAACCCCCCCCCCCCCCCCCCCCCCCGGCACATCCGAATTTGCAATGTTCAGCCTTTGCACTTCATCATGTAGACTCGAGCCTCCAGCCTCTTCATGCACGTTGCATGAAGGTTGACGACTTTTCGTTGGTTTACGTGACCTTTCACGGCTCCACCCTTTCCGAGTACCCAAAGTCGAACGGACGCATCTCTTCCTCTCCTTTACCACGGAGCTGCAACTACTGCCTTTGGACACGAGTTCAGTGAGGGGCCAAACACCATACAAGACAAACATCGAGGTGGAACCTAGTTGTACCGAAGCTTAACGGAGAGGTTGACGCCCCCTTCGCAGGAGAAGGGGATCTCGTCAAGGAGGTCGTCCGATGCACCGACCTTAATGCATACCCTGACGTGGTCAAGATAGTTGGTTGAGAGAGTACGCCAGTCTTGACCCATCGGAACCCCTATGGCACTAGCAAGCTTGCTAATCACCATTCTTGATCGGAGATGGATACCAAGGTCCAAGAAGCAAACCTAGATATGGGCCATGGTCGGCTCAAGCCGTGAGAGAGGGATATCCAGCGACCACTGGTGGACCACCAACCGTGCCTATGCAGCAACCATGGTCCTCTCTCAAGGGCATTAGCACAATCTTCCTTGTTGAAGAACTCAATGATGAAGATCTTATTATCGCGAGAGTGGAGGAGGAAATGTCCCTTGGGCCTCCAGAAATCAATGATAAATTTCTGGAGAAGGCCATAGAATGGTCATTTGCCCAAAGAATAAACCACCTGAGCATGCTTCCATCGATCAAGTTTGTTCGCAATCTTAGAGAGAGACACTGGCGAACCTTTGGTGCGGGGGGGGGGGGGGGGGGGGGGGGGTGTCAGGAACTCGAGGGAATCATCTAAGATGGAGTGCTTGTCCAGTGGGGGTGGTGGTGGGGGAGGCGGTGGAGAAGGGTTGGTGAAGGGGCTCATGTTTTGCTAACAGAAATGAGCGTGCATGTCAACACAGCCAAACCCAAGAAACAGCTAGATGTCAACATAACAAATTAAGCAAAATGAAAGACACATTAGACGTCCGGAGTGCCAAACTTAATTAAGTAGTTAGTCTGAAATTAAGGCACACACAACATCCCAAGAACCATTGCAGTACTGGCCAAAGCAAGCATTGATCCAAATCCATTTTCCTATCGAGCTCACAAAAGTAGCCAAAATAAAGTTGGTCTAAAAATGACCCAACCTAACCTTAAAGCAATAGGTAAAACTCAACTCGAAAATCCGATTGAACTTAGGTTTAGGTATAGGTATGAAGTATTACTTGATTGCCTGACTCGAATATCTAAATAAAATCACTATTTATTCGAGACATATAAATCTCACCTTAAATCTCTCTTTTCCCATCTTTAATCTCACTCATAATTTCTCTCCTATTTCTGGAGGTTGGGAGTGTACTTTTAAAATTTTCATTGAACATTTATTTTGTAGATAATAATTTTTTTATTAAAAACTCTTTTTTATATATTTTTTATTTATAATATTTGATGCATTCTCCTTTTAATGATTCTTTTTGTGTTAATTTTAATAAGAATCAATAAAATGGGGATAATTCAAGCTCCTAAGTTTTGAACTTATTAAAAATAAATAAATAATAAATTATATTATTTTTTTTTTCTCTAACTCTAATTTGAATACTATTTAATTGTAAGATTAACCTATAAAAAATATCCAATGGTTAAATAGGTTTGATGGACCTCGAAGACGGTAATTGAAGTTACCAATGGCTACAAAAAAGTTTATAAAATGTGAGAAATAAAATATAACCATAAAAATGAAAATAAATGCAAACAACTACAAACGTAAGAAATTATTGATCAAATTTCACGTGATATAGGTATACGTGTGGTGAAAAGATGTAATCTTCAATATTCACTGTTTGTGATGTAATCCATGAGCTATAATTTCTTTGAATAGCCTCCGTTGGATGTGTCAACTCCATGTGAGTTGAGCACCATATAGAATACAAATCGTTGGAAGTTATACATTCCGGAAGTCTAGACGTCAAATTAATGGAGGATAATGAAGAACACTAAAGGGTCATGGTGGGTTATGGAGAGGTATTGCGTTTACTACATAACTACTCGATGGGCCTACGACACTTCGAATTTCCGTGCAAAGAGTCCAAAGGGATTTTATTAGCCTGATCGAGAGTTACGTGAATTTATTTTGCGAGGATAATTTTTTTACTCACACAATAAATAAATTTTTTTTGTTAGATATAAAAATAGGTAGATATAAATATAAATTTTTTAGGGTGATATTTGGTAAGTAAAATAAGGTTGTGAAATAAATTGTAGGAGCAAAATAAATGGAGGGGTAAGTGTATTTTGGTATTTGGTTGATAGTAGAATAAGTAGAGGAATAAAGTGAAGTTATTCCACTTGAACTGTTTAGTTAGTGAAATAAGTGGTGGAATAAAATAGATTTATTCTGATTAGGTGTTTAGTTAATGGAATAGGATGAGAAATAAAGTTGAGTTATTCCAATTCGGTGTTTGGTGAGCGGAATAAATTGGTGGAATAAGTAATAGGTAATGTAATTTTATGTGTGGGAGATAATGGCAAATAACTTTTCTTATCCATTGTCGATGTTAATGAATTGGAAATAAATTTTATGTTTTCTTCTTTTAGATTTGATTATATAATAGTAAGGCATAAAATTTGAAGTACATCACAAAGTAATTTAGCACACTGTGTGAACGGTTGATTAGCAAGATATTTGTAAATATATATAGAAAGTTATATGTGTTTGTTCTGTGGAATAAGTTTATGGAATAACTTGTAAGTTATGTTATTTTATATTTACTTAAAAGGAGTGTTGAATGTATTGTTTTGAAATATATCATTTGCCAAATTATGTCTTTGGCTTTCTAAATACTGGTATGTGTACCTGTGTCTTTTGAAATTCTTATAGAATGAAAATGAGAAATAAGGGAAGATGAAGTGTTAGAATATTTAAAAATCAGCAACGAATGTAAAATTGAAGTTAAAGGGTCATCGAATTGTAATATTTGATAAAAATATATGTGATATGAAATTGGATGTAAATATGACAATTATAAAGGGAAAGATAACTTCTCATTAGTGTTGATGTTATAAAGGGGTATCGTAATGTCGATGATCAACTTAGAGGTATAAATAATCAGAGTGAAAATTGCATAGATGGAGTATATAACTGGAATTCCGAATCCCTTCATTAAACATCATTGCAAATGGAAAAGATACACCTGAATGGAATTGAAAGGGGAAGGTTGTAAGAATATGTGAAATTTTGATTTAATTGAAAGTACTGTATATGTTACAAGTTGTCAGAAATGTATATGGAAAAATGTTCACAACATGACAACATTTACAAAATTGAAAGTAATACATTATTAGAAAAATAGAAAATGTCTTCTATATGAAAAGGCCGTGAAGAACTTCGAGTAGCATGTAGGTTGTTCAAGTTTGATATGCCATGATGATCTCGTAAGCCATAGAGAGAAGCCCTAAATCATTATAATGACCTAAAAATTGTAATACATAATCGAGAACAGAATTAATTGTAAAGAAGGGAAATAAATTTCAATCTGAAGGGAAATTATAGTAGAACCAACAGAGAAGATATTGGTGAAAGCCAAAATCAAATATATTAATAATAACGTGAATCTTAGGTTATAGAAGACAAGTAATAACCAATCTAAATAATATAACTCCTAAATAATAGATAACATTAGAGATGAACATATCAATGAGTAGAGACCTATATCGGGGGGAAGAATAATTGTTACAAACCTGCATAAATAATTGAAGTTAGAAAGTTAAAAGGTAATATAATCTAAAATAATTCACTGAGATGTAGTTAACAGAAAATATGACTGCGAAAAATTTAAACACAAGGAAGTGAAGAGCATAGCATGCAGAAAATGGTTGTTTGGATGCGATATACTAAACAATGGGCCTAAACAAAGAACTTAGTTTTGCATTTCTTGGCTAATTTTATATAAATGAAGCAACTCATTAGAAAGAAGCTTAAATATGATTAGATTCCACATAGGGGCATTTGGTTCCTTGTCATCCAGGTTGCCAATGCCCATCTTGCATGCAACAAGTCAATAAAAGGAAATTCCATGAGATGCCAATTTTATCATCAATGATGTGGTATGAGTCCACACATAGAGAAGAGGAAAATAACTTCATAAAAATCTAATCGGAGAAGGACAGCAGTAACAAGAACGAAACCCTAATCGGAGAATGAAAAACCCTTCGCAAATGCCCAGCGATCGCCAAGGGAAAACCTTAATCGGAAAACAGCAAATGCCCAACGAAGAACAAAATCTTAATCGACAGCAGTAACAAGAACGAAAAATCCTAATTGGAAATGCCCAACAAAGCAAACCCAAGATCGGAGAACAAAAGAACTCGAAAACCCTAACTTCTTTTCAGGACAAAATCCCTAAAATGTTAACTATCAGGCAAACAGATAGGAAAATCGAATACATTTATGTGTACGACACCATTTTTGATAGGGATAAACCAATCAAATACGTGCTCTCTACCATCTCCTTTCTCATTGTGATGTTGGGAACACCTCTTTCATATCGCCTTCCAAAGACGGTAAGCTGAAAGGGACACGACGACGCCGAAGAGACAAGTAGTAATGCTTCATCATCGGACGTGATCTCGGAGAAGTAGCAATGCATGACGACGTCGAAGACACGATAGAGCAATAGAGCTTGTCAGCGCTATGGAACAAGTAGCAGGTTACTCGCTATTTCACATGGGGGAGGGGGGAGATTTATGAAGAGGCAGGTTAACGTGTGAAGCGACCAATATGGATTATAAGTTGACCAAGGTCGGGTAAAGTTCCTAACTCGTCACCAAACGAGCCCTAGAAACATATAAATATAAATTTAATCAAACCCCAACCTGCATATCCGATCATTGCCGGCAGGCTTGTGCAGCACTTAAAAGCCCCACTAGGCATGCACGAAGCTCAAAGACAGCGGTGGCTGAGCTATGAGGGTAGCTTGAATTGGAAGTGATTGGTAGCCGAGATCGGTGGCTTAGCAACGTCTGCGGCAGCTGCGTTTTCCTTGAGATTAACTAAATCAAAATTTGGTAAAGATGAAGATATATATGTCAACCTCGAGAAAAAAGAGGAAAAATAAGACGGTCCTTAATTAACGTAAAAAATGTATAGAATATCTGCATGCATGCTAAAGGCAGTAACAAGTGAACATGAATATTGCAGTCCAAGGATATGAAAGGATATTATTTAAGATGGAATTGTTTTGTTATAAAAATGATTATTTTTTTGATGATTTAAAATTATCTCTTAATTAGTGAAAACTGTCATATAATGTCGTTGCAAAAATGTGTATCGCGTTAGTATATATACGATGATTTTCTTTTAAACTGTCGTTTGGTAACAATTAACAACGGATTTTGAATCATCTTCTATGCTCTTATTTAGATCCTGCGCGAACAATACACGACATTTTTGGTAATCATCATGTATCTTGCTCAACGATAATTTCATTTAAAACCATCGTCTGGTAACAATAAATGATGGGTTCGCTAATTGTCGTGTATAACATTAATGTGGAGGTAGGATTTCCTGTGCGAACAAGAAACGTCAGTTGTTAAACCATCATTTATATGTATGCACAATGGTTTTCTATAACTGTTGTGTATATATGTGTATTTGTTTTGTTAAATATATATAATGTAGGTATTATAGAATCTTATAACACCTTTAACAACATATATACACAACATACAACATGTAACACTCAACATACAACATGCAACATTCAACATACAACAAATATATATATATATATATAAATCTAATGAAAAGTGTATGTCATAACGTCAAACTATACATATAAGAAAAATACAAAACCTAATTAAGGAAAAGAGAAGTAAGCTAAACCTATGCCTCAGCTCCTACACCCTGTCCTGCTCCACCACCACTGAGGTCGTCATCGTCTTTCCGATGCAGGTAGTGCTAGGAAGTGTGATCCCGACCGCTGCCCTATAGAAATGCCATCACCTCTCTCATCTTCGCTTTTTGCTGCTCCATCTCCTTCCTCTGCTCCATGAATTTCTTGGCATCTTGCCAAGCTTGAGTTTGTTGCTGGAACTGTGAGGTAACATCATGGAGTTGTGTCTGCATTTGCTGGACGACGACTGGGGATGTTGACCCCTTCTGCTCATACCAGCTGGAGATCGTCTGACTCCTCCCCCCACTACGAATGAAGCCTCTGTGCTTTGGAGGCATGACGCTCTTAAAAGCCTCCTCAGGTGTCATAGAAGGGTGCTATTGAGTGCCAAAAGCAGCGTCTGGAGGGAGATTGATTAAATTCATCATTTCTCCCTACAAATTACAATAATTGAATGTCATATTAAAGTAAGTATAAAATTTAAAGCAGTTGATAATTAAATGTTATATATTTCGTCTGGTATGTCTCGTGTATCCATGTTTGCCCACCGTTTATGGTGGCCTTACTCTGAGTAACCTCATGCACACCAATGCGATCAAGCGTAGCATCATCATGTGAATGTGCCAGTAAATATATTTCAAATTGCTAGTAATAGTAATAATTAAAACTTTAATTAAAAATATAGAAGTGACATAATAAGAAATTACTTACATATTTTTCCTTAACTCTATCTATACTAGTTCGATCCAAACAATGAGTCTATGGTGGAGCTTGGCCCTATTAGCCTTGTTCCTCTTTGCCTGATCTTGTACGCATATATTGTAATGGGAAAGTATTTAAATCATTTATCTCAAAATACCCTTAAAAGTATTTATAATTACCTCCATCTTAGGCTTATTCTAATGCTCACGCATTCTTTTCATACATGTACTGCTATTGTAGGAGGCGCATTCTTCAATGCCTCCTCATTAGACGACATTTTACTATAAAAGTAAATTATCCAAATAAATTGTCAAAAGAAATTAATTAAGTAAATAATAAAAAGTGAAAAATATTACAAATATCACCTTTCTCTTCGTTGTTATCCTCCAATCATGATGTCATCTTGCGGCATGATTGAGGATGTGTTTGGTGACATTCAGATCATCATCCCAATTAAAAATTACCTATAATATTACAAAATCGTATAAAAAAAGTAAATATTATTGAAGTAACTTATATATATACCTTAATATAAAATTATTTACCTCCATATTACGAATAAGCTGCCTTTTGATCTCCTAAGGTTATCATGTCTTTTCTCATTTTCACTATATCCTTTAAACTATTAGTTAAGTTGAATACATTCAAAATGTTGTCCATAACATTTTTCTTAATATGTATTACATCAAGATTATGTCGGATGGTTAGATCTTTCCAATATGAGAGTTGCATAATAAAAATGCTCCTTTTTTTAAAACCCGTATGTTTCAAAGCTATTTGATCTGTCTTGAACAGACGACCTAATCGTATATTGCCAAGTTGTTGTAATTTCTCCATTGCTTGAAAACCTGACAACCTTATTGAATTTGTACTTAGCTTATTCCTCGAATTCCTTGAAGAATACCGACAAGTTTTATTGTCAAACTTATCCTTAAACACTACAGTTCACCATTGTTACAACCCGAACCCAGATCCCTACAGGACTCGAGACTAGCTCACCTCGACTAATCCCAAGATCTAGTCGTCTAACGAGAAATAACCAAATAACATGCATGAATCCACAACCACACAAGTACAGTAGCTAAACAGAAAGAAATTAGCAACGAAAGGAGAAATAGAGCTGTAATACAAGAACATTACATGCCTTCAAGAACAGAAATACTGCCATCATGGTCATTTCTCACCTCAACACAATTAATTAAGTTAATTGAGCTTAATTATGTGTTGAAGAAAGTAACTTAGGTTAACTCGAAATTGTGTCGGTTATGTAGTATAGGATCGAATTAACCTAATATTTTAGGTTTTTTTTTTTACTGGTTGAGTCTAGGTCGTTCGTTAGGAGGTATAATTCATTCTAAATTCACTAGTTATCTTTTATTTTTCTTTATAAGTATAAGAGGTATATTTAAGTTAATTATAGAAGCATGAATTTTGCCAAAATTATTTTAAATGAAATAACATGCAAAATCCCATATGAATTCTCATTTTCAATATTAAAAACATGCAAATTCTCTATTTATTTTAAATGATTTAAGGCAAAGAAGAGTTTATTTAGTCAATACATGCCTTAATACAACAATTAAGAGCAAAAAGAAATTAAAATATCACAAGAAAAATCAATTTCTTTTCCTTTATTCTTCAGCCTCTCTTCTTTCTCTTCTCTTTATCTTCCTTCCTTTTATTTCTTAATCCTTTATTTTTCTCTTTCTTTTTATATTTCTTTTTATTCTCTTTTTCTCTCGGTCTCTTTCTTTCTTCTTTTCTTTTCTTCTCTTCCTGCCTTCTTCTCCTTCATTTTTCCCTTAAGCATTTCCTTAGCACCTGTTCTTCTCTCTTTTCTTTTCCTTAGCTTCCTTTAGTCCTTAGCTTTCTTCCCTTTGCGAGTTCTTCTTCTATACCCTTTCTTCTTTCTTTCTCCCTTAACCTTCCTTAGCGCTTTTTCCTTCAGCACTTAGCCTTTAGCTCTTTCTACTCCCTAGCTTCAACTGAACCGGGTTAATTTGCTTCTCAACCAAAAATTTATTTTTGATTTACGGTGAGGTCCTTTCAAGGATACACAGCACCCTGAGATTAGGGTGGGACCAGACCCTACTCGGTCCTCGCCTAATTTCATTAGGGTTCATTTTCGATTTTTTTTCTTTCTTGAGCCGAACCGGCTCAACCGCCTCCCAGGCCTCGCCCTCCCAGGGTCATCGCACACACACGCCCACTCGGGCGCACACTCGCAAGCGCACTCGCCCACACACACACACATGCTATGCTCGAATGGTCAGGCGTGTCGAGCGCTTAACGACTAGCATGCCTTAAACACAAATAGCTTTTATACCAAGGCATGCGTTCAGAAACTTCCGATGTGGGACTTAGTTCTCCCCCTCCAGACCCAACTTCAAGTGAAGGTTTCTCCCTACTCAGAGCTCCAAATCAAGCAAAATAAAGCTTGATGGAAAGCTCTAAGGTGGCTCTACATGATTCTAGGGTCAATTTGAGGTTTAGAAGATGACTTCCTCTTCGATTTGAAAGGTGAAATTAGGGGGTTCCTACGGGTAATAGGTTGCCTGGAAATGGTTTCGAACTTACTATATCTACAAGGTAGATATTTTAGCTTATCTAAAGGTCTGAGTAGATCCTATAGATAATTTCGCAGCTGCTTGTGCAGTTTTGAAGCTCTTAAAAGCTTCAGGAAGCACTCAGAAGCTCAAAGCTTCTCTGAAAGCTTAGAGAACGAAATTTAATCATCAAAAGTGTGCAACAAACAGCTAAGATCATATCTAATTGATTCAAATAGGTTATAAGGGATGTAACAAGCTCATCTAGGTAGAGTTTGCATCAAAATCTCATCAAACAACTACTGTCGTCAGTTTGGGTTCAAAAACAACCCAAACTGACGGAAATCAATTTCCACTAGAAAGTTGATCAGAACTCATTCAAATTTCATCTAACTCATTTATAATCATTTCAGCAACAATTTGAATTCCTCAATTTGTCAGATTGAATCCAGAACTCAAGATTCAGACTTTGGTTTGACTGCTAAGCCTCAAGTTTTGACTTTCTGAGTTTGGCTATTTCAAACGAAATTAAAGCCTAAAACAACATCTCTTCACTCGTAGGAACATATTCAAATCCTTAGATAGGTGTTTCCACTAGAGTTCCTAGGGTTTCAGGCTCATCGCCTGAGATTGAAAAGGTGTTTGTTCGTCAGGACAAACCAGAGGTTGTTATACTGGTCTAAGGCTAGGAATGACTTCAGTGCACAACACTGAAGATTCCAAACTTCTTAAATGCAACTTAAATCTATCTGACAGGTTGTTATACTGGTCTAAGGCTAGGAATGACTTCAGTGCACAACACTGAAGATTCCAAACTTCTTAAATGCAACTTAAATCTATCTGACAGACTTCTCCAACTTAGCTGGAGTTGGAGAAGATGAAGACTAATGTGTAGCTCCAGATGTTAAAATCCCAAATTAAAAACCTCAAACTACTCAGTGATCAATATCATGTCAATCTGGAGCTCTTCAACAAGTTTTAAAGGCTGAAGCTAAAAAATGACTAACTGGAGCTCACCGGAGCTCCAGTGAGTCCAGAAAAATACCAATTGTGTACAAAAAGGTAAATCTGTGCCATTTTCAATCTGAAAAGGATCTTGAGGTTGCAAGAAACCTCAGGAACTCGTTAAATTCTCTATTTGATCATTAAATTTAAGATTTAACAGTGAATTCCATTTTTAAAGAATCTGAGTTAGTTGAAGCTTGGGAATTGTTTTCCCACTCAATTGAGTGGTCAAGACAAGTCAAAAGTAATTTGCGATCATAAATATATAACTAATTTAAGATTTTAACTACTCCTGAGCTGCCATTAACAGCGAGCTCAAGAGCTTTAATAAAATTAGGCATTTAGGTTCTAGGTGGTAATTATTCAAATTGAAGTGATAATTAGGATCCTTAGATTGTGAATAGGTGGTGAACCCTATGGAGGTGGATCTAAGCTCAGTTATTGCCTCCATGGACAGTGACAGCAGCTGCTGAAGGTGGAGGTGAATTAGGCGAATCAATGATAGCATTAGTGTTTTAATGGATAAGAAATGGTTATGAGGGTTAAAGGAAGGTGATCAGCGACTTTAAAAGACAAAATCAGGACTCAGGCAAGCTCAAGGAACTCTTCGACTCGCTTGCTGGAGTTGAAGAAGATGAAGTCTGGAATCTGAAATCAAGCTAAGATAACTAACTAATTAACTACCTAAACTACTCCTACTCTTACTCCTACTCCTACCTATTGTTACCTATGTAGGTTCCCTACTAGGAGGGGTAACGTAATAAAATGCGAAAATAAATATAAACAATATCACAGAATAGACAACCAATCACACAATGTACACAATTGTTTTTAGGTGGAAACCCAAACCGGGTGAAAACCACCACCTAACCCTCTCGAGTTAGGATTTTCCGATCAACCTAGTTGATCAAATCCACTAACCGAATCACTTTAAAACGAGGGTGATTCAACCTCAGTACAACCACGCTACAAGTACGAGGGTAGCGTTCCTCAACCCCTTCTCTCCACGAGAAGGATTTTGTCCCACGAAGGAGACGGGAATTCGCAAAGCGAATACCCAACCAAAAGACAAAAATAAAATAGAACAAGTAATCCTATAGAGTCAACAAAGTAATTTAAACCTAGCTTCTATAGGAAATAGGAAACTCCCCTTTGCAAGGAGTGCGTCGAGTTGATGACGCGGTGCGTGTGCCACGCGATGGCGCAATGTCGCTCTCATGAACAACTGCGGGAGAGCGAGTGCGCAAAGGGAATTTAGCTCTCTAGGTGATGGAACTTAAGCTTGGAGAGCAAGATCTTTTCTTGGACACAAAAGAGTAGAAAGTATGTTGCTTAGGTGTGTGTAGGTCTTTCTTAGTGTATCTAGGTGTCTTTGTGTTGCAAAGGTTCCCCTCTATTTATAGAGGCCTTAGGAAGGCTTTGGAAGGCTTAGGAAAGGTTCTATAGCCGTTGGGAACAAAGCCCAAGAGAATTAGGCCGAAATCAGGACAATGATTGCGCTTGACAGGGTAATCAGACGTCTAACTCTGGCATCAGACGTCTGGAAGGCCACTTTAAGACGTCTGATTTCAAGGTCAGACGTCTAATTTTGGGCGGGTCTCTTCCTGACTTGAATCAGATCTAAACAGGGTTCTTGTGCAAGTCCATCAGACTATGTATGGACGTCTGGAAACCTACTTTTACTGTGGGAATGGATTTTCCAAACGTTGCAACGGCTAGAAAATCTTTGAGAAGAGATTTTGGGTCAGCCGAGGCAAAACGGTCAATTATCAGACGTCTGGAAAGGCCTAAGGACGTCTGATAAGGCTCTAACGGTCATATTCTTGACTGTACAACAAGAGAGACAACGGTCCACTAATTGGACGTCTGGCAAAGTCATCAGACGTCTCCTAAGACGTCTGGTCTAAGGTCTGGACGTCTGATTTCATCAGACAGAACTAACTATGTCCAGCCTAACAGTTATCAGACGTCTGAAACAACAGTCAGACGTCTTAAATTACTTTATCAGACGTCTGATTTTGGAATTAGACGTCTGGAAACTCTGTTTGAACCCTATATTGGTTTTCTAAGTGTTCTACAGAAAACCTAAGTATCCTAGGGTTGTGCAGGTGTTCCTAGGACTACTGTTAGGGTACTTTGAGGCTCTTTAACAAAATATTCTAAGGAAATAAAAAGAGCAAGAAAATAAAGACAAGAGATACAAGAAAGGATAAAAAAGAATCTATCATATTCTTCTTGTCTTCTATCTTCAATCTATCGCTCCACGCGAACCTCCTCTGTTCTTCATTAAGCTCCTCCAATCTGTCCTGGATGCGAGCTCGAGTTCCATCTAAACACGTCTACATTTGCAATTGACCTGAAATCTAAGACTCAAATTGCAAATGTTAAATAACACGTGTTTTGTTATCATCAAAACAAATGATCGTGGTGCTCTAGCACCAACAATCTCCCCCTTTTTGATGATGACAAAATCGTAAATAATAATGTAGAAAATCCTCCCCCTTTTTGACATTATCAAAAAGGTTTAATTGATTTTACATCTCCTATAACTCCCCCTTAAGACATGCTCTTCTATAAATTTCTTTTGACAAAGGTAATGTCCTCCCCCTCTTTTTTTTTTATAACAATAAGATAGCTATTATTTTTCTCCCCCTTTCTAAAGGAAATTTAGCTAACTTATATCTCCCCCTTAAAAATTGACAATTAGCTCATAAATTTTAACTCCCCCTATCTAAATGCTACTGATAAACAAAGATAGGGTCAAGAATTTTTACCTCACCTACCATGGCCAATAAAATGGCCCGAATGGTGGTGGATGCCACATCGGATGGGGCTCTCATCCGTAGCTTGGAGGTCCAGGCATTGGCGCCGGTCTCCAATCTGGCGGTCGACGTGCGGCGGGTCCGTCGTTTGTTCGCCGTCTCGTCGGTCTTCTTGTTCTCCTCCTTGGTCTACTCCTTGGTTCTCCCAACTTGAGTTGATCAGCTTTGAGTTTGTAGGTCCAGTCCTTTGTGTTGTAATTATCCCTGAACCCTACAAAACAAGATTCTAATTCTTTCTTCGGTATCCAAGTGAGCTTGGATCCGGATCTGTTAGCGGGTCTCCTTGATGGAGATCCTTTCTCAACCTTAGGGCTATAAAAATTATCTACTTTATTGATTAATTTGTTGGAGTTTTCCCTAAGACATACAATTTCTTTTTCTATAATACTTATCTTAGTCTTTAAATTAGAGATTTCTAACTTTAGACTATCATTTTCCTCAATCAATTTATTATTTTCATTGATGAGGTTTTGATTTTCTAATAATAGGTTATCAATTCTAGGACTAGCTTCTATGTCCTTAAGTTGTTTTTCTAACCTATCATTTTCATTTTTAAGAAAGCTAACATTCTTTTTCATGCTTTTGTTTTCTATTTTTAGTGATTTACTAATCTCAAATAGTTCATTAAAAGCTTCTTGTAAATCGAAATTTACCTCGTTGTCGGAGTTGCTTCCACTTTCACTGTCGCTATTGCTTTCTCTGGCCATGAAACCAAAGCAAGCGGTTTCTTCTTTTTCTTCTTCTTCTTCCTCCGAGCTTGAATCGTCCCAAGTGGCTTGAAACGCCTTTTTCTTAGATTTCTTCTCCTTTTCCTTCTTCTTCTCCTTTTTGAGAAGAGGGCACTTTGGTCGTAGGTGCCCTTTCTCATTGCAGTGGTAGCAACGTCTCGAGCTCTCCTTCTTCTCCTTCTTCTCTTTCTTTAATTCCCTACAAAACTTGGAAAATTTTTTAAGTAAAATTCTAAAGTCTTCGTCGTCGGAACTTACCTCGCTATCCGACGCGGCTCTGAAGGGGAGAGTCTTCTTCAGTTTGGGCTCCGATGTATCCTTCTTCTTCTGCTTCAACTTTGTCTCGTAGGCCATTAGATTGCCTAGGAGATCTTCCATGTTGAGCTCCTCTACTTCGTTCGCCTCCTCGATGGCGGTGACTTTCTGTTCCCATTCCGGTCCAGGGGAATGAAGAAGCTTCCCTTGAAGCTCCCCCTTGATGAAGGTCTTCCCTAATGCTTTCAAATTATTTACAATGAGAGTGAACCTAGTGTTCATCTCACTTAAAGACTCGTTAGGTTTCATAGAAAAAGATTCAAATTCTTGAGAAAGTAAATTAATTTTAGAAGTTTTTACCTTAGAGGTACCTTCGTGAGTTACCTCAAGTGTGTGCCAAATCTCATATGCGGTGGCGCATTGCGAGATTCTGTTGAACTCCTTCGGGCTGAGCGCGCAATACAACGAGTTCATTGTTTTCGCATTGAGCGAGAGTTCCCGAATCTGCTGCTGCGAGTATCCTGCGGTGGATTTTTCTGGAATGTCGAAGGGGGTCTCGCACCTGTCCCAAATCGTGAAGTCATTGGCTTGAAGCCAAGTCTTCATCCGTAGCTTCCAGTAGGGGTAGTTGCTCTCGTCGAAGAACGGCGGACGAGTCGTAGACTGGCCCTCGGAAATCCTACTTGTGGAATAGCTTCCCTCCATGATCTTCTTGCCGGGTGTTACTCCGATCTCGCAAGAACCTGCTCTGATACCAAATGTAGGTTCCCTACTAGGAGGGGTGACGTAATAAAATGCGGAAATAAATATAAACAATATCACAGAATAGACAACCAATCACACAATGTACACAATTATTTTTAGGTGGAAACCCAAACCGGGTGAAAACCACCACCTAACCCTCTCGAGTTAGGATTTTTCGATCAACCTAGTTGATCAAATCCACTAACCGAATCACTTTAAAACGAGGGTGATTCAACCTCAGTACAACCACGCTACAAGTACGAGGGTAGCGTTCCTCAACCCCTTCTCTACACGAGAAGGATTTTGTCCCACGAAGGAGACGGGAATTCGCAAAGCGAATACCCAACCAAAAGACAAAGATAAAATAGAACAAGTAATCCTATAGAGCCAACAAAGTAATTTAAACCTAGCTTCTATAGGAAATAGGAAACTCCCCTTTGCAAGGAGTGCGTCGAGTTGATGACGCGGTGCGTGTGCCACGCGATGGCGCAATGTCGCTCTCGTGAACAACTGCGGGAGAGCGAGTGCGCAAAGGGAATTTAGCTCTCTAGGTGATGGAACTTAAGCTTGGAGAGCAAGATCTTTTCTTGGACACAAAAGAGTAGAAAGTATGTTGCTTAAGTGTGTGTAGGTCTTTCTTAGTGTATCTAGGTGTCTTTGTGTTGCAAAGGTTCCCCTCTATTTATAGAGGCCTTAGGAAGGCTTTGGAAGGCTTAGGAAAGGTTCTATAGTCGTTGGGAACAAAGCCCAAGAGAATCAGGCCGAAATCAGGACAATGATTGCGCTTGACAGGGTAATCAGACGTCTAACTCTGGCATCAGACGTCTGGAAGGCCACTTTAAGACGTCTGATTTCAAGGTCAGACGTCTAATTTTGGGCGGGTCTCTTCCTGACTTGAATCAGATCTAAACAGGGCTCTTGTGCAAGTCCATCAGACTATGTATGGACGTCTGGAAACCTACTTTTACTGTGGGAATGGATTTTCCAAATGTTGCAACGGCTAGAAAATCTTTGAGAAGAGATTTTGGGTCAGCCGTGGCAAAACTGTCAATTATCAGACGTCTGGAAAGGCCTAAGGACGTCTGATAAGGCTCTAACGGTCATATTCTTGACTGTACAACAAGAGAGCCAACGGTCCACTAATTGGACGTCTGGCAAAGTCATCAGACGTCTCCTAAGACGTCTGGTCTAAGGTCTGGACGTCTGATTTCATCAGACAGAACTAACTATGTCCAGCCTAACAGTTATCAGACGTCTGAAACAACAGTCAGACGTCTTAAATTACTTTATCAGACGTCTGATTTTGGAATTAGACGTCTGGAAACTCTGTTTGAACCCTATATTGGTTTTCTAAGTGTTCTACAGAAAACCTAAGTATCCTAGGGTTGTGCAGGTGTTCCTAGGACTACTGTTAGGGTACTTTGAGGCTCTTTAACAAAATATTCTAAGGAAATAAAAAGAGCAAGAAAATAAAGACAAGAGATACAAGAAAGGATAAAAAAGAATCTATCCTATTCTTCTTGTCTTCTATCTTCAATCTATCGCTCCACGCGAACCTCCTCTGTTCTTCATTAAGCTCCTCCAATCCGTCCTGGATGCGAGCTCGAGTTCCGTCTAAACACGTCTACATTTGCAATTGACCTAAAATCTAGGACTCAAATTGCAAATGTTAAATAACACGTGTTTTGTTATCATCAAAACAAATGATCGTGGTGCTCTAGCACCAACAACCTAGACGAAGGGGTCAAAGAGATTCCGCCGATGGCTCATGGCGGAAGACGAAATCAGAGGGAATGAGAAGAATCTCTGGCGAGCGAATTTGGATGGAGTAGAGGATCTCCTTGGTCGTCGCCTTTGTCCAGAGACGCGGCTGACCTCGGCGAAGCTCCTCAACTGATCAGAATGGGCGGAGGAAGTCAGAGAATGGTGTGGAATATCGCTGGAGTTGCAGATGAATAGCCTATTGTGTCGACTCAGTGTTAGAAGATGGAAGGGAGCCAACTTACAAAAATCGAGGGGGTGAGAGTCTATTTATAACTGACAGTGATGAAGAGGGTGGAGTCTGGATGAAGAAGAAGCTTGGGGAGCTTAACCTCTGGCATCATCTCCGACGACGGTGAGGTTAACTCCCACCAAAACTTAGGATTTCAGAGTAATCCAGATCGATGGATGAAGATGGGATGGTGAGCACAACCTCCAAGAGCTTGGAGAAGGAAGAATGATGTCATCAGGGTGGTGATCGAGCGGTGGATCACCCTCTGTCGTCAACCGTTCAATCAGCTGAAGAAAAAGAAGATGACAGGGACCTATGTGCGATGAAACCTAAGGACCTATATGAAAATTAAGGACACGATTGAAATGAATAGTAAGGACTGATGAGAACCTCATCATGAATCCTAATTAGCACATTTTAACCTAATAAAGTAAACAAAAGCTTCTACATAACCTAAGGGAAGGTCTAATTCAAGGAATTATTAATCTGAGAATAAAATATGACACAAGGGGTAAAACTGTAATTTTATCATTGCAGTGCATCAACACGATTTCTAGGGATCTAGACATAGGTCAAGTGAACCTAATAAGAGAAAAAGTGGGATGATTTGGTCTGAAAAGGGTTATGACGACATCTAGGAATTAAATGACATTCTACAACCCTAAAACAAATCCACTTTAATTCATGAAGTTTCAGGCAAGATAAAAATCAACTAAACCCTTTAAAATTCATGGAAAAATATCCCCTAGGGTTTAGAACCTTCAAATTTAGCCTTTGGAACCTGATTTGACCTAGAATGAGCTTCATACCCAATTTTTGACCTAATTTGAATTTTTGTGCAAAATATCAAGTTAAACGTGGTCAAACATAAAATACAACTTCACCATTGGATTCCTTAGGTCAAAATTAGGTTGATACCAAAATTTGAACCTAAGGGTACGTCGTCTTGACCCACTTTGCAATTTGGTTCTCAAAGTTACTTTCTGACCCTCAACTTTTTGAAACCCTTGCATTTACACCCTCAACTTCCTCGTCATCTTCTTCAATCCGGTCCTTCTGCCATCTACAGGAGTAGGCCATACCTCTGGTGACTTTGCGCGGAGGACGGCGCCACGCATGCATGGGGAGCTAGCCCCAGATTTGAAAGGGGAGCTCCCTGCGGAGCCCCCTGCCGCATGGGTCGCCCCCCATGCCGTGAAGACCGCCATACCTCTCATGCGAACGCGCGAGAGGTATGGGTCTCCGTCTGCCAAACCTTCGACGAGACTTTTCTTGCCGCTATCATGCGCCTCCCGACCGGCCTTCACCTATTTAAGGAGCGGCACACTCTGCCGCATCCTTCAAGCTCCATTTGGCCTGAGCTACCCCTCCAATTCATCTCCTCCCAACTTCGGCCATTCTCCCAGAGCTTCCGGCGACTCTCCCCCTCCTCTCTCGTCGCTCTGCCACAGTACCAGTGGCAAAGCTACCTCCGCCATCTTCCACCGCGTCACGCCATACCAGCAGGCGCCCTCCAACCCCTCTTCCTCATCGCTGTCTCTTCCCCCTGGGTGCCTTCGTCTCTGGTGACGGCAGTACCAGCCGCTCGCCATCTCCGCCTCCCCCGTTCACTCCTAACCTTCCAGATAAGTTACCCTTACTCCCCTCTTCATTTCCCCTCTTTCTATTTCAACTCTCGACCCCTCACAGCCACTGACCACAGCCATCTTCTCCATCTCCGACCACCCACCGGTGAGGTGCCTCCACTGCTCCACACCTCCACACACCTCGCCAGACACCTCATCACCTCCGCCACAATACACTGATCATCTTGCAACCTTCCACTGACTACCATACCCGTTGTCTCCTTCCCCCGAACAAACCCACCTGCACGCACACAGTGTGCCCTAGGCACACTTATACGGGCATCCTCACACCACGCTAACCCCCAAGCCACCTTCGCCGTGCTTCGGAGAAGCCTCCTGAGAATTCTAACATGGCCACGAGGCCATTTGCAGGATTTCAGGTTCAGAGGGTCTCCGCCATTGGCGCAGCAGCACGAAGATTACTTGAAGCTTCGCCTAGACCTCCTAGCTCCAGGCCAGCAGTCCCAGGTGGCGCGGAATACTTCCACACATAGCTCCAGGTCTTCAATTGGCGTCAAAGGCCTTTGCTGAAGCGGCAATTGCTCGCGCTTGCTGCTGCCAGGCACACGACAAGAAGGTGGGAACTTTAGTCCCACCTCGGGCATTTTCGAGCGCCCCGCAGTGCATAAATTGAAAAAGTGACAGAGGCTTATCGCCTCAGTCACACGGGGTGAGGTCCCCTCGCCTACTCACCGCCTCATCTACTCTCACTCCTCTACGGATCTGGCTACCTGACCCGATACTCGTGCACACCTCGTCCACCACCGCACGCCGGTGGGCCTGGTCCCAGGTACGTTAACCCGACCCATATACCCAAGCAGGCTCTGGAAGAGCGAACCTGAGAGTGAAATAGAGAGAGAGAGAGATGCGGGGAGGGTAGGGGTAGGTTTTGCATAACCATGCCTGTGCAGGGAAGAAGGAGCAGGAGCTGAAGAAGAAGAAGAGGCTAAAGACCTAGCCGTGGCAAGGAGCAGAAGCTGAAGAAGAAGAAGGAAAGGAAGAAAAAGAAGAAGACAGAAGCAGGAGCTGAAGAGGAAGAAAGAGCCAAAGAAGAAGAGAAGGAGGAAGTTGTCGCAAAGAGGAAGGCCAAGTAGGGAAGAAAAGAAGAGAAGAAGAAAAAGCCAAGGAGAAGAAGAAGCAGCAGCAACAGCAGCAGCAGCCAAAGAGAAGAAAGGAAGAAGAAGAAGGAGACGTGCACTGTAGTAAAACGCTACTTAAGGCATCTGATTCCTAGAATCAAATGTCTGAAGACAGAGAGAAAGTAAAGAAGAAGAGAAAAGAAGAAAGAGAAAGATTAACTCGACTTTCATTCTCTACCATTCTTTTTGTAAAACACTTCAGTATTGTAAACTGTGATCTTTTTGCTTCTAAAATCAAGCTTGCTCCCTGAGTTTGACCTCGGAACATTTTAAATTTCGAGTAATAAAATCTAATCAAACTGGTGATTCCAAACCCGACACCAAGGACCTAAATGTAAACCCAGGTTTTAAAGGTTTATTTTTACTTAGATCTTTTTCAACTTTTTATATATGATTATAAATAAAGTAATTATTATGTTTTCTCCTTGAATTTACATTTTTGACCTTTTTAGGTTAATTTATTAAATTAAGTAAAGTTACTTAAGTTATTATATACTTATGTATACATTATGTTTAAGTTACTTATTAATTAAAGGAATGATTAATAAGATCTCGAGTCTAATTATTAATTAGATTGTTAATAATATTAATTGAATGATAAAATATCATTTTTAACTTCTTTTAAGGTCCTTCACTATATATCCCTTATTTTATAATTAACCCTTATATATTCATATCCTTAGCTAATTAACTAGGAAGACTAGTTAATTAGAGGTAATTAGAGATCATGGTGAGTCTCTCATCACATCACAACAAAACTAGTACCGATAGAGAACATAACGGAAAAGTACTGAAAATATAACTACAGGAACTCACTACCACTACCAATAGAACTATAGTTGGGCTCGACTAGTCCCAGCATCCTCAGTAGCTGGTAGCTCAAGTTGCTCAAATCCCTGACCTGTGCAAAGTTATATAACTAGAGTCAGCTAATGCTGAGTAGAGTGGTGGTTAAACATAAAATGCATTTACAGGTAGTTTAACATACTATTTTCCAATCCATATAATGATTTTCTATGTAGTGATCTCTAATCAGAGCTCATCTCATTACTTAATCTTCTTGTTCCCTAAAGAAATGATTTTGCTTGCAATTTTCCCGTGATGTAGGATGGACACATGGTACTCTCCTGGCCAGGAGAGTCCCTCCGTGGTAGTCCTACACCTGATCTACCACCCCGAGGTCTCGGTCGTGATGTAGCAGTGACTACGGTGCATGTGATAAGCGCGTGGGTAGCTACCCGCACTGGCACGCGGTCAGTCATTTTCGCTAGTGGGTACACCTCAACGTACAGCGCAGAATAGTATAAGGCCTTGCCCTCTCAGAGCATAACAGAACAGGGGTCTCACCCCTCCTCAGTCAGCGTACCTTCGTCCAACTATCCTGATTTGCCCAACGGGCTAACAAGAGTCGGTGTAGGGTGGCCATGCCTGACCCCAGGCCCCCTGGGGAAGCTAGCTCCCCCTACCATGTAGCTCACCTCAGTACCACGTACACAAGGGCTAACAAGAGTCGACATAGAGTGACCAAACCCACCCTAGGTCTCAACCCAAGGGCAGCAAGCTCCCCTCTACACTACAAGGGATAGTTGTTCTCTTCGATACCATGTACACGAAGGTCATCTCACTTCCCTTAACGGCTACCCATGGGCGGCAATTCCAGAACCATCCGGTTCTCTGGTACGGCAGTGTTTTTATCTCGTTTTACATTCCCTATGGGGTTCGTACATGAACTTTTCTTTATTCCATCTCTAGTTTGTTACAGGCATCTCAGTTTCCACAACACGAGTTCATTTTCCTATCCATAATGTAGTTCATTTCGGGCAGCTTATGATTTATTTAATCATCCATCTCTCTACACATGCACCTTTTCTATCTCTAGTGTTCATGTCATAACTTAGGGTTTACTTGGATGGCTGTATTCTGGAGCATGCATTTATTTCTTCCTAGGATTCATCTCACATCCTAGGTTTTAACTAATTGCATGCATTTTATTGGAGATTTACTTAGAACCACTCTACCAAGATAACCAGGTGGAATGGGGGCTCGTATAGTAGCTCCCAACATTTCCGTAGGTCCCGTATGCTTGACGAACTGGAGACCAAAGATGTGGATGGACAGGCCAAAAGGATTTCAAAAGATATAGACAAGCTACCATTACGTGAAGAAATTCATACGAAAAACAACGATGTTTCATTTACGGAAAATTGACATCGTTTGGGTCTTGAACGAGCCCAAAAATAATGGTTCTGACAGAAATCAGACGTTTGGGAGAGATCCCAGATGTCTTAAATCAACTCTCTGGCAGACCTCTCTTGGGGCGCCTCTATCAGACGTCTGGAATGTAGTGCTGACATCTAAGGGTTCCGTCAAACGTCTGGAGGTGCTTCCGAACGTCTAAAACTGCCTTGATCCGCCTTCCAGATTCTAACACATATACGTACGCTGTCAGGACTTTGGCAGAGAAGAAATACGGAAAGTGGATCTCTACCAGATGTCTCACTCTACCTTCGGACGTCCGGTAAGACGTCTGGATGTCGGTCCGGACATCTCCTTCCATAGAAAAATGCCTTCCACGGAACCGCCCTAGCTTTCCTCGTCGCAGACACTGCAGCAGAACAGCACAGCGCCCTCCACTCTCTCCCTCAGACTCGCGATCAGCTCTCCGCTCTCCACTCACTCTCTCCCTCTCTGGCTCAGTGTGAGGGTGTGAAACGAAGTAAAGGAGGAGGACTTATAAAGGAGGAGAAGGTGAGGGGAAGGGCATGGCGAGGGAGTAACAAGGAGTGGGCATCACAGGGAGGGGAGACGCGGTGAGGGAGAAGACATGGTGTGCGTACGGTACGTGCCGAAGAGAAAAGATATTTTCAGACATCCGATGATCTCCCTAGATGTCTGGACAGACATCTAGTGAGTAACCCAGACGTCTTAAAAGATCGAAAGGTGACGGGCCGTTTCAATATAACAAACTTAAAGGAAGTTTCATCACCGAAACTTGAGCTAACTAGGGTGCGGAAGATCATGCAGTAGCGTATAACAAACTTAAAGAGGACCAAAGTAGGTCCGAAGAGACATACCTTCGAAAAGTTTCGGGTACTGCTCTCGCATTGCTGCCTCAGGCTTCCAAGTTGCCTCCTCGTACCGCTGGCTTCTCCACAGGACTTTCACCAGGGATACCTCCTTCCGTCTCAGACTTCAGATGGCTCTATCTAGTATCCATACCGGCTTCTCAGGGTAGGTCAGGTCATCTCCCACCTTGATGCTCTCATGGCTAAGGACATGGCTAGGATTGGTGATATATCTCCTGAGGTTGGAAACGTGAAATACGTTGTGCACTCCAGAGAGCTGGGGAGGAAGGGCAAGCCAATAAGCGACGGGTTCTACCCGTTCTAAGACCTCAAAAGGCCCCACAAATCTTAGTGCAAGCTTCCCTCTCACCCCAAACCACTGCAAGCCCTTCATGGGTGAAACACAAAGGAAAACGTGATCTCCAACCTCAAATTGCATCTCCCTACGCTTCAAATTAGTGTAGCTCTTTTGTCTGCTCCAGTCAGTACGCAGTCGTCGATTGATCTATTCGATCACCTCCTGACTCTGGCGTATCAGCCAAAGACCAACCTCCCACTTGGTCCCCACCTCAACCCAACTCAAGGGAGCCGTACACTTACTCCCGTACAAAGCCTCATATGGTGCCATGCCGATGCTCGAGTGGTAACTGTTGTTGTATGCGAACTCTGCCAGGGGCACATACTCATCCCAGGAGCCTCTCCAGTCCAGTATGCAAGCATGTAGAAGGTCCTCAAGGGTCTGAATGGTGCGCTCCAACTGTCCGTCTGTCTGGGGGTGATAAGTTGTACTGAATTTCAGACGAGTCCTCAAGACCTTCTAAAATTCCTCCCAGAACTAGGAAGTGAAACGAGTGTCTCTATCCGAAATAATCTCGCAGGAGCCTTCGTGAAGGCGCACTACATCTCTGATCTATCACTCTATCAACTATGTTGGTCCAAAAGCGACTCGAATTGGCAAAAATCGTGTCGTCTTTGTCAATCTGTCCACAATCACCCAGACTGCATCGTGTCCTCGTTGTGTCATAGGTAATCCCACTACCAGGTCCACAGTGATGCTCTCCCACTTCCATTCTAGCATGGGAAGTGGCTGCAATGGCCCTGCAGGCCTCTGGTGCTCGGCCTTCACTTGTTGGCATATCAGACACTACTGAACGAAAAGACCAACATCCTACTTCATGCCCCTCCACAAGAAATCACGCCGTAGGTCGTGATACATCTTCGTGTTCCCGGGATGTATGGTAAATCTGGATCCGTGTGCCTCAGTCAGGAGCTTCCTCAACAACTCCTCATCTCTAGGAACGCATAAACGTCCCCTCATATGCAGGACTCCGTCAGTGAACAAGAACTCTCCTGAGCTCCTTGCCAACACTCAGTCTTACTGTGCCTGTAGGTATGGGTCCGTCATCTGTCCAATCATGATGTGATCCATCAGCTCTAGTCGTATCTACCTTGCCACTATCACTGTCCCGCAGTACCCTTGTGACTCCTGGCGTCTCCAGTTGCTCAACTCTTCCATGAGTCTCTAACTCTGCGCTCGTAAGAAAGCCAAGTGGGCGGGAGCCTTCCGGCTCAAGGCTTCAGCCACCACGTTTCCCTTTCCTGGGTGGTAGGAGATGCTGCAATCGTAGTCCTTCAGGAGATCCAACCAACGTTTCTGCCTCATGTTGAGCTCCTTCTGGTCAAACAGGTATCTGAGGCTCTTATGGTTAGTGAAAATCTCAAACGTCTCTTCGTACAAGTAGTGCCTCTAGGTCTTCAGTGCGAGAACGACCGCTGCAAGCTCTAAGTCATGGGTGGGGTAGTTATGCTTGTGGGGCTTCAGTTGCCCCGAAGCATATGCGACAACGTGACCCCGTTGCATAAGCACACCCCCCAATCCCTGCAATGAGGCATCTTTGTAGACGACGAATCAGCCACCGTTGTCAGGGATGGTGAGTACAGAAGCTAAGGTCAGCCTCTTCTTCAGCTCGTAAAAGTAAGACTCACATTCATCTGTCCAGGTGAAAGGTACGTCCTTCCGAGTCAACTGAGTCAAAGGACGTGCAATCTGTGAGAATCCTTGGATAAACCGTTTGTAGTCGATGCACAGCCGAAGAGTACCGTCCTTCTTTTTCACAAATAGGGCGGGGGCTCCCCACAGGGAGGCACTGGGCTTCACGAAGCCCTTCTCTAGCAGGTCCTGTAGTTGTGACTTAAGCTCCCGTAACTCAAGCGGGGCCATCCGGTACGGTGCAGTAGAAATGGGGCCGGTCCCCGATACCAGTGAGATCTCAAATTCGATCTCACGCTCAGATGGCAGTCCTAGCAGCTCCTTTAGAAAGACGTCGGGGTACTCACGAACCACCGGAATACTCTGTAAGCTGACCACGGGACCGGGCTCTGGTAGGGCGCAAGAAAGGAAGCCCTCGCACCCCTGGCTCAGTAGCTTCACTGCCTGAAGCGCGGAGATGCATCTAAAACCTCCATCTACTGGCTGGTCGTGGAACTCGAAGGGAGGCAACCATGGTATGGAGAAAACAATCTTTCTCCCGAAGCAGTCTACAAGGGCATGGTATGCGGCTAACCAGTCCATCCCCAAGGTCACACCAAAATCCTCCATCGGGATCATGATCAGGTCAACCGGAAGACTGTGTCCCCCTATCGTGACCTCACAGTCAGTGAAAGCCTTCTCGGCAACAAACACCTGCCCACCTGGTCCTCTAATCAGGTAGGGCTCCTATTAAGAGTACATTGCTTGACCCCATGCTGACAGCAAACTCTGTAGAAACAAACGAATGTGTGGCATCGGAATCAAAAAGCGTGTAAACAAGCCTCCCAGAAACAGTAACCATACCTGCCACTATGGAACCTGAAGCTTTAGCATCTCTGTGAGTCAGGGCGTTAACCCGCCCCCGACCCTTGGTACAGAAGAAGCAGTCGTGCTCTAGGTCGGGCGGGAGACAGTGGGCCGGTACCCTCCTCGCGACTGCTGTCCTCCTCGGGCTTGGTAACCGCGGCCTCCAGTGCTTGGTGCTGGGAGCGTCGGCTGCACTCCGGTCCTAGATGGACAATTTCTCTATATGTGGCCTGGCTAGCCACACTGATAGCAGAGGGGTATGCGACCTCCCACTGTCTGCTGTCCCTGCTAGTGATTGAGCGAGGGTCTGCTGCAGTCGATTGATCCCTGTCGGGGACCCCCAAAGGTCCCTGGTGGACCCACAAAACGGGACAGCTCCCCTGCTGGTGCCTGGTGCCTCCTCTCCCGACGGCCCTGTGAGTGCTCCTGGGGGTAGGGCCTCTTCCATCCACCATCAATGTCTCGCATGGATGGGTTGGTCTCCTCGTAGATAATGGCAGCCTCAACTACACAAGAGAAGGTAGGCAGCTTCAGGGGCTTTACATACCCCCGAATGGCAGGTCAGAGACCCTCGGTGAATCTCCACAGGTGTTCCTCCTCGGTGGACGCGGCTGTCGGGGCGAAGCGGGACAGATCCAGGAAACACGTACGGTACGCGCTAACTGTCATGGCCCCCTAGCAGAGAGTATGGAACTCTGGTCACAGAAGAGCGCCACGAACCGGTCCCACGTCAGCTCTCCTTCCTCCTGTCCTCTAACCGCCCTCCACCACCTGTGAGATGCACTCTCCAGCTGATACGTGGCGAAGGCCACTCGACACTTTGCAGGAAGATAGAGGATGTCAAAGATCTTCTCCATCTACTCCAGCCAATCCTCCACCTCAAACGGGCTCTCCTCCCCCTTGAAAGAGGGGGGCTTCAGCTTCCTGAACTGGCTGAAGACCTCGTGGTGTAGCCGCAATGGAGGAATAGGTGCACCTCCAGGCAAGGAGGACTCGTGCCCCGAAGTGTCTGAAGGAGGTGGGGGTGGTTGAGGATCACCCCCTCTCCCTCTAGCTTGTTGAAAGAGCGATCTTCATTTTTGTTGAAAACTTTAACATAAAATGATGTGTCGTTGTATTTAATCGCATGGTAGAAAAAATCACTTTTCAAAACATTTTAATTCTCAAAACTAACCACGAAGAGTTAGGTCATTTCCATAGGGAGGAATTAGCCTATTTAAACTACTGTGTCGTGCTTCGTTTATCCGGGAATCTCAATGTGTATGCATACTAACTGGTGCACATGTTTCCAACATAAATTCCTGATTTAAATAATTAATCAATAATGTGAGGGTGCACATGCAAAATCACCACAATGGAAACACGTGATCCATAATCTTAGTACTGACAAGCATCGTCTATCTTAATCAAAATGGAACTCGTTTCCCATAACCAATTATTCAATACTCTATCATGTATGAGAAGAGTTCAGTTATCCGTAATTCTGATAGAAAGGAGGGCTATTCACACAAATCTTTCAGAATATGATAATTTAATAAATAAATGAATAGTGTATTTGACAATGGCATACCTCATAAATTTTAATAGGAGAGAAAACAGGGGATTTTCCTTCTCTCTTGCTTATGCACGTGGAGAGGCGACCGTCGACTGGCTAGAGCTCGATGGAGGTGCATCGGAGACCGAGCGTCGTAATGGAGGTGACACGGTGGCCGGTGGCGGCCGGACGGGGAGGAGAACGCCGTCGACGAGTGTTGTGCGCACGATTGTGGCTGCCTGTGGCGTGGCCTGCAGGTGCGTGGTTGCGCGAGGGTGCATTGATGGCGTTGCGCAGTGAGGGGGCTGCGAGGTGATGTATGGTGTGCTGCACGGAGGGGGGAATGGCGCTGTGTGCTTTGGGTTCTTCTCTTTGTTGCAGCAGTGGAAGAACGAAGGAGAAGACGAAGTGGAGGCGGCCACGTGTGCTGCTACTGGTGGTACCGCGCATGAGTTGGCATAGGCACGGTGAGGGCATCGTGTGGTGAAGGGCCGCACGATGAGGGCACTGCACTTGCAGTGTGCGGTGGGAGGATGCGCGCTGGTCTAGGTTCTTCCTGCCGGCTAAAGGAGAGGAAGCGCGGTCTGCACACACACACAAGGGCGCGCAGAAAGTACTCGTGGTGGCAGGTGCCTGCAAGCAGGGCGCGCGGTGGAGGCTATGGCAGTGCGCTTGCAGGGCGCGCATGCAGGGCTGCGGGCGTGTAGTGGGAGGACGCGCGCTGGTGCGTGGAGGTTGTGGCAGTGCGCTTGTTGCTGTAGAGAAGCAGGGGAAGAAGGAGATAGACAAGCGCTCTTGTAAGGCTGCGCGATGGGAGGATGGTGGTGCGCTTGCAAGGTGCGCAGTGGGGCAGGCTGGAGCACAGTGCTTAGCGCGCGGTGAGAGAGGTTTGCGGTGGTGGTGCTCGCTGGTTCCACAGTGCATGCCCTCTCCATGGTGTGGAAGGTGGAGATGATCCCCGCAGGGGGAAAGGAAGACGCCCCTCGTCTTGTCAAGAGAACCTTTTATCTCCTCCCCCCCATCCGCAAGTCAAGGGATTTTCAAATCCCTTACTAAACTTGGTCGGTGGCTGTTGAATTTGTTGAGGCCGGCGGCTGTTGGGGGAGGTGTTGTTGAGGCCGGCCGATTGTTGGGGGAGGAGAAATTTCTTTTTACCACCCTGTCTCTTGCAAAATTATTCCTACAATAATAAAACATCAAATAATTACATAATAAGTTATAGAATGCGATAGAATAAATGTAAACTTAGGTAATGATGCATGCAATCATTTTATGACCTAATGTGGTTATTAACAAACATAAAATGTAAGAAAAGAGTTAACTTAGGCGTAATAATAGTCTATTAAAATGAACTCATCACTCGTCCAGCGCCATGGTAGATCACCTGCCCCACTGAGGACTCCCCCTCCGCATCCCTAGGAAGAGGAGGCTGAGGAGGAGGCTGATGGAGCTCCTCCCGTATGAGATCCCGGATCAGTTGGGTGAGGTCCGAGGCCTGAATGCCCGGAAGGAGAGGTGGAGCGGCTCCGTCCTCGGTCATCGCTCACCCTCCTCTACGACCACGCCCTCGGCCACGACCATGTCCACGGCCTGCCTCAAGAACTCCCTGGTGAGGCATCTTCTGCATGGAGATTGAAAAGAAACGGGCTTGTCGGTGACTGTTTAATTACAGAGGAGACGTAAGACTCGAAAATGGCACTCAAGATAAACGTTGTGATGGCTATCCTAGCTACATGCACAAGTGTGGTTATTTCCGAACTATTTAGTTCATTTCTCGGGATGATCTTGCTCTGATACCATCTTGTTACGACTCAAACCCAGATCCCTAGAGGACCCGAGACCGGCTCGCCTTGACTAATTCCAAGATCTAGTCGTCCAACGAGAAATAACCAAATAACATGCATCAATCCACAACCACACAAGTACAGTAGCTAAGATGAAAGAAATTAGCAACGAAAGGAGTAATAGAACTGTAATACAAGAACATTACATGCCTTTAAGAACAGAAATACTGCTATCACAACAAAACTAGTACAAATAGGGAATATAACGGAAAAGTACTGAAAATATAATTCCAGGAACTCACTACCACTAGCAGTAGATCTATAGCTGGGCTCGACTAGGCCCAGCATCCTCAGCAACCGCGGGCTCGGGCTACTCAAATCCCTGACCTGTACAAAGTTATATAACTGGAGTCAACTAACGCTGAGTAGAGTGGTGGTTAAACATAACATGCATTTATAGGTAGTTTAACATATTATTTTCCAATCCATAAATATCCTATAATGGTTTTCTGTGTAGAGATCTCTAATCAGGGCTCATCTCATTACTTAATCTTCTTGTTCCCTAAAGGAACGATTTTGCTTGCAGTTTTCCCATGATGTAGAATGCACACGTGGTATTCTCCTGGTCGGGAGAGTCCCTTCGTGGTAGTCCTACACCTGGTCTACCACCCCAAGGTCACAGTCGTGACGTAGCGATAACTATGGCGCACGTGATAAGCACACAGGTAGTTATCCCGCACTGGCACATGATTAGTCATTTCCACTAGCGGGTACGCCTCAATGTACAGCACTGAACAGTATAGGGCCTTGCCCTCTCAAAACAGAACAGAACAGGAGTCTCGCCCCTCCTCAGTCTACGTACCCTCGTCCGACTATCCCGGTTTACCCAATGGGCTAACAAGAGTCGGTGTAGGGTGGCCATGCCTGACCCCGGACCCCCTGGGGCGGCTATCTCCCCCCTACACTAAGTAGCTCACCTTGGTACCATGTACACGAGGGCCAGCAAGAGTCGACGTAGAGTGGCCAAACCCACCTCGGGTCTCAACCCAAGGGCACAAGCTCCCCTCTACACTACAAGGGAAAGTTGCTCTCTTCAGTACCATGTACACGAAGGTCAGCTCACTTCCCTTAATGGCCGCCTGTGGGCGGCAATTCCGGAACCATCTGGTTCTCTGGTACGGTAGTGTTTTTATTTCGTTCTACATTCCTCGTAGGGTTCGTACATTAACTTTTCTTTGTTCCATCTCTGGTTTGTTACAGGCATCTCAGTTTCCACAACACGAGTTCATTTTCCTATCCATAATGTAGTTCATTTCAGGTAGCTTATGATTTATTTAATCATCCATCTCTCTACACATGCACCTTTTCTATCCCTACTGTTCATGTCATAACTTAGGGTTTACTTGGATAGCTGTATTCTAGAGCATGCATTTATTTCTTCCTAAGATTTATCTCACATCCTAGGTTTTAACTAATTGCATGCATTTTATTGGAGATTTACTTAGAACCACTCTACCAAGATAACCAGGTGGAATGGGGGCTCGTACATCAGCTCCCGACGTTTCCGTAGGTCCCGTACTTTCGATGGACTGGAGACCTAAGACGTGGATGGACAGGTCAAAAGGATTTCAAAAGATATAAACAAGCTACCATTACGTGAAAAAATTCGTACGAAAAACAACGATGTTTCATTTATGGAAAATCGACACCGCTTGGGTCATGAACGAGCCCAAAAACAAGGGTTCTGACAGAAATCAGACGTCTGGAAGAGATCCCAGACGTCTTAAATCAACTCTCAGCATACCTCTCTCAGGGTGCCTCTATCGAACGTCTGTAACGCAGTGTCGACGTCCAATGGTTCCGTTAGACGTCTAGAGGTGCTCCCAGAGGTCTGAAACTTCCTCGATTCGCCTTCCAACTTCTGACAGATACATACGCTGTCAGGACTTTGGCAGAGAAGAAATATGGAAAGTGGATCTCTACCAGACGTCTCACTCTACCTTCGGATGTTCGGTAAGACGTCTGGATGTCGCTCCGGACGTCTGATTCCCTGGAAAAATGACTTCCGCGAAACCACTCTAGCTTTCCTCACCGCAGACGCTGCAACAAAATAGCACAGTGCCCTCCACTCTCGCACTCAGACTCGCGATCAGCTCTCCGCTCTCTGCTCGCTCTCTCCCTCTCTGGCTTAGCGTGAGGGTGTGAAAAGAAGCAGAGGAGGACGACTTATAAAGGAGAAGGTGAGGGGAAGGGCATGGCGAGGGAGTGACGCGGAGTGGGCATCGTAGGGAGGGGAGAGGCGGTAAGGGAGAAGGCATGGCGTACGTACGGTACGCGCTGAAGAGAAAAGATATTTTCAGACGTCCGGCGATTTCTCCAGATGTTTGGACAGACGTATGGTGAGCAACCCAGATGTCTTAAAAGATCGAAAGGTGAGGGGTTGTTTCAGCCATCTATGCTCAACAAGCAGAAATCTACGGTGTCCCAAATAACAGATCCTATTGCTATCAGGTAGTCGAAGACAATGAGTGTCATCTATACATACTGGACAAGCAGACTTTCCCTTTGTACTCCTGCCCGACAAATTTGCATATGCGAGGAAGTCATTAATGATCCACAACAATGCAACATGCATATTAAAGAATTCTTTTCTGTGTACATCATATATACGAATGTTGTTATACACAACAGTTTCAATTCATCTACCAATAGTTGAAGATAAACGTCAATTGCATTTCCTGACTGCTTTCGACCTGAGATGAGGGTCAACATCATAAACGATGATCGCATACAAAGCCACGTAGGTAAGTTATAAGTTACCATCACGATTGACCAAATTGAATAATGATGGGTATATGTTCTTGAAATGATTAAACCCATCTCTTGCAAGACCCAATCTAACATTTCTTGCATCCTCTGCAAATACTAAATAAGTGTTGCCAAACATTTTCCACTCTTTTGAATCTATAGGATGACAAATGCAATCATCTCGTGACATGTTATCCTGATGCCATGTCATCAAATTTGCAGTTATACTTGAAATAAAATGGTATTAAAGCCTATAAATCAATAGAAAGTAACGTATAACTTTCTCCGACTATCTTTTGGCTCTTGTATTTAGTGAATTTCCTACTTTAAATCTCTTAACAACACACTGTAGACAACTGGTCAACTCTGCATATTCATTTTTATTTAACACAATCATTTAGACAAGCGTCAATTTTCTCACAATTTAAACCAAGTACATGAATATGTTTCTTTGCTTCATACCATGTCTTTAGATAACCTTTTGGATCATTTAAAATCTCTCCAATGAATCCAAGCACCTCAGACATCAATTTAGAGGTCACTCTATTCATAACCTTCATCCGAAATAACTTCAAAAGAAATGACAACCTAGAAATGGATGTGATACCGGGAGCAATAAGTTCATCCGCTGCCCTAATAGCATCATAAAACTGATTAGAAGTTTCCCCACTATCTAGATCTTCAACTCCTACTCTCATTTCATCAAGTATTTCATCGACGTGATCGACTTCAATATCCACAGCTGTCTCATCAAAATCTATCGGAGATCGTCTAATTTCCTCTGTAAGATCCTCTTCATAAACAATCCACTTACTATAATGCTACTACCAACCATTGCAAAATGTGTGCTCGAATACAGTGTTCATATCATATGAATATCCATTCAAACACCTCCTACATGGGCAAAAATCCTGTTGAACTTGTCTCCTCATCTGAATGACTTCCTATTATTATGAAATGCCCAATCAAGGAACCCTCTCACTCCATTCTTATATCGGGAGTAATCTGAGTTCCTCAAATTAATCCAAAACTTATCCAAGATAATATATAAAAATGAAATAAAATCACTCAATAATTATAATCATATTTTATAATAGTGTTTGTATTTTGATTAAGGTTTTCACTTAATAGCCCTTCCTTTAAGATTTGGTCACAATGTTACTTGTTACATATAATCAGTGTCTGGAGAAATTTCGATAGCATCTCCTCGCACTTCTCCAGTATATCCCCAAAGACTAATCTTAACTACATTCCCAATAACTCCCATTTAAGGGTGCTTTAGGAATGCAAATAAGATCAGTTAGAAGAACGAAAAGGAACTACTGAAATTCCTCTAGACATCGATTCTATGTAACAAGTAACCCTAAATTGTGATCAAATCTTCAAAAGCACCCCTTAGTTCAAAACTTCTCTGAACTAAAAATAATAACTCTTATGGCATGCTATATAGACAAAGCTTCGTGCATGTAAGTGATATATACACATACTTTGCATTATTCGTATAACATGATCATAAGTATCGACGGGCAAGTATTTTGACATGATTATCCTCTCCCAAAACCTATAACCTAGGGGTCAGAATAACTATTGTTTGACCTCAAGTACATCCAGATTTGTGTGTGTATCTATAAATTCATTACAATTTTTCGCTTGAGTATAAGAATTCACAAATTAAGTGAGTACACTCCACACTTTAAACATGCACACAAATTGAAATTAAAGTAGATACACCCCACATTTTAAACATGCACACAAATTGAAATTACCCACATTCTAAACATGCATACTAATTGAAATTAAAGTGGGTACACCCTACATTCTGATCATGCATGCATATTAAGTAAAATTAAAGTGGGTACACTGATCATCGACAGTCGTGTTGCAATAAAAATATTATTTTAAATGTCGTTGTTGTAATATAATTATCACAATGCAAATAGATGTCACGTCATTTTATTTATTTACTTAATTTTTACTGGTTTATTCTAAGTCGTTCATTAGGAGGTAGTTATTGATATACATCACTCTTTATGTTTCAAAATATTTTTTTATCCCAAAAATGTCAATTTTATTTACAACATGAATCAATGAATCAAACAATAAATGAATTGGTTAATTATTTACAAAATAATCAATTATTATGCACTACAATGCCTTAAACAAATTTACAACTAAACATTCATTAAAAACTAATTAATACTATACTATGTTAGTTATATACAACTACTCTAAATAATACCTAAGTATACGTACAAAAATAGCACTAATATCTACTATATTAAGTTATATTAACATACACTAATATTTTTAGTGACATATACTCTATATACAGTAACATAAATATATGTTGTTATAGCCTTAGTAAAATATTTACACAACATAAGGCCAAAATATTATGTTTACTAACATATATACATATCTACAATGACATATAACTGTCACTAAAGCTTTAGGATTTATTTATATATATATAAGGCTCAAACACTACTCTATTATTCTATTTATATTTATTATATATACACACACATATATATATTACACACACACGTATATATACATTATATACATATATTTTATTTATTATTACATTATATTTTTACTATTTACATATTACATTATACTCTATATTGTACATGTATACAAATCACTGTACATACACGGGTGCACTCACTTAACACTTAAGTCTCTCAAACACAACCTCTCAGATTTTCAAACACTTAGCCGATTTCGGACATCTCTCTCACACAAATACTCGATCACTGTTCATTCAACCAAAAATTGGTTTTTTTTTATTGGCGGATCGATTCAGTTCGTGAGATACACAGCACCTCATTTGGGTGGGACCAGACCAATATTATGAACCGGCCCTAGTTTATTTTTAGGTAGTTTAGAGTGCATTCTCTCAGTTCCATTCAGGCCCAATGTCAACCCACTACAGTGTAAAACCCCGACCCATGCATTGTACCAAATGCTCATTATATGCTCGAGATCAGGGGAGAGGGTATGGGTATATGTGCGCCGAGCACTGACGACTGAGTGGTCGTTAGTGAGAATTCCTTTTATACCATTTCGCGCGCTTCTCAGCGCACAATGTGGGACTAACCACGGCCATCAATTAAGTGTTGCAGCGTTGCCTAGCGTACACTGCTAACCATTCTTCGACCTTGAATTGCGAGTGTAAATTAAATCCATTTTCTAATTAAATTACATGTTTGGAAAGCTCATTTATAGGGCTATTCAATTGTATAATTAATTTGGTATTATAAGTTATTTAAATATATATTAAAATTAGTTAAAGTTAAGGATTTGTACATGTTAAATTAATATTTAATTTCTTAATTAATATACAAATTGATAAATTAATGATGCAATTGACTTTATAATTAGTTAATTTATATATTAAGGTATTTATTACACATTTTTATGTTATTTTAGAGCCTTTATTTTAATTTATTTACATTTAAATACACATTTTAAATAGATATGTACATATTTAAGTTATAAATACTGTAATATAATACAAATACAGTATAAATAGGTTGAAAATATTTAAAATTAATATATATACCTGTACAGTATAGATTACTTCAGTAATAACTTAATTTACTAATTTATTTTATTTTAACTTAATAATTTACCTAATTAACTTACTAACTTAATTACCTACAATAATTACACAATTAAATTAATTTACAGGTGTCATACAGTATATATTAATGGCTTAATTATGTATGTACAACATTAGATATAATTATAGACACATAGTTTTTTATAATTACTTAAGATAATATACATTTAAGTTAATATAAATTAATATATAATTATACAATAAAGATATATATATATATATATATATATATATATATATATATATATATATATATATATATAATAACTTATTCCAAATACTTAGTTAAATATATAGAATACAATTATAAGTTATTTATGTACATTATTTACATATGTTACAATATCCACATATAACGTAGTATTAAATTATATTTACAAGTATAAATATACTACATAAGGTATATTTAGGTTCTTTTGGGTATTTTTTGATTTTAATGGTTTTCATATGTATAATAGAGGTAGGAGATGAGAGAGAAAGGATGAGAAGAGAGAGAAGAACTCTTTTTGTATTTTTGAATTTGATTTTCTTTATTGAGTTTCGAAGTATACTGAACAATTGGTTGTTATGTTTTAGCAAATCGGGAGTTCAGAATACTTTGAAACTTGGCATACACCTAGAAATATACCTGATCTTACTCAAGATAGGTTTATTTTATTCTTTTATGATTTTTTGATCAATTTTATTTATATACAAGCTAACCCCAAGTTAGGACTAATGAATGTTTACACAAGAAACCTAAGGCCAAAAAATGGGTTTGAATGGTTGAAAAACAGGTTTAGATATTTAAACACATTCAGCACATTTCAAGAGAGATAGTAGAGTATTTCAACATAATTTTCAACTCAATTTCATTCAAATTCTCACCTAGGACAGTTAATTCATTCTAGAATAGCTGACAAGGAATTTCGAAAATAATTTACAAGCAATTCAAATTAAATTACAATTCATTTCAAGTACATAAATACTTGTTTCACTATTCTACACTATACACAGGTCAGCTTCATGAATTTTTCAAAATCTCAACTCAAACCCTCTCTTCTAGACCTACAGCATAGCTGTTGCCTCATGTTAGCAACCAAGAACTCTCAGTAGCTGCAGCTACTATAGCAGCAGTTTACTGCAATCTCAAATACCCAACAGCTGCTGCTGCTGTAAGAGAAAGCCATCAAAACCCATTTAAAGCTTTAGGCTCTCTTCCTAAGAAAACCTGAGCGACATTCAATCTCATAAAATCTTTGCATTTGAAAATCAGAGATTCAATCCTATGAATGTGGCTGCTATGCAGCATTTGATATATTGACATGGGAGATTTAAACCAAAAATCGCATGTTCAAATAACTATATAAAAACTGATTATGTGTCAAACTCATCCCAGAAATCAAATCAATGTCTCAAAATCATCAATGACATCTTGGATTCCAAATTTCAACTTAGATCTGGGATGTAAAATTGCATCTCAGAACTGAAATATAAAATTAAATCTCCATGAAAAATGATTTTAAAACTTTCCTAAACATTCTGAAAATCAAGGAGAACCAATTTCAATTCCCACAAATCTTTGAAATTCTAATATGATCGCCATCTTACATTATAGACAACAAAGGCAACGTAAGATGAGAATGCAAATTAAGGTTTCAATGGCGATAAATCCAAATTCAGAAGTATCTCAGACCTTCTCTGATAGATCTGGGACTTATTCAAACTCAATTAGACCTCAAAAACCAAGAAAAACCCCAATCTAATCTCTCTCTGGCACCATAGACAACGTGAAGAGAAAGTTTAGATCAGTCAATAAAATCTAATAAAATTGAATCTCAAATCTTCAAATCTTTCAAAAACCATGAGTTACTTCATTCAGAACCACATGAGAGTCATTGTGTTTAGGTGAAATGAATGGAGTGACCCTTAAATGAAATTGGGCACTTAAATCAGATCTGAATGCTCAAGAGCATCAGATCTGATTTGATGCCCTGATTAATGGGTGGTTGGTGAATAAAATGCGAGGAATTCAATGAATGTTTGCAATGAGATGTGGAGGAAGATCAGGGGATCGAAGTGGAAGTGGAAAACCACCTCTCTGATCTGAATTGATCAAAGTGGGCAAAATCGATCTAATCTAATCTAACTCTAATCTAAACTAACACATCAACCAATTCACCATCTAATCTACTTCTACTAATCTATAGGACACTAATTACTACTTGAAACTACTCTAGAAAGGTGGAAATCCTAAACTAAAAGGAAGAACGGGACCAAAGGATCTCCACCCGGTGGATGGAGAGGAGGAACAGAGGGAGAAGACTCCACCGAAGGAGAAAATCCACTAGTGGGGCTCTGGGTCGTCCTTAGGTGCTATGTGGTCCTTAGCGGTGAGGAGAGTCGAAGAAGAGGAGCTTCATTGCCAAGCAATGGAGTTGGAGGCAAGGTGAGGAGGGGAAACCGGAGTGGATGAAATGCTCAGCTCAAGAGATGTAGGATAGAAGTCGATGCCTCATGCGAGCTCAAGGGAGCTGCTTAAGTAGCTGAGGTAGTGATCTGGGCACCGTGGAGGTGTGATTAGGCTAGATTAGGGTATACGATGGAGATGAACTTGGAGGGAGGTGGGAAGTTTTAAACCAAATCTTAGCTGCAGGTTCAAATCTATGTGAGGTTACGATCCTTCGTGCGAAGGCGTGAGATCAAAGGTGAATGGTCAGTCGTTGCATGAATGTATTAAGGGAATGACGACCCAAATGTGTCGTGTTCTTCGCTGATGAAGCGAGTGAACAGTATCAGGCGTTTGTGGGCTTTTTTCACACAAGCCCAAATGGACAAAACAATGAGAGTTTTGCAAGGGCACCTATTAGTGATTAAGAAAAATGGTAGCGCAATCCCTGACTTTCTCAAAAAGGTCCCTAGCAGGTTACAAATGAGTCCCTAGAAGGTTTTGTATGCACAAAATGCAAGGGAATGGAGGACCTATATGCAATGTGATGGTTTTAAGATCCTATTGATGTGCAAATGCAATGAGGTTTTTATTAGAGCTTAATTGAACATTTAAGAAATTAATTCAACCCTTGATTTGTACTTTTAAACTCAATCATGTATTCAATCTGCAATTGGATCACCAAATTACACTTTTGAATATAATATCTCATTAATTGACCTAATTATCCATTTTTAACATCAATTTGCTATTTTAGGTCATTTCTGTTATTTTCCATACTTACCCCATTTCTTATGTTAATAATGTAATATTTAACCTAGTTTCTAGCTTAACTTGGACATTTTAACGATGATGAGCCACACCTCATTATACCCACATTCTAATCATGCATATAAAATGAAATTAAAGTGGGTACACCCAACATTCTAAACATGAATATAACTGAAACTAAAAGTGGGTACACCCAACAATCTAAACATGAATATAACTGAAACTAAAAGTGGGTACACCCCACATTCTAATCATGCATACAAACTAAAATTAAAGTGGGTGCGCCCTACATTCTAAACATGAATATAAATTGAAATTAAAAGTGGGTACACCCCACATTCTAGTCAAACATAAACATTGAAATTAAAGTGGGTACACCCCACATTCATGCATACATATATAACAACATAATTAATACAAAAATGCACATATTCATACCTTGCGAAACACGTCAATCGATGTGCACGTCTCCAACAATGACTAGAACCTAAATCAAATATCACAAATCAAATATGATAATTATTAATTTTTAATAAAAATTAATTTAAAAAATTAAATGATGCGGATGAGAGTGGGAGGGTTATTGTTGTTGATGGTTTGGGCTATATGGGGGAGGAGGGGTAGATGGGGGAGGAGGAGGTGGGCAGATTTTTGCCGAGGAGGAGGAGGGGGTGGCGGCTGCACGCGTGTGGAGGAGGAGGGCGAGGGTGATGCCGTGGGGATCGACGAGGAGGAGCGGCAACCATGGAAGGAGGAGGAGAACAAGCAGGAGGGGGATGGCCATGGGACAAGGAGGAGTACGATGGGGGCTTATCGAGGACAAGGGGGCAGAGTGACCGACGGATGGCACCAGAGGTGAAAGGAGATCAAAGACGAAGAGGAATGAAAGGAGAGGGTTCTGGGGATCGGATGCAGGTGTGGCTAATATGTCACCTTTAACAACGATTTTTCATAAAATCATCATTTAATGTCATGTTAGGGCATGAAATTTCACGCCTATGGAAATTTGGGTGAATGATATACACGATGATTTTTTAGAAAACCATTGTGTACATCAATGAGGATCCCTAAATCATTTTGAGGGTTAGTATACACAACAGTTTTAAGTAAAACCGTCATGTTGATCATGCAAATATTTACGTGCTAAATTGGAGTTTTAAAATTACTTCGTTGCAATATAGCCAAAATAGCACATGAACAAATATAATTTATAGCTCAAATTTAAAAGAGTATCCGAGGTTGAACACAGGGAGCAAGTATAGCAATTAATCTCAGGGATCACGATAGAATCACAAGTGGAAGCAATTATAACAAGAGGGATAATGATTTATCAAAAGATTCAAGTCTAAAAGTGCAAAAAGATTAGAGTAAAATGGTGATTTGAATCACCAAATTACTCTTTAAGTTTTACAAGCACTTAATATATGAAAGCTTAACCATAGTATCAAATCCTTAGAATCAGACGACAAAATAGGCACTCAGATGCCTTAACCAGCAAAGGCAAAGGCCTCTCTTCTTCTCTTCAAGTCACGCACAGAAACAAAGGCCTCTTCTCTTCAAGCCTCAAGGAGAGGCACAGCAGCCATGCACAACAGAGGCAAAGGCCTCTCTGAAATTCTTCAAGTGTTAGAGAGTTAGAGATCGAGGCAAAACCCCCCTCTCTCTCTCTTCCTTTTCTCTTCTTTCTCTCAGACCCAACTAATCAGGTAATCAGATATACGATTAGAGGTCCATACCTGCCGGCGTGGTGTAGCAAGTGAGGGTGCGTATTCTCGTGAGCGAGGACCCGACCCCCGGTGATCTTGGGCGAATAGATGAGAACACAAATTCCACTTATTTGGTGCGGAGAGCTCCCAATCCCACAACGTGGGACTACAAGGTCTGCAGTTCTCCGTATGAGAGCAACTGCTAAGCAAGCTCCTGATTGTGGTCAAAGACGGGTCTACAGCACCAAATTAAGGTCTTGGCGAAGGACCTGGATGGGTTCCGCACTGCCTAGAGGAAGTGCCTAGGCCTACTAGAGCAAGAACGTAGCTTCAAGCTTGCTCGAAGTAGCTCCGTCAATGGCGGTCGAAGGATGCCACCTGAAATAGAAAGTATGATCTAATGGCCAAGTTAGAAACATTCAGGAGAAGCGTGCGAGTGCAGCAAAGGAGGTGGTGGCGGTGGCATGCCGTGGAAGTGGTCGAAGCTGGCTGGCGGATGTGAAAAACGAAGGTGGAAAAGGGGTTGTTCGGTGGAACAACTGAGCGGCCAATCCCCTCAATTTCTTGAGGGATTTTGGTTGCCAGGACGCGATGATGGTGTAGGGAGTAGTGGTTGCCAGTTTGGTGGAGCGTGGCAGCCGTGTGAACTAGCCAGAGGTACGTTGGCACGAGCGAGTCAATGGTCGAAGCAGATTGTTGGTGTAGTTGGGATGATCAGTAGAGGTCGAGGGATCGATTAGAGTGGCTATTGGACGAAGGGACATAGAGGAGACGCCAATTGTAGTATGGCTGGCATCGTAGAATTAAGGTGCTCCAGGAGAGGGAACAACGATGAAGAGGAGGTTAGAGGACATCGTGTAGGTATGGCGAGGTTCGGTTTGAAATGAGGAAGAAGAACCGGTCGCCTATAGTATGTGGCAGTCGGCAAAGTGAATAGAGGAAGGTGGTCGCTGGAGATAAGTCAGAGCAGGCCGGAGGTGGAGGAAAGGAAGATGTTTGTGGCCCAAAACTTGCTAAGGAGGTGAGGCAGGCGAGGAAGGTCCTTTATAGGGCTTAGGAGAGCTTTAGATTTAGAACAGGAAACAAGCTTCGTTAGCGTGCTTAGGATTCAAGAAGAACCCCACCGATTTCGTGGGTTCGCACACATGAACAAGTGAGATTTAGGAGTTAGAATTGATCCCAATAGGTTTCCCTAGATGTAAACATCAATCCCACCAAATTTGGTGGGATTTTATTGCCATTTGAGTGGGATTTGGCTTGGTCAAAGCCTACCTAGAGGTTGATTAACCTCCAATGGCGGCAAGGTTCAATTTGCAAAGAAGATGAAAAGTTGGGGTGCTTTTTGTAAGAATTTCAAAAGTTGGGGGGCTTTTTGTAAGAAAAAGAGTCAAAACAGGATTAAAATGTAAACTAGGTCAAGATGATCTCAGATTAGGCCCAAATTTGGGTAAAAACCTAATTTGAACCTAAAAAATCTGATGGTAAAGTAGGATTTTAGTTTTGACAAAGTTTGATTAAGTAATTTATGCAAAAATCTAAATTAGGGCAATTGTCTCTCTGAGACTCTATTTTAGATCAAATTGGGTTCAGATGGTCAAATCAAGGATACCAAAACTTAGAAAATATTTTTCTATGATTTTTATAAGGTTTAGATAAATTTTATCCTGACCAGAACCTTAGTTACTTAAGAGGGTCTATTTTTAAGATTTCTGATGTTTATTAATTCTTGAAATGCGTGAAAACCCATTTGGTTTTGTATTAACCTACTTATTAGACATTAATAACCATTTGACTTTTAATAAACCCCTGAATACCCTGTGGTAATTTTGTATTTATGGAATGCTGTTAATTTTGCAGAAATAACCTTGTAATATTCTCTTCTTTTCAAAACAGGATACTATGCCCTTAGAACCTTATGATGGATAAGTAGAAGCTTTTATCAACCTTATCAGACCAAATTGAGTTAGTTATCGCTCATGATGTTCCCATCAGTAAATCAACAATAAGACAATTTTAAAACCATCATGTATGTATTTTGCTTGTCGCTGAGGGGTATTCAATATAGAAGATAGTTTTGATAAAAACCATCTTGAAAAAAGCGTCACGAGAGCCCATTTTAGTAGTAGTGTTCTACCACAAACATGTTGGTACTTAATGGGTGCAAACAATTGCATGCAAATCATCACAGGCAATATGTACCCCAATTTGAAGGAAATGTTGTGTACGTATCATCTACTCTATAGTTGAGGAGATAAGCAATGGCACATCCAAGGAAGCTTAGTATGGCCTTTGCTCATAGGTGTGAGTTGAGTTTGGCTAATAGAAAGCTCTATTTGAATGGATGCGTGTAATTGGTGAGCCATGGATTTTATGAACCATATCTCAGGGCAAATTCTGCAGTAGATCCCATCCATCTATTTTGCAGAAGCAACGAAGAAGGGGCGCAGGACCCACTATGGTAGTGTTTATTTAAGTGGGGATGTTGGCTCATAGAAGGGGAGTTTATCCCATTCCTTTTCTGAAATAAATTTATCATGCAATTTCTCTATCATCTTGTGATAATTTATCTCGAGTTAAGATTCACCAAATAAGGGATACATAGGTCATATCTAGGGATGAACATTAGATCGGGTCGATCCGACCCAGCCTGAGGCCCAACCCGATTGAATTGGTTCAAGTCCGATTAAATCAATTCAAGTCCGAATCTAAAATTAACTTAGGTCAGGGTTCAGTTATAAATATGATCCATTTATTTAATAGGTTGGGCCTTGGACCAAGGAAACCCAAACCCAGCTTATCCCATTGGCCCATTTATGAGCTCACCTTAAAGCCTAACCTATTGGCACAATTACATTAATATATATCATATATGTATATATATTTATATTGTCTATCAAAATATATATCATATATGCATCATATATTAAACATTAAATAAATATTGACTGCTCTTGTTATTTTTTAACCAACAAAACCTTAACCCCCGTGTCCCTGTAATTGTAAGCTGTAAAATGCAATCATAAATCTTGTTCGAATTATATATGAACCATTAACTTATTACCATAAAAAAAGCGTGAACATTTAAATGCGAACTAAATATGGACACACGAGATGAGTATACTTTTATTTTTTATTGTAATTTTTCCTTACTTGATTACACTTGGTTGGCTTGTTATATGTTATATATGTTGAATATTCAAGTCAAATATTTGCAATATAAGTAGCTGAATTATTTTGGTTGGATGCATACCTACGATGAATTAAAGATCTTTTAATGTACACAAAAAGTAAATATAATAACTACATCATTTACATAACTGAAAAAGATAATTATCTTTTATAAGTCATTTGTTCTTACTTATACAAAATCATATTATTTTTTATACTTTTAAAATAATTATTGATGCGAAACTCCACTTACATATTATTTTACAGACATAAGTGAAAAAGTAATTAGACTATGAATAAATGAGTTGGTCCGACCCTTGGTCGAGCCCATTATTTTTTGGGTCTGGCCGAGCTTAGGCTAAGAAAATTTATTTTGGATTATCTTTTTAGCCCATTTACTAAATGAGCTTGGGAGAAGCCAAGTTTAGCCCGTAAGGACCGACATAATGCTCATCTCTAGTCATATCCCATGAAACAAACAATACCTAAGAGAGGCAGTGGAATTTACTCATAAATAGGGAGTGGTAAAATATCTAAAAGATAATCACAAATCAAATCCAAACTTTAATTAAGCCAAACTGACATTCCTTAGGACCTATTTGGCAAAGGGATTAGATAAGTGGATCAATATTCCTCTTAGGAGGGTTTTGGGCACTATTAATGAAGGATTGGAACATTATTCATCACTTCTATATATCAGCATTCAAATCAAATTATTTCATTACTTTATATCAATATCGATATATATTAAAATATATCTATTTTAACATAATATATCCATTAAAATATATTTACTATTTTACGTCAACTCACTCACATATATATCTTAATATTAAAAAATACACACTAATATCATAATAATACGTCAATTATTTCATTTCGTCACAACCCCATCATTATTTTAACACCTAAATAAAAATCTAAACAATTTAGAGAAAAGAGCATTGACCCTAGAGAAGTTAAAAGAGGGGCATACGTGGGAAAAGGAAAGAAAAAGAGACATGAGACGGGACCCCTCCCTCCTAGTCTCCCTCTCTCATGCGAGAGGGAGAGAGCAAGATGGAGGAGTGTTCAGACAAGACGATGTTACCAACGGTCCCTTTTTCCTTCCTTTTCCCACTTATGCTCCTTTTCCTACTTCTCTTGAGTTTAATGCCTCTTTTTCCTTGTTAGTTTACTTCATGGGTTAGAAAATTGATGTTAAGAAATGTTAAATTGATGTTAATCCTCATTTCTATTTACTTGTAGAGTGGTGTTAACATCAGTTTATATTTACTTAAACTAATGTTAAGCTGTAATGTTGACTCTTACGGTGTTTACTTGAACAGGTATTAACACCAATTTCTGTAAGTGGAGTTTAGGTGTTGGGGAGTTACGAAGTTAACACCTGTTTTGCTAATACCCCTTAAAACTAGTGTTAGCAAAACAGGTGTTAACCCTCCAAAATAGGTGTTAAGATTATGGGGGTTAACTCCTCAAGTAAACAGGAATTAACCTAACCCCCCAAGTAAATTAGCCCTTACTAGTTTACTTGGAGGGTTAACCCCTCTTTTGGCTAGTTTACTTGGGGGGTTGGAGGTTAACCTAACCCCCCATTTACGTGAGGGGCTAATCTTAACACTTATTTTGAGGGGTTAACACCTACTTTGCTAACACCAGTTTTAAGGGGTGTTAGTAAAATAGGTGTTAACTTTGTAACTCACCAACACTCAAACTCTACTCTATAGAAACTGATGTTAACACCAGTTCAAGTAAACACTGCAAGAGTTAACATTAGGGCTAGTTTACTTCATAGGTTAGTGTTACAATTCAGTTCCTGAATCCCTACAGGACCCGAGACCGGCTTGACTCGACTAATCCCAAGACCCAGTCGTCCAACAAGAAAGTAATCAAAAAGTAGGAAAGTAAACCACATTCACTATACTAAGCAACTAACAGTAAAAAGGTACAGTAATAAAGACGTAAAAGCTGCTACAGTACATATCACCACCACAACTGTAGAAAAGTAACAAGGTACAGGAACATAAAGTACAGAACGTAAAAGTGCAGAACATAAAGGTACATGAGTCTAACACACTACTACAAAAGAAGTACAACAAAAGAAGATACTGCTGCTGGGCTATCCTGGGCCCAGCACCCTCCGCAGCCGTAGACTCGGGCTGCTCAATGATAATGCCACGCAAGGGGGTAGTAATTAGGTTGAATATGGCCCATCTTTAGAATAAAAGGCACAACATAAAGTAGAATAGGAGCATTGCATGCATCAAGCACCAAGATTGCTTATAAACTGTATTAATGGCCATTTGTGTAAAGCATTTGTCAAAGCAGGCCTCAGATGAGCAATCGGACCGCACGGATGGATTCAGGACGACGAACGGAGTCTAACGGACTCAAGATCGGCCAAATCCGACATCCGGAGCTCCCACAATGGGCCCAAGAAATCCTGACCGTTGATCTGGAGATCAACGGCCTAGAACGCGCCACGTCGCCCCGCCCCCGCCGCCCGCACGCCCCCAAGCCAGCCAAGGACGCATCTCGGCCGTTGATCTTCGATCGAACGGCCGAGATCCGCGCGCTCGCCCGCGGTCGCCGCGACAAAGCGCGGGCGTGGCGCAACGGTTAGCGCGCACGCCCGCGTCGCGGCGACGCGCGTTCGAATCGCGCGGAGCGGAAATCACTTGCGGGCGAAGGGCGCGGCAAAATTGAGCCGCGCGATCAGAAGCGAGCGGCTAGGATCGCGCCACGCGGCGCGACGACAGCGCCCCACCTCCCACGCGCGCGCGCACGCACGCCCGAAGCGCGATCCTAGCGCAGGCGCGGGAGGATCTCAGCCGTCCGATCATCAATCGGACGGCTCTCGTTCGACGTCCACGGATCGCGCCTGAAGAGAGAGAGGGGCGGGCGGCTGACCGGCGGCAGAAGGCCTTCACCGACGTATATGGAAGCGATTTTAGCGACGTTCTGGATGTCGCTAAAGCACATTCTTCTTTTAGGAAGCCCTTAACTCTATTTAAACCCCCTTCTACCACCATTCAAGGCATCCTCTCCCACTTGCAACTACTCCACTCCTCTCCTAGCTAGTCTTAGGCACTCTTGTAATCACCGGAGACGACGAGCCGCCGACGGAGCCTCCTCCACCGCCGTGGCTGCCTCGTCGCTCTCCACTCTCTCTCTACCTCTCTCTCTCTCTTTTAAGCTTTCATTTACTTTTGTTGAAGCATGTATTTAATGTTGTAAACCATGAACTATGAATGCATGTTTAATGAAATCATTTTCCATTTAGTTGCCATTTTAATTTCTGTTTAAAGTGCATGATCAAAACCAAGAGCTTTCTAACCCTAAACTCTCTCTATCTCTCGCTTTTCAAAACCGTCTCTTTCGCAAGCAAAACTCCGCCTTTTTCGTGACAACAAGTGGTAAACAAAATCCGATTTCCACGCCTCCCTGAGATCGACACTCGGACTCACCTCCGTTTACTTCTTTTAAAACCGACGTATCAAGTGCAACTATAACGACACCTCTTAACACACACGCACGAAGGCACGTCACTCAACACCTGGACCTGAAAAGGGTTATGAGTACACAAAGTTAGCGAATGCTGAGTAGAGTAGCAACCAACTAAAGTAGTAAAGCTAACAGCTAACAGGAAAACTGGCTATTCCAATTTCTTTAGTTTACAATTTATTTCTTTTCACCCATTGGTTTATATGTTTCCAAATCTCTTTCTTGATCTCGAATGTTCCTTGTGGGAACGATCTTGATTGCAGTCTTTTTCGAAGAGTAAAAGGCACATGTGGTGCTCTCCTGGTCGGGAGAGTCTCCCGTGGTGATCGTACACCCAGTCAACCACCCCAAGGTCACGGACAGACATAACGGTGATTACGGCACGCGCGATAAGTGCATGGATAGCTACCCTGCACTGGCACGCGGTCAATCGTTTCCACTAACGGGTGTGCCCAAAGTACAACACGGAACAGTATAGGGCCTAACCCTCTCAATAACAGGGGTCTAGGCCCTAAGAACCAAATAGGGGTCTCGCCCATCCACAGTTCGCGCACCCTCGCCTGACTACCCTGATTTGCCTAGTGGGCCTAACAAGTCGGTGTAGGGTGTCTAGTTGAACCCCGGGCCCCATGGGGTGGCTAGCTCTCTCCCTACACTAGTAGCTCTCCCCGGTACAGTGTACACGAGGGCGACGGAGTTGGTGCAAAGTGGCCAAACCCACCCCAGGTCTTAACCCGAAAGGTGGCAAGCTCCCCTCTACGCTAAAAGGTAACATGCGTACCCCTTGGTACCACGTACTCAAGGGCCAGCACACTTCCCAACGCATTTCCAGATCCATTCCATTTATTTCCAGGAGCTCTACTCCTATTCCCCTGTAGGGTTCATGCTCATATGGCTCATGCCATTCCATACCAGGTTTCATCATTTCCATTTCCATTCTTAAGTTATACACATGCAACTTGTATTTCTATCGTTCACATTTCCATACTCAAGTTATACACAGGTTATTCATATTTCTATCATTCACGTTATCATTCTCAGCTTTATACACATGCAGCTCGTATTAAATCATTTAACGTATACAACAGGAAGGTCACATGCACCTGTTAACTAGCACAGGTAATTCATATTTCACAGGCAGTTGTTAGCATTTCTATCTACTCATTCAAGACTGCAATTCAATCATGCATACAGACATTTCAAGTATTTCTCGTCCTAGGATTCATGTCACATCCTAGGTTCTAATCATTTATTTCACACATGCATTTAGGTTTATAATTAAATTAGGGGAAGCCACTCTACCAATAAACCCAGGAGTATTGGGGGCTCGAACGGCAGACTCTCGTGCCTCAACAAGCCCCGAACTCGCAACGGAATGAAGTCCTATAACAAGGAACAATCACAATGGAATATTCAGAATAGTATAAAAAGCCTCCTAACAAGTAGAGGAACTCACAAGGAAAACACCGGTATCTTGTTTGCGTAAAACGGACCTCAAACGGATCCTAAACGGGTCAAAAATAGGGTTTCTGACTCAAATCAGACGTCTGGAACAACTTCCAGACGTCTTAAAAGTGTCCAGTAATGTAACTCAAGCTCTACGTCAACCTCAAACGTCCAAGAACTCTTCTGGACCATCTGGACCCAGCCCTAGATGTCCGATCACCTCTCCGGACGTCTGGAAGTGCTTCCAGTCATCTGGTAAGCTCCCCAGATGTCTGAAAAGTGTGGAAGGGCGTGTCCTGTGCCTTGCCGAAGCAAATCTTGCACGGCACCAGCAAATCTTCTCAAAAAAAATCATGCGAAGGGTAGCAACGGAGCGGCCTGCATGTCCGTATCCATAAAGGGAACGTACCTTTGCGAAGACCTCTCTTCAAACGTCTGGAACCGCCTCCAAATGTCTGCACCGTCGTCTGGACATCACTCCAGACGTTTAATTCTAGGAAAAACCCAGAATCAGAACTTACTCCCGCTCGCTCTTGCCGCGCGCGGCCATGGCTCGCCTGCTACAGAAGTGTCGGGGATGACTTCCCCAATGCACTCCTCTTCCTCTCGCGCACGCCGCTTCGGCGATGCACCCTTCGGTGAGCTCCCACACAAGCTCGCAAGCTCAACTCCTCCTCTTCTTCTCACGCCACTCCTCGTCGTCGCTCTCACGCTCACTTGCTTGCGTTGGCTCTCTTGCTGGAGTGGAGAAGAAGAGAGGAAGGTGGCTGGTGTGGGGAGAACGAGAGAGGGGGAAGGGGTTTATAAGGTTGGTGGGTTAGGGTTTGCTGGAGGCAGGGAGAGGGAGAAGAAGGGAAGGAAAAAGAGAAGGTACGAGCTTGTACCCAAAAATTTTGATTTTCAGACGTCTAGGAAAGTTTCCAGACGTCTGACTGACAGTCCAGATGTCTGACCGACAGTCCAGACGTTTTAAAAGGCTCAGGATAGAACGGGTCTTAACAGTTAGGAAATTGCTATTAAGAAATGTGAAACTAATGTTAAGTCTCATTTCTATTTATTTGCAGGATATTGTTAACTCCAGTTTAACTCGTGTTAAGCTGTAGTGTTAACTATTGCGGTGTTTACTTGAACTAATGTTAACATTAATTTCTATAGAGTAGAATTTGGATGTAAGGGAGTTACGAAGTTAACACTTATTTGCAAATATCCCTTAGAACTAGTGCTAGCAAAATAGGTGTTAACCCTCTAAAACAAATATTAAGATTATGAGGGTTAATCCCTCAAGTAAACAAAGATTAACCTCCTAAAAGAAGGGTTATCCCTCCAAGTAAACTAACCGTTACAACTTAACACAAATTTAAATAAACAAAAATTAATGTTAACACTGTCGTACAAGTAAATAGAAATAAAGATTATTACTAATTTCACATCTTTTTAATATCAATTTTCAATCTCGTGAAGTAAACTAACCTTAAGGGCAAGTTTACTTGAGGAGTTAACCTCCTTTTTGAGGTGTTAAGCCTTGTTTACTTGGAGGGTTAACCCTCTTTTGGTTAACACGGGTTAAGAGCTCTTAACACTGGTTTGTCTAACACCAGTTGCTACTGGTGTTAGGTAAACCTGTGTTTAAGTCTCACGATTTTGTTGTGCTCTTGTGGTCTCTGATTCAAATTCTTAACACCACTAATAAGTAAGCATCACAAGGGTTGACACTCCAACTTATCACCAATTTAAGTAAACACAAATCAGTGTTAACACCACTCCTTAAGGAAACACAATTGAGGGTTAACATCAGTTTCACATTTCTTAACACCATTTCCTTAACCCTCCAAGTAAACTAGCCCTAAGGGCTAGTTTACTTGAAGGGTTAACCCCCTTTTCGAGGGATAACCCTTGTTTACTTGGAGGGTTAATCCCTTTTTGGTTAACTCAGGTTAAGAGCTCTTAACACTGATTTGTTTTACATCATTTGTTAATAGTGTTAGATAAACTTATATTTAAGTCCCACGATTTTATTATACTTTTATGATTCAAATTTTTAACATCACTAATAAATAAACATCAATGTGATTAACATTCTAACTTAATACTAATTTAAATAAATATAAATTAATATTAACACCATTCTATGAGTAAATATAATTAAGAATTAACATAAATTTTATATTTTTTAATATCATTTTCCTGAGAGTAAACTAACATTAAAATGCTTTATTTGGGTGTCAAGCATAGTCTTATTTCTGTTGCCTGGTGAACACTCCGACGTCTGCACCCTCGTGCTAAGAAACCAATATTATACCAGTGTTTTGGAACTTCCACCTTCGATCGGTCCCAACGTCTGCACTCACGTGATAAGAAACCAATTTTAAACCAAAACGTTCTGGAACTTCCTCCTTCGTTCTGCCCCACGTGCCCACCCCTTGGACACCCTCTCTCTCTCTGTAACATTCCTGGGACTTTTACAAACAGACCTCTAAACAATTTTCATTGACAACTTAACCCCTCATGCACGCAGAGGAATTCTTTTTACAAGCGCGCTTCCCACATAACACGATACCGTTTCCGCTATAATGTACCCAATGCTAACCCGAAATTTCCGCTAAAGTTTCCATTGGCCGTGGAATGATGCATCCTGGTAATTGTTCCAGCAAAACTACCAATGCCAATGGCGCCATTGTCCAATCCATTGACCAAGTCACGTCCTCTCATAATCGAAGTCAAGATGGTAAGAAATTTAAAATGTTCCCTTTCTAGTTAACTTTCCATCTCCACCACATCTAAAGTTCCTCTTGGTGCAAAACTAAAAGAACCTCTCCATGACAGGGAACTGCTACGGCACGCAAAACCCCCAAGTTCACACTTCATAAAGCTTACACGTTAACTAACTAACCCAACGTTCAAATTCCATAAACCTTACTCGTTAATTAATTAATTCAATTAAGGCTAATTTGGCAATGATTTATTATTCCTGATCTTTGGCTACTGGCAACGGAAGGTAAATATAGCAAAGTTTGTTTCATCTATTTGGAGGAATAGGCTACCCTTCTACCTGAATAACCTTTACCATACTACTCCCAGCCAGACTATGGGAGAAAATATGTCAATTAACCATTACTCTCTTTTGGGTTTTAACAGTATAAGCATCCAAACAACCTTTCTGCCTGGCTTCTTAGGTCAAATGAAGATATAAGCACCAGGAGGAATTGTTGCATACCTGGTGGGATTGGCTAACAATGAGATGGAGGGATATTCCCACCATTCCTCTATCTTGTGGGGGGAATATTCCTCCATTTAAATCACATTGGTTTAAGATCTAATATAAAACTCATTCATTAGCTTCACCCTCACAAATGCTGAACAGCGATTCTACGTGGAATCTGCCACTTTGTCTTGAGATATTAGGGTCAAATTTGGCGAGTGGAATAAATAGTAAAATTAGAAAAAAATTGAATAAAAAAAAAAATTGATGGATTTTGGAGTTTAGGTCATCGAGTAGAATTAAATGAGTAATATAAAATTATTGTGAAGAATAAAATAATTTTACCCTTGAGACTCGTTTATTCCGAAATCAAGAACTTATTATTATTTTATTTTACTTCAACCGAAATATGCACAGATGTCTGGACATGCAAATACAAGTTAACAGAAGACCTCAAACGCAAGAAACCCACGCTTTGACAAATGCTTCCCCCGCTTTCCCATCACTCTTTCACCAGTCCAGTTAGCTTACGACCTCTTCCATCGCGCACGTATGGCCGAACCCAATGGCGTCCACGAGGAGGCGGAGGCGGAGGCGGCTGCGGCGGCCTACCCCCGGAGAGCGGAGGCCCTACCGGGGAAAGTCGTGATGGTGACTGGCGCGTCCTCGGGCATCGGCCGCGAGCTCTGCCTCGACCTCGGCCGCGCCGGGTGCAGAGTCGTCGCGGCGGCGCGGCGGGTCGACCTCCTCCGGTCCCTCTGCGAGGAGGTCAACGGTGCGGGGACGGGCGTCGTGGCAGCGGCGGTGGAGCTCGACGTTAGCGCGGCGGGGCCCGTGGTGGACGCGGCGGTGGGGAGGGCATGGGAGGCCTTCGGTAAGATCGAGGTCCTCATCAACAATGCCGGCATTAGAGGTATTCCCTGACCTTGCACTGTTTGTTTGATGGAATAAATTAGAGGAATAAGAGGGAAAATGTTACTTAAAAGTAAGGGATGGGTCATTTTGCCCTTGAAATATCACCCATACAAGCAAAGGTAGCCCATTGCTAATTCACAACCACAACATCAGCAACATGGAGATTACATACATTGACAACGACGGCAATAGAGTTAATTGCTAATTCGACATTTGGGTACCCACCTTGCAATGATGTTGGAAAGGGTGGGAAAGGTGTAGAGCAGTGGTTGTCTTCGCGTGAGAGGAGACGGGTTAGGGCACAGAATGACACCGCAATGGATATGCGAGATAAAGAGCGGAAGAAAATAATTCCTGCTTGGGTCGGGTAACATCTGGTAAGTGGGATAAATTTGGTTCGATTGTAGAAGTTAGAATAGTAGGATTCAATCGCCTTTTTTGCTTGGGGATAAATCATGGGATAAACTTTTCTAAAGAGACGGTGGAATTGCACAATACCTGGATTTCCACGAAATTAGGGAAACGAACAAACAATGCGTTAAATTCAATTCTTTCTCTTCGTATTTGTCCATATAGTTAGATTTTTATTATCCACCCCTTTAACCTAAATTCTTAGCTTTGCCTCTGTCGCCTGCAGTCTCTCGTTTGGGTTTTGTGTTTGGGTCTGTGACCATCGATTTCAAGTGGTTTCTCATAGGTCTCTGTCAATTCTTTGAAGTTCTGTCCAAGTTTTCTTATATGCAAAATTGCAAACTTTTAAAGCTGTAGTATGATATCTGATGTCAGAAGAAAAATAGGACTGCTTAGGAAGGTTTTTTTGGATGTAGTTGGGATGAGAAACATGGTTTGGTGCTTGAGTCTATTTCACTTTTGTCAACGAAATTGTGTCGGCAAGTAGCCTGTAGCTGAGATCTTTAATCTGAAACATTCTGGCATGATTCCCAGATACCAACAGTTAAAAAGAAATCACCAAGGGAACTTTTATGATCTTGGTTATGCATTTTTTTGTTAGAAAATTGTCCAAATCACCTAAAAAGCTAAATTGGTTAAACTTTTCTAAATTATGGATATTCTAATGGTTATTTGCTGGGTCAGTCTAATTTTTATTTTGACTCCAATCTTCACGACACCTGAATTCTTCTTTGACCAATTCTGGTCAGAAATCAGTGATGCAAAAACTCATCCTATGATGATGACTGGTCTTAGAAGAGCCCTTCCTGCACTATTTGCTCATGTATTTTGATGATCATGGACTTCCTATGGCTTTTGTAGATAACTCTTCATCTCAAAAGAAGCTTGTTATCTGCATGAAACTCTCCACATTCAAGTGCTGAAGCTTCATCTAACTCTCCTTGTTGGCATCAGGAAAGGTGAGATCTCCACTGGACTTATCCGAAGAAGAATGGGATAATGTCACAGCAACCAATCTTAAAGGAACTTGGCTGGTAACGAAATCTGTCTGCAAACGCATTCGCAATGCAGGTCTGAAAGGATCTGTGATCAACATCTCATCTACTGCTGGCCTCGAATTGGGGCAATTGCCTGGGGGAATTGCATACACGGCAACAAAGACTGCAGTGAACGCCATGACTCGGGTACCATTTACTAAACTCATAGAACTGTCTTGAATACTACAGCCTTGAATTGATAAGGAAGTATATTCAATTTAACAATTCCATAGGAATAAAATGATTACTTGATGGTGGAATTCGCCTCTAATCACCTGCCCAAATGGAGTGGATTTTTCTTCCATTTTACTTGGACTTTTTTCTTCTTTGCGTCCAAACTTTGCTGCATTTAATTGATAATAACCCTTGTAGGAGTGGATTTCGTAATCTTGTTTTGCGGTAGACTTCTTTTGTACTTATATGACCATGAATTATTTGATCATGTAGTTTTAATTAGTAACATATGAAGCTTAAAACTGTAATATCTATAAGATAAACATAATCGTTATTTGGTCTTCTGCCAGATTGAATTTTGGACGTACGTCTATGTGTAAATCATAAATGCATTATTTTGTTTCTTTACTGAATAGGATGCGACAAAAAGCATAAATCCCTGTACAATTAGGTCCCTGTCTAAGCTACTCTCCAGCTTCTTATGCTCTATGAAACCAAATTGAGGATTCATTGTATGTGTACATGTTTCTCTAGTTCCTGATCTAATGTACTTGGAACCAACAGTTGATGGCTCTGGAGTTGGGGCATTATAACATTCGGGTCAACTCGATATCCCCCGGGATATTCAAGTCAGAGATCACTGAGACTCTTCTAAAGAAGGACTGGCTTATGAATGTGAACAAGAAAATTGTACCCCTGAGGGAACTTGGCACAACTGATCCTGCATTAACTTCCCTTGTCTGGTATCTGATTGACGATTCTTCAGAGTATGTGAGTGGGAACGTCTTCGTAGTTGATGCTGGTGCTTCTCTCCCTGGCATACCAATCTTCTCATCCCTCTGATCAAAATGCTTATTTTGGCGGCTGAATGATATGTAAGACGTTTGGGTAGAGGTGCAGTAATCACCGAACAGAATAATGCATTACTTTACATTAAAATGATTTTATATCCGGATAAATCTTTCTACTTGCTATCATTATAGCATAAAATTTCTCAGTTCAGTTTGCTTTCTTTTCTTGAATTGATGAAATTTACTTGTGTATGCTACGTAGTGCAATTAATACAATATTGATGAATCACAGCATCTTCTTATCTTTTCCTTTTTTTGCAGAGAGATATACATATATACAGGTAAATGTTGGATTCAAATTATTAGAAGGCAAAGGCGTGACTAGGGTCCTGCTTCGATAACATCGGATTCCATGAGGTCCCTGATCATGTAATCTAGTTATGAAAAAAATCATTTTCTTTAGCAGCATTCGTGAAAGGCCTAAATCAACCAAGTAGCGCCTAGAAATGCACCAGTTAATCGAATCGCTCGCGGTGGAGGAGGTGGATCTGGAGCTCATAATGCATGCCATCCACCAAAGTACTAAACGTAGACGTTTTTTTTTTTAGCAAGAATAATGGGAATCTATATAATTTTAAAAAATAAAGAACAACGCCGTCAATGGGCACTCTATTGAAACATGCTAAGGAAACATGCTAAAGCAGGAAATCTATATCTGTACTTATTAATTAAAATAGGATCTGGTGGGACACGTGTCGACCCTGTCCCTCCCTCTCTCTCCCTTAACCCCCTGTCCACGTCTTTGCCTTCTGATGCTCTCTCCCTCTGCTATGATCATCTCTGAACAAAGTAGAAAAATGATGCCATCCTGCGTTGCCGTGCCTACCCACGTATACTACTTTTGCATTTCCAACGTCCCGAGAAAATAAAAAAAAACGTCTTGGGTATCACACACAAAAAAAAAAAAAAAGCATAAGACGACCAATCTATATAATATTACTGAATAGCGTGGAACAGTTACTATTTATTGTACTGTTCATTTATTTTTTAAAATTATATATTCTTATTTAAATACCTATTTAGCTTTAATGACAGTGTTAGCTGTCAGCATAATTGGTTACCGATGAATGTAATCTGCAGCGGGGATGTGAGTTTCAAACCCACGGAAGCTGCGCTTATCTACTTATGTTATTCTGCATAACCCATATTTGAAGGTTTTTTCTTCCTTCGATTTCAAAGAAGCAATCCGTTTTTATTTCACTCTTTTTTTCACCAACTTCCATATATCAATGGAGCAGGATGAGATTTACTCCACCTTTGTCTTTTTTCCTTTTTAATCTTACTCCTCCTACCATGATTCTTACCAAAACACCTTGAGAATAAGGTGATTCCCAATAAATGTTACTTAAGCTACCTTTTGGATACCAAGGTAGCGGGGATGTGAGTATTCGAATACATGGGGAGGTGTTATTTACTTATGTTCTTTATATATATATATTGATAAAATGTATATATCTTTATGTTCTTGATATTTATGTATATATCTCTATAAATTTACTCTATTAAGGTCGTATGTCTCTATTCCGTTAAATCCAATGGAAAACATCAAAAAAATATAAAATAAATAAAAAAATTTATATTTTCATCCCTCTAATTTTCTCCTAAATTCTCACACCTCCTCATCCTCATCCACCCCCTCCTCCCGCACCTTTGCCGTCACCTCCCCTACTATGACCTCCTTTGCACGCTCTTCCGCAGCGACCCCAACCTCCTCATCCAACTCACCTCCCTCCAGCGCCTCTGACGCCTCAAGACAGTGTGGGACGACGCACCATCTCTAGCTTCATCAACCAGGTCCACAACAAGGGCACCACCCACCTCGTCTTCGACATGGACGATCCGAACGGCGTCGTCGACCCAGCATCCTCTGCAGCCACAACCTTCGACGAGCGCTGTCGCACCGAGCTTTTCCTCAAGGGCTAGATCCCAAGGCCCATTGCGTACGCGGGGTACGGCGGCATCGTGGTCATCTCCATCGCCACCTTCTCGCACATCTTCCTCCTTCTCAAGTGGTACTACCTCCTCGTGGTGTACGTCGTCGCCCCAGTCATTGCCCCAATCCTTACCAAGGTTGGAGAAGGAGAGGAAAATAGGGGAGAAGGAGAGGAGGGGGGAGGAGGAGGAGGTGTGAGGGTTTAGGAGGAAAATAGGGGGATGAAAATATAATTTTTCCTATTTTTTAATATTTTTTAATGTTTTCCATTGGGTTTAACGAAGAAGGGGCATACGACCTTAAGGGAGCAAGTTTATAACGGTATATACGTAAATATCAAGAACATGGGGGTATATACGTCTTATTGAAAGTTTACAAAGGTATATACGTAAAAATCACTATTTTTAAATGTGTGTTACATTGTGTAGTAGGAATGCGATTTCTTAGACATAGATGACCATATCGGCCATTAGCATAATTTGTGGGGATGTGAATTCAATTCTTTTTCACTTTTTTTTTAGGTGAATTTTTTTTACTATTGATATTTTTATATAATATTTTACTATAATAACCTTCTTTACGTCTTTTATGCTAGAAGTATTGGAATTCTTTTCTTTTATTGCACTGGTCTTTTAATACGTAGAATTTTGATTGGGATGTGGGTTCGATTTTTTTCCACCTATTTTCATACGATTGATAGTGTCATATAATATATATTAATTATATAATTTTGTTACAATTTTAATTTTTTATACTCCTACAACAAGATATGGGTTAAGATCTAATTTGGTAATAAGGGGTAGGGTCAAGTATTTGTGGAAGTAAGTTATTCTCTTTACTCTTCTAATTTATGCCTATCTACGGTTAACTCCCATAAATCTTATTATTTTAGTGTGAGTGTATTTTATTGTCGATTAAAAATTTACCCATCTTAAAATTTTCTTTCCTAAATTATCAAAATCACACTTATTGTAGAATCTATAGCAATTATATGAGATAGATACCAATTTTTATATTACTGGAACATCGTAATATCTACTCTCTCCATCCAATTCTTCTCCCTCTCTACTAGATTGTGACAAAGTTGATGTTGAGATTACACATCCAAATCGATCAATCCTAATAGGAATGTATATGTCAATTGAATGATTTCTTGAGGTTCGAAAACATGCAATGAAAAAATATAAAATTTTGTCAAAATGTGATCTAGAACTTGCTTTTAATAGATATTTTATTTACACTATTTAAATCTCAATTTTATTTATTTATTAGAAAAAAATCTTTTTTGTTACCGTAAATTTGTTTATTGCAACTTCTAAAATATTTATCAACTTCTTTTTTAAATTGTGACATGCACCATTGGTACTAAGTACCTTTTTTTCAGAATAGCTAAACTAGATTGAAACTCAACTCATTAATTAAGGTTGCATTTATGAGCTCATAATAATATAAAATTAGGGATACATTTCAATTCGTCAAGTGAAACATGTGTGGGTGGTTTACGTTGTTATATTATGAAACTAGAAATATAATTTAAGATATTTACAATATTTTTCAAGTTTCATTTTCTCTTTTACAATTTATATGTGAGGCACATCAAAAATGGAAATTCTTGTTGCCCAGTTTGGCTGGTGAGTTAAGTGGATTTGTGTCAGGTTAAATATTTAACTCGTCACTTAACCTACCCCGCAACTGTACCAAGTTAAGTGAGACTTAACATGGGTAAAGTTATTTCCACTCTCTTTGTGTGGAATAATTTTAACCTATCAAAATATCTAAATGGGTTAACTCACTTCTTTCATATTCCTCTACTTAGTTCACAAAGTTATTCCCCTTATCAAATGAGGCCATAGTAAACCATTCTAAAAATTAGTTTATTTGAGAATTATTCCAAACTCAATTTATGAATGTCTCCATTTTGTTTTAAAATTTCTAATTAACTTACATTTTCTAATCATGAGAGTTTCATATATTGAGATTTAGATCTCATTTATATGCTATTGAAAATCGATGATAAAACTGATATCTATAAATAATATATTTATTGTTATATGACACAAATGCATATGACAATCAACAAATTCAAGTAGAAGAAAGAGATTGTATTTTCCAAACAAATTTGAGTTACCTAAATATAATTCTACCTGATCGAATGATCTGTTGGTGACTATTCTGTTGTGAAGCGTGGGTCTACTGACTAGTCTATATTATTAGAGGGTTTTTCCAATAATTTCAATACAATCTTTCACATAATTACTTCTAATTATTTTAAATAAATTAAAATAAATTTCACATTCTCCAACCTCACTTATACCAATAAATAAATATATATTCACATCACATCATTATACTAATCATTTTAACTTCACTTAACTTTTTTCTTATTTCACCACTTAAACAAATACCCATCTCTACTTATTTTATTTTAATTTTTTCTTATAATATTTTATTCCACCTCCAAACAAATTCTAAAAAAGGACTAACGAAAAATGAAGGGACCTCATAGATCGTTTAGAATCTAAATCTCCTATTGTAAATGAAGGTGTGATGGGAGGCATCAAGTCAATCCTGACGGTGGATTCTTCCCAGGTTTATCATGTCACCTGCAGTAATAATTGCAGATACATTAACAAAAGGATGCAGGTTGGGAAATGCAAAAGTTAATGCAAAAGTTGACGTGTAGCAGTGTAAACGTGATCTCAACCCACGTCCCTTCTTTTTATGGAAAAAAGTGCTAACACATGGTAGGATCTACCACTGTTGAAATTAATAACAACCAATTTTAGTACGGGTGCAAATAACTCAAATCACCTTCGAAATCACTTTGCACCGATGCAAAACCACTTTGCACCTTGATGGCATTGCCATCATTCATTATAGCTAGCTTAATTTTACTACGTCTTAAGGGTAAATTCACCTAAATCATACAAAAAAAAGGGGTATAATATAATCAGGAGGAAGAATCACCAAAATGAACCCAAAAGATACCTAAATGAGTTCAAAAAAACCAATTTAGGGTTTCCTTTGGAAATAAGGATATTAAAATAATAATTAAACCCTATTTTTAGCCTAACTCAAATTGACAGGGTTCTGATAAAAAAATCACAAAGTAAACCTTTTAAAAACCATGGATAAATATTTTACAAGGTTTATTATGATCAGTTGGATCAAAGGAGCCAAGTTGACCTAAAACAGTAACCTAAGTGAATAATTAATGTCAATTGGGTTTAAATATGAAATTAACCAAACAAATACCTTCAAAACCCAAAATTGAGATTGTCACTAGATTCCTTAGATCCTAATTAAGCTCCCATAAAAGTTGGACCTATTTTAACAATATTCTTACTTACTTTGTATTTAAGTCCCTAACTTCCTAAAAATTTTGCAAATAGGTTCGAAGTTATTACTTATGGGTCCTTCTCTCTTGCAAATAGGACCTTGGTCATCTTCTTCCTCGCAGCTGGTCTGCGATCCTTGACCAAGCTGCTCAACAAGCTTCAAGCTCAATTTGTAACTGCCTCAGTTCACAACAGGCCTTGTCAACAGAAGAAGATCTGTTCCTCTTGCTGTTCTGCATCTAACGGTGTTTGTTCCACCGACTACCGCCTCCTCCACCACCCGTGATCTCCGGTCAAAGCAAAAGTAGAAGTTGCGAGTGTTTCTCACAACTTCTAGCCTCCCTTGAGCCCAGCAGCACCTCTATAAAGGACCGGCGACCTCTTCCAAGTTCCCTCGTCTGGGATTTGAGCGCAAAAGCCTCTTCCTTCCCTTCCTCCATGCGCCGCCATTGCCAGACCTTGAGGTCACCCTCGCCCCTTCGCTCCGCCGCCTCTCACCATCAAATTAGGGTGCAGCCATCTTCGTCTCTCTCTCGCCGAGCTTCCCAGCCAAGAAGTCGTCCCTCTGACCCCTTCGTCGACTTCAATTCCTCCTCCGACTCTTCATCGACGATTAACCACCGCAACCAATCTCCTCGCCTCCGTCTCCCGAACAAAATTAGGGTTTCTCTTCCCCTTCTCCTCTATCTCCTCATCTCCTCAATTTCTTCTTTTCATTTTATTTTCACCACCGCCCACCCCGTCGTCTTCCCCAAGTCTGGCACGAGCTCCAGCGAGCCCGCACCAGCACCACACACATGCAAACACACTTCCACCACCTCCACAACCTTCACCGTATTGCACCGAGCAAAGGCCCTAAAGAAATTTAGGGTTTTATACTCTCCAACAACCTATCGAACTCCACGCCCACAGCTCGCCTTGACCGACGTCGACGGGCTCCTCTGTACCTCTAATCACCACATCACAGCCACCACCGCACTTGCAGTAGTTCAGCGAAGTGTCTGAGCCAATTTAATTGGGCCACCAGGACGTATTCTCGTTTTTAGGTCTTGACGAGAGCTCAGCCGCCGCCTTTGTCTTCCCCAACCACGTCACCTCATCTCTGACTGCCATCAACCCAATTGTAGCATGCGATTGAAGTGGCTTCAGGTGCTAACACTCTCCAGGTCTTCAATCACGCAAAGAGGCCAAAGCTCCTGCCTCAATTCCTCGCACTGTGCTGCTGTCGCTGCTTCACGAAGGAAGGACGTGGGATTAGTCCCACATTGTGAGTAGAGCACCTCGCCACCACATGTAAAAGGATTTTATGCTCTTGGCTGATCGCCTCAGTGAGCACGGGGTAAGGTCCCTCCACACACTGCACACACGCTCTCACTCGCCACACACGCCAGTGGTTCTGGGCATTGGATCTGATTACCCGGATCTGACTTGATCTGAAAGAGGAGAGAATCGAAAGGACAAAGTGGGGGGTTTTGCACCTTGAAAAACAGTGCCTTTCCATTAGCACTTGGCCCTTACGCTCACATGTTAAGGCATCTGTGCCTAATATCTGTCGTCTGAGGGTAAAAGCCTGACTCACTCTTAACATGAAATAATTGGAACTGTTCAAATATTTGAGGGTATTTGGGCTTAAATATTAAGGTTAAATTTGGTGGTTTAAATCTCCACTTTTACTCTTATCTTTTTATATTTTTCTGTCTAAAGATATATTTGATATTCCTTGAACATCTATTACACTCTTCTTATTGCAATAGTGATATTTACATATTTTCTTGCTCCCAGAGACGACCTTGGATTTTCTCTTCTAATTCGAGTTATAAATTTTAAATTTTAGATTCGCTTTAATTAACTGTACTACGACGCGCAATTTTTATAAAATGATCGAAGAGCGATCTAACACACCTTCAAAATAATTTTACACAAGTGCAAAGTAAGATTGCATCGGTGTAATCTTACTTTGAACTACTTTGCACCGGTGCAATCTTAGTTTGCATGGGTGCAAAATAAGATTGCACTGGTGCAAAATTAAATTCCAAATGTTTCTTCACTTATGACAAATGATTTTACACTTGAAAAATGATTTTTCCACCTTAAGGTTTAGGGTTTAGTTTTAATGTTTAGGGTTTAGCTTTCCTAAATTCTAAACCCTAAACTGTAGGTTCTACCACGGAGGGGGTGAGATTTGTGTGAAATATATAAAAATGCGAAAATATAATGTACAATCTCACAAAAGGATGTAATCACAAGTATACAATAATTTTTAATTGGAAACCCAAAATCGACTAAAAACCACCACCTAAACCTCTCAGTTTAGGATTTCTTGATCGACTGAGTCGATCAAATCCACTAACGAACTACTTTAAATGAGGGTAGTTTAACCTCTTACAACCACACTACTTTATACGAGGATAGTGTACCTCAAACTCCTCATCTTCACGAGGAGTATTTTATCCCACGAAGGAGACGAGAATTCACAAAACGAATACCCAACAAAAAAAAAAAATAATAGTCCTATAGAGCAACAAATTATTGTCTTAAACTTAACTTCTATAGGCAAAGGAGACTTTCCTTAGATGAAAGTGCGTAGGTGTGATCTTAGCAAAGTAACGATGCTCTCGGATTTGTTGAATGGGGCTTAGATAGCAAGATCACTTCTCTTCTTGATGATTTCTTCTCTATAACAGAAAAGAGTGTGGAAGTAATATTACTTGGTGTGTCTTAGCTTAGGAAGAGTGTTCCTCTATTTATAGAGGTCTTAAGAAGGGTTTAAAAGCCTCCTCTAGCCGTTGGAGGGCTTCTCTAGTCGTTGGGAATTATCCCAAGGCAAATCAGGCCAAAATCAGGGCTATTTATGATTCTGACAGGGTTATCAGATGTCTAGATATATTATCAGACATTTGGGTCATCGTCTGATTTTATGGTCATATGTCAAATCTAGAATGGTGGATCAATAGGACGGTGTTGGATCAAAACGGTCGTCTAAAGATGACTTTTAAAATGTCTGGACTTAAGGTTAGATGTCTAATTTAAGATGGGTTTCCTTCCAATTTTTTTCAGACCTAAACAAGGTTCTAGGTTTTAGTGGTTAGACGACAAGTCGATCGTCTGGCACAAAGTCTGGACGTCTGGAAATATAATCTTTTGCGGGATTTGATTTCCCGAGGTTAAACAGCTATAATCATCTGACAAAAGGTGATTTGGGTCTAACGTCTACTTATCAGATGTTTAGGGATTACTACGGACGTTTAAAAGTGAATGTAGATCAGATAAAGAGTTAATCCTCTAAGATTAGTTAGATAAAGCTAACAGTCCTCTAGTTGGATGTCTAGCAAGGTCATCAGACGTCTAGACTAAGGGTTGGACGTCTAAAACTGACAAACAGACTGGTTCTCCAGCCTAAGTATTTTGGACGTCTGATCAAATAGTCAGACGTCTTAAAGTTAAAGATCAGATATTTGAGTTTCAAATTGGATGTCTGATCAGGTTGTCTGATGCATATTTTGGTTTTCTATGTTCTCCATGAACAACCTAAGTATCATAGGTTTGTGTAGGTGTTCCTAAGATTATAGTTTAGTTACTTTGAAACTCTTTAACATATAATCTAAACGGAAAATAAAGAACAAAAGAATGCATAAATAAAGTATCTATCCTATTCTTCATCTCCTTTCTTCTTTAAGCTTTTGCTCCAAGCAAAGCTTTTTCTCCTCCATCAAGCTCCTCCAATCCACCATGGACGTGAGCTTGAGCTCCTTCATACTTGTATCTACTTATAATTTTTCTGAAACTCATAAACTCAAATTGTAAACGTTAAATAACAAGTGTATTTTGTTATCATTAAAATTAATGATCGTGATACCTTTGCACAAACATAAACTTTAAGGTAAAAAATCACCTTTCAACTGGAAAATCACTTTTCATACCTGAAATCACTTTCCATAAACCTAAACCCTACATCTTAGACTCATAAGTCAAAATCACTTTACATGGGTGCAAAATCACCTTAGATAAGTGAAACTACCATTGGAATAATTTTACACTGATACAAAATAAGATTGCACCAGTGTAAAGATACTTTAGAATAATTTATCACCAGTGTAAAATTATTTATCACCTATACATTTTAAGTTAAAGTGGTATGATAATTTTTTTGAATGTAGTGAGAATCACTAAGTAATAAATCTTACATTTTTTTATTTATTTACATTAAATATAAATTATCAAATAAGCCTACATTCTCAATTTTATTTAAAATACGAAGATAACATTCTACGTTACTTTTTATATGGGAACCTATATTTTTCTCCTTTTTTAGCTTAACAAAAATAGAAGATTTATCACAATCTCGCATGAAGGAATTGAATTCAAGGAGAATATTTCTATGACGTGAAGGGGTCTCATATGACAATGGAATCTTCATAATGGAGGACCTTGGGTGAGATGGGAGTCCTCTGGTGTGCAACCTAAGGGTACTTTCGTCGCAGAGGGGGAACTTTAGGTGGATTTCGATTCAGATGACTTGCTCTTGGGCAAGCACCCAAGATTAAGGCTCCTTTCTTCAACCGTAGAGGGAAAAAGTATAGCTCATTTCGTGTCCTTTTCTAGTTGGCACTTCTCATGGATAGCATCATTTGGTAGGTCACGGACACCATCTTCGACGTCATTGATGGTCATTCAAAAAATTTGTATGATGCGGGATACGAAATATAATTAAAAAATAAAAATATACGTAACCAATCATAAATATAAATATTTTTTTATCCAATTCCACCTAACATAGATATACGTGTAGGGAGAAATATTCCCTGTAACTGTGGTATATAAGCTATAGTTCCTTTGAATTACCCTCATTAGGTGCGTTCACTCCACGTTAAGAATCTTGTGGGAGATTATATATTTGAAGGTATTAATGGAAGATAATAAAAAATAAGAAAAAGTAATGATGAGTTGTGGAAAGTAATTATATTGTATGTACATAACCGCTCGATGAATATGCAACTCATCGAACTTCCATGTAAATTGGGTTTAAACATAAAGTGATAGGTAGAATATAAATATAAACTTTGTAAATAGATATGACGACGGTTCGCCGCCGGCAGGCTTGTGCACCACTTCAAAGCCCCACTGAGCATGTGCGAAGCTCGAAGGCAGCGGTGGCCGAGCTACCGGGGGCAGCTTGAATCGGAAGGGATTGCTAGCCGAGATCGGTGGTTGTGGCAAGACGTCTGCTGCAGGTGCGTTTTCCTGGATCGAATTCCGGCAATCAAAATTTGGTGAAGATGATGATATATATGTCAAACTCGAGAAAAAAAGAAGATCCTTGATTAACTTATAAAATGCATAAGAATTTCTGCATGCATACAGGGTAAAGGTAATAATAAGTGAACATGAAAGGATACTATTTAAGATTGGATTAATTGTTCTACCATGAACAACAAGTTGCTATTTAATGGGTGCAAATAATTACATGCAAATCGTCACAAGCAATTGTACGTGCCCCGATATGAAGGAAACGTCTTGTATGTATCATCTACTCTGCGGTTGAGGTGATAAGCAATGGCACATCCAAGGAAACTTAGTATGGCTTTTGCTCATAGGTGTGAGTTGAGTTCGGCTAATAGAAAGCCCTATTTGAATGGATGTGCACGGTCGGTGAGCAATGATTTTTTACGGATCATATCTCACAACAGATCCCGCAACCGACCCCATCGATTTTGGGGAGGCAGCAAACCACGGGTGCAAGCCCCTATGAATCAAATTATAGAATAAAAATGTTAATAAAATTAATGACGTCATATTTGGGGAAGTAGTAAAAAGGAGGGGGGGGGGGGGGGGGGGGGGGGGGGGGGGTGTGCAAGGTTCACTTTCGTGCAATAAATTTTGTAAGTGATAAAGTTAGAGTTGATTTTGATATTTATCAGAGGAATGGGTCAAATTATAAAATAAAAATATTTAAAAAGGTAAATGAAGATATTATCTTAAACAAAAAAGAATAAATTTATCTTAAAATTTTCTCTCTCATCTCGGGACAACATTATCTTAAAAGAAAATTCACCAAACCAAAAATACATGTTCATATCAAGCAAAGCCATCAATCCCACCGCCAAATGGGGAGAGGGAAAATATCTAAAAGATAATCACAAATCGAATCTAAACTTTGAAGCCAAATCGACATTCGTTGGTGGCCCTTACCTCGTCAGCACTTACGTGATAAGGAACCAATTTTAAAGCAGTTTTGCTTCTTCCACCTTCGATTGGTCCCACGTGCCCACCCATTGGACTCACTCTCGCTCTCCGTAACGTTTCTAGGACTTTCACAAAAAGTCCTCTAAACATTTTTCATTGCCAAATCAACCCCTCATGCATGCAGAGGAATTCTTTTCCCAGATGCGTTGCCCACACAACACAATGCCGTTTCCACGGTAATTTACCCAAAGCCAACCCGAAATTTCCGCTAAAGGTTCCATTGGCCATGGAATGATGCATTCTGGCAATTGCTCTACCAAAACTACCAACGCCAATGGCGTCATAGTCCAATCCATGACCAAGTCACCTCCTCTCATAGCTGAAGTTAAGATGGTTAGAAGTTAAAAGTGCTCCCTTTCTGGTTAACTTTCCATCTTCACCACATGAATGAATTTGCTCACCAATTAAATTATCCAACGAACTTAATTCACACTTATAAAGCTTACACTTTAACTAACTAATCCAATCTTCAAATTTGGCAAACCTTTACACATTAATTAATTCAATTAAGGCTAATTTGTAAGTGATTTATCATTCCTGCTCTTTGGCGATAGGCAACGGAAGGTAATATAGGTAGGAAAGTTTGTGTTTCATCTATTTAAAGGAATAGGCAATCTTTCTACTTGAACAACCTTTACATACTACTCCCAGCCATCCTATGGGAGAAAATAGGATAATTAATCATTACTCTCTTTTGGATTTTAGCAGCATAAGCATCCAAACAACCTTTTTGGCTGACTTGTTAGGCCGAATGATGAGACAACCACTGGGAGGGAAATGTTATATACCTGGTGGGATTGGCCTAGGAATGAGATGGAGGGATACTTCCACTATTGCGTTATCTCGTGGGATGTCCGTCCATCTAAACCACATTGGTTTAAGATTTAATATAAAGCTCGTTCTTTAGCTTCACCCTCGTGAATGCTAAGCAGCAATTCTGTGTGGAATCTGCCACTTTGTTTGGGTCATGTTACGTGGAATTTGGATAAAGTAAATAAACAGTGGAATTGGAGGATTTTGGTGTTTAGGTCGTTAAGTAGAACTAAGTGCAGAATAAAATGATTTTAACCTTCAAGTGGAATTGACTTAATTTCGAAATTGAGAACTTGATCATGTAATCCGCTGATTCTGGAATCGACCCCACCACATGCGGATTAAAGCCCCGCAAACAAACACCGCTGAAGGATATTTGCCAGATTGTTTAGGGTTTGTCCAAAGAGGGCACTGAAATTTCGCGGGAAGTATGTCCTGAGACCATCTCTACTATTATTATTGTTATTATTATTTAATTCTACTCCAAGCAAAATGACCTGCAGATGTCTGGACATATATGCAAACACAAGTTAACAGAAGACCTCAAACGCAAGAAACCCACGCTTTTATAAATTCTTCCCCTGGTTTCTCTCCACTCTCTCACCGGTCCAGTTAACTTACGACGTCTTCCATCGTGCACGTATGGCCGAACCCAATGGCGTCCACAAGGAGGCGGAGGCGGCCTACACCCGGAGAGCGGAGGCCCTACGCGGGAAGGTCGTGATGGTGACTGGCGCGTCCTCGGGCATCGGCCGCGAGCTCTGCCTCGACCTCTGCCACGCCGGGTGCAGGGTCGTCGCGGCGGCGCGGCGGGTCGACCTTCTCCGGTCCCTCTGCGAGGAGATCAACGGCGCGGGGACGGGCGTCGTGGCCGCGGCGGTGGAGCTCGACGTGAGCGCGGCGGGGCCCGCGGTGGACGCGGCGGTGGGGAGGGCGTGGGAGGCCTTCGGTAGGATCGACGTCCTCATCAACAATGCCGGCATTAGAGGTACTCCCTGACGTTGCACTGTCTGCTTATTAGAGAGGAATTGGTTAAGAGGAATAAGCATAGGAAGAGGTGGGAATCGGGGGATAAACGTGGAATAAGCGCGTTTTAGTGTTTGGCAGTGTTTTAAATCGCAAAAAGGATAAAAAGAGTGATAAGTGGGACTTTGTCTCACATGTAGAGGGATAAGTTCTCCCCTCTCACCGTTGTTAGAGTTGTTAAACTTTCAAGGGCTTAATCGAAATTAACTTATTTTTGATTTAGGATGGACCTGTACTATAATTTATCTCAACTGGATTTCATACTGATTAGGTACCGGTACTGATCCCAATACCAGTATCACATATACTGAGTACCGGTACTGGTGGACTAGTACTATATTCGAATGAGTATCGGTATTGATGTGAAGTACCGATACCCATAAATTACTGTTCAGAACTCATGTCCAGATGAGTACTTATCTAGTACTCACAGTTTACCAGTACTTATAATAAATACCGATACTCATAGGGTACTAGTATCCTTCAAGAAAGAATTGATCTCAACTAGTATCGGTGTTCATGAAGAGTATCGATACTTGTTGAGTACTAAACACAGTACCTGTAGCCTACCAGTATCAATATTAGTGACCAGTACCGATACTTATAAGCTACAGGTTCTGGTGACTTTAAGTTCAGAATCTAGGACTTATATGTTTCGATACTCATGAAAAGTACCGGTATATGCGAATCCCAGTTTTGGATTTAATGTGACCTGAAGCTGATATGTAGTTTGCATATATCGATACTCATGAAGAGTACCAATACAAGCGACCTATAGTACACTTTAGGTCCAAAATTGTAACGACTGAATACCGATACCCATCTAAAGGTACCAATACTACTTGCAGTCACGAGATACAATATTGGCTTTCTTTGGAAGATTTAACACAACGATGATTTGTACAAAACATGAAATTAATATACAATATCCATCTAAATAAAACAATATGTATATGCTTGAATCAGGTTGAACAAATCATACAAACAAGTAATATACATAGATTTATTTATTATTCCATCGTTATAAATATGATTATTCTCATACCTGAAATAGAGACCTGCAACTAAGGATAGAGAGATACCTATATAAACAATGAAAACAAGAATAGGAGATTGCTGAATGTTACTTCCAAACGAACCCACCCTTAGATTCCTGATTGAGAATCAACTATTTCATATGTTCCCTCTCTCTGTTTTCACCTCAATACACGATGTGGGTGCACTTAAGTTTACAATCGTGGGTCTTTTGGGGATCATGATCCCGAAGACTTAATTCAGCAATTAGTGTGACTAATTATTGTACAAATTACATGTCCGACCATCGAGAACACATAATTTATGCTTAGATCTCTGCACATATATTTTAATAAGACACGCTAATCCTTTTGCATTTAGCCCATATAAAGTCAAAAATCTCATTTGATCACTTAAAAATATGAGCTTCACTTTACATGTTATTATTTAATTTTATCTATATATATTTACATATATAAATCTATATATTAGATTTTAATTCAACGGTGATTTCTTACGCCAAAGGAAGCATTTCTCCCTTAATTTCGAGAAACAAATAATATTTAAGAACTATATATCAAAACCTCTGTACTCGGTTTGGCGAGGAGAATTATCTGGAGGAATTAAAAATAGGAGTAGAAGGAAGAGAGAAATTAAGAGATTTTGATACTTAGTTGATTGGATTGTTTTGTATTAAAGGATTTTATTCTGTCTAAGATGATTGTTTGTTGGAATAAATTAGAGGAACAAGAGGAAGTAAGGAATAGATTATTTTACCCTTGAAATATCACACATACAAGCAAGGGTGATAGAGCACGGCAACATGCGGATCACAGACATTAACAACCACAGTAATAGAGTTAACCGCTAATTCGACATTTGGATACCTCCCTCGCAATGATGTTGGAGAGGGTGGGAGAGGAGTAGAGCGGTGGTTGCCTTCACATGAGAGGAGACGGGTTAGGGTACGGAAGGACACCGGAATGGATGCTGAACTGGCGAGATAAAGAGCAGAAGAAAACAATTTCTGCTCGGGTCCGGAATTGTTTTATTCCGGAATTTGGGGGCTGATTCTGGAATCAGGAAATGGCTGCATCAAGTGGGACAAATGTGGAATTGAAACCCTTATTCCGCCTTCCAAACGGGGCCTTAAGGTAACGTCTGGTAAGCGGGATAAATTTGGTTCGATTGTAGAAGTTAGAATAGTAGGATTCGATCACCCTTTTTGCCTGGGAATAAATCATGGGATAAGCAATTCCAAAGAGATGGTGAAATTGCACAATACCTGGATTTCCATATAATTCTGGGATTATGCAATCACAAAATTAAAGGCTGCCAAACCAACAAACAATCCTTTAAATTCAATTCTTTCTCTTCATCCCTTTAACCTAAATTCTTAGCTCTGCCTCTGTCATCTGTAGTCTCTCGTTTGGGTTTTGTGTTTGGGTCTGTGACCATCGACTTCAAGTGGTTTCTTATATGCCTTTATCAGGTCTTTGAAACTTTGTCCAAGTTTTCTTATAAGCAAACTTGGAAACTTTTTAAGCTGTAGTATGATATCTGCTGTCAGAAGAAAAATAGGACGGCGGAAAGTTTTTTTGGATGAAGTTGTAATGAGAAACATGGTTGGGTGCTTGAGTCTATTTCACTTTTGTCAACGAAATTGAGTTGGTAAGTAGCCTATAGGTGAGATCTTTAATCTGAAACATTCTGGCATGATTCCTAGATTCCAACAGTTAAAAAGAAAAAAAAAAAAAAGCACTAAAGGAACTTTTATGATCTTGGTTATTCATTTTTTTGTTAGAAAATTTTCCAAATCACCTAGAAAGCTAAATTTGTCAAAGTTTTCTAAAATATGGATATTCTAATGGTTATTTGCCGAGTCAGTGTAATTTTTTATTTCACTCCAATCTTCACGACACCTGAATTCTTCTTTGACCAATTCTGGGCAGATATCAGTTATGCAAAAACTCATCCTATGATGATGACCAGTCGTAGAAGAGCCTTTCCTGCATTATTTGCTCATGTCTTTTGATGATCATAGATTTCCTATGACTTTTATAGATAACTCTTCGTCTCAAAAGAAGCTTGTTATCTGCATCTCCACATTCAACTGCCGAAGCTTCATCTAACTCTCCTTCTTGGCATTAGGGAACGTGAGATCTCCACTGGACGTATCCGAAGAAGAATGGGACAATGTCACGGCAACCAATCTTAAAGGAACTTGGCTGGTAACGAAATCCGTGTGCAAACGCATTCGCGATGCAGGTCTGAAAGGATCTGTGATCAACATCTCATCTATCACCGGCCTCGAACGTGGGCAGCTGCCTGGGGGAATTGCATACGCGGCAACAAAGACTGCAGTGAACTCTATGACTCGGGTACCATTTACTAAACTTGCCCATGGAACCATCTTGAATAATACAACCTTGAATTGATAAGAAAGTATATTCAAGTTTCCACTGTAATAAAATGATTACTTGATGGTGGAATTTGACCCTGATCACCTGCTCAAATGGAGTTCTTCCGTCTTCGTGAAGTACTTGGACATTTTTCTTCTTTAGGTCTGAACTTTGCGGCGTTTAATTGATAATAAGCCTTGTGGGAGTGGATTTTCTAATCTTGTTTTGTGACAGGCTTTTTTTGCATTTGTTATACAACCATGAATTATTTGACCATGTAGCTTTAATCAGTAATATATGAAGCTTAAAATTGTAACGCCTGTAAGATAGACATAACCGTAATTTGGTCTTTTGCCAGATTGAATTTTTGATGTAGGCCTACGTGTAAATCACAACCGCATTGTTTTGTTTCCTTGCTGAATAGCATGCAGCAAAAGGCATAAAACTCTGTGCAATTAGGTCCCTTTAGCTATTCTTCAGCTTCTTATGCTCTAGGAAACCAAGTTGAGGATTGACTGTTTGTCTACATGTTTCTCCAGTTCCTCATCTAAGGACATCTTCATGTGCCTGGAACTACAGGTGATGGCTCTGGAGTTGGGGCAGCATAACACTCGGGTCAACTCGATATCCCCGGGGATATTCAAGTCAGAGATCACCGAGGCTCTTATAAAGAAGGACTGGCTTGCGAATGTGAACAAGAAAATTGTACCCCTGAGGGAATGTGGCACAACTGATCCTGCATTAACTTCCCTTGTCTGGTATCTCATTGACGATTCTTCAGAGTATGTGAATGGGAACGTGTTCGTAGTTGATGCTGGTGCTACTCTCCCTGGCGTACCAATCTTTTCATCTCTCTGATCAAAATGCTTATTTTGGCAGCTGAACGATATGTAAACTGTTTGGGTAGAGGTGCAGTAATCACCGAAGAGAACAATGCATGCAGCTTTATTGTAAATTTTAAGCATGCTGGTGATTCGGCTACCCTCTGGATACATGGATAATGTGGGATGTTTCTAAGTTAGTTTGCTTTACATTGCAATGATTTTATATCCTGATAATAAATCTTTCTACCTGCTATCATTATAGCATGAATTTTCTCAGTTTTGTCTGCTTTCTTTTCTTGAATTGATGCAATTTCCTTCTTGCATGAGATATGTTTGAGGCACCCGGGATCCCACCCCAACACCACTTGAATAATCGGGCTATGGGTCACCCAGAAGATTGAGAGCTGCCTTAAACACCTAAAAATTCTAGACATGTATCGTGTATGCCAAATTTTAAACATAACTTGAACGTTGAGCTTCCCAGTCATCAATCCTTGTTTTTAAATCATAGCTGTATTGTGACTAATTGGGAGGGGATCTTAGAGGGTTCAGTGTGCGGAATTAAGGTAGGTGGAAACGCCACCTTGAGGTTAGATTATTCACGTGATGGAGATCTATGGTCGTTGGTATGTTGGACCGTGGGTGGGTACACTGATGAGAGTTTTTGCTTGGTAACCTATGAAAAAGAGCTATTTAACTTTTAGGAATTAGTGAAAAAAGTCATTATTTACTTAGTTGGGAACGTGACGGGGCGACGTACTCTGCTCTAAGATCCAGATTAGAGAGGTGTGGAAGGGGATGCAAAATACTAAGAGGAGAGCAGCTGAAAGTAATGATTTAAAAATCGGATTTAATTTTTAGTGACTCAACTGATCATTTAAATACAAATCGATCTTAACACCAGTTAGGCTTGCAAATAGATCTATTAGATTATTATTTTTAGTGGTTCAGTAATTCGACCGCCGGTTGGATTGCGATTTATAGATAAAATATTAAATAGATCTGTTGGAAAAATTTTACTTGAATTCTTTAGAAATATGCAAACAGCCTCCACTGTAGGGTGTGTTTGTCGCATGGGAGATAATAATTTATCTTATATTTAATGACCTTTATGTCAGGATAAAGTTATCTCCGAAGAAAATTTTAAAATTTGAGATAAATTTATTTTAAGGAAACGTGAAACAAATTTTGTCTCTCCTTTCATCTTCACCTACCACCAACATTTTTATATATCCTATGATTTATCTTATATCTCTCCTAAATGTTAAAATCAATTTATTTTAGGTTTATCCCTCAACTCTACTGCATGTAAAATTTATCTCTTGAAATTAACCGACCCTAACGTCTCCTTTGAGTAGAGTGCTAACCCCCTCTTGAGCACCCATATTCCAACCTCCATCGTCCATCTCCGACCAACGACTCCTTCTTCTGGCCACCGAACACCCAACCCTACTGCGCCAGTCCATCTTCAACGCTCCAGGGATGCCGCCCTCCCTTCCCTTGGAATTGCAAGTATGCGCTGTCATTGTATTTCTTTTTTTCCAATTTGTTATGTACCTTAGAGCTAGGTTCTTCATGGGTCCTTCCATTTTTCCTTTCCCTTTACGTTGTTTTGATTAGGTTTTTTATTTGTTAGCAATATTTTAAATTCTAGGAATAGCAAGAGCAACAACAACAGAATGATAGACGCAGCAGCAAGATAAAGGGAAGGGAAGAGCATGTAGGGGGGGCAGTAGTCAAGTAGACTTATCCAAAGTTACCTAACAGTAATCCTAGAAATACTTACTTTAACCTAGGATACTTAGGTTGTTCATAGAGAACTTAGAAAACTAAAATAGGCATTAGACAGCCTGATCGGACGTCCAATATGAAAAATCAGACATCTGATCTTTGACTTTTCAGACGTCCAAAACACTTAAGATGACAACCCACTCTCTATCTGCTAGTTTCAGACGTCTAGCCCTTAGCCCAGACGTCCAACTAGAGGATCGTTGGCCTTATCAGGCAAATCTTAGAGGATTAACTCTTTATCTGACCTACTTTCACTTTCAGACTTCTGTAGTGATTCCTAAATGTCTGATAAAAAGATGTTAGGCTCAATCCATTCCCAAATCACTTTTGTCAGTGATTATAACCATTTGAGCCTCGGGAAATCCATTCCCGTAGAAGATTGCATTTCCAGACGTCCAGACTTTGTGCTAGATGTCCGACCTGTCGTCTGACCAACAAGACCTAGAACCTTGTTTAGGTCTAGGCAAAAACAGGAAGGAAACTTGTAATGACCCATTACTTTTAGCCTTTTAAGATGTCTAAAGTTTCAGTCAGACGTCTGTCCAAACGTCTAAACACGTTCTCGGACATCTGAAAGTAAAAATTTTTGTACTGCACTTTGCGCTCTGCGCGCGGGTGGTGCACAGAGGCCCTTCCTTCTTTCTCCCAGCAACCTCACCCAAACCCTAAACCCTATCCTATATATACCCCCCCTCCTTTCTCCTCTCCACTCCTCACACCACAACCACCACCACCTCCAATTTTTTGTGTGGCTGCGGTGAGGCTAAACAGGAGCGGCGAGAGGGGGGCGAGCGAGGGAGAATAAGAGAGAGAAAGGAAGAGAGCGTGGAAGGTCGGAGGACCTTCAGGAGCTCAGCGAAGCTCGCACGGCCAGCGGCGGGTGCGTGCGCGCGTGGAGGACGTCAGCGAGGAGCTATCCAAGCTCCTGCAGTGGCTAGAGCTACCGTCGCAGGCGGAGGCGCGAGTGGAGCGAGCTGCGAGGAGGTTCTGATACTGGAAGTTTTCCAGTATCAGACGTCTGGAGTGAGGAGCAGACATCTAGCAAGGCACCTGGCCGTCCGGAGCTAAGTCCAGACGTCTGAAAACACAAGTTGCGTGAGGTATGTACGTTCCTGCGCTGATCTCCGCCATGCAGAGTATCTTAGTGCAGGAGTTGTGGGACTGATTTGGTTATTGTGTCTTTCGTACGTAGGGCAAACTTTGGGAAGCATGCGGTGCGCTTTCCCAAGTACTTTTGGATGTCTGATCACATCACTAGACGTCCTGAGGTGCTTCTAGATGACAGGAGACCTTGTCCGACATCTGGAACTGCTCCCAGACGGCCGTAGAGGGAGTTTGGATGTCTGAATCAGCTACAGAGAACATACGGTGAGTTTGTCGTCTTTTAAGACATCTGGGAAGAGTCCTAGACGTCTGATTTTGATCATAAATCGCGTTTTTGTCCTGTTTAAGGCCCAAACGGAATCGGATTTCCGTAAACGAAGTGTCGTTTTCCACTTGAGTTTCTCTACGTTTTCGTGTTGAGTATCTACTGTTTTGACCTCATCTAATGTAATTGGTCGCTGGTACAGGTTACTAGCCAGTGGCGTGTTCGTGGCCCGCGGAGGCGACAAGATCTACGGCACAGGCCCCCATTCCTCCTGTTATACCCGGTAGAGTGGTTTAATTCAATTATTAATAGTTAAATGAGAATGTACTTGGCTGAAATAACTGAATAGAACTCTAGGATGTGGAATGAACCCTAGGGTAGAAAATGGATGAGCCTGTTGGAGCTGTATTGTTTACTGGAATGCATGATTAAGATAAATTGTTAGCAAATGCCTGTATTATAATTTCGAATTGCATGTTAGAATATGAGCTGCCTGTATTCAATTGAGAAATTACCTGTTAAAACACCAATTGCATGTTATTGAGAATTGAACTTAGAAAACACGCATTGCGTGTATATGGATGAGGAATAAATTATTAAACATGAGATCTGGATTTAGATAATGAGGTGAACATGAGATCTGGAACTTCTGTGGATGAAAGGAAATCTGGAATGTGGATGGGAAGTGTGCTAGCCCTTGTATACGTGGTACCAAGGGGAGCAACTGTCCCTTCGTAGTGTGCTGGCTATTTGTTGGCAACTAGTATGTATATTTTATTACTCGAAAAATAGAAAATTTCTGATGTCGAACTCAGGGAGCAACACTTGATTTTAGAAGCAAAGAAAATCACAATTCACAACAATATACTATTTTACAAAAAAATTAGAGAAAGGGAATAGAATTTCTCTTTTCTTCTTTTCTTCTCTCTTTCTTCTTTCTTTCTTCAGATGTCTGATTTCATGAATCAGATGCATTAAGTAGCGGTTGCTACAGTGCTTGTCTCCTTCTTTTTTCTTTCTCTTTGGCTGCTGCTGCTTCTTCTCCTTGGCTTTTTCTTCTTCTCTTCTCTACTCGGCCTTTTGGGCTTCTTCTTCTTCTTGCACTGTGCCTTCTCCTTCTTCAGTTGGCTTCTCCTCTTCAGCTTCTACTCCTGTCTTCTTTTTCCTCCTTTCTTTCTCCTTCTTCCTCAGCTCCTGCTCTTTGATGCGGCTAAATCCTTAGCCGCTTCCTCTTCTTCTGCCTCTTCCTCCTGCTTCTGCTTTTTCTTCAGCTTCCCTGCACAGGTACCCAGTTAAGCAAAACCTACCCCTACCCTTCCCGCGTCTCTCTCTCTCTATTTCTCTCTCAAGTTCACTCTCCCAGAGCCTTCGCGGGTATACAGGTTGGGTGTACGTGCCCGGGACCAGGTCCCCCGGCGTGCGGTGGTGGGCGAGGAGTGTAGGTCGGGTATACGGGTCAGGCCAGGTCCGCGGGGGGTGGTCGCGGATGAGGCCGGGTGAAGCGAGTGAGAGGGACCTCACCCCGTGTTCTGAGGCGGTAAGCTTAATTCACTTTTTCAATTTAAACGCCCCCTTCTGTTTGTCAACTTCTGAGGTGGGACTAAACGTCCCACCTTCGTTTCGCGACCTCCTGCAGCAAATGGTTCCCTCAATTGGCGAGGCTGCAGAGTCCTTCGATGCTAATCAGCAACCTAGATGTGTGCATGACTCAATTCCGCACTGCTTGGGACTTCAACCTGGGACTGCAGAGACCTGGAGCTACTAGCAAGCTTGCTCCAAGCTCGGCAGCAATGGCAGCGAGCCTTTGAACTTGTAGTCACGTAAACGGCCTCGTGGCCACGTCAGAATGCTCAGCCAGCTTCGCTGGAGCATCGAGAAGGTAGCTCGGGGGTTAGTGAGGTGTGAAGATGCCTATGCGCGTGTGCCTAGGGCACACTGTGTGCGTGCAGATGGGTTTGTTCGAGGGACGATTTCTGTGGGTGGCGCGGTGAGTGAAAGGGCGAGAGGTGATCAGTGGGAGGTGGTGAAGCTCAGGGATCGGTTGGCGAGGTGGATGGAGGTGTGGAGCGGCGGGGACGCCTCGCCGGAGGTCTAGCCGGAGGTGGAGATGGCGATGGTGAACAATGGAATCGAGGGGTACTTTGTGAAATAAATTGAGGGGAATTAAAGAGGGGATAGAGAGGAGTGAGTCTATCCTGATTAAGTGGACGAAGGGGGAGAGATGGCGACTGGCAGTACCTGCTATCGCCAGAGAAGACGATGTCCAGTGGAGGGAGACAGCGGCAACGACGGGGCTAGAGATGCTCGCGTGGGTGCTGCGCGAAGCGGAGGAAGATGGTGAGGACAGCTCTGCCACTAGTATTGTGGCAGAGCGACGAGAAGGAGGATGGAGGCTCGCCGGAGATCACTAGACTACTTGACCGGAGGAGAAGAGGATGAAATTGGGGTTGATCTCTGGCCAAGTTGAGCTTCCGAGAAGCAGCAGAGCGTGTTGCTTCTTAAATAGATGAGGGTAGGCCGGCAGGCACTTGAGAGTGGGGGGAAAAACCCGCCGGAGACGTGGGCAGTCGGAGATCCATACCTCTCGCGTGTTCGCAGGAGAGGTATGGGTGCTGGTAGGGCATGGGAGGTGGTCCATGCGGAAGAGGACAATGCAAGGGATCGTCCTCTCGTTTCTGGGGCCGGCTCCCATGCCCTGCGCGGCGCCATCCTTCGCGCAAAGTCGCCGAAGGTATGGCCTACTGTTTTAGGTGGCAAAGGAACTAGTTCGCAGAAAACGACGGGAAAGTTGAGGGGGTAAGTGCAAGGGTTCAAAAAGTTAAGGGTCAGAAAGTAATTATTGAGGATCAATTTGTAAAGTGGGTCAAGGAAACCTTTGCTTAGGTCCAAATTTTGGTATAACCCTAATTTGGACTTAAGGAATCCAATGGTGAATTTGGATTTTATGTTTGACCACGTTTGAATGGATATTTTGCATAAAAACCCAAATTAGGTCAAAAATTGGGTATGGTTCTCAATCTAGGTCAAGATAGGTTTCAATGGCCAAATTGAAGGTTCTAAACCCTAGGGGATGATTTTTCATGAATTTTAGAGGGTTTAATTGATTTTATCTTGCCTGAAACTTTGTGAATTAAAGTGGATTTGTTTTAGGGTTGTAGAATGTCATTTAATTCCTAGATGTCGCTATAACCCTTTTTAGACCAAATCATCTCACTTTCTCTCTTATTAAGCCCATTTGACCTGTGTCTAGACCCTCATTGGTAAAATTGCAGTTTTACGCTTTGTGAATTATTTTATACTCAAATTTGTAATTCTCTGATTTAGGCTTTCCCTTAGGTTTTGTAGGAGCTTTTGTACACTTATTTACGTCAAAATGTGCTAGTTAGGGTTCATGATGAGGGTCTCATCATAGTATAAAGTGGAGCTAGCCTCCCTTGGGTTGAGACCCGGGGTTAGGATTGGCCACTCTACACCAACTCCTGTTGGCCCTCGCATATGTGGTACCGAGGCGTGCTACTAGTGTAGGGAGGGAGCTAGCCACCCCACGGGGCCTGGGGTTCAACTAGCCACCCTACACTAACTTTGTTAGGCTCTTTGGGCAAACCAGGGTAGTAAGACGAGGGTGTGCGGACTGTGGAAGGGCAAGACCCCTGGTTGGTTCTGAGGGGCAAAACCCCTACTTTGAGAGGGCAAGGCCCTATACTATTCCGTGTTGTACTTTGGCATACCCGCTAGCGGAAACGACTGACCGTGTTCAATGCAAGGTAGCTACCCGTGCACTTATTACACGTGTTGTAGTCACCGTTACGTCTCGACAGTGACCCTGGGGTGGTTGACTGGGTGTAGGACTATCATGGAGGACTCTCCCAGCTAGGAGAGCCCCATGTGTACCTTCTACTCTATGGAAAAGACTGTAATCAAGATCGTTCCCACGAGGAACATGCAAGATGAAGAAATACCTAGATACTTGAGAAATAGATGAAATAGAAACACATAAATGAGATACATAGAAATGAGAAATAAACCTGTTGTTTCTTTTACTGTAATAGCACTTAAATAATGTAAACACAACTCTACTCAGCGTTCATTGACTTTGTCATTTTCGTAACCCTGTTTAGGACCAGGAGTTGAGCAGCCCGAGTTTTCGGCTGCAAAGGGTGCTGGGCCCAACCGAGCCCAGCCGTAGTTGTTTTTTCAGCCGAGCCCAGCCGTACCAGCTTCTTCAACCTATACCGCAGTGGAAGCACCCAAAGGAGAATTTGGTGTCTTTCTGGTCAGTAATGGAAGCAATCGTCCCTACCGTTGTAAAATAAGAGCACTTGGCTCTGCCCATTTACAAGGACTCGATTTTATGTCCAAACATCACATGCTAGCAGATGTAGTCACCATCATAGGTACTCAAGATATTGTGTTTGGAGAAGTAGATAGATAGTCCCCCGCGACGATCAGGACACGGGAAAGGGGGCCGACCCGAAGTGCTTACCTTCAGTCTACGTCTCAGTTGAAGGAGAAGTCTGACCCACTTCGTTGAACCGGGGGGCCAAAAAGGACCTAGTTTACTCTGATAACCTTAGTGAGTCTTCTCGTCTGATCTTCTTTCCCGATTTGATACTATAGTGCTTATATAAATACGAATTCCCTTCTGGTCCAATTCAGAACGGTAGCAAATACCCGGACTTTGCAATATTTGATTGATCACAATTCGATCAATTCCACTGATTTGACTATAAAGGTTCCCAAGTGGGTATATTCATTAGAGGAATGTTTCCAAGAAGTACGATTTGTTTTTGCATATTTTTATGTTTCCAAATGAATCTCGCAGATACATATAATTAATAAGAATATGTGAGTGATTCATACACAGCATCTCTTTCTTCTATCAAAGGTTCTACTAATTGATATGTTTCCCCAAATAATTGAAATGTCATTTTGTAATCTTTCACTTTTGGAAATTAAGAAAACTCTTCTCTCAAGCCCTGATTAATGAACCTAACAAATCCCTCAAATTGTATCTGGCTAAATCCAGGTATTGTGGACATTTCCTCATTTCCATCACAGAGCATCTTCATTTGAAGTTTCCTGTTTATCGAACAAATCCCATTATTGGCTCACTCTTTATTGAACCATAACCATATAGATCGATCTAGTAATGATAGGATATATATATTTTGTTTACTGAATCACATGAAATGGGAGACAACCCCATCCCTATTTATACACTTCATAGCTATGAACAGAGACAAAATGGAAGAAGAAAGAGAATTGACGCTGCAAATTCGTTATATTGTTTGTGAAAAATACAAATGGATTGATAAAGCATTCCTATGGATTTATAAAGAAACCAAATGATACCACTTAGACTTATGGAGTGAATATCCAAATGGATTCCATCTCTACCTATTAGGATATGACAATCGGATTGGTTACCAAAAGAGATTCCGGATGGAATCCTCTCTCTGGGAATGAGAGAAAGACAAAATCCAAAAGTGGCAAAGAATTAGGCGCAATATAGAATGGACTTTGTTTGGATTGGAACATGAAATGTTAAAAAAAGAATTCGCGGATTATTTACCAATTGTTTTGGTAGTAGAATTCCTGGGTGGAAAGGGAGAATAGGAATTGTATTTATAAAGTATATACCAATATAGTTATCCGTAGATAGATTCTGTTAAGACCCACGACATCAAACATTTTTTTAAGATGTCTGGGAGTTGGTTCAGATGTCTGGTCAGACGTCTGGACGCCTTCCCAAACGTTTGGAATTAAATTTTTGCGACGTACGGTTGCGAGTCTGCGAGCGTGCGCACGCAGACTGCGCCCGCCGACCTGTAGGTGTCCCTCCTTCCGTCTTTCTCTCTCCCCGACGCCTTCAAATACTCTCTTCCTCCCTTCCCTCTCCCTCACCACCACTCCACTGTCTCCTCCTTCTTCTTCTTGTTAGCGTGAGAGTGAGAGAGCGAGGGCAGCAATTGCTGCCGGGTGCGCACGGGGAGGAGGAGGTGTAGCGAGAGGGAGAAGAGGCGGAGTGCGTGAAGAAGAGAGGGCGAACTCGCCGGAGCTGCCCAGGGTCGGCCGATAGGTGCACGCAACGGGAGCGTAACGCTGGGGAGGTGCTGCTGCAACTCAGGCACCAGGCGAGCATGGCGCGGCGCGGCCGTGCGCAGCAGGCGAAAGGCGAGGAGGTCCTGATTCTGGGAAAATTTCCCAGAATCAGACGTCTGGACCTACATCCAGACGGCGCGGGGGACATCTAGAGTGAGATCCAGACATCTGAAAGGTACTATATTCCTTATCTTCTTCCTTTTTGTGGATGCGGCCATGCAGGCTGTTTCGCCGAAAGCCGTGAGACGTGCCGTGTTGTGATCGTTTACGTACGCGTGCAGGTTTCGTTCGGGAAGGCGCAAGGGCACGCCCTCCCACGCAAATCAGACATCTGGGCACAGCACCAGACGACGGAGAGGGTCTCCAGACGTCTGGAGTGATAATCGGACGTCTGGAACTAGGTCCAGACGGTTCAGCGGGATCTTGGACATCTGAAGAACAACGCAGAAGCAAGGTATGATCTGAACCATCATTTAAGACGTCTGGAAGGTGTTCCAGACATCTGATTTAGGACATAGTTGTCGTTTTTGACCCATTTAGGGTCCGTTCGAAGTCCGTTTTCCGTGTTTAAAATTTCATTCTTCTCAGAATTAGTTCCTCTACTTGTTTAAAGTACTTGTATCATGTTCTGAGTAGTTCCTTGTGTTTGATCCTTGTGATAGGACTTCGTTCTGTTGCGGATCTAGGGGTTGCGGAGGCACGTGGATCTGCCGATCACGCCCCCATCACTCTCGATTTTGCAGGTAGAGTGGCTCCCCTTGATTAGTTATCAACATTAATGCACTTGTAAGATAAATAATAGATCCTAGCGTATGGCATGAATCCTAGGACTGGAAAACTAGATTGAATGAGAGATCCTAGGGTATGGCATGAATCCTAGGACTGAAAAACTAGATTGAATGATAGATCCTAGGGTATGGCATGAATCCTATGATTGGAAAACTAGATTGAATGATAGATCCTAGGGTATGGCATGAATCCTAGGAACAGAAACACTGAAACGAATGTCGTGAATACATGAATTTGCAGTCTTGGAAAAGTAGAAAGAATAATGTTAATTTCCTGTAATTTGATAACAGCTGCTTGTATATGAATGTATATTAAATGTTGGAAATACGGGATATATGAGAATAAAACTGGATTGATGAAACTTAAAATGGCTTGGCTAAAGAAATATGAGCATGAACCCTACGGGGAATTAGGAGTAGAGCTCCTGAAAGGTAAATGGAATGGAATTGGGAAGTGAGCTGGCCCTTGAGTACGGAGTACCAAGGAGAGCAACTGTCCCCCTGTTTAGTGCAGAGCGGAGCTAGCCGCCCCAGGGACCCAGGGTTAGGTCTGGCCACTTTGTACCGACTTTTGGCCCTCGCGTACACAGTACCAGGGAGAGCTACTAGTGTAGGGAGAGTGCTAGCCACCCCACGGGCCCCAAGGTTCTGCTAGCCGTCCTACACCGACTTGTTAGGCCCACTGGGCAAACCAGGGTAGTCAGGTGAGGGTGCGCGGACTGTGGAGGGGCAAGACCTCTGTTTGGTTACTGTGGAGGGGCTGGACCCCTGTTACTGAGAGGGCTCTGCCCTATACTAGTTCCGTGCTGTGCTTTGGGGCGCACCCGTTAATGGAAACGACTGACCGCGTGCCAGTGCGAGGTAGCTACCCGTGTGTTTATCGCGCGTGCCATAGTCACCGCTACGTCTGTCAGTGACCTTGGGGTGGTTGACTGAGGGTAAAACCACCACGGGGGACTCTCCTGGCCAGGAGAGCACCACGTGCTACTTCTACTTTTCAGAAAAGACTGCAATCAAGATCGTTCCCACGAGAAACATTCGAGATCAAGAGAAAGATCTGAGGAATAATTCAAGAATGAGTAAATAGAAATAAAGAAAGAAATTAAAAATAACAGCTACTTGTCCACCTTACTGTTTTTCTTAGCTAGTTGGTTGCCACTCTACTCAGCATTTCGCTGACGTGTCACCTTTGGCACCTTTTCTGGACCAGGTGTTGAGCAGCCAGAGCCTGCGGCTGCAGAGGGTGCTGGGCCTAGTAGAGCCCAGTAGTTTTACTTGTGTTGTACCTACTGTACCGTTTCTTCTGTTGCAGTGAGTATTTTCTGTTACAATTGTACTCTTTTATTGTAAGCATCATGTTTATGTACCTGTTTAATTCTCTACTGTTGTGGTGGTGTGTACTGTAGTAGTTCTTTTCTTTACTGCTGTACTTTTGTTACTATTAGTTACATGCATGATGAATGTGGATTATTTTACTGCTCTTTTGATTACTTTCCCGTTGGACGACTGGGTCTTGGGATTAGTCGAGTCGGTCCGATTCTCGTGTCTCGTAGGGATTCGGGAATTGGGTCGTAACAGATTCGAACTTCGTTTATGGTAGTTCCCTTTGAAGCAACATAAGTCGTGCTATATCCCAATGGATCTTTTCCCTTTCCTATATTCAATGAAGAATGAAAGCACAACAACTCTCTATAGAAGAAGATGTGGAGAAAATCGCTGACTCCTATTTGTGTAACAATTTCTGTTCTAGGGTTTACATAGATACATCATTCTTGTTATAATTGCAAAAAGATGGATTCTTTCAAATAGTGGATACAATCATCGGTTTCAAATAGTTTTGTTGTGTCATTCCGAACTACCAAATGGGAAATATCCATGGAAAAATTATTCATTCCTAACTAATGAAGTCAATGGTTTTGAATTTGCCATACATTTGTGTTAGTCAGAGAAATGTTTTCTCTTTTCCATGGAAAATCAAAGTTTGGAATTCGTATCTATATTGAGATACATGGAATTGAAGAGACTCAAGTAGATCCCAGAAAAAAAGCGGGATTCCCTTTTGGATTAGAATGGAGAAGAAAGCGAGATTCAAGATATCAATCCAATAAACAAAAAAACAAAGAGTTCAGCAGTCTCTCCTACAAAATGAGGAGTAGGTAAAGGATGTAGGATATTGATATCCATTTCGTATCGTTTTGGTGACATGGCCAAGTGGTAAGGCAGGGGACTGCAAATCCTTTATCCCCAGTTCAAATCTGGGTGTCGCCCGATCAAATCAATCAAAGACTCGAGGTTTTTCCTTTCTGACTCTTCTAGCCAACTATGACTATGCATTGGATGGAATCGAGAAATCCAATAAATGGTTCAAACCAACCTTGAACTGAAAAAGGGTTCTTCCTACCAGTATCGGTTTTGGCTACCCCAAAATCCCATTTTTGTAAGGTTTATGGAACCCACGGGTTTCTCAAGTATCGACAAGATTGACTAGCCTTCTGTCTCTGCTCCTGTTGGTCAAGCCAAGAATTCATGAAGTTTTATTTAGATAAGAAATTTTGATTCCTAGAAGATTCCTAATTAGAGTCGCTAATGTTCCAGAAGGGGTTCTCAAATCTCAAGTCTTCCTAATTCTCTTACCCTACACTACTCAGATAGTGTCTACTGAAGACTCAGTCTAGGATTAGACTTAATAGGTTGATAAACAATCCATTTCCTAGTAGGGATGGAAGATACTTTCATTAAGTAGGGGTATTCCATTGATCTTTCCTATTTTGTATGTGTATCGTATTTGTATTTCATGCTTTCCAATTCTATTAGAGTGATTATACTATAGATATGGATACTATAAATATAGGAATTTGTTACGAGCAGGTTCATAGGATTGCTTCATCAAGAATCACCTTCAGTCCAAATCCTATTTATTTGGACTCTGTTTCATTGATTCCACTATGATGGGTGATCAATCATCAAAGAATTCCTTTCTTTCCTAAAGTCAAGAAGATAGGGGACATCATTGACATGGATATAGTCAGTCTCGCTTAGGCTGCTTTCATGGTAGTCTTTACATTTTCCCTTTCACTCGTAGTATGGGGGAGGAGTGGACTTTAAGGATACTACTAATGGAGTAATCGAATTGTATCAATTGTGCTTAGAATTATGGATATTCCAGTGAGAAACAGTAAGTCCCCATTTCTTTCTTGAGTTGGATTCTCTCTTTCTTGATTTGGATTGTTCTAAGAAAAAGAGGTTCTGCTATTCTATGGCAATATATACTTTCTACTAGAAACTACTAACTTGGTAGAATGGCTTGGTTATCCAAAGAGGTCCCCCCCCCCCCCCCCACACATACATAATCCAAATCAAATCAAATCCAATCCAATTTTGCTTACGTTGAGTGATCTGTATATCACACATTTCACTAACGTTTTAGACTCCTAGAAATGTGATTTATGCTTCATCCATTCATTTGATGTCACGTTTCAGCATGATGCAATAGTGGGTCTACTACTAACACTTTTTGGAATTCGAATTGAATTATTCTTTGGTTTTGTTTTCTTCCTTTTCTTTTCATAATTTCTCTTATTGATATTTGGGTTTCATCTCTTTTTCATTTTCACGGTACGATTTTCGAACCGGTCTTAATATATATCTATATTCATGCTTTCAATGGATCCCAGGATCCCTATTTCTTTCTGAAAATTATAAGACACTTAGGAATTAGATTCGAATAGAATAGTGAATTTTCGATGATTTTAGAGATTGGTCAAAATTCATACAAATGGATGTAGCGAGAAATAGAATTAGAGTACTATTTCCATATACAAAATAGATAGTATCTATCTACATACTATAAATGAATCTATGGCAAGCCTAGATCCGTATACAACTGTATACCTGGATAGTATGGTAAAAAGATTGACATAGTATTTATACTCTATTTCATTTAGACTTCCGGATTCTATTACATGGAATTCTTATGTAATCATTCCATAGAATATAAGAATTTGACTATTATAAAAAATAATGAGAATAGGAGAATTCAAAAATAGAGTTTTCTATTAGTTCTTTTTATCATACTATCTTAGCTTAGATAGTCTGAATTTCAGTCCAATTCTTTCTTTCATTAAGACTGCGACCCTTTCATTTCTTCCATCATTGATAAGAACTAATCAGTTTCAGTCCAATTCATCATTTTGACTGACTTACATAGATGATAAGTAAAAAGGTAGTAGGAACTAGAATAAAGAGTGCAGTAGCAATAAATGCGAGAATATTGACTTCCATAATCTCATTGTTCTTTTTTTTTTTTTTTTGCTTCGTAATCACTCGGGATCTAATCCCATAGAGATGATCAATTGGACTCTTAGAAATTCCATGGAATGAATGACATCCTAATGATACAGAATCGGAGAAATCCATATTATGAATAACAATATCTGATCTATCCAATCGATTCATCGTCAAGAATGGAAGAATCAAATATAGAAAGATCCTTGATCCATACCAAAAATGGATTCCCGATCCAATCCAGAATCCCATTGAATTTCTCATCCTTTTCCACTTTGGATTTTTGATAATCCAATTCACATTGGATAGAATTCCATTGGAATAGGGTTCTACTATTTCCTTCCTTCCTTCCACCTAATAGGATTCTATTATTGATTTCCACCTTAGAATTAGAATACTATTTACATCTTATATTACTTAGTCACTTATACTGTCACTTATACTACTTAGTCAATAGTATATAAAATTATCCTATCCAACTATCTGATGAGATATCATATGATCAGCATTCTATTGCCTCCGGATCCAAACAATCAAAAAAGGTGAAATAGACAAAAGTGTGAAGTTCCTTCGAAACTCCATTTTTTTGTGATGATTTCATTTGGAATACATCAAAGTCTAATAAATCTGGATTCCGGTAGAAAGGATATCCTATTGAAACCAATTTACGAAAAGGGAGCATTCTTGGATTTGGCTTTTCTCAGTATCTTCAATCCTTGGATTGGTACTAACACGTGTATACATCCAAAATTCCGTGTGCAATTGGAATGAAAATGAGATAAAGAATTTCTGATTCGATTGTTTCTAATTCGTAGTTGAGAGAGAATCTCTATCATAGGGGGTGCTTTCGAAAGTCTTTAGTAGAGCGAATTATATTCAATGCTCATTGTGCATTGTACAATAACAAAATACATAGATGATATGTAATACTGGTGGAAATATGAGTACTCTATTCCATTTCATTGATCAAGAGAAATGAAAAAGGAGTATGGTATCTCTCAAAATCCCTGACTACTAGATACTGCTTGCTAATTATACCAATCTACATACACCTCTCTTTGATCAGGTCCCTTGATGCTCCGTCACCAGAGTCAATAGAAGCTTCAACTGTCCCCTCGATCACACACCGACTCAGGCACTACCTTGAGCTATGAAGCTAGCTAATTCATTTTTCATGGTATTTCTCCACGAGCTTTGAAGTGTGTGAAGCGGAGAATGAGTAATGTAATATACGAAGTCTCACGTTGTTCGTCTGCCTCTTCCCTTCCCTAGGGGCCCATTTTCTGCCTTGATATATTAGATTGGACCATCCAAGAAATGCCAATTCAGCTTGGTCCCCAAAACCCAGAAAAAATGGGTCAAAACCTGTGGAGTAAGGGCATAGGGCATCTCATATAAGTGCAATAACTCACTCATTATTCATTGGATTGAGTTGGGAGTTATATAGGCGTTGGGGCAATAGTAATCTCATATCAGCATATTACTCTAGATCAATAATGCATGGTGCGAGTTGAAAAGTAGGTGCAAGTCTACGAGTCAGCAAGTCATAGGTGCAAGCGAGTCGTAGAAATACCCTATTGGTAAAGTCGAGCTTTTCATGGTATTTCTCCGCGTATGAGCAAGTCGTATAAGCGAGTAAGTAATCCAATAGATATATTCCCGGTCTTTGTCTATAATAAATATCAATAGAATTTCACCTCTTTTTGACGGGGTAGATGGAAAAAAGACGAATGAAATTAGGTTTTCCCCGAATAAGTAAGCTTTCACCTCTTTTTAATGGGGTAGATGGAAAAAAGACGACTTCAATTAGGTTTTCCTCGAATAAGTAAGCTTTCACCTCTTTTTGACGGGGTAGATGGAAAAAAGATGACTTCAATTAGGTTTTCCCCGAATAAGTAAGCTTTCACCTCTTTTTTACGGGGTAGATGGGAGTTCACACTTTAAGACTAAACACATTGGGGCTAAGACAGGGAATTGAAAAATGCTCAGAACTCAGATAGCTGAGAATGAACTTAACCAAGCCGATTCACTCCTTTCCTAGCTTGTTTCATTGATATAAGCTTTCAGTAAAGGAGTGAGTGAGTGATGCCCTGGCTTTTTCAGGGATAACGAGTGAACGTTCCATAAATATTCTATGGTATCTATTGTCTAGAACTCATACTACTTAATGGGGTTTGGGGGTTTCCCCCAGTAAGTAAATAAGAAATTCCTTAATTAATACTACTATTGTAGGTGAGCCCCAGCAAGCCGGTCAATGGAGTGTTAGGGTTTAAGGTATTTGGTTGGAACCTAATCCCACCTTTAGGTGGTTTGTTCCTACATTAGTCAAATCATAGTTACCGTAACACTCCCCCAATAGCAATCTATTTACTTGGGTTGAATTAAGTAGAAAAGGAGATGGCTATAAAATCATTCCTAAAATCGATGTCAAATAGGGTTGATGTATAATAGATAGATGTCGGCTTTCATCTCTTGGGTTTGAGTTAAAAAATATGAATAACCTTTAGAAGAAGCTTATAAGAATAAGTTAATGAATATGAAAATAGCATCCGATAATATCTATTATATATTGGATTACTTACTGACTGACTTGCACGACTTGCGGAGAAATACTTGTAGCTCCCTCCTGATGAGTCCATTTTAATGGACTAATATTATGCCTAAGTAACTTTAATTGTATCTTTTAGATTTGTTAATAACTATATTAAGTTATGGAATGTTTGCATGCATCATGATTTAGGTTTACATCTATTCTATAACTTAATATGTTCTTTTTATGTGCAGGAAAAATAATTGGCAAAAGAATGAGGAGAAAAGGGTAAATTACCCTTTCAAATAACCGACGGCTGTTCTTTTCCCCATCCTCCGGGCACCCTCAACAGCCGCCGGCCAGAGATAGTTAAGGGATTTGAAAATCCCTTAACTCTCGCAGGCGCAAACCAGGAGGAGTTAAAAGAAGAGGCGGAGAAAGACGAGAGGAGATCATCCAGGGACAGAAGAACTTTCACCATCTTCTCTAGCGTGCACTGTGGATCTACAACTTCCCTCTGCACCAAGCACCCTGCAGGCACCCTTCTCCAGCGCCTCCCTGCAGGCACGTGCCCCTACAAGCGCCTGCAACCGTGTCCTAGCACCCTCTGCAGACCACCTAGCCACCTGCGCCCACAAGCATGCCTGCCTTCTTCCTCCAACCGCACCAAGCGCCCCTGCAGGCGCAATCGCAGATGCCCCATTGCACCCACCTTCCAGTGCCTGCCTTTCCTTCCACCCACTAGCACCTCCCCGCAGGCACGCGCCCCTGCAAGCGTCTGCAGCCGCGCAACACCAAGCCTGCAGCCACCTCAGGCGCATCTGCCCGCACTATTGTAGGCGCTAGCACCGCGCCACTCGCGCCTCCCTGCAGTGCACGCCTGCACCCACCTTCAAGCGCCCGCAGGTGCGTCCACCCTGTTCCAGCGTTCCTGCAGGGTGCCCTTCCAACGCTGCCACTCCTCCACGCCACGTAGGCAACGCCCAACCCTAGAAGCACCTGCAACCGCACCCTAGCGCAGCACTGCAGACCCACCAGCGCCTTCAACCTCCCTGCAAACATCCGCCTGCCATCACCACAGACCTACACAGGCTCCCGCACAATGCTTCCCTCCAGCCGTGCCTAAAGGTGCTGCACGCCTTCACGACCACCAGCAGCCACCTGCAGGCACCCTTCTCCAGTGCCTCCCCGCAGGCACGCGGCTACAGTAGGCAGCCTCCTTCGGCCACTTCTCCACCGGTCGGCCACCTCCGACCATCTCCGTCGATGCCGCAACCTCCATCGGAGAGCCCTCATCCTCGCCGACCTCCATAGCCTCTCCACCGCCCGCCAGTGCTCTCTCTCTCTCTCGCGAGGAGGAGAGAGAGCAAATGCTTTGTTTTGAAGTCAATTACAATTTACATTCACTGCCATTGCCATAGAATTTAATTTTTTATTTATTATTTTATTGTGGCAGAATTGCGTATGCACACTCATATTTCCTGATAATTGCATGTTATTGATATTCACTTGTTTTAAGATTAATTTTGGGATCAACACGTGCATCGATTCTCTCTAGTATATGACATGTGAAAATTACACAAAATCATCATATATTTATTGAAGATTTCAGTGAGGGAAAACTGCACATATATCCATATCTTTTTAATCTACTTTCCTTCACATTTTATGTTAGATTTTAATAGGGATTTCGCACTTATCCGAAAGAATATAAAATAATTAAGAGTTTATTGCATAATTGCCTCCCTGTGGACACGACCCGCTCTTCTATGAGTGGTTATTTTCATTTTTTTGATTAATCGATTTTTCCACCACTTAAGTACTACAACGCAAAGCGGAAAGTCAGCTCGTCACCTCCTTAGACTTTCACTAGAGTTGCACCTAATGAAGCAGAAAGTAGCCCAGACACTTATAACAAGATAACCATCACTCTTGTTTTTATTGGAAAATAGGGTATTGGACAGAACTGCTAGCCTCCTTCTTTGCAGGGTTCGGCCTCCACCCCGGAGTTTGATATTCGAAAGGGAAAGGGAAAAGAAAGAGTATAGTCTGTCCCGATGTTTGCCCGCTTTCTACGATTCCTAAGCGGTCACAGGCAAGAGCTCCGATCGAATGGTGAGGGTAGAAAAGAAGAACGTGGTTTCACCCTCTTTCAAGAAGAAAGGTAGCCTAGAAATACCCTTACTGCTAATTCTGAGCTTTTTACTACTATAGGTAGTACAAGGGAATCACTCAGTAACAGCAACCAATGGGGAGTTGGAGTTTACACTTGATGACCCAGGAGTTAGGTCTTTTCGTGGAAAGGGAGCGTAAACTCGATGCAGAGAAGACTCTCTCCCACAACCCGGGATGGAATGCTTGCTTATTCATATATGGATTCCCAGAAAGGATTGACTGGGGCTTACTGGCTTTTCTTTTCCAATTCCAGTCCCTAAAAGAAATGACGTAGTAGACCCGAATTCCGGAGGGTCGCGATGAATCCCATGGACCAGGAAAGAGGACCATGAAGCATAGTGGAGTGGATTGCTTCCCAGAGGATCAAGTCAGTGACCCTGAGAGGGCTCTAGTGCCTGCCTGGGGTAGCGGGTGCTTTTCTCTGAGAGCGAGGGTTTACTTACACTACTGTAGGTAATCGAGTGAGTGAGTGAGTTCTTCGAGATTGGGTGGGACCTTGCTACTCTATGTGCTTATTTAGCAATTGTCCTAGGCCTGTTGAGTCTAAACTCGCTTCTTTAACTAGGAGCAGTGGGAAAGATTTGACCCATTGTTGATCAAGGAGGGTAGGACTTTTCCTGGGCCCCCATATCTTGACCCGCCCGCTTCTTTCCAAAGAAAAAAGCCATTCCCTTCCTCTTGTCTTAACCTTTCTTCGCCTACCACCTAGATAGCTAGCAGATTTCCTATAGCTCTTCTCATCATACCTTTTATATACTCTGCAGTCTGAGGTCTTCAAGTTCGAGGTGCCAACACTATCAAAAAGCTCTTTCTTGGGACCATGTCAAGATCTCGGGAGGGGTACCATGCTTTTCTTCATCAATCACGAACAAGAAGGTAGTCCTATTGCAGCCCTTTTTCTATCCTCTTTTCGATGAGAAGATGCAGCTCCCTCATCCCTTGATTCCCCAACTTCTCAAGCGGTATACACAAGGGAAGGTGCGAGTTGTAGGTGCGAAACCCTTCGGGGTTTCAGGAATGGTGCGACGCTGCAACATGCAGAGGATGGAGATAGACTGATGGAACGAAGCGGAGCTCAGTCGCGGAATGGAGCTGTAGTTGCTGATTTGATTGTTAAGTGGAGGTCGATCAGATTGCAGGGTACCAATGTATGTCAGCTATCTATCCCACAGGGTCTTCTACTTCTCCTCTCCTTGGTCAGTGAGCTGAGACCCTAGTCCTTCTGTCGATCACTCACATACGCCATAGTCACCTCTCTGATCCTACTTTCGATCCTGCGCATACCTCTCATCTTCTTCTACCCGCTTTCGCTCTTCCCATGGGTATATCTCAGACCCTCAAGCAAAGGTAGATTCGTTGTCTGTTGGAGATTCCGATGCTACAATAGGACTCCCACTTCTTTGATTCGCTCGCTAGCCTTCCGGTGTGAGCTGGGAGCATACTAATATACACGTTGGTGCGAGTCATAGTCAGGGCGTAGACGAGCTTGTTTGCTCTTTGCACGTAATTAATAAACCCTCTATTTCACTTTGCACATCTAATATAAGCTTCTAACTGCCTATAGGGGGGTTAGACCTAATATACGCATATCTGACTCCTAGATGAAACCTGGTATTACAGTGCTACTTGACTTTAATAGTAGCATTGTGTGTGATTGAGCTTATGTGAAGTGTGAAGTAACCCTCCCAGGAGTTAAGCTTCGAAGTTCATAGCGTTGTCCTCTCCGCTTCGCCCCAAGACATTGATCTCTAACTAGAAAAGTAAATGCTTGAGCTTGAGAAGCCTCTGGTCCAGTAGGAAATACCCATCAAATTCACTAGGATAAGCAGTATTATTGATCCAGACAAAACAACAAGAGGTGAAACCAAAGACAGATAAAGCAGCTAAACTATAAGTAGTTTCAAGTAAGCCTCCCCAGCTTTACCATACAAATGCACGGCGAGCCCAGGCAAAAGGTTTGGTTAGGATATGCCAAATTCCACCAAGTATACAAACTCTATCGCCTAGCCATACATGCCCTCCAATTATATCTTCTAAATCATCCACACTCACAATCCACCCTCCCAAAAGGATATTTTCATAAATAACCAAATCTCACACTTGGGTAGGGTGAAGTTGGTCATTTTTCTTGCATCTCCCCCCCGCCCGGGAGCCAAGGTATCATATACACCCCCAAAATCTAGAGCTTTCCATACTAGAAGAAAAGCACCTATACCTAACAAAATGAAATGAATACCTAAAATGGTGATCATTTGATTTCTATCTTTCCTTACATAACCAAAGAATGGAAAAGATTCTTCAAGAGTCTCAGGTCCAAGAAGTGCATGATAAATACTGCCAAAGCCTTAGACTGCAGAGGAAATGAAGTGAAGTACTCCAGAATTTACTTTGGATACATATGGAAAGGTGTCTAGAACTTCCCCCCCAGGGCCTACTCCCCAACCTAGAGTAGCTAGATGGGGTAGCCAAATCAATCCTTGTTCATACATTGGGTAAGCTTTTCTGGTACGAAATGGGTATTTCCACTTCAAATAGGTTCATTGCTCCAGCGCAAAATACAACGAATCCGGCATGGGCTACGTGGGCTCCAAGTAGTCTACCAGACAAATTGATCAGTCTAGCATTGCATTCCCGATGTCTTTTTTACAGGCAAAACCGGTGGTTTCTTGGTCACGGCCAGCTAAAGTGAAAGTTCCATTAAAGAAAAGAGCGTTTCCACATGGACCTTAGGGAATATCAGGTTTTCATGAGGCTAATCCTGAGTTGCCATCCAAGCACGAATACTTTACCAACGTTTAAGGGAATATTTTTGGTGTAGAAAGTCTCAAAAAACTTCACTCACCCGTTCGCTGCACGGATTTCCTAGGAAACGAAGTCATAGGCACGTAGGTTCAGAGCCAGACCGACTACTCCAATAGCACTCATCCATAAACCGATTACTGGTACAAATAACATAAAGAAATGTAACCAACGTTTATTGGAAAAAGCAACCCCACAAATTTGGGTGGTTAGCAGTGACCATTGAATCAGTTTCTTCTGTAGGGTGAAAAGCGCGGAATGTATTTGCACCGTCACCATCTTCGAATCAAGTATTTTCCACAGTAGCACCATGAATAGCACATAGTAGAGCTACACCTAAGACTCCAGCAACTCCCATCATATGAAAGGGGTTCAAGGTCCAATTATGAAACCCTTGGAAGAAGAGAATCAATAGAAATATAGCTGCTACACCAAAACTAGGCGCAAAAAACCAACCAGATTGACCCCTAAATCCAGAATCAAGAATCAAGAAACAACAATAGCATTTCTTTACTAGTAGCAATGGTAAGGTTGATTGCATTGAAGTAATGGATTGCCCCAAAATCAAGAATACAGAAACAAAAACAAAAATTGGAGTGGAAAATGTGATTGCATTATGTAGTAAGGTCGCAATTGAACAGATCGAGCAAGTGAAAATTGACGTAACATAAAATCGATTAGCCCGAAAGTGTCATGAAGAGCAACAAAAATCCACAGACCCCCTAATTGACACCAACGAGTCAAATCCCCTTGTGCTTCGGGGCCCCATAGTAGCAACAAAAAATGTGCTAAACTATTTGTAGGAGTAGAAACCGCAGTGGTTAATAAATTGCAGCCTTCCAAATCAGAACTAGCCAATCCATGAGTATACCATGAAGTGACAAAAGTGGTACCCGTGAACCAACCGCCTAAAGCGAAATAAGCGCAAGGAAAGTGTAATAGGAAAATACGTACCAACCTACAAAATTGAAACGATCCCTACGTAACTAGTCATCCATAATATCGAAGAAATCCTTTTCTTCTTTGGTTAATCTACCGAAGTGAAGCGAAGCGAAGTAAGGGCTATAGTCATAGTTATCCTCCTATTCTTAACATTACTTCCACCATTTCCGAACACCTCATAGAATTTCCAGGGCATACGACAGTTCGATTCTCTATGGATGATTCCTTGGCCAATGCCCTGGTTTCGAAGATACAAATTCTCCTTTTCTATTGGACCACAAACCGTCTCAATCCAACTAGTTAGAAGGAGGGGCTGGGGAGAAGGTTCTTCCTTCGGTTTGTGCCTTCGGTTCCTAGTGTATCGCTCAGTCACGATCGTTCTACTCCCCTAGCTAGACATCAGATTTACTAGTACAAGCAGGTTAATTGTGAATAATCTCAATCTGGGCCCCGAAGAGCGAATTAGTCCTTAAGGCCAATGTCTAATCAATTTTAACTTAGGCTTAGGATTGTAGTGCTTATGGAATGTTGTGGGCCCTTAAAATGGGTTGTGCCCATGTGAGTGCGTGCACAACTAAGGTTTTCAAGCAAGATTATTTAAATGAGTGGATTTTAAGGTTCAAATCTTGCTTAAGTAGTTTTTAGGGCTTAGAATTACGTAAATTCAATCAAGTTCAAGAGGAAAACTAGATTTTCAAAACACTGGTGAAGATCTTTTCCTTTTGAAATCAAAAGTAAAGTGGAGTGCCTGGTATTGACCTAAATTTTAACCCCAAGGGGAAGCTATTTGATGAGTTGATTTTAAATGAAGTCATGCGGCCCAAACAACTCAAGCACTTGGCCTTAATGCACCACTGAGTTAGGCACACAATTGGATACCTATTCTGATTTCTACTCGATTATGTGTTTGGGTGTGTGTACCAGTTCCACAGGTTGGAATCCCGGTTAAGTAGATAAAAATCAAGTTAGGTTATGTGCCTCGAATGTGGGTGTATGTAGTATGTATGTTAATTTGTCCTACAAGAAGTATCTTTTTGTTTATTTTTTTTTACGAGGGTGAGATGAGTGGGGGTGAAAATCAAAGCATGAAAACTAATTCTAGGGTTTATACGAACACCTAGATTAATTAGGGTTTGAATTAGAGTTGTGGAATGAATTCTATGGAGGGGGAAAGAATGGAAAACACTTACAGTTGTCTTCAACTACACTTTAGTCCTTTCTACCGCTTGAAGATTCCTTATTGAGGTACTTGCAAAACAATAGAAGAGAAATAAAAGCAAGTTAGAAAATGATTAAGTGCATGAAATGCGGAAAGAAAATCAAGATTCGTTGCCTCCCCGATAACGGTGCCAAAATGTTTAATCGGAAAATCGTCTCAAATGGAAGTTGAGTTTTGAAAACCCATCATTATAGTGTGATTTGCAAAGAAATCCGTCAACAAATAAATTTTACCGAAACTCGAAAAGAATTCCGGGTCAAACATAGGGAGCTACGTCGATTTGAAATCTGCAATTATATATATATATATATATATATATATTGTTTAGAAAGTGAGATGATCACAATGAATTCGATATTAACAATGAGAGGGAGAGAGAGAGAGAACAAACACTTTATAATATGGATAATGTTTTACAACTAGAAAACAGGAAATATTACAACTAGAAAGGGAGAAATATTACAACTAGAAAGTAATAAAATCTACTCTAGAAAGCAGTAAAGAGAAAGGAGCTGAGAAGTTATCTTCCTCGATGGGTACTTGGAGGACAAGCTGAACGGGGCGACGCTTGGAAGACGAAGGGCGAAGACGGAAGACGGAGAACGAAGCGGGAAGAACTAGAGGCGAGGCAGGGCATTGTCGTCGCAGGATCCACTTCCAGAATAAGGGCGAGAAAAACTTTGATTTTAACTCTAAAGGAGCATCTCAGGTTTGGGACAAGCTTCTTTAGAGCTTTGGAGAGGGAGAGAGGTGAAGGAAAGGATGATTGAAATGTGGGGGGCATAGGCCTTTTTATAGGTGTAGAGGTTGGGGGCAAAAAGGTCATGTCAAGTTAAAAACATTAAATGAGGGGGTCTTTAGTGACAGATATAAACATCACTAAAAACTCCACGTCGCTGAACGTGCAAGCACACCTGCTCCTCCTCCTCTCCTCATGCTTCAACGCCTACCCATGATCAGATGATCTCAGCCATCTGATCGCGAGATCGGATGGCCAAGAGACGCTCGCACCCGCTTCCTCTTCAACGCCTCAATGCATGCATGTATGATTGCGCATGCAAACAGGTGTCATCGCGCGCTTGCGCAATCCGTGCCCATCCCTCGCACCACGTTGCTCGCATTTGCACCGCCCATGCTTCATCCAACAGTCCAATTTCGCACACACCTGCGCTTGCACTCGATTTGAGTCACGCGGGGGCTCAAACCCGTGCCCTCATCTCGCGCATTGAGCACTCAACTGCTGCGCTAGCCTTGCCTTTGTGACATGTTTATGCTTAAACGCTTGAGCGCTCTCAACCAGTGGATGACAATCCAATGGTCTAGATCGCTCCAGCAGTTGAGGAGGGAGAGAACGGCAGTGAGCTCTTGGCCGATTTGGGCGACTGTGATGGCGCCACGTGATGCCATCATGGCCGTCCATCTTCTATGTCTTGTAGATGGTGCCATGAATGTCGAATTGGATCGATTTTCGCGATCGTCGATTTGAACCCATTCATGTGGTCGGATTTGTCAACTGAAGTGAAAATTTATATTTTCTTGGCCCTTGATCTATGATCTTCCTCATATTATACCTAATGCTACGGAAGTCCGATCAGGGCGATCTTGGAGTTGTTGAACTCCGATCGTTGCCCTGATCAAATCCATACGGTTGGATCTTCAATCCGAGACCCCGATTAAATATCACCCTATCCATAGCCACCAAGAAGAAGAAATTACTATACAATTTTTACAATTTAACCTAAATGCATGATGATGCATGTTATGAAATATTTACAATGCATGATCCTTATATGATACTAAGAACATGCATTAATAGATATTTTCGGCTATTCAGATGTATGCACATCACCGCCCAGCGAGGGCCCGCGTGTAGATCGTTGCCTGGCTTACCCGACAGCCCCTTTGAGGGTGTAGAGAGCGAGTCCCGGGAGAGCTTTGCCAAGCACTCTAGGACCGGGGGCAACCCCAAGAGGCTATTGGGAGTCGAGCAGTAGAGGATCGAGCCCGCCCAGTCTTACTCGGGTTAGCTCAAGGTTCGGCACTATGACGAGGGAGGCCCCATGAGACAGCGGACCCTCGGACCCCAAGTTGGGCCATCCGATTCACGAACACGAGCGCGATGCCCTCGACTGCGCCCCAGAATACCTAACGAGGGACCACGAAGCGAGTTAACTCCTCCCGTGAGTCGGCCAAAAGGGACAACAGCGACCATAGCCTTGCCAAAGGTGAGAGTATTCCTGGACAGGCATGCCCTTGTGCCCGCCTGCGAATAAGGTTCCTTCCACAAGTGAAGAACCAGCTCTCCCATGGTAGCAACTGGCCCACGGGGGGCCTCAATTGTGGACTACGCGACACAGAGGAGTTCCTCTAGGAATGCACTCCCACGTCCACGCATAAAGTAGGTTTGCTGGACGGGAGTCGACCCACCGAAGGTTGTAGCAGCAGACATGTCGAGGAAGTGCCCTCGGGGGAACGCACCCCATGGCTGTTGATCAAGCGGGCATGCTACGAAGGGGACCAACCCGCGAATGAGGACCCGTTACCCCAGGGATCCACCGAGCGAAAGGATAGGAGGCCTGCGAAGCGCCTGAAGGACCAGAGCAACCTCCGGGACCGGCGACGCCTAAAAACGGGTCCACATCCCACCTAACCAACTTCCAACGGTAACGCCCACGGTGTTCCAAGACGCTCAAGCCAAGCTACCTCCCAGGTTACCCTTTAAGGGTCAGTGTGCCCGTAGCACCTTCACCACCCCGAAGAAAAATGCTCTCCTCTCCTCCTGACAGCCATCTCGATCGCGAACCTTTGGCAATCAAGGAAAAGGGAGAGAGGAAGGGAATGACCCTCCTTTGACAAACTTGAAAGGGGATGGGCACCTCAATTGGGTTTCCATATTTAAGGCAGCCAGCTAGACAATAGAATTAGGCAGCCTAGCCGACTAACCACTGGTACACGCCCACTGTCGGCCCCTCCCATTATGTGCTTGACTCCCTCAGAGGTGGAGGAGCTGCGACCCGACACAAGCCCCCCAGAATCGAGGTGGAGCAATTCAAGAAGCCCACGCGAAGAAGGAAAAGGGCAGCCAAGTCCGTGCAATCCAGCAAGGGGCTAACCCTGATGACTTGCCATGCAACTTTGGATCGTAGCTAGACTCTTCAGTCGCGACTCCCCCTGACTTCTCTTCTTTCCTCACGACGCCAACCAAGCTCGTCGAGGTTAGGGGAAATCTCACTCCTTCAGAGGGCCCAGGGGCGATAATCCCCCAGAGGGCCTAACGCACCCAAAAATGACCCTGTGAGGCTATCAAGCCGTGGCATCCCCCAAATTGAGGCCAACATAAGGTTCCCCCTACACATGCAATACCCTCCACACATGGAGCGGCCCCATAACCACCAGACTCAACATTTGGGGCCTCCACTTTACCACAATGGTGATAAGGGGCCCGACCTATCCTACCAAGGGCATGGTCTTACCTCTCGCGATCTTCAGCCACCGTCTGCGACAGTTGGTGCTCACCCCACACCCTCACCCGACAATTTGCCTCGAGGAGATGGTAGGGAATGGGCATTGACCCTACTAGCCACCTCCTAAGGTAGACCAGAACTCAGACAGACGCAACCGATGTTCCACATATTGCTGCCTCTTCGAGCCAGCAAGCCACCTCTTAAGGTCGGCCAGAACTCAAACGGACGCGTCCGACGTTCCACATATTGTTGCCTCTTTAAGCCGACAAGCCACCTCTTAAGGTGGGAGAGAACTCGGACGAACGCGTCCGATGTTCCCTCCATTGCTGCCTCTTCAGGCTAACAAGCCACGATTTAAGGTAGGCAAGAACTTGGACGGACACGTCCGACGTTCCACATATCACCACCTCTTTAGGCCGGCAAGCCACATCGTAAGGTGGGCGAGAACTCCGATAGACGCATCCAACGTTCCCTCGATTGCCGCCTCTTCAAGCTGGCAAGCCACCTCTTAAGGTAGGGGAGAACACAGACGGAGGCATCCGACGTTCCCTCTATTGCTGCCTCTCCTAGCTGGTAAGCTACCGCTTAAGGTGGGAGATAACTTGGACGAACACTTCCGACATTCCCTCCATTGTCGCCTCTTCATGCCAGCAAGTCACCGCTTAAGGTAGGCGAGAACTCGGACGGACGCGTCCGACATTCCACATATTGCTCCCTCTTCAGGTCGGCAAGAACTCAGACGAATGCACCTGTCGCTCCATGTATTGCCTCCCCTTCAGGTCGGCAAGCCACCTCCTAAGGTCAGAGAGAACTCGAACGGACATGTCCAATGTTCCATCCATTGCCACCTCTCTAGGCTGGTAAGTGACTAGTCGATTGTTCACTTTAAAGTCGTTTGCAGTTTTATGTGGTGGAAAAATCGACTAATCAATATTTAAAAAGAAATAACCACTCGCAGAGGAGCGGGTCATATCCACAGGGAGGCAATGACGTATTTAAATTCACACCAGTTAAAAACATTTGTTCGTAGTTAGTTTGGACAAGAATCAAGCCAGAATTGCCTTCATATTAAGGTTGAAACAAGAAACAATGCTGAAATAGCAATTATGAGTAACTGAGGATATTTGTCGCAATGCAGAATCAATAAAATATTATTAAAAATTGACAATGGCAGAAAATGTAATTTTTAATGGCTCGGTTACTGTAGCAAAACAGGGGATTTTTTCCCCTTTGTCGTGCGCGACGAGGAGTGGACGGCCGGATGCGGGAAGCTCGGAGGAAGTTCCTTAGATCAAGGGCTTTGAAACGGTGGTGGCGGCGTGTCGCGCGGCGGCCGGAGCCGACCGAACGAGCTCCAGCGGAGGTGGTTGCAGCCGGTGATTCAGCTGCTGTTGGCGGGCAGTGCGCGCGCTGGCTGGAGGTGTGGGCGGATTGCTGCGCGCTGGCTGGAGGGCGCGGGAGCACGCGCGGCATACTGGCAATGAGGGCGCTAGCGGTGAGGTTCTGCAGGTGCGGGGAAGGTGTTGCAGGCGCGGGAGTGAGAGGGTGAGGTTCTGCAAGCGTGGGAGGAGGGCGTGGAGGTGGCGCTGGGTGTGTAGGCGGTTGCGTGCTCTGTTGGTGTGCGGGTGGATGCTGCAGCTGGCTGGAGGCGTGGGTGTGCAGGCGGTGAGAGCGGGAAGGTGCTGCAAGCTGTGCTTGCGCGCGCTGTTGGCGGGCGGTGCGCGCGTGGGCTTCAAAGGCTGGAGGGCGTGGGCGTACTTGGTTGTGCAAGTGTGGCTACAGGCGGGGGTGCACAGGCGGGTGGTCACGATGAGGTTGCAGGCGGAAGGTGAGCGGGTGGCTTCAGACGTCCGAGAAATTTCCCGGACATCTTAACTGACTGAGAAGGTGATTGCAGAGTGGCTGCGGCGGTGGTTGTTGGTGACGACAGCGAGGGAGATGCACGCTAAGGTGCTCACGGTAATGCGGACGAGCTCCGGATGGTGGTGTGGCCTGTCACACCACACGCCCACGGTGGTGGAGACTCGCCGCCACGGTTGAGGCCAGCGGTATGGAATGGAAGAGAGAAGATCTCTTTGCACAGTGGTGGGTCGGTGGAGGAGGCCTACCTCGCTCAGCATCCTCTCTCCTCCTTTTGTAGTGGCTTGCACAAATTTGAAATCAGCTGCCCGACCAGATCCAACACATCCGCTCCTCCTTGAATGGGTTCTTCACTGCGGCAGCTGGTGGCGTTGGAGCAGCAACCAACGTTCCTGCAAGAAGAAGAATAAAGAAAATAATGTTAAAATATTATGGTTATTTATATACAGACCCTCAACTTTTATGTTAACCTAAATCAATGCATGCAATGTACCTAATTAGTTAACTAATGCAATTCTAAGTTAATTCTAAATGCATTTAAATATGAATAAGATGAATGAATTAGAAATATGAATTAATCTATTTACATCCTAATTTATGCTAAATAAATGTTAGAATTAACCTAATGTCCAGGCACTTAAATACTTAAATAGCCCACAACTATGGGCTAATCAAATACCCCCATGCCTAGTTTTTGCTAGTCCCTAGCAAAATTAAGAGAAACCTAGCACTCCAAGTAGACTAGTCAACTGACTTAGTCTTCCTTCAGAAGCATATTAAGTTCAGACTCTAGACGCAAGGTTCCTAAGTAGTTGCTAAGTTACAGACTAGGTCGGCTAAAGACGAGTTGCAGGCACAACTTTCCCTGATTTCTAACTCTACCCTAAAGTTTATTGATCCCTGAGATTAAAGCATCCTTGCCTGTACATTGGTCTGAGTTATTTGAGTTAGAGAAATATATATATATATATATATTTATTTATTTATAAATATATATATATATTTTTATTCTTCTAAGTCTAACCTCAGATCAGCTATCAACACGGTCTGTGTCGGATTCATTATCCCCATTAACATACCTCGAAGGGTGCCTGGCTTTAGATGCTTCGAGATAGCATCGCTCATAACGACCCCAAGAACTCCTGGCAATCGACACTTCGAGATAGTATCGCCCATGGATTTCTTAAGCGAATTCAGGCCTATGGCAATCGGCACTTCGAGATAGGGCTGCCTATGGTACCTGAACCGCACAATGCGCTTACATGCCCCCAGTAGGATGGATATCCTAAGAGACAAGTGCCGAGGAGGTAATATGTTATCATCGCATCCTCAAGGTGAGTATATACTCCACCTCTCCTACGGCGGGAACTCTTCCAATGAAAATGTGTTTTCAAGCCTCTCCTAAGTCAAAACTAAGAGAACCAAATCTCTTTTCAGAAAGACAGAAATTAAGTTAATTACCAGACCACGTGTGTGAAATTTGGATGCTTGGGTTACAAGGACCTGTAAACCAAAATGTAGAATAAGACTCCAGGTACTACCCCACCTTTTAACTCAAACCCTAGCTTCCCTTCCTCAACCTCTTGAGGAATGGTCCACAACTTAACTCCTACTTAAGTTTTTAAGTCCACAAAGGACCCTAAAGGTCTAAAGCTAGCAGCTCATTTAGCTTCTAAAGTTTGACCCTAGAATTAACTTAATCTACCCTAGAATTCTGATTTGCTTAAGACTGCAAGATCTAGCCAGTTAAGCTCAAAACTCTTTTTTTTTTTATGCAAATGTATGCAATGAATGCATTATGCTATGTATATCCCCAAGTACACCCCCCCATGCCTAAATTCTGCAATGTCCTCATTGCATAGAAGGATATTACCTGGGTCAGAGCTGGGCTGAATAGCCAAAGAACCTGTAAATCAGGTTCAAGAATTACAGAAATAGGCCTTAAAAATGAGCAAAGCAATGTTGGCTTAGAAAATAGGTAACCTAGGATGTTGGCGAGCTGATGATGAATCCCGATAGCAAATGCTCGCCCAACTAAGATGGGAATGAAATCTTCCCAGGTCACCAAAGGAGGTTCTAAAGGATAAACAGGTATAACAACCTCCAAAGGGGCAAGGGGAGGATGACAAGGATCCTCCAAAAGGTATGGGGAAGGAATGGTGCAGAGATAAACCCCCAGGGTAATGGACTGACTAAAGAAATCATCAATCCATACTCGATACTCCATTACGGGAAATATTGGTCTGTTAAGCCCCCTGGTCAGAACAAAAGTGAGCAATTCTCTAAGGCAAGGATTGTCTAAGGTGTCCAAGTTACAAGGTTGCGGGATGGCCATAAGATCTAGGTTGGGTTTAATCAGCTCGGTGTCCATCCCAAACACTCTTTCTAAATCCTCAATTTCATCCCTAGCATTCCTTGCACCATCACATATATCTTCCTACTCTTCATCAGGAGTCACAATTTCGCTTTTAGATATAAGCGAATCAGAGGGTGACTTCGAAATGAATGAAGGCAGGTTGGAAGCAACAGATCTAAGGATTATCTTATTAATGTCATCCCCGGGTTTTTGTTCTTTACTCAAATCTTCCCTGGAGTCTATATGTGAATCCACATAAATCTTAGAAATTGCTTCCAAATTTTCCATCATTTCATCATGAGGAGAAATATCATCAATGGGTGTGCTAAGGAAACCTAATTTGGTCAAATTTTTGACATCCTCAGGGGCTAACTCTTCAAATAAGACATAATCACCCTTAGTGTGACTCCAAATCTTGAATGTAGGTTCCTTATATAATTCGTCTTCCTCCTCATCACACAATTCACCATATACCCGAGGTCTAGAATCATTTAATATCTCAGCAGATCCCCTAGGGTGCTTTATCTGAGGTAAATGGTTTACACTGGTAACATCAGACTCCTCAGATAGGTCAATTTCTTTAGGGTTAGGTTCCCTAAGGGTGGACTTGAGTTCCATATCGTGATCAGAAGGGAGGGTAGGATTAACAACATGACTTTGACCCACTTCATCAAATGTCATGAAAATACTATCATCTGGGTCGAGGTCTTCCAATGGTACCATCATTCCCTTCTTTTAACTCCAATATAATTCAGGTGGATACTCAACCTTATCATCATCTTCCTCGGGTTGCCACCTTTCTTCATCCAATGCATAGCTACTTTCATGTGTATTTTCCTCCCACCTAAAGTGTGGATCTCTCAAGGAAGTGTCATCTAATGGGGAGATTTCAAAATCGATCCTCGAAAAGTAGCTATTCTCCTCAGAATTTCCCTCCAACTTAAAGTGTAGCTCTCCCACGGGAGATGCATCTATTGTAGAGGGGTGTACGTCATCCTCAATGGGGTAGATTGGGTAGCTAATTTCATCTCTTTCTTGTTGGCCTGCTCTCGAAGATTCTCCTAACAATTCAATCATTTCGTTTTGCATTTTCTGTATTTCCATCTTCAAAGAGGAGAGGTCATTTCTATCACGAGAGAAGTCAGGCTCAGGCTTATAGTAGCCAGGAGTGTTTATCCAACCATTATAATTTTTCAGGGAGGGTGGGTTGGGTATTTCTATGGTATGTGGGATATTGGGCAAAGCAAATCTCGCTCCTAGGTTCTGCTCACTGATTTGGGACTTAACCAGGCCAATACTCCTATAATAGGAGTAAAACGGATCCCAATGATTGTCATTATGTCCATCAAGCGATGGACCATCATGACGTCTGGGATAGAAGGATGCAGAGTGGGGGTGAGGGTGTGGATAAGATGTGAAAGGATGAAAATCAATGTGGTCCATTCTAACTCACACCTCAATCAGAATTCCCCATGTAAAACACAATTCAAAAAGGACCTTTTAGGTCTTTCCCAATTTAGGCTTTTGATTTTAAGTCAGATTACAGGTGACAATACAATTTGCCCAATCAATTACGCGCCTATTGTCAACCTTTGGCTCGCCTAAGAAGACTTAGTTGGAGCTTAGGTGTTCTTCCCTAAATCTCAAATGGTCAAGTAAATTCAAAGACGGAAGATTAAGGAATGCAAGTAGGCCTAAGCCTTCCTATGAAGCTGTGCTTTCGCGGTGCTTCTCAACTACCCCCAAAAATCCGTGACAGGGTATCCCCCTCTGGATTTACAAAACCTTTGATCTCAAGTTCCGAACACTTCAGAATCCAACAGTAGGAGGGCTCTTGTCTTAGTATTTCCAAACCTAAGGAGTGTCTAGAAGCGTGCCGTGGTGCAAGTGAAATAAGTGTGCATACACCGTAAAAGATTTTAAATTTTGAATCGCACGCCAAGTTTGAAAATCAAATCCTTGGTTTTTAAAATGTCCCTCCTTTAATTAGTCCTTTTTCTAGAAAATATGTGACCACTTGTTTAATTTATTCAATACAGATTAGGTGGTCTTCGCATTAAGTCCAAATGCAATGCGTGATCAAGAATAGGATGCAAAGTAAAAAAATGCGTACCTTGCTTCCAGCAATCAACAATGCAAAAATGCACGCAATGCAGAGAAATAAATCTAGAGGCTGCTCATACAGACCTAAATGGTTCGTCCCAGGGCAGGCAGCTTCTAGCAGGCAGATCATTTTTTTTATTTGTATTTTTTAAACTACTTATGCACAAGCAAATAAAAGTAATCAATAAACTAAAAACCTAAATCTAAAGAAAAGGGAACAGGCTCCCAAAAATTACTCAACACGGGCCTAAAACAAAATCGGGGAACAAACCCCTCAAAATATAACCTAGAATAAGGGTTTCAAACAAAATGCAATGAAAAATTAAATCTAAAGTCTTAATTCTATTCTAATTAGCGACTAAATATACAATGATGTCCGTCGCATCCTCGTCCTTCTCCTCCTTTCCAAAATAGCTCGTCTAATTCTCCTCTGGCGACGTCAAGGGTCGCCTCTCATACTGGCTGATTCTTGCACAAATTTTCTCGCACAGAAAAGAAAATAATAAATGGTCAAATCACTGTGCAATTGACAAATAATCAAAATAAAATCAGGTGAAATTATTGCGTCAGTTGCCTCTCTGGCAACGGCGCCATTTGACTAGTCAATTGTTCGCTTTAAAGTCGTTTGCAGTTTTATGTGGTGGAAAAATTGACTAATCAATATTTAAAAAGAAATAACCACTTGCAGAGGAGCGGGTCATATCCATAGGGAGGCAATGACGTATTTAAATTCGCACCAGTTAAAAATGTTTGTTCGTAGTTAGTTTGGACAAGAATCAAGCCAGAATTGCCTTCAGATTAAGGTTGAAACAAGAAACAATGCTGAAATAGCAATTATGAGTAACTGAGGATATTTGTCGCAATGCAGAATCAATAAAATATTATTAAAAATTGACAATGGCAGAAAATGTAATTTTTAATGGCTCGGTTATTGTAGCAAAACAGGGGATTTTTTCCCCTTTGCCGTGCGCGACGAGGAGTGGACGGCTGGACACGGGAAGCTCGGAGGAAGTTCCTTGGACCGAGGGCATCGAAACGGTGGTGGCGGCGTGTCACGCAGCGGCCGGAGCCAGCCGGACGAGCTCCGGCGGAGGTGGCTGCAGCCGGTGTTGCAGCTGCTGTTGGCAGGCGGTGCGCACGCTGGCTGGAGGCGTGGGCGGACTGCTGCACGTTGGCTGGAGGGCGCGGGAGCGCGCGTGGCCTGCTGGCAGTGAGGGCGCTAGCGGTGAGGTTCTGCAGGTGCAGCTGCAGCTGGCGTGGGCACGCACTACAGCCGGTGCGGGGAAGGTGCTGCGAGCGCAGGAGTGAGCGGGTGAGGTTCTGCAGGCGTGGGAGGAGGGCGTGCGTGGCCTGGAGGGCGTGGAGATGGCGCTGGGTGCGCAGGCGGTTGCACGCATTGTTGGAGTGCGGGCGGATGCTGTAGCTGGCTGGAGGCGTGGGTGTGCAGGCGGTGAGAGCGGGAAGGCGCTGCAAGCTGTGCTTGCGCGCGCTGTTGGCGGGCGGTGCTTGCGTGCGCTGTTGGCGGGCAGTGCACGCGTGGGCTTCAAAGGCTGGAGGGCGTGGGCGGACTTGGTTTTGCAGGTGCGACTGTAGGCGGGGGTGCGCAGGTGGGTGGTCGCGATGAGGTTGCATGCGCAAGGTGAGCGGGTGGCTTCAGACGTTCGGGAAATTTCCCAGACGTCTTAATTGACTAAGAAGGTGATTGCAGAGTGGCTGCGACGGTGGTTGTTGGTGACGACGGCGAGAGAGATGCATGCTAAGGTGCTCACGGTAATGCGGACGAGCTCCGGATGGCGGTGTGGCCTGTCACACCACACACCCACGGTGGTGGAGACTCGCCGCCACGGTTGAGGCCGGCGATATGGAATGGAAGAGAGAAGATCTCTCTGCACAGTGGTGGGTCGGTGGTGGAGGCCTACCTCGCTCAGCATCCTCTCTCCTCCTTTTGTAGTGGCCTACACAAATTTGAAATCAGCTGCCCGACCAGATCCAACATATCCGCTCCTCCTTGAATGGGTTCTTCACTGCGGCAGCTGGTGGCGTTGGAGCGGCAGTAAGCCGTTCCTGCAAGAAGAAGAATAAAGAAAATAATGTTAAAATATTATGGTTATTTGTATACAGACCCTCAACTTTTATGTTAACCTAAATGAATGCATGCAATGTACCTAATTAGTTAACTAATGCAATTCTAAGTTAATTCTAAATGCATTTAAATATGAATAAGTTGCATGAATTAGAAATATGAATTAATCTATTTACATCCTAATTTATGCTAAATAAATGTTAGAATTAACCTAATGTCTAGGCATTTAAATACTTAAATAGCCTACAACTATGGGTTAATCAGTAAGCCACCTCTTAAGGTCGACAAAACTCGAACGAACACATCTGATGTATTGCTGCCTTGTTAGGCTGGTGCAAACTCAGAAGGATGCGTGTGATGATCTTTTTCTTACTACCTCACAAGGTCGGTGCAAATTCGAGCAAACCCACCCAATGCTCTCTTATACCGTCACTTATCCAATCTAGCAGGTCACTTCTCCAGGTTAGCCAAGGGTTGGGTGAACCTGGGAATAGTTGCCTCTTACGCCCGGCACAACCATCCTTGATGTCTGGCATGATCCCGAGGCACTTGCGCCCCATTTACCGGCTACCAAAATGCTATCTACAGGAAACGAAGGAACTAGCACTTCCACGCCCTATGACTAGGACACCAACTCCCTGGACCAGAAGGACTCGGGCCCGTGCGCCCTGAAGCTCCACACACCATTTGTAAGCAGAACCCTAACTGCTCCACCTATGGAGGCATCTGCCCACTGAAGCAAATGGCAAGGGTTCGGGCCATCTTGCCCAACGGCCACCATACTAGCCACCAAAGCCGAGTTAGAACCCTAAGGCCCCATGTCACACAATGCTCGTAACGCGAGCTGGGACGCGTTTCTGGACCTCTGCCAACAAGAGTCCGAGCACCTACTCTCAGTTCTTGTCGCCACCTTCGAGGGTCGGCCTCACTTCATGGCCACCCCCTACAGGAAGCCCCTATCAACGGTCACTCCCAAGGATCGACCCATGCAAAAATACCCCTGACCCTGACCTCTCCAGAGGCACGGCTAGACAGGTATACTCCCGGCAGTATCACACCTTGTGGCAGCAACGACAAAATCGCCCCTCATTCACATACGATAAGAGTGGGCCCGGCGACAGAATAGTTGTACCTAAAAAATGGCCAAATAGCTAACCACCTTTGCAGATAAGATGGGCCACCCGGTGGCCAACTTCCCAGTCCTCACCTCTGCAAAGAGGCCGAGGTGACGAATCGCGGTTCAACAACTGGATTCGAGTTATCCCTTATAGGATTTTGGCCGGGTTCTTCAACCTCGATTACTCGTCTAGGCAAGGGATCTGCCTACCCAAGTGACCATTATCCAGCCCCAACAAAAGGCCAAGAGGCTCAGAAAACTCTTAAAGTCGGCTCTCTTGGACGCCCATGACAAGCACCACTCTCGAGGGAAGCAGCAGCCCTAAAAACAACACACACCCATAAGCCCCTCAAGCAAATCCTATCCCAGGGCTCCCTCATCAAGGATAGGCAATCCTGTATCGGACACTTCCATCCGATCCCCACACAGGACATGCAGCGAGTGCCACCAGAGACAGACCTATCCCAACCAAGGGGCCTCCTAGGAGACTGATGGGTACACCATCATGAGCCATAACTAACCTAATTTGGTCTGATAAAGTCAATAAAAGCTCCTACATAACCATCAGGAGGTCCTAAGTGCTTAATATTCTATTTTGAGAAGAAAAGATAAAAACAGGGTTATTTCTACAATTTTACCATCTTATCACAAATACAAAATAACCATGGAGTATGTTAGGGGTTTATTAAAGGTCATATGATCATTAATGTCTAAAAAGTGGGTTCATGCAAATAGAAACAGGTTTTCACGCATTTCAAGAATTAAATGACATCTGAAATCTTAAAAACAAACCCGCTTAATTCATAAAGGTTCTGGTCAGGATAAAATTCACCCAAACACTCTAAAAATCATAGAAAAATATTCTCTAGGGTTTGGAATCCTTGATTTTGTTGGTGCTAGAGCATCGCGATCGTTTATTTTGATGATAACAAAACATGTGTTATTTAACATTTGTACTTGAAGTCTTAGATTTTAGGTCAATTATAAATGGAGACGTGGTTAGTCGGAGTTCGAGCTTGCATCCAGGACGAATTGGAGGAGCTTGATTGAGAACAAAGGAGCTTCGCGAGGAGCGATGGCTTGATGAAGGAAGGAGATGAACAATAGGATAGATTTCCTTTCCTTATACTCTATGTATTTCTGTTTCTTTTGTTGTTCTTCTTTTTGTTTCTTAGAATATCATGTTAAAGAGCCTCAAAGTACCCTAACAGTAGTCCTAGGAACACCTACACAACTCTAGGATACTTAGGTTTTCTGTAGAGAACTTAGAAAACCAAAATAGGGTACAAACAGCCTTTTCAGACGTCTAATCTGAAAATCAGACGTTTGATAAATACTTTTAAGATGTCTGAATGTTGACTCAGTTGTCCGACTATATTTAGGCTGGAGTTAGTTCTGTCTGATGGAATCAAACGTTCAGACCTTAGTCCAGACATCTTAGAAGACGTCTGATGATTTTGCCAGACGTCCAATTAGTGGACCGTTGGCTGGCTTAGCAAACAATGAAGGATATGACCGTTAGCCCCGTATCAGACGTCCGTAGAGGACCCCAGACATCTGATACATGATTGTTTTACCTCGGCTGACCCAAAATCTCTTCTCAGAGATTTTATAGCCATTGCACTCTCTTGGGAATCCATTTCTGCAAAAAAGTAGGTTTCCAGACGTCCAAACATCACTCCAGACACCCTGCATGTCGTCTGATGACAATTCATTAGAACCCTATTTAAATCTAATTCAAGTCAGGAAGGAAACTCGCCTATAATCAGACGTTTGTCTTTGTTCCCAGACGTCTTAAACTGGTTTCCTAGACGTTCGATACCAGGATCAGATGTCAGATAACCCTGTCAGTGTAATGATTAATCCTGATTTCGGCCTGATTTTCTTGGAGCTTGCACCCAATGGCTATGGAAGCCTTCTAAGTCCTTCCAAAGCCTTCCTAGGGCCTCTATAAATAGAGGAGAACCTTTGCCACTAAAACATACACCATGACACACCCAAGCTACATACTTTCTACTCTTTGGTGTCTAAAAGAAGAAGAAGATCATATAAAAGAAAGTTGTTGCTCTCCAAGCCTAGTTCTACACCTAGAGAGCTTGATTCCTGTTGCACACCCGCTCTCCCTCCACGATTACGAGAGAGACGAAGCGCTACCGCGTGGTTCACGCATCCGCGTCGTCGACGCACTTCTTGCAAAGGGAAGCATCCTAACTCCTATAGAAGCTTAGTTTAAGAATATCTTTGTTGGCTCTATAGGATTATTCTTGTATTTTACTTTGCTTGTGTTGGGTATTTGCTTTGCGAATTCCTATCTCCTTCGTGAGACAAAATCCTTCTCTTCAAGAGAAGGGGTTTGAGGTACGCTACCCTCGAACTTGTAGTGTGGTTGTAATTGAGGTTGTACTACCCTCGTTTAAGTACTACATTAGGGGATTTGATCAACTTGGTTGATCGGAAAATCCTAACTCGAGAGGGTTAAGTGGTGGTTTTCACCCTGGTTGGGTTTCCACCTAAAAATCATCGTGTACATTGTGTGATTGTTATTTAGTGAGATTGTTCCATTTATAATTCCGCATTATTTTTACGTCACGATGATCTCACCCCCTCCAAGTAGGGATTTAAAGATTTGACCATCTTAACCCATTTTGACCTAAAACAGAGTCTTAGATAAATAGTTGCCTAAATTTGGGTTTCTACACAATTTACCCAGCCAAAATTGGTCAAAACCTAAATCCAACTTCACCATCAGATTTCTTGGGTCAAAATTAGGTTTTTACCAAAATTTGTGCCCAATCAGAGATCATCTTGACCAAGTTTGCATTTTGGTCCAGTCTGACTCTTTTCTCTCACACACATGCCCCTAGCTTTCAAATTATTTGCAAATAGCCCCCCAAATTCTTCATATTATTTACAAATTGGTCCTTACCGCCATTGGTGGTCAACTGACCTCCAGGTGAGCTTTGACCAGACCAAATCCTACTCTAATGGCAATCAACTCCCACCAAATTTGGTGGGATTAATGTTCACACCTAAATAAACCTATTTGGATAGATCCTAACTCCTAAACCCTTTGATTTGTGCATGCGAACGCATTGAATCAATGGGTGTTTCTTGATTTCCTAAAGAGCACATCCGAGCTCTTTCATGATCTTGAGCCTTCTTTTGTGCTCTATTTAAACCCTGGAACCCCTGCCTTACCTCCTTAGCAAGTTTTGGCAAGCCAAATACCTCTACTTCTCCTCCGGCCACCGAACCTCTGCTCTGACGACCTCTCTCCATCCTCCTCTTCCGACCGTCCAACCATCAAATTGGTCGGCCGACCATCTTCCTCTCTTCATCGTGGTCGTCGCCAGCCAAAGCGCGACCGCTATCTCTACCTCCTGCTTCGTTGCCGCCTCACCTTCTCCATCTCCTTCTCCGGCTCCGGTCAAGCCACGATTGGAGCTCTCTAGCCTCCTTCCTCTTCTCTAAAACCCCTTATTCCTTCCTCTATCCCTCTACATTATTTCCCCCTCACCTACACTTCCAAACAACCACCGCAGCACCCTCCCACACTTCATCTTCTTCACGGCCGGTAGAACTCTGGCAAGATAGCTGATTGCATAGCAAAAATACACCAGTAAATATGCCATCTTGTGTTATTTCCTAGCATTTCCCTTGCATCTTATGTAGCCCTACTTGCATTTGTAAATATACACCTGCATGCATTTATAAAGAAGGGAAGAGAGTGAGAATAATTGGCCATCAAATCCACTTCTATTATTAACATTTTCCTTGAGTGTGGCAATGCAATTTCACCATTTTTTATTTTTTTATTTTTATTTTCCTTTTTCTCTTTCATGCGGCTACAGGGCATGGTGCGCGCACCTCTCCTTGCCACTCCTCTTGCCAGCAGCATGGCAAGAGGCGTGCCCTCCCTCTTTAAAACACCATGCTCTCCCTCTTGCTGAGGGGGGCCGGCATCCACCTTCAGACAATCCTAGCCAACCTCCTTCCCTCTCCCTCTCCATATACAGTTCCTCTTCTCACAAGTTGAGAAGAGGCACACTGTGTGCAGGAGAAAGCTCACAGTGGTCTCAGACCACCACTGTGAGTTCCACCACCACCCAACTCCTTCGTGAGCAGGTGGGCGTGGTGGCTTCTCGTTTTGTTTCCTTTTATTTTTTTTTCCTCCGCCATTAATGTAGAGCTCAAAGCTCTGAAGCTCCAGCACCTCCGTGCACCGCCTGCACCTCAAGCCGGTCACCGCGCACCTGAGCAGACCACGCAGGACTTCTTTCTGTGCGTGCAGGCACTCCACAGCATCAGGCGCACGCAAAACCCGCTCCAGTCGATCGCCAGATCGCATGCGGTCTGTGCGACACTGTAACCACCGGCAAGTTTCTCACTTAGCCGATGGCTCTGCACTCTCTCTCCTCGCCCACACGTGCTCCAGCTGGTCACGCGTCCCCTCCCTCAGTGCTGTGCACTGCACTCCGCAGCATGCTGCGCCTCACACGCCCACGCAGCAGTGCGCGGCGCCTCACTCACTCGTGCACACACGCCTCAGCCTCTGTGCCCGCGCACCTTTGTGACTGTAGACGCCGTCCCCGCGTGGCAGATGACTTAAACTACTGCTCCTCCAGCACACACACACACACACACACTAATACACACGCACACCCTGACACTTACACACAAACACTCACACATACACGCATATATATACATACATATTCACATACTCCCACTCTTACATATATTTACATATACATAAATATATATACATATTTATATAAAATATATATATATATATACATATATAGTTATAGATATATATATATATATATACATATACATATATACTTATATATATATACACTTACCCACATTCCTCTATACACATATTCACCTCACATACACTACCCATATTCCCGTGCACTCACCCCTCCACCGTGCATCATATCGCGGGAATATTCACACCAGTTACTGATATTCCCCAATACCCGTGCAAAGCAAGCACCTCCACCCTCACACACATCCACTCCACACTCCAAGCGGCACTTAGTCCTGTTGGTTGCGTCTTGCTAGACATGGACCAACTTGACACCGTGCTACATTCCATCTCCATTTCCAACTCCACCCCTATCTATATAATATATAAATATATATATATATCTATTCTATATCTCCTACATATATATACACATATATATATACTAAGCTAAGTATTTCTTTTCATTACATTCTATTTTCTCTTTCAATTTGTCTTTTCTTCCTGCTACTAAAAAGACTAAAAAAGTATAAAATAGAAAAGATAAATCTTGATTTGCAGGCACACGGTCTCGCGTGTAGTGAGACAGGACTCGCTGTATTTTGGCGTATAGCTAAGGACCATATGGCTCAAGGCCAAGGACTTCATTTTTGAGGGTGTGCCTCAAGAACAAGATTATCGAAAAAAAAACCTAAAAATCAAGAAAACCAAAAACATAATAAACGCAAGGAAGAGATACGTTTTAGGAAATGCATAAAAACTTTGCAATTCTCCTGATCCCCGCCTCCCTGAGATCGACCCTGGGCCTAAAAGTGATCAAGCTAAAATCAAGTAGGCCAGGTTAAAAATTTTGTGAAATTGGTGTAAACTCGATTTAGGTTAACTCACTATACTCATTTCGACATTAATATCACCATTTTAATAAAGCCTATTTGAGTACGCACCACGCTTTTCTGGTGCCGTTGCCGGGGAGGAGCTATTTAAAGTAAGTCTCTACTCTCTTCTTTTGATTTTCTCTTCTTCCACCCTTCTCTTCACGGGTGTTTTTGTTTGTTGGCGTGCAGGTGTACCTGTTGCGAGGAAACACGCAGAGGAGGTTGGAGACGTGGGCAAATCCAAGGCGAATGCGAGAATGTGAAGTTACCGGCGCTGCATTGGAGCTTCGCCCACGTTGCTGAGGAGGTAGGTGTTGCCCTCATAGTAACTTAGGTCATCTTGTCACCCTAAAAAAATAAAAAAATAAGAACCTAAAAACACTTCTTGGGAATTTCCTGGGGCAAGTGGACTAAAATCACTTATTGATTGTTTGCTATCACCCCCACCGCCTCTTGATTTCCCGTAAACTTCGCATAGCGAAAATCCAAGAATCTTGATTCTTGGATCTTTCATTGTGTGAAGTTTTCTTTGAGGCAAGATAAAAATTGATTGAGTGCCATCCTTCCTTGCCTCATTTATTCACATTTCGGGATCACATATTTTGGTGGGGAGACTTGGAATTGAGTTGATTCCAACCCCACCACGACTCTTCATTTGACTTAGATTCGATCCTGATGAGAACCTCATCATAAACCCTAACTAGCACAATCTAACCCTGATATATGAGAAAAAGCTCCTACATGACCCAAAGAAAGGCTTAACTCAGAGAATTCTGAGTTTAGGAAGAAAATAAATCATAAAGGGTAAAACTGCAATTTCACCAATGTAGTTGGCAAACAGGGTAATGAAGGGTCCAAACACAGGTTAAACAAGCTTAACAAGAAAGAAAGTGGGATGATCTGATCTAAACAAGGGTTATTGCAACTTCCAGGAATTAAATGACATTCTGTAAACCTAAAATAAATCCATTTCAATTCATGAGGTTCGAGGCAGGATAAAAATCAACTAAACCCTTTAAAATTCATAGAAAAATATTCTCTAAGGGTTTAGAACCTTCAATTTGACCTTAGAAACTTATTTTGACCTAAAAAGAGAACCATGCCAAATTAATAACTTAATTTGGGTTTTTACGTAGATTGGCCAATCAAACATGGTCCAACCTAGAATTAAAATTCACCATTAGAATCCTTATGTTCAAATTGGTCTTGTATAAAAACTTGAGCCTAAGAGGAGACCTCCTTGGCCGACTTTACAATTTGGTCCTCTTCATTTACTTTTTGACCCTCATCTTTCGAAACACTTGCATTTTGGCCCCCATCTTTTCATCGTTCTTTGCAGAACGGTCCCTCCTGCAAACTCTGCACAGCACCATGCGGACCTTGCGCGAAGCATGGCGCCGCGTAGAGAAGGTTACCGCCCTGCATAACAGACGCAGGCTTCCCTGCGATGTCCTCTGTCGCAGGGACCCGGCCATGCTCTCTGCCGACCCCCATACCTTCCGTGCGAACGCGCGGAAGGTATGGGTGTCCCTTCCGGCCACGTTCCGGCAAGGCTGGCACGTCGCCAGCCCGCTCCTCCCTCTGCGCCAACCCCTTTATAAGAACCGGCACCCCCTGCCGGTTCGAGCAAGCTCTTCTTGGACGGAGAAAACCCCCCCACTTCATCCCTTCCTCCTCCGTCAGAAGGCTCGAAGCTTCCGGCGACTTCCTCCTCGTCACTCTGCTGCCTTACCTGCAGCAGGGTTCTCCGTGCCCCATCGTCCGTGCCATGTTGTACCCGCCGGCGCCCTCCGCCTGCCTCCTCGTCACCGCATTCCTCCTCCAGGGCTCTTTCTTCTCCAGCTCCGGCAGATACGAGCCGGCTGCTCCTCCCTCCTCCTTTCGTCCAAAACGTAGGTAAATAGCTTCCTCTCCTCCTCCCTTACATTTTCCCTCTCTCAATTTACCTTTTTGCTCCACCACACGCGACTTCCACCACCGCCTGCTCCGTCTGCAACCACCTTCTCCGACGAGCCCATCCTACCTCCACAGACCTCCTCACCCCTCGTCGACTACCCCAGAAGCTTCCCCTCACTCCACTCAACCGATTCCCCCTTCCCATTCACTGCCAAACGCCACCCAACCACCCCCCAAACAAACCCACCTCTCCGGCCACAGTCCGACCTAGGGCTACCTCCACACACGGCCTCGCACCTCGCCACCACCCGCACTGCCTTCGCCGCACTCCGGCGAAGCTCCCTGCATCTTCTGATTGGGCCGAGAGGCCGTATTCTTGTTTTCAAGTCGGAGCCCCTTCGCCGCCATTACCGAGCTGCTGCAACTCCTTCACCTGTAGCTGCAGGTGCTCTCCAGCCCAGGTCCACACCCCAGGACGCACGGGTTGCCTCTGCAAACACGCCCAGGTCTGCAGCTGGGGCGAAGGCCATGCGAGCTGCTGCAATTGCCTGCGGCTTTCTCAGATGCAGGCACCAAATCGGGAGTTGGGACTTTAGTCCCACCTCGGAAGTGCGTGGCTAAGTGCCCACACTTAAATTAGAAAAGTGTCTAAGGCTATTCGCCTTCGAACACAGGGGTCAGGTCCCTCCCGCACACTGCGCGCCACGTGCTCGCTCGCCCTCGCCCGCACTCATGCCCCGCCGGTCTGGGCCAGATCCGATTACCCAAACCGTGCACTCCTCGCCCACCACCGCACGCCAGTGGGCCTGGTCCCAGGCGCGATACCCGCACCCGATTACCCGGCTCTGGGAGAGCGGTCCTAAGAGAGCAAACTGAGAAAGAGAGAGACGCGGGGAAGGGTAGGGGTAGGTTTTTCTCCCTAATCCTTGTGTGAGCGTGCAGGAACAGAAGGAGAAGGAAGGAATAGAAGAAAAGAAGAAGAAGGGAGCCGACGGAAGCCTTAGCCGCTCAGCGCAGCTGAAGAGAAAGAAGCGAAGGAGAGAAACAGAAGAAAAGAAGAGAAGGAAGGCACTATAGCAAACCTACAGTTAAGTCGCCTGACCATTGCACCAGACGACGGATGAGTAGCGGCCAGAATAGAAAGAAGAGAAAAGAAGAGGAGCTGTAAAGCAAGAAAAGAAAGAAGGAAGCGAAGAAGAAAAAGAAGGTTGAAGAAGAAGAAGATTATCACAGCCGCAGAAGAAGAAAAGAAAAGAAAAAAGAAGAGAAGGAGATCAGCTGAAAGAATAAGAAGGATAGAAAGAAAAGGAGGAGAGAAGAAGAAGCCAAGACAGACTCTCTCTCTCTCTTTCTTATTTTTGTAATCTAATAGAGAACTTTTATACTTCTAGAATTCCAGTAGTTCCCTGAGTTCGACCTCGGGAAAACTGTTTCCGAGTAAAAATTTGTAATGGTAATCTGGTAGCTGTCTTATTACACACTATAACGACTATAATTTAAAGTATAATAAACGTAAACAAGCTAACCGGAGCCACCAGATCCCAAATCTATCAACCCCAACATTTTCATTTTTTACATCATTTGGTGGTTGAGCCTTGTGTGGATTATCATTTTGGTGATTGGGAGCACTTGAATTAAAGTGTTTTTGCTCCCTTTCACATTGAATTAAAATAGACTTGTGCATCCACACTTAGAAATTTCCATCTAGGAAAGCCCAGTGCATTTTAGCATGCATTAACTAATTCACATTGAAGAAGGGTTTGTTAGGCATAAAGAACTTATGTTTTCTCGAAACCAGGAGATTGGTTGAATCGGTAATTCAGTGGAATCCTAAAATCCATACTACTTAAGGTTGAAATTCTAAAAGCCATTCACCATCTAAAACTCCAATTCGGGGAGATTTTCTCGTTGCATGCTTGATTTACACACTCTTAAAATTAACGTACTTGGGCATTACCCGTATACAACGCCCTTCACATTCCTAGAGCACTTGATCCTAAGCCTATAAATTAAAACTGGTAGCAATTTGACCCCTATTAAGGATTGGAGGTCTAACTACCTACGTGTAGCACCTACGTGCTGGTGTGGGTTTCCGCGTGCTATCGGGTGTCTAAGACTGGGGCAAACGGCCTTTCATCTGGTACGGTGGTTCCGCGGTGCTCTCATTTGGTTCCGTAGGTAGTGATAGTAGGTAACTTAGATCTTTAGGTCTAAGGGCACATTGTAGAGGTTAAGAAATTGATTGCTTTGATTTGTCATCAAGTGTATCCTTACAGCGTTGTTTCTCTCATCCCCTTTTCCCTTCTCATCTCCCCAATTCTTCTTGCAGTAGTGCATGTTTAGGAGGAGGTCACAAAACCCTAAATTGTTTGAATTGTCTGATAATTCTAGAAGGATAGAAACTGAATCGTCATCCTCCTCCACAAACATGGGTGCACGCCCACCCCTAAATCCCAAGGGAGGAAACCGCCCCCCTCCAATCCCACCAGGTGGTGGTGGAGCCATAGACCCCATAACCTGCCTCCAAGCCTAAATGAAATAGTATAATGAGCAGATTGAAGCCATTAGGGAAACCTTGGAGGAAATGCAGAACCCTCCCGAACGGGAGGAGCCTAGGTCTCTTAGCTCTTATCAAAATCCCGTTGCTACAGAGACCATTGGGCAAATTCGGGTCCCCATGGGTGGGGATGATTTTGAATTAAAACCTAATGTCATTGGCCTAATTAACTTTCACTTCCATGGTCTTGCAAGTGAAGATCCCTTTCTTCATTTGGAAGACTTAACCTGATTAGCTGAAACTGTTAAGCCAAGAAACATCGGGTTATCAATTGTCCTCATGAAAATGTTCCTGTTTTCGTTTCGGGACAAAGCGTCACAGTGGTTGCGTACCCTTGGGAGAACCATCCATTATTGGGAAGAGATGCGCGCAGCATTTCTCAAGAAATTCTTCCCGATTGGGCGAACTAATTCGCTTCGCCGGGCTATAACTTCTTTCACGCAACAAAACAGCGAGCAATTTCATGAGGCATGGGAAAGATATAATGACCTCCTCCGGAAATATCCATACCACGGTTTGCCTAAGTGGCATGTAGCCCAAATCTTCTATTATGGGCTAAATGAAACTTTGAAGCAGATTGCAAACGCCTCCTGCGGAGGGAACTTTGTGAATAAAGATGAGAATGGAGCATTTGAATTATTTGAGAACATGAGTGAAAACTCAATGAACAATGCCTCCATTGTCGCCTTTAATCATACCAGCATGCCCCGCAATGTTCACGAAGTTGACACAGGACCCTCCCATTCATCCACAGATTTTAACTTAATTGCACAAAAATTAGATGAAGTCTCCATCGTGCACAAGAAGCTAGAAGAGCTTCTAGCCAACCCCGCCCGCTCTATGACAGACACCTCCACTCCATCACTCCGTCACAACCTTAATTCGTCCAATATCGGGCTAATTCCCAAGAATCCTGTGAGACCATCCTTACCGAGTATCGCGCCAAGCGACTCGATAAGTAATGTGGACCTGTCTTCTGCAAGCCAATATTTTGATATGAAGAACCAAGCCTTCGTATGCTCGGATGCATATATGCATGCGGACTCGTCTTCTGGCTTAAAAGATGTTTGTGCCCTGGGGAATAACCCGTTCTCTACTACTTATACCCAGAGTGGCGAAATCATCCTAACTTCGCATGGCCCAGTAACCCGCAGTGCCAAAACCCCACGGGTGGGCCAATGCGACCATCTGCACCAGTCATCCCAAGGACCCAGTATAATCCTATGGCAAATTCGCCATCGGGTCCTTGCATACCTCAAACAGAACACACATCAAGTCCTCTTGATAAATTGATGTAAATGATGACGGAAATGTCCAAGTGCCATGAAGAAAACATGACCTCTTTTCAGCACCAATTGGCACAGCAAATGCTGAGATCAATCAACCACACATGATGACTCGATCTCAGGGCACTCTTCCAGCCCAACCTGTTCCTAACCTGCGAAATTTTGTACCCCGTGGTCTGCAACCACAGGTATGACCATCTCAGGGGCAGGTTCATCAAATTCTGCAAGCTCTAAGCATTCCACTAGGATTCCAAGCTAATTCCGCAGCAACACATCACTCTTACGTCCCTACTGCGAAGCCTCCTCCACCCTATGATCCCACTGGACCCGTGACATCCAATGAGATTACTATGAGGAGTGGTAAGCAAATCGTCGATCCACCTCGACCTGATCCTGGCCCATCTTCATCATTGCCCTCTCATTTGGAATGCGCACCACATTCTCGTGAGGATGATACACCCAAACTAGTGCCAGAATCGGTCCCATTCCCTGAGGCTCTACTGAGGGAGCCAAAAGGCAAGAAAAAGGATACGCAGGCCTTTGATAACCTGCGTAATTTATTCAGGGATGTTGAGATCAAAGTACCCCTGTTGGAGGCTATCGACCATATACCAACTGTCGCTCGATTCTTCAAAGACTACATTATACCCAGGCGATAGTCAAAGAAAACAAAGAATCCGGTGGTCCTCTCGCCTTACGCGAGTTGTGCTGTACTATCAAATCTACCACCGAAGTAGAAAGATACGGGCACACCACTTATTTCATGTAGCATCCAAGGCTGCAATTTTAATCATGCTCTGCTTGATCTAGGATCTTCCATCAATCTTATACCAACCATCATGCTTGAGAAATTTGCCTTAGGAAATCTGAAACCCACCCCTGTCGCATTACAGTTGGCAGATCGTTCTGTCAAAATACCGAAGGGTGTGGTGGAAGACGTGGTGGTTAGGGTCAACAGTCTTTGTTTTCCTGTTGAGTTTCTTGTTTTAGATATGGAAGTTCCTAGCTCACTTTTTGATTGTCTGATCATCCTTGGTCGACCTTTCTTGGCCACAGCCCGCGCCCATATCGATTGTGAGTCGGGTTGCATTGAGATCGCTGTCGGCTCTGAGAAGCTCAAGCTAAGCATCTTCAAAGCCGCCAAGAATTTTGATTGCGTTTGCATTGAGGATGACACGTCTGACGAGGACACGGCCGTCAGCACGTGTATAAGACTAATAGGGACCTATTCTGACTGTTGTGTATTACCCCTGAACACAGACCATCGCCTGCCTGACATATATTGTGACGTTTCCCCATCCCTCCCCTTACCCTTACCTTCTCTTGACTAGACTTCTGATGAGGTTTTCTCCGCTTCCCACACCTCGTGGTCCGAGTCACATCCAGGCTGCTCACCTCCGATCCACCCCCTTGAAAATCGGATTGCCTTTTCTTTCTCGCCAAATCAGGCTGACATGCGACTCCACACTGGGACCTTGAGCCCAAATACTGATCACTGGGCCTCTCCCCCTCTTCTTGGCCAATTTGAGGGCCAACTTCTTTCTCTTGCCCTTCTTTCTTCTGATTCGCTTGGGACACTCTCGTCTCAAGAAATGCCAGATCTTTCGCCATCCACTCCCGAGCTGAAAACGCTACCTGACACACTTAAATATGCTTTTTTGGGACCAAATGAAATGCTCCCCATAATTATTAGTTCAAAATTGACCAGGGGGCAAGAGTGCAAACTAACAAAGGTCCTTATGGAACACAAGGCAGCCATTGGATGGTCCTTATCTGACTTAACTGGCATTAGCCCCTCCTACTGCACTCACCGTATATATACGGAGGAGGAGGTTCGACCTTCCCACGAGATACAGCAATGTCTCAACCCTAACATGCAGGAGGTCGTTAAAAAGGAAATCATTAAGTGGCTTGATGTGGGTATAATCTACCCGATCAGCGACAGCCCTTGGGTGAGCCCGATTCATGTCGTGCCCAAAAAGGTGGGACTCACCATCCGTGTCAATGACAGGGGTGAATCCATCCCTACACGCACTCCTACATCTTGGAGAGTGTGTGTAGATTATAGGAAACTGAATGCTGCAACAAAGAAAGACCATTTTCCGCTACCTTTTATTTACCAAATCTTGGAGCGGTTAGCAGGAAATAAATTTTTCTTTTTCCTGGATGGATTCTCTGGATATAACCAAGTGGCTATTAACCCTCGGGACCAAGAGAAGACCACCTTCACCTGCCCCTTTGGCACCTTCACATTTAAAAGAATGCCATTCGGACTCTGTAATGCACCAGCAACTTTCCAGAGATGTATGCTGGTGATATTCCATGATATGGTGGGTGACTTTCTTGAGATCTTCATGGATGACTTTTCGGTCTTTGGACCTTCATTTGATGATTGTCTTGCCAGCCTGACCCGCATCCTTCGGAGATGTATTGATGTGAAACTCATGCTTTCCTAGGAGAAAAGTCATTTTATGGTACATGAGGGGATTATTCTCGGTCACATCATCTCCGATAAGGGTATTGAGGTTGACAGAGCTAAGCTTGATGTGATTACTAATTTAGCTGCACCTAACTCTGTCAAGCAAATCCTCTCCTTCTTAGGACACATCGGTTTCTATAGGAGATTCATCAAAGACTTCTCTAAGATTTCTAGACCTTTAACTCATCTCCAATCGACCGACGTACCCTTTGATATGGGCCCTGACTGTATGTGAGCATTCATGCAACTATGTGAGGCTGTCACTAAGGCCCCTATTCTCTAGCCACCTGATTGGTCCCTCGACTTTGAACTCATGTGTAACGCTTTCGACCTTGCAGTCGGAGCCATTCTGGGATAAAGACACGATAGACATCCCTTCATGGTGTACTACGCCAGTAAGACGTTAGACGAGGCCCAGTGTAATTATACGACTACTGAGAAAGAACTACTGGCGGTCGTTTTTAGGCTGGAGAAATTCCGTTCTTACCTTCTGGGCTCGCATGTTATTGTATTCACTGATCACGCAGCCATTCGTCATCTCATGCACAAAAAGGATGCCAAGCCTAGATTGATACGTTAAATCCTTTTACTCCAAGAATTTGACCTTGAGATCCGTGATAAGGCTGGAGCCTAGAATGTGGTTATTGATCATCTCTCGAGACTGGACCCCGACCACATTGGACTTACCCTACCGATTGATAAGTTTGTTTTCGCTTTCGAATTATGTATTAACATGATTTGTCGTTGTAGGATCAAAGTGGTGGAAAATCGCTTAATAAAATAATTAAAATAAAAATTAAACCACTCTCAGAAGAGTGGGTCGTGTCCATAGGGAGGCAACGACTTAGTTAAACTCGTAATTAGGTCAAGATCAAGTTTGCTAAACTATTCGCCAGATCAAACAATGCCTATATAGCTCTAAAAGTAAACCTTAAATTTATGGAGAAGTCAAGGGGTGTGAATGTAATTTTTACGTGAGAAAATTATACATGTGCAAGAGTATGCCATGTACTATTCACTTGCATGCATATGAAGATGTCATTCAAAATTAGATTCAATGCATATAGAGATGAATAATAAGGTTTAACAATTATCTAGAAGCATGAGCATTAAGGCATAAATTCACCACAATAAAATAATCATAAATCAAAATTCATTTTGTGGCAATGGCATGAAATGTAAATAGAAATGCAAGTAGAAACAGGATTATACCTCTCTCCTCCTCGCACGCGAGAGAGAGGCTCATTCAAGGAGCTACTCCTACAAGAGGTCAGCTGAAGCGAGGCCTTTGTGGTGGTCGCGGTGGTGCGTAATGAGATGGCTGGAGCCGACCTGCCGGAGGAAAGAAGTGGTGACGGTGGCTGCTGGCCGCACTTGCTGCAGGCGCAAGGAAGGCAGCGTGTGGGCACTGCAAGCGTTGCAGACGTGCGCTGAGCGTAGGCGCGAGCTCTGCAGGGCGCACAGGTGCGCACGGGCGTGGTGGTGGCGCTAGCTGCAAGTGCTGCAGGGAGGCGCTGGAGCATGGGTGCTGGGGCGTTGGAGTGTTCTAAGCAGTGGTGCTGAGGGCGAAGGGCCGTGGGCACGTGAGGTGAAGGCGCTGCTGGAGAGCGCTCTGCAGGCCGCAAGGGGTGTGCGAGCGTGGGTGCTGGAGCGTGGGCTGCTGTCACACTGGCGTGAAGGTGCGTGGAGGTTAAGGCACTGGGACTGCAGTGGGGTGAAGGCGAAAGGGCATGGAGGTTCTGGTGAAGGCCCGCGGGTGAGGTGGTGCATGTGCTGGTGCGTGGATTGGAGCTGCTGGTGAAGGCGAAGGTGCGGTGGGCAGATGACGCGCGGTGGCGTGCAGGTGCTGGTGGTGGCAGTGAAGATGGTAGCATGCATGCCTATGTGTGCTTATGGTGGAGCAGCGTGCATTCACGGTGATGCGAGCAAGCTCCGAATGGCGGTGAGGCCTGTCACACCACACGCCCACGGTGGTGGAGGCTTGCCGCCATGGTTGAGGCTGGTGGTGGTGGAGTGGATGAGAGTGGTGCACTCTCTACACAGTGATGAATAGGGGTGGGGGCCTCCTTCTCAACAGCAACTCTTCCTTCTCATTTTGTAGCCACGGCCACACAGATTTGAAATTCAAAACATCGTAGAATGAATGTGATGCGCAGGAGGAGGAGGCAGAGCTGGAGGAGTTACCTGTGCAAAGGAGAAGAAGAATAAAAGAAGTAGGGTTATTTATACATAACTCCTTAACTTCTATGTTAATTAAAATAGTGCACCTAATTAATTAACTAATTAAATGTATGCAACCCTAGGTTAATTCTAAATGCATGAATTATGTACTTAAGCTAAAAATATGAATTAATTTATTTATATCCTAATGTATGCTATCTAAATGTTAAAATTAACTTAATGTCTAGACATTTAGATACTTAAATACCCCACTAATATGGGCTAATCAAATACCCCCATGCCTAGTTTTTGCTAGTCCCTAGCAAATCCAAGCAAAACCTAGCTCTCCAAGTAAACTAGCCAACCCAATCGGTCTTCCTTTAGAAACATATTAAGTTCAGACTTTAGACCTATGGTTCCCAAGTAATTGCTAAGTTACAGACTAGGTCAGCTAAAGACGAGTTGTAGGCATAAGTTTCCCTGATTTCTGACTCTACCATAAGGTTTATTGATCCCTGAGATTAAAGCATCCGTGCATGTGCATTGGTCTGAATTGTTTGAAGTTGGTATGATTGCCAACCTAGAAAGGAAAAAAGATTTTTTTAAAATAATATATATATATATTTTATTTAATTCCTTTAAGTCTAACCTCGGATCAGCTATCAACACAGTCTGTGTCGGATTCATTGTCCCCATCACCGTACCTCGAAAGGTGCTTGGCTTTCGATGCTTCGAGATAGCACCACCCATAGCGACCCCAAGAACTCCTTGCAATCAACACTTCGAGATAGTATCGCCCTTAGTTTTCTTAAGCGAATTCAGGCATGTGGTAATCGGCACTTCGAGATAGGGCCACCCATGGTACCTGAACCTCACAATACGCTTACATGACCCCAGTAAGATGGATATCCTAAGAGACAAGCGCCGAGGAGGTAATATGTTATCATCGCATCCTCAAGGTGAGTATATACTCCACCTCTCCTGCAGCAGGAACTCTTCCAATCAAATTGTGTTTTCAAGCCTCTCCTAAGTCAAAACTAAGAGAACCAAATTTCTTTTAAGAAAGGAATTAAGGTAATCGCTTACTTACACAAGACCAAGTGTGTGAAATTTGGATACTTGGGTTACAAGGACCCGTAAACCAAAAGGTAGAACAAGATTCCAGGTACTACCCCACCTTTTAACTCAATCCCTAGCTTTCCTTCCTCAACCTCTTGAGGAATGGTCCGCAACTTAACTCCTACTTAAGTTTTTAAGTCCACAAAGGACCCTAAAGGTCTAACACTAGTAGCTTATTTAGCTTCTATTGTTCGACCCTAGAATCAAGTTAGTCTAACCTAGAGTTCTGATTTGCTTAAGAATGCAAGGCCAGCCAGTTAAGCTCAATAATTACAAAATATTTTTCTTTGTTCTTTTTTTTTTTAATGCAAATGTATGCAATGCAGAATGCTTTAACTAAATACATGAATGCACTATGTATAAATGCTATGTATATCCCCAAGTACACCCCCCATGCTTAAAATCTGCAATGTCCTCATTGCATAGAAGGATATTACCTAGGTCAGAGATGGGCTGCTGTTCTTTTGTTAGCAGCCGAGTAGCCAAAGAATCTGCAAATTAGGTTCAAGGATTGCAAAAATAGGCCCTAAAAATGAGCAAAGTAATGCAGGCCTAGAAAACAGGTAACCTAGGATATCGGTGAGCTGATGATGAAGCCCAATAGCAAATGCTCGCCCAACTAAGATGGGAATGAAATCTTCCCAGGTCACCAGAAGAGGTTCTAAAGGATAAACTAGCATAACAACATCCAAAGGGGTAGGGGGAGGATGACAAAGATCCTCCAAAAGGAATGGGAAAGGAATGGTGCAGAGATAAACTCCCAGGGCAATGGACTGACTAAAGAAATCATCAATCCATACCCGATACTCCATTACAGAAAATATTAGTCTGTTAAGCCCCCCGGTCAGAACAAAAGTCAGCATTTCTCTAAGCCAAGGATCGTCTAGGGTGTCCAAGTTTCAAGGTTGCGGGATGCCATAAGATCTAGGTTGGATTTAATCAGCTCGGTGTCCATCCCTAACAATCTTTCAAAATCCTCAATTGCATCCCTAGCATTCCTTGCAGTATCACAAGTATCTTCCTGCACTTCATCAGGAGTCAAAATTTCTCCTTCAGACATAAGCGAATCCAAGGGTGACTTCCAATCAAATGAAGGCAGGTTGGGAGCAATAGATCTAGGGATTATCTTATCAATGTCATCTCCGGGTTCTTGTTCTTTACTCAAATCTTCCCTGGAGTCTATATGTGAATTCACATAAATCTTAGAAGTTGCTTCCAAATTTTCCATCATTTCATCATGAGTAGAAATATCATCGAAGTGCTAAGGAAACCTAATTTGGTCAAATTTGTGACATCCTCAGGGGCTAACTCTTCAAATAAGACATAATCACCCTTAGTGTCACTCCAAATCTTGAATGTAGGTTCCTCATATAATTCATCTTTCTCCTCATCATACGATTCATCATATACCAAAGGTCTAGAATCATTTAATATCTCAGCAGATCCCCTAGGGTTCTCTATCTGGGGTAAATGGTTTACACTGGTAATATCGGACTCCTCAGATAGGTCAATTTCTTCAGGGTTAGGTTCCCTAAGGGTGGGCTTGAGTTCCATCTCATGATCAGAGGGAGGGTAGGATTAACAACTTGACTTCGTCCCACTTTATCAAATGCCACGAAAATACTATCATCTAGGTCGAGGTCTTCTAGTGGTGCCATCATTCCCTTCTTTTGACTCCAATATAATTCAGGTGGATACTCAACCTTATCATCATCTTCCTCGGGTTGCCACCTTTCTTCATCCAATGCATAGCTACTTTCATATGTATCTTCCTCCCACTTAAGGCGTGGATCTCTCAAGGAAGTGTCATCTAACGGAGAGGTTTCAAAATCGATCCTCCCCAAAATTTCCCTCCAACTTAAAGTGTTGCTCTCCCACGGGAGATGCATCAATTGTAGATGGGTGTACGTCATCCTCAATGGGATAGATTGGGTGGCTAATTTCATCTCTTTCTTGTTGGCCTGCTCTCGAAGATTCTCCTAACAATTCAATCATTTCATCTTGCATTTTCTGCATTTCCATCTTCAAGGAGAAGAGGTCATTTCTATCAGAAGAGAAGTCAGGCTCAGGCTTATAGTACCCAGGAGTCTCTGTCCGACCATTATAATTATTCAGGGAGATTGGGTTGGGTATTTCTATGGTGTGTGGGATATTGGGAAAAGTAAATCCCGCTCCTAGGGTCTGCTCACTGATTTGGGGCTTAACCAGGCCAATACTCCTATAATAGGAGTAAAATGGATCCCAATGATTGTCTTATGTCCATCAAAGAATGGACCATCTCGGCGTATGGGATTGAAGAGTGCAGAGTAGGGGTAAGGGTGTGGGTAAGATGTGAAAGGATGAAAATCAATGTGGTCCATTCTAACTCACACCTCAATCAGAATTCGCCAAGCAAAACACAATTCAAAAAGGACTTTTTAGGTCTTTCCCAATTTAGGCTTTTGATTTTAAGTCAGATTGTAGGTGACAATACAATTTGTCAATCAATTTACGCGCTTATTGTCGACCTACGGATCGCCTAAGAAGACCTAGTTGGAGCTTAGGTGTTCTTCCCTAAATCTCAAATGGCAGAGCAACTCCAAAGATGGAAGATTGAGGGATGCAAGTAGGCCTAAGCCTTCCTTTGAAGCTGCGCTTTCGTAGTGCTTCTCAACTACCCCCAAAAATCCGTGACAGAGTATCCCCCTCTTTGGACTTACAAAACCTCTGATCTCAAGTTCTAAATACTTCAGACTCCAACGATAGGAGGGCTCTTATCCTATTATTTCCAAACCTAAGGAGTGTATAAACGCGTGCCGTGGTGCAAGAGATATAAGTGTGCATACACCACAAAAGATTTTGAATTTTAAATCGCACGGCAAGTTTGAAAATCAAATCCTTGGTTTTTAAAATGTCCCTCCTTTAATTAGTCCTTTTTCCAGAAAATATGTGACCACTTGGTAGATCTATTTAATACAGATTAGGTGGTCTTGAAATTAATCCAAATGCATTTGCATGACAGGTAGAAGTGCAAAGTTAGAAGTGCATACCTGATTCCATCATTCTTCATGCAATATGCAAGATAATAATTAGATCTAGATGCTGCTTATTCAATCATAAATGATTTGACCTAAGATAAGCAACTTCTAGCAGGTAGCTCATGTTTTTTTTTTTTTTAGTTTTTTTTTAGCTACTTATGCACAAGAAAATTAAAGGTAAATAATCCACAAAATAAATTAAAAACCTAAATCTAAAGAAAAGGGAACAGGCTCCCAAAAATTACCCAACACGAGCCTAAAACAAAATCGGGGAACAAACCCCTCAACTGTACCCTAGAACAAGGGTTTCAAACCAAATGTGCAATGAAAAATTAAGTCAAAAGTCTTAATCCTACTCTAATCAAATCAGCGACTAAATGTGCAGAGATGATCGTCGCGTCCTCGTCCTTCCCCTCCTAGCGATCTAGTTCCTTGCAAGGTAGCTCGAACAATTTCTCCTCTGGCAACATCAAGGGTCGCCTCTCATGATGGATGGTGTGATTGCGAGTCGTAGAATGTGTGTCACAGATCATTGCACTTACATCAAAAAAAAAATCCAAAGTTAAATATGATTCAAAATTTAAATTAATGTGAACGAATGAATGAATGAATGAATGCGATTTAATTAAGCCTATTGCCTCCCTGGCAATGGCGCCATTTGATAAGTCGATTTTTGCTTTCGAATTATGTAGTAAGATGATTTGTCATTGTAGGAACAAAGTGGTGGAAAATCGCTTAACAAAATAATTAAAATAAAAATTAAACCACTCTTAGAAGAGCGGGTCGTGTTCACAGGGAGGTAATGACTTAGTTAAACTCGCAATTAGGGCAAAATCAAGTTCGCTAAACTATTCACCAGATCAAACAATGCCTGTATAGCTCTGAAAGTAACCTTAAATTTATGAAGTCAAGGGGTGTGAATGTAATTTTTATGTGAGAAAATTATACATGTGCAAGAGTATGCCATGTACTATTCACTAGCATGCATATGAAGATGTCATTCAAAATTAAATTCAATGCATATAATGATGAATAATAAGGTTTAACAATTATCTAGAAGCATGAGCATTAAGGCATAAATTCACCACAATAAAATAATCATAAATCAAAATTCATTTTGTGGCAATGGCATGAAATGTAAATAGAAATGCAAGTAGAAACAGGATTATACCTCTCTCCTCCTCGCACGCGGGAGAGAGGCTCATTCGAGGAGCTACTCCTATAAGAGGTTAGCTGAAGCGAGGCCTTCGTGGTGGTGGTGGTGGTGCGTAATGAGATGGCTGGAGCCGACCTGCCGGAGGAAAGAAGTGGCGGCGATGGCTGCTGGCCGCGCTTGCTGCAGGCGCAAGGAAGGCAGCGTGCGGGCACTACAGACGTGCGCGGAGCGTAGGCGCGTGGAGGCGCAAACTCTGCAGGGCGCACAGGCACGCGCGGGTGTGCTAGTGGCGCCGGCTGCAGGTGCTGTAGGGAGGCACTGGAGTGCGGGTACTGGGGTGTTGGAGTGTTCTGAGCAGTGGTGCTGAGGGCTAAGGGGCGTGGGCTCGTAAGGTGAAGGCGCTGCTGGAGAGCGCTCTGCAGGCCGCGAGGGGTGCGCGAGTGTAGGTAGTGGAGCACGGGCTGCTGTCACGCGAGCATGAAGGTGCATGGAGGTTAAGGCATTAGGACTGCAGCGGGGTGAAGGCGAAAGGGTGTGGAGGTTCTGGTGAAGGCGCACGGCTGCTGGCGCACGGGCGAGGTGGTGCATGTGCTGGTGCGTGGATTGGAGCTGCTGGTGAAGGCGAAGGTGCGGTGGGCAGATGACATGTGGTGGCGTGTAGGTGCTGGTGGTGGTAGTGAAGATGGTAGCATGCATGCCTATGTGTGCTTATGGTGGAGCTGCGTGCATTCATGGTGATGCGAGCAAGCTCCGAATGGCGATGCAGCCTGTCACACCACACGCCCACGGTGGTGGAGGCTTGCCGCCATGGTTGAGGCCGATGGTGGTGGAGTGGATGAGAGCGGTGCACTCTCTGCACAGTGATGAATAGGGGTGGGGGCCTCCTTCTCAACGGCAGCTCTTCCTTCTCATTTTGTAGCCACGGCCACACAGATTTGAAATTCAAAACACCGTAGAATGAATGTGATGCGTAGGAGGAGGAGGCAGAGCTGGAGGAGTTACCTGTGCAAAGGTGAAGAAGAATAAAAGAATAAAATAATTAGGGTTATTTATACATAACTCCTTAACTTCTAGGTTAATTAAATTAGTGCACCTAATTAATTAACTAATTAAATGTATGCAACCCTAGGTTAATTCTAAATGCATCAATTATGTACTTAAGCTAAAAATATGAATTAGTTTATTTACATCCTAATGTATGCTATCTAAATGTTAAAATTAACTTAATGTCTAGACATTTAGATTCTTAAATAGCCCACAAATACGGGCTAATCACCGATTAATAGGTTTTTCCGGATGAGCACCTACTGGCAATTAATGTGACAAGTGGACCTTGGTATGTCGACATTGCCAATTACCTTGCTTCTGGCTCCCTTCCATGTGGCTGGCCTACAAACCAGCGCGAGCGTCTCATCGCAGAAGCAAAGTATTATTTCTGGGATAATCCACTACTTTTTCGAGTAGGTGCTGACCAGATCATCCGCCGTTGTATTCCTGACAGCGAATTCCCTAGTGTGCTATCCTTCTGTCATGATCAGGCCTGCGGAGGCCATTTCTCTGGGAGGAAAACTACAACCAAGATGTTGCAGTGCGGTTTCTTTTGGCCCTCCCTTCACCAGGATGCACACAATTATGTAAACATTGCACTAGGTGCTAGTTGTTATGGTCAATGTCACGTCGTGACATGATGCCCTTGCAACCCATCCTAGCTGCTGAAATCTTTGGCATTTGGGGAATTGATTTCATGAGTCCCTTTCCTTCTTCCAACGACTTTGAGTACATCCTCGTTGCTGTTGATTATGTTTCGAAATAGATCTAGGCTATTCCCGCGCGCCATGCGGACCATGTCATATCTACTTGATTTGTCAAAGACCACATTTTTGCACGCTTTGGGATCCCTCGAGCCATTATCTCTGATGAAAGAAGTCATTTTACCCATGCTTCTTTTCGGGCACTTCTGAGGAAATATGGAGTCCACCATCGTATCTCATCTCCGTATCATCCTCAGACGAACGGCCAGGCTGAGGTGTCGAACCGGCAAATCAAGCAAATTCTCCAGAAAACGGTTCAGCCTGACCGTAAGAATTGGTCCGACAAGCTGATTGAAACACTTTGGGCGTATTGGACCGCCTTCAAGGCTCCCCTTAGTATGTCTCCTTATAGAATTGTTTACAGGAAGACTTGTCATTTGCCCGTTGAGTTGAAGCATCGCGCTTATTGGGCAGTTCACCAATGTAGCCTCAACCTAGACCTGTGTGGTCGAGAAAGGAAACTCCAACTCCAAAAGCTGAAAGAGCTCCGTCGTGAAGCCTATGATTCTACCTTAACTTTCAAACAACGCACTAAGGCCTTTCACGACAGCCGAATTCGATGGAAGGAATTTGAGCCATCTCAGCAACTTTGGCTTTACAATGCCGGCTCAAATTCTTTCCAGGGAAATTGTAGTCTAAATGGACTGGTCCCTACTTAGTCTCGAGACAATTTCCCAACTAGGCCGTCGAAATTGAAGATCCCAAATCTGGGCATAAATTTACGGTCAATGGGCAGCGGTTAAAACCCTATCTTACTCATGAACCTGCCCCCGTTGGTGAAGCTGTTACCCTGCTGGAAGGTAATTGACTTCATGCCTGATGGTACGTCGGTTTTCATTGTTAATTCGTTGTAGTAAAGCCGGTTGTTACCAACGTTTCATATAAAAATTTTTTACTCGGAAAAATAAAAGAGTTCCCGAGGTCGAACTCAGGGAGCAAGTTGTATTCTAGAGATATACAAATTCTATTACAAAAATAAAGAGAGAGAGAGAGATGAAAAATTGGCTTCTGCTTCTTTTCTTCTTTCTTCCTCTTTGTCTTTGGTTCTTCCTGTTCTTCTTCTTCTTCTTCTTTTTCTTCTGCTTTCTTCAGATTTTCCCCTCGTGCTCTTCTTCTTCTGTTCTTCCTTGTTTCCTTTCTTTCTTTTTCTTCAGATCATCTTCTTCTTTTCTTGCTTCTTGCTTCTTTTCATTTCTTCTTCTGCAATCGTGGTGCTTCTGCCTTCGGCTACTAAGTCTCCCTTCCTTCTTCTTCAGCCTGCCTTCTGTGTTGCTCTGGCTGCTGGCTGTCCGTCGTCTGGCCCGGAGCTTCGACGACTTAACTGAGCAGTTGCTACAGTGCAGCTGCTTCTTCTTCCGCAGTCCTTCACCTGTGCCTGCACGCTCAAGAGTTCATCAGAAGGCAAAAACCTACTCTACCCCCTTTCCCAGCGTATCTCTCTCTCTCTGAAATCACTCTTCGGAAGCTCTCCCAGAGCGCTATCGGGTAATCGGGTTCGGGTCAGGCCCGGGTCCAGGCCCACCGGCGTGCGTGGTGGGCGAGGAGTGCAGGTCAGTCTAATCGGGTCGGGCCAGGTCCGCGGAGCGTGGTCACGGACGAGGCCGAGTCGGGTCGGGTCGGGTGAGAGGGACCTCACCCCGTGGTAACTGAGGCAAACAGCATACGGCAGTTTTTCAATTTATGTGTCCGCGCGCCTTTGAGAGATTCCGAGGTGGGACTAAATGTCCCACCCCAATTCTCTTACGCCTGCAGCAGGGATGATGCTCCCAATTGCGTCGGCTGTTGAGGCGTACAGCTCCAATCGAGGGCCAGGGTGTGTGCGTGAGTCTCTTCCGCGCTGGCCGTAGCTATTCAATCTGGGACATCTCGGCTTGGAGCAACCTCGAGCAGGCTTCGAGCTTCCTCGCCAATGGCGGCCAAGGCCTGGAACCTGAAACCAATGGCACGGCCTCTCGGCCGAATCAGACAGGCGGAGGACCTTCGCCGTGGCACGGCGAAGGTGGTCAGGGGGTCTGCAGGGGGTGTGATGGAGCTGTTAGGTCGTCCTAGGTCAGACTGTGAGCGAGGGAGTGGGTGTGTTCGGTGGGTCTGCAGAGGGTGTTTGGTGGGAAGTGGAGGGGCGGAAGAGGATCAGGGTGAGGAGGCGGAAGTTCTGCGGTGGTCTGCGAGCCGTGTGGGTCGCTGAGGTGATGGGAGCGGCTCGCCGGAGGGTGGTCGGAGGCGGAGAGGATGAGGGTGAACAGGGTCGGTAGAGGGCTTAATTGACTAAATCGAAAGCGGGGAAAGAAAGAGGAGGAGAAGGGGAGTAAGTCTAACTTAACTGCAGGGACGAAGGGGGAGGAACAGGGCGACAGTCGTATCGACTGTCGCCGGAGAAGATGATGCTCAGGGAGAGGGGCGGCGGCGAGCAGAAGGCTGGAGAGGCGCCAGCTGGGTGCGGCGTGGCGCGGGAAGAGCAGGGGAGGAGGTCTCTGCTGCTGGTAGTGCGGCAGAGCGAAGAGGTGGAGGGAGAGGAAGTCGCCGGAGCTGGTGAGCGTCTGCCGGAGAAAGAAGAGACGAAAGCTGGGGGTTTTCTCCGTCAGATCCAGGCTGCCTTGGTCGGTGGAGCGGCGGGGGGTATTTATAGGGTTGTAGCAGGGAGGAAGGCGGAGGGAGACGACGTGTCTCCCTCGCCGGAGCATGGTCGGAATTCGAACCCATACCGTCCGTGCGTTCGCACGGCCGGTATGGGGGGCTACAGTGACCATGGGGGTGCTCCTGCGACGGCTCACGACGCAGGGCACCCCCGGTACACTTGCCAGGTCTTCCACCTCACCCTGCGCGGCGCCATGCTCCGCGCAAGGTCGCCGGAGCATGGTGCTGGCAGGGTTTTGCAGGAGGGACCTGTTTGCAAAGAACGAAGGAGAGTTAGGGGCCTAAATGCGAGGGTTCAAAAGTTGAGGGCCAAAGAGTAAATATATGAGGACCAAAGTGTAAATTCGGTCAAGGAGGTTTCTTCTTAGGCTCAAGTTTTTATACATGACTAATTAGGACCTAAGGAATCTGATGGTGAATTTTATTTTCATATTAAACCTTGTTTGACCGGTCAATTTGCGCAAAAACCCAAATTAAGTTATTAATTGGGCATGGTTCTCAATGTAGGTCAAAATGGGTTCTAAAGGCCAAATTGAAGGTTCTAAACCCTAGAGATTATTTTTCTATGAATTTTAGAGGGTTTATTCTATTTTTACTTTGCCTCGAACCTTGTGAATTGAAGTGGGTTGTTTTAGGGTTACAGATTATCATTTGGTTCCTTGGAAGTGCTGTAGCCCTTGCTAGATCATCTCATCCCACTTTTATTCTTATTAAGCTGTTTTGACCTGTGTTTGGGCCCTGAATTACCCTGTATGCAGATTATACTGGTAAAATTGCACTTTTACCCCTTATGACTTGTTTTCTTCTCAAACTCAGAATTCTCTGAGTTAAGCTTTTCCTTGAGATATGTAGGAGCTTTTATCCTTTGTATTGGGTCAAAATGAGCTAGTTATGGCTCATGATGAGGTTCTCATCATACCCCCATGCCTAGCTTTTGCTAGTCCCTTAGCAAAAAAAACTTAAGGTTTCAACCCTTGTTCTAGACCATGAAGTTTTCAATGGTTTTAGATAAGTGCTTTTTTATTTGAGCATAGATTAGGTTAGAATGCTGACCATAGGCCTAAAAGATACTCTAGTACCAATCAAGATCCAAATCTGTCTAGCCTTAGCCTCAGTCTTTTAGCAAAGGTTTTTAAGGCCCACAAGAACTAACCTAAGGTTTATTGGACTTCGTGGTTAAAGCACCCGTGCTTGAAATGATTTTAGCCCTGGTTCAGTTCGCAGTGCGTTTTGTAAGAGAGATAGAAAGTTTTTTCTGTTTGGAGAGTTTTCTCTCTCTTTTTTCTTTTTAGTTCTAGTCTAGGATTGGCTTTTCAACACGGTCTGTATCAGATTCCTTGCTCCCATCATCAATCCTCAAGGGTTCCTGGCGATCGATGCTTCGAGATAGCACCGCCCATGGCAACCCCCGGAACCCTGGCTATTGAGATTTCGAGATAATCCCATCCATGGTATTCCGTGGCCGAATCCAGACCCTGGCAATTGACATTTCGAGATAATGCCATCCATGGAATCTGAACCAGCAGAGTGCTTACATGCCCCCCGTAGGATATGTAAATATCCTAAGAGACAAGCACCGAGGAGATGATATTTTGTTACGCATCTTCGAGGGGATTTCCCGCCTCTCCGCGCTGGGAACTCGTCCAAATCAACTTGTGTTGATCGGCCGCTCCTATTCTAGGTGTTCTTTTCAGATTTTTGCGACGCTTCTGCGTGATTCTGATTTTTACGCTTACTGAACCAGGCTGTGTGTGAGATTAGGGTGCTTAGGTTACTAAGTCCCGTAAACCAAAAATTAGTTAACGAGGCCGAATACTCCCTAAGCCTTAGACCTAATACTTCAGCTTTTCATTTTCCTCAACCTCTTGAGGAGTGTCCAGATCTTAATGAGTACTAAGAGTCTATTCAAGAATGCCTAAGGTTTGCATTCTTACTAATCTCATTGTGCACTTTTCAGTTATTTTCTTGAATGAGGTCTAGAGCTTAGGTTAATTCCTTAGTTTCTTACTAATGACTATCAACTTTTCTTATAATTTTGTGCTCCTTTTTCATTTTGTTTCTTTTCTCCTTCACAAAATTTTCCTTCTCCTCTTTTCCTCTTATTCTTTTTCGAAAAAATTTTTTAATTTTTATGGTATTTTTGGCATATGTGAATTTTTTTGTTTGAAACCTTTTCTTACAAGTTTTTGCACTTTCCTACCCCCCCATGCCTAAGATTTGCAATGTCCTCATTGTAACCTAGGGGGTCTTAGTTCAGGGTGAACTTCGAGTGCTGAAAGGTGTCAGAACAAGTTTCAGGTTTTCAAAGAGAATGACGGGCTGCCTCCCGTTAAGCGCTGAGTTTTACGCCATCGGCTGGGCGCAATAAGCTCAAGGGGAAAGGAGGATATGAGATGCCTCAGCCAAATCAGTAGAAGTTACATCAATGAACGGCTTGAGTCTTTGACCATTCACGATGAAAGGTTCAGAATCGTGGCTGAGTGGACTGATTTCGATTGCTCCATTTCCAAAAACCTGTCGGACCAAATATGGTCCGACCCACTTAGATCTCAGTTTTCCTGGGAAGAGTTTGAGTCGGGCATCAAAGAGTAGGACCTTTTGACCAGGATGGAAGATCTTTCTTGAGATGTGTTTGTCGTGGAAGGCTTTAACCCGCTCCTTGTAGATTTGCGAGTTCTCGTACGCGTCTGTGCGTAATTCATCGATCTCGCTGATTTGGAGTTTTCTGTGGGTCCCAGCCTTAGAAAGATCTAGATTACAGTTCCGTACTGCCCAATAGGCTTTATGCTCCAGTTCGACGGGAAGGTGGCATGCCTTTCCGTACACCAATCTAAAGGGAGACATGCCCAATTGGGTCTTGTGGGCGGTCCTATAGGCCCACAATGCTTCCGGAAGTCGGGACGACCAGTCCTTCCTGTCAGGTCGAACAGTGACCTGTAGGATTTTCTTGATCTCCCGATTCGACAGCTCAGCTAGACCATTAGTTTGGGGGTGGTAAGGAGTAGAGATTCGGTGAGACACCCCGTATTTGGTCATCAGTGACCTAAACTGAGCATTTGTGAAATGGGTCCCCCCATCAGAGATTATTGCACGAGGAATCCCGAACCTTGAGAAAATGTGTTGATGAATGAATTTGAGAACGATTTTGTGATCACAGGTTCGGGTCGGTATGGCTTCGATCCATTTGGACACGTAGTCCACAGCCAACAGAATGTATTCGAAACCATCCGAAACAGGAAAGGGGCCCATAAAATCAATCCCCCAAACATCAAAGATTTCGCATACTAGAATCGGTTGCATAGGCATCATGTTGCGATGGCTCATGTTGCCCAAAGTCTGGCAACGACTGCATGCCTTGCAATGACTGTATGCGTCTTTGAACAGTGTGGGCCAGTAAAAGCCGCACTGGAGGACTTTTGATGCGGTTTTATGCCCGGCAAAATGGCCACCGCATGCCTGGTCATGGCAGAAAGAGAGGATATTGTTGACTTCCCCTTCCGGGATACATCTCCGGATGATCTGATCGGCACCTATGCGGAAGAGGTACGGGTCTTCCCAAATGTAATACTTGGCATCGGAGCGTAATTTGTCTTTCTTGGCCTTCGGCCAATCGGACGGGGTCTGATGAGATGCCAAGTAATTTACAATATTAGCAAACCATGGAAGGCTAGTACCAATAGTCAGCAGGTGCTCATCGGGAAAATGCTCAGTGATGGGTCCGGAAGGGTCTATCATTTCAGAAGGAAGACGGGACAAGTGATCAGCTACCACGTTTTGTTTTCCCGCTTTATCGCGAATCTCGAGGTCAAATTCTTGCAACAGCAAGATCCATCGGATCAATCGAGGTTTCGCGTCCTTCTTTGCAAGGAGATGCCTCACAGCCGTGTGATCCGAGTATATGATGACATGGGAACCCAGAAGGTATGATCTGAATTTCTCTAGGGCAAATACTACAGCTAGCAGCTCTTTCTCAGTAACTGTATAGTTACGCTGAGCCTCATCGAGTGTTTTGCTGGCGTAGTAAATGACCACAGGTTTCTTGTCATTTTTCTGCCCCAAAACCGCTCCTACAGCGAAGTCGGATGCATCACACATGATCTCAAAGGGTTGAGACCAATCAGGGGACTGTAGGATCGGGGCTTGGGTGACTCGGTCACGCAGGATTTCAAATGCTTGAGTGCATTCCCTGGAGATTTCGAAGGGAACATCCTTGGAGAGAAGAGTGGTCAGGGGGCGTGCGATTTTTGAAAAATCAGGGATAAATCGTCGATAAAAACCGACATGCCCTAAAAAGGATCGGATGTCCCTGATCGAGCTAGGCATAGGAAGGCGAGAAATCAGATTAACCTTAGCTCGATCCACTTGGATACCTTTTTCCGAAATTGAGTGTCCCAGGACAATTCCCTCAGGCACCATGAAATGGCTCTTTTCCCAGGAAAGAACCAAATTCACGTCGATGCACCGCCTGAGTATCTGGACCAAGTGCTGGAGGCAATCGTCGAATGATGCTCCGAAAACTGAAAAGTCATCCATGAAGACTTCCAGATAATCACCTACCATATCTGAGAATATGGCAAGCATGCATCGCTGAAAAGTAGCGGGTGCATTGCAAAGACCGAAAGGCATCCTTCGGAAAGCGTATGTTCCGAAGGGGCAGGTGAATGTGGTCTTTTCTTGGTCCTCAGGATGGATTGCCACCTGGTTATAACCGGAGTACCCGTCAAGAAAGCAGAAGAACCTATTTCCCGCTAGTTTTTCGAGAATTTGATCAATGAAGGGTAGTGGGAAATGATCCTTCTTCGTGGAGGAATTGAGTCGACGGTAATCTATACAGACTCTCCACGAGTTGGCTAATCGGGTAGGAATGATTTCTCCGGTCTCAGTCGTTATAGTGGTGAGTCCTGCCTTCTTAGGCACGACCTGAATTGGGCTCACCCAACGACTATCGGAGATCGGGTAGATGATCCCGGCATCTAACCACTTGATGATCTCCTTTTTCACGACCTCCTGCAGATTGGGATTTAAGCGTCTCTGCATTTCACGAGAAGGTCGTGTGCCCTCTTCTGAATAGATATGATGAGTACAATAAGAGGGACTTATTCCAGTCAAATCATCGAGGGTCCATCCGATGGCTCTGCGATGTTGCTGGAGGACAACAATCAGACGGGATTCCTGTTCAGGACTAAGGTTGGAATTGATGATCACAGGAAGGGTCTGATTAGAACCCAAAAAGATGTATTTCAAATGAGCAGGAAGGGGTTTCAGTTCGAGGATGGGGTTTTCAGCAGCAGCGGGTGGTTCAGTATAGATGTGAGGTTCAAGGGTGGGAGTTATTGGGTTGTTCACATCTGGATTTGACTCCTCTATTTGCGGGTCAAGATCCTTCTGTGGTTGATGAGGAATACTCAAGTCATTCTGGAGGTGTGGTTCATCAACCAAAGTCTTGATGTCACAAATTTGCTCGATGACGCCGCAATTAATTCCTTGTTGGGCCTTAAATATATCAATTTTCAGTGTTTGATCTCCAAACTTAAGCTCTATTTGGCCCTCCTCACAGCTGATGTTGGCTCTAGCAGTAGCCAAGAAAGGTCTCCCTAGAATGATTGGTGTATCCCTAGGGTTCTCAGGTGCATCCATGTCTAAGACTATAAAGTCCACTGGAAAATAGAAATCCCGCACTCTTACGATAACATCCTCGAGAATCCCTTTTGGTGACTTTATAGATCGATCTGCTAACTGTAATGTCACCTCAGTTGGTTTCAGCTCAGATTCTTCCAGATGGTCAAGTAAGGATGTGGGTATCAGATTTATAGATGCACCTAAGTCTAACAATGCTCTGTCAAATTGGGTACCACCTATCTTACAGGAGATCAGGGGAGTTCCAGGATCTTTTGCCTTGGGTGGGAGTCTACTAAGGATTACAGAGCTGGCTTGCTCTGACAGAACAATTGGGCTCCCTCCCTTGGTTCGCGGCTTACGCTGGGGTGTACATATATTCTTTAGAAATCGTGCGTAAGCTGGTACGTGGCGGATTGCATCCATCAAGGGGATGTTTATGTGGACCTGCTCAAAGAGCTTGACCAGGTCCTCCTCAGGGGCCACGGGTTTGGTGGTCTTCTTTCCCTTGGTCAGGGCCTCGGGAAACGGGATCTTGGTTGGTTCCTCTAGGATAGGTCCTGGTTGTGGGTCTGGAACAGCGGTACCTTGGATAACTATCCTAGGGTCATGATTATCAGGCTGGGAGTGGTTTGGATAACGCGGGTCCTGAGTTGTCTTACCACTACGTGTTGTTACAGAATTTAATCCGGCCTGATTTTGGTTTGGATTTGGGAGGAGGGGTGGCTGGTGCTGAAATCCCGTACGAGAAGTAGAGGCTTCCATCTCGTCTGGAGATGGGGCAGTAGGGGCCTGATAAATCCATTGAGCGTGGCCTAAATTTGGATTCATAACGCGCTTCTGGGTTGGCACGTTATTTGGGTTAGGAAGGGGTTGGGAAGGGAGTGTGCCTGGCTGGCGAGAATTTGCCAACTGGGCCAGCTGAGTTTTAACTTCAGTAAGCTCGTCCTTGTGCTGTTTTTGAATGGCCGCATTCGATTTTTGAATGTCAGCCAGAGTCTGAAGGATTAAGGACATTTGATCTTGATTTGGCCCTGATGGATAAGTAGGGTTGGGCCGAGGCTGAGGCGGCTGGTAGTGATGAGAGGGCTGTGGGCGGGACTGAAAAGGTGGTCTTTGGGTTTGAGAATTTCCCGCCCACTGAAAATTTGGATGGTTTCGCCATCCAGGGTTGTAAGTGTTGGAGAATGGGTCGTTCTGGATGGCGTTGAGGTTCTCGCAGGTCTGAGGAACCTCCTGAGAATCAGGGAAAGGGGGAATGGAGTTCCCCCGGCTGGTGAAGAAAGGATCGGATGATCTTCCAGTCCAAGAATCAGATGGGGACGGATATGGATCCATCCCAGGGGAGGATCGGTGTAGGATGTTTTGCACAGTCTCCTGTGTGGAAGGAGGTTGTGCAAAGGAGTTACGCGCAGAGGTGGCTCGCTGCAAGTGCTGAGTCAGCTCATCCACCTTCTTTTCAATAATTGAGACCTTGTCCAATCGACTGGCCATTAATTCCAGGTCGACTGATGCGGACAGGCCCTGCGTCTCATGTGCTCCCTTAAGATTCGTCGCTGCGCGGGTATTCGTCCTGTCGAATAATCCCATGGAGTCATTGTTGATGGAGTTCTCGCACATGTTTTCGAGAATCTCCCATACGGTGTCTTCATGTTGACCCATGATGTTTCCTCCGCAGGTTGCATTGACGAAAAGGCGGATGTCCTCACGGAGTCCCTGGTAAAAAGATTGGACTTGTTCCCATTTAGGAACTCCGTGATGGGGGCACTTCCTCATGAGATCCTGAAAACGATCCCATGCCTCATGGAGAGGTTCTCCTGATTGTTGAGTGAAGTGTGTAATCTGATGGCGCAAGGCGTTGGTCCGACCAACGGGAAAGAACTTTTTCAAAAACTCGGATTGAAGTTCTTCCCAAGTGTTGATCGGCCGGGTCTGAGTTTGATACCAATGGGCGGCCTTGTCCATAAGAGAAAAGGAGAACATCTTCATGAGAAGAATATCCCGATTTTGCGCATCTGATCCAAAAGTGTGGGCCAGATGCTTAAGCTGTTTGATGTGCTGGAAGGGATCTTCAGAATTAAGCCCATGGAATTTAGGTATAGCGTGAATCATGTTGGGCTTTAGTTCGGAATCAGGTCCTCCAATCGGGATTCTAACTCGAGGCTCAATTGCCACCGCAGCAGGATTGTAGTGGTCCCGCATCATAGGACGCTGTGGTGGGTGCACGAAGTTTTGGAAGAGGTCATTGAGTCGCTGGAGCTGGTGTTCCAGATTATTTTCTTCCTCAACTGGCTGAGCCATGATGGGGGAAGAAGAAGAACTTGGTTCTGAATCAGAAGAGAGAATAATGTGAGGGTGTTGCTGCACAAACACGGGCGTCGAGGCTTGGCCTTGACGAGAGTGAATTTCTAAAGGAGGTCTTAAGGGTGGTCTTAGAGACCTCCTTCCGTACATGCACAGTTGGGAGAGGTAAGTTTAGAAGGTGATGGACCCAATCAAGACACCCAAAAATGTGTTGGGTGACTATAGAGGTGCGGGGCAGATGGACCCCTTGATCAGAAAGATCGTCCACCTGAGAATTACCTGGGCAGCCAGAGAGGGAGAGTCCCGCGAAGACCCCTACACGGTAGAGCGTCCCCACGGGTTACAGGGTTTCCCCCACCCGACCTCTCTTGTCACTGCGGTTCCAGGTAGACCAGAATGGGGATCTTGACCTCTTAAGTCTACCAATTTTAAGATCAGGGTGTTTAAGGTTTCACTTGAACTTTAGTCTTTTTAGGTGCAAAGAGTGACCTAATTTAAGGTTGGTTAACCCAAGGGGTCAACTTTACCTATTGTTTTCTTTAAGAGCTTTTAGGTCCTGTTTTTTTTAGGGTTCAAGTGTTTAGAGAGAGCCAATTGTTTAGGATTTTTCTTGTTAATTATTTTCAATCAATGGTTTGGGCACACCTCTTTTGGATTTTCTCCATTCTTGATTAAGGAGTGTGTCTCTAAATCCCTAGTGTTGGATCCTAGGTTGGCTCTACTTGGTCCAGTTAATTCTTTGTTGGGTAATTAGGGCTCAAGCAAGAATGTGTTAGCCCTTAAATACCCTTAATAGTGTGCAGAAATAATGAGTTGAAAACATGCAACTTTTATGGTTACTAAATATGGAAGACAGGTTAGCCCTATATTGCTTGTTCTTTTCTTTTCTTCCTCTTTAGAGTGTAGGGGTTAATAGTGAGAGAAAAGATTTTACCTGTCTTCGGAGTGGTTGTGTGTGGTTGCTTGTCTTCTTGAGTTCCTGTAGCTGCATAAAAGAGAGGAGATTATCAGAAATTAAAAGATACAGGAATGTTTACCTCTAGAATAGCCGTTGCTCCCCGGCAGCGGCGCCAAAATGATGCTACGACGGTTTTCATTGTTAATTCGTTGTAGTAAAGCCGGTTGTTACCAACGTTTCATATAAAAATTTTTTACTCGGAAAAATAAAAGAGTTCCCGAGGTCGAACTCAGGGAGCAAGTTGTATTCTAGAGATATACAAATTCTATTACAAAAATAAAGAGAGAGAGAGAGATGAAAAATTGGCTTCTGCTTCTTTTCTTCTTTCTTCCTCTTTGTCTTTGGTTCTTCCTGTTCTTCTTCTTCTTCTTCTTTTTCTTCTGCTTTCTTCAGATTTTCCCCTCGTGCTCTTCTTCTTCTGTTCTTCCTTGTTTCCTTTCTTTCTTTTTCTTCAGATCATCTTCTTCTTTTCTTGCTTCTTGCTTCTTTTCATTTCTTCTTCTGCAATCGTGGTGCTTCTGCCTTCGGCTACTAAGTCTCCCTTCCTTCTTCTTCAGCCTGCCTTCTGTGTTGCTCTGGCTGCTGGCTGTCCGTCGTCTGGCCCGGAGCTTCGACGACTTAACTGAGCAGTTGCTACAGTGCAGCTGCTTCTTCTTCCGCAGTCCTTCACCTGTGCCTGCACGCTCAAGAGTTCATCAGAAGGCAAAAACCTACTCTACCCCCTTTCCCAGCGTATCTCTCTCTCTCTGAAATCACTCTTCGGAAGCTCTCCCAGAGCGCTATCGGGTAATCGGGTTCGGGTCAGGCCCGGGTCCAGGCCCACCGGCGTGCGTGGTGGGCGAGGAGTGCAGGTCAGTCTAATCGGGTCGGGCCAGGTCCGCGGAGCGTGGTCACGGACGAGGCCGAGTCGGGTCGGGTCGGGTGAGAGGGACCTCACCCCGTGGTAACTGAGGCAAACAGCATACGGCAGTTTTTCAATTTATGTGTCCGCGCGCCTTTGAGAGATTCCGAGGTGGGACTAAATGTCCCACCCCAATTCTCTTACGCCTGCAGCAGGGATGATGCTCCCAATTGCGTCGGCTGTTGAGGCGTACAGCTCCAATCGAGGGCCAGGGTGTGTGCGTGAGTCTCTTCCGCGCTGGCCGTAGCTATTCAATCTGGGACATCTCGGCTTGGAGCAACCTCGAGCAGGCTTCGAGCTTCCTCGCCAATGGCGGCCAAGGCCTGGAACCTGAAACCAATGGCACGGCCTCTCGGCCGAATCAGACAGGCGGAGGACCTTCGCCGTGGCACGGCGAAGGTGGTCAGGGGGTCTGCAGGGGGTGTGATGGAGCTGTTAGGTCGTCCTAGGTCAGACTGTGAGCGAGGGAGTGGGTGTGTTCGGTGGGTCTGCAGAGGGTGTTTGGTGGGAAGTGGAGGGGCGGAAGAGGATCAGGGTGAGGAGGCGGAAGTTCTGCGGTGGTCTGCGAGCCGTGTGGGTCGCTGAGGTGATGGGAGCGGCTCGCCGGAGGGTGGTCGGAGGCGGAGAGGATGAGGGTGAACAGGGTCGGTAGAGGGCTTAATTGACTAAATCGAAAGCGGGGAAAGAAAGAGGAGGAGAAGGGGAGTAAGTCTAACTTAACTGCAGGGACGAAGGGGGAGGAACAGGGCGACAGTCGTATCGACTGTCGCCGGAGAAGATGATGCTCAGGGAGAGGGGCGGCGGCGAGCAGAAGGCTGGAGAGGCGCCAGCTGGGTGCGGCGTGGCGCGGGAAGAGCAGGGGAGGAGGTCTCTGCTGCTGGTAGTGCGGCAGAGCGAAGAGGTGGAGGGAGAGGAAGTCGCCGGAGCTGGTGAGCGTCTGCCGGAGAAAGAAGAGACGAAAGCTGGGGGTTTTCTCCGTCAGATCCAGGCTGCCTTGGTCGGTGGAGCGGCGGGGGGTATTTATAGGGTTGTAGCAGGGAGGAAGGCGGAGGGAGACGACGTGTCTCCCTCGCCGGAGCATGGTCGGAATTCGAACCCATACCGTCCGTGCGTTCGCACGGCCGGTATGGGGGGCTACAGTGACCATGGGGGTGCTCCTGCGACGGCTCACGACGCAGGGCACCCCCGGTACACTTGCCAGGTCTTCCACCTCACCCTGCGCGGCGCCATGCTCCGCGCAAGGTCGCCGGAGCATGGTGCTGGCAGGGTTTTGCAGGAGGGACCTGTTTGCAAAGAACGAAGGAGAGTTAGGGGCCTAAATGCGAGGGTTCAAAAGTTGAGGGCCAAAGAGTAAATATATGAGGACCAAAGTGTAAATTCGGTCAAGGAGGTTTCTTCTTAGGCTCAAGTTTTTATACATGACTAATTAGGACCTAAGGAATCTGATGGTGAATTTTATTTTCATATTAAACCTTGTTTGACCGGTCAATTTGCGCAAAAACCCAAATTAAGTTATTAATTGGGCATGGTTCTCAATGTAGGTCAAAATGGGTTCTAAAGGCCAAATTGAAGGTTCTAAACCCTAGAGATTATTTTTCTATGAATTTTAGAGGGTTTATTCTATTTTTACTTTGCCTCGAACCTTGTGAATTGAAGTGGGTTGTTTTAGGGTTACAGATTATCATTTGGTTCCTTGGAAGTGCTGTAGCCCTTGCTAGATCATCTCATCCCACTTTTATTCTTATTAAGCTGTTTTGACCTGTGTTTGGGCCCTGAATTACCCTGTATGCAGATTATACTGGTAAAATTGCACTTTTACCCCTTATGACTTGTTTTCTTCTCAAACTCAGAATTCTCTGAGTTAAGCTTTTCCTTGAGATATGTAGGAGCTTTTATCCTTTGTATTGGGTCAAAATGAGCTAGTTATGGCTCATGATGAGGTTCTCATCAATGCCTCACTCTGAGTCCAGTTGGGGACATTAAATTCAGCGCTTGTTAGGAGGCACCCTAGCAACACTCCTCCACTATCACCTACACTTCACTTCACTTCACACCTCTTCACTTTTCACTTCACCACCCACCATCCACCCGCCCGACCACCCAACTGTATATCTTGCACCTTAACTCTCGTACCATGATCCTTTGACCTTGCTTTACCCCGCATGCATATGAGGACATAGCATCATTTGGCATGGGGGGGTGGATAGGCATCGATAGGATCTGGGTATTATATGAGTATTATGCAGCTTCTACATCCATTATACATATCCGTCTATAAATATGTACATAACCTAATTAAAAAAAAAAAAAAAAAAAGATCTAAAAGCTGAAACAAAAATACAATAAGTGTTTATGGATATTCAATCGCTGTTTTGAAGACTTTCCAAGCCACAGAAGCTTGATTCGCTCAGGCTTGGCTTAATTTACTTAAGCATTGATAAGATGGATCAGAATCTCTCCTAATCAAGGATGTATTCTTGTACCTGAGTCAGCATTACAGGATTCGTTGATTTGCCTCTACTTGAGAGCCTAAGTAATCTTGGTTCACACTACACATATCAAGAAAGATCAGGTGAACATAAGAGTCAAACCTAGTGTTCATTAGGGAAGGTGGAATCCTTACCTGTGCGTGCAGGTAGACTTTTTATCCCAGTCTTTAGTCTTGTGTTTAGGAGAAACCCTTTCCACCAAAAAAAATACTCACCCACCAAATAAGTGAGCTCTTCCAAATAAAGTTGTAGGAGATATACTAACACCTGTTTCAAAAAAAAAAAAAAACTTACGAATAAATTAGTATATCCTCCAAATGTCTGTGAATTCTTCTCCTCAAAAGTTTTCAGGGCACGTTACAAATACCCTATTCTACCATAAATTCTTTGAGCCACAAAAACAATAACAGTGGGGTTAAGTTTTTCCATCATCACTTTGAGGGTTAATCCGAAGACATGAGCTGAAGCTGAGACCAACCCGTACTTAAAAATTTGTGAAACCCTGGGCTTGAGCCTTAATACTCATCTGGTGAATCTTGATCCTTCATTATGCACAAACCATAATCTCTTAGCTCTCGAGTACGGCAAAACTCTCAGAGTCCTGAAAATCGTACTTAAGGATTCAATATCAAGAGTCCTGGTTAGTCGAGAGATGGTCTATATCATGTAAGACTTTAAGTACGGGTAGTCTTCTCTGCAATTGGTTCTCACAATATCCAACAGATAAACACATTCATGTTGCTTCAAAAAAAAAAAAAAATCTTCAGCTTAAGATCATTTCTAAACACAATACAAAATGTTTTGCTAGGGACTAGCAAAAGATAAGCATGGGGGTATGATTGCACAACAAAAATACACCAGTAAATATGCCATCTTGTGTTATTTCCTAACATTTCCCTTGCATCTTATGTAGCCCTACTTGCATTTGTAAATATACACCTGCATGCATTTATAAAGAGGGGAAGAGAGTGAGAATAATTGGCTATCCAATCCACTTCCATTATTAACATTTTCCTTGAGTGTGGCATTGCAATTTCACCTTTTCTCATTTTTTTATTTTTATTTTCCTTTTTCTCTTTCATGCGGCTACAGGGAATGGTGCGCGCACCTCTCCTCGCCACTCCTCCTGCCAGCAGCATGGCAAGAGGCGTGCCCTCCCTCTTTAAAACACCATGCTCTCCCCCTTGCTGAGGGGGGCCGGCATCCACCTTCAGACAGACTAGCCACCACCTTCAGACAATCCCTCGCCAACCTCCTTCCCTTTCCCTCTCCATATATAGTTCCTCTTCTCACAAGTTGAGAAGAGGCACACCATGTGCAGGAGAAAGCCCACAGTTGTCTCAGACCACCACTGTGAGTTCCACCACCGCCCAGCTCCTTCGTGAGCAGGTGGGCGTGGTCTCTTCTCGTTTCGTTTCATTTCCCTTTTTTTTTTTTCCTCCGCCATTAATGCAGAGCTCAAAGCTCTGAAGCTCTGAAGCTCCAGCACCTCCGCGCACCGCCTGCACCTCAAGTCGGTCACGCGCGCCCAAGCAGACCGAGCAGGACTTCTTTCTGCGCACGCAGGCACTCCACAGCGTCAGGCACACGTAAAACCTGCTCCAGCCAGTCACCAGACAGCACGCGCACTGTAGAGCACTGTAGCGTGCGGTCTGTGCGACACTGTAGCCACTAGCAAGTTTCTCACTTAGCCGGTGGCTCTGCACTCTCTCTCCTCGCCCACACCCGCTCCAACTGGTCACGCGTCCTCGCCCTCAGTGTTGTGTGCTGCACTCCGCAGCGTGCTGCGCCTCACATGCCCACACAACAATGCGCTGCGCCTCACTCGCCCGTGCACGCACGCCTCAGCCTCTGCGCCCGCACACCTCTGTGCCTCCAGACGTCGTCCCCGCGTGGCAGACGACTTAAACTGTCACTCCTCCTCCAGCACACATACACACACTGATACACACACACACCTTGACACTTACACACAGACACTCACACACTCACTCACACACACATATATATACATACATATTCACATACTCCCACTCTTACATATATTTACATATACATAAATATATATACATAAATATATATACATATTTATATAATATATATATACATATATAGTTATAGATATGTATATACATATACATATATACTTATATATATATATATATATATATATATATATATACACTTACCCACATTCCTCTATACACATATTCACCTCACATACACTACCCATATTCCCGTGCACTCACCCCTCCACCGCGCATCATATCGCAGGAATATTCGCACCAGTTACTGATATTCCCCAATACTTATGCAAAGCAAGCACCTCCACCCTCACACACATCCACTCCACACTCCACGCGGCACTTAGTCTTGTTGGTTGTGTCTTGCTAGACATGGACCAACTTGACACCGTGCTACATTCCATCTCCATTTCCAACTCCACCCCTATCTATATAATATATAAATATAAATATCTATTCTATATCTACTACATATATATACACATATATATATACTAAGCTAAGTATTTCTTTTCATTGCATTCTATTTTCTCTTTCCATTTGTCTTTTCTTCCTGTTACTAAAAAGACTAAAAAAGTATAAAATAGAAAAGATAAATCTTGATTTGCAAGCACACGGTCTCGCGTGTGGCGAGACAGGACTCGTTGTATTTTTGCGTATAGCCAAGGACCATTTGGCTCAAGGCCAAGGACTTCATTTTTTAGCGTGTGCCTCAAGAACAAGATTATCGGAAAAAAAACCTAAAAATCAAGAAAACCAAAAACATAATAAACGCAAAAAAGAGATACATTTTTGGAAAGGCATAGAAACTTTGCAATTCTCCTAATCGCTGCCTCCCTAAGATCGACCCTTGGCCTAAAAGTGATCAAGCTAAAATCAAGTAGGCCAGGTTAAAAATTTTGTGAAACTAATGTAGACTCGATTTAGGTTAACTCACTATACTCATTTCAACATTAATATCACCATTTTAATAAAGCCTATTCGAGTACGCACCAATAGCCCGGCCTCCATAGACCACCAAATCACCCCACGCCACCTCCACAAGCTCTGCCGCACCACACTCGTCAAAAGCCCTCTTCTAATTTGGGTTTTCATCCACCAACGCATTCCACCGAACTCCACCTCCTTTGCACAGCTTCTCCAACTCTATCAGCCCTCCAGACGCACGTACTCACCAAACAACCACCACCGACGCACTTGCCTTCGCACGACAACCCTTCTGAGCTTATCTGACAAGGCCAAGAGGCCATGCTTTCTGTTTCAGGTACACATCAGAGCTTCGCCGCTGCCTTCATCTACTCCGATCCCATCCGCTCATCTCCAACCCCAACTCATCTAGCTGCAGTTCGCAATCGACATGGAGCCTTCATCTGCAGCTATCCAGGCAGCCAATCGAAGTCACCATCTACGTCTTCTGCCTCAATTGGAAACTCAACCTCCTACTGCTACTGTGCAAGGAAGCCTCTGTGGGATAGTCCCACATTGTGGAACGCAGACGTGCCCGCAGCACATAAATTGATTTTGTGCCTCTGCCCGGTTGCCTCCGAGAGCACCGGAGTAAGGTCCCGCACTCACGCTCCATGCACGTGCCCTTACCCACGCTCACGCTACGCGGGTCTGGGCCTTAGTCCGATTACCCGGCTACCTGAGTCCGGTCTGGTTTGCCTGATTCTAAGAGGTTTTGCCCTCTGCTGCTCTCTACACTTAAGAAAATTTGAGAGGCCTTCGCCTCTGTGCTGCTGTGCTGTGCTTATGCCTCTCACTGAGGCTTGCAGGAGAAAAGAGCCCTTTGCCTCTGTTGCTGGTTCTAAGCTACTGCTGCATTATTGAGATAGTTGACATGGAATATTGGTTGATAATCACTGTTAATTCATTTGATATATCTGAAGCCTAAACTCAAAGGGTAATTTGGTGATTCAAATCACCACTTTACCCTAATCTTTTTGCATATTGATACTTGAATTATTGAAATATCATTCTTGAATAAGTTTTGGTTGCAATTGCTTACATCTTTTACTTAGAATTGTGATCTTGTGATTGAATTGTTAATTGCTCCCTACGTTCGACCTCGGATTTTCATTCGAGTATAAATTTTATTTGTTTTCGCACTTTATCAGCTATACTGCAACATATCATTTTTAAAACCTAATTCAGAGCAATAAACAGAGACCCGACTGAACATCCCCCAAAATAAAGGGGCATGTCTTAAGAAGAGGAGCCCTGACTCCCCACAGCCCTCAACAAAGGGATAGAGGGACAACATCACCAAAGTGGCCATAAAACCCCTTGACCCTCAGCCCCCTGGACAGAAGGGCTCGGACAGCATGGACGGAGCTGAAGCACCCTCTTAACTCTGCCCTAGGCAAACCTCATCAAGCAGCGACTGATTCCGAGGAATACACAAAGGACTGGGGCATCCCACTCAAAAGCCACCAAGGCAAGCAGGGACTCCCTGCCCCCTCCTTCTACCACCCCGCAAGGAAAGACGTCCCAAGAGGAATGGCTGAACCAAGGCCCCCGTGGCCCACGTTCCAGCAGGCCACGAGGCCAACCCCTTGAGCCGGTAAGGACCTATGTGCCCTGAGGTTCAACACACTGCTCACTAGCAAGAGTCTAGGCCACCCTGCCCTCAGAGGCATCTGCCCACCAAAATGAAGGGCGAGGGTTCGGGAAGCCTCGACCAATGACCGCCATATTGGCAAATGGAAAGGGAGCAGGACCCTAGCACCCCGTCTCCCAGGCAACACAACGTCGCATGATGAAACTAACTTGGGCTCTTACGCCCCGAGGCCACCTCCCAAAGTCGACTCCCCTTCTCGGCTACCCTCTAAGGAAGGCCCTCGTAAATAACCGACGCCCTGAGGGACAACGGACCGAGGCATCTCACTTGGAAAGTTAACAAGACAAACCAGGACTCCCCGCCCCCTATCGCCACCTCGCAAGGACAGTCGATCAAGGGCAAGGCATTCATAGCAAACGCCCTTAGCCTAACTATTCTATGAAGATACGCACCACATAACAAGTGGCCTTGATACAACCACTCGCCTACAAAGAGTGTGCTACCCTTACCTTCTAAGGGAATACATGTGTCTACCCATTAGGGACACGGAGCGCGTTCAAGGCACCAATTTCGCCCACGGCCGACATAGGCAAGCAAACCAAGCAACGAGAAACTAATCGACCCACAGAGGCCACAAGAGGGCCTCCAAGGGTAACCAGCCGACGCCCTCACAACGCTAGCAATAGGCGCCCGACCACTGCCGCGGATGGTTATTCATCGTAAAATCGCATTTTTGAATAATTATGTCATAGTATAGCGCGAAATACATCGAAACAAATATAATTTTAACAAGAGGTGAGTCTCGGTCAAACTCAGGGAGGCAAAAAATGCTTTTGATTTCAAAAACTGATTTAGATCTATCTAAAACACTAATCACAAGATATGTGAAGCGAATCAAGTAAGCTGGTTGATCATGAAGTGCCAAATAAAACTAGAGTTTATCACTAAGACATGTAAAGCTAGAGTAAGAATTAAAAATAACTATCTATCTATCAGAATAAGGGCACCACGGGTGGTCCGTGGTGTCCTTCTGGAGAAATTGTGGAGAGCAACAACAGTGCACCAAGGTGGCTTGGTGGGTGCTTCCGAGGGAGAGAGCCAGAAAAGATCTCGAGAGTTGGAGAGGGTCTGAGGAGAGTTGTTCTTCAACTGGGGGCCCTGGGGACTCTTTTTAGAGCTTTATGGAGGGGCAAAGTGGGCATTTAAGCCCTCCAACTTGTGTAACAACCTTAGACTGATCAAATCCATCGATTGGGAGATCAACGGATCAGATCGCGCTCTAAGAGGCCTTCTAAATCGTTCTCTATGTGCGGATTGCCTCCGGAGTTGACACGTGGCACTCCGGTAGCCTTCGATCTGAAATTGCACGGCTGTGCACTACTCTCTCCCGCACCGCCTTCATGCTCTTCAACCGCACGTGCCTTCATCGCACACTCCATCCTCAGCCATCCGATCTCTCAATCGGGCAGCTTAAACGCCTCGAAGACACCAACTTTGAATTTCAAACATGTGCACGTTTGGTTGCGCGTGGCCATCTGACACACCATCGCTCGTCACACATTCAATTCCACACCGCCGATTGATGATCCAACAACTGGATTTCACCTGTGCTCATGACTGCTTCAATTTCACGTGGATTGCATTTCAATCGTTAGCCCTTGGCTTGCGTTTGAGCTCGCTAACCAATGCACTGGGAGCGTGGATTGTCACACTTTCCTTTTCACATGCAGCTACTCTCAGTCGTTAGATGGAGATCAAATGGCTGAGGATCTTCCTTCCTTTATGAGATGCGCTGGTGCAGTTGACGTGGGTGCACTGTGACTGTTAGATAATGATCTAATGGCCCACAGCGCACGGGGGAAGCGCCTTTAAAGGTTGGGGCGGCGACGCTGGGTGGCTGCCATGGTGCCACATGGCACCATCGTGGCCGTCCATCTTCTTTTCTTTGTAGATGGTGCTCTAGGCCTCTGATCGAGATGATTCTTGCACCGCTGGACTACGATCATTGATTCAGATCCATTCATGCAGTTGGATTTGACATTTGAGGTCCAGATTTTCACTTATTTTCCCCTTGGCCCTTGCTCTTCTTCGGACTCCATAGGATGCTATGGGAGTCTAATCGATGCGATCTTGGAGGCGTTGGACTCCTGTTGTCATTTTGAGCAAATCCATATGGTTGGATCGATCATCCGCAGCCCCGAATTACATGCAATTGTTAATACCTCTCAATTAGAGCATAATATGACATTATTATTTATAAAACTAATAAATCAACTATGATGCAAAGTATGATGCGTATGTATGCAAAATGCTTAAGTTAAGCTAGGATCTAACTTAATTCAAGCATATTAGGACCTATGATTGCTACGCAATCAATGGCCCTCTCCATGAGCATCCCAATAGGCCCCGCTAACGATAAGCCAGAAGGAAGAAATAGGAAGAGCCTCTATGCCAAGTCGTTCGAGTAAGCGAAAGGGATCAAGCCAAGCCTCCTAAAACGCGCTTCACAAAACCCGTGCGAGAAAATCCCATGCAGAGAATACATTCTTACACTTGGAATACGAGCAATCCATACAAGGAATAAAAAAAAAATTCTTTTATTTCCTTTACAATAAACATCGACTGTTACATTCCTCCAATTATGGTCTCCAGCTAAATTCCAGCTGAAAAGAGATAGGATACTACAAAGAAAATAGCAGTAGGACTCAGTGACTTCACCCTCAGTCCCCCAAGGCTGCTTGCACTCAGAAGAACAGGGTGATAGTGCAGCAACAGGATAGGAGAGCCTTGTAGCTCCTGTCGGGCCCACTCAGAATGACTCCTCGATAGAAGCTAACCCATTCCAGTTGATGAGGTGTGGCTCATCATAGCTAAAATGCCCAAATTAAGCTAGAAACTAGATTAAACACTATCAAATTCACACAAAGAAAGGGTTAAGTGTGAGAATTAACAGAAAATACCTAAAATACCAAATTTATGCTAAAAATGCATAATTAGGTCATTTATTGAGATATTCCATTAAATAAAGCAAAATGGCAATCCGATTGCAAATTGAACACACAAATGAGTTCAAAAGTTCAAATCAAAAGTGTAATTTGTTTATGCTAGAGCATCACGATCATTTATTTTGATGATAACAAAACACGTGTTATTTAACATTTGCATTTGAAGTCTTAGACTTCAGGTTAATTGCAAATGGAGACATATTTAGACGGAATTCGAGCTCGCATCCATGGCGGATTGAAGGAGCTTGACGGAGAAGGAGCTTCGCGAGGAGCGAAAGCTTGAAGAAGAAAGGAGATGAAGAATAGCATAGATTTTCTTCATTGTATTTTGTACTTTATTTTTGCTCTTTATTTCTTAGATCTTATGTTAAAGAGCCTTAGAAACCCTTAAAGTAGTCTTAGGAACACTTGCATAACCCTATGATACTTAGGTTTTTTGTAGAGAACTTAGAAAATCAAAATAAGGTTCCGATAGCCTAATCAGATGTCTAATCTGGAAATTAGATGTCTGATAGTGACTTTTAAGACGTTTGATTGTTGACTCAAACGTCCAATAACTTAGGTTGGACTTGGTAGGTTCTGTCTGATGAAATCAGACGACCAGACCTTAGTACAGACATCTTAGAAGACGTCTGGTGGTTATCATCAGACGTCCAATTAGTGGAACGTTGGCTAACATAGTAAATGTTGAGAAAATCGTTAGGCTTATATCAGACATCCGTAGAGGACCCCAGACGTCTGATATGTGATCGTTGAGCCTCGGTTGACCTAAAATCACATCTGTCAGATTTCCTAGCCGTTAACCTATCTTGGGAATCCATTCCCGTAGTACAATAGGTTTCCAAATGTCCAGACCTAGTGCCAGACGTCCTGTACGTCGTCTGATGGCCTTACACTAGAACCCTGTTTAGGTCTGAACCAAGTCAGGAAGGAAACCCACCTAGAATCAGATGTCTGACCTAGTTCCCAAATGTCTTAAACAAGTTTTCCAAATGTCTTAGAATCAAATGTCTAATACCTGGACCAGACATTTGATGACCCTGTTGGTCGTGCCGTTATCTCTCTAGGGTTTCGTCGTAGTATAGTGCAAAGAAACGGTCACCAGTTTAATACAATTTGTTACTCGGAAATAAAAAGTTTCCCGAGGTCGAACTCAGGGAGCACACTATAATTCCAGAAGCATATAAACTCACAATATATAATGTTTTACAAAAATTAAAAAGAGACAGAGAGAGGGAGAGAGAGAGAGAGTAAAAATTGCTCCTTTCTTTCTCCCTTTTCCTTCTCTTCTTTCTTCTTCTCTGTGGCAAGCTCTTCTTCTCTTCTTTTCTTTTTTTTTTCCTTTCCTTTCCTATCTTTCTTCTCTGAAGGGCTTCTCTGCTTCTTCTTCCTTTCTTCTTTTCTTCTCTGATTTCTTGTGCGACAGTCTCTCTCTTTCTCTTGGCTTCTTCTTCTTCTTTTCTTTTCTTTTATTTTCTTTTGCTGCCTCTTCTTTTTTTTTCTTTCTTTGCTCTGGCCCTTCTTCTTCTTCTTTCTTCTTGCCGCGGCTTCTTCTTCTTTTCGCCGACGTCTGATTCAGAAATCAGATGCCTTAACTGATCAGCCTCTCCTTCTCCTTTCCTTTCTTGGCTTCCTCTTCTCTTCTCCTTCCTTCCTTCTTCCCTGCACTGCTAAGTCCCGGCCACTGCTCCTCTTCTCCTTTCTTCCTTCCTGCGCACACACACAAACGTCAGTGCAAAACCTACCCCTAACCCTTCCCCGCGTCTCTTTCTCTCTGAATCTCTCTTCGATAAGCTCTCCCAGAGCCGGGTAATCGAGTCGGGTCGTGTGCCCGGGTCTAGGCGCATCGGCGTGGGTGGTGCACGAGGAGTGCACAGGAGTGGGAAGTCGGGTCGGGTCAGATCCGCGTGGTCGTGTCAGGGACGAGACCTGGTGAGTAGGTGAGGGGCCTCACCCCAATGCTATCAGAGGCAACCAGCCGATAGCACTTTTTCAATTTATGTATGGGCTTGCGCCCATACACTTCCGAGGTGGGACTAAAGTCCCACCTCCGATCTCGAGCGCCTGTGGGAGAAGGCTTTGAGCAATTGGGGCAGCAGTCGTGGCTTGTGACCCCAATTGAATTCCTAGGTGTGTGCGCGACTCCCTTTCGCGTCACCTGGGGCTCACACCTGGAGCCGAAGAAGCCTGGAACTGCTTGCCAAGCAGCTCCTACTGCTCATCAATGGCGGCGAGGAGGGCGAAACCTGAAACACGCAAACGGCCTCGCTGCCACGTCAAAAAGGTCCAGGGAGGTTCGCCAGAGCGCGGTGAGTGACGTGCGAGGGTCGGTGAGCCGCGAGAGTGCCTGTGGCCGTACGCCTAGAGCATTCTGCGTGCGTGAGAGTGGGTGTGTTCGGGGAGTGGTCTGGAGGTGCTAGGTGGTGAATGGAGGGCAAATTCGATGTCAGTGAGGTAGTGCGGAGCTTAAGGGGTAGCTAGCGAGGCGGATGGAGGCGTGGAGTGGTGAGTACGCGTCGCCGGAGGGCAGTCGGAGATGGAGAAGGTGGTGATGGACAGTGGTGGTCGGTGGGTTGAAATAGTAAATTAGGAAGGGGGAAATAACAGAGAGAGAGAGAGGAAAGTTTCTACCTACCTAATTGACGAAGAGGGAGGGAGGCAGCGCTTGGCGCGTACCTGCCGGCGCCGGAGACGAAGAAGCCCAAAGGTGAGTAACGGCGGCGAGGAAGAGGTCAGGAAAGCGCCAGCTAGTGCGCCCTGGCGCGGGAGGACGAGGCGGAGTGGGCTCTGCTGTAGGTATGGCAGCAGAGCGATGAAAAGAGGAGGAAAGGGCCACCGGAGCCTATGGACGTTTTTACCGTGGGAGGATGAGACGAAATCGGAGAGGGATCCTCGGCCAAATTAGTCTTGAAGGAGACGGCAGCCCCTGCCGCTCCTTATAAAGGCGCTGGCGAGGAGAGGGCTTTGAGAGAGCAACGTGGGGAACTCGCCGGAGATGGAGACCCATGCCTTTCGTGCATTCGCACAAGAGGCATGGGCAGCCTCAGGTCACAGGGGAAGGTCCCTGCGACAGAGAACGACTCAGGGAACCCCCTGTTCGTTCCTGAGAGCGGCTACCTTACCCTATGCGGCGCCATCCTCCGCGCAAGGTCGCCGAAGGTATGGTGCCTGTGCAGAGTGGCAGGGAGGACCGTTCTGCAAAGAACGAAGGGAAAGATAGGGGCTAAATGCAAGGTTTTGAAAAGATAAGGGTTAAAAAGTAATTCAAGAGGATCAATTTGTAAAGTCGGTCAAGATGATCTTCACTTAGGCCTAAATTTTTGTACCAACCCAATTTGATCCTAAGGAATTTAATGGTGTAATTTGATTTTGGGTTTGACCACGTTTGACCGATCAATTTACGTAAAAACCCAAATTAGGTTAAAATTTGGGTATAGTTCTCAAATTAGGTCAAAATAGGTTGCAAAGGCTAAATTGAAGGTTCTAAATCATAGGGAGTATTTTTCCATGATTTTTAGAGGCCTAGTTAATTTTTACTCTGCCTAGAACTTCGTGAATTAAAGTGAGTTTATTTTTAGGCTTACAGAATGTCATTTAATTCCTAGAAGTTGCTATAACCCTTTTCAGATCAGATCATCCCACTTATTTCCTTATTAAGCTTATTTGACCTGTGTTTAGATCCTTAAACACCTTGATTGTGTACTGCGTTGGTAAAATTACAGTTTTACCCCTCATGACTTGTTTTATTCATCAATTCAGAATTCTCTGAGTTAGGCTTTTCTTTAGGTTTTGTAGGAGCTTTTTCACACTTATTTAGATCAAATTATGCTAGTTAGGGTTTATGATGAGGCTCTCATCACCTGTCAGAATCATAATTGATTCTGATTACGGCCTGTTTTGCCTTGGGTTCAACCCCAACAGCTATGGAAGCTTTCTAAGGGCTTCCAAAGCCTTCCTAGGCCCTCTATAAATAGAGGAGGACCCTTGTCTTGCAAAAACACACCAAGACACACCAAGAATTAGCATTTCCACATCATTTGTGTCTTTTGATCTTGAGAAGAAAGCTCTAGCTCTCCAAGCCTAGTTCTACATCTAGAGATCTTCATCTGAGTTGCGCACCCGCTCTCTCACCGTAGTTTACGAGAGCGTCGTTGTGCCAAAGTGTGGTTCACGCATCCACGTCATTCGTCGACACACTTCCAACAAAGGAAAGTATCTTTACCTATAGTAGCTAGGTTAATCTTTATTGGCTCTGTAGGTTCTTTTGCAATTTATCTTTGTAGTTATGTTGGGTATTTGCTTTGCGAATTCCTGTCTCCTTCGTGAGACAAAATCCTCCTTGTGAAGAGGAGGGGTTAAGGAACGCTACCCTCGTACTCGTAGCGTGGTTGTAAATTGAGGTTGTACTACCTTCGTTAAAGTAGTACGTTAGTGGATTTGATCGACTTTGTCGATCGGGAAATCTTAACTCGAGAGGGTTAGGTAGTGGTTTTCACTCGGTTTGGGTTTCCACTTAAAAATTACTTATGTCTTATGTGATTGCTTCATTTGTGAGATTGTTGTCTTTTTTATTCCATATTTTATACGTCACGCATATCTCACCCCCTCTCGTAGGAAATTATAATTAACTTCCTAAATATTCAATTAAGCTTCCAAAAAAACTTGATTGCATTTGGACATCATTAGGGCCTTGCAATTAGAGATTCACATTTACGTCCTTCATTCATCAACTTTTATTCACTCTAAAACCTCTAGGGACTTAATTGTAGATCGTAAGGACCCATTGGTAGCACTTCAAGGATGGCTTTGTAATGATTTTTCATCACTTATGGGCTTCTTTGATATTTTTCTACCCCTTCATTTTGAACCATTTGTGCAAATTCACCAACACATCCGGGAACACCTGCAACTCCTTGAGTCCACTGTAGCGTCGTAAGAACAAGGCCAATCAGGGTCATTCAACTCGTGTTCCTTGATCTTGTGGCTCTCCTCCATTGGAAGCTTCTCGCGATTTGTGTATGTGATCACCTCAACACCCAGATCTCATCAACGATTGCTCTTCATTTTGATTGTTCCCGCACCCTCGCAGCTACATCCTCACCATCCTTGCCCTAGGCGATTGATTTCAACCGCGAGGTGACTTGAATCACTCTCTCACTCTACTTAAGCACTCCCTTAGCTCGTGCACACACTTGAACCGCTCCCTCCCCCTTAGTGATTCCATTCTTCCACGCCCTCAACTTCCCTCACCTCAATTTCATCGGTTTGCGGTGACAGCACAGCCCCCCCCCCTCCTTAATCGCCTCCAGTCGCCGACCGGTTGCTCTTGGACATCACCATTATTAACTGATGGGTCTCCTCCCCTTTCATCGTCATCAGCCAACAGCGAGTGACCTTGGACACCTCCTGCTTTCCATTAAATAGACTTTATATGCTTTCGAGGAGTAGAATTAGTGTAGTCTACTGCTTGCTAGGTAAATTGCTTGTTAGATTAGTTTAGGAGTAGGGTAATTTAGATCTAATTCGTGTCTCTTTAACCAATTCAGATCAGAGAGACTTTCATGCCCATCATCAAACTATTAATCTCCCCCTACATTCCATTCGATCATTTTCTTAATTCCTTGATTTTAATTTCACTGATCACCCATACATTAAGGTCTAATTTTAGACCTGAGAACCTTGGTTCTCAGATCTGAAATTAGCACCAAAAATCACTTTGGGGGGTCTCCCATCCATTTTGCAACTCCACAAAGACTCCCCGATCTTGTTCTCTCAACTCAAATTGCTCGATCTTGTTGAAAATGGTTTTTAATGTCAAACCAGTGATTTGGAATTCATTTGGATTTTATCAGATTTAATCGAGCTTTTTAAGATTGGATGGGCTTGAGTAGGTGTATGCGAGGAATCCAAGGTTTGTGGATTTGGTTTTGATTATATGGATGAGCATACATCTAATTTAAGCCCTATGTTGGAGAGTTCTATCAAGGAAAATCATTTAACTCTGATTTGAGATAGAACAAGGACCCAATGGACCTTGATCATATCACAAAATCACCTTGATCACCCATCAATGGTGTTTAAGAAGATTGAGTGATTAGATTAGTAAAAGATCCAAAGTAAAAGCCCAATTTAAGGTGACATTTTACCCTCCATATAACCAATTTTATGATCCAATGTTGGAGGTTTTGGATTGAGATTTAAAGGATTTTTGAAAGAAGATTTGAAATGTTTTGCGAAAGGGGATTGAAATTCTATTTTATACATACGATTTTCAAATCTTCTTTTCTAATTTCAAAGTGAATTTAAGATGAGAAATGAGATAGGATTCAGTATATTAAACATCCCAGATCAAACTTCACCAAGTCTGATCTTGGGTATTCATTTGTTGAACCCTATCTCAGTTGCTAGAATTGAGATTCAGACACTGCAGCAGCACTTTAAATGTGTTTAAGACGTCTGATTTCATTTTGGAATGTTTGAATTGAGTTATTGTTGCTACATCAAATTAATTTAGCTACTGAGAAGTAATTTTGATGTTGCTATTGCTTCTTCTGCAGTTGCTGCAACAGTTGTTGCCTTTGAAGACAATAAGGTAGTTGAGCTGGGAATTGAAGTATTTAATGGCTGATGTATTGTGTGATGTTGTGTTTCATTTGTACAAGCTTTCATGTATAGTAATTGTCTTTTAAATCCAATTTGAATGCTTGTAATTTAGTTTTCAAACACCCTTTGTCAGCCATAAACATGTGGAAAACTATCCAATTTGGGAATTAATGAAATATTAAGTGGAAATTATGTTTAACTGTGGGAGCATTGTTTATTTGGTCTGTAGAGCATCTCTGTATATCATAACTGCCTTTTCAGACCTCACATCTCCATATTAGGCGTTAGGTTCTAATAGAAAAACCCTTTGAAGGCCTAGAATAAGCTTCCTTTGTAAATAAATAAAAACATCTTAAAAATTCCAAAAAGTAAAATAAATGTGTAATGAGTAGGATTTACTATATTTTTTAAGTGCATGCAAAGTTTTGAGGTCATCTGAATCTCCAGCTTGGTAGAACATACCAGCCGACGGTTCAATATACATTTAAACTTAGTAAAAGAACTAAACCTAAAAAAAATACAAAAATAAATCTATTCTACTCATCTATTTCTTTCTATCTCATCCCCTACCTCTTAAAACATATAAAACACATAAAATCAGAAAAACTCAAAAAATATTCAAAAATACTATGTAAACTATGTATGTATATGTATATATAAGCTATATACTAAGCTATATATGTAAATAGTGTAAAATATGTACATAATATATATATATATAACCTATGTATATACTTTATAATGTAAATTAAGTATTAATATAACTTAAATTGTATATAACTTATTTATATAATTAACTATTAATTTAATTAACTGATATGTACTATAATCTAGATAAATTAATTCCTATAAATAACATTATTTATTAATGATACTATACATACATGTATACACATATATAATGTACATTAATATACCTGTAACTTAATTTAATTATATATGTATAATAAATAATTAATTTATTAAGATATTAAATATGTTACTAAATTAAATCAAAATAAATTAGTAAATTAAGTTATTATTGACCTAATCTATATTTTATATTTTTATTATAGTATTTTAAATAATTTAAACTAATTTAACTATATTTATAATATATTATACTATTTATATCTAATTTATATGTAAATACATTGAAATCACACATTTAAAAGTATATAAATTAAAATAAAATGTGTAAAATATAATAAAAATGTGTATTAAATATTTTATTATGTATATTAACTTTTTAATAAGTCAATTTGATAATTAATTAACTAATTTATACTTTAATTAGTAAATTAAACCTTAATTTAACTTGTATAAATGTCAATCTTTAGCTAATTTATTTATATAGTAAATATAGTTATTTTTGAAAATAAATTAAATAATTATGTAGCCCTATATAAGGACTTTACATACATATAATTTATTTGGAAAATGGAATTAATTTAGGCCCACAAATCGAGGGCCAAATCTACCAAATCAGAACACAGCAGTGCTTGATTTCAGCTGTTGGAAGCTGGTGCATTAGTGCCACATCGGTGGCTGAGGCACACCCACACCTCCTTATATGTATTTTGTGTTACGGCCAGTTCAGTCGTTACGGGGGCGCCCGCAGACACGTACACACACATACCCTTATCTGAGCATTGATTTGCCATGAGCTTGAGCAAATGGGTGTGGTGCACTGGGTCGGGGGCCATGCACTGTGCATGGGCTGAAATGGGCCCATTAATGAGCCTAAAACGAGATTAAAGCACCTAATTAGCAAATTAGGGTGGCCTTAGTAGAGATCTGATTCCACCCCTAGGGGTGCTGTGTATCTCGTCGAAAAGGCTGCCCGACAATTAAATCATTTTTGCGATTAAGAGCCAGTCTGAACCAGTTGAGAACCGGTCTAAAGAGAGGAGACGACAGCTGAATTGCAGCTAAGTGTTAGCCTGTGTGCTTGTGCCTGAGTATCATGTGTGTGTTGAGTGTTCTGTGTACATAATGTGTCATGTGTGTATATAAGTATATGTATGTGTGCGTCTGTATATATATAGTATATATGTAAATACATATATATGTAAGTGTACGTAGTATTGTTTGAGCTCTATTTGTATATAAATAAAATCAGAGATTTAGTGACATATGTATCCGTCACTGTAGATAGAATAAACGTCAGTATAGATCCTATTTTTACCTTAGCTTATGTATATAGTTTTTCTAAGGTTTAATGACACTTATATATGTCATTGTACATACATTATATGTTACTGTATATGTTACTATGTTAATTTAAGTTAGTATAGTATATATTATTACTTATTATTGTATATATATCTAAGTATTAGAATTATAAGATGTAAATAGAGAGTATAGAGTATTTAATTATGGTTTTTGATGCTTGTTTGTGGATAGTCATTTTCAAGCATTGTATTGACTTGTAATTCATTCTTATATATACAATTATTTCATTCTTTGATTATTACATTCATTCATTCATAATTGTACATAAAATCAATCTTTTTAGAATTAAAGAATATTATTGGACTTAAAGAGTGATGTATATCAATAACTGCCTCCCAGTGAATGACTTAGAATAAACTAGTAAAAATTAAGTATATAAATAAAATTTACGTGACAACGATTTATATTTGTGACATATACTATAACAACCCTTTTTGTACGAATCGGTAGCCTACGATCATATTTTTGGTGCCGTTGCCGGGGATAAAAACCCTACAATAGCACTTCCTTGTGATTGTTGATGAGTCAGCGACCACCAGTCAACCACCACCGAACCGACAAGTGCTGATGGATAACAACGGCTGCTCGAGGTAGTCAGGGCCGCTCGGAGGTGCGGAGTACCCTCTAATTTATCAGTGAGGTACCCCACTTAATCAACTCCACTAGGTCTTCAGCCGACCCTCCCGCAAGGAATCCCCAGACGGATCTAATCATCTAGATAAATGTAGCTGGTGCCATCTAACGAAGACCCCGCATCTGGCCGGCTAAATGCACCCCCACCAAAGGAGCTACCGGTAAAGGCAGCCCCGGATCCACCCTCGTGGAATCACCAAGGGAGCTGAGCGAGGCGAGAAGCATCGCGACCTTGCATAAGAGCAACCTGCCCCCAGGCCCCAAGAGGCACCCCCACGACCCCGTGTCCAATTGATTCCCCACACTGGCCCGATAAGAGAGGCGCAGCTGCATCTCTCTCCCAATGAGTGTCTCGTCGAGTTCACCCTGTGGGTGCCTTGAGAGAGCCTACCCCGCCACTTCTCGTTCCCCCACCTACTTCCTCTTGAGCTCCTCATGAGCAAGAGGCCCACTTCTTTGCGCCTTGTAAAGAAAGCTTCCCCCACGAGGGATGGATCCCAGGCCGGAACAAGCCGCCATGACACTTGACATCGCCCGACAAAGAAAAACCCAGAGGCCTGCGCCAAGAAAACAAGGCAAGTTAACTATGCAGGAGGGAGGAAAGGCTACATCAAAAGAAGGAAGCTCTTGCCTCAACTCGTGCATTGAGCAGAGGCACAAAGAAGGGCTCACCCCCATCCGAAGAGCTGCACATAACCACTCTTCGGCCGCTCCGCCGAACATGTAGAAGTTCGGCTACAGAACTCTACCCAAGGAACGAGTGACACGAACATGTTAATCCCAACGACTCTTAAGTCCCTCAGGTGCATTGAAAGACGACGAAAGGTGGTGAAGCAAGGCCCACATCGGGCCTCTATTTATAGCCCCATCTTATGAGCTCTCGAGGGCGGTAACGTCTTTCCATCCCCTGCGAGTCACCAATTCCCAAGGAACCGAATCCCCTAAGATTCCGCAGTTACATAAACGCATTGGAAAAACCATCGATCAAGGACTCCTGCATGTTCTTACTAGATGGACATCTGAAAAGCCTCTCACGCCTTTTTAGAAAGGCCCGATGCTTCAGGCCGTGTCCTTTCACGACAACAACTGTTAATGCTAGCCTCAACATCTCAATCAGACAAACTGCCGCCTCCTAAGGCTGGCACTGGCTCAGGCCAATAGGCTTGAGGCCAAACCTCTGTCGCCTCCTAAGACAGGCAAAGGCTCGGGTTCACATGCCTCTCGCCAAAATTCTGCCGCCTCCTCAAGCTGGCACTGGCTAGGGCTAATGCGCCTAATGCCCAACTTTTATCACCTCCTAAGGTAGGCAAAGGCTTGGGCTCACACGCCTCTCGCCCAAATTCTACTGTCTCCTACGGCCGACACTGGCTTGGGCCAATACACCTGATGCCTAACCTCTGCAGCCTCCTAAGGCAGGCAAAGGCTCTGGCTCACACGCCCCTCACCAAAATTCTACCGCCTCCTAAGGCCGGCACTAGCTTGGGCCAATACGCCTAACACCCAACTTCTACCACCTCCTAAGGTAAGCAAAGGCTCAGGCTCACATGCCCCTCACCAAAATTCTATCGCCTCCTAAGGCTGGCACTGGCTCGGGCCAATATGCCTGACACCTAACCTTTACCGCCTCCTAAGGCGGGAAAAGGCTTGGGCTCACACACCCCTCGCCAAAATTCTACTGCCTCCTAAGGCTAGCACTGGCCTGGCCCAATAGGCCTGATACCCAACCTCTACCACCTCCTAAGGTAGGCAAAGGCTTGAGCTTACACGCCCCTTGCCAAAATTCTCCCGCCTCCTAAGGCCGACACTGGCTGGGATAAATAAGCCTAATGCCCAACTTTTGCCACCTCCTAAGGCAGGTAAAGGCTCGGGCTCACACGCCCCTCGCCAAAATTCTACTGCCTCCTAAGGTGAGCACTGGCTCGGGCCAATACTCCCAACACCTAACCTCTGCCGCCTCCTAAGGCAGGCAAAGGCTCAAGCTCACACGCTCCTCACCAAAATTCTACCGCCTCCTAAGGCTGGCACTAGCTCGGACCAATACGCCCCATGCCTAACCCCCGTCGCCTCCTAAGGTCGGCGCCATTTCGGGCTCGTGCTCCCCACTCCGAAGTTGATACTACTTAAAAAACCGACACCGACTAGAGCTCGTGCACCCTAAAAGGGAACCTCTTCTGAACAATTGGAAGCAAGCGAAGGCCACTCAAATCCTCCATTATAGATGTCCTCCCCACTGCACCACAATAGGAAGAACATCTGGGGGCATTATCTACAACAGAGTTTTGGCCATTCTCACTACTCTCTTAGCAGTTCACACTAGCTAGAGAGTGGGGGCCTATGATGAGGGGCAAAAATTACCCTCGGATCCAAAACTTCACACATAACTCGATAAAGGATCCGACTGCCCGACCACAAGATGTACAAGCGAAATTGACCTAGCCCGTCCTGCCTCAGACCAGTCGAACTTCAACCAGAACCTACCCAACCTGCCAAAAGATTCAACACAGCATGGGCAGAAGATACAATAAGATGAACCCAACCCCCTACGCCCTGACAGCTACTACGTAGCCTGGCAGCTAGGGGTACTAGGAACATCAAGTAACGTCCCCCCTAGAGTATAACTAGAGAGGGAGGCCCTCAGAAGAGGGGACTCCTCCCTAAGAGAGGGAGAGAGATTATGTAATACCGTATAACCTCCATGAATTTTAGTGCATAGTTGGGAGCTCCATCCTCCCCCCAGACGTACATCCCTTACGGTGGAACTGGGTCACCAAACCCTTGTCCTCCTCTGTGTATGCTTGGTTGTTGCTTTACCTCCCTACGCGATGGATGGTTAATGGCTAAGTAGGGCCTCCTACGCTAACAAATCTGTTGGTGGCTTTTCGAGGCCCATCATAGTATTTACGTAAAAACCCTAGCAGCTACTTTGGCAAGGAGAATAGATCTCCAAATTCCCTATTCGGATAAGTCAATTTCAAATTTATTTTATTTGATTTTTGATCCTCAATCCCGCCCCCTTCAACTCTCAGTTTTACCTCTTGTAACTCCATGACATGATATATTCCTTCATCCAAACACCTTTTCAGATCTTTCTACCTAAAGAAAAAAAAAGTGACTAGGTCATGTTTGGTAAGGGGAATAAGTTTGTGTACTAAGTAGAAGAATAGGAAAGAAATGGAATAAATGGTAGAATAAGTAGGTTAACATGTTTGAGTGCTTTAGCATATTAAAGTTATTCCACAGAGAGGATGGAATAATTTTACCCCAGATTAACACACCATTAACTTGACGCAATTATGGAGCAAGTTAAGTGACGGGTTAACTATTTAGACCACCTTAACCCGACAACCAAACATAGAGTCATTTTGTACGATTCCTTTGTTTTTAAATTCCTCATACCAAATCATATCCTAATTTTTTTTTTGGGAAAAAGAAAAAACTTTCCATTAAAGGGGAAGTACCGGATACAAGAGACACCCATGCCTAACTTTTGCTAGTCCCTTAACAAAATCTTATGAAATGAACTCAGATTCTAGACCATGCCTTGATGTTCAAAGTCCTAATATTTTTTCTTCTCTTCGGAAATTAGGTCAGAGTGCTAATAATAGGCCTAAAGGTACTCAAGTACGAACCAAGATCCAAACCTAACTAGCTTTAGCCTCAGTCTGCCACGAAGGTTTCTAACGCTCGCAAGAACTATCCTAAGATTCGTTGGACCCAACAGTTAAAGCACCCGTGCTTGTAACATGGTTAGTCCAGATTCAGTTTGTAGTACATTTTTGTAAGAGAGAGAAAAAAATTTTTTATTTTTGGAGAGTTTTCTTTCTCCTTTTCCTTTCTTTATTTCTAGCTTCGGATTAGCTCAAAAATACGGTCTGTATCGAATTCCTAGTTCCCACCATCAATCCTCGCAGGGTCCCTGGCAATCGATGCTTCGAGATGGCACCGCCCATGGCAACTCCTAGAACCCTGGCTTTCGACACTTCGAGATAGTGCTGCCTACAGCATTCTGTAGCTAAATTTAGAACCTAGCGATCGACATTTCAGGATAATCCTGCCCATAGCACCTGAATCAGCACAAGGTGCTTACATGTCCCCTGTAAGATATTTAGATATCCTCGGAGACAAGCATCGAAGAGACAGTATGTTATTACACATTTTCGAGGGAAATTTCCCGCCTCTCCATGTCGGGAACTCGTCCAAATCAACTTATGTTGATAAGTCGCTCCTAATCTAGGTAGCTTTTTCATAATAGAATAAACGCTTTTGCGTGATTTTGATTATTAAGTGCACTGAACCAGACTTGTGTGTGGATTAGGGTGCTTAGGTTACCGAGTCCCACAAATCAAAGGTCAATTAATGAGGTTGAATAATCCCTAAGCCTTAGACCTAATACGTAAACTTCGCATTTTCCTCAACCTCTAGAGGACTATCTAGATCTTAACGGATACTTGAATGTTTAAGCCTAAAAATAAGCCTAAGAGGCCTAGGATCAGCACTCATACTAATCTCTTTGTCTCTTAGTTATTTCAGGATTTAATTTTTTTCTTTTGATTTGGTTTAGAACTTTAAGTAGATTCTATAATCATTTACTAATGACTATCCCTTTTTTTGGTTTCAAATTGTAGCTCCTTTTTGACATTTAAATCACCTCCGCATTTCCTCCTCAAGAATGATATGTAATTAAGCTCTCAAAATTTCCTCCCCTTTCTCCATTTTTTTGTTCTTTTAAATTTTTTTATTTTTTTGACTTTTTGGATAAGTAATTTTTTTGTAAGAACCCTTTAGAAGCTTTAATTTTTATGTGTTTGCACTTTAACACCCTCCGATGCCTAAGTTTTGCAATATCCTCATTATAAATCAGAGGGTATAGAATCAGCTTGGTTCATGGGTTAGAATAGGGTAAAACGGGTGGGTGAACGGGTTAGGATGACTATTGCAGATGATTTCAAGCTTTGGTATATATAGCAAAGGTGGAGTCAGCTGTTCTAACTCTGAACTCAAAAGTGCAGTAGACATAAGCTCAAAAGGATAATCAGAAGGGTCTCGGGTTTTTGGAATGATGGGTTACCTCCCATTAAGCGCTAAATTCGATGGCTTCGAACAAGCAGAGGGTGATCATGGAGGAGTGGTCAAATTAGATGAATTTTGTAAAACAAGCACCTTAATCAATAGCTTGGCTGGTCCAACCAGGTGCTTGTTCAAATCAACAGGCTGATGACGTAGCCCAAACCCAATCATTATGGTGGGTTGATGAATGTGGATCAGTAGATGTGGTGCCCACCAGGTACTTTGAAGTTCAAACAGATATGGAAGTGAGAATCTAGGGTTTGGCTGAGTCGATTCAGCCTGGTCAAAGTAGGGATCCTCGAAAGAAAATGAATTTGTGGAGGATGTAGGAACCCTACAAGAGTGATCAGAAAAAGTTGGAACGTGATTATCAATCTAATCAATGTCCAAAATGCGATTTAAAGATGGCGAATCATATGCGACTGGATCATCGAGAGGAGAGTTAGAGTAGAAGTTGATTTCGGTTGCGGGTCAGGGTTGGGATTGAATCTGAGAAGGTACTGTATGTGCTGTAGAAGAGGTGGTTTCCTTGAGAAATATGTGTGTTGAGGGCTCCTCTAGAAAGGATTCAAAAGTAGGTTTATCTAAAGAGTCCTCATAATGGCCATCAAAATCAAAAGTAAATGCCTGAAAAGTGCTTATAGGATCATTAAAATTTGAGTCAAGAAAAGATTCGAACTCGGGATTGCAGACACTCTCGACACCTGTTCCTAATTCCTGAAGGTCAAAAAGGAATGATTCCATCTCAATGAAACCTGATTTTGAATCAATGATCTCGAGATCAGGGACCTCAGAGTCAAAGTCGAAGAATGGGTCATGGATACTGAGGTCGTAGATTGGTTCATAATTGTCAGGAAACAAAGGTTCTCCGAAATCAAAGTAGGATTCGAAATCGTAGGAGAGCTTGTGAAGATTGTGTTCTAAATTAGATTCCAGATCAAAGGTTCCACCACAGAAATGATCAAAAGATGTAGAATCAGCAACCTGACTTGGATCTATCCTAATTTCATATTCTAACCTTAAAAAGATGTCCTTATTAGGCATGGGCTCAAGTTCTTGGCTCCTAGGATAGACCCAATCAATTCCCAACTCATACAACTCCTCAGTTTTTGTATCATAGATTGGCATAACTTTCGAAAAATCAATGTGTCTCTGAGGAGGTTGGAGAGGTGTGTTCATCAAATACAGGCCCAGAATCATATTCTAGATTTAAAATTTGATTCTCATCACATTGGGCCTCATAATTATCCTAAATAGGCTCGAATCCAGATTCTAGGTTAAAGGTAAGGATTGAATCACTAGAATCTAGCTGGGCTCTACAAGGATGTCAGAATCATTCTCGAGAAGTTCTTTTTTAAGCACATCATTCCAGGTGTCGGGGAAATCTAAGCTTGATGGACCAACTTCCTGATTTCCTAGGGTTGGTTCAGAATCGAGAACACCTACAATTAGATCCTCCCAACCCTCATCAAGATCAGGAATGTCAATTGCTATGAAGTTTGAATCTGAATTCATTTGGGTTGGGGGTCCACCATAACCTTGATTCTCGACCTCGGGATTTAGGAAATGTTGATCTTTAGTGTTGCTCCAAGGTGTCTCATTATCCTTTGACGGGTATTTTTGATTAATGCTTTCATATAATGCATCTAGTGCTATACCACGTGCCTTCATGAGATCTTGGTGTTTTTCTAAAAGTATGGGGTTTGACCAACATTGTAGGCACTCATTGTCATGTAATGTCCTCAATTCAAAATATTCTCGTAAGAGATCATCCCTGGTTGAACCATGTATCATTTGGGAAAAAATCATCTGATCATGGTTAAAAATGAATTTTGATGTGACATTAACCTGAATCTCCCTAAATGGATTTGAGGATCTAGAATACTCTTCATGATGTTTGTAAGCATCCTCAATCATTTTCTCTTTCATGCTCATTTGAGACTTAGGTTTCCTAAACACTTTTCCTAACATGTTAGGTTGCATTTTTGAATCAAGTGGTGGAATCAAGATGTAGAATCAAACTCAAGATCAGATTGGAACTTGATTAGATCTGAAAGAATTTCCCAAGAAGATCTAATGAGGTTCCTTAGGTTAAAAACCTAAGGACCTTCCTGTGTGTGTGCTCTATAGAAAAGATGAGGGACTTGATATTATTTGGACCCAACCAAAGCACCCAAAGATTTTTGGATGACTAAGGTAGTTTCCAGGCAGATGATACCTCTGTATCAGAAATCTGCACAGCCAAGAAATACCTGGGCAGTCAGGAAGGGAGAGCCCCGCAAAGACCCCTACACGGTAGAGCGTCCCCACAGGTTACAGGATTTCCCCGACCCGACCTTCCTTGTCATTACGGTTCCAAGTAGACCGGAATGTACGAACTTAAGACCTTAAGTCTACCAATTTTATTCCTAGTTTGTGCCTTGGATTTCACTTGCTTTAGAAATTGATTTGACTTGTAACCTAATTTGGAGGTTGATTGGCCTACAATATAGGTCAACTTCACCTAACCTACCCTAAAGATGGCAGAATGAAATCTAGGTCATGACCCATAAATCACCCTAATTTGACTCTTAGGATATTAAGTCCACAATTTTAGGGTTCAAGTGAATCTTAGAGCCTTAATTTTTAGGGTTTTTCTTGCTTAGATCTTTTCAAACAGGGGCTTGGGTAGCACACAAATGAGGAAGGGTTTATTCTCTTTTTGCAGGCAAATGTGTACTAGAACTTCAATCCCTAATGTTGAAACCCTAATTTGCTCTATTCCAAGTCTAATTTGATCTTAAAATGTTCACCTTGGGCTTCAAGTAAGAAGTGTGCTAGCCCAAGGTGATTTAGAAATTAAGCGTAGTCTCTAATAGGTACAGGAAATCAAGTTAGGGATTTTCTAATCAGAATCGCTTCAAGCTTCAATCAGGTATGAAAACTTTTGCAAATCAGGAAAACTTTGCCTTTAAATGAAAATTACTATGAAAATAAGGCAAATGAATCCTAATTAGTTCTGTTTCCTTTTCTCTCTTCCAAGGATTAGGAGATTAGGGAAGAAGAGAGATTACCTGTCCTGTGAGTGGTTGTTTTGCGTGGAAGATCACCTCGTGATGTACTTCACAAAATCACAAGAAACAACAGGGCAAGTCAGTACTCAAATATAATCAAATAAAGCAAAGAATAGCGGTGAATTACGCGTTACTCCCCGATAACGGCGCCAAAATGTTGATTAGGCTTTTTATGAGATTAAATGCATCTCGTTGTAGTAAAGTCTCCTAAATCGCTCTTTAACAAATAAAATTTATAAACTCAGATATCTAGAGATGAAGTCCGAGGTCGAACACAGGGAGCAAATATGGAATTCACGTGTTAATCTTCAATTAAAGTATAAATGAGCACAATAATGATATTTCAATGAATATTAATCTGTCACATTAAGTATTCAATGAAGCTCAATATATTTCAATACCAAAAAGATAACTAAGACAAAATAATGGTGATTTAGATCACCACTTATTAGTCTAAGCACATGTATTAATTATTCAAATTATGCTACAGTAGTTTCAACCGTGCAACTTAGGTACTTAAATGTTCTAACAGTACCAGCATTAGACCCAAATCAGACGTCAGGCAGGTGTGTCAAACGACTTAACTGTCTCCTGCTACAGTGACTTCTTCTTTCTTCTTCTTCAGGCACGGCTCTCTTCTCTTCTACCTTGCTTCACCTCTTCCTTTTCTTCTCCTTCTTCTGTTGCTCGAGTCTTATGCCTTATATTCTTCTTCTGCCTTTCCTCTTCTCTGCCTTTCTTCTTCCCTTCCTTAGCTCTTCACGGCTAAGTGTTGGGCTCTCTCACTGAAGAGAAAACCCACCCCACCCCCGCTCTCTCTTTCTTTCTCTGCCTTCCTCCTCCCTCAAATATTCGGGTCGCATACCCTAGTCCAAGGCTGCGGGCGTGGGTTGCAGCCAAGGAGTGAAGGTTAGGTTGGATTGGGTGTCTTGAGGCAAACAGCCACAATGACAAAATCAATTTATGCACTATCACGTGCTCCTTCGTTAATGATGTGCGACTAAATCCCACGGCTTCTTTGCGCATGCCTGCAGATGAAGATGCCTTCAATTGGCTTGGCTGCTGAGGTTGGCATTCCCAATCAAGGACCTGGGAAGGGTCCTGAGGCTATTCCGCATAGCCTAGAGGTGTAACCTAGGGCGAACGTGACCTAGAGCTCGAAGAACAACGTCAGAGATAAGGTGTGGGGATGGAGCTCCGACTGGGAACCTGAAATAGAAAATAAGGCCTTTCAGCCACGTCAAAACATCTCAAAAGGTTCGACAGGTGTTGGCAAATGTAATGGGAGTGGTCTCATGGAGGATGGAGGTGTGTGGTGGTCGGACGGAGTCAGGGATGGAGGCCGGTGATGGGTTTGTTCGGTGGCAATTGTAAGAGGTCAATAGGATGAAATAGGAGAGGGGTTCTGTGCAGTAATGAGTGGCGGAGCTTTTGGGAGTGTCGACGAGGTGGATGGAGTTGTGTAGGTGGAGGTGGAGGTTGGGGAGAAGGGAAGAAGGGAGAACCGACCTCCAAACCAAGCTACGGAGGTAAGACATGAATTGGGCGTGCTTTATAGGCCCTAAGGAGTAGTTTCAAGCTTGGAAAGAAGTTTGAAAGCTTCGGAGTTTTCGTGCATGTGGGATACCCACATCTCCCATGCGTTTGTAGGGGAGATTGGGGAAGACTTAGGGTCCAAGGTCGGGTTTGATTGAAAGAGAATTCCTCAAGAAATCTCTAGTTCAAATCTGGGACTGATTGATTGAGAAACGAGAGAGAAAATCTCGCTCGAATCTCACCGGTGTGGTGTAGCTATTCCTAATGGCAGCAGGGACTTGGATGTGAAGAAGATAAATAAGTTAGGGGGGTCCATGAAAGGATTTCAAAAGTTAGGGGTATGTATGTGAGAGAAAGGAGTCAAACAGGACTGAAATGTAAACTAGGTCAAGGTGATCTCCGATTGGGCCCAAATTTTGGTACAAACCTAATTTTGACTCAAAAAATCTGATGGTGAAGCCAGATTTAGGTTTTGACCAAGTTTGACTGGGTAAATTACGTAGAAACTTAAATTAAGGCAATTGTCTGTTTGAGACTCTATTTTAGGTCAAATTAGGTTTAGATGGTCAAATTAAGAGTATCAAACCTTAGAGAATATTTTTCTATGATTTTTAGAAGGTTTAGATGAATTTTATCCTAACCAGAACCTCAATTAACTAGGCGGATCTATTTTTAAGATTTTAGATGTCATTTAATTCTTAAAACGCGTGAAAATCTGTTTCTATCTTCATGAACCCACTTATTAAATATTTATGACCATTTGACCTTTAATTAACCCCTTAGAAACTCTGTAATTGCTCTACAATTAATATATTCTGTTAAAATTATAGTTTTACCCCTGTTTCACTCATTTCTCTCATAATGGTTATGCACTAAATTAGAGCTCTTTGGTGGTTATGTAGGAGCGTTTGTCAATTGATTATGACTAATTAAAGCTACATATGGCTGATGATGATGTTATCATCAAGGGAAAAGACGGAGTAACCTAACCCTCAATAGGGGAAGAAAAATGCCCCATAGAAACGGGGGGACGACCAAATGCAAAAAATAAGACTAAGAAACAAAGGAAAAAGAAGAAGCATCCCGAGATCGGGAACCTGACAATCCCCTGAAGGAGATCAACCCCACGCTCGTAGAACGGCAAGCGTCAACGAGAAAAAATATCGAAGAACCAAGCTGGCCATGTAAAGCACGGGATCACACGTGGTCTCCAACAAAGAAGACTACACTAAAAAAGAAAAAGAAAGGGCCAATCCATCAACAAACAAGCAACAACATACAAACTGTAGCAACCCACGACCTACACACAAACCTAGGCAACCAACATCACACAACGCCACCACTCAACTTTCCTCCGCCGCTCACCGTCACACGCTCCTCCATCGTAAGCACGCCGTCGTCATTGACACCCTCTGTTGCAAGCACGTTGTCACTGCCGACCCCCTCCGTTGGCACACACCATCTTACTCAACGCCGTGTGCATGGCCTGGAACGCGTCGAGCACCAAAGCACCTACAGCTCCAAACGTGCCTCAACAAAGAAGCGCTGCAGCTCATGTCGGCCGTCGTCACCCCCCACCATTGCCTCGCCTGCACCATCTGCTACTCATCACCAACGGCTATGCATGTCGCCCTTGATGGAGATAGAGAGACCATGAGGGTGGGAGAATTGAGCTAGAAGGAAGGGGGCTCCGATCGGCCGCGACCGATCGGAGTCAGTACAGACACCTCTAAAGTTTTCATCGAAAGAAGAGGGAGGCCGCTCATCACTTGGAAATCCTTCTACTTTCCATACCAAATCAGAACCCTGTTGAATGTATTCACATGAAAAGAAGAAGAAAAAAAAAACACAGAATACCTAACCTATCGTGACGGAAGCAAGCGTCAGAAAATTAATCACATGCACGAACCAATCGTGGGCCAATGGCACGCATCATTGATATTAGATTAGAAGAGGAGAGGCATTCCTTCCTGCCCACTCCACTTCCTCTCCTGGGACATGCACACAGGCATGGCAGATCACAGTAGAAGCTCGTGCATGGGAAAGGTGGCGATTGTGACCGGCGCATCCTCCGGCATCGGTCGCAAGCTCTGCCTGAACCTCGATGGCACTGCAGGCTTCAAAGTGGTCACAGCGGCACGGCGCATCGACCGCCTTCACGCTCTGTGTGACGAGATCAACGTGGACTGCCTAGATGTCAAGGCCATGGCGGTTGAGCTCGACGTGAGTGCCACTCCTGTGTAGGTCGAGGCGACGGTGGGGAGGGCCTGGAAGGCCTTCGAGAGGATCAATGTGCTCATTAACAACGCCAACATTAGAGGTTATTTATTTATTTATTTATACCCACTTATGCTTTTGTTCTCACCGCATTTGGATGCAGTGCACTGCATGAATCGTAAGATGAGTTACTCGGTCTACGAGAATTTAATTTATTATATTTAATATAATTTATTTTACTTTTAATAAAATAATAATAAATATTCTAATATTAAATATCAAACAAATAAATAATTATTCTCTGTATATTTAGAGAATATATATGTATATCACAATTCACCGACTACTCACTTGATCTTAGTGCTTAAGCTAAAATCAAACACTAACCTAAGCCAAATGGATAAGTGACAAATAGCACTTCGTACACCTCCCCCTTCTTCTCTCTCGCGTGAAAATCAAGTGCCACAATGGGGGGGGTCCAATCGGTCGGTTAGGGCTAATCAAAGCCCCCATCTTTCCGATTCCTTCCTCATTTAGGATCTCTCTATCTCCATCAAAGGTAACATGCACAGCTACTTCTGACGTGTAGCGGCCAGCATAGGTTAGGTAACGACAGGCGTGTAGTTGGAGGCGACGGCGACTGACACGAGTTGCAGAAGCTTCTACATTGACCTCCTCTTATTTCTACAAGACGAAACCTTTCTCTTTTGAGGGTGTAAGGATTTTTCTCTTCTTCTTTCTTACTGTGGTGCATCTTTTTTATCGTATACTTTCTCTTTTTCAATGAAATTATTTCTTAAAAAAAAAAAACTTACACCAAACGGATAGAAGTATACAACGAATGATGAGTCTATCACCATGAAACATTCCTGATCGGTGCCAGAGATTAGAGCTGAGTTAAAGATCTCAGGAAGTATATATGATGCGGGAAGAAAACTTTTATTAAGCTTAAGATTAAAAAAAAAAAAATAGAAAGGTCCAAAAAAAATTGATTAAGGAACCCATGAAGGCCCTTACAATAGCATGGGGGGTAAAACAAAAAGTTTAATAATCGAAGAACTGTCTAATTCAGACATATCCAATCCAAATTATAAGGATATGGCTGGTATAATATTTTTATACTCTCACCCGGCAAGTCCGAATGAGAAGTTAGGCGGGTAGTCAGACACTTGAGCGGACTAGAAAGAGAACATGGAAATGACCACATCCGAGAGATGCCCGTTGAATATCGTCAGATTATAAAGATAGACCAATAAGCCAATAACCATATCATGTAGATGACTGTGGGACAGCGGTTAAAAAAATTGATACTCCGTCATCGATGGCTAATTTTTATTTAAAAAACTTAAAATCATATAAGTGATACAGAAACAGAGAAAAGAATCTCGATATCTCACGAAAGGAAGAAATTGAAATAAAATTTCAACCAAGGTTTTAAAAATAAAATAAAAAAAAAACATCACAAATATAAAATTCAGACAATGATCAGAAAATCAACAACCCTAACATATTCGTAGATATATACATTCAAACGTATCTACGTTCAAACTTGCACAGTAAGGTGGTAATTTTTTTAACTGTTACGGGATCTTGAGAAAAATAGAAGGCAGTTAATAACTATGTTACAAGAAAATTTTACTGTATAAAATAACCACGACTATCATATGTGACGCACGTAAAAAGGAGAGACAAAGAAATAACATTCTTTTATTCTTTAGTTTCTTATAATATAACTTTCGAGTATCTAAACTTCCCTTCCAAATGCATATGTTTTAAAATGTAAAATTAAGTTACCAAACTTATTGTTCACTTGTTTGATCGTTTAGTTGATATCTTGTTTATCTCTTTAATATATATATATATATATATATATGAGAAAGAAGCCTTTTGATGGGAAAATGAGAACATGGTGGGTGCGTGAGTGATTGGAACTCAGCACATGTATACTCCCATTGCATTCTACATAGACATGGCATATTTAGTTTTGACATTAATTAAAGAATGGCCATTATATGTTGGCAAAAGAAGTGGCTAATTATTCGAAGAAAGAGATAATCACCATCCTCTCATCTCATGCATTGATTACTTAGGATCATTTCAACCTTCGGTTCCACGTTGGTGACCATTAAGGATTGAAGTCATCTTCTCATTTTCTCCCAAAAAAGTTTCTTCTTATATATATATATATATATATATATATATATATATATATATATATATATATATATAGACCTATCACCTATGTATTGTGCTTAAAAAAGAGTGAGTCTCACATGATAGCCATTTGATGAAGATCTTTCAATTAATACAAAAATCACCTATTTTGATAATGATAGTTTTATATAGCATTGTCATCAATGAGATTTACCAAAATAATATTAATTAAAATAAATAATAAATTTATAGCTACCTCTAATTAAGAGAATCATTATTATCTAATCAATTCAACATTCTAAAAATAAATACAGAAATAACTTCTCATATTATTCAAAATGTTGAAAATGATATTAACAAAATAGAACATCTATCGTAATAAAAATATCATGTCTTATAACAAATGTATACTAATGCTGTAAAAATTGAAACATATTTTGTAACAAAAAAGCATAGTCATTGTAATAAAAAATAATCATACAAAGATGCAAAATTTATGCATTTGTTGTAATACATAATATAATGATATAACTAACAAATACAAAAAAAAGCAGATTACATAAATAAAAAGTATATCATCGGAATAACATCGCATAATATGAAAAATAACATATAATATATAATAGCAAGTAATAATGTGGATAACAACATACGATAAAAGTGTAATACTTCCCTTAATTAATTCATAAAGTGTGTTTTAGTGTAAAAAATGGTAATCATAATGTTGTAATATATTAAACTCGTATAACTCTCATAATGACTTTTAAACAAATAATTGACTTGTGGATATGTTTACTATACGATAAGTATATTTGTATGACAAAATAATCCATTTATTTTGTTATGTTATAACGAATGCCTGAATATGTAATATAAATAAATAACTTTTTGTGATAGTGTAAATTACAATTGTTACAATTAATATGTTTGTTATACGATCTAACGAACGCGTGCCCCAGACGTCATTTAAGATGTCTGGGAGGTGGCCTAGACGTCGGACTAGACGTCTGGGATCGTTTCCAGACGTCTGGAAATCCGTTATCTTCCACACGCGCGGGTCGTCTGCGCGCCTGAGCGCGCAGACCCGCATATTCGTTTATTCCCTGCGGCTGCAGACGCCCTGCCGCGTCCTCTCTCCTCCTCGCACGGCCTTAAAAGGCCACGCCTCCCCTCACTTCCGTCACCACCGTCTCCTCCCTCTTCTCCTTCAGCCAGTGACCGTGAGCGCGAGCGCGAGGGCGGCAACGGCGGCCACAGTGAGCGCGGAGGAGGTGCTGCATGCAAGAGCGGAGCTTTGCCGTGAGGGCGAGCTCGCCGGGGCTGCTAGGGCCGACCGGCGGAGGGCGCAGGGGGCGCGGAGCGACGCGGAGGGGGGGACTGCTGCGGTCGGAGCAGCAGGCACGCGAGGTGCGACGCGGGTGGCGTCGCGAGCGGAGGCCGAGTGGTGCCCTGATTCTGGAAAAATTTCCAGAATCAGACGTCTGGGTTGATAGCCGGACGGCGAGGGCGACGTCTGGAAGACCATCCAGACGTCTGAAAGGTGAGTTTTTTGTCTCCTTCTTCCTTCCTGTCGACTGACCGAACTGAGGGAGGGAGATGGGTGTGCGCAGGCTCGGTGATTCGCCATCCACCGCGAAGCAGATGTCTGGTAGTAGTACCAGACGGCGGAAGCGACCTCCAGACGTCCGGGGTGACCATCGGACGTCTGGGAGCTAGGCCAGACGTCCCCGAAGACTTCTGGACGTCTGGGAAACCACGCTGAACAAGGTAATTCTCTGATCCACTTTTTAAGACGTCTGGAAGAAGTTCCAGACGTCTGATTTTGCACAGTGTCGTCGTTTTTGACCCGTTTAGGGCCCATTCAGGTTCCGTTTTCCGCAATTCGAGTTGCGTTCTTTTCGGAATTAATTCCTCTACCCGTCTACAGTAGCTATACACTGTTTTGAGATACTCCTTGTGTTTGATCCTTGTGATAGGACCCCGTTCTGTTGCAGTCTCGGGGGTCGCAGAGGCACGCGGGATTCCCGACCACGCCCCCATTTCTCCCGTTGTACCTGGTAGTGTGACTTTAAGTTATTAATAAAATCTGTTAAATTATGGAACCATAAATAGAACTTAGGACATTGCATGAATCCTAGGAATGAGAAATAGATGGAATGATAGCTCCTAGGTGTTGCATGAATCCTAGGGCTGGAAAATTAGATTGTATGATAGATCCTAGGATATGGCATGAATCCTAGGATGGGAAAACTAGTGGAATGTATAATACTGCAGTCTTGGAAAATGGAAAGGATATAAAGCTGCCTGTAATTTGAATTAACAGCTGCCTGTTGTGAATAAATAACGTGGTTGAGAACATGGATTGTAAGAATGTGAAACTGGAAAGTGAAACCTGAATGTTTGAGTAAAAAGGATGGAACCCTACGGGGAAGTAGGAGTAGAACTCCTGGAAAGTGAATGGAATAGTATTGGGGAAGTGAGCTGGCCCTTGAGTACGGAGTACCAAGGAGAGCGACTGTCCCCCTGTTTAGTGCAGAGCGGAGCCAGCCGCCCCAGGGACCCGGGGTTACGACTGGCCACTCTGTACCGACTTGCTGGCCCTCGCATACGTAGTACCGAGGAGAGCTACTAGTGTAGGGAGGTACTAGCTACCCCACGGGCCCCGAGGTTTTGCTAGCCTCCCACACCAACTTGTTAGGCCCGCTGGGGCAAACCAGGGTAGTCAGGTGAGGGTGCGCGGACTGTGGAAGGGCAAGGCCCCGGTTTGGTTACTGTGGAGGGGTTGGACCCCTGTTACTGAGAGGGCTCTGCCCTCGACTGGTTCCGTGCTGTGCTTTGGGCGCACCCGTTTACGGAAACGACTGACCGCATGCCAGTACGGGTTAGCTACCTGTGCATTTATCGCGCGTGCTGTAGTCACCGTTACGTCTGTCAGTAACCTTGGGGTGGTTGACTGAGGGTAGGATCACCACGGGGGACTCTCCCGGCCAGGAGAGCACCACGTGCTACTTCTACTTTTTGGAAAAGACTGCAATCACGATCGTTCCCACGAGGAACATTCGAGATCAAGAAAAAGATCTGAGGAATAAATGAAATAGTGAGACAATTGAAAGATGTGAATAAAGAAAGTAATCGAACATAACAGTTACTGTACACTCTACTGTTGTCTTTAGTTTAGTTGCCACTCTACTCAGTGTTTTGCTGACGTGTTACACTCGTTACCTTTTTCAGGACCAGGTGTTGAGCAGCCAGGGTCAGCGGCTGCAGAGGACGCTGGGCCAAGTAGGGTTCAGTAGAGTTACCACTGTCTCTTGTACCTCTTTTTGTTACGTTGTAGTGAGTAGTTCTTGTTTCCGCTGTACTTTCTTTACCTGCAGTTCAAATTATATTATGAATGTTGTTCTACTGTTGTGGTGGTACATACTGTGGTAGTTTCTTTCCTTACTGCTGTACTTTCTTACTGTTAGTTATATTCATGCTAAATGTGGTTTATTTTACTGCTCTTTTGGTTACTTCCTCGTTGGACGACTAGGTCTTGGGATTAGTTGAGTCGGTCCGGTTCTCGTGTCTCGTAGGGACTCGGGAACCTGGTCGTTACAAGATGGTATCAGAGGATTTTCGCAGATTGCGCGTCCTATGACGCAGTTGACCTGGAAGGACGTGCCTTTCGCTTGGACAGACGCCTGTGAGGCGTGTTTTCTGGAGCTGAAGGAGAGGTTGACCTCGGCTCCCGTGCTCACCATCCCTGACAGTAGTGGCGGGTTCGTTGTGTACATGGATGCCTCCTTGCAGGGGTTAGGAGGTGTACTCATGCAGAGGGGTCACATTGTCGCTTACGCTTCGCGGCAACTGAAGCCCCATGAGCATACCTACCCTACCCACGACCTAGAGTTGGCAGCTGTTGTCTTCGCGTTGAAGACGTGGAGGCACTACTTGTACGGTGAGACCTTCGAGATTTTTACTGATCACAAGAGCCTCAGATACATTTTTGATCATAAGGAGCTCAACATGAGACAGAGACGTTGGTTGGAGCTCCTGAAGGACTACGACTGCAGCATCTCCTACCACCCGAGAAAGGCCAATGTGGTGGCTGACACCTTGAGCCGTAAGGCACCCGCATGCTTGGCCAGTCTACAGTTACAGAGTTGGAGCCTTTTGGAGGAGGTGGGCAGTTGGCGACCTCTAGAGTTACGAGGGTACTGTGGGGCAGTGACGGTGACACGGCAGACCAGGCCAGAGCTGATAGACCGCATCATCACAGGGCAGATGGTCGATCCGTACTTGCAGTCTTTGCGCGACAGAGTACTGTCAGGAGACCCTGGGGACTTCTCTTTCACAGACCAGGCGCTACGCTTGAGGGGACGGTTGTGCGTTCCCAGAGACGAGGAGCTGTTGAGAGAGCTCCTGACTGAGGCACACGGTTCCAGATTCACCATACATCCCGGAAACACAAAAATGTTCCACGACTTGAGACGCGAGTTTTGGTGGAGAGGGATGAAGCGGGATGTGGGTGAGTTCGTGCAGCGGTGTTTAGTGTGCCAGCAGGTGAAAGCCGAACACCAGAGGCCTGCAGGGCCGCTTCAGCCGCTTCCAGTGCCAGAGTGGAAGTGGGAGAGCATCACCATGGACTTGGTGGTGGGCTTACCTGTTACCCAGTGGGGACACAACGCAGTCTGGGTAATAGTGGATAGACTGACGAAGACGGCGTGTTTCTTGCCGATCCGAGTTACTTTGGGACCAGCACAGTTGGCAGAGAGGTATATCCGTGATGTGGTACGACTACACGGAGTTCCGCGAGAGATCGTATCCGACCAGGATACCCGCTTTACGTCCCAGTTTTGGGCTGAGTTTCAGCAGGCCTTGGGGACGAGGTTGAGGTTTAGCACGGCTTACCACCCCCAGACGGACGGACAGTCTGAGCGCACAATACAGACACTTGAGGACCTTTTGCGTGCCTGTGTACTGGACTGGAGGGGCTCTTGGGAGGAGCACCTGCCCCTGGCAGAATTTGCATACAACAACAGTTATCACTCGAGCATGGCTCCCTACGAGGCTCTGTACGGACGGAAGTGTACGGCACCCTTGAGTTGGGTTGAGGTGGGGACCAAGTGGGAGGTTGGCCCCAGGTTGATCTGGCAGAGTCAGGAGGTAGTTGAGTAGATCCACAGACGACTCTGCACTGTCAGGAGCAGACAGAAGAGCTACGCGGATCGGAGACGCAGAGAGGTGCAGTTTGAGGTTGGGGACCACGTTTTCCTTCGTGTTTCGCCCATGAAGGGCTTACAGCGGTTTGGGGTGAGAGGGAAGCTCATGCCGAGGTTTGTGGGGCCCTTTGAGGTCCTGGAGCGAGTTGGACCCGTTGCTTACAGACTTGCCCTTCCCCCGCAGCTTTCTGGTGTGCACGACGTGTTCGACATGTCCAACCTCAGGAAGTACGTAGCCGACTCCAGTCACGTACGGAGTCACGACAGCGTACGGAGTACGACCTGACCTAACCCGAGCGGCCAGTGCAGATCCTAGACCGAGCCGTCCGCAGTTTGAGACGAAAGCAAGTACCCCTGGTAAAGGTTTTGTGGAGGAGCCAGCGATACGAGGAGGCTACCTGGGAGCCTGAGGCGGCAATGGGGGAGCGGTACCCGGAGCTTTTCGCTGGTATGTCTTTTCGGACCGGCTTCGGTCCTCTCTGAGTTTGTTATGGTTAATTGGACATCTTTTCCCGCACCCTAGTTGGCGCAAGTTTCAGGGACGAAACTTCCTTTGAGTTTGTTATATTGTAACGAACGCGTGCCCCAGACGTCTTTTAAGACGTCTGGGAGGTGGCCCAGACGTCGGACCAGACGTCTGGGATCGTTTCCAGACGTCTGGAAATCCGTTATCTTCCACACGCACGGGTCATCTGCGCGCCTGAGCGCGCAGACCCGCATATTTGTTTATTCCCTGCGGCTGCAGACGCCCTGCCACGTCCTCTCTCCTCGCACGGCCTTAAAAGGCCACGCCTCCCCTCACTTCCGTCACCACCGTCTCCTCCCTCTTCTCCTTCAGCCAGTGAGCGTGAGCGCGAGCGCGAGGGCGGCAGTGGCGGCCGCAGTGAGAACGGAGGAGGTGCTGCGTGCGAGAGCGGAGCTCTGCCGTGAGGGCGAGCTCGTCGGGGCTGCTAGGGCCGGCCGGCGGAGGGTGCATGGGGCGCGGAGCGACGCGGAGGGGGGACTGCTGCGGTCTGAGCAGCAGGCGCGCGAGGTGCGACGCGGGCGGCGTCGCGAGCGGAGGCCGAGTGGCGCCCTGATTCTAGAAAAATTTCCAGAATCAAACGTCTGGGTTGATAGCCGGACGGCGAGGGCGACGTCTGGAAGACCATCCAGACGTCTGAAAGGTGAGTTTTCCGTCTCCTTCTTCCTTCCTGTCGACTGACCGTACTGAGGGAGGGAGATGGGTGTGCGCAGGCTCGGTGATTCGCCGCCTACAGTAGCTATACACTATTTTGAGATACTCCTTGTGTTTGATCCTTGTGATAGGACCCCGTTTTGTTGCAGTCTCGGGGGTCGCGGAGGCACGCGGGATTCCCGACCACGCCCCCATTTCTTCCGTTGTATCTGGTAGAGTGGCTTTAAGTTATTAATAAAATCTGTTAAATTATGGAACCATAAATAGAACCTAGGACATTGCATGAATCCTAGGAATGAGAAATAGATGGAATGATAGCTCCTAGGTGTTGCATGAATCCTAGGGCTGGAAAATTAGATTGTATGATAGATCCTAGGATATGACATGAATCCTAGGATGGGAAAACTAGTGGAATGTATAATACTGCAGTCTTGGAAAATGGAAAGGATATAAAGCTGCCTGTAATTTGAATTAACAGCTGCCTGTTGTGAATAAATAACGTGGTTGAGAACATGGATTGTAAGAATGTGAAACTGGAAAGTGAAACCTGGATGTTTGAGTAAAAAGGATGGAACCCTACGGGGAAGTAGGAGTAGAACTCCTGGAAAGTGAATGGAATAGTATTGGGGAAGTGAGCTGGCCCTTGAGTACGGAGTACCAAGGAGAGCGACTGTCCCCCTGTTTAGTGCAGAGCGGAGCCAGCCGCCCCAGGGACCCGGGGTTACGACTGGCCACTCTGTACCGACTTGCTGGCCCTCGCGTACGTAGTACCGAGGAGAGCTACTAGTGTAGGGAGGTACTAGCTACCCCACGGGCCCCAGGGTTCTGCTAGCCTCCCACACCGACTTGTTAGGCCCGCTGGGGCAAACCAGGGTAGTCAGGCGAGGGTGCGCGAACTGTGAGGGGCAAGGCCCCGGTTTGGTTACTGTGGAGGGGTTGGACCCCTGTTACTGAGAGGGATCTGCCCTGGGCTGGTTCCGTGTTGTGCTTTGGGCGCACCCGTTAACGGAAACGACTTACCGTGTGCCAGTACGGGTTAGCTACCTGTGCATTTATCGCGCGTGCCGTAATCACCGTTACGTCTGTCAGTGACCTCGGGGTGGTTGACTGAGGGTAGGATCACCACGGGGGACTCTCCCGGCCAGGAGAGCACCACGTGCTACTTCTACTTTTTGGAAAAGACTGCAATCACGATCGTTCCCACGAGGAACATTCGAGATCAAGAAAAAGATCTGAGGAATAAATGAAATAGTGAGACAATTGAAAGATGTGAATAAAGAAAGTAATCGAACATAACAGCTACTGTACACTCTACTGTTGTCTTTAGTTTAGTTGCCACTCTACTCAGCGTTTTGCTGACGTGTTACACTCGTTACCTTTTTCAGAACCAGGTGTTGAGCAGCCAGGGTCAGCGGCTGCAGAGGACGCTGAGCCGAGTAGGGTCCAGTAGAGTTACCACTGTCTCTTGTACTTCTTTTTGTTACGTTGTAGTGAGTAGTTCTTGTTTCCGCTGTACTTTCTTTACCTGCAGTTCAAATTATATTATGAATGTTGTTCTACTGTTGTGGTGGTACATACTGTGGTAGTTTCTTTCTTTACTGCTGTACTTTCTTACTGTTAGTTATATTCATGCTGAATGTGGTTTATTTTACTACTCTTTTGGTTACTTCCTCATTGGACAACTAAGTCTTGGGATTAGTTGAGTCGGTCCAGTTCTCGTGTCTCGTAGGGACTCGGGAACCGGGTCGTTACATACGATAAATATATTTGTATGACAAGACGTTCCATTCTTTAAGTTCTGTAATACACTTCATATGATGCTTACATGAAAGTTATCACAATCCAAACTGTAATACAAATTAGATATAATCTTGTAATTTACTTGCAACTTGATTGACAGTATTGTTGCACTGAAATCTACTTGAACTATTTGGCTCTGAATATCAAGTAAGTGTTCCATCGATCCAAAAAAAAATAGTAGCATGGTTAAAAAGCTCATTTTAGTATACACGATGGATTACATGTAGTGTTTAGAATATCGATTTGAGGATGACTACCTTTAAAATTAAAACCCGTGCATGCAGGGAGAAATGAGACTGTGAATTGTAAATAATAATATTCAAAATAACGAAAATCAAAACTTTGACAATATTGTTATAAAATCCTATCATTTATATAATATTATTATATATTATATTAAAAATAAATAAATAATTTTTAATTCGACAACGTAATTTCGTTTGTTATATAAAAATTACTAACAAAATATGCTAATGATTTTATCAATCTTATTTCTCACATGAAGGTCACAATTTAGTGCTTAAATAGATCTTTTTGAGCACAGGATAATTAACTGGGCTCACGCCTGCCCAGCCGTTGGGTTAGGCCCGAGCTTCAACCAATCACCCATGGATTGGGTTGGGTTCTATTTTTATTTATTCTTTCTTCCCCAGCTCGATGTGACCCTCCAACATCTAGGGCAAACTTAGCCCCAGAAAACTCAACCCTCCGTTTCCTAATTCCAAAAATTCCTCTTTTATTAATTTCAACTTGGAGTGGACGTGCAAAAAATGAAATATAATACGCTCAATTTTTGTTCTTATTAGCAGCAAAATTATATTTATAGAACATGGATCAACTTTGAGAGAGAAAAAATTATTTAAAATGGTTGATGGATGCAATAGATGTAGTCGTTGAGCCAACTTGACTCGATCGTGTTGTTGAGATTGGGTTAGATTTGGATCGAACATTTTACCCTATGCACCAAGCCAAGTCAAGTTTTGGATTAAGCTATGTTCTAAGGTTAACCAAGTGCTCTCGACATTTAGGTTAGAATGGATTAGGAGCCTAACAACATGATTAGATGCAATACCAATGCATTCAGATTTGGGTTCTGTCATGTTTTTGAGTCTTGACTAGCCAATTTGCTAGATCTTTTTGCATGTATGTTTTCTCATTTAGTACCAAAAAAATATCAAACTCAAGCATAGGCCTACTCAAGTTATAAACGAATTTAACGAGGAATGTAAAATATTCTAAGATTTCAAATAAGAGAACAAATAACTCAAAATTTCTATGAAAAGAAAATAATTGATGAGAGAGGAAAAGTTAGGCCTAAAAATTACAGGCCTAGTGGGCCCATCTATGTCGTAAAAAAGCCCTAACTCAAGGAAAAGGATTGGTTAACAGTAGTAAAGTCTGGCCCACATCGCCATAGTGGTAGCCAACCCAACCAAAATGCTGGCAAAGAAGCCAGCTCAAGATCCAAGTGGAACAGTGCAAGGTTTGCCCAAATCACTGGTAGAGAAACTATCTTGAGACCTAAAAGAAATGATCTGAGGTCGCCATACGTTGGGATGATGAAGTCTAGGCTAGACCTAGTCAAAGGTCGGGTCAAGTGGGTCATAGGTCGAGTCAATCGGATCAAACTTTCAAAAGCCTTGGTTCAAGTCCTAATTGGGTCGACTCATAGGCCTATAAGCTTGACCCAAGCCCTATTTTTGAGGGTCGAGTCTAACCTGGGCTGACCAATTGGTTAAATATAAAGTACTTTAAAGTTTTAAATACAAACATGGAAAAGGATGCAACATAAATAACCGAAAATATAAACATAGTCATATTAAAAAAATACCATAAGTGAAAGGAACAATAAGAACCAAATATACTTTAGTTAAAATGTCAAAAAAGTCACAAAGGTTCATCATTCACAATAAATAAAGTATTTAAGTTTCTAAAGTATTAATCCTCCATGAAAATACATCCTAGAAAAATTTATAAATTACATGAAATTTAGGAAGAATATAAGTAATCTTATGTTATTGTGGTAGTAGTTCAATCTCCAATCTCCATTAACAACTTCCAATATATTATTTCATATTATGTTAACTATCAAGTATGTTACCCTATGTTTTCCGCTGATTGAATGTACTTATACAAGTATACTAAAGGTCCTTGATTCATAATTAAAACAAAATAAGATAAAGGAATAGATAGTAGAGTTGGATGGTGGTTATTAATCCAATAAATGGCTCTCGTATCATAGGTTAAATAGATGGTTTATAATTTTAGATGATGGTTATTGGATGTCTCGTATGATACTTGGAGAGGGATGGATATTTTGGAGAAGCAAGACAATGATTAAATAAATGAAAATTTTGGTATCCAATAGATGGGATTTGGATTGTTAGAGTTTCAAGTTAAGACTCTTGAAGTTCTTGATTTTAAATATTAATGATTTGCAGTCTAGGTTGGGTCGAGTCGGGTTGAAAATTGGAGATCCAAGTCCGCACATTTAAAACCGGGCCAATTAGAAGGTCGAGTCATGATAAAAAAATCGAAGTCCAAGCCAGCCCATTTTGCGGGTCGTGTAGGCCAAGTCGATGAAGCCCCTAGCCCATGACCAGGTCTAATCTAGGCAAAGCTACCTAGGAAGCAAAGCGACGTAAGAGCAAGGTGGGTCCTCAAGAAGCAGGGCAAATGAGTGTACTCCCCCCAAAAGGGAATAACTAGGTATAATTATTATATCTTTAAACACCCTATAAAATGGGTCTGATGTACACTAATTAAAGATAATCAATCTCTTTGTACTCAAAAGATACTTAGTGCATATTTGAGGATTAAATCCCCTCCATAGATATTTACCATATAAGTGAAACTGGGTTACCAACTTTGTATTCTTCTATGTGTCTAATTGCTTGATTGTTGGATCGAGTCCTTTAGGGCTTGAACAATAACTATTTTATGAAATGTGATATAAGAATATAATAACATGCTTGCTTATATTAGTACAAAAAGCAAAACACCAAGCTTGCTTGTGAATAAGTTATGTGAATTTTAATTAATATTTCTTAAAATCTGATGAGGGGTAAAAACTGCTCCCGTATCCAAAACTCCGCACATGACCTGATAGAGGATCCGGCTACCCGATTACAGGTTAAACAGACAAAACCGGTGCCGCTCATCCCGCCTGAGACCAGTCGAATCCAAACCAGAACCCGCTCAGCCTGCCAAAAGATTCAGCGTAGCCAAGGTAGAAGATATGATAAGATGGACCTGACCACCTATACCCTTACAGCAGATAAGTAGTCTGATGGTAGGGGTACTAGGGGCCATCAAGTGAGGATTCTCCCCATATTATAAATAGAAAGAGAGGCCCCCAATAGAAGGAGAGCCCTCTGGAGAGGGAGAGAAAAAATCATGTAATTCCAGAAATTCTAATGCATAGTTGGGAGCACCATCCTCCCACCAGATGTACACCTCCTGCGGAGGAACTGGATCATCAAATCCCTAATTTCCTTTGCACTTGCTCGTTGATTGTCGATCTTTCCTCCTATGCGACAGATGACAATGGCTAAGTAGCACTCCTTACTCGTATAAATCTTTTAGTGGCCTTCCGAGGTCCATCAAATGGCGCCGTCTGTGGGAAGCGTCAACGAAAATGCCATCACTCTTCCAAGCATCCAATCGCGGGGAGGAGGAGAACTTCTGGTGCCCTACCTCGACCTCCTTGAGTGAGAACTTCCACAGTGGTCAAAACTACTCGCGGTCCCACTCGCAGCTCCCCACCCCTCAGAGGGGCCAGGTCGTGATTCGGCATCTTCACGCCCCAGTAACCTCGGCCGATCATCCAAGGTCCCAAAGCGGACCCCCCTTCCCTGAGGCACAGCCCAGGGAAGAGGAATAGGGAGCTGAAGTCGACAGTCTTAGATATATGCCCCTGCGCATACTACCTGCCCACTCAGGAAGGAGGAAATGGAGGCCCCCCTGGAAGCACTTGAGGAGCCAATCAAGGCCCAACGCGAAGGAACGATGGACCCTAGCTCATGCACCATGCCCTTAGGAGCCACCCTCAGGTAAAGCCAACATGGACTTATTGTCATGAAAATCGCGGAGTTTTTGCTTGCGAAAAGGCACGGGTGAAAAGCGAGAGAGAGAGAGAGAGATTATGGTTAGAATCATTTCATTCTTAACATGCAACTTGAATAAAAAATAGAGCAGACAACTGAATGGAAAATAACTTCATTAATCATGCAGCTTTAGTTCATCAATTACAACGTTAGAGACATGCTTAAACATAAGCAAAGTAAAGCTTAAAAGAAAGGAAGAAAGAGAGAGAAGGGCGGCGAGGCAGCCACGGTGGTGGAGAAGGCTCCGTCGGCGGCTCGTCGTCTCCGACGATTACAAAAGGGCCTAAAGCTAGCTAAGAGAGGAGTATAGTAGTTGCAAGGGGAGTGAATGCCTTGAATGAGTGGTTGGAAGGGGTTTAAATAGGGAGAAGGACTTTCCAAATGAAGAAGGGGTTTTAACGACGTCCGGGACGTCTCTAAAACCCTTCCAAAAACGTCGATGAAGCCCCCAGCCCGTCGGTCGCTCGCCCGCGCCGTTCTTACTCGCATTTGATCCGTGGACGCGGCATGAGAGCCATCCAATCGAAGATCGGATGGCTGAGATCTTCGCCTGGGGCTCCTTGGATCGCACCTTGAGTGCATGTGCGCGCGGGCGTTGTCGTCAGGCATGTGCGCGCTCGTGGCTGATCAGCGCCTAAGGGCGCACTGCATGACGCTATCGTCACCGTTCGCGTGTGGATCTATGGCTGAATTTTGTCCACGCGCCTCGCTGTCTTCGAATTCCCGCACCGCGCGGCTCGAACCCACGTCGCATGGGCACGGGCGTGCGCGTTAACCACTACGCTACGCCCGCTGCTTTGTTGCGGCGACCGCGTGCATGCACGCGGTTCTCAGCCGTCTGATCAGAGATCGACGGTTGAGATCTGATCTTCGGTTGAAGGTGGAAGCGGGTGCGTGGTGAGCGGGTGCCACGTGGCACATCGAGGGCCGTTGATCATCAAATCAACGGTCAGAACTTCTTGGGCCCATTATGGGAACTCCGGATGTCGAATTTGGCCAATTTTGAGTCCATTGGACTCCGTTCGTCGTTCTAAATCCATCCGTGCGGTCTGATTACTCATCTGAGGACTGCTTTGATAAGTGCTTATACAATGGCCGTTAATACTGTTTTATAAGAAAACTTGGCATATGATACATGCAATGCTCCCATTCTACTAATGTTGTACCTTTTATTCTTAAGATGGGTCCTATTTAACAGAAGTATCACCCCCATATGCAGTGTTATCATATCCCCATGCTTACTCCTTGCTAGTCCCTAGTAAATTTTATTCTAGCCTTATTTTCTGTCAGAATTTAAGAAGTAATTGCTTAGACAATTCGTCACTTGTCAATTGGAGGAAATATACTAAGATCTTAATCTACAAAGGCTAAGCAGTGCCTGGGTGTCTGCCAAAATACGAATCCCCCGAATCCTTGCTTTAATGTATGTAAATATATATATGTATATGTATATATATTTTTTTAGAATTTTTTTGGAATTTAGAGTGGGTTGGTAACTTTTTACGGCTACCCAACCCACCCAAAACTCTGTCAAAACCCTGAGTGCTAAGCATCCTGGTGTGAAGATTGTGATAGACTCACTTAACGGTAATTCAGACAGACTTCGGGTTTCTACGCCCCTAGGTGACCGGAAGAGGAAGTATTTTTCATAAAGGTGTATTTGTTCGATTGGTAGCTTTCTCCCTACATTTGTTTTAATTGGGGTCAACACAAGGATTTTTCCAGTGTATATCTCCCTGGCTTGTACTACTTCTCTGCTTCTTCCTTAAGTGTTTTGGTTCTTTTTGTGTAATTACTGAGTTGGGCTCTTGACAATCGACCAATGGGCTTTTACCCACGATCACTTACCAGCCATACTCGTGTGGTGAAGTGTGGTTTATTTTCTTTTCTTTTTTCTCCTTTTTTTTGTATAGGTGGCTTCCTTGATCTCAAATGTACCTAGAGGCAATGAAGAAGAAGTGGTCCCGTGCTGGGCTCTGGACAACCTGCCAATGGGTTGTTACCCACAACAACTTGCCAGCCATACCACCCTAGAGAGTTCATTAGTTACCTAATTTCTGTCAAAATCTCCGAGGAGTGAGTCTGTGCAAGAATGTGTGCAGATGCTTAGACTCAAAGTTCTTCTGAGTTAGAGGGTGAGTTGATAAGTCGTATACTTATCACCTTATTTAGTAGGTGGATTAGAGTAGCTTAAGGTTGCAAGGATTCGAAGCTAAATCCATATTTTAACGGACACTAGGGTTGATTAAGCATGAAGGCCTGAAAATTCTAAGTGTTCAAGTTCTTTTTGTATTATTTCCCACTATTGACAAGTTTCCAACGCCTAAGTTTCTTCTTAATTTCAATTTTTTTTAATTTTATTTTATTCAGACTAATTAAGTGAGCTCAGGATCGTGCAATTTACCACCCCCCTATGCTTAAGTTGGACAATGTCCTCATTGGCAAATACATGGATGCAACAAGGGTTCAAAAAGATAGTACCTAAGTGATGTAAAATACTGGATTAGTTTGAATCCTCTGGGTTACCTCCCAAGAAGCGCTGAGTTTAACGCCTCCAGCTGGGTGGTGCTTCGTGTCATCCCTCAATGAGGGTGACACTCTCCTTTAGGGGAACCTGAGCTAGGAAGTGTTTCAATCTTTGACCATTAACTGTAAAAGTGTGCCCAGTGTTTGGATCAGCGATTTCAACCACCTCATTAGAGTAAGGCTTAACCACCCGAAATGGTCCTGTCCATTTGGACCTGAGTTTCCCCGAGAAGAGTTTTAGGTGGGCATCGAACAGCCAGACTTGCTGGTTAGGCTCAAAGGTCTTTCTATGGATAAGTCGGTCGTGGACGGCTTTCATTTTCTCCTTATACAGTCAACTATTCTCAAAAGCATCCTGATGAATTTCTTCAAGCTCAGATAATTGGAGCATCCTCTACGCATCGGCTAAATGGGAATCCATGTTACATTGCTTGATAGCCCAATAAGTCCAATGTTCCAATTCGACAGGAAGATGGCAGGCTTTGCCAAAGATCAGGCGATAATGCGACATGCCTATCGGGGTCTTGAAAGTGGTCCTGTATGCCCACAGGGCATTATCTAGTTGTGTGGACCAATCTTTCCTATCAGGTCTCACAGTCTTTTGTAAAATGTTCTTGATTTGTCTATTTGAGACCTCGGTCTGCCCATTTGTTTGCGGATTATGCAAGGTAGCAATGCAGTGGTTAACCCCATATTTTCTAAGTAGGGCACGGAATTGGGAGTGGATAAAATGACTTCCACCATCACTGATCATGGCCTTTGGTATTCCAAACCGGGAAAAGATGTTCTGCTTAACAAAGTCCATGACAATCCTGTGATCGCATCGGCGGGTGGCGATGACTTCAATCCATTTAGAAACATAGTCTACCGAGACTAGGATATACTCGAAGCCGTTGGATGGTGGAAAGGGGCCCATAAAATCGATACCCCACACATCGAAGATTTCGACAATCAAGATGGGATGGAGGGGCATCATATCTTTCCTGGTCATGGTCCCCACCGTTTGGCAGCGTGAGCAAGTCTTGGCAAAGTTGTGTGCATCCTTAAATAGGGAAGGCCAGTAAAATCCAAACTGCATAACCTTTGCAGCTGTTTTCTTTCTGGAGAAGTGGCCACCACAAGCTTGGTCATGACAAAAGGAAAGTACACTCTGAACTTCGTTCTCGGGGATACACCTCCTGATGATCTGGTCGACACAGAGGTGAAACAACATGGGATCATCCCAGAAATAGTGCTTGGCCTTAGCCAAGAACCTATCACATTGCTGTCTGGACCAGCTGTGCGGGGTTTGTCCTACAACTAGGTAGTTGACATAGTCAGCATACCAAGGCAGTCTCTTGTCTTGCACAACCAAAATGTGTTCATCAGGGAAGGTGTCAGATAGAGGTAGGGAGGGTCCAATGTGATCTGGGTGAAGTCTAGACAAGTGGTCATCCACCACATTCTTTGATCCAGCCTTGTTGCGGATTTCCAGGTCAAATTCCTGCAAGAGCAAGATCCATCTGATGAGCCTAGGCTTTGCGTCCTTTTTCGCCAACAGGTGCCGGATGGCTGAGTGGTCAATATAGATGGTCACGTGGGATCCTAGCAAGTACGATCGGAACTTCTCAAGTCCAAAGACTACAGCGAGCAACTCTTTCTCTGTGACCGTATAATTTCGTTGGGCCTCATCCAACGTTTTGCTCGCGTAGTAGATCACCACGGGCTTCTTGTCCTGTCTTTGTCCCAGGATAGTGCCTATGGCAAAATCTGATGCATCACACATAATCTCAAAGTTCTAGGACCAATCCGAGGGCTAAAGTACAGGTGCTGTGGAGACTAAGTCCCGGAAGGTGTGATAAGCCTGGATGCAATCAGAAGACATGTGGAATATGGCGTCGTTGGCCAGAAGGTCGGTTAGGGTTTGGAAAACTTGGAAAAGTCTTTAATAAGCCTTCGGTAGAAGCCAACATGTCCCAGAAATGAGTGAATCTGTCGAACCGAGCTAGGTGGAGGAGGTTTGGAAATCAAATCAACCTTAGCCTGATCTACCTCGATGCCCCTATGTGATATGACGTGACCGAGGACGATTCCTTCTTGAACCATAAAATGGCTCTTTTCCCAACTTAACACCAGATTAACCTCGATACATCGTTTCAGGATTTTCTCTAAGTTGCTCAAACAATGGTTGAATGAATTCCCAAATACAGAGAAATCATCCATAAAGACCTCTAGGTATTCACCCACCATTTCTGAAAAATGGCTAGCATGCAACGTTGGAAGGTAGTAGGTGCGTTGCATAGCCCGAATGGCATTCGACGGAATGCAAACGTGCCGTATGGGCAAGTGAATGTGGTCTTTTCTTGATCTTCCGGAGCAATTGTAACTTGGTTATATCCTGAATATCCATCCAGGAAGCAAAAATACTTTTGCGCTGCCAATCTTTCAAGGATCTGATCAATGAATGGCAAGGGGAAATGATCCTTCTTAGTGGCTTCATTGAGCTTCCTATAATCAATACACACCCACCATGCGGTGGTGGTGCGGGTGGGGATGGATTCACCATGATCATTGGTGACAATGGTGAGCCCGACTTTCTTTGGAACCACTTGAGTGGGGCTCACCGAGGGGCAATCGAAGAAAGGATAGATGATGTCGGCGTCAAGCCACTTGATAATTTCTTTCTTAACGACTTCCCGCATGTTTGGGTTTAGACGTCTCTGCATCTGGCGGGAGGGTCGTGCCCCGTCTTCCAGGTAAATCTTATGGGTGCAATAGGTGGGGCTAATTCCTCTCAAGTTAGAAATGGTCCAACCAATGGCGGCCCGATGTTCTAAAAGGGTCGCAGCCAACCTGAGTTCCTGATCCTTGGTTAGATCAGAATTAATAATCACAGGGAAGGTCTGGTCAGGTCCCAAGAAGACATACTTGAGATTCTCGGGTAGTGGCTTAAGTTCGGGTGCAGGTGGAACCACAGTTGACGAAAAGGAAAAAGGCGGGAGTTAATCAACATCAATCTCCTCAAATGGTGTTGTGTGATGGTAATCAGCCTTACAGAGGTCCACGGGTAGTGACGGTGACAGGTCAGAACAGTCATTACGGGTTTGGTGGTCTGAGACAGAACTAAGGGTGAAGCATTCCTCGACCAGAGTTTCTACGGGATCATGTTCCTCAACAAAATTGCGATCAAAAGACTTTGTCGCCCGGAAGATGTCCAATTGCATTTTCCTATCTCCGAAGGCGATTTCCATACATCCCATGTCACAATCAATGTTTGCCTTAGCCGTAGCTAAGAAAGGTCTGCCTAAGGTTATGGGTGCATTTTGTAATTTTTCAGGGACTTCCATGTCGAGCACCAAGAAGTCGACCGGGAAATAGAAGTCCTTGACCCATACAATTACGTCCTCGACAACCCCCTTCGGGGTTTTCACTGATCTATCAGCCAGCTGGATGGTGACAGGTGTGGGTGTCAACTCTCCGAAACCAAATTAGTGGTATAGGGTTGTTGGAATCAGATTGATAGAAGTACCTAAGTCCAGGAGCGCTCTATCAAATGTCATGTCTCCGATATTGCAGGAAATCAGGGGTGATCCTGGGTCAGTTCGCTTAAGTGGAAGGTTGCTTGATATTATAAAACTTGCTTGTTCGGAGAGCACAACCTTCCTAGGTACTTGAGGTCTTGGCTTACGTTTGGGTGTACAGGCATCCTTTAAAAACTTGGCGTAAGCCGGGATGTGCTTAACGACTTCGAGGAGCGGAATATTAATCTGTACCTGCTTAAAGATCTCCGAATGCTCCTCAGTTTCCACAACATTCTTCTTTTTCTTGATTGTTTCCAAGGCCTCAGGGTAGGGTGTCTAAATGTGGATCGGATCTATTTCTGGGTCCTTGGGTTTTTCTGGTGCCTCTTCTGAGCCGGGCATTTCAGCAGGTGAAGTCTCGAGGAGAGTCGGCCATTTGGGATACTGGGTTTTGGCGCCGCTTCTCAAGGTCACAGCATTCGCAGAGGCATTGGGACCATGGGTTGATCCTTGAGAAGACGAGGACGAAGAAGCACCAAACCCAGGGGGTGTTTGCGGGACTGGCTGGACCATGTGAGCCTGCCCGGGATTGCCTTGGAACCCTTGCGAATTGGGGCCTCTATTAATTATGTTTCACGTGTTCGGTTGTGGCTGGGAAGGTAGGGATCCTTGTTGTTTACAGTCCAAGAGTTGGCTTAACTGTCCCTTTACCAAGGCCATTTCCTCCTGATGTTTCTGGTTCATGTCAGCCATCATCTTTATTAGGGTGTCCATTTGGTTTTGTGGGGGAAGGGTCGCCCTATTTTGATTATATGGGGGCTAACTGGTGGTCTTTGCTGATAGGGGGCAAGTGTGGCTGCTAGTTTGGCCTGGGCTGGTTTTGGAATTCCAGTGGTTTCTGGTTTGTCCAACCAAAGTTGGGCTGGTTACGCCAGCCAGTGTTGTAAGTGTTGGAGAAAGGGTCAGGTTTAGCATAACCTTGGACAGCTTGCACATCTTATAGGATAGCCGATGTCGATGGTGAGGGAAGAGAGTAATCAAAGGTTGAGGGAGCAAAGGTCTCTCCCTGGAACGTGCTCAGGGGTTGTTCCAGGTTCAGTTGGGTTAAGGGCTGGACCAAGTCAACATTATGTGCTCTCTTTGCTAGGGAAAAGGTCTGTAACGGATTCCTATTTTGGTTCAGTAGCTCATCAATCTTTTTGTCCACCAATTCCACTTGATCTAATTTCTTGGCAATGATGTACATGTCAACCATTCCAAAATTCGCTTGTACCTCATAAATCCTACCACGAGGTTGACTCGATCTGTTAAACTGGGTCATGGAGACATTGTTGAGCGAATTTTCGCTCATGGACTCAAAGAGCTCAAATGCGCTCTCCTCGTCCTTGTTCAGGAAGTTCCCACCGCATGAGGCATCGACGAAATTCTGTAGGTTGCTATCCAGACTGTGGTAGAAAATCTGGGCCAATTGCCACCTTAGTACTTCGTGGTGTGGGCATTTCCTCAAAAGTTCATTAAATCTTTCCCACGCCTCATGGAACTGTTCCCCACCCTGGAGTGTAAAGGTAGTAATAGCTCTTCTAAGGGCATTGGTCTTTCTTATGGGAAAGAATTTCTTTAGAAATGCATGCCTTAGTTCTTCCCAGGTGGTGATGGGTCAACCTAGGGTTCTAAGCCAGTGAGAAGCCTTGTCTCTTAACGAGAAGGGAAACATCTTAATTAGGTCAATGTCAAGGCTAATGTTCCAAGGTTTCACAGTTCATGTTATTCGGTCAAGATCCTCTAGGTGCTAGAAGGGGTCCTCATTTGAGCTTCCATGGAAGTGGCTCTGGATCAGACTTAAGACATTTGGTTTTAACTCAAAATCATCTCCCCCTTCGGGGATCCTAAGGTGTGGCTCGACTCTAATAGTGGAAGGATTATAGAAAACGCGGAGGGGCCTCGGTTGATCCTGAAATGGTGGTACATTGAGTGGTGGTTGCCCTTGTGGGTTCTGTAAACGGTGTATGGCTTGCATGATGGTGTGGATCTGTTGTTGCTGAAGCCGGTGGTTTGCATTAATTTGGGCTTGGATGATGGCCATTGTGTCTGGTGGGGGTTGATCCTCAACCTCATCTACCCTAGGTTCAGCCATGTTTCTAACAGAATCACGTCGCCTAGATTCCCATCCCAAAACAAACAACTCGGGATGCAGTGAGCATCTCCCGTGCATACACTAGAGAAGAACAGGAGGGGATGCGGAGAGCGACAGATGCGAGAAGTGTGTTCAATCAAGCAAATAAGCCTAGTCCTTATGGTGTATTCCTCAAGAGACCTAGAAATCTCAAAAAGGGTGATTAAGTCCGTGAGAAATGGACTCCCCTTCCCAAGGCTAATTTGGCCAAGTTGATTACGAGAGGATTGCAGGGAAGGTTCTTCCTTTGGCTTGCGCCACCGGTTCCGTAGACCCCACAACCGCGGTCGTTTGACACTACCCCGCAGCCTAGTCACTAGATTCTACCAAGGGAATGAAAGCCACGTGCCTAGCGAACAAAACCTCACCTTTCGAGACTTAACTCAGTCCTACCTAGGGCACGTCTACTCAGTTTTAAAAGGGCTAGGATAGTGCTTGTGCTAGGGTTATGTGATGAGGCGTTGATTAGGGTGGTGCCTCTTAATTTTCCACTTTCATTGTGTATGCTTCAACCAAAACATGGTTTTCAAGTAAGGATTTTTAAGATGTGGTGTCTTTTAGTGTTTCATCCTTACTTCAGTGTCTTTTAGGGTTGACGTGTCTTAATATTTTCAAACAAATTTCAGTGGGCACGTCAAGTTTTGCACACAATTTGATGAAAGTAGATTTCCTTTTATTCTGTAGAGGCTCTAAAACCCTAATGTACTCATCCTAATGATCATGCAGCTTCTATTAGATGAGTCATTTTTAGGGTTGAGTGGTGCAGCCCAAGTCAATCCACGGTGACTTCACAAACACCACTCAAAAAAAGAAAAGAACACCAAGAATTTATTCAGAATGTTAGAGTGTACATTTTTTTTGCTGGGTGATGTGTTAAGGATGTAGGTCAAGTAATCGTACACCACGCCAATTTTTTTTAATTTTTACAATTTTTTTTAGTTTTTCACGCAAGCAAATAGTCATGAGTGAAGAATTACTCACTACCGATCCTTGTTGCGCCTACTCCCTTGTTACCGTCATGGGATGTGTCGCTTCGCCGGCCAAGCATCGAATTCCTGCAACCATCAAGTACAAAGGAGGCAAGGCATTAGACGATGTGAGAATGGATGTGAAATGGAAGTGACAAAACAAATCCGTTGCCTCCCCGGCAACGGCGCCAAAAACTGACGTGCGCTAGTGCATGTGTGTTTAGGAGTGTCGTTATAGTTCGCACTTGCAACGCCGATTTTAAAGTAAAGAAACAGATGTGAGTCTGAGTGTTGGTCTTAGGGAGGCGTAAAACAGAATTTTTCTTGTCACTTATTGTCACAAAAATCGCAGAGTTTTTGCTTGCGAAAAGGCGCAAGTGAAAAGCGAGAGAGAGAGAGAAAGAGAGAGAGAGAGATTAGGGTTAGAATTATTTCATTCTTAACATGCAACTTGAATAAGAAATAGAGTAGACAACTAAATGGAAAATAACTTCATTAATCATGCAGCTTTAGTTCATCAATTACAACATTAGAGACATGCTTAAACATAAGCAAAGTAAAGCTTAAAAGAAAGGAAGAGAGAGAGAGGGAGGGAGGCGAGGCAGCCACAGTGGTGGAGAAGGCTCCATCGGCGGCTCGTCATCTCCGGTAATTACAGAATGGCCTAAAGGTAGCTAAGAGAGGGGTATAGCAGTTGCAAGGGGAGTGAATGCCTTGAATGAGTGATTGGAAGGGGTTTAAATAGGGAAAAGGACTTTCCAAATGAAGAAGGGGTTTTAGCGACGTCCCTTCCAAAAACGTCGGTGAAGCCCCCAACCCGTCGGTCGCTCGCCCACGCCGTTCTTCCTTGCGCTCAATCCGTGGGAATGGCATGAGAGCCGTCCGATCCAAGATCGGACGGTTGAGATCTTCGCCCGGGCGCACTTGGATCGCGCCTTGAGTGCGTGTGCGCGCGGGCGTTGTCGTCCGGTGTGTGCGCGCGCGTGGCTGATAAGCGCCTGAGGGCGCGCCGCGTGGCGCTATCGTCACCGTTTGCGTGTGGATCTACGGCTAAATTTCGTCCACGCGCCTCGCTATCTTCGAATTCCCACACCGCACGGCTCGAACCCGCGTCGCGTAGGCGCAGGTGTGCGCGTTAACCGCTACGCCCGCTGGTTTGTCGCGGCGACCGCAGGCGTGCGCGTGGTTCTCAGTCGTCCGATCAGAGATCGACGGCTGAGATCTGATCTCCGGTTGAAGGTGGAAGCGGGCGCGTGGTGAGCAGGCGCCACGTGGCTCATCGAGGGCCATTGATCATCAGATCAACGGTCAGAAATTCTTGGGACCATTGTGGGAGATATGGATGTCGGATTTAGCCGATTTTGAGTCCGTTGGACTCCGTTCGTCGTTCTGAATCCATCCATACAGTCTGATTGCTCATCTGAGGCCTACTTTGACAAGTGCTTATACAAATGGCCGTTAATACTGTTTTACAAGCAATCTTGGCATATGATGCATGCAATACTCCTATTTTACTTATGTTGTGCCTTTTATTATTAAGATGGGCCCTATTTAAAAGAATTATCACCCCCATATGCAAGAGTCCCCTGTGGTAGTCCTACACCCAGTCAACCACCCTGAGGTCACTGTCAAGACGTAGCGGTGACTACGACACGCATGATAAGCGCACAGGTAGCTACCCCGCACTGACACGCGGTTAGTCGTTTCCGCTAGCGGGTACACCCAAAGTACAGCATGGAACAGTATAGCGCCTTGCCCTCTCAGAACAGGGGTCTCGCCCCTTCACAGTCCATGCACCCTCGTCTGACTACCCCGGTTTGCCAAGAGGGCTTAACAAGTCGATGTAGGGTGGCCAGCTGGACCCCAGGCCCCGTCGGGTGGCTAGCTCTCTCCCTACATTAGTACCTCACCTCGATACCACGTACACGAGGGCCAACAGGAGTCGGTGTGGAGTGGCCAATCCTAACCCAGGGTTTCAACCTAAGAGAAGCTAGCTCCGCTCTACACAAAAAGGGGACAGTTGCTCTCCTTGGTACCACGTACTCAAGGGCTAGCACACTTCCCATCTACATTTCAGGTTTCCGTCTATCCATAAGAGTTCTACTCCTAATTCCTCGTAGGGTTCATGCTCATGTTCACCTCATTTATTTCGATTCAGATTTCACCTTTCACAATTCATTTCTCATCCGTATAAAGGCAGCTCGTGTTTCCATAATTCGATACATGCAATTGGTGATTTCATAAGTAATTATTTATTAATTACAGGCCGCTCATATTCTAACAAACAACTCACAATTATAATACAGACAATTGCTAGTAATTTATCTCAATCATGCATACAAGTACATCATACAGCTCAAACAATTCATTCATTTCTCTGTCCTAGGGTTCATACCACATCCTAGGGTTCCATTTGGTTATTTCCACAAGTACATTCTTATTTAAATATTATCAACGAAATTAAACCACTCTACCAAGCAACACGAGAGTAGTAGGGGCTCAAACCGTAGACCCAAGCGTCTCTGCGAGCCCCAAACATGTAGTAGTCTGAAACCTATACTAGGGAATACATCACAAAAGGAGAGTTTAGAATAGTGTACAAAGGACTCTAGTATGTAGAGGAACTCACGAGGAAAGTACAGGTATTTCGTTTGCGTAAAACGGACCCCGATCGAACCCTAAATGGGTCAAAAACGTGCCTACTGTTCAAAATCAGACGTCCGGAAATAATCCCAGACGTCTTAAAAGGTGCCAAATCTTTACCTTAAGTCCCTGCGGTATCCTCAGACATCCAGACCTTCTCTGCGATCGTCCGAAGGCAGTTCCATACGTCGAACAATGCCTCCAGTCGTCTGGACGCACCTCCAAACGTCTGGTGATGTAATCAGACATCCAAAAGCACGTGGGAAAGCATTCTGCGCTCCTTCCCAAAGCTGCACCTACATACGACATCGCAAGTGCGGTCAACCGACATATACCCCTACGCTGCGATATGCATGGCGCAAGGAGATACATACCTTGCAATAAATGAGCTTTCAGACGCCTGGCCTTAGCTCCAGACATCCAAGTACCCCGTCAGTTGTCTGAACTCCACTCCAGACGTCTGATATTGGAAAACTTTCAGTACCAGGAACGCCTCGCAGCTCTCTCTGCTTGCTCAGCCTAGCGCCGTAGCAACTCCAGCCACTGCAGAAGGTTGAGAGGCTGCCTCCCCGAGCCCTCTCCTCCTCCTACACGTGCCTGCGGTGGCCGTGTGAGCTCCGCCGAGCTTCCACTGAGGCTCCTTCGACCTCGGCCTCCTCCTCCTCCTCCCATGCTTTCCTCCTTCCTCCCTCTCGCCCTCCCTCGCTCGCCCCCTCTCGTCAATCCCACATAGCACTGAAGGTGGTGGTGGCTGGTATGTGGAGTGGAGAGGAGATAGGAGGGGAGGATTATATAGAAGCTGTGGGGTTTAAGGTTTAGGGAAGAAAGAGGAAGGGAGAGAGAAGAGGAGGGTTATGCACGCCGTCCGCGCGTAGAGCATAGTGTGCAGTACAAAATTTTCATTTTCAGACATCCGGGAACGGGTCCAGACATCTGGACAGACGTCTGACTGAGACTCTAGACATCTTAAAAGGCTAAAAGTGTAACGGGTCATTACAACGATGATTCCTCGGCACCCCAAGTTAGACCATTTAGCTCGCGACCACGGGCGCAATGCCATCGATCACTCGTCAAAGTGCCCAGTGACGCTCTGAGCAAAACCGCAGAAACCATGGAGAGAGGTAACTCCTCCCATGGATCAACCGAGGGACGCGATGATCCTAAATAGCCCCGCTAAAGGAAAGAATACTCCCAAATAGGCATGTCCCGGTATCCGCCTGCGGAAGAGGCTCCTTCCACAAGCGAAGGGCCACCTTCCCCGAGATAGAAGCCGGGCCCCGGAGGGCTGCTATTGCAGGCCACACTGAGCAAAGAAATTCCTCGAGGAAGACACTCCCTTGGCCGTGCACCAAGCAGACGTGCTTGAGGGAAATCAATCCACGGAAGATTGCTGTTACAGACCCCACTACGCCAGGCAGGAGTCCCTTAGAGAGCGCACCCCCTAGTCATGATCTAGGCCGGCGTGCTTAAAGGGAGTCAGTCTGCGAGCTAGGACCCGTTGCCCCTAGGCCCCATTGAATAAAAGGATAAAAGGCCTGCAAATTTCCTAAGGGACCACCTTGAGAAGGGGCCCCAGCGATTGCAGGTAGCTGATGCGGTCTCCCTGGGGAACTGAGAGCTAGGCTGGTCAACATCCCGCCCAAGCAGGTAGGCGGTATCACCCTGGCTCCCCGTCCGGTAGACATCACTATCGAATCTTGGCAGTGATGCTCGCACTACCCGCGGTCCTCTCCTCCTGTCGCCTGTGCACATCAATGTAGAGGTTAAGGCAAACTCGGGCCAACGTCACCCCAGGCAATTGAGCCCCTCCTTCTGAGTCGGCTCTCCCCAGGTACATCCCCTCAATCTTCATTAGGGTGAGAGGATACGATCAAGCCTCCCTGCATGATCAGGAAAAGTGTCTAGGTTTGCTTTAGCAAAGGCCTCCCCCGTCGGGGCAGCCTCGAGCTTTTCAGAAAACATGCTCCCTTGGCCATGGACCAAGCGGAAGTCTCCACCGTGGCACCCGCGATTACACGAGGTCCTTGCCTTCGACCTCCCAGGCACGCTAGTGCAAAAGTCGAGGCACCCTCTGGGAGTGATGCCATCCGAGATGAGTCAACAACCTGCATAACTAACTTCCAGCGGCAATGCCTGTAGTGCTTCAAGCCACTTAGGCCGAGCTACCTTTCAAGCCATCCCTTCAAGGTTAGCGTGCCCATAGAGCATCCACCACTCCGATGAGAATGCCTTCCTCTCCTCCCATTAGCTATTCTGGTCGCAGACCTTTAGCAGTTAGGAAAAAAGGAGAGAGGAAGGGAATGACCCACCTCTGACCAACTTGGACGAGGATGGTCACCTCAACCAGGTTGCTACACTTAAGGCAATCAAGTTGACGGTAGCATTGGGCAGCCCAGCCAGCTGACCACTGGTATACACCCGCCGCCAGATCCTCCCAATGCATGCCTGGCCTCCTAAGAGGGTGAGCATAGCACGCGGAGGCGCAACGACCTAGTGCAAACTCTTTAGGGTTGAGCTGAAGCGACCCGAGAAGCCAGTGCAAAGAAAGGAAACAAGGACCAAGTACATGCAATCCAACGAAGAGTGTAATGACCCATTGCACTTTTAGCCATTTAAGACGTCTGGAGTTTCAATCAGACGTCTGTCCAGACGTCTGGACTCGTTTCCGGACGTCTAAAAGTGAAATTTTTCGTATTGCACTTTGCGCTCTGCGGGCGGGCGATGCACAGAGGCTCCTCTCTCTCCCCGCACCCTCACCCAAACCCTAAACCCTCTCCTATATAAATCCCACCCTTCCCCTCTCCTCTCCTCTCCTCTCCTCACACCACAGCCACCGCCACCTCCACCTTCTCCTGCAACCATCACCTTTCCTCTGCCTCTGCTGCAGCCACGGCAAGGAAGGGGAGCCACCAGCAAGGGAGCGAGAGCGGGGAGGAGCGTGAGCTAGAGAGTGCGTGGGAGTGAGAGCGAGGAGGAGGAAGATAACCGCGGGAGCTCGGTGGAGCTCGAGGATGAGCCGGTGAGGAGTTGCTCAAGCTCCTGCGGCGGCTGGAGCTACCACTGCGGGAGGAGCAGCAAGCAGAGCGACCTGCGAGGAGCTCCTGATACTGGAAGTTTTCCAGTATCAGACATCTGGAGTGGAGTCCAAACGACTGGCGGGATACCTGGACGTCTGGAGCTAAGACCAGACGTCTGAAAACACTTATATCGCAAGGTACGTTCTTTTTCGCGGTTACGGCCATGCAGGCCTCACCACAGAAGCTTGGTCTGGCCTGATTTGGACCTGCGATTTTTGTACGCAAGTAAAGGGCCTTGGGAAAGTATGCGGAATGCTTTTCCACGTGTTTTTGGACGTCTGATCACATCACCAAACATCCGAAGGTGCGTCCAAACGACCGGAGACATTGTCTGACATCTAGAACTGCCTTCAGACGATCGCAGAGAAGGTCTAGATGTCTGAGGAAACTACAAGAACATAAGGTAAGATCTGACGCCTTTTAAGACATCTGGGATTATTCCCAGACATCTGATTTTGAATAGTAGGCACGTTTTTGACCTGTTTGGGGTCCAATTGGGGTCCATTTTATGCAAACAAAATACCTGTACTTTCCTCTCGAGTTCCTCTATGTACTAGAGTCTGTTTTACACTATTCTGAACTCTCCTTTTGTGATGTATTTCCCTGATATAGGGTTTCTGTCTGCTGTGCGTTTGGGGCTTGCAGAGAATCTGAGTCTGCGGTTCAAGCCCCCATTACTCCCATATTTCCTGGTAGAGTGGTTTAATTCCGTTAATAATATTTAAATAAGAATGTGCTTGTGGAAATAGCCGAATGAACCCTAGGATGTGGCATGAACCTTAGGTTAGAGAAATGAATGAACCTGTTTGTACTGTATGGTTTACTTGCATGCGTGATTAAGAAAAATTGCTAGTAAATGCCTATATTATAATTACAAGCTGCCTATTAGAATATGAACTACCTGTGTTTAATGAAACTACCTGTGAAAACACCAGTTGCATGTTATTAAGAATTGAACTATGAAAACATGAGCTGCCTGTATATGGATGAGGAATGAATTATGAAACTTGAGATCTGGATCTGGATAATGAGGTGAACACGAGCATGAACCCTACGGGGAATTAGGAGTAGAATTGCTGTGGATAGACGAAAATCTGGAATGTAAACGGGAAGTGTGCTGGCCCTTGAGTACGTTGTACCAAGGAGAGCAACTGTCCCCTTTTATGTAGAGCGGAGCTAGCCTCCCTTGGGTTGAGACGCGGGGTTAGGATTGACCACTCTACACTGACTCCTGTTAGCCCTCGTGCACATGGTACCGAAGCGAGCTACTAGTGTAGGGAGGGAGCTAGCCACCCCACGAGGCCCGGAGTTCAGCTAGCCACCCTACACCGACTTGTTAGGCCCTCTGGGCAAACTGGGGTAGTCAGACGAGGGTACGAGGACTATGGAGGGGCGAGACCCTTGTTTGGTTCTGAGGGGCGAGACCCCTGTTCTGAGAGGGCAAGGCCTTATACTATTTAGTATTGTACTTTAGGCGTACCCGCTAGCGGAAACGACTGACTGCGTGTCAGTGTAAGGTAGCAACCCGTGCGCTTATCACGCATGCCATAGTCACCGCTATGTCTTAACAGTGACCTCGGGGTGGTTGACTGGGTGTAGGACTACCACGGGGGACTCTCCCGGCCAGGAGAGCACCACTTGTACCTTCTACTCTACGGAAAAGACTGCAATCGAGATCATTCCCACGAGGAACATGCAAGATCAAGAAATATCTGGATACTTTGAGAAATGGGTGAAATGGAAATATATAAAACAGATAAATAGAAATGAGAATTAAACATGTTTCTTTTACTGTTTTGGTACTTAGATAATATAGATACCACTCTACTCAGCGTTCGCTAACTCTATCTTTTCATAACATTGTTCAGGACCAAGAGTTGAGCAGCCCGAGTTTCCGACTGCGGAGGGTGCTGAGCCTAGTCGAGTCCAGCCATAGTTTTTCTTCAGCACTTCCTTTCTTTTTCTTTACTGTTGTAGTAAGTAATGGACTCTTAGTTACTGTTCTGCTACTACTGTTTACTTTCCGCTTTCCGTTGTTGTTGTTGCGGTGGTATGTACTGAGACAGTTGTTCTATTTCTTTTACTGCTTTGTACGTTTCTTCTGCTTAGTTATATTGCATGTGTGAATATGGTTTACTTTCCTGCTTTTGGTTATTTCTTGTTGGACGACTAGGTCTTGGGATTAGTCGAGGCAAGCCGGTCTCGGGTCCTGTAGGAATCTGGGAACTGGGTCGTAACAAGGGGCTAACCAGCTGATCTGCCAAGAGACTTCGAGATCATAGCTATACTCTTCAGTCGCGGCATTCCCTGCCTTCTCTTTTTTTTCACACGATGCTATCAAGCTCGTCAAGGTCAGGTCAGGGGTAATTTCATTCCTTCCAAGGGTCCAGGTGTGACAGCCCCCGCCCCCCCCCCCACCCCGAGAGGGGCCAACACACCCAAAAGCAGCCTCGTAAGGTGACCATGCCACCCCCCTGAGTTCTTACAATAGCAAAATCACCCCTTGAGGGTGGCCAGCGCTGGATACCTCCTACGCACGTAGTTCCTGCCATGCAAGGAGCAATCCTATAATCGTCAAACTCAACGTTCAAGGCCTCCACCATTCCGCAATGGTAATAAGAGGTAAGACTTGTCCTACCAAGGGCAAGGACTTATCTCTTGAGATGGTCGACTGCCGTTCGCAAAAAGTGGCGATTGGCCCACGCCCTCGCCTGACAACTCACCTCTGGGGGATGGTAGGGACCATACATTGACCCTCCAGGCAACCTCTTAAGGTTGGCCCAAACTCGGACTGATGTACCCAACGTTCCTTACATTGTCGCCTCTTAAGGTCGGCAAGCACCTCCTAAGGTCAAATCAAACTTGAACGAATGCATCTGACATTCCATATATTGTCGCCTCTTAAGGACGGCTCGAACTCAAACGAACGCATCCAATGTTCTTTATATTGCCGTCTTTTAAGGTCGGCAAGCCACCTCTTAAGGTCCACTCAAATTTGTTCGGACGCATCCAACATTCCATATATTGTCGCCTCTTAAGGCTAGCAAGCCACCTCTTAAGGTCGGCCCGAACTCGGACGGACGCATCCGACGTTCCTTATATTGTCATCTCTTAAGATCGACAAGCCACCTCTTAAGGTCGGTCTGAACTTGGACGGATGCATCCGACATTCCTTATATTGCCACCTCTTAAGGTCGGCCCAAACTCGGACGAACACGTCCAACGTTCCTTATATTGTTGCCTCTTAAGTTCGGCAAGCCACCTCTTAAGGTCGGCCCAAACTCGGATGGATGCGTCCGACGTTCCATATATTGCCACATCTTAACGTCAATCTGAACTCGAACGGACGAGTCCGACATTCCATATATTGCCGCCTCTTAAGGCCAGCAAGCCACCTCTTAAGGTCGACCCGAACTCAGACTGACGCGTCCAACATTCCTTATATTGCTGCCTTTTAAGGCTGGCAAGCCACGTCTTAAGGTTGGCTCGAACTCGGATGAATGCATTCGACGTTCCCTATATTGCCACCTCTCAAGGTCAGTAAAGCCACTCCCGACGATTGGCATGAATTCAAACAGAGGCACTCACACCTCGCTTATCAGCTGCTAGAATGCCGTCCCTGAAGAACGACAAGCAACTATGATGCCAGCTCCTCAAGTCAGTAAGGACTTAGGCCCATGCTCCTTGAAGTTCCACACACTGCCCACTGGCAAAGTCTTGGCCGCCCCACCCTCAGGGGTGTCTGCCCACCAAAGTGAATGGTGGGGATTCAGGCCACCTCGCCCAACGACCACCATACCGACCACTAAGGCTGATAGGAATCAACACCCTAGCACCCCATGTCCTAGGAGAGACAACATCGCATAATGGCAATAACACGAGCCTGGGCTCCTACGCCCCAAGTCCCACCTAGCGCGCCTTTGAACTTCTTGCAAAAAGAGTCCAAGTGCTAGCTCTTGGCTCTTGTTGCCATCTTCTAAGATTGGCTCCTCTTCATTGCCACCCTCTAAGGAAGGCTCTAGGCGGTGGTCACCTTCAAGGGTCGACCCACGCAAAAATCCCCCTGTGCTTGACCTGTCTGAGGGCACAGCCGGGCGGGAAAATATCTAGCAATATCACACCCCACAGCCACGATGATAAAATCGCCCCTCGTTCGTGTACAATAAGAATGGGCCTAGCAACAGAATGGCCACACCAAGAAAACGGCCAGGCTACTAATCGCCTTTGCGGACATAGTTGGCCACCTAGCGGCCAACTCCTAGGTCCTTGCCTCTACAAAAAGGCCAAGGTGATGAATCGCAGTTCAACAATTAGATCCAAGCTAACCCTCACAAGAATTTAGTAAGGCTCTTCAGCCTCGGCTACTCGATCCTACCCTGACAACGCTGCCTAGCTCGTTTAGGCAAGGGATCTCCCGTGGGAGGCGACGGTCCTAAACAGGGCATGCACGTAAACTCCACCAACAAAGCCTACCTTAAGGCTCCTTCGTTAAGGATAGGTGCTCAAACGCTCCTACAACGGGCACCTCTGCCCAACCTCACATGGGGGACATGCAGCGAGTACTACCAAAGTCGACCCTATCCTAGCCAAGGGGTTTCCTAAGAGACCCAACCAGACGACCCCCAAACAAAGGGGCATGTCCCAACACGAGGAGCCCCAAGTTCCCCCGATCCTCAGAAGGACCAGGGACAACATCGCCAAGGTGACCTTACCCCCTTCACTCTTGGGCACCAAGAAAAAGGGCCCAAGCGGGGCAGGCGGAGCTCGAGTACTCACCAGACACCACCCTAGCAAATCCCATCAGCAATTGACGTCAGAAGAATGCGCAACGGACCAGGGTGTCCCGCTTAAAAGCCGCCAAGGCAAGCAGGGATTCTCCGCCCCCTCCTTCTGCCACCTCACAAGGAAAGTCATTCAAAGGCAAGGCATTCACAGCAACCACCCCTAGCCCAACTATTCTGCAAACAATAAGCGTTATACACCAAGTAGCCTTGATGAAACCTCTCGCGTAAAGAGAGTGTGTCACTCCCACCTACCAAGGGGAATACATTTGCCCACCCCATTATGCAACTGGAGTGCAGCCAACGCATTGATTCCACCCGTGGCTGACACAGTTACCCCACATACTAGGCACAAACGGGTGGACAAGGCACCAGGCGAGTGGTCGGACCATGGAAACCGCAAGAAGATCCCCAAGGGTCACCCGCCTACGCTTTCACAAGCGCACGCCATGGGCGCACAACCACTACCCCAGATAGCCCTCTCCACGGACATCTATCCGGACCCGTACTTGACAAGCCTCTGTGCTAAGTCACTCGAGCAGAAAGCAAAAGTGCCCTGTCTAAAGGATCAAACAAAATTCGTAAAAACAATCCACGTGACTCTTACGAATAACAGTTCCTAGGCAGCAAACCAATTCCTCGTACTTGGCATCTAGGTAATTCATTGTCACAGAGCAATAGGCAGTAGAAACGAAAGCCTTCTTTTATACAAGAGAAGTTGCCTATTACATTTTCTAGGGCCATTGCTCCCGAATGACCCACAATAAAAAGAAAAGAAAAAAGGGAGGCAATTTCATGACAAAGATACAAAAATAGTGGAAGCACCACCTATCAAGACTCAGTAGCTTCGTCCCCAGTCCTCAACAACATTCGCCCCTAAGGATGAAGGCGTTAATGCAAGGCAAGACAGCCACCCTCGCAGCACAACAAGTCCTTGACGACCCCAGCTCAAGCACTTCCTCTTCAGGAGCCGATCTTCTCGGCTGGCCTAATGTACCTCGACTAACCCACTCATGGAGCTCTCTGCCACCAAAATATGACAACCCCTGGAAAAGGGGGTTGCCACGTCTAAAACATGCACCTTCTTCTTCAACAAGAGCGTACAGCGAGAGGCAGGCGAGCACGTGGACGAGCCTCGAAGGGCCATGTCTGCCGCAAGCACCCCAATAAGACTCTCCACAACCGGCAGTGAGCTTGGCCGAGAAAACCACCACATCCCACAGTAAGCCTTGCCCAGCTCCTTCGACAATCGAGACACTCCACCCGCTTGTTCTTGCTGAGGGTGGAGCTCCTGCATGGCCTCCTCCATCACATTTGACACCTCCCCTAGGACCGCCAGAAACTCCCTGAAAGGGCGAGCAAATATTCACCACAGGCGGCCCGGCCTGCCTGATCACCATTCATGGTGCAAAGTAAGGGCACCTCTAAGGGATTCCACCAGGTGAAAACCATGGTAAAAGGCATCAAGAAATTCACCCCTACTTAAAGATAGGCTGGAAGGGGACTCACCACGCAGAGGCAATGAAGCAAGGAATGCCCAAAGCCCATACCCCCTGGCGAGTAGGCAGTCCAGGATATAGCAAATCTTAGGAGCTGAAAACCCTGCTACTCCAAGCAAGCAGTGCCACTCGATGCTGCTACCATAGTCGGCCCCACCTCCTTGGACACGAAGTCTCCGGTGCGCCCCTTCACAAAGGATCCCCAGATAGACCAGCAGTCTGGCCAATCGCGAGAGGGGCCTTCTAACCAAAAGAATCCACTCCTATTGTCACCCTCGTCGAGCTTCACCCCGCATTTGACTGGGCAAATATATCTTCTCACGAGGAGCAAAGGCACCCTTCGCTGCGAAGTATAGGCGAGCCAAAACCCTACTTACGCCTCAACAAATGCCTTGGCTACAAAAAGTCTGACAAAAATCCTACAAGCCATTACCTCAACCCGTGTGTTGAGCGGAGGCACAAAGAGGGGCTCACCCCCGTTCGAAGAGCCGTACATAATCGTCCTTCAACTACTCAGTTGAACACAAAGAAGTTTGATGATGGAGCTCTATCAAAGGAGCGAACGAAAACGTTCCTCCCTGCAACTATCAAGTCTCTCAAGAACAGCGAAAGAAGATGAAAGGCTGTGAAATGAAGGCCACCGCGGGCCTCTATTTATAGCCCCATCAAATAGGCTCTCGGGGGCAGTAACGTCTTTCCACCCCCTGCGGTTAGCAAGTTCCTGATGGGAACACCATCATGAGCCCTAACTAGCTCATTTTGACCCAAAAAAGAGAACAAAAGCTCCTACATAACCAACTGGAGGTCTTAACTCAATGAATAACCATTCTGAGAGAAAAGCAAGAAACAAGGGGTAAACTATAATTTTACCATTGCAGTACAACAGCGGGTTTTCTCATGGGATAAACACAGGTCAAATGGTCTTAACAAGATAAAAAGTGGGTTGGTTCAAACATAAAAGGGTTCATGTGAATTCTAGGAATTAAATGACTTCTTGTAACCTTAAAACAAATCCACTTGATTTGACAAGGTTCTGATCAGGATAAAATTCACCTAAACCCTCTAAAAATCATGGAAAAATATTCTCTAGGGTTTAGAACCTTCAATTTGGCCATTAGAACCTATTTTGACCTAAATTGGAGTCTCAGAAAAATTTTACCCTAAATTTGGTTTTTATGTAAATTTTCCAGTCAAACATGGTCAAACCTAAAATCCAACTTCACCATTAGATTCCTTAGGTCCAAATTAGGTTTATACCAAAATTTGGACCTAAGGGAAATTCATCTTGACCTACTTTGCAAACAGGTCCAGCCTAATTACTTTTCTACCCCTATCTTTTGAAAACCTCTGCAGAAATATCCCTATCTTTGTCTTCATTCTTTGCAATTAGGTCCCTCCTCCATTATAGCATAGGGAATCCTACTCTGGCGAGACTTCGAGGGCAAGATCCCTCTGATTTCTCAAAGAATCTCCTTCAAAATTGAAAGGGAGATTCTCTGATAAATCTCCTCCAGTTTGAACACAATTCAAGGCTCTATTTGGTACCCAATCTCTCATGCGAATGTATGAGAGATTCGGGTCTCCTTCAACCTTCCATCTCCAGCGAGCCTGCCGTGCTTGGAAGCTTGGCTTCCAAGCACAAATCCTTCCTCTAGGGCCTATAAAAGCATACCCCATAAGCCCCGCATCCTCCACACTTGAAATTGGCCTGAGAATCCCTCTAATTCATCTCTTCCCCCTCCGGCCAGCGGCTCAGCAAGCTCCGATGACCTCCCTCTCTTCCCTCGTCGCCCAGCCACAATACTAGTGGCAAGGTCCTCTTCCTCCTGTTCGTCCGCGTCGCGCCACACCAGCCGACGCCTCTACAACCCCTTTATCGTCACTGTCCTCCCCCCACTGAGTGTTTCGTCTCCGACGATGGCAATACGAACCGGCCGCCATCTCTGCCTCCCCCTTCATCTCTCTACATCCAATTAAGTCCTCTCTCCTTTCAAATTCTTTTTCTCTTTGTTTCTTAAAAACACGCATTGACGCACGCAATCACCCTCACCTTCTTCATCTCCGGCCAAACCTCCGGCAAGGCATCCACGCCACTCCACACCTCCATCCGCCTCGCCAGCCACCCCATAAGCTCCATAACATCTCATTGACCAAAAGCCCTCGCTCCGCTCACCGCACCACTCCCCAAAACACCCCCCGAACACACACACTCTCACACACACAGGGTACCCTAGGCACTCACACTCCGGCCACCCCACGCCGCGCCGACCCCTGCAACACGTTCGCCGTGTCTCGGTGAAGCTTTCTGAGTTTTCTGACGAGGCCGCGAGGCCATTTTTGTGATTGACAGGTTTGGAGGCCCGTTGCCATTGACGCACGCAAGCTGCTAGCTTGCAAGCTCACTCCAGGTGCACAGCCCCAAGTTGCGCGGACTCCTCTCGCGCACAACTCCAGCCAAGCAATTGGCACTGAAGACCGAAGTAGCAGCTGCAATCAAGCAACATTGCCTACTACAGACGCACGTGAAGGGAGGTGGGAAGATAGTCCCACCTTGAAAAGTCTTGAAGCGCCACAGCGGAATAAGAGGCAAAAGTGAATCAGGCTTATCGCCTCCTGACCATGGGGTGAGGTCCCACTCACCCTCTCACTGCCTCATCCGTGACCCAATCCCCGCAGACCTGGTGCGACCCGTATACCTAACCCTGCACTCCTCGCCCACCATCGCACACCGGTGGGCTTGGTCCCAGGTGCGTACCCAACCCAATTACCCGAGAAAGCGGCTCTAGGAGAGCGAGCCTAAGAGAGAAAGAGGAAGAGAGAGCACGGGTGGGTAGAGGGGTAGGTTTTGCTTTCGTAGGAAAGGAGAAGAAGAAGAAGCCAAGGAAGAAGAAGGCTAAGGAAGGAGAAGGCAAGGACTGAAGAGGAAGAAGCTGAAGGAGAAGAAAGGTTGAAGGGCTAAAGAAGAAAGAGAAGGAGAAGGAACTGAAGGCAAAAGAAAGAGGAGCCACCAGTGAAAGAAGAAGAAGAAAGAGAAGAAGCTAAAGGCAAAGGAGGGCTAAGGCACGAAAAGAACAGAGAAGAAAAGAAGAAGGAAGAAAGCAGCCAAAGACAGATATTAGAGAAGAGAAAAAGAGAAGAAAAGCACAGCACTGTAGCAGCCATATTTAAGACGTCTGATTCATAAAATCAGACGTCCATTTTTTGTGCTTTCTTTATATACATTGATATTCAGTGTTTACATTTACATATTTGCATTACAACTCTGATTTTCATTGCAAATTATATTCAATTTTCCAAAGTTCTGCTCTTGATTTTTAAACCCTAATTTGCTCTCTATGTTCGACCTCAGACTTAAAACTTCTAGTAATAAAATCTATTTATTTTCGAGCAACTTCAACCATACTACGACACATCAATTTCAAAACATTGATCTCATTCGATAAACAGTTCCCAAGGAATCAAATCCCCCGAGATACAGCACTTATTCCGCGGCAACATAACCACACCAATAAAACCGTCGGTCAAGGACTCCGCGCGTTATTACACGACGAACATTCAGACCGATGTCATGAAAAGATTCTCATGCCTCTCCAAACAGGCATGACGCTTCGAGCCACGACCTCTCACAGCAACAAGAGTTAATGCCTGCCTCAGCGTCTCAATTTGGCGAAACGTCGCCTCCTAAGGCAGGCACGGGCTTGAGCTCATACGCCCCACGCCCAAGTAACGCCGCCTCCTAAGGTCAGCACAAGCAGCACGGGCTCGGGCTCATACACCTCACACCCAAGTAATGTCACCTCCTAAGGCCGGCACAGACTCGGGCTCATACACCCCACACCCAACCAATGTCGCCTCCTAAGGCTGACATAAGCTAGGGTTCATTAGCCCCAAATTCAACAAGTATTGTCTCGTAAGGCCAGCAAAAACTCGGGTTTACACGCCCGACGTTCAGCCTCGGCACAAGCTACCTCCTAAGCTCGGCGCGAGCTCGAGCTTATACACCCCTCACAGGGGACCTCTTCCAAGCGACGGGAAGCAGGTGAAAGCCACCCAACTCCTCCATCATAAATGTTCTTCCTGCCACAGCACAACCAGAAGAACATCTGGGGGCATCATCTACTGTGAAGTTTTTGGCACTCTCACTACTCTCTCAACAGTTCACAATAGCTAGAAAGTGAGGGCATATGATAAGGGGCAAAAACTACTTGATCCGAAACTTCGCACATGACCCGACAGAGGATCCGACTACCCGACTACAGGGTAAATAGGTGAAACAGGTGCCGCCCATCCCGCCTGAGACCAGTCGGATCCCAACTGAAACCCGCCCAGCTTGCCAAAAGATTCAGCGCAGCCAAGGCAAAAGATATGATAAGATGGACCTGACAACCTATTCCCTGACAGTAGATAAGTAGTCTGACAAGGGATACTAAGGGTCATCAAGTGAGAATTCTCCTTGTATTATAAATAGAGAGAGGTCCCCAGTAGAAGTAGAGCCCCTCGGAGAGGGAGAGAAAAAATCTTATAATTCTAGAAATTCTAGTGCATAGTTGGAAGGGTCATCCTTCCCCCAGATGTATATCCTTGCGATGGAACTGGATCACCAAATCCTTAGTTTCCTTTGAGCTTGCTTGTTGATTGTCAGTCTTCCCTCCTATGCGACAGATGACAATTCCTAAGTAGCACTCCCTACTCGTATAAATCTTTTGGTAGCTTTCTAAAACTCATCACCACAATAATGTTTTGAAGTGAATTTTTGAGGATTGAGGTCACCTCTTTAAGTGCAAATTATGCATTAAATTACAATTCAATTTGACACTCATGTCCCTTACATTGAAAGGAGATCAATTTCAACCATCATATATTACAAAAGTTAACTACATTTGATAAAGGTACTAAGATCATCTAATTTTAATGAAATTTTCTATGCTTAATACTTTTATTGAAAGGTAAATTCCTAAAATTTTATTTGGAAGTCTTAATCGTGTATAAAATAAGGTTTAGGGTAACCCTAGTTTGAAGTATTAATCAACTATAAAAAAAATAATAGCTCCTCGCTTTCCCTTTTCAAAAAAACAAAATCGTGTATAAAAATATCAACAAAGAAGCATATAACTTAGGTGCAAAAAAAGGTACACACTTCGTATTACATCACTACATGTGAACTATAAATATGACGTCCGCGTTTTTGGAGGAAAGCTTAAATAAGATGTGAGGTATGATCGATCCATATTGTAGTGAATTTATATATGAGATTGAGACAAGCGTATGGGTGGGATTGAGGTTGGAAATTTACAAAGTACAATATACCTATCTAGGATACTTTAATAAAGTTTTACAAGTTCATCAGGTCAAGTTTGCACCTCCACCATATCCCAACCCGACCAATATTGAACGAGTTAGTCGAAATGCAATCTAGCTCAATGCATTAAAGCTCCTAACCAAGCCTAAATAGGATCGGATCAGCTTAGATTACACGTTTGATGTAATAACCATACACTCCTGTCTATAATTTGATAGATTGGATTGTGAAAGTAGAATAAACTTTTACAGGCAATGGAAAAAGACAAAGTTGGTGGAACAAATCACTTTACTTGAAAAATAATAAGTTTGAGCCCACACCTTGATTTGGAAATATAAAAGTTAAAATAATATCGGAAGTATATCATAATAAAATATATAATTTTGACATATTTAGATATTTTATCTATGAAAAATAGTAAACATAGATCGAAAATAAAATAAAGTTATATGTTGTAAAATATATTGTCTCATATTTTGATGTAGAAGTGTAAAAATAAAAAAAATATCAATTAAAAAATATACTGTAATAAAATATATTCTCTCGTGAATTTTGATTTTTTATCGATGAAAATAAGAAATATTGATTAGAAATCAAAATATATTGCATGTTATAAAATGTATTATTTGATGTATTTTGATTTTTAATTGGTATCTTAGATTATATTTACACTGCCTTATTTTGTATATATATTATTTCATATTCTCATACGAACATATACAATATTGATTTCTAATGAAAAAATACAAGACAAAGAAGCTAGATATAAAATTTAAAATGGATGTATGTGTTGAACAACGTAAAAGAAAAAATAAAATAAAATGATAAAAAAGAAAGAGATAAAAGATAGAGAGAGTGATAGAGAAGAGACTAACAAAAAAGTGCCACGACCACAGTCCATCATATCCATAAAGATTGGTGGAAGAAGTTGTTTCACAAGAGGGGTGGAATAAGACAATCCTAAGCTTTGGAAGCCAAATCCTGAAAGTAATCTATCTAGACAAGATCAATCGGTTCGACCAATTAGATCGGTGAATTAGACAATCGCAGTCTATCCATCCAACTTAAGGTGCTTCAATTTACTTGGTATATTTATTGGTTCAACCAACGTTAACCATTGGCCTAGTTTTATGTTTAGACAAAGGTTGAATCTGCACTTCTTGAAGCCTTGTACTAACAAAAAGGAAATTCGTTTCCCTTTTGAACGAGTGTGATGTTAATGTGGATTGAGTCTGTTTTTCTGAGGTTGCCTCCATTTAATTATTATTTAAAATCTCCGCACCGAGATAATGATCTAATTTTATAATTATATAGATGGAGAAACTTTGCGTGATGGTCACAACAACCATGTTAAAACTATTAATCAAAATACCAAAACGACCATTTGACATGACTTTTATATTTTATTATCCATAAAAATATCACAAGAACCATATAGTAGTATCAATTAATAATAAATTTCAACGTTCTCTCTCATTTATACATATTTGGCAACCTTCGAAATTGATTCAGGGTTCTCACATACGTACGTAAGATGCATCATTCATGTACATGAAATGGCTAATTTCAAGGGTTGTGAGGTCATTTTCTAGAATTTAAGATGTTACTGTAATTTGTAATCCCTCGGATTTCTTATTTTAGAGATCTACGAATAAATGAGATCCTTACGGGATATTTCTTCAAAATGTCCTAACCTCACCTACACTCACGCACACCCCTAAATCCTAAATCCCCCTCTATTAAACCTCCTTGCCTCATTTCTCGAGCCACCCACCTTTCCCATTTCCTCCCTCTATGCCACCAGCAACCCTCCCTTCCCCTTTCCTCTCCTTGTCCTCCCTACCGCACAAGGAGCTTTAGCTGTGGGAGCTCGAGTGCGTGAGGAGCCCAGGCAAGCTGATGACGGAGCTTGGAGGGAGAACGTGCATGCGAAGCTGAGGAGCACCATTGCTACTGCAGCTCCTGGTGTGGGGTGCGGTGTTTTTGTGAGGAGAAAAGGCTTGCGAACGGTTCTGCGGAGTCATTTTTTCGCAGAACCAAACGTCTGGGAAATCCAACAGACGTTTGATCGGACGTCCGGAGCTGTCACCAAACGTCTAATACCGCGTAGAATATGAGGTAACGCCCTACTCGAGACTTGTGCGTATTTTTCAGTGTACTCTCCTTTACCCAGTAGGCGTAAGGCCGAGCGCCTTGGTGTGTCCGCTGCGCGAGGTGGGGAGTTACTTTTCATGAGGAGAGGAAGGCTCATGAAGGACTCTGGGGAGATTTTTCTCCGCAGATCAGACATCTGTATCTCTCAACAGACGTCTAATCAGACATCTGGAAGTAGCACCAGATGTCCAAAAAAGCAAATTCAAACGATAAGTCCTGTCTGCCTGCATTTTTCGTACGCGTAGTCTGCAAGTGACTGCACATCACTGTGCGTGTGCAGGGCCATTGGGAAAAGGCGTAGGCGTAGCTCCCCAGACACTTTAGGACATTGGACATCTCTCCATATGACTGATACCTGTCCCAGACATCCGAGTGCACTGCTAGACGTCTGGAAGGACCCCTAGACGACTGTAAGGTGTACTAGACGTCCGTTTTTAGCACAGAACGCAATGTGAGCATTCTGGTGTCGTTTAAGATGTCTAGAAGTTGTTCCAGACATCTGATATCAGCCTGTTTGGAATATTCCAGGTATCAGGTGGCCAATCCAGCTGGACCCGCCTACCTGTACAGGTTCAGGTGAACCAAGAAATGTGTTTGAGCCAGTTCAGGGCCCAAACGATGTCGGTTTTTCGCAAACAAAGTACTGTTGGCTTCCTGTTGGATTTTCCAATATGATGGAGTTTGGTTCTAATTGTTTTGAGCACATTCCGGTCATGGGAGTTGTTAGTAATGTGTGTGTTGACCATTCATAGGTCATCCGTTCATGGTGTGCACGGAACCAGTGGAGGCTACGAGGTTCGCCGTTTGTGCCCCCACATCTCCCAATTACCCTGGTAGAGTGGTTTTTGATATACCTTGTGAATTACATAATTGAAGTGCATGTTACATTAGAACTATTGATTGAACCTTTAGGATATGCAATAAACCCTAGGGATGAGATAGAGAAATATGCATGCTTAATCTATTGTGATGTTTCCTGAATATGGTAAATCATGAACTGCCTGTTATGATTATTGAATCATGACTTGAACTGGAATACATGTTAGACCCTGTATAACTAATTGCTGAGATTAGTGTCGGATTGTGAAACCATGAGCTACCTGCTATGTGTTTAATTAAGCATGACATGAATGGAGATATTTGGATGCTACGGAAATAAAGAAAGCTATGCCCAAAAGCTATGGGGAATTTAAAAGAAAACTGAAACCGTGATGTGGAAAGTCTGTGGAATGATGGAACATGCTGCCTACGGGTGGTTGCTCGGACTTAGTAAGGGAAGTGAACTGGCCCTCGTGTACATGATACCGAGGAGAGTAACTATCCTTTGGTATGAAAGTGAGCTGGCCCTCGTTTACGTGATACCAAGGAGAGGTACTATTCCTTTTGTGTAAGGAAGAGCTAGCCACCCCATGGGACCCAGGGTTAGGACTAGCCCCCTACACCAACTCCTGTGAGGCGCACTGGATAAACCGGGATAGTCGGGCGAGGGTACACAGACTGTTGAGGGGCGAGACCCCTGTTCTGTGCTGTACGTTTGTACGTACCCGCTAGCGGAAACGATTGACCGCATGCTAGTACAGGGTAGCTACCTGTACATTTATCACGCGTGCGTAGTCACCGCTACGTTGCGACCGTGACCTCAGGGTGGTAGACCAGGTGTAAAACTACCATAGGGTGCTCTCCCGACTAGGAGAGTGCCACGTATACATCCTACATCACGGAAAAAACTACAATTAAGATCGTTCCCTTAGAGAACAGGAAGATTAAGAGATACTGTAGACCTTTGTTAGAGAAATGGCTCATGAACACTTAGTAGTAAATTAACTGTATAATTAGATAATTGGATAAATGCATGCACAAAACTACATTTTTTTACTATTTTTTTAAATGCTATAACTGCTTTAAATATACCACTCTACTCAGCGTTAACTGACCACCGTCATATATAACCGTGTACAAGTCAAAGAGACGAACAGCCAGCACCTCCAGCTGCAGAGAGTGTTGGACCCAGTCGAGCCTAGCCATAGTTCTACTTGTTTCCTTTCAGTTTCCGCTATTTTCGTTGTTGGTGAGTACTTCTGCTTTATGTTGAGAACTATTATAGTTACGTCTTTTTGCCTTAGTTGTGATGGTTAGTGATTATATTTTCTGCATATGGTATGTTATCCTTCTGGAATCTAAATTAAATTTGCGTTGTTAGCTTTATTTAAATTACTTAGCTAATTGCATGCATGATTTGTGGTTTATTTTATATGTTTGGGATAATCTCTCATTGGACGATGGGGTCTTATGATTAATCAAGACGAGCCGTACCCAAATTTCCAGAGGGATCGAAATTAGGCCGTAATAATATGTGATGGTTCGAATCAATTTGACTAGATGGTTCGACCATGTTCTCGCTACATTGCTAGTCTAATCTGATTTAAAGGATTGTTGACGTTATCATCTGGTCCAACTAAATTGTTTTTATATTCCAGCATGGTTTCCCCATTCTGATTTAGTTTCTTGTTAAAACTCCAACTCAATTTAGAAAATATTGGTCTATCTATCCCAATGTTTCACTCAAACAAGAGTTGGCCTTATCCCACTAATCAACAAAATTAATGTTTTCAAAATTGAATCGATCAGTGAACCAGTCAAGTGCTGATTTGATTTTTTAGTGGTTCAACTAGTGGCTTGTACCGGTTGAACCGATGATGATATCAACATGTGAAAAAATTGAAAAAAAATCGAACCTAAAGATTTTTGGTCTAATTTATATTAGTTCAACCAAGTCCAACCAGGTTGAACAAGTATTCAATAAAAAATCATTGAAGATAAATAGTAAGAAAAGCCATTTTGCAACTCTAATTATACTAAAATTGACATGTTTTTATCAAATACTAAATAAAAATAAAAGGTATAATCGAAATTGAGAGTCTAACCTTAAAGAACACATAAATCTTTGAATCTTTATTTGAAGTTCTAAAGTCATATGTATTTTCCTTTTTCTTTTTAATCTTTTAGCTCTTAAGAGAATGGTCAAACCATATGACCAGTTTAACCAAACCAACTAATCCAACCAGGTTTTGATCAGTTTACATCAATTTTAACTTTTATCACCCAAATCGGTTGATCTAACCAGTAAGGCATCGATTTCTGGTTAAATCGGTTGGACCAGTTGATTCGATTCGATTTTTAAAATATTGTTACAAAACTATCAAGGCATTGGGGGCATGCAATGCGACAAAGGTAAGAGATGACAAAAAGGTGATTACCTGCTTGAATCATGGCAACAAATCTTTTTCTTTTTAAAATATTGAATATACCTAAATAGATCATTGGTAGCATCAATTTTTAGAAGAAACATGTCATAGCACTATTTAAGTAAAAGAAAAAATAACGATCCTATCATATTTAAATAGTAATAATGCATATATATTTATATTATTGCATAATGTGTACACAAATATATTATATGTATAATTACATGTCAAAATAGATGACCAAAACATATATCACATGTATCACTGAAACAAGAAAGTGACATATATTATATATACTTTATGTACAAACTTAATATCATAATTTATACATATATTGCTATACACTATTAGATAGAGACAATAACATATATATATATATATATATATATATATATATAAACTAGCAATATATCATAATTATCATTACAAATTTACTATAATGTGTATATAATTGATATCAAAGCAAAAGATAAACTTGAGAATATGTCAAAGCTATCAATAAAAGCATACATATATTTATCCTTGTATATATGTATGTACAATAATATATAACACTAACATATAGATAATATACATAACTTAAGACTAAAGAAGAGTCCTACAATCTTACTTAGAGTGAATTGAGAGTAGATGACGAAGCATGAGGCGACCCAAGCAAGGAAGAAGGTGATCGAGCAATAGCCTAGATAAAGTCCCTCACCTAGGATAACATTAAAGTGACCTCTGGCTTTCTTGCGTAACCCAATAGCCTGGTAACCTGAGGCAATAACCTTGAAAGCATTGCTAATCAATAGTTCCATAGTTTTTAAGGGTGCATCGATTGCATTGCAACAATGTTATGGCATATTTACAAAGTCATTATTTGGTGAAGTGCAATGACCTAGCCTAGATAAAAACTATCATTAATAGTTTGTTGCATATGAAGTGGATGAATTCATGTCAACCATCCAAAATACTTAAATCAAAGTTATCAAACAGCAAGTTCCAATTATTTATATCTCACTACTTGATTTGATGAGTTTTCCATGAGATTATTTTCTAAGGTGTTACATAGAGTTTGCCTTCTAGCACGGAACTTTGCTAAGGGTGGGGACACAAACATTCTCATCCTCTGGAGAGTGAGGGGATCTCTTCATTTGTAGATCCGTCTAATTTCTTTAATATTTAATCCCTAGTGTTATTTTTGTCCTTGAATCGTAAATGATGACCCAAAAAAAAGTTTTATCCTATTATTTTTTCCCCCTTCCTTCATTAATGATTTTATTTCTAGTAACTGTTATTTGGTTTATGGATACTCTTGGTTTCCCAAAGAAGCTTGTTATCAGGGTTATGCTCTATAGATTCCATTACTGAAGCTTCATCCAACAACTCTTTCTGCCATCAGGAAATGTAAGATCTTCTCTGGACTTATCAGAAGAAGAATGGGGCGATGCTATGGCAATCAATCTCAAAGGAACGTGGCTGGTAACCAAATTCGTGTGCAGGCACGTACGCGATGCAGGTATCAAAGCATCTGTAATCAACATGTCATCCATTTCCGGCCTTGAACGTGGGCAGCAATGAGGAGGGGTTGCTTACGCTGCATCAAAGACTGGCTTAAACACTATGACTAGGGTAATTGAATCTTATCAAACTGCACAAGAGGGCTTGTTAATTTTACCCCCTTCAGGAAGGATAAGATTCAAACCTTAATCTCTTGGGTGAAAGGGTAACCGTTGACACCAATTGAGTCTTCACATTAAGTGTTATACCTTCATTAAGTTGTACAATTGTGCAGCCTAAATATTTCGCAAGCAATAAATCACTGACTTGGTCAGACGAGTTTGCACATATCACCTAAATGGAGTCCTTAGTTATGTTTGATAAATGGGGTGCTTCACTTTTTACCAAATGTCAGAAATTAATTGTTGGGAAGCAACTAAGAGGGAAACTTCCATGCTTTGTTCCTTTACCATCTGACAACAAACGGCAGAATTTAGGGTGGTTGACTGGTTTGTGAGAATCTATACTTAAAGAATCTTGCACTTTTGCCATAGATTTCTATTCTATTTATTCTTCATATTCTACATTCTATTGTAGTTAGCCATAAAGGAAAGATCCAGCTATAAGTTGGGGTCTACCAGATATGAGATTTGGCTTATTTGTAAGCATATTTCTGGAATTTTTTTTTTTCTCTGCACATCAAGATCACCTTGAGGTTTAAGCCTTAATTAAATAGGACTTAACAAGGAAATAAGCTTTTGTTCAGTGAACAATCCATTTTCGTGTTCTGCCTCTGATGTCTGAAAATCGACTCTATTCGCAAAGTTTCGCTGGATTTCTATTGAGTGCTTTCTGTATGCCCATGGGAACAATCAGGTAATGGCTCTGGACTTAGGGAAGCATAGCATTCGAGTAAACGCGATATCGCCTGGAATATTCAAGTCGGAGATCACCGAGGCTCTTATGCAAAAAAAGTGGTTCGAGAATGTAGCCAGGAAAACCGTACCCTTAAGGCAGCAGGGCACGACCAATCCTGCACTAACTTCCCTTGTTCGTTACCTGATTGACGAATCCTCGGAGTATGTACATGGGAACGTCTTCATAGTCGATTCAGGCTCCAGTCTGACTATCATTCCAATCTTCTCATCTCTCTGATGGACTAGTTTCTGTAGACGACTGCATCTTCTGTAATATATTTCAGTTAAACACCGCATGAGCGCGCACCTAAATAAAGTTTGCAATGTTTTTATCATTCTTTGAAATGCAATGGAGATTTAGGCAGGAATTTCACATGGATAGATTGTTGAAGAGATCAATTTATGCTGAATTATATAACTCTCATAGAAGAGGATGTTCGGTTATGCCTCAAATTTCATAGTCCACTTATTTGGTTTTACCTTCATACAAATACTTTAGATGGATCCACAGCTCCAGAGTTTGAATCTTGCCTATTCATGATTGGAATGCATTTAGAGCCGAAACCTATATACATATATGTTTCTTAAGATTAGGCACCAACATGTTTGGATGCTTAGGCTGTGTTTGGATGGGTGTTTGTGTTTAATCCGAGAAAAATTTTGGAAAGTGTTGGGTTACGGAGGTGATGGAATAAGTGGTTAATTAATGGTGAGTTAGATGTGATATTTTACATTGTAAGTTATATTTTTTATATTTGTATTGGGAGTGGAGATATCAAAAGAGGATCATAGCTTATTTGTTCTGTATTTGATGTTGAGTTGTCTTGTATTATTGTTTTGTATATGAGCCGATATGTTGTAAGTATAGATACGAAATGACTTTCCTTGCAAATCACACTTATTCTGATCCACTACGTAGGACAAAACCCATGTACAATGTTACATCTAAACACAGCCTTCTAGTCAATAGTGGAAGCTCTCTTCAAGTTTTCGACATGCATTTTCTCTTTTTCTATAGTTGTGTACTCTCCTTTCATGATAGGGGAATATCTCCCTTTGCCTGTGGTTATTTCCTTGCTCTGTAAGGGCAGTTTTTGACGATGAAATTATGGCGTTCTTCTTTGTCAGATGGGACTACGCTTCTGTCTTCTTATTGCTTGTTCATAAGTATAGATGTGTTCTTCTTTTCCCCAGCGATTTATCTGCTACCATTAAAACATAATTTATTTCAATTTCGTTGGTTTCATGACTAGATGATCCAAATAAGGCTTCTTGCATATTAGGCAGTAAAATCCAAATAAGCAACAATGTTAATGAGCAATTATACTTGGCTGAGGCATGAACATTGATGTTCCTCTTTGAAATTTGCCTTGTTTGTAAGTTTTGGTCATCATAAGCATCCACCTGCTATCTGAATTGCAATCTGATTTCTTGGAGTAAAGGGATGTTAAAAGAAGCCCCTGAAAAGGAGCTATGTGCTCTTCCGAGGGAATGCCCAACTTTTTCAGAAGCATGGAGACCATTGGAATTTGGAACCCACCAAAAGAAAGTGATCAAAGTACCTAATAAAGATGGTGAGAGAGATTACAATGAAAAGATATTTAATTGTCTAATTGACCAAAGTTTGGATACCCAACTCAAAGAGGGAAATAACCAGAAGCCACAAGGCAGGCTGTTTCTTTGGCAACATAGGAGTGTGTTTGCATAAATGAGTAATTTTGGCTCATCATACCCAGAATGGTGGAGACTCCTGACTAGAGAGACCTAAGTTCGAGTCCTCATCCCTACATTTACCTAGAGTATTGGTACGTGGGGGAAGGCCAATTTCTACCCAGTTTGTCCAAATGGACTTTTGGGTTATCAAAAAAAAAAGAGTAATTTAATAAAATCTAAGGCGCCCAATTGGAGTTATGCCTTGGGATAGAGCATTTACAACGAAGTCGCAGACAAAAATCAAAACATTTCCTACTTGTGGTAATCCAGTTAATATTAAATTAAATTATCAATCTAGTCATGGATTGCATGAGAACTAAGCATAAGGTACTTAAGATTTGGAACACATATGGGAGGTAACTTCTCAATTTGGGGTTGATCCTCAACAAAACACATATGTGAATCGTATGCACATTATTCGACAAAATCAATTCTATTAAGAATAATAAAGTGCAGCGAGCCCCCATAATATCAGCTACAACAACGCTCGAAGCAAAGTAAGATGGATATCATTTCCTAGTGCAACAGTTGATTAGATGACAACCTGACAATCTGCAGGAAATGCTACATGGACTACGAAAACTACAACAAAAAATGTTAACATAGACAGCTATCAACAAAGGTGAGGGACAAATATTTGATGAGGGACAAATATGAAAAGCATGTGCCTCATATTACGTCATTGGAAGATGCGACTCACAGAGCCATCACCATGCACACGCCAGATAGTCTCAGCGAGAAGGTTTGCAACTGATAACACAGTGAGTTGTGGGAAGTAGTTTTCTTCGGCCACTGGAATGGTGTTTGTGATGATCACCTCTTGGAAGAGGCCTCCTGATACCCTCTCAATTGCTGGAGGGCTGAAAAGAGAAGACAAGCCAATTAAATGAATATTTAAACAAGTCATTACCAATTAAATGACTATTTAAACAACTAATTAATCCGGGATAGATACAAAAGACTGTGATTGGCAGATTATTATGCTCATCACAGGGAAAATACCTCTACTTGTATAGTATTACATTCATTACAATAAAGCTTTCCAGGTAGTGCCAAGTTGTCGTTTTTGGAAGAACCTGATGGGAAAACTTCTATATATTTTTGGTTGAAAAACCAATCTCCTCTAGGAAATTTGTAGTTTTCCTGTGCAAAATAAAAAGTTGAACTTCCCAGGATGTCAAAAATATACAGGAAACCTGAATGGGTTGGGTTCCAAATTGGGTAGAGAATGACTTCCATGGAACTATAATGGGAAAGAAATCTTATCAAGAGTTTCCTGTTAAGGGGGGTCTCCCCAAGTACCAACAACAGCTTTTGGAATGCTTTCCTTCTTGTGGCATTGCAGTTTATCTAGTTAAGCAAACATGGGTGGAGCTTCTAAAACTGGCCACAAGCTGATCTCATAGAAACATGGCTATCATGCTATCTCCATCCATCTCGCAACCCTACTGAAAGTGACAATCCTCCAACTGCCTCATGCAGCTGGACCATATTGGCATCTGAGAGTCCTGAGATAAACAAAGACATCCAACCACCAATTCTTGCTTTTAAAGGCCTATTCCAGAAGTCTATCGACCTTGCATCTTTATCTCATGCAAAAGCAAATGGACTATCCAAAGCGACACTAAGTGGCCCCAACCAATTCAAAATCCTGTGGCTACATGGTTCATGTTATAGTTCCATAACGTCAATTCTGAATTCTATTCTAAAGGTCATAATTACCAAAGATATTTTCACAGGACATGTTTCTGGATGGTACCTGTGACGACCCCAATCCCATAATTGACTGAACCTGATAGAACCTTAGTTGCCAAATATGAATTATCAATCAAACCATAAGATCATGGTCCTCAACACACAATCCTAAAACGTCAATAGCCAAACAATTCATTTGTAAAGCATTAATTAAACACCATTGGAACATAGTCAATTAAGGGGACCGGTCGACACAGTACCTTTTGTTGAAAGTAGCTCATAGACACTGATAAGGCATTAAGAAATCACACTCTCCTTCTGAACAGAATGAACATCTCAAGTATTACATGATACAATATGGACATTGCAAGTACCGCATGACCCAAAGCTCCACACTGTATGGCGTGGAAGCTAGACTCTAAAGATGGCTCTATGAACAATCTTTACCACACCTCATTGGGGAGGATAATCAACCAAATAATCCCAGGGACCTATATACCATGAGCCTCCTGACAAGACCAAGCTTTCCCTTTGATCAAACTTTGATTGTTGATCTGAAAACCTACCTTGTGCTTTGTTCCCCATTCCATCTTCAAAGTATAAATATAGTCAGGCATGCACATTCATATAGACCATAGCATGGACTAAAGGTTGACCACCATGTCTCCATCTTTACCTTCATATTTTCTGGCTAAAACAAGTCAGAGTTCTATATGAAACCTACTATATACAGATCTCATTATGTTTTGGGACAAAGTCAAGGTTCCTTTTTTAGTTTTCCGCTAGGTATTCCTGGACAGGGCGGGTAAATGATTTAGCCTAAACTTAAACTTCATATCTTTTTAGGCATGACATTTTAGGGAATCATCTTTCCCTCCAGGGAGGACGGATCCCAACATACCTGCAGGAAAATCGAACCAGTCATATTCTTGATTAGATGGCATTGCATTTGCATAGAAGTAAATCTTTTTTTTCCTGTTTGAAAGGAACCACATCTTTTTTCTCAATTAAATGTAACTTTCTTACTCAAGCAAAAGGGTTCCTACTCAAAGAGTCAAGGAGGACAATCATAGTGAGGGATTACAAGATAAGAGTAACACAACAACAGTGCATAAGCTATAAGCAATCACAAACCAGTCAACAAAGCATCCAAGGGTGCTTCCGTTGGCCATGTGGGATTCCCTCCATTTTCTCCCACAAAAACGATGTTGTTGCCACCAAAGGGAGCACCTTCTGCATTCCTTGCCTACTACCAATAGAACCCACTCTGAGGATGCATGAAGAGGACCCCTAATAAGTAACAGTATGTATAAATATCAAAGAACAAATGGTAAGAGTACTCATCAACACCACAAAGATGACACTCTCCTTCCATATGCTGCAGTAGCTTCTTAGGCAATCACTCATAGGAGTTGATTTTCCCATGCAAGGCATACATGCAGTGCCTTTCTTTCTTTTTTGAAAAGAACAAGCAATGCAAATTTTAACAGATGTTTGGCTAAATGACATGATAGAACTTACAAGTAGGACCTACCAATCTTAACTTATTCCAAATCCCCGCAAAAGAGAGGTCATCAACATGCTTGGGCCACCACTACTCAGCAACCATATTTGCCAAGATGCATACTGTTATAGGATTTAGTTAGTTATAGGTTTGTTTGAATTATGATTAAGAGTTTTAATATAATTTATATTCCTTTTACGTTTTCTATTTCTATAAGGACTACTTTGTCATTCTTCCACCCTGACTCTCTACACAAGGAGGTCAAGAGGACTCTATTTTTAATAAGACCATAATTTATTTCTTCTATGTGGTATTAGAGTAGGGAAAACGCTAACCCTAGGTCCCTCTCTATCCCTTTCCCTGCCTAGGGAGGCACGTCACCACTGTTCCCTCCCCTAGCTAAGTTTCGGCACCGCCGACCCCTCCTACGCACGATCTTCCCCATGCACCTTTGCCTACCTTACCTTTGCCCACGCACCTCTCTTTACAATGCATAACACCACGCACCTACTCCTACCTATACGCATTGACCACTGCCCTCCGCGCACCACCACTTGTGCAATCCTCCTCTCTCTCTACACACCATCGCGTGTGTAGTCCTATTCCATGCACCATCGCGCATGCAACTACTACTACTGCCATGGCTTTCCCTTTTGCCACAACCGATTCTTCTCCTTTTTGTCTTAACCAGCGTCACCGCCCGATCACCCTCCCCAACCACCACTGCTTGTCTCTGTCCTAGCCGGGGACCACCACCCGACCCTTTCCCTGACCATTGTTGCTACCCAGCCTGCCACCCTCTCAAATAAGAACAATCCATATAAAAATTGGATGCTTCTTTTTCAATGGGAACTATGAACTCTTCTAAGGAGCAAGCCCTCCTTTACTGCTTCTGTTGTGACTGCTATTGATGTCGCTTTAGGTTTTGCTACCAATCCTATTGTTGAATCTACACTTGCTGATCCCTTTGGAATTAAAGATGACAATGATGACCGATGGCGGATTTAAGCATCATGCTCATCTCCTACTTCTAATAGTCGACTACTACCTTGCCAATTTTTTTCACCTCAAGGGTGCTTATGCGTATCTAGGATATGCCTACCTCCTACCTACTATCTCCTACCTACTTGCCATCTACAGCTAGAATTAGGGATGAGCATTGGGTCGGACCCTTGTAGGCTAGGCTCAACCCAGCCCAAGCCCATTTAATAAATGGGCTAAAAAGGTAGCCCAAAGCCCGACCCAAAATAAATTTTCTTGGCCTAAGCCCTGCCCAGCACAAAAATTAAGGGGCTCGAGTCAGGTCGAGCCAGCCCATTTATTCATGGTCTAATTATTTATTTCACTTACACCTATAAAATAATATGTAAGTAGAGTTTCGTATCAATAATTATTTTAAAAGTATAAAAAATAATATAATTTTGTACAAGTAAGAAAAAATGACTTGTAAAGGATAATTATCTTTTTTAGTTATGTAAATGATGGTGTTATTATATTTGCCTTTTGTGTATATTAAAAGATCTTTACGTCCTTGTAGGTACATGTCCAACCAAAATGATCCAGCATCATGCATTGCAAATGTTTGGCTTGAATATTCAACGTATGTAACATATGAAAAGCTAATCAAATGTAATCAAGGGAAAATTACAATAAAAAATAAAAGCACTCATCTTGTTCGTTCATATTTAGTTCAAATTTGGATGTTCATGCTTTCTCTATGACAAGAAGTCAATTGTTCATATCTAGTTCGAACAAGATTGTAGGATTGCATTGCACAACTTACAGTTGCAAGGAGTACGAGAGTTATGGTTTTGTTGGTTAAAAAATAGCAAGGGCAGTCAATATTTATTTAATGTTTAATGTATGATGCATATATAACATATATTTTGATAGACAATATGAATCTATATACATATATAATATATATTAATATAATTGAACCAGCAGGCTAGGCCTTAAGGTGACCCCATAAATGGGCCATTGGGCCAAGCTGGGCTTTGGCCACCTCGACCCAAGGCCCAACCCATTTAATAAATGAGTCACATTTATAACCCAAACCCAGCCCAAGTTAATTTCGGGCTCAGGTTTGGGCAGACCCAACCCATTTAATAAATGACCCACCTCGACCCAGCTTTTTTTCTCTTCTTCAAGAGAAGGGTTTACACTGGTGAGAGACGATTGCTAGCCTACCTACTCCAACCTGCAATTATGCCTTAGGGGGGAGTCCTAGTTTTTCTATACCTCCTGCAAGTTGGGCATTGCACGCTCCAACTTAGAGAGGAGTGTTAAAGTTATAGAATTTAGTTAGTTATAGGTTTATTTGAATTAGGATTGAGAGTTTTAGTCTATTTTCTATTCATTTTTGCATTTTCTATTTCTGTTAAGACTAATTTGTAATTCTTCCACACTGGCTCTCTATATAAAAAGGTCAAGGGGATTCTATTTTTAATAAGATTGCAATTTATTTCACATATCAATGTGTTTAGATAACACTCGCCAATATCCACACCTAGATGATTAAGTTCAAATGCCCAAGAGAGCATAGAGGTAAAGCGTTGGGTTGGCATACCATCTTTATATAGAGATGGCGCACATCCAAAGTGATAAGTAAAAACTCTCTAGCATCTTTAACATCTCGTAACACAAATCCCCAAGTCTTAACCCTCGTTAGTGTGAAGGAATCCAATTATGGAACCATCAATAAGTGGAAGTAGATTGAGGTAACTAAGAGCATCACCTAACTCAAGAGATCCACTGTCCCATAAGTCCCATTTGCCTAAATGAGATATAGATGAACTCCCAACTGAAAGTGTCATAGGCCATATAGATGTCAACCTCTACAGACATCCATTTAGATATGTGAAGAAGAAAAGAGGTTCTTGCATTTCAAAGAAACCCTAGTCTCTCTTTTATACCAGACAGGTTTGGGTAAATTACATAGTCATCCACGAAAAGCACAAAAATGACAAATGTATCCCTCTTCTCAACACTTCCCCTCAAGTTGGGATGTAGATATCAATAAGACCCAACTTATCACACAGAAAATCGAACCGCTTCTTCAGGGACTTGGTAAATAAATCTACTAGCTGAAGCTCAGAGGAGACATAGGAAGTGCTAACCTTTCTTGCAAGAACCGCATCATAAATAAAATGACAATCAACCTCTATATACTTGGTTCTCTCATGAAAAACTGGATTGGAGGCAACATATGTAGCTGACTTATTATCCCATAGAAGTGGAACTGGCATAGGGGCTTGAATGCCTAAATCATGTAGAAAAGCAACCATCCACATAATCTTACAAGAAGCTTGGGCCATCACCTGAGATTCTACCTTTACACTAGAGCGAGCAACAACGCTCCGCTTCTTACTCCTCTAAGAGACAAGATTGCCACCAAGATAAACTGCAAAGCCTGAAGTAGGCTAGTGATCATCTACAGATCCAGCATAATCTACATCAAAGTAGGCTAGAATATCTAAATTGTCATCATCTCTATAATATAGTCCTCTACCTGGTAACCCCTTAAGGTACTTAAGAATAAGGCAAACCTCATGCCAATGACTGTATCATGGAGTCTGCATATACTGATTGGCTCTGCTCACTACAAAACTAATATCAAGCCTTGTGATAGTAAGGTATGGTAGGCATCCCACCGTGCTGCGGTATCAGGTGACATCTTCATATGGTGGATCATCCTCATCAGAAGAATGCATGGATGGAGGCTCGACGGGTATACCAGAAGGCTTAGTCCAAAGCAAACTAGCCTCCTCAAGGATCTGCAACGTGTACTGCCTTTGTAACAGGAAACAACTCGGTCCCTTGCATACTACCCCAATCCCCAGAAAATATCTAAGATGACCCAAGTCCTTGGTGACAAATGTAGACTGTAAGAAGGACTTGGTCTGGGCAATCTCATAATTTCCATCACCCGTGAGGATCATGTCATCAACATAAATAGCTAGAATAACAACAAAAGTACGATCACCATACCTAGTCTTCCTGATGAAGACAAAATGGTCAGAAATAGAACGTTGGAACCCAATCTTCTCAACCTCAAAACTAATCCTCTCAAACCAGGTATGAGGACTCTACTTTAACCCATATATGACCTTCCTCAAGTGACAAATAAGCTCCCCCTGACTATTGTAACTTGGTAGTTGTCTCATGTACACCTCCTTAGATGAGTTACCATACAAGAAGGCATTTTTAATATCAAGCTGGGACAAAGTCCATCCTCTGACAATAGCAACAGAGAGTAGGATCCTAATAGAAGTAATACGAGCAACAAGAGAAAATGTCTCAAGATAATCTATCCCATAAGTCTGGATAAAGCCTTTGGCAACCAGCCTAGCCTTATATCCATCCACAATCCCATCAACTATGTACTTGATGGTGTAAACCCATCTACAATCAACCACTGTAACATTCGGAGGACATGGCACAAGATATCATGTCTTCGGTGACTATAATGCATGCATCTCCTCATCCATGGTTGCATGCCACCTAAAGTCCTGAGTGGCCTGAGTGAAATCGCTAAGGATAACAGCAGTAGTAATGGTGGAAGCAAACTGGCAAACACCATCCTCCAAATGTGCAACCCCTGTATAATGTGGAATAGGGTGAAAAGTGCAAGCTCTACCATATCTCCACGAAGGTGGCGACTCCTCTGTATCTGAACTACTCTCATTTGCATGAATGGAACACAACAATGCATCTGGTCAAGTCTGTGATCTCCTGTGATAAACCTGTCTCCTCCAAGGCAGCCTAGATAGAAGTTCCTTCCTCTAAAAAGTAAGGAACCTTCTCAAAGAAGGTAATATCCACTGTAACAATGTATCTCCTACGAGTTGGATCATAGCACTTATATTCCTTCTGTGTCCAGGAATACCCAAGAAAGACACACTTAACTGCCTAAGGAGAGAACTTATCTTGATTACCATATGCCTGAACAAAGCAAGTACATCTAAAGACCCTCAGTGGAAGGGCAAACGGCCTGTCACAATCTGGAGTGATCACCTGAAAGGGAACCTGCCCACCAAGCACAAATGAGGGTACCCAAATAATCAGATAAGCTGCAATGAGTATGGCATCCCCTTAGAATTGCTTAGGAACCTTCATATGAATCATCAAGGTCCTAGCAATATCCAAGGGGTGTCAAAGCTTACGCTCACACCATTCTGCTGAGATGTGTGAGCACAAGAAGTATGGTGAATGATGCCTATAGATGAGAACATGTTCTAAACATCTCATTGCATAAACTTTAAGGCATTATCACTGTGAGAAACTCTGACTACACTAGAACACTGCGTCTGAACCTCTGATAAGAACTACTGAATAACCTGAGGAATCTCTAAACCTGTCTTCATCAAGAAGACCCAAGTAAGACAACAGTGATCATCCACAATAACAGTATAATACTGATGTCCTCCTGGGGTAGGGACTCTAGATGGTCCCCAAACATCACAATGCACTATGGAAAAGGGGGCAACACTCACCCCATCAACTCTCCGTGGGTAGATGCTCTTGTGATGCTTCCTAAGCTGACAATCCTCACACTGTAGGGACAAAGAATCTGGCGATCCAGGATACATCTATCACATCTTCTTAAGTGATGGATGTCCAAGCCTCCTATGCCATAACTAGGGATCAGCAGCTATGGATACTGCACCAGCAAACAAAATAGGTGTCTAGGAAGTAGAAACCACCTTGCTCTACACCCCCACCTATAAGATCCAATGTCTACCGATCCTGGAAGTAACAATGGTCTTCGTCGATTACAACATGACACCCAAGATCTTTGCAAATGCAACTCACAGACAAGTTCATTGGAAATTCTAGAGCACAATGAACTTCAGTGGACATCTTTGGAGAGGCATGTACAGGCCCAACTGCTGTAATTGGTGATGTGGCTCCATTGGCCACCCTGACGTCCTTGATTCCACATGGAGCCTTGGGATTGACAAGACGCTCTATCTCTCATGTAAGGTGAACAGAAGCACCAGAGTCAACTATCCACGCTCCAATTCTCTTCTTCTCCGTGTCTTCTTAGACTGCAAACGCAAGTCCTCTTAGATCTGAACTTGATCCTTCACGTGGATCAACCACAACTTCTTTGCATGAGAGAAGACTCATCATGCTTAGGGGGAATATCTTCATCATCAAGGGTGAGAAGAGGCTCATCACCACATATATAATGCATGAAAAAGGGTTCAACATGCATGAATTACCACCAAGGATCAAGTGCCAAGGCCATGTTATGGCATTGTGCCTCAACTGCAGGCCTCCTGCCGATCTACCGACGGCGCCAGCAGGCCCAACATGGCCCCAACATGGCCACTGGTGGCGGCACAGGTGGCTAGCGGCGGCAGCAAACCCCTCGACAAGGGCCAACAACACCTGGTGGCCACAGCAACATTGGAAACCCTCTCTAGCATCGTTGTTGTTGCTACCATGCTCCATTTAGTTTCTGATGATCAAATCTCCCTTATGTTGGAGATTCAATCATCTTTTTTGGTGGGTATCTGGTAGGATATCGGAGCATCGGCCTAGGACCGCTGCTCTGATACAATGTGAAGCAAAAAGGTTCCTTGCATTTCAAAGAAACCCTAGCCTCTCTTTTATACTAGAGAGGTTTGGGTAAATTACATAATCCAAGAAAAGCACAAAAATGACAAATGTATCCCTAATCTCAACAAGATATACTTTGCAAGTAGAACCCGTTGCTCTATTGTTATGCCAAGAGCAAGCAATTTGAGATGGATCTAGCTTTGTTGAAAGCATATCGATCTGCACTAACCAAATGAGATGAATAAATGCCAATCTTGTTAGGAGTATTTTCATACTGAACATCATAACAAGCAATAGGCTAGAAAATTGATACGTATTCAGCCATTGATCTCTTAGGCAAAGTGAAAGAAAGGTAATGGTTGATTGGCCCAACCATGCCACCTCCCCTACTGGCAATGATCTAGCTTAATGATGTCCTAACAAGTCCTAAAAAGAATGCATTCCTCTATTTAGGTCAGATGCCTTACCCTAACCAATATATTAGACAAAATCCCCAATCTCACTCTCAGAGAGTATAAGTTATAAAGACCACTCTTGTTCAAGAGAATCTAACAAAAGGCAACCAACCATAAGGTTGTATGCTATGGTCTTGGCCAAGCAACTTTGCAAAGTGATCCATTATAAGCCTCTTAAAATAGAGGTCATGCTTTAACATTGCTTTTCTACAATAGAGAAAAGCTTGGAGTTCTTATCCCTAAGCCATAGCCACTCTACTTAGCTCTGTTGTTTCCATGCAACCTTCTTTACCTCAAGCAATCTAAGTTCCTTTTCTCTAAAATGTTCATTTGGACTTTGATGTGAGTAGCAAGTCCAAGAGAGCCTACAAGTCCATACACAACTCCATAACGTGGTAGTCCTTACTCCCCAAGTGATGTATCCCAAGCCTCGAGGGAAAATTCTACATGCCTACACTTTAGTGCACAAGCAAAAACCAAGCTACCCATAATGCCATGAGCCAAAGAAGTAGCAATAATGTCCATAAACCCTTTACAATCGGTCTAGAAGTTGTAGAAACTAAAATGACTTCCTCATAGAGACTAGGTTGGTTAGCACCACAAGCATAACAATGCAATCCTTGCATGCAGTATGCATGTAGACCACATTGGGCCAATCAACATTCACTGGCACTATATGTAGCTAGGAAATGATTAGATCACTACATGGACAAAATTCAACCACAAGTAGTTCTCAATCATCGCAATGTCAACAGCACACCTATAGATTCTAAGATAATTCAGGGTTTACCAACTTCTTAATAAAATAAACTATAGTAATTATAATATGTACGAGAACATATAAACAATCAGATAGCTAGAATAACTTAATTAATAGAAAATACACATCATGGGCAGAGCCAAGAAATGACATTGTGGGGAGCAAAGTTAAAAGAGGTTGTGTTTATAAATAGGAACCTAATGGTTAAGAGGGTAAAACATGAGGTAATTGACTAAATCTAAAGGTTGTACTAGATAACTTTCAAAGAAATTAAAAAGTTGGAAAAACATGGATTCATTTAAGATTTTATTGATACGCAATCCAGAAAAGTACTGCATGGATATTTTCCTTTGAGAAGTAATTCCATTCCAAGTTTAGGAAACACTGGAATTGAAATGGTGATTCCATTTTATCTCCGTGTACCTATCCAGCCTCCATTCACTGCCGCTTGAGTGTATTCTTGCATACTATAAGAAATTGCAACGACAACTCTATCATCTGCTCTTCTCTTTAAATGGCAAAGACCCACCTTTTTCACCATTAAATAACAATCTAAGATTCCGGATTTTACCCACTTGATTTTATTATTTTTGATGTGGTAATAACTAGATATTCATTCATTCTTAACTTTTCTTTTCCTGTGGCTCAAAAAATGATTATAAAATGTTATTCAATGATTTTGCATTGATAAATTGACATTGCCCCTAAACTTAGGCCCATATCGATTTTGCAACATATTCCATTGATGTAAATATTTCATTTTAGTGTTGTGAGTTTTGCATTACTACCAATAATTTCCTAGCCAGGATCCCACATCCTAGAAGTAGATCATTCTGATGAACCATGTCAAATACCCTGTTCTACTAGTTGTTATTAACAATGACAACATCATTGGATATGGACATGTGGCTGAAGCCAGTTTCAATAAATAAGTCAAACCTATTTGAATTATTATTCTTATATTGCTATTATATGTTCCACTTTTTTAGAAAGTATATTTTTTAATTCATATCATTTGTTCAATCAAATCAGAATGGGCCAATTTCTAGCTTGAATTTGTCATCCAAGTATCTATTCATGTGCATTTTAGTTTTTCCTCTTCCTTTTTTTGCATAACTACTAGTATAGCACTCATACACGGAGCCCTAAGCCCTATTTGGTAGAGGTTTAAAGTTTAAGACTATGTAAAGTGTAGGAAGTCTTAAGGATGTATAGGTGGATGGGTAAGAAGAGGGTTAGTGGGTAGATATGATAGTTAAGTTGATATATTATTATTGTTTTGATTTTTATTTGTATTAGGAGTGGGTTGCTAAGAGATAGATGTGATGGATGTGAGTTAGTAGTAGCAGAGATTTAAATGCTGTCGGCATACCACCGAAATGGCAATTTTTTAAGATATGTCATATTGACATGTTCAAGATGTCAAAACTCCAGTGTTTCGCCGACATACCGACGAAATCGTCGACATGCCAACAGTAAGGTTGGCATGTTGTCAGCATGCTCTGCTCCTGTTGCAACTCTATTGCTGCTACTGTTGCATAGGTTATATATCGGCATATTGCATATAAAGTAAAAGACATGATTTAGGACTTAAATGCAAATATTTATCTATTGAAAAAGTTATTTTTTAAATTTTAATCATTTTGACCACTTCTGCCATTTTGTCGACATGCCCTCGACATGCTGGTAAAATGCACACTTGAAAATTTATCGAAACGTCGTCGAAATCGACGTTTCGAACCTTACATGAGGGTATATGTGATTAGTAAGGGGTAGATGTAATGGATGGTGGTAAATGTGATAAGCGGGAATAAAACTTACACTAATCATTTACTATAGCAGTTATGACTGCCCTGTAGTATAAAAACTCCATCTGTAACTGAACCAAATAGGGCCCTAGGGTGTCATATTGGTGACCTCAGAGCTGTGTTCAAATAGATTGATGTCAGAGGAAACCAGCATTACAAATTGGGGGCTGGGTAAATATGCACCATATAACCATTAGGCAAAACATGGCCAAAGCCAACTTGCGACTTCATGTCCTTGCTCAGAATGAAGTCATAACTATTCTAGTTTATTGTCTCCTATGTCATATTCTGCTATTGTATACATTTAAGTCTGATTTCTGTGTACATGTGTCTTATAAATACTAAGCATAAATCAAAATAGCACAAATAGACCTCAAACAAAATGCCCTGCAAACATTGTTGCCTGGTAATTAATATTTCAATGCCTTTACAAATTAACATGTGGATCATCGTATCTCCATTCAAAGAAACTGGTGCAGCAGCTAATAACAAATTTCGAGATCTCAATGATGTAATCAAAGAGGCAAGACTCCGTCAGTCCAACAAGAAGAAGAATGTAATATTCCTTACAAAGGAAATCAAATACTTGGATGCCCAGAAGAACACTTCATAAGTATCAAAATATTCACAAAATTATTTAAAGTCCTTTCCACAGATGCTGTTACCATATCTCCCTCTCTTTCATTCATCCTTTTTTTTCTGGTAAACAAAGAATTAGTCTAGCCCCAACCACACAGTTTAGAGATGGTAAGGTGAACCCTAGAGGCATGGATCCACCTATGAGATCCATACATCAGGCAAATAGGGGAGGACCACCGCTGTAGAACTAAAATTTACAAAGAGTGTGATTTGAACTCCTGACCTTTTGATTCTTTGGCAAAGACCCCTGCCTCAAGATTATACTTGCAGGGGCAACTCCAAAAATTTCACTGCTCAAGTTGCTCTATCTCAATGCTGATTGTGGGTAGGCATTCAAATCAGTAATTTGTACTTCGTGAATTACTAAGGGTTCCAATTTTTAAACTCACCATGAGCTACATGATGCAACTACATTGCTACCTCAAGTCTCAGGCATTTTCAAATACACCATTGAAAGAGGAAGCACAAAGCACAGCATATAACATACATGGCTATAGAAGGCATTTGCCAACCTAATACTTCAGAAGAAGATGCAATGACTTGGTCATAAAACTAAGTCCATAAGGTCTCGTACTATCCAATGAAAGTGTGCATACAAAATAATATTGTTATGAGGCCCATGAATAGGAAAATAGATTACCTGAAAAAACATCAATACTACAATAATTCTAGAGTATGGATCTTCAAGGAGAACATGCTGAAGGCATATTTGGGCCTTACCAATCTTAAGGGTGACATGCCTATCAAGGTCAATCTGTTTGGTACCATAATGTCACACAAGACCATTGGCAAGATCAACAGTGGCTGTATTGTCACAAGATCTTCAAGTCACATTTGTTCCTCTATGAGAAAGGAACTTCCAAGACAAGATCAGTCACTATGGCGAGAGACTCCTACTCAACCCATGCGCTGGATCTCTTGCACAAGAAATCTACTTCTGGCTTAGACACAACACCACATATCAATGCAGAGAGACAGTACAATGGTGAATCTTCATTCACACAAACCTAGCCAGATCAATATCAGAGGACCCTTAGCAATTATCCATGATCCTCTGGTTATATATGAGGCCTGAATTGACCATCACTTTGATGTATCATAGGACATAATTGGCATGTTCTATGTGGGCGGTTCATGGAGCATGCAAAATCTACCATACTGATAGGGCGGAGCCTTCTTAAGGTCATGTATAACAACCTCCTGACAAGGCCTTGATGCCATTATTTTCAAGCTTCAAAGCAAAATTATCTCTACTAAACCATCTCTATTTTCTACTTTCTAAGCATATCCGCAAGGTTGCAATCCTAATGTCCTGTGCTTCCAGTAAGTCAAATATATACCTTCTTTGGAAAATGATCATGTCTCCTTTGTATCTGCAATCACTTCATTTAGAATATTCAGTTCACTATGCCTAAGTCTTTAAATTCCTACTCTCTCAAATTTTTTTCATTTTCTTCTTGATTTCTTGTGTCATCTCCTATGAGGGACATACCCTCCCCATTGACAAGGAAAAACTACACTTCCCTGCTTCTAAGAGGCAGAGTGCTATCAACATCAACTTGAAATATACATGATGTACCATCAATATCTGAAATGGACAAAACATATCCTTCAAGAATGTTTCAGGCCATCCAATGAACAAACCATGTCCAAGGTGGAAAACTGCTTGCCTGCTTCACAACCAGCTAACAAAGAGTTCATCCTTGCCTATCAGCAAGTGAAGGAAAGAATCTAAGAAACTTTGCCATAACAACAAGAGCAAAGTCTTTACGAACACTATCCCATAGGTCTGTCAAAAGCCCTTGCCCACAAATGTCTGCGCTGTACCTCCAAACAACACAAATGACTTTTTTTTTTTTGAAAAAACAACATGGATGACTTATCTTTAACATTTACCAAAATCCAACCAACTTCTTTCCAGAAGGTATGACTAAGATTTCAAGTGTGGAGCTGTTAGTATAAATTATGCTTGCCTTGCATGTCACCACCAGTGACTCCACTTGATTCAATCCAGTTGATAGGAATTCGGTGCTTCTCAATGAAGGCAACGAAGGATTTGTACTAAGAAACTATACAAATTTCTGATCAGGATGTTCACTACATGTTGGTACCCCTTTTGAAGGCAATAGTGAGATCCAGCTATTATGTCTATGCACATGAATTTGCCTACAGAAAGGCAGGAATATGACAGGACTGGTGTGTATGAAACCAAGAGTCAGGACTTGAAGAATCAATGTCTTCATGGGGTTTATTCCAGGGTTTATGGGATCTACTTGATGCTTATGCCAAGTTCTCCTGTAGATTTCTGTTTCATGTTCAATCTCATCTCTTGTTCAACCTTCTTACTTTGCATCTACTGAATGGATATCTGCTAGGAGGTATTACACAAAAAGGTGACATCCTCCAACCCAAATAGGTGTCTCATCTTGGGATTAAGCCATTCATAATCTACTAAAGTAGGAATGTACCAACAAAGATGCCTTTGTCAGATTGCATGATGGTTCTTGATGATCTAGGCAATATTTTGTAAACAAAGAGTGTGTATCTAAAACCTTAAGAGGTAGAAGACAAAGTTCATTATTAGGACACAATCTTGAGAGGGATATGCTCCCCAGAGAAGCCAAGAGAGTTAGATTTGGTATGGCAGATGGAGGCCAAGAAAGCATCATCCACAAATATCTAGGTAAATTATACTGGAGGAGGAAAAATCTATTCTTGCCTTTTCTTCCTCTCTGCTACACCTTATTGCTGACAGATACACACACGGAATCAGGTGGCTTGCAGTATACCTATAAATCAGATCTCCCCATCTAGATTCAACCACATTGCCTTGACTATCTTAGTCGATTTGTTGAGAGGAGTGTGTGATGTTTAGTACCACATCGTAAGTTATGGGAATGTGAAGTGTGTGGTGACTTATAAATAAACATATACCCCTCACTTATTTCTTTGAAAAGATTAATATAAATTGCCGCTCTATTAGAACCTTCTCTCATTTTTTTTTCCGTACTCTTCGTGAGTGAAGTTTCCACGTAAACTCAAATGTTATTAATTATTTTTTCTAACTTTTGTTAAAAAATAAATCAAATTAAATAATTGATTAGTATTTACTATTTCATATATGTCTTTTGCCTATTTATATAAACCAGGCAATGGTCTCTCTATTTGATAATAACAAGAATCTTTTTTTCCCTCAAAAGTTTTCACATGGAATGAGAGCGAGTTTGATCCCGTGGGAAAGAAAAAAAAAAAAAAAACCCTGGAGGGGAAACCCTAAAGGGGGAGAGGCCCTCCGACGGTGCCGTCGGCTTCCAGCGAGCCACCGGAGAGGTTCTTTCCTCTCCCAAGTCCCTCATCTTCTTTCTCTCCAACTTCCGCTACCGCTGAGAGCCACGTGCTGTTGCGTGAAGAACGCCGCCAAGGGTGCGACGAGGCCACTGCCCCCTCGAACCTCGACTGCCCCTTCCCTTGCCGCCAGGGTTGCCACACGCCGCTGCCCCGCTGCTTCTCGCGAGTGGCATGGTGCCGAAGATCCGACGCCAGTAGCCGTGTTCTCTCCGCTGCCGCCAAGGGTACCGCTGCTGCTCTAACGCCGCACGTCTCCATCGTCGCTACTGAGCCCATCGCCACCAACAAGAGCCTCTTCGAGGGCAACGTTGTCACTGCGATGGTGGAGAACGGAGGCGTCGAGGTGGACGAGAGCCTCGCCTCCTCCAAAGCTTCTCCCAGTCCGACGTCAAAGTTGCTCCTCTCCGTTGTCATCGCCTCCGGCGAGACTTACGCCAGGAGGCAGATCTCGTTCGAGGGAGGGAGAAGAAGAAGGAGCCGACAAAAGAGGGAAATCCCTTTTTCTCTCTCTGATTTCGGTCAAAGGAAGCAAGAAATTAAAAAAAAAAAGAGGAAAGGGTGTTATTGCTTGTAAAGTCCAGCTGAATTTTAAGTTTGTGTTTTTAGTATTTTATATTAGGGTCTGATAGATTTCGAAAGGTTACCAAAAGATTTATATGGGTAGAAGGTGTTACTTAGTTATTATTATCCATTGTACAGGAGGATAGAGCAACAATCAATAAGTAAGCACAGAGAAAGACAGGGATTTGGTGACCAGTTCCACCGCAAGGGATGTATGTCTAGAGGGAGGATGGTGTTCCCAACTATGCACTAGAATTTTCAAGATTACAAGATTTTCTCTCCCTCTGCGAGGGAGGGGGGAAGGTCCCCCTTCATTGGGGGCCCTTCCCTCTATTTATATCATGAGGAGAACCCCCACTTGATAGCCTCTAGTATCCCCACTGTCAGACTACTTGTCTGTTGTCAGGACCTAAATGGTCAGGTCCATCTTATCGTATCTTCTACCCTGGCTGCGCTGAATCTTTTGTCAAGCTAGGCAAGTTCCGGTTGGGATCCAGCTGGTTTTAGGCAGGCCGGACGATGCTGGTTCTACTTGTATATCCCGTAGTCGAGTAGTCGTATCCTCTGTCGGGCTATGTGTAGAGTTTTGGATCCAAGAGCATCTTTTCCCCCCTCATCATATGCCCCCACTCTCTAGCTAGTGTGAACTGTTGAGAGAGTAATGACAGTGGCCAAAACTCCACGGTAGATGATGCTCCAAGATGTTCTTCTAGCTGTACTGCAGCAGGGGGAACATTTATGATGGAGGAGTTGGATAGCTTTCACCTGTTTCTCATTGCTTGGAAGAATCCCTTTGTTGGGGGCACATAAACCCGAGCTTTCACCGGCTTTAGAAGGCAGAGTTTGCTTGAGCGTGGGGCGGACCAACTCAAGGTTGCATCGGCCTTAGGAGGCGGCGTCACTTAGGCATGGGACGTATGAGCCTGAGCCCGAGCCCGTGCCGACCTGAGGAGGCAGCCTCACTTGGGCATGGGACATATGAGCCCGAGCCCATGCCAATCTAAGGAAGTGGCATCACTTGGGTGTAGGGCGTGTGAGCCTAAGCCTGTGCCAAACTTCGAAGGCGGTGTTACCTGGGCATGGGGTGTATGAGCCTAAGCCTGTGCCGTCCTTAGAAAGCGGTATTACTTGGGTGTGGGGTGTATGAGCCAAAGCCCGTGCCGACCTTAGGAGGCGACATTACCTGGGCGTGGGGCATATGAGCCCGAGCCTATGCTAGCCTGTGGAGGCGGCATTTCTTAGGGGTGGGGCGTATGAGCCCAACCCCGTGCCATCCTTAGGAGGCGGCATTACCTGAGCATAGGGCGTATGGGCCCAACCCCGTGCCGTCCTTAGGAGGCGGCATAACCTAGGCGTGGGGTATATGAGCCTGTGCCGACCTTAGGAGGCGGCATTACGCCAAATTGAGATACTGAGGCAGGCATTAACTGTTGTTGCTATGAGAGGTCGTGGCCCGAAGCGTCATGCCTTTTTGGAAAGGCATGATCTGTGATGTCAGTCTGAATGTCCGTCGTGTAATAACGCGCAGGGTCCTTGACCGGCGATTTTATTAGCGCGGTTATGTCACCGCGAAATCAATGTCATATCTCAAGGGATTTGATTCCTTGAGAACTGGCGATTCGCCGGGAAGGTGGAAAGATGTTACCGCCCTTAGGAGCCTGTATGGTAGGGCTATAAATAGAGGCCCGAGGTGGCCCTTACTTCACAGCCTTTTTTGCAGTGTTTGAGGGACTTAACAGTTGCAGGGAGGAATGTTGTTTTCATTTGCTCCTTTGATAGGGCTTCGTCGCCGAACTTTTGTGTGTTTGGTAAAGTGGCCAAAGGACGATTATGTGCAGCTCTTCGGATAGGGGTGAGCCGTGAGCCCCTCTTTATGCCCCTGCTCAACACACAGGTTGAGGTAAGGGTTTCCAATCTTTGGTACGCCTGTTGTGGCTTATCCCCCCTTTGGTGGGCTTATTTTGCCTTGTTTCTGGAGCAAGCTTCTGGGGGTATTGTTTAGCAGGCAATTTCAAATGCCGCAGCAGGCTCTCCTGGTCTGGGTCCCATCCCCCGTGAGGGAGGCTTATGTGGCAAGGCGCGAAGAAGCGGTCCTCTTGCTCTCAAGGAGCTCAATGGGAAGCAAGCGAGGAGCTGAGAAGGGGAGGGGCAAGCTCTCTTAAGGCGCCCGCGAGGTGAATCCGATGGGGCGTTCGTTGGGAGAGAAATGCAGCTGCACCTCTCCTATTGGACCGGTGTGGAGAACCCACTGGACATTGGGTCGAAGGGGTGCCTCCTAGGGCCTGGGGGAAGGTCCCTTCGTTGCAGAGTTGCGACGCTTGTCCCGCTACGTTCGACTCCTCTGGTGACTCCACGAAGGTAGAGCGGGGGCTGCTACCACCAGAGCTCCTCTAGTAGGAGTGCATTTGCCCGGGCATAGGAAGGGTAGAGCTCGACAGGGGTGCTGGCAGGAGCGGGTTGACTAGGTAGGGTACCTCACTAATATATTGGGGGGTACTAGGCACCCCTAGGCGACCCCGACTACCTCAAGCGGTTGCTGCTATCCATCAATGCCTGTTGGTCCAGTAGCGGGCTTCTCGTTCAGCCACTATTCCCTGCAGAGGGAGGCACATGTCCTGGAAGTCAAACAATCCTCTGCTGCGGAGGGGTAGGGGGCTTGGGAGCCTACTCCTCACTATGGACGTGGGCGAGTGGCGTTTGGCAGGGATAGATCGATTTTTGCCGAGGAGTCGTTCAGGGCGGGCTCGACAGGAACTACAGGGCTTACTGGCCTTGCTGTTGCACTATTATCCTGTTCTACTGAGTACGAGCATGCTGGAAGATCAACGGTGAAGCTGCTGAGTCCTAGTGTCGCCATTTTCTTTGTACCGGCTTCTCTCTTTGGCCGGAGACAATAATCCGAGGAATGTAACAATCAATGTTTATTATAAAGGAAGAAAAAATCTTTTCGTTCCTTGGATGAAGAACTGCTCATATGCCAAGTGTGAAGAACTATTTTGTTGCCTGCAATTTTTTACTCGCACGGGTTATATGAACCGCATTTTACGAGTCTTGGCTTAATTTCCTTTGGTCGCTCGAACGACTTGGCATAGAGGCTTATCCTGTTACTTTCTCTCGACTGACTATTGGCAAGGCTGAATGGGATGCCCATGGGGAGAGCTTTCCAAGATAGTGGCTAGACGCTCATGGCTTGCACCTGTAACGGTGCAGGCGGGTGACCCGTAGGGAACCTCTTAGGGGCTACGTGGTCCAACTGCTCGCCTAGCGCCTTGTCCACCCATCTTTGCCTAGTGTACAAGGTAACCGTGTTGGCCGTAGGTAGAATTAATGCCTTGGTCGCACCCTACTTGCATGATGAGATGGGCAAACGTAGCCCCCTTAGTAGGCGGGAGCGACATGCTCTCTTTATGAGAGTGGTTGTGTCGAGGCTACTTGGTGTGTAACGCTTATTCCCTATATAACAGTTGGGCTAGGGGCAGTTGCCGTGAACGTCCTGCCTTTAAACGACTTTCCTCACGAGGCGGCGAGAGGAGGGAGAGGAGAACCCTTACTTGCCTTGGCGACTCTCAAACAGGGCGTCCTGATCCATCGCGCGTTCTTCCGGAGTTGGTTGCTGACGAGATTTGCTAAGGCGGAGTCCGGCGGGTACTCGAGCTCCGCCTGCGCCGCTTGGGCCCTTTTTCTTGTTGCTTGGGGGAGAAGGGGTTGAGGCTGCCTTGGCGACGTTGCCCAAAGTCCTTTTCTTGAGGATCGGGGGAACTCAGAGCTCCTTGTATGGGGACATGCCCCTCTATTTCGGGGTCGTCTGGTTGGGTTTTTTGGGAAACCTCCTGATTGGGATAGGGCCGTCTTTGGCGATACTCGCTGCGTGTCCCGCATGGGGGTTGGGCAGAAGTGCCTGATGTAGGAGCGCCTGGGCGTCTATCCTTGGCGAGGGAGCTTTGAGGTAGGTTTTGCTGGTGGTGCTTGTGCTTGTGCGCGTGCCCTGTTTAGGACTTGCCGCTTCCTTCGAGAATCACACCCACTACGAGGGTTCAATGGAATCAACTTGGGGAAGCACCCCAACCTTGGCCTTGGCCATTTGTTGTAAGATGGCTAGGTTAGGGCGGATCCCTTGCCTGGACGAGCTAGGCAACATCATCAGGGTAGAATCTAGTAGCCAAGGCTAAAGAGCCTGATCAAATTCTTGTGAGGGTTGTTGAACAGCGATCCATCACCTAGGCCTCTTTACAGAGGCGAGGACCCGGAAGTTGGCCACCAAGTGGCCGACTGTGTCCGTGAAAGCGATTAGCGGCCTGGCCATTTTCCAGATGCGGCCATTCTGCTGCTAGGCCCATCCTTATTGTACATGGACAAGGGGCGATTCTGTCATTGTGACCGCAAGGTGTGACACTGCCGGATGTTTTCCCACTTACAAACCGGTTCCCGAATCCCTACAGGACCCGAGATCGGCTCGCCTCAATTAATCCCAAGACCCAGTCGTAATAAAATGGTATCAGAGCAAGGTCGTCCCGAGAAATGAACCAACTGGCTTGAGAATAACCCTTCACGTGCATGTAACTAGGGTAGCTACCACAACGTATCGCTTGATATCTATTCTGAGTCCTTTTTCGAAGAAATTCGATGGTGTTGACCCTTTTGTTCTATCTTCCACGTCTCCTTGCAAGAGATGCCTCATCAGGAAGTTCTCGAGGCAGGCCGCGGTCGCGGCCATGGACGAGGTCAGAGGGACAGACGTGCCAAGCCTAAGGTGCCAGTTGACCCGCCTCTTCTCCCGGGCGTTCAGGCCTAGGATCTCGCCCATCTGATCAGAGACATAGTGCGAGAGGAGCTCCACCAACCTCCACGGGCACCTCTCCCTGAGGACGTGGAGGGGAAGTCATCGGTGGGACAGAGAGGCTGCCGCAGCGCCGGACGAGCAAGAGGGGGAGGGGGTGATCCTCCACCGCCCCCACCGTACTCTGACACTTCCGAGCACGAGCCCTCCTTGCTGGGAGGCGTGCCCATTCCCCCACTGCAGCTGCACCACGAGCTTTTCGGACAGTTCCGGAAGCTGAAACCCCCCTCCTTCAAGGGGGATGAGGACCCGTCTGAGGCAGAGGACTGGCTGGAGCAGATAGAGAAGGTGTTTGACACCCTTCGCCCCCCTGCGAAGTGTCCCGTGGCCTTTGCCACATACCAGCTAGAGGGTGTGGCACACAGGTGGTGGAGGGCAATCAAAGGCCAGGAGAGGGGAGAGCTGACGTGGGACCAGTTCGTGACCCTCTTCTGCGAGCAGTACTTCCCACAGACTTGGCAGGACCAGAGGAGGTGGGAGTTTCACACTCTCCGCTTGGGGATGATAACTGTTAGCGCGTATCGCACGCGCTTCCTGGAGCTGTCACGTTTTGCTTCGACAGCAGTAGCTACAGAGGAGGAGCACCTGTGGAGGTTCACTGAGGAGCTCCAACCTGCTATTCAGAGGTATGTCAAACCCCTGAAGCTGCCCACCTTCTCGAGAGTGGTGGAGGCAACCATGACGTATAAGGAGACTAACCTGGCCGCATGAAACACTGACAGCAAACGGAAGAGGCCCTACCAACCAGAGTACTCTCAGGGCCGTCAAGAGAGGAGGCACGCGGCACCCGCAGGAGAGCCGTCTCATTTTGCGGGGCCGTCAGTGGCCTTTGGGGGGCCTAAACAGGGGCCAGCTACCAGCATTGGACCCCCACCCAGCCGTCAGTAGGGACCTACCGAGGGAGGAAGTCAAGTTCCCCTCTGCTACCAGTGTGGCCAGTCGGGCCACATGAGGAGGGATTGCCCATCTAGGGCTGAAGCACAGCATATACTCCCCGCACCGAGCGCTGGAGGCCAAGCTGGTGGTCGTGGTCCCCAGGCACATGGGGAGGGCAACAATCACGAGGAGGGTACCGACCAGGGGCTGCTCGCCCGACCTAGAGTGTAGCTGCTTCGTCTGCACCGAGGGTTAAGGGGCGTATCAACGCCCTGACACACAGAGACGCAAGGGCTTCCGGTTCAGTGGTGGCAGGTATGGTTACCGTTTCAGGCAGATTAGTATACGTACTTTTTGATTCCGACGCCACAAACTCTTTTGTTGCTACGAGTTTTGCTGTCAGTTTGGGACAGGGCAGTGTACTGTTAGAGGATCCATTTGTGATCAGAGGCCCAGGTGGCCAGTTGTTTGTAGCTGAAGAGGTCTACACGGACCATGAGGTCAATATAGGGGGACACAGCCTTCCTGCTAACCTGATTGTGATACCTATGGAGGATTTTGACGTAATTCTAGGGATGGACTGGCTATCCGCCTACCACACCTTGGTGAACTATTTCGGGAAGAAGATCGTCTTCTCCAAACCGGAGTTACCTTCCTTTGAGTCTCACGGACAACCGGTGGACGGAGGTTTCAAGTACATATCTGCACTTCGGGCAGCGAGGCTTTTGAGCCAGGGGTGTGAGGGCTTTCTAGCTTGTGTAGTGGCAGAGCCTAGCCCCATGGCTGACTTTCAGAGCATTCCAGTGGTTTGTGAGTACCCCGACATGTTTCCAGAAGAGCTGCCAAGACTACCGCCTAAGCGCGAGATCGAGTTTAAGATCTCACTGGTGCCGGGGACCAGCCCCATTTCTACTGCACCGTACCGAATGACACTACTTGAGCTACGAGAGCTCAAGTCACAACTACAGGATCTGTTGGAGGACTTTGTGAGGCCCAGTGCGTCCTCGTGGGGAGCCCCTATGTTGTTTATGAAGAAGAAGGATGGTACCCTGCGACTTTGTATTGACTACAGACAACTGAATAGGGTCACCATCAAGAACAAGTATCCGCTACAGAGGATTGATGACCTTTTTGACCAGTTGCGAGATGCCACAGTGTTCTCCAAGATAGATCTGAGGTCAGCCTACCACTAGTTGAGGATCAGGGAGACCGATGTCTCCAAGATAGCTTTCCATACCTGGTACGGGCACTAGGAGTTCTTGGTCATGCCGTTTGGACTGACCAACGCCCCCGCTGCTTTTATGGATTTGATGAACCGGGTTTTTAGACCATACTTGGATCAGTTTGTGGTGGTATTCATCGACGACGTACTCGTTTACTCGCGGGATCAGGCACAATACAGACAGCATCTACGGATGATTCTAAACACTTTGAGACGACGCAGGCTGTATACTAAGTACAGCAAGTGCGAGTTTTGGTTGAGGCAGGTGACTTTCTTGAGCCACATGATCTCTGGGGATGGCTTGGTTGTGGACCTAGCTAAGGTTCAAGCCGTACTCAGGTAGGAGAGGCCACGTACAGTGACAGAGATACGTAGCTTTTTGGGACTGGCAGGTTACTATAGGCGGTTTATCAGAGGATTCTCACAGATTGCGCATCCTATCACCCAGTTGATTCGGAAGGACGTGCCCTTTGCCTGGACAGATGCATGTGAGGCATGTTTTCAGGAGTTGAAGGAGAGACTGACTTCAGCTCCTGTGCTCACCATCCCGGACAGCAGTGGCGGCTTTGTGGTGTACACAGACGCTTCGTTGCAGGGGTTAGAAGGTGTGCTCATGCAACAGGGTAACGTCGTTGCTTACGCTTCGCGGCAACTAAAGCCCCATGAGCATAGCTACTCTACCCATGACTTAGAGCTGGCAGTTGTTGTCTTCGCGCTGAAGACATAGAGGCACTACCTTTACGGTGAGACCTTTAAGATTTTCACAAATCATAAGAGTCTCAGGTACTTATTTGACCAGAAGGAGCTTAACATGAGACAGAGACGTTGGTTAGAACTCCTGAAAGACTATGACTGCAGCATCTCCTACCATTCAAGGAAGGCCAATGTGGTGGCTGACGCCTTAAACCGGAAGACGCCTGCCCACTTGGCCAGTGTACAGGCACAGAGTTGGAGAGTCATGGAGGAGTTGGACAGTTAGCGACCCCAGGAGTCACGGGGGTATTGTAGGGTAGTGACAGTGACACGACAGACGCAACCAGAGCTAATAGACCGCATCATCACAGGGTAGATGGCAGATCTGTACTTACAGGCGTTGCAAGACAAACTGCTATCAGGGGACCCAGGAGACTTTTTTTTTACAGACGAGGTGCTGCGCATGAGGGGACGCTTGTGCGTTCCCAAGGATGAGGAGTTGTTGAGAGAGCTCCTGACGGAGGCGCACGGGTCCAGGTTCACCATACATCCCGGGAACACAAAGATGTATCATGATCTGAGACGCAACTTTTGGTGGAGAGGGATGAAGTGGGATGTGGGTGAGTTTGTCCAGCAGTATTTGGTGTGCCAGCAGGTGAAGGCCAAGCACCAGAGACCTGTTGGGCTGTTGCAGCCAGTTCCTGTGCCAGAGTGGAAGTGGGAGAGCATCACCATGGACTTGGTGGTGGGCCTACCTGTTACCCTGCGAGGACATGACGCAGTCTGGGTGATAGTGGACAGGTTGACGAAGATGGCGCGTTTCCTGCCGATCCAAGTCACCTTGGGACTAGCACAGTTGGTAGAGAGGTACATTCGCGATGTGGTATGCTTGCACGGAGTTCCGCATGAGATTGTATCCGACAGGGATACCCATTTCACTTCCCAGTTTTGGGCTGAGTTTCAGCAGGCTTTGGGGATGCGGTTGAGATTCAATACTGCGTACCACCGCCAGACGGACGGGCAATCTGAGCACACCATATAGACGCTTAAGGACCTTTTGCGTGCCTATGTACTGGACTGGAGAGACTCCTGGGAGGAGCATTTACCCCTTGCAGAGTTTGCATATAATAACAGTTACCACTCGAGCATCGGCATGGCACCTTACGAGGCTCTGTACGAACGAAAGTGTACTGTACCTTGAGTTGGGTCAAGGTAGGGACCAAGTGGGAGGTTGGCCCCAGGCTGATCCGACAGAGTCAGGAGGTAATAGAGTAGATCCACAAACGACTCTGTACTGTCAGGAGTAGGCCGAAGAGTTATGCTGACCGGAAACGCAGAGGTGCAATTCAATGTTGGGGATTACGTCTTTCTCCACGTTTCGCCCATGAAAGGCCTGCAGCGTTTTGGAGTGAAGGGGAAGCTTTCGCCGAGGTTTGTGGGGCCCTTTGAAGTCCTAGAGTAGGTAGGACCCGTTGTTTACCGGCTTGCCCTTCCTCCCCAGCTTTCTGGAGTACACGACGTGTTCCACGTGTCCAACCTCAGGAAGTACGTCGCTGATCCCAGTCACGTTCTGAGCCACGAGAGTGTCGAGGTGGGTGACGACCTGACCTACCCCGAGAGACTAGTGCAAATACTAGACAGAGCCGTCCGGAGTCTGAGACGAAAGCAGGTGCCCCTGGTGAAGGTTCTGTGGAGAAGTCAGCGGTACGAGGAGGCTACCTGGGAGCCTGAGGAGGCGACGTGAGAGCAGTACCCGGAGCTTTTTGAGGGTACATCTTTTCGGACATACTTCAGTCCTCTTTAAGTTTGTTATGCGCTTTATGTTCCTTTTCCGTACCCTATCTAGCTCAAGTTTCGGGGACGAAACTTCCTTTAAGTTTGTTATGATGTAAAGACTTGTCCCACTTTTAGCCTTTTAAGACATCTAGAGTGTCAGTCAAACGTCTGTCCAGACGTCTGGACCCTTTCCCGGACGTCTGGAAATTAAAATTTTGTACGCGATCTGCATTCTACACGCGAGCGGCACGCAAAACTCTTCTCTCTCTCTTTCCTCCTTCCTTCCCCCTGCAGAACCCTAACCCTCGGGCTCTATAAAAGCCACCCTCCCCCTCCTTTCCTCTCCACTCCACACACCATCATCTCCACCTTCAGAGCGTGGCGGAGCGGCAAGAGGAGGTGAGCGAGGGAGCGTGCAAGAGCGAGGAGTGTGTGAGAAGGAGGAGGCCAAGGTCGGGAGCTTCATGGAAGCTCATCGGAGCTCGCACGGCCACCGCGGCGCGTGCGGGAGGAGGAGGGAGTCCGGAGCGTCATCCTCAACCACCTGCAGCAGCTAGAGCTGTGGCGGAGCGAGGAGAAACGTGGCGGAGCACGGCGAGGAGCGCTGGGAGCGCATTCTGATACTGGAATTTTTCCAATATCAGACGTCTGGAGTACAGTCCGGATGACTGACTGAGCGTCTGGACGTCTAGAGTCAAGACCAGACGTCTGAAAGCACCTTTATCGCGAAGGTACGTCTCTTCGCGGTTACGACCATGCAGGCCGCACTGCAAAGGATTTGTTTAGCTGATTTTAGGTGGCTACTCTGTCGCATGCAGGAGCAGCCTTGGGAAGGTGCGCGGAATGCCCTTCCACGCACTTTTGGATGTCTAATCAGCTCACCAGATGACCGGAGGACTAGTTAGACGTCTGGAACTCCTTCCAGATGATCGTAGGGGATCCTGGACGTCTGAGGGCACCGCAGGAACTTAAGGTGAGATTCTATAACTTTTAAGACGTCTGAACTTGCTTTCAAACGTCTAATTTTAGTCTGTAAACACGTTTTTGACCCGTTTGGGGTCCGATCGGGATCCGTTTTACACAAACGAAGTATCTGTAGTTTCCTTGTGAGCTTCTCTACGTATTAGAAACCTTTATACACTGTTCTGAATCCTCCTTTGTGATGTGTTCCTTGGTTTAGGGTTTCAACCTGCTGCATGTTTGGGGCTTGCAGACGCACCTGGGTCTACGGTCCAAGCCCCCATTACTCCAGGATTGTTTGTAGAGTTGTCCACCCCAGTTAATTATATTAAATAAGAATGTATCTGTGGAATTAGCCAACTAGAAACCTATGATGTGGCATGAACCCTAGGACAGAGAAATGAATAAACCAATTGAACTGCTTGATTGAATTTGTATACATGAATAAGTTAAACTATTAGCCATTGCCTCTAAATAAGCATGAGCTACCTATTAGAATATGATCTGCCTGAAATAACTGAACAGTTACCTGTGAAATCATTAGTTGCATGTATTAAATTGTGGAAATACGAGCTGCCTGTATATAAACGAGAATCGAATTGTGAATGATGGAATCTGAATCGAAATAATGTGGTGAACATGAGCATGAACCCTACGGGAAGTTAGGAGTAGAGCTCCTGTGATTAGATGGAAAAATTTGGAACGTAGATAGGAAGTGTGCTAGCCCTTGAGTACGTGGTACCAAGGAGAGCGATTGTCCCCTTTTGTGTAGAGCGGAGCTAGCCACCCTTGGGTTGGGACCCAGGGTTAGGATTGGCTACTCTACACCGACTTCTGTTGGCCCTCATGTACACAGTACTGAGGCGAACTACTAGTGTAGGGGGGTAGAGCTAGCCACCCCACAGGGCTCGGGGTTCAGCTAGCCACCCTACACCGACTTGTTAGGCCCTCTGGGCAAACCGGGGTAGTCAGACGAGGGTGCGCGGATTGTGGAGGGGCGAGACCCCTGTTGGTTCTGAGGGGCTAGACCCCTGTTTCTGAGAGAGCTATGCCTTATACTGTTCTGTGCTGTACTTTGGGCGTACCCGCTAGCGGAAACGACTGACCGCGTGTCAGTGCGGGGTAGCTACCCATGCCCTTATCGCGCATGCTGTAGTCACCGCTACATCTGACAGTGACCTCGGGGTAGTTGACTGGGTATAAGACTACCACAAGGGACTCTCCCGACCAGGAGAGCACCACGTGTACCTTCTACTCTTCAGAAAAGACTGCAATCAAGATCGTTCCCACGAGAAACATGTGAAATCAAAAAAAATCTGAAAGTTGACAAAAAAGGGGTGAAAAGGAATTACCTGTAAAATAAAATAACTAGAAAAGATAATTAAACCTGTTACTTTTACTACTTTAGATAGTATGGTTACCACTCTACTCAGCGTTCGCTGACTCCATCTTTTTCATAACACTGTTCAGGTCCAGAAGTTGAGCAGCCCAAGCTTCCGGCTACGGAGGGTGCTGGACCCAGTCGAGCCCAACCGTAATTTTCTGCACTCTTTGTTGTACCATCTTTACTGTTGTAGTGAGTTTCAGACTTTTAGCTACTATTCTTGTTACTGTTGCTTTCGTTTCCGTTATTCCTGTGTTGTGGTGGTATGTACTGGAATAACAGCTTTTACTTTCCTTTACTGCTTGTACGTTTTTACTGCATAGTTATATTACATATGTGAATGTGGTTTATTTCCTTACTTTTTGGTTATTTCTTGTTGGACGACTGGGGTCTTGGGATTAGTCGAGGCGAGCCAGTCTCGGGTCCTGTAGGGATTCGGGAACCAGGTCATAACACGGCTTGTGCCCCCAGACAAGGCAAGCGTAGGGGGATTTTTGCATGGTTCGACCCTTGGGAGTGACCACCACCCAGAGCCTTCCTTAAAAGGTGGCAATGAGAGCCAAGCGCTGGCACTCGGATTTCTTATGCCAGAAGTCCGAAGGGGTGCCAGGCGAGGCTTGGGGCACAAGAGTCCAAGCTCACGTCATGTGACGTTGTGTTGTCTGGGACGCGGGGCGCAAGGGTCCCGATTCCTATCGGCCTTAGCAGTCGGCATGGTGGTCGTTTGGTGGGGTGACCCAAACACCTACCATGCACTTTGGTGGGCAAATGCCGCTAAGGGTGAAGCAGCTGAAACTTTGCCAGTGGGCGATGAGTAGAACTTCAAGGCGCATGGGCCCAAGTCCTTACCAACCCAAGAAGCTGGCATGGCAGTTGCTAGACGTGGGTCGTAGGAGCCCTAGTTCCGCCGTTCTACGGGGATGGCATTCTAGCAACCGATAAGCAAGGCGTGAGTGCCTTTGCTTGAATTTACGCCAGTCGTTAGGAGTGGCTTTGCTGGCCTTAAAAGGCAGCAATCTTAAGGATTGTAGGGCGAATCTATCCAAGTCCCAACCATCCTGGAGAGATGACCTGCCCGCCTGAGTGTAAGGGAATGTCAGGCGGACTCGTCCAAGTTCGCATCGACCTTAAGAGGTGGCTTATCGACCTTATGAGACAGCAACATAGGAAACGTCAGGTGCGTCCGTCCGAGTTCATGCCAACCTTAAGAGGTAGCTTGCCATCCTTAAGAGGCAGCAATATAAGGAACATCGGACGCATTTGTCCAAGTTCGCACCGACCTTAAGAGGTGGCTTGCCGTCCGTAGGAGACGGTAATATGGGGAACGTCGGATGCGCTCATCCGAGTTCGCGCCGACCTTACGAGGTGGCTTGCCAACCTACAGAGGCAGCATATGGGGAACGTCGGATGCGTCCATTCGAGTTCACGCCGACCTTAAGAGGTGGCTTGCCGGCCTGGAGGGACGGCAATACAAGGAACGTCAGACGCATCCGTCCGAGTTCGCGTCTGCCTTAAGAGGTGGCTTGCCGGCCTGGAGAGGCGGCAATACAAGGAATGTCGAATGCATCCATCCAGGTTCGCACCAGCCTTAAGAGGTGGCTTACTGACCTGGAGAGGCAGCAATATAAGGAATGTCAGACGTGTCCATCCGAGTTCACGCCAACCTTAAAAGGTGGCTTGCCGACTTGGAGAGGTGACATATGGGGAACGTCGGACATGTCCGTCTAAGTTCGCACTGACCTTAAGAGGTGGCTTGCTAGGTCGACATCTAATCCCTGCCATTCCCTTGAGGCGAGTTGCCGAGCGAGGGCGTGGGGCGATCGTCACCCTTCGCGAATGGTGGCCGACCATCGCAAGGGATAAGACTCTACCCTTGGTAGGACAGGTTGGGCCTGTTACTACCATTATGGTAGGGCGTAGGCCTCAAATGCCAAGTTTGGAGGTTACGGGATTGCTCCTTGCGCGGCTAGGATTGCGCGCATAAGGGATATCCAACACCAGCCACCCTCGAGGGGTGACTTCGCCACTTCATGGACTCAGGGGGATGCCATGGTCCCTGATAGTCTTACAAGGCTATTTTTGGGGGCGTTGGCCCCTCTGGGGGGGTCATCGCCCTTGGACCCTTGGAGGATTGAGATCCCCCCTAATCTCGACGAGCTTGGTCGCGTCATGAGGAAAGAGAAGGCGGGGAATGCCGCAACTGATCTAGCTATGGTCCCGAAATCGCTTGGCAGATTAGCCGAGTTAGCCCCCGCTGGATTGTGCAGACTTGGTTCCCCTTTCCTTTCTTTACATGAGCTCCCCGAGTTGCTTTGACCCAACCCTAAGGGGCCTGCGCCAGGTCGCCGCACCTCCGTGTGCTGTTCTCACCCTCCGAGGAGATTAAGCACATACTGGGCTGATCTGGCGACAGATGTGCATTGGTGGTCAGCTGGCCAGACCACCCCATGCTACCGTCAACCCAGCCGTCTTAAGTGTGACAACCTGATTGAGGTGTCCGTCCTCATCCAAGTTGGTCGGAGGAGGGTTGTTCCCTTCCTCTCTCTTTTCTTGACTGCCAAAGGATCCTGACTGGAATGGCCAATGGGAGGAGAGGAAGGCATTCCCACTAGAGTGGTGGATGTGCTATGGGCGCGTCGACCCGGAGGGGGTGGCTTGAAAGGTAGCTCGGCCTGAGCATCTTGGAGCACTGCAGGCATTGCCGCTGGACATTAGTTATGTGAGCTGTTGTCCCATCTCGGACGACGTTGCTCCCGAAGGTTGCCTCGGCCTTCATGCTCATGCACCCAGGAGGCTGGAAGCAAGGACCTCGAGCAATCGCGGGAGCCACGGTGGAGGCTTCCGCCTAGTCCACGACAAGGGGAGAATATTTTATGAAGGGCCCGAGGCCACTCTGACAGAGGAGGCTCTCGTCGAAAGCCTACACACTCCACCGAATTATACAGGGAGGCTTAACCGTATCCTTCTCGCCCTGAAGAAGTTCGAGGGGAGGTACCTTAACCTCTGCGCTAATGTGCTCAGGCGACAGGAGGAGACGACCTCGGGTAACGCGAGCATCACTACCAAGATTCGACGGCGATATCCGCCTGGCAGGGAGCTAGGGTGACATCGCCTGCCTGCTTGGGCGGGGTATCGACCAGCATGGCTCTCGGTACGCTAGGGAGACCGCGTCAGCTACCTGCAACTGCCAGGGCCCCCCTTGGGGTGGTCCCTCATGTGCTTCACAAGCCTTCCATTCTCTCGCTGTATGGGGCCTGGGGGCAACGAGTCCTAGCTCGCGGACTAGCCGCCTTTAAGCACGCCCACCTGGATCATGGCCAAGGGGTGCATTCTCCGAGGGACTCCTGCCTGGAGTGGCAGGGTCCGTAACAGCAATCTTCAGTGGGCCGATTCCACTCAAGCACGTCCGGTTGACACACAACCAAGGGAGTGTGTTCGTCAAGGAACTCTTTTGCTTGGCACAGCCCTTCGAAGCTGGTTGCTGTCTGAGGGAAATAGGCCCTTCACTTGTGGAAGGGGAGCCTCTTCCACAGGTGGGCGCAAGGGCGCACCTATCCAGGGGTATTTTTGCCTTCAGCAGGGCCGTCGTTGCCACGACATCCCTCGGCTGATCCACGGGAGGAGTTACCTCGCTCCGCGGTTTCTCGTTGGGCACTTGGATGCATGATCAAGGGCATTGCGACCGTACTTGCGAGCTGAATGGTTTGACTCAGGGCGTTGAGGTATAGTCGCCACACAGGGCCTCCCTCGTTCAGACTGCTAAGCATCAAGCTGACCGTGGTAAGACCAGGTAGGCTCAGCCTTCCATCGCTCGACTTCTGACAACCTCTTGGGGTTGCCTCCTGTTATGAACGCGCGCTCCAGACGTCTTTTAAGACGTCTGGGAGGTGGCCCAAACGTCGGACCAGACGTCTGGAATCACCTCCAGACGTCGGACAAGACGTCTGGGATCATTTCCAGACGTCCGTAAATCGGTTATTTTGGCACGATTGTTTTGTCTGCGCGCCTGAGCGTGCAGACCTGCGGAAATTCCCTCTCTTTTTCCCTCTCCCTCCTGCGCCCTCTGTCGTGCTCTCTCTCTCTCCTCCTCGCGTAGCCTTAAAAGGCCACGCCCTCTCCCTCACTCCCGTCACCTCCGTCTCCTTCCTCTTCTCGTTCCAGCCAGTGTGCGAGAGCGAGCACGAGGGTGGGCGGCGGCGGCGACAGCCGCGGCGGGTGCGGGAGGAGGTGCTGCGCGGGGGAGGAGGCATCGGCCGTGAGGGCTCGAGCCTGCCGGGGTAGCGGGAGCCGGCCGGCGGCGACGCAGCGGGCGCGGAGTGGCGCGAGAGGCCTGCTGCAACTCGAGCAGCAGGCGGAGCACTCGCGGCACGGCCGAGCGTCGCGAGCGGAGGGCGAGTCGCGCCTTGGTTCTGGAAACTTTTCCAGAATCAGACGTCTGGGCTTATAGCCAGACGGAGGGGGAGACGTCTGGAAGACTGTATAGACGTCTGAAAGATGAGTTTTTCCGTCTTCTTCCTTCCTTTCGACTGACCATACTGAGAGAGAGAGGAAATGGGTACACGCAGGTTCTAAGATTCGCATCCAATGCGAATCAGACGTCCGGCTGTAGTGACAGACGACGGGAACGACTTCCAGACGTCCGGGGTGACCATCGGACGTCTGGGAACTGGGCCAGACGCCCCCGCAGGCTTCTGGACATCTGAGAGCCCACGCAGAGCAAGGTAATTCCTGATTCACTTTTTAAGACGTCTGGAAGAAGTTCCAGACGTCTGATTTTGCACTGTTTCGTCGTTTTCGACCCGTTTAGGGCCCGTTCGGGTTCCGTTTTCTGCGTTTCGAGTTGCGTCCTTTTCGGATTTAAATCCTCTACCCGTCTACAGTAGCTATACACTGTTTTGAGACACTCGTTGTGTTTGATTCTTATGATAGGACCCCGTTCCGTTGCAGTCCCGGGGGTTGCGGAGGCACGCGGGATTCCTGACCATGCCCCCAGTTCGCCTGTCGTAACCGGTAGAGTGGCTTTTAAGTATAATCTGTTAAATTATGGAACCATAAATAGAACCTAGGACATTGCATGAATCCTAGGAATGAGAAATAGATTGAATGATAGATCCTAGGTGTTGCATGAATCCTAGGGCTGGAAAACTAGATTGTATGATAGATCCTAGGATACGGCATGAATCCTAAGACGGGAAAACTAGTGGAATATATGAATACTGCAGTCTTGAAAAAATGGGAAAGGACAAAAAGCTGCCTGTAATTTGAATTAACAGCTACCTATTATGAATAAATAAACGTGATTGAGAACATGGATTGTAAGAACGTGAAACTGGAAAGTGAAACCTAAATGTTCTGAGCTGGAACCCTACGGGGAATTAGGAGTGGATCTCCTGGAAAGAGAAAGGAATGGAACTGAGAAAGAAAGATGTAGTTGTGTGCTGTCTCTTGGGTATGTAGTACCAAGGGAAGTACCTGTACCTGTTTAGTGCAGAGTGGGGCCAGCCACCCCAGGGACCCGGGGTTAGGACTGGCCGCTTTGTACCGACTTGCTGGCCCTCGTATACGTAGTACCGAGGAGAGCTACTAGTGTAGGGAGGGCACTAGCTACCCCACGGGCCCCGGGGTTCTGCTAGCCTCCTACACCGACTTGTTAGGCCCACTGGGGCAAACCAGGGTAGTCAGGCGAGGGTGCGCGGACTGTGGAGGGGCAAGGCCCCTGTTTGGTTACTGTGGAGGGGTCGGACCCCTGTTACTGAGAGGGCTCTGCCCTGGACTGGTTCCGTGCTGTGCTTTGGGCGCACCCGTTAACGGAAACGACTGACCGCGTGCCAGTGCGGGTTAGCTACCTGTGCGTTTATCGCGCGTGCCGTAGTCACCGTTACGTCTGTCCATGACCTTGGGGTGGTTGACTGAGAGTAGGATCACCGCGGGGGACTCTCCCAGCCAGGAGAGCACCACGTGCTACTTCTACTTCTTGGAAAAGACTACAATCAAGATCGTTCCCACAAGGAACATTCGAGATCAAGTAAAGGATCTGAGAAATAAATGAAATCGTGAGAAAATTGAAAGACATAAATAAAGAAAGTAACAGAACATAACAGCTACTGTACACCCTACTGTTTTCTTTAGTTTTAGTTGCCACTCTACTCAGCGTTTTGCTGACGTGTTACACTCATTACCTTTCAGGACCAGGTGTGGAGCAGCTAGGGTCAGCGGCTGTAGAGGACGCTGGGCCGAGTAGGGTCCAGTAGAGTTACCATTGTCCTCTTGTACCTCTTTTTGTTCCACTGTAGTGAGTAGTTCTTGTTTCCGCTGTACCTTTCTTTACCTGCAGTTCATATTATGTTACGAATGTTGTTCTACTGTTGTGGTGGTATATACTGTAGTGATTTCTTTTCTTACTGCTGTATTTTCTTACTGTTAGTTATATTCATGCTGAATGTGATTTATTTTACTGCTCTTTTGGTTACTTCCTCATTGGACGACTAGGTCTTGGGATTAGTCGAGTCGGTCCGATTCTCGTGTCTCGTAGGGACTCGGGAATCGGGTCGTTACACCTCCAATCCTTAGGCACTTGGCGAAGCGCACCTAAGACCTGCTCACCAGGCCTTTGGGGGAGCTGACAGCCTGTCCGACTGATCGGGCAACGATTCCGTAGGCAGGCCTGTGCTAGGCAGGTGCCGTCGAAAGCACCCGATGAGATCTCCCCTTAGGGCGGCCGAGCGTCGGCTCTAACCGAGGGTGGCTCCTAAGGGCATGGTGCATGAGCCAGGGTCTACTGTTCTTTCGTGTTAGGCCTTGACTGGCTCCTCAAGCGCTTCCAACCGGGGCCCTCTGTTTTCACCTTCCCGAGCGAGCAGGTGGTACACGTAGGGGCATGTACCTGGGGTCGCCAACCTCGGCTCCCCATTTCTCTTCTCTCGGCTGCGCCTCAGGGAAGGGGGTTCAGTTTGGGACCTCGGGCGATCGGCTGAGGTCACTAGGGCATGAAGACGTCGAATCCCGATCGGGCCCCTCCAAGGGGAGGAAAGCCACGAGTGGGACCACGAGTGGTTACGACCACTGTAGGAGTTCTTGCTTAAGGAGGTCGAGGCAAGGCGCCAGAAGGGCTCCTCCTCCCAGCGATTGGATGCTCAGGAGAGTGATGGTGCTTTCGTTAACGCTTCCCACGGACGACACCATTTGATGGGCCTCGGAAGGCCACCAAAAGATTTATATGGGTAGGAGGCACTACTTATCCCTTATCATCCATCGCATAGGAGGATAGAGCAACAGTCAAGCACGCACAAAGAAAGACAGGGATTTGGTGACCCAGTTCCACCGCTAGGGGTGTACGTCTAGGGAGAGGATGGTGCTCCTAAATATGCATTGGAATTTTCAAGATTACAAGATTTTCTCTCCCTCTCCGGGGGAGGGGAAGGTCCCCCTTCATTGGGGACCCTTCCCTCTATATCGTGGGGAGAACCCTCACTCGATGGCCTCTAGTATCCCTGTTGTCAGACTACTTGTCTGCTGTCAGGACCTAGGTGGTTAGGTCCATCTTATTGTATCTTCTGCCCTGGCTGCACTGAATATTTTGTCAGGCTGGGCAAGTTCTAGTTGGGATCCGGCTGGTTTTAGGCGGGCCGGACGATGCCAGTTCCACCTATATGTCCCGTAGTCGAGTAGCCAAATCCTCTGTCGGGCCATGTGCAAAGTTTTGGATCGAATGGCATTTTTTGCCCTCATTAAGGCCTTTGTGTGTAGCCCCTCAAGTTCTAGAGCTATTTTGTTTGGGTCCTTATATGTTGAGTCGAAGACACAAGAGTTGAAGACGGGAGCCAAATCAAGATGTCAAAGTTCGGGCAGTACTCTTACATACCTCAAAAGAAACCAAGCATTGACTAACTCTGTGAAGGCGTACAAGAAAAGACACCCAGAGTTTAAGACATGAAGAAAGGACTACCACGTCAACAAAAGTTGATCTTCACTGTCTTAAGGATCCAAGTATTCGCCGTCTCCCCCGTCTCGACTTGCAGGGGAGTATTAGAAAATAAATCAAATTAGATATTTGATTAACATTTACTTTTTTTAGGTCTTTGTTGAGTTCGATGTATGCCCTTTACCTCTCCATATAAAGAGGGCTAAGGAGTCTATTTGATAATAACAAGAATCTTTTTTCCCCTAAAAATTTTTCACACTTTTGATATCATGCTTCCGCATTATTTTAAACTTCAACTTGATATCAAAGCAAGTTGTTTCTTGGGTTTGTTTTTAAGTTTATCATTATTCTTGAATTTTGTCACTATTCATTAGTCTTTTAGTGGAGGATCTGCCATCATCCTAACAGCATTCTAGTGTTGGGTTCCTGGAACCTTATCGAGAGCATGTTTTTAAAAAATTAGCCTTGAGGCAAGGCGGAAGAAAATCGCCCTAAGGCTATAGCCTTAGGGCGATTTTCTTCCGCCTTGCCTCCTTAGGGTTGCAGTGTAAGACGCGCACCACAATTTATCGAGACAAAGCTGAGGCGATAAGGCGACGAGGACTGAGGCTATAGCCTCAATCGAAAGTTCACACTTGAAGGTCATGTGAATTACATATGACCTAATAAAACAAATAAAATCCTTTTCTAAAATCATATACCCATCACCTAACCTCTCAAGTCCTAAAAAAAGCATCGCCCTCAAGTGTTGTAAGTCATTCTCCATCTTTGGACTCCTCCATTACCATTGTCGATGGCTATTGTTGTATCGTCAATTGCCACTCACCTCCCCTACGTACCACCCCTTATCAGTTTGTCCCCTCTCCATTGCCCATCATTGCCCCCTTCCCCTTTCAAATCTCAACCTTACTTTTTGCTATTGTTGGTAAAAGTCTCAACCTCTCTTAAATTATACATTACATTTTTTCTTGCTACTTATACCTTTATTTTACTATTTAGTTATGTTAAAGTATGTTTAATTGTTTTATGTGGTTTTATATATTATGTGATCACTAAATTGGATGTTTTTTTAAGAGGCTATGTGGTGATTATTTACTTAAATCTGATTACATATTTGTTATTATTATTGTCTTAAAAAAATTATTTTTTATTATTGTTTTAATTTTTTTTAGCACTATTGTGTCTACTATTTTGATTTTTTAAAGAGTTTACATGTTGTATGGTAATTATGTGTATTTAAATCATGTTATATTAGTTTTTATGTGAATATTGTGCGTGTACTGTGCGGGAATAATATTTAGTAAGGGACATTTAAATATTGTGATAGAGCAAAAATAGTATAAAAATATTTTTACATTTTTTTTATTAACACTTAACAGTATGCATTTTTTAAAACCTTGATCGAGAGAAACGAGCATAGAAATGAAGGCTAGGCAAGGCTACCCAGATCTGGAGGCCATGACCATCGAAGCTACTCAAGATCGACTTCGCCCTTCGAGCAAGGTCGTTACTGTAGAGCCAAGGAGGAGCGATCGATGTTGCTCCTGTTCATCAAGAAAGGAGCAAGCGGCCTCAAGGGAGAGCTCGAGGGTACGGAACTCGAAGGGGAGGTAATCAGGGGATGCGAAGTAGTGGAGGCAGCTTGGAGGTGGCACTGGAGCACTGGCAGGCTAGGCAGCACCACTAAAGCTCAAGTAGACCCCAGCAGCGTCATGAGAGATGAAGACGAGGTTGCGCACGCAGTCGAGAAGTGCCTTCATGGTGGGATCTCCCGAAGAGGCAGAGAGGATCTTACCGGAGATCTTGTGCAGAGCTGTTGATGATAGAGGCGAAAGAAGACGAGGATGACCTAACGATGATGGTGGTGGAGATCAACGAAGATCTCGCACGATGTCGCGAGAGCGAAGCTCGCGACGAGGTGATAGGAGTAGATGGATCGGAGATCTATGCGTCTTCGGCAACAAGGAGTCAAGTTCTTATGCAGATGGCAATGTGCAAAGGAAGTGAGGAAGGAAGAAGGCGGTGAGAGATTAGTAGCAATGAAGCCAACGAAGAGAGCGGCTGAGGTCTCACGCGACCAAGTGAGGCTTGAAGTTTCAATCTTTTGTCTCTTAGGTCATGTGATGGTTGGTTCCCTTATGTTTAGCCTCATTTAAGAAAAGGGGAAAGAGGATAATAAGAAAAGAGGGGGAAGGAAAAAGAGGAAAGAAAGAAAAAGGAAGAGAAAAAGAAAAAGGAAAGGAAAGAAAAAAGAATGAAAGAAAAGAAAAGAAAAAAAAAGGAATAGAAAAAAATTGAAAAAAAAAGGGGTGAAAAAAATGATGATTATGTTTAGGAGAAGGGGAGAGGCACTTCTTTAGTTTTATTCTCATTGTTATCTTTCTTCTCCTATATGAGTATAGGAGAAAGGGGGAGTGTGGATGCCTATTGTAGTCACCCCCGTTTGGAAGTCCTTTTGTTGCAGATCATCACATGAGTTACGACCGCAGCTTCAAAACGTCTTTTAAGACGTCTGACCAGACGTCTGGGACCCATTCCAGACGTCTGGGATTTATTTTCCACGGCACAGTGGGTTTCGAGATGCTCTTTTCCCCTCTCACCTCCGCAAGCACTCTCTCTCTCTCTCTCTCTCTCTCTCTCTCTCTCTCTCTCTCTCTCTCTCTCTCCGCGCGGCTTTAAAAAGCCACGCCCTCTCCCTCACTCTCATCACCTCTGCTCCCTTCCTCCTCTCCTTCCAGCGGTTGCGTGAGTGCGAGCGCGAGCAAGCGGCGGCAGCGACAGCAGTGGTGAGTGCGGGAGGAGGTGTTGCGCGAGGGAGGAGGCGCTCGGCCGTGAGGGCGAGCTTGCCGGGGCTGCTAGAGCCGGCCAGCGGGGGGAGCAGCAGACGCGGGGTGACGCGGGAGGCCTGCTGCAGCTCGAGCAGCAGGCGGACGAGGCGCGGCGCGGCCATGCGTCGCGGGCGGAGGGCGAGTTGCGCCCTGATTCTGAAAATTTTTCCAGAATCAGACGTCTGGTCTTCCAACCAGACGACGGTGAGGACATCTAGAGGACTATCCAGACGTCTGGAAAGTAAGTTATTCTTTTCCGTCCTTTGTCCTTTTCTACGACCGTTGTACTGAGAGCGACGAGTGGGTACGTGCAGGCTGAGATTCGCATCCAACGCGAATCAGACGTCTGGCTGCAGTGCCAGACGACGGGAACGACTTCCAGACGTCCGCGGTGACCATCGGACGTCTGGGGTGACCATCGGACGTCTGGGAACTAGGCTGGACGCCCCCGCAGGCTTCTGGACATCTGAGAGATTACGCAGGACAAGGTACCATCTGATCCCCATTTTTAAGACGTCTGGAAGAAGTTCCAGACGTCTGATTTTGCACTGTTTCGTCGTTTTCGACCCGTTTAGGGCCCGTTCGGAGTCTGTTTTCCGCGTTTCGAGTTGCGTCCTTTTCAGAATAAAATCCTCTACCCGTCTACAGTGATTAGATACTGTTTTGAGAAACTCTTTGTGTTTGATCCTTGTGATAGGACCCCGTTCCATTGCAGTCTCGGGGGTTGCGCAGGCACGCGGGATTCCCGACCACGCCCCCAGTACTCCCGTTGTAGCTAGTAGAGTGGCTTTTAAGTTTATTAGCATAATCTGTTAAACTATGGAACCATAAATAGAACCTAGGACATTGCATGAATCCTAGGAATGAGAAACTAGATTGAATGATAGATCCTAGGGTGTTGCATGAATCCTATGGCTGGAAAACCAGATTATATGATAGATCCTACGGTATAGCATGAATCCTAGTATGGGAAAAACTAGTGGAATATATGAATACTGCAGTCTTGGAAAAGTGGAAAGGAATAAATAGCTGCCTGTAATTTGATTTAACAGCTCCTGTTATGAATAAATAAACGTGATTGAGAACATGGATTGTAAGAACGTGAAACTGGAAGATGAAACCTAGATGTTCTGAGTTAAAAGAGCTGGAACCCTATGGGGAATTAGGAGTAGAACTCCTGGAAAGAGAAAGGAATGGAACTGAGAAAGAAAGACGTGGTAGTGTGCTGTCTCTTGGGTACGTAGTACCAAGGGAAGTACCTGTTACCTGCTTAGTGCAGAGCGGAGCCAACCGCCCCAGGGACCCGGTGAAGACGTCGGTTTTGTATTTGTTATAACGTTGTAGTGAAGCCGGTTGTTACCAACGTTTCATATAAAAATTTTTTACTCGGAAAAATGAAAGAGTTCCCGAGGTCGAACTCAGGGAGCAAGTTGTATTCTAGAGATATACAAGTTCTATTACAAAAATAAAGAGAGAGAGAGAGAGAGAGATGAAAATTTGGCTTCTTCTTCTTCTCTTCTTTCTTCCTCTTTGTCTTTTGTTCTTCCTGTTCTTCTTCTTCTTCTTCTTCTGCTTTCTTCAGATCTTCCCCTCGTGCTCTTCTTCTTCTGTCTTCTGTTCTTCCTTGTTTTCTTTCTTTCTTTTTCTTCAGATCTTCTTCTTCTTTTCTTGCTTCTTGCTTCTCTTCATTTCTTCTTCTTCTTTGTCTTCACCTGTCTTCAGTACGTCGTCTGATTTTCCAATCAGACGACTTAACCCGCGGATGCTACAGTGCCGCTTCAGTTCTTCTTCTTCCGCAGTCCTTCACCTGTGCCTGCACGCTCAAGAGTTCAGCATCAGAGGGCAAAAACCTACTCTACCCCCCTCCCCCGCGTTTCTCTTTCTCTCTGAAATCACTCTTCGGAAGCTCTCCCAGAGCGCTACCGGGTAATCGGGTTCGGGTCAGGCCCGGGTCCAGGCCCACCGGCGTGCGTGGTGGGCGAGGAGTGCAGGTCAGTCTAATCGGGTCGGGCCAGGTCCGCGGAGCGTGGTCACGGACGAGGCCGGGTCGGGTCGGGTGAGAGGGACCTCACCCCGTGGTCAGGAGGCAGACAGCATAAGGCACTTTTTGCCTTTATGCGTCCGCGCGCCTCCGAGAGGTTCCGAGGTGGGACTAAATGTCCCACCCCAATTGAGCGCGCGTCGCGGATGGAGCAGTGGGCGATCGTGGCTTCCCGCGCGGCCTTCGCCCCGTCTGTGAACCAGGGACGTTTCGCGGAGAGTCCCTGCGCAACCTGGGAGTCAACCCTGGGCGAAGGCGTGCCTGCACCTGCAGGTGAAGCAGCTCTGCCTGCGCAGTAATGGCGACGGCGGGCGAGTCACCTGGTCACAGAAGAACGACCTCTCGGCCAAATCAGTCAGGCGGGGGACCTTCGCCGTGGCACGGCGAAGGTGGTCAGGGGGTCTGCAGGGGGCGAGATGGAGCTAACAGGTCGTCCTAGGTCAAACTGTGAGCGAGGAAGTGGGTGTGTTCGGTGGATCTGCAGAGGGTGTTTGGTGGGAAGTGGAGGGGCGGAAGAGGATCAGGGTGAGGAGGCGGAGGTTCTGCGGTGGTCGGCGAGCCGTGTGGGTCGCTGAGGTGATGGGAGCGGCTCGCCGGAGGGTGGTCGGAGGTGGAGAGGATGAGGGTGAACAGGAGCGGTCGAGGGTTTAATTGACTAAATTGAAAGCGGGGAAAGAAAGAGGAGAAGAAGGGGAGTAGGTCTAACTTACTTGCAGGGACGAAGGGGGAGGAACAGGGCGACAGTCGTATCGACTGTCGCCGGAGAAGACGATGCTCAGGGAGAGGGGCGGCGGCGAGCAGAGGGCTGGAGAGGCGCCAGCTGGGTGCGGCGTGGCGCGGGAAGAACAGGGGAGGAAGTTTCTGCTGCTGGTATTGCGGCAGAGCGAAGAGGTGGAGGGGGAGGAAGCCGCCGGAGCTGGTGAGCGTCTGCCGGAGGAAGAAGAGAAGAAAGCTGGGGGTTTTCTCCGTCAGATCCAGGCTGCCCTCGTCGGTGGAGCGGCGGGGGGTATTTATAGGGATGAAGCAGGGAGGAAGGCGGAGGGAGACGACGTGTCTCCCTCGCCGGAGAATGGTCGGAACATGAACCCATACCGTCCGTGCGTTCGCACGGCCGGTATGGTGGCCTACAATGACCAGGGGGGTGCCCCTGCGACGGCTGACGACGCAGGGCACCCCCGGTATACATGCCAGGTCCTCCACCTCACCCTGCGCGGCGCCATGCTCCGCGCAAGGTCGCCGGAGCATGGTGCTGGCAGGGTTTTGCAGGAGGGACCTGATTGCAAAGAACGAAGGAGAGTTAGGGGCCAAAATGCGAGGGTTCAAAAGTTGAGGGCCAAAGAGTAAATATATGAGGACCAAAGTGTAAAGTCGGTCAAGGAGGTTTCTTCTTAGGCTCAAGTTTTTATACATGACTAATTAGGACCTAAGGAATCTGATGGTGAATTTTATTTTCATCTTAAACCTTGTTCGACCGGTCAATTTGCGCAAAAACCCAAATTAAGTTATTAATTGGGCATGGTTCTCAATGTAGGTCAAAATGGGTTCTAAAGGCCAAATTGAAGATTCTAAACCCTAGAGATTATTTTTCTATGAATTTTAGAGGGTTTATTCTATTTTTACTTTGCCTCGAACCTTGTGAATTGAAGTGGGTTGTTTTAGGGTTACAGATTTAGTCTCTTGGAATTGCTGTAGCCCTTGCTAGATCATTTCATCCCACTTTTATTCTTATTAAGCTGTTTTGACCTATGTTTGGGCCCTGAATTACCCTGTATGCAGATTATACTGGTAAAATTGCACTTTTACCCCTTATGACTTGTTTTCTTCTCAAACTCAGAATTCTCTGAGTTACGCCTTTCCTTGAGATATGTAGGAGCTTTTATCCTTTGTATTGGGTCAAAATGAGCTAGTTATGGCTCATGATGAGGTTCTCATCATACCCCCATGCCTAGCTTTTGCTAGTCCCTTAGTAAAAACTTAAGGTTTCAACCCTTGTTCTAGACCATGAAGTTTTTAATGGTTTTAGATAAGTGCCTTTTTTATTTGAGCATAGATTAGGTTAGAATGCTGACCATAGGCCTAAAAGATACTCTAGTACCAATCAAGATCCAAATCTGTCTAGCCTTAGCCTCAGTCTTTTAGCAAAGGTTTTTAAGGCCCGCAAGAATTAACCTAAGGTTTATTGGACTTCGTGGTTAAAGCACCCGTGCTTGAAATGATTTTAGCCCTGGCCCAGTTCGCAGTGCGTTTTGTAAGAGAGAGATAGAAAGTTTTTTCTGTTTGGAGAGTTTTCTCTCTCTTTTTCTTTTTAGTTCTAGCCTAGGATTAGCTTTTCAACACGGTCTGTATCAGATTCCTTGCTCCCATCATCAATCCTCAAGGGTTCCTGGCGATCGATGCTTCGAGATAGCACCGCCCATGGCAACCCCCGGAACCCTGGCTATTGAGATTTCGAGATAATCCCATCCATGGTATTCCGTGGCCGAATCCAGACCCTGGCAATTGACACTTCGAGATAATGCCATCCATGGAATCTGAACCAGCAGAGTGCTTACATGCCCCCCGTAGGATATGTAAATATCCTAAGAGACAAGCACCGAGGAGATGATATTTTGTTACGCATCTTCGAGGGGATTTCCCGCCTCTCCGCGCTGGGAACTCGTCCAAATCAACTTGTGTTGATCGGCCATTCCTATTCTAGGTGTTCTTTTCAGATTTTTGCGACGCTTCTGCGTGATTCTGATTTTTACGCTTACTGAACCAGGCTGTGTATGAGATTAGGGTGCTTAGGTTACTGAGTCCCGTAAACCAAAAATTAGTTAACGAGGCCGAATACTTCCTAAGCCTTAGACCTAATACTTCAGCTTTTCATTTTCCTCAACCTCTTGAGGAGTGTCCAGATCTTAATGAGTACTAAGAGTCTATTCAAGAATGCCTAAGGTTTGCATTCTTACTAATCTTATTGTGCACTTTTCAGTTATTTTCTTGAATGAGGTCTAGAACTTAGGTTAATTCCTTAGTTTCTTACTAATGACTATCACTCTTTTTTTTTCTCATAATTTTGTGCTCCTTTTTCATTTTGTTTCTTTTCTCCTTCACAAAATTTTCCTTCTCCTCTTCTCCTCTTATTCTTTTTCGAAGAATTTTTTTTTTTTTTTTTTTTTTTTTTTGGCATATGTGAATTTTTTGTTTGAAACCTTTTCTTACACGTTTTTGCACTTTCCTACCCCCCCATGCCTAAGATTTGCAATGTCCTCATTGTAACCTAGGGGGTCTTAGTTCATTCCTTAAGACAGAAATTTGGATGAGTGAATGGGTCGGGTTGAATTTTTGCGGACGATTTCAAATCCCAGATGCAAACATCTGAGTTGGGGTCGGCTGTCTACAAGGGTGAACTTCGAGTGCTGAAAGGTGTCAGAACAAGTTTCAGGTTTTCAAAGAGAATGACGGGCTGCCTCCCGTTAAGCGCTGAGTTTTACGCCATCGGCTGGGCGCAATAAGCTCAAGGGGAAAGGAGGATATAAGATGCCTCAGCCAAATCAGTAGAAGTTACATCAATGAACGGCTTGAGTCTTTGACCATTCACGATGAAAGGTTCAGAATCGTGGCTGAGTGGACTGATTTCGATTGCTCCATTTCCAAAAACCTGTCGGACCAAATATGGTCCGACCCACTTAGATCTCAGTTTTCCTGGGAAGAGTTTGAGTCGGGCATCAAAGAGTAGGACCTTTTGACCAGGATGAAAGATCTTTCTTGAGATGTGTTTGTCGTGGAAGGCTTTAACCCGCTCCTTGTAGATTTGCGAGTTCTCGTACGCGTCTATGCGCAATTCATCGATCTCGCTGATTTGGAGTTTTCTGTGGGTCCCAGCCTTAGAAAGATCTAGATTACAGTTCCGTACTGCCCAATAGGCTTTATGCTCCAGTTCGACGGGAAGGTGGCATGCCTTTCCGTACACCAATCTAAAGGGAGACATGCCCAATTGGGTCTTGTGGGCGGTCCTATAGGCCCACAATGCTTCCGGAAGTCGGGACGACCAGTCCTTCCTGTCAGGTCGAACAGTGACCTACAGGATTTTCTTGATCTCCCGATTCGACAGCTCAGCTAGACCATTAGTTTGGGGGTGGTAAGGAGTAGAGATTCGGTGAGACACCCCGTATTTGGTCATCAGTGACCTAAACTGAGCATTTGTGAAATGGGTCCCCCCATCAGAGATTATTGCACGAGGAATCCCGAACCTTGAGAAAATGTGTTGATGAATGAATTTGAGAACGATTTTGTGATCACAGGTTCGGGTCGGTATGGCTTCGATCCATTTGGACACGTAGTCCACAGCCAACAGAATGTATTCGAAACCATCCGAAACAGGAAAGGGGCCCATAAAATCAATCCCCCAAACATCAAAGATTTCGCATACTAGAATCGGTTGCATAGGCATCATGTCGCGATGGCTCATGTTGCCCAAAGTCTGGCAACGACTGCATGCCTTGCAATGACTGTATGCGTCTTTGAACAGTGTGGGCCAGTAAAAGCCGCACTGGAGGACTTTTGATGCGGTTTTATGCCCGGCAAAATGGCCACCGCATGCCTGGTCATGGCAGAAAGAGAGGATATTGTTGACTTCCCCTTCCGGGACACATCTCCGGATGATCTGATCGGCACCTATGCGGAAGAGGTACGGGTCCTCCCAAATGTAATACTTGGCATCGGAGCGTAATTTGTCTTTCTTGGCCTTCGGCCAATCAGACGGGGTTTGATGAGATGCCAAGTAATTTACAATATTAGCAAACCATGGAAGGCTAGTACCAATAGTCAGCAGGTGCTCATCGGGAAAATGCTCAGTGATGGGTCCGGAAGGGTCTATCATTTCAGAAGGAAGACGGGACAAGTGATCAGCTACCACGTTTTGTTTTCCCGCTTTATCGCGAATCTCGAGGTCAAACTCTTGCAACAGCAAGATCCATCGGATCAATCGAGGTTTCGCGTCCTTCTTTGCAAGGAGATGCCTCACAGCCGTGTGATCCGAGTATATGATGACATGGGAACCCAGAAGGTACGATCTGAACTTCTCTAGGGCAAATACTACAGCTAGCAGTTCTTTCTCAGTAACTGTATAGTTACGCTGAGCCTCATCGAGTGTTTTGCTGGCGTAGTAAATGACCACAGGTTTCTTGTCATTTTTCTGCCCCAAAACCGCTCCTACAGCGAAGTCGGATGCATCACACATGATCTCAAAGGGTTGAGACCAATCAGGGGACTGTAGGATCGGGGCTTGGGTGACTCGGTCACGCAGGATTTCAAATGCTTGAGTGCATTCCTTGGAGATTTTGAAGGGAACATCCTTGGAGAGAAGAGTGGTCAGGGGGCGTGCGATTTTTGAAAAATCAGGGATAAATCGTCGATAAAAACCGACATGCCCTAAAAAGGATCGGATGTCCCTGATCGAGCTAGGCATAGGAAGGTGAGAAATTAGATTAACCTTAGCTCGATCCACTTGGATACCTTTCTCCGAAATTGAGTGTCCCAGGACAATTCCCTCAGGCACCATGAAATGGCTCTTCTCCCAAGAAAGAACCAAATTCACGTCGATGCACCGCCTGAGTATCTGGACCAAGTGTTGGAGGCAATCGTCGAATGATGCTCCGAAAACTGAAAAGTCATCCATGAAGACTTCCAGATAATCACCTACCATATCTGAGAATATGGCAAGCATGCATCGCTGAAAAGTAGCGGGTGCATTGCAAAGACCGAAAGGCATCCTTCGGAAAGCGTATGTTCCGAAGGGGCAGGTGAATGTGGTCTTTTCTTGGTCCTCAGGATGGATTGCCACCTGGTTATAACCGGAGTACCCGTCAAGAAAGCAGAAGAACCTATTTCCCGCTAGTTTTTCGAGAATTTGATCAATGAAGGGTAGTGGGAAATGATCCTTCTTCGTGGAGGAATTGAGTCGACGGTAATCTATACAGACTCTCCACGAGTTGGCTAATCGGGTAGGAATGATTTCTCCGGTCTCAGTCGTTATAGTGGTGAGTCCTGCCTTCTTAGGCACGACCTGAATTGGGCTCACCCAACGACTATCGGAGATCGGGTAGATGATCCCGGCATCTAACCACTTGATGATCTCCTTTTTCACGACCTCCTGCAGATTGGGGTTTAAGCGTCTCTGCATTTCACGAGAAGGTCGTGTGCCCTCTTCTGAATAGATATGATGAGTACAATAAGAGGGACTTATTCCAGTCAAATCATCGAGGGTCCATCCGATGGCTCTGCGATGTTGCTGGAGGACAACAATCAGACGGGATTCCTGTTCAGGATTGAGGTTGGAATTGATGATCACAGGAAGGGTCTGATTAGAACCCAAAAAGATGTATTTCAAATGAGCAGGAAGGGGTTTCAGTTCGAGGATGGGGTTTTCAGCAGCAGCGGGTGGTTCAGTATAGATGTGAGGTTCAAGGGTGGGAGTTACTGGGTTGTTCACATCCGGATTGGACTCCTCTGTTTGCGGGTCAAGATCCTTCTGTGGTTGATGAGGCATACTCAAGTCATTCTGGAGGTGTGATTCATCAACCAAAGTCTTGATGTCACAAATTTGCTCGATGACGCCGCAATTAATTCCTTGTTGGGCCTTAAATATATCAATTTTCAGTGTTTGATCTCCAAACTTAAGCTCTATTTGGCCCTCCTCACAGCTGATGTTGGCTCTAGCAGTAGCCAAGAAAGGTCTCCCTAGAATGATTGGTGTATCCCTAGGGTTCTCAGGTGCATCCATGTCTAAGACTATAAAGTCCACTGGAAAATAGAAATCCCGCACTCTCACGATAACATCCTCGAGAATCCCTTTTGGTGACTTTATATATCGATCTGCTAATTGTAATGTCACCTCGGTTGGTTTCAGCTCAGATTCTTCCAGATGGTCAAGTAAGGATGTGGGTATCAGATTTATAGATGCACCTAAGTCTAACAATGCTCTATCAAATTGGGTACCACCTATCTTACAGGAGATCAGGGGAGTTCCAGGATCTTTTGCCTTGGGTGGGAGTCTACTAAGGATTACAGAGCTGGCTTGCTCTGACAGAACAATTGGGCTCCCTCCCTTGGTTCGCGGCTTACGCTGGGGTGTACATATATTCTTTAGAAATCGTGCGTAAGCTGGTACGTGGCGGATTGCATCCATTAAGGGGATGTTTATGTGGACCTGCTCAAAGAGCTTGACCAGGTCCTCCTCAGGGGCCACGGGTTTGGTGGTCTTCTTTCCCTTGGTCAGGGCCTCGGGAAACGGGATCTTGGTTGGTTCCTCTAGGATAGGTCCAGGTTGTGGGTCTGGAGCAGCGGTACCTTGGCTAACTATCCTAGGGTCATGGTTATCAGGCTGGGAGTGGTTTGGATAATGCTGGTCCTGAGTTGTCTTACCACTACGTGTTGTTACAGAATTTAATCCGGCCTGATTTTGGTTTGGGTTTGGTAGGAGGGGTGGCTGCTGCTGAAATCCCGCACGCGAAGTTGAGGCTTCCATCTCGTCTGGAGATGGGGCAGTAGGGGCCTGATAAATCCATTGAGCAAGGCCTAAATTTGGATTCATAACGCGCTTCTGGGTTGGCACGTTATTTGGGTTAGGAAGGGGTTGGGAAGGGAGTGTGCCTGGCTGGCGAGAATTTGCCAACTGGGCCAGTTGAGTTTTAACTTCAGTAAGCTCGTCCTTGTGCTGTTTTTGAATGGCCGCATTCGATTTTTGAATGTCAGCCAGAGTCTGAAGGATTAAGGACATTTGATCTTGATTTGGCCCTGATGGATAAGTAGGGTTGGGCCGAGGCTGAGGCGGCTGGTAGTGATGAGAGGGCTGTGGGCGGGACTGAAAAGGTGGTCTTTGGGTTTGGGGATTTCCCGCCCACTGAAAATTGGGATGGTTTCGCCATCCAGGGTTGTAAGTGTTGGAGAATGGGTCGTTCTGGATGGCGTTGAGGTCCTCGCAGGTCTGAGGAACCTCCTGAGAATCAGGGAAAGGGGGAATGGAGTTCCCCCGGCTGGTGAAGAAAGGATCGGATGATCTTCCAGTCCAAGAATCAGATGGGGATGGATATGGATCCATCCCAGGGGAGGATCGGTGGAGGATGTTTTGCACAGTCTCCTGTGTGGAAGGAGGTTGTGCAAAGGAGTTACGCGCAGAGGTGGCTCGCTGCAAGTGCTGAGTCAGCTCATCCACCTTCTTTTCAATAATTGAGACCTTGTCCAATCGACTGGCCATTAACTCCAGGTCGACTGATGCGGACAGGTCCTGCGTCTCATGTGCTCCCTTAAGATTCGTCGCTGCGCGGGTATTCGTCCTGTCGAATAATCCCATGGAGTCATTGTTGATGGAGTTCTCGCACATGTTTTCGAGAATCTCCCATACGGTGTCTTCATGTTGACCCATGATGTTTCCTCCGCAGGTTGCATTGACGAAAAGGCGGATGTCCTCACGGAGTCCCTGGTAAAAAGATTGGACTTGTTCCCATTTAGGAACTCCGTGATGGGGGCACTTCCTCATGAGATCCTGAAAACGATCCCATGCCTCATGGAGAGGTTCTCCTGATTGTTGAGTGAAGTGTGTAATCTGATGGCGCAAGGCGTTGGTCCGACCAACGGGAAAGAACTTTTTCAAAAACTCGGATTGAAGTTCTTCCCAAGTGTTGATCGGCCGGGTCTGAGTTTGATACCAATGGGCGGCCTTGTCCATAAGAGAAAAGGAGAACATCTTCATGAGAAGAATATCCCGATTTTGCGCATCTGATCCAAAAGTGTGGGCCAGATGCTTTAGCTGTTTGATGTGCTGGAAGGGATCTTCAGAATTAAGCCCATGGAATTTAGGTATAGCGTGAATCATGTTGGGCTTTAGTTCGGAATCAGGTCCTCCAATCGGGATTCTAACTCGAGGCTCAATGGCCACCGCAGCAGGATTGTAGTGGTCCCGCATCATAGGACGCTGTGGTGGGTGCACGAAGTTTTGGAAGAGGTCATTGAGTCGCTGGAGCTGGTGTTCCAGATTATTTTCTTCCTCAACTGGCTGAGCCATGATGGGGGAAGAAGAAGAACTTGGTTCTGAATCAGAAGAGAGAATAATGTGAGGGTGTTGCTGCACAAATACGGGCGTCGAGGCTTGGCCTTGACGAGAGCGAATTTCTAATGGAGGTCTTAAGGGTGGTCTTAGAGACCTCCTTCCGTACATGCACAGTTGGGAGAGGTAAGTTTAGAAGGTGCTGGACCCAATCAAGACACCCAAAAATGTGTTGGGTGACTATAGAGGTGCGGGGCAGATGGACCCCTTGATCAGAAAGATCGTCCACCTGAGAATTACCTGGGCAGCCAGAGAGGGAGAGTCCCGCGAAGACCCCTACACGGTAGAGCGTCCCCACGGGTTACAGGGTTTCCCCCACCCGACCTCTCTTGTCACTGCGGTTCCAGGTAGACCAGAATGGGGATCTTGACCTCTTAAGTCTACCAATTTTAAGATCAGGGTGCTTAAGGTTTCACTTGAACTTTAGTCTTTTTAAGTGCAAAGAGTGACCTAATTTAAGGTTGGTTAACCCAAAGGGGTCAACTTTACCTCTTGCTTTCTTTGAGAGCTTTTTGGGTCCTGTCTTTTAGGGTTCAAGTGTTTAGAGAGAGCCAATTGTTTAGGATTTTTCTTGTTAATTATTTTCAATCAATGGCTTGGGCACACCTCTTTTGGATTTCCTCAATTCTTGATTAAGGGGTGTGTCTCTACTGAAATCCTAATGTTTGACCTTATGTTGGCTCTACTTGGTCCATTTAACTCTTTGTTGGGCAATTAGGGCTCAAGCAAGAATGTGTTAGCCCTTAAATACCCTTAATAGTGTGCAGGAGTGATGAGTTGAAAACATGCAACTTTTTATGGTTACTAAGTATGGAAGACAGGTTAGCCCTATATTGCTTGTTCTTTTCTTTTCTTCCTCTTTAGAGTGTAAGGGTTAATAGTGAGAGAAAAGATTTTACCTGTCTTCGGAGTGGTTGTGTGGTTGCTTGTCTTCTTGAGTTCCTGTAGCTGCACAAAAGAGAGGAGATTATCAGAACTTAAAAGAAACAGGAATGTTTACCTCTAGAATAGCCGTTGCTCCCCGGCAACGGCGCCAAAAATGAAGACGTCGGTTTTGTATTTGTTATAACGTTGTAGTGAAGCCGGTTGTTACCAACGTTTCATATAAAAATTTTTTACTCGGAAAAATGAAAGAGTTCCCGAGGTCGAACTCAGGGAGCAAGTTGTATTCTAGAGATATACAAGTTCTATTACAAAAATAAAGAGAGAGAGAGAGAGAGAGATGAAAATTTGGCTTCTTCTTCTTCTCTTCTTTCTTCCTCTTTGTCTTTTGTTCTTCCTGTTCTTCTTCTTCTTCTTCTTCTGCTTTCTTCAGATCTTCCCCTCGTGCTCTTCTTCTTCTGTCTTCTGTTCTTCCTTGTTTTCTTTCTTTCTTTTTCTTCAGATCTTCTTCTTCTTTTCTTGCTTCTTGCTTCTCTTCATTTCTTCTTCTTCTTTGTCTTCACCTGTCTTCAGTACGTCGTCTGATTTTCCAATCAGACGACTTAACCCGCGGATGCTACAGTGCCGCTTCAGTTCTTCTTCTTCCGCAGTCCTTCACCTGTGCCTGCACGCTCAAGAGTTCAGCATCAGAGGGCAAAAACCTACTCTACCCCCCTCCCCCGCGTTTCTCTTTCTCTCTGAAATCACTCTTCGGAAGCTCTCCCAGAGCGCTACCGGGTAATCGGGTTCGGGTCAGGCCCGGGTCCAGGCCCACCGGCGTGCGTGGTGGGCGAGGAGTGCAGGTCAGTCTAATCGGGTCGGGCCAGGTCCGCGGAGCGTGGTCACGGACGAGGCCGGGTCGGGTCGGGTGAGAGGGACCTCACCCCGTGGTCAGGAGGCAGACAGCATAAGGCACTTTTTGCCTTTATGCGTCCGCGCGCCTCCGAGAGGTTCCGAGGTGGGACTAAATGTCCCACCCCAATTGAGCGCGCGTCGCGGATGGAGCAGTGGGCGATCGTGGCTTCCCGCGCGGCCTTCGCCCCGTCTGTGAACCAGGGACGTTTCGCGGAGAGTCCCTGCGCAACCTGGGAGTCAACCCTGGGCGAAGGCGTGCCTGCACCTGCAGGTGAAGCAGCTCTGCCTGCGCAGTAATGGCGACGGCGGGCGAGTCACCTGGTCACAGAAGAACGGCCTCTCGGCCAAATCAGTCAGGCGGGGGACCTTCGCCGTGGCACGGCGAAGGTGGTCAGGGGGTCTGCAGGGGGCGAGATGGAGCTAACAGGTCGTCCTAGGTCAAACTGTGAGCGAGGAAGTGGGTGTGTTCGGTGGATCTGCAGAGGGTGTTTGGTGGGAAGTGGAGGGGCGGAAGAGGATCAGGGTGAGGAGGCGGAGGTTCTGCGGTGGTCGGCGAGCCGTGTGGGTCGCTGAGGTGATGGGAGCGGCTCGCCGGAGGGTGGTCGGAGGTGGAGAGGATGAGGGTGAACAGGAGCGGTCGAGGGTTTAATTGACTAAATTGAAAGCGGGGAAAGAAAGAGGAGAAGAAGGGGAGTAGGTCTAACTTACTTGCAGGGACGAAGGGGGAGGAACAGGGCGACAGTCGTATCGACTGTCGCCGGAGAAGACGATGCTCAGGGAGAGGGGCGGCGGCGAGCAGAGGGCTGGAGAGGCGCCAGCTGGGTGCGGCGTGGCGCGGGAAGAACAGGGGAGGAAGTTTCTGCTGCTGGTATTGCGGCAGAGCGAAGAGGTGGAGGGGGAGGAAGCCGCCGGAGCTGGTGAGCGTCTGCCGGAGGAAGAAGAGAAGAAAGCTGGGGGTTTTCTCCGTCAGATCCAGGCTGCCCTCGTCGGTGGAGCGGCGGGGGGTATTTATAGGGATGAAGCAGGGAGGAAGGCGGAGGGAGACGACGTGTCTCCCTCGCCGGAGAATGGTCGGAACATGAACCCATACCGTCCGTGCGTTCGCACGGCCGGTATGGTGGCCTACAATGACCAGGGGGGTGCCCCTGCGACGGCTGACGACGCAGGGCACCCCCGGTATACATGCCAGGTCCTCCACCTCACCCTGCGCGGCGCCATGCTCCGCGCAAGGTCGCCGGAGCATGGTGCTGGCAGGGTTTTGCAGGAGGGACCTGATTGCAAAGAACGAAGGAGAGTTAGGGGCCAAAATGCGAGGGTTCAAAAGTTGAGGGCCAAAGAGTAAATATATGAGGACCAAAGTGTAAAGTCGGTCAAGGAGGTTTCTTCTTAGGCTCAAGTTTTTATACATGACTAATTAGGACCTAAGGAATCTGATGGTGAATTTTATTTTCATCTTAAACCTTGTTCGACCGGTCAATTTGCGCAAAAACCCAAATTAAGTTATTAATTGGGCATGGTTCTCAATGTAGGTCAAAATGGGTTCTAAAGGCCAAATTGAAGATTCTAAACCCTAGAGATTATTTTTCTATGAATTTTAGAGGGTTTATTCTATTTTTACTTTGCCTCGAACCTTGTGAATTGAAGTGGGTTGTTTTAGGGTTACAGATTTAGTCTCTTGGAATTGCTGTAGCCCTTGCTAGATCATTTCATCCCACTTTTATTCTTATTAAGCTGTTTTGACCTATGTTTGGGCCCTGAATTACCCTGTATGCAGATTATACTGGTAAAATTGCACTTTTACCCCTTATGACTTGTTTTCTTCTCAAACTCAGAATTCTCTGAGTTACGCCTTTCCTTGAGATATGTAGGAGCTTTTATCCTTTGTATTGGGTCAAAATGAGCTAGTTATGGCTCATGATGAGGTTCTCATCACCCGGGGTTAGGTTTGGCCACTTTGTACCGACTTGCTGGCCCTCGTGTACGTAGTACCGAGGAGAGATACTAGTGTAGGGAGAGCACTAGCTACCCCACGGGTCCCGGGGTTCTGCTAGCCTCCTACACCGACTTGTTAGGCCCACTAGGCAAACCAGGGTAGTCAGGCGAGGGTGCGCGGACTGTGGAGGGGCAAGGCCCCTGTTTGGTTACTGTGGAGGGGTTAGACCCCTGTTACTGAGAGGGCTCTGCCCTGTACTGGTTCCGTGCTGTGCTTTGGGCGCACCCGTTAACGGAAACGACTGACCGCGTGCCAGTGTGGGTTAGCTACCTTTTCGTTTATCGTGCGTGCCGTAGTCACCGTTACGTCTGTCAATGACCTTGGGGTGGTTGACTGAGAGTAGGATCACCACGGGGTACTCTCCTGGCCAGGAGAGCACCACGTGTTACTTCTACTGTTCGGAAAAGACTGCAATCAAGACCGTTCTCACGAGGAACATTCGAGATCAAGTGAAGGATCTGAGAAATAGATAAATTGTGAAACAATAAAAAGTCGTAAATAAAGGAAGTAAGAAAATAAAACAGCTACTGTACATTTTACTGTTTCTTTAGTTTAGCTGCCACTCTACTCAGCGTTTCGCTGACGTGTTACACTCGTTACTTTTCAGGACCAGGTGTTGAGCAGCTAGGGTCAGCGGCTGCAGAGGACGCTGGGCCAAGTAGGGTCCAGTAGAGTTCCACTGTTCTTTTGTGCCCTTTTGTTCTACTGTAGTGAGTAGTTTTTGTTACTCTCTATACTTTTCTTTACCTGCAGTTCTTGTTATGTTATAAATGTAGTTCTACTGTTGTGGTGGTACATGCTGTAGTAGTTCTTTTTCTTACTGCTGTATTTTCTTACTGCTAGTTATATTTCATGTTGAATGTGGTTTATTTTACTGCTCTTTTGGTTACTTCCTCGTTGGACGACTAGGTATTGGGATTAGTCGAGTCGGTCCGGTTCTCGTGTCTCGTAGGGACTCGGGAATCGGGTCGTTACAAGATGGTATCAGAGTAAGGTCGTCCCGAGAAGTGAATCAACTGACTGGAAAATAACCAATTCACATGTCTATAACTAGAGTAGCCACCACAACATATCTTTTGACATGAGCTCTTAGACGTTTCCGTTAGGTATCGTTCCATAGTGACGGGTCCCGTTTTGTTTCGCGTCTCCTTGCAGGAGATGCCTCGTCGCGGGACTGGTGAGGCGGGCCGCGGGCGCGGCCGAGGACGAGGTCGGCGAGGTGGGCGTGCCGTTGCCGACGCCTCAGTGGACCAGCAACTACTCCCGGGCGTCCAGGCCCAGGACCTCGCCCAGCTGATACGGGATATTGTGCGAGAGGAGCTCCACCCACCCCCCCGAGCGCCTCACCCTGGGGCTGCGGAGGGGGAGTCCTCTGTGGGACCACCCGACGGACGCGACGCTGGACACGGGGGAGGGGATGGGCCGCCGCCGCCCCCACCTTCCTCCGACACTTTTGTGCACGAGGCACCTTTGCCTGGAGGTGCACCAGCATCCCCACTGCAGCACCACTCCGAATTCTTCGGGCAGTTCCGGAAGCTGAAGCCCCCCTCCTTCAAGGGGGATGAGGACCCGACCGAGGCAGAGGACTGGCTTGAGCAGCTGGAGAAGATTTTCGACACCCTTCGCCCCTCGGTGGAGTGCTGCGTGGCCTTTGCCACGTACCAGCTGGAGAGTGCGGCACACAGGTGGTGGAGGACGATCCGGGGACAGGAGAGGGACGAGCCAACCTGGGATCGGTTCGTCGCCCTCTTCTGCGAGCAGTACTTTCCCCAGACGTGGCAAGACCAGAGGAGGCGGGAGTTCCACACTCTCCGCCAAGGGACGATGACCATGAGCGCGTACCGCACGCGTTTCCTGGAGCTGTCCCGCTTTGCAGCAATAGCGGTAGCTACTGAGGAGGAGCGCCTTTGGAGGTTCACCGAGGGGCTCCGGCCTGCGATTCGGGGGTATGTCAAACCCCTGAAGCTGCCTACGTTTTCGAGGGTGGTGGAGGTAGCCATGACTTACAAGGAGACCAACCCGTCCGCGCGAGACATTGACGGCAGGCGGAAGAGGCCCTTTCAGCCAGACTTTTCACAGGGCCGGCGAGAGAGGAGGCACGTGGCGTCCGCGGGAGAGCCGTCACGTTTTGCAGGGCCACTTTGGGGGCCCTCGACAGGGGCCAGCCGCCAGCACCGAACCCCCGCCCAGCCGACAGCAGGGACCCACTGAGGGCGGGTGTCAAGTTCCCCTCTGTTACCAGTGTGGCCAGCCGGGCCACATCAGGAGGGACTGTCCGTCTAGGGCAGGAGGTTAGCAGATACTTCCCGCGTAGAGCACTAGAGGGTGCGCAGGAGGCCGCGGTTCCCAGGCGCGAGGAGGGGGACAGCAGTCACGAGGAGGGTACCGACCAGCACCTGCCCATCCGACGCAGAGTGTGGCTGCTTCATCCGCACCTAGAGCTGAGGGGCGTATCAACACTCTGACACACAGGGATGCTAGAGCTTCAGGCTCGGTGGTGGCAGGTATGGTTTCAGTTTCCGGCAGACTCGTTTACACACTTTTCGATTCCGGCGCTACGCACTCGTTTGTCGCAGCCAGTTTCGCAGTTAGTTTGGGCCAGGATTATATGCTATTAGAGAATCCGTTCGTAATCAGAGGTCCGAGTGGTCAGCTGTTTGTAGCTGAGGAGGTGTACACGGATTGCGAGGTCAGCGTCGGGGGACATAGCCTGCCAGCTGACCTGATTTTGATACAGATGGAGGACTTTGGCGTAATTCTGGGGATGGACTAGCTATCCGCTTACCACGCCTTAGTGGACTGTTTTGAGAGGAAGATTGTCTTCTCCATGCCGGAGTTGCCTTCTTTCGAGTTTCACGGACAGCCAGTGGATGGAGGCTTCAGGTGCATTTTGACACTTCGGGCGGCGAGACTTTTGAGCCAGGGGTGTGAGGGCTTCCTAGCTTGTGTGGTGGCAGAGCCCAGCCCTATGGCAGACTTCCAGAGCATCCCGGTGGTCAGAGAATACCCTGACGTGTTCCCAAACGAGTTACCAGGACTACCGCCCGAGCGTGAGATCGAGTTTGAGATCTCATTAGTACCAAGGACCAGCCCCATCTCTACTGCGCCATACAGGATGGCACCGCTTGAGCTGCGAGAGCTCAAGTCCCAATTGCAGGACTTGTTGGAGAAGGGTTTCGTGAGGCCCAGTGCGTCTCCCTGGGAGCCCCGGTACTGTTTATGAAGAAGAAGGATGGTACCCTACGCCTTTGTGTGGACTACCGACAGCTGAATAGGGTCACCATCAAGAACAGATATCCACTGCCGAGGATCGACGACTTGTTTGACCAGTTGCGAGTTGTTTGACCAGTTGCGGGGTGCCACGGTGTTCTCCAAGATCGACTTGAGGTCTGGATACCACCAACTGAGGATCAGGGAGACCGACGTCTCCAAGACAGCTTTCCGCACCCGGTACGGACACTACGAGTTTTTGGTCATACCGTTTGGGTTGACCAATGCCCCCGCTGCTTTCATGGACCTGATGAACCGGGTGTTTAGACCGTACTTGGACCAGTTCGTGGTGGTATTCATAGATGATGTACTCATCTATTTTAGAGATCAGACGCAGCACGGACAGCACTTGCGGATGGTTCTGGACACGCTGAGACGGCGTAGGCTGTACGCTAAATACAGCAAGTGCGAGTTCTGGTTGAGGGAGGTGACCTTCTTAGGTCATGTGATCTCTGGAGACGGCTTGGCGGTGGACCCAGCCAAGGTTGAGGCAGTGCTCAGGTGGGAGAGACCGCATTCAGTCACGGAGATCCGCAGTTTCCTGGAACTGGCAGGCTACTACAGACGATTCATCAGGGGTTTTTCACAGATTGCGCGTCCTATGACACAGCTGACCTGGAAGGACGTGCCCTTCACTTGGACAAACGCCTGTGAGGCGTGTTTTCAGGAGCTGAAGGAGAAGTTGACCTCGGCTCCCGTGCTCACCATCCCTGACATTAGTGGCGGGTTCGTTGTGTACACGGACGCCTCCTTGCAGGGGTTAGGAGGTGTGCTCATGCAGAGGGGTCACGTTGTCGCTTACGCTTCACGACAACTGAAGCCCCATGAGCATACCTACCCTACCCACGACCTGGAGTTGGCAGCTGTCGTCTTCGCGCTGAAGACCTGGAGACACTACTTGTACGGTGAGACCTTCGAGATTTTCACGGATCACAAGAGCCTCAGATACCTTTTTGATCAGAAGGAGCTCAACATGAGACAGAGATGTTGGTTGGAGCTCCTGAAGGACTACGACTACAGCATTTCTTATCACCCAGGCAAGGCCAATGTAATGGCTAACGCCTTGAGCCGGAAGGCGCCCGCACACTTGGCCAGTTTACAGTTACAGATTGGAGCCTCTTGGAGGAGGTGGGCAGTTGGCGACCCCTGGAGTTACGGGGGCACTGTGGGGCAGTGACGGTGACACGACAGACTAGGCCAGAGCTGATAGACCGCATCATCACAGGATAGATGGCCGATCCATACTTGCAGTCCTTGCGCGACAGAGTGCTGTCAGGAGACCCAGGGGACTTCTCTTTCACAGACCAGGTGCTACGCTTGAGGGGACGGTTGTGCGTTCCCAAGGACGAGGAGCTGTTGAGAGAGCTCCTAACTGAGGCACACAGTTCCAGATTCACCATACATCCCAGAAACACGAAGATGTACCACGACTTGAGACGCGAGTTTTGGTGGAGGGGGATGAAGCGGGATGTGGGTAAATTCGTGCAGCAATACTTAGTGTGTCAGCAGGTGAAAGCCGAGCATCAAAGGCCTGCAGGGCCACTACAGCCGCTTCCAGTGCCAGAGTAGAAGTGGGAGAGCATCACCATGGACATGGTGGTGGGTTTACCTGTTACCCAGCGAGGACACGACGCAGTCTGGGTAATTGTGGATAGACTAACAAAGACGGCACGATTCTTGCCGATCCGAGTCACTTTGGGACCAGCACAGTTGGCGGAGAGGTATATCCGCGACGTGGTACGACTACACGGAGTTCCGCGGGAAATCGTATCCGACCGGGATACCCACTTTACGTCCCAGTTCTGGGCTGAGTTTCAGCAGGCCCTGGGGACGCGATTGAGGTTTAGTACAGCTTACCACCCCCAGACGGACGGACAGTCTGAGTGTACGATACAGACACTTGAGGACCTTTTGCGTGCCTGTTACTGGACTGGAGGGGCTCTTGGGAGGAGCACCTGCCCCTGGCGAAGTTTGCATACAACAACAGCTATCACTCGAGCATCGGCATGGCTCCCTACGAGGCTCTGTACGGACGGAGGTGTACGGCACCCTTGAGTTGGGTTGAGGTGGGGACTAAGTGGGAGGTTGGCCCCAGGTTGATTCGACAGAGTCAGGAGGTAGTCGAGCAGATCCACAGGCGACTCCGCACTGTCAGGAGCAGACAGAAGAGCTACTCGGATCGGAGACGCAGAGAGGTGCAGTTTGAGGTTGGGGACCACGTCTTTCTTCGTGTTTCGCCCATGAAGGGCCTGCAGCGGTTTGGGGTGAGAGGGAAGCTCGCGCCGAGGTTTGTGGGGCCCTTTGAGGTCCTGGAGCGGGTTGGACCCGTTGCTTACAGGCTTGCCCTCCCTCCCCAGCTTTCTAGTGTGCACGACGTGTTCCACGTGTCCAACCTCAGAAAGTACATAGCCGACCCCAGTCACGTACTGAGTCATGAGAGCGTCGAGGTGGGCGACGACCTGACCTACCCCGAGCGGCCAGTGCAGATTCTACACCGAGCCGTCCGCAGTCTGAGACGAAAGCAAGTACCCCTGGTGAAGGTTTTGTGGAGGAGCCAGCGGTACGAGGAGGCTACCTGGGAGCCTGAGGCGGCAATGCGGGAGCGATACCCGGAACTCTTCGCGAGTACGTCTCTTCGGACCTGCTTTGGTCCTCTTTGAGTTTGTTATGGTTATTATGATGTTCTTCCCGCACCCTAGTTAGCGCAAGTTTCGGGGATGAAACTTCCTTTGAGTTTGTTATATTGTTACGACCGCAGCTTCAAAACGTCTTTTAAGACGTCGGGAGCTAGCCCAGACGTCTGGGACCCATTCCAGACGTCTGGGATTTATTTTCCGCGACACGGTGGGTTTCATCTGCGTGCCTGCATGCGCAGACCTGCAGATGCTCTTTTCCCCTCTCACCTCCACAGGCGCTGCTCTCTCTCTCTCTCTCCCTCTCCTCGCGTGGCTTTAAAAAGCCACGCCGTCTCCCTCACTCTCATCACCTCCGCTCCCTTCCTCCTCTCCTTCCAACCGTTGCGCGAGTGCGAGCGCGAGCGAGCGGCAGCAGCGACAGCAGCGGTGAGTGCGGGAGGAGGTGCTACGCGAGGGAGGAGGCGCTCGGCCGTGAGGGCGAGCTTGCCGAGGCTGCTAGAGCCGGCCGACGAGGGGAGCAGCAGACGCGGGGTGACATGGGAGGCCTGCTGCAACTCGAGCAGCAGGCGGACAAGGCGCGGCGCGGCCGTGCGTCGCGGGCTGAGGGCGAGTCGCGCCCTGATTCTGGAAATTTTTCCAGAATCAGACGTCTGGTCTTCCAACCAGACGACGGTGAGGACGTCTGGAGGACTATCCAGACGTCTGGAAAGTAAGTTATTCTTTTCCGTCCTTCGTCCTTTTCTGCGACCGTTGTACTGAGAGCGACGAGTGGGTACGTACAGGCTGAGATTCGCATCCAACGCGAATCAGACGTCTGGCTGCAGTGCCAGACGACGGGAACGACTTCCAGACGTCCGGGGTGACCATCGGACGTCTGGGAACTAGGCCAGACGCCCCCACAGGCTTCTGGACGTCTGAGAGACTACGCAGGACAAGGTACCATCTGATCCCCATTTTTAAGATGTCTGGAAGAAGTTCCAGACGTTTGATTTTGCACTGTTTCGTCGTTTTCGACCCGTTTAGGGTCCGTTCAGAGTCCGTTTTCCGCATTTCGAGTTGCGTCCTTTTCGGAATAAAATCCTCTACCCGTCTACAGTGATTAGATACTGTTTTGAGAAACTCTTTGTGTTTGATCCTTGTGATAGGACCCCGTTCCATTGCAGTCTCGGGGGTTGCGGAGGCACGCGGGATTCCCGACCACGCACCCAGTACTCCCGTTGTAGCTGGTAGAGTGGCTTTTAAGTTTATTAGCATAATCTGTTAAACTATGGAACCATAAATAGAACCTAGGACATTGCATGAATCCTAGGAATGAAAAACTAGATTGAATGATAGATCCTAGGGTGTTGCATGAATCTTAGGAATGAGAAACTAGATTGAATGATAGATCCTAGGGCTGGAAAATCAGATTGTATGATAGATCCTAAGGTATGGCATGAATCCTAGTATGGGAAAAACTAGTGGAATATATGAATACTGCAGTCTTGGAAAAGTGGAAAGGAATAAATAGCTGCCTGTAATTTGATTTAACAGCTCCTGTTATGAATAAATAAACGTGATTGAGAACATGGATTGTAAGAACGTGAAACTGGAAGATGAAACCTAGATGTTTTGAGTTAAAAGAGCTGGAACCCTACGGGGAATTAGGAGTAGAACTCCTGGAAAGAGAAAGGAATGGAACTGAGAAAGAAAGACGTGGTAGTGTACTGTCTCTTGGGTACATAGTACCAAGGGAAGTACCTGTTACATGCTTAGTGCAGAGCGGAGCCAGCCGCCCCAGGGACCCGAGGTTAGGTCTGACCACTTTGTACCGACTTGCTGGCCCTCGTGTACGTAGTACCGAGGAGAGCTACTAATGTAGGGAGAGCACTAGCTACCCCACGGGCCCCGGGGTTCTGCTAGCCTTCTACACCGACTTGTTAGGCCCATTGGGCAAACCAGGGTAGTCAGGCGAGGGTGCACGGACTGTGGAGGGGCAAGGCCCCTGTTTGGTTACTGTGGAGGGGTTAGACCCCTGTTACTGAGAGGGCTCTACCCTGTACTGGTTCCATGCTGTGCTTTGGACGCACCCATTAACGGAAACGACTGACCGCATGCCAGTGCGGGTTAGCTACCTGTGCGTTTATCGCGCGTGCTGTAGTTACCGCTACGTCTGTCAGTGACCTTGGGGTGGTTGACTGAGAGTAGGATCACCACGAGGGACTCTCCCGGCCAGGAGAGCACCACGTGTTACTTCTACTGTTCGGAAAAGACTGCAATCAAGATCGTTCCCACGAGGAACATTCGAGATCAAGTGAAGGATCTGAGAAATAGATAAATTGTAAAACAATAGAAAGATGTAAATAAAGGAAATAAGTAAAATAGCTACTGTACACTTTACTGTTTCTTTAGTTTAGCTGCCACTCTACTCAGCGTTTCGCTGATGTGTTACACTCGTTACTTTTCAGGACCAGGTGTTGAGCAGCCAGGGTCAGCGGCTACAGAGGACGCTGGGCCGAGTAGGGTCCAGTAGAGTTCCACTGTTCTTTTGTGCCCTTTTGTTCTACTGTAGTGAATAGTTTTTGTTACTCTCTGTACTTTTCTTTACTCGCAGTTCTTGTTATGTTATAAATGTAGTTCTACTGTTGTGGTGCTACATGCTGTAGTAATTCTTTTTCTTACTGCTGTATTTTCTTACTGCTAGTTATATTTCATGTTGAATGTGGTTTATTTTACTGCTCTTTTGGTTACTTCCTCGTTGGACGACTAGGTCTTGGGATTAGTCGAGTTGGTCCGGTTCTCGTGTCTCGTAGGGACTCGGAAATCGGGTCGTTACAGAAACCAAACTTTGAGAGGTCCAGAGTCTCAAGGTCTCCAGAGAAGGATATCCTTTTTCGAGGTCCTCAGAGAAAGGGCTCGGCCGATTTCTATGTGAAATATCCAATTTCCTGGACTCCCAAAAGGGAAATCCAATTTCGATGTCTTCAAATGAAGACTCAATTCAAGGATTGATGTTCCTTCGCCAGCTCCAGCACATGTTCCTACCTACAAGTGTAAACCAGTTGAGAGGAGTGTATTCTGTTGTAAAGTGAGGATTATTATTTGTTACAAGCTGAGCATTCAATACTCCAGCTTGAGGGATTGTTGAGAGGAGTATGTGGTGTTTAGTACCACATCGTGAGTTGTGGGAATGTGGAGTGTGTGGTGGCCTATAAATAGGTACTTACCCCTCACTTATTTCTTTGAGAAGATTAATGCAGATCTCTACCTTATCGAGGCCTTCTCCCGTGATTTTCTTTCCACTCTCCATGAGTAGAGTTTCCATATAAACCTAAGTATTCTTGATTATTTCTTATGCTTTTGATATCATACTTCTACATTATTTTAAACTTCAACTCAATCAAATTGCACCCTATTTTCCACAATTCAACCTTAAAACACTTCTTCTTTGGAAGTAGATTAGCTGGTACAAATCAGATCCAGTTGGCTCATCCACTCCTAGTTTGGGGCCTTCTATTTCTGCCTCAAGACCAACCACCCCTGCAAACCCCCAAAACCCCTCCCAAGAGGAGATTAGAAAGATAGGTAGACAATATGGAGTAAGAAATAGGTTGTAGCATGAGCACTATGAAAGTCTTGCTTTCCATGTAAGCTTTGAAGAGAACAAATAATAACAAAAAGTTAAAACTAAGTACCAAACAAGGACTTGAAAAACTGACCTGAAAACAGCATGAGTGGAGCATGCATAAACCTCCCTTGCACCCTCTTTTTGCAACAAAGCTGCTGCATTAGCAATGGTCCCTGAATATATCTTCATATTAGTTAACATTGACAGAAAAACATAGAATAGTGCTAGTTCATCTTGTATGAGTATGCAAAGGCAGCATTTTACCAGCTGTATCAATCATATCATCTACAAGAACAGCAACTTTCTCCCTAACATCCCCAATCAAATTCATAACCTGCTCGTTTTAGTATGTATAAATTTGTCATCAATGTCATGAAAAAGGATAATGGGGAAAAATTAATCGAATGCGATCAAAGAAAACCAAATGAAAGGAAAATTACAATGTTATCACAGATTCAAACACATTAAGAAGAAGAATATAAGATATATTTCTGATGTCTTGATGGATCAAGATGGATAAATAATAAAAAGGAAAAAAAAAAAAAAAAAAGATGGCATCACAGATTCATGAAGTCATCCGCAGTAGAAGATTGTAAAATATACCTCTGACATATTATGCCCTTGACGTCTTTTATCTACAATAGCAAGAGGTGCATCAGACAACTTTTTGGCAAAACCACGAGCACGGGCAACACCTCCAACATCAGGAGAGACAACCACCAGATCTCCAGGAGAAATCATCTTGCTTGCCAAGTAATCGAGGATCACAGGCTGACAATGTCATAGAAATTGGGAGACAACCAATTACTTCCAATTAGAATAAAGGCCAGCTAATGCTCACCAAGATAAATGCTTGATGTTTACTCGGAGCAAACTCAGAAACGCAAGAAACAAAAGCAAAGTCGATGCACGAAACTATGCGTGTCTAACAGGCAGTTTTGATCATATATACCTGGCCATAGACATGGTCAACAAAAATATCAAAATATCCCATTGCTTGTCCAGAGTGGAGATCACATGCAAGAACACGATCAGCCCCTGCTTCAGTGATCAAATTTGCAACCAGTTTGGCAGCGATTGACTCACGACCTTGAGTCTGAAATAATCAAATTTTCAACACTAAAGTCAATTAGATTTGTAGACAATCATGCAGGAACCAAGCTCATCCTAGAAAACTCATTCAAAGAATTGATACTTGGTCATAGCATCAACAAAACATTCTATCAAGACATCAGATTTTTTATTGAAAAACTACTAAATATTATAAACATAAAAAATATATCATTAGGTTGAGATTATAGGATTCTAGAAGTTAAAAAAGGAGAGTTCTCTGTTCACTCATATTTTGGCGAACTCACCTCCAGAAAAGTGCAAGTTCCTCACCAAATAAGAAATATTACTTAACATTTCATCAATATAGACTTGAAAAACAGATGGTCGACTACTTTTGAGCATTGAAATTTAGATCACAGGTTTAACTGCTAGCAACATTTAGTGTTTTTGTAAGTAAGCTTGCAGAGTTTTCACATAATTAAACACTGCTTGGATTAGAACTCATTTTCTAAACTAGATATTGTTGACAGACTCAATCCAAACTCATATCTCCTAAACTAGACACAGTTGATACACACAAATACTAGCTACACTACCAAATCAAACTGTTTATCAAACAAAAAAAATTAGATACAAGGAACACATGATTCCAAATAACTTGATTTTGAACTCATTTGAAAAAAAGAGTTTTCCTAAATTTTGAGTGAACAGTAAAGTTGCATTTCATAACGGTACTCAAATTATTTATGTTTGCAACATTTCAAGCTTTTTTCTGATTTATCACATTGGACATTTACATGATTTTACAAATTTTGGCACAGAAGACAAAGAAATTGCTATTTAAAAGCAACTTGTCACAAAGGTATGTGTAGGAACATTGTTTAGTATCATAAGATCATATTAACCAATAGTTTGCAACTTGACTAAGTTGAAAATAGTTTATAGAGACTAATAATATTCAGTTTTCTTCAATGTATAAAGAACTACAAGTGGCAAAGGAAAACATACTGGAATCTTATGTATTGCACCTTGCGATCAGCTCTGGCATAACCAAAGTATGGAATAACAGCTGTGATGATCCTTGCTAAAGCTCTTCTACATGCATCTATCATTATAAGTAGCTCCATGAGATTTTCATTCACAGGGGGACACGTAGGTTGTACCAAGAATACATCACAGCCCCTCACACTCTCTTGAAATTGGACATATATTTCTCCATCAGCAAATCTCTTTATACTGATTTTCCCAAGTTCAATACCCATGTAACAGGCAATTTCCTAAAAGAGCAAATTTCCCAGAAGCAGAAAACAGTTAAACTCTAACTGCTAAATGTAATGAGAAGGAGAATAAAGCATAAATCTACAAAAGATAATAGGAGTACGCCAATACAATTACAACAAGTCTAAATGCACATGTTAAGTCAAACATACAGAAAACCTAATGGAAAATCTACAAAATGAGATAGAATGTTTCATTCCATTAAAGAGACACTTCCATGCAAGGGCAAATATAGCAGGAGTCAATGAATATGAGTATAACTTGTCCCTATAACATACACAGCATCAATAAAGAATCCATATCACCATTATGAAAGATCTCGCAAGTGATCCTTTTTTTAAAAAGGAAAGGAGATCTCGCAATCAATCTTATGAAAAAATATTAAAGGATTAAGTCATTTCCCCATCACCAATGCTCATAAGGATCCTATCAATCCCCGTATGTCAAAATCATATTCTTCATGGCTATCATTGGAAGAGCAGAGATAAGAATTACCAAGGTACCTGAGCAAGTCTTAGATTCACCGTGCCAGAGAATAACCTTATCCTAGTTGGTTTCCGCATGATTCCATGCTCATCAGGTATCAATGTCAAGCTGGGTATCTTGGAGTCAGCGACTGCAGGGTACTACTTTCCATTGGAAACTTGTAATGCTTTCACCACCTTGGAATTGTGCTCCTATGAAGGTAAAAAAAACAATCACAGTAAATATATATTACTGAAAATTGCACAACATAACTCGACAAGAAACCCAATTGTTAATTTATCACTAACGGAATAGGAAATACGAGAATTACTAATATAGGCCCACCACAACTCTTTGCAGCAGCAACGGCAATAAAAATCGAAACTTGAACCCCACAGCATCAATAACCTCTCACAATTTATCTCGTGTTGATTCAAATATATATAAAAGCCACAAAGTTACAATCTTTTAACCAATTCTACAACGGCACCTATCTGGGTATCCCACAAAACATGCAAATTCACGTAACTTAACGCTCTCCTACTTCTTCTAAGCCTAGAAAAACGCATGAATTCCATTGATTTATGCAACGAGTAAACAGTCACGATCACATTCTCTGTGAGCGTCATACAACACGTATCAAAGATCGATAAACACGAAGGCGAATCCAATTATAAACGAAACAAAGTAAAGGAACAAAGTAAACCCAAAAAGAAAAAAAAAAAACAAGAGGGAAAAAGTTGGCGCACACGCGAACAACATAAAACTAAATAAAGGAAACAACATGTACGAATATATAAAAAAAAGAGGAAAAGCAACACGAGCAACCAACGGATGGGACCTTGTGGAAAGAAGGGAAGAGCGCTCACCAGAGGCTCGAGGGGGCGATCCCTGAGCAAACCCACGAAGCGGGAGGCGACCCACTTCCCAAAACCGCGACTTTGGACCGACCCACGTGGATTCGGCGCGAGATGAGGGGAGGGGAAAGCCGCCGCCGCCGCCATCACATATCGCCACCCCAAGCAAAAAGAACACAACAACAGAGGAGGAGAAAAGGGTCCCTTCACGTCGACGGAATGCGGGGGACCTCAGCAGCTCGTTGCTCTATTCATGTCTCTCTTTCCTTCTCTTTGTGGTGTGTGCTCCCTTCCTCTCTATCCCTCCCTCTCTCTCGCGCGCGCGCTAGAGGGTGTCACGCTTCTCGCTTCCCTCCCCCCTGCACAACCGTTGAAAGCGAGAGGAGAGGAGGCTCTTGCCGCTTGGTAGCACCCCTTTCTCTTCCTTTTATACATAAAGCCCAAGAGGAGGTCTTTGCATGTAACCACTGCTTCAAATATCAAATTCTGGTTTTGCCCTTTCTGGCGTCCTTATCAAATTGGGAAAGGTTGCCGATATGGAAACCGAAAGGAAAACGTTTGACCCCACTCTATCTGTGTGCACAGGGCCCCACACCCTCTGGGGTGCGGGTCCCCGCGGCGAGGGAGAGGTGGGATCTTGATTGGCAGATAGCTATTTAAAAATTTATAAACGCTGGAAATGAATAATAATTATGAAAATATAAAGATTTTATAAAAATTATTGAACTAGTTTCATCTTTAATTGATATATATCTGTAAAAGAATTTAATCTTTAATATTCACTATGGATGAAAATGATACATAAAATAATAGGTTATAAAATGTTGAGTTGCCTCCATTGTCTCTCCCCCTCATGTCATGTAGGTATAAGTTATTTATATAATATAAATGTTAATGGTTATATTTTTGGAGGTATAACTATAACAGCAATAGGAAATTATAAAGAGATAATGGAAAACTATTGTATTAACTTGTAATTAATTGGTGGTTTATACCTCTTTACATTTCCATATGAATCGAATTTAAATACATTTGATGAGTTTGATCATGAGTTAGTTAAATTTATTTCACGAGGATAATTCTTTTTCTCATCAAATCTTATATGCATAACTATGTGATTGTCACATCATTGAAATAAGTTGTTTGGGTGGAAAAATAAAAAATAAAAAGAATTGTAAGATAAATAAGAAGAAAAAAAAATAGTAGAGAAGTTTAATATTTATTTCTTTTATATAAAAAATTTAAAAAAGGAAACTATAAGAGACAAAAAAAAAAGTAAAATAAAATAATTTCACATCCAAGGTAAACTTATTTTCTTTCAAAATTAAGCATCTAATTCTAAAATAAAATAATTCCATAATTAAGAGTGTTACTTGAAAAATTAAACTCATAACGGCGGCAAAGGAAAAATAGCAAGACTAAATTGATCTCTTTATGTATTTGAGCTCGTAGGATGTTAATGTCACGTAATTAACCCTAAATTTTTTATGTTTATACATATCCCTGCAAGACGTATAATTTCCCATGGAATCAATGCTACGAAGAGAAGTTTGTTCTTTTCCATGGGAACGGTCGGGAAAATAAATAGATAAATTTCTTCCATCCTATGGGTTGCATATCCCTCGTGTTTTTTCGTTTCGTTGCCTCGATCTAACAAAATATTGTAGCACCTCGAGACAAATCCAGAGATGACTTCCCTGTTGTCTACCCAATAGTAGGTATAATAGCTATTATTGTTCAGTTACGTGCGAACCGCATTTTATTTCCTTTTCTAATCTCTAGAGTTTTAACTTGTGTGAAAATGTAAAATTTAATCAGTATAAAAATATAAAAATCAATCTATAAATTTTAATATAATTTTTAATCATTATATTTTAATTTTTAATCAATTAAAATTTAATACATTACATATTATAAAATATATTATTCAACATATCTTAATTTTTTATCATTAAAAAATATAAATTAAAATTTAAAATATATCACATGCTGTAAAATAAATCATTCGATATATTTTCAATCGACGTCTAAAATTGAATTTATATTATCTGATTTATATATATATATAATTTTATTTTCATACAAATATATTTAATATTAATATTTAATTAAAAAATATATAAAATTAGAATGTCAATGATAAAAACGAAAGTTAAAATAGACATAAGTACTAGATAAAAATAAAAATCAAAAGGAGGTGAGAGGGAAAGCTCACGAAACAGACGGGAGAACGGAGAGACGGAGTTGTAGCAAAATAAAATTAAAAAATAAAGAACACCGAACGATGAAGAGTTATCCTGTGACTGCTCTCACACGGCGGTCCAGTTGTATTAAAGATTGGTCATGCTCTCAGGAATGAGTGACCATAGCAACACAGCGGTCCATTTCCTTTTTGGTTGTATTTGGTACGTCTACTGATGGCAAATCCTCCAAGGGGCATCTATTGGCTGTTATGTGAGAGAATGAGATTTCTAATAGGGGGCAATGTGTAACAATTTGTTTCCTCTGAGGGCTTTACGCAAGAGGGAGAGAAAATGGGTGGGGCAGGGGAAAGAGAGTGCACAAAGGCGTAGCTGCGGTTCTTTGGATCTGGACACATTTCGTCTTCGATTTGCTCCCGATCATCCATTTGTGGGTACACAGGACCCCACTCCCACTTTACTAACGCAAGTGTGGATCTCAGGACTCGTTTACGTAACAAGATATCTCGTATCTTCACGGGATATCTTATATTTACGAAGTTAAATAAGTGAATCTATATTTTATCTTAAATTTAATTTTTTTTTAATTTAAATATAGGTGAAGGATGAATTATTTCTTTCCCTAATTATTTGTAATCTTTTCTTTCACATACACCTCACATTCTTTTCGTATTTGCTTTCAATTCTCCTTGTCTTCCGAAAACAAAAAAATTTATTAATCAATATATAATTATCTTTTGATAATTTATTCCTCTTTTTATCCATCATTTTTAAATAAATACTTTAATTTTAATTTCCAATTTATGCTCACATTTTTTGCTACTTATGTAAATACCCCTATAAAATTATCTTAAGTTATACATAAATATTAACATAGGACATTTCCTATTTAAAAGTTTTTATCCTATAAAATATATCCTATAACATAAATTAATTTTTAAGGTCTTCTTTAATAAGGAAAATTATTTAAAAAAATAAAAATTAGAAGAAGGATTTTGGTATTTGGTCGGATTCGTTGCATTACTAAAAGAATTAAGAAATTTTATTTTGCTTGGGATATTTATTAGATGAAATAAGTTAGATAAGAAAAAACTTAGTTAGAGAAAAAGGTCATGCAGAATTAGTAAGAGAAATTACGTAATTACACAAGAGAGGATGGAATTTGCAAACTCCAAAATCGAAGGTGCATTTCCAACATAGTGTGATTCTGGGATAAACGACACTAAACAGGTGGATGGGGGGACAATTCTGCCAACTAAACGGCACCCGAGAGTGGGGCTATTCTCGGAACCCACACCTCCCGTTCTACGAGGGATGGTTCTGTGTACACAATGATGTCTCCCTTACGTTCATAGCCTTGTGTTTTTTTTCAGGAAGAGACCTACCTCGTTTTAGGTCTATCCTTCATCTGCAAATACGTTGGATAAGATCGAATTGGTCTCAACTTAAGGTGCAAGATAAGCTGTCACCGGCGGCAATAAGATTTCATTTAAAAGATGGATGAAATATTATAAGAATAAATTAAAATAAAATAAGTGAGGATGGATATTTATTGAATGGTGGAATAGGGAAAGGATTAAATAAATAATTAAAATGAATGATATAATAATAAGATGTTAGTAGATATTTATTTAATAATATGAGTAATAACAGAGAATGTTAGTAAGTATTTATTTAATATTAAAAGTGAAAATAAAAGATATGGTGAATATTTTTTAAGAAAAATGGAAGAGTCAAATTAAAATCTACAAACTTTTCCACGCTCCCTTCTTTACCCGAGTCGTGGTAATCACCGTCGAGTGAAGCTCACCTCATTTAAATGGGTAAGAAGAGCAACTTTGAAAGTGGCATGGAGTAATGCCTCTGGTAATTGATGCTCATTTTTTGATACTAAAAGTGAAGATAAATGTTATTGTGATTTGATTAAAATAATTAAAAATAATTATGTAAGAGTTTATCTTAAAAAGATAGGAAAAGGTCACAAATTTATTTACTACAATGGGTCACATTATATGATACACTCTCTATCATCTATTTAGCAGAATTCACTATCTAACTAAGAAGATCACATTTCATGTAGGATGCAATGCAATAGGGAAGTAGGATAGTTTTTCATGTACACCATATGCCAAGGAATACCAACATTTGAGTACAGGCATGGGATAATACTATCCTAAACAAAATAAGGATATTGCATTTGTGACTAGGATGTCCATAACTCAAGTTCATGAGGTCATGGGTCAATCCAACTAGCTCAAACAAATATTTAATGAATAGGGTATGCAATGTAATATGTCATAGGCACCCCATAGATACTCAATTGACGAATTTAAATATATAATATGATAATATTCATAGAAAATGTAGAAAAATTTTCATAAAATAGAAAATTTATAGTTAAAAATGAAATAAATAAATAATATAAAAATCAACTAAAGAATGAAACAGAATATAAAAAATACATAAGAAAAAAAATCAAAAATAAAAATTAAAATACACTCATTATTTCCATAATTTACGCAAACATACCATGAAACAACTGTGCATAGGATAAGTGTTTGAGTTTTTTTTTTTATTGAAAATAAACATTTCATTGTAAGGGAGGTTCCCAATACAAAGAGATGTGTCCCAAAGGAGAACCCGTAGAAATGAGGAAACATAAAACAAAGCAAGATAAGAAATAAAAGAGAAAGAAAAAGAAAATGACCCTATATCGGGACCCGGACGATCTCTCAAAGGAGAGTGACCCCACACTCGTAAAACAGCTAAGTGCCAGCGAGATAAAATCTTGAAGATTATGCTAACGAGTGACCAAATAAATCGGCTCCTGACCTAACGTCAGGAAACCCAGCGGTAATAATCTGGAGTCACACGTGATCCCATAGCAAAACAAAGCAACACAAAAAAAAAAAAAACAAGAAAAAGAAAACCAACTCCAACCACATACAAAAAAACACCGCAATAATAAGCCCACATTTAGCAACAGGATTAGAATAGGAATAAGCACTATTTGGTGGGTTAGGAGAGGAATAAGGGTGGAGGTGCACGGGTTCCAAGAAATTCTTTTTTTCCACATATATTCTCTCTTTACATCACATCAAAATCCACTAATACTCTCTTTTCCTACATATAACTCAAAAAACACTATCTAATAATTATAATCCACCACATCAAAACCCATTAACTCTCTCTCCTCTCTCACAAAACCAACATAACAATCATTACAATCCTACCAATCATTATAATCCCACCAACCAAACACCTTCTATACTTATTCCACTCTTATTCTATCCCGATATAGCACTATCTCCCTGCCAAACACAGCCTTAAAAGATCAACATCAACAACTACGGATCCAAGCCATGCATCCCATAGCAGCATCAGGTCCATGGTGAGGGGCTCCACGCAGCGAACATTTAGGCGATGAGGAAATGCGACTAGACAACGAGGCAACACAGTCGGACGATGAGGTGACCGAATGACTACGCTGGTTGATGATCAACGCAGCGACATCACCAATATCAGGACAAATGAAGGCCGTGCTCACCCCACACGTGCACCATCAGACCGCAAGCATTGCAGGCGCCTCAGCCAAACCTCCTGTAACGACCCGGTTCCCGAGTCCCTACGAGACACGAGAACCGGACCGACTCGACTAATCCCAAGACCCAGTCGTCCAACGAGGAAGTAACCAAAAGACAGTAAAATAAACCACATTCACTATGAATATAACTAACAGTAAGAAAGTACAGCAGTAAGAAAAGAAACTACTACAGTAGGTACCACCACAACAGTAAAACAGCATTTATCATATAACAAGAACTGCAGGTAAAGAAGGTACAGCGGAAACAAAAACTACTCACTAGAACAGAAACAAAAAGGGGTACAAAAGCTGTGGTAACTCTACTGGACCCTACTCGGCCCAGCGTCCTCTGCAGCCGCCGACCCTGGCTGCTCAACACCTGGTCCTGAAAAAGGTAACGAGTGTAACACGTCAGCAAAACGCTGAGTAGAGTGGCAAACCAACTAAAGGAAAACGGTAGAGTGTACAGTAGCTGTTATGTTCTATTACTTCCTTTATTCACATCTTTCAATTTTTCTCACTATTTCATTTATTTTTCTCAGATCCTTTACTTGATCTCGAATGTCCTCGTGGGAACGATCTTGATTGCAGTCTTTTCCAAAAGTAGAAGTAGCACGTGGTGCTCTCCTGGCCGGGAGAGTCCCCCGTGGTGATCCTACCCTCAGTCAACCACCCCAAGGTCACTGACAGACGTAACGGTGACTACGGCACGCGCGATAGACGCACAGGTAGCTAGCCCGCACTGGCACGCGGTCAGTCGTTTCCGTTAACGGGTGCGCCCAAAGCACAGCACGGAACCAGGGCAGAGCCCTCTCAGTAACAGGGGTCCAACCCCTCCACAGTAACCAAACCGGGGCCTTGCCCCTCCACAGTCCGCGCACCCTCGCCTGACTACCCTGGTTTGCCCTAGTGGGCCTAACAAGTCGGTGAAGGAGGCTAGCAGAACCCCGGGGCCCGTGGGGTAGCTAGTATTCTCCTAACACTACTAGCTCTCCTCGATACTACGTACACGAGGGCCAACAAGTCGGTACAGAGCGGCCAATCCTAACCCCGGGTCCCTGGGGCGGCTGGCCCCACTCTGCACTAAACAGGTACAGGTACTTCCCTTGGTACTGCGTACCCAAGAGACAGTACAAACTACATCTCAGTTCCATTCCTTTTTCTTTCCAGGAGTTCCACTCCTAATTCCCCGTAGGGTTCCAGCTCTTTATCTCAGAACATCATATGTTTCACTTTCCAGATTCACGTTCTCAAATTCCATGATCTCAAATATGTTTCTTTATTCATAACAGGCAGTTGTTAATTAAATTTACAGGCAGCTTTATATATTCCCTTCCATTTTTCCAAGACTGCAGTAATATACATTCCACTAGTTTTTCCATCCTAGGATTCATGTCATATCCTAGGATCTATCATACAATCTAGTTTTCCGGCCCTAGGATTCATGCAACACCTAGGAGCTATCATTCCATATATTTCTCATTCCTAGGATTCATGCAATGCCCTAGGTTCTAGTTATGGTTCCATACTTTAACAGATTTTATTAATACTTAAAGCCACTCTACCAGGTACAACGGGAGTAATGGGGGCGTGATCGGGGATCCCGCGCGCCTCCGCGACTCTCAAGACTGCAACCGAACGAGGTCCTATCACAAGGATCAAACACAAGGAGTGTCTCAAAACAGTGTATAGCTACTGTAGGCGGGTAGAGGAATTAATTCTGAAACGAACGCAACTCGAATCGCGGAAAACGGAGCCCAAACGGGCCCTAAACGGGTCGAAAAAGACGATACTGTGCAAAATCAGACGTCTGGAACTCCTTCCAGACGTCTTAAACGGTGGATCAGAGAATTACCTGTTCAGCTTGGTTCCCCGGACGTCCAGAAGTCTGCAGGGACGTCTGCCCTAGATCCCAGACGTCCGATGGTCCCTCAGGACGTCTGGAGATCACTCCCGCCGTCTGGTACAACTTCCATACGTCTGATTCGCAAAGGATGACGAATCAGCGAACCTGCGCACAGCCAACCCCCCTCCCTCAGTACGGTCAGTCAACAAGAAGGAAGAAGAAAGCGGAAACTCACCTTTCAGACGTCTGTATGATCTTACAGACGTCGACCTTGCCGTCTGGATATCAATCCAGACGTCTGATTCTGGAAATTTTTTCAGAATCAGAACCCTGCTCGGCCTCCGCTCGCGACGCCGCCCGCGTCGCACCTCGCGCGTCTGCTGCTCAGCCCGCAGCAGGTCCCTCTCCGCGTCGCTCCGCGCCCCCTGTGCCCTCCGCCGGCCGGCCAAGCCGCTCCGGCGAGTTCGCCCTCACGGCAGAGCCCCGCCCTCGCACGCCGCAACTCCTCCGCGCTCACTGCGGCTGCCGCTGCCGCCCTCGCGTCCGCTCGCTCTCGCGCACAGGAAGGAGAAGGAGGAAGAAGATGGTGGAGACGGGAGGGGAGGCGCGCCCCCTTTTAACGCCGCGCGGAGAGGAGAGAGAGAGAGGACGGTCGCAGCGCGCCTGCAGCCGCAGAGAGAGAGAGAGAGAGAGAAATCGCAGGTCTGCGCGCACAGGCACGCAGGAGAATCTCCCGTGCGAACATAACTGTTCTCCAGACGTCTGTAAAAGATCCCGGACGTCTGGTCAGACGTCTGGATGTGATCCCAGATGTCTTGTCAGACGTCTGGGCCACCTCCCAGACGTCTTAAAAGGCGTCTGGGGCACGCGTTCGTTACACCTCCCCACGACATCCATCATCGGCAACAAGGAAGGATGTCACAGACGACATAGGTGAGGATTGCGAGCTCTGTAGGCTCTACATGTCGTGCGACGACTTCGAGTGAGACAGAGGAAGGTCAGGGGAGGGAAGAGGAAGAGTTGATTGAGGTGGAGGGAGCTTAGGTTTTGTACGCCTTGAAAAAGGGTAGGGAGAAGAGCGATGTTTGAAAGGGTGGAGGAGAAGAGCAGTAAGTGTTTGAATCTATTGAAATCGTGTAAGGTTACCAATTAAAATCATGATATTATACGTGCATACATGTAAGTCATTAACTACAACATTGGAGATCAGAAAAAGGAACGGATCCACGATACGAGAGTTGGGGCGGTCAACATTTCTAAGCCTCGTATCCGTGGAATCGGAAGACCAGTGCTTTCATCCCAAGAAGATGTCAGATTTCGATGGAAACATGTTGGATGCCCTTATCATTTTCTTTCTTTTTTATCTTTTTTTTTTTTTTGCAAAATGTAATGTTAAGGGTGTTTGGTTGATGGATTAAGTGGGTTTGTGTTAAGTGTCAAGTAAAGTATTTAATCTCTTACTTAATTTAGCTTTCATTTATGTCGGGTTAAGTGAGCTTAATTCAGGAAGAAGGTAAGATTTTATATTCTCTAACAAATATTTTTGAGCCTAAAGTGACAACTATAGAAGAAGCCAATGAAGTTAAAAACTTGAATATAGATCAACTTCTTAGAAATCTCATGGCTTATGAGACCAAACTCAATCAAAAGAAGAAAGGATCAGATGAAGGGAAGAAGAAGCAGTTAGCTTTTAAAGCCCTTTCAGATTCGGAAGAAAGTGATCAGGAAGAAGATGAAGATCTTGAGTTTCTCACACGTAAGTTTCAAAAATTCTTAAAGAATAACATGGATTTCAGAGAAAAGGAGACAAGGAAGAAATCAAAAGAAAATCAATTATTTGTTACAATTGTAAAAAGAAGGGACACATTAAAATGGATTGTCCACTTCTTAAGAAGGATGGTGAAAGGAGCAAAATAAAAAAAGAGGAAGATGCAAAGAAATGGTTTAACAAGTACAAGAAGAAGAAAGCTATGCAAGCAACTTGGGATGATTCTAGCAAAAGCAAACAAGATGACAACGATTCAAATAAAGAAGAATATGCTTGTCTTGGATTCATGGCACTTGAGGACGAAAGCGACAAAGAAAGCAACAATAAGGTATCACCTTCTTATTCGTGCACTATAGAAGAATTGCAAGATGCTCTAGAAGTAATTTATGAACTTTGTAGGTTATGAACAATAGAAAACAAAAATCTAAAAATAATTGTAGTTCTTTTTTATGGCATGAAAAGCATGAGCTTGTAATAGAAAATACAAGTCTTATTATGGTTAAAACTCAACTTCTTGAAGATAATAGCTCTTTGAAAATATATATTACATTGTTGAAAGATAAAATAAATTTTATTGAAAAAGATCTAGCTAGCCTTAAAGAGAATTCAAATAAGCTAGTTAATACTCTTGTTAAAATTTCTAAAGATAAGTAAAAAAGAAATGATAATTTAGCACACACTAAAAAAGATTTTTGTGCACCAAAGCCAAGAGGATGGAATCCAAGAAATATATTCTTGGATGAGAAATTTTAATCCTAAAGGACCCAAGAAAATATGGGTACCTAGATCTTTGGTTTATTCTTATTTTGCAGATGATTGCGTAGATCCAAGTCATTATTTATATAGACTTTATCAAGGATGGATCAAGGTACTTGGAGAACCAAATGAACATGAAGGGTGGAATCCATATCATTGACACTAATTCAAACACTTGGTGACATCTTCATTTAGTAAGTTTGGAGGTAAATTTTTAGTCTATTTCATTGATTTTGATAGGGAAGTTTATAGGGATTAAATATTTTTTTAGAAAAAGGAGAATACAGATGCTTGTTGTTAGGGGGAGTTGTTTGAAATTGACTAACTAATTTTTTTAATAGATAAGCATAGATTAAGGGGGAGATTAAAATGATTATAATTGCATCTTTTTGATAATGTCAAAAAGATGGAGAAATTCTTTTTGATTTATATGATTTTTTCATCATAAAAAAGGGGGAGATTGTTGGTGATAAAACACTAGTCGGATTTTGAATAATTGCTTTGTAGCCATTCTACCTTAATTTATTCCATTCCAATTCAAGTCACAATGACTACTTAAGCTCAAATCTGACCTCCTACACCTATATATACCCACCAAGGGTTACTTTAAGCACACACATAAAGAAAAGAAATATTCTAGCACTAAATACTTTCCATTATCCTATTCTAAGCTTTCAAAAGCTATTGTGCTCCATTGTGCTCTTTTATTCTTAGAGATTCCTAAAAGTAACATCACTTCCACTCTGATTTTCTGCATCACATACTTTTGCAAAGGGAGTATCTTAGCCTACTTTATATTCTATATCTTTCAAGGCTCTTAGGGTTGTTTACTTTATTTTGTTTTGATAGTTTATTTAGGTGCCTGAGCTGTGGGTTTCCCATTTCCTCTTAATAGAGGGGCTAAACTTTCCTTGGGGGTTGTCCAAGAGAGGAGAATTGTTTTGAGGAACACCACCCTCGGATTAGTGGTGTGGTTTAGTGTTTCTCATTGAATTGGGGGCAAAATCTTAGATTGGGAGATTTAGGTAGAGGTTTTTCTGTAAGAGTTTCCTCTCTAAATTCTGGTGTTATTGCTGCAATTGTTTATACTAAAATTTTGTTGTACAATTCAACCCCCCCTTCTTGTGCCACTTACAACCGACTCCTCTCACGGCAGCTCCTCCTAATGACCCCTCCTAGGATGCGTGAAGGGGACTTCCGACTCCTCTTTAACATTCTCAAGGGCCTCCTCCTCCTTCCGCTTCAGCCCCTTCTGATAAACGGGCTGACTCCCCTCACCTTGCTCCACCGGCCTCCTCTCCCCATGCTCCACTGGCCTCTCCTCGTTGTGCCGCGACCCACGGCTAGCTGAGCCACTGCCTTGACTTTTGGACGTGTTCAGCCTAGCGAATCGCCCAAAAGCTACAACCAAAAACCAAAAGACAGGATTATTAAGTAACTGGTGGAAACAATACTCAATTCAAAAGGTATTGCCTTCCCCTACTGACATGATGTGGGCAACGAATCCGTCACCCATGACAAAGTCTCCCGGATGTCCTTCTACCTGCATTCCAACCGAGCAATCGGACCAAATTTAATTATTTTGTTCGCATCCGCCTTCGCAAACGGGTCAAGCTCCTCGGATCGGGGAGGATGGCCCCTCCCAGGAGAGCCTTACCAGGTAGAGGGGACTCCAAGATCTTTGATATTGGAAAGAAAAAGAAAATGATGGTCTTGCTCCTTAAAACTATCGGAGAGATCCACTATCTGATATCCAATCTGCCGACAGTACAGGGTGTAAGTGCTTGATGGAGGCCTGTCCCTCTTCAACTTTAGGGGCATTAGCCCAAAAGGCAAGCAGAACAAAACGAGGCGAGGAAAAATCCTCAGGTGGAAGTAGATGGCGGTAAATGCATTTAAAATCAGCCTGCAATTAAGGCTAAGCTGCGAAAGGGCGAAGCGATGGAAGGAAGTGAAGGACAAAATGGGGTTCAAGAGTACTTGTAAACCGTTCTCTATGGCGTATCTACAAATTATAAACATGTCCCTCGTCCCGTCTAAACATATACAGGTCTAGGACCCACAAGGATGGAACGACACTCCACAAAGTTTGTACTCTAAAAAAGACTGAATCACAGATTGACTATGGAAGACCGATGAAAAACTATACAAATCTATCGTCCCAGCAGAGACTCCGGAAGAGGAAGCACTGGACCTACCCTTGCCCACAAGTCTCGACATGACGATGCTTCCCCTAAAAAGCTTGAGACAAAGGTGCTCCGGCAAAGGCCACTCTCCACAGCACGTCGGCAAAGACGAGTACCAAGCACAATGCTCTCTACAGCAATTGTGGGTAGGTAGGGCATTAACTATGATGCACCACTAATCGTTCAAGCGTGACGAGATCGTATTTTTTTTTTTAAAAGATATTAGCTGTAGTATATTTGGAATCACCGCGAAAACAATTATCGATTTTTATTTACTCGAAATTCAAAATATTCCAAGGTCGAACTCAGGGAGCAATTTGGTATTTTAGAAACTTAAGAGCACAACTTTCAATTTAATAAAGAAAATAATGACCAATTCACTCAAAATTAAGAAGTAATGTCAAATGTAGAACTAATGCCCAAAAATTGGATGTCTGATGAGAAATCAGACGTCTTAAAAGGGTTTTGCTACAGTGATTTTTGGCCTTCTCTTTCTCTCTTCTTTCTTCTTCTTCTCTACGGCTGTGCTTCTTCAGCCTTCTTTGGCTTCTCCTTCTTCTTTCTTCTCTACTACAGCTCCTTCTTCCTCTTCCTTTTTGTGCCTTGAGCTTTGGCTGCGTCTTCAGCTTCTTCTTCCTTGGCCTCTGCAATCTCCTTCCTCTTTGCCTTCCTCTTTCTTCTTCTTCTACGGCTGCTTGCTCTTCTGCTCTTTCTTATTTTTCTTTCCTTCAGCTGCCTTCTTCTTCTTCTGCTTCTCTCTTTCTCTACGACTTCCTCCTACCTTCTCTTCTTTTCTTCAGCAGCACCTTCTTCTTCAGCTGCTTCAGCTGCTCCTCTTCTTCTTCCCTACGCACACACACACAGGAGCAAAACCTTGCCCCTACCCTCCCCGCATCTCTCTCTCTCTATTTCGCTCTTAGGACTGCTCTCCCAGAGCCTTCTTGGGTTATCGGGTCGGGTTTGCACACCCGGGACCAGGCCCACTGACGTGCGATGATGGGAGAGGAGTGTACAGGTAAGTCGAGTATACGAGTCAGAGCCAGGTCCGCAGGCAGTGGGGTCGCAGACGAGGCGGATGGGATGAGTGGGACCGTACCCCGTGTCAGGAGGCGATAAGCCCCTGACACTTTTTCAATTTATGTTGCGCCTCCCGCTTCAAAACTTCCGAGGTGGGACTAAATGTCCCACCTTCTTCTTGCACGCACTCGCGGGAGATGCCTTGCTTAATTTCAGCGACTGCAATGCCCTGGGACTCCAATTGCTAGCGTAAGGGGTTCACGAAGGGAGCCCGCGCACCTGGGACCCTGCTTCCTGAGGCCTAGAGCAGTAGGTGAAGGTTGCGAGCTTACTTCAAGCTCGCTCTAATGGCGGCCGGGGTTAGAACCTGTCAAAACAAATACGGCCTCACGGCCCTGTCAAAACACTCAGAAGTTTTCACCGTGACATGGCGAAGGTGGTTTGGTGGGTGGCGTGGCGCAGGGCAGCTTGGGTGTGCGTGCCTAGGTCATTCTGTGACTATGGTGTAACGACCCGATTCCCGAGTCCTTATGAGACACGAGAACCGGACTGACTCGACTAATCCCAAGACCTAGTCGTCCAACGAGGAAGTAACCAAAAGAGCAGTAAAATAAATCACATTCAGCATGAATATAACTAGCAGTAACAAAAATACAGCAGTAAGAAAAGGAACTACTACAGCATGTACCACCACAACAGTAGAACAACGTTTATAACATAACATGAACTACAAGTAAAGAAAAGTACAGAGAGTAACAAGAACTACTCACTACAGTGGAACAAAAAGGGGTACAAAAGAACGCGGTAACTCTACTGGACCCTACTCGGCCCAGCGTCCTCTGCAGCTGCTGAACCTGGCTGCTCAACACCTGGTCCTGAAAAGTAATGAGTGTAATACGTCAGCGAAACGCTGAGTAGAGTGGCAACTAAACTAAAGAAGTAATAAAGTGTACAGTAGCTGTTTTATTTTCTTTCTTTATTTACGTCTTTCTATTGTTTCACAATTTATCTATTTCTCAGATCCTTCACTTGATCTCGAATGTTCCTCGTGGGAACGATCTTGATTGCAGTCTTTTCCGAAAAGTAGAAGTAACACGTGGTGCTCTCCTGGCCGGGAGAGTCCCCCGTGGTGATCCTACTCTCAGTCAACCACCCCAAGGTCGCTGACAGATGTAACGGTGACTACGGCACGGGCGATAAACACACGGGTAGCTACCCCGCACTGGCACGCGGTCAGTCGTTCCGTTAACGGGTGCGCCCAAAGCACAGCACAGAACCAGTATAGGGCATAGCCCTCTCAGTAACAGGGGTCCAACCCCTCCACAGTAACCAAACAGGGGCCTTGCCCCTCCACAGTCCGCACACCTTTGTCTGACTACCCTGGTTTGCCCAGTGGGCCTAACAAGTCGGTGTAGGAGGGCCAGCAGAACCCTGGGTCCCGTGGGGTAGCTAGTACTCTCCCTACACTAGTAGCTCTCCTCGGTACTGTGCACACGAGGGCCAAAAGTCGATACAGAGTGGCCAGACCTAACCCCAAGTCCCTGGGGCGGCTGGCTCCGCTCTGCACTAAACAGGTAACAGGTGCTTCCCCTGGCACTACGTACCCAAGAGACAACACACTTTCACATCTTTCCTTCTCAGTTCCATTTCATTCTCTTTCCAGGAGTTCTACTCCTAATTCCCCATAGGGTTCCAGCTCTTTTAACTCAGCACATTCAGGTTTCACCATTCCAGTTTCACGTTCATACAACCCATATTCTCAATCATGTTCATGTATTCATAACAGGCAGTTGTTAAATCAATTTACAGGCAGCTATTATTTCCTTTCCACATTTTCGAAGACTGCAATATTATATACATATCACTAGTTTTCCAGTCCTAGGATTCATGCCGTACCCTAGGATCTATCATTCATTCTAGTTTCCAGTCTTAGGTTTCAAGCAATACCCCAGGATCTATCAATTATTCCACAATTGTAACAATTTGATTAAGTAAATTAAAAGCCACTCTACCAGCTACAACGGGAGTACTGGGGGCGTGGTCGGAAATCCCGCGCGCCTCAGCAACCCCCGAGACTGTAATGGAACGGGGTCCTAACACAAGGATCTAACACAAGGAGTTTCTCATAACAGTATATAATTACTGTAAACGGGTAGAGGATTTTATTCCGAAGAGAATGCAACTCGAAACGTGGAAAACAGACTCCGAATGGGCCCTAAACGGGTCGAAAACGACGAAACAGTCCAAAATTAGACGTCTAGAACCTCTTCCAGACATCTTAAAAGGTGGTTCAGATGATACCTTTGCTCTGTGTAGTCCCTCAGACGTCCAGAAGCCTGCGGGGGCATCTGGCTTAATTCCCAGACGTCCGATGGTCAACCTAGACGTCTGGAAGTCCTCTCCGTCGTCTGGCACTGCGGACAGACGTCCGATTCGCGTTGGATGGCAAGTCTCGCGCCCTCCCGAGCAGAACCTGCACGCACCCACTCCTCGCTCTCAATACGACGAGTTGTAGACGAAGGCGCGACGGACGGCTGCATGGCCATACGCGTGAAAAAGGAAGAAGGACGAAATAACTTACTTGCCAGACGTCTGGACAGTCCTCCAGACGTCTTCACCGTCGTCTGGTTGGAAGCCCAGACGTCTGATTCTGGAAAAACTTCCAGAATCAGAGCTCCACTCGCTCTCCACCCGCGACGCACAGCCGCGCCGCGCTCCGTCCGCCTGCTGCTCGAGCTACAGCAGCCCTCCCGCGACACTCCACACCCGCTGCTCCCCTGCCGGTCGGCTTTAGCTGCCCCGGCAAGCTTGAGCCCTCACAGTCGAGCGTCTCCTCCCTCGCGCAACACCTCCTCCCGCCCACTTGCCGCGGTCGCTGCTGCTGCCGCTCGCTCGCTCTCGCACCGGCTGGAAGAAGAAGAAGGAAGCGGAGGAGATGAGAGTGAGGGAGAGAGCGAGGGCCTTATAAGGCCGTGCGGGGAGAGAGAGAGAGAGAGTGCAGCACTGCGCCTGCAGGAGGAGAGAGGGAAAAAGAGGAAAAAGAGTGGCGGTTGCAGGTCTGCGCGCGCATGCACGCAGACGCAACCCCTTACTCCGCAGAAAATTAAATCACAGACGTCTGGAAGGGGTTCCAGACGTCTAGGCCACCTCCCAGACATCTTAAAAAATGTCTTGAAGCCGCGTTCGTAACATATGGTGATGGGTGTGTTCGGGGGAAGAATGTGGGACATGTGGTGGTCGATAGAGAGGGAGGAAATGATCAGTGGAAGGTGGCAGAGCTTCTGAGGGGTTTGACGAGGTGGATGGAGGCGTGGAGCGGCGGAACACCTCGCCGGTGATCTGGTCGGAGGTGGGAACGATGGTGGTGGTCAGTGGCAGTCGAGGGGTCGAAAGTGTGAATTAAAAGAGGGGAAATGAAGAGGGGAAGAGGAGGAACTTATCTAGGGTATTTGGAACGAAGGGGGGATGCGGAGGGTGAGCGGCGAGTGTTTACCATCGCCGGAGATGAAGGTCCTGAGGTGGGGATGACGACGACGAGGAAGAGGTCGGAGGGGCGTGAGTTGGTATGGCGCGACGCGGAGGAACACAGCGGAGAGGACTCTGCCACTGGTATGGTGGCAGAGTAACGAAACGAGGGAGGGAGAGTCGCAGGAGCTTGCGGACATACGGCCGGAGGTGAGGAAGACAAAATTCAGGGGATATCTCTGGCCAAACCAAGCTTGGGAGGTGCGAAATGATCTGGGCTTGCTTAAATAGGCGTGGGCAGAGAGAGAATCGCAAGGAAGCGGCCAAAGGTCTTCGCCGAAGGTATGGAAGGAGTGGAACCCATACCTCTCAAGCATTCGCACGAGAGATATGGGGCAATTCAGGGCATGGGGAGCTGCTCAAGTGGTAGGGGGTGTCGCAGAGGACTCCCCTTTCAAATCTGGGAGCAGCTCCCCATGGAAACGAGGAGAAAACTTGCTCGCAAAGTCGCCAGCGCTATGGGTCCTTGCTGCAATGGCAGAGGGACCAAAATTAAGAAAGTAATGAAAAGTTGAGGGGGTATTTGTAAGGGTTTCCAAAAGTTAAGGGCCAGAATGTAATTTGGTAAACAATTTTGCAAAGTAGGCCAAGATGACCTTCCCTTAGGTCCAAATTTTGGTACAAACCTAATTTGGACCTAAGGAATCCAATGGTAAAGTTGGATTTTAGGTTTGACCACGTTTGACTGAATATTTTACATAAAAACCCAAATTAGGTCAAATATTAGGCTTGGACCCCAATCTAGGTCAAAACAGGTTCCAAGGGCCAAATTGAAGGTTCTAAACCCTAGGGGATATTTTTTCGTGAATTTTAGAGGGTTTAGTTGATTTTTATCCTACCTGTAACCCTGTGAATTTAAGTAGGTTTATTTTAAGGTTACAGAATGTCATTTAATTCCTAAATTTCATAATAACCCTTTTTTGACTAAATCATCCGAGTTTTTCTCTTATTAAGTCCAATTTGAAATTGCACTAGAGGAGAGGTGAATAGTGAAATTATAGAGTATTGTAATACAACAAATTCAATCACACAATATACTCAATTATTTTTCGGTGGAAACCCAAGATGGGTGAAAACCATCACCTAAGCCAATCTCTTGACTTAGGATTTTCGATCACAAGGTGATCAATCCACTAACCACACTACTTAAACGAGGGTAGTGTACCTCAATTACAATTCCCACCTCCGATCCCTAAACGGAGGTTTCTCTCTTCAAAATGAAGAGACGGGGACCCGACAGGCCGGATACCCAAAATACAGAAATTAACAAGTAAAAATAACACCTATAGAGCACCCCAATAATTTAATTGCTTTCTTATCTACTAAGCATGAAAAGAACTCCCTGATGATTTGCAGAACAGAGCGAGCCGGGAGTATGGATTTGCCCTTTGATCAGAGTATTAGCACAGCACAAGGGCAAGATGGAGCTTAGAGTAGTGAGCAAGAGATTTTTCTAATGGAATTGTATCTCAAGAGGTGTGTTTTGCCAAAGAAGAGTTGTAGTCTATTTATAGGCAAGTTTGGAACCTTCAAGAACACTTGGGAGAGCTCTTCTAGCCGTTGGAGACAAATCCCAAGAGTTTAGGATGAAATCCACACAAAATCAGGGCAATGATGATTCTGACAGCAACATCAAACGTCTAATTATAGTATCAGACGTCTTACAGGACGTCTGATTTTTCCTCTGGTCGTCTAATATTGCAGGACATCCTTAACTGACTCTATTGGATCAAAAGAAGGACGTCTGATATTATGTCATAAGACGTCTGATTATTTCATTGGACGTCTAATGAATGGTGCATTCGTTCCTGTTATCATCGGATCCAAACAGGGTTCTAGGTTTAGAGGATTAGACGTCGTTATCAACGTCTGATGACATTACCAGACGTCTGGAAACCTAAATACTCTTCCTTGCTACTTCTGCCAAAAGATTATGTGGCCGTAGAGAGATACGCACAGAAAATCATGGCCAACGGTTCAAAGGCAGACGTCTGGAAGTGTGTCAAGACGTCTGGAAATTGTTTTTGCCGACAGAAAGTCTAACGGTTAGTATGAGGACGTCTGGGTAAAGAATCAGACGTCTGTGAACGGTTATCGACGTCTGAAAGTGAAGTCCTTCGACTGATGTTTATGAGGAGATGAACAAAGGCAGAAATATTTGAAATTAGACGTCTGATACACATGTCAGACGTCTTATGGTGGAAAATCAGACGTCTGTACTTTGTCCTGGACGTCTGATAAAAATATAAGTGTTGGGTTTTTGTTTCTAATTTATCCTAAGTGTAGAGAGCCTAAGTTAGCTATTTATAGGTTATGTTTGGGGGCTCTTTACAATATTTCTAGACTCAAATAAGATGAAAATTACAACCTTTGAAAGTTTACATGAAAAAAAGCCTAAGACCTAATACTTATGGTACTCGTCTTCACGCTTTTAATCTCCCGTCTTGGAAAGCTTTTTGAAATCCTGCAAATATGTTATTATAGAGAGAAAACAATATGCTACGCTTTATTTATTATTTCATTTTCTACATTTTGTAAAATCATCAAAATATTATATATGAGTGGTTGAACTAACACAATTGACCTATGTTTAGACCCTTAGAAATCCCGTTGATGCACGACAATGGTAAAATTACAGTTTTACCCCTTATTTCATGTTCCCTTCCCAGATTAGTGATCCCTTGAATTAAGCCTTTCTCTTGGTTATGTGGGAGCTTTTGTTCACTTTATTCAGTCAAAATATGCTAGTTAGGGCTCATGATAAGGTTCTCATCAACCACCCCTATATATACCTCCCAGAGGGTGGTTCCCCCCTGCGAAGCGCACGTTTTAAAAAAATCAAATCCCGCCGTATTTGGCGCGGATTCTAAATTTACCACCAAGAATCGACGATACTTCAGCCATCATTGCAGGCATTAAATGCCCCTTGAGCACATATTCTCCACGGGGAAGGAAATCCCATCAATGATAAGCACGATACTTGAGGCATTCACCTCATCATAACGACAATTAATGCCGATTTTGTTACACCCAAGAGAAGACTCAATTCTCGCAGTGACTAGCCATCACTCACTGAAGGTGGCACTTACGTCACATCATTTCCTGAGTAGCCACCTCTTAAGGCCGGCAAGAACCAGGCGTCGATATACCTTCACTCCCTTCAAAAGTCTCCTCCCGTAGGCTAGTAGGAACCCAGGCGGACACGCCTCACATTCCCTCAGTATTGCCGCCTCTTAAGGCCATCAAGCCACCTCTCAAGGCTAGTGGAAAATCGGGCCCCTATGCTCACGTTCCCTCAATATTGCTGCCTCTTAAGGCCGACAAGCCACCTCTTAAGGCTGACAGGAACTCAGGTGGACCTGCCTCACGTTTCCTCAATATTGTCACATCTTAAAGCCGGCAAGTCGCCTCTTAAGGCTAGCGGGAAATCGAGCCCCTATGCGTATGTTCCCTCAATATTGCCACCCTTTAAGGCTGGCAAGCCACCTCTGAAAGGCTGGTGGGAAATCGGGCCCCTACGCCCACATTCCCTCAATATTGCTGCCTCTTAAGGACAACAAGCCATCTCTTAAGGCTGGCAGGAAATTGGGCCCCTACACCCTCATTCCCTCAATATTGCCGCCGCTGACGAGCAACAAAGATGCCTCCATAGGTCGGCGAAACGCCTCAAAACTCTCCGCCTCATGACAAATGTTAGCCCGCTTCTGACGCAGCCAGGACAACATTTGGGGGCATACAATAGGTGAAGTTTTAAGTGCTCTTACTACTCTCTTAGCGGCATTTGCCCGCTAGAGACTGAGGGCATATGATGAAAAGTGCCTTCGAACTTAATACTCCGCACGTAGCTCGCATAAGATCCGATTACCCATACTTAGAGTAAACAAGCGGGTCTGACCCTGCTCAACCCACCTTCATTCAAACGAATCTAGATCCGAGTAAGCCCAGCCTCACCTAAGGGCCCGGTGCCACCAAAGTCAAAAAAGGACAGTAACAGCTCCCATAATGCCCATGCCAGCAGTAATCATGGGATTACTAATGCAATTGATGCTCTAACAATGAACGAGCCCTGACAACAGGCTTACCGAGGAGAACGACAAGACCGTGAGAAGATCTCATAAGATTTTATAATTGTAACACTTTAAGTACTATAAATAAAGAAGAGGACCCTTACAAGGGCTTCTTCATGCAATCTGAGAGAGAGAGAATTCGAGAGATTGTAATACCACTACTTCTAGTGGATTTGAAAGGAGCATTGCCCTCCCCCCAAACGTACACCCCTTGCAGTAGAACTGGGTCACCAATTTCCTTGTCTTTCTTATGATTGTTTCCTTGTGTGATTGTCGTTACGACCTAGTTCCTGAATCCCTACAGGGCCCAAGATCGACTCGCCTCGACTAATCCCAAGACCCAGTCGTCCAACAAGAAATAACCAAAAAGAAGGAAAGTAAACCACATTCACATATGCAATGTAACTAAGCAGTAAAGGAAAGTAAAACTGTTGATCCATTACATACCACTACAACAACAGAACAACGAAAACTAAAGTAACAGTACGGACAATAGTAACTAAAAGTCTGATACTTACTACAACAGTAAGGAAAACAACAAGAAGTGCTGAAACTATGGTTGGGCTCAACTGGGCCCAGTACCCTCCACAACCAGAAGCTCGGGCTACTCCTGGTCCTGAACAGTGTTACAAAAAAGATAGAGTCAGCGAACGTTGAGTAGAGTGATATCTATACTATCTAAAACAGTAAAAGCGACAGGTTTAATTCTCTTTTCTATTTATTTTTTTTTATGTGTATTTCCTTTTCACCCATTTTTCTCAAACATCCAGATATTCTTGATCTTACATGTTCCTCATGGGAACGATCTTGATTACAGTCTTTTCCGAAGAGTAGAAGGTACACATGGTGCTCTCCTGACCGGGAGAGTCCCCCGTGGTAGTCCTACACCTAGTCAACCACTCCGAGGTCACTGTCAAGACGTAGCGGTGACTACGGCACACGTGATTAGCGCACGGGTAACTACCTCGCACTGACACGCGGTCAGTCATTTCCGCTAGCGGGTATGCCCAAAGTACAGCACGGAACAATATAGCGCCTTGCCCTCTTAGAACAAGGGTCTCGCCCCTCAGAACCAAATAGGGGTCTCGATCCTCCACAGTCCGCGCACCCTTGTCTGACTACCCCGATTTGCCCAGAGGGCCTAACAAGTCGGTGTAGGGTGGCTAGCTGAACCTCGGGTCCCGTGGGGTGGCTAGCTCTCTCCCAACACTAGTAGCTCGCCTCGGTACCGTGTACACGAGGGCCAACATGAGTCAGTGTACAGTGGCCAATCCTAACACCGGGTCTTAACTCAAGGGCGGCTAGTTCCACTCTACACGAAAAAGGGACAGTCGCTCTCCTTGGTACTACGTACTCAAGGGTCAGCATACTTCCCGTCTATATTCCAGGTTTCCAACTAACCACAGGAGTTCTACTCCTAATTCCTCGTAGGGTTCATGCTCATATTCACCACATTTATTCCGATCCAGATTCCACCATTCACAATTCAGTTCTGATTTATATGCACGCAGCTCGTGTCTCCATAATTCAATATGTGCCACTAGTGAATTCATAGGCAATTGGTTATAAAATACATGTAGCTTGTATTCTAATAGGCAATTCACAATTATTTTACAGGCAATAGCTAGTAGTTTATTTCGATTTTTGTATATAAGTACCAAACGGTGCATTCATTTCTCCACCCTAGGGTTCATGTCACATCCTAGGGTTCCAGTCAGTTAATTCTACAACACATGCTTATTTGAATATTATTAAAAGCATTAAACCACTCTACCAGACAATTCAGGAGTACTGTGATCTTGAACCGCAGACCCAAGTGTCTCTGTGAGCCCCAAACACGCAGTAGGCTGAAACCCTATACCAGGGAATACATCACAAAAGGAATGTACAGAACAATGTACAAAGGTCTCTAGTACATAGAGAAACTTGCAAGGGAACTATAGGTACTTTGTTTGAGTAAATCGGATCCCGATCGGACCCCAAACGGGTCAAAAACGTGTCTATTGTCCAAAATTAGACGTCTGGGAATAAGTCCAGACGTCTTAAAAGATACAAGAACCTTACCTCAAGTCCCTGCGGTGTCCTCAGACGTCCAAGCCTCCTCTGCAATCATTTAAAGGCAGTTCCAAATGTCGGACCACGCCTCCGGTCGTCTGGAAGCACTTTCGAACGTCTGGTGATCTGATCAGATGTATGAAAGTGCGTGGGAGAGCATTTCACACTCCTTCCCAAGGCTGCTCCTGTGTATGATAGTCGCAGCCACCAAATCAGGTCTGATAACCACTTCTGCAGTGAGGCCTGCATGGCCCTAACCGCGAAAAGAACGTACCTTCGCGATAAATGAGCTTTCAGACGTCTGGTCTTAACTCCAGACATCCAGATGCTCCGCCAACCGTCTGGACTCCGCTCCAGACGTCTGATACTGAAAAATTTCCAATACCAGAACCCACTCCCAGCGCTCTCCGCCGCGCTCCTCCTCGCTCCACCACAGCTCCAGCGACTGAAGATGGTTGAGGCAGCCTCCCCGGGATCTCTCCTCCTCCCGTATGCACCCATGGTGGCCGTGCGAGCTCCGCCAAGCTTCCATCGAAGCTCTTCGACCTCAGCCTCCTCCTCCTCCCGCACTCTCCTCCTTCTCGCCCTCTCGCTCTCCCTCGCTCGCCTCCTCTCGCCACTCCCACAACTCTGAAGGTGGAGGTGGTGGTGTGTGGATTGTGTTGGAGAGGAGGGGAGGGGGGCTTTTATAGATGGCTGGGGTTTAGGGTTCAGGCAGGAAGGGAGGAAAGGAGAGAGAGAAAGAAGACGTTATGCACGTCGCCCGCGCACGAAGTGCATACGAAAATTTTATTTTCAGACGTCCAGGAAAATATCCAAACATCTGGACAGATGTCTGACTGAGACTCTAGACGTCTTAAAAGGCTAAAAGTGGGACGGATCTTTACAATTGTTGAGTCGGATCCTCCTACCAGGGAGTCTAATCAATTGGTGCCGTCTGTGGGAAGTGATCGTCCTTTGATATGTTTCTCTTATAAAAAATCCTGGAGATGGCCCCAACCACTCACAACTTCACTTGCGACCACCTTGAGAAGGACCAGGTGGAGTCCAGCGTCTCCATGTCCAAAAGGCACCATCAGCACGCCGATCCCAATAAAGGGAAGTCTGTACAACCCGAACTGCTGCTCGAGGCCCCTGAGCTGGATCCCCTCCTCGAGATGCAAGCGAAGGAGGAGTACGAAACTAAGTTGGCTTTTTCCATGCTTTCTCCACGAACATGGCCTCTTGTGACTGATGACGAAAACAATTCGGCTTTGCCACAATAAGGAAAAACAACACACGATCACTTATATATTGCAATTGGACAAAACTATAAATGAAAGCAATGATAATGATTAGATATGCTCACTTAAATGGTCATTTCGTCCCTTTCCTCCCCTCCCTCTCCCCCTCCACCGTTCAAGTAACCTTAGTCGCCTCGAGGCCTCGATCGGCCATCCTCAGCCAATCGAGGCCCCCCTCCTCGGGATCCTCCTCCTTTCTTTCAAACTACTTTTCTTCAACAATCAAAGTTGCATAGTGACAAGCACGGTTGTTCGGCGTCATTTCGTTATGGCCATACGTGGCGGGAAGTGGTACGATGGCGACGTCAGAGATCGCAGCTGATCATGAGCTTGGAGCTTTAATAGAGGTCAAGCGTACAGCTATTCGTCGTGATCATTTGTCACACAGCTTCGGCGTTAATAACTTCATTGGTCACGGCTGATCATCGCATTCGAGCTTCGATTGAGGTTGGTTGATCATCGAGGTTGCTCGTGCAGTTGTTGCCAAGGAGGGTGCTGCGATCTGCGCTGTGATTGTGTCGACGATGGCTGAGGCAAGCAGCGTTGTGGTCGGCGCGGTGGACATGACGTTGGTGATTGTTGTGGCTGTGGCTTGCCTATGGAAGTGTGGCGGTGGATCTGAGGTTGGCATGGCCAGTGACAGCAATGGACGGTGGTGCTTGTCGCAGCGGGTCTTCGTTCATTGGAGATGGTAGTCCTCTTTTCTTTTTTGTAGTGTAGTCTTGTTTTGATAAGGACCACGTGCTATCCCGTGCATATCATGACCAAGATTCTTGACGTATGCCAGGAGCCAATCTATTCAGTTTCTCGTTAGCACGGTCTTCGAGATTTTATCTCATTGGTGCTTTTCCATTCAACGACCATGGAGTCACACTCCTTCAGGAGTTCGGCTAGTTCCTAATCACAAGATGCTTCTTTTTCTTTTTTCTTTTATTTCTTGTCTCTTTTTTCTGTGTTTTGACTTTCCCCCGTTTGACGGGTATAACCTCCCCTTTTGATGACATAGGCTTTCTCTCTCTCCCTCCCCCTATGGGGTGCATTCTATATATTAGGTTCCTTCCCTTTAATGTAATCTTGTTTCAAGAAGAAAAAGATATGCTCACTTAAATACAACTAGTTTTTCCCATGCACTTTGCTACGACTGGGTAAAGGTTAAAATTATATTAAAATTCTATCATTAAAAAAAAAATTGTAATATAAGTGTAAGAAAGAGAGTTCAGATCGATAAAATAAATAAATAAATAATGATATGATTAATATGTATAATACTTATTTAATAGCTTTTTATATCATATGTAAGGTATTTTCACTCAATAATTAAATATATTGGTATATTTAATTTTTAATCAGTATATTTTAATTTTTCATCGAAACACATGAAAATTAAAATATAATGGTTGAAATATACAAGCATCCACACCGAACAAAATACACAATGCATTTTAATTTTCAACCGATTTGATTTCGCTTTCTATCGTAATAATCGATTTAAAATCAAAATACACCAGTGCAGTTTAGTTCTCCACTATAATATACCAGTTGAAAATCAAAATACATCAATTAAAAAGTAAATAAACATTCAACTGAAAAAAATACATCGGTATATTTTTATTTTCAACCAGTGTATTTAAAATCAAAATACACAGCACATTGCGAATTGCATTTCCTGATATATTTTGATTTCAAATCGATATCTTAAATTGGATTTATATAAATTAATTTTTATATATGTATTATTTCCTATTCTTATGAAAATATACTTAATAATGAAAAAATAGATGATGAAAAAGAAATTTAAAATGGATGTTCGTGGTAAATAATGTATAAAAAATAAAATAAAAATAGAAAAAGAAAAATAGAAAGAGGGGGAAAGAGCCGGAGAGACGCAGCGGAAAAGAAAGAAAAAAAAAAGTACTGCGATCTAAACTCCGGTGATAGTGAAATCACCAGCGGTGTTCTGATTCGCGATGTAGCATCTCTCCACTCACTCCATATATTATGGTCACTAATTGTAGTTTATTCACTAATAGTGCATTGTTAGTCTAAAATCACTGAAAATTAGATCTAATTCTGAGAGTTAAACAAATTGAACTTGAGCACTGGAATACATCAAAATCTACCCGCAATTATATATTTGTGTGCATCGCCTTATCAAGCAATGCCAGTAGAGAGCATTAAAAATTTTTACCAAACGAAAATATAGCAAGCCCCCTTGACAGGCTTGAAAAGAGAACAGGCACCAAAATAAAGGAATTGCGAGGTTCGTCCCTTGCTGTATATACTTACCATAGTACAGGAGAAAGCTACTAAAAATTCATTTATATACTTTTATAGTAGAGATTAAAAGATGCGAATCGAGAAGATTATTCAAAGGCTTTGAATGTTGTGCCTCCCAGATGCCAATACCACTTAGGTGCAATAATATTAAACCTATGTTTATTTTCAAGAAAATGCATGTTTTTACATATTCCTCACCTAATTAGAAACATTCAACAATGTATATAATGTATCTTAGTCATCAACAATGCATTCATGCATTAAGAATAATTTTAGTATTTATTTATTAATTTATTTCTCTTTCAAAGATCAGAATAAAAGGAGACACACAAATAAGCTTTTAACGAGGAATCTAACCTACGGATGAGATCATGATGAAAATCTTAGACCAACGCCTCCAAAATTGCCCCACTCAAACTCCTGTAACGTCTACAACCAAAAGAATCTTGACGACTCAAATAGCACCACGTGATGTCACTGGACCTCATCTTGGTCACCCACTGACACTACTCCACCAAACGATCATGTCTAGTTGTTGGATTGCCATCCAACGGCCAAATTCATGGCACGTAGTCGTCCTAGTGCATGCCTTTACATTCTTAAGGTGTGATCTCTTGCGCATTCTCAATTGTTGGATTGCCATCCAACAACCGAGAATCGGCCACATCGCCCCCTCATCCTCACGCCTCACATCCTTAAAGCGTGAAATCTCAAGCATCCTTAACCATTCGATTGAGATTCGACGGCTCAGATGCACTCAATCCAACCTCAGCTCAGCGGTCGTGAGTGCACCTCTCAAACGAGAGGCGCATTCGAACTACAATTTGTCGCTCTCAACACCACGCCTCCACTCTAATTCGGTCATTGGATCTTCAATGATGGTGCGAATTGCATCACATGGCACAGCGGATCCATGCAGCACGTGCTTTGCGCGATTATAAGGCGCGATGATCGTGTGATGATAGTCGTTGGATGTTGTTACGACCCAAACTTGGCTCCTTATGGAATCTAGGAACAGTCAGCCTTGACTAATCTCAAGATCAAGTCGTCCATCGAGAAATAAGCCAAAAATATAAATACAACATTCCACACATGCATATAGCTAAGCATTTTAATAAAAGACAGAAAAACAGAGCACTAGTCTCAAGTAGACATCGCGCCACAGGAGAAAAACGGAGTTCGCTATCTATCCATTACAACAGAAATAGAAAGACAAAAAGCAACATTACAGGTTCCAAATACAGTAAAATACTCACTAAAGTAGTAAAATAGTGTCTTAGAAGCGGAAACGGAACGGGAACAAACTACGGCTGGGCTCGACTAATCCCGGCACCCTCTGCTGCCGATGGTACTGGCTGCTCACTTCCTTGACCTGAACATATGTAATGGTTGTCAACTAAACGCTGTGTAGTGTCAAACTTAAGAACATTTAATGCATTTAAATGTTAAAAGTAGTAAACTACTTATGCAATTTCAGTTATTTATACATTTAACGTCTGGTTCTACTCATAATCACTAGTTGTTTAGTATTTAGGCATTCTAGTAAAGGTTCATTCATCACTTGGTTCACATGTTCCCTATGGGAATGATCTTGTTGTAGTTTTCCCACGATGTAGGACACATACGTGATAATCTCCTGGTCGGGAGAGTACCCCGCAGTAGTCCTACATTCGATCTACCACCCCGAAGTCATGGTCACGATGTAGTAGTGACTACGGCACTTGCGATAGGCCCACAGGTAGCCACCCCGCATTGGCACGTGATTAGTTCTTTCCGCTAGTAGGTACGCCCTAACATACAACACAGAACAGAAAAGAAGCCATGCCCCTCACCAGTCTGCGTACCCTTACTCGACTATCCCGGTTTGCCCAGTGGACCCAATAGAAGTCGGTATATGGAGACCATTCCTATCCCGAGGCCCTACCTAAGGGGAGGCTAGCTCTCTCCCTACACAAAAGTGACAGTAGCTCTCATCGGTACCACGTACACAAGGGTCAACTCACTTTCTGTACTCAAGTCTAACCAACCGTCATGCCTTTATAGGCGAGTTATTCCATCAAGGTTTCCATGTCACATCAATTTAGCTACTTTTCTAGTTCCCCATAGAGTTCGTTCATAGTACTCGTCTCACACCAACAAGTTGCATGTATCTCTAGTCACATTCAGGTTTCAATCATGGAAATAGGTAATTCGTAATATAACAGTAAAAGCATTTAACTACATTGTTTGAGTTACCATTTTCTCATAATGTGGAAATGATCATCATGCATATTCAAGTTATGTCAAGCAAGGTTCATGTACTGAACGTAAACATACATCATTCTCAATCATAGTGTTTATTTCATGACTTAGGTTTCATGCAGGGATTTCTAGTTTAACAATCACTTAATAAAATCAATCAAAAGGGGTATAGAAAGACCACTCTACTAAGGGGTACGAGTGATATGGGGGCATCAACGGCAGATCCTAACACCTCCGCAGGTCCCATGCGCACTACGAACTTGGGGCCTACACCAAATCATTGGTTAAACCAGGTATTAATTTCGTTGACTGACATTTTAACATGTATAACAATCTTAAAATAGAGTAGAGATGGTTCTAAAACGTAGGAAATTTAGAAAGCTTTCCAACGATACCTCTCGCTCTCATTCTCCTTCTCCCACATTCATTGCTCACGATACCCACAGTGGGGGAAGGTGGCGTCGCAGGAGACAAATGGGAGGATGGGGGTGCAGAAAGCGAGGAGGATGGGGGTTTTAAAGGGTTGTGGGTACGGTTTGAGGGCCTGCCGGGTGGGAAAAAGTTAGGAAAAATTGCGAAATGAGTCCTAGGTTCTTAGGTTTGTTTATACGTGGTCAAATAAGTGAGAAGTAGGGGTGTAAAATTTACGATAGGACCCTATAATTTAGGGAAAAGCCCAAATGGCCCTTGGAGAGGGTCATTTCATATGAAGATCAAACGACCCGCGCTCCTCACTCGACAACGGGTGAATTCAACAACTACGCTCCAGTTGTAATCCACCAATGCTCCGCATGCAAGTGAATGTGGACTGGTACGCGACTAGGTCTAGCACGCGCTCTGCGCACCCAAACTCTACCCACGTGCGTCTTGTGCTTGGATTGAGCACGCCCCACATGCATAAGGCTGAAGTGTGCCCTTTCCTCCACCTATATATACCCCATGACCCTCCCAGTGTCTATCCATCTCTACCTACACTTCCTCTACCTCCCCTAGAGCTAAGGAAACTTCCCAAAGTTCCTACCTCTCCTCCCAAGCCTTAGGTGCCCTATTAGAATAAAGAAAATTCTTCACTCTCCCTGTATTCCTCCAACACCTTACCACCTTCATAGGGTCTCCTAAAGCCATCCTCTCATTCCCGTTCTAGGTAGAAGATCAACTCCACCTCCTCACCTCCATTCCCGCTAGCTAGAATCCTTTTCCCTCACCTTATATTCCACCATAGCTTAGCCTAAGCCTCCCTCTACCTGTCTTCTTCCTATATCTCACCCTTATCATCCAACCTCCGCACCTCTATCTTCAAGCCATCACCAAGCAAGTCATCTAGCTAAGTAGCTATTTTGAGAGATTATCCTCACACACTCTTTTTTATTCCACTTTGTCTATTTTTCTTATTGCATTTTATTTGCTTAAGTTGTAATAAAACCCCTTCGAATTTGTAATATCAAGTTCTCTCTCTCTCTCTCTATATATATATATATACATATATGTTTTATTCATGTGCTTGTTATAGTTAGTCTTGCTCCTCAATTTTATTTACTCTATAAAAAATCACAAAAATTACAAAAATCAGAAAATACCAAAAATAAATAAACTTAACACGGATTTTTGAACGTCGCCTCCTCGTTTTCGACCCAGACTCACCTCTAGTTATTTATTAGATCATGGATTTTTGCACATACTATGACAATTTTCAAAACCATTTTTTTCTTCGCAAATTTTCAGACGATCTAATAACTTGTTTGAATGATACAATCTCAATTTGAGAACGAAAAGAAGCTTAATTAAAGAGGATACATTGCAATGGTGGTTGGTATAAAGGTTGAATGCAAGGAAGCAAAGAAGAAAGTGAAGAAGTTTATTTATCTCAACAAGTGATGGTCAGAAAGGTGGAAGATCACTTCAAGATCATCATGATAGGATCATTACTTGTTCTTGTACTTGAATGACATGCATAAAAGGTGAGAGATCATGCATCGGATGTGTTGGATAACTATCTAATTGCAATGTTAAACAATCCTAGCAATGAAGGATAAAGTAGAATTATTCTGATTATTGAGTTTGAGACTAGGAGAAATCAAGGTTTACATCGAAAGCATGCACAAACTCTAACAAGTATGAAAGCATTAAAAAATGACTTTCTAAGACTTCCTTGAGAACCAAAAAATCCTCAAAGTCTGACCAAGTTACCTATATGGAACCATATGAACTAGACTGGTTTTTCTTAGTTTCATTATCCAAATAAAGATCATGAATATATGTTACGACCCGATTCCCGGATCCCTACAGGACCTGAGACCGACTTGTCTCGACTAATCCCAAGACCCAGTCGTCTAACAAGAAATATCCAAAAAGTAGGAAAGTAAATCACATTCACATAGGCAATATAACTAAGCAGTAAAAATATACAAAGCAGTAAAGGAAAGTAAAACCACTGTTCCATTACATACCACCACAACAATAGAATAATGGAACGAAAGTAAATAGTAGAGACAACAGTAACTGAAAGTCTAATACTTACTACAATAGGAAAGGAACAACAAAGAAGTACTGAAAACTATGGCTGGGCTCGACTAGGCCCAGCACCCTTCGTAGCCGGAAGCTTGGGTTGCTCAACTCCTGGTCCTAAACAGTATTATGAAAAGACAGAGTCAGTGAACGCTGAGTAGAGTGGTATCTATACTATCTAAAACAGTAAAAATAACATATTTAATTCTCTTTTCTATTTATATATTTTATGTGCATTTCCTTTTTATCCATTTTCCTCAAACATCCAGATATTCTTGATCTTGCATGTTCTTCATGAGAATGATCTTGATTGCAGTCTTTTCTAAAGAATAGAAGGTACATGTGGTGCTCTCCTAGCTGGGAGAGTCTCCTGTGGTAGTCCTACACCTAGTAAACCACCCTGATGTCACTGTCAAGACGTAGCAGTGACTACGGCACGTGTGATAAGCGCACAGGTAGCTATCCCGCACTGACACGCGATCAGTCGTTTTCGCTAGCGGGTACACCCAAAGTACAGCATGGAATAGTATAGGGCCTTGCCCTCTCAGAATAGGGGTCTTGCCCCTCATAACCAAACAGGGGTCTCTCCCCTTCACAGTCCGCGCACCCTCGTCTGACTACCCTGGTTTGCCCAGAGGGCATAATAAGTCGGTGTAGGGTGGCTAGCTGAACCCCGGGCCTCGTGGGGTGGCTAGCTCTCTCCCTACACTAGTAGCTTGCCTCGGTTCCGCGTACACGAGGGCCAACATGAGTTGGTGTAGAGTGACCAATCCTAACCCTGGGTCTCAACCTAAGGGCGGCTAGCTCCGCTTTATATGAAAAGGGGACAGTTGCTCTTCTTGGTACCACGTACTTAAGGGCCAACATACTTCCCATCTACATTCCATATTTCCATCCAACCACAGGAGCTATACTCCTGAATTCCCTGTAGGGTTCGTGCTCATGTTCACCTCATTTATTCTGATCCAAATTCCACCATTCACAATTCAGTTCTTATTTATATATAGGCAGCTCGTGTTTCCATAATTCAATACATGCAACTGGTGATTTCACAGGTACTTGTTCATAAATTACAGGAAGCTCATAATTATAATACTGGCAAGTGCTAACAGTTTAGCTAAATCATGCATGCAAGTATATCATACAACACAAAAGATTCATTCATTCCTCTATCCCAGGGTTCACACCACATCCTAGGGTTCCACTCAGCTATTTCCACAAGCACATTCTTATTAAATATTATTAACAGAAGTAAATCACTCTACCAGACAATCCAGAAGTAAATGCTGGCTTGAACTGCAGACCCAGGCATTTCTACGAGTCCCAAACATGCAACAGGCTGAAACCCTACGCTAGAGAATGCATCCCTAAAGGAGGGTTCAGAACAGTGTACAAAGGTCTCTAGTACGTAGAGAAACTCGCAAGGAAACTGTAGGTACTTCATTTGCGTAAAACATATCCCAATTGGACCCCAAACAGGTCAAAAACGTGCCTACTGTCCAAAATCAGACATCTGGGAACAAGTCCAAATGTCTTAAAAGGTACCAGAACCTTACCTTAAGTCCCTGCGGTGTCCTCAAACATCCAAGCTTCCTCTGCGATCGTCTGAAGGCAGTTCCAGACGTCGGATCATGCCTCTGGTCATCTGGGAGCACCTCCGGACGTCTTGTGATCTGATCAGACGTCTAAAAGTGCATAGGAGAGCATTCCGCACTCCTTCCCAAGGCTACTCCTACATACGACACCCGCAGCCCCCAAATCATACCTGACATTCATCTGCGGTGAGGCCTGCATGACCGTAACCGCCAAAAAGAACGTACCTTTGCGATAAATAAGCTTTCAGACGTCTGGCCTTAACTCCAGACGTCCAAGTGCTCCATCAACCGTCTGGACTCCACTCCAGACGTCTGATACTAGAAAATTTCCAGTACCAGAACCTGCTCCCAGCGATCTCTACCACGCACCTCGCGCCGCCACAGCTCCAGCTGCTGCAGATGGTCGAGGCCGCATCCCCGGGATCTCTCCTCCTCCTGCACATGCCCGCGGTGGCCGTGCGAGCTCTGCCGAGCTTCCACCGGATCTCTCCAACCTCGGCCTCCTCCTCCTCCAGCGATCTCTCCTCCTCCTTCTTGCTCTCCTCCTCGCTCACCTCCTCTCGCCACTCCCGCAAGCTCTGAAGGTGAAGGTGGTGGTGTGTGGAGTGGAGAGGAGAGGAGGGGAGGGGCTTAAATAGGTGGCGTGGGGATTTTAGGGTTTGGGGAAAGGAGGAAGGGAGAGAGAGAGAAGAACGTTCTGCGCACCGCCCGCACACAGAGTGCAGAGCACGTACAAAAATTTCATTTTCAGACATCCGGGAAAGAGTCCAGACGTCTGGACAAATGTCTGACTGAGACTCAGACGTCTTAAAAGGCTAAAAGTGTGACGAGTCTTTACAACATAACAAACTTAAAAGAAGTTTTGTCCCCGAAACTTGAGCTAGCTAGGGTGTGAAAAAGGAACATAAAATACATAATAAACTTAAAGAGGACCGAAGTAGGTCCGAAAAGACGTACCCTCAAAAAGCTCTGGGTACCGCTTTTGCATCGTCGTCTCAGGCTCCCAAGTAGCCTCATCGTACCGCTAGCTTCTCCATAAGACCTTCACCAGTGGTACCTGCTTCCGTCTCAAACTCCGGACGGCTCTATCTAGTATCTGCACTGGTCTCTCGGGGTAGATCAGGTCGTCACCCACCTTGACGCTCTCGTGGCTCAGAACGTGATTGGGATCAGCGATGTACTTCCTGAGGTTGGACATGTGGAACACGTCGTACACTCCAGAAAGCTGGGAAGGAAGGGTAAGCCAGTAAGCAATAGGTCCTACCTGCTCTAGGACCTCAAAGGGCCCCATAAACCTAGACGCAGGCTTCCCTTTCACCCCAAAACACTGCAGGCCCTTCATGGACGAAACGCAGAGAAAGACGTGTTCCCCAACCTTTAACTGCACCTCTCTGCGTTTCCAATCAGCATAACTCTTCTGCCTGCTCCTAACAGTGCGGAGTCGTCTGTGAATCTGCTCTATCACCTCCTAACTCTGCCAGATCAACCTATGGCTAACCTCCCACTTGGTCCCCATCTCGACCCAACTCAAGGGTGCAGTACACCTCCGTCCGTACAGAGCCTCTTATGGTGTCATGCTGATGCTTGAGTGGTAACCGTTATTATATGAAAACTTTGCCAGGGGAAATACTCCTCCCAGGAGCCTCTCCGGAATAGTACACAGGCACGTAAAAGGTCCTCAAGTGTCTATATGGTGCACTCTAACTGTCCGTCCGTCTAGGGGTGGTACGCAGTACTGAACCTTAATCGTGTCCCCAAAGCCTGCTGAAACTAAGCCTAGAACTGGGAAGTAAAATGGGTATCCCTATCGGATACAATCTCACGCGGAACTTCGTGCAGGTATACCACATTGCGAATGTAACTCTCTGCCAACTGTCCTGGTCCCAAGGTGACTCGGATCGGCAGTAAACTCGCCGTCTTCGTCAACCTCTCTATTATCACCCAGACTGCGTTGTATCCTCGCTGGGTAATAGGTAGACCCACCACCAAGTCCATGATGATGCTCTCCCACTTACACTCTGGCACAGGAAGTAGCTACAACGGCCCAGCAGGCCTCTGGTGCTCGATCTTCACCTACTGGCACACTAAACACTGCTACACAAACTCTCCAACATCCCGCTTCATCTCTCTCCACCAAAAGTCACATCTCAGATCATGATACATCTTTGCGTTCCCGGGATGTATGGTGAACTTGGATCCGTGCGCCTCAGCCAGGAGCTCTCTCAACAACTCCTCGTCCCTGGGAACGCATAAGCATCCCCCCATGCGTAGCACCTCGTCTATGAAGGAAAAGTCTCCTGGGTCTCCTGACAGCACTCTGTCCTGCAGTGTCTGTAAGTACGGATCTATTATCTACCCTGCGATGATGCGGTCTATCAGCTTTAGTCATATCTGCTGTGTCACTGTTACTGTCCCACAATACCCCTGTGACTCCCAGGGTCGCCAACTGCCCAACTCCTTCATAAGTCTCCAACTCTGCGCCTGTAGACTGGCTAAGTGGGCGGGCGCCTTCCTGCTTAAGGTGTCAGGCACCACATTGGCCTTCCCTGGATGGTAGGAGATGCTGCAGTTGTAGTCCTTCAAGAGCTCTAACCAACGTCTCTGTCTCATGTTAAGCTCTCAAACAAGTACCTAAGGCTCTTATGATCCGTGAAAATCTCAAAAGTCTAACCGTAAAGGTAGTGCCTCCATGTTTTCAGAGCGAAGACGAGACCTACTAGCTCTAAGTCATGGGTAGGGTAGCTATGCTCATGGGACTTCAGTTGCCACGAAGCGTAAGCAACAATGTTACCACGCTGCATGAGCACACCCCCTAACCCCTGCAACGAAGTGTCTGTATACACCACATAACCGCCACTGCTGTTCGGGATGGTAAACACATGAGCTGAAGTCAGTCTCTCCTTCAACTCTTGAAAACATGCCTTACACTCATCTGTCTAGGAAAAGGGCATGTCCTTCAGAGTCAGCTGGGTCATAGGATGCGCAATCTGAGAGAATCCTCTGATAAACCGCCGATAGTAACCTGCCAGTCCCAAAAATCTACGTATCTTCGTCACTGTACATGGCCTCTCCCACCTGAGTACAGCCTCAACCGTGGCTGGGTTCACAACCAAATCAGCCCCTGAGATTACGTGGCCCAAGAAAGTCACCTACCTCAACCAAAACTCGCACTTGCTGTACTTGGCATACAGCCTGCGTAGCCTCAAAGTGTCCAGAATCATCTATGAAGGTTTCGTCCCTACCAGGAGGGGTGACGTAAAAATAATTGCGGAAATAAAATATAAAAAGCAATCTCACAAAAATACGCAATCGCACAATGTACACAAAGATTTTTAGGTGGAAACCCAAACCGGGTAAAAACCACCACCTAACCCTCTCGAGTTAGGATTTTCCGATCAACCAAGTTGATCAAATCCACTAACCGAATCACTTTGAACGAGGGTGATTCAACCTCAATACAACCACGCTACAAGTACGAGGGTAGCGTTCCTCAACCCCTTCTCTCCACGAGAAGGATTTTGTCCCACGAAGGAGACGGGAATTCGCAAAGCGAATACCCAACCAAAATACAAAGATAGAATAAACAACAGTCCTATAGAGCCAACAAAATTAAACCTAGCTTCTATAGGAAATAGGAAACTCCCCTTTGCAAGGAGTGCGTCGACGATGACACGGTGCGTGTGCCACGCGATGGCGCTACGTTGCTCTCGTTATCTACGGCGGGAGAGCGGGCGCGCAAACTGTTTGATGCTCTCAAGATGTAGAGCTTGAGCTTGGAGAGCAAGAACTTCTTGGACACAAGAGTGTGAAAATGTCTAGCTAAGTGTCTTGTATCTTTCTAAGTGTCTCTTGTGTTGTGTTTTTGTTACAAAGGTTCCCCTCTATTTATAGAGGCCTTAGGAAGGCTTTGGAAGGCTTGGAAAAGCTTCCATAGCCGTTGGGTGCAAAGCCCAAGAGAATCAGGCCGAAATCAGGACAATGATTACACTTCACAGGGTTATCAGACGTCTAACTCTGGCATCAGACGTCTGGAAGGCCACTTTAAGACGTCTGATTACAAGGTTAGACGTCTGATTCTATGCGGGTTTCTCCCTGACTTGAATCAGATCTAAACAGGGTTTTTGTACAAGTCCATCAGACGACATAGAGGACGTCTGGTACTAAGTATGGACGTCTGGAAACCTACTTTTACCGTGGGAATTGATTTCCAAACGTTGCAACGGCTAGAAAATCTCTGAGAAGAGATTTTGGGTCAGCCGAGGCAAAACGGTCATTTATCAGACGTCTGTAAAGACCTATGGACGTCTGATAAGGCTCTAACGGTCATATACTTGAGTGTCTTCTAAGCCAGCCAACGGTCCACTAACTGGACGTCTGGCAAAGTCATCAGACGTCTCCTAAGACGTCTGGTATAAGGTCTGGACGTCTGATTTCATCAGACAGAAAACTAAGTCCAGCCTAACAGTTATCAGACGTCTGAAACAACAGTCAGACGTCTTAAAATACTTTATCAGACGTCTGATTTTGGAATTAGACGTCTGGAAATGCTGTTTGAACCCTATATTGGTTTTCTAAGTATTCTACAGAAAACCTAAGTATCCTAGGGTTGTGCAGGTGTTCCTAGGACTACTTTTAGGGTTCTTTGAGGCTCTTTAACATAATGTCTAAGGAAAATAAAGAGCAAGAAAATAAATACAAGAGATACATGAAAGGATAAAAAAGAATCTATCCTATTCTTCTTGTCTTCCATCTCCAATCTTTCGCTCCACGCGATCCTCCTGTGTTTTCCGTCAAGCTCCTCCAATCCGTCCTGGATGCGAGCTTGAACTCCGTCTAAACACGTCCTCATTTGCAATTGACCTGAAATCTAGGACTCAAATTGCAAATGTTAAATAACACGTGTTTTGTTATCATCAAAACAAATGATCGTGGTGCTCTAGCACCAACAATCTATAGATGCTATCCGTGCTGTGCCTGATCCCGCGAGTAAACGAGTACATCGTCGATGAATACCACCACAAACTGGTCCAAGTACAGCCTGGAAACTTGGTTCATCAAATCCATAAAAGCAACGGGGGTGTTGGTCAACCCAAATGGCATAACCAAGAACTCGTAGTGCCCGTACCGGGTACAGAAAGCTGTCTTGGAGACATTGGTCTCCCTGATCCTCAACTGGTGGTAGCCTGACCTCAGATCTATCTTGGAGAACACTGTGGCATCTTGCAACTGGTCAAAAAGGTCGTCAATCCTCGGCAGTGGATACCTGTTCTTGATGGTGACCTTATTCAGCTGTCAGTAGTCGACATAAAGTCGCAGGATACCATCCTACTTCTTCACAAACAACACAGAGGCTCCCCACGGGAACTCATTGGGCCTTACAAATCCCTTCTCCAATAGGTCTTGTAGCTGTGACTTGAGCTCTCGCAGTTCGGTATGGTGCAGTAGAAATGGGGATGGTCCCTGGTACCAGTGAGATCTCAAACTCGATCTCACGCTCAGGCGGTAGTCCTGGAAACTCCTCTGGAAACACGTCCGGGTACTCGCAAACCACCGGAATACTCTGAAAGTCAGCCACAGGGTTAGGCACTGCCACTACACAGGCTAAAAATCCCTCACACCCCTGGCTCAAAAGCCTCGCTACCTGAAGCGTAGAGATGCGTATGAAACCTCCGTCCACCGGCTGTTCGTGAAACTCAAAGGGAGGCAACTCCGGTATGGAGAAGACGATCTTCCTCCCGAAACAGTCCACCAGGGCGTGATAGGCGGACAACCGGTCTATCCCTAGAATCACGCCAAAATCATCCATCGGTATTACAACCACGTCAGTGGGAAGGCTATGTCCCTCTATACTAACCTCGCAGTCCGTGTAGACTTCCTCAGCTACAAACAACTGGCCACCTGGGCCTCTAATCACAAACGGATCCTCTAATAGTACACAGTCCTACCCCAAATTGACGGCAAAACTCGCAGCAACAAAAGAGTGTGTGGTACCGGAATCAAAAAGTACGTACACTAATCTGCCAGAAACGGTTACCATACCAGTCACCACTGAATCGAAAGCCCTGGTGTCTCTGCGTGTCAGGGCGTTGATACGCCCTCAGTCCTTGGTGCAGATGAAGCAGCTACACTCTGGGTCGGGCGAGTAGCCACTGGTCGGTACCCTCCTCGTGACTGCTACCCTCCCCCACAAGCCTGGGGACCACGACCACCAGCTCGGCCTACAACGCTACGTGCGGGGAGCATCTGCTGTGCTCCGACCCTAGATAGGCAATCCCTCTTGATGTGGCCCGGCTAGCCACACTGGTAGTAGTGGGGAACACGACCTCCTCCCTCGGTAGGTCCCTGCTGGCGGCTGGGCGGGGATCCAGCGCTGGCAGTTGGCCCCTGTCTGGGGCCCCCAAAGGCCACTGACGGCCTCGCAAAATGAGACAGCTCTCCTGCGGGTACTGCGTGCCTCCTCTCCCGACAACCCTGAGAGTACTCTGGTTGGTAGGGCCTCCTCCGTCCATTGTCGGTGTCTCGTGCGGCCGAGTTGGTCTCCTCATAGGTCATGGCTGCCTCAACCACTCGTGAGAAGGTGGGCAGCTTTAGGGGTTTGACATACTCTCAAATAGCATGTCGGAGCCCCTCGGTAAACCACCACAAGCTCTCCTCCTCCGTAGCCACGGTTGTTGAGGCAAAATGTGACAGCTCCAGGAAGCGTGTGCGATACGCACTAATAGTCATCGTCCCCTGGGGGAGAGTGTGGAACTCCCGCCTCCTCTGGTCCTACCAGGTCTGTGGAAAGTACTGCTTGTAGAAGAGGTTCACGAACTGGTCTCACGTTGGCTCTCCCCTCTCCTGGCCTCTAACTGCCCTCCACCACCTGTGTGCCACGCTCTCTCGCTGGTATGTGGCAAAGGCCACGCAGCACTCCACGGGGGGGCGAAGGGTGCCGAACACCTTCTCTATCTATTCTAGCCAGTCTCTACCTCAAACGGGTCCTCATCCCCCTTGAAGGAGGGGGGCTTCAGCTTCCGGAACTGTCTGAAAAGGTCGTGGTGCAGTTGCAGTGGGGGAATGGGCATGCCTCCAGGCAAGGAGGGCTCATGCTTGAAAGTGTCAAAGTGCGGTGGGGGTGGTGGAGGACCACCCCCTCCCCCTCCTGCTCGTCCAGCGCTGCGGCAGTCTCTTTGTCCCACCGAGGACTCCCCCTCTACGTCCTCAGGGAGAGGTGCCCGTGGAGGCTGGTGGAGCTCCTCTCGCACAATATCTCTGATCAGCTGGGCGAGATCCTGGGCCTGAACGCTCGGGAGAAGAGGTGGGTCAGCTGGTACCTCAGGCTCGGCACTTCTGCCCCTCCGACCTTGTCCACGATCGCGACCACGGCTTGCCTCAAGAACTCCTCGACGAGATATCTCCTGCAAGGAGACGCGAAAGACAGAACAAAAGGGTCAACGATACTAAATTTCTTCGAGAAAAGACTCCAAACGAACATCAAGGCGAGACGTTGTGGTGGCTACCCTAGTTACATGCACGTGAACGATTATTCTCAAACCAATTGGTTCATTTCTCGGGATGACCTTGCTCTGATACCATCTTGTTACGACCCGATTCCCAGATCCCTACAGGACCCGAGACCGGCTCACCTCGACTAATCCCAAGACCCAGTCGTCCAACGAGAAATAACCAAAAAGTAGGAAAGTAAACCACATTCACATATGCAATATAACTAAGCAGTAAAAATATACAAAGCAGTAAAGTAAAACTGCTGTTCCATTACATACTACCACAACAACAGAACAACAGAACGAAAGTAAACAATAGAGATAACAGTAACTGAAAGTCTAATACTTACTACAACAGGAAAGGAACAACAAAGAAGTGCTAAAAATTATAGCTGGGCTCAACTGGGCCCAGCACCCTTTACAGCCGGAAGCTCAGGCTGCTTAACTCCTGGTCCTGAACAGCATTATGAAAAGACAGAGTCAGCGAACGCTGAGTAGAGTAGTATTTATACTATCTAAAATAGTAAAAGCAACATGTTTAATTCTCTTTTCTATTTATCTGTTTTATGTGTATTTCCTTTTTACCCATGTTCCTCAAACATCCAGATATTCTTAATCTTGCATGTTCCTCGTGGGAACGATCTTGATTGTAGTCTTTCCCAAAGAATAGAAGGTACACGTGGTACTCTCTTGGCCGGGAGAGTCCCCCGTGGTAGTCCTACACCCAGTCAACCACCCCAAGGTCACTGTTAAGACGTAGCAGTGACTACGACACGCGTGATAAGCGCACGGGTAGCTACCCCGCACTGACACGCGATCAGTCATTTCCGCTAGCGGGTACGCCCAAAGTACAGCATGGAACAGTATAGGGCCTTGCCCTCTCAGAACAAAGTCTCGCCCCTCAGAACCAAACAGGGGTCTTGCCCCTTCACAGTCTGCGCACCTTCGTCTGACTACCCCGATTTTCCCAGAGGGCCTAACAAGTCAGTGTAGGGTGGCTAGCTGAACCCCGGGCCCCGTGGGGTGGATAGCTCTCTCCCTACACTAGTAGCTCGCCTCGGTAGCACACACACGAGAGCCAATAGGAGTCGGTGTAGAGTGGCCAATCCTAACCCTGGGTCTTAACTCAAGGGCGACTAGCTCCGCTCTACATGAAAAGGGGACAGTCGCTCTCCTTGGTACCATGTACTCAAGGGCCAGCACACTTCCCATCTACATTCCATATTTCCATCCAACCACAGGAACTCTACTCCTAAATTCCCCATAGGGTTCATGCTCATGTTCACCTCATTTATTCCGATCCAGATCTCAACATTCACAATTCAATTCTTATTTATATACAGGTAGCTCCTGTTTCCATAATTTAATACATGCAACTGGTGATTTCACAGGTAATTGTTCATAAATTACGGGCAGCTCATAATTATAATACAGGAAAGTGCTAACAGTTTAGCTAAATCATGCATGCAAGTATATCATACAACACAAAAGATTCATTCATTCCTCTATCAGGGTTCACGCCTCATCTTAGGGTTCCACTCAGCTATTTCCACAAGCACATTCTTATTAAATATTATTAATAGAAGTAAACCACTCCACCAAACAATCCGGAAGTAGTGGGGGCTCGAACTGCAGACCCAAGCATTTCTATGAGTCCCAAACATGCAACAAGCTGAAACCCTACACCAGAGAATACATCACCAAAGGAGGGTTCAGAACAGTGTGCAAAGGTCTCTAGTCCGTAGAGAACTCGCAAGGAAACTATAAGTACTTCGTTTGCGTAAAACGGACCCTGATCGGACCACAATCAGATAACAAACGTGCCTACTTTTCAAAATCAGTCATCTGGGAAAAAGTCCAAACGTCTTAAAAGGTACCAGAACCTTACCTTAAGTCCCTACGGTGTCCTCAGAATCTAGGCCTCCTCTGCGATCATCTAAAGGCAGTTCCAGACGTCGGATCATGCCTCTGGTTGTCTGGGAGCACCTTCGAACGTCTGGTGATCTGATCAGACGTCCAAAAGTGCGTGGGAGAACGTTCTGTGCTCCTTCTCAAGGCTGATCTTGCGTACAACAACCATAGCCCCCAAATCAGACCCAACATTCGTCTGCGGTGAGGCCTATATGGCTGTAACCGCGGAAAAGAACGTACCTTCGCTATAAATGAGCTTTTATACGTCTGACCTTAACTCCAGACGTCCAGGTGCTCCATCAGCCGTCTGGACTCCACTCCAGACATCTGATACTGGAAGATTTCCGGTACCAAGACCTGCTCCCAGCGCTCTCCCCCGCGCACCTCTTTGTGCCGCTGCAGATGGTCGAGACCACCTCCCCAGGATCTCTCCTCCTCCCGCACGCGCCTGCGGTGGCCGTGTGAGCTCCGCTGAGCTTCCATCGGAGCTCTCCAACCTCGGCCTCCTCCTCCTCCTCCTCCCGCACTCTCCTCCTTCTCCCTCTTGCTCTCCTCCTCGCTCACCTCCTCCCGCCACTCCCGCAAGCTCTGAAGGTGAAGGTGGTGGTGTGTGGAGTGGAGTGGAGAGGAGAGGAGGGGCGGGGCTTAAATAGGTGGCGTGGGGATTTTAGGGTTTGGGGAAAGGAGGAAGGGAGAGAGAGAGAAGAACGTTTTGCGCACCGCCCGTGTGCAGAGCACAGAGCACGTACAAAAATTTCATTTTCAGACATCTGGGAAATGGTCAAACATTTGGACAGACGTCTGACTGAGACTCGAGAAGTCTTAAAAAGCTAAAAATGTGACGGATCTTTACAATATACCTTTAGGTGTGCATAATGTGCAAGTTATGTCTCCTAACAAGTTACCTGTTTATGTAATTAGTATATGATTTGGTGTAAATACATAAATATTAAGTTATACATATTAATACTTCATTTGTGTTATCTGGATCATTCATATAAAGATCTAATCAAATAAGTAATAATAGCTACAATGATTATGAAATGATTCTAGATTGAGGATGAGAAGTCACGATTCTTACAAATCATTATCATTGATTCATAATCTTGTTTATAGTATCTCCTCTCAAAAGAGATGCAATACTTTGCATACAAAAGACTATCAATAAATTGAAATCTTGATAGACTCCACCGTAGGGCTAAAGATTTCATAATTACTTTCTCAACTTTATTCGAAGGATTAATCAATAGAATTAAGATTAAGAAGTCTTCCACATACTTAGGAATCTATGTATGTTTTAGATGGTAGAAATTTAATAATTCGAATAATTAAGATTAGGTTTTCTTTCGTGAATGTCATTGAAATTTCTTGAAATTACTTAAATGTCATTTAATTCATTATATTTACAGATATGCCATTGAAAAAGTGATGTCATTTTCGTATTTACCACTTCGTCAGCCATAATCGTTAAACTTAATGATTTTATACTGAAATATAATAAGAAATTATTTTTTAGTCCTCAAAATTTATTTTTTAATCCTTAATATTTTTTTGTCATCAAATTTTATTTTTTTATTTTCATCCCCTCCCCCCGCCCCTCCTCTCCCCACTTCACTTCCCCTCCTCCCCACCTTCGACCACCTCCTCCACCTCCTTGCTCACACGGGGGTTGCGTGGTAGACCTCTAAACATCTGGGGATTATTTCTCAATTTCTATGCATCTAATATAATCTTAATTTCAAAGAATTCTCTAAACTCTGAAGGGTCTTCTCATAGTTTTTGTGCATTGTCTAACCCATGTAAGGAACCCCATGTATTTTATCTCTTCTCTCAAGGGGGCTGGGCACAAGTTTCTACTCCCTTGGTTATGTTCAAGGAGAAAGGAGGTGGTTGAGAGGAGGTGATGGTTAGAGAAGAGGCAGAGGAAGTGGTCGGAAGTTGAAGAGTAGGGGGTGGAGGAGATGGCCGAAGGTTAGGAGGAAAGGAGGTAAAGTGACGAGAGGATGGGGGTGAAAATAAAAAAAATAAAATTTAAAAATTAAAAAATAATTTTTTATTATATTTCAATCCAAAATCATCAAATTTAACGAATATAACCGATGAAGTGATAAATACGAAAATAATGTTATTTTTTTAATGATATATTTATAAATATAGTGAATTAAATAATTTTTAAATAATTTTAAATAATTTCGATGGCATTCCCCTTAAAAAAAATCCATTAAAATTTCATAGTTCCACGCAAATATATGTGTTGCAAAGACAATGTGAATAAGACAATAAACGATACAGGTTTTTTATGAAAAGGGACCCGAACAACTTATTTTTTCTGAGTTTGAGTTTTATCGCAATATTATTAAAGGCCCAGTTCCGCCAACAAACATTTTGATACCTAAACTAAAGGAATGAAAAAATTGGATGAGTTAGAAAAGCTATTAATTATGCATTTCGTCCGAACAATAATTCTATATTATATAATCCAAGTCTAGAAAAGATGATATTGAAATGAGATCCTAAAGCTTAAACTAATTACACCTATCTCTTTGTGCGTTGGACACATGGGATGTATGATATATCTTGAGATAGTAAACGCCTTAGTGATCCAGTTATCATCACTATTCTATAGAGATTTGTGATGAACATCCAACAATAATTTTGATTAAGCATGGAGTTTACTACCAACCCAGATGTAATTTATAATTAGAGAATAAATTTTCATGTGGATATTCTTATAAAACTATTGATACCACAATTATGCCCTTAAGGTTTTATATTTACGCATTCATTCCTACAGGTTAATATCTCTTACATGAAAACCCCTATAATTAAGTTCATAAAAGTAATTCATTATTTTTGATGGAAAAAGTGTCAAGACATAAGTATTTCCCTCTTTCTTATATATATCTTAATGCTCAAATGTATATTATTTCTTTCTCTCATCACCTAGACTATGAATCTATTTTGGTTCCAACCTTTCATGATGTCTGGATTTAGATGACAAGATTGTCAATTTTTTCTTCTTTTTTCTTCCAATACTCTATTAGGATGCCAACCTCTAAATAGACAATAAGATCTCAATTAACTCTAGCTTTATAAAAATTAGGTCATGCATACTTGATTTTGTACATACTAATTTGGATGGGTGCAAGTACAAAATCAAGTAACTTGGTGTTAGCATTCCTTCAAATATGATAAACATAAGGGTATATATATGTAATATGTGCATATTTATAGGAGCATCTATTTCAAAATCTGTTAAGAATTATGAAACAATTTGCCAAATGGCCTTACGAATATGAATTTTGTTAGTGTTGAAGTAGAAAAGCTTGTTAATTGTATCTAGTACTTGAATTTGGTGCAAAATTGTAACTCTTAATCTAAGAGTATAGCCCATACCTAGATGATCTAGAATTTTCTATAATATATATCCATGCAACAAAATGTATGCAATTGCAATAAAGAGCAAAACCATTTATTTATTTTGATTAATTGAAAAGCATAATGAATATCAATTGTATATTTAATTAGGGGCATTTCAGGCAAATAAGTTGCTAAACCAAAATCTTTAAAAGGTAATAAATTGTTGATAATTCCATATGAATGTTACTAAAAGGTGTTGATTTATAATGGGGAATGGGATAGATTGAAGCACTTAAAAATGTTTGTTACACTTGTTAAAAAGGAGTAACTATATTTGACATCTCCATGTTCAAATGGTATCATATGGTGCATTGAGCAGTGAGTTAAGTTATGATATGGAGAAATTAGTGTGCGTGATAGGTAGGTTAAGGTGTTTGATGGATGGTGGGATAACTGGTAGGTTGGACCTAATAGGTGAATATAAGTTGAAATATAAGTGTTTGCATGCTAGGATAAATGAAGTTTAGATAGGTAAAATCAACTTGGATATTTTTTTCATAATATATGTTCAGCAAGGCAATTGGCCAACCCAATTAACTTTCAAAATCATCCACATCCAATTCATGAGAAGAGAGGGGAAGGGGTGATGGCGTTGCTAGGTGGTGGAGAGTGGTGGGTGACAGTAGTGGTGGTTGACAGGGAGGAGGAGGTGGAAGGGGAGGAGGTGAAGGAAGGGGTAATGATGAGAGGGAGGAGGAGGTGGAGGGGGAGGTCAAGGAGGTGGTGGTGGTGGGAGTTCGAGGGGGAGAGGGATGGCAACTTTAGGGGAGGGAGGAGGACGAGAGGGGCAAAGGAGGGGGCAATGAGGGGAGGGGGTTTCATGGAGGGTGACTACATGGGAGGGTGAAGGAGGGGGCAATGAGGGGAGATGGAGGGAGGAGGAGGAGATGGTGGTGGTGGTGGAGTATCTCAAGGAGGACATCAACCAGAGGTCCAACAAGGGTTAGAGGAGTAACGACGTAGGTGGTTGGGGAGAGGATTGCTAAAGAGAAAGGAGGGTGATGTGGGGTGCATGCTGTGAATAACAATCGAGCAAGCTATGCAATTAGGTGACAGTTGTCACGAAACCATCACCAAAAGGGTTTTAAGCATTACTTCTTTATTCATTTTGGTGACGATTATTAAAAAAAACCATCATTAAAATCATTGCTAAAAGCCATATTCCCTTCTTGATGTCACAACTATTTAAAACTTCATTTACGTTTTAGCGACAATTAACAATAAAATCATTGCTAAAATATGTTGGCGACAATTCTTAAATCATTGTCAAAAGATCACTCACTACAATTGTTATCACTTACTGTGAAACACTTATTAGCGAAGATTTCATTTAAAGTCATTGCCAAAAGGTATCGTTTCTAGCACTGCAACATCTATGTGTTCTCTTTCAACTGGTGTTTTAAAAATCAAATTGAATTACCCGATCAAACCAATTAGACCGGAAGCTAATGGGAAATCAATTAGTCCACCTAGCTTTTAAAACAAAAAATTGAACCATTATTAGCCGATGCAAAATTGGTTCAACCGACCGAATAGGCTAGACGAGGTCCTCAGCTCAACCACTTTAAAATTCTATATATATATATATCATATCAAATGCCAAAGGGTGCCCCACCTCCATTTTAACCACGCCCACTCAACCCTTTTACCTAGGCCTATCAAATGAGCCTCACTAGATTAGATCTAACCTGTTTAGATCAAAATTGATTGTAATCGGATCTAATTGAATTCAATCCATTTATTTGACGAATTCACTTACTTAAATCCAAATCCAACCTGATAATGATAATAATCAAATCTGACTCAATCCATTTAACCTCTTTAATTAAACAACTTAAACGAGTTCAGTTACAACCCCCTGCACAAACCTCTCTTAAACCCTAAACCGCCACCTCCCTCGAAAAAGAAAGCCTGTTGAGACGCCTCCAGCAATTAATTAATAGTTAATTACGGAGCAGGAAAATATGTTACGAGGAAACATGCTAAAGTGCCAACCATGGTACGAGTTTCGTCCTGATATATTTTCCTAATCCATGAGCAACTATTAATTAATTCTTAATGCTGTCCATATAGGTTTTTTTTTCGTCCCCCTTGTCCGACGTCGCCGCCACCCCGTCCTTGCCGGACGCTCCTTCCACCTCCCCTTCCTCTTGGCCGGGAGGGTGAAGTAGGGAAGTATTCCGCAGCTGCCTGTGGGGGGGGGACTTGGCGTCTCTCGCTTCCCTCGCTAGCTGGTGAGTGAATGAGTTATGAAACATTCTCTATCTACATGACGATCCTTCTTGTTCCGCGGCCTTTGATTGGTGGTATATGTTCTCCCGAGTTTTCTTTGTCGAGGTGAAATGGAACGCAGGCTTTGGCTTTCCTGATGGGGTGATTTGGTTTCGAAAGACTGGCAGCTCCAAAAGAACCTTCTTGTCGAGTTCGACGAGCTGCAACTAGAACGAGTGTGGAAACGCGAATTATGGTCGATGGGACTCCTTTTTTTTTTTTTCCTTCAATTTCCTGCTTTGGCATGTTTCCTTAATATGCCCCTTGATCACGTTGTTGTTTGCTTCTTCTTTTTCTTTTTAATTATATATATGCCCCTCGGTCACGAGTGGGGAAACTCTACGGTTTTTTAGTATGTTTGGTACGCTTCAGTACTGGAAGGCATGCATTGTGAGGTCTTATGTTCCACTTTCTCCACCGCGGGCAATTCGATTGACTGGTGCATTCGTAGGCGTTATTTGGTTGACCAGGACTTTTCATGAATGCTGTTTAAATAATTGTATTTTTTTCGCAGCTAAATTACATGAGCAGGCACCTAATGAAATTCAATATTATAGAAGCAGGACCCCCATTAATTAATCCCTTTACTTGAATCCAACATTTTTACATGTATCCATATATGTGAAGTCTAAACAACCCCTTGCGGCCCCCACCAACCCCCAACACATTATCTATGTACACAGAGGGCAGCCAAATTACCTGCATACTTAAAATTTACAATAAAGCTGCATGCATTATTCTGTTAGGTGATTATTGCACCTCTACCCAAACATTTTGCATCATTCAGCTGCCAAAATAAGCATCTTGGTCAAAGAGATGGAGTGATTGGTATGCTGGAGTAGCACCAGTGATTGAAGCTCCCTTGTTCGAAGAGTCTGATTCAAGGATTAAAGCGATTGGACCTCCTATGTGAATGGAGGGTCTGACCTTAAAACTCAAACAATCGCACAAAGGGTAAAAAAATTGATGACCCAGTTCCATCGTAAGAGATGTATGTCTAGGAGGAGGATGATTCTCCCAACTATTCACTAGAATTTGTAAAATTACAGGATTTGCAATCTCTCTTTTTCTCTTGAGTTGCTTGAGGATGGGCCTCGAAGGCCCCTCTCCATTATTTATAATGCTGCAGTTGAGTCCTTTGCGAGATCTTCTGATTAGATACGTCGCCCGACAAAGTACCTATTTTGTCAAGTTATTGATTGCAGCGGCCATGTCAGCATTTATTGAGGGCAAGGCCGTGTTGTACCTTCGCCGTCCCTTTTAGCGGATATGGTCCTTTGGGTTCGACTGTATCTGGACTTTCCTATGTGTAGGCGGGTTGGATTCCTGAGCCAGTCTAGGTGCAAGGCTTTTCTTTAATGTAGGCAGGTCGGATCCTTGGACTCGCTTGTATCCGAGTCTTTTTGGGTTCGGGTCCTTTTTTCTGGACCTTTCGGGGAGTTTTGGGTTCGAGGGCATTTTTTGCTCCTCATCATATGCCCCTTACTCTTGAGCTAGCGAATGCTCGTTGAGAGAGTAACGTTTGTAGTAAAACCTCTGCAATAGGTAATGCCCCCAAATGTTGCCCCGGCTGTGTTTTTAAACAGGGGAGCATTTTTCATGGAGCGGGATTCTAAGGGCGAATGCCTAAGGTTATACCGGCCTTAAGAGGTGGTGTGAGGCACGTGTCCCTGCTGTATCACTGACCTTAAGAGGCAGTCATGAGGTGCATCCGCCTGGTTTTTTACCAGCCTTAAGAGGCAGTCATGATGCACGTTCGCTTACTTTATTACCAACCTTAAGAGGTGGTCATGAGATGCATCCACCTGCTCTTTTACCGGCCTTAAGAGGTGGTTATGAGGCGCGTCCACCTACTTTATTTCTGACCTGAAAAGGCAGTCATGAGGTGCGTGGGCCTGTCCAACTTCCGCGAGTAATGGCCAATTATGTAGGGATTGATACTTTGTCATATAATTTGAGAAGACCGACATTAATTACCATTATGATGAGGCGAAGGCCTCAAGTGTCATGCCTATCATTGATGGGACTACCCTATCTGTGGTGGTGGATATGCGCGTAGGGGGTATTAAATGTCCGTAATGATGGCTGAGGCTTTTTTCGCTTTTGGCGGTATATTTGGAATCCGTGCTGGATATTGTGGGATTTGATTTTTTCGAAAGTTGCAACCTTCAAGGGGGGAACCGCCCTCTGTAGGGGCTATATCTAGGGGTGGTGGGTCATAGTTAATGGCCCACCTATCTCGGAGAGCATTCTGAGTAGAATTTACTCTCGGTTGAGTGCTGTGAGAAAGCATCCTTCATCGGAGTGTCATTGTCCGAAGGTCTCTTAAAGGAAGGACCATCATGTCGGGTTTTGCAAGCAGAGATAAGTCCATTGCTTCTTTTTCCGAAGTCTCTGCTGAGACTAAGATTTTATATAGTTTTACGTCAGACGTTCGTAGTTGGTCCACGATTTTGTCGTTCTTGGAGGAAGACGGACTCATTGGAGTACCATTTCACCCTTGTGGGTCCCAGACCTATCTATGTTTGGACAGGATGAAGGACATGTTTATCATCTGTAAATACATCATAGAGCACAGCCTATGGGTACCTTTGAATCCATTTTTGTCCTCCTTCCTTTCCTTTTACAATCTCGCTCCTTCGCAGCTCAGCCTTAATTGCTGGCTGGTTTTGAACACTTTTATCGCCCTTTGTCTTCATTTGGGGATTGCCCCTCGCCTCATTTTGTTCTACTTGCTTTTTAGGCTAATGCCCCTGAAGGTGAAGAAGGGCAAGCCTCTATCAGGCACTTACACGCTGTATAACCAGCAGACCGGATACTGGATAATGGATCTCCCTGATAGTTTGAAGGGGCAAGACCACCATTCCTTTTTTCTTTCCAACATTGAAGACCTCAGAGGCCCTTATACTTGGCAAGGTCCACTTGAGAGGGACCAACTGCCTTGATCCGAGGATCTTGACCCGTCAATGAGGGCGGACGTGGAATAATTAGTTAAGTTTGGTCTGATTGCTCGGTCAGAGCTTAAGCAAAAGGACGTCTAGGAGGCGTTATCATGGGTGGCAGACTCATTGCCTACGCCATGTGGCGGGAGGGGGGAGCTAAAATAGCTTTCACGTCGTACATTGTACCCACCTGATGAGAACCTCATCATGAGCCATAACTAGCTCATTTTGACCCAATACAAAGGATAAAAGCTCCTACATATCTCAAGGAAAGGCTTAACTCAGAGAATTCTGAGTTTGAGAAGAAAACAAGTCATAAGGGGTAAAAGTGCAATTTTACCAGTATAATCTGCATACAGGGTAATTCAGGGCCCAAACATAGGTCAAAGCAGCTTAATAAGAATAAAAGTGGGATGAGATGATCTAGCAAGGGCTACAGCAATTCCAAGAAACTAAATGATAATCTGTAACCCTAAAACAACCCACTTCAATTCACAAGGTTCGAGGCAAAGTAAAAATAGAATAAACCCTCTAAAATTCATAGAAAAATAATCTCTAGGGTTTAGAACCTTCAATTTGGCCTTTAGAACCCATTTTGACCTACATTGAGAACCATGCCCAATTAATAACTTAATTTGGGTTTTTGCGCAAATTGACCGGTCAAACAAGGTTTAATATGAAAATGAAATTCACCATCAGATTCCTTAGGTCCTAATTAGTCATGTATAAAAACTTGAGCCTAAGAAGAAACCTCCTTGACCGACTTTACACTTTGGTCCTCATATATTTACTCTTTGGCCCTCAACTTTTGAACCCTCGCATTTTGGCCCCTAACTCTCCTTCGTTCTTTGCAATCAGGTCCCTCCTGCAAAACCTGCCAGCACCATGCTCCGGCGACCTTGCGCGGAGCATGGCGCCGCGCAGGGTGAGGTGGGGGACCTGGCAAGTGAACCGGGGGTGCCCTGCGTCGTCAGCCGTCGCAGGGACACCCCCCTGGTCGTTATAACCCACCATACCGGCCGTGCGAACGCACGGACGGTATGGGTTCTTGCTTCCGGCCATCCTTCGGCGAGGGAGACACGTCGTCTCCCTCCGCCTTCCTCCCTGTTTGATCCCTATAAATACCCCCCGTCGCTCCACCGTTCTTCCCAGCCTGGATCTGACGGAGAAAATCCCCAACTTTCTTCTCCTCTCCCTCCGGCAGACGCCCACCAGCTCCGGCGGTTCCTCCTCCTCCTCCTCCTCTTCGCTCTGCCGCAATACCAGCAGCAGAGACTTCTTCCCCTGCTCTTCCCGCGTCGCGCAATACCGGCGCGCGCTGCCTCTGCCCCGTCGTCACCGCCGTCCTCCCCCCCACTGGGCATCGTCTTCTCCGGCGACAGTCGATACGACTGTCGCCCTGTTCCTCCCCCTTCGTCCCTGCAAGTAAGTTAGAACTACTCCCCTTCTTCTCCTCTTTCTTTCCCCGCTTTCAATTTAGTCAATTAAGCCCTCGACCGACCCTGACCACCTTCACCCCCTTCGTCTCCGACCACCCTCCGGTGAGCCGCTCCCATCACCTCAACGACCCACACGGCTCGCCGACCACCGCAGGACCTCCGCCTCCTCACCCTGATCAACCTCCGCCCTGCCACTCCCCCCACATCACCCGCTGCAACCCCACCGAACAGACCCATCCTCCGACCCACAGTCCGACCTAGGGCAGCCCTCGCACGCCACCCCGCTCCTCGCCACCACCCACACGAGCTTCGCCGCACCCTGGCGAAGCTCCTGGCACTCTCTGATTAGGCCGAGAGGCCGTTTTCTTGTGGACAGGCCACCCGACCTCCGCCGCCATTGACGCGCAGGAGGACCTGCTTCCGCCTGCAGCTACAGGCACGCCACGCTCAGCGCCAAGCCCAGATTCACTCCCAGGCCTTGCGAGGAGTTTTGGCAAAACACCAGGTTCGCAGCCGAGGAAGAAAACTCCGCGCGACGCTGCCATCTCCTGCTGAATTCCCCGCTGCGGGCACGCAATTGAGGTGGGCCGTTTAGTCCCACCTCGGAAACGCCTGAAGAGCCGCAGCGACATAAGATGCAAAAGTGCAGTAGCCTTACTGCCTCAGTACACGGGGTGAGGTCCCCTTCACCCGCCCGGTTACCCGGTCTCGTCCGCGCTCACGCCCCGCGGACCTGACCCGAACCGACCCGACCCGACTCGACTGACCTGCACTCCTCGCCCACCACGCACGCCGGTGGGCCTGGACCCGGGCCTGATCCGAACCCGGTTACCCGGTAGCTCTGGGAGAGCTTTCCCAAGAGTGGTTTCAGAGAGAAAGAGAGACGCGGGGGGGGGGGAGGGTAGAGTAGGTTTTGCGTCTGACGAGAAACTCTGAAGTGTGCAGGCGAAGAAGAAGACCCGCGGAAGAAGAAGTGCAGGCGAAGAAGAAGGAGCTGCACTGTAGCAAATGCATAGTTAAGTCGTCGAAGCACCGGGTCAGACGACGGAAGGTCAGCAGCCAGAGCAGGAAAGAAGGCAGGCTGAAGAAAGAAAGAAAAGAAGAGCAACGGCCAAAGCAGAAGAAGAAGAAAGGAAGACTTAGTAGCTGAAGGTAGAAGCTCTGCAGCCATAAGGAAGAAGAAGAAGGAGATCTGAAGAGGAACATCACCTCTGCAGAACAAAGAAGAAGAAGGAGATCTGAAGAAAAGAAAGAAAGAAGAACATCACAACAAATTCTTTCCCTCTCTCTTTTGTAAAAGAAACATGTATATCTCTAGAATACGACTTGCTCCCTGAGTTCGACCTCGGGAACTCTTTCATTTTCTGAGTAAAAAAATTTATATTTGAAATGTTGGTAATAACCGGCTTTACTACAACGTAGACGCGACGTTTCATTTTGGCGCCGTTGCCGGGGAGCAACGGCTATTCTAGAGGTAAACATTCCTGTTTCTTTTAATTTCTGATAATCTCCTCTCTTTTGTGCAGCTACAGGAACTCAAGAAGACAAGCAACCACACGACAACCACTCCGAAGACAGGTAAAATTTTCCTCTCACTATTAACCCCTAAACTCTAAAGAGGAAGAAAAGAAAAGAACAAGCAATATAGGGCTAACCTGTCTTCCATACTTAGTAACCATAAAGAGTTGCATGTTTTCAACTCATCACTCCTGCACACTATTAAGGGTATTTAAGGGCTAACACATTCTTGCTTGAGCCCTAATTGCCCAACAAAGAGTTAAATGGACCAAGTAGAGCCAACATAAGGTCAAACATTAGGATTTCAGTAGAGACACACCCCTTAATCAAGAATTGAGGAAATCCAAAAGAAGTGTGCCCAAGCCCTTGTCTGAAAATACCTATTCAAAGAAAATCTAAAACAATTGGCTCTCTAAACACTTGAACCCTAAAAGACAGGACCTAAAAGCTCTCAAAGAAAACAAGAGGTAAAGTTGACCCCTTGGGTCAACCAACCTTAAATTAGGTCACTCTTTGCACTTAAAAGACTAAAGTTCAAGTGAAAACCTTAAGCACCCTGATCTTAAAATTGGTAGACTTAAGAGGTCAAGATCCCCATTCTGGTCTACCTGGAACCGCAGTGACAAGAGAGGTCGGGTGGGGGAAACCCTGTAACCCGTGGGGACGCTCTACCGTGTAGGGGTCTTCGCGGGACTCTCCCTCTCTGGCTGCCCAGGTAATTCTCAGGTGGACGATCTTTCTGATCAAGGGGTCCATCTGCCCCGCACCTCTATAGTCACCCAACACATTTTTTGGGTGTCTTGATTGGGTCCAGCACCTTTTAATCTCATCACATCCTTCAGTATATGCGTGGAAGGAGGTCCTTGAATCCTCCTTTAGGAATTCACTTGCCCTGAGGTTAGGCCTCAGTTCCCTTGTTTATGCAGCACCACCACATTAATCTTTCCTCTGATACTCCCTTCTTCCATCTTGGCACAACATGAGTCTACATCGAAGCCTTTAATTCCACATCTTGATTCCACCACCTAATCCAAATATGCAGCCAAACCACCTAAGACTACCATTCAAGAAACCTGAATATCGGAGATCTATGAAAGAGAAAATGATCGAGGATGCCATAAAATTCTATGAAAAAGAAGAAAAAACCTCAACACCAATAGGAGATATTCAGGTTGATGTTCCAACAACCACAGCTTTCATCATAAACTGTGCCCAAATTCTATTGACTGAAATTTCAAAAGGATCAACCCGAGATATGCTCATGACAGGATACATTGAGATGGAAAAATTACACCAATCTGAATACCTTCAATGCTTGACAAATCCTGTACTTTGGGAACAACACCAAGATGCCCTTATAAAACGGGTAGAAATGATGAAATCTGTAGAACAAATTATCAACCAGAAATACCCGTATATACCAGAAACAGAGGATGAACCATCTTGGAACAGTATTAAGGAACAATTCAGTTTCCCAGATCTCGGGATTGAGGCACAAAGTGGTTGTAAAATCCCAACCCAGATAGAAGACAATGTTGAATTAGGTTTGGATATTGCAGGAGAACATAATGCTGAGCCAACCCTAGGCCATGAATCACCAAGCTTAGAACTCCAAGACTCCTGCAATAACAAGATTAGAATTGAACCTCTGGAGGATATAAATTCCACCCCTTGTTTTGATAAGGTGACCCTCGAAGGTTATTCGGACTTAGGTTCTAATAATTCTACCCACATCCTAAGCCTAGAACCTAGATCTGAAACTTATTGGGAAGATTATGAGGCCCTTTATGAGAAAGATCAAATTTTTACAGAATATGATTCCGGGCCTCTATTTAATGAATATCCCTCTCCAACATCCTCAGGAAATCTGATCGATTTTTCAGAAAACATGCCAATTTATGATACAGAAACTGAGGAGTTGGATGAGCAAAGTTTTAATGGGGTCTATCCTACTAGCTTCGAGCTTGAACAGAACACCTTTTTGAGCCCAGAATTGACATATAGGCTAGAACCCAGTCAGGCTGCTGATTCCACATTTGATGATTTTTGCTGTGGTGGAATTCATGATCATGAATCTCATTTTCGCCAACTCTCCGACAATTTCAAATCTGACTATAATTGCGGAGAGATTCCCCTTCCTGAACACGCCAGGCCTATCTACGACCTCAGTTCACACGACTTTGACTCCGACTCTGAGGTCCTGATTCCCGAGATCACTGATAACACAGAATCATTCCTTTTCGATCCTCAGGAACCAAAAACAGAAAATGCCAAGAGTGATTGTAACCCAGAATCCAAATTTTTTCTCGAATCCGATTTCTTTCATCCTACAGACACTCTTCCGGCATTTGATAGTTACCCAGAGGACTCTCTACAGGAAACCACCTATCATCCGTCTCTAGAAGAGCCCTCGTACACAATGGCCACCTCATCCGCACACATAGAACGGATCAAAACCTCTTCCCAACCCCGACCCGCAACCGGACTCAATTTCTATTCAGATTCACCTCTCACCGAGCCGATTGCATTTCCACATCGGGTTTCGAACATTGATCAGACTACATACCATGCTCTATCATTCTCTGATCACCCCTGTAGTGTTTCCGCGTCATTCATTGACTATTCTACAGGTCCCTACTCTGACCAGGCTGATTCGACTCAGCCAAACCCTGCGTTTACACTTCCACATCTATCTGAGCTTCATAGTTTATGGTGGGTTCCACACCTTTTTATCCACATCTATCAACCCACCAGATTGATTGGGTTTGGGCTGCATCATCAGCCTGTTGATCTGAACAAGCACCTGGTTGGACCAACCAGGCTCTTAATCAAGGTGCTTGTCTTACAAAACTCTGCTGATTTGACCATCCCCTCTCCATCGCATTTCCCGCTTGGCTGAAGGCATCAAATTTAGCGCTCAACGGGAGGCAGCCCGTCATTCTCTTTGAAAACCTGAAACTTCTTCTGACAGCTTTTTGCACTGGAAGTTCACACTTTAGGACAGCCGACTCCACCTCAGGTGCTTGCATCTGAGATTAGAAATCGTCCGCAACAGTCACCCCGACCCATTCACTCATCAAAACAGCTATCCTAATGTATGAACTTGGTTGAATAAAAACCCCTAGGTTACAATGAGGACATTGCAAATCTTAGGCATGGGGGGGTATGAAAGTACAAAAACTTGTAAGAAAAGGTTTCAAACAAAAAAATTCACATATGCCAAAAATACCATAAAAATAAAAAAAATTTTTCGAAAAAGAATAAGAGGAAAAGAGGAGAAGGAAAATGTTGTGAAGGAGAAAAGAAACAAAATGAAAAAGGAGCACAAAATTATGAGAAAAAGTGATAGTCATTAGTAAGGAACTAAGGAATTAACCTAAGTTCTAGACCTCATTCAAGAAAAGTGCACAATGAGATTAGTAAGAATGCAAACCTTAGGCATTCTTGAATAGACTCTTAGTACCCATTAAGATCTAGACACTCCTCAAGAGGTTGAGGAAAATGAAAAGCTGAAGTATTAGGTCTAAGGCTTAGGGAGTATTCGGCCTCGTTAACTAATTTTTGGTTTACGGGACTCAGTAACCTAAGCACCCTAATCTCACACACAGCCTGGTTCAGTAAGCGTAAAAATCAGAATCACGCAGAAGCGTCGCAAAAATCTGAAAAGAACACCTAGAATAGGAGCGGCCGATCAACACAAGTTGATTTGGACGAGTTCCCAGCGCAGAGAGGCGGGAAATCCCCTCGAAGATGCGTAACAAAATATCATCTCCTCGGTGCTTGTCTCTTAGGATATTTACATATCCTACTGGGGGCATGTAAGCACTCTGCTGGTTCAGATTCCATGGATGGCATTATCTCGAAGTGTCAATTGCCAGGGTCTGGATTCGGCCACGGAACACCATGGATGGGATTATCTCGAAATCTCAATAGCCAGGGTTCCGGGGGTTGCCATGGGCGGTGCTATCTCGAAGCATCGATCGCCAGGAACCCTTGAGGATTAATGATGGGAGCAAGGAATCTGATACAGACCGTGTTGAAAAGCCAATCCTAGGCTAGAACTAAAAAGAAAAAGAGAGAGAAAACTCTCCAAACAAAAAAAAAAAAAACTTTCTATCTCTCTCTTACAAAACGCACTGCGAACTGAGCCAGGGCTAAAATCATTTCAAGCACGGGTGCTTTAACCACGAAGTCCAATAAACCTTAGGTTAGTTCTTGTGGGCCTTAAAAACCTTTGCTAAAAGACTGAGGCTAAGGCTAGACAGATTTGGATCTTGATTGGTACTAGAGTACCTTCTAGGCCTATGGTCAGCATTCTAACCTAGTCTATGCTCAAATAAAAAAGGCACTTATCTAAAACTATTAAAAACTTCATGGTCTAGAACAAGGGTTGAAACCTTAAGTTTTTGCTAAGGGACTAGCAAAAGCTAGGCATGGGGGTATGATGAGAACCTCATCATGAGCCATAACTAGCTCATTTTGACCCAATACAAAGGATAAAAGCTCCTACATATCTCAAGGAAAGGCTTAACTCAGAGAATTCTGAGTTTGAGAAGAAAACAAGTCATAAGGGGTAAAAGTGCAATTTTACCAGTATAATCTGCATACAGGGTAATTCAGGGCCCAAACATAGGTCAAAGCAGCTTAATAAGAATAAAAGTGGGATGAGATGATCTAGCAAGGGCTACAGCAATTCCAAGAAACTAAATGATAATCTGTAACCCTAAAACAACCCACTTCAATTCACAAGGTTCGAGGCAAAGTAAAAATAGAATAAACCCTCTAAAATTCATAGAAAAATAATCTCTAGGGTTTAGAACCTTCAATTTGGCCTTTAGAACCCATTTTGACCTACATTGAGAACCATGCCCAATTAATAACTTAATTTGGGTTTTGCGCAAATTGACCGGTCAAACAAGGTTTAATATGAAAATGAAATTCACCATCAGATTCCTTAGGTCCTAATTAGTCATGTATAAAAAATTGAGCCTAAGAAGAAACCTCCTTGACCGACTTTACACTTTGGTCCTCATATATTTACTCTTTGGCCCTCAACTTTTGAACCCTCGCATTTTGGCCCCTAACTCTCCTTCGTTCTTTGCAATCAGGTCCCTCCTGCAAAACTTGCCAGCACCATGCTCCGGCGACCTTGCGCGGAGCATGGCGCCGCGCAGGGTGAGGTGGGGGACCTGGCAAGTGAACCGGGGGTGCCCTGCGTCGTCAGCCGTCGCAGGGACACCCCCCTGGTCGTTATAACCCACCATACCGGCCGTGCGAACGCACGGACGGTATGGGTTCTTGCTTCCGGCCATCCTTCGGCGAGGGAGACACGTCGTCTCCCTCCGCCTTCCTCCCTGTTTGATCCCTATAAATACCCCCCGTCGCTCCACCGTTCTTCCCAGCCTGGATCTGACGGAGAAAATCCCCAACTTTCTTCTCCTCTCCCTCCGGCAGACGCCCACCAGCTCCGGCGGTTCCTCCTCCTCCTCCTCCTCTTCGCTCTGCCGCAATACCAGCAGCAGAGACTTCTTCCCCTGCTCTTCCCGCGTCGCGCAATACCGGCGCGCGCTGCCTCTGCCCCGTCGTCACCGCCGTCCTCCCCCCCACTGGGCATCGTCTTCTCCGGCGACAGTCGATACGACTGTCGCCCTGTTCCTCCCCCTTCATCCCTGCAAGTAAGTTAGAACTACTCCCCTTCTTCTCCTCTTTCTTTCCCCGCTTTCAATTTAGTCAATTAAGCCCTCGACCGACCCTGACCACCTTCACCCCCTTCGTCTCCGACCACCCTCCGGTGAGCCGCTCCCATCACCTCAACGACCCACACGGCTCGCCGACCACCGCAGGACCTCCGCCTCCTCACCCTGATCAACCTCCGCCCTGCCACTCCCCCCACATCACCCGCTGCAACCCCACCGAACAGACCCATCCTCCGACCCACAGTCCGACCTAGGGCAGCCCTCGCACGCCGCCCCGCTCCTCGCCACCACCCACACGAGCTTCGCCGCACCCTGGCGAAGCTCCTGGCACTCTCTGATTAGGCCGAGAGGCCGTTTTCTTGTGGACAGGCCACCCGACCTCCGCCGCCATTGACGCGCAGGAGGACCTGCTTCCGCCTGCAGCTACAGGCGCGCCACGCTCAGCGCCAAGCCCAGATTCACTCCCAGGCCTTGCGAGGAGTTTTGGCAAAACACCAGGTTCGCAGCCGAGGAAGAAAACTCCGCGCGACGCTGCCATCTCCTGCTGAATTCCCCGCTGCGGGCACGCAATTGAGGTGGGCCGTTTAGTCCCACCTCGGAAACGCCTGAAGAGCCGCAGCGACATAAGATGCAAAAGTGCAGTAGCCTTACTGCCTCAGTACACGGGGTGAGGTCCCCTTCACCCGCCCGGTTACCCGGTCTCGTCCGCGCTCACGCCCCGCGGACCTGACCCGAACCGACCCGACCCGACTCGACTGACCTGCACTCCTCGCCCACCACGCACGCCGGTGGGCCTGGACCCGGGCCTGATCCGAACCCGGTTACCCGGTAGCTCTGGGAGAGCTTTCCCAAGAGTGGTTTCAGAGAGAAAGAGAGACGCGGGGGGGGGGAGGGTAGAGTAGGTTTTGCGTCTGACGAGAAACTCTGAAGTGTGCAGGCGAAGAAGAAGACCCGCGGAAGAAGAAGTGCAGGCGAAGAAGAAGGAGCTGCACTGTAGCAAATGCATAGTTAAGTCGTCGAAGCACCGGGTCAGACGACGGAAGGTCAGCAGCCAGAGCAGGAAAGAAGGCAGGCTGAAGAAAGAAAGAAAAGAAGAGCAACGGCCAAAGCAGAAGAAGAAGAAAGGAAGACTTAGTAGCTGAAGGTAGAAGCTCTGCAGCCATAAGGAAGAAGAAGAAGGAGATCTGAAGAGGAACATCACCTCTGCAGAACAAAGAAGAAGAAGGAGATCTGAAGAAAAGAAAGAAAGAAGAACATCACAACAAATTCTTTCCCTCTCTCTTTTGTAAAAGAAACATGTATATCTCTAGAATACGACTTGCTCCCTGAGTTCGACCTCGGGAACTCTTTCATTTTCCGAGTAAAAAAATTTATATTTGAAATGTTGGTAATAACCGGCTTTACTACAACGTAGACGCGACGTTTCACCACCCGTTTTCTATTAATCCGGTATTTTTTGTTCTTTTGGCTACAACTTTTGCGTGATTCGCTCGGCCTGTCACACCTAAGCATTGAGGCTGTAACTCGGCTCGCAGTGGGTCATGGCCTAGCAAGGAGGGGCCAGTAGAATAGGGGGAGGGGAGTCAACTTGCTCAACAGAAGAGGCTAAATTGGATGGAGGAGGAGGAGGCCCTCAAAGACATCGCGGAGGAGCTAGAGGTCCCCTTGAAGCACGCTAAGAAGGGTCGCCACGTGGAGCTTCCGTGGGAGGAGTCAGCGACATCCTCTCTGCAGAGTCGCGATGAGGCCGAGGGGGAAGGTGTGCCTTCTGCACCCTTGGAGCCGTCGGAGCCACCCAAGGCAATTACCTTGAGCGACTCTCCTCCAGTGGCACCCCTGAGATTCCTCATGTTGGGGGTACTGTCTGCTTCCTAGTTTCGTCGACTGCTCTGGGAACATTTGCCCTACTGGCGCAGGAGGTGGCTGCTACTGGCAACGTTTTGGGTAGCCCTACTATCGACGAAGCTCTACAGGTGCACGAGTTTTGGTGGACCCCTTTGGCCGGGGGGCTCAAGGATAATCGACCATATAGTTGGGTCCATTGTTGAATCCATACTGGAGGGCACCCCTAGCAGGTCCGCATCCATGCATGTGGTGCCAGTGCAGCCGGCTTAGAATGACAGGTGTTGAAGCACCTAAATGATGCCCTGTCTTGGGCCACCTTTGGGCCTAGGGACATGAATTTTAACCACGTTTTCTTCTACTGCATGCACGTGCTAAGGTCGTAGGGCCTGTCTTTCATTGATTGACTTTTTCTTAACTAGGGCTCTTTGTATGCTGATGCGCTTGTGGTTTATAGGAGGAGACTCTTGGGTCGTCCTTTATTTTCTTACGACAACACTCCTCTGGACCTTCTTAGCCCAATCGGTCAAGCTGACGCAGCGGACCTAGCTGTCCAGTGGGTTGTTACGGCCAAGGCGAAGCATCGACAGTTGCTTTGCCAGATGGCGGAAGCCATGGTCGCCCAAGAGAAGGCGGCCGAGGAGGCTGTGCGAAAGCTCCGTTCCCAGCAGCAGACGGCCAACAATGTGGGCCAGCTGGAGGGGGAGATGAAAAGGGCTCGTTCTGGCCTGAGGGGGGCCTCTTGTACTGGCGAGGGGTTGGAGGAGAGCCTCATGAGAGTGCACAGTACTCATCTAAAGGCTCTGGAGGGCTTGTATGAGCACCTCTCATCCACCTGCACCAGCATCCTTTCTCTGAAGGAGGAGGTGCAGGTGCTTAGGGCTTAACACTCCTCATCTATGGAGGGGTACGAGAGGGCTCTTGAGGAAGAGTGCGTCTGCCTGAGCACCTCAATTGATAGACTTGCTGCCATGAGAGCAAGTCTGGAGAAGGTAGAGGTGACCACAGAGGGCTTGAGGGTAGACCTCCAAAAGTCCTGAAAGCTTGCGAAGGAGAGGGGCCAGCAGGTGGTGGAGTTGGAGGAGGCTGAGGAGCCAGACCTAGATGCAGAGATGGTGATGGCATTTTACGCCTTGCATTCATCTATGGTGGCGACCTAAGAAGAAGTCTCCAAGGAGATTCGAAAGCAAATGCTGGCCACTGTATAGGCCCTTCTTGCGGGGAAGCATGCCCCTACAGAGGAGTTGTGTAGCTAGTCATCGACCAACTGATGTTGGAATACGACCGTCTGAAAGTGGCCAGTCTTATTACCTATGACAAGCCCGTGGAATCGTTTGCGGATAAGCAGGCTACCGAGGAGGAGGTAGGCCAGCCAGAGGTCATCGACCCCTCTGTGGGGGTGATCAGCCCACTACGCCTCTCGCTTGAGGTTGGGGGGACATGTTTGGGACATGGGTGTAGAGTCCCTGAGCCCTTTGCCAGTATTACCATTTTCTTCTCTTTTTTTTTTAAAAAAAAATAAATTAATGGACAAGGCTCCTTTTGAAATGACGGATGGAAATCTCTATATTTACTGCTTGTGAACATTTATGCATGGTATATTCGCAAGTTGCTCGCATGCCAAGTGTGGGGGATGTTTTTGTCACCTAGGGTTTGTAACTCGTAGAAGTCTCCTGGACTGTCCTTACGAATCTTACAAGGCCCCTCCTGTGGTGGGTCTAGCTTTCTGCCTGACTGGCTTGGCATGGAGACCTCGCACTTGTGTAGGACTAGGTCTCCCTGGGAGAATGTCTGTTTGTACGTGCACTTATTGTAGGAGGCGGCGGTGGCTTCTTTATGTTTGAGCGCTGCATCCAATGCCTTGTCCCTCAGCTCATCGAAGAGGTCTAACGATAGGCAAACTTGATTATCATTGGTGACGGGGTCATAGAGTTGTGTCCTGTAGGTGGGGAGGACTATTTCGATAGGTAGCCGGGCCTCCATGCCATACACCAAATTGAATGGTATGTGGCATGTGGAAGTCCTTTGACAAGTCCTGTATCCCCAGAGAATGTCTGGCAGCTCGTTTGCTTATCTCCCTTTGGTTGAATCTAGCCGACATTTGAGCGCTGAGATGATGGTACGGTTTGCCACTTCGATTTGTCCGTTCGCTTGTGGATGACCCACTGACGTGAAGCACAAACGAATGTCCCAGCTGATGCAAAATTCTTCGAATTTTTTGCAGGAGAACTGGGTTCTGTTGTCCATGACAATGTAATGGGGGATCCCATACCAAGCTATAATGCTCTTGCGGACGAAGGATATAACTCTGCCAGCTGTGGGGCTAGCCATGGCCTCAGCTTTAACCTACTTGGAAAAGTAATCGACCGCCACCAATATGAACCACTTTTGAGTCAGGGCTGGTGGGAAAGGGCCAATGAAGTCCATTCTCTATTTTGCAAAGGGGATGGACGACATCATAGGCACTAACTTCCCAGGAGGCAAGTGGTGTAGGGTAGCGAACCTCTAGCACTTGTCACACTTGCATACAAAGTCCTTGCAGTTTTGCTTTATTTGAGGCTAAAAGTAGCCCGCTTGGAATATTCAAGCCAGGAGTGCCTTGTACCCATCATGATTTCCACACATGCCTCCATGGACTTCTTTGAGTGCTTGGGTCACTTCTTCTTGAGTTAGGTAGTGCAACATGGGGGGTGGAATACCCCCTCTTGTATAGCTAGCTTTCTATCAAGGTATACCTTGGAGCTTTGAGGCGAAAAGCCCTAGGTCGAGGCTCCCTTGGGGGTAGCTCACCAGAGTTCTGATAGGTAATGATAGGCGTCATCCAAGAGGTGGGCTGCTCTATTATGAATGTTTTGGGAGCAAGGACAATTGACTCTGTTAGGGTTCGAAGGCAGATGTCCTCTTCTTGTCCCCGAAGAATGGCAACGGCGAGTCTGGCCAGCACGTCTGCTAGGGGATTGTCTGCTCGGGGGACCCACCTGATTGAGACGGTCTTAAAATCCGCCAACTCTTCTCTGACTTTGTCAGCATAAAAGATCATGTTTAGATCCCGAGCATGGTACTCACCGTTTATCTGGTTGGCGACCAGCTGGGAGTCCGTGTAAACCTCTAGCGAGGTAACTCCTGTGGATTTGGCCACCCGGATGCCTGTCATCATGGCCTCGTACTCTGCTTGGTTATTGGACGCAGGTGATGCACAACTCGTCGACGATCATATTTTTGACGTCATTGCTGGGGACAAAAACCCGACAATAGCGTTTATTGTGATTGATTGACAATTGTCGCAGAAAATCTACTTTCTACAACAATTGTCAATCAATCACAATAAAGCGTTATTGTCAGGTTTTTGTCCTTGACAATGACACCAAAAATATGATCATCGACGACTGGTTCACACTAAAAATGGTGTTTTAAATGTTGTTGTTGTAGTATGTGTCACAAATACAAACTGATGTCGTGTCAATTTTATTTATTTACTTAATTTTTATTGGTTTATTCCAGGTCGTTCACTGGGAATTAGTTATTGATATACATTACTCTATAAGTCCAAAAATATTCTTTAATTCCAAAAATATTGATTTTATTTATAACAATGAATGAAAGAATCAAATAATTGTATGAATTTGTTAATTATGTACAAAATAATGAATAAAAATACATTACATTGATTGAAAATATATGTACACAAATAAGCATCGAAACTATGTATAATTACTCTATGTTAATTATTTACAACTAATATAGTTAATAGTATAAAAATAGTTAATAATATCTACTATACTAAGTCATTATAACATACTAATATCTATAGTAACATATTATATATACAGTAACATATATAAGTATCGCTAAAATCTTAGTAAAATTATATACATAACATAAGGTAAAATAACTATCTATACTAACATATATAGGTATGTATAGTGACGGATGAATTTGTCACTAAAGCTCTAATATTATATATAAACGTATAAGAGCTCAAACATACTATACTCTATTTATATTACAAGTATATGCTATATATATATAATACAGTATACATAATTTATTTATTTACATATTTTATTTAATTACATAATATGTATTTATACTATACATATATTATACACACATATATGCACATGCACAAACACACATATATGGACACTACATACACAACACACACAAAGGCACGGGGGGGAGGCTTTCAACACTTAGCCGTTATGGCTACTCAACACTTAGTCGATTTAGATCGGTTCACTTTAACGAAAAATTTGGTTTAATGGGCGGGCAACCTTTTTGAGGGATATACAACACTCATTTCTAGGTGGGACCAGACCTCTACTAGGGTCACCTTAGTTCTTAATTAGGTGCATTTAAATCCAATTTAATGCTCATTAATGGGTCCAATTAGGCTCACACATAATGTGTGGCCCTCGGCCCATGCACCGTATATAGTCATGCCATATGCCATATCATGCTTAGAAGTATCAAGAGAGAGGAGTATGCATATGTAAAGGTGCTTGGCACCTGACGACTGAGAGGCCTGAAACACAAAAGCAATAAATGCTGTCACAGTCTCTCCTACGCCCATGATGTGGCTCAATTGAACGCTGCTGCACACAGGTGCATGTCTAATTAGCCGATTTTGGCCTTCGATTTAAGGGCTATAATTTATTTTAAATTAAAAATAAATTATGCCATTGTAAAACCCTTATATAAGGCTACATAATTATGTATTACTTTACAAAAATAAGTCATTTTATTATATAATAAAATTAGGTAAAGTTGACTATTTATACATGTTAAATTAGAATTTAATTCGTTAATTAAAGTATAAATTAGTTAATTAATAATCAAATTGACTTAATACAATATTAATATACATAATAAATTATCTATTACATATTTTTATTATATTTTATAAGCTTTATTTTAATTTATATAAAATTAAACATTGGTTTAAGATGGTTTTTCATATAAATAAACTATAAATACTATAATGCAATATAAATACAGTGTAAATAAGTTGAAAATACTTAATATAATATATTACAAGTATAAACTATAAATTATCTCAGTTTTAACTTAAATTACTAATTTACTTTATTTTAATTTAATAAATTACCTAGTTAACTTAATATCTTAATTATTTACTATAAATATATGATTAATTGCAATTACAGGTATTATAATATTCATAATACATATATAAATATCTATGCACAGTATTAGGTACAGATATGCACATTTAAATAGGTTTGTATAATTACTTAGTTATTATACATTTAGGTTATATAAATTAATATAAAATAATATAATAAGATTATATATACATTAAATTACTCTAAATACTTACTTTAATACATAGAATACATATACAAGTTATTTACATTATATACATATTATGCAATATTTACATATATCATAGGTTTAATTAATATATACAAGTGTATACATAGCATACATGGTATTTTTGAGTATTTTCTTATTTTTATAGGTTTTATATATATAGTAGAGATAGGGGATGAGAGAAAAAGGGTGAGATGAGAGAGAAGGAATTATTTTTTGTTGTTTTTGAACTTAGTTCTTTTATTAAGTTCTAAGGTATACTGAACCGTTGGTTGGTATGTTCTACAAAGTCGGGGATTCAAAATACCTTAAAACTTTGTATACACTTAAAAATAAACCTAATCTTAATCAAGAAACATTTATTTTATTTTTTTAAAACTTTTATATAGTTTTTATTTATGTACAAAGTTCACCAATTTAAGCCTTGAAAGGTGTTGAAAATGGAATCTAAAGCTCTAAAATCTGTTTGAGTGGCTGGGATATCAGTTTAAACACTTCACTATGCTTAGCACGTCACATGAAAGGTTTTGAGACATTTAAACCTGATTTTCACTGAATTTCATTCAAATTGAAAGATATAACAGTTAAATTACATGAATATGCTAATAATGGATTCAAATTAGATGTATAGGCAATTCTAAATTGAATTTAAATCAATTTCAAATACATGAATGCTTGCATATTATGTTGTACACTACACATAGGTTAGGTTCATTTCAACTCCAATTCCCAGTCAGAAATCCAAGTTTAGCCAACTCATCCCAGCCAGTGGTAGCAGCAACTGTTGCACAACAGCAGCTCTAAAATTTAGCAACTGCAGCTACTGCTGTTGTAGTTGCTGTCCAAATTCAATCCAAATGTTATCTGCCACAATACCACTCAAGAACAGATGAAACATTCATCTAATCAGGCATCTTAACTGCAGCTTTTATTGTAGTTAAAACTTTGATCAGATGAGTGTTTGCAACATCATACTCCTTTGAAATCATAGATCGAGACTAATTTTGGAGTTTAAAACCATGTTGCCCCAAATGGGCTGTTGATTTGAATCACCTAATTGAATTGTTCATCTAGAATTCCTGCACACCATTGATTGGTGTACAGGAGTTCTAAGTGATCATGTAAAACCAATTAGATCCTTACTCAAACCTCAAGTCAAGAACACTGACTTTCCTTGGCATGGCTCTCCAAGAAAGAAAAAAAAATAGTATCCATGATTCAAACTGGGCGCAAAGCATACACTCGATGAAAATCTAATTCACTGCCATAAGCACAATTGGACTCTAATAAAAACATTCACTCGATTAAAATTCCAAATTAAAACTCAAATATCCCAATCAGACATTCAGATCAAAATAATCATTAATCGAGCGAATTCCATCCAATTAAAACTACGATGAGGACCCTTGTGAACAATGGAGTGGATGAAGGGGTCCTCTGATGAATTAGTGCTCAATCAGATCTGAATGCTATATAGCATCAGATCTGATAGATGCTCAATGCATGGATGAAATATGAAAAAAACTTGAAGGAAATCAGAAGGTGCGATAGTGATATGAAGGGGAAGATTAATGCGTCGAAATGGAGGTGAAAAAACACCTCTCTGATCTGAATTAACCAGAGAGGGTGAGATCGAATCAATACTAATCTACTCCTGCGCTACACTAAATCATTAAATGTTGAGAGCGGAAAACTACGCGCTTGGAGTTGGATTCGAAAACCCGTCGTCGTAGTTCGAGTCACGAAGAAATCCATTCAACAGATAAAATTTATACCGAAAACCCATAAAGAAGTTCCAGGTCGAACACAGAGAGGCGGACGCTTGATTAAAAATACACATTTGTTTTGTTTGTCACGAAACAGAATAGCTGGTCGAAAACTAGCTATCTATTTAACAAATAATAAATAGAAGAGAGAGAGAATATTACAAATAAAAACAAAAGGGATGTAGAATAAACATGGATTTCATTATCAGAAGTTGTTAATTACACTACTTATTATGACTAGAAAGCAAGAAATCTATACTAGAAAGTAGTAAATCTACTCTAAAAAGCAGTAAAAAGCATGGAGAGAGAGTATCATCCTCAACGATCGCTTGGAGGACGAGCCGGATGGGATGACGCCTGGAAGACGGGGAGTGGAGCAGGAAGAAGGAGGATGAAGCGGGAGGAATGGGAACGAAGCAGCACGTCGTCGTCGTCGTGGGATCCGCTTCCCGAATGCAGAGATTGGACAATCGTGGGATGCTCCACGAAGGGGGACGAAGGTGGAAAAATTATGATTTCTACTCTAGAGGAGTATCTCGGGTTTGGGACAAGCTCTTAGAGCTTTGGAAGGGGAGAGAAGAAAAGAAGGGATGATAAATTCGTAGGGTAGGGGTCTCCTTTTATAGTTGCAAGGATTGGGGCATTTTGGTCATTTTAACTTCAAAAACATTAAAATGGGACCTTTAGCGACGGACTTAAATGTTGCTAAAGGTTCGTCGTGGGCGACGTGTGCACGCTGCGCATGCGCCTCCCCGACTTCCGGGCCCGAATGCCCGTGCACGTCTTTCAAATCTTAGCCGTCTGATTATGAGATCGAACGGCTTAAATTTCTCCTTGCATGCCTTCATCTGAGCCTTCACCGCGTGCCCACGTGTGATTGGGAGTGAGTAAGCACGTCATCGTGCGCGTGATGAGCCAAGGTTCCTCCGTGCGCCACATCTCCGCCCCTTGTGCTCACGATCTTCATCTGACGTCCGAATTACGTTCACTCCACGCCCACGCCTGATTTGAGCACTCAGTAGAGTTCGAACACGTGACTCGCGCTTCGCCCGCAGTAGCGTAACCGCTGCGCTGCGCCTCAATCTTTGTCACGAGAAGGATTTAAGTGCGCACGCTCATGGTTGTTGGATCGAGATCCAACAGCCTAGATCACGCCTTGCCATGCCTTCAGAAGATGGGGAGTGGTGTTGATGAGAACCTCATCATGAACACTAACTAGCACAATCTAACCTAGATATGCAAGAAAAAGCTCCTACATAGCTCAAAGAAAGGCTTAACTCAGAGAATTCTGAGTTCAAGAAGAAAATAAGTCATAAAGGGTAAAAATGCAATTTCACCAACACAATTTGCAAACAGGGTAACTAAGGGTCCAAACAGAGGTCAAACTAACCTAATAAAAAGGAAAGTGGGATGATCTGATCTAACAAGGGTTGCAGCAACTTCAAGAAATTAAATGACATTCTGTAACCCTAAAACAAACTCACTTCAATTCACGAGGTTCGAGGCAGGGTAAAAATCAAATAAACCCTCTAAAATTCATAGAAAAATAATCTCTAGGACTTAGAACCTTCAATTTGGCCTTAGAAATCCATTTTGACCTACATTGAGAACCATGCCCAATTAATGATTTAATTTGGGTTTTTACGTAAATTGGCTGGTCAAACATGGTCTACCCTAGAAAAAAAATTCACCATTAAAATCCTTAGGTTCAATATAGTCATGCATAAAAACTTGAGCTTAAGAAGAGACCTCCTTGATCGACTTTGCAATTTGGTCCTCCTCATTTACTTTTTGACCCTTAGCTTTCGAAACCCTTGCATTTTGGCCCCCAACTTTCTCATCGTTATTTGCAGAACGGTCCCTCCTGCAAGTCTCTGCGCAGTACCATGCTCCGGCGACTTTGCGCGGAGCATGGCGCCGCGCAGGGAGAGGGGATCATCCTGCAAAATGTACGCGGAGTTCCCTGCGATGTTTGCTGTCGCAGGGACTCGACCATGCTGCCTGACGACCCCAACACCTTCCGTGCGAATGCGCGGAAGGTATGGGTCTCGTCTCTGACCACACTTCGGCAAGTCTTCCACGTCACCAGCCTGCGCTTCCCTCTTCGCCACCCCCTTTATAAGAACCAGCACTCCCTGCCGGTTCTGGTAAGCTTATCTTAGCGGAGAATCTCTCAACATTTCCTCTCTTCCTTCTCCGACAGGAAACCCGCAAGCTTCCGGTGACTCTCTCCTCTTCCTCCTCGTCGCTCTACCGCCTTACCTGCAGTAGGGTTTCCCTTGCCTTCTCGTCTGCACCGTGCTGTACCCGCCGGCATCCCCCTGCCCACTTCCTTGTCGCCGCTCTCTCCCTCTGGGTGTTTCTTCCCCAGCTCCGGCAGGTACGAGCCAGTGGCTCCGCCCCCCCCCCCCCCCCCCCTCATCCCTGCAAGTAGGTTATAATTACTCCCCATCTTCCCCTCTTTCTTTTCCCCACTCTATTTCACTTGATTGCCTAACGACCACGCCTGTCCACCATCACCTTCCTCTCCTCCGGCCAACCTCCGGCGAGTCGCCCCCGTCATTCCGCAACTCCATACGACTCGCTGACCGTCGCAAAAGCTCTACCTCATCACAAGGAACATCCTCCGCCCATCCACTACCACTCTACACCTCCACAACTCACCCCCGATCACACCCACTTTTCCGGCCACAGGACGACCTAGGCACGCATGCCTAGGCCATCCTGCGGCCTGTTGCACATCGCACCACCTTCGCCGTGCCACGGCGAAGGTTCCCCAATGGTTTGATTAGGCCGAGAGGCCCTTTTTGTGCTTGACAGGTCTGTTGCCCCGACCGCCATTGTCGACGATTCGAGAAGCTCCCAAGCATGCTCCAGGCTTCAGAGCTCCAGGTTTTTAGTTGTTGCGAAGGCGGGCGAGTTGTGTGAAGGCAGTCAGCTGGCAAGCAAAGGGAATCGAGGCTGCAGTTGCGGAAGCAAGGCCGAGGTCTTCCTGCGGGCGCGTGCGAGGAGAAGCAACCATTTAGTCCCACATCGTAAGTTCTCGAAGTGCCGCACTGGTTTAAATTGATTTTGTGCATACGGCTAATCGCCTCCAAATCCACTGGGGTGAGGTCCCTTACCCATTACACCTGCCTCGTCCGCAGATTCACCTCGCGAAACTGGCGGGATCCGACCCGACACCACCGAGCACACCTCGCGCACCATATCACGCCGATGCGCCTGGTCCCGGGTACGCAACTCGACCCGTTAACCTGGCTCTGGGAGCTTCCTGTGAGCGGTTTGCAGAGAGAGAGAGATACGTGCGGGTAGAGGGAAGGGTTAGGTTTTGCTGTGCCTTGTGTGCAGGAACAGGGTGCGAAGGAGAAAGGCTAAGTACTTAGCCGCAGGAAGGAGAGGAGAAGTAGATGAAGAGAGGCCGTGCAGAAGAAAAGAGAAGAAAGGAAAAGAGGAGAAGCATTGTAGCAGATTGCAGATAAGTCGTCTGACCGCTGTATCAGACGACGGTTGAGTAGCGGCCAGAGGAGATAAAGTAGAGAAGAAGAAGAAAGAAGAAGACTTGGCCGCCAGAGAAAAAGAAAGAAAGAGGCAAAAGAAGAGCAAAAGAAGAAAGAAGAGGGAAGAAGACAGGATCAGAGAGAAAGCACAAAGAGAAGAAGAAGAAGCCAAGACAAAAATCTCTCTCTCTCTCTCTTATTTTTGTAATCCAATAGAGAAACTTTGTACTTCTAGAATTCCAGTAGCTCCATGAGTTCGACCTCGAATACTTCGATTTTCGAGTAATAAAATCTTTTATTTGTTTTGAACGTTTTTTCGGCTACAACGTGACATCCTTTAAAAACCCGAACGAACGTCGAAACAATTTGGCGCCGTTGCCGGGGAGCAACGACTATTCTAGAAGATATAAATTCTCTATTTATGAGTACTTATTAATCTCTTCTTTTTGTGTGCAGGTACAGGAAGTCAGGAAGACAAGCAGCCGCACTACAACCATTCCAAGGACAGGTAATTTCTATCCTCTTTCTATTAACCCCTAAATTCTAAAGAGGAAGAAAAAAGAAAAGTATAAACAATATATGTATAACCTGTCTTTCATACCTAGTAGCAGTTGCATATCATCAAAACAATATTCCTGCACACACTACTAAGGGTAATTAAGGGCTAACACCTTCTTGCTTGAGCCCTAATTACCCAACAAAGAGCTAACTGGACCAAGTAGAGCCAACATAGGATTTAACATTAGGGTTTCAGAGACACACCCCTTAATCAAGAATTGAGAAAATCCAAAAGAAGTGTGCCTAAGCCATTGATTGAAAATACCTATTCAGAGAAACCCTAAGTAATTGGCTCTCTAAACACTTGAACCCTAAAAGACAAGACCTAATAAGTTCTCAAAGGAATCAATAGGTGAGGTTGACCCCTTAGGGTCAACCAACCTTCAACTTAGGTCACTCTTCGCACTCAAAGAGCTAAAAGTTCAAGTGAAAACTTAAGCACCCTGATCTTAAACTAAAATTGGTAGACTTAAGAGGTCAAGATCCCCATTCTGGTCTACCTGGAATCTCAGTGACAAGAGAGGTCGGGTGGGGGAAACCCTGTAACCCGTGGGGGCGCTCTACCGTGTAGGGGTCTTCGCGGGACTCACCCTCTCTGGCTACCCAGGTAATTCTCAGGTAGTCGATCTTTTTGATCAAGGGGTCCATCTGCCTCGCACCTCTATAGTCACCCAACATTTTGGGTGCCTTGATTGGGTCCAGCACCTGCTAAACTCATCTTCTCCGTCAGTGTATGTTTGGTAGGAGGTCCTTGAAACCTCCTTTAGAAATTCACTCTCCCCGAGGCCGAGCCTCGGTGCCTTGTTTGTGCAACCAATCATTCACACAGCCCTTTTCCTCTGATTCTGAACAAAGTCCCCTTCTTCCATCTTGATTCAAAGTTCGATTCTATATCTTGATTCCACCACCTGATTCAAAGATGCAGCCACACCATTTAAGACTACCATTCAAGAAACAGAGAACCATGAAAGACAAAATGATTGAGGATGCCCTTGAATTCTATGAAATCAAATGTAAACCCTCAACACCAATAGAAAGCATTCAGGTTGATGTCCCAACAACCACAGCTTTCATCATAAACTGTGCCCAAATTCTGCTGACAGAAATTTCAAAAGGATCAACCCGAGATATGCTCATGATAGGATACATTGAGATAGAAAAATTACACCAATCTGAATACCTTCAATGCTTGACAAATCCTGTACTTTGGGAACAACACCAAGATGCCCTTGTAAAACGGGTAGAAATGATGAGATCACTAGAACAAATTATCAACCAGAAATACCCGTATATACCAGAAACAGAGGATGAACCATCTTGGAACAGCATTAAGGATCAATCCAGTTTCCCAGATCTTGGGACTGAGGTACAAAGTGGTTGTGGATCCCCAACCCAGATAGAAGACAACATTGAGTTAGGTTGGGAAGTTGCAGGAAAACACAATGATGAGCCGACCCTAGACCATGAATTGCCAAGCTTAGAATTCCAAGACTCCTGCAATAATGAGATCAGAACTGAACCTTTTGAGGGTATAAATTCCGCCCCTTATTTTGATAAGGTGGCCCTCGAAGGTTATTCAGACTTAGGTTCTAGTAATTCTACCCACATCCTAAACCTAGAACCTAGATTTGAAACTTATTGGGAAGATTATGATGCCCCATATGATAAAGATCAAATTTTTACAGAATATGATTCCTCTCCAACATCCTCAGGAAATTTGATCGATTTTTCAGAAAACATGCCAATTTATGATACAGAAACTGAGGAGTTGGATGAGTGGGGTTTCAATTGGGTCTATCCTACCAACTTGGAGCTCGAGCCTAGACAGAATACCTTTTTAAGCCTAGAATTGACATATAGGCTAGACCCCAGTTAGGCTGTTAATTCCACATCTGATGATTTATGCTGCGGTGGAATTCATGATCATGAATCTCATTTTCGCAAACTCTCCGACAACTTCGGATCTGACTATAATTGCGGAGAGACTCTCCTTCCTGAACACACCAAGCCCATCTACGACCTCAGTTCACATGATCCATTCTCTGACTACGACTCTGAGGTCCTGGTTCCCGAGATCACTGATAACATAAAATCATTCCTTTTCGATCCTCAGGAACCAAAAACAGAAAATGCCAAGAGTGATTGTAACCCAGAATTCAAATCTTTTCTCAATTCAGATTTCCTTCATCCTATAGACACTCTTCAGGCATTTGATAGTTACCCAGAGGACTCTCTACAGAAAACCACCTGTCATTCGTTTTTAGAAGAGCCATCATACACAGTTGCCACCTCTTCCACACACACAGAACTTATCAAAACCTCCTTTCAACCCCGACCCGCAACCGGACTTAATTTCTATTCAGATTCACCTCTCACTGAGCCGGTTGCAGTTCCACATCAACATCGGGTCTTGAACATTGATCAGACTACAGACCATGCTCCATCATTCTCTGATCACCCTTGTAGGGTTTCCACATCATTCATTGATTATTCTACGGGTCCCTACTCTGCCCAGGCTAATTCGACTCAACCTAAACCCGAGTTTTCACTTCCATATCCATCTGAGCCACATTGCATATGGTGGGTTTCACACCTTTTGATCTACATCTATCAACCCACCAGATTGATTAGGTTTGGGCTGCATCATCAGCCTGTTGATCTGAACAAGCACCTGGTTGGACCAACCAGGCTCTTAATCAAGGTGCTTGTCTTACAAAACTCTGCTGATTTGACCATTCCCTCTCCATTCCATTTTTCGCTTGGCTGAAGGCATCAAATTTAGCACTCCACGGGAGGCAGCCCATCATTCTCTTTGAAAACCTGAAACTTTTTTTGACACCTTTGTGCACTTAAGGTTCACCCTTTAAGACAGCCGACTCCACCTCAGATGCTTGCATCTGAGATTAGAAATCATCCGCAATAGCCACCCCGACCCATTCACTCACCAAAATATCTGTCCTAAGGAATGAACTAAGTTGAATAAAAACCTCCTAAGTCACAATGAGGACATTGCAAATCTTAGGCATGAGGGGGTATGAAAGTGCAAAACTTGTAAGAAAAGGTTTTAAACAAAAAAATTCACATTCTCCAAAAATACCATAAAAATTAAAAATTTTTTGAAAAAAAAAAAGGACTTGAAGGAGGGGAGAAACAATTCAGGGTCATACAAAATGAGAGGAGGAAAAGAGTAAAATGAAAAAGGAGCACAAAAATGTGAGAAAAGAGTGATAGTCATTAGCAAGAAACTAAGGAATTGACCTAAGTTCTAGACCTCATTCATGAAAAAATTGAAAAGTGCACAGTAAGATTAGTAAGAGCGCAAACCTTAGGCATTCTTGGATAGACTCTTAGTACCCATTAAGATCTAGACACTCCTCAAGAGGTTGAGGAAAATGAAAAGCTTAAGTATTAGGTCCAAGGCTCAGGGAGTATTTGGCCTCGTTAACTAACTTTTGGTTTACGGGACTCAGTAACCTAAGCACCCTAACCCCACACACAGCTTGGTTCAGTAAGCGTAAAAATCAAAATCACGCAGAAGTGTCGCAAAATTCTGAAAATAACACCTAGAGTAGGAGCGGCCGATCAACACAAGTTGATTTGGACGAGTTCCCAGAGCGGAGAGGTGGGAAATTCCCCTCGAAGATGCGTAACAAAATATCATCTCCTCGGTGCTTGTCTCTTAGGATATTTACATATCATACTGGGGGCATGTAAGCACTCTACTGGTTCATATTCCATGGATGGCATTATCACGAAGTGTCAATTGCCAGGGTTCCAGGGATTACCATGGGCGGTGCTATCTCGAAGAATCGATTGCCAGGGACCCCTGAGGATTGATGATGGAAACAAGGAATCTGATACAGACCGTGTTGAAAAGCCAATCCTAAGCTAGAAATAAAAGAAAAGAGAGAAAAACTCTCCAAACATATAAATCTTCTATCTCTTTTTCTTACAAAATGCACTGCGAACTGAGCTAGGGCTAAAATCATTTCAAGTACAGGTGCTTTAACCACAAAGTCCAATAAACCTTAGGTTAGTTCTTGTAGGCCTTAAAAACCTTTGCTAAGGACTGAGGCTGAGGCTAGACAAATCTGGATCTTGGTTGGTACTAGAGTACCTTTTAGGCCTATGGTCAGCATTTTAACCTAATCTAGGTTCAAATGAAAAAGCACTTATCTGAAATCATTAAGAACTTCATGGTCTAGAACAAAAGGGTGAAACCTTAAGTTTTTGCTAAGGGACTAGCAAAAGCTAGGCATGAGGGTATGATGAGAACCTCATCATGAACCCTAACTAGCACAATCTAACCAAAATATGCAAGAAAAAGCTCTTACATAGCTCAAAGAAATGCTTAACTAAGAGAATTCTGAGTTCAAGAAGAAAATAAGTCATAAGGGGTAAATATGCAATTTCACCAACACAATTTGCAAACAGGGTAACTAAGGGTCCAAACACAAGTCAAACTAACCTAATAAAAAGGAAAGTGGGATGATCTGATCTAACAAGGGTTGCAGCAACTTCAAGAAATTAAATGACATTCTGTAACCCTAAAACAAACCCACTTCAATTCACGAGGTTCGAGGTAGGGTAAAAATCAACTAAACCCTCTAAAATTCATATAAAAATAATCTCTAGGGTTTAGAACCTTCAATTTGGCCTTAGAAACCCATTTTGACCTACATTGAGAACCATGCCCAATTAATGATTTAATTTAGGTTTTTACGTAAATTGGCCGATCAAACATGGTCTACCCTAGAAAAAAAATTCACCATTAAAATCCTTATGTTCAATATAGTCATGCATAAAAGCTTGAGCCTAAGAAGAGATCTCCTTGACCGACTTTGCACTTTGGTCCTCTTCATTTACTTTTTGACCCTTAGCTTTCGAAACTCTTGCATTTTGGCCCCCAACTTTCTCATCGTTATTTGTAGAATTGTCCCTCCTGCAAGTCTCTACGCAGCACCTTGCTCCGGCGACTTTGCACGGAGCATGGCGCCGCGCAGGGAGAGGGGATCGTCCTGCAAAATGTACGCGGAGTTCCCTGCGACATCTGCTGTCGCAGGGACTCGACCATGCTGCCTGACGACCCCAACACCTTCCGTGCGAACGTGCGGAAGGTATGGGTCTCGTCTCCGACCACACTCCGGCAAGACTTCCACGTCACCAGCCTGCGCTTCCCTCTCCGCCACCCCCTTTATAAGAACCAGCACTCCCTGCCGGTTCTGGCAAGCTTGTCTTGGCGGAGAATCTCTCAACATCTCCTCTCTTCCTTCTCCGACAGGAAACTCGCAAGCTTCCGGTGACTCTCTCCTCTTCCTCCTCGTCGCTCTGCCGCCTTACCTGCAGCAGGGTTTCCCTTGCCCTCTCGTCTGCACCGTGCTGTACCCGCCGGCATCCCCCTGCCCACTTCCTCGTCGCCGCTCTCTCCCTCTGGGTGTTTCTTCCCCAGCTTCGGCAGCTACGAGCCGGTGGCTCCACCCTCCCCCTTCATCCCTGCGAGTAGGTTATAATTACTCCCCACCTTCCCCTCTTTCTTTTCCCCACTCTATTTCACTTGATTGCCCCATGAGCACGCTTGTCCACCATCACCTTCCTCGCCTCCGGCCAACCTCCGGCGAGTCGCCCCCGTCATTCCGCAACTCCATACGACTCGCTGACCTTCGCAAAAGCTCCACCTCATCACAAGGAACATCCTCCGCCCATCCACTGCCACTCTACACCTCCACAACTCACCCCCGATCACACCCACTTTTCCGGCCACAGGACGACCTAGGCACGCACGCCTAGGCCATCCTGCAGCCTGCTACACATCGCACCACCTTCGCCATGCCACGGCGAAGGTTCCCCAGTGGTTTGATTAGGCCGAGAGGCCCTTTTTGTGCTTGACAGGTCTGCTGCCCCGGCCGCCATTGTCGACGATTCGAGAAGCTCCCAAGCAAGCTCCAGGCTTCAGAGCTCTAGGTTTTCAGTTGCTGCGAAGGCGGGCGAGTTGTGTGAAGGCAGTCAGCTGGCAAGCGAAGGGAATCGAGGCTGCAGTTGCGGAAGCAAGGCCGAGGTCTTCCTGCGGGCGCTCGCGAGGAGAAGCAACCATTTAGTCCCACATCGTAAGTTCTCGAAGTGCCGCACTGGTTTAAATTGATTTTGTGCATACGGCTAATCGCCTCCGAATCCACTAGGGTGAGGTCCCTCACCCATTACACCCGCCTTGTCCGCAGATTCACCTCGCGGACCTGGCGGGATCCGACCCGACACCACTGAGCACACCTCGCGCACCATATCACGCCGGTGCGCCTGGTCCCGGGTACGCAACTCGACCCGTTAACCCGGCTCTGGGAGCTTTCTGTGAGCGGTTTGCAGAGAGAGAGATACATGCGGGTAGAGGGAAGGGTTAGGTTTTACTGTGCCTTGTGTGCAGGAACAGGGTGCGAAGGAGAAAGGCTAAGTACTTAGCCGCAAGAAGGAGAGGAGAAGTAGACGAAGAGAGGCCGTGCAGAAGAAAAGAGAAGGAAGGAAAAGAGGAGAAGCACTGTAGCAAACTGCAGATAAGTCATCTGACCGCTGTATCAGACGACGGTTGAGCAGCGGCCAGAGGAGATAAAGCAGAGAAGAAGAAGAAGAAAGAAGAAGACTTGGCTGCCAGAGAAAAAGAAAGAGAGAGGCAAAAGAAGAGCAGAAGAAGAAAGAAGAGGGAAGAAGACAGGATCAGAGAGAAAGCACAAAGAGAAGAAGAAGAAGCCAAGACAAAAATCTCTCTCTCTCTCTTATTTTTGTAATCCAATAGAGAAACTTTGTACTTCTAGAATTCCAGTAGCTCCCTGAGTTCGAACTCGGATACTCCGATTTTTGAGTAATAAAATATTTTATTTGTTTTGAACGTTTTTTCGGCTACAACGTGACATCCTTTAAAAACCCGAACGAACGTCGAAACAGGTGTTGAGTGGTGACGTGGCTGATTCTCAGCCGTTGGATGGGCATCCAACGGTGGAGATTTGTCGAGTGGATGAAGAAGAAAAGCAGCAGTGGGTCCCTGGGGCTGATCGGGCAGCTGAGATGGCACCACGTGGTGCCATCTTGGCTATCCATCTTCTGTGTGTTGTAGATGGTGCCACGGGTGTCGGATTGAACCGATTTTTGCCTCGTTAGGCTGCGATCGTCGATCCGAACCCATCCGTGTTGATGGATTTGTCATCTGAGGTGTGGATTAACACCATCTTGGCCCTTGATCTCTAGGCTTCCTTGGACTATATCTAGTACTATAGATGTTCAATCAGAGCGATCTTGGAGTCATTGAACTCCCGTCGTTGCCCTGTTCAGATCCGTACGGTTGAATCCTCGATCCGAAGCCCTGATTAACAAGTTTCCCTATCCCTGGCCATAAAAGGAGACAATTAACCTAAATTTTATACAAACTACCCTAAATGCAAGATGATGCATGTTATGCAATATTTATAATATGTGATGCAATTCTATACCTAAGAACACGCGTAAATAGACAGTTTATGTGATATAAACGTGTTTACATCATTAAACCAGAGAATTCTAACATCTAATCTACTTTTAAATTACTCTAGCCAACACTACATTTAATCTAGAAAGCAAGAAATCTATTTAAGAGAAGAAGTTGTCCAAGGTCACCAGCCGGCAGCTGATGACAACGAAAGGGGAGAAGACCCTTCAGCTAACGAAGATGTCCAAGAGCCAACGGCCGGTCGGTAGGAGGCGATCGACTGAGGAAGAGAAATGGTCTCTGTCACTGACCATTGAGGAAGGAGGTAGTGAAGCTGAGGGAATAGACGAAGGGAACCACTCAGGGGGAGAGAGCGATTAAGTGTGCGCACGAGCTCAATGAGGTCCTTAAGTAGTCGAGTTACTGATTGGAATCACCACGAGGTGAGATTAAGCAATTAGGGCTTGGGCAGCTGAGATGTGCTTGCGAGGGTGCGCGAAAGTCCAAGATGAAACATGGTCGTTGGATGAGATCTAGCATAGGTGGTGAACACATGCGCCGAAGCGCGCAAAACTTCGATTGAAGTTGTCCTTTAGATCAAGAGATCAAGGATGAACGGTTGAGATCGACCGTGTTCTTGAGGTGAACAGTGCACCCACGACTGCAACTGTTTTGGTGGATTTACGCGAAGGCCCTTAAAGGCGAAGGGGTAGAACATTAGCATAGAAGCCCACAAGTGGCGAGAACGCAAATCAAAATAATCCATAGGATTTGCAAAGAGGTCCCTACGACTTACAAAATGATCCCTAGAACTTTTAATATGAATGATATGTATGTGAACAAAGGACCTAAATGTAAAACTACTAATGTAAGGTTCTAATGATGTCCAAATGCGACCAAGTTTTTATTGAAGTATAATTGAACATTAAGGAAGCTAATTTTACTTTTGATTTGAACTTTTGGACTCAAATATGTGTTTAATTTGCAATTGGATCATCATTTTACATTAATGAATAGAATATATCATTTTATGGCGTAATTTCGTATTTTTAACACAAATTTGATGTTTTAGGTCTTTTTCACTATTTCCCACACTTAAGCCTTTTCATGTGTTAATTCTGTAGTGTTTAACCTAGTTACTAGCTTAACTTGAGCATTTTAGCTATGATGAGCCACACCTCATCAGCAGAGAAGTCAAATTTTATGGCGTACTTATGAGTGACACCATCTGGAGTGGTTAAAGCTATCCTGGCCCTTGACCCGGCTGTCATGGATGAGCCGTCGACATATAGCCGCCAAGGGAGTATGACGGAGGCGTTGGGGTTCGTGAACTCAGCCACAAAATCCATCAAGACCTGTCCTTTGATTGCTTTCCTTGGTTGATACTTTACGTCGAACTCAACCAACTCCATAGCCCATATGATCTGTCATGCAGACCCCATGGACTTATGTAGCATTTGCCGGAGAGGGTAGTTTGATAGGACTATTATCGTATGGGCTTGGAGGTATGGCCGTAGCTTCCTGGCTGTAGTGACCAGTGCTAGTCCCAACTTCTCAGTGACCATGTACTTAGCTTTTGCGCCTTGATAGGTTTTGCTGACAAAGTACACGGGTTATTGAGTTCCCCCCCAATCGTCGACTAGGACGGTGCTGACGGCGGAGGCGGACACAACTAGATACAGTGAAAGAACCTCCTCGGGTTGGGGGGCTGTTAGGACAAGGGGATTTTTGACTGCATCCTTGACTTCCTCGAGGGCCTTCTGTCAATGAGGAATCCAATGGGTGGCATTATAGCCTTTGCCTTTCTTTATGCAGTCGAAGAAAGGGAGACATTTATCGAATGATCAAGACAAGAATTGTCTTAATGAGGTGATCTTGCTGACCAAAGACTGCATTTCTTTCAAGGTACTTGGTGGTTGCAGGTCTACAATTGCCTGGATCTTGTCTGGGTTGGCCTCAATTCCCTGGTTGGAAACCAAAAATCCTAGAAACTTGCCAGCTGAGACCCCAAAGGTGCACTTGGTGGGGTTCAGGCAGAGGCGGGTGTTCCTTAAAATCTGGAACACCTCCGTCAAATATTCTAGGTGTTGAGGGAAATTAGATCCCCTCACAAGTATATTGTCAATGTACACCTCAAATGGCTTTCCTATTATTTTTGAAAAAAATCATATTTACAAGGTGCTGGTAAGTTGCCCCAGCATTTTTCAAGTCAAAGGGCATGACTCTATGTTGAAATAGACCCCTATCAGTAATGAAGGAGGTGTGAGGCCTATCCTCTGGAGAAAGGTTGATCTGGTGGTACCCACTGCAGACGTCAAAGAAGGACATGTGGGACTGTCTGCTACAGGTGTCCACCAAGGAATTCACCCTTGGTAGAGGGAACTTGTCTTTCGGGCAAGCTTCGTTCAGGTTGGTGAAGTCAACGCATATGCGTCATTGACCGTTGGCCTTCTTCACCCTCACTACATTTAGAAGCCATGTTGGGTACAGGGATTCTTCTTTGAATCCTACTTCCATGAGCTTCTGGACCTCAGCTTCGGCCTCCTACCATTGCTTGGTCAACTTATGTCTGCATGCCTACTTGACTGCATGGGTACCCACCTGAATATTCAAATGATGTTGAATCAGGGATGGGTCTACCCCGGGAAGGTCGTTGGCGAACTAAGCGAAAATGTCTACGTTGGCTCGGAGCAGGAGCAGCAACTCCTGTACCTCAGAGGGAGAAAGGTCCGCTCTGACCCGAACGAGCTTGGTAGCATCGTCGGGATACATTTGTATAGCCATGACTGAAGAGCCTAGCTATAGTATCGAAGCCGTCGACGGATCAACTGGGGTTACTTCCTACTGAATTTCCTAGACTTAGCTCCTTTTCTTCCCCCATTTCCACAACTTGGGGGGCGTCGGCTCTAGGGATCGCTCCAGCTCGATTCTGAGGAGCTCGCGCCCGGTCGACTGGTCCCCGTGCACTATTCCCACTTCGTGTGGAGACTGGAAAAGCACAAATTGGAAGTATGAGGAGGGAAACCGTCGGAAGGCATGGGTAGGGGGCGATCGAGGATGCTGTCAAATGCCATCGTTAACCTGGCCACAACAAACGTGGTCATCCGGTTGAGGTGCCTGTCCACATCGCAGATGGACAAGGGGAGGCTATTCTCTCCTTTAGGCATCACCTTATGGTTGTCGAATCCTACAACCAAGTGAATCGAGGGAGAGAGGTGCACTTCCGTAAAACCCAAATGGTGTAGGGTTTTTAGGAAGAGGACGTCTACGGCGCTTCCTTCATCAATAAGGAGTCGGGGTTGCTGTCGCCCAGCTAGTAGAAGCATTACCAACAGTGGGTCAGTATGCTCGGTCGGACTTGGGAGGGAGATGAACAGTTGGGAAGCTGCCTGCTTGACAAGACCTCTCTTGCCCCACTATAGGGTGGGGAAGGCGCTATGAGTCAGCTGCCTGGGAGGGCTAGATTGCCGACTTCAAGTGGAGTTGACATCAAAGATTACTTCGACCTCCGTGCCCATGGGGAGTGGGTGGCGAATGCACTGGGGTACTCCAGGCATAGCCACTAGGACTCGATGGTGGTATTTAGTTGGCGGGAGTAGGGGGATACTACTCTCTCGAGGTGGTAGGCCATGGCATCATTGGGCTCTGAGCTTTCAACAAGTACCATGTTGATCCCACGGAGATGCTGAAGCCTCTCCTTGTGGTAGTCTTCTGGGCCCTCCATGGGCCCCTTATCCTTATCCTAGCCCCGAAGTCAGCCTTCTTCTTCATTGTCTTAAGCAGAGATAACAAGACTTTGTTCGTAGACCATACCTCCGCTAACATGTCCGCCTGATTCACGACCAGGGGAGTGTACTCTTCAAAATAATCCTGCCTAGGTTGGCGGGGTCCATTGTTTCGACCCTTGCTTGGTCGATCATTCCACTACTCTGGGAAGCTAACCTTGCAGTTGTTGAAGCAGCTACCCCCGCAGATGGAGACAAGGGCATATTCACCCGAGCCTGCTTCTCCTGGACCGGGCTAGCATCGTCTTCAGACCCCTTCACCTGCCGATTGCCAGAGCAGAAAGAGTCATCCTGCTTCGTGAACCTTGTGGCTTTGTCCTAGAGTTCCACCATATTCCTAGGCGAGAAGTCATCGATGTCATACCAAAACCTCTGAGTCAGGAGTCCTAACTTGAAGTATTAGATGGCGATGGCATCGTGAGGTCGCTTGCACTTGAAATACTGAACCTTAAACTAATCTACGCATGGCTGGAAGGATTCATTCTTCCACTGTCTGACCTCTGACAGCCTTTTGGGGTTGTCTCTAACCCTCTGCTGCCTGGTAAAATATTGGCAGAACTTGTTTGCCAACTCTTGGAAGCATGCAATCTGCCTGGTTGGCAGTTCGTTGAACCACTTATGGGCCATGCCGAACAGACAAGATGGGAATACCCTACAGAGTACTCTGTCAGGGCAGCTATGTACCAACATCATCTAGCGGTAACTCCCTACGAAGCTGTTGGGGTCAGTCATCCCGTCATACGGGGCCATGATGGATTGCTTGAATCTCTCAAGCTGGGGGCTCTCATCACCTCCTCGGTGAAGGGGTAGGTGGTGATGTAGGCCCAAGGGTGTATACCCCGCATTGCCTTAGTGACCTGGTGGATAATTTCAGGGATCAAACCCCCGCTGTCGGTCGTAAGGGGTTGAGTCCTCGAGATTTCTTCCAAGGATGGTGGACGAGGAACCTTTGGCGAGTCAGGAGGGGCTTCCCTTTTCTGGTTACTAAGCTCTCGCTTTAGCTTCTAGAACTGTTCTCGCAGGAGGGTGTTCTCATCCTCTATAGTGCGACACCACCTCTGTTGCTTGTCCTCAAGGCCTGGATGGTGGAGCTCCCCTTACGGGGGTTTGCTGAACTCTTGAACTTGTCTGATCTCCAAGAGTTTCTCTGTGATTGAAATTTCTTCAGCCCTTAGAGCTGCTAGTTTAGCCTGGTACTGCTCCTCCTTCCCCTGCAACTCCGGGATGATGTCATTCTCGTGGTCCTTCGATGGCTGGCCGGAGGCTCCCTGCTTCTCCTTGCTTGGCTCGGCTAGCAAGGGGCGTCTCTTGGACATCGACACACTAGACTTGACCTGAGCCAACGCTTTCTCGGGGTTAGTGCAGGAGGAGTTGCGAGTCATGGGAGCCATCAAGAGGACTTCAAGAATTAGGAAACGTTATCAACTAATAATCACTTCCCACAGATGACGCCAATTGATCGGAGCTCCCTGGTTCGAAGAGTCTGACTCAAGGATTAAAGTGATTGACCGCTTACATGAATGGAGGATCCGACCCCAGAACTCAAGCAATCGCACAAGGGGCAAAGGGATTGATGAACAAATTCCACCACAAGGGGTGTACGTCTTTGGGGGAGGATGATGATCTCAACTATGCACTAGAACTTGTAAGATTATAGGATTTACAATCTCTCTCTTTTTCTCTTGGGTTGCTTGAGGATGGGCCTCGAGGGCCCCTCTCTGCTATTTATAACGTTGGAGTTGAGTCTTTTGCGAGATCTTCTGACCAAATACATTACCTGACAAGGTACATATCTTGTCAGGTTATTGATTGCGACGGCCATATTAGCATTTATTAAGGGCATGGCCGTGCTGTACCTTTGTCGTCTCTTTTAGCGAACAAGGTCCTTTGGGTCCAACTATATCTAGGCTTTCCAAGGTGTAGGCGGATTGGATTCCCGGGCCCGTCTATGCGCAAGGCTTTTCTTGGATGTAGGCGGGTCGGATCCCCAAACCCACCTGTATCCGAGTCTTTTTGGATCAAGTCCTTTCCGAGCCTTTCACGGAGTTTTGAGTTCGAGAGCATTTTTTGCCCCTCATCAACCAACATCAACCACAAACACATTCCCATTCACGTACTTTGAAGAATCATCAATCATATACCAACCAGACAAGGGAAGTTAATGCCGGAACAATCGTGCCACATTCCCTCTGGGGTACAATTTTCTTGTTCACATCTATAAGCCAGTCCTTCGATCATAAGAGCCTTAGTGATCCCCAGTTGGTTCCAAGCACATGAAGATGTCCTTAGATAAGGAACTAGAGAAACATGTAAACGTACAATCAATCCTCAATTTGGTTTCATAGAGCAAAAGAAGCTGGAGAGTAGCTTAGATAGGGACCTAATTGCTCAAAGATTTAGGCCTTTTGTCTCATCCTATTCAGTAAAGAAACAAAACGATGCAGTTGTGATTTACGTATGACAAAAATTCAATCTGGCAAAAGACCAAATTACAGTTATTTTATCTTATAGACATTACAGTTTTAAGCTTCGTATATTAGTATTTAAAACTACATGATCAAATAATTCATGGTTGTATAACTGATACAAAGAAAGTCCGTCACAAAACAAGATTAGAAAATCCACTGCCACAAGGCTTATTATCAATTAAATGCCGCAAAGTTTCGGACCTAAAGAAGAAAAATGTCTAAGCACGTACTGCACGAAGGACTCCGTTTGGGCAGGTGACGAGGGGCAAATTCCACCAATCATTTTTATTACTATGAAACTATTAAATTGAATATACTTTCTTATCAATTTAATGCTGCAGTAGTATTCAAGATGGCTCTGCGGGCAAGTTTAGTAAATGGCAGCCGAGTCATGTATAGAGTTCACTGCAGTCTTTGTTGCCGCGTGTATGCAATTCCCCCAGGCAGCTGCCCATGCACGTTCAAGGCCAGTGATAGATGAGATGTGTTGATCACATATCCTTTCAGGCCTGCATCACAGTTGCGTTTGCACACGGGTTTCGTTACTGGCCAAGTTCCTTTGAGGTTGGTTGTTGTGACATTGTCCCAATTCTTCTTCGATCGGACATGTCCAGTGGAGATCTCACCTTTAAGTAATTTCCTGATGCCAGAAAGGAGAGTTAATTAGATGAAGCTTCAGCAGTTGGATGCGGAAGAGTTTCATGCAGATAACAAGCTTCTTTCCAGATGAAGGGTTATCTATAAAAGTCATAGGAAATCCAAGATCATCGAATGACATAATGAGCAAATGGTGCAGGGAAGGCTCTTCTAAGACCAGTCATGCATCATCATAGGATGAGTTTTTGCATCACTGATATCTGCCCAGCATTGGTCAAAGAAGATTTCAGGTGTCGTGAAGATTGGAATCAGAATAAAAATTAGACTCACTTGTCAAATAACCATTAGAAATATCCATAATTTAGAAAACTTTGACCAATTTAGCTTTAATTTCTAGGTGAGTTGGAAAATTTTCTAACAAAAAAAATGCATAACCAAGGTCATAAAGGTTTCTTTAGTGATTGATTTTTGTTTTTAATTAACTGTTGGAATCGAGGAATCATGCCAAAATGTTTCAGATTAGAGATCTCACCCATAGGCTACTTACCAGCTCAATTTCGTTGACAAAAGTGAAATAGACCCAATCACCAAACTATGTTTCTCATTACAACTACACCCACAAAAATCTTTCCTAAGCAGTCCTATTTTTCTTCTAACATCAAATATCATACTAGATACTACAGTTAAAAAAATTTGCAAATTAGCATTTAAGAAAACTTGGACAGAGGTTCAAAGACTTGATAAGAAACCGCTTGAAATCGATGGTCGCGGACGCTGCAAACACAAAACCCAAACGAGAGATGGCAAGAATATACGAAGGCCAGCGAGAGAGGTAAAGCTAAGAATTTGGGTTAAAGGGGTGGATAATAAAAATCTAACCATATGGACAAATACGAAGAGAAAGAACCGAATTTAAGGTACCGTTGGTTCGTTTGGCAGCTGAAACGACCCTTTTCAGTTTTGATTCTTTTCCGAATTTTGGGGGCTTGTCGTAATTTTTAAGTCCCAAAACATTCCTGTGCGAAATATTTTTCGTTCTTGAAGGGTTTAATACAAAAAACCTCCCACCATACCCATCCTCACGTCACCTTAACCCCATGCTTTCCCCCCCATCCCCATACACCTCCCCCATACCTCTCCCCATCCCTCACCATCCATAAAGCCCCCCCCTCCTCCTCCATTTGCTCTCCACTAGAGCAGCCGAGTGAGGGAGAAGGAGAGGGAGAGTGAGGAGCAGGAGGAGATCGGAGGAGAGGGCGAGACCATGCAGGAGATGCTGCAACTCCTGAAGCGAGAAGGAAGCTCGTAAGGAAGTTTTGCGGCATTTATTTCCACAGATCCAGATGTCTACAACATTTGTCAGACGTTTGGAGGGGTCACCAGACGTCTGGGAAGCACACAAAGTGTCGAGGAGCTAGAGACGTTGGGATGGTATGATGGTGCGGTGTTCGAGGCACTTTAGGATGTTTGAGAGCATCGTCAGACGTCCGACTGCTCTCTCAGACGACTAGGAACAGTGCTAGACGTCTGGAGACACCCTCAGACGGTTGTGAAGGGTTTCAGACGTCTAAAAAAGACGCAAACAACAACGTGAGATCCCGCATTCGTTTAAGACGTCTGTGACTCTTCCCAGAAGTCTAATTTTGGTCATGATGCGTGTTTTTGGGCCAATTCAGGACCCAAACGGAGTCAGTTTTTCGCAAACGAAATATCGTTTGTTTTCTTTCGAAATTCTCTACATATTAGTACAGTGTCTAGACTATTTTGAACTCGTTTGACATATTGATCAACGATATAGGTCTCCAGTCCGTGATGCATACGGGACCTGCTGAGACATCGGGGTCCACCGTTCGAGCCCCCATACCACCTATATACCCTTGTAGAGTAGTCTTCTCTACTTCTATGATTTGAATTAGTAAAGTGCATATTAAATCAGAAATATCTATTTGAAACTTAGGTTATGAGATGAACCCTAGAACAAAAAATGTGAATGATTTATTTTCAGTGCATGAAATCTAAGAATGCATGTTGTTAAACTTCATACTATGATAACTGGAATGTTTAAATGATGAAGTGATCGCTTATTCTGTAAATGATAATTGCTTATCCTGTAAATTCATGAGCTGCCTGTTATATAAACAAGAAACCAGATTGCGAGACAGATACATGCCAAATACTATGCATGAACCCTACGGGGAATTAGGAAATGAATCATAGTACAGTAATATGGATATTCGGTGTATGATGGGACTCGTTGTCTATGGGTATGTTGGTCGGTTGTTTGGACTTGGACATGGGAAGTGAGCTAGCTCTCATATACGTGGTACCGAAGAGAGCAATTATCCCTTTAGTGTAGGGGAAGCTAGTCGCCCCTTGGGTTGGGACCCGGGGGTTTATGATTGGCCACCCTACACCGACTCCTGTTAGGCTCACTAGGCAAATTGAAATAGTCAGGCGAGGGTATGAAGACTATTGAGGGGTGAGCCTCCTGTTATGTTCTATGCTGTATGTTTGGGCGTACCTGCTAGTGGAAAGAACTGACCGCGTGCCAGTGCGGAGTAGCTACCCGTGCATTTATCGTGCGTGCCATAATCACCGCTACGTTGCAACCATGACCCTGGGGTGGTAGACCGAGTGTAGGACTACCACGGGGTACTCCCTCGACCAGGAGAGTGCCACATGTACATCTGCAATCAAGATTGTTCCCTTAGGGAACAAGTGGATTAAGAAATGTTGCGGACCCTTACTAGAAATTGAATAAGAAACACATAGATGATTTAAACGAAAAACAGATAATAATACATAACTGGAAATTGTATGATTAGTTAAATACTTGTTCCTTTATGTTTAATTGTGTTACGACCCGGTTCCCGAATCCCTACAGGACACGAGACCGGACAGACTCGACTGATCCCAAAACCTAGTCATCCAACAAGAAAGTAACCAAAAAGCAGAAAAGTAAACCACATTCACTATGCTAAGCAACTAACAGTAACACAAGTACAGCAATAAAGAAGTAAAACTACTACAATACATACCACCACAACAATATAAAGTAAACGGGTACAGGAATATAAAGTACAAAATGTCAGAGTACAAAGATGCAAGAACTACTCACTACCACTGAAAAAGGAGTACGACAGAAAGCTACAACTACTGGGCTCTACTGTGCCCAGCACCCTCTGCAGTCGAAGGCTCTGGCTGCTCAACACTTGGACCTGAAAAGGAGGTATGAGTACAAAACATCAACAAATGCTGAGTAGAGTAGCAACCAACTAACTAAAATAGTAAAGGTCGACAGGTAGCTGCTGTTTTTCAATTTCTTTCTTTCTTTAACTAATTATTCCTTCTTTCACCACTTAGTTTATTTATCTGGTCTCTTTCTTGATCTTGAATGTTTCTCATGGGAACGATCTTGATTGCAGTCTTTTCCGAAGAGTAGAAGTCGCACGTGGTGCTCTCCTGGCCGGGAGAGTGCCCCGTGGTGGTCCTATACCCAGTCAACCACCCCAAGGTCACGAACAGACATAACGGTGACTACGGCACGCGCGATAAGTGCACGGGTAGCTACCCCACACTAGCATGCGGTCAGTCGTTTCCGTTAGCGGGTGCGCCCAAAGTACAGTATGGAACCAGTATAGGGCATAGCCCTCTCAGTAACAGGGGTCTAGTCTCTGAGAACCAAACAGGGGTCTCGCCCCTCCACAGTTCGCGCACCCTCGCCTGACTACCATGATTTGCCTAGTGGGCCTAACAAGTTGGTGTAGGGTGGATAGCTAAACCCCAGGGCCCGTGGGGTGGCTAGCTCTCTCCCTACACTAGTAGCTCTCCCCGATATAGTGTACACGAGGGCCATAGAGTCGGTGCAAAGTGGCCAAACCCACCCCAGGTCTCAAATCGAAGGCGGCAAGCTCCCCTCTACACTAAGAGGTAACATGCGCTCCCCTTGGTACCATGTACTCAAGGGCTAGCACACTTCCCAACACATTCCCAGATCCATTCCATTTATTTAAAGGAGCTCATCTCCCAATTCCCCGTAAGGTTCATGCTCATATTCCTCGTGCCATTCCATATCAGGTTTCATCATTTCTAATTCCATTCTCAGGTTATACACATGAAAATTGTAATTCTATCGTTCACATTTCCACATTCAGGTTATTCACAAGTAGCTCATGTTTACAACATTCATCTTTCCATTTCCAAATTATATACATGCAGCTCACATTATGTCATTTCACTTGTGCGACAGGAAAGTTACATGCAACAGTTAACTAGCACAAATACTACATATTTCGCAGGCAACTGTTATTCATTTACAGGCAGTTGTTATTATTCTATCTACTCATTCAATACAGACATTCCAGTATTTCTAGTCTTAGGATTCATGCCATATCCTAGGTTCTAATCATTCATTCCACACATGCAATTAGGTTGTAATTAAATTAAGGGGAAGCCACTCTACCAGTAAACCTAAGAGTAGTGGGGGGCTTGAATGGTAGGCTCACGTGCCTTAGCAAGCCCCGAACCCGCAACGGATACAAGTCCTATCACAAGGATCAATCACAACAGAATACTAGAACAGTATAGAAAGTATTCTAACAAGTAGGGGAATTTACACGGGAAACATCAGTATCTTAATTGCGGAAATCAGACCTCAAACGGACCCTAAACGGGTCAAAAACAGTGTTTTGACTCAAATCAGACGTCTGGAACAACCTCTACACGTCTTAAATGTATCCAGTGTCATACCTCAAGTCCTGCGCCACTCCTCAGACGTCTAGGAACTCCGTTGGACCGTCTGGACCTAGTTCCAGACGTACGACCACCTCTTCGGACGTCTGGAAGCACTTCATATTGTCTGGTAGGTCACCCAGACGTCTGAAATGCGTGGGAGGGCATGTCCCGCGCCTTCACGAAGCGAATCCTGCATGCGGAAATTGAATTTTCTCAAATCGGGCATGAAATAGTGCATCGGTGGAGCAACCTGCATGGCCGTATCTGCAAAGAAGACGTACCTTTGCGAAGCCTCCATCTCAGACGTCTGGCATCTGCACCATCATCTGGAGGTCACTCCAAACGTCTGATTCTGGGAAAATCCTAGAACCAGAACCTGCTTGATGAGAGCCTCATCATGAGCCATAACTAGCTCATTTTGACCCAATAAAGAAGATAAAAGCTCCTACATAACCTAGAAAAAGGCCTAAATGAAGGAATAAGTGCTCTGAGAAGAAAACATAAATTAAAGGTTAAAACTGTAATTTTACCATTACAGTACATAAACGGGTTTTCTTAGAGGCAAAACATAGGTCAAATGGTCTAAATGAGATAAAAAGTGGGTTGAGTCAATCAGAAATGGGTTTATGTGCAATCTAGGAATTAAATGACATTTGGTAACCCTAAAACAGACCCGCTTAAATTAACAAGGTTCCGGTCAGGATAAAAATCAAGTAAACCCTCTAAAAATTATGGAAAAATACTCCTTAGGGTTTAGAACACTTAATGTGGCCTTTGGAACCTAGTTTGACTTAGATTAGGGTCCTACCCATTCAATTAACCTAATTTGGGTTTGTATGCAAAATGTCCAGTCAAACGAGGTCAAACCTAAAATCCAACTTCACCATTGGCTTCCTTAGGTCCAAATTAAGTTTATACCGAAATTTGGACCTAAGTGGAGGTCATCTTGACCTACTTTACAATTTAGTACACCCAAATCACAACTTGGTCCCTATATTTTGAAAATCATTGCAGAGAGCCCCCTAAGTTCCTCGCCACCTTTGCAATCAGGTCATGCTGCCATTGTTAGGGCAGAACCGATCTCCGGCGAGGTTTAGAGAGGGATTCCTCTCTAATCCCTCAGAGATTCCCTCCCAGAAATGAAAGGGAGATTCTCTGAGGAATTCCCTTCCTTCTAAAACCAATCACAATATCTGGTGTGAACCCAATCTCTCGTGCGAACGCACGAGAGATTTGGGTATCCACCTTCTTTCCATCTCCGGCAAGCCGGCGGAGGTGATTGTGCGATCTCCACGCGCTAGAAGGTTTGGCCAACACCTATATAAGGATCCCCAGACCCGGCCGCAGATCCTCAGCCTTGTTTTGACGGAGATTCCCCCAAGTTTTCATCTCTCCCATCTCCAGCCAAAAGACCCGCAAGCTCCGGAGACTTCCTCCCCTCCTTCTCGTCGCTCTGCTGCCATACCAGCAGCAGAGTCAACTCCGCCTCTTCCTCCCGCGTCGCGCCATACCAAGCGCACGTGCCCCTGACCTCGTCCTCGTCGCCGCTTCCTCCCTCAAGGTCCTTCTTCCCCGATGACGGCAGTTATGTGCCGTCCACTCCGCTGCCTCCCTTCATTCCAGATCACTCCAGATATCTTCACCATCTTCCCCTCTCTCTTTTCCCCCTGTTATTTTATTTAATTGCCCCTCGACATTGCCTGACCACCTCCATCGTCCTCGCCTCCGACCGACCTCCGGCGAGTCGCTCCCACCACTCCGCCCCTCCACACGGCTCGCCAACCCTCTCGTAAGCTCCGCCTCGCCACAAGGAACACTTTCCGCCCCTCCACTGCCACTCCACACCTCCGCAGTAGCCCCCCGAACAACCCAACACCTCCGGCCACAGGTTGACCTAGGCACGCACGCCTAGGCCGTCCTGCGGCCTGCAGCACCATGCACCATCTTCGCCGTGCCACGGCGAAGGTGCCCAGCTGGTCTGATTAGGCCAATAGGCCGTGCTTGTGTTTGACAGGTATCGACGCTCCTGCCGCCATTGACGATCGAAGCAGCTCTAGGTGCAGCAGCTCTAGGCACAGCAGACTCGCGCGGGTGTTGCGAAGCGATCAAGGCTAGCATTGACGCTGCGAAGCTCCCAGCCTTGGCAACTGAACGAAGAATGCTCTGCAAGAGCGCGCGAAATTGGGGCAGGCCAGATAGTCCCACATCGACTAAACACAACGCACAGGTACGCCTTAAGTTGGATTTGTGTTCTCTGCTTATCGCCTCCGAACACACAGGGGTGAGGTCCCTCACCCAACCCACGCCTGCCTCGTCCGCGGTTTCACCTCACGGATCTAGCGGGATTCGACCCGACCCTATCCTAAGCACTCCTCATGCATCACCCACCTGCAGGTGCGCCTGGTCCTGGGTGCGAAATTCGACCCGATTACCCGTGTGGCTCTGGGAGAGCGTCCTTGAGCGAATTGCAGAGAAAGAGAGAGACGTTTGGGTAGAGGGGAAGGGGTAGGTTTTGCATTGGCTGTGGTATGCGCAGGGAAAAAGGAAGAGAGGAAGAAGCAAACACTTAGCCGCTGCAGCAAGAGAAAAGAAGAGAAGGCAGAGGTGAAGGAAAGCAAAAAGAACTGAAGAAATAGAAGAGCAGGAGCAAAAGAAGAAGGAACTCTGAAGAAAGGAAGCTGAGCAAGGCAGAGATCTGAGAGAAGGAAGGACTGTAGAAAAGACAAAAAGAAAGAAGAAGACAGAAGAGAAACAAAGGCCGGAAGAGAAAGAAGTTCAAGGAAGAAAAAGACCTGTGGATCAGAAGAAAAGAAGAAGAGCCAACGAAGAAGAAGGCAGAAGAGAGAGAAGACTCACTTTTAAGACGTCTGATAAAGAAATCAGACGTCCAATTCTGTTTTCTTTTAGCAATTTTTATAACTCTCTCTCTTTGAATCAATCATGTTCATTTAAAAGTTGTGTTCTTTGGTTTTGAAAGTACTGAGATTGCTCCCTGTGTTTGACCTCGGAGACTCTAGTTTTTCGAGTAATAAAATTCTCTTTTTTTATTTGAACGCTTTGTCGGCTATACTACAACGTATTCTCTTTTAAAACCCGCAAAAGCATGACGAACACTGCTTCCACCCTCTCGCGGCTCGCATGGCCACGCCGCACCCTCTCGCCCGCTGCTCCGGCTACAGTAGTGTCGGGGAGGACCTCCACGACGCACTCCTCCGCCTTGCGCACATGCCGCTCCGACCGTGAGCTCTCCGGCGAGCTCTCACGTGAGCTCGCAAGCTTGCTCTCCTCTCCTTCTCACGCTGCTCCTCATCTCCTCTCATGCCACTCCTCTCCGCCGTTCTCGCTCTGCTGCTCTCGCTGGAGGAAGGAGGAAAGTGGCTGGGAAGTGGGGGTGGAATGAGGGAGAGGAGGGGGGCTTATATAAGGGTGTGGGTTTAGGGTTTCCGTCGGGCGAAAGGAGAGAGAAGAAGAAGAAAACGAGAGAAGTGTACTATCTGCGCGCAGACGCGAGCTCGTACACGAAATTTTCGATTTTCAGGCGTTTGACCTAAAGTCCGGACATCTTAAAAAGGCTTAACAGCACGAGTCTTAACAAATTGCATGTAAATAACATATACACCACTCTACTTAGCGTTAGCTGACCACAGCTATATGTAACTTGCTCAAGACAGGGAGTCGAGCAGTCAGCACCACCAGCTGTAGAGGGTGCTGGGCCTAGTCGAGCCTAGCCATGATTGTACCTTCGTTGTTTCTGTTTCAAAGGCTTCTTTCTGTTGTCAGTGAGTGTTTGTAGCATGTAGTGTTAGTCTCTGTTATATCTCTAGATTGTGATGACTATGTCTGTAATCGTACTTTTCCACTTATGGCATGTAGCACATTGGGATTTCTATTCTATTTTCCATTACTGCCTATTATTTATTCTCTGCTTAGTTACATTGCATGTGCGGTTGTGGAATGATTGTGCATTTGGTTACTTCTCGTTGGACGACTGGGTTTTGGGGTTAATCAAGGTGAGCCATCCCTGGATTTCACAAGAGGTCGGGTTCGAGTCATAACAACAGCCTTTAATCTCAAGTTTGCAAATAATTTTTTAATAATATTTTCTTGAAGGGAAGATGTGGGATTCATTTTGTACTCTTTCTACTTGTACTTGCACTTTAGCTTGCACCTGTATTTGAATTTTTTCTTTACTCCTGATTCTTGTACTCATCAAAATCTATTGTGTCGCGTTCTGACTTCCTTTGCAAGTGCCTTTTCATGAGCAATCTATTTAGTATAATATTACTACCAACCATTGCAAATTACATGCTCGAATACTTACAATGTTGCGATCATGAAAGTATCCATTTAAACACTTTCTACATAGGTAAAAAAATCCTGTCAAATGATTCTCTTTGCTTGAATGACTTCATATCATCATGCAAGGCCCAATTAAGGAACTCTCTTACTCCATTCTTGTATCGAAAGTAATCCAAGTTCCTCAAACTAATCCAAGATTTATCCATGATAATCTAAAAAGAATGGAAATCACTCAATAATTACAACCGGATATTATTAGTGTTTTGTATTTTGATAAAGGTTTTCACTTGATAGCTCATTCTTGAATATTTGATTACAACGTTACTTCTTACATGCAACTAGTGTGTGAAGAAATTTCGGTAGCACCTCCAGGCACTTCTCTAGTAGACCCCCAAGACTAACTTTAACTTGATTCCTTCTAACCCTAAATTGAGGGCACTTCAGGAACTTAGTTAAGATCGGTTGGTATAACAAAGAAAAGAGAAAAAATCAGACTAAAATTTCTCCACACACAAGTTACATGTAACAAATAACCCTAAGTTGTGATCAAAGTTTCAAGAACCCTCTTTAGCCTAGTACTTCACCGAACTAAAGGTGATAAGGACTTATGCATGCTATAAAAACAACACATCATACAAGTAAGTGAAGTATATACACACTCTGCATTGTCCGTATAATATGATCATAAACCTTGACAGGTAAGTATTTTACACTATTATCTTATCCCAAAACCTGTAACATAGGAGTTAGAATTCCTATTATTTTCCTCATGTGCATGTAAATTTGTGCAAGTGTGCGTATCTATAAAATAAATTTTGTAGTAAAAAATAATTAGTTAACATACAAAATAAATATATTCTCTAATACCCTACCTCTCTTCCTTTCTCTCCTCTCCCTTCCCTCTTAAATCCTACCTCCCTGCCTCTCCTCTACCTTCCCTCCTATACCCCACCCTACCTTACCTCTCTTTCCCTATTCTCCCTATCCTTCCCCTCCTCTCCCCTCCTCTACTCTCCTTTCCTCTCCTACTTTCTTCCCATCTTCCCCATTCTTCTTTATGTAAACTTATCATGTCTAATTATTCCTCATCTCTTTTACTCTCTCTCTCTCTCTCTCTCTCTCTCTCTCTTCATCTTCCTATCTTCTTCAATTATTAATTAAATTTTTTGACAAAACTTTCCTTACAATATAAGTTTCTTCTCATAACAAACACATAGAATTTTTCTTCACAACAGCTACATTCATTCAAACAAATTCAAGTAAAAAAATCATATGGGTACTCCCCACATTCTATTCATGCATACAAACTAGAATTAGATGGGTACACCCACATTCATTTACAAAAATAACATAAAATTAAATGGAATTAAGTGGATACACCCTACATTTATTAATAGTTACAACATAATTTATAGAATTAGATAGGTACACCACATATTTATGAACATTCACAATTCATTAATATAATAAATTACACATTCATACCTTGACAAAAGACGTGAATCAACGAGAACGTGTGACGACGACTGTAAACTAAATCAAATTACATAAAAATCAAACGTAACAAATATAAAATTGTAATAAAAAATTATCAAAAAATTGAATAAAAATTGACAAAAATGATTAACTATTAAGGTTTAGGGTGCTTGTGGGGATCGAAAGAAGAGGAGGATGAGGGTTGCCGTTCATGGGAGGAGGAGGGAAAGAAGAGGCAACGATCATGTGATGAGGAGGATGGGGCAACAACCAACAATGGGAGGAGTGGGGGGGGGGGGGGGGGGGGGGGGGGGGGAAGGGGGTGTATGGGAGGAGGGGGTCGCAGGGGGAGGAGGAGGGGGTTGTTGGAGGAGAGATGGAGACGAGGAGAAGGGAAGCAGCAACCAGCGAAAGGTGAGAAGGATCGCTGGAGGATGAGAGGTGAAGGGGAGATGGAGGAGAGTAAGGGTAGGGGAAAGGTGATCAGGGCTGTGTTAAGCCTCAATAGTAGGAATTCATGATGGTTTTGCAAAAAATCGTCACATTTTGTCGAATAGAATGCAAAACAATGTCGCATGTCCAAATTTTATGCATTAGTATATACGACTGTCATATATTAATTTTTACGACCATTATTAAAATTACTGTTAACAACAAATAAGGAGGTGCCTTACAAAATGTAAGGGATGATTTTTCAAATCTACTTATTATGATGGTTATATAAAAAAGAGCATGACGATTTTAAAATCAAAGTATATAATTTTAAAATTATAGTTAATAACGAATAAGGTGGTAGTTTACAAAATGTGAAGAGTAGTTTTTTAAATTTATATTTTTTACGATAATTTTATAAAATATCATCGTGCATGATAATAAGAAGATAATTTTAAAAATGTCATATATATGATCCATCCAGGATCCAACGGAGTAGGAGGATTCTCAAGATAGGCGACAATTTTAACAAGAATCGTCACTTCTGAAGTATTGCAAACATTCATTTTTCTGGTAGTAATGATTGAATTATACGGTAATAAAAGATAAGGATAAGGAAAGAGGATTAAACAAATAAATGAATGTTGACAATGTGAATCGTAGGAATGAAAGTGGTAATAAAGATTAAGAGATAAAATAAATTAAATGATTGAATTAGTTCCTATTTTCTTTATTAGTTACTGAAAGAGCAATCGTTCATGCCTTACCTTTTGCTCGTCTATCTAACACACTAGAGAAAGTTGTGTGCCACGACAATCCAACACGTCACCCGTGCATCTCCTCTCCGAGTGTCATTTCCTCTCCCTCAATTCTCTCTCACACCCACACCGAACTACACTCCCACGTCTCTCTCTCAAACGGATCCCTCTCTCTCCCTCTCACGCACACACGCACACACATCACCTACTCAGCCATAAACCAAGTTTGTGACTTAATTCAAGACAAAGATGCAGTTCTTTTTATGTCTTACCTTTGCAATATTTAGTGCTTTTTTTTGTGAAAACAAAATTTATAAATATTAATTTATATTAATATTTAACGTCATCTTATTATGAAAAACTAAAAACCTCTCTTCTCTTAATTTAAGTAATGTCATCTTATCATAGAAAAAAAAAAAAAACTCCTCTTCAAGTAATTAATTTGACTTCTTAAAAATATAACATTTTTACAGTAATATCGTTCTACCTATCATCTAACTTTCAATATTTAGTATCAAAACAAAAGTCTGTAAATATTAATTTATGCTAATATTTAACGTCACCTTATTATAAAAAAAATAAAAACCTCTTCTCCCGTAATTCAAATAACATCATCATATCATAAAAAAAAAACTCCTCTCCCATAATCCCAATTACTAATTTAGCTTCTTAAAAATATGATATTTTTATAATAATAAATGTTACCCATAACATAAAAAAAAATTCCCTTTCCTCCAAAACAAACCTTCACTTTTCCCTAAAAGTAAATCACACAAAAAAATTCTTCACTTTCGGATAAAAACAAATCTCACATAAGGTCGCACTGTTATGCATTTTTAATTTAAAGTCAATCTTATGATTATGACGGAGGAAAATTATGTGTGCTTTCTTGCAACATTTTTTTTGAAATTTTGATAATATATCATAATTTATATTAATATTAATCATCAAATTTAACGTAAATAAAAATTGAATGATAAGTGTTATCCACCTTATTTCATCATATATCAACCCTACATTCTATATTATTTTTTGCCATCAAGTTATGGTCCTTCCCATCTTTGAACTTTTTTTTATCCTATCTTCAACTTCCATCCTCTCATTTTACCTATCATTCAATTCAACTCCACACGTTAAGAATCTGATTGTTACTTACATCAATAAATGATTGAGATTTTCCTATATCCTCTCCTCTCCGGTCATGTACGAGATGGGCTAAAAGGTTAAAGGTATCATATCAATATAAGTGGCTAATGTTTTTATATCTATATAAATCTACATTCCTGTTGCAGTTACCATGAGACGAAAAAATCACAAGTAATAAAATAAAATGAAGCCCCATCCTCTACATGCAGATTGATGGCGCAAGGCTCCAATTTTATATATTGACGTGATTGAAATCACCCAGGATCATAAATCTAAACATAAGGAAAAAATTTAGGATCGATCAACGGCAACTAACTTTTCATATAATTAATTATTTTAATTTATAAAATTTCTATTAAAATAGATAATTTTTACGTAGCATATGCACAAATGGATTCCTTTCATATATATTTACATATATTTCTATACTTAGGAGATTTTCACATGCATATGATACAATCCAAACAAATATAAATGTAGAGATAAATAGAAAGTATTTTAAATTTCTAATTAGGGGAGTTGGTCACATTATTTTAACTATAAGAATTTTTATATTAAAATTATCAAGGGTTGGAGGATCTATAAATCTAAAGCATATTAGAAGAGGGGATAAATAGTTTAGGAAATAAAAATTGTAAGACAAAACTAATCACAAAAATAAAGGCATAAGATATATAGTGGTTCCCCTCACCTGGGTACTCCACTACCTAAGTCTCCTGACTTAGGATTTTTAACTTGATTCCCTCAACTCAGAGGAAATCAATTTACTAATATCAGATGTAATTAACGGGTTACCTCAACCCAATTACAAGATATAAAGAAAAAAATAAAGATACAGGTGTAAGCAAAATGTAAGTAGAAGCTTACAACTATTTCCTAAATCTCTAACAAGCATATATCTTATAACTAGTATAACCAAATCTAATAAGAAAACTAAGGCGTGAAACAAACGATTGAATACAGAAAAATACGATCACCTTTGATGATTTGTTGTAAATGGTGAGAGGCCTTGAAAAATATGCAACAAAGTAAGCTCTTTTTCAGCTTGAAAATTGAGAATTGAAGGTGTAGGCAAGAGTATGAATTTTTTAAGAGATGTGTAAAAACCAACACTCAAAGAGTGCTTATATAGGCCACTAATCACCTCTCCCATGAATTCTAGCCATTAGGAGTATTTTAGGAACACTAGAAATATGATTAATTACTGTTACGAACGCGTGCTTCAGACGTCTTTTAAGACGTTTGGGAGGTGGCCCAGACGTCTGACCAGACATCTGGAACCACTTCCAGACGTCTCGGAATCAGTTATTGTTGGCATGCGCGATTCGTCTGCGCGCCTGAGCGCGCAAACCTGTGTACGCTCCCTCTCCCTCTCTTTTTCCCTCTCTCCTGCGGCCGCAGACCACCCTGTCCTGCTCTCTCTCTCCTCCTCGCGCGGCCTTAAAAGGCCACGCCCTCCCCCTCACTCCCATCACCTTCGCCCCCTTCCTCTTCTCCTTCCAGTCGGTGCGCGAGAGAGAGCGCGAGTGAGCGGCGGCGGCGACAGCCGCGGCGGGTGCGGGAGGAGGTGCTGCGCGGGGGAGGAGGCGTCGGCCGTGAGGGCTCGAGCCTGCCGGGGCAGCGGGAGCCGGCCGGCAGGGGCGCAGCAGATGCGGGGTGGCGCGGAGGCCTGCTGCAGCTCGAGCAGCAGGCAGAGCACTCGCACCGCGGCCGTGCGTTGCGAGCGGAGGGCGAGTGGCGCCCTGATTCTGGAAAATTTTCCAGAATCAGACGTCTGTGATTCCAACCAGACGACGGGGAAGACGTCTGGAAGACTGTCCAGACGTCTGAAATGTGAGTTATTTCCGCTTCTTCGTTTTCTTCGACTGACCGTACTAAGAGAGAGAGGAAATGGGTACGCGCAGGTTCTGAGACTCGCATCCAACGCGAATCAGACGTCTAGCTGCAGTGCCAGACGACGGGAACGACTTCCAAACGTCCGGGGTGACCATCGGACGTCTGGGAACTAGGCCAGATGCCCCCGCAGGCTTCTGGACGTCTAAGAGACCACGCAGAGCAAGGTAACCCCTGATCCACTTTTTAAGACGTCTGGAAGCTTCTGGACATCTGAGAGACCACGCAGAGCAAGGTAACCCCTGATCCACTTTTTAAGACGTCTGGAATAAGTTCCAGACGTCTGATTTTGCACTGTTTCGTCGTTTTCGACCCGTTTAGGCCCGTTCGGGTTCCGTTTTCCGCGTTTTGAGTTGCGTTCCTTTCGGAATTAAATCCTCTACCTGTCTACAGTAGCTGTATACTGTTTTGAGAAATTCCTTATGTTTGATACTTGTGATAGGGCCCCGTTCCGTTGCAGTCTTGGGGGTTGCGGAGACACGCGGGATTCCCGACCACGCCCCCAGTTCGCCCGCTGTAACCGGTAGAGTGGCTTTAAGTATAATCTGTTAAATTATGAAACCATAAATAGAACCTAGGACATTGCATGAATCCTAGGAATGAGAAACGAGATTGAATGATAGATCCTAAGGTGTTGCATAAATCCTAGGGCTGGAAAACTAGATTGTATGATAGATCCTAGGGTATGACATGAATCTTAAGATGGGAAAACTAGTGGAATATGTGAACACTGCAGTCTTGAAAATGTGGAAAAGAAATAATAGCTGCCTGTAAATTTGTTTAAACAGCTGCCTGTTATGAATAAATGAACATGAGTAAGAATATGGGATGTATGAACGTGAAACTGGAAAGGTGAAACCGGAATGCGCTGAGTTAAAGAGCTGGAACCCTACGGGGAATTAGGAGTGGAACTCCTGGAAAGTGAATGGAATAGAATTGGGGAAGTGAGCTGGCCCTTGAGTACGGAGTACCAAGGAGAGCGACTGTCCCCCTATTTAGTGCAGAGCGGAGCTAGCCGCCCCAGGGACCCGGGGTTAGGACTGGCCACTCTGTACCGACTTGCTGGCCCTCGTGTACGTAGTACCGAGGAGAGCTACTAGTGTAGGGAGGTACTAGCTACCCCACGGGTCCCGGGGTTCTGCTAGCCTCCTACACCGACTTGTTAGGCCCACTGGGGCAAACCAGGGTAGTCAGGCGAGGGTGCGCGGACTGTGGAGGGGCAAGGTCCCTATTTGGTTACTGTGGAGGGGTTGGACCCCTGTTACTGAGAGGGCTCTGCCCTGTACTGGTTCCGTGCTGTGCTTTGGGCGCACCCGTTAACGGAAACGACTGACCGCGTGCCAGTGCGGGTTAGCTACTTGTGCGTTTATCGCGCGTGCCGTAGTCACCGTTACGCCTGTCCGTGACCTTGGGGTGGTTGACTGAGAGTAGGATCACCACGGGGGACTCTCCCGGCCAGGAGAGCACCACGTGCTACTTCTACTGTTAGGAAAAGACTGCAATCAAGATCGTTCCCACGAGGAACATTCGAGATCAAGTGAAGGATCTGAGAAATAGATAATTGTGAAACAATAGAAAAATGTAAATAAAGGAAGAAAGAAAATTAAAACGGCTACTGTACACTTTACTGTTTCTTTAGTTTAGCTGCTACTCTACTCAGCGTTTTGCTGACGTGTTACACTCGTTACCTTTCAGGACCAGGTGTTGAGCAGCCAGGGTCAGCGACTGCAGAGGACACTGGGCCGAGTAGGGTCCAGTAGAGTTACCACTGTTCTCTTGTACCTCTTTTTGGTTTCACTGTAGTGAGTAGTTCTTGTTTCCGCTGTACTTTTCTTTACTTGCAGTTCCATATTATGTTATGAATGTTGTTCTACTGTTGTGGTGGTACATACTGTAGTGGTTTCTTTCCTTGCTGCTGTATTTTCTTACTGTTAGTTATATTCATGTTGAATGTGGTTTATTTTACTACTCCCTTGGTGACTTCCTCGTTGGACGACCAGGTCTTGGGATTAGTCGAGTTGGTCCGATTCTAGTGTCTCGTAGGGACTCGAGAATCGGGTCGTTACAAGTTGGTATCAGAGCAAGGTCGTCTCGAGAAGTGAATCAACTAACTGGAAAATAACCAATTCACATGTCTATAACTAGAGTAGCCACCACAACGTATCTTTTGACATGAGCTCTTAGACGTTTCCGTTCGGTATCGTTCCGTAGTGACGTGTTCCGTTTTGTTTCGCGTCTCCTTGCAGGAGATGCCTCGTCGTGGGACCAGTGAGGCGGGCCGCGGGCGCAGCCGAGGATGAGGTCGGCGAGGTGGGCGTGCCGTTGCCGACACCTCAGTGGACCAGCCACTACTCCCGGACGTCCAGGCCCAGGACCTCACCCAGCTGATACGAGACATTGTACGAGAGGAGCTCCACCCACCGCCCCGAGCACCTCACCCTGGGGCTGTGGAGGGGGAGTCCTCTGTGGGACCACTCGACGGACGCGGCGCTGGACACGGGGGAGGGGATGGAACGCCGCTGCCTCCACCTTCCTCCGATGCTTCTGTGCACGAGGCACCGTTGCCTGGGGGTGGACCAGCATCCCCATTGCAGCGCCACTCCGTGCTCTTCGGGCAGTTCCGGAAGCTGAAGCCCCCCTCCTTCAAGAAGGATGAGGACCCAACCGAGGCAGATGACTGGCTCAAGCAACTAGAGAAGATTTTCGACACCCTTCGCCCCCCGGTGGAGTGCCGCGTGGCTTTTTCCACGTACCAGCTGGAGAGTGCGGCACACAGGTGGTGGAGGGCGGTCCGGGGACAGGAGAGGGACGAGCCGACATGGGATCGGTTCGTTGCCCTATTCTGCGAGCAGTACTTTCCCCACACGTGGCAGGACCAGAAGAGGCGGGAGTTCCACACTCTCCGCCAAGGGACGATGACTGTGAGCGCGTACCGCACATGTTTCTTGGAGCTATCCCGCTTTGCAGCGACAACAGTAGCCACAGAAGAGGAGCGCCTTTGGCGGTTCACCGAGGGGCTCCGACCTGCGATTCGGGGGTATGTCAAACCCCTGAAGCTGCCTACGTTTTCGAGGGTGGTGGAGGCAGCCATGACTTACGAGGAGACCAACCCGTCTGCGCCAGACACTGACGGTGGGCGGAAGAGGCCCTTTCAGCTAGACTTTTTATAGGGCCGGCGAGAGAAGAGACACGTGTCGTCTGCAGGAGAGCCGTCACGTTTTACAGGGCCATCAGTGGCCTTTGGGGGCCCTCGACAGGGGCCAGTCGCCAGCACCGGACCCCCGCCCAGCCGACAGCAGGGACCCACTGAGGGCGGGAGTCAGGTTCCCCTCTGTTACCAGTGTGGCCAGCCGGGCCACATCAGGAGGGACTGCCCGTCTAGGGTAGGAGGTCAGCAGATACTTCCCGCGCAGAGCACTGGAGGACGCGCAGGAGGCCGCGGTTACCAGACGCGAGGAGGAGGACAGCAGTCACGAGGAGGGTACCGGCCAGCACCTACCCGTCCGACGCAGAGTGTGGCTGCTTCGTCCGCACCTAGAGCTGAAGGGAGTATCAACGCCCTGACACACAGGGACGCCAGAGCTTCGGGATCGGTGGTAGCAGGTATGGTTTCAGTTTCCGGCAGACTTGTTTACATGCTTTTCGATTCCGGCGCTACACACTAGTTTGTCGCTGCCAGTTTCGCAGTTAGTTTGGGCCAGGATTATACGCTGCTAGAGAATCTGTTCGTAATCAGAGGTCCAAGTGGTTAGCTGTTTGTAGCTGAGGAGGCGTACACGGATTGCGAGGTCAGCGTCGGGGGACATAGCCTGCCAGCTGACCTGATTATGTTACAGATGGAGGACTTTGGAGTGATTCTGGGGATGGATTGGCTGTCCGTTTACCACGCCTTGGTGGACTGTTTTGAAAGGAAGATCGTCTTCTCCATTCCGGAGTTGACTTCTTTCGAGTTTCACGGACAGCCAGTGGACGGAGGTTTCAGGTGCATTTCGGCACTTTGGGCGGCGAGACTTTTGAGCTAGGGGTGTGAGGGTTTCCTAGCTTATGTGGTGGCAGAGCCCAGCCATGTGGCAGACTTCCAGAGCATCCCGATGGTCAGAGAGTACCCTGACGTGTTTCCAGACGAGTTACTAGGACTACCGCCCGAGCGTGAGATCGAGTTTGAGATCTCACTAGTACCAGGGATCAGCCCCATCTCCACTGCACCATACAGGATGGCACCGCTTGAGCTACGAGAGTTCAAGTCTCAGTTGCAGGACCTTTTGGAGAAAGGTTTCGTGAGGCCCAGTGCGTCTCCCTGGGGAGCCCCGGTACTGTTTGTGAAGAAGGATGGGACCTTACGCCTTTGTGTGGACTACCGACAGCTGAATAGGGTCACCATCAAGAACAGATATCCGCTGCCGAGGATCGACGACTTATTTGACCAGTTGCGGGGTGCCACGGTGTTTTCCAAGATCGACTTGAGGTCGGGATACCACCAGTTGAGGATCAGGGAGACCGACGTCTCCAAGACAGCTTTCCACACCCGGTACGGACACTACGAGTTTTTGGTCATGCCGTCTGGGCTGACCAATGCCCCCGCTGCTTTCATGGATCTGATGAACCGGGTGTTTAGACCTTACTTGGACCAGTTCGTGGTGGTTTTCATAGATGATGTACTCATCTATTCTCGAGATCAGACGCAGCACGGACATCACTTGCGGATGGTTCTGGACACTCTAAGACGACGTAGGCTGTACGCCAAATACAGCAAGTGCGAGTTCTGGTTGAGGGAGGTGACCTTCTTAGGTCGTGTGATCTCTGGAGACGGCTTGGCGGTGGACCCAACCAAGGTCGAGGCAGTACTCAGGTGGGAGAGACCGCGTTCAGTCACTGAGATTCGCAGTTTCCTGGGACTGGCAGGCTACTACAGACGATTCATCAGAGGTTTTTCACAGATTGCGCGTCCTATGGCACAGTTTACCCGGAAGGACGTTCCCTTCGCTTGGACAGAAGCCTGTGAGGCGTGTTTTTTAGAGCTGAAGGAGAGGTTGACCTCGGCTCCCATGCTCACCATCCCTGACAGTAGTGGTGGGTTCGTTGTGTACATGGACGCCTCCTTGCAGGGGTTAGGAGGTGTGCTCATGCAGAGGGGTCACGTTGTCGCTTACGCTTCGCGGCAACTGAAGCCCCATGAGCATACCTACCCTACCCATGACCTAGAGTTGGCAGCTGTTGTCTTCGCGCTGAAGACTTGGAGGCACTACTTGTACAGTGAGACCTTCGAAATTTTCACAGATCACAAGAGCCTCAGATACCTTTTTGATCAAAAGGAGCTCAACATGAGACAGAGACGTTGGTTGGAGCTCCTGAAGGACTACGACTGCAGCATCTCCTACCACCCGGGAAAGGCCAATGTGGTGGCTGACGCCTTGAGCCGTAAGGCACCCGCATACTTGGCCAGTTTACAGTTACAGAGTTGGAGCCTTTTGGAGGAGGTGGGCAGTTGGCGACCCTTGGAGTTACGGGGGCTCAGTGGGGCTGTGACGGTGACACGATAGACGAGGCCAGAGCTGATAGACCGCATCATCACAGGACAGATGGTCGATCCGTACTTGCAGTCCTTGCGCGACAGAGTACTGTCGGGAGACCCAGGGGACTTCTCTTTCACAGACCAGGTACTGCGCCTGAGGGGACAGTTGTGCATTCCCAGAGACGAGGAGCTGTTGAGAGAGCTCCTGACTGAGGCACACGGTTCTAGGTTCACCATACATCTCGGAAACACGAAGATGTACGACGACTTGAGATGCGAGTTTTGGTGGAGGGGGATGAAGCGGGATGTGAGTGAGTTCGTGCAGCAATGCTTAGTGTGTCAGCAGGTGAAAGCCGAGCATCAGAGGCCTGCAGGGCCGCTATAGCCGCTTCCAGTGCCAGAGTGGAAGTGGGAGAGCATCACCATGGACTTGGTGGTGGTTTTACCTGTTACCCAGCGAGGACACGACGCAGTCTGTGTAATAGTGGATAGACTGACGAAGACGGTACAATTCTTGCCGATTCGAGTCACTTTGGGACCAGAACAGTTGGCAGAGAGGTATGTCCGTGATGTGGTACAACTACACGGAGTCCCGCGGGAGATCGTATCTGACCGGGATACCCGCTTTACATCCCAGTTTTGGGCTGAGTTTCAGCAGGCCTTGGGGACGCGGTTAGGGTTTAGTACGGCTTACCACCCCCAGAGGGACGGACAGTCTGAGCACACGATACAGACACTTGAGGACCTTTTGCGTGCCTATGTACTGGACTGGAGGGGCTCTTGGGAGGAGCACCTGCCCCTAGCGGAGTTTGCATACAACAACAGTTATCACTCGAGCATCGGCATGGCTCCCTACGAGGCTCTGTACGGACGGAGGTGTACGGCACCCTTGAGTTGGGTTGAGGTGGGGACCAAGTGGGAGGTTGGCCCCAGGTTGATCCGGCAGAGTCAGGAGGTAGTCGAGCAGATCCACAAGCGACTCCACACTGTCAGGAGCAGACAGAAGAGCTACGCGGACCGGAGACGCAGAGAGGTGCAGTTTGAGGTTGGGGACCACGTCTTTCTTCGTGTTTCGCCCATGAAGGGCCTGCAGCGGTTTGGGGTGAGAGGGAAGCTTGCGCCGAGGTTTGTGGGGCCCTTTGAGGTCCTGGAGTGTGTTGGACCCGTTGCTTACAGGCTTGCCCTCCCCCCGCAACTTTCTAGTGTGCACGACGTGTTCCACGTGTCCAACCTTAGGAAGTACGTAGCCGATCCCAGTCACGTACTGAGTCACGAGAGCGTCGAGGTGGGCGACGACCTGACCTACCCCGAGCGGCCAGTGCAAATTCTAGACCGAGCCGTCCGCAGTTTGAGACGGAAGCAAGTACCCCTAGTAAAGGTTTTGTGGAGGAGCCAGCGGTACGAGGAGGCTACTTGGGAGCCTGAGGCGGCAATGCTGGAGCGGTACCAGGAGCTCTTCGCGGGTACGTCTTTTCGGACCGGCTTCGGTCCTCTTTGAGTTTGTTATGGTTATTTTGACATCTTTTCCGCACCCTAGTTAGCGCAAGTTTCGGGGACGAAACTTCCTTTAAGTTTGTTATATTGTTACGAACGCGCGCTTCAGACGTCTTTTAAGTCGTCTGGGAGGTGGCCCAGACGTCTGACCAGACGTCTGGAACCACTTCCAGACGTCTGGGAATCAGTTATTGTAGGCATGCGCAATTCATTTGCGCGCCTGAGTGCGCAAACCTGCGTACGCTCTCTCTCCCTCTCTTTTTCCCTCTCTCCGGCGGCCGCAGACCACCCTGTCCTGGACTCTCTCTCCTCCTCGCGCAGCCTTAAAAGGCCACGCCCTCCCCCTCACTCCCGTCACCTCCGCCCCCTTCCTCTTCTCCTTCCAGTCGGTGCGCGAGAGCGAGCGCGAGTGAGCGGCGGCGGCGACAGCCGCGGCGGGTGTGGGAGGCGGTGCTGCGCGGGGGAGGAGGGGTCGGCCGTGAGGGCTCGAGCCTGCCGGGGCAGCGGGAGCCAGCCAGCAGGGGCGCAGCAGACGCGGGGTGGCGCGGGAGGCCTGCTGCAGCTCGAGCAGCAGGCGGAGCACTCGCACCGCGGCCATGCATCACGAGCGGAGGGCGAGTTGCGCCCTGATTCTGGAAAATTTTCCAGAATCATACGTCTGTGATTCCAACCAGACGATGGGGAAGACGTCTGCAAGACTGTCTAGACGTCTGAAATGTGAGTTATTTTTGCTTCTTCGTTTTCTTCAACTGACCGTACTAAGAGAGAGAGGAAATGGGTACGCGCAGGTTCTGAGACTCGCATCCAACTCGAATCAGACGTCTAGCTGCAGTGTCAGACGACGGGAACGACTTCCAGACGTCCGGGGTGACCATCGGACATCTGGGAACTAGGCCAGAAGCCCCCGCAGGCTTCTGGACGTCTGAGAGACCACGCAGAGCAAGGTAACCCCTGATCCACTTTTTAAGACGTCTGGAATAAGTTCCAGACGTCTGATTTTGCACTATTTCGTCGTTTTCGACCCGTTTAGGGCCCGTTTGGGTTCCGTTTTTCGCTTTTCGAGTTGCGTTCCTTTCAAAATTAAATCCTCTACCTGTCTACAGTAGCTGTATACTGTTTTGAGAAATTCCTTGTGTTTGATCCTTGTGATAGGACCCCGTTCCGTTGCAGTCTCGGGGGTTGTGGAGACACGCGGGATTCCCGACCACGCCACCAGTTCGCCCATTGTAACCGGTAGAGTGGCTTTAAGTATAATCTTTTAAATTATGAAACCATAAATGGAACCTAGGACATTGCATGAATCCTAGGAATGAGAAACGAGATTGAATGATAGATCCTAGGGTGTTGCATAAATCTTAGGGCTGGAAAACTAGATTGTATGATAGATCCTAGGGTATGACATGAATCCTAAGATGGGAAAACTAGTGGAATATGTGAACACTGCAGTCTTGAAAATGTGGAAAAGAAATAATAGCTGCCTGTAAATTTGTTTAAACAGCTGCCTGTTATGAATAAATGAACATGAGTAAGAATATGGGATGTATGAACGTGAAACTGGAAAGGTGAAACCGGAATGCGCTGAGTTAAAGAGCTGGAACCCTATGGGGAATTAGGAGTAGAACTCCTGGAAAGTGAATGGAATAGAATTGGGGAAGTGAGCTGGCCCTTGAGTACGGAGTACCAAGGAGAGCGACTGTCCCCCTGTTTAGTGCAGAGCGGAGCTAGCCGCCCCAGGGACCCGGGGTTAGGACTGGCCACTCTGTACCGACTTGCTGGCCCTCGTGTACGTAGTACCGAGGAGAGCTACTAGTGTAGGGAGGTACTAGCTACCCCACGGGTCCCGGGGTTCTGCTAGCCTCCTACACCGACTTGTTAGGCCCACTAGGGCAAACCAGGGTAGTCAGGCGAGGGTACGCGGACTGTGGAGGGGCAAGGTTCCTGTTTGGTTACTGTGGAGGGGTTGGAATCCTGTTACTGAGAGGGCTCTGCCCTGTACTGGTTCCGTGCTGTGCTTTAGGCGCACCCGTTAACGGAAACGACTGACCGCGTGCCAGTGCGGGTTAGCTACCTGTGCGTTTATCGCGCGTGCCGTAGTCACCGTTACGCCTGTCCGTGACCTTGGGGTGGTTGACTGAGAGTAGGATCACCACGGGGGACTCTCCCGGCCAGGAGAGCACCACGTGCTACTTCTACTGTTCGGAAAAGACTGCAATCAAGATCGTTCCCACGAGGAACATTCGAGATCAAGTGAAGGATCTGAGAAATAGATAATTGTGAAACAATAGAAAGACGTAAATAAAGGAAGAAAGAAAATTAAAACGGCTACTGTACACTTTACTGTTTCTTTGGTTTAGCTGCCACTCTACTCAGCGTTTTGCTGACGTATTACACTCGTTACCTTTCAGGACCAGGTGTTGAGCAGCCAGGGTCAGGGGCTGCAGAGGACGCTGGGCCGAGTAGGGTCTAGTAGAGTTACCACTGTTCTCTTGTACCTGTTTTTGGTTCCACTGTAGTGAATAGTTTTTATTTCCGCTGTACTTTTCTTTACTTGCAGTTCCATATTATGTTATGAATGTTGTTCTACTTTTGTGGTGGTACATACTGTAGTGGTTTCTTTCCTTACTGTTATATTTTCTTACTGTTAGTTATATTCATGTTGAATGTGGTTTATTTTACTGCTCTTTTGGTTACTTCCACGTTGGACGACCAGGTCTTGGGATTAGTCGAGTCGGTCCGATTCTCGTGTCTCGTAGGGACTCGGGAATCAGGTCGTTACAATTACAAACTAGCCGTTTAGACTGGTCACAACAGTTAGTTGGTACCGGTACTGAACTCTTGGTACCGGTACTGACTGCATACAGCCAGTACAACCAAATCACAAGGTACCGATACTCATTGTGAGTACCGGTACTTGTGACACACAGTCTTGGATCCTGTGGCCTACATGTACCGGTACTCATCATGAGTACCGATAGTTGTAAGGTCCAGGCAAAAATCTAGTTCACAAACTGTGACCACTTGATACCGGTACTCATGATGAGTACCGGTACTTGATGTTCATAGTTTGGAACTTAGGTCCAAACTTATGCCTAGCAAGTACCAAAGTTCATTAGTGTAAATCATTTAGAGAAATCCAATCTACTCTAGGCGACTTTGTTTTGAAAGAGTTGATTTTGAGTTAAGAATCTAGTAAATGAACGATATTCTGAACCCTAGTTATCTCTACTTTAATTTTAACACCTAGTTTATGTTTTACTTGTTTGGAGACATACAAAAATTCTAAGATACAATAAAAACTAAAGTCTTCAAAACTTCTTCCTTCATGTGCAATCTTTTTGCTTGCATCCACATATTCTTTTGACCTGTATTTACTTCATAAACATATTAGAATTTAAAATGATTTTGTTAACACCAAAACACAGAAGAGAGATGGAACTAGGGTCCAGCAATCTCCCCCTTTTCAATGTTGACAAAACAAACAAGGTACTCATATTAAAGATAAACAGAGACTTAATAAGAAAAGGATAAAAAACTCCACAAGAGAGTGAAAAACCTCCCCCTCAAACTAAGCTCTCCTTATTTTAGATATGAAGTATCCATTCATTCATTTCATTTCTCCCCCTTTTTGTCATGCAAGCAAAAAAATGAGCAAATACCATAAAGCATGACATTATCAAACAAGCTCGCATAATCAAACAAAGCATCAACTATCCTAACATGATAAAGAAGTTTAACAACCTTAAGAGTCATACAAGCAACAACAAGCTTACATACTTAAAAAAACTAACTAATTTCTACGACGTTTTCTAATAAGTGGTTGTTCATCATCATCATCGTCATCGTCATTGTCATTGTCATCATCATCATTGTTGTCATCATAATCATCATCGTCATTGCCGTCGTTATCATCATCATCGTCTTCTTCATATGAAACATTTTCTTCATCTTCCATGTCTTCTTCTTCCTCATCTTCATGGATAATAGGTTTTCCTGTTACAAAAGATGGATCTTGGAAGTGTTTCTGTCTCCTTTCATTGTATTCCGGAGGTGCTTTCGGTTGAGTCCGCTTCCTTTGTTTAGTTTGTTGAGTGGAAGATGCAACATATGAAGACTCAAGAAACATAGAAAGATCATGAAATTTACGTTCCATGTGATGGAAGGCAAAATTCAAATTGATTAAATTTTGACCAATATAATTGAAAGTGTTGATCATGTAGGGATCAGTGCCAGACTCATGAGATAGGTTCTTCCAAGGAGTTTCGGCTTCCGGAAAGGAATAGGTAATGGGGACAAAAGCCGAAGATGATTCAGGAGGTGGATGAGAAGAAGATTGATCATTTGGATCAACTTCATCTTCCTCATCATCACTCGTAGATTCCTCTCTAGCAGGTTTCACTCCCATTTTCCGGAGAGTGGTCCATTTGAAATAGACCACTTTTCTAAGAGGAGTGAAATTAGAAAGATCAATTTTATTTTTATGAAATATGTAAGATACCAAGATATCTAAGGGTAAAGCCGATGCACAGTAATGAGGTCTAAGAAAGTGAATGAAAATCGTGTTCCAGTTGACCGAAAATCCTGTAATGATAGCATAAATTAAGGGAAAATTATGAAAACCCAAATTTTTAGCCCTTAAATTCCATGCTAAAATACAGAAAAGAGCACGAGCAAAAAGAGTCATGTTGGGGGCAACCAATGCTTTGCCCTGGTGTTACGACCCGATTCCCAAATCCCTACGAGACACAAGAATCGAACCGACTTGACTAATCCCAAGACCCAGTCGTCCAACGAGAAAGTAACCAAAAGAGCAGTAAAATAAACCATATTCACCATGCATATAACTAGCAGTAACAAAATACAGCAGTAAAGGAAAGAAATACTATAGTATATACCACCACAACAGCAGAGAAATAAACATGTACATAACATAAAGTTTTCGGTAAAGAAAGTACAGGGAGTATCAAAAAAAACTATTCACTACAGTGGAAGAAAAGTACAGAAAGTACTACAGGTAATCCTACTGGACCCTACAAGGCCCAGCGTCCTCTGCAGCCGCTGACTCTGGCTGCTCAACACCTGGTCCTGAAAAGGTAACAAGGGTGACACGTCAGCGAAACGCCGAGTAGAGTGGCAACAAAAAGCTAAGGAAGCAGTAGAGTGTACAGTATCTGTTATATTTTTACTTCCTTTATTTACGTCTTTCTATTATTTCACTATTGACTTATTTCTCATATCCTTCTCTTGATCTTGAATGTTCCTCGTGGGAACGATCTTGATTGCAGTCTTTTCCGAAAATTAGAAGTAACACGTGATGCTCTCCTGGCCGGGAGAGTCCCCCGTGGTGGTCCTACCCAAAGTCAACCACCCCAAGGTCGCTGACAGACGTAACGATGACTACGGCATGCGCGATAAACGCACGGGTAGCTACCCCTCACTGGCACGCGGTCAGTCGTTTCCATTAACGGGTACGCCCAAAGCACAACACAGAACCAGTATAGGGCAGAGCCCTTTCAGTAACAGGGGTCCAACCCCTCCACAGTAACCAAATAGGGGTCTTGCCCCTCCACAGTCCACGCACCCTCGCCTGACTACCCTGGTTTGCCCAGTGAGCCTAATAAGTCAGTGTAGGAGGGCCAGCAGAACCTCGGGGTTCGTGGGGTAGCTAGTACTCTCCCTACACTAGTAGCTCTCCTCGATACTGTGTACACGAGGGCCAAAAGTTGGTACAAAGTGGCCAGACCTAACCCCGGGTCCCTGGGGCGGCTGGCTCCGCTCTGCACTAAATAGGGGGACAGTCGCTTTCCTTGGTACTCCGTACTCAAGGGCCAACTCACTTCCCCAATTCTATTCCATTCCCTTTACAGGAGTTCTACTCCTAATTCCCCATAGGGTTCAAGCTCTTTTAACTCATCCAATTTAGGTTTCACCGCTTCAGCTTTACGTTCATACAACCCATGTTCTCAATCATACGTATTCATTCATATCAGGCAGTTGTTAACCAATTTACATGCAGTTATCATTTCGTTTCTACTATTCCAAGTCTGCAATATTTATATATTCAACTAGTTTTCCAGTCCTAGGATTCATGTTGTCTCCTAGGATCTATCATTAAATCTAGTTTTCCAATCCTAAGATTCATGCAATAACCTAAGATCTATCATTCAATCTAATTTCTCAGTCCTAGGGTTCTTGTAATGCCCTAGACTCTATTAATTATTTCATAATTGTAACAATTTTGTTAAATAAATTAAAAAGCCACTCTACCAGCGAAACCGGGAGTACTGGGGGCGTGGTCGGCAATCCCGTGCACCTCCGCAACTCCCAAGACTGCAATGGAACGGGATCCTAACACAAGGATCAATCACAAGGAGTTTCTCAGAATGGTATACAATTACTGTAAACAGATAGAGGAATTTATTCTGGAAAGAACACAACTCGAAACGTAGAAAACGGACTCCGAACGGGCCCTAAATGGGTCAAAAACGACGAAACAGTCCAAAATCAGACGTCTGGAACCTCTTCCGGATGTCTTAAAAGATGGGTCAGGTCGTACCTCAGTTCTGCGCAGTCCTTCAGACATCCAGAAGCCCGCTGGGATGTCTGGCCTTGGTTTCCTGACGTCCGATTGTCACCCCGGACGTCTGGAGGTTCTCTCCGTCGTTTGGCACTGTGGCCAGACGTCTGATTCACGTGGGATGGCGAGCCCTCGCACCCTCCCGAGCAGGACCTGCGCACACATACACCGGCTCTCAGCACGACGAAACGCAGAAGAAGTTGCGACGGATGGCTGCATGGCCGTACATGCGCAAAAAGGAGAAGACAAGAAATATCTTACCTGTCAGACGTTTGGACAGTCCTCCAGACGTCTTTGTCGTCGTCTGGACATAAGTCCAGACGTCTGATTCTGGAAAATTTTCCAAAACCAGAGCCCGATTCGCTCTCCGCCCGCGACGCACGGCCGCGCCGCGCCCGTCCGCCTGCTGCCCGAGCTGCAGCAGCCCCTCCGCAACACCCCACGCCTGCCGCTCCCCCGCTGGCTGGCTCTAGCTGCCCCGGAAAGCTCGCACCCTCGCAGTCGAGCTTCTTCCTTCCGCTCAACCCTCCTGCCTGCACACTCACCGCGGCCGCTGCTGCCGCCGTCGCTCACTCGCTCGTGCTCTCGTACTGGCAAGGAGAAGGAGAAGAGAAGGGTGAAGGAGATGAGGGTGAGGGAGAGGGCGAGGGTTTATAAAGCAATGTGGGGAGAGAGAGAAGAGGGATGGCGTGTATGTAGGAAGAGAGAGGAAAAAGGAGACGAAGGCGGTGGGCGCAATCTGCGCGCGTACGCGCGCAAACGCAACCCGGTACGCCGAAAAAATTTATTACCAAACGTCTAGGAAGGGTTCCAGATGTCTGGACAGATGTCTGGGCCACCTCCCAGATGTCTTAAAATCCTCCTGATGCCACGTTCGTAACAATATAACAAACTCAAAGGAAGTTTTATCCCCAAAACTTGCGCTAACTAGGGTGCGGAAAGAACAACACATATATACATAACAAACTCAAAGAGGACCGAAGCCGGTCCGAAAAGACCCACGAAAAGCTCCGAGTACCGCCCCCACATCGCCGCCACAGGCTCCCAGGCAGCCTCCTCGTACCGCTAGCTCCTCCACAAAACCTTCACCAGGGTACTTGCTTTCCTCTCGGATTGCGGACGGCTCTGTCAAGAATCTGCACTGGCCGCTCGGGGTAGGTCAGGTCGTTGCTCACTTCGACGCTCTCATGACTCAGGACATGACTGGGATCGGCGACGTACTTCCTGAGGTTGGACACGTGGAACATGTCGTGCACGCCAGAAAGCTTGAGGAGGGAGAGCAAGTCTGTAACCAACGGGTCCAACCCGCTCCAGGACCTCAAAGGGCCCCACGAATCTCGGCGTGAGCCTCCCTCTCACCCCAAATCGCTGTAGGCCCTTCATGGGCGAAACACGAAGGAAGACGTGGTCCCCAACCTCAAACAGCACCTCTCTGTGTCTCTGATCCGTACAGAGCCTCGTAAGGAGTCATGCTGATGCTCGAGTGATAACTGTTGTTGTATGCACACTCCGCCAGGGGCAAGTGCTTCTTCCAAGAGCCCCTCTAGTCCAGTACACAGGCACGCAAAAGGTCCTCAAGTGTCTGTATCGTGCGCTCAGACTGTCCGTCCGTTTGGGGGTGGTAAGCTATACTGAATCTCAACCGCGTCCCCAGGACCTGCTGAAACTCAGCCCAAAACTGGGACGTAAAGCGGGTATCCCGGTCGGATACGATCTCCCGCGGAACTCCGTGTAGATGTACCACGTCGCGGATATACCTTTCTGCCAACTGTGCTGGTCTCACAGTGACTCGGATCGGTAAGAATCGTGCCGTCTTCATCAGTCTATCCACAATTACCCAGACTGTGTCGTGTCCTCGCTGGGTAACAGGTAAGCCCACCACCAAGTCCATGGTGACGCTCTCCCACTTCCACTCTGGCACTGGAAGCGGCTGTAGTGGCCCTGCAGGCCTCTGATGCTCGGCTTTCACCTGCTGGCACACTAAACACTGCTGTACGAATTCACCCACATCCCACTTCATCCCTCTCCACCAAAATTGGCGTCTCAAGTCATGGTACATCTTCGTGTTTCCGGGATGTACGGTGAATCTGGAACCGTGTGCCTCAGTCAGGAGCTCTCTCAACAGCTCCTCATCTCTGGGAACGCGCAAACATCCCCTCAGGCGCAGCACCTGGTCTGTGAAAGAGAAGTCCCCTGGGTCTCCTGACAGTACTCTGTCGCTCAAGGACTACAAGTACGAGTCTGCCATCTGTCTTGTGATGATGCGATCTATCAGCTCTGGCCTAGTCTGTCGTGTCACAGTCACTGTCCCACAGTGCCCCCATAACTCTAGGGGTCGCCAACTGCCCATCTCCTCCACAAGGCTCCAACTCTGCACCTGTAAGCTGGCCAAGTGTGCGGGCGCCTTTCGGCTCAAGGCATCAGCCACCACGTTGGCCTTTCCCGAGTGGTAGGAAATGCTGCAGTCATAGTCCTTCAGGAGCTCCAACCAACGTCTCTGTCTCATGTTGAGCTCCTTCTGGTCAAAAAGGTATCTGAGGCTCTTGTGATCTGTAAAAAAAATCTCAAAGGTCTCACCGTACAAATAGTGCCTCCAGGTCTTCAGTGCGAAGACAACAGCTGCCAGCTCCAGGTCGTGGGTAGGGTAGGTATGCTCATGGGGCTTCAGTTGCCACGAAGCATAAACGACAACGTGACCCCTCTGCATGAGCACACCCCCTAACCCCTGCAAGGAGGCGTCCGTGTACACAACGAACCCGCCACTACTGTCAGGGATGGTGAGCACAGGAGCTGAAGTCAGCCCCTCCTTCAACCAGAGCTCACACTTGCTGTATTTAGCGTACAGCCTACGTCATCTCAGTGTGTCCAGAACCACCCACAAGTGTTGTCTGTGCTGCATCTGATCTTGGGAATAGATGAGTACTTCATCAATGAATACCACCATGAACTGGTCCAAGTACGGTCTAAACACCCGGTTCATCAGGTCCATGAAAGCAGCGGGGGCATTGGTCAGCCCAAACGGCATGACCAAAAACTCGTAGTGTCCGTACCGGGTGCGGAAAGCTGTCTCGGAGACGTCTGCCTCCCTGATCCTCAACTGGTGGTATCCAGACCTCAAGTCGATCTTGGAGAATACCGTGGCACCCCGCAGCTGTTCAAACAAGTCGTCGATCCTCGGAAGTGGATATTTGTTCTTGATGGTGACTCTATTCAGCTGTCGGTAATCCACACAAAGGCGTAGGGTACCATCCTTCTTCTTCACAAACAGTACCGGGGCTCCCCAGGGAGACGCACTGGGCCTCACAAAGCCCTTCTCCAAAAGATCCTGCAACTGAGACTTGAGCTCTCGTAGCTCAAGTGGTGCCATCCTGTATGGTGCGGTGGAGATGGGGCTGGTCCCTGGTACTAGTGAGATCTCAAACTCGATCTCACGCTTCGGCGGTAGTCCTGGTAACTCGTCTGGGAACACGTCATGATACTCTCTCACCACCGGGATGCTCTGGAAGTCTGCCACAGGGCTGGGCTCTGCCACCACACAAGCTAGGAAGCCCTCACACCCCTGGCTCAAAAGTCTCGCCGCCCGAAGTGCCGAAATGCACCTGAAGCCTCCGTCCACTGGCTGACCGTGAAACTCGAAAGAAGGAAACTCCGGTATGGAGAAGACGATCTTCCTCTCAAAACAGTCCACCAAAGCGTGGTAAGAGGACAACTAGTCCATCCCCAGAATTACGCCAAAGTCCTCCATCCGTATCATAATTAGGTCAACAGGAAGGCTATGTCCCCCAATACTGACCTCGCAACCCGTGTACACCTCCTCAGCTACAAACAGTTGACCACCTAGATTTCTAATTACCACTAATTCCCTAATGGAGTGCTATCGGACTCCATATTAGCAACAACTCATGTGGCAAGATGGTACATTGTATCGGAATGCAGGAATTTCATACTCCAAAAAGACCAAACCAAGTAACCATACCTGTCATCGTATGGACTGAAGATATGATGTCTCCGTGAGTCACGACGTTACGACACTCCTCGGTACTGGGGGTGGACAAAACAGGTAAGCCCGGGGCGGAGCTAGTGACAACGGGCCGGTATCCTCCTCGTGGCGGCTGTCCTCCCTCAGGTACCTCGAACCCATGACCACCCGACTGGCCCTCAGTGCTCGAAGCCGTGAGCGTCTGCTGTGCTCCAGCCCTAGACGGGCAGTCCCTCTTGAAATGGCCCGGCTGGCCACACTGGTAGCAGAGGGGAACTCGATGCCTCCTCTCGGTGGGTCCCTGCTGTCGGCTGGGCAGGGGTCCGGTGCTAGCAACTGGCCCTTGTCGAGGGCCCCCAGAGGTCACTGATGGCCCTGCAAAACGTGACGGCTCTCCTGCAGGCACCACTCTCCTCCTTTGATCTCTCCTAACTCGCCTAGTGTGACGGCGAAAATCTCGTTCCACGACCAACTCCCCTGTCGTACGCTCGGAAGGGAGATGAGGGGGCGGAGAAGTGGGTGAAAGCTGAAATTCTTCTCGAACCACCTCTCGAATCAGATGAACGAGGTTCGGAGATGGTATGCTCAGGAGAAGAGGAGGGGTAGTATGTACTCCAAGCTTGACACATCTATCCCTCGGGCCTCGACCTCGGCCACACCCGCGGCCCACCCTCCTAGTTCCACGACGAGGCATCTCCTGCAATGGAGACGCGAAAACAAAATGGAAAAACGTCAATATGTAACGATATCTAACGAAGAAGTCTAAGAGCTTATGCCAAAAGCAACGTTGTGGTGTTACTCTAGTTGCAGACACGTGAATTGGTTATTTTCCAATCAGTTGGTTCACTTCTTGGGACGACCTTGCTCTGATACCATCTTGTTACGACCCGATTCCCGAATCCCTAAGAGACACGAGAATCAGACCGACTCGACTAATCCCAAGACCCATTCGTCCAACGAGAAAGTAACCAAAAGAGCAGCAAAATAAACCACATTCACCATGCATATAACTAGCAGTAACAAAATACAGCAGTAAAGGAAAGAAATACTACAGTATATACCACCACAACAGCAGAGAAATAAACATGTACATAACATAAAGTTTTCGGTAAAGAAAGTACAAGGAGTATCAAAGAAAACTACTCACTACAGTGGAAGAAAAGTACAGAAAGTACTACAGGTAACCCTACTGGACCCTACTAGGCCCAACGTCCTCTGCAGCCGCTAACTCTGGCTGCTCAACACCTGGTCCTGAAAAGGTAACAAGGGTGACACGTCAGCGAAACACTGAGTAGAGTGGAAACTAAAAGCTAAAGAAGCAGTAGAGTGTACAGTAGCTGTTATATTTTTACTTCCTTTATTTACCTCTTTCTATTATTTCACTATTGACTTGTTTCTCAGATCCTTCTCTTGATCTTGAATGTTCCTCGTGGGAACGATCTTGATTGCAGTCTTTTCCGAAAAGTAGAAGTAACAGGTGGTGCTCTCCTGGCCAGGAGTGTCCCCCGTGGTGGTCCTACCCTCAGTCAACCACCCCAAGGTCGCTAACAGACGTAACGGTGACTATGGCACGCGCGATAAACGCACAGGTAACTACCCCGCACTGGCACGCGATCAGTCGTTTCCGTTAACGGGTACGCCCAAAGCACAGTACGGAACCAGTATAGGGCAGAGCCCTCTCAGTAACAGGGGTCCAACCCCTCTATAGTAACCAAACAGGGGTCTTGCCCCTCCACAGTCCACGCACCCTCGCCTGACTATCCTGGTTTGCCCAGTGGGCCTAACAAGTCGGTGTAGGAGGGTCAGTAGAACCCCGGGGCCCGTGGGGTAGCTAGTACTCTTCCTACACTAGTAGCTCTCCTCGGTACTGTGTACACGAGGGCCAAAAGTTGGTACAAAGTGGCCAGACCTAACCCTGGGTCCCTGGGGCAGCTGGCTTGGCTCTGCACTAAACAGGGGATAGTCGCTTTCCTTGGTACTCCGTACTTAAGGGCCAGCTCACTTCCCTAATTCTATTACATTCCCTTTCCAAGAGTTCTACTCCTAATTCCCCGTAGGGTTCAAGCTCTTTTAACTCAGCCAATTTAGGTTTCACCGTTTCAGCTTTACGTTCATACAACCCATGTTCTCAATCATACGTATTCATTCATATCAGGCAGCTGTTAACCAATTTACGGGTAGTTATCATTTCCTTTCTACTATTCCAAGTCTGTAATATTTATATATTCAACTAGTTTTCCAGTCCTAGGATTCATGCCGTACCCTAGGATCTATCATTCAATCTAGTTTTCCAATCCTAGGATTCATGCAATACCTTAAGATCTATCATTCAATCTAATTTCTCAGTCCTAGGGTTCTTGCAATGCCCTAGACTCTATTAATTATTTCATAATTGTAACAATTTTGTTAAATAAATTAAAAGGTCACTCTACTAGCGAAACCGGGAGTACTGGGGGCGTGGTTAGCAATCCCGCGCGCCTCTGCAACTCCCAAGACTACAATGGAACGGGGTCCTAACACAAGGATCAATCACAAGGAGTTTCTCAGAACGGTATACAATTACTGTAAACGGATAAAGGAATTTATTCTGGAAAGAACGCAACTCGAAACGCAGAAAACGGACTTCGAACAGGCCCTAAAAGGGTCAAAAACGACGAAACAGTCCAAAATCAAACGTCTGGAACCTCTTCCAGACTTCTTAAAAGATGGGTTAGGTCGTACCTCAGTTCTGCGCAGTCCTTCAGACGTCCAGAAGCCCGCTGGGACGTCTAGCCTTGGTTTCCAGACGTCCGATTGTCACCTCGGACGTCTGGAGGTTCTCTCCGTCGTATGGCACTGCGGCCAGACGTCTGATTCACATGGGATGGCGAGCCCTCGCGCCCTCCCGAGCAGGACCTGCGCACACATACATCGGCTCTCAGTACGACGAAACGCAGAAGAAGTCACAGCGGAAGGCTGCATGGCCGTACATGCGCAAAAAGGAGAAGACAAGAAATATCTTACCTGTCAGACGTCTGGACAGTCCTCCAAACGTCTTTGTCGTCGTCTGGACGTAAGTCCAAACGTCTGATTCTGGAAAATTTTCCAGAACCAGAGCCCAATTCGCTCTCCGCCCGTGACGCACGCACGGCCGCGCCGCGCCCCGTCCGCCTGCTGCCCGAGCTGCAGCAGCCCCTCCGCGACACCCCACACTTGCCGCTCCCCCGTCGGTCGGCTCTAGCTGCCCTAGCAAGCTCGCACCCTCGCGGTTGAGCTTCTTCCTTCCGCTCGCAACCCTCCTTCCTGCACACTCGCCGCGGCCGCTGCTGCCGTCGCCGCTCACTCGCTCGCTCACGCTCTCGCATTGGCAGGGAGAAGGAGAAGAGAAGGGCGGAGGAGATGAGGGTGAGGGGGAGGGCGAGGGTTTATAAAGCAGCGTGGGGAGAGAGAGAAGAGGGACGGCATGTCTGCAGGAAGAGAGAGGAAAAAGGAGACGAGGAGGCGGGCGCAGTCTGCGCGCGTATGCGCGCAGACGCAACCCGGTACGCCGAAAAAATTTATTAGCAGATGTCTGGGAAGGGTTCCAGATATCTGGACAGACGTCTGGGCCACCTCCCAGACGTCTTAAATATCCGCCTGATGCCACGTTCGTAACACCTGGAAATTAGGAAGCAATAGAGTTTCATGAATTTTGTGAGTAGGAAATTTCTCCTTAAGTGTGTTAAAAGGATGACCTTCATTTGGGCATTGGGTAATGGTTGATAAAAATTTAGGAGTAATGGTAATTTTTTGACCAAAAACTTTGGATGTTAAGACTAGATGACCTCGATTTTCTTGTTCTTGGAGATTAGTAAAAAATAGACAATTAATGTTAGGGTAAACTCCAGGAACATCAGCAAAAAATGACTCATCAAAGAAATGCATAAGATGTTGTTTGGAGAGACAGGTAGTAAACTCATGGATTTGAAGGGAAAAATCTTTTCACTCAGTAGGCCTACAGTGGTGAAGTTTTAGGCCTTTATACCAATCAAATTTTCATTTAGCATCCTCATTGATGCAAAACTTGTTGAATGCATCTTGAGGTGCTTTTCTCTTACGTTTAGATTTTGGTGCCATCTGAAAACATACAACAACAAGAAATAGGAAATACAATTAAAGATAAAGATAATTTTTTATCATGTGTTCAGGTAACAACACATTTAAGCCTACATGTACCGGTATTGGTGATTGGTACCGGTATTGGTTGGTTTCTGTCCCAAGTAGAAATACGAGCTAGTACCGGTACTCATTTTCAGTACCAGTACCTGCTCTCTAAAGTAGGCACTGCTGCGCCTAGTGAATACTGGTACCAATGATGGGTACTGGTACCTTCTGGTACCCGATGAAAACATATTGCAGCAGCAGAAATGACGTCAAGGGAAAAAAAAACATGATGTAGAATGACTCAAGGAAACAAGATTTGATGAGAAGAGAAGAATGTACTTAGGGTATGAAGATTGGAGATGATTATTCTTCTTCTTGGTAAGGGCTTGGAGAGACTTGTGGTGGAACTAGGGTTTGGTTGTGAAGAAATGAGGCAAGTGTTTACACTTGACCTCTTTTATATTGGATGGGTCATGTGCTTGTCACATGACCACTTAAGTGGTTGAGAGAAGAAAAATTGACAACTTAGGTGTTGAAAAAAAAATAATGTAGTCAACAACCTAAGTTAAGCAACCAAATTGCAAACAACACTTTAGTATTTCTAGACATATGAAAATATTACAATTTACTCCTCTTTTAGTAACCATGGCTAATTTGTAAGAAAGTCCTCAGGAATTTTCATAAATACAAATAAAGTTTATGTCAAACAAATTATTAGATTAAAATCTTTTTTATTGTACAAAGTCCTAATTTTCTCCTTATAAAGTAGAATCTCTCTGCTGCAAGAGGTTTTGTAAAGATGTCTGCCAATTGGTTTTGAGTGCCAATGAATTCTAATTGAATAGAGCCTTGAAGTACATTATCTCTGAGGAAATGATGTCTAATGTCTATATGTTTGGTACGTGAATGATGTACGAGATTTTTGGATAGATTTATTGCACTTGTATTATCATATAATATCTTGGATTGTCTAAAAATCAATCCAAAGTCGGACAAAGTCTGTCTCATCCAAATTTCCTGAGAGTAAGCAAGTGAAGTTGCAATATACTCTACTTCAGTCGTAGAAAGTGAAACACAAATCTACTTCTTAGAAAATCATGAGACTAGAGATTCTCCAATAAAATGACATGTGCCGCTTGTGCTCTTTCGGTTTATCCAACTCCCTGCATAGTCTGCATCACTATAGGATAATAGACCTAAGGATTGTGCTTTAGGATAGAAAATACCAAGGTCTTTTGTATTGTTTAGGTATCTAAATATTCTTTTTACTGCATTAAAATGAGATTCCTTAGGTTTGGACTAGAATCTCACACAAAAACATGTAGCAAAAAGAATATCAGGTCTAGAAGCTGTGAGATATAGTAGTGAACCTATCATTCCCCGGTATTTCTTTTCATCTACCCTCTTGTCGGATAAATCTTTACCAAGAGAAGTAGATAAAGCAATCGGAGTCTCTTTGCCATTTACATTTTCAAAGTCAAATTTCTCGAGAATTTCAAGAACATATTTTGTTTGACTAATGTAAATTCCTGTATCTAATTGTTGAATTTGGAGTCCTAAAAAGAATCTAAGTTCACCCATCATACTCATTTCAAACTCAGCCTTCATAGTCTCACAGAAATGTTGACACAGGGACTCCTTATTTGATCCAAATATAATATCGTCGACATATATTTGAACCAATAAGATGTCATTATCTTCTTCTTTTACAAAAAGAGTTGAATCAACAACTCCAATTCTAAAATCGTGCTGAAGAAGAAAGGTCCTAAGCCTATCATACCAGGCCCTGGGAGCTTGTTTAAGTCCATATAACGCCTTATTGAGCTTGTATACATGCTTTGGGTGTGCTGGGTCCTCGAACCTGGGAGACTGATGAACATAAACTTCTTCCTTAATATAACCATTAAGAAAAGTGCTCTTGACATCCATTTGATATAACTTGAAGTCCTTTGCACTTGCAAAGGCAAGTAGCATCAGTATGGACTCCAAGTGAGCAACAGGAGCATATGTCTCATCAAAGTCAATACCCTCCTGTTAGTTATAGCCTTCAGCTACAAGTCTGGCTTTATTCCTAATCACTGAACTAGATTCATCCAATTTATTTCGAAACACCGACTTGGTTCCAATGATGGAATTACCCTTAGTAGCGGGTACCAAGTTCCATACATTGTTCCTAGTAAATTGGAGTAGCTCCTCTTGCATAGCTACAACCCATGATTCATCCTTTAATGCATCATCAACTCTCTTGGGTTCAAGTTGTGAAACAAAAGCATTAAGGACAAAATCAGCTCTAAAGTGAGATCGAGTTTTTACACCTTGTTCAATATCACCAATAATCTATTCTTGAGGGTCATTCTTATGGTGTACCCATTCTTTTGGAAGATCATGCACATTTCATGAATCTTCTATTTTTGATACATCAATGAAGGGGGTATCTTCATCATCAGAATCTAAATGATTTGGTTTCGGTTCACTTAAGTTTGTTTCATCAAATGAAACATGCAGGGATTCTTTAATGACAAAAGTCCTTTTATTAAAGACTCGATAAGCTTTGTTTTTTGTTAAATAGCCAATAAAAATGCCTTCATCACCTTTAGCATCAAACTTATCAAGCCGGTCACGGGTGTTTAATAAATAACATCTACTTCCAAACACCGTAAAATATGATATCCTATGAGACTTCTCATAATAAAGCTCATATGGAGTTTTCTTAATAATAGGCCTTAAAAGTGTTCTATTTAGAACATAACATGCCGTATTAATGGCTTCTGCCTAGAAATATTTTTTGAAGCCCAGACTCCAAGAGCAAAGTTTGAGCACATTCTTGTAGAGTGCGATTCTTGTGCTCTACAACACCATTTTGAGATGGGGCCTGAGGAAATGAAAATTCATGGGTTATACCAGAATTGACACAAAAACTTGAAAATTTTTCATTTTCAAATTCACCCCCATGATCAATCCTAAGTCTAAGAATAGAGGATGATTTTTCCTTTTGAAGTCTTTGAGTAAGACTTAGGAAGGAATCAAATGAGTCATCCTTATGTTTCAAGAAGATGACCCAAGTGAACCTAGAGAAGTCATCAACAATAACTAGGCAAAATTTTGATCAATTTAGACTCTCAAATCGTGTTGGTCCAAATAGATCAAGGTGTAACAACTCTAAAGGTCATGTTGTTGAAACTAAGTTTTTAGGTTTAAAAGAGGCTTTGTGCATTTTTCCAAGTTCACATGACTTGCACAAAACATCCTTCTTATAAGTTAGTTTAGGTAGGCCCCTTACTAACTCATTTTTGGCTAACTTATTAAGATGTTTGTGATTAATGTTACCTAGCCTACGGTGCCAAAGATCTACTTCAATATGGGAGGTAAGCAGACATTTTACATAATTCTCTTTTGAAAAATGAAGAGCATAGATATTTTCATATCTAAAGCCTTCAATTAAAATCATATTTGTTCTTTCTTTTAATATTTAAAATCCAACTTTAGTGAACAAAACATCACATCCATTATCACATATTTGACTAACACTAAGCAGGTTATGTTTTAAGTTTTCTACTAAAAGAACATTACGTACCTGCTTAGAAGAGTTTCCTATTGTACCTTCACCAATAATGCGACAACGTTTGTTATCACCCAACTTGACGTGTCCTCCATCTTCGATTTTAATCCATTTGATAAAGAGGTCGGAGTGTCCCGTCATGTGTTTGGAACACCCACTGTCTAGGATTCATTTATCCTTTTTGACCTACAAGATAATTTACTAAATCTATTTTAGGTACCCATTTTCTTTTGGGTCCTTGATAGTTAGTACCTTTCAAATCCTTAGGTTTATAGATCACTTTAGTGTTAGATCTATAATTCTTAGGATTCTTGACCTTTTGATAAATCCATGCATGTCTAGGTGCATGTGATTTATTTTGTGTGTTCTTCTTATTATTGAACTTGGCTTTTAAATTATTACAAAATTCTGTACTTAGCCTAGTTGTTTTCAAATTATTCAAAGTGTCCTCAAAGTGTTCATAAATATTTTCTAATTCTACTAATTTTGCATGTAATTGATTGTTAGTTTCTTTGGACATATCTAATTCTATTTCTAAATAAGATTTCTCTATTTCTAGAGTTCTGTAACTATCATGTAAAACCTTATTTTCCTTTTTAATCATCCTAGTCTTATTATATAAATCTTCATATACATGTACTAATTCATTAAAGGTGACTTCAGAATCTACCACATTTTCCGAGTTGTCGTTGTTTGCCATTAAGTAAAGATGTGCAACTTCTGTTTCTTCAGATTCTTCGGAAGACGATTCCGTGTCGGAATCACTATCATCCCAAGTTGCCTTGTATGCCTTTCTTAAAATCTTCTTTTTCTTTCGATCGAGTTCTTTGTCCTTCTTTTCTTCCTTCTTATTCTTTATCATTGGACAATCTTTTCGTACGTGCCCCTTCTTCTTGCACTCAAAACAAATAATGTCATTTGAAAATTTATTAACTTTCTTACCTTGTTTTCGAATAAATCTTTTGAATCTTCTAGTTAGAAGAGCAAGCTCTTCTTCTTCGTCAGAATTTGAGTCATCAAAGTCCGATACCTCCTTTAAAGCTTTGAAAGCAAGCTCCTTTTTCTTGCTTATGGATTTTTCTTCATTCTTGTTCATATTTTCCAACCGGACTTCATATGCCATGAGACTTCCAATTAACTCATCTAAGGAGAGAGTAGAAAGATCTTTTGCCTCTTAAATGGTTGTGATCTTTGGAGACCAATCGCTTGTAAGGGATCTCAAGATTTTCCTTACAAGTTGTTCCTCCTTCAGCTTGACTCCAAGATTCTTCATTGGATTAACAATCTCTCCAAATCTTGTGTACATCCCTTTGATTGTTTCACCTTTCTGCAACCTAAAACACTCATATCTTTCTGTTAGAATAGAAATATGTGTTTCTTTAACTTTACTCTTACCTTCATAGGTGACTTGCAATGTGTTCCATATCTCATATGCAGACTCGCATGCGGAGATACGGTTAAATTCTTCCCTTGATAATGCACAATAGAGTGCGTTCATCGCTTTCGCATTTCCCACGATCATTTTCTTTTGTTCTGTCGTCCATGCCACTCCTTGTGGCTCCGGATCCATGTGCTTCTCTTGGATAAACATCCATGAGTCCTCATCCATGGCTTTGAGGAAGATTTGCATCCTCCTTTTCTAGTATCCATAGTCCGTGCCATCAAAGTAGGGAGGACGTATGGATGATTGTCCTTCAGTGCCCTTTACTGGAGATGCCATTGCAAAAGAGAATTGTCACTTCTTTTCGCAACCCGCTCTGATACCACCTGTAGGATCTGTAAATCACAAGCACACTAGAAGGGGGGATGAATAGTGTGGGAAATAAAAATTACAAGACAAAACAAATCACAAAAACAAAGGCACAAGATTTATAGCGCTTTCCCTCACCTAAGTACTCCACTACCTAAGTCTCCTGACTTAGGATTTTTAACCCGATTCCCTTAACTCAGAGGGAATCAATTTACTAATATCAGAGGTAATTAACGGGTTACCTCAACCCAATTACAAGATATAAAGAAAAAGATAAAGATACAAGTGTAAGCAAAATATAAGTAGAAGCTTACAACTATTTCTTAAGTCTCCAACAAGAATATATCTTATAACAAGTATAACCAAATCTAACAAGAAAACTAAGGCGTGAAACAAACGATTGAATACAGAAAAATACGATTGCCTTTGATGATTTGTTGCAAATGGTGAGAGGCCTTGAAAAGTATGCAACAAACTAAGCTCTTTTTCAGCTTGAAAATTGAGAATTGAAGGTGTAGGCAAGAGTATGAATTTTTTAAGAGATGTGTAAAAACCAACACTCAAAGAGTGCTTATGTAGGCCACTAATCACCTCTCCAACAAATTCTAGCCGTTAGGGGTATTTTAGGAACATTAGAAATATAATTAATTGCAAACTAGCCGTTCAGACTGGTCACAACGGTTAGTGGGTACCAGTACTGAACTCTTAGTACCGGTACTGACTGCATACAATCAGTACAACCAAATCACTGGGTACCGGTACTCATTGTGAGTACCGGTACTTGTGACGCACAGTCTTGGGTCCTGTGACCTATATGTACCGGTACTCATGATGAGTACCGGTACTTGTAAAGTCCAGGCAAAAACCCAATTCACAAACTGTGACCACTTGATACCGGTACTCATGATGAGTACCGGTACTTGATGTTCACAGTTTGTGTAACGACCCGATTCCCGAGTTCCTACGAGACGCGAGAACCGGACCGACTCGACTAAACCCAAGACCTGGTCGTCCAACGAGGAAGTAACCAAAAGAGCAGTAAAATAAACCACATTCAACATGAATATAACTAACAGTAAGAAAATACAGCAGTAAGGAAAGAAACTACTACAGTATGTACCACCACAACAGTAGAACAACATTCATAACAAAATATGAACTGCAGGTAAAGAAAAGTACAGCGGAAACAAGAACTACTCACTACAGTGGAACCAAAAAGAGGTACAAGAGAACAGTGGTAACTCTACTGGACCCTACTCGGCCCAGCATCCTCTGCAGCCGCTGACCCTGGTTGCTCAACACCTGGTCCTGAAAGGTAACGAGTGTAACACGTCAGCAAAACGCTGAGTAGAGTGGCAGCTAAACTAAAGAAACAGTAAAGTGTACAGTAGCTGTTTTAATTTTCTTTCTTCCTTTATTTACGTCTTTCTATTGTTTCACAATTTATCTATTTCTCAGATCCTTCACTTGATCTCGAATGTTCCTCGTGGGAACGATCTTGATTGCAGTCTTTTTCGAACAGTAGAAGTAGCACGTGGTGCTCTCCTGGCCGGGAGAGTCCCCCGTGGTGATCCTACTCTCAGTCAACCACCCCAAGGTCACTGACAGACGTAACGGTGACTACGACACTCACGGTAAACGCACGGGTAGCTAACCTTCACTGGCACGCGGTCAGTCGTTTCCGTTAACGGGTGCGCCCAAAGCACAGCACGGAACCAGTACAGGGCAGAGCCCTCTCAGTAACAGGGGTCCAACCCCTCCACAGTAACCAAACAGGGGCCTTGCCCCTCCACAGTCCGCACACCCTCACCTGACTACCCTGGTTTGCCCCAGTGGGCCTAACAAGTCGGTGTAGGAGGCTAGCAGAACCCCGGGGCCCGTGGGGTAGCTAGTACCTCCCTACACTAGTAGCTCTCCTCGGTACTACGTACACGAGGGCCAGCAAGTCAGTACAGAGTGGCCAGTCCTAACCCCGGGTCCCTGGGGCGGCTAGCTCCGCTCTGCACTAAACAGGGGGACAGTCGCTCTCCTTGGTACTCCGTACTCAAGGGCCAGCTCACTTCCCCAATTCTGTTCCATTCACTTTCCAGGAGTTCTACTCCTAATTACCCGTAGGGTTCCAACTCTTTAACTCAGCGCATTCCGGTTTCACCTTTCCAGTTTCACGTTCATACATCCCATATTCTTAATCATGTTCATTTATTCATAACAGGCAGCTATTAATTCAATCCACAGGCAGCTATTATTTCCTTTCCACATTTTCCAGGACTGCGGCATTCATACATTCCACTAGTTTTCCCATCCTAGGATTCATGCCATATCCTAGGATCTATCATACAATCTAGTTTTCCAGCCCTAGGATTCATGCAACACCCTAGGATCTACCATTCAATCTATTTCTCATTCCTAGGATTCATACAAAGTCCTAGGTTCTATTTATGGTTTCATGATTTAACATATTATACTTAAAGCCATTCTACCGGTTACAACAGGCGAACTGGGGGCGTGGTCGGGAATCCCGCGTGCCTCCGCAACCCCTGAGACTTTAACATAACGGGGTCCTATCATAAGTATCAACCACAAGGAATTTCTCAAAATAGTGTACAGCTACTGTAGATGGGTAGAGGGTGTAATTCCGAAAAGAACGCAACTCGAAACGCGGAAAATGAAACCCGAATGGGCCCTAAACGGGTCGAAAATGATGAAACAGTGCAAAATCAGACATCTGGAACTTATTCCAGACGTCTTAAAAAGTGGATCAGGGGTTACCTTGCTCTGCGTGGTCTCTCAGACGTCCAGAAGCCTGCGGGGGCATTTGGCCTAGTTCCCAGACGTCCGATGGTCACCCCGGACGTCTGGAAGTCGTTCCCGTCGTCTGTCACTACAGCCAGACGTCTGATTCGCATTGGATGCGATTCCAGACGTCTGGACAGTCCTCCAAACGTCGCCCACGTCGTTCGTCTAGACTCACAGACGTCTGATTCTGGAAAATTTTTCGGAATCAGGGAGCCACCCGCCCTCCGCTCGCGACATACGGCCGCGCTGCGAGTGCTCCGCCTGCTGCTCGAGCTGCAGCAGGCCTCCCGCGCCACTCCATGCCCGCTGCGCCCCCACCGGCCGGCTCCTGCTACCCCGGCAGTCTCGAGCCCTCACGGCCGACGCCTCCTCCCCCGCGCAACACCTTCTCCCGCACCCGCCGCGGCTGTCGCCGCCGCCGCTCACTCGCGCCTGCTCTCGCGCACCGATTGGAAGGAGAAGAGGAAGGGGGCGGAGGTGACGGGAGTGAGGGGGAGGGCGTGGCCTTTTAAGGCCGCGGGAGGAGGAGAGAGAGCGTGACAGAGGGCGCAGGAGGGAGAGGGAAAAGAAGAGGCGGAGCAGGTCTGCGCGTGCAGGCGCGCAGACGCAACGGTGTGCGCCGCAGAAAAATGAATTCCAGACGTCTGGAAGTGATACCAAACGTCTGGTACGACGTCTGGGACACCTCCCAGACGTCTTAAAAGACATTTGAAATCACGGTTCACAACAATATAACAAACTCAAAGGAAGTTTCGTCCCCGAAACTTGTGCTAACTAGGGTGCGGGAAAACGTCATAAATACCATAACAAACTCAAAGAGGACCGACGCCGGTTCGAAAAGACGTACCCGCGAAGAGTTCCGGGTACCACCCCCGCATTGCCGCCTTAGGCTCCCAGGTAGCCTACTCGTACCGCTGGCTCCTCCACAAAACCTTTACTAGGGGTACTTGCTTTCGTCTCGAACTGCGGACGGCTTGGTCTAGAATCTGCACTGGCCGCTCGGGGTAGGTCAGGTCGTCGCCCACCTCGACGCTCTCGTGACTCAGTATGTGACTGGGATCGGCTACGTACTTCCTGAGGTTGGACACGTGGAACACGCCGTGCACACCAGAAAGCTGCGGGGGGAGGGAAAGCCTGTAAGCAACGGGTCCAACCTGCTCCAGGACCTCAAATGGCCCCACAAACCTCGGCGCGAGCTTCCCTCTCACCCCAAACCGCTGCAGGCCCTTCATGGGCGAAACACGAAGAAAGATGTGGTCCCCATCCTCAAACTGCACCTCTCTACGTCTCCGATCCGCGTAGCTCTTCTGTCTGCTCCTGACAGTGCGGAGTCGCTTGTGGATCTGCTCGACTACCTCCTGACTCTGCCGGATCAACCTGGGGCCAACCTCCCACTTGGTCCCCACCTCAACCCAACTCAAGGGTGCCGTACACCTCCGTCCGTACAGAGCCTCGTAGGGAGCCATGCCGATACTCGAGTGATAACTATTGTTGTATGCAAACTCCGCTAGGGGCAGGTGCTCCTCCCAAGAGCCCCTCCAGTCCAGTACACAGGCACGCAAAAGGTCCTCAAGTGTCTATATCGTGCGCTCAGATTGTCCGTCCGTCTGGGGGTGGTAAGCCGTACTAAACCTCAACCGCGTCCCCAAGGCCTGCTGAAACTCAGCCCAAAACTGGGACGTAAAGAGGGTATCCCGGTCGGATACGATCTCCCGCGGAACTCCGTATAGTCGTACCACATCACGGATATACCTCTCTGCCAACTGTGCTGGTCCCAAAGTGACTCAGATCGGCAAGAATCGCGCCGTCTTCGTCAGTCTATCCACTATTACCCAGACTGCGTCCTGTCCTCGCTGGGTAACAGGTAAGCCCACCACCAAGTCCATGGTGATGCTCTTCCACTTCCACTCTGGCACTGGAAGCGGCTGTAGCAGCCCTGCAGGCCTCTGATACTCGACCTTCACCAGCTGACACACTACGCACTGCTGCACGAACTCACCCACATCCCGCTTCATCACCCTCCACCAAAACTCGCGTCTCAAGTCGTGGTACATCTTCGTGTTTCCGGGATGTATGGTGAATCTGGAACGGTGTGCCTCAGTCAGGAGCTCTCTCAATAGCTCCTCATCTCTGGGAACACACAACCGTCCCCTCAGGCGCAGCACCTGGTCTGTGAAAGAGAAGTCCCCTGGGTCTCCCGACAGTACTCTGTCGGGCAAGGACTGCAAGTACGGATCGACCATCTGTCCTGTGATGATGCGGTCTATCAGCTCTGGCCTGGTCTGTCGTGTCACCGTCACTGCCCCACAGTGCCCCGGTAACTCCAGAGGTCGCCAACTGCCCACCTCCTCCAAAAGGCTCCAACTCTGTAACTGTAAACTGGCCAAGTGTGCGGGCGCCTTACGGCTCAAGGCGTCAGCCACCACATTGGCCTTTCCCGGGTGATAGGAGATGCTACAGTCGTAGTCCTTCAGGAGCTCCAACCAACGTCTCTGTCTCATGTTGAGCTCCTTCTGATCAAAAAGGTATCTGAGGCTCTTGTGATCTGTGAAAATTTCGAAGGTCTCACCCTACAAGTAGTGCCTCCAAATCTTCAGCGCGAAGACAACAGCTGCCAACTCTAGGTCGTGGGTAGGGTAGGTATGCTCATGGGGCTTCAGTTGCCGCGAAGCGTAAGCGACAACGTGACCCCTCTGCATGAGCACACCTCCTAACCCCTGCAAGGAGGCGTCCGTGTACACAACGAACCCGCCACTACTGTCAGGGATGGTGAGCACGGGAGCCGAGGTCAACCTCTCCTTCAGCTACAGAAAAGATGCCTCACAGGCGTCTGTCCAAGCGAAGGGCACGTCCTTCCGGGTCAACTGCGTCATAGGACCCGCAATCTGTGAAAAACCTCTGATGAATCGTCTGTAGTAGCCTGCCAGTCCCAGGAAACTGCAAATCTCAGTGACTGAACGCGGTCTGTCCCACCTGAGTACTGCCTCAACCTTAGCTGGGTCCACCGCCAAGCCGTCTCCAGAGATCACATGACCTAAGAAGGTCACCTCCCTCAACCAGAACTCGCACTTGCTGTATTTGGCGTACAGCCTACGTCATCTCAGTGTGTCCAAAACCATCCGCAAGTGCTGTCTGTGCTGTGTCTGATCTCTAGAATAGACGAGTACATCATCTATGAAAACCACCACGAACTGGTCCAAGTACAGTCTAAACACCCGGTTCATCAGATCCATGAAAGCAGCGGGGGCATTGGTCTGCCCAAACGGCATGACCAAAAACTCGTAGTGTCCGTACCGGGTGCGGAAAGCTGTCTTGGAGACGTCGGTCTCCCTGATCCTCAACTGGTGGTATCCAGACCTCAAGTCGATCTTGGAAAACACCGTGGCACCCAACAATTGGTCAAACAAGTCGTCGATCCTCGGCAGCGGATATCTGTTCTTGATGGTGACCTTATTCAGCTGTCGGTAATCCACACAAAGGCGTAAGGTCCCATCCTTCTTCTTCACAAACAGTACCGGGGCTCCCCAGGGAGACGCACTGGGCCTCACGAAACCTTTCTCCAAAAGGTCCTGCAACTGAGACTTGAGCTCTCGTAGCTCAAGCGGTGCCATCCAGTATGGCGCGGTGGAGATGGGGCTGGTCCTTGGTACTAGTGAGATCTCAAACTCGATCTCATGCTCGGGCGGTAGTCCTGGTAACTCGTCTGGAAACACGTCAGGGTACTCTCTGACCACTGGGATGCTCTGGAAGTCTGCCACAGGGCTGGGCTCTGCCACCACACAAGCTAGGAAACCCTCACACCCCTGGCTCAAAAGTCTCGCCGCCCGAAGTGTCGAAATGCACCTGAAGCCTCCGTCCACTGGCTGTCCATGAAACTCGAAAGAAGGCAACTCCGGAATGGAGAAGACAATATTCCTCTCAAAACAGTCCACCAAGGTGTGGTAAGCGAACAGCCAATCCATCCCCAGAATCACTCCAAAGTCCTCCATCTGTAACATAATCAGGTCAGCTGGCAGGCTATGTCCCCCGACGCTGACCTCGCAATCCGTGTACACCTCCTCAGCTACAAACAGCTGACTACTTGGACCTCTGATTACGAATGGATTTCTAACAGCGTATAATCCTGGCCCAAACTAACTGCAAAACTGGCTGCGACAATCGAGTGCGTAGCGTCGGAATCGAAAAGCGTGTAAACGAGTCTGCCGGAAACTGAAACCATACCTGCTACCAGCGATCCCGTAGCTCTGGCATCCCTGTGTGTCAGGGCGTTGATACGCCCTTCAGCTCTAGGTGCGGACGAAGCAGCCACACTCTGCATCGGATGGGTAGGTGCTGGCCGGTACCCTCCTCGTGACTGCTGTCCTCCTCCTTGTGCCTGGTAACCGCGGCCTCTTGCGCGTCCTCCAGTGCTCTGTGCGGGAAGTATCTGCTGACCTCCTGCCCTAGACGGGCAGTCCCTCCTGATGTGGCCCGGCTGGCCACACTGGTAACAGAGGGGGACCAGACTCCCGCCCTCAGTGGGTCCCTGCTATCGGCTGGGTAGGGGTCCGATGTTGGTGATTGGCCCCTGTCGAGGGCCCCCAAAGGCCACTGATGGCCCTGTAAAACGTGATGGCTCTCCTGCGGACACCACGTGTCTCCTCTCTCGCCGGCCCTGTGAAAAGTTTAGTTGAAAGGGCCTCTTCCGCCCGCCGTCAGTGTCTCGCGCGGACGGGTTGGTCTCCTTGTAAGTCATAGCTGCCTCTACCACTCTCGAAAACGTAGGCAGCTTCAGGGGTTTGACATACCCCCGAATCGCAGGCCAGAGCCCCTCGGTGAACCTCCAAAGGCGCTCCTCCTCAGTAGCTACCGCTGTCGCTGCAAAGCGGGACAGCTCCAGGAAATGCGTGTGGTACGTGCTCACGGTCATCGTCCCTTGGCGGAGAGTGTGGAACTCCCGCCTCCTCTGGTCCTGCCACGTCTGGGGAAAGTACTGCTTGCAGAAGAGAGTGATGAACCGATCCCAGGTCAGCTCGTCCCTCTCCTGTCCTTGGACCTCCCTCCATCACCTGTGTGCCGCACTCTCCAGCTGGTACGTGGCAAAGGCCACGCGGCACTCCACCGGGGGGCGAAGGGTGTCGAAAATCTTCTCCAGCTGCTCAAGCCAGTCCTCTGCCTCGGTCGGGTCCTCATCCCCCTTGAAGGAGGGGGGCTTCAGCTTCCAGAACTGCCCGAAGAGCTCGGAGTGGCGCTGCAATGGGGGTGCTGGTCCACCCCCAGGAAACGGTGCCTCGTGCACAGAAGTATCGGAGGAAGGTGGGGGCAGCGGCGGCCCATCCCCTCCCCCGTGTCCAGTGCCGCGTCCGTCGAGTGGTCCCACAGAGGACTCCCCCTCCACAGCCCCAGGGTGAGGTGCTCGAGCGGTGGGTGGAGCTCCTCTCGTACAATGTCTTGTATCAGCCGGGCGAGGTCGTGGGCTTGGACGCCCGGGAGTAGTGGCTGGTCCACTAGGGTGTCGGCAACGGCACGCCCACCTCGCCGACCTCGTCCTCGGCCGCGCCTGCGGCCCGCCTCACTGGTCCCACGACAAGGCATCTTCTGCAAGGAGACGCGAAACAAAACGGAGCACGTCACTATGGAACGATACCGAACGGAAACTTCTAAGATCTCATGTCAAAAGATATGTTGTGGTGGCTACTCTAGTTATAGACATGTGAATTGGTTATTTTCCAGTCAGTTGATTCACTTCTCGGGACGACCTTGCTCTGATACCATCTTATAACGACCTGATTCCCGAGTCCCTACGAGATAGGAGAACCGGACTGACTCGACTAAACCCAAGACCTGGTCGTCCAACGAGGAAGTAACCAAAAGAGCAGTAAAGTAAACCACATTCAACATGATTATAACTAACAGTAAGAAAATACAGCAGTAAGGAAAGAAACTACTACAGTATGTACCACCACAACAGTAGAACAACATTTATAACATAATATGAACTGCAGGTAAAGAAAAGTACAGCGGAAACAAGAACTACTCACTACAGTGGAACCAAAAAGTGGTACAAGAGAACAGTGGTAACTCTACTGGACCCTACTCGGCCCAGCGTCCTCTGCAGCCGCTGACCCTGGCTGCTCAACACCTGGTCCTGAGAGGTAACTGAAAGTTCCCTACCAGGAGGGGTGACGTAATAAAATGTGGAAATAAAATATAAAGCAATCTCACAAAAATCAATCGCACAATGTACACAGGTATTTTTAGGTGGAAACCCAAACCGGGTGAAAACCACCACCTAACCCTCTCGAGTTAGGATTTTCCGATCAACCAAGTTGATCAAAATCCACTAACCGAATCACTTTGAAACGAGGGTGATTCAACCTCAGTACAACCACGCTACAAGTACGAGGGTAGCGTTCCTCAACCCCTTCTCTCCACGAGAAGGATTTTGTCCCACGAAGGAGACGGGAATTCGCAAAGCGAATACCCAACCAAAATACAAAGATAAAATAAAACAACAGTCCTATAGAGCTAACAAAATTAAACCTAGCTTCTATAGGAAATAGGAAACTCCCCTTTGCAAGGAGTGCGTCGACGATGACGCGGTGCGTGTGCCACGCGATGGCGCTACGTCGCTCTCGTTATCTACGGCGGGAGAGCGGGCGCGCGAAGGCTTGATGCTCTCAAGATGATGGAGCTTGAGCTTGGAGAGCAAGGGCCTCAATTGGACACAAAAGAGTGGAACTAAGTTGCTTAGGTGTGTCTCTTGTTTCTCTTGGTGTGTATGTTGTGTGTTTGTGTTACAAAGGTTCCCCTCTATTTATAGAGGCCTTAGGAAGGCTTTGGAAGGCTTGGAAAAGCTTCCATAGCCATTGGGTGCAAAGCCCAAGAGAATCAGGCCGAAATCAGGACAATGATTGCATTTGACAGGGTTATCAGACGTCTAACTCTGGCATCAGACGTCTGGAAGGCCACTTTAAGACGTCTGATTCCAATGTCAGACGTCTGATTCTATGCGGGTTTCTCCCTGACTTGAATCAGATCTAAACAGGGTTTTTGTGCAAGTCCATCAGACGACATACAGGACGTCTGGTACTAAGTCTGGACGTCTGGAAACCTACTTTTACTGTGGGAATTGATTTCCAAACGTTGCAACGGCTAGAAAATCTCTGAGAAGAGATTTTGGGTCAGCCGAGGCAAAACGGTCATTTATCAGACGTCTGTAAAGTCCTATGGACGTCTGATAAGGCTCTAACGGTCATATTCTTGAGCGTCTTCTAAGCCAGCCAACGGTCCACTAACTGGACGTCTGGCAAAGTCATCAGACGTCTCCTGAGACGTCTGGTCTAAGGTCTGGACGTCTGATTTCATCAGACAGAACTAACTATGTCCAGCCTAACAGTTATCGGACGTCTGAAACAACAGTCAGACGTCTTAAAATATTTTATCAGACGTCTGATTTTGGGATTAGACGTCTGGAAATGCTGTTTGAGCCCTATATTGGTTTTCTAAGTATTCTACAGAAAACCTAAGTATCCTAGGGTTGTGCAGGTGTTCCTAGGACTACTGTTAGGGTTCTTTGAGGCTCTTTAACATAATGTCTAAGGAAAATAAAGAGCAAGAAAATAAATACAAGAGATATATGAAAGGATAAAAAAGAATCTATCCTATTCTTCTTGTCTTCCATCTCCAATCTTTCGCTCCACGCGAACCTCCTCTGTTTTCCGTCAAGCTCCTCTAATCCGTCCTGGATGCGAGCTCGAACTCCGTCTAAACACGTCCTCATTTGCAATTGACCTGAAATCTAGGACTCAAATTGCAAATGTTAAATAACACGTGTTTTGTTATCATCAAAACAAATGATCGTGGTGCTCTAGCACCAACAATCTCCCCCTTTTTGATGATGACAAAACCGTAAATAATGCATAAAAATCCTCCCCTTTTTGACATTATCAAAAAGGTTTAATTGATTTTATATTTCCTATAACTCCCCCTTAAAACATGCTCTTCTATGAGTTTATTTTAACAAAGGTGATATTCTCCCCCTTTTTGTAACAATGAGATAGCTATTATTTTTCTCCCCCTTTCTAAAGGAAATTTAGCTACCTTATATCTCCCCCTTAAAAATTGACAATTAGCTCATCATTTTTTAACTCCCCCTATCTAAATGCTTATGATAAAAAGATAGGGTAAAGGGTTTTACCTCACCTACCATGGCCAATAAAATGGCCCGAATGGTGGTGGTGGATGCCACATCAGATGGGGCTCCCATCCGTAGCTTGGAGGCCCGGGCATCGGCGCCGATCTCCAATCTGGTGGTCGACGTGCGGCGGGTCCGTTGTTTGCTCGCCGTCTCGTCGGTCTTCTTGTTCTCCTCCTTGGTCTACTCATTGGTTCTCCCAACTTAAGTTGACCAGCCTTGAGCTTGTAGGTCCAGTCCTTTATGTTGTAGTCATCCCTGAACCCTACAAAACAAGATTCTAATTTTTTCTTCGGTATCCAAGTGAGCTTGGATCCGGATTTGTTAGAAGGTCTCCTTGATGGAGATCCTTTCTCAACCTTAGGGCTATAAAACTTATCTACTTTGTTGATTAATTTGTTAGAATTTTCCCTAAGACATGCAATTTCTCTTTCTATAATTTGCATCTTAGTCTTTAAATCAAAAATTTCTAACTTTAGACTATTATTTTCCTCAATCAATTTATTATTTTCATTGATGAGGTTTTGATTTTCTAATAATAGGTTATCATTTTTAGGACTAGCTTCTATGTCCTTAAGTTATTTTTCTAACCTATCGTTTTCATTTTTAAGAAAACTAAGGTTCTTCTTCATGCTTTTGTTTTCTATTTTTAGTGATTTACTAATCTCGAATAATTCATTAAAAGCTTCTTGTAAATCAAAATTTACCTCGTTGTCTGAGTCGCTTTCGCTTTCGCTGTCGCTTCCTCTGGCCATGAAGCCGAAGCAAGCGGTTTCTTCTTCTATGGTCTTTTCTTCTTCTTCCTCCGAGCTAGAATCGTCCCAAGTGGCTTGGAACGCCTTCTTTTTCTCCTTTTTGAGAAGAGGGCATTCTGGTCGCAGATGCCCTTTCCCGTTGCAGTGGTAGCAACGTCTTGGGCTTTCCTTCTTCTCCTTTTTCTTTTTCTTTAATTCCCTACAAAACTTGGAAAATTTTTTAAGTAAAATTCTAAAGTCTTCGTCGTCGGAACTTACCTCGCTATCCGACGCGGCTCTGAAGGCGAGAGTCTTCTTTGGTTTAGGCTCCGGTGTATCTTTCTTCTTCTGCTTCAACTTAGTCTCGTAGGCCATCAGATTGCCTAGGAGATCTTCCATGTTGAGCTCCTCCATTTCGTTCACCTCCTCGATGGCGGTGACTTTCTGTTCCCACTCCGGTCCAAGGGAACGAAGAAGCTTCCCTTGAAGCTCCCCCTTGATGAAAGTCTTTCCTAAAGCTTTCAAGTTATTTACAATGAGAGTGAACCTAGTGTTCATCTCACTTAAAGACTCGTTAGATTTCATTGAAAAAGATTCAAATTCTTGAGAAAGTAAATTAATTTTTGAGGTTTTTACCTTAGAGGTACCTTCATGAGTTACCTCGAGTGTGTGCCAAATCTCGTATGCGGTGGCGCACTGCGAGATTCTGTTGAACTCCTCCGGGCTGAGCGCGCAATACAACGCGTTCATTGCTTTCGCGTTGAGAGAGAGCTCCCGGATCTGCTGCTGCGAGTATCCTCTGGCGGGTTTCTCTGGGATGTCGAAGGAGGTCTCGCACCTGGCCCAGACTGTGAAGTCGGTGGCTTGAAGCCACGTCTTCATCCGCAACTTCCAGTAGGGGTAGTTGCTCCCGTCGAAGAACGGCGGACGGGTTGTGGACTGCCCCTCGGAGATCCTGATTGCTGATGTGCTTCCCTCCATTTGATCTCTTGCCGGGTTGTTACGCCGAAACAGCAAGACCTGCTCTGATACCAATTGAAAGTTCCCTACCAGGAGGGGTGACGTAATAAAATGCGGAAATAAAATATAAAGCAATCTCACAAAAATCAATCGCACAATGTATACAGGTATTTTTAGGTGGAAACCCAAACCGGGTGAAAACCACCACCTAACCCTCTCGAGTTAGGATTTTCCGATCAACCAAGTTGATCAAAATCCACTAACTGAATCACTTTGAAACGAGGGTGATTCAACCTCAGTACAACCACGCTACAAGTACGAGGGTAGCGTTCCTCAACCCCTTCTCTCCACGAGAAGGATTTTGTCCCACGAAGGAGACGGGAATTCGCAAAGCGAATACCCAACCAAAATACAAAGATAAAATAAAACAACAGTCCTATAGAGCCAACAAAATTAAACCTAGCTTCTATAGGAAATAGGAAACTCCCCTTTGCAAGGAGTGCGTCGACGATGACGCGGTGCGTGTGCCACGCGATGGCGCTACGTCGCTCTCGTTATCTACGGCGGGAGAGCGGGCGGCGAAGGCTTGATGCTCTCAAGATGATGGAGCTTGAGCTTGGAGAGCAAGGGCCTCAATTGGACACAAAAGAGTGGAACTAAGTTGCTTAGGTGTGTCTCTTGTTTCTCTTGGTGTGTATGTTGTGTGTTTGTGTTACAAAGGTTCCCCTCTATTTATAGAGGCCTTAGGAAGGCTTTGGAAGGCTTGGAAAAGCTTCCATAGCCGTTGGGTGCAAAGCCCAAGAGAATCAGGCCGAAATCAGGACAATGATTGCATTTGACAGGGTTATCAGACATCTAACTCTGGCATCAGACGTCTGGAAGGCCACTTTAAGACGTCTGATTCTATGCGGGTTTCTCCCTGACTTGAATCAGATCTAAACAGGGTTTTTGTGCAAGTCCATCAGACGACATACAGGACGTCTGGTACTAAGTCTGGACGTCTGGAAACCTACTTTTACTGTGGGAATTGATTTCCAAACGTTGCAACGGCTAGAAAATCTCTGAGAAGAGATTTTGGGTCAGCCGAGGCAAAACGGTCATTTATCAGACGTCTGTAAAGTCCTATGGACGTCTGATAAGGCTCTAACGGTCATATTCTTGAGCGTCTTCTAAGCCAGCCAACGGTCCACTAACTGGACGTCTGGCAAAGTCATCAGACGTCTCCTGAGACGTCTGGTCTAAGGTCTGGACGTCTGATTTCATCAGACAGAACTAACTATGTCCAGCCTAACAGTTATCGGACGTCTGAAACAACAGTCAGACGTCTTAAAATATTTTATCAGACGTCTGATTTTGGGATTAGACGTCTGGAAATGCTGTTTGAGCCCTATATTGGTTTTCTAAGTATTCTACAGAAAACCTAAGTATCCTAGGGTTGTGCAGGTGTTCCTAGGACTACTGTTAGGGTTCTTTGAGGCTCTTTAACATAATGTCTAAGGAAAATAAAGAGCAAGAAAATAAATACAAGAGATACATGAAAGGATAAAAAAGAATCTATCCTATTCTTCTTGTCTTCCATCTCCAATCTTTCGCTCCACGCGAACCTCCTCTGTTTTCCGTCAAGCTCCTCCAATCCATCCTGGATGCGAGCTCGAACTCCGTCTAAACACGTCCTCATTTGCAATTGACCTGAAATCTAGGACTCAAATTGCAAATGTTAAATAACACGTGTTTTGTTATCATCAAAACAAATGATCGTGGTGCTCTAGCACCAACAGTAACGAGTGTAACACGTCAGCAAAACGCTGAATAGAGTGGCAGCTAAACTAAAGAAACAGTAAAGTGTACAGTAGCTGTTTTAATTTTCTTTCTTCCTTTATTTACGTCTTTCTATTGTTTCACAATTTATCTATTTCTCAGATCCTTCACTTGATCTCGAATGTTCCTCGTGGGAACGATCTTGATTGTAGTCTTTTCCGAACAGTAGAAGTAGCACGTGGTGCTCCTGGCCGGGAGAGTCCCCTGTGGTGATCCTACTCTCAGTCAACCACCCCAAGGTCACTGACAGACGTAACGGTGACTACGGCACGCGCGGTAAACACACGGGTAGCTAACCCGCACTGGCACGTGGTCAGTCGTTTCCGTTAACAGGTGCGCCCAAAGCACAGCACGGAACCAGTACAGGGCAGAGCCCTCTCAGTAACAGGGGTCCAACCCCTCCACAGTAACCAAACAGGGGCCTTGCCCCTCCACAGTCTGCGCACCCTCGCCTGACTACCCTGGTTTGCCCCAGTGGGCCTAACAAGTCGGTGTAGGAGGCTAGCAGAACCCCGGGGCCCGTGGGGTAGCTAGTACCTCCCTACACTAGTAGCTCTCCTCGGTACTACGTACACGAGGGCCAGCAAGTCAGTACAGAGTGGCCAGTCCTAACCCCGGGTCCCTGGGGCGGCTAGCTCCGCTCTGCACTAAACAGGGGGACAGTCGCTCTCCTTGGTACTCCGTACTCAAGGGCCAGCTCACTTCCCCAATTCTATTCCATTCACTTTCCAGGAGTTCTACTCCTAATTACCCGTAGGGTTCCAGCTCTTTAACTCAGCGCATTCCGGTTTCACCTTTCCAGTTTCACGTTCATACATCCCATATTCTTAATCATGTTCATTTATTCATAACAGGCAGCTGTTAACTCAATCCACAGGCAGCTATTGTTTCCTTTCCACATTTTCCAGGACTGCGGTATTCATACATTCCACTAGTTTTCCCGTCCTAGGATTCATGCCATATCCTAGGATCTATTATACAATCTAGTTTTCCAGCCCTAGGATTCATGCAACACCCTAGGATCTACCATTCAATCTATTTCTCATTCATAGGATTCATGCAAAGTCCTAGGTTCTCTTTATGGTTTCATGATTTAACAGATTATACTTAAAGCCACTCTACCGGTTACAACAGGCGAACTGGGGGCGTGGTCGGGAATCCCGCGTGCCTCCGCAACCCCCGAGACTGCAACGGAACGGGATCCTATCACAAGGATCAACCACAAGGAATTTCTCAAAACAGTGTACAGCTACTGTAGACGAGTAGAGGATGTAATTTCGAAAAGAACGCAACTCGAAACGCGGAAAACGGAACCCGAACGGGCCCTAAACGGGTCGAAAACGACGAAACAGTGCAAAATCAGACGTCTGGAACTTATTCCAGACGTCTTAAAAAGTGGATCAGGGGTTACCTTGCTCTGCGTGGTCTCTCAGACATCCAGAAGCCTGCAGGGGCGTCTGGCCTAGTTCCCAGACGTCCGATGGTCACCCCGGACGTCTGGAAGTCGTTCCCGTCGTCTGTCACTACAGCCAGACGTCTGATTCGCGTTGGATGCGAATCTCAGAACCTGCGTGTACCCATTTCCTCTCTCTCTTAGTACAGTCAGTCGAAGAAGAGGAAGAAGACGGAATAACTCACCTTTCAGACGTCTGGACAGTCCTCCAGACGTCGCCCACATCGTGCGTCTAGACTCACAGACGTCTGATTCTGGAAAATTTTCCGGAATCAGGGAGCCACCCGCCCTCCGCTCGCGACATACGGCCGCGCTGCGAGTGCTCCGCCTGCTGCTCGAGCTGTAGCAGGCCTCCCGCGCCCGCTGCGCCCCCGCCGGCCGGCTCTTGCTGCCCCGGCAGGCTCCAGCCCTCACGGCCAACGCCTCCTCCCCCGCGCAGCACCTCCTCCCGCACCCGCCGCGGCTGTCGCATCCGCCGCTCACTCGCGCCGGCTCTCGTGCACTGACTGGAAGGAGAAGAGGAAGGGGGCGGAGGTGACGGGAGTGAGGGGGAGGGCGTGGCCTTTTAAGGCCGCGCGAGGAGGAGAGAGTGCGACAGAGGGCGCAGGAGGGAGAGGGAAAAAGAAGAGGCCGAGCAGGTCTGAGCGTGCAGGCGCGCAAACGCAACGGTGTACGCCGCAGAAAAATGAATCCCAGATGTCTGGAAGTGATACCAGACGTCTGGTACGACGTTTGGGACACCTCCCAGACGTCTTAAAAGATGTTTGAAAGCACGGTTCGTAACAGTTTGGAACTTAGGTCCAAACCTGTGCCTAGTAAGTACCAAAGATCATTAGTGTAAATCAATTAGAGAAATCCAATATACTCTAAGCGACTTTGTTTTGAAAGAGTTGATTTTGAGTTAAGAACCGAGTAAGTGAATGATATTCTGAATTCTAGTTATCTCTACTTTGATTTTAACAGCTAGTTTATGTTTTACTTGTTTGGAGACATACAAAAATTCTAAAATACAATAAAAATTAAAGTCTTCAAAACTTCTTCCTTCATGTGCAATCTTTTTTGTTGCATCCATAGATTCTTTTGACCTGTAATTACTTCATAAACATATTAGAATTTAAAATGATTTTGTTAACACCAAAACACATAAGAGAGATGGAACTAGGGTCCAACAAGGGTGATGTTTTAGACTTAATATAATACATACATACATACATATATATATATATTGACATATTAAGTAATTTGTCATAATCATAACCTAAATCTAGAATGATATCATATGGACTTTAAAATAAAAAGCAAAGGAAAAAAATAGATATACAGACATATGGATTTAAAGAAAATATATATACATCCAAACATATGAACTTTAAAAAAATTCAAAGGGATACAATATGAAATTACCATTGTTACATAGATAATAGATTATTCCTTTAAACTAGCAAGATACTATTTAGGTTATCTCTCCGAACCGCTTAAATCCTCCCTCAAATTCAGAGAACTTCCACACCTTTCAATATACAAATTGTTTCCACATCACATGTCCAATCTCCATGTATTTATGATTGTCTTTTTCTTGGAAGTATGAAATAACAAAGCTGTCATATGAAACAACAATTAATGAGTTGGTAATTTAACTCATTCTCACACTCCTAAATTGAATATATGACATCATCATTCATTAAATATTACATAACACTAAAATTTTTCCTCACACCAATCAATCATAATTTTTTCAATTATTATTTCACCTAAATATGCTTAAGGGTACTTAAAGCACATCGTCTAATAAATTGAATTTGAATAAAATATTTTATGACATGAATCTTAGAAACCTTGGGGTGTATTTTCTTCATAAAAAAGATATGTCTTAAATCAATTTATTTTTTCCAATCTCCTATAACATATAGTTCCCTAATCTCTATCTTTTTAATGGGCAATATTTTTAGAATCTCAAATATTTTTAATTATCAAATTTAATACAAACAAAAGTTAAATTATAATTTAAATTTTGTTAGAATTTTTTGTTAACTTCTTTTTTAAGTAGAGTAAATATTTTTGGATATGCATCATATGTCTATAGTTAGATATTCTAAAATTTTATAGACTCCTATAGTAAAGCACGGGCACATCACTAGCGTTCTACCTAAGTACGGGTGGAGCCTTACCAAAGAGACCATTATTATGGGCAAGGTTAAATTTTTATTTTGATTTTCCTAATATACTATACTATTATCCGTTGATAATGTAACTTTAATAAAAAAATTAGAGATTGTGAATTGCGACTAAGATAAGCCTGGTAGAGAAACGTGGTCAGGCGTGTTTGGTGTGTTAGAAATTGGGGTTACGAGTAACTAATCATCGTAGTTGCAAAACACGTCGATCAGATAAAATTTATACCGAAACTCAAAGGGAGATCCGTGTCGAACACAAGGAAACCACATTTACTTTAGTTGAAAACCGCGCTTTGATTAGTTTCTTTTTGGTATTTTAAGATTTTGTTATTTTTTTGTATTTTTGTAAGAAGAAAACAAGCAAACGTATCACAAGAAAGAAATGTGGAACAAATCTGATATATATTACTTCTAATGTCAATTATAATAAACTATGAAAGCATAAAAAGAGAGGGGGGTGAGAGGAAATCTCCCAAATCGGTTGTTCAGCGAGACGACGGTGCCTGACGGAAGCTCGGACGAAGGAGGTGAGGAGCGGGATGACGGAGGTGAGATGTAGGAGGACGTCGGGTTGCGGAAAGCTTTGGCGTGGCTCCTGAATGGAGGTGAGAAGACAGAGATGATCTGCTACCGGAATGGAGGTGGGAGGACGGCTCCAAGGCGACCTATGAAGGGGGATGGGAAGTTGGAGGAGTATTTGGTGGGGCAGAGGTTCGCTATACTAATATGCGCCTTAGGAGCTTGAGAACAAGCTCTAATGGAGCGTTGGTAGGCTTGCTAGAGCTTGAGAGTAGGTGGGAGTAGAGTAGGTAGAGATGGCTTGGAAGGGAGGGGGTGTAAGTCCTTTAATAGTGGAGGAGAAGAGGTAAAAAATAGGTATAAGACCATTAGTGACATCCAGGCCGTCGCTGGAAACGTCACTGTACGTAGCTCATGCCCGTTGGTGCCCACAACGGGCTTTGCTGGCAAGCGATAAATTAGTGACGGCTGTAAGCGTCGCTATAAGTCCAGCTCATGCGTCACTGTAGGTCCAGCCCATGCATAGCTAACACTGTGCTGGGCTCTCTCCGCACGTGCACGCCCACACGCTGGTGCTGCGCTGTGCTCATGCGTGCCTACGCGCGCACACGCGCGCGCACGCTGCTACGCGCTTGCGGTGGCGTGTGCGTGCGCTGGGAGGCCTTGGCTACGCCATGTGGCGTAGTCTGGGCCGTCCATCTTCTTCTTGTTGTAGGGGCTGCTGTAGAGGTCGGATTGAGTTGATTTTTGCGCCGTTAGGTTACGATCGTCGACTCGAATCCATCCATGTGGTCGGATTTGTCATTTGAAGCTCCAAATTATGTCTCCTTGTCCCTTGGCCGTTGATCTTCTTCAGATTGCATATGGTGCTACGAGACTTCGATCGAGGCGATTTCAGAGGCATTGGACTCCGATTGTCATCTTGATCAAATCCGTACAATCGGATCGTCAATCCGAGGCTCTGAAATAAATATCTTCTCTCCTAACCACAAAAAGGATGCAATTAACATAAATTATATACAACTAAATAAAGAATGATGCATGTTATGCAATATTTATAACATAAAATGCAAATTTAAGTCTAGGAATATATATGAATAAGCATTTTACTCTAAATAAATGTATTTACATCAGAACATTACATTGAGGAAGCCATGGGAGGTTGAGTCAACGAGCTCCCATTCATTCTTCAGCCTTTGCTAAATCTTGAATGGGTCATTTACAAGGTTGAGTACAACAACATTCAAGGCTAAGGCCTAAACACTTGGGAGCTCTCGGTGCCAAGCCCACAAGTTAGAGATTTTAGTTCTGAGTCCAATCGCTAGATGAGGATCCTATGAATAATTTACCTATGATAGAGCTTTCGTTTTCTTTAGATTAATATTGCATGAAATTGAAAAGGAAATTTATTATGCTGACTTCACCCTCCATGTCCATCCCCCTTATAAGAAAACATAATATGCCCGTACATTTTCCTATCCTTTCTCAAATAACCTATATTCATCAAAACACGAGGTTCTAACCTCCTTCAGAGGGAATGGATGATAAATGGATGGATGGGGTTGGATACAATTATTTATCCAGAATAAGTGAAAACAGTGAAGGGATATCTAGGACATAATATGCACAATGGAAGAATATAGGTGTAAGCTTATATCCTTTTATTTAAGAAGCCTACAATCACAAAAACTACAAGTCAACCTATCAACGATGTATATGGCTACATTTATATGGGTTTGAGTTTATTGTGACATATCCTTTTGAAAGTATTTGATTCGAATGTCATGCAACATATCATTTTAAGATATTTAATCCAAACACCTTGAAATGATATACATGTCACAATAGATCTTAATTACTTGATATTAATTTTAGTTAAACATCCGGATACTATTATAATTATATACATGGACTTTTAGGAAATAAACTTGTAATATACCTTATTTTAGGTAGGAGATAAATAACGTGTAAACATATTTTCCTAGATTAATTAGAATTCAAATAAAAGATCTGTCATTTTTAACTAAAACCTAATAGCTACCGCGAGGCAATACACGTGGAGTGCGATCTCTGCGGATAGCAATTGCATCAACGTGCATATACGTGACTTCACGCATGCAAAGGTCATGGGAGTCCTGCAAAAGGACAACGTGATCTCAAGTCCACAACCATTTCCACAAAGAGGTAGCCATTGGTGCATGCCAAAGTGGTGAAGGTGCTTATTTGGATTCCACGTGTGACCCCCACGCTGTACGAGCATTCTATGCCATCTATGACGACGTATGGGAAACCCTAATCGTGCGTGTCAAATCGGTTGGAAATTAATGGACGCTAGCAAATTGAATACGATTATTATGAATTGTATCGTGGCTCAATTAATGATGTGTGCCCTTCCTCTGATCATCTTGAAGAGTTCTAACTTTAGTGCTTTTGGGCCTCTGTTAATCTTAACGTTTTGAACAATAAACCTTCCTATAGCCATCTACTTGCGTGTCATATATATCTTCGAGATAACTGGGGTTTACTTAGGATGATGTCACCATTTGGTCATCAATGATCATTTCGTCATTAGTTATCTATGCAATTAGAAGAGCATGTGGCTGGCCAATGTCCATATAGTCATCCATGAGCAGGAATTAACATCCAGGGAGATCTACTATCGTTATTCGGTCGTCTCTGCAGGCGTTTCCAAGGTTATCTTTCTTTTAATTTTATTTTTGCCAAAACATTTGAGTAATTGAGTCTATCAAATAATTCGGTAGATTTATATTAGCTTAGTAGGAACAATAGATTCTTAATTCAAATCTCAACTAATTAACCTGAAAAAATAAATTTACAAATTATTTATCCCACTCCCGGATCCACGATGGGTGTTATCAAAACATTTGCCTAATTCAGATTCCACCCATTAATTAGCTTGTACGCTTCCTCCTACCTAACTCCACCCCCACCCACAAAAAAAGCTAATTCTCGTGGCCATGGCGTGCAGGTTGGGAGTATTTGCCAACCACCAGATTATTCTTTTTTTCGTTAGGCTCAAATCCTTGCATTATGACGTAGAAAATCATGAGTTATTTAGGCCCCGTTTTGACGTCAAGTATATAAACGGTAACATGAGTTGCATTATTTACAAAAAAAAAATAAAAAAAATAAAAATTAGCCTATGATAGCATCTAACTCAACTTATTCTACTTTTTAATAAAATAATAATAATAAAATAACAAATCTCAAAGTTTTCCCATATTTTGCAGTTTAATGTACCAGAGGAAATTTAAGAAGACAATTGGAAACGAGGCTATTTTTAAATCAAAGAGCCTCGAATTTCTCAAGGAAAAAAATGTCATAATTTTGTTTTTTTGAAATTGGAAGGGATCCTAAATTTCTTGTTTGTCACAGGATTCTTCCGTGATCAGAGTCACGGTCACTCTCCAATGTCGAATCGGGATGGTTGGACACACACGAACGGTATGTCCACCCATAATGACGTTATGCGCATCTGAACAAGTCACGGGACTATGATTTTTAAAGGGATTACTTTAGGTTCTTCACAAAAATCACTAAACGAAGTAAATGATGCCCCTCAAATTAAAACACCAACAAATATGATGGTTTAGGAACATTAGTTTCGATAAATTTGATTCGAACTTTAACCAACTCAATTCGAAAAGAATAGATAAAATTTAATCCGAATCCAATCGATTTAGGTGCAGGTTTGATACAAAAATTCAACATGAATATGGGTATGAACTTATACTTAATTACCCTATTCAAATACTCGAATAAAATTTTTTTTTGTCCAAGATATATAAGTCTAACCTGAAATCCTTAATTTCCTTAATCTTAATCTTCCTCGTGATTCCCTCCATGATTTTGAAAGTTAGGAATATTTTTGAAACCTCCATTAAACATTTATTTCGAATACGGAGACTTTTTGTTTAAAATATACTTATATTTACTTTTTCTTTATATTCTTTGTATTTTTATTTTTGATGTATTTCTCTTAAAGAATTTTTTTTATAATAATTTTAATAGAGGTCAATAAAATTAAAATATCATGAGCCCCTATCTTTAGAATTTGTTAAAAATAAATAATTATTGAATTATATTTAAATTTTTCTTCTTCTTTAATTTTAATTTAATATAATTTGATTATAAAATTAATTTATAAATAAATATCTGATAGATAAATAATACTTGATTGATAGATGAATATAAATATATATTTAAATTTTAATATCTAAAAGATAAATAGATAAGATATAGATATAAATTTTATAAATAAATATAAATTTAAATTTAACGAAATTAAAACTACATGCAATCCATTTGCATCCCTAATACAGCGCAAAGAAACGTGGAAATCTGCGCACGAAGTAGATCTTTCCCTCCAGGAAACTCTCGAAGATAAAGGAGAGCAAAGAAAACCTCGAAATAAAGTTACACAACTGCGTACAAAGTACGAGCACCATTAACAAATCCGAAATTTTGATGAAATACATAACAATGAAATTATAAAAGCAAAGTATACAACAGTGTACGTCGAAGCGATGGATCATGATCTTAGGCCCAAACTCTCAGGGGAGTTCCTTTTATTTCCTGTTTCATCTATGATGTCAATCTTTTTTTTTTTTTTTTTTTTTTTTTTGACTTTGTACATAAATGTTTGTAATTTTTTAAAATTATACATATAACTCTATCTTTTTCATATTTATATAGGCAAATCACAAAATATCAGCTAATTTACAATCTATACCTCCTTTGTCAATATATCCGTGTACTTTTAATGGATTTAAATTAAAATATATATCTTTTTATGTAGGGAGACACTACAATTTATTTATTTATTTTCTTGATTCTTCTTTTTTTTTTTCTTTCTACTTGTTCCACCTCCTCCTCCAATCCACCTTCTTCCTTCTCCCTTTCTCCCTCTTCAACCTCCTTTCTCTACCATTCTGTCCTCCACACCTATAGTTGGATCCATGCCTTCCTCAAGACCTTCACCTACACCGAAGGGTTCGGATTGCTCAGCTACATTAATGCCTAGATCTCCATGGCGTGGAGGGCATGGATAGAAGGTGGTTGAAGAGGGAGAAAGGGAGGAAGGAGTTGGTCTGGAGGAAGTGGAAGAATATACGTAGAAACAAGAAAATTTAATTAAATAAAAAATTGCATCCATCTCTTTATGAAAAAAACATGTATTTTAATCTTGATACATTAAATTAAATAGATTTGTAAATAGAGGGATATGACATGTAAATTACACAATATTTTTGGTGATACCTATGTAAACATGAAAAAATAGAGATATAGGTGTAATTTTAAAAGATTACATAAATATTTATATAACAATCCTTTTTTTTATAAGATGGTGATAGATGTACATTAATTTGTATATTCACTCACAGGTTACATGACAATATTTAACCACTTAATGATATTATTCCGGCACATGATTTCATTTTTTGATAATGGAAGGGAATCATGTATATATTTTTGTATATACTTTGATATATACTTTTGTATATACTTTGATATACACAAAGTATATTCCTTTTTTATATGTATATCATCTTGCTTAGCCCCTTTTTTTCTTTTACCATTTCGATGCTTTCCGCGGATACTTTGACAGATTGCGAGATCAAACCTTTGGTAAATAAAACATCTACAATTTCTCGGATACTCCAAAGAAGGGATTTGAAACCTCAAAAGTCGTGAATCCTCAAAGTGCCTCAAAATACAAATACGATTGGAGCCAAGAGTCCTCCAAATATCTAAAATTGGAGTTTGTTCCATGCAATCTATGTAATCCACATGGGGTGCCAAAAATCCTCCCTCTGTAACATCACAAATCAACTTTATGGCACAAAAAGTATAGTGTTTAACAAACGCACAGATATTAGTCTTCTTGTAATGACAATTTTGTTGTTTATGACACATTATTAAATTCTTAAGAGGAAAATTGATCCATTCTCTCTCGTTTATTACCCTCTGTGTGCAAGGGAAAGTTTGAAGCTTAACCCTTTGCATCAGGGTCCATATTTCAACCATTTAATTGGTAACTTTCGTTTCTTGAACATAAGCTCGATCGTATTGTCTCAATTACGAATATATAGTATTAAAGTACATAGGTATGCCATATTGGTTCCACACCATATCGGCATCCCTACCTAAGCAGCTTCCACAGGTGCACAGGATGTTCAAAACTTGGTCATTGGTCTCCATTCCCAAAAAGCCCAAAGTACCCCCTCTCCTCCAACAAAGAAAAAGAGACCAATGATGATGAAGTGTCAGAGCTTTCCAAGTTGCAATCCCATTGATCATCACATAATTAAAGGGCAAATGCATGGCATCATTCTTCTATATAAACCTCATGCCGTTCTCCACCCCCTCCTCATACCTCACCACCTTCAACATATATACAGTACCATTCCCTCTAGCTCCCATGAAGTCAAGTTAATTTCTTCTCTACACATACCCATGAAGATCAAAGAACCGATCAAATTTCATCCCTGTACCATGAAGATCAGATCCCTCATCCGAACTCGCATTTTCAAGTGCATCCCCAAGCTCACCAAATCCATAGCTAGGGCTAGATCCGCTCTTGTTTACATTGTGTGTGGCATCAAGATCATATGCAAGAGGCCTTCAACGCACATTCTCCCGATCACGGAGCCAAGGGGCTACGCCTACTACGATGCAACGTGGAGATCGGTCGTGCCAATGGAACGGTGTGATGATGCAGGAGGCGAAGAGTTGTGCGAGTACTTGCAATGGCTAGAGGATGAAGAGGAGGAAGGTAAGAAGATGGAGGAGGTGAACGAAGAGGAGATAGATAGATTGGCGGAGAAGTTCATACAAAAGTGCCACGAGAAGTTCATGTTGGAGAAGCAAGAGTCTTATAGGAGGTTCCAAGAGATGCTCATTAGAAGCATATGAGGTGTGTGTGCATGGTTAAATTAGATTAGTATAATGAGTGATCTTCTTCGTTGGTTGTTCTTAGCAGCTTGATATCATGCATGAATGGGGAGAGAGAGAAACAAAAATAGTTTCCTTTTTCTTTCGTTACCTCACCTGAGTTCTTAGTTGTTTGTTGGGTTTCATGTAGAGAGAGAGAGAGAGAGGGACAGATAAAGCATCGTAAGTGATGGAAGTATCAGGCTCTTTATAATGAATTTAGAGTGGTTGTCGGTATTCCAATCCCACAATTTTTATTTTTCCTTTCACATCATTAATTCAACTTTGTTTTCCATTTGGGATAAGGAATAAATTGTCTAATAAAGAGAAGAAGAAGAAGAAGATACTTTTAAAGGGAGCAACAATTAAGCTTTGTGAGATAAACGAAGTGATTTAGATGCTTTTCATGGATGATTTCGTTTGTTTCATGTCCTGCGTTAACACACTCGTAATAACCCAAAAGTCATACTGATAAAATATAATTAAGTTACACGTTCATGTTATGAATTCCTGTTCCAAATCAACAGCGTTCAACTAATGACTTTATTTCTGTTCATCCATCTAATTAATGAAAAATGTCACTACTTATTTACAGTTTATGTATATTTGCTTACGGTTCACTGTTCACGTAAGCCAACGGAACTTAATCTGTAATGTCAGATTTTGAACAAATGATTAGATTTGTAAAAATTTCTGCTGGTTAACTCCAGATGAGGACCCAAATCCCTAAAGTACTGGAAACCTCTCGTTATATCTTTGCACTTGACAAATTTCGTCTAAAAGCCATACATAGATAAATGCATCAATGGCATATAGATATGGTTGTTTAAAGTTGAAAATATTGTAAGTAACTTTTAGTTAGGTTGGATCAACGATGCAGGTGCGAGAGAATGATGAATCAAGTTTGAGTTTAAACATTGAGAAGGATTTCGGGAGATAATTATACAAGTAATGACCACTAGCAACGGTCCCATTAAGCAATCAACTGAATGACCATGGTGACGGTGAAACGACATCTAACTATGTAGTTTGCTTTCAATAATTAGCAATCATGCTCACAGTATCATCTCCAAATCCTCTCCACATCTTAAATATGTGTGACTTTATCCCTGATGGGATAATCAATTCCAAGGTTCCCAGATTCAAACATGATGCTAATGTCATCCTTCACTCTAATTGATATGAAATTCATCCCTAAACTTTTAGGATCCGTTTGGCAATGAGGTTGAGGAAGTTTTTTTCAATTCACGATTTTTATTTAAATTTTTTCCATCATTTCAACACAAATTCTTACATAATTACTTCTAATTATTCCAATCAAGTCACAATAACATTTACTCTCACTTTTACAATTAAAAAATACCCACTACACCATTCACTCTAACTTTTAATTTTAAATAAATAACCACTAATATTCTCTACCTTCATTTATGCTATTAAACAAATATCCTCTAACATCACATCATTACACAAATCATTTTAATCATCTATTTAATTCTCCCTTTATTCCACCCCTCAAACAAACACCCATCCCTACTTATTCTATTCTAACCTATCCTACATCCACCCTCCAAATGGAGGCCTCATTTGGTGTAGCATTAAAATGAGATATTATATATCCTATGTGTGATCAAGTCACGCTGCTACAATAAAAATGAACAATATCATGCATTAGTGGTCATCACATCATTGGTCACGTATCAACTCATTCATCATATCTAACTCTATTAACTTAATCCCAATATAAACAAAAACAAATATTACTTATGATATATCTACCGACCTATCACGTTTACTCTTATTAACCTATTTACAATACAACTAAAAATAAGAACCAGTAAATATCAACTCAACATCACATCTACCTGTTAGTTACTCCAAACAAGATCCTAAGAAATAACAATGTCACTTCAATTATATTTTCTTAATTTGTTAGAGTGGGGAAACTGCATGGGGGATTAGGAAGAGACTTGATTCTAGTGAATATTTTACAAGTCTATTTATGCATAGAGACCAAATTGGTATCTTTCCGAGACCAAGGAAGAAATTGGTCCCTATCTAAATTTTAGTTCAACCATGAAATTAGGATGAACTTTGGGGGATCATTAATTGCGTAAGTTGCTCGATGTGATATTGACGCATGGTATACAATTCTTTTCAATATAGGAAAGTCTACACGTATTAGAAGGATTTAAACCCAGACTCTAACATCAACTTGTAAACAACACACTGCTCGAAGGGAGGGAAGGCAAAAAGAAATAAAAATAAAAAAAAGGCAAAGAAAAGTAGATACTATACCCAAAATGGGAAAGTCAAATTCTTACGCGGCCTTGTTGTAGCGTATATATTTGCTCTTGATGAAAATAGGGTTGGCCACAAATCTAAAACACTGATCTATATATCTGCTTAATTGATTCGTGAACCAATAGAAGAAAATATGATCCTGTAACAACGAGAGGTACATAAAATCACATGTATCAACTTTATGATCGATCACGTGCAGTCAAGAATGCCTTTAATGATCTTCTTGTTTAATTTTGTGGTCATCTGACATACATAAAAAGAAAGGCGACAGACTGTGGATGGAAAGATGGAGAAAAATGTGCGTCCAAGATGGTTCTTTCTTGCTTTGTTTCTTATTCTGATATCTTTATTCCCTGACGGCATCTCAACTTTCAAGGAGGTGACAGATACGAGGCATTGGCAGCATGAGAATGCCCCTTCCTTCCCTTAAAAAAAAAAAAAAAAAAAAAAAAATATATATATATATATATATATATATATATATGAGATGCGGGTACAACAATGTTAAATATAATAAAAAAAGATGTAATTTTTTTATATACAATAAAATTTATCATTATTGAAATCAACAACAAATTTATTTTATTCAAATATAAATCACTGAAATTATCCTCAGAATCATTTTATACCGATGTAAACCCACCATATCATTTTCGAAAATAATTTACATCGATATAAAATCAACTGATCACTTTCGAAATAATTTTACATCAATATAAAATAAGATTACATTAATGTAAAATCATTACAAAATAACTTATTCTACCAATGTAAAAATACCCAAAATAACTTATAACTAATACAAAATAATTTATCATTTATATATTTTAATTTAAAATAATATAATTTTTTTTAATATAATGAAATACAACACATAAAAAAAATTTTTTTATATTAAATATCAATTATCAAATAAAAATAATATTTACACCACCTTTCCCTGCAACATACGTCAACTATTGCATTTCCTTTTATATATATATATATATATATATATATATAAGCGACACCATCTCTGAATAAAATTGTGATTCGAACTCGGACACATCAGTTGTTGGCACCAACTAAGTGCACGCGGGGCGGGTAAAATGCATATATTTTGTTGGCTGGAGAAATTACCTTCCACCATATCCGTTATTAATCACATTCAAACTGATCCAAGGATAGAAAAGAAAAACAAAAAGGGCTTGAACCAAAAAAGGAAAGAGGAAAAATTAGTTGGAAGACGAAATGTAGACATTCTTCACCGAATCCGATTCGATAACTTGATATTGAGATATATAAATTATCCGCAAAGTCATCCAAAATCTCGCATACGCATGTCGCCTACTGCATTCGAAGTTGCTTTGGTGCGCTTCTACAATTAGCCCATAATACTTCCATTTCGTCTCAATTTAACCCCATAACATTCGAATCGGGAATCAACCTCACATGAGAAAAATAAAGTGAAAATTGAAAAAGAAATCCACGTTGCTGCTCAAGCCAGTAGCTTGTCTTGGACGAAGTGATATTTAAGTTGAGACTGATTTATTTGGAAGATTAGGAAATTAATATTAAGAAAAATAAAATTGAAGTTAATTTTTATTTTTATTTAGGTAAAAGGTGGTGTTAATATTAATTTATATTTATTTAAATTAATATTAAATTATAATGTTAAACTGATGTTGATATCAATTTTTAAGAAGTAAAATTTAAATATGAGAAAGATAAAAATTAACACCTATTTTATTAATACCTCTCAACATTACCCTAGATTTTTACCATATGAAGTAACCCCTAAAATAAACGAGAGTTCAAAAGTTAAAAGTAAAGTAAACTAACCCTTGAGCAATTCACCAATTCAAGGAACCAATTTGTTGGTTGAGAGAAATAAAAGGCAATTTATCCAACGATGGAGGCTTCAATACTTGAAAAACATGTAGGTTTTTTTTCTTTTTGTTTTTTTTTTTTTTTTAAGATCTTGAGAAACATGTAGTTGTGAACGTGGAAGTCTACATGGGAACAGCTAGCTAGATGATAGTGTGTCAGTTATTTTCAAACATCATGTATGCATTAGAATCCAAAGTCCACAAGGATTATTCGCCATTCAAAATTTATCGACAAGAATTGTTCTTTAACTACTGCCCTGGAATTGGGGTCTACGCATTGGCTAGAAAGAGGTTGAGGTGGCTCTAGCAAGTTACCGCATGCTTTCTTTTGCGGATAAAAGCTTAGGGAATATTCGTTGGTTCTTTTCAAAGTATTACATTGAAAATTTTAGGATGTTTCAACAATAAAAACTAATGCAGTAACTCGAAGTCCGATAAATTAATTATATAAGGTGATGTTTAATCCGAATTTGCCTTTACCCAAAATTAGTTGGTAGCCTGCAGTTTGTTGCAGGAGTAAAATTTATGTAAAGAGTCCCCCTGTTAAAAAGTACTAAAGGACAACTCTGTCCAATAACTAATGTAGGTTTGTCTTTTTCGGAGGAAGAATATGATTAATATCTGACGTAAGTTTCAATTTCAACAATGTTGAACAACTCCAAAACTACAGTGATTGACTACAACTTGGAAGGTTGTAATCTAACGTAAAACATCATAGGAGATCTATAAGAGGAAAAAGAAGTTATTTCTTAAGGCAAGCAAAGGTAAAAAATATTACTTAAGAGACTTGAAGCAGTTGTAATGACTCCCTCCTCCGTAACTTTCTCCATAGCCTTTGTAATGAGCTCATCAAATTCTGTATCCATTGGCGAATAACATACCAAACATTGAGGTGAAAGACAGGAAAAAATCAAGAACCTCACATTTTGTTTCAACCAACATCTCTCTTTTGCTCGTAAGAAGCACCATGCCCATTATATCAATCATTCCTGCATCAAAAAGCATAGCTGTCAAGAGAATATTAAAGTACGATTAGCAAAGGATAAAATATCCAAAAGAAAACAAAATAACAAAGTCTATAGATTAAATTTAGTTTGCAGTATATATTACTTTAACAAGGAAGATCAAGTTCCAATTTTAGAATGCAAAACCATGACAAGCAATGTATAGTTTAGGAATACAAATTTGAGGAATAGATTATGTACAAAAGTTTGATCATTCAAAGAAAGTTATAGGGTAGAATTGAAAAACTAAACTACTCACACGCTCAGAACAATTGCATATTTGAAGTGATCGCATAGAAGTCAAAGTTGTTTGTTGTGCCTATTAACAAAGCAAATGAGAGAAGTGCTTGCAGAACAAAAGAATTACTAAACTTAGAAATATATTACAAAGTATAATCAGATATATATATATATATATATGCTTGATGGTTAACCCAATTTTCATAAGAATTACTTGGTTGGATCCTTTCCTTACATATCAAAAATAAACCAACGTAGGAGGATCAAAATTGAGACTAAACCCTCCAAAGCATATTCTCCGATCATCATATTCCCCTAAACCTACCATCGACTTTTAAGGTACCTAACTCCAATCAAGCTATGTATTTCATTACCTAATTAAAATGTTCGTGGCTTAAAAAAGTATGTACAATCGACATGGAACAGCTATGGTCAATCGTAACCTCCATTACTTTTTTTCGTGAAATGACCGACCTTCGATTCTAAATGCCTTCCATTCATATATTGGACATAATCTCAATGTTAAAGGGAAGAACAAGGTTGGCCATAAGGGTATTACGATAGGCGAGTGAAGTGCTTTCCTAAAAGGGCATTGGTTGGGTGAATCTTGCCCCTATCGTATAGTTCATGAAGGTAGAATGATCATCCGTTCCTTTCCTAATTTTTTCGAGAAGCTAATCAAAGGTATATATAGGATCCATGTTTCAGTAACCCTTAATCACACTTGCAATGTTATTTGGTTTCATTGACATTGACTTCAAACAAGGGTTGGTCATAAGGGTATTGGATGGGTGAGTGGAGTGTTTTTCTAAAAGGACATTGGTTGGGTGAATCTTGCCCCTATCATATAGTTCATAAAGCCAGAATGATCATGCATTCCTTGCATTATTTTTTTGAGAAGCCAATTAAAGATATACATAGGATCCATGTTTGATTGAGAAAATTGTTTGAAAATATTTAAATGCCTAAAATGGACACAAAGGACTTGTCAAGTCATGGTGAAATAACATCATATCTTTTGAATAATTAGCGAATAGTTATTTACCGATTCCAAACAAAATATTGCTTGCTTACTGTTTTGGCATGATTTCACTAAGGTTTATCCCTCTGAGAAAAGGAATTTCGCCACTCTTTGGTTATTGCATCTTCATGCATATCTTTATACCCAATTGTTAAAACTTTCCAACCAAAATGTGAACCTGTACCATCTGGAATAGCCAAGCAGAATAGCTCATGACTTCTTTAAAATGGTTCAGGTAACCATAAAAAAATATCCTAATCGTATGAAAGATCACAAATGTCGGCTACATGCAACAGAAGAATGCTAAATGGAAGCAGCAAATAGATAAGAGAAAAACAAAAGGCCAAAGATGGGAACCTACCAAAAAGCATTCTCCTCTGGCATAAGCAACGGTAGCAACCCTACAAAGAAATTCATTGCCTGAAATAGTTTGTGTAGCAAGTTATTACTAAATTATCAAAGTAAATGATCAAGAAATCAAAAATTTGATAACGTCAAGCATTTAACTTGACAGAGTAAGCAAGATCATGACTATAGGAACAATTGGCATGGTTTAGAAGGAAGAGTGCCAAAACTTGGACCAAATGAGCAAGGACAAAGTGCAATCGGGCTAGCTGAAAATGCAGGTTCAATTCTGAACTCAGTTGCTAAAAAAGTATATTTTCCTTTAGATTATTTGAGATCACCGGATAAAGAGATCAAGGATTAAAAGCATGTTGAGAGAGATAAATATCTAGTTCGCTAGGTTCAATGAATCCTATCATGATCATATATAGTTCAGTCTCATCTCATCAGAAAACTTGATAGGAGTGTAGATTGTGGTAGCCAAGGTAAAGGCTCATGTACATGTCTTTCCATTCAGAAGAAGCAATGGGATATCTGCCCCCTTAGACTCTTCTGTGATCTTTCCCTTCTCTTGAGAAGGCCATGGTTTTCTTGTGGTGTTTTTGCCACTATCCTTGCGATAATCATATCCAAATGGTGAAAATCAAATCCAGAAAGCTGCCTGTGACCAAATGGAAAAAAGGGGGGAAAAAAAAAAAAGAAGAAGCAAAAATGACATAGGCCATAGATGGCCACCATAAGATCGTGCAAGTTCATGTTTTGCCAACCCGAGCACATAATCGAAATCAGGGACGAAGTCAAAGAAGGCAGAGTTGCTTGTTGTTGGGCACCTTTCGATTGTGATCATGAGCAACATCCAGAATCAAAATGCTCGAAAAACTCGAAAATGAGAACAACCCGACTATACCTCCACGTATCAGAATCAAAATGATCGTAAGAGTTCTCTCTTTTTTCCTTTAAAAATTCCAAAACTTTCTCTATTTTAGATAACCAAATGCCCTCTACCATTGGCCGAGAGGTACAGCCACAAGGGGCGCCTCGCAGTTGAACCGCACGTCGAACGCCTCCCCACGAGCCTTTTGCGGTTGGGGATGGGGAGGAGTGGTAGAGGGGGAGGAGAGGGGAGAGTAGGAGGAGGAACACCAGTGTGCAGGGGGCTACTGCTGCATCATTCTTTGATCAGACGGCCTCAACAAGGGGTGGAGGAGGGGAGGTCAGAGGCGGGGAAGAGAGCGGGGGGTGGAGGAGCTCAGGGTTTAGCTGCACAGAGAGAGCGAGCGAGAGTGAGATGCAGACAGGGAGAGAGAGAGAGAGAGAGAGAGAGATAAAGTACTGTCACATGAACAGTGATTGCACCACCACGCTTCAGATATATTATAGATGTTCCTAACTTATCAAATTGTCTACGGGATCTACGTGTAAGTGGAATAAGGTCAAATATGGATTAAAGTACCTATCGATTGTTGATCTTTCCGCTATTTATAAACATCAAGAGTGATTACATATATTGCTACTGAGGACAAAGGTTTGTTATTCAACAACCTTAACTCTCTCTTGTGAATGAATTACAAACAACCTCAATCGAATACAACATAATGGAATGTAGAGAATATATTAACACCCCCCTTTTCCAAATTGAGGAGCTACCATATAGCAATGCTAAGTTTGCTACATAGATAAGCAAAATGATTAGCAGACAAGGGATAACTATGCCAGTGACCGGATCACAATTGGGCATATGATGAATGAGAAGTTCGTTAGCTGCCTGCTTATCTCGCACAAAATGGATTTCTATTTGTTTTGAGTGAGCAAAAAGGATGGTATAAGCCATCAAATAGGTGGCTCTAATGTTATTGGTGATGAAGAAAGTCCAATGCACAATTCAACAAGGCTAGATTGGAGCCAAACAAGCATTGCAATAGCATTTGCAATAGCCTTGTATTTGACATTAGTGCCTAATTGAGCAATAATATTTTGCTTTTTTTGATGACCATGAGAAAGCCTGAAGAACAAAGGGGAGCACTTGAATAGTACATTACCAAAGAAGGTGCGAATAGCGATGGTTTGTCAGCTAAGATTCGACGCCAATAATTCTATCAAGACACCCTGTTGGAGGGGATAGTAGCGATAGTTTGAGAACCATTGCCAACGTTAGCGTTAGTCATTAAATCATCACCAATAGTTCCATCAAGATGCCCTGAAGGGCATACTGGTAACAGTTTATAAGTCATTGACAATATTAGGAATAGTTCTTAAACCATTGGTAATAGTAACTATTGGCAACAATTATAATGGTAACCATCGCTAATAGCTCCTTTAGGTAGACCAACTGGGGAGACTATTAGCGATGATCTTAGAGTCGTTGTCGAAAGTGTATTAGTAATGGTTCAAAAAATGAAAAAAAGTAATTATTTTAAATCCTTTTGCCGACGGCTATGTTTAAAGTGATCGCCAAAAGCGAGTATGAAACCCATGCTCACCCTTACCCTCTTCCTCCTTCCCAACCCAAAATCCTTCCACCTTTCCCCCCTCCGGCAATGCCCTCTCTCCACTTCGTCGATCTTCCCCTTGACAACCTCTCCTTCAAGTAACTTCAGTACCACTAATGCGATCGACCACGGTTCGTATAAAAAATTATCATTATTATAGTATATATTACAAATACAAACCGTTATCACGCCAATTTTATTTAATTACATATTTTTTACTGGTTTATTCCAGGTCGTTCACTGAAAGACAGTTATTGATATACATCACTCTCTGAGTCCAATATCATTCGTTAATTCCAAAAAGATTTGTTTTATGTACAATTATGAATGAATGAATTAATGCATAATCAATTAATGAAATAATAGCTTAATTATGTACAACAGAATGAACTAAAATGTTTGCAAACAGATATATACAAACAAGCATCAAATACTATAATTAAATACTATATACTATCTATTTATACTTATAATAACAATACTTACATATTTATACAATAATAAGTAATAATATATATTATACTAATTTAACTTAATATATTAACATATACAGTATATACAGCGACATATATAAACATCACTAAACCTTAGGAAAACGTATGTACATAAGCTAATGTAAAAACTATGGTCTATAGTGACACTTATTCTATCTATAGTGACAGATTAGTCTATTACTAAAGCTATACTGTTATTTACGTACATATATATTTCAAGCATTACTTATACTACATCTACATATTATACATATTTACAGTATACTATATATATGTTATATATATTACATATATATATATATATATATACACGCACATATACACTTAACTCATTCTTCTTCTTTACTTATCCGCTTCTTCTTTTTCTTTGTTCTCTCTTAGTTAACCCCTTATTAACACTCACTTAATACAAAAATTAGGTTTCTAATTGGCGGGCGGCCTTTTTGAGGGATACACAACACTCTCTCGGGTGGGATCATACCTCTACTAAGGCAACCCTGATTTGTTAATTAACCTCTTAATCGCATTTTATGCTCAATAATGGGCCCACACATGCCCTCGCACAGTGCATGGCTCCCAGCCACACACCATATACCAACATCATCATAAACCAAGGTCATATGCCAGAATATACTCAGAGGGTATATGGGGTAATGAGTTTCAGGCTCCCGACGCCCATGACGACTGGATAACCAAGGGAAGGAATTCAACTTATGGCACTGCAAGAACCCCACAACCCATGATGTGAAACTATGCCACAGGGGTGCACGCACTGAAATCTAGCATTGCAGCGTTCTGGTTTATAATGTTTAGCCCTCAATTTGAGGGTCCAATTTCAATCCAATTTTAAATTAAAATATATAATTGGAAAGCCCTTATATTGGGCTATATAATTATATGATTTATTTACAAAAAATAATTATATTTACTGTATAAATAAATTAGCTAAAGTTCGTAAATAATACATCCTAATTTCAGGGTTTATTTCTTAATTAACATATAAATTAGTTAATTAATGGTCTAATTGACCCTGTACAGAGTTAATATACATATTAAAGTATTTAATACATATTTTTATTGTATTTTACACTATTTATTTTGATTTTATTTACATTTAAATAGGTGGATTCAGGCTAATATACATATAAATTATGTATAACTAGTATGCTACATTATAAATATAGTTAAATTAGCTCAATTTACTTAAAATACAATACTACAAATGTACAATATAAGTTAGTTCAGTTATAACTTAACTTACTAATTTATCTTAATTTAACTTAATAACTTAGCTAGTAACTTAATAAATTAATTATTTAATATATATACATAATTAAATTATGTTACAGGGTTTATAATTTGCATAATACATATATAGATATGTATATATAGTATAATTAGTAATTACATTTATATACAGGGTTTTATAAATTTACTTAAGTTATAGTACTTATAAGTAGGTATAAATAATAAATAGTTATTTAATTAAGTCATATACAGTTTATATGATCTTAAATATTTAATTTACATTGTATAATAAATATATAAGTTATATATATCTATTATGTACACATCTTACACTATATACAAATATATAGCTTAGTATCAGTATATATACAAGTATATGCATATTATACATAATATTTTTGAGTATTTTTGGATTTTTTTATTTTTATGGGTTTTCTATATTTTATAGAGGTAGGGGATGAGAGAGAAAGAAAGAGATGAGAGAGAGAATGTTTTTGGGATTTTTAAGAGTTAAATTCTTTTGTTAAGTTTTAAGATAGACTGAACTGTCGGCTGATATGTTCTACCAGGCCAAGGGTTCAAAATGCCTTGAAACTTAGCACATGTGTAGAAAAATAGTTAATCCTACTCACTACACCTTATTTTTTATTTTTTAAAGTATTTTTATTTAATTACAAAGTGGACACATTTTAGGGTCTTCTTAGTGTTTTAAAAGGAACCTAAGATCCTAAATTCTAATCTAGGAGGAAAATAGTCAATGAACTCCTCAGTTAAGCCCTAAACAACATACAAAAGGATATTCACTCATATAATCATGCTTTTTAGTAAATTTCACTTTGATTTTTTAGTTTGGACAGATAGCACATCAATTAGCTGACAAAGAAAGAATTAATCATGAAACAAGCCATTCCAAGTTAAATTTAAATCAAGTACAAGTACATAAAGGCTTGTATACATAAGATACAACATTAACAACATGTCAACTAATTTAAACACTGAGAACTAAGCCTTCTGTCCTACATAATTTCATCCATAAGCAAGAGCAACAGCTGCAGCAGCAGCAGCAACTGACAATAGCTACTGAAACACACAGCAGCTCAAAGAGCTGCTCCAGACGTACTTCAATCAAACCAGATGTCTTAAACATGATTCAAATCCCTACTGCAGTACATGCAGAAATCAAAGAAACAACTACAGTAGGGTCTGGATTTCCAATTCAGTAGATTAGTCCCTAATTCAACTGCACGCATATCACAGATCAGACTTTAGAAAGTCTAATCAGGGATATAAAATCTTCAAATTAGGGAATAATTTGCATGGAATTCAGGGTTGGGAAACCCTTGGAATGTAGGTGTTAATGCAGCACTTTAATATGATGGATTGGGATTCAAAACTCATAATAGAAATCACCTCAAAATCTGGTCAAGCTTAAAAATCACATTAAAATCACTTTGGGATGTTAAACTCTTCATCAGAAAATCCTTGTCAACATTTTCCTTTCAAATCAGAGGGAAAAACTACTGATCTAACACCTTCCTAATGCTATAGACAGCATGAAGGAGGTGCTAGAATTAGTTCATTAAATTCAACTTGAATCCTAGTTCTCTAAACCTTAAGGAATATTGACAATTCCTTAGGTGAAAAATTAGAATCAAAAGAATGCCAATCCACACAAAAATACAAGGGCTCAAATCAACAAGGTTGATTTTCCTTGACTTTCTACACATTGAAGATCAAAACATCCCAATTCAAACTAAATTCAAATATGGCTCATCTGAGGGAAAAACTTATCATTAGAATCATCTCAGAATCACGACCATAGATTGAATTAAACAGAAACTTATCAATTCACTTGATCAAAAATCCTTTAAAACTCAATTTTATCAAAATCTTGCAATCTTGCATTGAAAACTAAATTAAAAATCAATCAAGCAAACTGATTCAATTTAAAACCAGATCAGGGATCTTTGTGGAAAATATGAAATGGATGGGAGACCCCTAGATGGATTTGAGCGCAAATCCTCATCTCAAAGCTTGAGAGCAATGAGATAAGGGTTTGAATCGAATGGATGGTGGATTACAAAACAAAAACGTGGGAAATTAGAATGCAGAGTGAAAACATGAAGAGGGAGAATCAATGATCAGTGGATGGGTGAAATCGTCTCCTCTGATCTGAAATGATCAGAGGAGGTGGAAATGTGGATTCTACACTAAATCTACTCCTATGCTAACTACATCATCAACAAATTTCTACATGATCTACTCCTATCTAATCTATGCTACACTATCAATTACTACATCTATGCTACAACTAGAAAGCATTAAAACCTAGTCTAAATGGAAGAATAGGACCTTTGGATCTCCACCTGATGGATGGAGAGGAAGAATGGAGGAAGGAAGTACTCCAGCGGAGGGAAAACTCGCTAGAGGAGTTCTAGGTCGCCCTCAGGTGCTATGAAGTCCTTAGCGGTGCGGAGAGTCGAGGAAGAAATGGAATTTCACCGCCGGTGGCGATAAATATGGGGTAATGTGGGAAGAAGAGCTGGAGTGGATGAATGATAGGTTCGAGAGGTGTAGAAGGGAGTCAACCTTTCGCACGCGAGGCAGTGGAGGTGCTTAAGTAGATTAAGCAGTGAATCAGAGCACTGTGGTGGTGCGATTAGCCACCTAGGATGTGGGCGGTGGGGATTTAAGGAGAGAGCACGTGCAAGATTCAAATTAATTTGTAGCCGTTAGATGGGATCTAGGGGTAGGGGTAACCACACGCGCAGAGTCGCACAAAGATTCGAATCAAATCGAGCCATAGATCAAAAGGGTCTAGATGATGGACAACAAGGATTGCTCGTGTTCTTGCAATGAACAATGCGCAAGGAGCTCAAGTGGCACGCAGGCTTCTATTGGTGAAATTATGCATGATACCCCTGTGTGAAGGGGTAGAAAAAGTGTAGGGAAGCCCGTAAGTGATAAGGAATGGTGACAAAGCAGTTCCTAAGATATTGCAAATAGGTCCCTGCAAGTATTAAATAGGTCCTTGGTTAGTTTTCTAAGGATGAAATGTGATGTATTAAGGACCTAAATGTAAATCCTTAATTGAAAGGTCCTAATGATGTCCAAATGCAATCAAGTTTTTATTGAAGCTCAATTGAACATATTAAAAGTTAATTTTATTCTTGATTGGGAATTTTGAGCTCATTTGTGTATTCAATTTGCAATTAGATCACTATTTTACATTTATTAATAGAATATCTCATTTAATGACCTAATTATACGTTTTTAGCACAAAATTAATGTTTTAGGTCCCTTTCTCTATTTCCCACACTTAACCATTTTTATGTGTTAATTTGATAGTATTTAACCTAATTTCTAGCTTAACTTAGGCGATTTAGCTATTATGAGTCGCAACTCATCAACAACCTCCTATACCTCCCCCACCACCTCCCCTCCCCTCACCACCACCCCCTCCCCCAGCTGCTCGTCCCCCACAACCTCCCTTGAGTTATGTTAGTCTAATTATTTTCCATTTCAACTTTTGGTATTGTTAGAGTAGTTTTGTAGTCAGTGCCATCTCATTCTATTGCCATTTACTTTAATCATCATTGAGTGTTGGTTTAACCATCAATCAACCATTGTATCTTTTTGAAAAAAAAATGATCCACCATTATTGAATGGTAACAGAACCTAAGAAAGTTCTTTTAAACAACTTTTGTCTAAAATCCTCCACAACTATGAAATCCTTGATAAGGTCAAGCAAATTAGACTCAACTTATAAATTGACATACCCAAATGATGTGAAATGATTAAGATCCTTATCAGCACAAATGAACCTACCATAGGCTCGCTCTCTTTGATTTTGGTGCACCAAAATTCATCATATGAATCTTAAGCCTAATGAGGGGAGAAAAATCACCCCACGAGTCAAGCCGCATAGAGGATCTAGCTACCCGACAAATAGTAGAAACTTGGCACCCCAAGACAAACCCGTTTACCCGGGTCGTTGCACCCTGCAGAATGGCGAGTCGCTCCAAGTGACTACCAACCGACATGCTGACCACCGCAATCAAGAAGGAATCATGCAAAGTATGGCACTGACTTATGATCGCATGTCGGTTACTACGCGACATGCTATTTATAGCAGAATCATGAGATTGTAGGAATAGAAAAAGAGTCTCACAACTGAGGGAAGTCCACCCTATAAATACTAGGGGTGGACTAGTGATGAGAACCTCATCATGAGCCATAACTAGCTCATTTTTACATAATAAAGAGAATAAAAGCTCCTACATAACCTAGAAGAGGGCTTAATTGGAGAAATAAGTGTTCTGAGAAGAAAACATGAAATAAAGGTTAAAACTGTAATTTTACCATTGCAGTACATAAACGAGATTTCTCAGAGGCAAAACATAGTTCAAATGGTCTAAATAAGATAAAAAGTGGGTTGAGTAAATCAGAAATGGGTTCATGTGCAATGTAGGAATTAAATGACATTTGGTAACCCTAAAACAGACCCGCTTAAATCAACAAGGTTTCGGTCAGGATAAAAATCAAGTAAACCCTCTAAAAATCTTGGAAAAATATCCCCTAGGGTTTAGAATACTTAATTTGGCCTTTGGAACCCAGTTTGACCAAGATTAGGGTCCTAGCTCATCAATTAACCTAATTTGGGTTTTTACGTAAAATAGCCAGTCAAACGTAGTCAAACCTAAAATCTAACTTCACCATTGGATTCCTTAGGTCCAAATTAGGCTTGTCCCAAAATTTTGACCTAAGGGGAGGTTATCTTGACCTACTATGAAATTTAGTACACCCAAATCACAATTTGGTCCCTATCTTTTGAAAATCATCGCAGAGAGCCCCCTAACTTCCTCGCCAACCTTGCAATCGGGTCCTTCAGCCGTTATTGGGGCATAATCCTTCTCCGGCGAGGATTAGAGAGGGAATACTCTATGATTCCTCAGAGATCCCCTCCTAGAAATGGAAGGGAGATTCTCTGAGGAATTCCCTTCCATCTGAGGCCAGTCTTGATCCCTGGTGTGAACCCAATCTCTCGTGCGAACGCACGAGAGATGTGGGTATCTACCCACTTTCCTTCTCCGATAAGCCATCGGAGACGAAGGTGTGCCCTCCAAGCTCTGAACACATGGCCTGTGCCTATAAAAGAACCCCCAAACCCGGCCGCTCAATTTCAGCTCGACCTAGCCGGGGTTTCACCTAAGATTCGTCTCTTCCTTCCCGGCCAGGGTACCTAGCGAGCTCCGACGAGCTTTCTTTCCTTTCCTCTTCGCTCTGCCACAAAACCAGTGGCAGAGACTTCTTGATTCTCCTCCGCGTCGCGCAATACCCACGCACGCTGCCTCAGACCCGTCGTCGCCGCCGTCTTCCTCCACTGGGCAGCTTCTTCTCCGGCGACAGCAGGTACAGCCGTCCGCCTCTCCGCCCCCTTCGTCCCTACAATTAGGTTAAAACTATTCTCCTCTATCCCCTCTTTCATTCCCCTCACCTTATTTCATCAATCGACCCTCAACCGTCGCTGACCACCGCCATCTTCCTCGCCTCCGACCAACCTCCGACGAGTCGCTCCCGTCACTCCGCAGCCTCACACGACTTGCCGACCAACTCAGAAGTTCCGCCTCACCTAATCGAGCAACCTCCGCCCATCCACCATCCCTCTACGCCTCCACCATAGGCCCCCGAACACACCCACACCTCCGGTAATAGGTCGACCTAGGCACGCATGCCTAGGCCACCTGGTGACCTGCTGCAGTCGCATCACCTTCGCCGTGCCACAGCGAAGGTCTGCAGGTGGTTTGATTAGGCCAATAGGCCGTATTCATGCACGACAGGATCGGAGCTGCAGCTGCCATTAACGATAGTTGAAGAAGCTCCAAGCTCGCTCCAGGCTTCAGGACGTCCAGGCCTCAGGTGCTGCGCATTGGGGCAGGTCTCACGAAGATCGTTGCTCCAGAAATCAACGCCAACAGAGGCCGCAGCTGTGGCAATTGCACGAAGGTTCTGCGGGCGCGCACGAGAGCGGGGCAGGACTAATAGTCCCACATCGGCAATCTACAATGTGCAGGTATGCTTTAAATTGATTTTGTGTTATACGCTTATCGCCTCCGAACGCACAGGGGTGAGGTCCCTCACCCAACGCACGCTCGCCTCGTCCGCGGCTTCATCTCGCAGATCTGGCGGGCTCCGACCCGACCCTATCTGAGCACACCTCGCGCATCACCCTCACGCCAGTGCGCCTGGTCCTGGATGCGAAGCCCGACTCGATTACCCGTGGCTCTGGGAGAGCGTCCTGAGAGCGATTTGCAGAGAGAGAGAGAGAGAGACGTGCGGGTAGAGGGAAAGGGGTAGGTTTTGCTCCTTGTGCAGGCAGGCTGAGAGTTGAAGAGAAGAGACTTAGCCGTAGGAAGGAGAAGAGAAGAAGGAGCAGAAGAAGAAGAAACTCTGAAGAAGAGCTGAGCAAGGCAGAAGAAGAAGAAAGGCTGCAGAGAAGAGAAGAAGACAGAAGAGAAAAGAAGCAAAAGGCTGTAGAGAAGAGACAAAAGACCAAGGAAGAAGAAGCCTTCGCAGAAGAGAGAAGACAAGGAAGAAGAGAGACTGCAGAGAAAGAAGAAGAAGGCCAACACAAGAAGAAGAAAGAAGCAAAGTGAAGGTTGCAGAAGAAAGAAAGCAAATGAAGAGGGGAAAACACTTTTAAGACGTCTGATCACAAGATCAGACGTCCAATTTCATTCTTTTGTCATAATTACTTTTTAACCACATACATTCATATTTAATTAAAGTTTTGAGTAAATTAGAGTGTTCAATTACATTTGAGATTAGTAGTAAATTCCGATTGCTCCCTGTGTTCGACCTCGGATACTCCGATTTTCGAGTAATAAAAACTTTTATTTGTTGACGACGCTTGATCACTTATACTACGACGTAATAACTGTTAAAATACGATCGAGCTAGTCGCTTCAACAACTAGCTTTTATGGTTTATGCAATCAAAGAGAGAAATACCAAAAGTTTGTACCATTCAATTGCTAAATTAAATACTCCAAATCTTTTTTCTAGGTGAGTGACACATCCTTCACCCTTAGGCATTGGCACGTCTAAACGCCTCAACTTGGAACGAGCTATGGGACCAAAATCCATTATTTTCTTAGCGTCCTCCTTCGTGTTTGGGTCAAACTCGTCGGGGTCAGGTGGTAGGCCTTTCTCGGGCGGATTCTACCAAAAGTTGGGGACTTCTAACTTCTCCACATTGTGGAGAAGGAAAAAATGATGGTCCTGCCTCTTTAAACTATCCGGCAGATCAGTTATTCTATACTTAGTCTGCCTGTTGTACAAAGTATAGGTCCTAGAGGGCGGCTTACCTGTAACGAATGTGTGCCCCAGACGTATTTTAAGACGTCTGGGAGGTGGCTCAGACGTCGGACAAGACGTCTGCGATCACAACCAGACGTCTGATAAGACGTCTGGGATAGTTTCAAGACGTCTGGAAATCCGTTATTTTCGACACACGCGAGTCGCCTGCGCGCCTGAGCGCGCAGACCGCATATTCCCTCTTTTCTCTGCGGCTGCAGGCGGCCTGCCGCCTTCTCTCTCTCCTCTCCGTGCGGCGTTAAAAGGGGCGCGCCTCCCCTCCCGTCTCCACCGTCTCCTCCTTCTTCTCCTTCCTGTGCGCGAGAGCGAGCGGACGCGAGGGCGGCAGCGGCGGCCGCAGTGAGCGCGGAGGTGCGGCGTGCGAGGGCGGAGCTCTGCCGTGAGGGCGAGCTCGCCGGAGCGGCTTGGCCGGCCGACGGAGGGCGCAGGGGGCGCGGAGCGACGCGGAGAGGGACCTGCTGCGGGCTGAGCAGCAGACGCGCGAGGTGCGACGCGGGTGGGGTCGCGAGCGGAGGCCGAGCAGGGTTCTGATTCTGGAAAAATTTCCAGAATCAGACGTCTGGGTTGATAGCCAGACGGCAAGGTCGACGTCTGTAAGATCATACAGACGTCTGAAAGGTGAGTGTCCGCTTTCTTCTTCCTTCTTGTCGACTGACCGTACTGAGGGAGGGGGGTTGGCTGTGCGCAGGTTCGCTGATTCGCCATCCTTTGCGAATCAGACGTCTGGAAATTGTACCAGATGGCAGGAGTGACCTCCAGACGTTCGGAGGGACCATCGGACGTCTGGGATCTAGGCAGACGTCTCCGCAGACTTCTGGACGTCTGGGAAACCACGCTGAACAGGTAATTCTCTGATCAACTTTTTAAGACGTCTGGAAGGAGTTCCAGACGTCTGATTTTGCATAGTATCGTCTTTTTCGACCCGTTTAGGGTCCGTTCGGGCTCCGTTTTCCGCGATTCGAGTTGCGTTCATTGCAGAATTAATTCCTCTACCCGTCTACAGTAGCTATACACTGTTTTGAGACACTCCTTGTGTTTGATCCTTGTGATAGGACCTCGTTCGGTTGCAGTCTTGAGAGTCGCGGAGGCACGCGGGATTCCCGATCACGCCCCCATTACTCCCGTTGTACCTGGTAGAGTGGCTTAAGTTATTTTTAAAATCTGTTAAAGTATGGAACCATAACTAGAATCTAGGACATTGCATGAATCCTAGGAATGAGAAATGTATGGAATGATAGCTCCTAGGTGATGCATGAATCCTAGGGCTGGAAAACTAGTTGTATGCTAGATCCTAGGATGTGGCATGAATCTTAGGATGGAAAAACTAGTGGAATGTATAAAACTGCAGTCTTGGAAAAATGGAAAGGAATATAAAGCTGCCTGTAATTTGAATTAACAGCTGCCTGTTATGAATAAAGAAACATGTTTGAGATCATGGATTTTGAGAACGTGAATCTGGAAAGTGAAACATATGATGTTCTGAGATAAAGAGCTGGAACCCTACGGGGAATTAGGAGTGGAACTCCTGGAAAGAAAAAGGAATGGAACTGAGATGTAGTTTGTACTGTCTCTTGGGTACGCAGTACCAAGGGAAGTACCTGTACCTGTTTAGTGCAGAGTGGGGCCAGTCGCCCCAGGGACCCGGGGTTAGGATTGGCCGCTCTGTACCGACTTGTTGGCCCTCGTGTACGTAGTACCGAGGAGAGCTAGTAGTGTTAGGAGAGTACTAGCTACCCCACGGGCCCCGGGGTTCTGCTAGCCTCCTTCACCGACTTGTTAGGCCCACTAGGGCAAACCAGGGTAGTCAGGCGAGGGTGCGCGGACTGTGGAGGGGCAAGGCCCCGGTTTGGTTACTGTGGAGGGGTTGGACCCCTGTTACTGAGAGGGCTCTGCCCTGGTTCCGTGCTGTGCTTTGGGCGCACCCGTTAACGGAAACGACTGACCGCGTGCCAGTGCGGGCTAGCTACCTGTGCTTTTATCGCGCGTGCCGTAGTCACCGTTACGTCTGTCAGTGACCTTGGGGTGGTTGACTGAGGGTAGGATCACCACGGGGGACTCTCCCGGCCAGGAGAGCACCACGTGCTACTTCTACTTTTGGAAAAGACTACAATCAAGATCGTTCCCACGAGGACATTCGAGATCAAGTAAAGGATCTGAGAAATAAATGAAATAGTGAGAAAAATTGAAAGATGTGAATAAAGGAAGTAATAGAACATAACAGCTACTGTACACTCTACTGTTACCTTTAGTTAGTTTGCCACTCTACTCAGCGTTTTGCTGACGTGTTACACTCGTTACCTTTTTCAGGACCAGGTGTTGAGCAACCAGGGTCGGCAGCTGCAGAGGACGCTGGGCCGAGTAGGGTCCAGTAGAGTTACCACAGCCTTTTGTACCCCTTTTTGTTTCTGTTCTAGTGAGTAGTTTTTGTTTCCGCTGTACCTTCTTTACCTGCAGTTCTTGTTATATGATAAATGTTGTTTTACTGTTGTGGTGGTACCTACTGTAGTAGTTTCTTTCCTTACTGCTGTACTTTCTTACTGTTAGTTATATTCATGCTGAATGTGGTTTATTTTACTGTCTTTTGGTTACTTCCTCGTTGGACGACTAGGTCTTGGATTAGTCGAGTCGGTCCGGTTCTCGTGTCTCGTAGGGACTCGGGAACCGGGTCGTTACAAGATGGTATCAGAGCAAGGTCGTCCCGAGAAGTGAATCAACTGACTGGAAAATAACCAATTCACATGTTTATAGCTAGAGTAGCCACCATAACATATCTCTTGACATGAGCTCTTAGAAGTTTTGTTAGGTACCGTCTGTTTTGACGTTTCCGTTTCGTTTCGCGTCTCCTTGCAGGAGATGCCTTGTCGCGGGACTGGCGAGACTGGCCGCGGGCGCGGCCGAGGGCGAGGTCGGCGAGGTGGATGTGCTGTCGTTGACGTCTCGGTGGACCAGCCACCACTCCCTGGCGTCCAAGCCCAGGACCTCGCCAGACTGATACGGGATATTGTACGAGAGGAGCTCCACCCACCGCCCCGAGCACCTCCTCCTGGGGTTGCAGAGGGGGAGTCCTCTGTGGGACCATGCGACAGACGCGGCGCTGGACATGAGGGAGGGGATGGGCCCCTGCCGCCCCCACCTTCCTCCGACACTTCTGTACACGAGGCACCTTCGCCTGGAGGTGCACCAGCACCTCCCCTACAGCGCCACTTCGAGCTTTTCGGACAGTTCCGGAAGCTGAAGCCCCCCTCCTTCAAGGGGGATGAGGACTCGACCGAGGCAGAGGACTGGCTTGAGCAGCTGGAGAAGATCTTCGACACCCTTCGCCCCCCGGTGGAGTGCCACGTGGCCTTTGCCACGTACCAGCTGGAGAGTGCGGCACACCGGTGGTGGAGGGCGGTTCGGGGACAGGAGAGGGACGAGCCGACGTGGGACCAGTTCGTCACCCTCTTCTGCGAGCAGTACTTTCCCCAGACGTGGCAGGACCAGAGGAGGCGGGAGTTCCACACTCTCCGCCAAGGGACGATGACCGTGAGCGCGTACCGCACGCGTTTCTTGGAGCTGTCCCGCTTTGCAGCGACAGCGGTAGCCACTGAGGAGGAGCGCCTTTGGAGGTTCACCGAGGGGCTCCGGCCTGCGATCCGGGGGTATGTCAAACCCCTGAAGCTGCCGACGTTTTCAAGGGTGGTAGAGGCAGCTATGACTTACGAGGAGACCAACCCGTCCGCGCGAGAGACCGACGGCGGGCGGAAGAGGCCCTTTCAGCCAGACTTCTCACAGGGCCGGCGAGAACGGAGACACGTGACGTCCGCAGGAGAGCCGTCACGTTGTGCAAGGCCATCAGTGGCCTTTGGGGGCCCTCGACAGGGGCCAGTCGCCAGCACCGGACCCCCACCTAGCCGACAGCAGGGACTCACTGAGGGCGGGAGTCGGGTTCCCCTCTGCTACCAGTGTGGCCAGCCGGGCCACATCAGGAGGGACTGCCCATCTAGGGCAGGAGGACAGCAGATACTTCCCGTGCAGAGCACTGGAGGGCGTGCAGGAGGCCGCGGTTCCCAGGCACGAGGAGGAAGACAGCAGTCGCGAGGAGGGTACCGGCCAGCACCTACCCGTCCGACGCAGAGTGTGGCTGCTTCGTCCGCACCTAGAGCTGAGGGGCGTATCAACGCCCTAACACACAGGGACGCCAGAGCATCGGGATCCGTGGTAGCAGGTATGGTTTCAGTTTCTGGCAGACTCGTTTACACGCTTTTCGATTCCGGCGCTACGCACTCGTTTGTCGCAGCCAGTTTCGCAGTTAGTTTGGACCAGGATTATACACTATTAGAGAATCCGTTCGTAATCAGAGGTCCGAGTGGTCAGTTGTTTGTAGCTGAGGAGGTATACACGGGTTGCGGGGTCAGCATCGGGGGACATAGCCTGCCAGCTGACCTGATTATGATACAGATGGAGGACTTTGGAGTGATTCTGGGGATGGATTGGCTGTCCGCTTACCACGCCTTGGTAGACTGTTTTGAGAGGAAGATTGTCTTCTCCATTCCGGAGTTGCCTTCTTTCGAGTTTCACGGGCAGCCAGTGGACGGAGGTTTCAGGTGCATTTCGGCACTTCGGGCGGCGAGACTTTTGAGCCAGGGGTGTGAGGGCTTCCTAGCTTGTGTGGTGGCAGAGCACAGCCCCGTGGCAGACTTCCAGAGCATCCCGGTGGTCAGAGAGTACCCCGACGTGTTTCCAGACGAGTTACCAGGACTACCGCCCGAGCGTGAGATCGAGTTTGAGATCTCACTAGTACCAGGGACCAGCCCCATCTCCACCGCACCATACAGAATGGCACCGCTTGAGCTGCGAGAGCTCAAGTCCCAGTTGCAGGACCTTTTGGAGAAAGGTTTCGTGAGGCCCAGTGCGTCTCCCTGGGGAGCCCCGGTACTGTTTGTGAAGAAGAAGGATGGGACCCTACGCCTTTATGTGGACTACCGACAGCTGAATAGGGTCACCATCAAGAACAGATATCCGCTGCCGAGGATCGACGATTTGTTTGACCAGTTGCGGGGTGCCACGGTGTTTTCCAAGATCGACTTGAGGTCTGGATACCACCAGTTGAGGATCAGGGAGACCGACGTCTCCAAGACAGCTTTCCGCACCCGGTACGGACACTACGAGTTTTTGGTCATGCCGTTTGGGCTGACCAATGCCCCCGCTGCTTTCATGGACCTGATGAACCGGGTGTTTAGACCGTACTTGGACCAGTTTGTGGTGGTTTTCATAGATGATGTACTCATCTATTCTAGAGATCGGACGCAGCACGGACAGCACTTGCGGATGGTTCTGGACACTCTGAGACGACGCAGGATGTACGCCAAATACAGCAAGTGCGAGTTCTGGTTGAGGGAGGTGACCTTTTTAGGTCATGTGATCTCTGGAGATGGCCTGGCGGTGGACCCCGCCAAGGTCGAGGCAGTGCTTAGGTGGGAGAGACCGCGTTCAGTCACTGAGATTCGCAGTTTCCTGGGACTGGCAGGTTACTACAGACGGTTCATCAGAGGATTTTCACAGATTGCGCGTCCTATGACACAGTTGACCCGGAAGGATGTGCCTTTCGCTTGGAATGACGCCTGTGAGGCGTGTTTTCTGGAGCTGAAGGAGAGGTTGACCTCGGCTCCCGTGCTCACCATCCCTGACAGTAGTGGCGGGTTCGTTGTGTACACGGACGCTTCCTTGCAGGGGTTAGGAGGTGTGCTCATGCAGAGGGGTCACGTGGTCGCTTACGCTTCGCGGCAACTGAAGCCCCATGAGCATACCTACCCTACCCACGATCTAGAGTTGGCAGCTGTTGTCTTCGCGCTGAAGACATGGAGGCACTACTTGTACGGTGAGACCTTCGAGATTTTTACAGATCACAAGAGCCTCAGATATCTTTTTGACCAGAAGGAGCTCAACATGAGACAGAGACGTTGGTTGGAGCTCCTGAAGGACTACGACTGCAGCATCTCCTACCACCCGGGAAAGGCCAATGTGGTGGCTGACGCCTTGAGCCGTAAGGCGCCCGCACGCTTGGCCAGTCTACAGTTACAGAGTTGGAGCCTTTTGGAGGAGGTGGGCAGTTGGCGACCTTTAGAGTTACGAGGGTACTGTGGGGCAGTGACGGTGACACGGCAGACCAGGCCAGAGTTGATAGACCGCATCATCACGGGACAGATGGCCGATCCGTACTTGCAGTCTTTGCGCGACAGAGTACTATCAGGGGACCCAGGGGACTTCTCTTTCACAGACCAGGTGTTACGCTTGAGGGGACGGTTGTGCGTCCCCAGAGACGAGGAGCTGTTGAGAGAGCTCCTGACTGAGGCACACGGTTCCAGATTCACCATACATCCCGGAAACACGAAAATGTACCATGACTTGAGACGCGAGTTCTGGTGGAGAGGGATGAAGCGGGATGTGGGTGAGTTCGTGCAGCAGTGCTTAGTGTGCCAGCAGGTGAAAGCCGAGCATCAGAGGCCTGCAGGGCCGCTTCAGCCGCTTCCAGTGCCAGAGTGGAAGTGGGAGAGCATCACCATGGACTTGGTGGTGGGCTTACCTGTTACCCAGCGAGGACACGACGCAGTCTGGGTAATAGTGGATAGATTGACGAAGACGGCACGATTCTTGCCGATCCGAGTCACTTTGGGACCAGCACAGTTGGCAGAGAGGTATATCCGTGATGTGGTGCGACTACACGGAGTTCCGCGGGAGATCGTATCCGACCAAGATACCCGCTTTACGTCCCAGTTTTGGGCTGAGTTTCAGCAGGCTTTGGGGACGAGGTTGAGGTTTAGCACGGCTTACCACCCCCAGACGGACGGACAGTCGGAACGCACGATACAGACACTTGAGGACCTTTTGCGTGCCTGTGTACTAGACTGGAGGGGCTCTTGGGAGGAGCACCTGCCCCTGGCGGAGTTTGCATACAACAACAGTTATCACTCAAGCATCGGCATGGCTCCCTACGAGGCTCTGTACGGACGGAAATGCACGGCACCCTTGAGTTGGGTTGAGGTGGGGACCAAGTGGGAGGTTGGCCCCAGGTTGATCCGACAGAGTCAGGAGGTAGTTGAGCAGATCCACAGACGACTCCGCACTGTCAGGAGCAGACAGAAGAGCTACGCAGATCGCAGACGCAGAGAGGTGCAGTTCGAGGTTGGGGACCACGTCTTCCTTCGTGTTTCGCCCATGAAGGGCTTACAGCGGTTTGGGGTGAGAGGGAAGCTCGCGCCGAGGTTCGTGGGGCCCTTCGAGGTCCTGGAGTGGGTTGGACCCGTTGCTTACAGACTTGCCCTTCCCCCGCAGCTTTCTGGTGTGCACGACGTGTTCCACGTGTCCAACCTCAGGAAGTACGTAGCCGATCCCAGCCACGTACTGAGTCACGAGAGCGTCGAGGTGAGCGATGACCTGACCTACCCCGAGCAGCCAGTGCAGATCCTAGACCGAGCCGTCCGCAGGTTGAGACGAAAGCAAGTACCCCTGGTAAAGGTTTTGTGGAGGAGCCAGCGGTACGAGGAGGCTACCTGGGAGCCTGAGGCGGCAATGCGGGAGCGGTACCCAGAGCTTTTCGCGGGTACGTCTTTTCGGACCGGCTTCAGTCCTCTTTGAGTTTGTTATGGTTATTTGGACATCTTTTTCCCGCACCCTAGTTGGCGCAAGTTTCGGGGACGAAACTTCCTTTGAGTTTGTTATATTGTAACGAATGTGTGCCCCAGACGTATTTTAAGACGTCTGGGAGGTGGCTCAGACGTCGGACAAGACGTCTGGGATCACAACCAGACGTCTGATAAGACGTCTGGGATAGTTTCAAGACGTCTGGAAATCCGTTATTTTCGACACACGCGAGTCGCCTGCGCGCCTGAGCGCGCAGACCGCATATTCCCTCTTTTCTCTGCGGCTGCAGGCGGCCTGCCGCCTTCTCTCTCTCCTCTCCGCACGGCGTTAAAAGGGGCGCGCCTCCCCTCCCGTCTCCACCGTCTCCTCCTTCTTCTCCTTCCTGTGCGCGAGAGCGAGCGGACGCGAGGGCGGCAGCGGCGGCCGCAGTGAGCGCGGAGGTGCGGCGTGCGAGGGCGGAGCTCTACCGTGAGGGCGAGCTCGCCGGAGTGGCTTGGCCGGCCGACGGAGGGCGCAGGGGGCGCGGAGCAACGCGGAGAGGGACCTGCTGCGGGCTGAGCAGCAGACGCGCGAGGTGCGACGCGGGCGGCGAGCGGAGGCCGAGCAGGGTTCTGATTCTGGAAAAATTTCCAGAATCAGACGTCTGGGTTGATAGCCAGACGGCAAGGTCGACGTCTGTAACATCATACAGACGTCTGAAAGGTGAGTGTCCGCTTTCTTCTTCCTTCTTGTCGACTGACCGTACTGAGGGAGGGGGGTTGGCTGTGCGCAGGTTCGCTGATTCGCCATCCTTTGCGAATCAGACGTCTGGAAATTGTACCAGACGGCGGGAGTGACCTCCAGACGTCCGGAGGGACCATCGGACGTCTGGGATCTAGGCAGACGTCTCCGCAGACTTCTGGACGTCTGGGAAACCACGCTGAACAGGTAATTCTCTGATCCACTTTTTAAGACGTCTGGAAGGAGTTCCAGACATCTGATTTTGCACAGTATCGTCTTTTTCGACCCGTTTAGGGTCCGTTCGGGCTCCGTTTTCCGCGATTCGAGTTGCGTTCGTTGCAGAATTAATTCCTCTACCCGTCTACAGTAGCTATACACTGTTTTGAGACACTCCTTGTGTTTGATCCTTGTGATAGGACCTCGTTCGGTTGCAGTCTTGAGAGTCGCGGAGGCACGCGGGATTCCCGATCACGCCCCCATTACTCCCGTTGTACCTGGTAGAGTGGCTTAAGTTATTTTTAAAATCTGTTAAAGTATGGAACCATAACTAGAATCTAGGACATTGCATGAATCCTAGGAATGAGAAATGTATGGAATGATAGCTCCTAGGTGATGCATGAATCCTAGGGCTGGAAAACTAGTTGTATGCTAGATCCTAGGATGTGGCATGAATCTTAGGATGGAAAAACTAGTGGAATGTATAAAACTGCAGTCTTGGAAAAATGGAAAGGAATATAAAGCTGCCTGTAATTTGAATTAACAGCTGCCTGTTATGAATAAAGAAACATGTTTGAGATCATGGATTTTGAGAACGTGAATCTGGAAAGTGAAACATATGATGTTCTGAGATAAAGAGCTGGAACCCTACGGGGAATTAGGAGTGGAACTCCTGGAAAGAAAAAGGAATGGAACTGAGATGTAGTTTGTACTGTCTCTTGGGTACGCAGTACCAAGGGAAGTACCTGTACCTGTTTAGTGCAGAGTGGGGCCAGTCGCCCCAGGGACCCGGGGTTAGGATTGGCCGCTCTGTACCGACTTGTTGGCCCTCGTGTAGGTAGTACCGAGGAGAGCTAGTAGTGTTAGGAGAGTACTAGCTACCCCACGGGCCCCGGGGTTCTGCTAGCCTCCTTCACCGACTTGTTAGGCCCACTAGGGCAAACCAGGGTAGTCAGGCGAGGGTGCGCGGACTGTGGAGGGGCAAGGCCCCGGTTTGGTTACTGTGGAGGGGTTGGACCCCTGTTACTGAGAGGGCTCTGCCCTGGTTCCGTGCTGTGCTTTGGGCGCACCCGTTAACGGAAACGACTGACCGCGTGCCAGTGCGGGCTAGCTACCTGTGCTTTTATCGCGCGTGCCGTAGTCACCGTTACGTCTGTCAGTGACCTTGGGGTGGTTGACTGAGGGTAGGATCACCACGGGGGACTCTCCCGGCCAGGAGAGCACCACGTGCTACTTCTACTTTTGGAAAAGACTACAATCAAGATCGTTCCCACGAGGACATTCGAGATCAAGTAAAGGATCTGAGAAATAAATGAAATAGTGAGAAAAATTGAAAGATGTGAATAAAGGAAGTAATAGAACATAACAGCTACTGTACACTCTACTGTTACCTTTAGTTAGTTTGCCACTCTACTCAGCGTTTTGCTGACGTGTTACACTCGTTACCTTTTTCAGGACCAGGTGTTGAGCAGCCAGGGTCGGCGGCTGCAGAGGACGCTGGGCCGAGTAGGGTCCAGTAGAGTTACCACAGCCTTTTGTACCCCTTTTTGTTTCTGTTCTAGTGAGTAGTTTTTGTTTCCGCTGTACCTTCTTTACCTGCAGTTCTTGTTATATGATAAATGTTGTTTTACTGTTGTGGTGGTACCTACTGTAGTAGTTTCTTTCCTTACTGCTGTACTTTCTTACTGTTAGTTATATTCATGCTGAATGTGGTTTATTTTACTGTCTTTTGGTTACTTCCTCGTTGGACGACTAGGTCTTGGGATTAGTCGAGTCAGTCCGGTTCTCGTGTCTCGTAGGGACTCGGGAACCGGGTCGTTACATTACCCCTCTTTACTTTTAGGGTCATCGATCCAAAAACGAGGCGAAAAAGCCCCATTTGAGGGGGCAGATGCCTAAATGGAAGCAAAGAATAGTGAAAATGTTCGAAATTGGCCAACAGTTGAGGCTAAGTTGGGAAGGAGCAAGGCGACAGTATGAAAGGAAAGGCGTCAAAAAAGGGTTCAAAGGAACATTGATGCCATTTTCAATGGCATATTTACAAATAACAAAAAAATCATCTCCATCTGGGGAACAAAGGCGAGTTAACATCCTCGGTACCTGAAACTGGACATCCCCAAGTCTATATTCCTTCAAAAACCCCTGAATAGTGGGTTTACTACCAAAGGTAGATTTGAAGGTATACAACCCAAACGTCTCGTTAGAGAGATGAGGGGCAGAGGAGGTCGGCTCACCTTTCCCAAAGATGCCTGACATCCTCTGTAGGGTAAAGAGCTCTAGCAAGGAAAAGCCTTTCTTCTCCAACAAGGTCGCTCCTTCAGGGACGACAGTGCCTGCAGTGCTCAATGTTTTTCTTCTTTGTAACAAAAATGTGGGGTAAGGGCATTTACTTTCCAACTACCCCCTATTTATAACCAAGGATATGTGTGGACTCCTGATGATAACATTATCATGAGCCATAACTAACTTTAATTAATCAGAATCAATTGACAAATGCTCCTACATAGTCGCCTGAGTGCCATAATTCACTGAATATCCAACTTGAGAAGAGTGCATTAAATCAGGGTTAATTCTGCAGTTTTAACAGCATATCATGAATGCGAAATAATTATGGGGTTTCTCAGGGGTTAATCTAAGGTCTAATGAGCATTAAAGTCTAATAAGAGGGTCTACACAGATAGAAACAGGGTTTCACGTATTTCGAGAACTGATATAGCTCCCAAAATGCTAATTTCAGACCCACTTAAGTAACAGAGATTTTGGTCAGGATAAAATTCATCTAAACCTTCTAAAATTCATAAAAAAATATTCCATGAGGTTTGGTATCCTTGATTTGACCTTTGAAACCTATTTTGACCTTAAACAGAGTCACAAACACAATTCTGCCCTAATTTGGGATTTTATGCAAATTGTCTAATCAAACTTAGTAAAAACTAAAATTTGACTTCATCATCAGATTCCTTGTGCCCAAATTAGGGTTGTAGCAAAATTTAGGCCCAATCAGAGTTCATCTTGACCTAGTTTGCATTTCAGTCCATTCAGACTCTTTCTCTCTCATACACACCCCTAACTTTTGAAATACTTGCATATGGGTCCCTAAGTTTGTCATCTCCTTCCCAAATAGCCCCCTACCGCCATTGAGGTCAAACCCGACCTCAACGCAAGCTTTGACCTAAGCAAATCACATTCAAATCATCATCAAATCCCTCCAAAATTGGTGAGATTGATGTTCACACTATGGAGAATCTATTGGGATTGTTCTTGAATCCTAAATCACTCTGATTCATGAGTGCGAACACACGAAATCAGTGGGTGTTTTCTTGATTTCCATAGGAGCCAATCAGAGCTCTTTTCTATTCTAGAGCTCGGCCATGAGCTCTATCTAAGCTCTAGTGACCCTACCTTCTCAAATTAGTCGACTTTAGGCCCAAAAAACCCTATTCTTCCCTTCTTTGGCAGCCCTCCGACTCGACTCCGATGGCCTCCTTCTCCGTCATCCTACGAACAGCCAACAAACATATTGCCCCATCCTTTTTCTTCCTCATCATCTTTCGCATCTTGCTAGCCACAGCGAGGGCAACCTCCCCCTCTCCTCGTCGCCGTCTCCCTCAACGGAGAGCTCATCTTCTCCACGTCCTACCATCACACAGGCATGAGAATCTTCTTCCTCTTCATCCTGTAATTAGGCCAAGCTTCTTCCCCTTCTCCTCCTAAACCTCCCTATCTCTTTCTTTTCCTAGATTGACCGATGACTACGCCTCTCTCCCTTCATCTTCTTCCGCTTTGGCCAAGCTCCGGCGAGGTCGTGAGTAGGCTACACGTCACCATTTTCCACGCCACAACTCCCAAAAGTTCCATTGTCCCTCCGCCACCAAAACCCCTCAAGAAATTGAGGGGATTGGATCACCAAACGCCCTACGAAACACACCCATCACCTGCCACCTTCCCTGAGTTAGTCCGACTTTCACACCCACTCCCATGCCGTGTAAACACCACCACCACCTTCACCATCACTTGGCGATCCTCTTGAATGCTTTTGACATGGCTGTAAGGCCTTATCTCATGTTTCAGGTAGTCGTCATCCTTCGCCGTCGCCCTCGACGTCTCCAACCTCAACCGCAGTTCTCCGGCTGCAATCCCCCTCAACTCTACTTCCAAGCTGTGCACAACACTCCCAGGACCCTTCCCAAGTCCATCAATCGAAGACTCCAACATCAGCACTGCCCCAATTGGCGAAGCATCAGCAGCTACTGCTATGTGAGGAAGAGTCCAGTAGATAGTCCCACATCGTATAGGGCAGACACTTTACAGCACTATAAGTCGATTTTGTGAAGAGGGCTCTTTGCCTTAGAACATGGGGCGAAGTCCCCTTCACCTTGCCTTGCACTCCTCGGTCACCCAAACCCCTGGTGACCCTGGTCAAACCTGATTACCTGCTTACCCATATTCGGATCCGAATAGCCCTGGGTTGAGAGAGAAAAGAAGGATTTGTGAGAGAGAGGGAGGAGGGTTTTACTCTTGAGGGCTTGGCTCTGTGCTGAAGAGAAAGAGATCTCTCTCGACAGTTAGCCTCTAAAGTGTGCTCTGTGCTTGAAGGCTTGTGAAGAAGGAAGGAAGGCATTCAAGAAGAAGAAAAGGAAGGCTCTCTGAAGAGCCTTGTGCTTGTGCTCTGTTAAGAGGATTATTCCGGTTACTGTTGAATGATTTAAGTACTATAGTTAACATTGAATTCTAATTGAGGATTGTTGAATAATTTGAGTAATTGAATGCATGCTTAATTAAGGAGAATAAGTGTTGATTCAAATCACCATTGTTTTAAATCTCTTTTAGTTTTGAGTTCATGATCTTTTGAGATATTAAATTACATCGAATATCCATCTGATCGATTTTATTCATTGAATATCTTTTTTGTGATCAATTGATTGTACTCATCTGTTTTAAAAGAAGATTCTTGTATGAGTTCCATATTTTCTCCCTGTGATCAACCTCAGACTCTTTTTTGATTCTGAGTTTATAAATTTAAATGTTTGTTATAAGATTTTGTCGACTATACTATGACACATATATTTAACACTTGACGAAACCCTAACAACAACTCCAACGCTATTAAATCCCTCTTATTACTAAACGCAATTAATGCCCCTGTGCACGTAATTATTACAGTGCAATTCGAATGACAGGCGCAGAAATCGTAATCCGTCCCGAATATTAGGATGCGATCTTGTCCACACAAAGCGACAAAATTATGCCTGTACTGGTTGGCCATCACCCGCGAAAGATGGTGCTTACATCATACAATTAAATGATTGGGCAGACGGCCTTTTAAGGCTAATGGAAAATTAAGCGGCAACATGCCTATTCTTTCTTAAAACAAACAGGCGACAATATGCCTATAAATTGAACACATGGCACCTTGTCCACCTGAATAATTGCTTATCGGGTATACAAGCGGCACTCCACCTGCCTACGTGACCCGTTAATAAATAGGCCTCGACCTATCCATAAAAGCGATTGGTGGCTAATTACCTGCCAGCATACAATATAGGCTTTGTGGCTAGTTCTCAATTATGGGACTGTTGGGAAACCACTACTGGGAGCACCATCATGAAGCATAAGTAGCTCAATTTGATCTGATTAAGTCATTAAATGCTCCTACATAACTGCCAGAGAACCCTAATTCAGTGCATAATAATTCTAAGAGAATGTTACGACCTGGTTCCCGGATCCATACAGGACCCGAGACCGGCTCACCTCGACTAATCCCAAGACCTAGTCATCCAACAAGAAATAACAAAAAGCAGGAAAGTAAAACACTTTCACATATGCAATATAACTAAGCAGAAGAAATGCACAAAGCAGTAAAGGAAAATAAATCTGCTAATTTAGTACATACCACCACAACATAAGATGTAAACATGTGATGTAAACATGTTTGCACTACATAAGATGTGTATTTATGCATGTTCTTAAGCATAGAATTGCATTGCATACTATAAATATTGCATAACATGCATCATCTTACATTTAGATTAGTTTGAATAAAATGGAGGTTAATTATCTCCTTTTATGTTCAGGGATAGGGCAAATTTTTATCAGGGCCTTGGATCGAAGATCCAACTGTATAGATTTGATCAAGGTGACGATTGGAGTTCAACAACTCCAAGATTGCCCTAATCAGACATCTGTAGCATCAAATAGAGATCGGGGAATCCTAGAAGATCAAGGACCAAGATGGTGTGAATCCGCACTTCAAACGACAAATCCGACTGCACGGATGGATTCGGATTGACGATCGCAGCCTAACAGCATGGAAATCAACTCAATCAGACATCCGTGGCACCATCTACATCATCCAGAAGATGGACGACCAAGATGGCGCCACGTGGTGCCATCTCGGCCACCCAACCGGTCGCCCTCAACTTCTGAAGCCGCTAGCACCCATGCATCTCCGCCGTTGGATCAAGATCTAACGACTGAGATTGCATCTCAACCAGCGCGCCCATTCTTTGAAGCCTCATTTGAAGAGCTGCCTTGATCGTTGGATCTCAATCCAACGGTCCTGATCGTGCATGCACGAAATCTTTTCGTGACACAAACGCCGCTATAGCTCAGCTGGTGAGAGTGCTTACGTGAAGCGCAGGTGTGCGTTCAAATCGCAGGAGGCAGGCGCAGGCGAGCGGGCGTAGCGACCGTCTGATTGCGATCGAGCGGCTGCAAGCACCTAATAGCGCCCACGCGCTATTGCACGCTCATGGGCGACACGCCATCAGACACGGGCGTTGCGGCTTGAAGAGGCGTGGTGAGGACGCATCTCAGCCATTCAATCTCACGATCAAACAGCTGAGAATTGATGGACGTGGGCAGCGCGGAAGATGAGTGGGCAACACACATTGCCCACGACTGGGGCTTTAGCGACGGCTTTATCCGTCACTAAAGACCCCTTATTTAATGTTTGCAATTGTAAAGACCAAATTATCCTCACTCCTTGCAACTATAAAAGGAGACCTCCTCCATACGAAATGGGCATCCCTTCCTTCTCTCCTCTCCCTCTCCAAAGCTCAAGAGAAGCTTGTCCCACACCCGGGATGCTCCTTGAGAGATAAAGTCAAAATTTCACCCTCATTTCAAAAGCGGATCCCGCGACGGCGACGACGTGCTGCCCCATTCTCATTCTCCTGCCTCAACCTCCTTCTTCCTACTCCGTCCTCCTTCTTCCAGGCGATGTCTCGTCCGACTCATCCTCCAAGCGATCGTCGAGGAGGATAACTTCTCTCTTTACAACTTTCTAGAGTAGAGAATTTTTCTGCTTTCTAGTGTAGTTGATTTCCCACTTTCTAGTGTAATTCTTCTCTAGTTTTATTGTATAAACATTTTGAAATATTGAGTGCATGTTTTCTCTCTCTCGTTTATTCTAATTGTTAATATTGCTTTATTGTAATTACGTCGCTCTGCTTTTCAATAAAAACTCTAAAAAAATATAATTGCGAATATAGATCGACGTAGCCTCCCTAAGTTCGACTCGGGATTTCTATTCTGGTATAAATTTATTTGTTGAACACGAGTTCTCGCTTTCAAACTACAACGACAGGTTTTTCAAAACCAAATACGTTAGCGTAGTAACTCGTAGCTTCAACACGCCTTGACTAATCTCAAGACCTAGTTGTCCAACAAGAAATAACCAAAAGCAGGAAAGTAAAACACATTCACATATGCAATATAACTAAGCAGAAGAAACGTTCAAAGTAGTAGTAAAGGAAAATAGATCTGCTGGTTCAATACATACCACCACAACAACAATAACAATGGAAAGCGAAAAGTAAACAGTAGTAGCAGAATAGTAACTAAAAGTCCGTTACTTACTACAACAGTAGGGAAAAGAAAAGGAAGTGCTGAAGAAAACTACAGTTGGACTCGACTGGGCCCAGCACCCTCTGCAGCCAGAAACTCAGGCTGCTCAACTCTTGGTCCTGAACAGTGTTATGAAAAGATAGAGTCAGTGAATATTGAGTAGAGTGGTATCTATGCTATCTAAGTAAAAAATAGTAAAAATAACAAGTTTAATTCTCATTTCCATTTATCTGTTTTATATGTTTCAGTTTTACCCATTTCTCAAAGTATCCAAATATTTCTTTATCTTGCATGTTCCTCATGGGAACAATCTTGATTGCAGTCTTTTCCGTAGAGTAGAAGGTACACGTGGTGCTCTTCTGGCTCCCGTGGTAGTCCTACACCCAGTCAACCACTCCAAGGTCACTGTCAAGACATAGTGGTGACTACGGCACGCGTGATAAGCGCACGTGTAGCTACCCTGCACTGACACGCGGTCAGTCGTTTCCACTAATGGGTACGCCCAAAGTACAGCACGGAACAGTATAGGGCCTTGCCCTCTCAAAACAGAGGTCTCACCCCTCAGAACCAAACAGGGGTCTCGCCCCTCCACAGTCCGCGCACCCTTGTCTAACCACTCCAGTTTGCCCAAAGGGCCTAACAAGTCGGTGTAGGGTGGCTAGCTGAACCCCGGGTCCCGTGGGGTGGCTAGCTCCCTTCCTACACTAGTAGCTCGCTTCGATACCACGTACGCGAGGGCCAACAAGAGTTGGTGTAGAGTGGCCAATCCTAACCCTGGGTCTCAACCCAAGGGAGGCTTGCTCCGCTCTACACAAAAAGGGGACAGTTGCTCTCCTTGGTACCCACGTACTCAAGAGCCAGCACACTTCCCGTCTACATTCCAGATTTCCGTTTATCCATAAAAGTTCTACTCCTAATTTCCCGTAGGGTTCATGCTCGTGTTCATCTCATTATCCAGATCCAAATCTCAGGTTTCATAATTCATTCCTCATCCATATACAGGTAGCTCGTGTTTTCATAGTTCAATTCTTAATACATGTAACTGATGTTTTCACTAGTTTTATCAAACACAGGTAGCTCATATTCCAACAGGCAGCTCGTAATTATAATTCAGGCATTTACTAGCAATTTATCTTAACCACGCATGCATGTAAATCATACAGTACAAACATACTCATTCATTTCTCTACCCTAGGGTTCATGCCATATCCTAGGGTTCCATTCAGCTACTTCCACAAGCACATTCTTATTCAATATTTTATTAACGGAATTTAAACCACTCTACGAAGAAACTCGGGAGTAATGGGGGCTTGAACCGCAGACCCAGACGTCTCTACGACCCCCAAACACATAATAGGTTGAAATCCTATACCAGGGAATACACCACAAAAGGAGAGTTCAAAATAGTGTAAAACAGACTCTAGTACATAGAGGAACTTGTGAGGAAAGTACAGGTATTTCGTTTGCATAAAAAGAACCTCGATCGGACCCTAAACAAGTCAAAAACATGCCTACTATTCAAAATCAGACGTCTGGGAATAATCCCAAACGTCTTAAAAGGCATCAGATCTTACCTTATGTTCGTGCGGTATCCTCAGAAGTCCAGACCTTCTCTACGATCGTTTGAAGGCAGTTTCAGACGTTGAACAATGTCTCCGGTAGTCCGGACACACCTTCGGACATCTGGTGATGCAATCAGACATCCAAAAACATGTGGAAAAGACTTCTGTGCGCTTTCCCAAGGGCCTTTATCTGCGTATGAAATCGTAGGTCCAAAATTAGGCCCGACCAGCTTCTGCGGTGACGCCGGCATGGCTGTAACCGCGAAAAAGAACATACCTTGCGATATAAGTGCTTTCAGATGTTTGGTCTCAGACCTGGACGTCCAGCTGCCGCCACAGTCGTCTGATCAACTCTCCAGACGTCTGATACTGGAAAAATCCCAGTATCAGAAACTACCCACAACTCGCTCCGCCCACTCGCCTCGCGTCGCAGCAGCTCCAGCCGCTACAGAGGGCCGGGAGGTCACCTCCCCGAGCCCTCTCCTCCTCCTGCACGCTCCTGCCGGTGGCCATGCGAGCTCCTCCGACCTTAGACTTCCTCCTCCCGCACTCTCCACCTTCCTCCCTCTCGCTCTCCCTCTCTCGCCCCCTCTCGCCGCTCCCGCCAAGCACTGAAAGTGGTGGTGGCTGGTGTGTGGAGTGGAGAGGAGATAGGAGGGGGTTTATATAAGAGAGTGAGGGGTTTAGGGTTCAGGGGAGGTGAGGAAGAGAGAGAGAAAGGAGCGGTTCTGCGCGTTGCTCGCGCGCAGAACGCAGTGCGCAGTACAAAAATTCCTCTTTCAGATGTCCAGGAACCGGTTTAGACGTCTGGACAGACGTCAGACTAAAGCTCCAGACGTCTTAAATGGCCAAAAGTGTAATGGGTCATTACAGAGAAAGATAGTAAAACAGGCGTAAAACTGTAGTTTTAATAATATATCTTAATTGTAGTACAATCATGGGTTTTCTCAAGGGATAATTAAGGGTCAATTGGTCTTAAGAGTCTAACAAGTGGGTTAGAATAGTCAGAAATGGGTTTTCACGTGTTTTGAGAATTAAATGACATCTAAAATCCTAAAAATAGACTTGCTTAAATAACTGAGGTTCTGGTCAGGATAAAATTCACCTAAACCCTCTAAATTTCATAGAAAAATATTATCTAGGGTTTGGTGCCTTCAATTTGACCATCAGAACCCGTCTTGACCTAAAATAGAGTCCTAGATAGATATTTGCCAGAACTTGGGTTTTTGCATAAATTACCCAATCAAACTAGGTCAAAACCAAAATCCAACTTCATCATTGTATTCCTTAGGTCAAAATTAGGTTTGTACCAAAATTTAGGCCCAATCTGAGATTGTCTCGATGTAGTTTGCAATTTGGTCCTATCTGATTCTTTTTTCTCACACTCATGCCCTTAACTTTTGAATGTTTTACAAATAGCCTCCCATATTCTTTGTCTTCTTCCCAAAAAGGTCCCTACTACCATGAAATCCTACTCCTACAACTCCGGCGACCTTTAATTGGAGAGAACTCCTTCTCTGATCAATTAATCCCTTCCAAAATTGGAAGGGAGATTCCTTGAGGTGTCATCTTTCCATTGAATCCGTCCATGAGCCCCAAAACCTTCCCAATCTCTTATGCGAACGCATGAGAGATTTGGGTATTTTTAGGTTTCCTACTCTAGTGAGCTTTCCTAGCTTGGGAAGCTTCCCAAGCTCTAAACTCCATCTAGAGCCCTATAAAGGGATCCCCAGGGCTCGGCCGAATTTCTCAGCTAGGATTTGGCCAAAAACCCTCTTCCTAACCCTACCTCCGGCCTCCTCCGACCTAACTCCAGCGAGCATCCTCCCCCGTCATCCTACGGCCTCCCAACGGCCAAATTGGGAGCGTCTTCTTCCTCCCCAACTTCCTCCGCCTCTCAACGATCACATTAGAGGTGCCCTGAGCCCTTTCTTCACCGCCATCCCCCTCTCGGAGGATTCATCTTCCCCATGTCTGGCCATCACATCGGCATGGGTTTTCTACCTCCTTCGACCATTAGATTAGGTTCTCTAGCTTCCTCTCATTCCCTACTTTTTTTATATTCTTCTTATTCTCCAAATTCAACCACCGATGCCGTGAATCACCCTCATCTCTTCCATCTCCAGTGACCACTCAGGCGAGGACTTCCGCTCGCTACATAACTCCATCCTCCATGCCTACAAGTCCTCGACCTCCGCCACATCCACCTGCACAAAAGTCCTAACCTTTCCAGGCTTATTGCCCACTCCACCTCCTCATCGAACAACCCATCACCGTACCTTCAATCTCGACTCCATCCGACCTCCACAATGCTCCTCGCCTCACGCTGAACCCATCACCACATTCGCTGTGCTACGACGAAGCCTACTGAACCTTCTGACGAGGCCACAAGGTCGTATTCTTCTTTGCAGATATCCTCACCGGAGCTCCGCCATTTCTGCCATCATTGCCCTTGTTCCTCAAGTCCCAGGCGTCGCGAGCCCTAGGCAACTCCCCCAAGCAGCGTGGCTTACTCCCAGGAGAGTGTCCAGGTCCTCAGTTGAAGACTACAGGAGCAGCAGCCACTCAATTGAGCAACGCCATCACCTGTTGCTACGCAAAGGAAGGGTGGGACATTTAGTCCCACCTCGGAAATGAATGAAGAGGCGGCACCACATAAATTGATTTTGTCACATACGCTCATGATGAGAACCTCATCATGAACCCTAACTAGCTTACTTTGATCTAATAAAATGAACAAAAGCTCCTACATAACCTAAAGGAAGGCCTAATTTAGGGGAGTACTAGTCTGAGAAGAGAACATGAAACAAGGGGTAAAACTGTAATTTTACCATTGCAGTGCATCAACGGGATTTCTAAGGGTCTATACATAGGTCAATTGAACTTAATAAGAGAAAAAGTGGGAGGGTTCAGTCGGAAAAGGGTTATGGTGAAATTTAGGAATTAAATAACATTCTGTAACCCTAAAACAGACCCACTTAAATTCATAAGACAAGATAAAAATTAACTAAACCCTCTAAAATTCATGGAAAAATATCCCCTGGGCTTTAGAACCTTCAATTTGGCCTTTAGAACCTATTTTGACCTAGATTGGGGTCCATGCCCAATATTTGACCTAATTTGGGTTTTTGTGCAAAATGTCTAGTCAAACATAGTCAAACCTAAAATCCAACTTCACCATTTGATTCCTTAGGTCAAAATTAGGTTTATACCAAAATTTAGACCTAAGGGAAGGTCATCTTGACCTACTTTGTAATTTGGTCCACCCAATTACTTTTTGACCCTTAACTTTTGAAAACCCTTGCAGTTACCCCCTCACTTTTCTCGTCTCTTTATTCATTTCGGTCCCTCTGCCATTGCAGAAGGGACCATACCTCCAATGACTTTGCACGGAGGTTCTCTCCTTGGATTCATGGGGAGCCGATCCCAAATTTGAAAGGGGAGCTCCCTGCGAAGCCCCCTACCGCATGGGCAGCTCCCCATGCCCTAAAACACCCCATACCTCTCGTGCGAACGCTCGACAGGTATGGGTCTCCCTCCGGCCTTACCTCCGGTGTGGTTTTCCCGCCATCTTCTCGCGACTCCTCCCTTTTCCCTTGCCTATTTAAGGAAGCCCAGACCCCTCTGCTTCCTTCAAGCCTAATTTGGCCGAAGATCACCACCCAATCTCGTCTCCTCCTCACTCCGGCCAACTGCCCGCGGCTTCCGGCGACTCTCCCTCCCTCTTCTCGTCACTCTGCCACAGTGCCAGTGTGGTGTAGAAACTTCCTCTATAGTTTTATTATTTCGTCGTGGTATAGTATAGAGAGAGGTGATTACCAGTTTAATACAATTTGTTACTCGAAAAATAAAAGAGTTCCCAAGGTCGAACTCAGGGAGCAAGTTGTATTCTAGGGGTACAAGTTTCTTTTACAAAAATAAAGAAAGAGAGAGAGAGAATTTGTTGGCTTTTCTTCTTTTCTCTTTGCTTCTCCTCTTCTTCCTTCTCAGATCTTCTGCTCTCTTCCTTTGTTCTTCTTCTTTATTTGCAGTGGTGATGTTCTTCTTCTTCTTTCAGCTGTTTCTGCTCTTCCTTTTTCTTCTGCAGAGCGGTCCTGTTCTTCTTCTTTTTCTTTCTTTCTTCTTTTCCTTTCTTCAGATCTTCTTCTCGTGCTCTTCTTCTTTCAGCTGTTTCCTTGGCCTCTCTGTGTTCTCCTCTGCCTCGCCTTCCTTCTGCCGTCTTTGCCTTCAGGACGTCGTCTGATTTTCCAATCAGACGACTTAAACCGCCGCTGCTACAGTGCCGCTCGGTGATCCTCCTTCCTTCAGCCTTCGTCTTCTTCCACGGTTCTTCTTCACCTGTGCCTGCACACTTACACAGCTTGATCAGAGAGGGGCAAAACCTACCTCTACCCTCCCCCCCAGCGTTTCTCTCTCACAGAAACCGCTCTTAGGAAAGCTCTCCCAGAGCTGCCGGGTTGCCGGGTACGGGTCGCGCCCGGGTCCAGGCCCACCGGCGTGCGTGGTGGGCGAGGAGTGCAGGGCAGTCTAAGTCGGGTCGGGCCAGGTCCGCGGGGCGTGAGCGCGGACGAGACCGGGTTGTTGGTGCTAGAGCACCACGATCATTTGTTTTGATGATAACAAAACACGTGTTATTTAACATTTGCAATTTGAGTCCTAGATTTCAGGTCAATTGCAAATGTGGACGTGTTTAGACGGAGTTCAAGCTCGCATCCAGGACGGATTGGAGGAGCTTGACGGAAAACACAGGAGGTTCGCGTGGAGCGAAAGATTGGAGATGGAAGACAAGAAGAATAGGATAGATTCTTTTTTATCCTTTCATGTATCTCTTGTATTTATTTTCTTGCTCTTTTTGATTCCTTAGAACATTATGTTAAAGAGCCTCAAAGTACCCTAAAAGTAGTCCTAGGAACACCTGCACAACCCTAGGATACTTAGGTTTTCTGTAAAATACTTAGAAAACCAATATAGGGCTCAAATAGCATTTCCAGACGTCTAATCCCAAAATCAGACGTCTGATAAAGTATTTTAAGACGTCTGACTGTTGTTTCAGACGTCTGATAACTGTTAGGTAGTTCTGTCTGATAAAATCAGACGTCCAGACCTTAGAGCAGACGTCTTAGAAGACGTCTGATGACTTTGCCAGACGTCCAGTTAGTGGACCGTTGGCTGGCTTAGAAGACGCTCAAGAATATGACCGTTAGAGCCTTATCAGACGTCCATAGGACTTTACAGACGTCTGATAAATGACCGTTCTGCCTCGGCTGACCCAAAATCTCTTCTCAGATATTCTCTAGCCGTTGCAACGTTTGGAAATCAATTCCCACAGTAAAAGTAGGTTTCCAGACGTCCAGACATAGTGCCAGACGTCCTGTACGTCGTCTGATGAACTTGCACAAAAACCCTGTTTAGATCTGATTCAAGTCAGGGAGAAACCCGCATAGAGCAGACGTCTGACATTGGAATCAGACGTCTTAAAGTGGCCTTCCAGACGTCTGATGCCAGAGTTAGACGTCTGATAACCCTGTCAAATGCAATCATTGTCCTGATTTCGGCCTGATTCTCTTGGGCTTTGCACCCAACGGCTATGGAAGCTTTTCCAAGCCTTCCAAAGCCTTCCTAAGGCCTCTATAAATAGAGGGGAACCTTTGCAACACAAAAACACAACAAGAGACACTTAGAAAAATAAGAGAAACACAAGATATACACCTAGAGAGACCAAGATACACTAAGATCAAGTATTTCCACTCTCTTGTGTCCAAGAAGCACTTGCTCTCTAAGCTCAAGCTCCATCATCTTGAGAGCATCATTCCCGTTGCGCACCCGCTCTCCCGGCGTTGATAACGAGAGCGACGTAGCGCCGTCGCGTGGCACACGCACCGCGTCACCGTCGACGCACTCCTTGCAAAGGGGAGTTTCCTATTTCCTATAGAAGCTAGGTTTAATTTTGTTGGCTCTATAGGACTGTTGTTTTATTTTATCTTTGTATTTTGGTTGGGTATTCGCTTTGCGAATTCCCGTCTCCTTCGTGGGACAAAATCCTTCTCGTGGAGAGAAGGGGTTGAGGAACGCTACCCTCGTACTTGTAGCGTGGTTGTACTGAGGTTGAATCACCCTCGTTCAAAGTGATTCGTTTAGTGGATTTTGATCAACTTGGTTGATCGGAAAATCCTAACTCGAGAGGGTTAGGTGGTGGTTTTCACCCGGTTTGGGTTTCCACCTAAAAATACCTGTGTACATTTTGCGATTGATTTTTGTGAGATTGCTTTATATTTTTATTTCCGCAATTTTATTACGTCACCCCTCCTGGTAGGGAACCTTCATTTGGTATCAGAGCAGGTCTCGCGAAATCGGCATTACAAACCGGCGAGGATCTAGATCATGGAGGGAAGCATAGCCGCAGTCAGAATCTCCGAAGGGCAATCCACCGTCCGACCACCCTATTTCGACGGGAGGGACTTCGGATATTGGAAGTTGAGGATGAAGACGTGGCTTCAAGCCACGGACTTCGCTCTATGGGAACGTTGCGAAGCCTCATACAAGATCCCGGAGCGACCGGATGCAGGCTACTCGCAGCTACAGATTCAAGATCTTTCACTCAACGCAAAGGCAATGAATGCCCTGTATTGCGCGTTGAGTCCGGAAGAGTTCGAGAAAATCCAAGAGTGCACCACCGCCCACGAGATATGGAGGAGGTTGGAAGGCACTCATGAGGATTCCAGCTCGGAGGAAGAAGAAGAAGAAAAAGAAGAAGAAACCACTTGCTTTGGTTTCATGGCTAGAGGAACCAATAGCGACAGTGAAAGCGGAAGCGACTCCGACGACGAGGTAAATTTTGATTTACAAGAAGCTTTTAATGAATTATTCGAGATTAGTAAATCACTAAAAATAGAAAACAAAAGCATGAAGAAGAACCTTAGTTTTCTTAAAAATGAAAATGATAGGTTAGAAAAACAACTTAAGGACATAGAAGCTAGTCCTAAGGATGATAACCTATTATTAGATAATCATAACCTCATCAATGAAAATAATAAATTGATTGAGGAAAATGTTAGTCTAAAATTAGAAATTTCAGATTTAAAGACTAAAATGAACATTATAGAAAAAGAAATTGCATGTCTTAGGGAAAATTTTAACAAATTAATCAACAAAGTAGACAAGTTTTATAGCCCTAAGGTTGAGAAAGGATCTCCATCAAGGAGACCTTCTAACAAATCCGGATCCAAGCTCACTTGGATACCGAAGGAAAAATTAGAATCTTGTTTTGTAGGGTTCAGGGATGACTACAACATAAAGGACTGGACCTACAAGCTCAAGGCTGGTCAACTCAAGTTGGGAGAACCAATGAGTAGACCAAGGAGGAGAACAAGAAGACCGACAAGATGGCGAACAAACGACGGACCCGCCGCACGTCGACCACCAGATTGGAGACCGGCGCCAATGCCCGGGCCTCCAAGCTACGGATGGGAGCCCCATCCGATGTGGCATCCACCACCACCATTCGGGCCATTTTATTGGCCATGGTAGGTGAGGTAAAAATTCTTAACCCTATCTTATTATCATAAGCACTTAGATAGGGGGAGTTAAAAAATGATGAGCTAATTGTCAATTTTTAAGGGGGAGATGTAAGATAGCTAAATTTCCTTTAGAAAGGGGGAGAAAAATAATAGCTATCGCATTGTTACAAAAAGGGGGAGGATATTATCTTTGTTAAAAGAAACTCATAGAAGAGCATGTTTTAAGGGGGAGTTATAGGAAATATAAAATCAATTAAACCTTTTTGATAATGTCAAAAAGGGGGAGGATTTTTATGCATTATTTACGGTTTTGTCATCATCAAAAAGGGGGAGATTGTTGGTGCTAGAGCACCACGATCATTTGTTTTGATGATAACAAAACACGTGTTATTTAACATTTGCAATTTGAGTCCTAGATTTCAGGTCAATTGCAAATGTGGACGTGTTTAGACGGAGTTCAAGCTCGCATCCAGGACGGATTGGAGGAGCTTGACGGAAAACACAGGAGGTTCGCGTGGAGCGAAAGATTGGAGATGGAAGACAAGAAGAATAGGATAGATTCTTTTTTATCCTTTCATGTATCTCTTGTATTTATTTTCTTGCTCTTTTTGATTCCTTAGAACATTATGTTAAAGAGCCTCAAAGTACCCTAAAAGTAGTCCTAGGAACACCTGCACAACCCTAGGATACTTAGGTTTTCTGTAAAATACTTAGAAAACCAATATAGGGCTCAAATAGCATTTCCAGACGTCTAATCCCAAAATCAGACGTCTGATAAAGTATTTTAAGACGTCTGACTGTTGTTTCAGACGTCTGATAACTGTTAGGTAGTTCTGTCTGATAAAATCAGACGTCCAGACCTTAGAGCAGACGTCTTAGAAGACGTCTGATGACTTTGCCAGACGTCCAGTTAGTGGACCGTTGGCTGGCTTAGAAGACGCTCAAGAATATGACCGTTAGAGCCTTATCAGACGTCCATAGGACTTTACAGACGTCTGATAAATGACCGTTCTGCCTCGGCTGACCCAAAATCTCTTCTCAGATATTTTCTAGCCGTTGCAACGTTTGGAAATCAATTCCCACAGTAAAAGTAGGTTTCCAGACGTCCAGACATAGTGCCAGACGTCCTGTACGTCGTCTGATGAACTTGCACAAAAACCCTGTTTAGATCTGATTCAAGTCAGGGAGAAACCCGCATAGAGCAGACGTCTGACATTGGAATCAGACGTCTTAAAGTGGCCTTCCAGACGTCTGATGCCAGAGTTAGACGTCTGATAACCCTGTCAAATGCAATCATTGTCCTGATTTCGGCCTGATTCTCTTGGGCTTTGCACCCAACGGCTATGGAAGCTTTTCCAAGCCTTCCAAAGCCTTCCTAAGGCCTCTATAAATAGAGGGGAACCTTTGCAACACAAAAACACAACAAGAGACACTTAGAAAAATAAGAGAAACACAAGATATACACCTAGAGAGACCAAGATACACTAAGATCAAGTATTTCCACTCTCTTGTGTCCAAGAAGCACTTGCTCTCTAAGCTCAAGCTCCATCATCTTGAGAGCATCATTCCCGTTGCGCACCCGCTCTCCCGGCGTTGATAACGAGAGCGACGTAGCGCCGTCGCGTGGCACACGCACCGCGTCACCGTCGACGCACTCCTTGCAAAGGGGAGTTTCCTATTTCCTATAGAAGCTAGGTTTAATTTTGTTGGCTCTATAGGACTGTTGTTTTATTTTATCTTTGTATTTTGGTTGGGTATTCGCTTTGCGAATTCCCGTCTCCTTCGTGGGACAAAATCCTTCTCGTGGAGAGAAGGGGTTGAGGAACGCTACCCTCGTACTTGTAGCGTGGTTGTACTGAGGTTGAATCACCCTCGTTCAAAGTGATTCGTTTAGTGGATTTTGATCAACTTGGTTGATCGGAAAATCCTAACTCGAGAGGGTTAGGTGGTGGTTTTCACCCGGTTTGGGTTTCCACCTAAAAATACCTGTGTACATTTTGCGATTGATTTTTGTGAGATTGCTTTATATTTTTATTTCCGCAATTTTATTACGTCACCCCTCCTGGTAGGGAACCTTCATTTGGTATCAGAGCAGGTCTCGCGAAATCGGCATTACAAACCGGCGAGGATCTAGATCATGGAGGGAAGCATAGCCGCAGTCAGAATCTCCGAAGGGCAATCCACCGTCCGACCACCCTATTTCGACGGGAGGGACTTCGGATATTGGAAGTTGAGGATGAAGACGTGGCTTCAAGCCACGGACTTCGCTCTATGGGAACGTTGCGAAGCCTCATACAAGATCCCGGAGCGACCGGATGCAGGCTACTCGCAGCTACAGATTCAAGATCTTTCACTCAACGCAAAGGCAATGAATGCCCTGTATTGCGCGTTGAGTCCGGAAGAGTTCGAGAAAATCCAAGAGTGCACCACCGCCCACGAGATATGGAGGAGGTTGGAAGGCACTCATGAGGATTCCAGCTCGGAGGAAGAAGAAGAAGAAAAAGAAGAAGAAACCACTTGCTTTGGTTTCATGGCTAGAGGAACCAATAGCGACAGTGAAAGCGGAAGCGACTCCGACGACGAGGTAAATTTTGATTTACAAGAAGCTTTTAATGAATTATTCGAGATTAGTAAATCACTAAAAATAGAAAACAAAAGCATGAAGAAGAACCTTAGTTTTCTTAAAAATGAAAATGATAGGTTAGAAAAACAACTTAAGGACATAGAAGCTAGTCCTAAGGATGATAACCTATTATTAGATAATCATAACCTCATCAATGAAAATAATAAATTGATTGAGGAAAATGTTAGTCTAAAATTAGAAATTTCAGATTTAAAGACTAAAATGAACATTATAGAAAAAGAAATTGCATGTCTTAGGGAAAATTTTAACAAATTAATCAACAAAGTAGACAAGTTTTATAGCCCTAAGGTTGAGAAAGGATCTCCATCAAGGAGACCTTCTAACAAATCCGGATCCAAGCTCACTTGGATACCGAAGGAAAAATTAGAATCTTGTTTTGTAGGGTTCAGGGATGACTACAACATAAAGGACTGGACCTACAAGCTCAAGGCTGGTCAACTCAAGTTGGGAGAACCAATGAGTAGACCAAGGAGGAGAACAAGAAGACCGACAAGATGGCGAACAAACGACGGACCCGCCGCACGTCGACCACCAGATTGGAGACCGGCGCCAATGCCCGGGCCTCCAAGCTACGGATGGGAGCCCCATCCGATGTGGCATCCACCACCACCATTCGGGCCATTTTATTGGCCATGGTAGGTGAGGTAAAAATTCTTAACCCTATCTTATTATCATAAGCACTTAGATAGGGGGAGTTAAAAAATGATGAGCTAATTGTCAATTTTTAAGGGGGAGATGTAAGGTAGCTAAATTTCCTTTAGAAATGGGGAGAAAAATAATAGCTATCGCATTGTTACAAAAAGGGGGAGGATATTATCTTTGTTAAAAGAAACTCATAGAAGAGCATGTTTTAAGGGGGAGTTATAGGAAATATAAAATCAATTAAACCTTTTTGATAATGTCAAAAAGGGGGAGGATTTTTATGCATTATTTACGGTTTTGTCATCATCAAAAAGGGGGAGATTGTTGGTGCTAGAGCACCACGATCATTTGTTTTGATGATAACAAAACACGTGTTATTTAACATTTGCAATTTGAGTCCTAGATTTCAGGTCAATTGCAAATGTGGACGTGTTTAGACGGAGTTCAAGCTCGCATCCAGGACGGATTGGAGGAGCTTGACGGAAAACACAGGAGGTTCGCGTGGAGCGAAAGATTGGAGATGGAAGACAAGAAGAATAGGATAGATTCTTTTTTATCCTTTCATGTATCTCTTGTATTTATTTTCTTGCTCTTTTTGATTCCTTAGAACATTATGTTAAAGAGCCTCAAAGTACCCTAAAAGTAGTCCTAGGAACACCTGCACAACCCTAGGATACTTAGGTTTTCTGTAAAATACTTAGAAAACCAATATAGGGCTCAAATAGCATTTCCAGACGTCTAATCCCAAAATCAGACGTCTGATAAAGTATTTTAAGACGTCTGACTGTTGTTTCAGACGTCTGATAACTGTTAGGTAGTTCTGTCTGATAAAATCAGACGTCCAGACCTTAGAGCAGACGTCTTAGAAGACGTCTGATGACTTTGCCAGACGTCCAGTTAGTGGACCGTTGGCTGGCTTAGAAGACGCTCAAGAATATGACCGTTAGAGCCTTATCAGACGTCCATAGGACTTTACAGACGTCTGATAAATGACCGTTCTGCCTCGGCTGACCCAAAATCTCTTCTCAGATATTTTCTAGCCGTTGCAACGTTTGGAAATCAATTCCCACAGTAAAAGTAGGTTTCCAGACGTCCAGACATAGTGCCAGACGTCCTGTACGTCGTCTGATGAACTTGCACAAAAACCCTGTTTAGATCTGATTCAAGTCAGGGAGAAACCCGCATAGAGCAGACGTCTGACATTGGAATCAGACGTCTTAAAGTGGCCTTCCAGACGTCTGATGCCAGAGTTAGACGTCTGATAACCCTGTCAAATGCAATCATTGTCCTGATTTCGGCCTGATTCTCTTGGGCTTTGCACCCAACGGCTATGGAAGCTTTTCCAAGCCTTCCAAAGCCTTCCTAAGGCCTCTATAAATAGAGGGGAACCTTTGCAACACAAAAACACAACAAGAGACACTTAGAAAAATAAGAGAAACACAAGATATACACCTAGAGAGACCAAGATACACTAAGATCAAGTATTTCCACTCTCTTGTGTCCAAGAAGCACTTGCTCTCTAAGCTCAAGCTCCATCATCTTGAGAGCATCATTCCCGTTGCGCACCCGCTCTCCCGGCGTTGATAACGAGAGCGACGTAGCGCCGTCGCGTGGCACACGCACTGCGTCACCGTCGACGCACTCCTTGCAAAGGGGAGTTTCCTATTTCCTATAGAAGCTAGGTTTAATTTTGTTGGCTCTATAGGACTGTTGTTTTATTTTATCTTTGTATTTTGGTTGGGTATTCGCTTTGCGAATTCCCGTCTCCTTCGTGGGACAAAATCCTTCTCGTGGAGAGAAGGGGTTGAGGAACGCTACCCTCGTACTTGTAGCGTGGTTGTACTGAGGTTGAATCACCCTCGTTCAAAGTGATTCGTTTAGTGGATTTTGATCAACTTGGTTGATCGGAAAATCCTAACTCGAGAGGGTTAGGTGGTGGTTTTCACCCGGTTTGGGTTTCCACCTAAAAATACCTGTGTACATTTTGCGATTGATTTTTGTGAGATTGCTTTATATTTTTATTTCCGCAATTTTATTACGTCACCCCTCCTGGTAGGGAACCTTCACGGGTAACCGGGCGGGTGAAGGGGACCTCACCCCGTGTGCTGAGGCAACAAGCCTCCAGCACTTTTTCGCTTTATACCGCTGCGGTCCTTCAGAGCCTTCCGAGGTGGGACTAAATGTCCCACCCCTATTTCGCGCCTGCGCGGAGGAAGCAGCTGGTAATCGCAGCTTTACGCGAGGCCTTCGCGCGAGGGATTCGCCTCAACTGCAGCCTAACGCTTTGCCGAAATGCCCCCGCACCGCCTGGGAGCGTAATTTGGGCGCGGCGCACCTGGGACAGCAGGTCGAAGCTGCTTCGCTTCAACAATGGCGGCGACGAGCGCAGGTACCTGCCCACAGAGAAACGGCCTCTCGGCCCAATCAGAAACGCGGAGGACCTTCGCCGTGGCACGGCGAAGGTGGTCGGGGGGTGTGCAGGCGGCGGGGCGGAGCCCAAGAGCTGCCCTAGGTCGGACTGTGGGTCGGGAGATGGGTTTGTTCGGTGGAGTTGCAGAGGGTGATTTGGGGGAAGTGGAAGGGCGGAGGTTGATCAGGGTGAGGAGGCGGAGGTTCTGCGGTGGTCGGCGAGCCGTGTGGGTTGCTGGAGTGATGGGAGCGGCTCGCCGGAGGATGGCTGGAGGCGGAGAAGGTGAGGGTGATTGGTCGGAATCGAGGGCGACAGTAAATGTTTAAAGTGAGGAAAAGGAAGAGGGGAGGAAGAGGAGGAGTTCTACCTACTTAGCAGGACGAGGAGGGGCCGGAGCGGGCGACAGTCGTATCGACTGTCGCCGGAGAAGAAGATGCCCGTGGGAAGGGGCGGCGGCGAGCAGAGGGCCGGAGAGGCGCCAGCTGGGTGCGGCGTGGCGCGGGAAGAGCGAGGGAGAGCAACCCTGCAGCTGGTAGTGCGGCAGAGCGACGAGGAGGAAGAGGGGAGGCCGCAGGAGCTGGAGGACTTCCTGTCGGAGTGGGAAGAGAGGAAGTGGGGGTCTTTCTCCGTCAGGACCGAGCTCCCCCGAACGGCGGAGCGACGGGGGTATTTATAGAGGCCGAATCAGAGAGGAAGGCGGAGGGAGACGACGTGTCTCCCTCGCCGGAGGACGCCGGAGATGGAAACCCATACCGTCCGTGCGTTCGCACGGCCGGTATGGTGGGTTGCAGCGACCAGGGGGGTGTTCCTGCGACGACTGACGACGCAGGGCACCCCCGGTTGTCTTGCCAGACCCTCCCCCTTACCCTGCGCGGCGCCATGCTCCGCGCAAGGTCGCCGGAGCATGGTGCTGGTAGGTTTTGGCAGGAGGGACCTGAGTGCGAAGAACGAAGGAGAGTTAGGGGCAGAAATGTGAGGGTTCAAAAGTTGAAGGCCAAAAAGTAAATATATGAGGACCAAAGTGCAAAGTTGGTCAAGAAGGTTTCTTCTTAGGCTCAAGTTTTTATACATGACTAATTAGGACCTAAGGAATTTGATGGTGAATTTTATTTCTAGATTAAACCTTGTTTGACCGGTCAATTTATGCAAAAACCCAAATTAAGTTATTAATTGGGCATGGTTCTCAATGTAGGTCAAAATGGGTTCTGAAGGCCAAATTGAAGGTTCTAAACCCTAGAGATTATTTTTCTATGAATTTTAGAGGGTTTATTCTATTTTTACTTTGCCTCGAACCTCATGAATTGAAGTGGGTTTGTTTTAAGGTTAGAGATTATCATTTAGTTCCTTGGAATTGCTGTAGCCCTTGTCAGATCATCCCACTTTCCTTCTTATTCGGTTTGTTTGACCTGTGTTTGGACCCTGAATTACCCTGTATGCAGATTATACTGGTAAAATTACATTTTTACCCCTTATGACTTGTTTTCTCCTTAAACTCAGAATTCTCTGAGTTAAGCCTTTCCTTGAGTTATGTAGGAGCTTTTATCCTTTGTATTGGGTCAAAATGAGCTAGTTATGGCTCATGATGAGGTTCTCATCATACCCCCATGCCTAGCTTTTGCTAGTCCCTTAGCAAAAACTTAAGGTTTCAACCCTTGTTCTAGACCATGAAGTTCTTAATAGCTTCAGATAAGTGCTTTTTCATTTGAGCTTAGATTAGGTTAGAATGCTGACCATAGGCCTAAAAGGTACTCTAGTACCAATCAAGATCCAAATCTGTCTAGCTTTAGCCTCAGTCTTTAGCAAAGGTTTTTTAAGGCCCACAAGAACTAACCTAAGGTTTATTGGACTTTGTGGTTAAAGCACCCGTGCTTGAAATGATTTTAGCCCTGGCTCAGTTCGCAATGTGTTTTATAAGAGAGAGATAGAAAGTTTTTCTGTTTGGAGAGTTTTCTCTCTCTTTTTCTTTTTAGTTTTAGCCTAGGATTGGCTTTTCAACACGGTCTGTATCAGATTCCTTGCTCCCATCATCAATCCTCAAGGGTTCCTGGCGATCGATGCTTCGAGATAGCACCGCCCATGGCAACCCCCGGAACCCTGGCTATTGAGATTTCAAGATAATCCCATCCATGGTGTTCCGTGGCCGAATCCAGACCCTGGCAATTGACACTTCGAGATAATGCCATCCATGGAATCTGAACCAGCAGAGTGCTTACATGCCCCCAGTAGGATATGTGAATATCCTAAGAGACAAGCACCGAGGAGATGATATTTTGTTATGCATCTTCGAGGGGATTTCCCACCTCTCCGCGCTGGGAACTCGTCTAAATCAACTTGTGTTGATCGGCCGCTCCTATTCTAGGTGTTCTTTTCATAATTTTGCGACGCTTCTGCGTGATTTTGATTTTTACACTTACTGAGCCAGGCTGTGTGTGAGGTTAGGGTGCTTAGGTTACTGAGTCCCGTAAACCAAAAATTAGTTAACGAGGCCAAATACTTCCTAAGCCTTAGACCTAATACTTCAGCTTTTCATTTTCCTCAACCTCTTGAGGAGTGTCCAGATCTTAATGGGTACTAAGAGTCTATTCAAGAATGCCTAAGGTTTGCGTTCTTACTAATCTCATTATGCACTTTTCAGTTATTTTCTTGAATGAGGTCTAGAACTTAGGTTAATTCCTTAGTTCCTTACTAATGACTATCACCTTTCTCATAATTTTGTGCTCCTTTTTCATTTTGTTTCTTTTCTCCTTCTCCTTCAGAAAATTTCCTTCTCCTTTTTTTTTTTTTAAATTTTAATTTTTATGGTGTTTTTGGCATATGTGAATTTTTTGTTTGAGACCTTTTCTTACAAGTTTTGCACTTTCATACCCCCCCCATGCCTAAGATTTGCAATGTCCTCATTGTAGCCTAGGGGGTTTTTATTTAACTTAGTTCATTCCTTAAGACAGAAATTTGGACGAGTGAAGGGGTCGGGTTGAATTTTTGCGGACGATTTCTAATCCCAGATGCAAGCATCTGAGGTGGGGTCGGCTGTCTACAAGGGTGAACCTTAAGTGCAAAAAAGGTGTCAGAAAAAGTTTTGGATTTTTAGGAAAATGACGGGTTGCCTCCCGTTAAGCGCTGAGTTTTACGCCATCGGCTGGGCGCAATAAGCTCAAGGGGAATGGAGGATATAAGATGCTTCAGCCAAATCAGTAGAAGTTACATCAATGAACGGCTTGAGTCTCTGTCCGTTCACGATGAAAGGTTCAGAATCGTGGCTGAGTGGACTGATTTCGATTGCTCCATTTCCAAAAACCTGTCGGACCAAATATGGTCCGACCCACTTGGATCTCAGTTTTCCTGGGAAGAGTTTTAGTCGGGCATCAAAGAGTAGGACCTTTTGACCAGGATGAAAGATCTTTCTCGAGATGTGTTTGTCGTGGAAGGCTTTAACCCGCTCCTTATAGATTTGCGAGTTCTCGTACGCGTCTAGGCGTAATTCATCGATTTCGCTGATTTGGAGTTTTCTGTGGGTCCCAGCCTTGGAAAGATCTAGATTACAGTTCCGTACTGCCCAATAGGCTTTATGCTCCAGTTCTACGGGAAGGTGGCATGCCTTTCCGTACACCAGTCTAAAGGGAGACATGCCCAATTGGGTCTTGTGGGCGGTCCTATAGGCCCACAATGCTTCCGGAAGTCGGGACGACCAGTCCTTCCTGTCAGGTCGAACAGTGACTTGCAGGATTTTCTTGATCTCCCGATTAGACAGCTCAGCTAGACCATTAGTTTGGGGGTGGTAAGGAGTAGAGATTCGGTGAGACACCCCGTATTTGGTCATCAGTGACCTAAACTGAGCATTTGTGAAATGGGTCCCCCCATCAGAGATTAATGCACGAGGAATCCCGAACCTTGAGAAAATGTTTTGATGAATGAATTTGAGAACGATTTTGTGATCACAGGTTCGGGTCGGTACGGCTTCGATCCATTTGGACACGTAGTCCACAGCCAACAGAATGTATTCGAAACCGTCCGAAACAGGAAAGGGGCCCATAAAATCAATCCCCCAAACATCAAAGATTTCGCATACTAGAATCGGTTGCATAGGCATCATGCCGCGATGGCTCATGTTGCCCAAAGTCTGGCAACGACCGCATGCCTTGCAGTGACTGTACGCGTCTTTGAACAGTGTGGGCCAGTAAAAGCCGCACTGGAGGACTTTTGATGCGGTTTTATGCCCGGCGAAATGGCCACCGCATGCCTGGTCATGGCAGAAAGAGAGGATATTGTTGAATTCCTCTTCCGGGACACATCTCCAGATGATCTGATCGGCACCTATGCGGAAGAGGTACGGGTCTTCCCAAATGTAATACTTGGCATCGGAGCGTAATTTGTCCTTCTTGGCCTTCGGCCAATCGAACGGGATCTGATGAGATGCCAAGTAATTTGCTACATTAGCAAACCATGGAAGGCTAGTACCAATAGTCAGCAGGTGCTCATCGGGAAAATGCTCAGTGATGGGTCCGGAAGGGTCAATTATTTCAGAAGGAAGACGGGATAAGTGATCAGCTACCACATTTTGGTTTCCCGCTTTGTCGCGAATCTCAAGGTCAAATTCTTGCAACAGCAAGATCCATCGGATTAATCGAGGTTTCGCGTCCTTCTTTACAAGGAGATGCCTCACAGCTGTGTGATCCGAGTATATGATGACACGGGAACCCAGAAGGTACGATCTGAATTTTTCTAGGGCAAATACTACAGCTAGTAGCTCTTTCTCAGTAACCGTATAGTTACGCTGAGCTTCATCGAGTGTTTTGCTGGCGTAGTAAATGACCACAGGTTTCCCGTCAATTTTCTGCCCCAAAACCGCTCCTACAGCGAAGTCGGATGCATCGCACATGATCTCAAAGGGTTGAGACCAATCAGGGGACTATAGGATCGGGGCTTGGGTGACTCGGTCACGCAGGATTTCAAATGCTTGAGTGCATTCCTTGGAAATTTCGAAAGGAACATCCTTGGAGAGAAGAGTGGTCAGGGGGCACGCGATTTTTGAAAAATCAGGGATAAATCGTCGATAAAAACCGACATGCCCTAAAAAGGAACGGATGTCCCTGATCGAGCTAGGCATAGGAAGGTGAGAAATCAAATTAACCTTAGCTCGATCCACTTGGATACCTGAAACGTCGCGGCAACCGGGTTTGAGGGTTTTGTTATAACGTTGTAGTAAAGCCGGTTATTACCAACATTTCAAATAAAAATTTTTTACTCGGAAAATGAAAGAGTTCCCGAGGTCGAACTCAGGGAGCAAGTCGTATTCTAGAGATATACATGTTTCTTTTACAAAAAGAAAGAGAGAGGGAAAGAATTTGTTGTTTTCTCTTTGTTCTGCAGAGGGGGATGCTCTTCTTTCTCTCTTTCTTTAGATCTCCTTCTTTTCTCTGTTCTGCAGAGGTGATATTCTTCTTCTGCAATGGTGATGCTCTTCTTCTTCTTCCTGCTGTTCCTGCGTTGGTGATGTTCTTCTCTTTCTTCAGAGCTCCTTGTTCTTCTTCTTCTTTGGTTTTCTGCCTTGACCTCTCTTCTTCTTCTTCTGCTTTGGCCGTTGCTCTTCCTTCTTCTTCAGCCTGCCTTCTTTCCTGCTTTGGCTGCTGACTTTCCGTCGTCTGACCCGGTGCTTAGACGACTTAACTATGCATTTGCTACAGTGCAGCTCCTTCTTCTTCGCCTGCACTCCTTCTTCTGCGGGTCTTCTTCTTCGCCTGCACACTTCAGAGTTTCTCGTCAGAAGCAAAACCTACTCTACCCTCCCCCCCCGCGTCTCTCTCTCTCTGAAACCACTCTTCGGACAGCTCTCCCAGAGCTACCGGGTAATCGGGTTCGGGTCAGGCCCGGGTCCAGGCCCACCGGCGTGCGTGGTGGGCGAGGAGTGCAGGTCAGTCGGGTCGGGTCGGGTCAGGTCCGCGGGGCGTGAGCGCGGACGAGACCGGGTAACCGGGCGGGTGAAGGGGACCTCACCCCGTGTACTGAGGCAGTAAGGCTACTGCAGTTTTGCATCTTATGTCGCTGCGGCTCTTCAGGGGTTTCCGAGGTGGGACTAAACGGCCCACCTCAATTGCGCGCCCGCAGCGGAGAATTCAGCAGGAGATGGCAGCGTCACGCGGAATTTTCTTCCTCGGCTGCGAACCTGGTGTTTTGCCAAAACTCCTCGCAAGGCCTGAGAGTGAATCTGGGTTTGGCGCTGAGCGTGGCGCGCCTGTAGCTGCAGGTGGAAGCAGGTCCTCCTGCGCGTCAATGGCGGCGGAGGTCGGGTGGCCTGTTCAGAAGAAAACGGCCTCTCGGCCTAATCAGAGAGTGCCAGGAGCTTCGCCAGGGTGCGGCGAAGCTCGTGTGGGTGGTGGCGAGGCGCGGGGCGGCGTGCGAGGGCTGCCCTAGGTCGGACTGTGGGTCGGAGGATGGGTCTGTTCGGTGGGGTTGCAGAGGGTGATGTGGGGGGAGTGGCAGGGCGGAGGTTGATCAGGGTGAGGAGGCGGAGGTCCTGCGGTGGTCGGCGAGCCGTGTGGGTCGCTGAGGTGATGGGAGCGGCTCGCCGGAGGGTGGTCGGAGGCGAAGGGGGTGAAGGTGGTCGGAGTCGGTCGAGGGCTTAATTGACTAAATTGAAAGCGGGGAAAGAAAAAGGAGGAGAAGGGGAGTAGTTCTAACTTACTTGCAGGGACGAAGGGGGAGGAACAGGGCGACAGTCGTATCGACTGTCGCCAGAGAAGACGATGCCCAGTGGGGGGAGGACGGCGGTGACGACGGGGCAGAGGCAGCGCGCGCCGGTATTGCGCGACGCGGGAAGAGCAGGGGAAGAAGTCTCTGCTGCTGGTATTGCGGCAGAGCGAAGAGGAGGAGGAGGAAGAACCGCCGGAGCTGGTGGGCGTCTGCCGGAGGGAGAGGAGAGGAAAGTTGGGGGTTTTCTCCGTCAGATCCAAGCTGCTTGGTCGGTGGAGCAGCGGGGGGTATTTATAGGGATGAAACAGGGAGGAAGGCGGAGGGAGACGACGTGTCTCCCTCGCCGGAGAATGGTCGGAACACGAACCCATACCGTCCGTGCGTTCGCACGGCCGGTATGGTGGGCTACAATGACCAGGGGGGTGCCCCTGCGACGGCTGACGACGCAGGGCACCCCCGGTTTACTTGCCAGGTCCCCCACCTCACCCTACGCGGCGCCATGCTCCGCGCAAGGTCGCCGGAGCATGGTGCTGGCAGGGTTTTGCAGGAGGGACCTGATTGCAAAGAACGAAGGAGAGTTAGGGGCCAAAATGCGAGGGTTCAAAAGTTGAGGGCCAAAGAGTAAATATATGAGGACCAAAGTGTGAAGTCGGTCAAGGGGGTTTCTTCTTAGGCTCAAGTTTTTATACATGACTAATTAGGACCTAAGGAATCTGATGGTGAATTTCATTTTCATATTAAACCTTGTTTGACCGGTCAATTTGCGCAAAAACCCAAATTAAGTTATTAATTGGGCATGGTTCTCAATGTAGGTCAAAATGGGTTCTAAAGGCCAAATTGAAGGTTCTAAACCCTAGAGATTATTTTTCTATGAATTTTAGAGGGTTTATTCTATTTTTACTTTGCCTCGAACCTTGTGAATTGAAGTGGGTTATTTTAGGGTTACAGATTATCATTTGGTTCCTTGGAAGTGCTGTAGCCCTTGCTAGATCATCTCATCCCACTTTTATTCTTATTAAGCTGTTTGGACCTGTGTTTGGGCCCAGAATTACCCTGTATGCAGATTATACTGGTAAAATTGCACTTTTACCCCTTATGACTGGTTTTCTTCTCAAACTCAGAATTCTCTGAGTTAAGCCTTTCCTTGAGATATGTAGGAGCTTTTATCCTTTGTATTGGGTCAAAATGAGCTAGTTATGGCTCATGATGAGGTTCTCATCATACCCCCATGCCTAGCTTTTGCTAGTCCCTTAGCAAAAACTTAAGGTTTCAACCCTTTGTTCTAGACCATGAAGTTTTTAATGGTTTTAGATAAGTGCCTTTTTTATTTGAGCATAGATTAGGTTAGAATGCTGACCATAGGCCTAAAAGGTACTCTAGTACCAATCAAGATCCAAATCTGTCTAGCCTTAGCCTCAGTCTTTTAGCAAAGGTTTTTAAGGCCCGCAAGAACTAACCTAAGGTTTATTGGACTTCGTGGTTAAAGCACCCGTGCTTGAAATGATTTTAGCCCTGGCTCAGTTCGCAGTGCGTTTTGTAAGAGAGAGATAGAAAGTTTTTCTGTTTGGAGAGTTTTCTCTCTCTTTTTCTTTTTAGTTCTAGCCTAGGATTGGCTTTTCAACACGGTCTGTATCAGATTCCTTGCTCCCATCATCAATCCTCAAGGGTTCCTGGCGATCGATGCTTCGAGATAGCACCGCCCATGGCAACCCCCGGAACCCTGGCTATTGAGATTTCGAGATAATCCCATCCATGGTATTCCGTGGCCGAATCCAGACCCTGGCAATTGACACTTCGAGATAATGCCATCCATGGAATCTGAATCAGCAGAGTGCTTACATGCCCCCCGTAGGATATGTAAATATCCTAAGAGACAAGCACCGAGGAGATGATATTTTGTTACGCATCTTCGAGGGGATTTCCCGCCTCTCTGCGCTGGGAACTCGTCCAAATCAACTTGTGTTGATCGGCCGCTCCTATTCTAGGTGTTCTTTTCAGATTTTTGCGACGCTTCTGCGTGATTCTGATTTTTACGCTTACTGAACCAGGCTGTGTGTGAGATTAGGGTGCTTAGGTTACTGAGTCCCGTAAACCAAAAATTAGTTAACGAGGCCGAATACTCCCTAAGCCTTAGACCTAATACTTCAGCTTTTCATTTTCCTCAACCTCTTGAGGAGTGTCCAGATCTTAATGGGTACTAAGAGTCTATTCAAGAATGCCTAAGGTTTGCATTCTTACTAATCTCATTGTGCACTTTTCAGTTATTTTCTTGAATGAGGTCTAGAACTTAGGTTAATTCCTTAGTTCCTTACTAATGACTATCACTTTTTCTCATAATTTTGTGCTCCTTTTTCATTTTGTTTCTTTTCTCCTTCACAAAATTTTCCTTCTCCTCTTTTCCTCTTATTCTTTTTCGAAAAATTTTTTAATTTTTATGGTATTTTTGGCATATGTGAATTTTTTGTTTGAAACCTTTTCTTACAAGTTTTTGCACTTTCCTACCCCCCCATGCCTAAGATTTGCAATGTCCTCATTGTAACCTAGGGGGTCTTAGTTCATTCCTTAAGACAGAAATTTGGATGAGTGAATGGGTCGGGTTGAATTTTTGCGGACGATTTCAAATCTCAGATGCGAACATCTGAGTTGGGGTCGGCTGTCTACAAGGGTGAACTTCGAGTGCTGAAAGGTGTCAGAACAAGTTTCAGGTTTTCAAAGAGAATGACGGGCTGCCTCCCGTTAAGCGCTGAGTTTTACGCCATCGGCTGGGCGCAATAAGCTCAAGGGGAAAGGAGGATATAAGATGCTTCAGCCAAATCAGTAGAAGTTACATCAATGAACGGCTTGAGTCTCTGACCATTCACGATGAAAGGTTCAGAATCGTGGCTGAGTGGACTGATTTCGATTGCTCCATTTCCAAAAACCTGTCGGACCAAATATGGTCCGACCCACTTAGATCTCAGTTTTCCTGGGAAGAGTTTGAGTCGGGCATCAAAGAGTAGGACCTTTTGACCAGGATGAAAGATCTTTCTCGAGATGTGTTTGTCGTGGAAGGCTTTAACCCGCTCCTTGTAGATTTGCGAGTTCTCGTACGCGTCTATGCGTAATTCATCGATCTCGCTGATTTGGAGTTTTCTGTGGGTCCCAGCCTTAGAAAGATCCAGATTACAGTTCCGTACTGCCCAATAGGCTTTATGCTCCAGTTCGACGGGAAGGTGGCATGCCTTTCCGTACACCAATCTAAAGGGAGACATGCCCAATTGGGTCTTGTGGGCGGTCCTATAGGCCCACAATGCTTCCGGAAGTCGGGACGACCAGTCCTTCCTGTCAGGTCGAACAGTGACTTGCAGGATTTTCTTGATCTCCCGATTAGACAGCTCAGCTAGACCATTAGTTTGGGGGTGGTAAGGAGTAGAGATTCGGTGAGACACCCCGTATTTGGTCATCAGTGACCTAAACTGAGCATTTGTGAAATGGGTCCCCCCATCAGAGATTATTGCACGAGGAATCCCGAACCTTGAGAAAATGTGTTGATGAATGAATTTGAGAACGATTTTGTGATCACAGGTTCGGGTCGGTATGGCTTCGATCCATTTGGACACGTAGTCCACAGCCAACAGAATGTATTCGAAACCATCCGAAACAGGAAAGGGGCCCATAAAATCAATCCCCCAAACATCAAAGATTTCGCATACTAGAATCGGTTGCATAGGCATCATGTCGCGATGGCTCATGTTGCCCAAAGTCTGGCAACGACTGCATGCCTTGCAATGACTGTATGCGTCTTTGAACAGTGTGGGCCAGTAAAAGCCGCACTGGAGGACTTTTGATGCGGTTTTATGCCCGGCAAAATGGCCACCGCATGCCTGGTCATGGCAGAAAGAGAGGATATTGTTGACTTCCCCTTCCGGGACACATCTCCGGATGATCTGATCGGCACCTATGCGGAAGAGGTACGGGTCTTCCCAAATGTAATACTTGGCATCGGAGCGTAATTTGTCTTTCTTGGCCTTCGGCCAATCGGACGGGGTCTGATGAGATGCCAAGTAATTTACAATATTAGCAAACCATGGAAGGCTAGTACCAATAGTCAGCAGGTGCTCATCGGGAAAATGCTCAGTGATGGGTCCGGAAGGGTCTATTATTTCAGAAGGAAGACGGGACAAGTGATCAGCTACCACGTTTTGTTTTCCCGCTTTATCGCGAATCTCGAGGTCAAATTCTTGCAACAGCAAGATCCATCGGATCAATCGAGGTTTCGCGTCCTTCTTTGCAAGGAGATGCCTCACAGCCGTGTGATCCGAGTATATGATGACATGGGAACCCAGAAGGTATGATCTGAACTTCTCTAGGGCAAATACTACAGCTAGCAGCTCTTTCTCAGTAACCGTATAGTTACGCTGAGCCTCATCGAGTGTTTTGCTGGCGTAGTAAATGACCACAGGTTTCTTGTCATTTTTCTGCCCCAAAATCGCTCCTACAGCGAAGTTGGATGCATCACACATGATCTCAAAGGGTTGAGACCAATCAGGGGACTGTAGGATCGGGGCTTGGGTGACTCGGTCACGCAGGATTTCAAATGCTTGAGTGCATTCCTTGGAGATTTCGAAGGGAACATCCTTGGAGAGAAGAGTGGTCAGGGGGCGTGCGATTTTTGAAAAATCAGGGATAAATCGTCGATAAAAACCGACATGCCCTAAAAAGGATCGGATGTCCCTGATCGAGCTAGGCATAGGAAGGTGAGAAATCAGATTAACCTTAGCTCGATCCACTTGGATACCTTTCTCCGAAATTGAGTGTCCCAGGACAATTCCCTCAGGCACCATGAAATGGCTCTTTTCCCAGGAAAGAACCAAATTCACGTCGATGCACCGCCTGAGTATCTGGACCAATTGTTGGAGGCAATCGTCGAATGATGCTCCGAAAACTGAAAAGTCATCCATGAAGACTTCCAGATAATCACCTACCATATCTGAGAATATGGCAAGCATGCATCGCTGAAAAGTAGCGGGTGCATTGCAAAGACCGAAAGGCATCCTTCGGAAAGCGTATGTTCCGAAGGGGCAGGTGAACGTGGTCTTTTCTTGGTCCTCAGGATGGATTGCCACCTGGTTATAACCGGAGTACCCGTCAAGAAAGCAGAAGAACCTATTTCCCGCTAGTTTTTCGAGAATTTGATCAATGAAGGGTAGTGGGAAATGATCCTTCTTCGTGGAGGAATTGAGTCGACGGTAATCTATACAGACTCTCCACGAGTTGGCTAATCGGGTAGGAATGATTTCTCCGGTCTCAGTCGTTATAGTGGTGAGTCCTGCCTTCTTAGGCACGACCTGAATTGGGCTCACCCAACGACTATCGGAGATCGGGTAGATGATCCCAGCATCTAACCACTTGATGATCTCCTTTTTCACGACCTCCTGCAGATTGGGGTTTAAGCGTCTCTGCATTTCACGAGAAGGTCGTGTGCCCTCTTCTGAATAGATATGATGAGTACAATAAGAGGGACTTATTCCAGTCAAATCATCGAGAGTCCATCCGATGGCTCTTCGATGTTGCTGGAGGACAACAATCAGACTGGTTTCCTGTTCAGGACTGAGGTTGGAATTGATGATCACAGGAAGGGTTTGATTAGAACCCAAAAAGATGTATTTCAAATGAGCAGGAAGGGGTTTCAGTTCGAGGATGGGGTTTTCAGCAGCAGCGGGTGGTTCAGTATAGATGTGAGGTTCAAGGGTGGGAGTTACTGGGTTGTTCACATCTGGATTCGACTCCTCTGTTTGCGGGTCAAGATCCTTCTGTGGTTGATGAGGCATACTCAAGTCATTCTGGAGGTGTGATTCATCAACCAAAGTCTTGATGTCACAAATTTGCTCGATGACGCCGCAATTAATTCCTTGTTGGGCCTTAAATATATCAATTTTCAGTGTTTGATCTCCAAACTTAAGCTCTATTTGGCCCTCCTCACAGCTGATGTTGGCTCTAGCAGTAGCCAAGAAAGGTCTCCCTAGAATGATTGGTGTATCCCTAGGGTTCTCAGGTGCATCCATGTCTAAGACTATAAAGTCCACTGGAAAATAGAAATCCCGCACTCTTACGATAACATCCTCGAGAATCCCTTTTGGTGACTTTATAGATCGATCTGCTAATTGTAATGTCACCTCGGTTGGTTTCAGCTCAGATTCTTCCAGATGGTCAAGTAAGGATGTGGGTATCAGATTTATAGATGCACCTAAGTCTAACAATGCTCTATCAAATTGGGTACCACCTATCTTACAGGAGATCAGGGGAGTTCCAGGATCTTTTGCCTTGGGTGGGAGTCTACTAAGGATTACAGAGCTGGCTTGCTCTGACAGAACAATTGGGCTCCCTCCCTTGGTTCGCGGCTTACGCTGGGGTGTACATATATTCTTTAGAAATCGTGCGTAAGCTGGTACGTGGCGGATTGCATCCATCAAGGGGATGTTTATGTGGACCTGCTCAAAGAGCTTGACCAGGTCCTCCTCAGGGGCCACGGGTTTGGTGGTCTTCTTTCCCTTGGTCAGGGCCTCGGGAAACGGGATCTTGGTTGGTTCCTCTAGGATAGGTCCAGGTTGTGGGTCTGGAACAGCGGTACCTTGGATAACTATCCTAGGGTCATGGTTATCAGGCTGGGAGTGGTTTGGATAGTGCGGGTCCTGAGTTGTCTTGCCACTACGTGTTGTTACAGAATTTAATCCGGCTTGATTTTGGTTTGGGTTTGGTAGGAGGGGTGGCTGCTGCTGAAATCTCGCACTAGAAGTTGAGGCATCCATCTCGTCTGGAGATGGAGCAGTGGGGGCCTGATAAATCCATTGAGCGTGGCCTAAATTTGGATTCATAACGCGCTTCTGGGTTGGCACGTTATTTGGGTTAGGAAGGGGTTGGGAAGGGAGTGTGCCTGGCTGGCGAGAATTTGCCAACTGGGCCAGTTGAGTTTTAACTTCAGTAAGCTCGTCCTTGTGCTGTTGTTGAATGGCCGCATTCGATTTTTGAATGTCAGCCAGAGTCTGAAGGATTAAGGACATTTGATCTTGATTTGGCCCTGATGGATAAGTAGGGTTGGGCCGAGGCTGAGGCGGCTGGTAGTGATGAGAGGGCTGTGGGCGGGACTGAAAAGGTGGTCTTTGGGTTTGGGAATTTCCCGCCCACTGAAAATTGGGATGGTTTCGCCATCCAGGGTTGTAAGTGTTGGAGAATGGGTCGTTCTGGATGGCGTTGAGGTCTTCGCAGGTCTGAGGAACCTCCTGAGAATCAGGGAAAGGAGGAATGGAGTTCCCCCGGCTGGTGAAGAAAGGATCGGATGATCTTCCAGTCCAAGAATCAGATGGGGATGGATATGGATCCATCCCAAGGGAGGATCGGTGGAGGATGTTTTGCACAGTCTCCTGTGTGGAAGGAGGTTGTGCAAAGGAGTTACGCGCAGAGGTGGCTCGCTGCAAGTGCTGAGTCAGCTCATCCACCTTCTTTTCAATGATTGAGACCTTGTCCAATCGACTGGCCATTAATTCCAGGTCAACTGATGCGGACAGGTCCTGCGTCTCATGTGCTCCCTTAAGATTCGTCGCTACGCGGGTATTCGTCCTGTCGAATAATCCCATGGAGTCATTGTTGATGGAGTTCTCGCACATGTTTTCTAGAATCTCCCATACGGTGTCTTCATGTTGACCCATGATGTTTCCTCCGCAGGTTGCATTGACGAAAAGGCGGATGTCCTCACGGAGTCCCTGGTAAAAAGATTGGACTTGTTCCCATTTAGGAACTCCGTGATGGGGGCACTTCCTCATGAGATCCTGAAAACGATCCCATGCCTCATGGAGAGGTTCTCCTGATTGTTGAGTGAAGTGTGTAATCTGATGGCGCAAGGCGTTGGTCCGACCAACGGGAAAGAACTTTTTCAAAAACTCGGATTGAAGTTCTTCCCAAGTGTTGATCGGCCGGGTCTGAGTTTGATACCAATGGGCGGCCTTGTCCATAAGAGAAAAGGAGAACATCTTCATGAGAAGAATATCCCGATTTTGCGCATCTGATCCAAAAGTGTGGGCCAGATGCTTTAGCTGTTTGATGTGCTGGAAGGGATCTTCAGAATTAAGCCCATGGAATTTAGGTATAGCATGAATCATGTTGGGCTTTAGTTCGGAATCAGGTCCTCCAATCGGGATTCTGACTCGAGGCTCAATGGCCACCGCAGCAGGATTGTAGTGATCCCGCATCATAGGACGCTGTGGTGGGTGCACGAAGTTTTGGAAGAGGTCATTGAGTCGCTGGAGCTGGTGTTCCAGATTATTTTCTTCCTCAACTGGCTGAGCCATGATGGGGGAAGAAGAAGAACTTGGTTCTGAATCAGAAGAGAGAATAATGTGAGGGTGTTGCTGCACAAATACGGGCGTCGAGGCTTGGCCTTGACGAGAGCGAATTTCTAATGGAGGTCTTAAGGGTGGTCTTAGAGACCTCCTTCCGTACATGCACAGTTGGGAGAGGTAAGTTTAGAAGGTGCTGGACCCAATCAAGACACCCAAAAATGTGTTGGGTGACTATAGAGGTGCGGGGCAGATGGACCCCTTGATCAGAAAGATCGTCCACCTGAGAATTACCTGGGCAGCCAGAGAGGGAGAGTCCCGCGAAGACCCCTACACGGTAGAGCGTCCCCACGGGTTACAGGGTTTCCCCCACCCGACCTCTCTTGTCACTGCGGTTCCAGGTAGACCAGAATGGGGATCTTGACCTCTTAAGTCTACCAATTTTAAGATCAGGGTGCTTAAGGTTTCACTTGAACTTTAGTCTTTTTAAGTGCAAAGAGTGACCTAATTTAAGGTTGGTTAACCCAAAGGGGTCAACTTTACCTCTTGTTTTCTTTGAGAGCTTTTTGGGTCCTTTCTTTTAGGGTTCAAGTGTTTAGAGAGAGCCAATTGTTTAGGATTTTTCTTGTTAATTATTTTCAATCAATGGCTTGGGCACACCTCTTTTGGATTTCCTCAATTCTTGATTAAGGGGTGTGTCTCTACTGAAATCCTAATGTTTGACCTTATGTTGGCTCTACTTGGTCCATTTAACTCTTTGTTGGGTGATTAGGGCTCAAGCAAGAATGTGTTAGCCCTTAAATACCCTTAATAGTGTGCAGGAGTGATGAGTTGAAAACATGCAACTTTTTATGGTTACTAAGTATGGAAGACAGGTTAGCCCTATATTGCTTGTTCTTTTCTTTTCTTCCTCTTTAGAGTGTAGGGGTTAATAGTGAGAGAAAAGATTTACCTGTCTTCGGAGTGGTTGTGTGGTTGCTTGTCTTCTTGAGTTCCTGTAGCTGCACAAAAGAGAGGAGATTATCAGAACTTAAAAGAAACAGGAATGTTTACCTCTAGAATAGCCGTTGCTCCCCGGCAGCGGCGCCAAAATGAAACGTCGCGGCAACCGGGTTTGAGGGTTTTGTTATAACGTTGTAGTAAAGCCGGTTATTACCAACATTTCAAATAAAAATTTTTTACTCGGAAAATGAAAGAGTTCCCGAGGTCGAACTCAGGGAGCAAGTCGTATTCTAGAGATATACATGTTTCTTTTACAAAAAGAAAGAGAGAGGGAAAGAATTTGTTGTTTTCTCTTTGTTCTGCAGAGGGGGATGCTCTTCTTTCTCTCTTTCTTTAGATCTCCTTCTTTTCTCTGTTCTGCAGAGGTGATATTCTTCTTCTGCAATGGTGATGCTCTTCTTCTTCTTCCTGCTGTTCCTGCGTTGGTGATGTTCTTCTCTTTCTTCAGAGCTCCTTGTTCTTCTTCTTCTTTGGTTTTCTGCCTTGACCTCTCTTCTTCTTCTGCTTTGGCCGTTGCTCTTCCTTCTTCTTCAGCCTGCCTTCTTTCCTGCTCTGGCTGCTGACTTTCCGTCGTCTGACCCGGTGCTTAGACGACTTAACTATGCATTTGCTACAGTGCAGCTCCTTCTTCTTCGCCTGCACTCCTTCTTCTGCGGGTCTTCTTCTTCGCCTGCACACTTCAGAGTTTCTCGTCAGAAGCAAAACCTACTCTACCCTCCCCCCCGCGTCTCTCTCTCTCTGAAACCACTCTTCGGACAGCTCTCCCAGAGCTACCGGGTAATCGGGTTCGGGTCAGGCCCGGGTCCAGGCCCACCGGCGTGCGTGGTGGGCGAGGAGTGCAGGTCAGTCGGGTCGGGTCGGGTCAGGTCCGCGGGGCGTGAGCGCGGACGAGACCGGGTAACCGGGCGGGTGAAGGGGACCTCACCCCGTGTACTGAGGCAGTAAGGCTACTGCAGTTTTGCATCTTATGTCGCTGCGGCTCTTCAGGGGTTTCCGAGGTGGGACTAAACGGCCCACCTCAATTGCGCGCCCGCAGCGGAGAATTCAGCAGGAGATGGCAGCGTCACGCGGAGTTTTCTTCCTCGGCTGCGAACCTGGTGTTTTGCCAAAACTCCTCGCAAGGCCTGAGAGTGAATCTGGGCTTGGCGCTGAGCGTGGCGCGCCTGTAGCTGCAGGTGGAAGCAGGTCCTCCTGCGCGTCAATGGCGGCGGAGGTCGGGTGGCCTGTTCAGAAGAAAACGGCCTCTCGGCCTAATCAGAGAGTGCCAGGAGCTTCGCCAGGGTGCGGCGAAGCTCGTGTGGGTGGTGGCGAGGCGCGGGGCGGCGTGCGAGGGCTGCCCTAGGTCGGACTGTGGGTCGGAGGATGGGTCTGTTCGGTGGGGTTGCAGAGGGTGATGTGGGGGGAGTGGCAGGGCGGAGGTTGATCAGGGTGAGGAGGCGGAGGTCCTGCGGTGGTCGGCGAGCCGTGTGGGTCGCTGAGGTGATGGGAGCGGCTCGCCGGAGGGTGGTCGGAGGCGAAGGGGGTGAAGGTGGTCGGAGTCGGTCGAGGGCTTAATTGACTAAATTGAAAGCGGGGAAAGAAAAAGGAGGAGAAGGGGAGTAGTTCTAACTTACTTGCAGGGACGAAGGGGGAGGAACAGGGCGACAGTCGTATCGACTGTCGCCGGAGAAGACGATGCCCAGTGGGGGGAGGACGGCGGTGACGACGGGGCAGAGGCAGCGCGCGCCGGTATTGCGCGACGCGGGAAGAGCAGGGGAAGAAGTCTCTGCTGCTGGTATTGCGGCAGAGCGAAGATGAGGAGGAGGAAGAACCGCCGGAGCTGGTGGGCGTCTACCGGAGGGAGAGGAGAGGAAAGTTGGGGGTTTTCTCCGTCAGATCCAAGCTGCTTGGTCGGTGGAGCAGCGGGGGGTATTTATAGGGATGAAACAGGGAGGAAGGCGGAGGGAGACGACGTGTCTCCCTCACCGGAGAATGGTCGGAACACGAACCCATACCGTCCGTGCGTTCGCACGGCCGGTATGGTGGGCTACAATGACCAGGGGGGTGCCCCTGCGACGGCTGACGACGCAGGGCACCCCCGGTTTACTTGCCAGGTCCCCCACCTCACCCTGCGCGGCGCCATGCTCCACGCAAGGTCGCCGGAGCATGGTGCTGGCAGGGTTTTGCAGGAGGGACCTGATTGCAAAGAACGAAGGAGAGTTAGGGGCCAAAATGCGAGGGTTCAAAAGTTGAGGGCCAAAGAGTAAATATATGAGGACCAAAGTGTGAAGTCGGTCAAGGGGGTTTCTTCTTAGGCTCAAGTTTTTATACATGACTAATTAGGACCTAAGGAATCTGATGGTGAATTTCATTTTCATATTAAACCTTGTTTGACCGGTCAATTTGCGTAAAAACCCAAATTAAGTTATTAATTGGGCATGGTTCTCAATGTAGGTCAAAATGGGTTCTAAAGGCCAAATTGAAGGTTCTAAACCCTAGAGATTATTTTTCTATGAATTTTAGAGGGTTTATTCTATTTTTACTTTGCCTCGAACCTTGTGAATTGAAGTGGGTTGTTTTAGGGTTACAGATTATCATTTGATTCCTTGGAAGTGCTGTAGCCCTTGCTAGATCATCTCATCCCACTTTTATTCTTATTAAGCTGTTTTGACCTGTGTTTGGGCCCAGAATTACCCTGTATGCAGATTATACTGGTAAAATTGCACTTTTACCCCTTATGACTGGTTTTCTTCTCAAACTCAGAATTCTCTGAGTTAAGCCTTTCCTTGAGATATGTAGGAGCTTTTATCCTTTGTATTGGGTCAAAATGAGCTAGTTATGGCTCATGATGAGGTTCTCATCAATACCTTTTTCCGAAATTGAGTGTCCCAGGACAATTCCCTCAGGCACCATGAAATGGCTCTTTTCCCAGGAAAGAACCAAATTCACATCGATGCACCGCCTGAGTATCTGGACCAAGTGCTGGAGGCAATCGTCGAATGATGCTCCGAAAACTGAAAAGTCATCCATGAAGACTTCCAGATAATCACCTACCATATCTGAGAATATGGCAAGCATGCATCGCTGAAAAGTAGCGGGTGCATTGCAAAGACCGAAAGGCATCCTTCGGAAAGCGTATGTTCCGAAGGGGCAGGTGAACGTGATCTTTTCTTGGTCCTCAGGATGGATTGCCACCTGGTTATAACCGGAGTACCCGTCAAGAAAGCAGAAGAACCTATTTCCCGCAAGTTTTTCGAGAATTTGATCAATGAAGGGTAGTGGGAAATGATCCTTCTTCGTGGAGGAATTTAGTCGGCGGTAATCTATACAGACTCTCCACGAGTTGGCTAATCGGGTAGGAATGATTTCTCCGATCTCAGTCGTTATAGTGGTGAGTCCTGCCTTCTTGGGCACGACCTGAATTGGGCTCACCCAACGACTATCGGAGATCGGGTAGATGATTCCGGCATCTAACCACTTGATGATCTCCTTTTTCACGACCTCCTGCAGATTGGGGTTTAAGCGTCTCTGCATTTCACGAGAAGGTCGTGTGCCCTCTTCTGAATAAATATGATGAGTACAATAAGAGGGACTTATTCCAGTCAAATCATTGAGAGTCCACCCGATGGCTCTGCGATGTTGCTGGAGGACAACATTCAGACGGGATTCCTGTTCAGGACTGAGGTTGGAATTGATAATCACAGGAAGGGTCTGATTAGAACCCAAAAAGATGTATTTCAAGTGAGCAGGAAGGGGTTTCAATTCGAGGATGGGGTTATTAGCAGCGGCGGGTGGTTCAGTATAGATGTGAGGTTCAAGGGTGGGAGTTACTGGGTTGTTCATATCTGGATTCGACTCCTCTGTTTGCGGGTCAAGATCCTTCTGTGGTTGATGAGGCATAATCGAGTTATTCTGGACGTGTGATTCATCAACCAAAGTCCTGATGTCACAAATTTGTTCGATGACACCGCAATTAATTCCTTGTTGGGCCTTAAATATATCAATTTTCAGTGTTTGATCTCCAAACTTAAGCTCTATTTGGCCCTCCTCACAGCTGATGTTGGCTCTCGCAGTAGCCAAGAAAGGTCTCCCTAGAATGATTGGCGTATCCCTAGGGTTCTTAGGTGCGTCCATATCTAAGACTATAAAGTCCACTAGGAAATAGAAATCCCGCACTCTTACGATAACATCCTCGAGAATCCCTTTTGGTGACTTTATAGATCTATCTGCTAATTGTAATGTCACCTCGGTTGGTTTTAGCTCAGATTCTTCGAGATGGTCAAGTAAGGATGTGGGTATCAGGTTTATGGATGCACCCAAGTCTAACAATGCTCTATCAAATTGGGTACCACCTATCTTGCAGGAAATCAAGGGAGTACCAGGATCTTTTGCCTTGGGTGGGAGTCTACTGAGGATTACAGAGCTGGCTTGCTCTGACAGAACAATTGGGCTCCCTCCCTTGGTTCGCGGCTTACGCTGGGGTGTACATATATTCTTTAGAAATCGTGCGTAAGCTGGTACGTGGCGGATTGCATCCATCAAGGGGATGTTTATGTGGACCTGCTCGAAGAGCTTGACCAGGTCCTCCTCAGGGGCCATGGGTTTGGTGGTCTTCTTTCCCTTGGTCAAGGCCTCGGGAAACGGGATCTTGGTTGGTTCTTCTAGGATAGGTCCAGGTTGTGGATCCGGGACAGTGGTATCTTGGATAACTATCCTAGGGTCATGGTTATCAGGCTTGGAGTGGTTTGGATAATGCAAGTCTTGAGTTGTTTTACCACTACGTGTTGTTACAGAATTTAATCCGGCCTGATTTTGGTTTGGGTTTGGTAAGAGGGGTGGCTGCTGCTGAAATCCCGCATAAGAAGTTGAAGCTTCCATCTCGTCTGGAGATGGAGCAGTAGGGGCCTGATAAATCCATTGTGCATGGCCTAAATTTGGATTCATAACGTGCTTCTGGGTTGGCACGTTATTCGGGTTAGGAAGAGGTTGGGAAGGGAGTGTGCCTGGCTGGCGAGAATTTGCCAACTGGGCCAGTTGAGTTTTAACCTCTGTAAGTTCGTCCTTGTGCTGTTTTTGAATAGCCGCATTCGTTCTTTGAATGTTAGCCAGAGTCTGAAGGATTAGGGACATTTGATCCTGATTTGGCCCTGATGGATAAGTAGGGTTGGGCCGAGGCTGAGGCGGCTGGTAATGACGAGAGGGCTGTGGGCGGGACTGAAAAGGTGGTCTTTGGGTTTGGGAATTTCCCGCCCACTGAAAATTGGGATGGTTTCGCCATCCAGGGTTGTAAGTGTTGGAGAATGGGTCGTTCTGGATGGCGTTGAGGTCCTCGCAGGTCTGAGGAACCTCTTGAGAATCAGGGAAAGGGGGAATGGAGTTCACCGGGCTGGTGTAGAAAGGATCGGATGATCCTCCGATCCGAGAATCAGATGGGGATGGATATGGATCCATCCTAGGGGAAGATCGGTGGAGGATGTTTTGCACAGTCTCCTGTGTGGAAGGAGGTTGTGCAAAGGAGTTACGCGCGGAGGTGGCTCGCTGCAAGTGCTGAGTCAGCTCATCCACCTTCTTCTCAATGATTGAGACCTTGTCCAATCGACTGGCCATTAATTCCAGGTCGACTGATGCGGACAGGCCCTGCGTCTCATGTGCTCCCTTAAGCTTCGTCGCTGCGCGGGTATTCGTCCTGTCGAATAATCCCATGGAGTCATTGTTGATGGAGTTCTCGCACATGTTTTCGAGAATCTCCCATATGGTGTCTTCATGTTGACCCATGATGTTTCCTCCGCAAGTTGCATTGACGAAAAGGCGGATGTCCTCACGGAGTCCCTGGTAAAAAGATTGGACTTGTTCCCATTTAGGAACTCCGTGATGGGGGCACTTTCTCATGAGATCCTGAAAACGATCCCATGCCTCATGGAGAGGTTCTCCTGATTGTTGAGTGAAGTGTGTAATCTGATGGCGCAAGGCGTTGGTCCGACCAACGGGAAAGAACTTTTTCAAAAACTCGGATTGAAGTTCTTCCCAAGTGTTGATCGGCCGGGTCTGAGTTTGATACCAATGGGCGGCCTTGTCCATAAGAGAAAAGGAGAACATCTTCATGAGAAGAATATCCTGATCTTGCGCATCTGATCCAAAAGTGTGGGCCAGATGCTTTAGCTGTTTGATGTGCTGGAAGGGATCTTCAGAATTAAGCCCATGGAATTTAGGTATAGCATGAATCATGTTGGGCTTTAATTCGGAATCAGGTCCTCCAGTTGGGATTCTGACTCGAGGCTCAATGGCTACCGCAGCAGGATTGTAGTGGTCTTGCATCATAGGACGCTGTGGTGGGTGCACGAAGTTTTGGAAGAGGTCATTGAGTCGCTGGAGCTGGTGCTCCAGATTATTTTCTTCCTCAACTGGCTGAGCCATGATGGGGGAAGAAGAAGAACTTGGTTCTGAATCAGAAGAGAGAATAATGTGAGGGTGTTGCTGCACAAACACGGGCGTCGAGGCTTGGCCTTGACGAGAGCGAATTTCTAAAGGAGGTCTTAAGGGTGGTCTTAAGGACCTCCTTCCGTACATGCACTGTTGGAAGAGGTAAGTTTAGAAGGTGCTGGACCCAATCAAGACACCCAAAAATGTGTTGGGTGACTATAGAGGTGCGGGGCAGATGGACCCCTTGATCAGAAAGATCGTCCACCTGAGAATTACCTGGGCAGCCAGAGAGGGAGAGTCCCGCAAAGACCCCTACACGGTAGAGCGTCCCCACGGGTTACAGGGTTTCCCCCACCCGACCTCTCTTGTCACTGCGGTTCCAGGTAGACCAGAATGGTGATCTTGACCTCTTAAGTCTACCAATTTTTACTTTAAGATCAGGGTGCTTAAGGTTTCACTTGAACTCTAGTCTTTTAAGTGCAAAGAGTGACCTAATTTAAGGTTGGTTGACCCAAGGGGTCAACTTTACCTCTTGTTTCCTTTGAGAGCTTTTAGGTCTTGTCTTTTAGGGTTCAAGTGTTTAGAGAGCCAATTGTTTTAGGTTTTCTTTGGATAGGTATTTTCAGACAAGGGCTTGGGCACACTTCATTTGGTTTTCTCAATTCTTGCTTAAGGAGTGTGTCTCTAAATCCCTAGTGTTGGATCCTAGGTTGGCTTTACTTGGTCCAGTTAGCTCTTTGTTGGGTAATTAGGGCTCAAGCAAGAATGTGTTAGCCCTTAAATACCCTTAATAGTGTGCAGGAGTAATGAGTTGAAAACATGCAACTTTTTATGGTTACTAAGTATGGAAGACAGGTTAGCCCTATATTGTTTGTTCTTTTCTTTTCTTCCTCTTTAGAGTTTAGGGGTTAATAACGAGAGGAAAAAATAAATAAATACCTGTCCTTGGAGTGGTTGTCGTGCGGTTGCTTGTCGTCTTGATTTCCTGTAGATGCACAAAAGAGAGGAGATTATCAGAAATTAAAAAGAAACAGGAATGTTTACCTCTAGAATAGCCGTTGCTCCCCGGCAACGGCGCCAAAAACTGGTGTAGAAACTTCCTCTATAGTTTTATTATTTCGTCGTAGTATAGTATAGAGAGAGGTGATTACCAGTTTAATACAATTTGTTACTCGGAAAATAAAAGAGTTCCCGAGGTCGAACTCAGGGAGCAAGTTGTATTCTAGGGGTACAAGTTTCTTTTACAAAAATAAAGAAAGAGAGAGAGAGAATTTGTTGGCTTTTCTTCTTTTCTCTTTGCTTCTCCTCTTCTTCCTTCTCAGATCTTCTGCTCTCTTCCTTTGTTCTTCTTCTTTATCTGCAGTGGTGATGTTCTTCTTCTTCTTTCAGCTGTTTCTGCTCTTCCTTTTTCTTCTGCAGAGCGGTCCTGTTCTTCTTCTTTTTCTTTCTTTCTTCTTTTCCTTTCTTCAGATCTTCTTCTCGTGCTCTTCTTCTTTCAGCTGTTTCCTTGGCCTCTCTGTGTTCTCCTCTGCCTCGCCTTCCTTCTGCCGTCTTTGCCTTCAGGACGTCGTCTGATTTTCCAATCAGACGACTTAAACCGCCGCTGCTACAGTGCCGCTCGGTGATCCTCCTTCCTTCAGCCTTCGTCTTCTTCCACGGTTCTTCTTCACCTGTGCCTGCACACTTACACAGCTTGATCAGAGAGGGGAAAAACCTACCTCTACCCTCCCCCCCCCCCCCCCCCCCCCGCGTTTCTCTCTCACAGAAACCGCTCTTAGGAAAGCTCTCCCAGAGCTGCCAGGTTGCCGGGTACGGGTCGCGCCCGGGTCCAGGCCCACCGGCGTGCGTGGTGGGCGAGGAGTGCAGGTCAGTCTAAGTCGGGTCGGGCCAGGTCCGCGGGGCGTGAGCGCGGACGAGACCGGGTAACCGGGCGGGTGAAGGGGACCTCACCCCGTGTGCTGAGGCAACAAGCCTCCAGCACTTTTTCGCTTTATACCGCTGCGGTCCTTCAGAGCCTTCCGAGGTGGGACTAAATGTCCCACCCCTATTTCGCGCCTGCGCGGAGGAAGCAGCTGGTAATCGCAGCTTTACGCGAGGCCTTCGCGCGAGGGATTCGCCTCAACTGCAGCCTAACGCTTTGCCGAAATGCCCCCGCACCGCCTGGGAGCGTAATTTGGGCGCGGCGCACCTGGGACAGCAGGTCGAAGCTGCTTCGCTTCAACAATGGCGGCGACGAGCGCAGGTACCTGCCCACAGAGAAACGGCCTCTCGGCCCAATCAGAAACGCGGAGGACCTTCACCGTGGCACGGCGAAGGTGGTCGGGGGGTGTGCAGGCGGCGGGGCGGAGCCCAAGAGCTGCCCTAGGTCGGACTGTGGGTCGGGAGATGGGTTTGTTCGGTGGAGTTGCAGAGGGTGATTTGGGGGAAGTGGAAGGGCGGAGGTTGATCAGGGTGAGGAGGCGGAGGTTCTGCGGTGGTCGGCGAGCCGTGTGGGTTGCTGGAGTGATGGGAGCGGCTCGCCGGAGGATGGCTGGAGGCGGAGAAGGTGAGGGTGATTGGTCGGAATCGAGGGCGACAGTAAATGTTTAAAGTGAGGAAAAGGAAGAGGGGAGGAAGAGGAGGAGTTCTACCTACTTAGCAGGACGAGGAGGGGCCGGAGCGGGCGACAGTCGTATCGACTGTCGCCGGAGAAGAAGATGCCCGAGGGAAGGGGCGGCGGCGAGCAGAGGGCCGGAGAGGCGCCAGCTGGGTGCGGCGTGGCGCGGGAAGAGCGAGGGAGAGCAACCCTGCAGCTGGTAGTGCGGCAGAGCGACGAGGAGGAAGAGGGGAGGCCGCCGGAGCTGGAGGGCTTCCTGTCGGAGTGGGAAGAGAGGAAGTGGGGGTCTTTCTCCGTCAGGACCGAGCTCCCCCGAACGGCGGAGCGACGGGGGTATTTATAGAGGCCGAATCAGAGAGGAAGGCGGAGGGAGACGACGTGTCTCCCTCGCCGGAGGACGCCGGAGATGGAAACCCATACCGTCCGTGCGTTCGCACGGCCGGTATGGTGGGTTGCAGCGACCAGGGGGGTGTTCCTGCGACGACTGACGACGCAGGGCACCCCCGGTTGTCTTGCCAGACCCTCCCCCTTACCCTGCGCGGCGCCATGCTCCGCGCAAGGTCGCCGGAGCATGGTGCTGGTAGGTTTTGGCAGGAGGGACCTGAGTGCGAAGAACGAAGGAGAGTTAGGGGCAGAAATGTGAGGGTTCAAAAGTTGAAGGCCAAAAAGTAAATATATGAGGACCAAAGTGCAAAGTTGGTCAAGAAGGTTTCTTCTTAGGCTCAAGTTTTTATACATGACTAATTAGGACCTAAGGAATTTGATGGTGAATTTTATTTCTAGATTAAACCTTGTTTGACCGGTCAATTTATGCAAAAACCCAAATTAAGTTATTAATTGGGCATGGTTCTCAATGTAGGTCAAAATGGGTTCTGAAGGCCAAATTGAAGGTTCTAAACCCTAGAGATTATTTTTCTATGAATTTTAGAGGGTTTATTCTATTTTTACTTTGCCTCGAACCTCATGAATTGAAGTGGGTTTGTTTTAAGGTTACAGATTATCATTTAGTTCCTTGGAATTGCTGTAGCCCTTGTCAGATCATCCCACTTTCCTTCTTATTCGGTTTGGTTGACCTGTGTTTGGATCCTGAATTACCCTGTATGCAGATTATACTGGTAAAATTGCATTTTTACCCCTTATGACTTGTTTTCTCCTTAAACTCAGAATTCTCTGAGTTAAGCCTTTCCTTGAGTTATTTAGGAGCTTTTATCCTTTGTATTGGGTCAAAATGAGCTAGTTATGGCTCATGATGAGGTTCTCATCACAGTGGTAGAGCCATCTCTGCCGTACTCCTCCACGACGCACCGTACCAGCACGAGCCTTTCCGGCCCACTTCCTCATCGCTGCTTCTTCCCCACAGGGCCTTCATCTCCGGCGACGGCAGACACCCGCTGCTCGCCCTCTGCCTCCCCCTTTCGCTATAAACACCTCAGTTAAGTCCTCTTCCTTCCCTCTTCATTTTTCCCTTATTAATTTCACAAATCGCCCATCCACCACCACAGACCACCATTACCTTCTCCACCTCCGACCAGACCACCGGCGAGGTGTCCCTGTCGCTCCACGCCTCCATCCACCTCGCCAAACCCCTCAAAAGCTCCACCACCTTCCACTGATCATTTCCCCCCTCTCCATCGACCACCACACGTCCCACAATCTTCCCCCGAACACACTCACCTGCACATCCACAGTGTGCCCTAGGCACGCTCCCACAGGCATTCCCACACCTCGCCGACCACCTCTACACATTCGCCACACCTTGGCGAAGCTCCCCAAGGCATTTGACAGGGTCGCGAGGCCGTGTTCGTGTGTTTCAGGTGTGAGCCTCCGCCGCCATTAGTGATGACCCGAAGCTTCCTTGCAAGCTTCTCCATGCCCCAGTGCTCCAGGTCCCCAAGTTCAGAAGGCGCGGCTTGGTCTCGCACACGCACACCGCCAAGCAATTGTCCTAGCAAAGCCCCAGCTGCAACAATCGAAGGAAAGCCTCCTACGAGCGCGCAAGCAGAAGCGAGTGGGACTTTAGTCCCACCTCGGAAGTTCTCAATGCAGGCGAGTCACTTATATTGATTTTGTGCTTTTATTTCGTTGCCTCAAGTAACACGGGGTGAGGTCCCTCGCCCACTCCACCTGCCTCGTCCGCGGCCACACCTACGCGGACCTGGTTGACCCGTTTATCCTGCACTTCTCGTGCACCACCCACACCGGTGTGCCTGGACCTGGGCACGCATAACCCAACCCGATTACCCAGCTGGCTCTGAGAGAGCGAAGAGAGAAATAGAGAGAGAGAGATGCAGGGAGGGTAGGGGTAGGTTTTGCTTCTCTGTGCTGTGCAGGGAAGGAGGAAGAGGAAGCAGCTGCGGGGAAGAGGAAGAGAAGAAGAAGAGGAGCAGCTGAAGGAAGAAGAAGCTAAAGACGCCTAAGGAAGAAGAAGGTGCAGCAGCTCAAGAGAGAAGAAGAAGCCAGAGAGGAAAAGAAGAAAAGGCAAGGAAGGAGCTGCCGCAAAGAGGAAGGAACTACAGCAGAGAAGAAAGAGGAAGAAGAAGCCTGAAGAAGCATTGTAGCAGATCACCAGTTAAGGCAACTGATTCACAGAATCAGACGTCTGAAGACAGGAAAGATAGAGAAAGAAGAGAAAAGAGAAAGCAAAGAAAAAGAAAGAGAGAAGAAGAAAGAAGAAAAGAGAAAATTCTATTTCTTTTTACTCTCTAGATTTTTATATACATTGCATAATTATTGAGAATTGTGATCTTTTGCTTCTAAATACCAATTTGCTCCATGAGTTCGACCTTGGGATATTTTTAAATTTTGAGTAATAAATAAATTTGATAATCGTTTTCGCGGTGATACTACAACGAATATATTTTTAAAACACGATCTCGTCGCAAAATTCATGTCGATTATCATTTTTGGTGCCATTGCCGGGGATCAAGGGCCATTTTAGAAGCTTTAATCACAATTTTTGATTCATTACTAATTTCTCTCTTTTGTTGTGTTTGTTGCAGGAAAGAAAGATAAGAAGAGCAAAGCAGCCACACAACAGCCACACCAGGGAACAGGTAACCTTTTTAATCCTCTCTCTTAATCCCCTCAAAAATCTGAAAAGGAGAAACAAAGAGAAAAATCAATTTAGGACTACATGTTTTCCATATTTAGTAATCCACAAGAGTTGCCTGATTTTTAATTTCAACACATTTCTAATTGCATATCCAACTAAGGTAACTAGGGCTAAAACATTCTTAATTGAGCCCTAGATACCCATTTCTGAGGCAATTAAATTGGACCAACTAGAGCCAACCTAAGATTACAAGCTAGGGTTTTAGAGACACATCTTCTTCTAAACAAAGAATCAAAAAATTCCAAAAAGAGGTGTGCCTAAGCCTTGTTTGAAGAGACCTATCCAAGAGAAACCATAAGCAAAGCAGGCTCTTAATCTACTTGGACTTCGGTCAACCAACCTTCAAATTAGGTCACTTTGCACTCAAAAGGCTTAAAGTTCAAATGGAACCCTAAGCACCTTGATCTTAACTAAAAGAGGTAGACTTAAGAGGTCAAGGTCCCCATTCTGGTCTACTTGGAATCTCAGTGACAAGAGAGGTCGGGTGGGGGAAACCCTGTAACCCGTGGGGATGCTCTACCGTGTAGGGGTCTTCGCGGGACTCTCCATCTCTGGCTGCCCAGGTACTTCTCAGGTGGACGACCTTTCTGATCCAGGGGTATCATCCACCCCGAACCTCTATAGTCACCCAGCATATTTTGAGTGTCTTGATTGGGTCCAACACATTCTAATCTCATCCAATCCATTGTTGTATGTTTGGTAGGAGGTCCTTGAAACCTCCTTTAGAAATCCACTCTCCCCGAGGCCAAGCCTCGGTGCCCTTGTTTGTGCAGCAACCTCTCCACATAGACCTTTCCTTCAATTCTGAACCTAGTTCTCCTTCTTCTTCCATCATGGCACAACCTATTGAAGAAGAAAATAATCTTGAGCACCAGCTTCAGCGTCTAAATGACCTCTTCCAGAACTTCATGAACTCACCGCAGCGCCCCATGATACGAGATCACTATAATCCCGCTATGGTGGCAATCGAGCCTCGAGTCCGAATCCCGGCTGGAGGACCTGATTCTGAATTGAAGCCCAATATGATTCATGCCATACCAAAATTCTATGGGCTTAACTCCGAGGATCCATTCCAGCATATTAAACAACTCAAGCATCTGACCCAGACCTTCAAGTCAGATGCGCAAATTCGGGATATTTTACTCATGAAGATGTTCTCTTTCTCCCTCATGGACAAGGCATCTCATTGGTACCAAACTCAGACCCGTTAGATCAACACATGGGATGAACTTCAATCCGAGTTTTTGAAGTTCTTTCCTGTTGGTTGGACAAATGTCTTACGCCATTAGATTACTCATTTCACCCAGCAGATGAGAGAACCTCTTCATGAAACATGGGATCGATTTTTGGATCTCATGTGAAAGTGCCCCCATCACGGAGTTCCTAAATGGGAACAAGTCCAATCTTTTTACTAGGGACTCCATGAGGACATTAGATTATTTGTCAATGCAACCTGCGGAGGAAACATCATGAGTCAGCACGAGGACATGGTGTGGGAGATTCTTAAGAATATGTGCGAGAACTTCATCAACAATGACTCCATGGGTTTATTCGACTCGACGAATACCTACGCATCAACGAATCTTAGGGGAGCACATGAGACGCAGGGCCTGTCCACATCATCGACTTGGAACTGATGGCCAGTCGATTGGACAAGGTCTTTATCATCGAGAAGAAGGTGGATGAGCTGACTCGTCATTTGCAGCGAGCCACCTCTGCGCAGAACTCTTTCGCACAGCCACCTCCCTCGAGGGAAACTGTGCAAAACATCTTCCACCGATCTTCTCAGGGGATGGACTCGTATCCACCCCCGTCTGACTCCCATATTGGAGGGACTTCCAATCCACTCTATTCTAGTCGGGGAACTTTGAACCCCCATACTCTAACTTCCTTGAGGCTCCTCAGACCTGCAAGGACCTCAATGCCATCCAGAATTACCCATTCTCCAACACCTACAACCCTGGATGGCAAAATCATCCCTATTTCCAATGGGCGGGAAATTCTCAGACTTAAAGACCACCTTACCAACCCCGTCCACAAGCCCCTCGTCCTTATCAGCCACCTCAGCCTCAGCCCAACCCCACCTATCAATCTGGGCCAAACTAAGACCAAATGTCTCTCATCCTCCAAACATTGGCTGACATTCAAAGAACAAATGCAGCAATCCAAAAACAACAACGAGATCACAGAGGTCTGCAACCAACTCGTCCAGATGGCCAATTCTCGCCAACCGGGCACACTTCCTTCACAATCTCTGCCAAACCCAAATAACATGTCGACCCAAAGGCACGTTATGAACCCAAATCCAAGCCATGCACACATGATTTATTTGGCCCCTTTTGTTCCATCACTTGACGGGATGGAAGCTTTAACATCTTACGCAGGTTATCAACAGCAGCCACCCAATTTACCAACCCCCAACCAGAACCAGGCATGATTAAACTCTGTAACAACCCGTAGTGGTAAAGCAACCCAAGACCCACCTTATCCAGACCACTCCAAGCTTGGTAGTGATCCAAGCCCTAGGATAGTCATCCAGGATGTCCCTGTCCCAGATCAAAAACCTGGACCTATTCTAGAGGAACCAACCAAGGTTCCATTTTCCAAGGCCTTGACCAAAGGAACAAGGACAACCAAACCCGTGGCTCCTGAGGAGGACCTGATCAAGCTCTTTGAACATAAACATCCCCTTAATGGATGCAATCCGCCACGTACCGACTTATGCACGATTCTTGAAAAATGTGTGTACACCCCAGCGTAAGCCGCGAACCAAGAGTGGGAGTCCGATCGTACTGTCAGAGCAAGACAGCTCTGTAATCTTGAGTAAACTCCCACCCAAGGCAAAAGACCTAGGCACTCCCCTGATCTCATGTAAAATTGGTGAAACCTAATTCGATATAGTATTACTAGACCTAGGTGCCTCCATAAACCTAATACCCACATCCCTGCTTAACCATCTCAAAGAATCCGAGCTTAAATCGACTAAGGTGACATTGCAGTTAGCTGATCGATCCATTAAGTCACCTAAGGGAGTTCTCGAGGATGTTATTGTTAGGGTACAGGATTTTTATTTCCCAGTGGATTTCATAGTCCTAGATATGGATGCACCTGAGAACCCAAGGGATACACCAATTATACTAGGGAGACCTTTTCTGGCCACTGCTAGGGCCAACATAAGCTGTGAGGAGGGCCAAATAGAGTTGAAATTTGGGAATCAAACTCTTAAGATTGACATATTTAAGGCCCACCAAGGGATTAATTGCGAGGTTGTAGAGCAAATATGTGATATCAAAGCTGTGGTTGATGAATCGCATATTGAAGATAACCTGATATCCCCGATCAACCACAAGAAGATCAAAATCCGCAATTAGAGGAGTCTGAACCTGATCTAGATACACCCATAACTCCTACCCTTGTTCCTTACAAACACTCCGAACCACTCGCTGTTGCTGATAATCCCATCTTGGAACTCAAGCCCCTTCCTGATCATCATAAATACGTCTTTTTGGGTCCCAATCAGACATTTCCTATGATTATAAACTCCAGACTCACACCTGACCAGGAATCCCACCTGATTACTGTTCTCCAGCAACATCGTAGAGCCATTGGATGGACTCTCGATAATTTGACTGGGATAAGCCCCTCTTATTACACACACCACATCTATTCCGAAGAGGGCGCACGACCTTCACGTGAGATGCAGAGACGTCCGAACCCTAATCTACAGGAGGTCGTGAAAAAGGAGATCATTAAGTGGTTAGATGCAGGGATCATCTACCCGATCTCCGACAGTCGATGGGTGAGTCCAATCTAGGTTGTGCCTAAGAAGGCAGGACTCACCACTATCACGACTGAAACCAGAGAGGTCATACCGACCCTTATAGCCAACTCGTGGAGAGTCTGCATTGATTACAGAAGACTCAATTCCTCCATGAAGAAGGATCATTTCCCACTACAGTTTATTGATCAGATCCTCAAAAAACTAGCGGGAAATAGGTTCTTCTGCTTTCTTGACAGGTACTCCGGTTACAACCAAGTGGCAATCCATCCAAAGGACCAAGAGAAGACCACGTTCACCTGCCCCTTCGGGACATACGCGTTCCGAAGGATGCCTTTCGGTCTCTGCAATGCACCAGCAACTTTTCAGTGGTGCATGCTTGCCATATTCTTTGATATGGTAGGTGACTATCTGAAAGTCTTCATGGATGACTTCTCAGTATTTGGGGCATCATTTGACAATTGCCTCCAGCACTTGGTTCAAATACTCAGGTGGTGCATTGACGTGAAACTGGTTCTTTCCTGGGAAAAGAGCCATTTCATGGTGCTTGAGGGGATCATCCTGGGACATCTGATTTCTGAGAAAGGCATCCAAGTTGATCGAGCCAAGGTTAACTTGATTTCCAAGCTCCCTATGCCTAGCTCGATCAGGGACATCCGATCTTTTCTGGGGCACGTCGGTTTTTACCGTCGATTCATCCATGATTTTTCGAAAATCGCACGTCCTCTGACCACTCTTCTCTCCAAGGATGTATCTTTTGAAATTTCCAAGGAATGCACTCAAGCATTTGAGATCCTTCGTGACCGAGTTACTCAAGCGCCGATCCTACAGTCCCCTGATTGGTCTCAACCCTTTGAGATCATGTGCGACGCATCTGACTTCGCTGTAGGTGCAATTTTGGGGTAGAAAATTGACGGGAAACCCGTGGTCATCTAGTACGCTAGCAAGACACTTGACGAGGCTCAGCATAACTACACGGTTACGGAGAAAGAGCTGTTAGCCATAGTATTTGCCCTTGAAATGTTCAGATCATATCTCCTGGGTTCCCGTGTTATTATTTACTCAGATCACACAACTGTGAGGCATCTCCTTGCGAAGAAAGATGCGAAATCTCAATTAATCCGATGGATCTTGCTATTGCAAAAATTTGATCTCGAAATTCGTGACAAAGCAAGAAGACAGAACATGGTAGTTGACCACTTGTTCTGCCTTCATTTTGAGATCATCGACCCTTCCGGACCCATCACGGAGCATTTTCCTGATGAGCACCTCCTGACTATTAGTACAGGGCTTCCATGGTTTGCTGACATAGTAAACTACTTAGCATCACATCAGATCCCGCCAAGAAAGACAAATTGCGCTCCGATGCCAAGTATTACATTTGGGAAGACCCGTATCTATTCTACATTGGTGCTGACCAAATTATCCAGCGATGTGTCACGAAAGTTGAAATCAAAGACATACTCTCTTTCTGCCATGACCAGGCATGCGGTGGCCATTTCTCTGGGCACAAAATAGCATCAAAAGTCCTCTGGTGTGGCTTTTATTGGCCCACAATTTTCAAGGACGCATACAATCACTGTAAGGCATGTAACCATTACCAGACCTTGGGCAACATGGGCCATCGTGACATGATGCCTTTACAACCGATTCTCGTATGCAAGATTTTTGACATTTGGGGGATTGATTTTATAGGCCCCTTCCCTATCTTGGACGACTTTGAGTACATTTTACTCGTTGTTGACTGTGTCCAAATGGATCGAAGCCATTTCGACCCGAACCAATGATCACAAAGTCATTATCAAATTCATTCACCAAAACATTATCTCACGGTTCGGAATTCCTCAAGCGATCATTTCTGATGGAGGGACCCATTTCACAAACTCTCAGTGCAGGTCACTGATGACTAAATACGGGGTGTCACACCAAATCTCTACTCCCTACCACCCCTAAACTAATGGTCTAGCTGAGCTATCAAATCGGTAAATCAAGAAAATCCTTCAGGTTACTGTTCCACCTGACAGGAAGGATTGGTCATCTCGGCTTCCGGAAGCTTTATGGGCTTATAGGACCGCCCACAAGATCCAACTAGGCATGTCTCCTTTCAGATTGGTGTACGGGAAGGCATGTCACCTCCCCGTCGAATTGGAGCATAAAGCCTATTGGGCAGTACGGAACTGCAATTTAGATCTTTTTAAGGCTGGAACCCACAGAAAGCTTCAAATAAGCGAGATTGATGAATTACGCCTTGATGCATATGAAAACTTGCAAATCCATAAAGACTGGGTTAAAGCCTTTCATGACAAGCACATATCTAGAAAGATCTTTCACCCTGGTCAAAAGGTCCTACTCTTTGATGCTCGACTAAAATTGTTCCCAGGAAAGCTGCGATCCAAGTGGATCGGACCATATCTAGTCTGACAAATCTTTGGAAATGGAGCCGTCGAGATTAGTCCACTCAGCCACGATTCTGAACCCTTTGTCGTGAACGATCAGAGACTCAAACCGTTCATTGACGTGACCAATACAAATTTGGTTGAGTCATCCTTTATCCTCCATTCTTCCTGAGCTCATTGTGCCCAGCCGATGGCGTAAAACTCAGCGTTTAACGGGAGGCAACCCGTCATTCTTTCAAAAACCCAAAACCTTTCCTGACATTTCTTTGCACTTTAGGGTTCATCCTTTAGGATAGCCAACTCCACCTCAGGTACCCATATCTAAGATTAGAAATCGTCTGCAACAGTCACCTCGACCCGTCCACTCATCCAACACCTGTCCTAATGAATGAACCAAGCTGAATACAAACCCACGTAATTTACAATGGGGACATTGCAAATCTTAGGCATGGAGGGGTATGAAAGTGCAAAATGTATGAAAACTCATAACAAGAAAAGGTTTCAACAAAAAAATCACATATCATCTAAAAAAAAATTGAGAAGATGAGAGAAAATTTTTTGTGGGCTATACAAAATAAGAGGAGAAAAAAAGCAAAATGCTAAAAAAGGAGCACAAAATGAAAAAAAGGAAGAGACAGTCATTAGTAAGAGATTAAGGGATTAACCGAAGTTCTAGACCACATTAAGAAAAAAAAAAGAAAAGTGCTAAAGAGACACAAAAAGATTAGTAGGAATGCTGACCTTAGGCCATTTTTGCTAGACTCTTAGTACCTGTTAAGATCTAGATATTCCTCAAGAGGTTGAGGAAAATGCAAAGCTTAAGTATTAGGTTTAAGGCTTAGGGAGTATTCTACCTCGTTAACTGACCTTCGATTTGCAAAACTCGATAACCTAAGCACCCCAATTCACTCACAGTCTGGTTCAGTGTGCATAACTATTAAAATCACGTAGAAGCGTTTTAGTATTCTGAAAATGTTGCCTAAATTAGGAGCGGCCGATCAACACAAGTTGATTTGGACGAATTCCCGACGCAGAGAAGTGGGAAATTCCCATCGAAGATACGTAACAACATATCGTCTCCTCGGTGCTTGTCTCTTAGGATATTTACATATCCTACCGGGGGCATGTAAGCACTCTGCTGGTTTAGATACCATGGATGGCATTATCACGAAATGTCAATCGCCAGGGTCTGGATTCGGCCATGGAACGCCATGGGCGGGATTATCTCAAAATCTCGAAAACCAGGGTTCTGGGGGTTGCCATGGGTAATGCTATCACGAAGCTTCGATTGCCAGGGACATTTGAGGATTGATGATTGGGACAAGGAATCTGATACAGACCGTGTTGAGAAGCCAATCCGAAGCTAGAAATAAAAAGAAAAGAGAGAGAAAACTCTCCAAAAAAATAAATCCTCTGTCTCTCTCTTCCAAAAATGCATTGCAAACTGAACTAAGGCTAAAATTATGTCTCAAGCACGGGTGCTTTAACCACGGAGTCTAATAAACCTTAGGGTAGCTCCTGCGGGACTTAAAAACCTTTGCTAAGGACCGAGGCTAAAGCTAGACAGGTCTGGATCTTGGTTGGTACTAGAGTACCTTTAGGCCATTGTCGCCATTCTGACCTAAGAAAAGAAAAAAAAAAGCATTTATCATAACTGGTGAAAGAAATTCATGGTCTAGAATAGAAGTTAGAACCTTAAGTTTTTGCTAAGGGACTAGCAAAAGCTAGGCATAGGGGTATGATGAGAACCTCATCATGAACCCTAACTAGCTTACTTTGATCTAATAAAATGAACAAAAGCTCCTACATAACCTAAAGGAAGGCCTAATTCATGGGATTACTAATCTGAGAAGAGAACATCAAACAAGGGGTAAAACTGTAATTTTACCATTGCAGTGTATCAACAGGATTTCTAAGGATCTATACATAATTCAATTGAACTTAATAAGAGAAAAAGTGGGATGGTTCAGTCAGAAAAGGGTTATGGTGAAATTTAGGAATTAAATGACATTCTGTAACCCTAAAACAGGCCCACTTAAATTCACAAGGTTCCATGCAAGATAAAAATCAACTAAACCATCTAAAATTCATGAAAAAATATCCCCTAGGGTTTATAACCTTCAATTTGACCTTTAGAACCTGTTTTGACCTAGATTGGGGCCCATCCTAATATTTGACCTAATTTGGGTTTTTGTGCAAAATATCCAGTCAAATGTAGTCAAACCTAAAATCCAACTTCACCATTGGATTCCTTAGGTCCAAATTAGGTTTATACCAAAATTTGGACCTAAGGGAAGGTCATCTTAACCTACTTTGCAATTTGGTCCACCCAATTACTTTCTGGCCCTTAACTTTTGAAAACCCTTGCAGTTACCCCCTCACTTTTCTCATCTCTTTCTTCATTTCGGTTCCACTGCCATTGCAGAAGGGGTCATACCTCCGGCGACTTTGCATGGAGGTTCTCTCCTTGGATTCATGGGGAGCCAATCCCAGATTTGAAAGGGGAACTCCCTACAAAGCCCCCTACCGCATGGGCAACTCCTCATGCCCTGAAACATCCCATACCTCTCATGTGAACGCTCGAGAGGTATGGGTCTCCCTCCGGCCTTACCTCCGGCGTGGTTTTCCCTCCGTCTTCTTGCCCTTGCCTATTTAAGGAAGCCCAGACCCCTCCGCTTCCTTCAAGCCTAATTTGGCTGAAGATTACCCCCAATCTTGTCTCCTCACTCCGGCCAACTGCCTGCGGCTTCGGGTGACTCTCCCTCCCTCTTCTCGTTACTCTGCCACAGTATCAGTGGTAGAGCCATCTCCACCGTACTCCTCCGCGACGCGTCGTAGCAGCGCGCGGCCTTCCGACCCTCTTCCTCGTCGCCACTTCTTCCCCACATGGCCTTCGTCTCCGGCGATGGCAAACATCCGCCACTCACCCTCCGCCTCCCCCCTTCGCTCTAAACACCTCAGTTAAGTCCTCTACCTTCCCTCTTCATTTTTCCCTTATTAATTTCATAAATCACGCATCCACCACCACAGACCACCATTACCTTCTCCACCTCCGACCAGACCACCGGCGAGGTGTCCCCGCCGCTCCACGCCTCCATCCACCTCGCCAAACCCCTTAGAAGCTCCACCACCTTCCACTGATCATTTCCCCCCTCTCCGTCGACCACCACACGTCCCACAATCTTCCCCCGAACACACCCACCTGAAAGTTTGGCCCAACTTGGAGGGGGTGACGTAAAAAATGCGTAATTGAAATATAAAGCAATCTCCCAAAAAAAATCAATCGCACGAGTACACAAGTATTTTTAGGTGGAAACCCAAACCGGGTGAAAACCACCACCTAACCCTCTCGAGTTAGGATTTTCCGATCAACCTAGTTGATCAAATCCACTAAACGAATCACTTTAAAACGAGGGTGATTCAACCTCAGTACAACCACGCTACAAGTACGAGGGTAGCGTTCCTCAACCCCTTCTCTCCCCGAGAAGGATTTTGTCCCACGAAGGAGACGGGAATTCGCAAAGCGAATACCCAACCAAAAGACAAAGGTAAAATAAACAACAAACCTATAGAGCCAACAAAGTAATAAACCTAAGCTTCTATAGGATTTAGGAAACTCCCCTTTGCAAGGAGTGCGTCGACGATGACGCGGGTGCGTGAGCCACGCAACGGCGCAACTTCGCTCTCGTGAACTACGGTGGGAGAGCGGGTGCGCGAAGGGAATGATGCTCTCAAGATGATGGAGCTTGAGCTTAGAGAGCAAGAGCTTCTTGGACACAAGAGAGTGGAAATACTTGATCTTAGTGTATCTTGGTCTCTCTAGGTGTATATCTTGTGTGTTTAAGTGCTTTTCTTGTGTATCTAAGTGTGTAAAGGCTCCCCTCTATTTATAGAGGCCTTAGGAAGGCTTTGGAAGGCTTAGGAAGGGTTGTATAGCCGTTGGGAACAAAGCCCAAGAGAATCAGGCCGAAATCAGGACAATGATTACACTTGACAGGGTGATCAGACGTCTAATTCTGGCATCAGACGTCTGGAAGGCCACTTTAAGACGTCTGATTTCAAGGTCAGACGTCTGATTCTATGCGGGTTTCTCCCTGACTTGAATCAGATCTAAACAGGGTTTTTACGCAAGTCCATCAGACGACATACAGGACATCTGACACTATATCTGGACGTATGGAAACCTACTTTTACTGTGGGAATTGATTTCCAAACGTTGCAACGGCTAGAAAATCTCTGAGAAGAGATTTTGGGTCAGCCGAGGCAAAACGGTCATTTATCAGACGTCTGGAAAGGCCTAAGGACGTCTGATAAGGCTCTAACGGTCATATTCTTGAGTGTCTGCTAAGCCAGCCAACGGTCCACTAATTGGACGTCTGGCAAATCCATCAGACGTCTGGTCTAAGGTCTGGACGTCTGATTTCATCAGACAGAACTAACTATGTCCAGCCTAACAGTTATCAGACGTCTAAAACAACAGTCAGACGTCTTAAAATACTTTATCAGACGTCTGATTTGGGAATTAGACGTCTGGAAGTGCTGTTTGAACCCTATATTGGTTTTCTAAGTATTCTACAGAAAACCTAAGTATCCTAGGGTTGTGCCGGTGTTCCTAGGACTACTGTTAGGGTTCTTTGAGGCTCTTTAACATGAAATATCTAAGGAAATAAAGAGCAACAAAAGAAACGAAAAATACAACAAGTACAAAAGAAGGAAATCTATCCTATTCTTCATTTCCTTCCATCTTCAATCTTTCGCTCCACGCGAACCTCCTCTGTTTTCCGTCAAGCTCCTCCAATCCGTCCTGGATGCGAGCTCGAACTCCGTCTAACCACGTCCACATTTGCAATTGACCTGAAATCTAGGACTCAAATTGCAAATGTTAAATAACACGTGTTTTGTTATCATCAAAACAAATGATCGTGGTGCTCAACAATCTCCCCCTTTTTGATGATGACAAAACCGTAAATAATAATGCATAAAAATCCTCCCCCTTTTTGACATTATCAAAAAGGTTTGATTGGTTTTACATTTCCTATAACTCCCTCTTAAAACATGCTCTTCTATGAATTTATTTTAGCAAAGGTGATATTCTCCCCCTTTTTGTAACAACAAGATAGCTATTATTTTTCTCCCCCTTACTAAAGGAAATTTAGCTAACTTGCATCTCCCCCTTAAAAATTAACAATTAGCTTATTAATTTTAACTCCCCCTATCTAAATGCTTATAAAAAGATAGGGTTAAGAATTTTACCTCACCTACCATGGCCAATAAAATGGCCCGAATGGTGGTGGTGGATGCCACATCGGATGGGGCTCCCATCCGTAGCTTGGAGGCCCGGGCATTGGCGCCGGTCTCCAATCTGGTGGTCGACGTGCGGTGGGTCCGTCGTTTGTTCGCCGTCTCGTCGGTCTTCTTGTTCTCCTCCTTGGTCTACTCCTTGGTTCTCCCAACTCGAGTTGACCAGCCTTGAGCTTGTAGGTCCAGTCCCTTATGTTGTAATTATCCCTGAACCCTACAAAACAAGATTCTAATTCTTTTTTCGGTATCCAAGTGGGCTTGGATCCGGATTTGTTAGAAGGTCTCCTTGATGGAGATCCTTTCTCAACCTTAGGGCTATAAAAATTATCAACTTTGTTGATTAATTTGTTAGAATTTTCCCTAAGACATGCAATTTCTTTTTCTATAGTTTGCATCTTAGTCTTTAAATCATAGATTTCTAACTTTAGACTATCATTTTCCTCAATCAATTTATTATTTTCATTGATGAGGTCTTGATTTTCTAATAATAGGTTATCAATTCTAGGACTAGCTTCTATGTCCTTAAGTTGTTTTTCTAACCTATTATTTTCATTTTTAAGAAAACTAAGGTTCTTTTTAATACTTTTGTTTTCTATTTTAAGTGATTTACTAATCTCAAAAAGTTCATTAAATGCTTCTTGAAGATCGAGATTTACCTCGTTGTCGCTGTCGTCGCTTCCACTTTCGCTGTCGCTGTTGGTTCCTCTGGCCATGAAACCAAAGCAAGCGGTTTCTTCTTCTTCTTCCTCCGAGCTTGTCTCCTCATGAGTGCCTTCCAACCTCCTCCATATCTCGTGGGCGGTGGTGCACTCTTGGATTTTCTCGAACTCTTCCGGACTCAACGCGCAATACATGGCATTCATTGCCTTTGCGTTGAGTGAAAGCTCTCGAATATGCTGCTGCGAGTATCCTCCGGCGAGTTTCTCTGGGATGTTGAAGGGGGTCTCGCACCTAGCCCAGACTGTGAAATCGGTGGCTTGAAGCCACGTCTTCATCCGCAACTTCCAGTAGGGGTAGTTGCTCCCGTCGAAGAATGGCGGACGGGTTGTGGACTGCCCCTCGGAAATCCTGCTTGTGGAACAGCTTCCCTCCATGTGATCTTTCCGCGGATGTTACTCCTGTCGGCGGAAAACCTGCTCTGATACCAATTGAAAGTTTGGCCCTACTTGGAGGGGGTGACGTAAAAAATGCGTAATTGAAATATAAAGCAATCTCCCAAAAAAAATCAATCGCACGAGTACACAAGTATTTTTAGGTGGAAACCCAAACCGGGTGAAAACCACTACCTAACCCTCTCGAGTTAGGATTTTTCGATCAACCTAGTTGATCAAATCCACTAAACGAATCACTTTAAAACGAGGGTGATTCAACCTCAGTACAACCACGCTACAAGTACGAGGGTAGCGTTCCTCAACCCCTTCTCTCCACGAGAAGGATTTTGTCCCACGAAGGAGACGGGAATTCGCAAAGCGAATACCCAACCAAAAGACAAAGGTAAAATAAACAACAAACCTATAGAGCCAACAAAGTAATAAACCTAAGCTTCTATAGGATTTAGGAAACTCCCCTTTGCAAGGAGTGCGTCGACGATGACGCGGGTGCGTGAGCCACTCAACGGCGCAACTTCGCTCTCGTGAACTACAGCGGGAGAGCGGGTGCGCGAAGGGAATGATGCTCTCAAGATGATGGAGCTTGAGCTTAGAGAGCAAGAGCTTCTTGGACACAAGAGAGTGGAAATACTTGATCTTAGTGTATCTTGGTCTCTCTAGGTGTATATCTTGTGTGTTTAAGTGCTTTTCTTGTGTATCTAAGTGTGTAAAGGCTCCCCTCTATTTATAGAGGCCTTAGGAAGGCTTTGGAAGGCTTAGGAAGGGTTGTATAGCCGTTGGGAACAAAGCCCAAGAGAATCAGGCCGAAATCAGGACAATGATTACACTTGACAGGGTGATCAGACGTCTAATTCTGGCATCAGACGTCTGGAAGGCCACTTTAAGACGTCTAATTTCAAGGTCAGACGTCTGATTCTATGCGGGTTTCTCCCTGACTTGAATCAGATCTAAACAGGGTTTTTACGCAAGTCCATCAGACGACATACAGGACGTCTGGCACTATATCTGGACGTCTGGAAACCTACTTTTACTGTGGGAATTGATTTCCAAACGTTGCAACGGCTAGAAAATCTCTGAGAAGAGATTTTGGGTCGGCCGAGGCAAAACGGTCATTTATCAGATGTCTGGAAAGGCCTAAGGACGTCTGATAAGGCTCTAACGGTCATATTCTTGAGTGTCTGCTAAGCCAGCCAACGGTCCACTAATTGGACGTCTGGCAAATCCATCAGACGTCTGGTCTAAGGTCTGGACGTCTGATTTCATCAGACAGAACTAACTATGTCCAGCCTAACAGTTATCAGATGTCTGAAACAAAAGTCAGACGTCTTAAAATACTTTATCAGACGTCTGATTTAGGAATTAGGCGTCTGGAAGTGCTGTTTGAACCCTATATTGGTTTTCTAAGTATTCTACAGAAAACCTAAGTATCCTAGGGTTGTGCCGGTGTTCCTAGGACTACTGTTAGGGTTCTTTGAGGCTCTTTAACATGAAATATCTAAGGAAATAAAGAGAAACAAAAGAAACGAAAAATACAACAAGTACAAAAGAAGGAAATCTATCCTATTCTTCATTTCCTTCCATCTTCAATCTTTCGCTCCACGCGAACCTCCTCTGTTTTCCGTCAAGCTCCTCCAATCCGTCCTGGATGCGAGCTCGAACTCCGTCTAAACACGTCCACATTTGCAATTGACCTGAAATCTAGGACTCAAATTGCAAATGTTAAATAACACGTGTTTTGTTATCATCAAAACAAATGATCGTGGTGCTCTAGCACCAACACCACCTGCACATCCACAGTGTGCCTTAGGCACGCTCCCACAGGCATTCCCACGCCTCGCCAACCACCTCTGCACATTCGCCACACCTTGGCGAAGCTCCCCAAGGCATTTGAAAGGACCGCGAGGCCGTGTTCGTGTGTTTCAAGTGTGAGCCTCCGCCACCATTAGCGACGACCCGAAGCTTCCTTGCAAGCTTCTCCAGGCCACAGCTCTCCTGGCCCCCAGGTTCAGAAGGAGCGGCTTGGTCTCGCTCACGCACACTGCCAAGAATTGGCCTAGCAAAACACCCAGCTACAGCAATCGAAGGAAAGCCTCCTGCGAGCGTGCAAGCAGAAGCGGGTGGGACTTTAGTCCCACCTCAGAAGTTCTCAACGCAGGCGAGTCACTTATATCGATTTTGTGCTTTTATCTCGTTGCCTCAAGTAACACGAGGTGAGGTCCCTCGCCCACTCCACCTGCCTCGTCCGCGACCACACCTACACGGACCTGGTCGACCCATTTACCTTGCACTCCTCGCGCACCACCCACGCCGGTGCGCCTGGACCCGAGTGCACGTAACTCGACCCAATTACCCGACTGGCTCTGAGAGAGCGAAGAGAGAAATAGAGAGAGAGAGATGCGGGGAGGGTAGGGGTAGGTTTTGCTTCTCTGTGCTGTGTAGGGAAGGAGGAAGAGGAAGCAGCTGTGGGGAAGAGGAAGAGAAGAAGAAGAGGAGCAGCTGAAGGAAGAAGAAGCTGAAGACTTAGCCGCAAAAAGAAGAAGAAGAAGAAGGCATAGGATGGAGCCAAAGAAGAAGAGGTCTGCAGAGGCCAAGGAAGGAGAAGCTGAAGACGCCTAAGGAAAGGAAGGAGGCACAGCAGCTCAAGAGAGAAGAAGAAGAAGAAGCCAGAGAGGAAAAGAAGAAAAGAGAAGGAAGGAGCTACCGCAAAGAGGAAGGAACTGCAGCAGAGAAGAAAGAGGAAGAAGCCTGAAGAAGCACTGTAGCAAATCACCAGTTAAGGTGTCTGATTCATAGAATCAAACATCTGAAGACAGGAAAGACAGAGAAAGAAGAGAAAAGAGAAAGTAAAGAAAAAGAAAGAGAGAAGAAGAAAGAAGAAAAGAGAAAATTCTATTTCTTTTTACTCTCTAGATTTTTATATACATTGCATAATTGTTGAGAATTGTGATCTTTTGCTTCTAAATACCAATTTGCTCCCTGAGTTCGACCTCGGGATATTTTTGAATTTCGAGTAATAAATAAATTTGATAATCGTTTTCGCGGTGATACTACAACGAATGTATTTTTAAAACACGATCTCGTAGCGAAACCCGTCGATCGATTATCAGCTCTTCGCCTCTTAACATGAGGGTGAGGTCCTCCTTACCCACGCACGCCTCACCTGTGACACTATCCTCCGCGGGTCTAGTTCACTCGATTACCCGCCTAAGCCCTATTCAAACCTCACTCACCACCCACTACCGGTGAGCCTGATCCCGCGTGCGCGTGTGCCCGTTTACCCGATTACCCTGACTGTGGCCCTGGGAGGGTGGATCCCAGAGAAAGAAAGGAGAGAGAGTGCACGGGGGTTGGGGGGTTTTGCCCTGTGCAACACTTAGTCACGAGAAGAGGAGGAAGAAGGTTTGAAGAAGAAGAGAAAGAGAAGGCCTTGGCTGAAGAGGACAATACAGAGAAGGAAGAAGAAGAAGGTGATTGCGCAGCAATCATAGGTCTTAATTGACCTAAATTAGGCTAAGACTCAACATAAGTTAGGGAAATTCATGCATCATAAGCACTATCTGCATTTTTACTGCTTTCCTTTAGCTATATATAAAATAATGTTATAATGTACTGATTAAGTGCATTATGTCAATTACAGGTAATAAGCTGGATCTGAAGCTGGATCAGGAATAATGGGTGTTGCAGCAGAGCTGGAGCAGAAGACTTAGATTAGATGTAGTAGATAATAATGTAAGGGAGTTAAGGTATGCTACTCTATTAAGTAGGAATAAAGTAGTAAAATGTGAAGAACTTAGGTCCATCTTAGCCCTAGGATAGCCTAGAAGCTTCCATAAGCCTTAGCCACCCTTAGATTAGGTCACCACACCCTAGGAAACCTTAAAACCATAATTCCAACCTCTATCTAGATGTCCAAATGAGTTATAGGATGTCCAGAACCCTTAGCCAACTCCCGCACACCTTTAACCCACTTCTGCAGTGTTATTGGACGTCCAAACACTTGGTCAGACGTCCAATTTCTACAGAATAGCCAAAATAGAACCTAGAATCCCTCCTGACTCTAATTGGACGTCTAGAAAATAAGTCTAGACTTCTAATTTTTCACTATAAGACATCTGACACTATTATTAGACGTCTGGAACTGCTCTCTAGTTCCGATTTTGGAATTCAAGCCTTGATCTTAGATCTCTAGCCCCCTAAACCCAATTCTAACCCCATAGGAACCTAAATTAAGGTGCTCTAACCCTAGTACATCACCTCTAAACCTCCCTAAGGACCTAATTAGGTCCTCACTAAACCTAATTGACTTGGATCATGGCCAATCTCTTCAGTCTAGTCAATTGGACTCATTGAGTCCAATTGAGCCCTGATCTCAGCATACACTGTCCAATTGGACTCAGTGAGAGTCCAATTGCCCTAGACTTGACCTAATTGAGTTATCACACACCCAATTAAACTTTTATTAAGTTTAATTACACTTTACCTTAGTGAATTAGGGTTTATAACCCTAATTTGAGACCTACCTTAACCTAAACCCACTAGAACCTAACCTAATCAACCTAGCCACCTAAGTTTCGACCCACACACACCATCCACACAAAAAATACCTAGCCTAGAGTTCTCTAGAACTCTCTACCATGTGTTTTTTCCTTGGTTTCTAAATTAGCAACCAAGAGCCATTCAATTTTTAGATCCATATTTGGTGGATCTAAAAACCACCATCCATCCTCTCTCTCACTTTCCCACGAGCTCCCACCATAGGCCTCTCTAGAGAATTCCATAATTCTCTAGAGAGCTTCCCTTAGGTCTATAAAAAGACCTATGGGGTGGCCATTTGCACCCATCCTATTCTTGGCACTCATTCACACTTAGGTTGGCTACCTTCATCTCCATTCCACCTCCACGAGTTGCGCACCATGGAAGCCACCATCTCCACACCAGGATGCTGGATCATCCCCCCAACCTCTCTCCAAGGGCTGGCCTAAGCACCATTGGCCGCCCCTCCTCCTCTCAACCACTCAAAGGCCATCGAAGCCCACCTTCGAATGCCTTTCTTTTCTGCTAGATTAGTAACTTAGCTCTTCATAGTATTACTGCTTTCATTTACTGCTTAGTAGTGTAGCTCTTATTCTCCCCCAATGATGCATGCAAAATCCCCCCATAGATTCCTGTATGCGATCATTTTCTATTAGCTAGATTTGTGTTTTTCAAGCTTTCCTTTACAAGGTTTCCTCTAAATTCTATGTTGCAAACATCCTCCTAAATGAATGAATGAAAGATATATTTTTTTACATACATGTCTCTATGTTGAAAATCACTATGAGCTTATTGGTTGCAATATATTTTATGTGATTCAAGTTGCCTGCTTTTAATTTCTGATATTCTTGCAACTAAGCATGTCGTGCTTAAATACGTAATAATCATAAACCGATGTGCGATTCTAAATAACTAGAGAGATAAAAGATCGATTTCAGATTTGAACAAACACCTTCTAGAGACGAACGACCAGGACTTAAAGTCCCGTTATCTTTTTATAAATATTTTTGTTTGATCGTATTGCACACTATACTACGACGCATTTTCCTATCAAAATGTGCTCTACGACTACCAAACAGAACGCACAGTACAGAGAAGGAAAAAGAAGAAGGCACAGTGAAGAGAAGAAGAGAAGAACAACTATAGAACAAACAAGGGCTGAGAAGAAGAGAAGCTACGACATACATTGAAGAAGAAGAAGAGGAAGCACTTAAGCCATCTAATTATCGAATCAGATGTCCAAGGCATTGTTCATTTATTTAATTGCTTAAATGGTCTTGGATATTGTGGGTTTATTTGGCATTCATGTTTAACTATTATATGTTTATCTAGATTAAATAATTGGTGCTCTAAATCACTACTATTTTTATTCTAGATTTCTTTTTGATATGCCAAACTCTTGTTAGACTTATATTCCACATTGATGTTCAATTTTAAGTAATTAATATTCATTACTTAGCATTATTTGGCTCATTTTCTTGTGCTCATTTACTTGTTAATTAAGATTAGTGTTTGAATTCCTACTTGCTCCCTGTATTCGACCTCGGACTTCATTTCTAATATTCGAGTTATAAATTTTATTTATTTTTCGCACTGATTCAACCTATATTACAACGCATTAATTTTAAAACCCAATTCAAAGCGAATAACAACCACCTGACCTATCATTGAGGGCATAGTACACACGAAGTAAAATAATAATAATAATAATAAAATAGTTCTACTCTCTTCGTCGACAACTCAAACAAAGAGAGTGGGACAACTGATGAAGGAAGAAAAATCACTCGACAAGTCAGACCACGTGAAGGATCCGGCTACCCGGCACCACAAGACAAACCTATTTACCTGGGTCTATGTACCCGATAGAATGGTGGGTTGCTCGAGGTCCAGGTAACAACAAACCGATAGGCTGGCTGTTGCAATCAAGAATGAATCATGCGAAGTATGGCACCGACTTATGATCACCTGTTGGTTACTACGCGACATGCTATTTATAGTAGAATTCCGAGACTATGGGAATAGACAAAAAGGCTCGCAACTAAGGGAAGTCCACCTTATAAATACTGGGGGTAGATTAACTTTTAGGTTTATGCAATCAGAGATAGAGAGAAATACCGAGAGTTTGTACCATTCAACTACTAGTGAAAATTGGGAGTATCATCCTCTCCCCATATAAAAACCTTTCTTTAGTGGAACTGGGTCATCAAACCTCATGCATATATTCTCTACGAATGTTTGTTGAGTCAAGGTTCCTATTCTGAGGGCCTCAATCGAAGCCCATTAAGTCATGTTTACATCTCATCAAGTAAATTGAATCTTGTGTGTGCATACGTATTTATGTATGTTTAGTCATATATGTTTATAAGTCTGTTAATTTATACATCTAGTGTAAAATGTCAAGATCTCATTTTTAGTTTCTTCTTTCCACTTATTAACAAAACCTCCTTCCAGAAGGTCTCAATGATAAGCTACATAACAATATATCAATCTTACTCTCTAGCAACAAGCTTGATATGGTAACCTTTAATTAAGTGGAAGAAAGGAAGAGAAGCAATGGCCAAAATTAAGTGGTGTGTGTGTGTGTCTATGTGTGTGTGTGTGTTTGTGTGTATGCATTTATATGTGTTTTTCTAAAATTTTCTTTTTCTACAGGTAGTTCGTGCATATCTTGTGTTTGGGTTCTCCTTTTTTTGAGACTGCACTAGTTAGAGGTAAGCTTTAATTTTGTTTAATTGAATGAACGAAATGTGTTTATGTGAATGAAATGTGGGGTTTTCTCACTGAAGTTATTCCCTGATGAGTATGTTTAATAACTTGATAAAATGCTTAGTTTTGATAGTTTTGGGGTATTAGATGCATTAGATTTAGGGCATTCTGTATATAATTGTACGCTTACATTATAGATTTAGGATTGTAGAATTGAGGCTAATTAATTCCAAATTACTAACTTGAGGCTTTGCTTTTTGCAGGAATATCTGAACTAGGCTTAAGAGGAAGAGAAGAAGAACTCAAGATCAGCTCAGCTGAAGAAGAGAAGAACAAAACTTTGACTCAAAACCCTAACCCTAATCATGCTCCCCACTTGCCTAATTTGGCCACACTCAAAACCCTAGTCCTAAACCCTAACCTGCCTTATTTAGATAACCTAACCATAGTCCTAATCCCAAACCAAAACCTAAACCCAATCCTAAAAACTGACCCTAACTTAATTTCCTAATATCACTATTCAAAACCCTAACCCTAAGACACCTTCTAGAAGCCTCTACCAATATGCCACATCACTTTTGTTTCTATCTAGAAAATTCAATGATAAATCTTGGCAAACATCTAAATATATTCTAAAATTCAATCAAGTTAATTAGGATCCAATCAATCTCTTAATTGTCTACCCAATTAACCTAATGTGAACATGCCACCTTCTAGAAATTCCCCCAACCTAAACCTATGTCCAACATTCCTCCATTCCCACCTCAAGTCCATGCAACATCTTGTCTCCCCACATAGGTTTATGCAAACACATCCCAACCTCCCACCAAAAGCCATGAAAATCAACTTTACAACATTCTAGAAATCCCATCCAATCCGATTAGAAATCCTAATTGCCTAAAATATGAAACCTAATCCTACTTTCCTTAATCCACCAAACCTTGCCTTCCACTCTAAGTTTCCTCCAAACCCTAGCGGTCCCACCCCATTTATAAAAAGCCCAAGCCTCCACACTACACCTTTATCTTCTTCCTCCAAATAGACTTCTTTCTTTCTCTCCCTTCTGTTGATTCCTACGGGAGGGGGTGAGATTTGTAAAAAAAAGATAAAGTGCGGAAATAAAATTTAACAGTCTCACAAATAGACAATCACACAATTTGCACAAATGATTTTTAGGTGGAAACCCAAAATCGGATGAAAACCACCACCTAACCCTCTTGAGTTAGGATTTCCGGATCGACTAAGTCGATCAAATCCACTATCCGAGTCACTTAAAACGAGGGTGACTCAATCTTAATACAACCACGCTAATTTGAACTCGAGAATAGTGTAACCTCAAACCCCTTCTCTTCGCGAGAAGGTTTTTGTCTCACGAAGGAGACGGGAATTCGCAACGCGAATACCTAACCAATAACAAATAAAATTACAAACACAAACCTACAGAGCCATAAAGTAAAAGATTGAATCTAGCTACTATAGGTGAAGGAACTTCCCTTTCTTGGAAGTACATCGACGTGACGACGCGGGTGCGTAAATCATGCAATGGCACGATGACACTCTCGAAATGACGGCGAGAGAGCGAATGCGCAGCAAAAAGGTAGCTCTCAAGATGTAGAATGGTGGTTTGGAGAGAAATATCTGTTCTAAAGTGTTTTGGATACAAAATAGTATGGAAATGGTATTGCTTGGTGTGTCTTTACAAGGAAAGGGGCCTTTCATATTTATAGATGGCTTAAGAAGGCCTTGGAAGCCTTAGGTAGCCATTAGGGATCATCCCAAGGTAAAACAAGCTGCAATCAGAATCATTAATGATTCTGACAGAGTCATCAGACGTTTGGGAAAAATGTCAGACGTCTGGAAGTCATGTTTAAGACGTCTGGAAACTAGATCAGACGTCTAATTCTAGACGGATTCCCTTACTGACTTTCATCAGACCAAAACAGGGTTCTAGTGTAAATCAATCAAACGACGTATAGGACGACTGGCACTAGGTCTGGACATCTGGAAACCTAATTTACTACGGGAATGGATTTCCTAAGGTACAAACAGCTATTAGCCTCAGGAGAAGTGATTTCGGCTCAATCGAGGGCTAACGGTCACTTATCAGACGTCTGAGGTCCTCTACGGAAGCCTAAAGGTCATTTCTCAACGATCATATTGTGAAGGTCAGCGTTCCACTAATTGGACGTCTGGCCAAGCAATCAGACGTCTGCTAAGATATCTAGACTAAGGGTCTATCGTCTGAAATCAGCAGACAGAAAGTTCTAAGACCAGCCCTAAAAGTTTGGATGTCTGATTCAACATTCAGGCGTCTTAAAGTTCACTATCAGACGTCTGATAAGGCTGCCTGAAGCCTATTTAGGTTTTTTAAATTCTCTACAGAAAACCTAAGTATCCTAGGGTTGTGCAAATGTTCCTAAAACTATTATGAGGGTACTTCGAGGCTTTTGAACATGAATCTAAGAAAGAAACAAAAGAGCAACAAAAGAAACAAAATACGAAGGACAAGATGAATGAAAATCTATCATAATGTTCATCTCCTTCCTTCTTCAAGCTTTCACTCCTCGTGAAGCTCCTCCTCTAACGAACTCCAATCCACCATGGACACGAGCTCTGAGGTCCTTCACACTTGTATCCATTTGCAATTATCCAGAAATCTTAAACTCAAATGCAAATGTTAAAACATAAGTGTTTTGTTATCATCAAAATTGACGATCATGGTGCCCTTGCACCAACACCTTCTTCTTCTTCTTCCCCTCCTCCACACCACCTTTCTCCCTCCACCTTTTCTTCACCCCCTGCTTCTTCCTCCATCTCCACCACCTTTTCTTCTTCTTCCTCTATGTCTCTAACCTCTCCTTAGTTGCCCTTAGGTTTCATCTCCTCTAGATTCTCTTTCCTCCTTCCTACATCTTCTTCTTCTTCTACACTTCTACCGTAAGGGTCTAGAATTTTTATAGCCATTTCGAAGCCTAACAAGCTTCTCTCAATGCCATGATTTAAAGATTTGATGTTTTCCTTTTTGAAACTATCTCAATGTATTGGTCCTAACAATTGTTAACAAGGGGCTCTTAGTAACAAAATTTAATGACAAGGACTTACTTGGCACACAAGTTTCAAGATGAGGGGACCCTTAAACAAATTTTCACCACTTATGTTTTTATTTTATTTTATTGGTTTGAAGGGGAAGCTGACTCCCTTGCCCTTTTTGACCTCAACATAAGAAGAGAGGGAGAGGAAGTACAGCCATCGCTTCCCTTCTTCTTCCTCCTCCTCCTCCTCCTCCTTGACTTCCACGATAGCAGCTGCTGCTACCACTGCAACAACTGCAGCTGCAGCTGTTACTAATTAACAAGAGGGAGAGGGCGGGACACAACCCATCTCCTTTCGTCCTTTCCCACTGCTGCTATTGTTGTTGTTGGTGTTGCGGCTGCTGCCCTTGCGCTGCTATTATTGCTGTTGGTGTTGCGGCTACTGCCCTTGCATTGTTGCTGCCGCTGTTGGTGTTGCAGCTGCGGCTGTTGCTCTTGCTATGGCTATCGCTGCCACGCCTTCGGCTATTGCTATTGCTGCCATGTGTTGCTGGAGGAGAGGGGGTGGAAAGGGACCCCTATGGCTACAGTGTGAAGCCCCGCGGTTGTGGCTTCGACGGAGGAAAGGAGAAGACGGTGAAGGCACGACACCATCCTCCTTCAAGAATTTGGAGGTGTTGTGTCATCTAAGAGCTAGGTAGGGATGCCAACCTTCTTTTTGGATGCTTCCTTTCGAGCCCAATGGTTGTTAGATGCGTAAATTTAAATGCATGCCTAATGTTTATGTATGCAAGGGGTTGGAGGCACACTAGGGAATTGGGAATTTTTATCATGTTCCTTGCCAAGTTTCATTTGGTACTACGTGCTTGCATTGTACTTAACATTATCAGGAAAATAGATTCAAGGTAAGGGGGATAAAATTAAGGGTTTTTGGATAATGCACGGGGCTGAAATTATGCAGAACTGAGGCCTGGAATCACCCAGTACCGATACTGGCCTGAGCTCTCAAAATTATGCCTTAGCTCAATGACGAATGTGGAAATATGCAAGCCTTGATATGAAGCGTTAATTAAGAAGATTTTTAATCCACGTAATACCTAGGAGACCACCACATAAGGAAGTGATTAATAAATCCCTAGAAGCTATGGATAAAACCTAAATAAATTGGCTAAGTGTAAAGCAAATATGAAACACATGAAATAGTTGGCTCTCATAAAGTCTAAACAAAGGACCAGTTGGATCCTAGGGTTTGCAGTCAAATCCCAGGCGATCCACTAGGTTTGTAGGATTTTGTTTCGGATACGAAACTAAATCAATTAAAAATCTAGTAGGTGTGCCAGGCGAGCTCATAAAGTTGTGCCCTCGGACTTGGTGAACCTTGGGTTCACTACTCGGGATTTAGACTCGAGATAATGTGGTAGCTAGGGGCCACTTAAGATCTACTTTGGGACTTGGTGAGTTCTTAGGCGTGGTGGCGAGCCATGGGCCGACATCAGATGAAGATACTTGGACATACCCGAATCCGGCTCAATGCGAGGGTACTCAAACAAGAGGCTTACTAGGCGCTCGCATGTGCGGAGGTCGCCAGGATACCGTGATGGGCTTGGTTGAGATCTCATCTGATGGTGGATTGAGAGGGTGTTACAACCCGGTTCCCGGATCCCTATAGGACTCAATGTCGGCTCACCTCGACTAATCTCAAAACCTAGTCGCCTAACGAGAAATAGTCAAAAGTAGGAAATAAACTACATTCACACATGCAATATAACTAAGCAGAAGGAAAAACGAAACGGTAAAGAAAAGTAAAGCAACTGTCTCAAAACAGTACATGCTACCACAACAACAACAGCGGAAAGGAAATAGAAAGTAACAGGAACAGTAAAATATGTCTATTACTCACTACAACAGCAATAAAATGAAAGGGCTGGAAAGAAACGACTATGGCTGGGCTCGGCTGGGCCCAGCACCCTTTGCAGCCGGAAACTCAGGCTGCTCAACTCCTGGTCCTAAACAAGGTTACGAAAAGATAGAGTCAGTGAACACTGAGTAAAGTAGTGTTTACATTATTTATGTGTAAGTAAAGTAAAACAAACAACTAGGTTTTATTCTCAACGAACAACCAGGTTTTATTCTCATTTCTATTTATCTCATCTATGTATTTCTGGTTCATTTATTTCACAAAGGATCCAAGTATTTCTTGATCTTGCTTATTCCTCATGGGAACGATCTTAATTGCAATCTTTTTCGTGGAGTAGAAGGTACACGTGGTGCTCTTATGGCCGAGAGAGTCCCCCTGCGGTAGTCCTACACCCAGTCAACCACCCAGAGGTCACTATCGCGACATAGCAGTGACTACGGCACGCGTGATAAGCGCACGAGTAGCTACCCCGCACTGGCACACGATCAGTCATTTCCGCTAGCGAGTACGCCTAAGGTACAGCACGGAATAGTATAAAGCCTTGCCCTCTTAGAACAAAGGTTTCACCTCTCCACAATCCGCGTACCCTCGTCCGACTACCTCGATTTTCCCAGCGGGCCCAACAAAATCGATGTAGGGTGGCTAGCTTAACCCCAGGCCTCGTGGGGTGGATAGCTCCCTCCCTACACTAGTAGCACGCCTCTGTACCACGTACGAGAGGGCCAACGGGAGTCGGTATAGAGTGACCAACCCTAACCCCGGGTCTTAACTCAAGGGCGGCTAGCTCCACTCTACACTAAAAGAACCACTGTGCTCCTTGGTACCACGTACACAAGGGCCAACTCACTTCCCGTCTACACACGGAATTCCTTTCCATATCTAGGAGTTTTCCTCCTAATTCCCCGTAAGGTTCACGCACTGTATTCATTCCATTTATCAGTATTCAGATCTCATGGTTCATAACTCTTTCCTCATCCATATACAGGCAGCTCGTGTTTCCACAATTCAATTCTCAATCATATACATGCAACATGTGAGAACGATCTTGATTGCAATCTTTTCCGTGGAGTAGAAGGTACACGTGGTGCTTTCCTAGCCGGGAGAGTCCCTCGCGATAGTTCTACACCCAGTCAACCACCTCGACGTCACTGTCGCGATGTAGCGATCACAATGGCACGCTTGATAAGTGCACGGGTAGCTACCCCGCACTGGCACGCGGTCAGTCGTTTCCATTAGTGGGTACGCCTAAGGTATAGCACGGAGCAGTATAAAGCCTTGCCCTCTCAGAACAGGGGTCTCGCCCCTCAAAGCCAAATAGGGGTCTCATCCCTTCATAGTCCGTGTACCCTCGTCCGACTACCCTGGTTTGCCCAGTGGGCCTAACAAATTCAATGTAGGGTTCACGCATTGTATTCGTTTCATTTATCAGTATTCAGATCTCATGGTTCATAACTCGTTCCTCATCCATATACAAGTAGCTTGTATTTTCACAATTCAATTCTCAATCATATACATGCAACTTGTGGTTTCACAGTTCAATTTCTCATTCACATGCAGGAAGCTCGTATTTTAACATGCATCTCAAGTAAATAGAGTAACTCAACATCAAGCTCACACATTTCTACCCTAGGGTTCATTCCACATCCTAAAGTTTCAATCAATTTAATCTAAGCAAGCATATTCTTTATTCACATTTTAACAAATGATTAAACCACTCTACCGGGTATCACGGGAGGAATAGGGGCCTGCACCGCAGATCTCGTCGTCTCCGTAGGCCTCGAACACGCCACTGGTTGGTATCCTGTACCAGCGACTAATTTACATCAGACGAGCTCAAAATAGTAGGTACTCAATAGAAACACGTAGAAAAACTCGAGTGGAAAACAGCGGTACCTCGTTCGCGGAAATCTGATTCCATTTGGGCCTTAAACGGGCCAAAAACACGGTTACTGTCGAAAATCAGACATCTGGGATTAGTCCCAGACGTCTTAAAAGACATCAGACCTTACCTTGTGTCTTCTGTGGGTTCCTCAGATGTCTGGATCTCTACGTGACCGTCTGAAGGAAGTTCTAGACGTTGGACTACGCCTCCGATCTTCCGAAAATACCTTCGGACGTCTGGCGATGCAGTCAGACATCCAAAATCACCTTGAAGTGCGTACCCCGCTCCTTCCCGACGCTTTGCACCTACATGCAAAGCACAAACTCCATTTTTAGCCCAACATTCCCTGTGCTACAATCTGCATGGCGGAAAGCAGCGTAGGAACACGTACCTCACGTGATATAATGCTTTCAGATATCCGACTTCAACTCTGGACGTCCTGATGCCTCACCAGACATCTAGTCGATGCTCCAAACGTCTGATACTGGAACTTTTCCAGTACCAGAACCTGATCCGCGACGCTACTCTCCTCGTAGTGCCATCCGCAACGCACCACAGCAGCTTCAACAGCTGTAGAGGGATAGGAGGCCACCTCCCTGAGCCCCTCCTTGTGCGCTTGCCCGCTGCCGGCTGTGCGAGCTTCGCCGAAGGTCCACCGACCTCCATTCACGATCTCCCCTCCTCTCTCCCTCTCTTCCTCTTGTTCTCCCTTACTCACCTTCTCTCTCGTCGCTCTCGTTCTCCCTCGCCGCAGCTACACAGGAAGGACGACCGGAGGTTGTGGTGGTTGGTGGAGAGTGGCATGGGTGAGGGGAAGAGGGTGTTGAGAAGGAGGGTTTAAATATAAGGGGGTTAGGGTTTAAGGGTGAGGGGTGTGGAGGAGAGAGAAGCATTGCGCACCACCCATGTGCAGAGCGTAAAGGAACGTACGAAACTTCCCACTTTCAAATGTCCGAGCCTGTGCCCAGACGTCTGACTGAAACTCCAAATGTCTTATCCAACTAAAAAGGCAACAGGTCATTTCAACATAACAAACATAAAGGAAGTTTCATCCTCGAAACTTGAGCTACGTAGGGTGCGGAACAAGGAACGTAAAAACGCATAAAAAACTTAAATATGACCGAAGTAGGTTCGAAAAGACATACCCTCAAAAAGTTTCGGGTACCGCTCTGGCATCACCGCCTCAGGCTCCCAGGTCGCCTCCTCGTACCGCTGGCTTCTCCATAGAACCTTCACCAGTGGTACCTGCTTCCATCTCAAACTCCGGACGGCTCTGTCTAGTATTTGTACCGGCCTCTCGGGATAGGTGTTGAACGCTCAAATTGCTACGCTAACGTGTTTGGAAAACCTGTCGTTGTAGCTTAAAAGCAAAGAATTCGTGTTCAACAAATAAAATTTATACCGAAAAGAATTCCGGGTCGAACACAGGGAGGCTATGTTGATCTATATTCACAATTATATTTTTTTTTAGAATTTTTGAAAAGCGAGGCGATATAATTACAATGGAACTATCAGACTAAAAGAAAGAGAGAGAGAGAGAGAGAACATGCATTCAATATTTCAAACTGTTTATACAATCAAACTAAATAAAAGCTACACTAGAAAGCGGGAAATCAGTTACACTATAAAGCAGGAAAATTCTACACTAGAAAAGCTGTAAAGAAGAATGGGAGAGAGAAGTTATCTTCCTCGATGATTGCTTGGAGGACAACTCGGACGAGAGGATGCCTGGACGAAGGAGAACGAAGCAGGACGAAGTAGAAGAGTGGGAACGGAGCAGCACGCCGTCGTCGTCGCGGGGTCTACTTCCGAAGGGGGACGAAAATTTGGACTTTATCTCGCGAGGAGCATCCCGGGTGTGGGACAAGCTTCTCTTGAGCTTTGGAGAGGTAGAGAAGAGAAGGAAGGGATGAGAATTTCGTATGGAGGGGATCTCCTTTTATAGTTGCAAGGAGTGGGGGCAAATTGGTCATTACATCTTTAAAATAATAAATGAGGGGTCTTTAGTAACGGATTAAACAGTCACTAAAGCCCCAACGTGGGCGTAGTACCCGCACCTACGCGCGCCTCCTCGACTGCGCTCTTTCTCAACGCCCACCCACGTTCTTTAATTCTCAGCTGTCTGATCGCAAGATTGGACGGCTTAAGATGCGTCTTCGCCTGCTGCTGCCTGCCCACCCAGCGCGTACGATCGCGCATCCTTGCCACGTGTGCAATAGCGCGTGAACGCTATCGGTGGATCTGAGCCGCCCGATGATGATCCAATGCCCGCCCGCGCTCGCTCACCCACGCCTCTCCCCCCTTCGCTACGGCTCAATCCCGCGGCTGCAGCTCGGGCAAGCGCTCTCGACCACTGCGCTACGAGGCGCGAATGGTCGAGCAGGCACTTTTAGGCGCGGCTGTCCACAGCCGTTGGATCGAGATCCAACGGCGGAGAGGGAGCGGGTGCGGGGACTTCAGAGATTGTATGAGGCCATTTCGGCGGCCGAGATGGTGCCACATGGCGCCATCTTGGCCATCCATCTTCTAGATGTTGTAGATGGTGCCACGGATGTCGAATTGACTCAATGTTTGCGTCGTTGAGCTGCGATCGTTGATCCGAATTCATCCGTGCGGTCGGATTTGTCATTTGAAGTACGGATTTACACCATCCTAGCCCTTGATCTTCTAGGGTTCCCCGGTCACTATCTGATGCTACAGATGCCTGATTAGAGCGATCTTGGAGTCGTTGAACTCCAATCGTCACCCTGATCACATCTATACGGTTGGATCTTTGATTCGAGGCCCCGATAAAATGTTTGCCCTATCCAAGCACATAAAAGGAGACAATTAACCTCCATTTTATTCAAACTACTCTAAATGCAAGATGATGCATGTTATGCAATATTTATATCATGAAATGCAATCCTATGCTTAAGAACATGCATAAATAGACATCTTAAGTAGTGTAAATGTGTTTACATCAATAGGTTAGGTCGTCCCCCACCTTGATGCTCTCGTGGCTCAGAACGTGACTAGGATCGACGACGTACTTCCTGAGGTTGGACACGTGGAACACGTCGTGTACTCCAGAAAATTGGGGAGGAAGGGCAAGCCGGTAAGCAACGGGTCCTACCCGCTCTAGGACCTCAAAGGGCCCCACAAACCTCAATGCAAGCTTCCCCTTCACCCCAAAATGTTGCAAGTCCTTCATGGGCAAAACACGAAGAAAGACGTGATCCCTAACCTCGAACTGCACCTCTCTGCGCTTTCGGTCAGCGTAGCTCCTCTGCCGGCTCCTGACAATGCGAAGTCATCTGTGAATCTACTCTATCACCTCCTGACTCTACTAGATCAGCCTGGGACCAACCTCCCACTTGATCCCCACCTTGACCCAACTCAAGAGTGCAGTACACCTTCGTCCGTACAGGGCCTCGTAAGGTGCCATGCCAATACTCGAATGATAGTTGTTATTGTATGCAAACTCTGACAGAGATAAATGCTCCTCCCAGGAGCCCCTCCAATCTAGTAGACAAACGCGTAGAAGGTCCTCAAGTGTCTGTATCGTGCGTTTTGACTGCTCGTCGATCTGGGGGTGGTAGGTTATACTAAACCTTAGATGTGTCCCCAAGGCCCGCTGAAACTCTGCCCAGAACTGCCAAGCAAAACGAGTATCCCTGTCGGATACGATCTCACGTGGGACTTCATGCAGGTGCACCACATCTCTGATGTATCTCTCTGCTAACTGTGCTGGTTCAAAGGTAACTCGAATCGGTAGGAAACGCGTCATCTTCATCAACCTATCTACTATCACCCAGACTGCGTCGTGTCCCCGCTGGGTAACTGGTAGACCCACCACCAAGTCCATGGTGATGCTCTCCCACTTCCACTCTGGCACAGGAACTGGCTGCAATGGCCCTGCAAGCCTCTGGTGCTCGGCCTTCACCTGCTGGCATATCAACATTGCTGAACAAACTCACCAACATCCCGCTTCATCCCTCTCCACCAGAAGTCACGTCGCAAATCATGGTACATCTTTGTGTTCTCGGGATGTATGGTAAACCTAGACCTGTGCGCCTCAGCCAGGAGCTCCCTCAACAACTCCTCGTCTCTAGGAACGTATAAGAGTCCCCTCATGCGCAGTATCTCGTCTGAGAAAGAAAAGTCTCCTGGGTCCCATGTCAGCACCCTGTCTCGCAGCATCTGTAAGTACGAGTCAGCCATCTACCCTGCAATGATGCGGCCTATCAACTCTGGTCGTGCCTGCCGCGTCACTGTCACTGCCCCACAGTGCCCCCGTGACTCCCAGGGTCGCCAACTGCCCAACTCCTCTATGAGTCTCCAACTCTGTGCTTGTAAGCTGGCCAAGTGGGCGGGCGCCTTCCGGCTCAAGGTGTCGGCCACCACATTGGCCTTCCCTGGGTGGTAGAAGATGCTACAGTCATAGTCCTTCAGGAGCTCTAACCAATGTCTCTGTCTCATGTTAAGCTCCTTCTAGTCAGGTTCTTATGATCTGTGAAGATCTCGAATGTCTCACCGTAAAGGTAGTGCCTCCATGTTTTCAGTGCGAAGACAACTGCTGCCAGCTCTAAGTCATGAGTAGGGTAGCTATGCTCATGGGGCTTCAGTTGCTGCGAAGCGTAAGCGACAACGTGACCCCGCTGCATGAGCACACCCCCCAACCCCTGCAACGAAGCGTCGGTGTAAACCACGAAACCACCACTGTTGTCTGGGATAGTATGTACAGGAGCCGAAGTCAGTCTCTCCTTCAACTCCTGAAAACACTCCTCACACTCATCTATCCAGGCAAAAGGCATGTCCTTCCAGGTCAACTGGGTCATAGGACGTGCGATCTGAGAGAATCCTCTAATAAACCGTCGGTAATAACCTGCCAGTCCCAAAAAGCTGCGTATCTCTGTCATTGTGCGCGGCCTCTCCCACCTGAGTACGGCCTCTACCTTGGCTGGATCCACAGCCAATCCATCTCCCGAAATCACATGGCCCAAGAAAGTCACCTGTCTCAACCAAAACTTGCACTTGCTGTACCTGACATACAGCCTACGACGCCTCAAAGTATCCAGGATCATGCGTAAATGCTGACCACGTTGTGCTTGATCCCGCAAGTAAATGACTACGTTGTCGATGAACACCACCACAAACTGGTCTAAGTACGGCTTGAAAACATGGTTCATCAAATCCATAAAGGCAGCAAAGGCATTGGTCAGGCCAAACGGCATGACCAAGAACTCGTAGTGCCCGTACTGGGTACGGAAGGCTGTCTTGGAGACGTCAGTCTCCTTGATCCTTAACTGGTGATAACCTAACCTCTGATCTATCTTGGAGAACACTGTGGCGTCTCGCAACTGGTCGAAGAGGTCATCGATGCGAGGCAGCGGGTACTTGTTATTGACAGTGACCCTATTCAGCTGTCGGTAGTCGACACAAAGTTGCAGGGTACCATCCTTCTTCTTCACAAACAGCATAGGGGCTCCCCATGGGGATGCACTGGGCCTCACAAAGCCCTTCTCCAATAGGTCCTATAGCTGTGACTTGAGCGCTCGCAGCTCAAGCGGTGCCATCCGGTACGGTGTGGTAGAAATGGGGCTGGTCCCCGGTACTAGTGAGATCTCGAACTCGATCTCACGGTCATGCGGTAGTCCTAGCAGCTCCTCTGGGAAAGGTAGGGGTACTCACAGACCACCAAGATACTCTGAAAGTTAGCCACGGGGTTAGGCTCTGCCACCACACAGGCCAAGAAGCCCTCACACCCCTGGCTCAAAAGCCTCGCTGCCTGAAGTGCGAAGATGCATTCGAAACCTTCGTCCACCAGCTGACCGTGAAACTCAAAGGGAGGCAACTCCCGTATGGAAAAGACGATCTTCCTCCCGAAACAGTCCACCAGGACGTGATAGGCAGATAGCCAGTCCATCCCTAAGATCACGCCAAAGTCCTCCATCCGAATCACAATCAGGTCAGCGAGGAGGCTGTGTCCCCCTATACTAACCTCGCAGTCCATGTTGACCTCTTCGGCTACAAACAACTAGCCACCTGGGACTCTGATCACAAACGGATCCTTCAACAATACACTGCCCTACCTCAAACTGACGGCAAAACTCGTAGCGACGAAAGAGTGGGTGGCGTCAGAATCAAAAAGTACGTACACTAATCTGCCAAAAACGGTAACCATACCTGCCACCACAGAACCCGAAGCCTTGCCGTCTCTGTGTATTAGGGTGTTGATACGCCCCTCAGCTCTCGATGCAGACGAAGCAACTACACTCTGGGTCGGGCGAGCAGTAGCTGGCTAGAACCCTCCTCATGACTGTTGTCCTCCCTTACACGCCTGGTGACCACGGCCGTCAGCTCGGCCTCCAGCACTCAGTGCGGGGAGCATCTGCTGTGCTCCGACCCTAGATGGGCAGTCCCTCCTGATGTGGCCCGGCTGGCCACACTGGTAGTAGAGGGGTACATGACCTCCTCCCTCAGTAGGTCCCTGCTGGCGACTAGGCGGGGGTCCGGTGGTGACAACTGGCCCATGTCTGAGGCCCCCAAAGGCCACTGGTGGCCTTGCAGAACGAGACGGCTCTCGTACGGGTGCTGTGTGCCTCCTCTCCCGACAGCCCTGAGAGTACTCTAGCTAGTAGGGCCTCTTCCATCCGCCGTCAATGTCTCACGCAGCCGGGTTGGTCTCCTCGTAAGTCATGGCTTCCTCAACCACACGAGAGAAAGTGAGCAACTTCAGGGGTTTGACATACCCCAGAATTGCAGGTCGGAGCCCCTCCATAAACCTCCACAGGCGTTCCTCCTCAGTAGACACAGCTGTCAGGGTGAAACATGACAGCTCCAAGAAACGTGTGCGGTACGTGCTAACTGTCATCATCCCCTGGCAGAGAGTGTGAAACTCCCACCTCCTCTGGTCCTGCCAGGTCTGCAGAAAGTACTGTTCACAGAAGAGAACCACGAACTGGTCCCACATTGGCTCTCTCTCCTCCTGGCCTCTGACTGCCCTCCGCCACTTGTGTGCTATACTCTCCAGCTGGTACGTGGCAAAGGACACGCAGCACTCTACAGGAGGGGGAAAGCTGTCAAACACCTCTATCTGCTCCAGCCAGTCCTCTGCCTCAGATGGGCTCTCACCCCCCTTGAAGGAGGGGGGATTTAGCTTCCAAAACTATTTGAAAAGCTCATGGTGTAGCTGCAGCAAGGGAACAGGCATGCCTCCAAGCAAGGAGGGCTCATGCTCAGAAGTAACAGAGGGTGGTGGGGGTGGTGGAGGATCACCCCCTCCTCCTACTCGTCCGGCGCTGCGACGGTCTCTCTATCCCACCGAGGACTCCCCCTCCACGTCCTTAAGAAGAGGTGCCCGAGGAGGTTGGAGGAGCTTCTCTCGCACGATGACTCAGATCAGCTAGGCGAGATCTTGAGCTTGAATGCCCGGGAGGAGAGGTAGGTCAACAGGTTCCTCAGGTCTGGCACGTCCGCACTTCCAACCTCATCCACGACCACGACCCACCTCGGGAACTCCCTAACGAGGCATCTCATGCACGGAGATCCAAGAGATAGAACAAGAGTTGTCAACGATACCGGATTACATCGAGAAAAAGACTCAGAAACGAATATCAAAGCGATTCGTTGTGGTGGCTATCCTAGTTATATGCATGTGAGTGGTTATTTTCGGACCAATTGATTCATTTCTCAGGATGACCTTAGTCTGATACCATCTTGTTACAAATCGGTTCCCGGATCCCTATAGGACCCGAGGTCGGCTCGCCTAGACTAATCCCAAGACCTAGTCGCCCAACGAGAAATAACCAAAAGCAGGAAATAAACTGCATTCACACATGCAATATAACTAAGCAGAAGGAAAACGAAGCAGTAAAGGAAAGTAGAGCAACTGTCTCAAAATAGTATATGCCACCACAACAACAACAACAGAAAGTAACAGGAACAGTAAAATATATGTCTATTACTCACTACAACAGCAGTAAAACAAAAGGGCTGAAAAGAAATGACTACGGCTGGACTCGGCTGGGCCCAGCACCCTCTACAACCAAAAACTCGGGCTGCTCAACTCCTGGTCCTGAACAGGGTTACGAAAAGACAGAGTCGGCTAACGCTGAGTAGAGTAGTGTTTACATTATTTATGTGCAAGTAAAGTAAAACAAACAACCAGGTTTTATTCTCATTTCTATTTATCTCATCTATGTATTTCTGGTTCATTTATTTCACAAAGAATCCAAGTATTTCTTGATCTTGCTTGTTCCTCGTGGGAACGATCTTGATTGCAGTCTTTTCCATGGAGTAGAAGGTACACGTGGTGCTCTCCTGGCCAGGAGAGTCTCCCACGGTAGTCCTACATCCAGTCAACCACCCTGAGGTCACTGTCGCGACGTAGCGGTGACTATGGCGCGCGTGATAAGCGCACGGGTAGCTACCCTTCACTGGTACGCAGTCAGTCGTTTCTGCTAGTGGGTATGCCTAAGGTACAGCACGGAACAGTATAAAGCCTTGCCCTCTCAAAACAGGGGTCTCGCCCCTCAGAACCAAACAAGGGTCTCGACCCTCCACTGTCCGCGTACCCTCGTCCGACTACCCCGGTTTTCCCAGCGAACCTAACAAAGTCGGTGTAGGGTGACTAGCTTAACGTCGGCCCCGTGGGGTGGCTAGCTCCCTCCCTACACTAGTAGCATGCCTCGGTACCACGTACACGAGGGCCAATAGGAGTCGATGTAGAGTAGCCAATCCTAACCCCGGATCTCAACCCAAGGGCAGCTAGCTCCGCTCTACACTAAAAGAATCACTGTGCTCCTTGGTACCACGTACGCAAGGGCCAACTCGCTTCCTATCTACACACGGAATTCCTTTCCATATCCAGGAGTTTTCTTCATAATTCCCCGTAGGGTTCACGCACTGTATTCATTCCATTTATCAGTATTCAGATCTCATGGTTCATAACTCGTTCCTCATCCATATACAGGTACCTTATATTTTCACAATTCAATTCTCAATTATATACATGCAACTTGTGGTTTCACAATTAAATTTCTCGTTCACATACAGGCAGCTCATATTTTAACATGCATCTCAAGTAAACAGAGTAGCTCAACATCAAGCTCATACATTTCTACCCTAAGGTTCATTTCACATCCTAGAGTTTCAATCAATTTAATCTAAGCAAGCATATTCTTTATTCACACCTTAACAAATGAATTAAACCACTCTACCGGGTATCACGGGAGGAATGGGGACCTACACCGCAAATCTCGTCGTCTCTGCTAGCCCCAAACATGCCACCGGTTGGTATCCAGTATCAACGACTAATTTACATTAGACGAGCTCAAAACAATAGGTACTCAACACGAACACGTAGAGAAACTCGAGTGGAAAACAGCGGTACCTCATTCGTGGAAATCCGATTCTGTTTGGGCCCTTAACGGGCCAAAAACACGGTTACTGTCCAAAATCAAACATCTGGGATTAGTCCCAAACGTCTTAAAAGACGTCAGATCTTACCTTGTGTCTCTTGTGGGTTCCTCAGATGTCCGGATCTCTCCGTGACCGTCTGAAGGAAGTTCTAGACATCAGACTACGCCTCCGGTCATATGAAAGTACCTTCCCGACGCTTTGCACCTGCGTGTAGAGCATAGACTCCATTTTTAGCCCAACATTCTCTGTGCTACAATCTGCATGGCGGAAAGTAGCGCAAGAACACATACCTCGCACAATATAATGCTTTCAAACGTCCGGCTTCAGCTCTGGACGTCCTGATGCCTCGCCAGACATCTGGTCGATGCTCCAGGCGTCTGATACTAGAACTTTTCCAGTACCAAAACCTCCTCCACGTCGTTGCTCTCCTCGCAGCATCATCTGCAATGCACCGCAGCAGCTTCAGCAGCTGCAGAGGGTCGAGAAGCTACCTCCCCAAGCCCCTCCTCCTCGTGCACGTGCCCGCTGCTGGCTGCGCGAGCTCCGCCGAAGGTCCACTGACCTCCCTTCACGATCTCCCCTCCTCTCTCCCTCTCTCCCTCTTGTTCTCCCTCGCTCACCCTCTCTCTCGTCGCTCTCGTTCTCCCTCGCCGCAGCTGCACAGGGAGGACGGCTGGAGGTGGTGGTGGTTGGTGGAGAGAGGCGTGGGTGAGGGGAAGAGGGTGTTGAGAAGGAGGGTTTAAATAGAAGGGTTAGGGTTTAAGGGTGAGGGGTGTGGAGGAGAGAGAAGCGATGTGCGTCGCCCGCACGCAGAGTGTAAAGGAACGTCTGAAAATTCTCACTTTCAGACGTCTGGGCCTGTCTCCAGACATCTGACTAAAACTCCAGATGTCTTATCTGACTAAAAAGGCAACAAATCATTTCAAAGGGCACACTCGAAGGCTATGCTCCTAGCGGGAGCAATGGTGTGACCCAACAACTTTGGTAAACCCTGCAATGCGGTCTAAAATGATTTATGACTAGGTCTTGCTAGAGGCGAATAGAGCTTGCTCTTTGCCAATGCGAGGCATTGGCCTAGGTAGCCACCAAGAGGCTTGACTATTCTGACTGAGGTCAGCAACATTCATGGTACGTCAGGAATGGGCATCCCTTTCACAAGGATCGCACGACCTGCTAGCCTCTCCCCTTATCAAGGAGAGACTACTAAGCGAAGATCTAAGAGAATGATACATCTGGATCTCCTCTAGTAGAGAGGGATGATTTATCAAATCTGACTTGTGAGACGAGTGAGAGAATGCATTTCATAATAAAAAATCATGAGATAAACATGGTTAAATGGAAAATGGATTAGTAATTGGGTTGTAGCATAGAAATCCCTATATCAACTCTTTTTGCTTGGCCTTACACATTTTGTCCTTACTCAGCTGCTTAGCTTATCCCTATATTTGTGAGCTATTTCAGGCTCCGATGCCATGAAGAGGCACCCTACAAATGAGTAGAGCGGAGCGAGCATTTTTGGAGGTGGCAAGGCATCGTTTCTACACGGCCTTGTCAGGAGTGAAGGGTAGGATGGGGGAACCTCAAGCCCTGGTCCAGCCTTAGGATCTCACCACTAGTGGTAGGAAGCCCTGCATGAGTTGATGACTAATTGACTTTATACGACATGTAATCAAACAATCACAATAAAGCGCTGTTGTCTGATTTTTGTCCCCGACAACGGCACCAAAAATATGATGGTTCGACTACCGGTTCGTATAAAAGGGGTTGTTGTTGTAGTATATGTCACAAATACAAACCGTTGTCGAGTCAATTTTATTTATTTACTTAATTTTTACTGATTTATTCCAGATCATTCACTGGAAGGTAGTTATTGATATACATCACTCTTTAAGTTCAATATTATTCTTTAATTCCAAAAAAATTGATTTTATGTACAATAATAAATGAATGAATGAATGAATAAAAGAATGAATCAATTGTATGCATATGAATGAATTACAAATAATTAAAATGTTTGAAAATATTTATCTACAGACAAGCATCAAAAACCATAATTAAATTCTCTATATTATTTATTTACAACTTAAAATACTAATACTTAGATATATGTACAATAATAAGTAATAATATATACTATACTAACTTAAATTAACATACTAACATATACAGTAACATATAATGTATGTACAGCAACATATATAAGTGTTGTTAAACCATAGAAAAACTATATGCATAATGTAAGGTAAAAATATGATCTGTACTGACATTTATTCTATCTATAGTGACGGATGTATATGTCATTAAAACTATTCTTTATTTATATACATATGTAGTTCAAACATATGTTATACTACGTATACTTATTACATATATACTTATTTACTTACATATATATACACATATATCAGTATACATACATATATACACACACACACACATATACACACATATATACACATTACACACGCATACATACAGAGCACTCAACACACGTAAGGCTCACACCTTTCTTCTCCTGTTCTTTGCCTACTTAGCACTCACACTCAACCCAACCCTCTTCTCAACACTTAGCCGATTTCATGTTTCAATCCTTTGATTAACGCCTTAATTGCTGTTCACTAATACAGAAAAAGGTTTTTAATTAACAGGTGACCTTTTTGAGATATGCACAGCACCCTCAAGGGATGGGACCAAACCTCTACGAAGATCCACCCTAATTTGTTAATTAGACCTCTTAATCTCGTTTTATGCTCGTTAATGGGCCTAATTAAGCCCACGCACAGTGCATGACTCCCAACTTGCACCACACCACAGAAATGCTCATACATACATATGTTCAGAAGAATCGATAGGAGAGGGTATGGTTTCGGGCGCCCCAGGCCCTTGACGACTGAGGGGCTCGTATGACAAAAACAATTTAAGCGGCAGCGGCAACTTGTCACTACACGATGTGGCGCTAAAGGCGCCTCTCACAGCCGCTGGAATCAGCGTGCAAATGTCCTGATTACTTGATTTTGAACCTCAATTTGAGGATCATAATTTATTCTAAATAAAAAATAAATTATAGGGTTACAAAGTACATACATAGGGCTACTTAATTATATAATTTATTTACAAAATTAATTATATTTAATATATAAATAAATTAGTGAAAGATTATGGTTTATACACACTGAAATTCGAGTTTATTTCTTAATTAATCCTTAAATTAGTTAAATAATGGTCTAATTGACCTAGTACAGAGTTAATATACATAATAAATTATTTATTACATATTTTTATTTTAATTGCTTTACATTTAAATAAGTGATTTCAATGTGTTTTACATATAAATTATGTATAAATAGTATAATACATTATAAATATAGTTACTCTAGTTTAAATTAATTAAAATAATATTATACAAATGTACACTATAAGTTAGTTCAGTAATAACTTAAGTTACTAATTTATTTTAATTTAATTTAATAACTTAGCTCATAACTTATTAAATTAATTATTTATTTTATATATATAATTAACTTAAGTTATAGGCATTATATGATATATTATATATACACAATTATGTATGTACAATATTACTTATAAATAAGTTAATTTATTGGGGTTTCTATAATTATGTAGCTTATAGTACATATAAGTTAATATAATTAATAGTTAAATATATAAATAGGTTATATATAATTTAGGTTATTCTTAAATGTTAAATTTATGTTATAGCATACATACATAAGTTATATATACATATTATATACAAATTATATATTATGTACATAGATAGCTTAGTATATAGCTTATATATACATGTCTATAAATAGTTTACATAGTATTTTTAGCTATTTTTCTAGTTTTCCTGATTTTTATGGGTTTTTTGAGTTTTATAGAAGTAGGGATTGAGAGAGAAAGGAAGAGATGAGAGAAATGGAAATATTTTTGGTGTTTTCATAGTTGAGTTCTTTTATTAAGTTCCAAGATATACTGAACCATCAACTGGTATATTTTACCAAGCTGGAGGTTCAGATGACCTTGAAACTTAGTATACACTTAAAAATATATCTAATCCTACTCGCTACACATTTATTTTATTGTTTTGGATTTTTTATAGGGTTTTTATTTATTTACACAGTTCATACAAGTAAAGCCTAAAAGAGATTTTAACATGAGAACCTAAGGTCTCATTGAGATATTAAAGGGCTGAAAAGATTGTGACAGGGATCAGAAATCTTCCAAACATGTTGTAGATGGTATTCAACCAGGCAAGCATGAATTTCAACCCATAATTACACTAATTTTGATTTTTGGACAGTTCACTATATGTATAGCTGACAAAGGAGTTTCAATCCAAATTACAAGCTATTCAAATTGAATCTAAAGATCATTTTAAGGTACATGAAAGCTTGTACATGTGTTCTAACACTACACAATAGGTTAGCTAAATTAGATAACTCAAAACCTAGCTATTATCCTAATGAGTTTCCATCCAGGAGCAATAGCTACAGCAACTACAGCAGTAAACAAAACAGCAACAGCAACTACAGCATCAGTTGCAGCTCAAAGTCGTCCAAGGCACTGGCCAAACGTCTTAAAATAATTTAAAGTGGCTACTACACAATCTGTCCATCAATTCCAGCAATCTGAAATGAAGATTTCAATACAAAATATCCAAGATCAGACTTGGTAAAGTATGATCTAGGACATTTACTGTATTGAACAGATTATGATTTCAAGTTAACACCAATTTATATCAAAATTAGGATTGGAAAACTCATGAAAATGTAGTTGCAAAAGCAACACTTTAATGTACTCATTTGGGATTCAATATACAACATTAAGCACCGTAAAGTTTGACAAGATCTAAAAATCACATTAAAACCAGATTGAAGTGTCAAACTTTGCATCAAAAATCTTTAAACCATAATCTTCATCATCAAATCAAGTAAAATACCCTGATTTAACACCTTCTTAATGCTATAGACAGCATGAAGGAGGGGCTTAGATCGGTCCAACAAACTCAACCCACTTGAATCCCAATTCCTCTAAAAATCTTAAGGAATACTGAAAATTCCCTAGGTTGGAAATTAGAATATCAAACCAAACAACTCAGAAATACTTGGTAGAGCCTCAAATCAACAATGTTGATTCTCCTTGGCTCTCCCACTCATTGAAAACCATGAAATCTCCAATTCATATCCAATTTCAAACATGGCTCATCTGAGGAAGATCTCTTCATCAAGAGCATCTCAGATGATCTACACCAAAAACATATCAACTCGCTTGATCAAAACACTTCAACACTCAACTGGATCAAAATCTCGCGATCTTGCATTGAAAACCAAATTAAAAATCGATCAAGCAAACCAATTCCATTCAAATCATATCAGGGATCTTTGTGGAAAATCTGAAATGGATGGGAGACCCCTGGATGGACTTTGAGGGCAAATCCTCATCTCAATACTAGAGAGCAATGAGATGAGGGTTTGATTCTAATTAGTGGGTGGATTGCGAAATAAAAATCGAGGTAAATCAGAATGCAAAATGGTGATGTGAAGGGGGAGATCAATGATCAGATGAGTGATATGAATTCATCTCCTCTGATCTGAAGTGATCAGAGGAGGTGGAGGTGTGAATTCTACTCTAATCTACTCCTAAGCTAACGATCAAACCAATGGATTTCTAACTGATCTACTCCTACCTAAGCTACCGTATACTACTTGCTAATCTAAACTAGTCTAACAAAGCAGGAAATCCTAATCTAATCAGATGAAGGGGACTCTCCCCGATCCAAAGCCAGCAGCTAAGGAGGAAGAATGGGGGGAGATCTCTAGCGAAGGAAAAGCCCACAAGAGGAGCTTCAAGGTCGTCCTCAGGCGTACGTCGACCCTAGCGGCGAGGAGGAAATGGTGGTGAAAAACCACACCACTGTCACTGATGTGGAGAGTGAAAGGGGTAGAAGAACTAGAGGGGACGAAGGGATCGGCCTCAAGGAAGTAGGAGAGGAGGTCGATGGCATGCGTGCACCTAAGGGTTGTGCTTAAGTAGCCTTGATCAATGATTCTACTCACCGCGCGGTGGAAATAAGCAATTAGGACTTGGGCGGTGGAGATGAGAGGAGAGAGCACGCGTGAGGTTTAATCCAAATGTGGGTCGTTGGATGAGATCTGGGGGAAGGGGTGATCACACGTGCCAAGTGGCACAAAGCTTCGATTGAGGAGCAGCCGCAGATCAAGAGGATCGAAGAAATGAAAGACGAGAATGATCCCAGTTCTTCAATGAACAGTGCACCAAGAGGTGCACCGTTCTCTCGGGCCTAATGGTGAATTTGCAGAAGGGCCCTTAGGCGAAGGGGTAGAACATTATCAGGGAGGCCCATTAGTGATAAGAATGCCTACAAAACAGTCCTTGGAGTGTAACAAATGGGTCCCTACTGCTTTCAAGTAGGTCCTTGGAAGGTTTTCTATGTATGAAATGTGATATATAAAGGACCTAATTGTGAAACACTAATTGCAAGGCCCTAATGATGTCCAAATGCGATCAAGTTTTTATGATTGAACATATTAGAAGTTAATTTCACTTTTGATTTGGAGTTTTGAGCTCATTTGTGTATTTAATTTGCAATTGGATCACCATTTTGTATTTAATAATAGAATATCTCAATAATTGACCTAACTTTACATTTTTAGCACAAAATTCATGTTTCAGGTCTTTTTCTCTATTTCCCACACATAACCATTTTTATGTGTTAATTTAATAGTGTTAAACCTAGCTTCTAGCTTAACTTAGGCATTTTAGCTATGATGAGTCACAACTCATTAATGACTGCGATCTACCTCCTACACTGGATAATATGCAAGGTGGGATACGCACATGGTTAGTGGACAACTATAGGTCGTTGGCTTCGATTTTTCTGGGTTTTTACTGCAAATGTTATAGATATGCCTCTTGTTTAAGCTCGAATGAGGAGGTTTATGAAATGGTCGTCATAGTACACTCCCCAAATCACACAACAAACACTTAAATTTATAAAGCTCAGAATCAAATTGGAGTCCAAGGTCGTTCGCAGGGAACAAATATGGAATTCACACACTAATCGTATTAAGAATTAATGAGCACAATAAATCAAGCGGTAGATAAAAGATATTCAATGAATAAATTGGTCAAGATGCTATTCAATAATATCTCAAGATATGTAGGAACAAAAAGAATAGAAGAAACCTAAAAAGTAGTGATTTAGATCACCATTTAGATCCTTCAAGTTAAGCATATGCCAAACATTCAAAGCAACTCAAATATCTCAAATAATTCAACAGTAGCTCTAATCAAATACTCAAATAATGCCACAATGTTTTGAGTCAAATTAGACATCAGGTCTGATGACTAGATGACTTAACCATCAAAGCACAGCACCACAGTAAGGCACACAAGGGCGCCTCTCAAGCACAGCACAAGGCTCGCACAAGTACCTCAGAGACTAAGTGTTAGCATCTCTTCAGTATGTGCCTCAAGGCAGATCAAGCCATAGCAAAACCCTCACCCCTCCTCACAAATCCTCCTTTATACTCTCAGAACTGGGCATAATCGAATCATAATACGGGTAATCGGGTCATGAACAGTACTGGGTCTGGGCTGACCGGGGGTGCAGGTGAGCAAGGAGTGAGGGCTAAGTGAGCGGGGGACCCAACCCCCTAGTGTCTCGGGTGAACATGCTATAGCATGAAATCCTTTTATGTGCTGTCGTCAGATCCTTTGCTTACGAGGTGGGACTATCCCACCATCTTCTTATCGCGCGTAGCAGTCGAAGGATGAGTTCTTGATTGCATCCTACTAATGTTGCTGGGAGGCCCAATTAGAGGCGCTGGAGTCTCCAAGAGATTAAGCCGCAACATCTGGAGGCAATGCTGGGAAGAAGCGTGGTCGGAGTATTACGAGCGAAGGCGGAGATGGATGGCGTATACAGCAACTCCGGTGAGGGTACCTGCAAGCACGAATATGGGCTAAAAGCACCGATTGAAAAGCTCAAAAGCTTCGTTGAAGCACGGCGAAGGTGGTGGCGGTGTCGATTTGGGTTTTCGTGATCGGGCGAGGTCGGACAAAGTCGAGGAAGGTGAGCGGAAGTTGCGTTGCTCGATGGAGGTTTTGAATGGGTGAAACCCTCAATTTCTTGAGGGGTTTTGCTGACGGAGGTGAGGCAAAGATTGTCGAGTTGATGCGAGGGTGTTTGGTGGTTTGTAGCACTGGGGCGACCACGCTGAAGGTATGCCAGTCGTGGGGAAGATGATGAGAGAGCAAGGTGGTTGTGGGTCAAAATTGGGAGGAAAGGATCCTAATCTAAACTAGGGAGAGGGAGTGAAAAGACCTAAATTAACGAATGAAAGGGAAGAGATGGTGCTGGCTTTGATTGGCCGGTGCCGGAGATGGTGAAGTCCTCTGGTGATGGAGCGGCAGGGAAGAAGGGGGCCTGGGAGGCTCTCACTGGTGTTGCGAGGAGTGGAAGGAGATGAAGATGATCCTGCTACCTATGTTATGTGGCAGCAGGCGAAAAAGATAGAGAAGGAGGTGTCACCGGAGCTAGGCGGAGGCCACCGGAGGGAGAACAATGTGAAGAAATAAGGTCAAACCGAGCTAGTTTTGGACGGCCTGAGGATCTAGAGCTTATATAGAGCTCAAATCTGAGCTCTAAACAAGGAAAGAGCTCTGATTGACTTGGGAATCAGGGTAAGGGGTACCCACGGATTTCCTAGATTCGTACGACCTTCGTGCTACAAATCAAGGTCCAAGATTTATCTCAAACAACTCTATGTAGTGTGAACACCAATCTCACCAATTTTGGTGAGATTTGGTGGTGATTTGACTAGGTTTTGATGTGGTCAAAGTTGGTTGAAGGTCGGTTTGACCTCCAATGGCAGCAGGAACCATTTTTTGAAGAAGACAAAGAAGTTAGGGAGCTTTCTGCAAAGATTTCAAAAATTAGGGGCTTGATTGAGAGGAACAGAGTTTAAATGGACTGAAATGCAAACTAAGTCAAGATAGACTCTGATTGGGTCCAAATTTTGGTACAAACCTAATTTGGACCCAAGGAATCTAGTGGCAAAAATCGGATTTGGGTTTTGACCAAGTTTGATTGGGCAATTTCCACAAAAACCTAAATTAGTGCAGAATTGCATCTGTGACTCTATTTAAGGTCCAAATAGGTTCAGATGATCAAACCAAGGGTACCAAACCTCTCAGAATATTTTTCTATGAATTTTAAGAGATTTATATGAATTTTATATTGACCTAAACTTCTTTAATTAAAGCAGATCTAAAATTAGGGTTTTAGGTGCTGTTATGGTTCTTGAAATGTGTGAAGCCCCGTTTCTATCTGTGTAGACCCTCTTATTAGACTTTAATCCTCATTAGACCTTCAAATAACCCCTAAAAAATCCCATGGCTACTCCTCTTTTATGATGTGATGTTAAAACTGCAGAATTAACCTTGTTTTAATATTTTCTTCTCAGAATGGATTTGCATGGAATTATGATTCTAAGGAGACTATGTAGGAGCATTTGTCTCTTGATTTTTACTAAATAAAGCTAGTTATGGCTCATGATGGTGTGACCATCACCTCTTTTTGTATAGCTTTATGTGTGCTAATTCTGATCTAAAGAGGACTTATCTATGTGTGTGTACATATAAGTGAACTGTGGGCATCCATATGTTTTGGGTGGTGGTGGATGTCATACCCCGCGTGATGTGGCTTTGGGTGTAAGTCAAACTCTTGTATGTATATATGTATATACATATACACATATAAACATCTCTGTGATAATGATAGTATGGAAATGCTTATCATGTGAATGGCTTGATGTTAGTTTTGGTCAATTCACACATTTTTTTCTTCATTGTGGTTGCAGGGTGTACCTGCTCATTTTCTTATCTTCTAATTTCGCTCTATTGTGGCATTGGTGGGGTGTGCCCACGGTATATTATTTTGGTATGCATGTACAAGTCTCCATTGCAAGTATAGGTATTGGGAAAAATGTCCCCTTGGAACTCTACTGAATTTTTGGCAAGAATTAACCATACAATTTAATGGGAACCAACTGCTCCCAAATGTACCTTTTTGAATGAAACTAACCTTTTAACCTTAGCTATCTTGCACCGCACCCGAATTTCCACCTGCACCCACGGTAGCCTATTCCCAACTCAACGAGAATGACTGTCGGGGCGTGACATCTACTACAAGCTTCATCCCCAAGTGCTACTATCTCTCCAGATTCTCCTCGAGCTTCTCCATGCTTCTCCACATCCCCGATGGTTGAGGAAAAATTCTCCACCACTACTAAGAGTCCTCTGGCCTCCTCCTCGACAATGACTACTTCTTTCTATTCTTCTTCTCCTTTTATTTCTATTGTAGTTTATTTTTGCACTTGTTTTTCAATGAAGATGTTATTTTTCTATGCAATCTTGGCTTCATTAGTGTAGTTATGCTCATGTGACTTTTATTGTTTTCTTATGCAAAAATACTAAAAAAATTAGAAAAGACAAATGTGAAAGTGTACTAGAGGAGGGGTGATTAGTGCTAAAGGAAGTAAACAAACAACTAATTGAAATTAATCTAGATTTAAAATATGCTCAAGCAAACCACAAATGAACACAAGGATTTATAGTGAAAACCCAACCCTAGGAAAAACAACTACCTAGATCTCCCAATCTAGGATTTTGCCCCGAGTCTAACTTGGAATACTAACCGGTACTTATGGGATACCAAACCCTTTTACAAACTGATGGTAACACTATCATGAGCCATAACTAGCTTTATTTAGTCATAATCAAATGGCAAATGCTCCTACATTTTCGACTGAGAGCCATAATTCCACTCAAATCCATTTTGAGAGAATAACACTAAATAAGGGTTAATTCTGCAGTTTTAACATCACTTTATGAATGCAGAGTAACCACGGGATTTTTCAGGGGTTAATCTAAGGTCTAATGAGCATTAAAATATAATAAGTGGGTCCATGCAGACATAAACGAGGTTTTATACATTTCGAGAACTAATACAACACCTAAAATCCTAATTTCAGATCCACTTGAATTATAGAGGTTTTGGTTAGTATAAAATTCATCTAAACCTCCTAAAATTGATATAAAAATATTCCTTGAGGTTTGGTATCCTTGATTTGACCATTTGAATCTATTTTGACCTTAAACAGAGTCATAGACAGATTTTTGCCCTAATTTGGGTTTCTACACAAATTTCCCATTCAAACCTGAGAAAAAATCAAATCCGACTTCACCATCAGATTCCTTGGGTTCAAATTAGGTTTGTACCAAAATTTGGGCCCAATCAGAGTCCATCTTGACCTAGTTTGTATTTTAGTCCATTTAAACTCTATTTCTTTCAAACAAGCCCCTAACTTCCAAAATTTATTACAAATGGGTCCCTAACTTTGTTGTCTTCTTCACGAAAAGACCCCTACCGTGATTAAAGATTAATCGACCTCTAGGCCGACTTTGACCGCACCTAAACCTATTCAAATCATCATCAAATCCCACCAAATTTGGTGGGATTGATGTTCACACTATGAGAAATTGATTGGGACCAGTCTTGGTTCCTAAATCGCAAGGAAAACCTCATGCAAATGCATGAGATTTATGGGTGTTTCTCTTTCAATCTCAAGCCTTGTAGAAGCCCTTTCCTTGTCTAGAGCTTGCTTAGGAGCTCTATAAAAGCTTCCCCGTTGCAAAGCCTTGATCCTTAGCTCGGTTTGGCCACAATTCTTCACCAATTCTCCTTCTTCGGCCACCTCCACCGTAGCTTCGGCAACTCTTATCCCTTTGACTTCCTCACCTGCTACCACATATTTTAGGCAGTGGGACTGTCTTCCTCGCCTTCCTCTGCTCCTCGCCAGCACAGCAGGAGTCCCTAGACCCCACTCGTCGTCGCTGCTCCACCACCGGAGACTTCACCCTCTTTGGCGCCTGCCAGTCAAAGCCGGTGCCTCTCCTCATTCCCTCCGTCCATTAGTTAGGTCAACTCCTTCCTCCCCGTCTCTAGATTAGGTTCAACTCATCCCTTTTCTATTTCAACCACCGACACGCCCTCAACGCCCTTCATCTTCCTCCGCTCTGGCCGAACTCCGGCGAGGTTGCCCCAACTCTGCAGACCCCCAAACGACCCTGCAACACCTCCACAACTTTCGCCACACCTCCATGAACAAAACCCTCAAGAAATCAAGGGGATTACCCACACTAAAGCTCTGCCGAACTCACCCTCCACCACACACCTTCCTCGACTCCGCCAGGACACCACTGTAACGACCCGGTTCCCGAGTCCCTACGAGACACGAGAACCGGACCGACTCGACTAATCCCAAGACCTAGTCGTCCAACGAGGAAGTAACCAAAAGAGCAGTAAAATAAACCACATTCAGCATGAATATAACTAACAGTAAGAAAGTACAGCAGTAAGGAAAGAAACTACCACAGTATATACCACCACAACAGTAGAACAACATTTATCATATAACATGAACTGCAGGTAAAGAAAAGTACAGCGGAAACAAGAACTACTCACTATAACGGAAACAAAGAGGTAGAAAAGACAGTGGTAACTCTACTGGACCCTACTCGGCCGAGCGTCCTCTACAGTCGCTGACCCTGGCTGCTCAACACCTGGTCCTAAAAAAAGGTAACGAGTGTAACACGTCAGCAAAATGCTGAGTAGTGTGGCAACTAAAACTAAAGACAACAGTAGAGTGTACAGTAGCTGTTATATTCTATTACTTTCTTTATTTACATCTTTCAATTGTCTCACTATTTCATTTATTTCTCAGATCTTTTACTTGATCTCGAATGTTCCTCGTGGGAACGATCTTGATTGCAGTCTTTTCCAAAAAGTAGAAGTAGCACGTGGTGCTCTCCTGGCCGGGAGAGTCCCCCGTGGTGATCCTACCCTCAGTCAACCACCCCAAGGTCACTGACAGACGTAATGGTGACTACGGCATGCGCGATAAACGCACAGATAGCTAACCCGTACTAGCACGCAGTCAGTCGTTTTCGTTAACGGGTGCGCCCAAAGCACAGCACGGAACCAGTCCAGGGCAGAGCCCTCTTAGTAACAGGGGTCCAACCCCTCCACAGTAACCAAACCGGGGCCTTGCCCCTCCACAGTCCGCGCACCCTCGCCTGACTACCGTGGTTTCCCCCAGCGGGCCTAACAAGTCGGTGTGGGAGGCTAGCAGAACCCCGGGGCCCGTGGGGTAGCTAGTACCTCCCTACACTAGTAGCTCTCCTCGGTACTACGTACGCGAGGGCCAGCAAGTTGGTACAGAGTGGCCAGTCCTAACCCCGGGTCCCTGGGGCGGCTAGCTCCGCTCTGCACTAAACAGGGGGACGGTCGCTCTCCTTGGTACTCCGTACTCAAGGGCCAGCTCACTTCCCCAATACTATTCCATTCACTTTCCAGGAGTTCTACTCCTACTTCCCCGTAGGGTTCCATCCGTTTTACTCAAACATCCAGGTTTCACTTTCCAGTTTCACATTCTTACAATCCATGTTCTCAACCACGTTATCTATTCACAACAGGCAGCTGTTAATTCAAATTACAGGCAGCTTTATATCTCTTTCCATTTTCCAAGACTGCAGTATTATACATTCCACTAGTTTTCCCATCCTAGGATTCATGCCATATCCTAGGATCTATCATACAATCTAGTTTTCCAATCCTAGGATTCATGCAACACCTAGGAGCTATCATTCCATCTATTTCTCATTCCTAGAGTTCATGCAATGTCCTAGGTTCTATTTATGGTTTCATAATTTAACAGATTTTAATAACTTAAAGCCACTCTACCAGGTAAAACGGGAGTAATGGGGGCGTGATTGGGAACCCCGCGTGCCTACGTGACTCCCAAGACTGCAACTGAACGAGGTCCTATCACAAGGATCAAACACAAGGAAAGTCTCAAAACAGTGTATAGCTACTGTAGATGGGTAGAGGAATTAATTCTGAAAAGAACGCAACTCGAATCGCGGAAAACGGAACCCGAACGGGCCCTAAACGGGTTGAAAACGACGACACTGTGTAAAATCAGACGTCTGGAACTTCTTCCAGACGTCTTAAAAAGTGGATCAGAGAATTACCTGCTCAGCGTGGTTTCCCAGATGTCCAGAAGTCTGCAGGGACGTCTGGCCTAGCTTACAGACGTACGATGGTCACCCCGGATGTCTAGTGGTCACTCCAGCCGTCTGGTACAACTTCCAGACGTCTGATTCGCAAAGGATGGCGAATCAGTGAGCCTACGCACAGCCAACTCCCTCCCTCAGTACGGTCAGTCGACAGGAAGGAAGAAGAAAGCGGAATACTCACCTTTCAGACGTCTGTATGATCTTCCAGACCTCTCCCTCGCCGTCTGGCTATAAACCCAGACGTCTGATTCTGGAAATTTTTCCAGAACAGGGCACCGCTCGGCCTCCGCTTGCGACGCCGCCCACGTCGCACCTCGCGCGTCTGCTGCTCAGACCGCAGCAGGTCCCTCTCCGCGTCGTTCCGCGCCTCCTGCGCCCTCCGCCTGCCGGCCAAGCCACTCCGACGAGCTCGCCCTCACGGCAGAGCTCCGCCCTCGCACGCCGCACCTCCTCCGCGCTCACTGCGGCCGCCGCTGCCACCCTCGCGCTCGCTCACTCTCGCGCACAGGAAGGAGAAGAGGAAGGGGACGGTGGAGATGACAGGAGGGGAGGCGTGGCCTTTTAAGGCCGCGCGAGGAGGAGGGAGAGAGAGCGCGGCAGGTCTGCAACTACAGAGAGAGAGGGAAAAAGAGAGAGAGAGAGGAATCGCGGGTCTGCGCGCACAGGCGCGCAGATGAATCTCTCGTGCGAAATAATAACTGTTTTACAGACGTCTTGAAACGATCCCAGATGTCTGGTCAGACGTCTGGATGTGATCCCAGACGTCTGGTACGTCTGGGGCACGCGTTCATTACAATATAACAAACTCAAAGGAAGTCTCGTCCCCGAAACTTGCGCCAACTAGGGTGCGGGAAAAGACGTCCAAATAACCATAACAAACTCAAAGAGGACCAAAGCCGGTCCGAAAAGACGTACCCGCAAAAAGCTCCGGGTACTGCTCCCGCATTGCCGCCTCAGGCTCCCAGGTAGCCTCCTCGTACCGCTGGCTCCTCCACAAAACCTTTACCAGGGGTACTTGCTTTCGTCTCAAACTGCGGACGGCTCGGTCTAGGATCTGCACTAGCCGCTCGGGGTAGGTCAGGTCGTCGCTCACCTCGACGCTCTCGTGACTCAGTACGTGACTGGAATCGGCTACGTACTTCCTGAGGTTGGACACGTGGAACACGTCGTGCACACCAGAAAGCTGCGGGGGAAGGGCAAGTCTGTAAGCAATGGGTCCAACCCGCTCCAGGACCTCAAAGGGCCCTACGAACCTCGGTGCAAGCTTCCCTCTCACCCCAAACCGCTGTAGGCCCTTCATGGGCGAAACACGAAGGAAGACGTGGTCCCCAACCTCAAACTGCACCTCTCTGCGTCTCCGATCCGCGTAGCTCTTCTGTCTGCTCCTGACAGTGCGAAGTCGTCTGTGGATCTGCTCAACTACCTCCTGACTCTGCCGGATCAACCTGGGGCCAACCTCCCACTTGGTCCCCACCTCAACCCAACTCAAGGGTGCCGTACACTTCCGTCCGTACAGAGCCTCGTAGGGAGCCATGCCGATGCTCGAGTGATAACTGTTGTTGTATGCAAACTCTGCCAGGGGCAGGTGCTCCTCCCAAGAGCCCCTCCAGTCCAGTACACAGGCACGCAAAAGGTCCTCAAGTGTCTGTATCGTGCGCTCAGACTGTCCGTCCGTCTGGGGGTGGTAAGCCGTGCTAAACCTCAACCTCGTCCCCAAGGCCTGCTGAAACTCAGCCCAAAACTGGGACGTAAAGCGGGTATCCCGGTCGGATACGATCTCCCGCGGAACTCCGTGTAGTCGTACCACATCACGGATATACCTCTCTGCCAACTGTGCTGGTCCCAAAGTGACTCGGATCGGCAAGAAACGCGTCGTCTTCATCAGTCTATCCACTATTACCCAGACTGCGTCGTGTCCCCGCTGGGTAACGGGTAAGCCCACCACCAAGTCCATGGTGATGCTCTCCCACTTCCACTCTAGCACTGGAAGCGGCTGAAGCGGCCCTGCAGGCCTCTGATGCTCGGCTTTCACCTGCTGGCACACTAAGCACTGTTGCACGAACTCACCCACATCCCGCTTCATCCCTCTCCACTAAAACTCGCGTCTCAAGTCGTGGTACATTTTCGTGTTCCCGGGATGTATGGTGAATCTGGAACCGTGTGCCTCAGTCAGGAGCTCTCTCAACAGCTCCTCATCTCTGGGAACGCACAACCGTCCCCTCAAACGTAGCACGTGGTCTGTGAAAGAGAAGTCCCCTAGGTCTCCTGATAGTACTCTGTCGCGCAAAGACTGCAAGTACAGATCGTCCATATGTCCTGTGATGATACGGTCTATCAGCTCTGGCCTGGTCTGCCGTGTCACCGCCACTGCCCCACAGTACCCTCGTAACTCTAGAGGTCGCCAACTTCCCACCTCCTCCAAAAGGCTCCAACTCTGTAACTGTAGACTGGCCAAGCGTGCGGGCGCCTTACGGCTCAAGGCGTCAGCCACCACATTGGCCTTTCCCGGGTGGTAGGAGATGCTACAATCGTAGTCCTTCAGGAGCTCCAACCAACGTCTCTGTCTCATGTTGAGCTCCTTCTGGTCAAAAAGATATCTGAGGCTCTTGTGATCTGTAAAAATCTCGAAGGTCTCACCGTACAAGTAGTGCCTCCAGGTCTTCAGTGTGAAGACAACAGCTGCCAACTCTAGGTCGTGGGTAGGGTAGGTATGCTCATGGGGCTTTAGTTGCCGCGAAGCGTAAGCGACAACATGACCCCTCTGCATGAGCACACCTCCTAACCCCTGCAAGGAAGCGTCCGTGTACACAACGAACCCACCACTACTGTCAGGGATGGTGAGCACGGGAGCCGAGGTCAACCTCTCCTTCAGCTCCAGAAAACACGCCTCACAGGCGTGGTAAGCGGACAGCTAATCCATCCCCAGAATCACACCAAAGTCCTCCATCTGGATCATAATCAGGTCAGCTGGCAGGCTATGTCCTCCAACGCTGACCTCGCAATCCGTGTACACCTCCTCAGCTACAAACAGCTGACCACTCGGACCTCTGATTACGAACGGATTTTCTAACAGTGTATAATCCTGGTCCAAACTAACTGCGAAACTGGCTGCGACAAACGAGTGCGTAGCGCCGGAATCGAAAAGCGTGTAAACGAGTCTGCCAGAAACTGCAACCATACCTGCTACCACGGATCCCGAAGCTCTGGCGTCCCTATGTGTTAGGGCGTTGATACGCCCCTCAACTCTAGGTGCGGACGAAGCAGCCACACTCTGCGTCGGACGGGTAGGTGCTGGCCGGTACCCTCCTCGCGACTGTTGTCCTCCTCCTCGCGCCTGGGAACCGCGGCCTCCTGCGCGCCCTCCAGTGCTCTGCACGGGAAGTATCTGCTGACCTCCTGCCCTAGATGGGCAGTCCCTCCTGACGTGGCCTGGCTGGCCACACTAGTAGCAGAGGGGAACCCGACTCCCGCCCTCAGTGAGTCCCTGCTGTCGACTAGGCGAGGGTCCGGTGCTGGCGACTGGCCCCTGTCGAGGGCCCCCAAAGGCCACTGATGGCCCTGCACAACGTGACGGCTCTCCTGCGGACGTCACGTGTCTCCGTTCTCACCGGCCCTGTGAGAAGTCTGGCTGAAAGGGCCTCTTCCGCCCGCCATCGGTCTCTCGCGTGGATGGGTTGGTCTCCGCGTAAGTCATAGCTGCCTCTACCACCCTCGAAAATGTAGGCAGCTTCAGGGGTTTGACATACCCCCGGATCGCAGGCCGGAGCCCCTCGGTGAACCTCCAAAGGCGCTCCTCCTCAGTGGCTACCGTTGTCACTGCAAAGCGGGACAGCTCCAAGAAACGCGTGCGGTACGCGCTCACAGTCATCGTCCCTTGGCGGAGAGTGTGGAACTCCCGCCTCCTTTGGTCCTGCCACGTCTGGGGAAAGTACTGCTCGCAGAAGAGGGTGACGAACTGGTCCCACGTCGGCTCGTCCCTCTCCTGTCCCCGGACCGCCCTCCACCACCGGTGTGCCTCACTCTCCAGCTGGTACGTGGCAAAGGCCATGCGGCACTCCACCAGGGGGCGAAGGGTGTCGAAGATCTTCTCCAGCTGCTCAAGCCAGTCCTCTGCCTCGGTCGGGTCCTCATACCCCTTGAAGGAGGGGGGCTTCAGCTTCCGGAATTGTCCGAAAAGCTCTAAGTGGCGCTGTAGGGGAGGTGCTGGTGCACCTCCAGGCGAAGGTGCCTCGTGTACAGAAGTGTCGGAGGGAGGTAGGGGCGGTAGGGGCCCATCCCCTCCCTCGTGTCCAGCGCCGTGTCCGTCGCATGGTCCCACAGAGGACTCCCCCTCTGTAGCCCCAGGAGGAGGCGCTCGGGGCGGTGGGTGGAGCTCCTCTCGTACAATATCTCGTATCAGTCTGGCGAGGTCCTGGGCCTGGATGCCCGGGAGTGGTGGCTGGTCCACCGAGACGTCAACAACAGCACGTCCACCTCGCCGATCTCGCCCTCAGCCGCGCCCGCGGCTAGTCTCGCCAGTCCCGCGACGAGGCATCTCCTGCAAGGAGACGCGAAACAAAACGAAAACGTCAAAACTGACGGTACCTAACGAAACTTCTAAGAGCTCAAGTCAGGAGATATGTTGTGGTGGCTACTCTAGCTATAAACATGCGAATTGGTTATTTTCCAGTCAGTTGATTCACTTCTCAGGACGACCTTGCTCTGATACCATCTTGTAACGACCCGATTCCCGAGTCCCTACGAGACACGAGAACCGGACCGACTCGACTAATCCCAAGACCTAGTCGTCCAACGAGGAAGTAACCAAAAGAGCAGTAAAATAAACCACATTCAGCATGAATATAACTAACAGTAAGAAAGTACAGCAGTAAGGAAAGAAACTACCACAGTATATACCACCACAACAATAGAACAACATTTATCATATAACATGAACTGCAGGTAAAGAAAAGTACAGCGGAAACAAGAACTACTCACTATAACGGAAACAAAGGGGTACAAAAGACAGTGGTAACTCTACTGGACCCTACTCGGCCCAGCGTCCTCTACAGCTGCTGACCCTGTCTGCTCAACACCTGGTCTTGAAAAAAGGTAACAAGTGTAACACGTCAGCAAAACGCTGAGTAGAGTGGCAAGTAAAACTAAAGACAACAGTAGAGTGTACAGTAGCTGTTATGTTCTATTACTTTCTTTATTTACATCTTTCAATTGTCTCACTATTTCATTTATTTCTCAGATCTTTTACTTGATCTCGAATGTTCCTCGTGGGAACGATCTTGATTGCAGTCTTTTCCAAAAAGTAGAAGTAGCATGTGGTGCTCTCCTGGCCGAGAGAGTCCCCCGTGGTGATCCTACCCTTAGTCAGCCACCCCAAGGTCACTGACAGACGTAACGGTGACTACGGCACGCGCGATAAACGCACAAGTAGCTAACTCGTACTGGCACGCGGTCAGTCGTTTCTGTTAACGGGTGCGCCCAAAGCACAGCACGGAACCAATCCAGGGCAGAGCCCTCTCAGTAATAGGGGTCCAACCCCTCCACAGTAACCAAACCGGGGCCTTGTCCCTCCACAGTCCGCGCACTCTCGCCTGACTACCCTGGTTTGCCCCAGCGGGCCTAACAAGTCGGTGTGGGAGGCTAGCAGAACCCTGGGGCCCGTGGGGTAGCTAGTACCTCCCAACACTAGTAGCTCTCCTCGGTACTACGTACGCGAGGGTCAGCAAGTCGGTACAGAGTGGCCAGTCCTAACCCCGGGTCCCTGGGGTAGCTAGTCCGCTCTGCACTAAACAGGGGACAGTCGCTCTCCTTGGTACTCCATACTCAAGGGCCAGCTCACTTCCCCAATACTATTCCATTCACTTTCCAGGAGTTCTACTCCTACTTCCCCGTAGGGTTCCATCCGTTTTACTCAAACATCCAGGTTTCACTTTCCAGTTTCACATTCTTACAATCCATGTTCTCAACCACGTTATCTATTCTCAACAGGCAGCTGTTAATTCAAATTACAGGCAGCTTTATATCTCTTTCCATTTTCCAAGACTGCAGTATTATACATTCCACTAGTTTTCCCATCCTAGGATTCATGCCATATCCTAGGATCTATCATACAATCTAGTTTTCCAATCCTAGGATTCATGCAACACCTAGGAGCTATCATTCCATCTATTTCTCATTCCTAGAGTTCATGCAATGTCCTAGGTTCTATTTATGGTTTCATAATTTAACAAATTTTAATAACTTAAAGCCACTCTACCAGGTAAAACGGGAGTAATGGGGGCGTGATTGGGAACCCCGCGTGCCTCCGCGACTCCCAAGACTACAACTAAACGAGGTCCTATCACAAGGATCAAACATAAGGAAAGTCTCAAAATAGTGTATAGCTACTGTAGATGGGTAGAGGAATTAATTCTGAAAAGAACGCAACTCGAATCGCGGAAAACGAAACCCGAACGGGCCCTAAACGGGTTGAAAACGACGACACTGTGTAAAATCAGACATCTGGAACTTCTTCCAGACGTCTTAAAAAGTGGATCAGAGAATTACCTGCTCAGCATGGTTTCCCAGATGTCCAGAAGTCTGCGGGGACGTCTGGCCTAGCTCACAGACGTCCGATGGTCACCCCGGACGTCTGGAGGTCACTCCCGTCGTCTGGTACAACTTCCAGACGTCTGATTCGCAAAGGATGGCGAATCAGCGAGCCTGCGCACAACCAACTCCCTCCCTCAGTACGGTCAGTCGACAGGAAGGAAGAAGAAAGCGGAATACTCACCTTTCAGACATCTGTATGATCTTCCAGACGTCTCCCTCGCCGTCTGGTTATCAACCCAGACGTCTGATTCTGGAAATTTTTCCAGAACAGGGCACCGCTCGGCCTCCGCTCGCGACGCCGCCCGCGTCGCACCTCGCGCGTCTGCTGCTCAAACCGCAGCAGGTCCCTCTCCGCGTCATTCCGCGCCTCCTGCGCCCTCCGCCTGCCGGCCAAGTCGCTCCGGCGAGATCGCCCTCACGGCAGAGCTCCGCCCTCGCATGCCGCACCTCCTCCGCGCTCACTGCGGCCGCCGCTGCCGCCCTCGCTCACTCTCGCGCACAGGAAGGAGAAGAGGAAGGGGACGGTGGAGACGACAGGAGGGGAGGCGTGGCCTTTTAAGGCCGCGCGAGGAGGAGGGAGAGAGAGCGCAGCAGGTCTACAGCCGCAGAGAGAGAGGGAAAAAGAGAGAGAGAGGAATCGCGGGTCTACACGCATAGGCGCGCAGATGAATCTCTCGTGCGAAATAATAACTGTTTTACAGACGTCTTGAAACGATCCCAGACGTCTGGTCAGACGTCTGGATGTGATCCCAGACGTCTGGTACGACGTCTGGGCCACCTCCCAGACGTCTTAAAATACGTCTGGGGCACGCGTTCGTTACACCACACGCCCCCACACACCACATAGACACCGCCACCACCTTCACCATCCTCCGGAAGATCCTCCTGGACCTACTGATTGGGGCTTAGCACCCGTGTTCATGAGTTTTAGGTTTCACCATGCCTCGTTGTTGCCGTCATCTTCCTCAGTGTCGTCACGCTTCATCTGACCCACTCCGGCTTCGCCACAACTTCCATCAGGTGCTAGTTGGCACCATGAAGGAGCCTAGGCTTCCAATTAGATAAGACAGTGATAGCACACTTTCAATTTTACCAAACTTGGCTGCAGCTGCTCACGCAAAGGAAGGAAAGGGACATAGTCCCACATCGTTAGATGAAGGGCTCAGGATTGGGTATAAGTTGATTTTGTGTTGTAGCCTGGTTGCCCAAGACACCGGGGGTCAATTCCCCACTCACGAACCTCTCACGCCTCACCTGCGAACACGCCTGCAGGTTTGGCCACTATTCATGACTTGATTACTCACCTTACCCGAACATATACCTGGTTATCTGAGAAAGAAGAGCAGAGGAGAGATCTGTAAGGAGGAGGGGGGAGGGTTTTGCTTTGCATGCCTTGGGCGCAAGCTAAAGAAAAAGAGGCTTATACTTAGCCTCTGAAGAGAGTTAGCCGTGTGCAGTGCTTGAAGGCTTGAGGAAGGAGAAGGCCTGAAGAAGGCTCTTGCAAGAGCATTATGCTCCGTTGATGCTCTGCTTCTATTAAGGAGTCTAATGCCTTGTTCTATCGTCTGAGGCTTGAGGTTAATTCTGCTGATATTGTTGCAACATTTAAGTACCTAAGTTGATTGATTGAAATTATCATTGATTTATTTGAAAGATATAAATGCTTGGAATATATGCTTAATTATGACGAATAACTAGTGATTTAAACAACAATTGTTTTGTCTTTCTACTTCTTTTTATTCCAAGACTCTTTGAAATATTGTTGATTATTATTGAATATTAATTTTACAAGTTTTTATTCATTGCATATCTTTCATTATGCTTAATTGACTGTGCTCATTTACTATGAATGAAGATTAATGCGTGAATTCCACATTTGCTCCCTACGAATGACCTTAGACTCCAATTAGAATTTGAGTTTATAAGTTTAAATATTTTGTTATGCGATTTAGGTGTACTACTGATGAGAGACTCATCATGACTCTTAAATACCCCTAATTAACTAGTTTTCCAAGTTAATTAGCTAGGAATATGTCTATTTAAGGTTTAATTATAATATAAGGGATAATATATTAAAGAATCATAAAATAAGTTAATAAGACTAAATTAAATGTCAATTAATGTTATTAATAATTTAAATAATAATTTGGACTCGAATTATAAACATTTAGCTACCTAATTAATATTTAATTTAACATTATAAATATCTAACCCTAAGCATGTAATAACGTAAGTAACTTAATTAATTAAAATAAATAAAGCTAAATGGGTCAAAAATGTAAATTCAAGGCATTTGTATAATATTTATCCAATTTATAAATATATATTAAAAGTTGGAAAAGAATTAAATTAAATTTAACTTAAAATGCCTCTGTTTGCATTTTGGTCCTTAGGATTCATTTCAATCAAGTCCTTTTATTTCAATAAAGTCCCTAATTTTTAATGTGCTTACGTCCCTGTGGGCATCGTCTTCTTCCTCGCACTGGACGGCTAACGACAGCCGGTCACCACACCATTCGATCATCGCCCATCCCTCGCCTAAACTCCACCGCTACTCCAGAGCTTCCGCTCACCTTCTTCTCCGCATCTGACGGTGTGGATGCACCGTTAATCTAATTAGGTCAGGCTTCTTCTTCGCATCTACGACGCCAGTGGTTTTAGTGAACCTAGACCTCCATCTGTCCAAGTACAGCCCCCTCTACCACCATAGCAACCTATTTAAACCCCTCCACCCCACCAATTTCAAGGGTCCTCCTTAAACTCCGGCAACCTCTCACCACTCAATCGGAGCGCCTTTGCCAGAGGCATTCGCCTCCCTCACCCACTCTTCCACTTCCACGACCATGACAGGGCTTGGGAGCGCGTCGCCCTCCTTCCTCTCTGTTTCCTTTCTCGTCGGAGCTCTATCTCCAACCTTATGATTTTGTCCTTCGTCACAACACTTTGACGAAGATTCCTCCTTGATGGGAACACTATCATGAATCTTAACTAGCTCATTTTGCTCCAATTGAGTCAATAAATGCTCCTACATAACGAATTAAAGGTCATAATTCATTGCATAGCCATTCTGGGAGAAACACAAGAAACTAGGGTTAAAACTGTAATTTTACCAATGGAGTACAACCACGGGTTTTCTCAAGGGCTAAACAAAGGTCAAATGATCTTAATAAGATAACAAATGGGTTGGATTTGACAGAAAAGGGTTTGTGAATATTCTGGAAATTAAATGACTTTTGAAACCCTAAAAGTAGACCACTTAATTAACTAAGGTTCTGGTCAGGATAAAATTCACCTAAATCCTCTAAAAATCATAGGAAAATATTCTCTAGGGTTTAGTACCTTCAAATTGACCATCAGAACCCATATTGACCTAAATTGGAGTCTCAGACAGTTATTTGTCCTAATTTAGGTTTTTACATAAATTACCCAGCCAAATGTGGACATGACCAAAATCCAACTTTACCATTGGATTCCTTGGGTCCAAATTAGGTTTGTACCAAAATTTGGACCAAAGGAGAACTTGTCTTGACCTAGTTTGCAAAAAGGTCCTGTCTGATTACATTTCTACCCCTAACTTTCAAAAACCCATGCGAACAGCCCCCTAACTTCTTCGTCATCTTCACACATAGGTCCCTCTACCATTATCACGGAGGAATCCTACTCCGATGATCTTCAACTGGGATTTTCGCCCTGATTGATTGATAAATCCCTTCCAAAATTGGAAGGGAGATTCATCAATTAATCCTCTACAATATGAACCCATTAATGAGTCCTCATTCTTTCCTAATCTCTCATGAGAACGCATGAGAGATTTGGGTCCCTTGAAAGATTCCTTCTCCAGCGAGCCTTCCTTGCAAGCTTCCAAGCACAAAACCCTCTCTGAAGACCTATTTAAGAAGCCCCAGATCCAACCATTCTCCTCAGCTTGAAATTGGGCCGGAATCCCCACTATTCCTCTCTCCTCTCTGGCCACAACTCTCCGCAAGCTCCGGCGATCTATCTCCGACTCTTCTCATCGCCCAACCACAATACCAGTGGCGAGTTTATCCACACCATTGTCCTCCGCGTCGCGCAATACCAGCCGACGCCGTTCCTGCCCCGTCTTCGCCGCCTCTCCTACAGAGGTTCATCTTCCCCACGTCCGGCAACCACACCGGCGTGGGATCTCTGTCCCTTTCATCCCTTAGAAGTAGGTTCTTAGATTCCCTCTCTCTCTATTTCCCAAAACCGACCACCGACGCTACTAAGCACCGTCATCCCCTCCATCTCCAGCGACTCCTCTGGCGAGGTGTTCTCACTGCTACACACCTCCATCCACCTCGCCGACCACCCTACAACCTCCACCGTACCTTCCCGCTCATTTCCCCTCACTCCATTCGCTCCATCGTCCACCCAAACACCTCCCCAAACTGACCCACTCTTATCGACCGTTCCCGTCACCGTCCAACCACCACGGCTACTCGCGCTCAACGCCACGACCACCGTTACAATCGCCGTGCCACGGTGACCCTCCTAAGCATTCTAACGTGGCCATTAGGCCTCTTTTCTTGGTTTCAGGTAACAGGCCCAAGACCCGCCATTGCTGTCGAGCTTCAAGCTGCTCCAGGTCTCGCTACGCCAAGGGGATACTTCCAGGCTACGCGGAATAGAGGCGTGCAGGTGTCCAAGTCCTCATGCAGGGGCTTCAGCAGCTGCAACCTCGCCAATTTAGCCAAGCACCCTGCTCCTACATTGCACGGAAGAAAGGTGGGACATTTAGTCCCACCTTGGATACGAAGAGGTGCTTTCAGCCGCATAAAGTGAAAAAGTGAAAGGGGATGTTCGCCTCTAAACACTGAGGGTGAGGTCCTCCTCCCCCTTCACCAGACTGGTTCGCGACATTTCCCCCGCAAACCTGGTCGACCTGACTACTCACCTGACCTACACTCCTCGCTCATCACCACACGCAGGTGAGCCTGGACCTAGGTATGAGCTGTTGGTGCTAGAGCACCACAATCGTTTATTTTGATGATAACAAAACACGTGTCTTTTAATATTTGCTTTTAAGTCCTAGTTTTCAGGTCAAATTGCAAATGGAGACAGGTGTTTAGACGAAGTTCGAGCTCGCATCCATGGCTGATTGGAGGAGCCTGACAGAGGTGAAGGAGCTTCGCGAGGAGCGAAAGCTTGAAGAAGGAAGGAGATGAAGAATAGGATAGATTTCCTTTCTATTGTACTTTATATTTTGTTTCTTTTGTTGCTCTTTATTTTATTTCTTAGATTCTTGTTAAAGAAACTCAAAGTACCCTAACAGTAGTTCTAGAAACACTTGCACAAACCCTAGGATACTTAAATTTTCTGTAGAGAACTTAGAAAGCCAAAATAGGGTTCAGACAGCCTTATCAGATGTCCAATCTGAAAATCAGACGTCTGATAGTGACTTTTAAGACGTCTGACTGTTTGATCAAACGTCCAAAACATCTAGGCTGGACTTAATAGGTTCTGTCTGTTAGAATCAGACGTCTAGACCTTAGTCCAGACATCTTAGGAGACGTCTGATGCCCTTGCCAGATGGCCAATAAGACGACCGTTGGCCTTAGCAACCTATTATTAGAGAGTTAACGTTAGTCTGACTTTTTATTAGTTTCCAGACATCCATAGTGTTCCCAGATGTCTGATAAATAGACGTTGAGCCTCGTTAGTCGCCAAATCACCTGTGTCAGATCTCATAGCCGTTATACTCTCTTGGAATTCTATACTCGCTGTTAACTTATTTTCCAGACGTCTAGATCCCATGGCAAACGACCAATCTGTCATCTGATCATTTAGACCTAGAACCCTATTTAGGTCTAGACAAAAACAGAAAGGATACCTGTCTAGAATTAGACGTCTGACCTTATGTCCAGATGTCTTAAAAGACTTGTTTTGACGTCCGGTCTGATTCAACATCGTCCAAGAAGATCAACCTACCTAGATCAGATGACTGACTCTAAAATCAGACGACAACCCAGACGTCTGACCTTAATTCAACACGTCTGATAACCTGGTCAGAGTCATGATTGATCTTGATTCCGATTTGATTTGCCTTGGATTTACACCAAACGACAATGGAAGCCTTCCAAGGCCTTCCAAAGCCTTCTAGGCCCTCTATAAATAGAAGAGAACCCTTGCCTTACAAATAGACACCAAGAAACACACTTTCATATCAATTTATGTCTTTGGATCTTGAGAAGAAAGCTCTAGCTCTCCAAGCCTAGTTCTACATCCAGAGAGCTTCATCTGAGTTGTGCACCCGATCTCCCTCCGCGTTTACGAGAGCGTCGTGCCAAAGCATGGTTCACGCACCCACGTAGTCACGCCGACGCACTTCCAAGCAAAGGGAAGCATCTTTACCTATAGTAGCTAGGTTCATCTTTGTTGGCTCTATAACTTATTTTGTAATATATCTTTCTTATTTGTGTTGGGTATTCGCATTGCGAATTCCTATCTCCTTCGCCAGACAAAATCCATCTTGTGAAGAGAAGGGGTTTTAAGGTACACTACCCTCGGTCTAAGTAGTGTTGTAATTGAGGTCCAGTCACCCTCATTCAAGTGATTGGGTTTAGTGGATTTGATCAACTTTGTCGATCGGGAAATCCTAACTCGAGAGGGTTAGGTGGTGGTTTTCACCCGGTTTGGATTTCCACCTAAAAATTACGTGTCTTGTGTGATTACTTATTTTGTGAGATTGTTATCTTTTTATTCCGCATTTTTTACATTACGCACATCTCACCCCCTCCAAGTAGGGATTTACATGCACTAGGTCCAATTACCTGACCGACTGTGGCTCTGGGAGAGCGAGACTGAAATAGAAAGAGAGAAAGAGAGAGGAGAGTTGTGCGGGGTAAGGGGGTTTTTGCCCTAGGAAGATTAGCTCTGACGCTTAGTTGGATTCAGGAGGCAGAAAGGTCAAAGGAGAAGAAAGCCTAAGGAAGAAGAAGTGAGGTCATAGGCAAAAAGGTCAGAGAAGAAGAAAGCCTATGGAAGAAAAAGAAGAAGAAGAGAACGGAAGAATCAGAGAAATCAGAGAAAGCGAAAGAGAAGAAGAAAAGAAGAAAGGGACTGTAGCAAAAGTCATTTAAGAAGTTTGATTGCAAAATCAGACATTTGATTTCATATTCCCTCCTTTAGTAGATTTGAGTAAATTGGTGATTCAAATCACCATTATTTTGTCTACAATTCTTTTTCCTCTTCATATACTCATATGCTCTACATTGCAAATTAGTTTTTGAGTAATATTTTGCGTTCAAATTTCATTAATTGTCGAGATTAGTGTGTAAATTCCATTTGCTCCTTGTGTTCAACCTCGGAACTTTTTCGAGTAATAAAATTGTATCTGTTTTCAAAGCGATTTCGACTATATTACAACGCGACACTTTTAAACATCGATTTCGCCGATAAACATTTTGGCGTCATTGTTGAGGAGCAACGCGCAATTCACCGCTATTCTCTGCAATATTTAATTATATTTAAGCATTGACTTGCCCTATTTGCTTTATTGTGATTTTGCGAGGTACTTCACGAAGAGATCTTCCATGCAAATCAACCACTCCAAGGTAGGTAACTTCTCTATATTTTTCCCTAATCAACCTCCTAATCTTGGGAAGACAAAAGGGAAACAATCAATTAGGAATCACCCGCCTTATTTTTCATAGTAATCATCATTTAAAAGGCAAGTTTCCTGATTTGCAAAATTTTTTTCAAATCTCATTGAAGTTGAAGTGATTTTGTTTAGAGACCCAACCCCAAATTTCCTATGCCTATTAGGGACTATGCTTAATTTCTAATCTTCTTAGACTACACACTTCTTGTTTGAAGTCCAAGAAGAACATTTTTAAAGATCAAAGTGGACTTGGAATTAAAGCCAATTAGGGTTTCTGCATTAGGGTTTTGGAGTGCTAGTTCACACTTGCCTGCATAAAAGGAAACAAACCCACCCGCATTTTTGTACTACCCAAGCCCTTGATTGAAAAGATCTAATCAAGAAAAACCCTAAAATCAAGCTCTAAACTCACTTGAACCCTAAAATCTTTGGACCTAATAACTTGGGAGTCAAATCAGGGTGATTTCTAGGTCTTGACCTAGAGTCATTCTACCATCTTTAGGGTAGGTCAGGTAAAGTTGGTCTACATTGTAGGCCAACCAACCTCCAAATTAGGTCACAAGTCAAAATCAACTGCTAATTCAAGTGAAAACAAAGGCACAAATTAGGACATAAAACTAGTAGACTTAAGAGGTCAAGTTATCCATCCTGGTCTAGACCCTCAGTGACAAGGAAGGTCGGGTGGGGGAAACCCTGTAACCCGTGGGGGCGCTCTACCGTGTAGGGGTCTTTGCGGGACTCTCCCTTCCCGGCTGCCCAGGTAATTCTCTGGTGGATGACTTTCTGATCAAGGGGTATCATCCGCCCTGAATCTCTATAGTCATCCAAAAATCTTTGGATACCTTGATTGAGTCAATATCACATCCAGTCCCTCATCCCTTCTATTTAGAGCACACACACATATTTTCTTGGGAATCTTTTTCAGATCTAATCAATTTTGATCTAAACTTGAATTTTTGATTCTACATCTTGATTCTACCATCTGATTCAAATATGCAGCATGGCTACTTAGGAAAATCATTAAAGAAACCTGAATCTCAAAGATCCATGAGAGATAGAATGGTTGAGGATACCTTTAGATTTTATGAGATTGATTACAAAACCTCAAAACCAATTGAAGACATTCAGGTTGATGTATCAACAACAACAACCTTCATCATAAATTGTGCCCAATTATTATTAACAAAAGTAACAAATGGATCAACTCGAGATATTCTCATAACAGGATACATCGAGATAGAAACATTGCATAACTTTGAATATCTCCAATGCATGACAAATTCTACACTTTGGGAAAAATACCAAGGTCTTGAAAAACAAAAAGAAACGATGAAATTGTTGAAACAAGTTATCGATCAAAAATACCCGTACATGCCCCAAACAGTTAATGAAACATCTTGGAGTAATATTGAGGATCAACATGATTTCCCAAATCCCGGGTTTGAGACACAAGGTTGTTATGGATTCCCAACCCAAATGGAATATTATATGCCTAATCTTGAAATAGGTTGGGAAGTCCTAATTGCAGGAGAACACGATTTTTAGCCAGCCATAGAAAACCAAAACCCTGGTTCACCAAGCATAGAATTCCGAGACTCCAGTAACAATGAGATTGAATTAGAACCTTTCGAGGGTGTAAATCATGCCCCTTATTCTAATAAGGTGACCCCCGAAGGCAATTCTGACCTAGATTCTAGTAATTTAACCCACATCCTTAGCCTAGAATTTGGATCTGAATCTTCTTGGGAGAATTACAAGGCCCCATATGACAAAAATCAAAGTTTGAATTTGGATTATGATTTTGGGCCTTTATTTGATGAATGTACCTCTCCAACATCCTCAGAGATATAGATTGATTTTTCGGAAGTCACGCTAATCTATGATATAGAAACTGAGAAGTTGGAAGAGTAGGGTTTTGATTGGGTCTTCCCTACAAGGCAAAAACCTGAGCCCAGATCCAATAGGGACACCTTTTTAAGCTCGGAATCTACGAATAGGCTAGACCCAAGTCAGGTTGCTGAGTCTACATCTTGTGATTTATTTTGTGGTGGAACCTTTGATCTCGAATCAAATTCAGAACTTGATTCTTGCAATTTCTCCTACAATTTCTAATCTTACTATGATTTCGGAGAACCATTGTTTCCTGACAACTACGAGCCAATCGACAACCTCAGCACACATGATCCATTCTTTGACTTTGACTCTGAGGTCCCTAATCCCGAGATCACTGATTTAAATTCAAGTTCCATTGCAATGAAATCATTTCTTTTTGATACTCAGGAATCAGAAACAAAAAGTGCCGAGAGTGACTACAACCCAGAATTCGAATCTTTTCCTAATTTAGATTTTCTTCATTCTATAAACACTCCTCAGGCATTTACCTTTGAATTTGATATCTACTATAAGGACTCTCTAAATGAACCCACCTTTGAACCTTTACTAGAAGAGCCCTCATACACAATTCGTATCGATGCCACCTCTTCTACATATACAGAACCTATTCAAACCCGTTTTCAACCCCGACCCGCAACCGAACTTAATTTCTATTCTGATTCCCCTCTTAATGAACCGATTGTAGATGAGTCTCCTCCACATTGTTATCAGGTTTCGGACATCGATCATACTACAAATCATGCCCCATCCTTCTCTCTGATCACTCCTATAGGGTTCCTACAACCTCTACTTATTTTTTTTATTTAAGGATCCCTACTGTGATTAAGCTGATTAAACTCAGCCAAACCCTAGCTATCCACTTCCATACCCTCTCGAGTTCCAAAGTATATGGTGGGCTCCACATCTCTTAATCTACATTTATCAACACACCAGATTGATTGGGCTTAGGCAGCATCATCAACCTATTGATCTGAACAAGCACTTGGTTAGACCAACTAGGCTTTTGATCAAGGTGCTTATTCTGCAAAACTCATCTGATTTGACCACTCCTCCATACCATTTCCCGCTCGACTGAAGGTGTTGAATTTAGTGCTTAACGGAAGGCAACCCGTCATTCCAAAAATCGAGATCCTTCTATACTTCACGTCTATTGCATTTTGAGCTCAATTTTAAAACAGTCGATCCCACCTCTAGTACACGTGCCAGAACTTGAAATCGTCCACAACAGTCATTCCCGACCCATTCGCCCACTCGATAATCATGTTCTAAATTCCCGAATCCAAAACTGTTTCACACCCTCCGTTTACAATGAGGACATTGTAAAACTTAGGCATGGGGGGTGGTAAAGAGCAAGCATACAAAAAAATCAAAGTTCGGAGGGGTTCTCATAAAAAAATCACACATCCCAAAAATACCAAAAAAGTAAAAAATTATGAAAAAGAACAAAAAATGAGACGTGAGAATTTGGATGGCATATCAGATTTTAAGGAGAAAAAGGGGAGGAGTTAAAAATGTCAAAAAAACGAGCACAATTTGAAACTAAAAAGAAAAAGAGGTAGTCATTAGTAAGAAATTAAGGAATTGACTTAGTTCTAAACCATATCAAAAGAAAATGAAAGGTAAAAAGTGCTAATAAAATAAAGAAGAGATTAGCAGGAACGCTGATTTTAGGCCTTTTGGGCTGTGATCATAGGCTTAAAAATTCAAGTATCCGCTAAGATCTGGATAATCCTCAAGAGGTTGCGGAAAATGCGAAGCTTAAGTATTAGGTCTAAGGCTTAGTGATTATTCGGCCTCATTAACTAACCTCTGATTTGCGGGACTCGGTAACCTAAGCAACCCAATCCACACACAGTCTAGTTTAATGCGCTTAAGAATCAAAATCACACAAATGCGTTTAAATTGTTCTGAAAATGTTGCCTAGATTAGGAGCAGCTGATCAACACAAGTTGATTTGGACAAGTTCCCGGCACAGAGAGGCGAGAAATTTCTCTCGAAGATGCGCAATAACATATCGTCTCCTCGGTGCTTATCTCCTAGGATATCTACATATCCTATCGGGGGTATGTAAGCACCCTGTGCTGGTTCAGATGCATGGGCGGCATTATCCCAAAATGTAGATTACCATGGTCTAGATTTAGCCACAGAACACCATGGGTGAGATTATCTTGAAAGCTAGGGTTCTGGGAGTTGCCATGGGCATTGCTATCTCGAAGCATCGATTGCAAGGGACCCTTCGAGGATTGATGATGGGGACTAGGAATCCGATACAGACCGTATTGTGAAGCCAATCTGAAGCTAGAAATAAAAGAAAGGAGAGTGAAAACTCTCCAAAAACAAAGAAAATTCCTCTGTCTCTCTCTGTCAAAAACGCACTGCAAACTGAACCAAGGCTAAAACATGTTACAAGCATGGGTGCTTTAACCGCGGAGTTCAACGAACCATAGGATAGTTCCTGTGGGCCTTAGAAACCTTCGCGATAGATTGAGGCTAGAGCTAGTCAGGTCCGAATCTTGGTTGGTACTTGAGTACCTCTAGGTCTACTATCGGCATTCTAACCACATCACAGTTTTGAGTATCAAAAGATTTCATGGTCTAAAATCAAAGTTGACACCTTAAAATTTTGCTAAGAGAGTTGCAAAAGCTAGGCATGGGGGTATGATGAGAACACCATCATGAACCCTAACTAGCTCATTTTGATCCAATTGAGTCAATAAATGCTCCTACATAACCAACTAAAGGTCATAATTCATTGCATAACCATCCTGAGAGAAACACAAGAAACTAGAATTAAAATTGTAATTTTACCAATGCAATACAACCACGAATTTTCTCAAGGGCTAAACAAAGGTTAAATGGTCTTAATAAGATAACAAGTGGGTTGGATTTGATAGAAAAGGGTTTGTGTATATTCTGGGAATTAAATGACTTTTAAAACCCTAAAAACAGACCCACTTAATTAACCAAGGTTCTTGTCAGAATAAAATTCACCTAAACCCTCTAAAAATCATAGAAAAATATTCTCTATGGTTGAGTACCTTCAAACTGACCATCAGAACCCATCTTAACCTAAATTGGAGTCTCAGACAGATATTTGCCCTAATTTAGATTTTTGCATAAATTACCTAGTCAAACGTGGCCAAGACCAAAATCAAACTTCACCATTGGATTCCTTAGGTCCAAATTAGGTTTATACCAAAATTTGGACCAAAGGAGAACTTATCTTGACCTAGTTTGCAAAAAGGTCCTGTCTGATTACATTTCTATCCCTAACTTTCAAAAACCCTTGCAAATAGCCCCCTAACTTATTCGTCATCTTCACAAATATGTCCCTCCGCCATTATCGCGGAGAAACCTACTCCGACGATCTTCAACTGGGATTTTAACCCTGATTGATTGATAAATCCCTTCCAAAATTGGAAGGGAGATTCATCAATTAATCCTTTACAATATGAACCCATTGATGAGCCCAGATTCTTTCCCAATCTCTCATGCAAACCCATGAGAGATTTGGGTCTCTTAAAAGCTTCCTTCTCCAGCAAGCCTTCCTTGCTTGGAAGCTTGGCTTTAAGCACAAAACCCTCTCTAAAGACCTATTTAAGAAGCCCCAGATCCAACCATTCTCCTTAGCTTGAAATTGGGCCGGAATCCCCTCTATTCCTCTCTCCTCTCTGGCCACAACTCTCCGCAAGCTCCTGCGACCTATCTCCGACTCTTCTCGTCGCCCAACCACAATACCAGTGGCGGGTTTATCTTCACCACCATCCTCCACGTTGCGCAATACCAGCCGACACCATTCCTGCGCCGTCTTCGCCGCCGCATCTCCTACAGAGGTCCATCTTCCCCACGTCCAGCAACCACACTGGCATGGGATCTCTGTCCCTTTCATCCCTTAGAAGTAGGTTCCTAGATTCCCTCTCTCTTACACTTTCTTCCTCTCTCTCTATTTCCCAAAACTGACCACCGACGCTACTGAACACCGTCATCCCATCCATCTCCGGCAACTCCTCCGGTGAGGTGTTCTCGCCGCTACGCACCTCCATCCACCTCGCCGACCACCCTACAACCTCCACCGCACCTTCCCGCTCATTTCCCCTTACTCCATTCGCTCCATCGTCCACCCAAACACCTCCTCGAACATACCCACTCTCACCGACCGTTCCCGTCACTGTCCGTCCACCACGGCCACCATTACATTCACCATGCCATGGCGACCCTCCTAAGCATTCTGATGCGGCCATTAGGCTTCTTTTCTTGGTTTCAGGTAGCAGGCCCATGACCCGCCATTGCTGTCGAGCTTCGAGCAAGCTTCAAGTTGCTCTAGGGCTTGCTACGCCCAGGGGATACTTCCAGGCTGCGCGGAATAGAGGCGTGCAGGTGTCCAAGTCCTCACGCAGGGGCTTCAGCAGCTGCAACCTCGCCAATTTAGCCAAGCACCCTGCTACTGCGTTGCATGGAAGAAAGGTGAGACATTTAGTCCCACCTCGAATAGGAAGAGACGCTTTCAGCCGCATAAAGTGAAAAAGTGAATGGGGTTGTTCGCCTCCAAACACTGAGGGTGAGGTCCTCCTCCCCCTTCAACGAACTCATTCGCGACATTGCCCTCGCGGACCTGGCCGACCCGACTACCCACCTGACCTACACTCCTCGCTCATCACCACACGCCGGTGAGCCTGGACCCGAGTATGCGCTAGGTCCGATTACCTGATCGACTGTGGCTCTGGGAGAGTGAAACTGAAATAGGAAGAGAGAAAGAGAGAGGAGAGTTGCACGGGGTAAGGGGGGGTTTTTGCCCTGGGAAGATTAGCTCCGACACTTAGTCGGATTCAGAAGGTAGAAAGGTCAGAGGAGAAGAAAGCCTAAGGAAGAAGAAGAAGAAGAAGTGAGGCCATAGGCAGAAAGGTCAGAGAAGAAGAAAGCCTAAGGAAGAAAAAGAAGAAGAAGAGAAAGGAAGAGTCAAAGAAATCAAAGAAAGAGAAAGAGAAAAAGAAAAGAAGAAAGGGACTATAGCAAAAGTCATTTAAGACGTCAGATTTCATATTCCCTCCTTTAGTAGATTTGAGTAAATTGGTGATTCAAATCACCATTATTTTGTCTATAATTCTTTTTACTCTTCATATACTCATATGCTCTACATTGCAAATTAGTTTTTGAGTAATATTTTGTATTCAAATTGCATTAATTGTCGAGATTAGTGTATGAATTCCATTTGCTCCCTATGTTCGACCTCAGAACTTTTTCAAGTAACAAAATTGTATTTGTTTTCAAAGCGATTTCGACCATACTGCAACGCGACACTTTTAAACATCGATTTCGCTAATAAACACTCTTCCCTTCATCCAGATAACAGTAAACTAGGTAAGATTTAGTTTAGGATAGTTAGGTAGCTAGATTAGCACAGATTTACCCTAGCTTCAGTCTTCCTTCTCTGACTTCAGCAAGGCCAAATCCGACTTCGCTAGGCTTCAATCCACCTCGCAACTACCTAAACACATTCCTCTACCCTTCACGATCCTCCTCCACCTCTTTTCCTTCCTTTCTATCAGCTGTAACGCCTAAACCACTCCACCTTCACCAGCGACCTCCGTTGTCCATGGCGGAGGTCATAGACATAGATCGCCCTCAATTGGGGCCCTCCGTCACCTTGTCATCATCTTAGGGCCCCATTCAACCTTTTAATTCACCTAATTAACCATCTAAACGATTAACTCACCTCCACCTTCACCTAAACACCTCACTGTCCAGGGTAAGGTGTTCAGAGCTATTTCACATCCATTTAGATCCTCCATCATCTTCGCAACACTATAAGGATCACTTTACATAACTAATTGCTCCTATAATGCACTACACAGTACACACCCAAAATCCATTTCAACCTCTGTGCTACTATCAATGGCGAGCTCAGAGGAGTCTTTCACCAAATTGAACACCTATTCATCATCGCCACACCTTCTTGAGTTGATTCCCCCACTCAATTGTGTGAGAGGATCATCCCTGAGTTCAAGTGAACTCAGATTTTGTTTATACTAAATTCTAACGATAAATCTTTAAATCAAGTGTTGATTTAAGCAATTGAGGAGCCCCTAAGGTTCCTTGTGACCTCAGGAGTCTTTTAAGATCATTTATGATCAATTCCGTGAAGTCTTGATCTCCAACCATCTGTTTAAATGATCACCGGAGCTCTAGTAAGCTCCGGCGAAACATTCTTGAGCTTCAGCTTTTGGCAAGCCCTAGGAAACTCTAGGTTGATTATTTTTTACTTAAGGATTAATTTTCTACAGTTAGAAGTTTGTTTTATTAATTTAAGCTCTTTCCTAAGCTCCATCTTCTCCAACTTCGGCAGAGTCGAAGAGGCAAAACTGTTAGAAATAAGCTCCAGAATTCTGTTCTAGAAGCTTGAGAAATACCTGCTGAGTTCGTCCATGGCCTTTATTGGGTCTGAAACCTTTAGGAATCTCCACTGATCACACCTCCATTAGACCTCAGGCGGCGACGTCTGGTAACTCATCAGAAGTGCTCAAAACTTAGTTTCTAATGATGAATTAAGTAGGAATTAGGCTTTAAATTGAATCTGCGAGCCTTGATGTTAAAAGTCAAACTTGGAGCTCACAAGTCAAAGCTGAGATGAAATTGCGGATTAAAGAATTGATTCAATGATTTAATGAGTAAAATGAGTTCCTGGATTTTTTTAGAAATCAATTAGAGTGATTTAAACGTGTTTTATTGAGGTTTACTCAAGATTTGATTCACTGTGTTGTTTGGGTTCAAACTGGAACCCAACTTATTTCTAAGCCTTTCTATCAAGATTTGAATGTCCAGATCTCTTGCTTAGGACCTCCTAAATTGATTCAAATCCTTTCCTTGGTATTTTATCTCTCTGCACGACAAATTCGAGCTCAAATCTAAGCTCTGAACCCTAAGAATGAAGTCATTCAGACCTTCCTTCTTCTCCTAAACAATGCGGAACACCTCATTGAAGTCACTCAGATCTTCAACTGAGGAAGAAAACCTTTTCTGCAGGTCATTAGACCTAAAGACCTTCTCTACAGGCTAGTTTGGCCGTATGAACAGCTGCTTTCATCCTTCAAATTAAAGGATCTTCTGAAATCCTAACACCAAATTGGTGTTCCAATTAGGTAGAGCTGAAGAGCTCTCGATCGAGCCTTAGCTCAATCGATTTGGTGGACTGAATCCGAGTGTGGGCGTGAATGTGAGCGGGCTTGTTCGGGCCCAATATTGTGCATTGCTAAAAGTAAATTGAAATCCACAATATATGAACTAGGCATGGGTCTAGTAGGGTTTGGTCCTGCCCCTTAGTGGGCACTGTGTATCCTCAAAAAGCTCGTGCTGCCCATTAAAAACCATAGTTTTTATAATTAAGAGATTAATGGGCTTGGTTGAGTGTGAATTTGGCTAAGTGTCGGACTAGAGAATGCACAGTAAAGGGAGAAAGAATAAGGGAAGAAGAGTTAAAGAATAACTTAAGAAGAGAAGGAAGAAAGAAGTGAAGGAAAAGATAAAATAACAAGGAGAGCTCGAGAGAGAGAGATTACAAGAGGGAGAGCACAAGTAATGAGAAAAAGAGAGAATAAGAGAAGAAGGGCTGATAGAGATTAAAAGAAGGAAAATAAAAGAAGTAAAAAATGAGAAGAATCAGACATCCATGCTTATCATCAGAAGTTCGATTTATATTTTTATGTCGTCTAACATTCTTTTCAGACGTCCGATTTCAGGGATGAAATTGTTATATTTGATATGTTTTGAGCTTTTAATTGTTGCAAAGGCATGATAACTCTTATAATTTCATCTCTTTGCCTTATATTCTTGTAAAAAGTTGTAAACGACAACAAAAACATCTTAAATCACCTAATTTGCCCTACAACACAAACCCTCTTAATATCCCAATCAAGAGCAAACCCCTCTTTCTCAAGAGGAAGGGAACCCACAACCTGGGCCCTCAGATTACAAGTAGATTAAGGAATAAAATTGAATTAAAATACAGTTTAGCTCCTATGGATAGCCCCAATAAGATATGCAATTAATTATACGAACTAGCTATCTAGGAGACTAAAAGAACTCCCTTAGTGAATGTGTGAAGGTGATGCTGCTGGGAGTTGAGGTGGTTGAACTCCAAGGAATGTGGTCTTCAAGGATAAGAGCTTAAATCACCTCTAATGAACACCAACTGTAGGCCTTAGCTGAATATGGACTTGAATGCACTTTAGAGTGCATTTTTGGGGTGTTCTCTCTCTTCTAAAGAGTGGGAAACCATTTCATATATATAGAAGGGTGAATGAACTAGTTTAGGTGCGTATAAGCCCCCTCTTCAACGGCTAAAATGTTTTCCAATTGGATTTGCCAACGACTAACTAATATGCTCCAAAAGTGCTTTATTTAACGTTAGGTAAAAGTCATCTAACGTTAGGTGAACTATCTAACGTTGGGTACTCAGTTAGGTGCAAAGTTCGCAATCTCCTGGAGGCGTCCAATTTGACCCAAAATAGCCTACCAAACGTTAGGTAACCTCTATTTAATGTTAGGTCAACTACCTAACATTAGGTACAAAGTTTAATGCAAAGTTCGTTATTTCCTGGAGCTCAAGGTAGCCTCACCATTGCTACCTAACATTAGGTATATACTACCTAACGTTAAATGGATTATAAAAAGTCCTCTAACTATCCAAATAAGTCTTGATGATTTTATGGGGTTCTAGGATGATCCGTTAACTCCTAAGGATATGTTTATCATATTTTTAACCTATTTAAGCTATGTGTGGTGTTTTTGTGAAAATTGCATATGAACCACTTATGTTTATGCTAATATGAGATCTGACTGGGTCTCTCCTTACATTCTAAAGAATAAAAGATTATAACTCAATTCCTATAATACATGGTGACCTAAACTTGAAGAGCATGATCCCCTCCTTCTTCTTGGCTTCGGATTTCGTCAAAAAAGCTTTAACCTAAAAATTAATCTTGTAATATCTATGCATAAGATCCAATTTTAACCTCAATTACTTGAGATATTTGTTATCATCAAAACCATCATTAAAGGCTGATGTGGTGCCTAATTGCTTATGCACCAACATTCTCCCCCTTTTTGATGATGACAAACACTCAATGGATAGGTTGATAGCCTCCCCCTATCTAAGTGCTCTCCTAAATAAAATCTAAGAGATGATACACAAGGAGCACATAGCACATAATGTCATAACAAGATTTTAGCAAGATTCAAGCATCATGATCTCAATATTTATTCAACCACTATTCAACCTTGTTAGTGCAAGGGCACCACGATCGTTAATTTTGATGATAACAAAACACTTGTAATTTAACATTTGCATTGAGTTTATGAGTTTCAGAAAAATGCAAATTGATTCAAGTATGGAGGAGGAGCTCAAGCTCGCATCCATGGTGGATTGAAAGAGCTTGATGGAGGAGAAGGAGCTTCACTTGGAGTGAAAGCTTGAAGAAGGAAGGATATGAAAAATAGGATAGATCATTAATTCATGTATTCTTTTGTTATTCTTTTGCTTTTCTGTTTAGATAAGAGCCTCAAAGTTACTAACTGTAGTCCTAGGAACACTTACTATACCTAGGATACTTAGGCTTTTTCGTAGAGAACATAGAAAGCCAAAATGGGCATCAGACAACCTGATCGGACGTCCAATCTGGAAATCAGACGTCTGATCTTAGACTTTAAGACTTCTGAATGTTTGATTAGATGTCCAAACATTTAGGTTGAACTTAGTGCCTTCTGTCTGTTGATTTCATACAACCAGCTCTTAGTTTAGACATCTTAGAAGCCATCTGATGAACTTGCCAGACATCCAACTAGAGGACCGTTGGCTTTGTCAGGCTAATCTTAGAGGATTAGCTCTTTATCCAACCTACTTTTACTTTTATACGTTCGTAATGATCCCTAGACGTCTGATAAGTAGACGTTAGGCCCAAATCACCTTTTGTCAGATGATTATAGCCGTTTAGCCTCAGGAAATGAATTCTCGCAGTAAAACCTATTTCCAGACATCCAAATTTTGTGCCAGATGACTGACCTATTGTATAACCAATAAGACCTAGAACCCTGTTTAGGTCTAAACAAAAATAGGAAGGAAACTCGTCTAGAATTAGATGTCTGACCTTAAGTCCAGACGTCTTAAAAGTGATCTTTAGACGTCCGTCAAGATCCAACTTCAATCAGATCTTCCACCTTTCTAGATCAGACGACTAATTCCTAAATCAAACAATGATCCAGACATCTGATAACCCTATATGAATCATAAATAAGCCCTGATTTTGGCCTGATTTGCCTTAAGATAATTTCCAATGACCAGAGAAGCCTTTCAACGGCTAGAAGAGACTTCTAAATCCTTCTTAGGTCCTCTATGAATAAAGAAACAACCTTCCTAAGCCAACACACACTAAGTAACACTACTTCCACACTCTTTTATGAAATAGAGAAGAAATCATCAAGAAGAGAAGTGATCTTGCTCTCCAAGCCCCTTTCAGCAAATCCAAGAGCATCATTGCTTTTCCGAGATTATGCCTACGTACTTCCATCTAAGGGAAGTTCTTTTGCCTATAGGAGCTAGTTTAATATTTATACTTTGTGGCTCTATAGGGTCTGCTGTATCTTTCCTTGTTTTTGGTTCGGTATTTGCTTTGCGAATTCTCGTCTCCTTCGTGGAACAAAATACTCCTCGTGAAGAGGAGGAGTTTAAGGTACACTACCCGCGTATAAAGTAGTGTTGTTGTAACAGGTTAAGTCACCCTCATTTAGGTGACTTGATAGTGGATTTGATCGACTCGATTGATCAGGAAATCCTAAACCGAAAGGTTTAAGTGGTGGTTTTTACCTGGGTTTGAGTTTCCACCTAAAAATATTTGTGTACTTGTGATTGCATGCTTCTATGAGATTGTAATTATATTTTTCGTATCACACAAATCTCACCCCCTCCATTGGAGAACCTATAAACCTCTCATATATCATCCTCCCCCTTTTGACGTCATTAAAAAAATTGAGAGGCATAGCATGTTCATATTTTAACATATGAGAATATAACTTTATGTAACATTCAACATAATTCATCAACTCACATATAGCATCGTAGACATCATCATAAATAGCTCAACAAAATAATAGGAACATCAAAACCATGAGCTTTAAAGAAGTGCAAGGTGCAACAAGGAAATATAACTATAATGCATGCCAAGGATATAAACTAGAAAAGTTTGTGCAGCCCATGCTCTTACAAGGACATTAAATGCTGAAGCTAGAGTACTAGGAACTAAAATCAAGTTCTTTTCTAACTATTTTATCTTATACTCTCCCTTAAAAATGGAAACATAGCTATATTCATATTTGAAATCTCCCCCTACTTAAAAGGGTCAAAACATATAGGAAAAGCTTATATATCTCCCCTTTAATGATGAACATATAGCATATAACACATTTCTATCTCCCCCCCCATCTAAATGTTATCTATTAACATAAAAAGAGGATAAATGGTTTACCTCCCTTACTAAGGCCAAAAGCATGCCTAAGTGGAAGTTTATGTCAAAATTGATGGGGCTCCCATCTGAAACTTGGAGGTCCGGGAATTGATGCTGAAATGACCCTTCCCAAGGGTCGGTAGGCTTTTTCCAGAGATTATGGGGGTTTTGTTGCAAATTTTAACCCCCTAAGTATTTGGTGGAAAGACTTATGGGAGTTTGGGAATGTTGTGGGGCATTCTATGCAATTTCCTAGGCCCCAAACCCACACCCCACGCACACCACTCCCTCCCCCAAACCCTAACCCTAGGCTACCCTATAAAAACCCCCCATCCTTAGAGTTCGAGCCCTACTCCCTCTCCCAACCCCTCTTCCCTACGGCTGCACACACCTACCCCATCTCCTTCCTCCATCCATTTGTTCCCTGTCCACGCTGTTGCTGTAGGAGTTGTGCGAGGAGTGTACGAGCTCGGGGAGGAGGCGGAGCCATTGTAGGAGCTAGAGGGAAGAGTTCCGTGCAAGGCTAAGGAAGCACTAGAGCTATTGCAGCTCCTGTGCGCGAAGGAGAGGACTTGGTTGCGAGGAAGAAGGACTTGCAGCGGTTCTACGAAATCATATTTCCGCAGAATCAGACGTCTGGAGTTGTATCTAGACATTTGATACGACACAAAAACTCGAGGTAAGACCCTGTTCAAGGTCTGTGCATTCATACCGTCCCTACTGTAGCTTGAGTCTTGAGCCGTGTGTCACAGAGCGAAGAGGAGAAGCCTTCCGCGAGGAGAAGGCTCGCGAAGGCTTGTGTGAGGGCCTTTTTCCATGGGTCGGACGTCTGCTCCTCTTGACAAACATCTTACAGGATGTCTGGAGACAGCATCAGACGTCTGACTAGGCGATTTTCAAAGGTATGCGCTCTGGACAATCTGCAATTTTTTTGTACGAACCACTCAGAGACAGTCTGACGGTACGACGTTGTGTACATCTGCAAAGCCGTTGGGAAGGTGCACAAGCGTGATGACTTAGACACTTTAGGACGTCTGGATGTCTCCCCAAATGACTGATACCCGTCCCAGACGTCCGAGTGAACTGCTAGACATCTGGAAGGACCCCAAGACGACCGTGAGGAGTTCCAGACATCCAATCTCCACATAGAACGCAAGGTGAGATCTCTACTGTCATTTAAGACATCTAGGCACTACTCCAAACGTCTGATTTCAATCTAGTTGGTCTGTTTCAAACACCAGGCGGTCAGTCCAGCTGGACCTGCCAAACTGGTCCAGTTCAAGTCAATCGAGAAGTGTGTTTAGGCCAAATCAAGAACCAAACGAAGTCGATTTTTCATAAATATGCTACCGTTGGTTTTCTATCAGAATTTCCCATGTGATGGGGCCATGTTCTAGTTGTTTTGAACTCATTTTTTTTCCCTGTCTTAAGAAATGTAGTAGTGGTTGGTTTGACCGTCTGTGTTAATAGGACGCCCATCCACGGTGTGCACGGGACCCGTAGAGGTTACGAGGTCCGCCGTTCGTGCCCCCACATCTCCCAAATACTCTAGTAGAGTGGTCTTTACTATCCCTTGTGAATTAAATGATGAAAGTGCATGTTATTTAGAACTAATTGGTTGAACCCTATGATATACAATGAACCCTAGGGCTAAGATAAAAAGATGAATAATTATACATGCCGTGAATGTTAAATTGTAGTAATGTTTCCTGAATATGCTAAATTACAAGCTACCTGTTTACATTCGTTCAATCATGACTTGAGCTGAAATACATGTTGTATCCTATTTAGCTTGATTGATGAGATAAGTGTCGAATTGTGAAACCATGAGCTGCCTGTTATACCCTCAATTTATCATGATATGAATAGAGGCATGTGTACTATACGGAAGTAAGAAATTCCTATGCACAAACCCTATGGGGAATTAGAAGAGGAACTCATGTGTACGGAATAAATATCAGATGTCGAAGGGAAGTGAGCTGGCCCTTGAGTACACGGTGCCGAGAAGAGTGACTGTCCCTTTGGTATGGAAAGTAGCTGGCCTTCACGTACACGGTACCGAGGAGAGCTACTGTACTTAGTGTAGGGAGGAGCTAGCTGCCCCACAGGGCACAGGGTTAGGACTAGCCCCCTACACCGACTCTTGTTAGGCCCACTGGGCAAACCAGGATAGTCGGATGAGGGTACACGAACGGTGGAGGGGCGAGACCCCTATTCTGAGAGGGCAAGGCCCTGTGCTATTCCGTGCTGTACTTTTGGGTGTACCCGCTAGCAGAAACGACTGACTGCGTGCTAGTGCAGGGTAGATACTCGTGCACTTATCGCGTGTGCCGTAGTCACCGCTACGTCGCGACCATGACCTCGGGGTGGTAGACCTTGCATAGGACTACCACGAGGTGCTCTCCCGGACAGGAGAGTGCCACGTGTGCATCCTACATCACGGGGAAATTGCAATCAAGATCGTTCCCTTAGGGAACAGGAAGATTGAGAGGCATTGTGGACCTTTTGCTAGAAAATCAACTCGTAAACACTAGTTGTTAAACTAACTATTGGTTGGATAATTAGATAATTACATGTATGTTTGTGGATTTCTTTACAGCTTAAATGATATAACTATTGTACATACCACTCTACTCAGCGTAAGCTGACCCCCCGTTATATATATAACCATGTACAGATCAGGGAGTCAAGCAACCAGCACCACCGGTTGCAGAGGGTGCTGGGCCCAGTCGAGCCTAGCCAAAGCTTCCAGTGCTAGTTCTCTTTCAGCCTTTTCTACTATAGTGAGTGATTCTATTTCATGTTGAACTCAATGGTGTGAACTTTTATTGTCGTGATGGCTAGTTTTTGGATTAAGTTTAATGTCTTTTTGAGCTCTAGTTACTTTCGCTGCATCCTTTAATTATTTCTAGCTACTTACATGCATGGTTTGTGTTGGTTTCGTGCATATGGGTTAGTTTCTCATTGGAGGACTGAGTCTTGGAGTTAGTCGAGGCAAGCCATTTCCGGGGTCCCTAAGGGGCCGAGGTTGGGTCGTAACAAGATGGTATCAGAGCAAGGTCCTCCCGAGAGATAACCCAACGGATTGAAAGTAACCGCATATGGGAGTATAGTTAGGATAGCTATCACAACGTGCCTTCTTGAATTACGTGTCTGAGTCTTATTTCAAACCCATATCTTTGACAATCTTTGTTCATTTTTCCTCCATCTCCGTGTAGGAGATGCCCAGTCACAGAGTTCATGGAGATGGCCGTAGGCGTGGCCGTGGACGTTGTCTCGGAGGCGGGCGCGCAAAGCCTGGGGTAGGGGTCGATCCACCCCTCCTTCCGGGTATCCAGGCTTAGGACCTCACCCAGTTGATCCGCGACAACATTCGAGAGGAGTTCCAGCAGCCTCCGCCTCAGCCACCTCCTCCTGAGGATGGGGAGGGAGAGTCCTCTGTGCGACAGGGGAATCGTCGCAGCACTGGACGAGCTAGAGGGGGAGGGGGCAATCATCCACCACCCCCACCACCCTCAGACACTTCTGAGCATGAGTCCTCCTTTCCAGGAGGCGTACCTATACCCGTTTTACGGCTCCACCATGACCTATTCACTCAATTCCGGAAGCTGAAGCCCCCCTCCTTCAAGGGGAAGGAGAGCCCATCTGAGGCCGAGGACTGGTAGAGTAGATGGAGAAGATATTCGACACACTACACCCTCCTGTAGAGTGCCACATGGCCTTCGCCACGTATCAACTAGAGAGCGCAACCCATAGGTGGTGAAAAGCGGTCAGAGGCCAGGAGGGAGGAGAGTCGACGTGGGACCGGTTTGTGGCACTCTTCTGCGAGAAATACTTTCCATAGACCTGGCAGGACCAAAAGAGGTGGGAGTCCACAATCTCCGCCAGGGGGCGATGACAGTCAGCACGTATCGTACGTGTTTTCTGGAGCTGTCGCATTTCGCCCCGTTAGCAACTGCTACAGAGGAGCGCTTGTGAAGGTTCACTGAGGGCCTTCGGCCTGCTATTCAGGGGTATGTGAAGCCCCTGAAGCTGCCTACCTTCTCCTGCATGGTCGAGGAGACCAACCCAGTCGTGCGAGACACTGACGGAGGAGGACGAAAGAGGCCCTACCAGCTTGAGCACTCTCAGGGCTACCAAGAGAGGAGACACGTGATGCCTGTGGGGGAGTTGACCCGCTCTGTGGGGCTACCAGTGGCCTTTGGGGGCCCTAGGCAGGGGCCAGCTGCCAACACCAGACCCCCACCCAATTACCAGTAGGGACAAATCGAGGGAGGAGGTCATGCCCCTCTATGCTACCAGTGTGGCCAGTCAGGCCACATGAGGAGGGACTGCCCATCTAGGATGGAGCATACCAGATGCTCCTCGCTTCGAGCACTGGAGGCCAATCCGGCGGCCGTGGGCACCAGGCTCGTGGGGGAGGACAACAGCCACAAGGAGGATACCGACCAGCTGCTACCTGTCTGGTCAAGAGCATGGCTGTGTCTTCCGCACCCAGAGCTGAGGGGCGTGTTAACGCCCTGATTCATAGAGACGCCAGAGCTTTTGGCTCCGTGGTGGCAGGTATGGTTCCAGTTTCCAGCAGACTTGTTTACGTACTTTTTGATTCTGGTGCCACACGCTCTTTCATCTCCACGAGCTTTGCTGTTAGTTTGGGGACGAGTAGCACTTTGTTAGAGGATCCGTTCTTGATCAGAGGCCCAGGTGGGCAGTTGTTCGTGGCTGAGGTTTACTCAGACTGTGAGGTCACCATAGGGGGACACAACCTTTCCACCGACCTGATTGTGATCCAGATGGAGGATTTCGGCATGATTCCTGGGATGGATGGCTGTCCGCCTATCACGCCCTGGTGGACTACCTCGAGAGGAAAATTTTGTTCTCCATACCTAAGATGCCACCCTTTGAGTTCCATGGTCAGCCAGTGGACAGAGGGTTCAGGTGTATCTCCACACTTCGGCCAGTGAAGCTACCGAGTCAGGGGTGTGAGGGTTTCTTGGCTTGTGTTGTAGCAGAGCCCAGCCCAACAACTGATTTGCAGAGTGTTCCAGTGGTCTGGGAGTACCCCAACATCTTCCCAGAGGAGTTACCAAGCTTACTGCCAGAGCATGAGATCGAGTTCGAGATCTCACTAGTACAGGAAACCAACCCCATCTCTACGGCACCATACCGGATGGCCCCGCTTGAGTTGCGAGAGCTCAAGTCCCAGTTGCAGGACCTGTTGGAGAATGGCTTAGTGAGGCCTAGTGCGTCCCCGTGGGGAGTTCCTATGCTTTTTGTGAAGAAGAAGGACGGTACCCTTCGACTTTGTGTCGACTATAGACCACTGAACCGAGTCACTATCAAGAACAAGTACCTGCTACCTCGTATTAACGACCTCTTTGACCAGTTGAGAGGTGCCACGGTGTTCTCCAAGGTAGACTTGAGGTCAGGCTACTATCAGCTGAGGGTCAGGGAGATAGACATCTCCTAGATAGCTTTCCGTATGCGGTATGGTCACTACGAGTTCCTGGTTATGTCGTTTGGGCTGACCAACGCCTCCGCTGCTTTCATGGACCTAATGAACTGCGTCTTCAGACCGTACCTAGATCAGTTTGTGGTGGCATTCATTGATGACGTACTCGTTTACTCTCGGGATCAAGCATAGCATGAGTAGCATTTACATATGGTTCTGGATACTTTGAGACAGCGCAGGCTGTACGCTAAGTACAACAAGTGCAAATTCTGGTTGAGACAGGTCACTTTCTTGGGCCATAAGATCTCAAGAAACGGATTGGCTTTAGATCCAGCCAACGTTGAGGCAGTACTCAGGTGGGAGAGGCCACGTACCGTGATAGAGATACGTAGCTTTTTGGAACTGGCAGGCTACTATCGGCGATTCATCAGGGGATTCTCTCAGATCGCGTGTCCTATGACCCAGTTGACCTGGAAGGACGTGCCTTTCACCTGGACGAACGTATGAGTTATGCTTTCAGGAGTTGAAGGAGAGGCTAACTTCAGCTCCTATATTCACCATCCCAAACAACAGTGGTGGATTTGTGGTTTACACCGACGCCTCGTTGCAGGGGTTGGGTAGTGTGCTCATGCAGTAGGGCCACGTTGTCACTTACACTTTGCGGCAACTAAAGCCCCATGAGCATAGCTACCCCACCGATGATTTAGAGTTGGCAGCAGTTGTCTTCACGCTAAAGACATGGAGGCACTACCTATATGGTGAGACTTTGGAGATCTTCACAGACCATAAGAGCCTCAAGTACCTGTTTGATCAGAAGGAGCTCAACATGAGACGGAGACGTTGGTTAAAGCTCCTGAAGGGCTACGACTGCAGCATCTCCTACCACTCAAGGAATGCCAATGTGGTGGCTGACGCCTTGAGCCAGAAAGCGCCCACCCACTTAGCTAGTTTGTAGGCACAGAGTTGGAGAATCATGGATGAGTTGGGTAGTTGGCGACCCTTGGAACCGCGAGGGTACTGCGGGCTGTGACAGTGTCGAGATAGACGCAACCAGAGCTATTGGACCGTATCACTGAGGGACAGATGGCCGACCTGTACCTACAGGCACTACGGGACAGAGCATTCATAGGAGACCCAAGAGACTTTACTTTCACTAACGGAGTCCTGTGTATGAGGGGAAGTTTGTGCATTCCTAGAGACAAGAAGCTGTTGAGAGAGCTCCTAACCGAGGTATACAGGTCCAAATTCAACATACATCCTGGGAACACGAAGATGTACCATGACCTACGACGCGACTTCAAGTGGAGGGGGATGAAGCGGGATGCTGGTAATTTTGTGCAGCAGTGCTTGGTATGCCAGCAAATGAAGGCTGAGCACCAGGGGCCTACAGGGCCTATACAGCCACTTCCCGTGCAAGAGTGGAAGTGGGAGAGTGTCACTATGGATCTGGTACTGGGGTTGCCTGTTACATAGCGAGGACACGATGCAGTCTGGGTGATAGTGGACAAATTGACGAAGACGACACGGTTTCTGCCAATCCGAGTCACTTTTGGACCAGCACAGTTGGCTGAGTGATACATCAGAGACGTAGTGCGCCTTCATAGAGTCCCTTGTGAGATCATTTCAGACAGAGACACTCATTTCACTTCCCATTTCTGGGCAGAGTTTCAGCAGGCTTTGGGGACTTGTTTGAGATTCAGTACCGCCTACCACTCCCATACCAACGAACAGTCGGAGTGCACCATCCAGGCACTGGAGGATCTTCTACGCGCTTACATGTTGGACTGGAGAGGCTCCTAGGAGGAGCATTTACCGCTGGCAGAGTTTACGTACAACAACAGCTACCACTCGAGCATTGGCATGGCACCGTACGAGGCCCTGTACAGGAGGAGGTGCACGGCACCCCTGAGTTGGGTTGAGGTGGGGACCAAATGGAAGGTTGGTCCTAGGCTAATCTGCTAGAGTTAGGAGGTGACAGAGTAGATCCACAGACGACTCCGCACAGTTAAGAGCAAACAGAAGAGCTACGCTGACCTGAAGCGTAGAGGGGTACATTTCGAGGTTAGGGATCATGTCTTTCTTCGTGTTTCACCCATGAAGGATCTACAACGATTCACGGTGAAAGGGAAGCACACGCTGAGATTTATGGGACCTTTTGAGGTCTTGGAGTGGGTTGGACTCGTTGCTTACTGACTTGCCCTTCCTCCCCATCTTTCTCGAGTACACGACGTGTTCCATGTGTCCAACCTCAGGAAGTACGTCGTCGATCCTAGCCACGTCTTAAGCCATGAGAGCATCGAGGTGGGCGATGACTTGACCTATCTTGAGAGACTCATACAGATACTAGACATAGTTGTCCGGAATCTGAGACGGAAGGTGGTGCCATTAGTGAAAATCCTGTGGAGAAACTAGCAGCATGAGGAGGCGACTTGGGACCCTGAGGCAGTGATATGAGAACAGTACTCGGAACTTTTTGAGGGTACGTTATTTCTAACCTAGTTTGATCCTCTTTAAGTTTGTTATGCGCACTTTATCTATCTTTGCATCCCGTTTTAGCCTAAGTTTCGATGGCGAAACTTCCTTTAAGTTTGTTATGTTGAAATGACCCTTCCCAAGGGTAGGCAGGCTTTTTCCAAAGACTATGGGGGTTTCGTTGCAAATTTTAACCCCTAAGTATTTGGTGGAAAGACTTGTGAGAGTTTGGGAATGCTATAGGGCATTCTGTGCAATTTCCCAGGCCCCACACCCCACGCACACCACTACCTCCCACAAACCCTAACCCTAGGCTACCCTATAAAAACCCCCCAGCTTTGGAGTTCCTGCCCTACTCCCTCTCCTACACCCCTCTTCCATGCGGCTGCACACACCCACCCCGTCTCCTTCCTCCATCCATTTTTTCCCCGTCCACACTGCTGCTGAGGGAGCTGCTGCGCGAGGAGTGTCCGAGCTCGAGGAGGAGGTGGAGCCATCGTAGGAGCTAGTGGGAGGAGTTCCGTGCAAGGCTGAGGCAACACCGGAGCTACTGCAACTCCTGTGCGCGAAGGAGAGGACTTGGTTGCGAGGAAGAAGGCCTCGCAATGGTTCTACGAAATCATATTTCCGCAGAATCAGACGTTTGGGAGGACCCCCAGACGTCTGGTCGGACATTCGGAGTTGTATCCAGACGTCTGATACGGCACAAAAACTCGAGGTAAGACCCTGTTCAAGGCCTGTGCGTTCGTACCGTCCCTACTATATCCTGAGTCTTGAGCCGTGTGTCGCAGAGCGAAGAGAAGCCTCCCGTGAGGAGAAGAAGGCTCATGAAGGCCTGTGTGAGGGCCTTTTTCAATGGATCGGACGTCTACACCTCTTGACAGACCTCTTACAGGACGTCTGGAGGCAGCATCAAACATCTGACTAGGCGGTTTTCAAAGGTAAGCGCTCTAGACGATCTCTACATGTTTTTTTGTATGAACCGCTCAAAGACGGTCTGACTGTACGACACTATGTACGTCTGCAGAGCCATTGGGAAGGTGCGCATGCGCGACGACCTAAACACTTTAGGATGTCTGGACATCTCCCCAAACAACTGATACCAGTCCCAAATGTCCAAGTGAACTACCAAACGTCTGAAAGGACCCCAGGACGACCGTGAGGAGTTCCAGACGTCCGGTCTCCACACAGAACACAAGGTGAGATCTACTAACCGAGCGAGATCAATGTTATAAAAGCTGCGTCGTAGTATAAGTTGAAATCGCTTGAAAATAAATAAAATTTATACTCGAATGAAAGTCCGAGGTCAAACACAAGAAGCAAATAAAAATTCACACACTAATCTCAAATAATATGTAATTGAGCACAAGAACTTAAACAAAATAATGATATTCAATAAATACTAATATGTCACATTAGATATTCAATGAATTCTCATGTATCTTAAGACAATAAAAAATAAAGAAGCTAAAACAATGGTGATTTAATTCACCAATTACTCTCTAAGCATATATATATCAAGCATTCAACCAATTTAAATATCTCAATAGTAATTCTAAATCAATCGTTCACAGTTTCAAGACTCAAATCAGACGTCGGGTCTGATGACTAGATGACTTAACCAACAGGTGCTACAGTGCTAGGGAAGCACTGTTCTTCTTCTTCCTCCTCTTCTTTCTTCTTCAGGCCTGCTTCTTCTCAAGTCCTTCACCTTCTTCTGCCTGTCTTCAGCCTCTTCTCCTCTTCCTCTTCCTTCTCTTCTCGCACAAGGGGAAGGGTTCTGATCATGAAATCGTGATAATGATAAATCCACCATAGTATGTGCGAAAACATGTCATTTTAAATTTATGAAATCGTCTCCGAAAAATATGAGAATAATGTTGGGAGTACGGGTTGTCTCACTGGGAGGTAGGGATATTTAGATGATTTCCAACATGATCAAGTAAACGAATTTTTTTTATTATTTATATTTTTTATAATAAAAGAAAATAAATTAAACAAACATGGAGATAAATACGAAGTGAACACGTAAATGCAAATAAGAACTTTACTACTACTAAGAAGAGGAAAAAAATAATCTCAAATAGAAATCCGACGATGTCGTGACGGGGGTCAAGAGTGTCATCGACAGTCGTTGGTGGAGAAGGTGCACGGAGGCGAGAGGTCAAAGAAGTGACGTCGTGGTTGAGGGCTGGTGCAACGCTCGTTGGTAATATACGATTGCCAAGGGTCGCAGCCTTTTGTTGAGGACATGCGGACAAGGGTGATGAAGAGTGTCGAGGGACAGTTCTCATGCGATGACGTGTTGCATGCACGAGGGAGAGAGAGAGTGGAGGAGGAGAGCGGGCATGGACGTCGGACGGCGAGGGCATTCCCGCAGGGTGGAATCGTGAGGGAGAGATCGTGTAGCGGGTGGGGGTTTGCGTACGTGAGAAGAGAAAAATAGGGGAGAGAGAAAGAGAAGTACGGGGTGAACGGGAGAAAAAGAGGAGCGAGAGAAAGGGAATCGTGAAGGCCTCTGCAAAGTACGGTGGAGCGGGGAAACTCACGGTGGAGAGAAGAATGGAGAGGAGGGAAAAAACTACGATGGGGGGGGGGGGGGGGGGGGGAAGGGTGGGGCAGAGAATTGAGAGGGAGAGAAGTTCAGAGGGAGCGAGAGAATTACGAGGGGCTCTACGGTACAGGAATTGAGAGAGACAAGATTCGGTGTATGGGCATGGGATTTATAGGCTGGAGAAAAATCGGAGAGGAGGGGGCACAACTTGTACGATGGGAGAGCGGATTTACTTGTTGGGATAATTGTTGAAAGGGGGGTCTACGTAGAAAATAATTGAAGGGGAGAGAGGGGTCTACAAAGGAGTTGGTGATGGGAGGAGAATTGGCTTTTTTTTAATTTTTCATTTTTGTTTTGTGGCGTGGAATACGGGTGACTAAAAATAAGATTTCTATTGGAGGGAATAGGTTACGTAGGTGTTTTTCTCTTTTTCTTTTTTTTTTTTTTTTTGATAGAAAAGTCGGAGGAGTACGGTGGAAATGTAAGAAGAGGATTAGGAGAGGATTGGGTGTGGGATTTGTTTCGTTGGAGGGGATATTCGGTGGATGTTGGAGAGTGGTTTCGCTGGGATTGACACCTTTTTGTTGAAAGGTAAGAGAAAAGGTCACGTAGGTAGGTTTGGAGGAGATATTTGATTACTTATGATGTAAGGATATTTGGTGGGTGAGATGTTGAGTAAAGGTTTGGATGTGAATTTATTTGGTAGTTTGGGTAAACATAAGTGGGTAAGGGAATTTGGATAGGTAAGTTTCTTCCTTCGGGGATAACATAATAATTACTTTGTGATTTGACCCTAACTTTTTAATTTAGGTAGAAGATACCTGAGTCAAATGACTTCATATTTGGTGGTTCATACTCATCTAGTGCTATATATAGATTAGTACTACAGACTCTCAATCTATAGACTATCAAATAAGTCAACTCAAAGAGACACTCAAAACTGTGCTCCCTTTTTGGTCCCTTTGCACTCACTCTCTCTTTCACTTTCTCTCTGTTTCTTTTTTTTTTTTGAATTTTTCGAGCTCACAATTCACCATATTGTGTAAATACACTCAATATTTGGTGGTCTCACATGGCATTAACACCTTTAATAAGTTCCAATAACCCTACAACTAAATTAGAATTCCTCAGCCGGTATTCGGGCAGTCAAAAATACAGAAAAATAGGTATGGATCATATTTGGTGGATAGGAAGGAATGGATAGGACAATGTATTTTTGAATTTTGACACTAATACCCTCCTTTAGCCAAGGATTCCATAAAGAATGGTCGTAACCATCCACCTTAGTCATAGTTTTATTAGAACCCGATTTCTGTGTATTTACCTTATTTGGTGGCTCTCAAAATTTCACACAAAATTCATACGCGGGAACCGAGAGTGGAAAATTATTCATAACTCTGAGGTATCATTATTCAATTATCTAGAACTTAAGAGTCCTCACACTAGACTTAGAGCACCAGTAGACACTCTATTATCACATCACAAATATTTTGTGGATCTAATGAAAGATAGTTTGCCTGACTCCTTAACTAACTGTCTAAGAGTTCAGGAAAAGAAGCAAATGCTTCTCCTCGACAAGCTAAAGATATCTATTGGTTTTCATAATGAATCCATTACAAAGTCTACATATAAGTGAAATGGATGTACTCAATTCTAAACTAAGAAATAATTCAAGAAGAAAATTCCCAATAAAACCTCCTTGCTAAAAATATTTTTAATTTTTTTTTTGAATAAATGCTATATATAAGTGGTTTTTTTTTTAATGTAAATGCATATATGTAAGACTGATGGAAACTAGATATAGGTGACTCAGCAAAAATTTTACCTACCTCCTGCCTATTTCATGCAATGTCCTCATTGTATGCTGATGAATAGAAAGTAAGCATGAGAAGGGGAAGATATCACCTGAATAGCTCTGAATTATTCTCGTTAAAACACTAGCGCCAACATGAAAAGAAATTAATCTATTACGTATAAGCAAAATTGGGTTGGGTTGCCTCCTAACAAGCGCTAAGTTTAATGCCTTCAACTAGGCGTGCACCTCTCAGCAGTCCAAAAGTGCTGCCTTCTTTGGGACAAGTCCAGGTTCAATGTTCTCAATGTAAGGTTTCAGTCTCTGACCATTCACAGTGAAAGTTTGACCTGTCTTTATGTCTGTGATCTCAACGGCTCTGATGAGAACCTCATCATGAGCCCTAACTAGCTCATTTTGACCTAAAAAAGTAAACAAAAGCTCCTACATAACCTAAAGGAAGGCTTAATTCAAGAGATTATTGTTCTGAAAAGGAAACATGAACTAAAGGGTAAAACTGTAATTTTAATATTGTAATACATCAACGAGATTTCTCAGGGGCTAAACATAGGTCAATTGGACTTAATAAGAGGAAAAATGGAATGGTTTAGTCAGAAAAGGGTTATTGTGAGATTTAAGAATTAAATAACATTCTGTAACCCTAAAACAAACCTGCTTAATTCAACAAGGTTCTAGTCTGGATAAAAATCAACTAAACCCTCTAAAATTCATGGAAAAATATCCTCTAGAGTTTAGAACCTTCAATTTGGCCTTTGGAACTTACTTTGACCTAGATTGGGGTCCTAGCTCAGTATTTAACCTAATTTGGGATTTTGTGCAAAATGTCCTGTCAAACGTGATCAACCTAAAATCCAACTTCACCATTGGATTTCTTAGGTCCAAATTAAGTTTGTACCAAAATTTGGGCTTAAGGGAAGGTCATCTTGACCTACTTTGTAAAATGATCCACCCAATTATATTCTGGCTCATAACTTTTGAAAACCCTTGCGCAGAGCCCCCTAACTTCCTCTCCACCCTTACATTCAGGTCCCTCCGCCATTACAACGGAGGAATCCCACTCCGATGAGGATTTGAGGCTGATATCTCCTCGAATCCTCAGAGATCTCCTCCTAGATTTGGAAGGGAGATTCTCTGAGGATTTCTCCATTGTCTGAACAAGATCTCCAGATCAGATTTACACCCAATCTCTCGTGCGAATGCTCGAGAGATTTGGGTGTCCTATACACCTTCCTTCTCCGGCAAGGACTTTGCGCTACAAGGCTTGCCTTCCAAGCACAAAGGGCTCGGCCATCTGCTATAAAAGGACTCCCGATCCTTTACGCATCTTCCAAGCTTGATTTGGCCGTAGATACCCTCTCAATTTCCTCCTTCCTCATCTCCGATCAAATGCCTGCAAGCTCCGACGATCTCTTCTCCCTCCTCTCGTCGCTCTGCCACCATACCAGTGGCAGGGTTAGCTTCGTCTCGTTCCTCTGCGTTGCACCGCACCAACGCACGCCTCTCCAACCTCCTCCTCGTCGCCGTCATCTCCATCTCAGGGCCTTCTTCCCCGACGACGACACATACGCGCCGCTCGTCTCCTATGCCTCCCCTTCGTCCCAATATCCACAAATAAGTTCCTTTCCTTCCACTCATCATTTTCCCTCATTTTATTTCATAAACCGCCCCTCGATTGCCACCATCCACCTCCATCTTCTCCATCTCCGGTTAACCTCCGGCGAGGCACATCCACCACTCCGCACCTCCACACGCCTCGCCACCAACCTCATCACCTTCGCCATCACTCATTGATCGCTCTCCGCCCATCCACTGCGCCCATCCACTGACCGCCACACACACCCCACACTTCCACCAAACAAACCCACACGCACGTTCACAGTCCGACCTAGGGACACACGCCTAGGCCGTTCTGCACCACGCCGACCCCCGCCTCACCTTCGCCGTGATACGACGAAGCTTTCCCTGTTGCTTAACAGGGCCGCAAGGTAGTCTTCGTGTCGTGTAGGTCTGAGCCACCTTCCGCCATTAACGTTGAAGTGAGCTTGCTTGCTTCAGAGCTCCAGGCCGCACGCTCCAGGCATAAGGGCTCCAGGCTATGCGCGTTGAGCGTGCGAAGGTATCCAGCCTGAGAGCGGACTTCATGAGACTTCCAGCTGCTCTAATTGGGTGAAGTTCCCTCCTGCGGACGCCAGCAGAAGCGGGTGGGACATTTAGTCCCACCTCGCAAACTTAGGGGTGAGTGACGACATTTATATTGAATTTGTGCTTTCGATTGGTTGCCTCAAGTAACACAGGGGTGAGGTCCCTCGCCCTCACTCGCTCATGCCTCGTCCGCAACCCCTGCCCCCAAGGAACTGGCACCCGACCTGATTACCTAGACCTAGCACTCCTCGCGCACTTCATCACACCGGTGCACCTGGACCCGAGCACGCACCCAACCTGATTACCCAGCTCTGGGAGAGCGTTCCTGAGAGAGAGAGAGAGAGAGAGAGAGAGAGACGCGAGGAGGGTAGGGGTAGGTTTTGCTTCGTTGTGCTGTGCAGGAAAGAAGGAGCTAAGGAAGAGGCGCAACAAAGAAGTGAAGGAAGAAGACTGCAAAAGAAGAAGGTGCGGCTGAAGGCAAAGGCTGAAGAAGGAAGGACTTAGCCACAGCAAGGAAGGAAAAAGAAGAAGAAAAGAGAAGCATTGTAGTAGAGGAGCGGTAGAGGAAGAGAAGAAGAAGAAGAAGGTAGCTGCTGAAGGTAAAGGAAGCCAAAGCCAAGAAGGGACTTAGCCGCAGAAGAAGAAAGAAGAAGAAGAAGCCAAAGAAGGCAAGGGTTGAAGAAAGAAAAAAGCAGGAGCGGCCAAGTAGAAGAAGAAGAAGAAGAAGACAAGGAAAGACAAAGAAGAGAAGAAGAAGAAGCCAAAGAAGGCAAAAGAAGCACAACCATAGAGAAAAGAGAGAGAAAGAAGAGAGAAAGAGATGGCCAAAAATCAGAAAGAGAAGGACAAATCAGGCACTGAAGCAGAAACTTATTAAGACGTCTGATTTTTCATCAGCCATCCAATTTTTGAGCTTATTTCTACATTGACATTGCTTCTCAATTTGGATTGGATTAGTTATTGCTTTTTATTAAATTGAGAGTTGTGCTCTTAAGTTTTTAAACACCCAATTGCTCCCAGTGTTCGACCTTAGATACCTTGGTTTTCGAGTTATAAATTCTTATTTGTTTTCGGTGCGATTTCATTTATACTGCAACGAACATCTTTTAAAACACGAATTCGCCTCGTCAACATTTTGGCACCGTTGCCGGGGAGCAACGAGCATTTTAGAAGCTTTGATCACAACTTCCGATTCAATACTAACTTAATCTCTCTCTTTTGTTGTGTTTGTCTCAAGGAAAGTCGAGGAAAGAAAAGCAGCCGCACAACAACCACACCAAGGAATAGGTAAACTTTCATTAGCCCTTTCTCTTAATCCGCTCAAAGTCTGAAAAGGAGAAAACAAAAAAAAATCAATCTAGGGCTACCTGCTTCCATATTTAGTAATTCATCAAAGTTGCCTGATTTTCATTTCAACACATTTTTGAATTGCACATCCAATTAACGTAACTAGGGCTAAAATCTTCTTGATTGAGCCCTAGATACCAATTGTTGAGGCAACTAAATTGGACCAACTAGAGCCAACCTAAGGATTGCAAAGCTAGGGTTTTTAGAGACACATCTTCTCTTAAGCAAAGAAGCAAAAATTTCAAAAAGAGGTGTGCCTAAGCCTTGTTTGAAAGGATTTATACAAGAGAAACCCTAAACAAATCAGGCTCTTAATCCATTTGAACCCTAAAAACAAGGACCTAAAAGCTCTCAAAGGAACAAAGAGGTGAAGTTGATCCTTTGGGTCAACTAACCTTAAAATTAGGTCACTGTTTGCACTCAAAAGACCTAAAGTTCAAGTGGAACCCTAAGCGCCTTGACCTTAACTAAAAAAAGGTAGACTTAAGAGGTCAAAGTCCCCATTCTGGTCTACCTGAAATCCCAATGACAAGAGAGGTCGGGTGGGGGAAACCCTGCAACTCATGGGGATGCTCTACCGTGTAGGGATCTTTGCGGGACTCTGCTTCTCTGGCTGCCCAAGTACTTCTCAAGTGGACGACCTTTCTGACTAAGGGTTATCATCCACCCCGGACCTCTATAGTCACCTAACAATTTTTGGGTGTCTCGATCGGGTCCAGCACCTTCTGATCTCATCAAATCCTTCGGTGCAAGTTTGGTAGGACATCCTTAAGACCATCCTTAAGACCTCCTTTAGAAATTCACTCTCGCCGAGGCCAAGCCTCGACGCCCCTGTTTGTGCAGCAATCCCACCACATAGATCTTTCCTCTAATTCAGAACCAAGTTCTCCTTCTTCTTCCATCATGGCACAACCCATTGAAGAAGAGAACAACCTTGAGCATCAGCTTCAGCGCCTAAATGATCTCTTCCAAAATTTTGTAAACCCACCGCAGCGTCCTATGATGTGAGATCACTATAATCCCGCTGCGGTGGCAATCGAGCCTCGAATCCGAATCCCGACTGGAGGTCCTGATTCTGAATTCAAGCCCAATATGATTCATGCCATACCAAAATTCCATGGGCTTAACTCTAAGGATCCATTCCAGCACATCAAACAGCTCAAGCATCTGGCCCAGACCTTCGGGTCAGATGCACAAAATCGGGATATTCTGCTCATGAAGATGTTTTCTTTCTCCCTCATGGACAAGGCTGCTCATTGGTATCAAACTCAGACTTGTCCGATCAACACATGGGATGAACTTCAGTCCGAACTTTTGAAGAAGTTCTTTCCCGTTGGCTGGACAAATGCCTTGCGCCACCAGATCACTCATTTCACTCAACAAACGAGAGAACCTCTTCATGAGGCATGGGATCGATTTTTAGATCTCATGCGAAAGTGCCCCCATCGCGGAGTTCCTAAATGGGAACAAGTCCAGTCTTTTTATCACAGACTCCGTGAAGACATTCGATTATTCGTCAATGCAACCTGCAAAGGAAACATCATGGGTCAACATGAGGACACGATGTGGGAGATTCTCGAAAATATATGCGAGAACTCCATCAATAATGACTCCATGGGCTTAATCGATCGGACGAATACCCACGCATCGACGAATCTTAAGGGAGCACATGAGATGCAGGACATGTCCACATCCGTCGACTTGGAACTGATGGCCGGTGGGTTGGACAAGGTCTCTATCATAGAGAAGAAGGTGAACGAGCTGACTCGGCATCTGCAGCAAACCACCTCTGCGCAGAACTCTTTTGCACGGCCACCTCTTGAGAGGGAAACTGTGCAGAACATCTATCATCAATCTTCTTAGGGGATGGACCCGTATCCACCCCTGTCTGACTCTCAGACTGAAGGGACCTCCAATCCTCTTTATTCTAGTTGGGGGAACTCTGAACCCTCGTATTCTGACTTTCCCGAGGCTCCTCAGACTTGCGAGGACCTCAATGCTATCCAAAATGACCCATTCTCCAATACCTACAACCCTGCATGGCGAAACCATCCCAACTTCTAGTGGACGAGAAATTCTCAGACTCAAAGACCACCTTATCAACCCCGTCCACAAGCTCTTCTTCCATATCAGCCGCCTCAGCCTCGGCCCAATCCCACCTATCAATTTGGGCCAAACTAAGATCAAATGACTCTTATCCTTCAAGCACTGGCTGACATTCAGAAGACGAATGCGGCAATGCAAAAACACAAGGACGAGATCACAGAGGTTCGTAATCAACTAGCCTAAATGGCAAATTCCTACCAACCTAGCACCCTTCCTTCGCAACCTCTGCCAAACCCAAATAATGTGCTAACCCAGAGGCGCGTTATGAACCCAAATTCAGGCCACGCACATATGATTTATCAAGCCCCTTCTATCCCATCACCAGACGGGATGGAAGCTTCGACATCTTATGCGGGATTTCAGCAGCAGCCACCCATTCTACCAAACCCAAACCAAAATCAGGCAGGATTAAACTCCGTAACAACTCGTAGTGGTAAAGCAACCCAAGACCCACATTATCCAAACCACTCTAAGCCTGGGAGTAACCCAAGCCATAGAATAGTTATCCAAGATACCCTTATCCCAGATCAAGAACCTAGACCTATTCTAGAAGAACCGACTAGGGTTCCATTTCCTGAGGCCTTGACCAAAGGAAAAAGGATAACCAAACCCGTGGCTCCTGAGGAGGATCTGGTCAAGCTCTTTGAACAAGTCCAGACAAACATCCCCTTGATGGATGCAATCCGTCACATACCAGCTTACGCAAGATTCCTGAAAGACGTGTGTACACCCAAGCGTAAGCCGCGAACCAAAAGTGGGAATCCGATCATACTGTCAGACAAGCCTACTCTATTATCTTGAGCAAACTCCCACCCAAGGCTAAAGACCCAGGAACTCCCCTGATTTCATGTAAAATTGGTGAAACCCAATTTGATAGAGCCTTGCTAGACCTAGGTGCCTCCATAAACCTAATACCTACATCCCTCCTTGACCACCTTGAAGAGTCTGAACTTAAACCAACTGAGGTGACATTGCAATTAGCCAATCGATCCATCAAGTCACCTAAAGGAATACTCGAGGATGCCATTGTTAGGGTACGAGATTTCTACTTCCCGGTGGATTTCATAGTTCTGGATATGGATGCACCTTAGAACCCCAAGGATACACGAATTATATTAGGGAGACCTTTTTTGGCCACTGCTAAGGCTAACATAAACTGTGAAGAGGACCAAATAGAATTAAAATTTAGGAATCAAACTCTGAAGATTGACATCTTTAAGGCCTAACAAGGGATTAATTGCGGGGTTATAGAGCAAATATGTGATATCAAAGCCGTGGTTGATGAATCGCATGTTAAGGACAACCTGATTATCCTGGACCAACCACTAGAAGATCAAAACCTGCAAATAGAGGAGTCTGAATTTGATCTAGACACACCCATAACTCCGACCCTTGTCCTTGATATAGACCCTAAACTGCCCGCTGCTGCTGATAATCCCGTCCTAGAACTAAAGCCCCTTCCCGAGCATCTGAAGTACGTCATTTTAGGTTCCAATCAGACGTTTCCTGTGATTATCAACTCCCAACTCACACCTGACCAGGAATCCCATTTGATTACAGTTCTCCAGCAACATCGTAGAGCCATTGGATGGACCCTCGATGACTTGACTGGCATAAGCCCCTCCTATTGCACACATCGAATCTACACGGAAGAGGGCGCACGACCTTCGCAAGAGATGCAGAGACATTTAAACCCTAACCTGCAGGAGGTCGTGAAAAAGGAGATCATCAAGTGGTTAGATGCAGGGATCATCTACCCGATCTCCGATAGTCATTAGGTGAGCCCAATCCAAGTGGTGCCTAAGAAGGCCGGACTCACCATCATTACGACTAAAACCGGAGAGGTCATACTGACCTGAATAGCTAACTCGTGGAGAGTCTGCATTGATTACAGAAGACTCAATTCCTCCACGAAGAAGGACCATTTCCCACTACCATTTATTGATCAGATCCTTGAGAAACTAGCGGGAAATAGGTTCTTTTGCTTTCTTGATGGGTACTCCGGTTATAACCAAGTGGCAATCCATCCAGAGGACCAAGAAAAGACCACGTTCACCTGCCCCTTTGGGACGTACGTGTTTCGAAGGATGCCTTTCGATTTCTGCAATGCACCCGTGACCTTTCAGCGATGCATGCTTGCCATATTCTCAAATATGGTAGGTGATTATCCGAAAGTCTTCATGGATGACTTTTCAGTTTTTGGAGCATCATTTGACGATTGCCTCCAGCACTTGGTCCAAATACTCAGGCGGTGCATCGATGTGAATTTGGTTCTTTCCTGGGAAAAGAGCCATTTCATGGTGCCTGAGGCAATCGTCCTGGGACATCTGATTTCGGAGAAATGCATCCAAGTCGATCGAGCCAAGGTTAACTTGATTTCCAAACTCTCTATGCCTAGCTCGATCAAGGACATCCGATCTTTTCTGAGGGACATCGATTTTCACCATTGATTTATCCCTGATTGTTCAAAAATCGTGTGCCCCCTGACTACTCTTCTCTCCAAGGATGTACCTTTCGAAATCTCCAAGGAATGCACTCAAGCATTTGAGATCCTTCATGACCGAGTTACCCAAGCCCCAATCCTACAGCTCCCTGATTGGTCTCAACCCTTTGAGATCATGTGCAATGCATCTGACTTCGATGTAGGAGTGGTTTTAGGGCAGAAAATTGATGAGAAACCCATGGTCATTTACTGCGCTAGCAAAACACTAGACGAGGCTCAGCGTAACTACACGGTTACTGAGAAAGAGCTGCTAGCCGTAGTATTTGCTCTAGAAAAATTCAGATCATACCTCCTGGGTTCCCGTGTTATCATCTACTCGGATCACACAGCTGTGAGGCATCTCCTTGCAAAGAAGGACATGAAACCTCGATTAATCCGATGGATCTTGCTGTTGCAAGAATTTGACCTCGAGATTCGTGACAAAGAGGGAAAATAGAACGTGGTAGCTGATCACTTGTCCTGCCTTCCTTCTGAGATCATTGACTCTTCCGGACCCATCACAAAACACTTTCCTGATGAGCACCTCCTAACTATCGATACAAGGCTTCCATGGTTCGCAGACATAGTGAACTACTTGCCATCACATCAGATCTCGTCCGATTGGCCAAAGGCCAAGAAGGACAAACTGCATTCCAATGCCAAGTATTTCCTTTGGGAAGACCCGTATCTATTCCTCATTGGTGCTGATCAAATAATTCAACGATGTGTCACAGAAGCAGAAATCAAAGACATACTCCCTTTCTACCATGACTAGGCATGCGGTAGACATTTTTCAGGACACAAAACTGCATCAAAAGTCCTTTAGTGTGGCTTTTACTGGCCCACAATTTTCAAGGATGCATACGATCACTGTAAGGCATGTACTCGTTGCCAGACCTTGGGCAACATCAACCATCGAGACATGATGCCTTTACAGTCGATCCTGGTATGCGAGATTTTTGACATTTGGGAGATTGATTTTATGGGACCCTTCCCTATCTTGGATGGCTTCGAATACATCTTACTCGCCGTTGACTACGTGTCCAAGTGGATCGAAGCCATTCCAACCTGAACCAATGATCACAAGGTTGTTGTCAAATTCATTCATCAAAACATCTTCTCAAGGTTCGGGATTCCATGAGCAATAATTTTCGACGAAGGGACCCATTTCACAAACGTTCAATTCAGGTCACTGATGACCAAATACGGGGTGTCGCATCAAATCTCTACTCCTTACCACCCCCAAACTAATGGTTTAGCTGAGCTATCAAACCGGGAGATCAAGAAAATCCTCTAGGTTACTGTTCGATCTGATAGGAAGGATTGGTCATCCCGACTTCCGGAAGCATTATGGGCTTATAGGACCGCCCACAAGACCCAATTAGGTATGTCTCCCTTCAAACTGGTGTACGTGAAGGCATGTCACCTCCCGTTGAATTGGAGCATAAAGCCCATTGGGCAGTACAGAATTGCAACTTAGATCTTTCTACGGCTGGAACCTATAAAAGGCCTCAAATGAGCGAGATCGATGAATTAAGCCATGATGCGTATGAGAACTCGTAAATTTACAAAGAGCAGGTTAAAGCCTTTCACGATAACACATTTCTAGAAAGATCTTTCATCCTGGTCAAAAGGTTCTACTCTTTGATGCCCGACTCAAATTATTCCCGGGAAAGCTACGATCTAAGTGGATCGAACCCTACCTAGTCCGACGAATCTTTGGAAATGGAGTTGCTGAGATCAGTCCACTCAGCCACGATTCCGAACCCTTCGTCGTGACCAGTCAGAGACTCAAACCATTCATTGACATGACCAATACAGATTTGGCTGAGTCATCCTTTATCCTCCATTCTCCCTGAGCTCATTGCACCCAGCCGATGGCGTAAAACTCAGCACTTAACGAGAGGCAACCCATCATTCTTTGAAAAGCCCGAAACCTTTCCTAACATTTCTATGCTGAATTCATACTGCACTTTAGGGTTCATCCATTAGCACAGCCGACTCCACCTCAGGTACCTGTACTTGAGCCTAGAAATCATTCGCAACAGTCACCTCGACCCGTTCGCTCACCCAACACCTGTCCTAATGAATGAACTAAGCTAAATTCGAACCCACCTAATTTACAATGGAAAGTGCAAAATGTCATGAAAACTCATATCAAGAAAAGGTTTCAACAAAAAAAAAATCACCTATCACAAAAAACACAAAAAAATTGAAAAATCTGGATAAAGAACAAAAAAAACTGAGGAGGGGGGAGAGAGAAATTTTTGGGCTATACAAAATATGAGGAAAAGAGCAAAATGCCAAAAAGGTGCACAAACTGAAAAAGAAAAAAAAGAATAGTCATTAGTAAAAAAATTAAGGGATTAATTGAAGTTCGAGACCACAACAAGTAAAAAAGAAAAATGAGAAAAAAAAAAGTGCTCAGGAGACACGAAAGAGATTAGTAGGAACGCTGACTTTAGGCCTTTTGGGCTAGACTCTTTGGCTTAAAAATTCAAGTACCCGCTAAAATCTGGATATTCCTCAAGAGGTTGGGGAAAATGCGAAGCTTAAGTATTAGGTCTAAGGCTTAGGGGGTATTTGGCCTCGTTAACTGACCTTTAGTTTGCAGGACTTTGTAACCTAAGCACCCCAATCCACACACAGTCTGGTTCAGAGCGCATAACCATCAAAATCACACAAAAGTGTTTTAGTGTTCTGAAAAAGTTTCCTAGATTAAGAGCGGCCGATCAACACAAGTTGATTCGGACGAGTTCTCGGTGCAGAGAGGCAGGAAATTCCCCTCGAAGATGCGTAACAACATATTGTCTCCTCGGCTCTTGTCTCTTAGGATATTTAAATATCCTACCGAGGGCATGTAAGCACTCTGCTGGTTCAGATACCATGGGCGACATTATCACGAAATGTCGATTGCCAGGGTCTGGATTCGGCCACGGAACGCCATGGGCGGGATTATCTCGAAATCTCGAAAGCCAGGGTTCCGGGGGTTGCCATGGGCGGTGCTATCACGAAGCATCAATTGCCAGGGACCTTTGAGGATTGATGATGGGGACGAGGAACCCGATACAGACCGTATTGAGAAGCCAATCCGAAGTTAGAAATAAAAAGAAAAGAAAGAGAAATCTCTCCAAACAAATAAATCCTCTACCTCTCTCTCTTAAAAAAATGCATTGCAAACTGAACCAAGGCTAAAAATGTCTCAAGCACGGGTGCTTTAACCACAGAGTCCAACGAACCCTAGGATAGTTTCTGCAGGCTTAAAAACCTTTGCGAAGGACTGAGGCTAAAGTGAGTCAGGTCTGAATTTTGGTTGGTACTTGAGTACCTCTAGGCCTATTATTGGCATTCTGACCTAATCACAAAAGAAAAAAGAAAACGCACTTATCACAACTGGTAGAAGAAACTCATGGTCTAAAACAAGATGTTAAAACCTTAAAATTTTGCTTAGGAACTAGCAAAAGCTAGGCATGGGGGTATGATGAGAACCTCATCATAAGCCATAACTAGCTCATTTTGACCTGAGAAAGTAAACAAAAGCTTCTACATAACCTAAAAGAAGGCCTAATTCAAGAGATTACTATTCTGAAAAGGAAACATGAACTAAAGGATAAAAGTGTAATTTTACCATTGCAGTACATCAATGGGATTTTTCAAGGGCTAAACATAGGTCAATTGGACTTAATAAGAGGAAAAGTTGAATGGTTCAGTCAGAAAAGATTTATTGTGAGATTTAAGAATTAAATAACACTCTGTAACCCTAAAACAAATCCGCTTAATTAAATAAGGTTCCAGTCTGGATAAAAATCAACTAAACCTCTAAAATTCATGAAAAAATATCCCTTAGGATTTAGAACATTCAATTTGACCTTTGAAACCTATTTTGACCTAAATTGGGGTCCTAGCTCAGTATTTAACCTAATTTAGGTTTGTGTAAATGTCCAGTATGTTTCCTAGTCATATGTCTCTCTTAGTCAACCACTAATATGGGGTTCAAGGGCATCATATCTCTCCTAGTCATGTTTCCTATAGATTGGCATTGGGGACATGACTTAGAGAATGTGTGGGCATCTTTGTGAATGCTAGGCCAATAAAATCCACTCTGTAACACTTTGGCGGCCGTTTTCTTCCCTGAAAAGTGTCCTCCACAAGCAGAATTATGGCAAAATGTCAAAATACTGTGGATTTCATTCTCAGGGACACATCTACGGATAATCTGATGATGTAAACACATTTACACTACTTAAAATGTCTATTTATGCATGTTCTTAAGCATAGGATTGCATTTCATGACATAAATATTGCATTACATGCATCATCTTGCATTTAGAGTAGTTTGAATAAAATGGAGGTTAATTGTCTCCTTTTATGTGCTTGGACAGGGTAAATATTTTATCGGGGCCTCGGATCAAACATCCAACCGTATGGATATGATCAGGGCGACGATTGGAGTTCAACGACTCCAAGATCGCCCTAATCAGGCATCCGTAGCATCAGATAGAGACCGGGGAACCCTAGAAGATCAAGGGCCAGGATGGTATAAATCCGCACTTCAGATGGCAAATCCGACCACACGGATGAATTCGGATCGACGATCGCAGCCCAACGACACAAAAATCGAGTCAATCCGACATCCGTGGCAGCATCTACAACTTCCAGAAGATGGACGGCCAAGATGGCGCCACGTGGCGCCATCTCAGCCGCCCAATCGGCCACATGCGTCTTGTGAAGACCGCGCACCGTCTCCTCTCCGCCGTTGGATCTCGATCCAACGGCTGCGGTCGCTCGCGCTTAAAAGCGTCCGCGCGACCATTTCGCCCGTGTAGCGCAGCGGCGACGCAGCTGCGGGCGAAGCGGAGGTCGCGGGTTCGAGCCGCGGTTAGGGGGTGGAAGGCGCGGGCGAGCGGGCGCGGACGAGCGTCATATGAAGATCCAACGGCTGCGCGCGCTCAATCAGGACGACGCGCGATTGGACGCCGGGCGTAACGCGCGATCACACGCGGGCGGTGCGCTACGCAGCGGGCGCGGACGCGATCTAAGCCGTCCGATCTCGCGATTGGACGGCTGAAAATCAAGCGACGTGCGTAGGCGTTACGCGCGCGGGCAGCCGAGCGGGCGCGCGTGGGCGCGGCGACGACGGCGACGTCGGGGCTTTAGCGACGGTTTTATCCGTCACTAAAGACCCCTTATTTATTATTTTGAAGATGTAATGTCCATTTTACCCCCACTCCTTGCAACTATAAGAGGAGGCCCCCTCCATACGAATTTTTCATCCCTTCCTTCTCCTCTCTACCTCTCCAAAGCTCAAGAGAAGCTTGTCCCACACCCGGGATGCTTCTCGCGAGATAAAGTCCAAATTTTCGTCCCCCTTCGGAAGTGGATCCCGCGACGACGACGGCGTGTTGCTTCGTTCCCGTTCTTCTGCTTCGTCCTCCTTCGTCCTGCTTCGTTCTCCTTCGTCCAGGCGTCGTCCCGTCCGGCTTGTCCTCCAAGCGACCGTCAAGGAGGATTCTCTCTCCCTATTCTTTTTACTGCTTTCTAGTATAGATTTACTGCTTTCTAGAGTAGTCTATTCGTCCTCCAAGCGATCGTCGAGGAGGACATTTCTCCCTCCATTCTTTTAATGCTTTCTAGAGTAATTGTTTTATGTTTTCTAGTTGTAACAAACGAACTCTTTTATGATAAATTCCTTGTCTATTCTACATCTCATTTTGATTTCCATGTATAGTATTCTTTCTCTCTCTCTTACTCCCTCTCTCTCTTTTATTTGTTGTAGATACTTAGATAGTTTAAATTGAATTTCTTCGTGACAAAATAAAAAGAAACGCGAAGTTTTTAAATCAAACGTTCGCCTCCCTGTGTTCGACCCGGAATTTTAATTTCGGTATAAATTTTATTTGTTGAACTCGAATCCTTCGCTTTCGAACTACAACGACGGGTTTTCCAAAACCGAACACGTTAGCGTAGCTTCGTAAATCGTTCAACATTTTGGCGCCGTTGCCGGGGAGGCAACGATCTTTGATTTCTCTTCGCGTTTTGTAACTTACAAATCATTTACCTCACTTTTCTCCTTTCTTATTGTAATTGCAGGTACTCTTTCGAGGCAGGCAAAAGCGGTAGATTGGAGTAAAGTGCTGTGGAAGGTTTCGTAAGTTATCCCCCACTTCCCACCCATTAGATTTCATTTCATCATATAATAATTCAAACATCAATCAACCTAGGTGTTCTTATAAACTCTAAGGTCAGATTGTTTTGTTGTTTGACATCCATACTCACTCCAACCCCCACATTAAAAAATAATAAAAAATAAAAAAATAAAAAAAATCTCACAGAGGTACACAACCTCATCTGATTTTCTAACTCAACCGGTAAACCAATCTTAGGAGCCGGTACACACATCCAAACACATAATCAAGTAGAAATCAGATTGGGTAATCATTTGTGTGCCTAATTAGGTGGTGCATCAGGCCAGTTGTTTGAGTTGTTTGGGCCGCACCACTTCAAATAAAATCAACTCATCAAGTAGCTGCCAATTAGGTTCAACTCTTAGGGATCTACCAGGCACTCCACATTCTTTTTAAACTTTAAAGGAAAATATCTTCACCTGTGCTTGCAAAACCTGGTGTGCCAATGAAACTTGATTGAAAACACCTAAAGTTGAATCCTAAAAGCTACTAAGCAAGATTTGAACCTTAAAATTCACCACATCAAAAATAATCTTGCTTGAAAACCACTGGTTGTGCACGCACACACAAAGCAATCAATCATTAAGGGCACAACCCATTTAAAGGGCCCATCACATTCCAAAGCACATTCAAACCTAGCCCTAAATAAAACAGAGTAGACGTTGGCCTTAAGGATTGGACTCGCTCTTCAGAACTCAGAACGAGATTATTTTCGATTAGTTTGTTTCTACTGTTCAATCTGATGTCTAGCTAGGGGAGCAGAGTCAAACGATCGCGGCTGGGGGGTACACTAGGAACCGGAGGCGCAAGCCGAAGGAAGAACCTTCTCCCCAGTCCCTCCTTCTAACTGGTTGGATTGAACAGACAGAAGTAGATCAAATCGTTCCTTTATCTCAAGACGGGTTTTGGGAGTCTGTAGGTCTGTAGGCTAACCCATTTAAGGACAGGTTTGATTGTTTGTATTGCAGGGCACCTTTCTTCCTCCCGTGTCTCATGAATCCTTCCACATATTTCACGCATTCCCGCTCTTTCCCTCCTGTTGTAAATTATCCTCAACATGACAATTATCCCAACTCGTATTGTAATCGACCATCAGTTAGTTGGGATAATTCGGATTGTGGATACAATTCCGGACCCCCGTGTTTAGGGTCTAACCCTGAACACTTTGATTCTCAATTCTATCCTTCTCAGAGTGGCATGATTATAGATCGTCCTCCTTTCATGAACAACCTAATGCGATCTACAATTAAGAAGGATACACTGATCCTTACCCATCCTCTGATTTCACTGCCTTTAGGTCATCTCCATCTTTTGAACAATCTGAAATGACCTATTATCAGGATGGGTATAACGAATCTCAATTCGTTAATTCCTCTACATTGATGTCAAACCCGCCCAACCCTGAACCAACTCATTTGGTTCAGGTTAATCAGGTTCAAGATAAGGTTCTGGCTAACTTGAGGAATATCATTCAATCTTTAGAAGTTCAGCCAATACCTTGCATTGAGAGATTGGAGCCCCTGATTGAAATGATTGATGATTTAAATAAGTCTTTGTTGGATTGGCTCCAGGATGTTAAGGATAAGAACCCGGGTGAGTTTCTACTTGGGAAATTAGCGAAATTGAGGATGAGATTCGTGGTTGCTTTGATTCAATCTTGGAATAATTCCCAGGATGAACTCTCTTCAGGAAAGCCAATGACAGAACCCGCTCAGGCACCTGTTGGGGGGGACACGTGTTACAAAGCTGACCAGATTGAATTAAAACAACCAATTAAGGATGATTTGATTTCTTCACCTGAAATCCCTGAGCCGGGTTACGAGGAAACGTATGTCTCCTTGGAACGCAAAGTGACAAATGATTTTGGGACATACATTGATACGGATCCTGATGGTGAAGATTCAAGTTGCGAAGTCTCACACGAGTTTTCAGATCACGATTTTTGTGAGACGATTGGGCCTGAGGAATCTAATAGATCATTTGATAGCCCAATAACTGAGGAAACTGATCTTATTAGGGCACACGATACGGATCCAGAATCGCATTTTCTGGAGGAATTAATTCAATGCCCTGATTATCAGTTACACCCTGTTGAGCTTATTGATGATTCTAATTCTGAGATAATTAGACCCAAGTCAATTTTGATTCTGCCACATCATTTAGACTTGGAGATTCCAGACGGGGTGATGAATATACAAGAGGTCTTGGAATTTGATACACTTAATGAGGAGGATAGGAGCGGGGAAGTTCTAATTTGGGAAGTTAATTTTGGAGGAAATGGAAGATTGAGTCGAAGGGTTCCTTTTAAGCTGAAACCATCAAATCAGAACCCTTACGACATTTGTTTCGAGGATGTTCAACTCAAGCACACATTCAACGATTATCCTTTTGAGCTTCAATTTTCTGTAACCCGACTTTTTGGTCTTGGGTTGCATCCTCAGAAATCGCAGGCCCGATCCCGCTTACATTCTGATTTTAGGTTTTGGGTAATTTTTATCCAGAACCTAAGATATTCTCGATTATGGGGTGTGGGTCTGCACCACAATCTGGTCCACATCTGTGGACCTCTACTGACAGGTCGGAGGATTCTTCTGTTCATTCTAATTCTGACCTGCACATGTGAATTCTTCATTTCTTTTCTTTGTATAGTGTGCCTAGCTGAAGGCACTAAACTCAGCACATATACAGTTCTTTTTCATTTTCATCTCGGAGCGGACCCGATATCCACGCAATTCAGGTGCTTTCTACGCTTTTCCACTCTGTTTTATGTCTTTTTAATACAATGAGGACATTGCATTAGATAGGCATGGGGGGATGGATATTTATCTTTGAATTCATTCATCAGCTCCGTAGATTTGTTTTACTTTATATAAAAAAAATAAAAAAATCAAAATTAGGAAAGAATTTGGGTTTAAGAAAATTTTCGATCTTAAGAAATACTATATTATGTTCTGAACACAAAGACCCTTCAGGTCTTTGGACTTAATCAGCCCGTATATCCACTAAAATGTGGATTTGTTTTTCGAGTTCTCGCCAACTTGAATTTTATTTTAATTGGAGTAAATAAGTTTGGGTGATAAGTACACGACTTATCAACCCGCCCTCTGATGTGAGGGAATTTTGAGTCTTAAGCATCTACATACTTTCTTTGCACTGACTCGTTATTTGGCTATTTTAATGGAAATTGGGTAGCTAATGAACCTTCTAGGGTGATATGGCTGGCAAGTTATCGTGGGTAACAGCCCATAGGTAGGTTGTCCAGAGCCCAGTTACTGACCTTTCTCTTTTTGCTGCCTTTAGGTAAATCTTAAACCAGGGAAGCCACCTACTTAAAAAAAAAAAGAAAAAAAGAAAAAAAAAATCAAAAAGGAGAAAAGAACAAAAAGAAATAAGCCACACTTCACCGCACGAGTATGGCTGGCAAGTTGTCGGTGGTAACAGCTCATCGACCGGTTGTCTAGAACCCAGCTCAGAAAATGCACTAAAAATTCCCAAAACACTCAGGAAGAAGCGGAGAAGTAGAATAAACCGGAGAGATATACACTCGATTCACCCTTGTGTTGACCCCGTTAAAAAATAAAAGTAGGGAGAAAGCTACCGGTTGTAAAGATACACCTTTAGGCAGAATTCTTTTTGAGGTCACCTAGAGGCGTAGAAATCCGAAGTCCGTTCTAATTGCCGGTCAACGAGTCTATCACAATCACAATAAGATGCTTAAAACTTAGGGTTCTCATCAAATCTTGGGTGAGTTGAATGGCCGTAGAAAGCCACTCTTAAACCCTAAAATTTGAAAATCCAAAAAAAAAAAAAAATTAGAAAAGAGTAAAAAGAGAAAAAGAAATTTTTCTTTGAATAAGGCGAGGCTTGAGGCGGTCTGCATTTTGGCTGATACCCGGGCACTGTTGTGTCTTTGAAAGTTCAGTTCTTAAGTAGACAATTTCTTAATGATTGAAAATAACTCAGGTCCAAATAATCTAACCTAATTCTTTTATAAATAGCATATAGTTTTTGCTAGGGACTAACAAAAGATAGGCATGGGGGTATGATGTAAACACATTTACACTACTTAAAATGTCTATTTATGCATGTTCTTAAGCATAGGATTGCATTTCATGACATAAATATTGCATTACATGCATCATCTTGCATTTAGAGTAGTTTGAATAAAATGGAGGTTAATTGTCTCCTTTTATGTGCTTGGACAGGGTAAATATTTTATCGGGGCCTCGGATCAAACATCCAACCGTATGGATATGATCAGGGCGACGATTGGAGTTCAACGACTCCAAGATCGCCCTAATCAGGCATCCGTAGCATCAGATAGAGACCGGGGAACCCTAGAAGATCAAGGGCCAGGATGGTGTAAATCCGCACTTCAGATGGCAAATCCGACCACACTGATGAATTCGGATCGACGATCGCAGCCCAACGACACAAAAATCGAGTCAATCCGACATCCGTGGCACCATCTACAACTTCCAGAAGATGGACGGCCAAGATGGCGCCACGTGGCGCCATCCCAGCCGCCCAATCGGCCGCATGCGTCTTGTGAAGACCGCGCACCGTCTCCTCGCCGCCGTTGGATCTCGATCCAACGGCTGCGGTCGCTCGCGCTTAAAAGCGTCCGCGCGACCATTTCGCCCGCGTAGCGCAGCGGCGACGCAGCTGCGGGCGAAGCGGAGGTCGCGGGTTCGAGCCGCGGTGAGGGGGTGGAAGGCGCGGGCAAGCGGGCGCGGACGAGCGTCATATGAAGATCCAACGGCTGCGCGCGCTCAATCAGGACGACGCGCGATTGGACGCCGGGCGTAACGCGCGATCACACGCGGGCGGTGCGCTACGCAGCGGGCGCGGACGCGATCTAAGCCGTCCGATCTCGCGATCGGACGGCTGAAAATCAAGCGACGTGCGTAGGCGTTACGCGCGCGGGCAGCCGAGCGGGCGCGCATGGGCGCGGCGACGACGGTGACGTCGGGGCTTTAGCGACGGTTTTATCCGTCACTAAAGACCCCTTATTTATTATTTTGAAGATGTAATGTCCATTTTACCCCCACTCCTTGCAACTATAAGAGGAGGCCCCCTCCATACGAAATTTTCATCCCTTCCTTCTCCTCTCTACCTCTCCAAAGCTCAAGAGAAGCTTGTCCCACACCCGGGATGCTTCTCGCGAGATAAAGTCCAAATTTTCGTCCCCCTTCGGAAGTGGATCCCGCGACGACGACGGCGTGCTGCTTCGTTCCCGTTCTTCTGCTTCGTCCTCCTTCGTCCTGCTTCGTTCTCCTTCGTCCAGGCGTCGTCCCGTCCGGCTCGTCCTCCAAGCGACCGTCAAGGAGGATTCTCTCTCCCTATTCTTTTTACTGCTTTCTAGTATAGATTTACTGCTTTCTAGAGTAGTCTATTCGTCCTCCAAGCGATCGTCGAGGAGGACATTTCTCCCTCCATTCTTTTAATGCTTTCTAGAGTAATTGTTTTATGTTTTCTAGTTGTAACAAACGAACTCTTTTATGATAAATTCCTTGTCTATTCTACATCTCATTTTGATTTCCATGTATAGTATTCTTTCTCTCTCTCTTACTCCCTCTCTCTCTTTTATTTGTTGTAGATACTTAGATAGTTTAAATTGAATTTCTTCGTGACAAAATAAAAAGAAACGCGAAGTTTTTAAATCAAACGTTCGCCTCCCTGTGTTCGACCCGGAATTTTAATTTCGGTATAAATTTTATTTGTTGAACTCGAATCCTTCGCTTTCGAACTACAACGACGGATTTTCCAAAATCGAACACGTTAGCGTAGCTTCGTAAATCGTTCAACATCTGATCAGCGCAAAGTCTAAACAATTCAAGATCCTCCTATAAGTAGTACTTGACCTCAGAATAAAATTTATCTTTTCTCTACTTGGACCAATCGTCAGGTATTCATCCAATAGGCAAGTAATTCACAATATCAACATACCAAGGGGTTTGGACCTTTGAAATAGCTAAGATACCCTCATCTGGGAAACAATCAGCAATAGGTATGGTTGGACTTGGATTCTCAACTAGGATTCGAGATAAATGATCAGCCACTACATTCTGCGCTCCTGCTTTATCTCTAATTTCTATGTCAAATTCTTGAAGCAGAAGGATTCACCTAATTAGCCTTGGTTTGGCATCTTTCTTAGCTAACAGGTGTCTCAAAGTGGAGTGGTCGGTATAGATAATCATATGGGATCCTAGAGGTAAGCTCTGAACTTTTCTAAAGCAAAGACAACTGCTAGCAACTCCTTTTTAGTGGTGGTGTAATTCTTTTGAGTATCATCAAGAGTCCTGCTAGCATAGTAGATCACAATAGGTTTCTTTTCTATTCTTTGACCCAAGACAGCACCAACAGCATAATCAAAGGCATCGCACATGATCTCAAAAGGTGTGTCCCAGTCGGGTGGTTGTAAGATTGGTGCTTGAGTAATAGATTTCTTCAATGAGTCAAAGGCCTTAAGATAAAGATCATTGAAGTGGAAGGCTTGGTCTTTGGCCAAAAGGTTACTTAGAGGTCTAGCAATCTTTAAGAAGTCTTTGTACCTCCTATAATAACCCACATGTCCTAGAAAAGATCTTATTTGCTTGACAGATGTGGGTGGTGGGAGTTGGGTGATCAATTCATCCTTAGCTCTATCCACCTCCATTCCCCTATTAGAGACCATGTGTCGTAATACGATTCCTTCTTGGACCATAAAGTGGCTCTTCTCCCAACTCAGAACTAGATTTACCCCAATGCATTTCTTCAATACTCTTTGGAGGTAGGCTAAACAGGAATCAAAAGAGTCCCCAAAGACAGAGAAATCATCCATAAAAACCTCCATAAAGTCTCCGATCATCTCAGAAAATATTTCCATCATACACCGTTGAAAGGTCGCAGGTGCATTACAGAGACCAAATGACATTCTACGGAAAGCAAAAGTGCCATAGGGGCACGTGAATGTGGTCTTCTCCTGATCTTCGAGACTTATGGCCACTTGATTGTATCCTGAATAGCCATCTAGAAAACAGAAGTATTTCTAACCAGCTAACTTCTCCAAAATTTGGTCAATGAATGGTAAAGGAAAATGATCATTTTTAGTGGTTGAATTTAGCTTCCTATAATCAATACAAACTCTCCACGAGGAAGCTACGGGATTATAGCGATCTCTGTTAAACCAGCCTTCTTGGGAACAATCTAAATAGGGCTAACCCAAGGGCTATTAGATATGGGTTAGATAATTCCTGCATCAAGCCACTTAATGATCTCTTTTTTCACAACCACTCTCATATTCTGGTTTAATCTTCTTTGTAACTGGCGAGAAGGTTTCATTCCCTCTTCAAGATAAATGTGGTGAGTACAGTAGGAGGGGTTGATTCCTCGGAGGTCAACTATTGTTACGAACGCGGCTTCAAGACGGTTTTTAAGACGTCTGGGAGGTGGCCCAGACATCTGACCAGACGTCTGGAACCCCTTCCAGACGTCTGGGATTAAATTTCTGCGGCGTACGGGGTTGCGTCTGCTCGCATGCGTGCGCAGACCTGCAACCACCACCCTCTTTCCTCTTTTTCCCTCTCTCCTCCTGCAGGGCGCAGTGCTCTCTCTCTCTCTCCCCGCTCGGCCTTAAAAGGCCCTCGCCCTCTCCCTCACCCTCATCCCCTTCGTGTGCGGGAGGAGGTGTTGCGCGAGGGAGGAGACGCTCGACCGTGAGGGCTCGAGCTTGCCAGGGCAGCTAGAGCCGGCCGGCAGGGGAGCAGCGGGCGCGGAGTGTCGCGGAGGGGCTGCTGTAGCTCGAGCAGCAGGCGGACGGGGCACGGCGCGGCCGTGCGTCATGGGCGGAGGGCGAGTTGAGCTCTGGTTCTGGAAATTTTTCCAGAATCAGACGTCTGGGCTTACGACCAGACGACTGTGAAGACGTCTGGAGGACTGCCCAGACGTCTGTCAGGTAAGATATTTCTATCTTCTCCCTTTTTCGCGTGTATGGCCATGCGGCCGTCCGCCACGCCTTCGTCTGCGACCCATCGTACTAAGAACGGGTATGGGTGCGTGTAGGTTCTGCTCGGGAGGGCGCGAGACTCGCCATCCAACGCAAATTGGACGTCTGGCCGCAGTGCCAGACGACGAAGAGGACTTCCAGACGTCCGGGTTGACCATCAGACGTCTGGGAACTAAGCCAGACGCCCCCGCAGGCTTTTGGACATCTGAGGGATTACACAGAACGAAGGTACGCTCTGACCCACATTTTAAGACGTCTGGAAGAGGTTCCAGACGTCTAATTTTGGGCAGTTTCGTCGTTTTCGACCCGTTTAGGGCACGATCGGAGTCCGTTTTCCGCATTTCGAGTTGCGTTCTTTCCAGAATAAAATCCTCTACCCGTTTACAGTAATTGTATACCATTCTGAGAAACTCCTTGTGTTTTATCCTTGTGTTAGGATCCCGTTCCATTGCGGTCTTGGGGGTTGCGGAGGCGCGCGGGATTTCCGACCACGCCCCCAGTACTCCCGTTGTAGCTGGTAGAGTGGCTTTTAAAATTATTAGCATAATTTGTTACAATTATGAAACAATTAATAGAACCTAGGGCATTGCATGAATCCTAGGAATGAGAAACTAGATTGAATGATAGATCCTAGGGTGTTGCATGAATCCTAGGAATGAGAAACTAGATTGAATGATAGATCCTAGGGTATTGCATGAATCCTAGGGCTGGAAACTAGATTGAATGATAGATCCTAGGGTACGGCATGAATCCTAGGACTGGAAAAATAGTGATATGTATATATATATTGCAGTCTTGGAAAAGTGGAAAGGAAATAATAGCTGCCTGTTATGAATAAATAAACATGATTGAGAATATGGGTTGTATAAACGTGAAACTGGAACGGTGAAACCTAAATGTGCTGAGTTAAAAGAGTTGGAACCCTACTGGGAATTAGGAGTGGAACTCCTGGAAAGAGAATGGAATGGAACTGAGGAAGAAAGACGTGGAAGTGTGTTGTCTCTTGGGTACGTAGTGCCAGGGGAAGCACCTGTTACCTGTTTAGTGCAGAGCGGAGCCAACCGCCCCAGGGACCCGGGGTTAGGTCTGGCCACTTTGTACCGACTTTTGGCCCTCGTGTACACAGTATCGAGGAGAGCTACTAGTGTAGAGCGAGTACTAGCTACCCCACGGGCCCCGGGGTTCTGCTAGCTCACCTACACCGACTTGTTAGGCCCACTGGGCAAACCAGGGTAGTCAGGCGAGGGTGTGCGGGCTGTGGAGGGGCAAGACCCCTGTTTGGTTACTGTGGAGGGGCTGGACCCCTGTTACTGAGAGGACTCTGCCCTATACTGGTTTCGTGCTGTGCTTGGGTGCACCCGTTAACGGAAACGCTGGCCGCGTGCCAGTGTGGGGTAGCTACCCGTGCGTTTATCGCGCGTGCCGTAGTCACTGTTACGTCTGTTAATGACCTTGGGGTGGTTGACTGAGAGTAGGATCACCACGGGGGACTCTCCCGGCCAGGAGAGCACCACGTGTTACTTCTACTTTTCGGAAAAGACTGCAATCAAGATCGTTCCCACGAGGAACATTCGAGATCAAGTGAAGGATCTGAGAAATAGATAAATTGTGAAACAATAGAAAGACGTAAATAAAGGAAGAAAGAAAATAAAACAACTACTATACACTTTACTGCTTCTTAGTTTTAGCTGCCACTCTACTCAGCGTTTCGCTGATGTGTTACACTCGTTACTTTTCAGGACCAGGTGTTGAGCAGCCAGGGTCAGCGGCTGCAGAGGACGCTAGGCCGAGTAGGATCCAGTAGAGTTACCGCAGTTCTTTTTGTATCCCTTTTGTTCCACTGTAGTGAGTAGTTCTTGTTACTCTCTGTACTTTTCTTTACTTGTAGTTTCATGTTATGTTATAATTGTTGTTCTACTGTTGTGGTGGTACATACTGTAGTAGTTCCCTTTCTTACTACTGTATTTTGTTATTGCTAGTTATATTCATGCTGAATGTGGTTTATTTTACTACTCTTTTGGTTACTTCCTCGTTGGACGACTAGGTCTTGGGATTAGTCGAGTCGGTCCAGTTCTCGTGTCTCGTAGGGACTCGGGAATCGGGTCGTTACAGCTATGGTCCAACCAATTGCCATTTTATGATCTTCTAGGACTTGAATGAGTTTATATTCTTGTTCCCTACTTAGTTTGGCATTAATAATCACAGGAAGAGTTTGATTTGTTCCTAGGAACACATACTTCAAGGTATCGGGCAATGGTTTCAGTTCAAACTGGGGTGGGACAAGGGTAGAGGGCGGGAGGGTGCAGAAGATGAATTAGGTAGTCTCTCCACTTGAAAAGTCCAAGGAGGTTGTGTGTTAGATGTCGTATGAACCTCTTGTGGGTCCTCTTCGATTATGGGTTCTTTAACCAAATGGATTGACATAGAATCTTCAATCACCTTATCTACTTTTTCGAGTTCCTCGATCAAATCGCACTCCTCATCATCGAGAGTTCAAGATGCCATAAAAATATTGAGTTGCATCTTTCTATCTCCAAAGGCAATCTCCATTCTTCCAGTTTCATAGTTAATATTGGCCTTGGCAGTGGCTAGGAAGGGTCTTCCTAAGATGATGGGTGTGTTGTGTAGTTTCTTTGGTACTTCCATGTCAAGGACAAGAAAATCAACAGGGAAATAGAACTCCTTGACCTTAACTATCACATCCTCCACTAGCCCCAGAGGAGTTTTAATGGATCGATCAGCTAGTTGCAATGTAACATCAGTGGGTTTCAAATCACCGAGTCCAAATTTCTCAAAGAGCACATCGGTTATCAAATTTATGGATGCCCCTAAGTCGAGTAGAGCCTTCTCAAAAGTCATGTCACCAATGACACAAGAAATCAACGGGGCTCCAGGATCTTTCTTCTTAGGAGGTAGATTCTTTAGAATTATAGAACTTACATGCTCAGAAAGAACCACCTTCCTAGGTGACTTTTTCCTAGCTTGACACTTTTAAGTACAAAGGTCTTTGAGGAATTTGGCGTAGGCAAGGATATGTTTGATAGTATCGAGGAGTGGGATGTTTATCTGGACCTGTTTAAACAACTCAAGCAACTCCTCATTGCTAGATGAGTTCTTCTCTTTTGGTTTTGATTTTTCTAAGGCTACAGGGAATGGGATATGGGTGGGTATTTCAACCTTGGGTTCCTGAGCCTCCAGATTATCATTCTCAATATTAAATTTTCCATCCTCTAATTCTCCATCCTTTTGTTCAGGCTCAGAATCTTTTTGTGTTCACCATACAGGATCCTGGGTGGTGGTCCCACTCCTTAATAGCATTCACCATTGCATTCAGGTTTTGAGCGGGGTTCGATAAAATCGGTTGACCCTGTTGTGGGTTTTGGTTGAAGCCTGGTGGTGCCTAGTTCATCATATTAGCTTGGTTCTGTTGGGGTATTCTATTCTGGTTAAACCTTGAGTGTGTATTATGATGGTTTTAGATGTTCCTGGGGTTTGGGATGGGTTGTGAGGGTAGAGTCCCATGTTGTCTTGAGTCAACAAGCTGACTAAGTTGCCCCTTAATTTCATTCATGTCCTCCTAAGTCTTTCGATTATGTTGATTGATTTGCTCTTATTTCTTAGTCAGTATTTCACCCATCATTTTGATCAACAATTCTGTCTGAGTCGATTGGGTGGGTGGAGGGAGACTTTGGACATAGCTTTGCCTTGAAGATTGACCCTAATTAAAAGAGTTAGGATAAGGTTGTTTAATCTAGGTTTGGTGGGGTACTTGTCCTGTCTTCTGATTCGACCAAAAGAAGTTTGGATGATTACGCCATCCAGGATTGTAATTATTAGAAAATGGATCATTCTTAGCGTATTCTTGGATGGCCTGAACATCCTCGAATCCTGAGGACGGGTTGATCGAATAGGAAGAATCAGTATAAGCAGGAACAAAGGTTCCTTGTTGAGCTCCATAGGAAGGGTCTTGATAGCTTAGGCTTGCAGAGTGAGGCAGATTTAGGTTGTGAGGGTGCTCTCTTGCGGGAGTTTGGGCATAACAGAGTGGGGAGGAGTGTGTCCCTTGATTGGGTATGGGCTGTGTGGTTTTGATTGTATTAAGAAATTCGTCAAACTTCTTAGAGACTGTGGTTCCCAGCTTTTCACATAGTTTTTCTAAGTCAACCTTATTTGGGCTATTTTGAAGTTCATACATTCCTCTTGGTTGACTAGTCCTTCCAAAGGTGTTCGTAGAGGCTTGGTTGAGGGAGTTTTCACTCATGCTTTCAAATAGGTCATATGCACTATCCTCATCTTTATTTAAAAAGTTACTCCCACAAGCCACGTCCACATAATTTCTCAACTGCTCATTAAGTCCATGGTAAAAAATTTGCACTAGGTGCCACTTGGGTATGCCATGGTGTGGACATTTTCTGGCTAAGTTAGTAAATCTTTCCCAGGCTTCATGGAGTTGTTCCTCAGATTGTTGAGTGAAGGTTGCAATGGCTCTCCTAAGGGCGTTTGTTTTTCCAATAGGGAAGAATTTCCTAAGAAAGGCATTCTTTAGCTCATCCCATGTGTTGATGGGTTTCCCTATGGTTCTGTACCACTGGGCAGCTTTGTCTCTTAAGAAGGGGAAAGGTTTCATCATCAAGACATCAAGATTCATGTTCCTAGGTTTTATAGTTTGACCAAGGGTGGTAAGTTCCTCAATGTGGTGGAATGGGTCTTCAGTGTTAAGTCCATGGAAATGTTTTCAAATAAGACCTATCCAATGGGATTTGAGTTCAAAATCATATTCAGGAACCCTTACATGAGGTACAACATTGTAAGTCGCAGGATCGTAAAAGTCCCGTAAGGGTCGAGGTTGTGGTTGGTTTTGGTTTCTATTGTTGAGCCATTGCTCAAACTGTTCATGCAATTGCTCCATTAGCTCCTCCTGGTTTGGATTGGGTTGGTCAAGAAGTGGTGGATCCATTGTTGAGGGCTCACTGGAATTAGGTTTCCTCCTAGGTTTGAAGCCTAGAGGTCCCTCTAACCTTGGTTTTCTTGATCTTGTACCACGCATGCACAATAGCAATCAATCAAGCGCACATAAGACAAGAATGATTTTTACTTGCTTTTCTCAAAAAATTCAATGTTTGTATTGAAAGTTCCCTTCTAGGAGGGGGTGACGTAATAATTGCGGAAATAAATATAAACAATATCACAAAATAGGCAATCACACAATGTACACAAAGATTTTTAGGTGGAAACCCAAACCGGGTAAAAACCACCACCTAACCCTCTCGAGTTAGGATTTTCCGATCAACCTAGTTGATCAAATCCACTAACCGAATCACTTTGAACGAGGGTGATTCAACCTCAATACAACCACGCTACAAGTACGAGGGTAGCGTTCCTCAACCCCTTCTCTCCACGAGAAGGATTTTGTCCCACGAAGGAGACGGGAATTCGCAAAGCGAATACCCAACCAAATTACAAAGGTAAAATAAAACAACAAACCTATAGAGCCAACAAAGTAATAAACCTAAGCTTCTATAGGATTTAGGAAACTCCCCTTTGCAAGGAGTGCGTCGACGATGACGCGGGTGCGTGAGCCACGCGACGGCGCAACTTCGCTCTCGTAGACAACGGCGGGAGAGCGGGTGCGCAACGGCTGGATGCTCTCAAGATGTAGAACTTGAGCTTAGAGAGCAAGAGCTTCTTGGACACAAGAGTGTGAGAGTGTATAGCTAAGTGTGTCTTGTGTCTTTCTTAGTGTATATCTTGTGTGTTTTTATGTTGCAAAGGCTCCCCTCTATTTATAGAGGCCTTAGGAAGGCTTTGGAAGGCTTGGAAAAGCTTCCATAGCCGTTGGGTGCAAAGCCCAAGAGAATCAGGCCGAAATCAGGACAATGATTGCATTTGACAGGGTTATCAGACGTCTAACTCTGGCATCAGACGTCTGGAAGGCCACTTTAAGACGTCTGATTCCAAGGTCAGACGTCTGATTCTATGCGGGTTTCTCCCTGACTTGAATCAGATCTAAACAGGGTTTTTGTACAAGTCCATCAGACGACATAGAGGACGTCTGGCACTAAGTCTGGACGTCTGGAAACCTACTTTTACCGTGGGAATTGATTTCCAAACGTTGCAACGGCTAGAAAATCTCTGAGAAGAGATTTTGGGTCAGCCGAGGCAAAACGGTCATTTATCAGACGTCTGTAAAGACCTATGGACGTCTGATAAGGCTCTAACGGTCATATTCTTCAGTGTCTTCTAAGCCAGCCAACGGTCCACTAACTGGACGTCTGGCAAAGTCATCAGACGTCTCCTAAGACGTCTGGTATAAGGTCTGGACGTCCGAATTCATCAGACAGAACTAACTATGTCCAGCCTAACAGTTATCAGACGTCTGAAACAACAGTCAGACGTCTTAAAATCCTTTATCAGACGTCGGATTCGTGAATTAGACGTCTGGAAAGTCAGTTTTAACCCTATATTGGTTTTCTAAGTGTTCTACAGAAAACCTACGTATCCTAGGGTTGTGCAGGTGTTCCTAGGACTACTGTTAGGGTTCTTTGAGGCTCTTTAACATAATGTCTAAGGAAAATAAAGAGCAAGAAAATAAATACAAGAGATACATGAAAGGATAAAAAAGAATCTATCCTATTCTTCTTGTCTTTCATCTCCAATCTTTTGCTCCACGCGAACCTCCTCTATTTTCCGTCAAGCTCCTCCAATCCGTCCTGGATGCGAGCTCGAACTCCGTCTAAACACGTCTTCATTTGCAATTGACCTGAAATCTAGGACTCAAATTGCAAATGTTAAATAACACGTGTTTTGTTATCATCAAAACAAATGATCGTGGTGCTCTAGCACCAACAATCTCCCCCTTTTTGATGATGACAAAACCGTAAATAATAATGCATAAAAATCCTCCCCCTTTTTGACATTATCAAAAAGGTTTGATTGATTTTATATTTCCTATTACTCCCCCTTAAAACATGCTCTTCTATTTATTTTTAACAAAGGTAATGTCCTCCCCCTTTTTATAACAACAAGATAGCTATTATTTTTCTCCCCCTTACTAAAGGAAATTTAGCTAACTTGTATCTCCCCCTTAAAAATTGACAATAAGCTCATCATTTTTAACTCCCCCTATCTAAATGCTTATAAAAAGGATAGGGTTAAGAATTTTACCTCACCTACCATGGCCAATAAAATGGCCCGAATGGTGGTGGTGGATGCCACATCGGATGGGGCTCCCATCCGTAGCTTGGAGGCCCGGGCATTGGCGCCGGTCTCCAATCTGGTGGTCGACGTGCGGCGGGTCCGTCGTTTGTTCGCCGTCTCGTCGGTCTTCTTGTTCTCCTCCTTGGTCTATTCCTTGGTTCTCCCAATTCGAGTTGACCAGCCTTGAGTTTGTAGGTCCAGTCCTGTGTATTGTAGTTATCCCTGAATCCTACAAAACAAGATTCTAATTCTTTTTTTGGTATCCAAGTGGGCTTGGATCCGGATTTGTTAGAGGGTCTCCTTGATGGAGATCCTTTCTCAACCTTAGGGCTATAAAAATTATCAACTTTGTTGATTAATTTGTTAGAATTTTCCCTAAGACATGCAATTTCTCTTTCTATAATTTGCATCTTAGTCTTTAAATCAAAAATTTCTAACTTTAGACTATTATTTTCCTCAATCAATTTATTATTTTCATTGATGAGGTCTTGATTTTCTAATAACAGGTTATTATCCTTAGGACTAGTCTCTATATCCTTGAGTTGTTTTTCTAACCTATCATTTTCATTTCTAAGAAAACTAAGGTTCTTTTTAATGCCTTTATTTTCTACCCTAAGTGATTTACTAATCTCAAAAAGTTCATTAAAAGCTTCTTGAAGATCGAGATTTACCTCGTTGTCTGAGTCGCTTTCGCTTTCGCTGTCGCTTCCTCTGGCCATGAAACCGAAGCAAGCGGTTTCTTCTTCTATGGTATTTTCTTCTTCTTCCTCCGAGCTAGAATCGTCCCAAGTGGCTTGGAACGCCTTCTTCTTAGATTTCTTCTCCTTTTCCTTCTTCTTCTCCTTTTTGAGAAGAGGGCATTCTGGTCGCAGATGCCCTTTCCCGTTGCAGTGGTAGCAACGTCTCGGGCTTTCTTTCTTCTCCTTTTTCTCTTTCTTTAATTCCCTACAAAACTTGGAAAAATTTTTAAGTAAAATTCTAAAGTCTTCGTCGTCGGAACTTACCTCGCTATCCGACGCGGCTTTGAAGGCGAGAGTCTTCTTTAGTTTAGGCTCCGGTGTATCCTTCTTCTTTTGCTTCAACTTAGTCTCGTAGGCCATCAGATTGCCTAAGAGATCTTCCATGTTGAGCTCCTCCATTTCGTTTGCCTCCTCGATGGCGGTAACTTTCTGTTCCCACTCCGGTCCAAGGGAACGAAGAAGCTTCCCTTGAAGCTCCCCCTTGATGAAAGTCTTCCCTAAAGCTTTCAAGTTATTTACTATGAGAGTGAACCTAGTGTTCATCTCACTTAAAGTTTCGTTAGATTTCATAGAAAAAGCCTCAAATTCTTGTGAAAGTAAATTGAGTTTAGAAGTTTTTACCTTAGAGGTACCTTCATGAGTTACCTCGAGTGTGTGCCAGATCTCGTATGCGGTGGCGCATTGCGAGATTCTATTGAACTCCTCTGAGCTGAGCGCGCAATACAATGCGTTCATTGTTTTTGCATTGAGAGAGAGTTCCCGAATCTGCTGCTGCGAGTATCCTCCCGCGGGTTTTTCTGGGATGTCGAATGGCGTCTCGCATCTAGCCCAGACCGTGAAGTCGGTGGCTTGAAGCCACGTCTTCATCCGCAGCTTCCAGTAGGGGTAGTTGCTCCCGTCGAAGAACGGCGGACGGGTTGTGGACTGCCCCTCGGAAATCCTGCTTGTGGAACAGCTTCCCTCCATGTGATCTTTCCGCGGATGTTACTCCTGTCGGCGGAAAACCTGCTCTGATACCAATTGAGAGTTCTTCCCTACTAGGAGGGGTGACGTAAAAATATGCGGAATTGAAAATATATAAAGCAATCTCACAAAATAAGCAATCACAAAATGTGCACAAACATTTTTAGGTGGAAACCCAAACCGGGTAAAAACCACCACCTAACCCTCTCGAGTTAGGATTTTCCGATCAACCAAGTTGATCAAATCCACTAACCGAATCACTTTGAACGAGGGTGATTCAACCTCAATACAACCACGCTACAAGTACGAGGGTAGCGTTCCTCAACCCCTTCTCTCCACGAGAAGGATTTTGTCCCACGAAGGAGACGGGAATTCGCAAAGCGAATACCCAACCAAATTACAAAGGTAAAATAAAACAACAAACCTATAGAGCCAACAAAGTAATAAACCTAAGCTTCTATAGGATTTAGGAAACTCCCCTTTGCAAGGAGTGCGTCGACGATGACGCGGGTGCGTGAGCCACGCGACGGCGCAACTTCGCTCTCGTAGACAACGGCGGGAGAGCGGGTGCGCAACGGCTGGATGCTCTCAAGATGTAGAACTTGAGCTTAGAGAGCAAGAGCTTCTTGGACACAAGAGTGTGAGAGTGTATAGCTAAGTGTGTCTTGTGTCTTTCTTAGTGTATATCTTGTGTGTTTTTATGTTGCAAAGGCTCCCCTCTATTTATAGAGGCCTTAGGAAGGCTTTGGAAGGCTTGGAAAAGCTTCCATAGCCGTTGGGTGCAAAGCCCAAGAGAATCAGGCCGAAATCAGGACAATGATTGCATTTGACAGGGTTATCAGACGTCTAACTCTGGCATCAGACGTCTGGAAGGCCACTTTAAGACGTCTGATTCCAAGGTCAGACGTCTGATTCTATGCGGGTTTCTCCCTGACTTGAATCAGATCTAAACAGGGTTTTTGTACAAGTCCATCAGACGACATAGAGGACGTCTGGCACTAAGTCTGGACGTCTGGAAACCTACTTTTACCGTGGGAATTGATTTCCAAACGTTGCAACGACTAGAAAATCTCTGAGAAGAGATTTTGGGTCAGCCGAGGCAAAACGGTCATTTATCAGACGTCTGTAAAGACCTATGGACGTCTGATAAGGCTCTAACGGTCATATTCTTCAGTGTCTTCTAAGCCAGCCAACGGTCCACTAACTGGACGTCTGGCAAAGTCATCAGACGTCTCCTAAGACGTCTGGTATAAGGTCTGGACGTCCGAATTCATCAGACAGAACTAACTATGTCCAGCCTAACAGTTATCAGACGTCTGAAACAACAGTCAGACGTCTTAAAATCCTTTATCAGACGTCGGATTCGTGAATTAGACGTCTGGAAAGTCAGTTTTAACCCTATATTGGTTTTCTAAGTGTTCTACAGAAAACCTACGTATCCTAGGGTTGTGCAGGTGTTCCTAGGACTACTGTTAGGGTTCTTTGAGGCTCTTTAACATAATGTCTAAGGAAAATAAAGAGCAAGAAAATAAATACAAGAGATACATGAAAGGATAAAAAAGAATCTATCCTATTCTTCTTGTCTTTCATCTCCAATCTTTTGCTCCATGCGAACCTCCTCTATTTTCCGTCAAGCTCCTCCAATCCGTCCTGGATGCGAGCTCGAACTCCGTCTAAACACGTCTTCATTTGCAATTGACCTGAAATCTAGGACTCAAATTGCAAATGTTAAATAACACGTGTTTTGTTATCATCAAAACAAATGATCGTGGTGCTCTAGCACCAACATGTATGTGATCAAGCAAGTTGTCAACCAGTTACGCACCCAAAATCAACCTACGGAGCACCCTAAGACCTACACTTTGCTTAAGTGGTACTCTCAAGTGATCTACTGGGAAGTTAGTCCAAGGACAGAACTAAGGGATGCAAGTAAGGCGAATCCTTCCTTTGAGGCGATGCGTATGCAGTGCCTCTTAACTACCCTTTTGTTCCTTTAAGGGGTGTCCCCCTCCTTACAGTATCAAAACACTGGGTCACAAGACAATACCACTACCCAAGGCGAAGTAGGAGGGTTTGCACCAATAAAGAGATCGGTGTCTATAGCCTTAAGGGATCGAGCCTTAGTGCGGTGCCTAATGTGTGTGCTCAATGTTAGAAGTGTGCATTACACCGTAAATGATTTTTGATTTTGAAACACAGCCAAGTCCCTTTGAATCAGATCAAATGTGATTTGGTTTTAAGGTCGAATCTGATTATCAGTCTCAATTTCAGTTAGGCGACCACTAAATTAGGTTAATTCAATCAGTTTGGTGGTCTTGAATTTTAATCCAAATACAAGTGTGTGAACAGGAGCTGGATGCAAAGATAAAAAAGCGTACCTGTCTCCAGCAATCTTCGTGCAAATATGTATGCAATGCAAGGAAAAAGATCTAACATATTGCTCAATTACCCCTAAATGCGAGCACCTAAGGGCATGCAACTCCTAAATATGCAGCTCGATTTTTTTTGTTTGTTTTAGAGGTAGTTAAGAGAAATTTGAATCACGCACGTAGAAGAATAACCCCTAATAGCTAAAGAATGTGGGGACAGACCCCCAAAAATCAGCTCCAATTACAAGGGCAAGAAGACATAAATAAAATTTGCGACGCAGGAGAATCCCCCTGTGAAAGCAGGATCCAAGTCTCCTACGTATTCTCTAAGTGTATGGGCGTCGCTCAAGGTCGACGTCACTGCTCTACTGCGCCTGTCGCATGCCTTGGTCACGTCCCGCCTACACGAACTCCTTTTCTGCGACTTGCTTTCGCAACTCGTCAATATTTCGTCTCGCATAGTTGGTACCTGCAAACAGATAGAAAAATATGTGAAGCTCACGAATGCTATGTCAGGAAAGAAACTATCTCGAATATATGCTTCCTCGGCAACGGCGCCAAAAACTGATCGTGAAATCATGATAATGATAAATCCGTTGTCGTAGGTGCGAAAACACGTTGTTTTAAATTTATGAAACTGTCTCCGAAAAATATGAGAATAATGTTGGAAGTATATGTCGTCTCACATGGAGGTAAGGATATTTAGATGATTTTCAACCTGATCAAGTAAACGAATATTTTATTATTATTTATCTTTTTTATTTTTTTATAATAAAAGGAAATAAATTTAACAAACGTGGAGACAAATACGAAGTGAACACATAAATACAAATAAGAACTTCATTACTACTAGAAAGCCAGAATGACATAGAATAACAAGAAGAAGAGAAAAATAATCTCAGAAAGAAATTTGACGATGTTGTGACGAGGGTGGAGAGTGCCGTCGACGGTCATCGGTGGAGAAGGTGCACGGAAGCGAGAGATTTGAGAAGAGACATCGTAGTTGAGGGTGGTGCAATGCTCGTCGAGAGCATACGGGTTGCTAGGGGTCACGGCCTTATGTTGAGGATGCGCCGACGAGGATGATGAAGAGCGTTGAGGGGGAGTTCTCGCATGGTGCCGTGTTGCATGCCCGAGGGCGAGAGAGCGGAAGAGGAGAGCGGGCATGGATGTCGGACAGCGAGGGTGTTCCTGCAGGGCGGAATTGTGAGGGAGAGAGAGATGAACGAGAGAGAGAGATCGTGTAATAGGCGGGAGTTTGCGTACGTGAGGAGAGAAAAATAGGGGAGAGGGAAAGAGAAGTACGGGATGAACGAGAGAAAAAGAGGAGTGAGAGAACGGGAATCGTGAAGGCCTCTGCAAAGTACGGTGGAGCGGGAAACTTATGGTGGAGTGAGAATTGAGAGGGACTCTGCGGTACAGAAATTGAGAGAGACGAGATTCGGTGCATGGGCATGGGATTTATAGGCTGGAGAAAAATCAGAGAGGAAGGGGGACAGCTTGTACGTTGGGAGAGCAGATTTATTTGTTGGGATATTTGTTGAAGGGGGGTCTACGTAGAAAAGAATTGAAGGGGAGAGAGGGGTCTACGGAGGAGTTTGTTATGGGAGGAGAATTGTCTTTTTTTTTATTTGTTTATTTTTGTTTTGTGGCGTGGAATACGGGTGATTAAAAATAGGATTTCGATTGGAGAGAGTAGGTTACGTAGGTGTTTTTCTCTTTCTTTTTTTTTTTTTGGATAGAAAAGTCGGAGGAGTACGGTGGAAATGTAGGAACAGGATTGGGTGTGGGATTTGTTTCGTTTGAGGGGATTTTCGGTGGACGTTGGAGAGAGTCTTCACTGGGATTGAGATTTTTTTGTCTAAGGGATAAGAGAAAAGGTAGCTTCGGTAGGTTTGGAGGAGATATTTGATTACTAAGGATGTTAGGATATTTGGTGGGTGAGATATTGAGTAAAGATTTGGATGTGAATTTATTTGGTAGTTTGGGTAAACATAAGTAGGTATGGGAATTTGGTTTTTAATTAGGTTAAGACTAATCGATTCTGGATTTGGATTTTGGTATAGGAAATAGGTTTAACCCAATTAAAATAATTTCTCCTCTCAGTAAAGCTCTAATTAATTTCAAACTTAACGTCTGCACACATAAAAAAAAATTAAGGAACCAGATATACGTAGCAGCAAAAATTATAATTATACCTCTAAAAATACAATATTTACAAAATAATATAATGTGATTAATATAATCTAATACAATGTAAACTATTTTACTCTTAAACTAACAATAGTTAAGCATAAATTATGTATATAAATATGGATTTATCAGCTTCCTTCTACAAACGGCTAAGTGTCACAGAGAGCAAAACCCCTCCTGCCCCCACACTCTCTTTCCTTTTTCTTTGGGTTTCCTCCTTCTTTCCTACCTTCCCAAGGCCAAGGTTCGGGTTATCGGGTAAATGGGTGAGCGCACCTAGGACCAGGGCTGCCGACCGTGAATGGCAACCAAGGTGTGAACCAGGCTTAGGTGGGTAATCGGATCAGCGCCAGGCACGCGGGGGACGGATCACGGGCGAGGCACAGGTGAAGGGTGTGGAGGACCTCACCCTTTGTGTTAGGAGGCGAAGAGTCTAAGGCAGAAAATCAATTTATGCGCCTCTACTTCGCTGCCCGCTTCCGAGGTGGGACTAAAGTCCCACCCTTCCTCTTCGCGCTGGCTGCAGCAAGGTCCTTCGTTCAATTGGAGATCGAGTGCACCTTGGCAGCTTCAATTGGATGCCTGGGAGACTTCCTGGGAGTAAGCTGCGCTGCCTAGGCGTGGTATTGGTGTAGAACACGGCCGGAGGAGCTTGAATGACGTTGGAGATGGAGGTAGCGATGGCAGAGGACGGCGATACCTGAGAATCACAAATACAGCCTTACGACCACATTAGAATAGCTCGTAAGCTTCATTGGACTACGGCAAAGGTAGTGGCGGTGGTTTCGTGGTGGATTGGGGTGTGTTGTGGTCGGCGGAGGTTAGTGAAGGTGGACAACGATGGGTTTGTTCGGTGGGTGATTTGGGTGAGCGAAGTGGTGAATAAGGAGAGGGGTTTTGAAGAGTGGAGTACGGCGGAGCTACTGGAGGTGATAGTGGCGCAATTCGTGCGGTGGAGCGACAGTTGGGCGTTGTCGGAGCTTCGCTAGAGCGGAAGAAGATGGAGGGGGGAGACGTGTGGTCGGCGGTCGTTTTGAGAGATAGAAAGAAGGAAAAAGGAGGGAAGTAGAGGAAGCTAAAGAACCTAGTTTAGGGACGAAAAGGGGAGATATTTCCATGCTGGTGTGATGACCGGACGTGGGGAAGATGAACCTCGGAAGGGAGAGACGACGAGGAAGAAGGGGCTAGGGCACCTCTGATGTGATCGTCGAGAGGCAGAGAAAGTCGAGGAGGAAGGAGACGCTCCCAATTTGGCAGTTGGGAGGCCGTAAGATGACAAAGGAGGATGCTCGCCGAAGCTAGGGCGGAGGAGGCCGGAGGTAGGGTTTAGAAGAGGGTTTTTGGGCCAAAACCTAGCTTAGAAGTTCGGCCATGCCTTGGGGATCCTTATATAGCCCTCAGGGATCGGTTTAGGCTTGGGAAGCAAGCTTCCCAAGCTAGGAAAGCTCGTCGGAGTTAGAAACCTAGAGATACCTGAATCTCTCATGAGTTCGCATGAGAGATTCGAAAGGATTTGGGGCTCATGGACGAATTCAATGGAAAGAGGACTCCTCGAGGAATCTCCCTTTCAATTTTCGAAGGGATTAATTGATCAGAGAAAGAGTTCTCTCCAATCAAAGGTCACCGGAGTTGTAGGAATATGATTTCATGGCGATAGGGACCTTTTTGTGAGGAAGATAACAAATTTGGGGGGTTATTTGTAAGGATTTTGAAAGTTAAGGGCATGTATGTGAGATAAAAGAATAAGATAGGACCAAATTGCAAACTAAGTCAAGACAATCTCAGATTGGGCCCAAATTTTGGTACAAGCCTAATTTAGACCTAAAGAATCCAATGGTGAAGTTGGATTTTGGTTTTGACCTAATTTAATTGGGTAATTTATGTAAAAATCTAAATTAGGGTAAATGTCTGTCTGAGACTCTATTTTAGGTCAAGATGAGTTCTGATGGTCAAATTAAAGGTACCAAACCCTAGATAATATTTTTATATGAATTTTAGAGAGTTTAGGTAAATTTTATTCTAACCAGAGCCTCAGTAGATTAAGTGGGTCTATTTTTAGCGTTTCAGATATCATTTAATTCTCAAAACACGTGAATACCCTTTTCTGACTGTGCTAACCAACTTGTTAGACTCTTAAGACCATTTGACCCTTAATTAACTCCTGAGAAAACCCGTGATTGTACTGCAATTGAGATATACTGTTAAAATACAGTTTTACCCATGTTTTACTGTATTTCCTTCAAAATGGATTTGCAATGAATTACATCTCTCTAGCGGTTATGTAGGAGCATTTAATTGTTGGTGCTAGAGCACCACGATCATTTGTTTTGATGATAACAAAACACGTGTTATTTAACATTTGCAATTTGAGTCCTAGATTTCAGGTCAATTGCAAATGTGGACGTGTTTAGACGGAGTTCGAGCTCGCATCCAGGACGGATTGGAGGAGCTTGACAGAAAACAGAGGAGGTTCGCGTGGAGCGAAAGATTGGAGATGGAAGACAAGAAGAATAGGATAGATTCTTTTTTATCCTTTCATGTATCTCTTGTATTTATTTTCTTGCTCTTTATTTTCCTTAGACATTATGTTAAAGAGCCTCAAAGAACCCTAAAAGTAGTCCTAGGAACACCTGCACAACCCTAGGATACTTAGGTTTTCTGTAGAATACTTAGAAAACCAATATAGGGTTCAAACAGCATTTCCAGACGTCTAATCACAAAATCAGACGTCTGATAAAGTATTTTAAGACGTCTGACTGTTTTTTCAGACGTCTGATAACTGTTAGGCTGGATTTAGTTTTCTGTCTGATGAAATCAGACGTCCAGACCTTAGACCAGACGTCTTAGAAGACGTCTGATGGATTTGCCAGACGTCCAGATAGTGGACCGTTGGCTAACTTAGCAAGCACGGCAGTATATGACCGTTAGAGCCTTATCAGACGTCCATAGGTCTTTACAGACGTCTGATAAATGACCGTTTTGCCTCGGCTGACCCAAAATCTCTTCTCAGAGATTTTCTAGCCGTTGCAACGTTTGAAAATCAATTCCCACAGTAAAAGTAGGTTTCCAGACGTCCAGACATAGTACCAGACGTCCTGTATGTCGTCTGATGGACTTGCGCAAAAACCCTGTTTAGATCTGATTCAAGTCAGGGAGAAACCCGCACAGAATCAGACGTCTGACCTTGAAATAAGACGTCTTAAAGTGGCCTTCCAGACGTCTGATGCCAGAGTTAGACGTCTGATAACCCTGTCAAATGCAATCATTGTCCTGATTTCGGCCTGATTCTCTTGGGCTTTGCACCCAACGGCTATGGAAGCTTTTCCAAGCCTTCCAAAGCCTTCCTAAGGCCTCTATAAATAGAGGAGAGCCTTTGCAACAAAAAAACACACCAAGATACACACTAAGACACACACCTTGCAATACACTTTCAATCCTTTTGTGTCCAAAGAAAAGACTCTCTTGCTCTCCAAGCTCAAGCTCCATCATCTTGAGAGCTAAATTCAATTTGCGCGCCCGCTCTCCCGCCGTAGATAACGAGAGCAACGTAGCGCCATCGCGTGGCACACGCACCGCGTCATCGTCGACGCACTCCTTGCAAAGGGGAGTTTCCTATTTCCTATAGAAGCTAGGTTTAATTTTGTTGGCTCTGTAGGACTGTTGTTTCATTTTATCTTTGTATTTTGGTTGGGTATTCGCTTTGCGAATTCCTGTCTCCTTCGCGGGACAAAATCCTTCTCGTGGAGAGAAGGGGTTGAGGAACGCTACCCTCGTACTTGTAGCGTGGTTGTATTGAGGTTGAATCACCCTCGTTCAAAGTGATTCGGTTAGTGGATTTGATCAACTAGGTTGATCGGAAAATCCTAACTCGAGAGGGTTAGGTGGTGGTTTTCACCCGGTTTGGGTTTCCACCTAAAAATACCTGTGTACATTGTGCGATTGATTTTTGTGAGATTGCTTTATATTTTTATTTCCGCATATTTTTACGTCACCCCTCCTAGAAGGGAACTTTCATTAATGACTTAATCGGATCAAATTGAACTAGTTATGGCTCATGATAGTGTTCCCATCAAGATCCCTATTGTCATTTAAGACATCTAGGCACTACTCCAGACGTCTGATTTCGATCTGGTTGGTCTGTTCTAGACACCAGGCGGTTAGTCCAGCTGGACCCACCTACCTGGTCCAGTTCAAGTCAACCGAGAAGTGTGTTTGGGCCAAATCAAGAACCAAACGAAGTCGATTTTTCACAAATACGGTACCGTTGGTTTTCTATCAGAATTTCCCATGTGATGGGGCCATGTTCTAGCTGTTTTGAACTCATTTTTTTCCCTATCTTAAGAAACATAGTAGTGGTTGGTCTGACCGTCCATGTTAATAGGACGCCCATCCGCGGCGTGCACGGGACCCGCAGAGGTTACGAGGTCCGCCGTTCGTGCCCCTACATCTCCCGGATACTCTGGTAGAGTGGCCTTTACTATCCCTTGTGAATTAAATGATGAAAGTGCATGTTATTTAGAACTAATTGGTTGAACCCTATGATATACAATGAACCCTAGGGCTGAGATAGAAAGATGAATAATTATACATGCCGTGAATGTTAAATTGTGGTAATGTTTCTTGAATATGCTAAATTACGAGCTGCCTGTTTACATTCGTTGAATCATGACTTGAACTAAAATACATGTTGTATCCTGTTTAGCTTGATTGATGAGATAAGTGTCGAATTGTGAAACCATGAGCTACCTGTTATACCCTCAATTTATCATGATATGAATAGAGGCATGTGTATTGTACGGAAGTAAGAAATTCCCATGCATGAACCCTATAGGGAACTAGAAGAGGAACTCATGTGTACGAAATAAATATCAGATCTTGAAAGGAAGTGAGCTGGCCCTCGAGTACACGGTACCGAGGAGAGCGACTGTCCCTTTGGTATGCAAAGTAGCTAACCCTTACGTACATGGTACCGAGGAGAACTACTGTACTTAGTGTAGAAGGGAGCTAGCCGCCCCACGGGACCCAGGGTTAGGACTGGCCCCCCCACACCGACTCTTGTTAGGCCCACTAGGCAAATCGAGATAGTCGGATGAGGGTACACAGATTGTGGAGGGGTGAGACCCCTGTTCTGAGAGAGTAAGGCCCTGTACTGTTCTATGCTGTACTTTTGGGAGGGGCTTCCCATTCATGTTAATTGATCACAAAAGCCCCCTTTTCTATTTTAATTGCGACATCTCACTTGATTATTGTGGATTGGATTTCCGTTCCTAATTTATAGATCGGATATTCAATTTGGTTTAATTGGTGTTTAATCGAGTGAATTGAGTGTGTTTGAGTCCAATTGAGCCTATGGTGATGAATTGGAGCTCAATAATTTGGATTTTTATTGAGTGTGTGCTTTGTGCCTAATTTGAATCGTCTGTCCTGTTTTCTTCTTTTCTGGAGAGCTCAGCCAAGGAAAATCAATGATCCTAATTTGAGGCTTGAGCAATGATCAAATGAGTTTAAATCACCTCTAGTTCCTATACACCAATCAATGGTGTGCTGGAACTCTAGATGATCATATCACCTCAGTGATTCAAGATCAAAAGCCCTAAAATAGGGCAACATGGGTTTTAATCTTAAATGACATTAAATTTCATATTTGATGCTTATCAGAGGTTTTAGGTGATTTGAATGAAGATTCTGATGTAGGAAGGATTGATTAGGATCTTTGGATATGTTTCTGTTTTGAGCCTCAATTTGAGTTTAAATGGGTTTTAGACAGTTTCATGAATGTTTGCAGTAATTGAGATTGAACTTCCAAAGAATTGGTTTTTTTCCATTTGATATTGATTGGAATGAAGATTTTGAATGAGATTTTGAATGGCTTTGTAGTGGATTTAACCTCATATTTTTATGGGATTCATGGATCAATTGGTAATGGGGCCTTAGATCTAACTTTTCATATCTGAGGAGATTTTCTGGAACAATTTAATCAGGCTTCAAAGCCTGATTCAGTTGTTGATCAAAACAGCAATAGTAGCTAAATTAGCTACTAAATATGCCAGCTCTTGGCTGCTGAAATGTGGTTGGACTGGATGAAAGACGTTACGACCCGATTTTCGAATCCCTATAGGACACGAGACCGAACCGACTCGACTGATCCCAAGACCAAGTCGTCCAACGAGAAACTAACCAAAAAGCAGGAAAGTAAACCAAATTCACTATGCTAAGCAACTAACAGTAACAAAAGTATAGCAGTAAAGAAGTAAACTACTATAGTACACACCACCACAACAGTAGAAAAGTAAACGGGTACAGGAATATAAAGTATAAAATGTAAGAGTACAGAAGTGCAAGAAACTACTCACTACAACAGAAAAGGAGTACAACAAGAAGCTACAACTACTGGGCTCTACTGGGCCCAGCACTCTCTACAACCGAAGACTCTGGTTGCTCAACACCTGGACCTGAAAAGGGGTTATGAGTACAAAACGTCAGCGAATGCTGAGTAGAGTGACAACCAACTAACTAAAGCAGTAAAGGTGAACAAGTAGCTGTTGTTTTTCAATTTACTCCCCTTACTGATTATTCTTTTCCATTACTTTGTTTATTTATCAGGTCTCTTTCTTGATCTCGAATGTTCCTTGTGGGAACGATCTTGATTGCAGTCTTTTCCGAAGAGTAGAAGTCGCACGTGGTGCTCTCCTGGTCGGGAGAGTCCCCTGTGGTGGTCCTACACCCAGTCAACCACCCCAAGGTCACGGACAGACGTAACAATGACTACGGCATGCGCGATAAGCACATGGGTAGCTACCCCGCACTGGCACGCGGTCAGTCGTTTCCATTAGCGGGTGCACCCAAAGCACAGCACGGAACCAGTATAGGGCATAGCCCTCTCAGTAACAGGGGTCTAGCCCCTAAGAACCAAACAGGGGTCTCACCCCTCCACAGTCCGCGCACCCTCTCCTAACTACCCTGGTTTGCCCAATGGGTCTAACAAGTCGGTGTAGGGCGGCTAGCTGAACCCCGAGTCCCGTGGGGTGGCTAGCTCTCTCCCTACACTAGTAGCTTTCCCCGGTACAATGTACATGAGGGCCAAGAAGTTGGTACAGAGTGGCCAATCCTAACCCCGAGTCCCAACCTAAAGGCAACTAGCTCCGCTCTACACTAAACAGGGGGATAGTCGCTCTTCTTGGTACTCCGTATTCAAGGGCCAGCTCACTTCCCCACTCACATTTCCAGTTCCATTCCATTTATTTCCAGGAGCTCTACTCCTAATTCTCTGTAGAGTTCATGCTCATATTCCTCAGGCCATTCCATACCAGGTTTCATCATTTCTATTTCCATTCTCAGGTTATACACATGCAAATTGTAATTCCATCATTCATATTTCCATATTCAGGTTATTCACAGGTAATTCGTGTTTCCAACATTCACCTTTCCATTTCCAAATTATATACATGCAACTCATATTATGTCATTTCACGTGTGCGACGGGAAAGTTACATTCAATAGTTAACTCGCACAAATACTACATATTTCGCAGGCAACTGTTATTCATTTACAGGCAATTGTTATCATTCTATCCATTCATTCAAGACTGCAATCCATTCATTCAATACAGACATTCCAGTATTTCTAGTCCTAGGATTCATTCCATATCCTAGGTTCTAATCATTCATTCCACACATACATTTAGGTTTTAATTTAATTAAGGGGAAGCCACTCTACTAATAAACCCAGGAGTAGTGGGAGCTTGAACAGCAGGCTCACGTGCCTCAGCAAGCCCTAAACCCGCAACGGAAACAAGTCCTATCACAAGGATCAATCATAAGAAAATACTCAGAACAGTATAGAAAGTCTTCTAACAAGTAGAGAAATTCATACGGAAAACATTGGTATCTTAATTGCGGAAAACAAACCCTAAACGGGTTAAAAACAGTATTCCTGACTCAAATCAGACGTCTGGAACACCTTCCAGATGTCTTAAAAGAGTCCAGAAACGTACCTAAGCCTCTGCGCTAATTCTCAAACATCCAGGAACTCTTCTGGACTGTTTGGACCCAGCTCCAGACATCCGACCACCTCTCCGGACGTCTAGAAGCGCTTCCTGTCGTCTGGTATGCCGCCCAAACGTCCGAAATGCGTAGGAGGGCATGCCCCGCGCCTTCCCGAAGAGAAGCCTGCACAAAATCCACCAAATCTCCTAAAAAAGGCATGCAACAATGTCGATTCTACTCAGTACACCTTTATTTTATTTTTTTAGAATTTTTGAAGTACTTTTATTTATTTACAAAGTTCCTACAATCTAGACCTAAGAAGGATTTTCTAGTGTGAACTCAAGGTCTAGAATGTAATTCTAAGGGAAAGATAGGTAGTGGACTGCCTTAAATAAGTAATAAGCATGCTCTAAAGGATTCGCAATCATAAATCATGCAATTCACTTTATTTGACATTTCTTTTCAATAGTTGGACAGTTAGAGTACATAGTTAGCTGACAGCAAGTAGTTCAAGTTGATTTACAAGCATTCAAATGAGATTTACAAGCATAAAAGTACATGAAATCTTGTACAGATGCTATAGAGCAGTGAAAACAAGTCAACTAATGTTACGACCCGATCCCAAATCCCTACAGGACCCGAGACTGACCCGCCTCGACTAATCCCAAGACCTAGTCGTCCAACGAGAAATAACCAAAAGTAGGAAATAAATCACAACCACACATGCAATGTAACTAAGCAGAAATAAATCAAAAGACAGTAAGAGAAACATGGCGAAATAGTCTATCAATATTACAGGCCATCACAATTACGATAGAGAAAAGTACAGCTGAAAGTACTGAAACAGTATTACATAGAACAAAAATACTCACTACTACAATAGGAGCTAAGGAAAACAATAAGATAAACAATTAGGGCTGGGCTTGACTGGGCCCAGCTCCCTCTGCAACTCGTGGTGCTGGTTGCTCAACTCCCTAACTTGAACAAGGTTATAAAATTTCCGAAGTCATTAAACGTTGAGTAGAGTGGTAATTTAGCCATTTACATGTAATTAAGGCAAGCAATTAATTTATACAATTAAATAACTATCTATTTTCATTTAGTTCAACCAAGTGCTTCTAATTTGTTATTCATTTATTCACTTAGATCATTTCTTGATCTAGCCTGTTCCTCGCGGGAACGATCTTGATTGCAATCTTTTCCATGATGTAGGAGGTACACGTGGTGCTCTCCTTGCCGGGAGAGTCCCCCGTGGTAGTCCTACACTTAATCAACCACCCCGAGGTCACAGCCACGATGTAGCGGTGACTACGACACGCGTGATAAACGTGCGGGTAGCTATCCCACACTAGCACGTGGTCAGTTGTTTCCGCTAACGGGTACGCCTAAAGGTACAACACGGAACAGTACAGGGCCTTGCCCTCTCAGAATAGGGGTCTCACCCCTCAGAACAGAACAAGGGTCTCGCCCCTCCACAGTCCTCGTACCCTCGTCTGCCTATCCTGGTTTGCCCAGTGGGCCTAATAAGAGTTGGTGTAGGGTGGCTAGTCCTAACCCCAGGTCCCCTGGGGCGGCTAGCTCCCTCCCGACACTAAGTAGCTCACCTCGGTACCATGTACATGAGGGCCAAACAGAGTCAGTGTAGAGTGTCTAGGGCTGACCCCGGGGCTCATCCCAATGGGTGGCTAGTACCCCTCTACACTAAAGGGACAGTGGCTCTCCTTGGTACCACATACACAAGGGCCAGCTCACTTCCCGTCTACAGGAGTTTTCCTCCTAATTCCCCATAGGGTTCATGCTGGTATTCCTTTCGTTTCATATTCCAAACTTTCATATCTCTCTATTTACATTTCCGTTCCCACTCTTTAAAACAGGTAGCTCATGATTGTCTAACTGACAATGCATCATATTAAGCAACCAGTACATTTGCTAGCATTTGAAGTTTTTATAGGCATCTCAAGTAAACAGTATAGCTCAAACCAATTGTTTCTGCCCTAGGGTTCATTCTCATCCTAGGGTTCTACATGTTTCTCATGTATACAGTATAGCTCAACCATCCGTTTCTACCCTAGGGTTCATTCTCATCCTAGGATTCATTCAAGTTATTCTAAACATGTAGTTCATTTATTTAAATTATAATATTAACGTAAACCACTCTACCGTCAAATACAAGAGGAATGGGGACTCGGATTGCAAATCTCGTCGCCTCCATGGCTCCCATGTACTCGACTGGCAGGAGACCTATACAATTGACCAACCACATCAAACAAGTCCAAAATCGTATACAAGTGACACTAACCCATAGAGAAACTCAAGCAAAAAACAACGGTACTTCGTTTGCGGAAATCTAATTCCGTTTGGACCCTAAACAGGCCAAAAATACTCACACTGTCTAAAATCAGACGTTTGGGTCTAATCCCAGACGTCTTAAAAGACGTCAACACTTACCCTAGGTTCCTTGCAGCTACCTCAGACATCCGGACCCCTCCACGATCATCTGAGGTGAGTTCCAGACGTCGGACTCTTCTTCCGATCGTTTGGAGGTACGGTCAGACGTCTAGCGATGTGTCCAGACTTCCAAAAGCACCTCAAAGGGCACACCCCACGCCTTTCCAACGACCTACCCCCTGCGTACGAATGCACAAACCTCAGAAAAGGCCGGACAAAATCTTTGTGGTGAGGCCTACATGGCCGTAATCTCACAAAAGCACGTACCTTAGCACAGAGCGTGCTTTTAGACGTCCGGCTTCAGCTCCGGACATCCTTCTGCTACTCCAGACGTCTGGGATGTGCTCCAGACATCTGATACTGGAAAATATCCAGTACGCAGAACCTCCGCGAGCCTCTCCTCCGAGCGAAACCCCTTCGCACGCGCCCGCAACTGCTACGCCGGCAGCTTCAAGAGGCCGCGAGCCCACCTCCACGAGCTCCTCCTCGAGCACGAGCTCCCCTAAGCTCCTCCCACGCTCTCGTGGCTCCCTTGTGAGCTCCTCCTCTTGAGCTCTCCTCTCCTCCTCCTCCATGTCCCATCTCTCTCTCTCTCTCAAAGCTTCCTCTCCTCTCGTCGCGCTGGAAGGAAGGGAGGAAGGAAGGACAGAGGTGGTGGCTGGTGGAGATAAATGGAGTGGCGTGGGCGAGGGTTTAAATAGATAGAGGGTTAGGGTTTGGGGTGAGGAGAGGGGGGTCTACGTGCATATGTGCACGTGGAAAAAGAACAGCAGGTTCGGTTCTTCTACTTTCAGACGTCTAACCCTCCATCTAGACATCTGGACAAACGTCTTATGGCTCATCTAGACGTCTTAAACAACCTAAAAGGGCCACGGGTCATTTCAGCTAATTTAAAAGATTAAAACCTAAGTTATTATCCACTACAAAATATGACCAAAGCAACTACTGCAGCTATTAAATTTCAACCAGACCAGCTCCTACAACAGCTATAGGATCTGCTACATAGCTATTGTGTCATTCACTTCATATTAGACGTCTTAAAATGGCTACTGCAGTAAATCCAGAAATTAGAGAAAAACATCTGCAGCAAGTTTGGACCTCCAATTCAGTAACCTATTCCTTGATTCAGTCATTTATATCCCAGATCAGACTTGAAAAAGTCTGAGTAGGAATATAAAATGTTCTTATCAGGGAATAAGCTACTGGAATTCAATTGGAATGTGTGGGTTTCCCTACTTGGAGGGGTGAGATCAGTGTGACGTAAAAAATGCGGAAATAAAATATATAAAGCAATCTCACAAAATAAGCAATCACAAAATGTGCACAAGTAATTTTTAGGTGGAAACCCAAACCGGGTGAAAACCACCACCTAACCCTCTCGAGTTAGGATTTTCCGATCAACCTAGTTGATCAAAATCCACTAAACCGAATCACTTAAAACGAGGGTGATTCAACCTCAGTACAACCACACTACAAGTACGAGGGTAGCGTTCCTCAACCCCTTCTCTCCACGAGAAGGATTTTGTCCCACGAAGGAGACGGGAATTCGCAAAGCGAATACCCAACCAAAAGACAAAGATAAAATAAACAAAAGTCCTATAGAGCCAACAAAATAATTAAACGTAGCTTCTATAGGAAATAGGAAACTCCCCTTTGCAAGGAGTGCGTCGACGATGACGCGGTGCGTGTGCCACGCGATGGCGCTACGTCGCTCTCGTGAACAACAGCGGGAGAGCGGGCGCGCAAACTGTTTGATGCTCTCAAGATGTAGAACTTGAGCTTGGAGAGCAAGAGCTTCTTGGACACAAGAGTGTGAAAGTGTGTAGCTAAGTGTATCCAAATGTATATTGTATGTGTTTGTGTTGCAAAGGCTCCCCTCTATTTATAGAGGCCTTAGGAAGGCTTTGGAAGGCTTGGAAAGGCTTCCATAGCCGTTGGGTACAAAGCCCAAGTGAATCAGCCCGAAATCAGGAACAATCATTGTTCTGACAGGCTTATCAGACGTCTAATTCTAGCATCAGACGTCTGGAAGTTCACTTTAAGACGTCTGATTAAAAGGTCAGACGTCTGATTTTGGGCGGGTCTCTCCCTGACTTGGATCAGATCTAAACAGGATTTTTACGCAAGTCCATCAGACGACATACAGGACGTCTGGCACTATGTCTGGACGTCTGGAAACCTACTTTTACTGTGGGAATTGATTTCCAAACGTTGCAACGGCTAGAAAATCTCTGAGAAGAGATTTTGGGTCAGCCGAGGCAAAACGGTCATTTATCAGACGTCTGGAAAGGCCTAAGGACGTCTGATAAGGCTCTAACGGTCATATTCTTGAGTGTCTGCTAAGCCAGCCAACGGTCCACTAATTGGACTTCTGGCAAATCCATCAGACGTCTTCTAAGACGTCTGGTATAAGGTCTGGATGTCTGATTTCATCAGACAGAACTAACTATGTCCAGCCTAACAGTTATCAGACGTCTGAAACAACAGTCAGACGTCTTAAAATACATTATCAGACGTCTGATTTGGGAATTAGACGTCTGGAAAGTCTGTTTGAACCCTATGTTGGTTTTCTAAGTATTCTACAGAAAACCTAAGTATCCTAGGGTTGTGCCGGTGTTCCTAGGACTACTGTTAGGGTTCTTTGAGGCTCTTTAACATAATTTTCTAAGAAAAATAAAGAGCAAGAAAAATAAAGATAAAAGTACATGAAAGGATTAAAAAGAATCTATCCTATTCTTCTTGTCTTCTATCTTCAATCTGTCACTCCACGCGAACCTCCTCTGTTTTCCGTCAAGCTCCTCCAATCCGTCCTGGATGCGAGCTCGAACTCCATCTAAACACGTCCACATTTGCAATTGACCTGAAATCTAGGACTCAAATTGCAAATGTTAAATAACACGTGTTTTGTTATCATCAAAACAAATGATCGTGGTGCTCTAGCACCAACAGAATGTAGCTGCTCATGCAGCAATTTAATATGATGGGATTCAAAACACACAACAAAAAGCACAGAGGAATTTAATTAGACTAATAAATCACCTTGAAATCACTTGGGATGTTAAACTCTCTATTAGAAAATTCTCAGCAATAGTTTCTTTTCAAATCTGAAACAAAACTACTGATCTAACACCTTCTAATGCCATAGACAGCATGAAGGAAGGTCCTAGATCAATCCATTAAATCCAAACTGAATCCCAATTTCTTAAACCTTAAGGAATATTGACAATTCCTTAGGTGAACATTCAGAATCAACAAAATTAAATATGCACAGAAATACAAAGGAGAGAGCCTCAAATCAACAAGGTTGATTTTCCTTGGCTTTCTACACATTGAAAATCAAAATATCCCAATTCAAATCAAATTCGAGTACACACTCATCCATAAATCAAAGCCACACTCAAGGACATTGGAATCCTTGCATATACCCGATCAAAGCCATTAAAATCCTCAAACAACTCGATTAAATCCGATAAAGCTCAAAATTGAATTCAAATCTTCGATTCGATCATTAAAACCATTTGCAAGCAAAATCGAGTCATCTGAGTTTTTGAACAAGATCGAGGGGCCTTGTGAACCTGCGAGATGAATGAGAGACCCCCCAAGGTGGATTATGACGCTAATTTCAGATCTGAGGTTAAAAACCTTCAGATCTAAAATTAGGTCTCATGAAGGGGTGATCTATGAATTTAATTGCGAGGAAACACAAAAACAAAAATGGAAATGTGTAGGGGGAGAAAACAATGATCAGTGAATCGGGGAATTCGTCTCCTCTGATCTGAAGTGATCATAGGAGGTGAAAATGTGGGATCTAGGCTAAATCTGCTCCTAACTTACTCTAACAGTCACGCATAGATCATAACTACTCTAAATCTAATTTCTTTTGCTAACTACTCTAAGTAATACTACAGCTAATCTAGAAAGCATTAAACCTAGTCTAAATGGAAGAATGGGACCTGTTGAGAAGATTTGCAGCTGGTGGCTATAGCGACGAAGGAGGGAGGATCTCCAGCAGATTAAAAAGCTCTCTAGTGAAGCTTCAAGTCGCCTCAGGTGCTATGTGGTCCTTAGTGGCGAGGAGAGTCGGAGAAGATGAAGAATTCACAGCCGGTGGCCGTGAAAATGGGAAAATGTGGGGAGAAGAAACTAGAGAGGACGAAAGGACCGACCACAAGGAAGTAGGAGAGGAGGTCGATCTCTCGCGTGTGCAGCTGTGGAGCTGCTTAAGTAGGAAGATCAGTGGATCAAAGCATCGCGCGAGTGAAATTAGGCACTAAGGTCGTGGGCGGTCTTGATTTGAGGGGAGGAGCGCACCTGAGCTAAAATCAAATATCTGTCGTAGGATGAGATCTGGGTGAAAAGGTGACCACACATGCCGAATTGCACGAAGGTTCGATTCAAATCGAGCACAGATCAAGTGAGACAAGAGATTGACGGCCATAATCACGCAAGTTCTTCGCGTGAACAGTGTTTGCGTGGGCTGCAAGTGGCTGAAGTGTATATTGGTGAAATTACAGGGAGAGCCCTTCAACGAAGGGGTAGAAAAATTGCAGAAAGGCCCATAAGTGGTAATGAATGGTTACAAAGAGATCCTTTAAGGCTTACAAAAAGGTCCCTGCAGTCTACAAATAGGTCCTAAGAGGTTTTTTAATGAATGAAATGTAATGCACTAAGGACCTAAATGTAAATCTTTAATTTCAAGGCTTTAATGATGTCCAGATGCATCCAAATTTTTATATAAGCTTAATTGAACATTTAAGAAGTTAATTACACTTTTGATTTGAACTTTTGAACTCATTTATGTATTCAATTTGCAATTTGATTACCATTTCACATTTATTAATAGAATATCTCATTTAATGACTTAATTATGCATTTTTAACATAAAATTAATGTTTTATGACTTTTTCTCTGATTCCCACACTTAACCATTTTTATGTGTTAATTTAACATTGTTTAACCTAGTTTCTAGCGTAACTTCAGCTATTTAGCTATGATGAGTCACAACTCATCAAATACCTAAAAATACCATGTATATTATATTTATACTTATAAATATAAATTAATACTAAGCTATGTAGATATTGTACTATATGTAGATAATGTACATAAATAACTTATAATTGTATTATATATATTTAAATAAGTATTTAGGATGATTTATTGTATATATAACCTCATGGTATAATTATATTTTAATTTATATTAAAGTACATGTATATAATCCTAAGTAATTATAAAAACCTATGTATATGTCTATAACCATATTTAATACTGTAAATACATACTAAAATAATTATTATATATTGTATTATACGTATACATTAATTTAATTATGTAATTATTGTAGGTAATTAAGTTATTAAGTTAGTTAGGTAAGTTACCAACTTAAAATAAAATACATTAGTAGATTAAGTTATTACTAAAGTATTTACACTGTACATATATATATATTAATTTTGAATACTTTCAACCTATTTACAATGTATTTATACTGTATAGTAGTATTTATGACTAAATTATGAGTATAACTATTTAAAATGCATATTTAAATGTATATAAATTAAAATAAATGCTCTAAAATAAATAAAAATATATAATAAATACCTTATTATATAAATTAACTATTTATAAGGTCAATTTCATGATTAAGTTATCAATTTATACTTTAATTAAGAAATTAAACCCAAATTAATGTGTATAAACCCTAACTTTAACTAATTTTAATATATATTTAAATAACTTATAATACTAAATTAATTATACAATCAAGTAGACCTCTGTAAGGGCTTTCTACATATATAATTTATTTATAAAATAAAATTGATTTCAACTCTCAATTTGAGACCCAAAACCTTCCAATCAGAATGCGCGCAGCACTGAACTATGCTCAATTGAGTGTCGCTAAAAGCACCACATCATGCACTGAAGAAGCACCATAGCCGTATAAAACTTTTTTGCTGCATAGCCGCTTCAATCGACATGCTCTGGGTGCACCATTACCTATACCCATTTCCCTCTCCTCTGATCCTGAGCATATATACAAGCATTTATGATGAAATAGTGGGTGGGTCGGGGGCTCGTGCCCTGTGTTGGGCCTGATGTTGGCCTACAATGAGCCAGTGATGCGAATTAAAATGGACATTAATGAACTAGGGCCGGTTTAGTAGTGGTCTGATCTCACCCAATTGGGGTGCTGTGTATCCCACGAAAGGCCGACCCGCCCATTAAAAAATTAATTTTTGGTTTAAGTGAATCGAACCGAAAAGCATGATCTCAGAGTGACTAAGTGTTGAAAAAAAGCTAAGTGTCAAAAAAGGAAGAGGAGCATGAGCGGCTAAGTGTTAGAGGCGCTGTGTGTATGTTGAGAGATGCTAAGTGTTGCTACGCTGTGCAGTGTGTGTGTATACAAGTATGGAAATAGTAAAGTATATAATAAATATGTATATGTATGATAAATTTAAAATATATGTATATAATGTATACGTATATATGTAAATAGAGTAGTGATATGTTCAAGCCTTATATATATAAATGAACGCTAAGGCTTTAGTGACGTATAATATTCATGTTAGTAAACTTGTTTCTTTTGCCTTAAGTTATACATATTTTTTACTAAAGCTATAGTAACACTTATATATGTTACTGTATACATAATGTATGCTATTAGAGTTAATATTATATGTTAGCATATTTAGTCTAGTGTATATTAGTAGTTATTTTTATACCTATATTTAGGTATTATTTAGGATAGTTGTACATAATTAACACAGAGTAATTATACATAGTTTTTTATGCTTGTTTAGTTGTAAATATGTTTAAGGCATTCTAATGAACATTAATTGATTCTTGTGTACATAATTGATCAATTCATTCATTAATTGATTCATTTTGTATATATAATTGACATATTTGGAATAAAAGAATATTTTTGGAATATAGAGAGTGGTGTATATCAATAACTATCTTCCAGTGAATGACCTGAAATAAACCAGTAAAAATTATGTAAATAATAAAATGACGTAACATCTGTTTGCATTATGACATCTCTACTATGACAACAACAACATTAAAACACAATTTTTATGCAACACAGTTTGTCTTCGAACAGTGATTGGAATACCACTAGCTAAGAATCAAGGAGTTTGATGTTCTAAGTCAGCTTTTTGGACTTGCTACGAGCACTACGAGTTTCTGGTGATGCCCTTTAGTCTGATTAATGTACCTACGGCCTTCATGGATATGATGAACAAATTTTTCAAGCCTTTCTTGGACCTTTTTTGTTGTGGCATTCATTAATGACGTACTTATATACTTCAAAAAAGAGGAGCAACATTAGGGGCACCTCCGCTTAGTTTTAGAGACCCTTTAGAGGCATAAGCTGTATGCTAAGTTCAGCAAGTGTGAGTTTTAGATGAAGGAGGTATCTTTTCTAGGCCACATGGTGTTAGGAATAGGGATAGCTATTGACCCCCACAAAGATTGAGGTAGTGTTATGATGGGAACGACCCAAGATCATTACGAAGATCCGAAGTTTCATAGCCGAAGTTTCATAGGACTAGTCGGATATTACCAGAGATTTGCCAAGGGGTTCTCTCAAAAAGCACTTTCCTTTACTAGATTGACGTAGAAGACTCTTATTTTGATTGGATTGAGGATTGTGAGTAGTGCTTTTGGATGCTCAAGGAGAGACTCATTATGACTCCTATCCTCATCATCCCCTTAGGCAGCGGTGGCTATGTAGTCTATACAGACGCATCATACCAAGGGTTAGGGTGTGTTCTGATGTAGAGAGGATGGGTGATAATATATGCTTCTAGACAGTTAAAGCCTCATGAGTGAAACTACCCTACTCATGATTTGGAGTTGGTTGCAGTGGTATACGCACTGAAGACCTAGAGACACTATTAGTATGGGGAAACCTTTCAGATATACATAGACCACAAAAGCCTCAAGTACTTATTTGATAAAAAAGAGCTGAAGATGAGGTAGAGGCATTAGGTGGAGTTCCTGATGGACAGCGATTGCTCGATTCTGTACCACCCAAGGAAGGCGAATGTGGTAGCGGATGCCCTGAGTTGCCACCCACCTATAGTATTAGCTAGGCTCCAGGCCCTAAAGTGGCAACTAGTAGCTCATGCTAGTGAGTGGGGGATGGAGGCGCAAGTAGGTCGCATTAGTGTTTTGATTGCCTTAAGACGTGTGCCCTCGGAGCTGGTAGAGTGCATCACTGCTTTACAGATGGAGGATTCATGCTTGCAGGAGTATCGAGATCAGGTCTTAGCAGGGGACCCAAAGGGTTTCAGCTTTAACGATGGTGTACTAAGGTTCCATGGAAGGTTGTGTGCTCCCTGTAATCAGGAGCTACTTGTGGGTTGAATTATTTTCAAGTTTATATAATTGGCTATCTACACTATTCACTCCCCTCTAGTGTAAACTATTAGATCCTGCAAGCACTTATAGATTACACTTGTTATTACCATTGTAACTTCCTATGGGATCTTGTATTCAAGCAGATGATCACACACCACTAGAGGCTCCAAATGCCCTTGGTTAGAACCTTTGTTGGATAGTTCACTTAGGGTTCTGCTTAGTCACCTTAGCAGATCTTCAAGTATTTGCCAAAGCTTTGCTAGGTTGGATTTTGGCAGGTTCATCCACCATGGCTCGTTGTAGAATTTGAGTAGGGCACGTTTAGGCTTGGACTCTTTATGATGGACCTACAAGTCTCTTGAGCCTATTTTATGAGGGTACATTATCTTCCTCATAATTTAAAATAATTTTTTGCGTCCAAACTCTAATTTATAGTTAATTCCCATTGTAGTTTCCATTTCAGTAAACTAGCTTGATCGGCGACAAACAATAACATTCATTTTTTTCACTTCTCCATTTTAGTCGACCAAGCTTCTCCTTGGTTGACCAAACTTGGAGATAGGACCAATCCTCAAGAGGATCATTTGTCTTGTTCTCCAATCCATTCACCTTTAGATTATTCTTGATCTCTTCTCAATCACAATAATACATTGGAACTAAAATCATAGTGGATAAATTATCAAGTTCTCAGTCTTAATTCCATCTATTTCAACAAAATAGCTCATATTATTGAAAATAAGAAATGATCTAAGTGCATAGGAGCGATCTCCTAACATGTCGAGGTCATTTACACCCCCTAAGGTAATCAATGGATCGACCAATATGGATTGAAATAAAAGCATTTCTTTGATTCATTAATCCATTTAAGCATTCACTATGATGGTGCTTGCATGTAATCTCTCTCATCCATTTTGCAATGCCACCTTCTACCCATCAATTGCCTAGACAAATTATCAGAAATCCTCACCAAAACAACCCAAGGTCAACTAAGATCTTCCTTAGACTACACCATGAGATTTGCGAGCCAATCTCTACACATACATAAATTCTACCTCTTAATAAATGGGTTTGAGGGGTATTTATAATTCATCACCTAGCCATCAAGAGGGTGTCCTTTAATTGTCTCCCAAAATAGCAACATAAACAACACGAAATTTTGTGCATAATCCAATTGAGTTATGCATTGCATTGTAGTTTTTGTTGGCACAACTTAACTTCGGTTGACCTCAATTGGCAAAGGGAACTTGTCTTAGCTTTCTTATAATATAGTTTACCGGCTTTCTTACTACATTCTATTTGGAATTATTCTCATTAGCCTAACTTTAGATGTAGGTAAATCATCCTAGGCCAAGTAATGACTGGACAATTCTTAGAGAGAGGAAGGGACCAATGAGTAGTGAGATACTAATTACCTTCAGTTTCCCTAATATTCGAGATATAGTAAGACAACTTGTACATGTTGGTCAAACTTTGCTATTTACTCTTCTACCTACAATGATTGAACCTTGCATGATTTTATTATGCTCCATTTTTATATTCTGGTTAATTATTTTATTTGATTATGATTGTTCTTCTCATATTTATTTGATAGACAATGTGTATTTGAGTCTATATTAGTGACTAATCACCCCCCTACCATCAAGATTTGCTCCTTTTCTTTTGAAGCTGCTACAATTGCTTCTAATCTCCTCTCAACTATTGATAGCATTAAGAAGACTGATCATAAAAGAGTGGGATGATGGTAAGTATGGCTTGTAGAAGCACCAGATTAACCTCCCTTAGATAGGAGCCTAGATCTTCAACCTTCTAATCTCCTTTCCATGGAAGCAATAAGTCACATCCAATCTTTTAAGATGAGACCTCTATACGTCAAGGGTAGGCCAAGATATCTAAGGGGCAACACACTCGGGAGTATGTAATGCTTTCTAAGCATTGGATCTCCTCCTCTTCAATCATCCCAAATGCATGGGTCTAGACCCTAGATCTGTGTGTTTTAACCACATGGATAGTTTTAGGAACCAAACTTAAGAACTCTACTTCAATCTATATATGACCTTTCTCAGCCTATGCACCTTAGAAGATTCCCTCCAAAGTTCAAATTCGAAAGCTTGCTGCATGTACTACCTCCTGTAAATCTCCATTAAAAAAGATTGACATTGAGGTGATATAGAAGCCAATCATATGATTTTTCAATATGACATATTATGTGTACTTTCTTTTAAATATATGACTTTGTTGATATATGACTAACACGTTTTTATTATACTTTCATTCAAAATTTATGATTTTAGTCTTTTAGGCATTTTTTCATGCATGTACTAGTTATTAGAAGTTAATTTTCATTAAATTTGTGACATTTTTTGATAATTTGGATATTTTAGGTAATTTCTCCAAAATTCACAGATATGAACGATATATCCCCGACATATTATTTTTTTGATTTGTCGACACAACATCGATATCAATATTTAAAATCTTGTATTAAAGGCATCAACCAAGTATGAAGAGTAAAGCAAATCTACTTGAGCTTTGGTTCTCTAAATACATGAAAATGCTTGTCATTCCTCCTCCGTAGTTTTTTCTCTTTGCTTTCTTAGCAAGATCATGATATTAAAAGTGTGACCATTTTACGTTATTTCGATCCATCTATCGTAATAGAAAATATATTTTATTGCCAACCAAAACAAAGGTACCTACATTTCTTTTTCCACGATCATCTTCTTTCTCCACCTTTCTATTGCCATCTCTTTACGGGATCACAATCAAATTAAACTTTTGAACTCCCAACCATAGAATAAGCCTCCCACCCACTCTCCTTTCCCAATCCCTACTCCCCACCAAAGACAAAAACCTTTCAACCTCCAAGAGGCACCACAAACAACCATCGGCTCTCTCAGCTAATCCTCCCCAATTACCTTATATAAGTGAAAAGACCAAAAAGGCCACGAATGAGGGAAGAGGGAAGAGGGAAAGAAAGGTCTCTCCTTTACCCAAAGTCCATAGCTCCGTCGCCCCTCGGCCTCCAGATCTCGATCGATCGCACTCCTCTCGCCGATCCGTTCCCCTTTCCCCCACGTAGATCCACTCTCCTTTCGCGGATCTCGCAACCCTAACTGGTTGAGATCCGTCGACCGGTAGGGATCGAAGGGGAAAGGTTGGGCCTTTGAAGCCTTTTTATTGATCTCACTTCTAAGATTCGATTCTTCGCGTGTTCTTTGGGAAAATTTAGGTCAGTCAGGTACATCCGTACGTATGCTGCTCAGTAGCAACTTAAATATCGGAGCTTTGACTGCTTTTTGGTGTAAAGATCTCGTCTTTGGCTTTTCAGACGTCCATTTGTTGCCGGAAGTGTTGTGTCGCTTTGGAAATCTCTCGATCGGTACTTAAGATCCGTGTTTGTGCTGATTAGGAGAGCCTTAAAGATTGGAGCTCCAACGTTGGTTTGTTGTCGTAGAGATCTTCCTCACATTCTGTTGGGGAAATCTCCATCCTTTAGCTGTTTTTGTGGGGTAGATTGGTTTCTCGGATTCGTCGGGGGAAAGCCGTAGAGAGATCGCATAATGTGGAGGTTCAACCCTTTCTCGCAGAAGGAACAGAATGGGTTGGAAGGTCGCAGCATTGATATTGGGAACCTCAAGATCCAGGTGAGGAACGTGGTGGCAGAAGGTGGGTTCTCGTGCGTTTACCTCGCACGCGATGCGGTGAATCAGGCGAAGCAGTATGCTCTGAAGCACATGATCTGCAATGACAATGAATCACTGGACCTCACGAAGAAGGAGGTCTCCGTGCTGAAGAAGCTCAAGGGGCATCCTAATGTCGTTACGCTCGCGGCGAGTGCTGTTTTCGACATGGGCCGTACGAAGGAGGTGCTGCTTGTGATGGAGTACTGCGACAAGTCGTTGGTTAACGTGCTGGAGAACCGAGGGGCGGGGTATTACGATGAGAAGCAAGTGCTCCTGATTTTCAGGGATGTCTGCAATGCTGTGTTTGCTATGCATTGCCAATCACCACCTATTGCTCATAGGTATGCCGGCCTTTGCAATTCTGATTTCTCAGTCCGTATAGTTTAATATCCATTTACTTCATCATGTATCTGTTCAGAGCTACTCGTTGCCATTTGTAGTATTGGATAAAGAAAGCTGTCTAAATTATGATATGTACTTGTATCACCTGCATTTTCAAAAAAGTTAGAAGCCTCCCCTTTTGTGTTTTCATCTAGAACAATAAGTCCTCTTTGCTAGGAGTTCTATACCCAAATCCTTCAGCCAAATGCCATGGCTTTCTATAGACTTCATTTGCGACAACTGATTTTGTTTATGTATTGTGACCTTTAAGATGCCATGGCTTTAAGATGTTGAGTTATATATATATATGTTGAGTCATAGACTTGCAAGAGTATGATGACATAGAAATCACATGTATACTAATGTTATGTTTGATGCTGATAGCCTATTTCCTTTGTGATTCATCTAGTGACTTAGTGATGAAGGGAATAATTATCTTTAGACCTCAGTATGCTACAGTACACTTGAAGCTCTCTCATATCATTGTATTCTATTTCATTTGAATGAAGCGTTTGGGAACTTCTCTGGATTACAAGTAATGGAGGAGAAGAAGGTGATGTGGTGGCCTATAGAAGTGAGTTCCCAGTGGAGTCGATAAGTGTTTAGCAAGAATAGTTTCATGGAGATGGAGAATTTTTTGATACAACTCCAATTTGATGGTTATGATATTGACCACTGAACCTTGATTAATCTTAAAGAAGAATTGCTTTAGATGGTTTGTTGTAAAATGAAAGCCTTTAGATGCACGATTAATAGGATTGACTTATTACAAGTTCAAGGAGTAAGAAAGAGTAGCAGTAGAACTAAAATCACATGTATAATGATTTGAGGGATTGAAGATCAGGTATTTGGAGTGGTAGAAATCTGAATTCTGTTGAGGACAGTGGTATGGCTGGGTAATGCTGCCTATGAAGTTGATTTTTTCCTTTTTCTTTTTGTGTTGAATGTGATGTAAAAAGCTTAAATTTTCTTGTGGAACATATAAGCTTCTTTTTCTGACGAGGGATATAAGCTTAGATCGAAATAAGTTCCCATCTATATTTCTTAAACAAAGAATTTCTTAACACATTGCTACTTGGAAGCCTTTGCCTTGGCTCTGGATTAATTGCTAAACATAAAAATTGGCTCAACATCAGCCTACACTAGGTTCCTTAAGTCTAACTGCCACCTTACCGTTTGTTTTCATCAATATTCCAAATGAGAAAATTCGTAAAATTCAGGAATAATATACATGAAAATTAGCAAGAAACTTGTTAACTATTTAAACCTTTAAGGAAATAGTGCACTTAAGTTTCTTAACAACAGCTCTATGTATTTATTAGCTCATAGGTTCACGTTTGCAGAAAATAAACTCACATAAATCCACTATACCGTACTTCCCTATGAAAAATAAATCCACTATACTGTCACACATATTTTTCGTTAGTGGCAAAAAGGATGATTACATGGGCATATTGATCATTTGCTTCATTAAATGAGTTTCATGGGGAAGTACATCATCTTTCAAAAAAAAAAAAAAAAAAACTGAGTTCATAAGTACATCACTACATCACTACTTCAAGGGGTGCTCCAAAAATCTCAAAGAAACGTCATCCCCCTATAAACATTATCCACATGGGACCTTTTCTCCCTAAACTGACGTTATTCCTTTCTAGCCAAATGGTCCAAAGAATCGCCAATAGACTAGCCTGCTCCCTTTTTGATCAGAAAAGCCTTTCCCAAAGCTTTCCTAAAACTCCTACCAAGAAGACGAATCAGTCTAGTGTGGGCCAATAAACTCCCACACGTTACACAGCCCTTCAAAATGGGCAAGCAAAAAATGAGTGAGTGCAATCCTCTCATGTCTTGCCACATGGTGAACAAGTCAGCTCTATCTGCAATGCAATCTTTAGCTGTTGTGATCCTTTCTATATGCAATAGCCAAGCAATATTAATGGCATTTTGGACTTCCTAAACAATCTGCAATCCTTAAGAGGATGTTGGTCCATATGAGTTGGAGTGGAAAGATGTTTATACTTGACTTCATTGAGAATAAGCGATCATGTGACCGTGCATCTAAGCAACCCATCTTGGGCTGGAGCATTGTCAAATCCTCATGAAATGTCAAGAACCCAGCTAGCCTTTTCTCCGACAAGTTTCCGTAGAAAAGAGGTGCAGGTATGAAACCAACTCAATCCCAACAATCTGCTACTGAAGCCTGCTAATTGGTCGATAAAGCAAAGATGCAAGAAAACCTCTCTGCCAAAGAGCCATGCTCTATCTAGTCATCTAGCCAAAAATCAAAATACCTTCCCTTGCCAACTTTGCTATGAAGAAAGGAATCCCTTGCAGTATAACTCAAAGCAGGCCCTTCCAAAAGATTGAAGCTCCTTTGTAAGGTATCATCTCATCAGTCTGGCTCAATTTTCTATCATAATAAACCTTGAGGACATTAGAAGAAGCCCCCTTTCCATGCACACAATCCATGCAATCCACTTTGTCAAAAGAGTCTGGTTCATTACCCTCAAGTACAAAACAACTAGCTCAACATTAGAAATTGGTGCACATACCTCCTCCCAAGACCCCATAGCTGTAGAGCTGCTCCCTTCCCTATCCCCTTCAAATGAAATATGTGTCTCAAGGCATCCAATCTGTTTGCTATTTTGGTAGACATTGAGAAAGCTAAGAAGTAAAAATTGGGGATAGTTGAAAGTATCCACCTCAAGAAAACCAATCTCTTGACCCTAGAAAGCAAACAAGGCTTCCAGTCCTCTAGTCTCATCTCCATTTGCTGGACAACAGCATTCCATTTTTTTTTTTTTTTTGAAAGGTGGAAGGGTGGTTATCCAGTTGATAAACACTCAAAATGGATTCGAAATGACAGCATTCCAAATTGCCACCCTCAATGTGCAACCGGTATGTAGCAACCCAAGTATTGCATAGGAATAGAGAACCTAATGACATCTTTAGAAAGCGCACCTCTCCACTCGCTTGTCCTTCATGCCTAAAAGGACAAAAGAGGGCCTCTACCTTTTAACTTGCAATCCTGAAAATTGCCTCGAAAAAAAAAAAAAAACTTACAATCCCAAAAAACCCTAAAAAGACCAAGAAAAATAGGCATTCTCTGCTCTTCCTGGGCACCCTTTAAGAAGGTGTTGTCATTTGCATATTTCAAGAGTAGTGTGAGGCTACAAGTATCATCCTAACTAAAGCCCCTGAAGGAGCCGTTGTCATATATATTAATTTTTCACTGCAAGTAGGAACCATTAATGTTTGCGTTTGCATCACATAAATAGTCGTCTTCTGCATAGAAACATTCTTAGTGTGAGCTTTGGGGTTTTGATTGCGTATTAAAAATCAAGGTCCTATGTTGATGAGTGGAGTCTTGCTGATATTCTCATAGGGGATTTTTTTTATACAATTTCCATTGGAGAATTTGATGTTAGAGGATCTTCATGCATTTATACTTGCTACTGCAAAGTTGATTATGATGACAAAGGTATCTCTTTGGATAAGCTTTGTCGAAATTACCAATTACCTTCAGTAGAAAAGCTTAAGAAACTACTGTTTTGCCCCTATAGTCTATTTGGATTTTGAAATAAAGCAATTGCCTTTCTCTCTCCCTTCCATCTCCCATCCTTCAGTAACTAATGTTTTAATAACCAAACTGGCCATTGAACCAGCCAAGCTCTAATTTTGGTTTTTAGTGGTCCAAATGGCGGTTCAAACCGATTCATTCAGTGATGACGTCATCATCTCAAAAATTGGACAAAACTGAACCATATATTCTTCAATTTGGTTTGCATTGGTCCAATTGGGATGAACTTGGTTGGAATGAGGTTTAGTTGATAAAAAAACTAAATAACCTATTAGAAAATGTTACTTTTAGAAGTTCAATTGCATTACAAAGTAACATGCATGTACTTAAAACAAACAGTTAAAAGGCAAGTACACAGTTTTTCTTTTTTTTTAGAAGACAAGTACACCAAGTTGAAAGCAATTCATTAGTGAGTCAACAATTAGTGTTCAACATTGAGAAGCATGGTGACTGAAATTTAATCTTGGAAGGCAGAATACATCATATTTGATGCGAGAAATGCATTGCAAGAAGCATCACAACTCATATTCTGAAGATTGTTGCACATTCACACAACTCCCTTCTAACTTAAGCAAGTAATATGGTAAATGCTTACCACCTATGTGCACAAATAGGAAGACTTAAATAGAAGATACTCGGTCTTGAAATGAAATTAATTCATTACCTTACTTGGAAGTAGGAAAACAAGGAAAAGGGAAAAAATGCTATATACATTAAACTGCAAATGAAAGAAGCAAAGCATGCCTTCCGAAAATTTATGTTAGTGTAGGTAAGGTAGATAGGAATCAAGGAAATGGCATTCATGTTTAACAAATAAAGTAAAAAGTTAACAACAATACTTGGGTGCGGAATTGCTTTGTTCCTGTGATTGGAACGGGGGAGATTTTCAGATTTTGGCAGGATGATTGGACGAGAAATGGAGCGCTTGCTAGAAGATTTCAGAGATTGTTCGCCCTGTCCCAGAACAAAGAGGCGTCTGTGGCTGAGGTATGGGAAGATGGGTGGTGCCCGCACTTTGTAGGTAGCTTGTCAGATGCGAGAGCGCATGATTTTCAGGTTCTGCTTGAAGAGTTGGAGGGGCTGCAACCAGTGTCTGGTACAGATATGTTTGGTTGGGATGAATGTGAGTTTTCGGTAGCGGCTGCATACAGGAGATTGTCCACTGGATATCCCATGGTGGAGCTGGATCTGGTGAGGGACTGTAGACAGATTTGGAAGGCCACGTGTCCCCTAAAGGTCAAGATTTTTGTTTGGCTTCTTAGGAGAAGAAGGCTTGTGACCAAGGTTTGGAGGGCAAAATGGGTTCCTGGAGAAAGTAAGGTCTGCCCTTTATGTGGAGGTGGTGAGAAGGAGATTGACCACCTTTTTTTCACTTGCCCGTTTGTGGTGCAAATTTAGGACAGGATGGGAGGAGGGTGGTGGGAGTGTCGACTTTTCGAAGACTTTTGGCACAGCTTCAGAAGCGGAGGAGGTGATGGTGTACAGATCATCTTCCATACAAAGAAGGAGAAGGCCAGACCGTTGGCAGTGCTTTGGGGTATCTGGTTGGGCAGGAATGCTGTGGTTTTCAGGGGCCAGAGACCCTATGTGGAGAATTTTGTTGAGTCTATTAATTCCTTCTTTATTCTTTGGTGTGATTCCTTGTGAGTGGGGGACCTTGGGGTCTGCATGTTGTATTGGTGGAGTTTGTTGATTCTATTATTTATATATCTGGGTAGTTATCACTCTGGATAACTACCCTTTCCTTTTTTAAAAAAAAAACAATGCTTGGGTGACAAAGCTCTTTTGGGCACTAGGATGGTGAGCATCTCCACTTGCTTAACAGTAAGGCTCATTTTGGTGGTGTAGATGGAGATTACACTCTCTCACCAGCACTTGTCAAATCAAATAAGACTAATAGAGTAATATAGATGCATAGAGTGAGAAGGAAAGGAGTGGTTATGGGTGGGGGTGGGAGAAAGGGCATGGGGTGGTGAAGGGGGAGGTAGATGGGGAGGACGAAGGTAAGGAGGATGGTCGGCAGAGGTAGAAGGAAGGAAAGAAAGGGAAGCGAAAGAGGAAAAGGAAGGGATTCGACCTCGAGTAAGGAAGGAGGAGGTGGTAGTGATCTAATGGAAGGGAGGAGCAACAATCCGATGCTCTAGTGATATATATATATATATATATATATATATATATATATATATATATATATATATATATATATATATATATATAGTGGTTCAATTGGCAGGCTGGTTTACCCAACTTGGCAAAAGGCATGTTGAACTAGGCTTTTACCTGTTCACACCAATTTTCATCTCCTTTGCAAAAATTGGCCTACTCATCGATTTTACCATGATTTCCTAGTTCAACCGTTTGAATCGGCTAATTCGATCCAATTTTCAAAACATTGGCCCCCTTTAAACCCTCCTTCCTTCCACTCAAGGTTCGAAATGCCGATTTCGATGCTGTGCTAATGAATTCCAAGTGTGTATTTCGTGGGCATGTCGTGGAAATACCCATTTTTCGATGGGCATGCCGATGAGCATGCCGAGGGCATGCCGATGCATACCAACAAAAATAGCAAAAGTAATTAAAAAAACCAATAGAAACCTCGACATGGGCACCAATTTCACCAGCATGCCGACCATGCCGACGGCATCGCGACGAAATCCCTGTAAATCGACGTTTTCTTCATGTCGGCACGACCGTTGCTCGGAAATGGCCTTGCCGACGGCATGCCGTCGGCATTTAAATCAATGCTTCCACTTCCCTCTAGGTAACCATGATGATCTTGCCACCTCCATGCACATTTGCATTTCCTCCATCTTTGAGTTGTAGAATTGCTTGGTGTTCCTTTGTCCCTTTTGACTACCTCTTAACAACTACACCAATTCTTACTCTCACTATCTCCACCACACCTACAACACCCTGCATCTTTATCATCTTGATTGTCTCACGTTTCTAGTTCCCTTCTTTGCTAACTTTCTCCAATCTTCATCCCTCTTTAATGGAAGAGGTGACAAAAATGTACCTAAGCCTAAAGCACATCATCTAAAAATCACTAATTACCATTCATGCAACCAAACCAAGGTTCTAAATGCTAATTTTGACATCATTTTGATAAATTTCTAAATACACATTTTGGAGGCATGTAGAGGGCCTATCGTGGAAACACCCATATTTCGACAACAAATTTCGACGATTTCGATGCCTCGAAAATATTTCATTTCAGAGGCATGCCGAGGGCATGTCGACGTATGTCGACAAAAATAACATCTCTTCATCTTTTTCCCTTTCCTCTCCCCATCTCATCTTTTCCACTATAACCCACCCTGTTACTCCACCATTAACAAATCCTCCACCTTAAACCTTTTCTCTTCTCCGCTGTGTGACTCAACAAAGATCCACCACCTCTCCTCCCTCCTTCCTGTGCGGCGCGAACCACAATGCCACTACCGTTGGAGTAACCAAACCCATCACTCCAGCCACCGCAGCAGCTGGCAATAGCTACCCCTAGATACAGGAGTGGAGCAACAGGCAACAAGTAGTAGCATGATTGTCAACATAGTCGAAATTGTCAACATTCTGCCAACACCCTTGTATTTCAATACCCCTTCCGTGTCAATATGGTCCTCCACCTAAAACCCTCCATTTCGCCGGTATTCTAACGACATCTTGATCACTGATATTAGAATGATTAAGATTGTATGGAATTCATATAATTATGTTAGAAAAGCTTGATAAACACAAACATTAGTCCTAGCAAAAAAATATTTAAACACTGCATCCTATGATCTAATAATCTAATCATATAAAATATGTATATCAAATAATCATAGAACTAGTTAATCTACCATAAACTCATGGATTTGCAAATATAATTGTTAAAACCCACAACATGATCTAAATCTAGTGATTGTAGCTTTAATCAAGTTTAGAGAATAAGAAACAGATACCATTTTACTTTGGAGATACTAAATTATCTTAAATATCTAACAAATAGAGAGAGAACACTTGCAAAGTTCTTATCACTCCAACAAACATGCAATAACAGTAATGGGAAGAAATAAGTTACTAAGTTGCTTATGTTAACTTTAAAATATGGTAATAGCATATCATCAACATATTGTTTTGATATTTAGCAAAATATCGATGACACTCTTGCATTTCAACATTACATATATGCCAATATAGTCTCACATCAGAAAAAAGGTCATTTTGCCAACATGCTGTAGGCACACCATGGGCTTTCAAAACACTGAACCAGCCAAAGAAAAAGAGCATAGCCAGACACTGGTCCTTTTGCTTCTATTTGTTCAGAAGCAGCATTACTCATGATTGCATTGAAATATTCTTTCCACTCAAATGCACTGTAATAAACTAAACAAATAACAATAAATGTTTCCAAGGATTCCCTCTGCACATGCCCTCGACCATGCTATGTGTTATGTATCACATGTTAACCTCTTTCCAACCATTTTTAATTACAACCAGAATTGAACAGGTGGGCATTAACCAAGAACGCAAAATTGGTTTTCAGCATTCTATGTAGGAAGTTAATAAGGATTATGCAGCATGTGGGGGAAGTAATCGGGTTTTTTCTCCCTTACTTTTAAGTTAAAAAGTAATCTCTACAGACAGAAAAATATAGAGTAAGGCCAATCAAAAAGTAAATATAGAGGTAGAATCATAACATAGAATTTGTTATGCAAAACTTGCATAATTCATATTCGTATTTGCGGTGAAGGGTAAAAATTGAAATATTTCAACACTAGAAACCAAAATGACAAATGTCATATAACTAAGTAATTTCATGAAAGAATCTACCATTTGTCGCGCAAATCAGCCCCTGCCATTCAGCAATGTCAGCCATCGGCTTTTTAGAACTCTGGCATGGAGTGAGAAAAATAGCATGTAGCTTAAAGCTTCATCAGCAATTATGTGGAGGTGGTCATGGCCCCACCAGGTGATGGTACTTGTCTGGAGTAATTTGGCTGGTTACATTCTCATTCTTTCCAGTAACCAGCTGGCTTTTACATGGATATTTGCACAGCTTCAAGTGTTAACAGATTCCTCTTGTATTTGCAGTGTCAAAATTCCCCTGTTCTTTTTTATCTCATATTTGAAATGTAATTTACAAAGTAAAATACATTCAGTGATTTTTTATCTCCCTCCCCCTCCTACTACCTGCCTCGTGACATGCATGCATCCATTCATGCATACATGTATAATTGGAGGGGGAGAGGACTCATCCAATGAGCCTACAGCCTCAAATAAACAAAATGAGCCAACATGATGTTTGATCAATTCTGAACCTTACATGGGAAACCCAAAATCTGTTGGAAAGTTTACTGTTTAAACATTATACATGAAATTTCACCACGAAGAAACCTTTCAACTTCATTTTTAAAGGAAAATTATCATAGTATTTCTTTGTAAAAAGTTGAACATATCTGTGAATAATTTATAAATGTGTTAAATTTGTAAAAAATTGAGACAATTTTTTAAAATATTCAATTACAACTGTAAAGTACTTTTAAATGCTTAAACTTTGTAAAATTCAAAGAATCAATTGCAAAAAAAGAAACAAGGAAAAATGGTTTGGGCTTAGTTACAATCTGCCTATATATTTACCAACTTTTAGGTTAATATATGAAAATCACAGGACAATTGTTCGTGATAGTTCTACTGCATATTGTATGCCTCTTGGACCTTCAACTGACTCTCATGTAGCTATTTTGCCACTTTGATGAGGATATTCAACTATAGCAACTATATTTTTACCGGTCAGGTTGGTTGGTTAGACCAAGCAGTGGACCAACTTGGGTTTGACACGTTTCCCAAGTTGAGCCAAAACCCAGAAATAATAGGTTTGGGGATGGAGGTTGGATCAGTTTAATAAATGAGTTGTCTGTGCGTGGTTTTCATCCATGCACTTGCATACATTTAGATGGAAGAAAAATTTAGTCTGTATAAATTTGAGAATATATTCTATTCACCAAATCCAAGGTCGTAGTTGACTTGAGAATAGTTTGATCCTACTATTCATTTGAATTCAAATTTCAAGTAATGGGTAATCACCAGGTTCATTGATCTACACCAGCCCATTCCAACTCCACAATATGTGATTGAACATGGCAATGCTATTAAAAACTCTGGGAGGGCTCAAGACAACAATGTTACAAAATCTCCCTTAAGCATTGAGGAACATGTACTAGTTATTTTGACTTTCTCGAAATGAAATTAATTGAATTGCAAAATCTAATAACTGATTTTTACTAAAAATTCTTATACTGTTGTCAATACACTGTGCAAATAAAAAATTGAGTTTTTTTATTCATTTTTTGAAAGGAATTGTGTTTTTTTCTTGTGCTGTTGGTGTGCACAGTTTGGGGCTTAGATTTCAGTTGCTTTTTTAATTAAATGGCTTCTATAACTTTCATAATATATTTACTCAAACTCAGAAATTCAGTCAAATCTCAAATTTGTCTATTCTACTTCAATTTTGTTGTGTTACCTACAGTTGATTATTTGAATATAAATTAGATTTTTATGCAATTATCTGATTAATTAAAAATGTGTTAAATGTGGAGGGTAGCTTTAAAATTGGTCAATATTCACCATTTCTCTGCATTTGTTGTCATCTGGTTTAATATAGTCCTATTTACATGGCAGAGATCTAAAGGCTGAAAATGTTCTCCTTGGATCTGATGGGGCCTGGAAACTTTGTGATTTTGGGAGTACATCTACCAATCACAAATGCTTTGATAGGCCTGAAGAGATGGGCATTGAAGAAGACAATATAAGGAAACATACAACCCCGGCATATAGAGCCCCAGAGGTTCTCAATCCATCTCGTTTATATTATTAATTTGGCTGTATGTGTTTCTGGTTTAATTATGATAGAAGCTCTTGCATTGCTTTATTTCAGATGTGGGATCTCTATAGGAGAGAAGTTATCAGTGAGAAAGTAGACATTTGGGTAAGTTTAAGATTAATTATTGCTGTACATATTTGGCAAAGCTTGTCGATACACATTAAAATGGCCGGTCAGGGGATATGTGAGCTGGATAAATAGGTGCAGACAACAATATTCTTACCAATTTTGAAATGTATATCAATGTTTCCACGGTATTTTTGTCACAACCTTGTGATTCTATAGTGTAAGTGGACTGTTGTGGAAATCAAGGATATATAAATAGAAATCTTTCTTTCTGATGCACACAAGAAAGTTAAGGATTTACACAGAAAACCCTCTATAACAGTGGGAAGGACCATGAGAGCATATGATCGCTAGCACTTATGTTTCGCTAGTTTTTCTCACACAGAATAATAGAGAGGTAGAATGTTACAATATATGCTGCTATTTGGTAAATGGATTCATAATTAAAGATCCATATATCCATTTGCCATAATACTCAAAATAACCCTTCTAGTTGGATCTAAATGTCAAACATACCCAACTTATGTGTGTTCTTCTCATGTTGTGCCATGACAAGTCCTTTAGTGAGAGCATCGGCAATTTCCTATTCAGACTTGATGTATAAAAGGCACCTCTACAAAAGAATCTTCTCCCAAATGAAGTGCCTATCAAGCTGTCGCACCTCGGATAACAAATACTAGATTATGTGGTAGTTACCTAGAAGTGTACTGAAATCTGTCCCAATGATTCGTGTAATACTCTAATATCAATAATAAATGTACGACTTTAAAGAAAAATCCAACCACAATATGTGAAAGGAAATTATTTTCCCTCATGTAAGTAACTATTCCATATTTACAAGACAAGGCCTTATAACATGCCTTCAAAAAGTAATTTACATAGTCAAAGGAGTTACATAAGGCTAAAACGTCACAATTTTGAGTCAAAGAAATTTACTTGAAACTTTTAACTACTTAGTTTTCTCCCATAGCACGGCAAGGCATATCCAATAGTACATCCATCGTAATGAGCACAAAGTAGATTTTCGCCTCTATGCCAACTTGATGGATCGATGAGGAGTTTGATCCACCAATGAGCTTAGAGGAGAAGGTCTGCTTTTGTTGATCATGATAGATTTAGTAATATTTGAAATACTGATTTCAACGTCATTTCAATAAATTTCTAAATGTGCATTTTGAAGGCATGTCAAGGGTACGTCGTGGAAATGCTCATATTTCGACATTAGATTTCGATAATTTCAATGTCTCGAAAATAGTTTATTTCGAAAGCACGTCGAGGGCATGTTGGAGGTATGTCGACGTATACCGACAAAAATGGCAGTAGTCAAAATGATTCGCATGTCAAGGAAATCACAAGCTTAAACATGTTTATGTAAGAATAATAATGTTATATCATAATCTTCATATGCAACATATAGTCTATTATATCATGTTCAAATTCAAGAATCAAATATCAAATAATTATTGTGCGAATTTGATTAAGTCATATAAAGATAAAAGATTCAAATATATAGCTTGTTAAAAATTAAAGTAAAAAGTAAAAAGTAAAAAATTGAAATTTAAATATCTGACTAATTGATCTTAAATTAATTTATCAGTCTATTTGAGATCTTTACCTATGTTCACAAATTAATTAATTTGAATAGATCTAGATATAATTATGTGTGTTGTGTTGGTCTTTTTTATTTGTCACCCCTTATGAGTCACGTTTAGATTTCGTTGTATCATATTTATATATGAAAAATATAGGTTGTCACATTTAAATATAGGATCATGGATTTCTATGTTGGATGTTAACCTTAAAGTAAATGATGATGAATTCATTAAGTAAACAGGTCCTTAGTATTTGCAATATTCAGATTTTATTCTCTTATGGATGGATGTAAGTTCGTTATTTTCTAATGCCAATCCAAACTTAAGATTTTATTTTTAGGAAAAATGTCATTTTGTAAGCATGCCGTGGACACACCATAGGTATTGAGAACAAGACCTGGACCCTAATGTGCTACATGAAGGTTCCCAGGTAATTCTAGGGAGATGCAGTACTTACTACAGGATACTTGATCAATCGTGTTCCCTCATCAGTGATTAGAGGATGGATTCCATACCAGATCTTGTATCCAAATAGTGACAGGCCATTTGCTTTGCTGCTCTGAATTTTTAGGCATACCTATTTTCATACCCATGGCAATCAGGATAAGCTTGCTTTTGAACTATGAAGTGTGTGTTTCTGGGGTATTCCAAAACATAGAAGGGGTACCGATGCTATGATCCAACCTGTAAGATATATCTTGTTATTGTAGATGTGATATTCTTTAAGAAGGTACCATACTTCTCAGAGGAAGGAACATTCATAGAGGCAACACTACAGGAGACATAGACATATCACAGGAGACCGCATATCTCGTCTGATATCCCTTAGGATGCTACATCTACTACTTCTGCATCAAATGAGGGAGAGTCAGATGATGGTGATGACGATAATGAGACACCAGTGTTAAGGAGGCAGGTCAAATCGAGCACATTACACTCGATGTCGCACTATACAGGGGTCTCACACCTAAAGACAGAGGTCAGATAGCTTGCCTCAGCCATTGCCACCACCACCATTCCCATAAACTTTAGCCAGGCATCATAGGATCCCAAGTGATGTATAGCTATGGATGAGGAGATACAAGCACTGCAGTCCAGAGGGACATGGGATCTTGTTCCTTTTCGTTCAGGTGCTATAGTTGTTGATTGTCGGTGGATTTATACCAAGTAAAGAGTTGATGGAATAATAGATAGGTACAAGGCTAGGTTACTAGCCAATGGTTTTATGCAGATATATGGGATAGATTATCTTAAGACCTTACCAGTAGCCCATATCTTATCTATCAGGATCATTACTTTCATTGTAGTTAACGAGGGATGGCTACTCCCCCAGTTAGATATTAAGAATGCCTTTCTATGTAGTGATTTGGCAGAGGAAGTCTACATGTGATAGCCACTAGTCTATCATGTTTAAGGGGATCTTGTTTGTCATTTGCGAAAGGCAATCTATGGTCTGAAGCAAAGTTCAAGAGCATGGTTTGATAGACTTAGCATTGAGATTTAGACGATTGGTTTCCAACGATCTTCCTCAGATCACTCCATCTTCATTAGGAAGATTCGATGTGAGGAGTCTTGTCGGGTTGTTATTCTTACAATCTATGTGGATGATATGATCTTGACCGGTGATCATGAGGATCGTATTAATGAGACAAAGGAGTTTTTGCTGACTACTTTTGTGACCAAGGATCTAATAGACCTTCGCTACTTTCTAGGGATCGAAGTAGTTCGGTAGGAGTCAGGCCTATCTCTCCTTGAGGCAATGTACCATGCAAATTTTGGAGGAGGTTGGATTGCTTGGGTCCAAGCCATCGAGTATTCCCATTGAGTCTCAGCACCCTCATGTTTCTGATAAGGATGATCCAGCCTATGAGGATGTCACCAGATACTGTAGTATGGTGGGACGTCTGTTGTATATGACTATTATGTGACGTGATATCAGTTATGTGGTAAGTAGGGCTAGTTAGCACATGCAAAGTCTTAGTTATAGCCGTTGGTGTGAGGTATATCTCATCTTAAGATACCTCAAAAGGAGTCTTGGTCAGGAGTTGTTTTATAGAGGCATTAGGACTCTGGACATCATATCATATTCAGATGCAAATTACGTAGGGTCGATTTATGATAGGCGATCCACATTTGGATTTGCAGTCTATGTTGGGGGTAATCTAGTCTCTTGGCAAAGCAAGAAACAGAACATAGTCACTTGTTCCAGTGTAGAGGCAAGGTATAGAGTTATGGCATAAGTGGCCTGTGAGATCATGTGGATTGTAGTCTTCCTTTAGGACCTCGAGGTGTAGGTTAATATGCTCGTTTCTTTGTACTATGATAACAAGTTGGTCACTTACATTGCCTCCCATCCGATCTTTCATGAGAGGACTAAGTACATTGAGATAGACTGCCATTTTGTGTGAAATGTTGTACTTAAAGGAAAGATTAGTACACCTTTTGTTTCCTTAGAGCTTTAGTTTTGTAGACATCTTCACTAAGCCTTTGGAAAAGAAGAGACATGATTTTCTTTGCAGCAAGTTGGGTCCTAGAGATATCTATGCCTCGACTTGAGGGGGAGTGTTGAGTTATAAGATAAGAAAGGATGTTATTTTAATTTTTCATATGTTTGAGGGATACCCTTGCAATTCACCGAGGTTTCTTCTCAATAGAAGAGATATAGGGTTTCTTTGGAGAATAGAACATTTTGTTCATAATTCATAAACTCCTTGGAAGTCTTTAGGCACCTTATGCAAGGCCCAAGGCGATGAGAAAAGGATTCTTGGTGAGTCTCTTCTCTCACACATCTAGTGCCTCGTTATCCGAAGACGGAGTTGGCGGAGCATGAGACTCAAATGAACACAAGAGAAACGAAGGTGATTGTTCAAAGCACAACAATTAAACTTCAAGGAGCCTCAAACTATGTTTTATGGTCAAGAGCGTTCAAAATATTTGTAGGTGGTGAGGATAAGTTGCACATCCTACTGGAGGAGGTGCTCGAACCCAAGGATGTAGCCAAGAAGAAGTGGGAGAAAGAAGACCACATGGTGATGAATTGGCTGATGAATTTATTCGATCCATCAATAGCCTCAAACATGCTTTACAAGAAGACCGCATATGAAATCTAGGAGACCTTAGAGAAAAGGTACTCCAAGAAATTAAGTAATGCTTACGTCACTGACATCTACATGCGCAGCTGGATCTCTAATCAAGGGGATAACCTTGTTAATAAGTACTATTCGAAGATGGAGGCCTTGTTCGAGGAGCTCGCGATCTTCAAGCCGATCTGCTGTGACAAGCAGGTTGATACATGTGTCAGATGGCAAGTAGTGAAGTTCTTATCAGGGCTACACCATTGATATCAACCTGCACATGATCAGATTTTGGCCTTGGATGAGGAAATGGACCTTGAGACAATCTACAACCATCTCGAGAAACTCGGAGAACCAAAGGTCGAGTCTAGTAGAATTGTGGTGTTTGAAAACACCGCGTTGGCTACTACTGAAGGTGGTGCAGGGCATGGGAAAGGACAATGCTGAGGCTCAAGTTGAGTCTTCCCACCTTGTCAGCATTGTGGGTGCACAAATCACACACACGACAAGTGTTGGTACAAGTTTGTGAGACCTTTATGTGGGATGTCTAATTCCCCATGAGAGTTTTCTCTCTCGCCTATGGATTTGGAGAAAATTTGGGCTATGTTACTCAATGACAAGAAGACCACAACGGCTATCGCGACAACTATTGAGGTTGCCTATGAGGCAACGACTTTAGAGGTCACTAAAGGACTCTTCGTGGCTTTTGAAGATTCAAAGAAGGAAAGCTCGAGCATAAAGGACGATGAGGAGTGGTGGAGGTTCTAGCCTCACCAAAATCATGCAAGTCTTCAACCTACTTTGGACTCAACTTAAGGGGGAGTGTGGAGAAAATAATAGGCCACATGGACTGCCACGTGGTACTATTTCCATGTGGACACCCATCTGCGTACACTACGGCCATACGGCCATTAGTTTTTTTTATGTTAAGTTATTTTGTGTCACATGTGGCAAATTAGTTTTTGATGGATTGAGTCAATTTAGGAATAGTTGATTTGATATGTTTAGGATGTGCAATCCCTAGATTTGTTAGGATTGCAGTTAGATTTGGTCTTCTTTAAATAGAGACCAATACTTTATTTTGTTTCTTGAGTTACAGGAAACAAGATTCCATCTTCTACAACTCCTCTCCCAACTTCTCTCTCTCTCTCTCTCTCTCTCTCTCTCTCTCTCTCTCTCTCGCCGACACTCTCTCTCTTGATCTCCACTCCACGTGCCTAGGCTCGCCATGCTCCACTATTCTCCACAGTATTGATATCAGAGTAGGATTTTGGTACGCTCCCAGGTAATTATCATGAAATCTAGTACTTGTCACCTAGGGTGGGACACAAGCTCAACATGCTTGTCGAAATCACAGAAGATTAAATTTTATGCAAGATTGTTTGTTGCTTTGCTTTCACACTAAAAGTTTCATTGGCAACTTAGGTTGAATATCACTATTAGTTAACATTTTTTGACTCACAACATTTTAGCAACTCTTAAGGTCATTATTTTGTAGTTGGATCCAGCACCAAAACTTTCTGTGTTGTCTAAGCAATAGACTATCTATCATTAATAGATTTAGCTCCAATCAGCATTAGTATATCCGTCGATGTTCAATCCTTTTGTGAATGAAACACTGAGCATTTACGAATATGCATAAATTTACTCACAATGCTCATCCTATCTAGTCTAGTAAGGGTAACAACAACAAAGCCTGTAACAATAAAACCTTTTCCCACACTAAGTGGGCTTAGCTGCACAGATTATTTGCCTCCGTACAAATCTATCTTGAGTTATTTCTAGGTTTAAATTGAAATAATCAAGATTATGCGTGAAAGTTTCCTTCAAGTACTTCTTTGGCCTTCTTTTCTCTCTTTTAGGAGCTTAACGTTCATCTTCTCATATCTCCTGGTAGGGATATTAATTGGCCTTCTCTGAAGAATTTTAAACCATATTAAACATATCTCTATCAATTTGTTTTCTATCAGTGCCACTTCAACACTTTCCATGGTAATTCACCTTCTTTGCAAGTGTTGAAACTACCTTAAAGCATCTCTCTCATTTTATCAGTCTAGTAAGAGTAAGACAAAGCAATTTTTCTTTGAGTCCCCAATACATGTGTTTCTACAAATCATTCAATAGCTCCGCTTTCTTCAAGCTCAAGTGATGATTTTTCTCAAAAGTTGTAACCAGTCTATGACGGAGCTTATCAGTTTCCTTCAACAAGTTCAGTACAAATTCCCATAAGTGAAATTCCCATCGGTGCAAGAAAAGGCAGTATTTCTTTTAATAGTCTAAATTCCAAGAAAGGATTTCAAATTTTCAAGATCCTTGATTTCAGACTCATTCGCCATTCTTCTTTTGAGCTTGCAGATTTTGTCATGAGCGTAACAAGGTGATTTGAACTTCACAGTGTTTTATCAACATATGATCACCATTTCCCTATTTATGAGCTTGGTCCTTTATGGTATCTTGCAATCTCTCAAATAAACAGCATATGATCACCATTCCCCTATTTATAACCATGGCCCTTTATGGCATTTTGCAGTCTCTCAAACCATGCTCAAGGTAGCTTACCTTAACCAATACAAAGACTTAGTGAGTTTGCAAAACTTGCCTCAGGAATCATATTTAGTTGCCATATGCATGTAAATTTCTTCTTTTAAATCTTCATTAAAGGAGACATTTTTTCCATTGGATTGATGCAATCATCAAGAAAAAGTTGGACAGCAACTGGCAGAATACTATCATAGAATTCATCTTTTCCTAGGAAGTAAATGTCTTGAGATAATCAGTGCCATAATTCTGAATGGATTCTTTGGCAACAACTCTAGCATTGTACCTGTCTGCTCGTCCAGCAACTTCATACCTGATAGTGCACACTCATGTTGTACTAGTAACATAGCTATGTTTGATCAAATTTAGTACATCCAAGTTTGATTCTTCACTAGAGCTTTGATTTTTCCTCGGTAGCAACCCACTTTGGATCCAGTTGAGCTTCATCCAGATTCTTAGAAAATATAGAAGAAGCAGGTGATGACCAAGAAGATTGACAATGTGAAATAAGTTGGATGAAAGCTCCACATGTATTTATGGGATACCTTGTACACTCTTTTAACTCCTTTCCTAAGAGCTATAAGAGCGTCATCAATGGTGTCTAAAGTTTCAATCTCATCATCATTAGCATCGAAAAGAGTAGTCGAATCTTAATCTGAGTTTTCTGTTGGTTCTGGTCTGGAGTTGGGGAAAAAGAAGTGGATTGGTCCCATAGGTCTCATGGTATGGTATTTCTTTTGCTTTCTGAAGTAAACTTTTTTTTTTTCCTCTACTTTCTGTAGTAGACTATGCCATACCATGATCTCGCTCCCCTTGCTTATTGGAACTTGCTTCTCCCCCTGCTCACAACAATCTAAATACTTCACCAAATTGTCACCATTATTTGCGTTCTCCATATCAAGAATACCCCAAACCTCTTCAATTCAACAGGTTCTATTGGAAACTCTGGTTTGATGGCTCTTATCTCCACTAACCACAAGGATATAGGTACTCTATAGTCCACACTCCTTGAAAAAGTCACATCCTTCACCATATGCCTCTTTCTCCTAACAGGATCCATACATTTAGTTGAAGAGTACTCAAGAAGCACTTTTTATTGATCATGGGACCAATCTTCCACTTCTTGATTCAAGATTGTGAATAAAGCAGAGACACTCAAATGTTTCAAGTGCCAACGTGCCGTAATAAAGGGGTGCTTAGTAGGCATCAGCATAAATAATGGGGTTTTACTGCCAAGCACTCATAAAGGCATCCTACCTTAGAAATGCACTCGTGAGTACTGCTTTTGTGAAAAAACGTTTTGGTATATTTCTCTAAAGCAACAATGTATGTGTAGTGTCAAGAATGAGTACGGCCAAACTGTTTCTTTGTTTGGCTCTATAACTCTATTTTGTTGGGGGATGTAACTGTATTTTCTATGGAAAAACTATGTGAGGAGTTAATCAAGACATTCTCGAGCATTGTCAGATTGAACACTTTTCATGAGTGTCTAACTGATTCTCAAATGGATTTACAAACAATTTCACAATCTTGAGAATGTCTACCCTAGTTTTCAACAAATAGATGAAAGTGCAACTAGGTCAATCATCCACAAAGGTCATAAAATACTAGAAACCACCAATAGATTTAAATACCTATAGGTCCCCAAATATTTAGATGCACTAAAGAGATAGTAGTGTTGCTCTTCTGATGTATGAAAAGAAACACGAGTATGCTTTGCGAACTGACATATTCACACGTTAAAGAGTGCACATTTATTCCAAGAAGGTGGGAGGTAAACTTCCGCAGGGTAGAAGGTTAGTATGGACAAGCCTATTGTTCCATATAAAATCCGATCTAGTTCATTATCTTTCCATGAGTAGCTGGATTTGATCTACCAGCCAGAGCAGTTCTAGCAAGAAGTTTGTAAAGCCTATTAGAGATCAAATCAACCCCAATCTTCCTCATGATAAAAGATCAAGCAATAAATTTAGCTCTTTGGCATACCACTTACAAACAAGAAATTTAAAGGAAGATCAAGCACATGCAATGCGTGATTAAGAAAGAAACAATTTAGAAGGGTAATACTCTCTTTCCTTGCAAATATCACATTTGAAGCCATCAGCCATTGCTACTTAGTATTTCTTGGAACCACGCTTGAATTGATGGAGGAGCTTAGCATTACATATCTTATGATTTATGGCTCCACTATTTACAGTCCATTCATCTTTAACAGTGTTCAAATTTTCAGTACTTTCTTTCTTTGAGATGCAATAACTTGATTACTGTCTATTATTTTTTATATTCCTTTCTGGTGGGAAGTGCTTTAGGGAAGATTCCTTGCAATTCACGAATCTGATCCTTTGTCCAATCTGCAAGAGTCAGCTTGATGTTGCCTTCTTGACCTTGGCCCTTCTCAAAATTATGTCTCAGAAGAATTGCCACAACAGATTTCTAACTTTGAGCGCAACCAGTATTCTTTTGTCGCATTTTTCCTTTCACCCATTTCTTATCAGGATGAAGGTCCCAGCAATAGTTTACCATGTACCTGATTTCGAAACGGCAGATGCACTTCTTGATGGCCTTCACATTGTTGGGAGAGCTCTTGCTTCCACGTGCACCATAACTAAAGAGAGTAGCATGTTCTAAACAATGTGGACACCATTTTTCAATTCTCTGTTCTGAAACGACTTCTAATCTGCAAAGCATGCACATGTCAAATCTGCGTAATAATCCAATTCTTTCCACGTGGATTTCAAAGCTCCATAATTGTTTTCGGCTGCCGTATTGCCATGGAAGATTTTTATTTTGGCGAAGGCCATGGTACAAATTGTAGATGTTCTAGTGAGATGATAAAATCCATACGTCTTTCTTCTTATGGCCATATATGCTTTCTAAGACCAACGACATACCTCCAACAGTCTTCTTCCTAAAAACCAGCGAACTGAATTCCATGTACATGAAACTAATAATCCATGTCTTCACCTATCTATCCTCCAATTACCACTTCTTCCCAAGAGCTATTGTTGTTGGCTTGGGCTCTGTCCCATCAATGTACCCAACACAAGCTCTGCCTACTATCACCATTTCTTCAGCAGTAGACTAAAAGGAGATAGCTGTCTTCATTCAGCTATGAAGTGATTTGAATGGCGAAAGTGGCCCTACTTTCTCTTAAGTCAACCTTGTCTTCTTGAGCTTCCACCATGGAAAATGAAAAACACCAAATCAGTACTTTCATATGCAGATCATGATTGTTTCGAACAGCAAAAAGTACAAGGATATGGAAAAGTGCAGGTCCAAACACAATTTGCAGACTTGGACCCATATGACCAGTCGGAAGTATGCCTGACCAGACCTAGATCAGACTAATCATCCAGGAAAGAACCTGTTCAAGAACAGACTTCTCCATGCAATCTGGCTGACTAATCAAGAACTACAATGACTAAGAGGCAATAAACCTGCACCTTTGAAGCCCAGCCTTTAGTGTGACCAGTAAAGGGATGATCCAACTAATTGGTACCACTTGATCTGCAAGGCTTGGCTGCTTTACCATGATCTGAACCCGGGATCACAATAACCAGGAACAGTTTCTCGACGAGGATCTCCATTCATGAGAATCACGAGTAAGATCAGCATGAGATGATGTCTCACGTGCCTTCTCTTCTTGGATTTAAAACTAATAGCATTGAATCTCTGGCTCTAATTCCATTTAGAAATCAAGCACATACAAGTAGAAATCACACACACATACGGAAAACAAGGATTAGCCTGGAAAATCATTCGCAATGAGGGAGAAAATCCATAGGAGTACACAATCCTTACTAACAGGTAGGGTTTTCTTCCACTAAAGAGCAAATGAGATTGGGTGTTATCGTATTACATGGAGAAATATATCTACAATGGCACTCAGCATTTGGAGTTTTCTTTGTGTTTGTAGTCTGATTGCAGAAGGCATATTAATAATTTTTCTTATCTATAAGACAACCACATACAAATTATTACTTCATTATGTGGTTTTTTGTCTAATTTTTCTTCTAAGACCAATTGAGCCTTGGATAAAAAAGATGGATCTCATTTTGGGTTCATCTTTAACGAATTTAGTGATGAGACTAACAACTTTGATGTACTATCAATAAAAGAACCTCGAATATGCTTACCAAAAAAGAAAAGAATCCATGATTGGCTTTGAGAAATTCCCATGAACTTTGCAAGTGGCAATTAAGTACTTACAACTGCTCATCTGCAACTACATGCAGGCTCTTGGGTGCCTCCTGTATAGGATTTGCTATTTCAAGTCTGCATTTGATGGTGAATCAAAGTTGCAGATTTTAAATGGAAACTACCGCATCCCAGAGTTGCCAAAGTACGGTCCTGCTGTCACAGATTTGATCAAGGACATGCTTCATGCCTCTCCAGATTCCAGACCAGACATTACACAGGCAAGGGATTTGCTTGATTGGAAATTCATCTCCATGACTATAGGTTAGTTCTAGATTGTTGCATATAACAGATCATGGATGCTGAGAAGCCTGAAGTTTTCTGAATTGGTGTTCTACTTGCTTCCTGCAGGTATGGTTTCGTGTTAATTTACAATTGCCTGCGAACCTGCAGAAGGAGACACCTGATGGGCCCATATCCATGTCAATGCCTGATGGCCACAATCTGGTTTCCATTGCCAATGATGATGGTGTGCATGTTTCTCTCATGGAACCCATTAGTTTATTTGTTTAATAATCTATTGAACTAATTAAAGCAGTACGTTTTTTTTCTTCTAAGTTCCTCACCCCGAAAAGTTGATTGATGTCTTGGGCTAGTCACTCCTGTTGAGGTTGTTGATAGAGTTAAACCATCTCCACTCAGAATGTAAAATCTCAAAAGCCTGTTTCTGGATCCTGCAACACTGATAAAATGAATTCAATCCTAGAGACTACACAAAACTATTGTTTGAGCTTTACTGTTGTAGGATCAATTTACCTTTACTACAACATTTCAAACTGTAGTTCCAAAAAAAAAAAAAAAAACTTAGACTGTATGTTAGTCGAACCATTGTACACTCCAAAATTTTAAATACCAATATCAATGCCATACCAGCAAGATAAAAAGAGGGCATGCCAGGGATATATATTGTTGGTATCCAGGAATCAACTTGAAATAGTTTAATAACAGCAGTGGCTCAAAATATCTCTAACTTTATTTATTTATTTAATAATTACGACATGCATAAACACATAAATCTACACTTGTTATGTCTATGGAGGCAAGAACTGTAACGTCAAATAGCATACAAGAGAAATATGTTAGTAACAAGTTATGGAAGTCTAGCCACAAAAATAGTACTCATATACTGTTGAAAATGAAAGGCAAAATGTTTGTGCAATGTAACTCTATTCTACATAACCTTCTTCCACTCCCACTTTCTGTACTGTCAAAGAACACCCTTACCTCCTTATAGGATAAAGTCTAAAGTATGACAGTCTCTCTTCTTTTGATTTTTTTACTCCAATAGTATAACTCGAGGATAATTATAATAGGTCTCCCACATTATAAATGATAATTGTAGCATTACAATCAACTAATTAGTATTCTAAGCCTAGTACTGTCAGGGTGTTGTACCAATTTTCTTCATGTGCCTATTGGTGTAACTAGCTCTTTTGATTGATGAATTCTAGAGGGTTAATAGACCTTGTTAACCCCCCCTTTCCCCTTTTCAAAAAAAGGGGTACGAAGCTTATACAAATCTTAGTACCAAGTGCTCTTTAGGCAATTAAGTTAACAACAATTTAAGCAACTATGATTTTAAGAATCTAAAGATATGCAAGCAACTAAGAATGAGGCTAAAAGCTAAGACTCCAAGGTTTTAACTTATAAATTTAATTTATTGTAAGCAAGTAATCGTGAATCATGCATGTGTGTTGATGTCAATAAGCCATGATGGGTGAATGATGATGTCAACAAGCCATGATGGTAGCCTTGATATGGAGATGGGCTCATGGAGAGACTATGGTGAGATGAGATTGAAATCTAGCAAAAAAATAGCAATTTATGATGAACAGCTGCAAAAGATAGAGATTGGAGATCAGCACATTGAAGGAATGGGAAGAAAGGGTAATGAATGAAGCAGAAAAGCAAACAAACAAACTTCCTTCAGATTTGGGAAGTAGCAGATATCATCTGTGTCAGGAGATGCTTTTAATTTTTTCAGTGGTATCCCTGAGTTTTGGCAGAATTCATTAATACTAACAATTTTTTGTTGGTAACCTTCCTGAGTGGCAACATCCATCGAAGATCAATATTTCCCCCTCCACGTCATGACATGATATGGTGATATGACTCAATATGTTGAAACTATGGTGCACCCCTTGATGCAATTGGTTGAAATTTGAAACACTCTTGACTTGATTGGTGAGGAGCTTATCAGACCATCATCAAGATGACGCCTCTATGTATGAACTGCCATAATTGATGAATTTGCCTCGTCCTATAAAGTGCTAGTTCAACTCCAGCTCTTTGGTGTCGTGCATTTCCTTGGATTTGTTTAAGTTTCAGCAAGCTACCTACATTTGTCTTATAACTTTGTATTATGCTACATGCTAGTGCATTGAGTGGCTCTTCTTAATTGTCAAGAAGAAAGAAGGATGGCTAGACTTAAAGGTGAAAGTCATAGTTAGATGAATACAATTAAATTGCAAGAATTGAAAGTTTGAGTGCTGTTTAACCAAATCTTATCTGTTTCTGCTTTTGAAGAAGTTTCAGTGCTATTTATGTCAAGAATTCATGTCAACATGAAATCAATAGGTTTCCGGGGCCATGTTTTTGCAAGTTTATATTATTCACTTCCCATAAATTGCAAACTTTAACAAATTATCAATTTCATGAGCCAACTAGAATTATAGGAACTAACTTCTATTTGGGGCCAAGTGTTGCACTGCAAGATTATTTGTGGGAGGCTCCTCTAGATCATGTACAAGTCACCTCTACAATCTCATATGGCCTGATTGTTGATTGATTGATGCATAATGAGAATGACATGATTTTAAGTTACAGGGAATGATGTCCCCTTGGAGCAGTCATGTCTGAGTTAAAAGGGTTTGTAGCATAGGCAAGGAACTAGATGCTTTCCTTTGCATCTGAGTGGATAGGGGATTATAGGTTTATCTCATGACCAACATCCTGTAGAAGATCATAGCCAGAGTCTTGGGAATTGTGCAGCCATTGTTTTACCTAAAGTCATTTAGATTTGATCAAGGTTTGTTATGGTATCACTTACCTGGCCTTTTTTTTTAAAGCAAGCCAGACTAACCAGGGGATTGTCTTATTCCAGTTTCCCTGGATATGCCATGCTGGGTTTGACACCACCACCAGAGGTTAAATATTCGATCACAAGTGGCACAAGCTTTTGAAGAATTATGTGTCTTAAGATTGAAACCCCCAACCCAAAAAGGAACTCCCCCACCCCCCTTGTATTAAGGTTGATTATCTTGAAACAGATTGATTTAATGCTCTGTGGATCTCCTTTTTGTGAAGAAGTTGCTCTGTGGATCTCTTCGATCTCATTGTTCATTTCTAATTGCAACCTTCTCCAATCTTGTTATTGGGGTTTCAGTGGTGGTGATTGATAGCAACAGGGATATTTTTTCCTTCGTCTTTGCTCTTTGCATGAAGGCTCTCTCTGTGCTATTGGCACTGCTAGACCACTTTAGCCAGCATTTACACTCCCAGAGTTCATAACCACTGAATGCTTCCCCTTCTAATTTTTTGCCGATTTATGTCTTTTTCTTTGTTGGGGTGAACTTCAAGGTCCATGTTCAGCATAAAGATGATTTTTAAGATTCAGTCTCTCCAAGAGGGGGTCCTTTGTCAACCGGGGGACTAATAGGTGTGTGATCCATGAAAAGTTATGGTAGCAGGCAAGTTATTCACAGATTTTCTAGAATGTAGGCAACCTGCTTTTCTCAAAGCCAGAGATGCTTGCATATTTTCCAGCTGCCTATGGCTATTAGTGGTTATTACCACATATATATTTTTTTTGGAAAGGGAAAGGGTTGTTATCCAAAAGATAACCACCCAGGATATTTTATATTATATCAAAAAAGATTGAGGTGCTCAGCCAATTACAATAAAGCACTCCACAACCTAATCGGAGATGAGATACACTCCACAAAACTTTCCACATACGGCCGCTGCCCTCTGAATGTCACATCATTCCTCCCCAACCAAATGTCCCACAACACTGACAGAGGCTTCGCCCTCTCCTTCGATCGGAAGACATTTCGCCCCACGTTGCTGCACCCGCATTTGAACGATCTCCAGAATTCCTCAAAAGAAGAAGGGCTCCACCATCCTGCATCAAGGCACCTCTAGATCTGAGATACAAACGGGCAAGTCAAAAACATGTGCTCAACATCTTCATTCGCCCCACGATGGAGGGGGCACTACTTTACCTCCTCAGGCACCCATGTAGCTCTCCACATTCTCGTCATAAGTTTACGCCTCCTAAGTAGCCAAATAAAAATCTTTACCTTCAAGGGGCATCCCGCCGACCATATTTGATTGTAGTCTCTGATTAAATCTTAGTCTCCCATGGGTCCACCATCACCTAGCCTCCTATAGGCATCCCTTATTGTGAAATCACCATCTCAAGAGAAGGCATCGTTATCCCCCTTCGGTTGAAAACTCTCCAGCTCCCATAGCAACGCCTGGAACTTCTGAATTCTCAAATCTGAGAGGTTCCTAGCAAAAGAAGGGCACCAACCTTTCTCCTAGATATCCGCCACAGAGTCATCTCTGTTTGTAGCCAACGCAAAGAGTCTTGGGAACTTGTCAGAACCTAAACACATCTCCCGAACCAGTCACCGTAACAAAACAACCCTACACCTTGGGTGCCACCAAAGCCAGTCCCTTAAGGAATTGTGGAGCACCCCTCAGCGGAGCAAGGGGAAGGTCCCAACGCATCGGGTCTGCAAAACAAGACCGAAGGACCTTCCCTACAAGGCCCTCTCCATTCTCCAACAACTTGCCAATCCACTTCATTAACAACCTGTCATTCATCCTTCCCAGGTCTTAACACCCAGCCCCTCCTTTAGCAATCTACACACCTCCTCCCATGCTACCAACCTTGCTTTCGATCCAGTTGCACCAATTATTAGTCCAAAAGAAATTCTTCATCAGCCCCAAAATCTTCTTCTTAACCTGTTGTGGCATCTCCAAGACAGAAGTAAAATAGGATGGCATAGCAGATAGTACTGCCTTGATCAAGACCAATCTCCCACCTCTAGATAAAATCTTGGACACCCATCCTACCAATCTTCCTTCCAACTTCCAAATCAAGGAGGTCCAATCATGCACCAAATCCTCTTATCTGTTAGGGGGAGGCCCAAATAAGTAATGGATAATGCCTCCTATTGCGTGCCAAGGGACGAACTACACCTTCTCGCCACCTCCTCCGTCATGTGGAAGGGAACAAAACTTGACTTGGAGAGGTTGATCTGCAATCCAGAGGCCTCCGCAAATAATTCCAGCAGAATCCGCATCCTTCTTGCCTCTACATGAGCACCCTTATAAGGAACAAAGTATCGTCCACATACTGAAGTACAGGAACCACTGATCCGTCATCCAAGAAGAAGCCCCTTATCAAATTCCTCTCACACAATCCGGCTGCTGTTATGTCCAAAGCATCTACTGCCAGCACAAAAAGCATTGGAGCCAGCGGGCAACCTTGCCTGACTCCTCTCCTTGGTTGGATCCATCCTCCTGCCGGATTGTCATTAATAAGAACAAAAAACGACACTATGGTAACACATTGCTTCATCCAGTCAACCCAGAGGGGTGGGAAACCCCATAGGAAGGGCCACTGCACCGAGTCATATGCCTTACTAAAGTCAACTTTCCACAAGAAAGCCTTCCTCTTCTCCCTCCTCCAATAAGACATCTTTGAAGCTACTACGTATCCATCCAAAATGTTCCTACCAGGAACAAAAGCCATTTACACTTAAGAAACGACATCCGCTAGCACACCCTTTAAGCTATTGGTAAGGATCTTCGCCACAATCGGATAGATGGCATTGGAGAGGGCGATTAGCCTAAAATCTTCAATGGCCTCTGCTCCATCCCTCTTGGGCAGTAGAAACATAAAGAATTTATTCAACATGTTAATTCCCATGTTTCCATCTCTAAATTCATGTAGCACCTGTAGGACATCCTCCATAATCATTATACGGAATTCCTTCAAGAAAAAAATCGGGAAGCCATCATGACCAGGACACCCATCCGCATTCAACCCCCAAATTGCCTTTCACACCTCTTCCTCAAAAGGCCCAAGAAGTCTCCTCGCCTCCTCCCTAACACGTGGATGTTCTATCCCAACCACCTCCGTATTCCCCCCTGCCTCCTCTCAATGAACTCCCTATAGAAACCAATTGTCGCCTTGCCTATCGCCTTCCTGCCAACAAACTCCACACCATTAACCTGCAATCTGTCAATCTAATTTCTTCTTCTCCTCCCTGACGCCATCATATGAAAAGAATGAGTATTTGAATCCCCCTCTTTGAGTCACTTCTGTCTAGACATCGTCTTCCATTCTATTTCCACCTTCCAATTCTCTGTCTATACCACCTGAAAATGTCCTACCTTGGCTACTTGCTCTTCCTCAAAGAGCAGACCTAGGTTATCAACTCTGTCTAGCCTCGCAATCGCTACAAGCGCTTCGTCTCTCCTCCTCCCACACTCTTCTTTAATCTACCTCCCATACAACTTGGGGAATGATCTAAGTTTACGAGGCTTGGCCTCCAACCTCGTTGCCGCTGAGTCCTCCACATGTATCGATTTCCACTTTTTCTCAACCAATCCCTTAAAACCCTCCTCGAAGAGCCAGGCCCTATCCAGTTTGAAATAAGTGACATACCTCCAACCTTCATTTGATGCCCAAAGCAACAGTTTATGATCCAAGAACGGTCGCTCGAAGGGCTTGACCTCTGCCATAGGGAAAGCCTCTGTAAGTATCGTCAAAGAGAAGACTGTCAATTCTAGACCTCTGTCCTCCTGAACTCCTCCATGCGAAGGTGCATGAAAAGGAGGCAGTCCACCAAACCCTGCATAGCAACAAATTTTGCAAAATCCTCTGATCCAGGATCCATCCCTCGTTGCCCATTTGGCCTATCCTCCACCACCAGAGTTACATTAAAATCCCCTCTTATAAGCCAAGGAGATCCCTGATATCTCGCTACCGTCTGATTCAGTGCTTCCCACAATTTATGCTACTACGCCCCATCATTCGGCCCGTAAACAATGAAGAAGACACAACTGAAGTTGTCCCTATGCCTCAGCAATTGCACAGTGACCACAAAGGACCCAATCACCACCAGAGAGAAGGCATCATCCTTCCACCCAACAATCACCCAATCCGATCTCCCAACCACATCCAGGCCATAAACTCCCCCAGGCCACCTCCACCAATCTCTCCAAACTTGCTGCTTATAGCAGTCCAACTTTGTCTCCTGGAGAAGCACCACCTCAGTGCCCCACTTCTTGAGGTAGCCCCTTAAGGCAGCATGCCTGGAGGTAGACCCCAAACATTCCATGTGAGGACCTTCGTCATGGAAAGGACGAAGCTCCCCCTCCCCCTGAAGTGCATTTGTATCCCACCACCTCCTTAACTTGGTTAATCTCCAACTCTTGCAGATCTCCATTCCCTTCTTCCTACATCTACAACCCCTCCCCCTCTTCTGAACCCACTACCTCAACCTCTCCTGCAGCAACCTTCACCCCACTTGCCAAACCTCCCTCTCCATCCCCATCTCCTTCACCAAGCGCCACTTCCCCTGCGGCATCACGAGGGCCACTTCCATCGCAAATCTCTGCCAACCCGATCTCTATCGCATAGCGGTCATGGTTTCCCTCTTCTAACGTCGAACTACCATGCGCCCCCTCAGGTCCACAACTCCCCTCCACCCCAGGGCAAGGCGTAACCTCTCCTCCACCACTCTGCTCGCCTGAGGAAGCCCTAGCATGCCATTGCTAGTAGCTCCATTTTGGTTTGTATGAGAGCTGCAACGTCGGGCTCCATCTCGGCCTCCACTGTTGGAGCCTCATGCCCTCTGCCTCACCTCAACATACCTCCTCGTGGCTAGACTCACACCCACGAACCCTCCCCAAGCCACGGGACTAGGACACCGTCGACTTCACGGTTTGAACGAGTGGGGAAGGGCGGGGGCCCTCCTCTTCTACGCTAAAATCGATTGGCATAATCGAGTCCTTCCCCCTCCGCCCGGATCCGTCAACCACATTACTAGACTCGTGCGCCATGTCATCCACCCTCAACTTTCGTGGCACCACGAGGGGTTTTGAGGAATTTGAAAAGTCCCTGCCTGCAACCGCCTTCATTCCCTCCGAGACTCCCTACAATTAAGAGGCGATGCAATCGAATGCTGAGACCCCGTCACCTCCTCCGCACACGCAAGGCCCACTAATTGTGGCTTGGGAACCATAACCGTACTCTTTCCACAATTCCTCAACTTCCAAAAATGGTTGCATGTCAGATCCCTCAGCCGCTCCGCCCCTAGGTTGCCACCACCACCTCCATTTGCCACCGGACCCCTCGTCACCACCTCTGCAAATGAATAAGGCTCCCTCTTCTTCGCCCTAATGCGCACAACCTAGGAGGACCCCCGTAGGCTCATCACCAACTCAAATCACTTCCCTGGCACCATCTCCATCAGTGCGTGGATCGAGAGGTCGCCAGACCCCAAGTTGAGCCCCCACACCATCGAAGCCTCGTTAAAGGGGAAACCACCGTCGCGACCACCTCCATCGTGCGAAGGAACAAAGGAACCCCTTCAACAACAATCGTCAGCCTTGACTTGATCGATGAACGCTCCGCCATCGCATCATCTGACCTCACCGGCCACCTCCACCTAATCGCACCCTCCCCATAATGCAACTCTTGAAATAGCAGCCTCCCTACCATCTCCAAGTGGAGGCCAAAGAGTCACTACCACCCCAATCTCGTCCCTCCTCACCCCCAAGGCTAAAAAGTTCGCATTCTCCAATTCTTCTAGTGCCACCTGTCCTTCCAGCACCATGGCAATCAGCGTCGCCACCAAGGACCTCTTGAGGAGCCTGACCTCCTTCGACCATGGTGCTTCAACCTTCAAGAGCGGTGCATCCTCCAGCGGCGAAGGCAACACTCCATCTCCTCCTCCAACAAACACCTAGTGAGGGTTTAGATGTCCATCAGCAACCCCCAGATACTGCTAGCAATGTTCGCACGAGGCCTTTCGATGTTTGAGACCACCACAGTGCAGTCATCTAACCAGGTCCCTACACTGAGTAGGATGTTCTTGTCCCCAACACTTGAAGCATAGGACCTCCGGCGCCTTCCCCTTCCGTAGCCTCCTCGCTACCACCGTCCAAGCCCCACTCCTCCCTGCTCTCCCTCCCTCTCATAGTCATCTATCCTCTTCGTAGGAGACACATCATCATAAAATTGACCGCAAAAAGATTATACTATAGTATAAGGTGAGGAATCTTGTGCTTCTCAACTTCATTATCACTAGCCTATTGTATTTCTGAACCTCTTATCAGAATCTACTGCTATCCTACTTAGGATTGGAATCTATGACTATTTTGCATAAGGTCTAAATCTATTACCATTCTCCATAGGGTCCTTTCTCGAGAGTTAGAAACCTTATTGAAGATTTGTAAACCATGCTTTGAAGGGAGGAGACCAAGTATGTGTTTGTAAAAATGGTTGTGCTTCTAAAATTAAAGAGAATCTTTTACTAATATGAGGAGATGAACTTTTAAATCTAGACTCTAGCTTCATGAATGTGGGTGTTTACCAAGAAAATCACACCTGCACATGCAACCACTACCTCCACCCTCATCTTTTTCTGCTATGATAAGCCTCAAAAGCCTTCCAATCTCCCAAATCACCAATCAACCTCTCTAATCGGACAAAAATCTGCCAGCAACTCCAACTGCCCATAAAGTCCATATATTGGTTTTGTTGAGCCTAGGGACTTTTTTGTTTTTTTTATTATTTTTGAGATATCTTTGTAATTTTCTTAAACCTCTCCAATATAAAAGAGAGGCTAGGGTTTCTATTTTTGAATAGAGACTTTCATTTTCCTGAACATGGTATTAGAGCAGCGGTCCTAAGCTGGTATTGTGATATCCCACCACAAGATGATTGAATCTTTGAGATATGGGGATTCAAACGATGATCTCGAAGATTGGGAGCAACAGCAGCGGTAGCGTGCTTTACCTCTCCACCGCTGTCGTCACCTCCGAAGGAGGCCCCATCGCCACCGCCAAGGCTGCGATGGCCTACGCCACTGCTGACGTTGCTTCTGCTGGAGGCATTGCCACCGCCAAGGCTGTGATGGCCTGCGCCATCACTAGCGGTGCCTCTGCTGGAGGCTCCACCGTCGTTGCGGGCACTACGATGGCCTGCATCGCCCCCGCTGTCGATCTCAAGGCCAGCGAAGTCAATCAGGAGGTAATCAGTGGTCATACTAGCCACATGCTACAAGCCACCAGCCCCTTCCTTGCCACTGGCATACATGATATGGTTCTGCCAGTAACCCAATCAGGGCGCGTACCATCTTGGTTCGTTGTTCCTGATGCCCTCTTGTATGTGATGAAGTGTGTGTCACATGTCTGGATCATGGTGATGAGCCTTCTGGCTGCTGCAATGAGTTTTCTCCCACATAACAAAGAGGTGACTTACTAAGATGTTCTATCGCAAGGGTGAAGGGGTTTGCGTTTGCAACCCAAGATGACAGAAGAAAGAAGAATAAAATCAGAGGACGGTGGATAATTGATTCGAGTGCTTCCGTCCACTTTACAGGAGATATGCAACGTCTTGTAGATCCCAAAGCTCCGTGTGAGATCAAGGAGGTTAGGATGGCTAATGGAGCCACATCACCTATTACTCTAGTAAGGTAGGTACGTGCTTTCTTGGAAGATGCTGATAGGAGGAGTTCATTGTGCCCCCAAGTTCTCGATGAGTCTACTATTAGTGAGTTGCATCTATAAGAACTTGGGGTACCGTGTTGTATTTGATGAGGGATATTGCTACTTTCAGGACAAGTAGACAGGAGATATTATAGATGAGGGTATAGAGCGAGATGGACTCTATTACCTTGACACACCTACATTATTTGCAGGGGCTACATCCATAGCATCAGATCCATGGCTATGACACAGGAGACTTGGGCATCCCTCGCTCAAGAAGATGCACCAAATGTATCCCACCTTGCCAAATTCTTTGACATTAGTGTGAGGATTGTCAGCTTGGGAAACACCACAAGAGTACTTATTCACAAAGGGAAGCTAAGGTGAGTACTGTCCATTTTGCCCTGGTACATTGTGATGTATGATGACCATCCAGAGTGCCTCCTCCAGGAGGGCACCGATACTACATTGTTATTGTGGATAATCGTTCTTGATGAAGACACGCGCAGAGATTCCACAAATTATTCAGCAGTTCTTAGCAGAGGTTCAGACTTAGTATGATGGTACAATTAGTCTTTTGTAGTGATAATACCTTGGAATTTATGTAGTGAGATGTGTAGGATCTCTTTTCTCCCCGAGGCATTATTCACCAAACATCTTGTGCTCACACATCTCATCGAAATGGTGTGGATGAGTGCAAGCTTCGCCATCCCTTGGACATTGCTAGGATCCCGATGATCCATATGAAGGCATTGATTTAAATGCCGACGGCATGCCGTTGGCAAGGCCATTTCCGAGCAACGATCATGCCGACATGAAGAAAACGTCGATTTACAGGGATTTCATCGGCATGCCGTCGGCATGGTCGGCATGCTGGCGAAATTGGTGCCCATGTCGAGGTTGCTATTGGTTTTTTTAATTACTTTTGCTATTTTTGTTGGTATGCATCAGCATGCCCACAGCATGCCCTCGGCATGCCTATCGAAAAACGGGCATTTCCACGGCATGCCCACGAAATGCACACTTGGAATTCATCGGCACGGCATCGAAATCGGCATTTCGAACCTTGTATGAAGGTTCCTATTCAATTCTAGGGAGATGATATCTTTACTGCAGCCTACCTGATTAATCGAGTGCCTTCATCAGTTCTTCAAGGGTGGATTCCTTTCCAGGTGATTTATCTAGAGCGTGACAGGCCGTTTGCTTTACCTCTGCAGGTGTTTGGATGTACTTATTTTGTCCAAGCGTATGGCAACCAGGACAAGTTCTCTTCAAGGGCGACTAAATGAGTCTTTCTTGGGTATTCCAGGACGTAGAAGGGATACCAGTGTTACAACCCGAGCCGCAGGAGATATGTTGTTACCACAGATGTTACCTTCTTTGAGGAGATTCCTTCTTAAAGGAGGGAACATCTATACAGGCTGCTCTGGAGGTGACTCAGGTATATCACCAAAGATCACACACTTGATCAGGGGTCGGATTCAGAGTTGGCAAGTGGGAGTAGTCCAGACACGAAGGAGCAAGTATCCTTGAGGAGGTCCAATAGGGATGGTACATTCCATCCTCTTTCTCAGTACACAGGCGTTGCTCATCTTGAAGATGGTGTTTGTCAGTTTGCTTCAGCTATTACTATCGCTGCTATTCCCAGGCATTTTGTCTAGGCTTCACGTGATCCTAAGTGGCAGGTTGCAATGGATGAAGAGATACATGCTTTACAGTCATGATCGACTGGGAGTTAGTACCTTGTCCTGAGGGTGCTACCTTGGTGGACTACAGATGGGTTTACACTATTAAGTATAAACCTGATGGGACAATAAACAGGTATAAGGCCAGGCTTGTTGCTAAAAGCTTTACGCAGACATATGGAATAAACTATTTTGAGGCATTTTCTCTAGTAGCTCATATTACCTCTGTTAGGATTATTATATCTGTTGCAGTGATTAAAAGATGACCCTTGCATCAGCTTGACATCAAGAACATCTTTTTATACGATGACTTATCTGAGGAAGTATACATGAGACAGCCACTAGGTTACAGCACCCAAGGGGAGCATGTTTGTCGTCTGAAGAAGGCAATATATGGATTGAAACAGTCTTTGTGCTTGGTTTGAGAGGCTCGGTACTGAGATTGAGAAGATTGGGTTTCAGCAATTTGCTTTTGATCATTTAGATTCATCAGGAAGATAGAGTACGGAGGACATACACGTGTTGTTCTTTTAGCTATGTATATGGATAATATGATCCTTACAAGCAATGATGAGGATGGCATTGCCCAGACCTACAGTCTACATTCGTTACCAAGGACTTGGGTGAGCTGAGATATTTTCTGGGTATTGAGGCAGTACGACGAGAGTCAGGTTTATCCTTATCACAAAGGCAGTATATACTTCAGATTCTAAAGGAAGTCGGTTTGCTTGGGACTAAGCCCTTTGGTATACCTTTGGAGTTACTGCCTGCACGCCATTCTAATGAGGAGGATCTCTTATATGATGATGTTACTTAGTAACGTAGTACAGTGGGTTGCTTACTCTATTTTACCATTACGAGGCCCGATATCAGTTTTACAGGGGTTAAGGCTAGTCAGCATATGCAGGCTCCACATTATAGCTACTAACATGAGATTTGCCTTATTTTGAGATACCTCAAAGGGACATCAGGTAGAGGGTTGTATTACAAAGACAGTGGCAGCCTAGACATACTTGCTTATTCTGATGCAGATTATGCTGGATCTGTGGAGGATCGTTGCTCTACTTCAGGCTTTACAGTCTATATTGGGGGAAATCTAGTACTGAGGTGGAGTTTAAAGTCATGGCACAGGCTATCTGTGAGGTTATGTGGATTGTCTCCTTGTAGGATTTTGGTATCCAGACTACTCTACCCGTTCCACTGCTATGTGACGATAAATCTGCCACCTATATTTCATCAAATCCAGTCTTCCAGGAGTACATTGAGGTTGATTGTCATTTTGTTTATAATGCTGTTCTTAGTTGCAAGATTAGTACCCCATATGTCTCCTCAGAGTTTCAGCTGGCTAATATATCTACCAAGGCTCTAAAGAAGAAGCGTCTTGACTTCATGTGCGACAAGTTGGGTTTTGTAGATATCTACGCCCCAACTTGAGGGGGAGTGTTGAGCCTAGGGATTTTTTTTGTCTTTTTTATTATCTTTGGGGTGTCTTTATAATTTTTCCAAACCTCTCTAATATAAAAGAGAGGCTAAGGCTTCTATTTTGAATAGAGACTTTCATTTTTTCCTCACTCATAGATGAGAGATTAAAGATTGGCGTCATCTCCATTGCTATCATACGAAACTAACAAGCACTCAGGTCCTTAATCAAAAGCTAAATCAAATAGGCTAGGAAATTTCCTCACTATCGGTCATGTTTCCTTTTCTGCTCTCATCAAAGATTGGTGTGAAGCAAGGAGATAGATAGTATGTAATACAACCCCAAGACACTCCAAAACCCAGAATCTCCTCCAAAGGAAAGTTGTGGCTCTAGTAGTTGTCTTTCAACAAGTCAAAAGTACCTTTTTTTATGTAGATGACAGATGAGGAGGTTGGCACATGTAGTATGGCTCTCAATACAGAGGGTGGATCCTTGCCCATACCCTATTTGGGCCTTTCTTTGACGAACAAGAGGGTCTCTATGCAAGATTGGCTACCCTTGGTTGACAGATTGGAAAGGAAGCTGGTGGGTTGGGCATCCAAGGTTCTCTCTAAAGAGGGAAGGCTAGTGCTTTTGAAGGCGGTGTTGTCTTCCATGCCTTCATATGTTACATCTGTTTAAAACTGTCGTAGAGGATCTAGAGGAAGATTTCAAGCCTGATGGGAAATTTCTTTTGGACAAACTATGGGTCGATAGGGAGAGGTGCTCAGATGGTGGCTTGGGAGGAGGTATGTAAGCCTGTGAAGGATGGGGGTTTGGGGGTTAGAGATTTGGGGAAAATGAATGACAATTTCCTAGCTAAGTGGATTAACATACTCGTGGAAGGTAGGGAGGACTTCTTGGGTAACACTGTTCGGGCTTGCTATGACCACATCGTGAACTGGGATTTCATGTCTTCTCCTCTTGGTGGTGCATCTCATTTTTTTAGAGGGTTGTCTTTGGTAGTACTCAAGATACGAAGTTCCTTTACTCCTTATGTTGGCACAAGTGATTTTTTCCATTTTTGGTTGGACGATTGGATGGGCGAGGGGAAGCTGAAGAATAGGTTTCCAAGACTGTTTGCTATGGCTGCCCCTAGGGAGATGAAGGTTGCTGATTGTTGGGATGGGTCTTAGTGCCCTTCCTTTGTGGGGAACCTTTCGGAGTAGCGGATATAGGAGCTCTAAACCTTGTTGCAGGAATTGGATGGCTTTCGACCGAAAGGTGGTATGGATTCTTTCCTATGGGTTGATAGAGGTGTTTTCAGTTAGGAAGGCTTACATAAGGTTGGGAGGTGGAGGGCCAATGATAGATGTGGATGTCATTAGGGACTCCAGATAGATTTGATTGGCCTCTTGTCCTCTGAAGATAAAAATTTTTGCTTGGCTAGGGGTAGACTTAGGACAAGTCATTTATTTTTTGGATGCTCTCATTTGGCTCATGTGTGGAGACATTTTAATTTTTAGTGGCTTGAGCATTCAAGCTTTGCAGATTGCTGGAGATCCTTTTAGAGTGGAGCTTGGAGGGGGGTCAAAATGTGTTCAGAACTAAGAAGGAAAAGGCAAAAGTGCTGGCAGTCTTGTGGGGCATTTGGCTAGGAAGGGATGCATCTATTTTCAAGTGCCAACACCCATGTCCTAAGAATTTTATTGCTTGTATCTCATCGTTGTTTGATTTTTGGGCTTGTAACTTGAAATTCGGCCGTCATTCTAGGCCTCTTTTAATATAATTTTTAGGTGGTTATCAATCGGATAACCAACGTTTCTCTTTTCAAAAAAAAAGATAACTTACCCATTAATCGCATTGGGATCCACAATAGGAGCAATCCACTTGGAAAGGATACATTATTCATCATCTTCGAGGGCTTCACACCAAGGTTGCTGCCATCATCTATCAAGTGAGATTGCATTCTATGCTTAGCAAGACACCCTTACCTGTCAAGCTGTGGTTGGTCCAAAAGACTTGTCATCAACTCCACTGACCTTTGCTCCACCTTTACAAAATGTAGAATGAGCGGAAAGGAATGGTTTCAATAGAACCAAATGACCACCCCTCAAAGGGACCCTCAAGGACCACCTCAGGGTTTTTTTCCTGACATCTAAATCAAAGGTAATCACTCTAGTGAGCATTGGTTTGTTAGACAAAGGTAGATTGAGGTAGAAGATTGGCCAAGAACGCTTCACAATAACACTTAGGCATGATTACTTCACATTTGCTGCATCATTTACTTCACAGGGGGATTCACTGCAAATACGAGCTTAGCTCATTAGTGTAGAGGTAGGGGCTGATTTCACATTTGCTGCACAATGCATGCAGTTATTGATAGACCAAAGAATCATGATGGTATGCATTTTCATGTATTAGCTAAAGCATTACATATATCTAATGGAAGTCACATTCATTCTGCATCCTGTCCATACAATTCCTTCCACTGATAGCCTCTAGCGCAAAGATGGACAAATTACGGGTTGAAGTCCCTGTTCTTGAGCCACAACTACCATGATTGCTGCTTCCAACGCTTCAGTCTTGGTATCCTCCAAACACACCACCTCAAGTAACCATGTCTTTCAGTGTTCTCTGCCTTCCTGGGCTGCACACCATCTTCCACATGTTCCAGTCTAACAATACCCAGGCGTCATTCATCACCCATTTGTGGCTTTCCTTCACCTCTCTTCTGGTAAAAGGAAACCTCTCAAGGTGGACAGCTTTTGGGATAAAAATTGCAGCTGAGCCTTCCAACAGGATTCCATTTATTTTCCAAAAAAAAATGATTCCATTTCTACCCTTTTTGGGATATAATTAGAAGCTATGATATGCAGGATCCCTCCATCAGGGTTAATTGATGTAGGCAATTTCTTCCTAACGATACACTCGTTAAAAGACTTTTACAGGTGATGGGCTGACTCATGGGGATTGAATGTTACTGACAGAGATGCCTTTTCTGCCTGGAGAGAGAAGATGCGCAACTATTTTTCTCCTGATGGCTGACATTGCCAGTCTCAAGAGGGCTTTGTCCAGCATTTCTGGCTATATGATTTTATGAAGAGGCATTTCTGGCTATGATAGTGTTTTCCCAATCTTTGGATCTCTTGCTTCAGTGAAGTTGTGGCATTCCCAAGGGTGAATGTATTTCATTGCACAACAACATGGTGACATTGCTGACATGGCCTTCCATATTCCTACCATGATAAACCAGATTAGCCAAGTGTGGGCATTCCAATCTGGTTCTTTTATTGGGAAGAGAGGGATATATTTTTGTTATTTGCCACTTAGTTTGAGAAATTGGCATGACATATCAAGGTTATTATATAAGTATTTTAGGTGATTTTCTTGAATCCACTTGTGACTGAACTTTCAACTTGTTGATTAGTTTTTAAAAAATTGCAGGGATTTAGGCTGTTAAGAATTCTAACCAAGCTCGAGTTATAGCTTAATAAAAATTGATATGGTGTAAGATCAACTGGCACCAGATGTTTATATTCTGAATCAGCTATCTTAATAAATTCATATTTCTGCGATGTAGGAAACCTTGGATTCTCAAAGAGGGGACATCTGATGCCAAGGAGGTCTCCCCCACCCCCACCTTCACGAGAAGAAAAAACCAGTTCACCAGCTGAGAAGGTAGTTGCGCACCACATGACTGCTGCTGGTTCTCCAAAACCAGGTGCAAATGCTGACCCTTTGGGAGCATTTTGGTCTACACATCATGCTCAGGATGCCCACGTCTCAAGTGACAAAGGACCTGTCTTTGACGAAGAGCCAGTTAGTCAGACAACATCTAAGCAGAGTCAACAGAAGGGATTGAATTCACATGGAGAACAACATAGACCTACCACTAGACAAAGTGGCCATGGAAGATCACAACAGAAATTTGATGAAGGAGATGAGGACTTTGAAATTCGATTTGACCATAATGGTGGTAGTTTTGGAAAAACAAAGGTAACACCATCAGATAATCTGAAAACAAAAGCAAGCCATTCAGACAATGCAGCTACATTCCAGAACGATGCATTCAACAACTTCATTGCTGAATTTGATCCCAGTAAACTTAACATTGGGAATAAAAATGGTGATGGTAACAGATCTCATGAGGAAGAGTTAGAAGCTGAAGTGAAAAGGTTGAAAGAACAGTTGAAACAAACAAACCTGGAGAAAGGTGAAATCACATCAAAATATGAGAAGCTCTCTGCCATTTGCCGCTCACAGAGGCAAGAGATTCAGGAACTGAAGCAGGTTATTGCAAGAGCATCTACACCCCCACCAAATAAAGAAAGCTTGAAGACCCCAAGCTCTTCTGGGAGCCGGCAAGCTTCTACACAGGTAAAGATTATGTTGTGTCCATCTGAATTGACCAACAATATGATTTCTAAATTGCACTTTGTCTTTGGTATGTATTCATTGGCACATTCTTTGTTACAGCAAAGGGAGAAAATTGAGGGGTCTGTCTTTGAGCTGCAACAAGGGATGTTCTCAAGCGCATCTTCTACTCCCAGTCCCGATCCAAAGCCATGGCAAGCTTTTGCTGAAGAGCCAAAACCACAGCCTTCCACCAAAAGTAGCCATCCCAAATCTGTTCGGACAACTGGCAGCCGACAAGCCAATAGACAGACCTCTCCAAATGCCAAGGATGACAACTGGGGTTTTGGTCAGGATAATTTTTTTGCCTCCACTTCAAACTCACAGGTATCCAAAAATCATAGTGAAGGAAGCACTTCTCAGAGACATACCACTTCAGAAGCAAAGAAAGTGGGGACCTCTGAACCTGCTGGATGGGCTGGATTCTAAACCCCAATCTGCCTATACAGATTTGAAGGATATATCTTCATGACCACCAGGATTGAGATCTGGGTCATGAAACATGGTCAATTATGTATATTGCAATGTGCTATCTTGTCGGCTATAAACTGAATACAGGAATTATTTTTGAGGCAACAGTGAAGAAACTGCTTTTAAGGATATTTGCTTTATTTTGCAATAATAATTAAACAAAAGTAAGATACTTTTACTGGAATAGTGTTATATGCCTTTGTGTGTAATGTTTTGCATTAAGCTGGTGGCAGTTTTGGGCAACCATGTGTTTGTTTTTTTGATAGCAGCTTCCTCTGACGTTACATTGGGATGGTTGACAGATGTTGAATGTTTGGATTGGAGGAAACTGCATGGCTGCCTTCTTTCGCTTCCACTGTACATCACTCTCCATTGCTCATGCATCTGGACGAAGTCTGATTATGTGCTCATGTCCTATCTCTTTGGTTTGGTTTCTTATAGATTGAGGACAAGTTTGTGCTCTTAGAAACACTGGTAACATGTGCTTACAGTTTGAGAATTATTATCCATTTCCTTTATGCCACAGGAACTTTTCAAGTTTAGATGGATATTGTAGTTGATAGAAACCTACAGAAATACTTACCCTCTGGTCAGTTTATTAGGACCTTACTTTTTTCTTCTTAAAATTCAAGACGTCGAAGTCCTACTAGCAGCTATGGTAGATTTGTTAAGGGGAAGTTTGTCACAAGCTGTGGTAGATTTTTTAAGATATCTTGACACATATATCTCTAATTTTCTCGATTTGTTGACACATATATCTCTAAGCTTCTGTAATATCATAGATGTTTTGAATCTATGTGCATGTTCTAATAAAGGTATATGATTTGTCACATATTTCCTTTTGAGTTAGAATTTATGGAACAATCTGTATACGATTAAAGGGTCATTTTGTACCTGTATGATGTTTGAAATATTCTAGAGGGATTTCATTCCTACATCATATCACTTTCTTTTCACCCGCCACCGGCTGCGAACTCCTCTCTCTACTTAGCAGCCCCAAACTCCGGTTTTGGTGACAGCAAAACCTATGATTAAAGATATTAGAGAAATATTAGTAATATTATCTCTATTGAGCAGATTAGCTTATACCTGTATTGTGATCCAATTTCAAGCATCAGGACGAGCTGTGCAATAGAAACCCGCATAACCCATTGCCAACTCAAGTATCTTAGGGCAACTTGTATCAGATATATCCATATTCGGGAAGCAATTATAGCAAGAAGAATCCACATTCAACTTTTGGGGCCATTGCTTCTTCCAAGCATCGCCAGCCACACGATAATGAGGTGATGACGATAACTAGATCTCCTCCAAGCAATGGAGGAATATGATGCTGTCACATAGGATGTGATGAATCTGTAATTGAAGTTGGAAGTTATGGTACTTTGCATTTTTGTTGGACATTCTCATGTATCATGACAATGTGGTTACGAATGTCCTACTTTATTTTGAAACGAACGGTTGTAAATACTAGTGCATTAAATATACTCATTGTTGTTAGACTCTGATAGTTATAATATGTACATATATTTCAGTTGGTCTTCTATTTATTGTTCAAGTAGTACGATGGATCTTTTATCTTGTGCCATTAGCATGTTGCATTTCCATTTGAAATTACTTGTTGGAAATCCATTTCAATAACTCGACTACGTTGTAATTAAGCAACTTAGTGAAAGAGACCAGCACCATTAACTTTTCATACCCAATAATCCAACTCTTGATTGGGTAAGGGGTTTCAAGATGTGACATCGAAACTCAATTGCTGTCAAATCCACTCTAAAATCCTTGTGCAATTAGAAATTATTAAATATTCTATGCTAAATGTACATTTACATTGGGAGATAATCTAATGATATATTTTCCATAAGCTTACTCTTTAAAAATGTTTGATTCAAGTTTGAAATAAATGAATCATTCATTCAAGTTGAAATTAGAGAGGAAGCACTATTTACTTCCCCTCTTACAGTGCTATTTTGACCTTCGCCCCCACAGGTTTGTGATGGTTAAGGATGGGTATAGGGTATGTGGTGGCAATAGTGGTGGCTGGTAAAGCAATATAAGGGTGAAAGGGAGTGAATGGGAAGGAGAGAAGAAGACAATGGGGAGGACAAGGAAGGGGAAATGGTGGTGATAGTGTGGGGAGGGGAGAGGCAATGGTGTGATGGTAGTAGTAGTCAATGGACTGATGTGTTGGGGCGGGGGGGGGGGGGTTGGGTGGTGGAGGGAGAAGAGGAAGAGGAAAAAAGGAAGGAAGAAAAGAAATGAAAGGGAAGTAGTGACAGTGTAAGTGTAGGTGAGAGGTGGTGGTGGTAACTAGAAGAAGAGTAGCCATACTTCACTAGAAGGTAGAGAGCAATAGAGGAAGCCTGGGATAGATGATGAGGGATATATAAAGAAAGACGTAGAGAGGTAGGGAAGGAGTGTATAGAAAAGGAGGTTTCGATTAGGGGATTTTGGAGGAAGAGAAAAGAAGAAGCTGTCTTTTTTTTCTTACTTTGGTACCTTAAACTACTGCACATCATCTAAAATAAATATCAATGTAACATCATTTAAAATTTCGACACCTTTGCAACTATATTAGATGGAACATAATTTCCTATACAATATTTTCATAACCAACCTATCAAAAATGAAAGAAAGAAAATATATTTTGATTCTTACCTAACTTATATACCATTTTGTTATCATAAGTTATACACTTGAAATTAACCATTGTATATCAAAATTATTGCAAGATACATCGGAATTACACATCTCATGAAAAATACATACAATATTTTTGAATCATTGGATCATGAGATGTAAATAACAAAGATATACACTTTTTGCATGGAGGATCCAACATGTCAATTCTCCCTGGTAAAAAATGTGATACAAGAGACAAACTTACATTATGGAAGAGACACACATAAGCACAATCTCGTCTTAGCGTAGTTCATATTTAACATAAGCAAAGGATAATCTTTGCAAAGCCCTAACAAACGATCCTCCTCACCGGAGAGAGCCCTTTCGAATCCGCCAAGAAAAGAAAAACCCACAGCGCTTCTCCAATTTCTCCGCACACCACCGCTCTCCCCATTACCGGCGGCGCCGCCAGCTTCTTCGTCTCACACAATTCTAGCAGATCTCGATCTTCCAACTTGTGGGTTCTCTTGATTTCGGGCCGTACTGTCGGGAATTCGCGTAAAGTTTCGATCTTGGAGGATGAAGAGAGGGTACGAGGAGACGTCCTCTGCGTCGTTCGGCCCGCCGAGGTCGAAACTTAGGGTTAGCTCCTATGGTAATCCCGATGTGCCCATTTGGTGTTTCTCGAGGAATCCGATTGTGAAGTCGATAGCTTTTTTTCTCATTTGTTGAGAGGACTGAGAATCTTGGAACCAAATCTGCTTCCATTAGATGAGTCCCATGGAGATAGAGACGGAAGAGGGGCGGAGAATTATACGCGAAAAGTGGCGGAGCACTATAGTGCGAGGACGAACCAGACTTTGGAAGAGAGGGAGGCTAGCCCCATCATACATCTCAAGAAGCTGAACAACTGGGTAGGAATCCGAATGCGCTCTTTTTGAATGATTCGTTTCCCCTGCGGTGTGGTTGTTTTGACTGAGAAAGAATGAGGCTGTTTTTGTCTGATGAGCAGATCAAGAGTGTGTTGATCCAGCTTTACGCACGCCGAGGAGACTTGGTTCTCGATCTCGCTTGTGGGAAGGTAGGGATTATACCTTACCTTGTCTTGCAGGGCATTTTAACTGCAACTGAAATCAGCAACTGGTTTGATTGTGCATTGGGAAACCCTGCCCACGAGCACCCCAGAATTATAAATCAAATAGGAAGAAGAACAAAAAAAAGAAGGAAAGAGACTATATATATGTGTGACATTATGTTTAACCGCATGCTCTTAAACGATGCTTATGAGATAAGAAGTAATTGAACTTGGTCAATTCGCTGTCGGGTGAATCTATTGCTGTTTTCAAGAATAGCAAGTGACTCCGTGCGCTTTAACTGTATGTAAATGACAACGATAGTGTGCTACATGGGAGGCAGGAAATGCAATGTTCATGAGACTTGCATCTTCTCCGCTGATTAGGATGTTATGATAACATAGTAGCCAACCATCTAGGTATACTTTCTTTTATAGGAATCCATCATGTATGTTTGCTTCCTTGCTTTTAGGGAAAATTTTTAAGATCGTCCTTTGAAATTATATATTATCAATGACGTCCCGTCGTTTTGGTCATCCAAGGGAAGGTTATCATAGCCATTTTTCTTTGTATCTGCTTGTGAGGGTCATCGTATAGGATCAGTGAATATACGATAGAATCCGACAGTCAGAAGGGTTTAAAGCATGGGATAGAGTATGTAAGCATTAAAGGCTATAGAAAAAATTTAGATACTCTGGCACTTGTAGGGTCTATGGTGCTATCACTAGATGAACCTCTGGACTATAAATGACACCTTCTTGGAAAGATAGGCTTGGGTTTGATAGAAGTTTAAAAAGGACCATGGTTAATTCACCACACAGTTCACGAATTATTTCAAGTGACCTTAGGAAAACAAAATATCACCCACAATATTTGATGTACAACTAAATATCACCAGTGATATTTACTTTTGGGAGGGGGTATGTGACAAAACACGTGTGCTTTTGTGTTAATGTAAATTTGCACTTTTAAAAATGTATTGTGGTACATTTGTTTTCATCATCACAATCTATTCTCTTATCCAGTTAAGAGGCTGTTTATTCGTGACAATGTCTATCTTGCTGAGTTTTTGGTAAGATGACTTAATTGTGACTTTATTAATGTTTTTGGCTTATAGGGAGGTGATTTAATTAAATGGGACAAAGCAAGGATTGCTTATTATGTTGGTATTGACATAGCTGAAGGCTCAGTAAGTCTCTTTTGAAACATTTTCTGGCCTACTTGTGTGGTGCTTAACGGTGAAAACAAATTATTTTCTGGCTATTCTGAGGATGCTGAATTTGGAACTTTTCATGCAGATAGAAGACTGCAGGGTTAGATATAATGGAGATGCAGACCAAAATCCACGTCGAAAAAGGTTCTCCTTTCCCGCACGCCTCATTTGTGGAGATTGTTTCGAGGTACTAGTTGCCAAATAATAACAGTTTAGAGCATAAACTTTATTTCATGTTCTTTAAAAAAAAAGGGAAAAAACCTTTAATTCATATTATGATATCTGCTTAGCAAGGAACTGTTGATTCTATCTCACTTTGATGTACTTGTTTTAATATGATTCCCTCAGGGAAGTTAGGGTTCCATTTGCATATGAAACAAGTTCTTCCCATCAGGACTCATTGCTTTTGATTAACTATTCTGTCAATATCATGGCTTCAATGACGTTGATGTTGTTCTGCTTATCGAAGTAGATGTATAATATGAAATTTGATGAAACATCATTCGTTTTCATGAGTATAATATGTTTTTTAATTAAAAGACTGACTTATATATGATTTGCAGGTTCATCTGGATAAAGTACTGCAGAGTGATGCACCATTTGATATATGTAGCTGCCAGGTATGTGCCCATAGGCTTTATTGATGCTGATAGATGTGCAAATTTAAGGGGAAAAAGTTGCTGCTAATTAAAGTTTCTAAGAAGCTTGTGGTTACTCAACAACATGGCTTTCTTAGATATCCTTTTCCAGGTTCTATTTAGACAACAAGAGAACAGGAATGCTTGGAACAACAAAATCATGCATATGATTTTTTTTCTTTGCACACATAATTAACCAATGCTAGAATTAAATTTTATGTGTAACCTTTTTTTTTAAAAAGGACTTTTATGCAAACTATAGCTCTTTTTTATGCCAATGACTCCAGGTGTTCTCATTTGTAGTTTGCATTGCACTATTCTTGGTCAACTGAAGCACGTGCACGTCGAGCCTTGTCAAATGTCTCATCATTGCTTCGTCCTGGGGGTATATTCATTGGAACAATGCCAGATGCAAATGTAATCATAAAAAGACTCAGAGAAGGTATTCCATCATGCGTGCATAGATATTTCTGAAAAGACTTACATGTGCATAGTTTTCTCCAATGGTTCAGTTTTTCTATACAGTCATCATTCAATCTTTGGTTTTGTCACAGTTTCTTATTGTAAAACCATGTGTTAGCCTCTTGGTCACCAGCAATATAATTTTACCACAATCATGCATATATGGAGTATCTTTTTTCCTTATTTTATAATCTATGTTTGAACTCTTGAATAACTATAGAACTGGCTGGATTATGTTTTGCCTCACAAAAAGAATTCATTCTAGTGATTGAAATCATCCTTCATCTGGTACTTCAAGGACTGGGGAAAGATGTGTTATTATCCTTCATGTCTTTGACAGTGCTGGCATTTGAATTTCATGAAATTGTTTTACTGTCCATGAACATCTGTAACATAATCATGTTATGCAGCTGAGGGCCTGGAATTTGGAAACAGTGTTTATGGGATATGTTTTGATGAAGAACATGCCCAAAAGGTGAGAGTCCTGTGGAAATTTTTGTAGCTTTCTGTGGTAATTTTCCCAAACTTTCAAAACTGAATATGTTAGCAAATTCCTCTTCTGGTTCAGAAATTCAAATTATCAAGGCCCTTTGGCATCAAGTACAAGTTTCACTTAGAGGTAATTATTGATGGGTGGATATAAGTATTCTATTAGCCATATATTCTGCAACTTGGTCTAGTTTCTTATGACAGTGACATTATGCCTTCATATAAGAAGTTTGTTGTCTGTGCGGGGATTCTTATGGAGTTATAACATGTAATTTTCTACTTCTCTATTACATTTGGAGAATCCAATCAGTCTTAACAACTGAAAATAATAACTCTAAAAATCTAAGATAAACCTTTTAAATTAAATCCATCAGATTGCTTCTAGGAAGTTGAACCTACTGGCAAGTTTTTTTTATTCTATCGCTTATAGTTAGTGTGGATTTTTTTTTTTTTTTTTTGAGAAAAAGAAAGGAAGATTACCTAAGATCGGTAATCATTAGGTAATTGTATTAATTAAAAGGAACGGAGTTAGTGTGGAGATTTTGATAATTGAAAAACTTTATTATGAATCTCAAAGGAAAACAATTGGAGTACATCCCTTTATATAGAGAGATTATTCTTCCTACTACAAATCCTAATTCCTAAATGTAGAAACAAATCAAATCCCAAACAAACTAAATAACCTACAATTTGAAAAGAAACAAAACATAGAAAGAGATAATTCTACTTTCCTTATCTTAATTCCTAAATTATCGCTACCACTCCCCTCCAAGTTGGAGCATACAATGCCTAACTTATAGTAGTACACCAGCAAGAGTGCACCCTCCATCCGACATAGTTTGGAGCTAAAGCAAGCAAACAAGCATGCAAGCAGACACATAGGTACTTTGGCATGTAGATGAACAGTTCTTCAGGCATGTAGATAGTTGTCTTTTCATTAGTGAATACCCAACACCCTTGTAGTTGTAACAAAAAACTTAGAGACTTTTAGTCAAAGGACGACCCTAAACACCACTATGACGTAGACATGTCAACTGAAATCGATACAGGGCACGACCCCAAGCACTGAATTGATATGGGAGACAATCCCAAGCATTGATAGTCGCCTTACACCAACTAAAATTCTTCACGCTAGGAGAAGACAAAAAATTGACGTAAGGCTTTTACAAATAGAGCTGAGCGCATGGCTTGGTTACCCCACCACTCATCGTCTTTAGCGTTGATCCTATGGCTCGAGGCTTCAGTATAGTCCTTCGAACGAATTGTAGGTTGAGCAAAGAGTACTTTCACGACATCTGTAGTGGTCACAACTGCAGCTGTTGAAAGAAAAGGATTCTTCACCCTTTAGATGATTCCAAAGGCACTCCAATTGTGCCTGTATGAATGGCTATCTAATGACTCGAACACTAACTTGTTAACCCACACAGGTCTTCCATACTTGTCCCATCACTTATTGGATGCATGATTCGTCTGCTTGTAATAGATATAGGGATTGAAAAAGCATCCATGTCCTTGTCCACATCCTACAGAGAAAGGTATGTTGTTTCCTCCTCTAAACGCTACCGACGAAGATGAGTCCTAAGGGGTAGTCATCGTCAAAGAGGGAGGATCCTCAATCTCAATCTTCTGAAGACTATAAATTGTCTCCATATCTGGTACCATGTCAGAAGATAATATATGGTCACACACTGAGTGATACCTGGCACTGAGTCCTAAAAACTTGTAGGCCTTGTCCTTGAGCGCGCTCAATGATTTTCTTGTCGCAACAGGTAACCTGCTAGACGCCTAGCTCCTCGAATAGGCCTTTGAGGTCCATGAAATATCTAACTAGGGTCATATCGCCCTGATTAGTATTCCACATCCTCCAATAGATGCCCACCAGACATGCGCTACTAGTTTTTTGAGAATACCTTTTCTTTAGGGTATCCCAAATTTCCTTTGTTGTCTCTTTGTACACCATGTTGGCAACAATTGACTAATCAACATTGTTCATCAACCAATTCATCATGAGGAAATTCTCCTCCCACTTCTTGTACTTTGATACATCTCAAGAGTCCGGTAACTTCTCCGTTAAAATATGAAGTTTATTCTACCCTTCAACGAAGATTCGAAAGGTGTGGAACCACATAATACAATTTAGAGAACTTGACAACTTGATCGTGGTTCCTTGAATAAGTACTGAGGTTGAATTTTGGCCTCAGAAGTCACCATTTAGGATTCTCCGTCTACCATAGCACCAACCGAGGTCTCACTACTCACTCAGAAGGCGAAAGTGGTCATATTGGTGATGACCAAACCAATAAATTGGATCAAGACTAGTTTAGTTTGATCCCCTGAATGGTGTCGTCCAACCACACAACATGGTTTGTTGGTTGGGGACCGATGTGATGAGGTAGGGACCGTTATCTTGGAGATGAAGTAGAGATAGGCCAAGCTTCAAGGGTTAGCGATTCTTTAGGCCACACTAGTGACACTCGATGTAACAAACATGAGCCAAAGGGTTGCACACACCTTGAGGCAAAGAGGAGGTCGGTGGCACCCATAAGGTTCGGTAAAGGACGTGGGGTCCCCAAGATGAACCTGCTTTGATACCATATGAAGATTTTGATAACTAGAAAGCTTTATTCTAAATCTCAAAGGAAAACAATTGGAGTATGTGCCTTTACGTAGAGCGATTATTCTTACTACAAATCCTAATTCCTAAGTATAGAAATAAACTAAATCATATCTTTCTCAAAAAAACAAATTAAATCATATCCTACAATTGGAAAGAAACAAAACATAGAAAGAGATAATTCTACTTTCCTAATCTTAATTTCTAAATTCTCTCGAACAATTAGAAGACACTATTTTTTTTTTTTTGAAAAGTCAAAGGGTAGTTATCTAAGCGATAACCACCCACATTCATTTCATTCCACCAAAATAAATCACATCAGAAATTACAAATTAGATCTCCAGAACTCCACCTAGGAAGTGATGGAAGAGAAAATTTGACATAGGGTCTCTCTCCCCTAAAGAGCTCCCCATTCCTTCCAAGCCAAACACCTCACAAGGCAGCTAAGATCTTAGCCCTATCCTTATTGGATCTAAAAGAGATCTGCCCATCTCAGGCATTTCCCCTGTGGAAAGAAGATCAGAAGCTAGCTGTGTCTCGATGGGCAATCCAGTCAATCCACATCCTCTGCCACACCTGCATCACAAATAGATACTAGAAAAAGAGGTGTTGAATGTCCTCCGCAAAGGGGGCAACTCAAATCATCCATCTGGGCTCACCTCTCTCCACCGATTCATCATAATCCTCCCCCTCCTCACCAACCAAGTGAAGATCTTTACTTTCAGTGGACACTCCACCTCTCAGAGTAGTCTATAGTCTCTTAAGAAATTGACGTCTAGGTTGGCCACACCATTACTCAATCTACGGAAGACCTTCGCCACCGAGAAATCTCTTTCTTCCTAGGAGTATGAGTCACCACCCTCCTCCGGCTCCCATCCTTCCAGCTCCTGCAGCAATCGTTGAAGATCTTCACACCTATGGTCAGAAAGGCCTCCCCGAAAGATTGGGCACCAAGCCTCGATCCAGCAATCTTCCATCGAGGCCGATGGGTCCACTACACCCCCAAAAAGGTGAGGATATCTGTTAATGAGAGTTAAGTTGACCCCCTAACAGTCATCCAGCCAGAATCGGAAAACATCTCCCTCATCCAGTGTGGGAGAAAAGAAAGCCTGCACCTTCCCTACCATCGCCGCCAGCCCCTTGAGAAAGAAAGAGGCCCCGGGAAGAGGAGACTCCAAGGGCCCCCAAGAGATAAAGGGTCTGTAGCAACAACCTCACATGACGTCACCAAACTGCCGTTGCTCATGGCCCACTAGTCTGGCAATCCACTTCACAAGGAGGCTAACATTCACTTGTCCACCTCCCTAACCCCTAGGCCTCCCTCCTGCACCGGCCTAAAGACCTCCTCTCAGGCCACCAGCCTCACCCCCTTTCCTGCCACCCCCATATTTGACTAGAAAAAGTCTCTGATCAACCCGGAGATTTTTTTCTCAACCTGTCGTGGTATCCTAAAAACAGATAGGAAATAAGACGGTATGGATGCCATAACAACCTTCACCAGAATAAGTCTCCCACCTCTAGACAATAGTCTAAATGATCACCCTGCCAACCTTTTTTCCATTCTCTCCAATAAAAGAAGCCAATCTTGTAATCTAAGTCACCGATCTGGCAATGGAAGGCCTAGATACACTAGCGGCAAGACCCCACATCTGTCCTTAGTGCACCACCCACTGTCTCCACCTCTTCAACTGTTATGTTCATCAGGATAAATGTTGATTTTTGGTAATTGATTTGTAGCCCTGATGCTGTACCAAAAAGCTCCAGGATGATTCTCATCCTCCTAGCCTCTAGACCCGCTCCTTCAACCAGGAACAGGGTATCATTAGCATACTGTAGAATCGTTGTCTAACTATTCTCTCTAGCACGAAATCCTTTAATTAGACCCTCATCACAGGCCCTATGAGCTGCCCTTGCTAAGGCATCTGCCGCCAGCACAAACAGCATAGGTGCAAGAGGACATCCCTGTCTGACCCCCCTCCTAGGTTGCATCTAACCTCCCGCTGGGTTCCCATGATTAGAAGACACTATTGTAGTTAAATCCCATGATGCTTAGAATTTTTTGCATTTATTTCCAATGGTGGTTATAATCCTATTTTGCTTCATCTTCTAATTTAGAAGATTTTTTTTATTAATCAATTATAACATTTTTAACTTATTTATTTTTCCTCATTTTCACTTTAATTCATAATCCCAGATGAATGACTTACTTTCATGGTCAAACAAAATCACAGTCTATTGTTTTTTTCAAGATATAGAGTTTAGAGGTTTTTACGTATATACCTCTAGAAACATTGGAACAGACGTTTATACCACCATGTAATCTATATTTACGTATGCACCCATACAAAGTTGCTCCGTTATAGTCATGTATCTTTGCTTCGTTAAACTTAATTTGGGATGTTTAAAAAATAATTAAAAATTATATTTATCTAACAAAAAGTTCTTCCAAATTAATAACACATCCTCTTCCTCCTCCTCCCTCCTCTGGCCACTCCTCGATCACTCACGAACAACCACCTCCATCGCTCACCATCATACCACCAGCTCGGTCCTCCTCCAAATCAATTGTAACCCACAGTCGTGGGTAGTAGCAGGCTAGCATCTGCCCTTCCAGTGGTCACCTGACCACCTAAAGTCGTAACTTCGATCAGGTGGCCCTCTCATCTCCTCTCAAACCCCAACCTCAGCCCTCACAACCTTAGGGCCTCCATGTCCACTGCAACCCCAACCCCACCTCTATCCTCCTCTCCCACCCCTCCTACTTCCACCTCCCCTCCTCCCACCTCAACTCCCTCCTCCACTACTTCCTTGACACCCCCGACCTCCCCTTCCTCAACTCCTTCCTTCACTCCCTCTCCTTCCACTCCCTCCACCTCCGCACCCTCCTTCCTCTACCTCTACCTCCACCTCCCCTTACCCTAGGACTGCTTCACCTTCGCTCCTTCGCCCTCCTCACCCACCCCCCTCTCGACCTACAACTCCATGCCTTCCCCCACACCCCCCCCCCCCCCCCCCCCACACACACACACAAAGCTCCCCAACCTCCACTACGACCCTTTCATCCTCAACTCCCTCCACATACCCTTCATTGTGACCACCCCCACCATGCCCTCTATCTCCTCCATCCTCGACCTTAACATTGTCACCTAGACGATCATCCTCCATAGCCTCACCTCTCTGTAGGGACCTTCAAGCCACCCTGTATGTGTTCAATGCAATTCCCCACAGGATGCCATCTCATGGAACACACTGCTCACCGCATACGTTCGCGCTAGCAACATGTCCTTCGCCAAGAAGGTGTTTGACGAAATGCCTGAGAGGAACCTCGTCAGATGCAACATACTCATCACAGGGTACACAAAGAATGGCCTCGAGGACACGTGATTGGATTTGGTAAAGGACACTCATGAGCTGAAGGGGAGGCCAGTCAATTGATTTGGAGGAAGACCAGGCTAGTGGTGTGTTGGTGGGCGGTGGAGGTAGGTGGTCATGGAGTGGCTAGAGTAGGAGGAGGGAGAGGGGGAGGATGTATTAGTAATTTGGAAAATTTTTAGGGAATAAATATAAATTTTTTTATTTTTTTTAAACATCACTTGTTAAGTTTAATGGAGCAGGGGTAATCGACCATAATGGGGCAACTTTCTACGGGTGCATACATAAATATAGATTATATAATAGTATACACGTCTTTTCTAATTTTTTCTAGGGTATATATGTAAAAACCCCTTGAGTTTATGATGTTTTGATGTTTTCCCCAAAATTCATCTATTTGTTTTGTCGAGTTGTTTTTCTGCCCTTACTGTTTTTCTCCTTTTTCTCTTAGATTCAGTTCTTTACACTTTCATCTTGCCTTTGCTAGCTTCTATTTGTAAGCATTATTAAACCTTTCTTTTGATTTATTATTCTGCTGCTTCTTTTTTTTGGAGCTTTATAAAGTTCTATTTCATTTCATGTTTATATCTATTAACCTTTGGACATTCTTTTTTAACTATTTTTTGATGGAAGCAATTTTAAAGGTGACAAACTTCACACATACAATAGTTTTTTCTTGCTAGATTAACAAGGTTTGTGTTGAGTTTCTGGTTCTTGTTTATCATCAGAAGCTACTGCACTTACTGAGCCTTTACTTTGGCTGGTATCAAGATGGCAACAAAATGTCGTTTCTTTTTGTATAGGCACTGTATGATGTACCTATAAGATGCTCTGCTCAACTTGACCCATCAACTATACAAAGAACCATGAGATGGTGTTAAATATCTTCTAAATAATTATCTTTATTTTTCAAAAAAAAAAACTAAAGGATTCTCATTTGTTCCATCTTTAATCAATCTACTCCATTTCACCTTACTAAAGTGGTACGCATTCTTTTACAATTGCCAAAACTTATGTACGCTTGTCAACTAGCTAGTTGCAGTCCATCTATGCTAATAGTGCACATGCAATTTGATTCTTTCCATTGCATTATCAGCTCTGACCAAGGCATTTTTGCAATATTGAATCATGTGGTGAACATTGCAGGATGCTGTAGACTGTCCGGAGTGGATTGTTCCCTTTCATGTTTTCAAATCATTAGCAGAAGAGGTGTGATTTTGTTCACAACAAGAAAAGCCTCTTTTTTTTTTTGCTTTCATTTATATGATTTTTTTTTCTTTTCAAATTTTTATGTGGCATATGTTCTTTAGTTTCTTTCAGTCATGACTTTTTTCAGCCAAGTATATGGGCACCTTTACTTTTATCTTTGCAACTTACCTCCAGTACCAAAGCCTACTATTTCTTTTGACGTGGTATGAATTGGAAAGGGAATGCACGAAGAATATATCCATATTCATATTTGTATAATGATTTCCTTGGATTCTATTCCCAAAGTTCATGTAAGTTCAATTCTTACAAGTAAATGCTCAACTACCATGTGGGCATACAAACTCAATTGTGACCGAATGAGGATTGCTGGATACTTTGTAATTGGTGTCTACCCACATTTCTTCCGTTACCTTTTCTGTATGTGTCAACTCTGTCCATCTGATCCGGTCTTTCAACTTGCACTCACTGCATTTCACTATCTACATAAACACAACAGATGATCTCCATTTTTGGAGAGGGAATAGATGATATCCTAAAATCTCATACGAAACGCAATAGGTGTTCCATGCTAATTGATGAAATTTCACTTCTTGGTTGTGACAGGGTTTACTTTTTGGAAACAACAGATATACATAAATAAAGTTTGGATGATTTATCATCAATACCTCCTCGCTTTGTTTCACCATTATGAAATTTGTTCTTCCATTAGAGTGCTACTTCACCTTTATAGCAAGTAGCATGGCTTACCATGACGGTACCTTCTTTTTGTTGATGTGTTTCAACATGTAGATATTTTCTGTCTTTTACACTTTTTTCATGCTTTTAATTGATTCACCTTTATAACACATCAAAATTGTGGAAGTTTTTGGAAAATAGTTCTCATTAATTGAAAATAGAAATCAATACCTCTTTATATAGAAAAAGAGGATAACAATACTAATCCCGATCCTAGCTAATGTGAAAACAAACTAGAATCAAGTGAAATCCTAATAATAACATAACAAAATAAGAAGAGGCTTCCAATTGTGCCATAAGAGGTGGATGATGGAGAGGCTCTGTGTAGTATTCATTTGTGGAAGCTGATTTGTCAAAGATGGAGGTTGGTATATTGCTCTAAGAAGCAGCAACTGCGGGCTCAAAAGAAGAGGGAGAGTGAAGAAACTTATGTTAAATTATCATGTTTTTCTGTTTGTTGGGTAATTTCTTCTAGGTGTTGGGAATGGTTTTTGATGTGGGAAGTCTTGTTAGGATTTTTGTTTGAAAGTCATACCCCAGTGGGTGCTTGCTTTGTAGTGTGCCCTGTGTTAGACATTGTTTTCTGATCTGGGAGTAGGTGAGTCATGTTGGTATGTGGGTGAGTCCTTTGTTGGTGGGTCCCGTGGTTTTTGCATTTAGTATGGGTTCTTCTTGTAATTACCTTTGTCTTAATTTTTTATGGATTTAGATGGCTACTGAATGCCGGTAGCCTTTCTATTTTCTTTAAAAAAATAAAACAAAATAAGAAATCCTAACTTAACTCTCAAGAAACATATTTCAATTATTCTTTTTCTTAATTTATCCCTAAAAAAAATGTTTCCTTATTTTAACATGTTATTTCTTGTAGTATGATTTGGAGCTTGTCTTTGCAAAGAACTCCCATGAATTTGTGGATGAGTACTTGAAAAAGCCTGAATATGCTGAATTGATGAGGCGACTTGGAGCTTTGGGTGATGGAAATCAGGACCAAAGTATGTTTTGTTTCCTGTGTTCTGATTTCTTTGCTCAGGTCTCAGATACCGTTGTTTTATTTGCAATCCCATCAATACCTTGATGTTGTGGTTAAGTTTCTTTTAAATCTCCGTACTACCTTTTGGTCATTTTCAAAAATCACTGTCTAATTCCTTTATGGTTATAATAAAGGCACGTTATCACCTGATGAGTGGGATGCTGCCTACCTGTATCTGGCATTTGTCTTGAGAAAGGTATGATTACTGGCAATATTTGTAGTTCAGCTTTATTTTTTCTTAAAAGATGTATTATGGAAGATGAGACAGAGGGATCGGTACAAACTCTCAGATAATGCATGTTGAAGAAATGCATCATAACTCAAAACACTTTCAAATTTCAATGCAATCTCCAGCCTTTAAGAGGATTCGATAGCATTAACAAGTAACCTACATGTTTCCCAAGGAGTTTATCCTTAAGTTGCACAAAGTTTGCAGTATCACCAATGGTGCTCCCAAATTGCCGTGAACGTCAATTATTCAATCCCAACAAACCGTCTAAAGGATTGTTTACTCAAGCATTCCATCCCTTTAGTTGTGGTACCAAGACTGCAATATCTCCCAATGGAGCTCCCACAACGCCATGAAGATTAATTACTCAATCCTGACACATAATCTGCAAATTCTAATTCAATTCATCTGCATGTGATGGTCAAAGTTAATTCAAATTAAAATCAAGTTTTTGCTTGCATCACAAAAGGTCTTGCTAAGGTTCTGATTGAGGTCCTTAGCATGTAGCACTGAAGGATACAAAGGTTGAAGCAAAGAAACAAAAGAAGCTTGCCCTCCTTAGAGGTCCTACCTGGCCTTCCAAGTTTAGGAACACATACACTTGCATTCCAACAATCCCACAGCGATCTTTTGTGAAGCTTTCCCTCCCATATGGTATTCTGTTGCTTACCCCTGCATTTTGACAATTCCACAGCTATCCATGCAGCACCTCTCAAAGCCTGTATGATCTCAGAAATGCTCTAGTAATTGGAGCTCTCTGGTTGAGTTATAATGTAAAAAATGAGGAACCCATTTCATTGGTCAATCCCTTCGCTAAAATCCTGTAAATTCCATACACCTCTTGGCTACTCATATCTCAAGAAAGCTCCTCCCAGTGATTTTGCATCCAGATTCACTGTTGATCTGTTTGTTATACTTCTTGAGACCCTTTGGTCATTTCATGCATAAATGTGTTGATCTCTTTATGTGAATTAGTTGTCTGCCGTTTGAGCAACTTCGAGATTGTAATATGTTTTCAAAATTAAGATTATGGTGCAATTGTACATACTCTACATTATACCCATTAATATACTCATCCCAATTAGCATCCCCACCCCTCCCACACACAATAATTCCTACAAGATTTGATTTTCAAAATAGCTCTATAAAAAGCATCACCACTCTGTCCTACCTACCCTGCCCTAACACAACACCCCCCCCCTCCCCCCATACACACACCAAAACCACCTCTAGCACCTACACCAATCCCACCTTGCTGGCTCCTCGAGCTCATCTACGGCCCAGCACCTCGAGCATTTGCAAGCACCTCAACCTACGATAAGCACTTGCAAGCGCTTAGAGCTCCTCGGCAGATCTCACCTCGTTGGCTTCTCAAGCTGCTCCATAGTGAGCATCTCTACGGTGAGCACCAAGCACCTACGAGCTTGTCAAGCTCCTCCACGATCATGCTACCATCTCGGCCACACCTTCACAGCCATACTCACCATAACCACACCCCCATGGCCACCCCAACAGTACCCTCGATGGCCACACCTCCACAGCACGCCTTTAAGGTCACACCAAAAATACCCTCCATGGCCATGCCTCCATTGCCACCCTAGCACCCTCCATGCCCACAACTCCAAGGCCATACCCTCCACATCTCCATGGCCACACCTTCATGGCCACATCCACCATGTCTCCACGGCCTCCCCATCTACTGTAATTGGAGCTAAAAACATTGTTGCTCCCATCTGCCTAAGCAAAGCTAAAGGTGTTGCTGCTTTAGGGGTCGATGCCCTCCAGAAGGACCATGATGCCAAAGGTGGAGATGGAGGATTTCTTTGCCCTCCATAAGGACCAAGATGCCCTCCAACCAAACAATTCTTTCCTCTTTTTTTTCTTTTAGTTTTGTTGTCTTTAGTGCATCTATGAGGATTCCTTTATCTTGGTGTGTGATGTGGTGTTGTATGAGGATTTCTTTTCTTTGTTGTCATGTGTGATACCATGTCTGTATAGGGATTTCTAACAAAGATATCCTTCATTGGATATGATGTGTTCCTTTATTTATTTTAGATGTGTTCCTTTTCTTTTAGATGAAAATGCACTTGAATATTGCTCTTTCTCCTTCATTGGATATGTTGCTATTGACTTCCCCTTTTTTCTGGTTGAGGTGACCAACGCTAATGCCCAACAACACTTGGTTGGACATCTATGCAAATCAGTTTGGCTTTTTCCCATGATGCCAATGGCACTTGCATTTAAAACAAATTCCTCATATGCCAACATCACAGCATCACCTTCGCCACAATGCTGATGGCAATTACATCATGACTAGTCAAGTGGTTTAAAATACTAAGCATCATGGAAAAAGTTGTCATTGGCACCATAAGAAAAAAGCCAAGCTCATTTGCGTGGGTGTCATTACCATCATCAAAAAAGTTGCTTGTAATTATTTGGTCTTGCAGGCCAAACTCATTCATTCCAATCTTTTTTGGTTGAGGTGCCAACACCACCTCAACTTATATTCATTCATCCCAATCTTTTATTAAGGTGCCATTGGCATCTTAATATATGTTAATTCATCCTCATCTTTATTTGAGGTGCCATCGGCACCTCAACTTAGGTTTATTGATCGTAGTTTTCTTTATTTTAGGTGCTATTGACATCTCAAATTATGTTCATTTGTCCCAGTCTTTTTAATTAAGTGTCATTGGCGTCTCAACTTTTGTTCATTCGTCCCAATCTTTTTTAATTTAAGTGCCATTGGTATATCAACATAAGTTAATTGGTGTGCCAATACAACTTGGTTAGGTGATTCTTTTTTCAACCGAGGTATTGTTAGCATTTCTCATTTTTTCTCATTTAAGGTGCCATTGGCATCTCAAGTTTGGTTCTTGCATCCCTATTTGTTTAACTTGAGGTGCCATTGGCACCTGACAAATTTGTTTCTCAACTTAAGTTTATCTATCCCCATCTTTTTTACTTAAGGTGTCATTGGTATCTCAAACTACGTTCTTAGCTCCATGTCATTTTTTACTTGAAGTGCTATTGGTATCTAAACTTGGGTTTATTTATCCTTGTTTTTACTCGATGTGGCAATGGTATCTTAAACTTAGGTTGATTCATCCATGCCCTTTAACCTTAAGTTGCCATTAACATCTCAACTTAAGTTGATTTATTGTTATTGACTTTTCTTGAGGTGTCATTGGCATTTCAACTTAAGTCGATTTGCCTCTTTCTTCTTTTTACTTGAAGGTGCCATTGGCATCGCAACTTAGATTGATTCACCCTATTTTCTTTACTTTAAGGTGCCACTGATATCTGAACTTAACTTTCTTCATTCATGTCTTGTTTACATGAGGTGCCATTGGCACCTTGAAGTATGTTCATTTATCCATATCCTTTTTACTTAGCCTACCATTGGCATCTCAATTTACGTTAATTCATCCTTGTCTTTTCATGCCAGAGGTGTCATTGGCATTGTCATGGGAAATATTCATTTTGGTTGCAAGTATTGTTGTATGCCATTGGTAACTAAAAATGATGCATATGCAAATGTCATTGGCTCTCAAGTGACGGTGCCTTTCTTGTATGGACGAAAGCTCATAATAATGTATGTGGTCATGTTTGCATTTCAACCAACAGGTGCCATTGGCACGTGTTGTAACAAATTCAAAATGCTTTAAACATGATTTGTCTTCTCCTCAACTCCCCTTTTTCTCCACCAGAATTCAAATTGAGACACAACCGGCACATATAAGCAATGAACCAATTATAAAGCAGCCACAAAAGTGCTAAAGGACAAAAAGAAAATCCACTTTTCCAACTCTTAGCCAAAAAATGTAAAAGCACTTTTAAAATTTGAAAAAGTGGTGCAACCAAAAAAGGTTGCAAACCACGTTCCATGTGACTCCTCCCAACTCATCCATATGACATCTACCTCACATGTTATAAGATGGATATGGTGGTAGATACACTAAGGAGTAACTCTCCCATTTTTCTTAAGATTAACCTTGTATGGAGGAAGATCTTTTTTGCAAAGACATATAAAGAGGCCTTGAAAATTATTCTAATCTTTAAGGCCCTCCAACTTCCAAATTTGACTCAGGGTCTTTCTGAAATTCGAAATGCAACAATGGGTGGCCTGACATAGTTGCTTTCTCAAAATGGTTCTTATTTTTTCCTAATAGTGCCATTTTATCTTCCATGTTGTGAAATTGCCTTTTGTCCTTCAAAACCATGATATGAACGGCAATTTACTGAAAGAAGAGAGGGTTCTATAGGATTTTAGAGGTTGCATAGATGTTGAGGTTTGCCCAAGTAGAATTATCATCCTCCCATGTTAATTCATGCAAAGTGGAAGGCCCCTTAAAAAGAGTCATTTTCAACTAACGTAAAGTATTGCTTGACCTACTCAGGACCTTATTATGCATTTCTTCTAACTACTTTTGTAGCACAATAGTTGCAGGAGTGGAAATTTTCCCATTTAACTGTGGATTTTCTATCCAGCGTGGACATTCTGATCCGGGTCAAAGTGTCAGGAATAGAACCAATAAGGGGCAGATGCAGATCTCAAGGGATGACATCATGTGTATCAGTTCAAGTGGCTGAGGAATCACTTGCTCAATCTTCTTCTATTGTATGTTTCTACAGTATTAGTGAGGCTACAAGCCCAAGAAGAATGGAGCAGGCAAAGCAACTGCATTCATGATAAGAAGAGTTCTTCAAACGGACCCATATTTGGAGGGCAAGCTACGTGTTCCCTCACCAGACCTCTCTACTAATTGTTATAGTTCGGCACCTGGCAATAAGGCAGAAATGTGCATCAACTTTTATCATCGACACCTTAATGTAACATGGTACCTGTTACTTGCTAAGTAGTAGCAAGGTGCGATTTGGTTTCTCACTTGAATATTGCGAACTTCTATGTTGTCTATAAAATAAAGAAACTGCTGCTGTATTTGAGATCCTCTCCATATCCTGTTTTTTCATGGTAGATTGTGTTCTGCTGATGTCACTTCCAGCTATTTCAAATTAAGCAACAGTCATTAAGCACCAGTATTGGTGGAAATGTAGTACACACATCTCCTAAAATTAAATAATATTGGTGATATTTAATTATAAAATTGAAAGGTATGGATGACTTTTAGTGTATAACTAAATATCATCGGTGATGTACTTTAGTGTATAACTAAAAAGTACCAATTATTTTTAAGTCTATAACTAATGTCACTTGTAACCTTTGACTAAATATCATATTATAGGTGATATATAGAAAAATTATCAGGTATATTTAAGTTTTAGAGGAATTCATGAAAAAGTGTGAATCTAAGAGGTGTTAATACTGCAGTACCTAGTCATTTGAGTGGAAGGTTACCTGTTAACCATAAGGATCCCTTCGTTTAAGGGAATAAAGTAAGGTCTTATATGTTTGAGTTGAGAAAATTTAAAAAAAATTACATTGTATTAGGTTCTGATATAACTATGTTTCATTTTTCCTTCCTCTGTATATAGAATATCAATCCTTTATTCCTTAATGTTAAAGTTGAACCCAAACTTAAAAAAAAAATTATATATTCTTCTACTTATTTGACAAAATATCAATTTGTTGTGCAATTTTACAAAAATCTATTCTCCAGATCAAATGTGCCCTAAAGGGATCCTGGCCGACTCTTTCAATTACGTTTTGAGTTGCTTAAAAATGACCGAAATTAAAAGGTGGAAGTTTGGTTCAAAATGTTTTTGATAATGGGAATTTTTCAGTTTGGACGTTAGTTAGCCCTTTTCCTGGTTTCTCTTTCAGTGCCCTTGGTTTGAGAAGGTTTTGAAAATTTCTGTTGGAATGGCTTTTAGATGAATGAATGATAGCTTTTGAGACTCGCTCTAAAATGCAAAAGACAATAAGAATTCTTCTAAAAAATAATAGAAAGGATCATTAAATTATGTGTTAGATGTATCTTAAAATTATTACCTTTGGAAGATAATTCCAAAATAGCTAACATTTTGCTTGTAATATGCCTTGAAAGTAAAGCACCACTTTCTATGAGACACGGAGTTCTCATTTTTTGCAAATATTCGTCATTGTTTGATTTTGGGTCGTGTTTCTCATTCATTTTTCCCATTCCGCTTTGAAATTCTTAAATAGGAATAAAAATGAAAAAAGGATCCATTTGTTCTTGATAGTTATATCTTTCATCAATGAATAGGAGATTTGCTCTGGATCTCTAGGTCAAGCATTGATGAACACAATGAACTATCTCAGAGCCCAAGCAAAATGGCATAATTATTAGGGGTGTGTTCTATCATTGAGCTAATAGCCTATCTGGGAGGGGCATGGAGACGTAAAGAGAACCCTATCAACTTGTTCATGAGCTCCATCTTACTTCATTGTCGAGAAATACGAGAAATGAAAGAAGACTTCAAAACTTGACTTGGGAGCAAAAAAGAACTTATTACCTTAATTGAAAATGAATCATGAATGGATATTCGAAATACATTTTCAAAGAAATTCTTATTAATAATATTTTCTTATTTCTTGTTAGAAGATTTGACTGGATCAGTATACAATTACCATTTGAATGACCAGATATAAGAGCGATTAGTTGGAGAGAAGGCATCCAAAGAAATGGGTGTAGAGGTTGCACTCCGAGGAAATTTGGACGTTTTTTTTTTTAGTAAGCTTCAACTTTCAAGTATCTGCTGGATGCTTGGAACGCACGATTTTTGTTGTGGTCCACACCAATCAAAAGATGGTTTCTCAAAACAGTGATTCCTTTACACAGGAATCGTTCATTTGCCATGTTTAAGCACACGTCTTGCAGCTGATCCTAGAAAAGCTTTTCCTAATTGACGAGGAGATGTTCTTCTGTGGGAACCTGCGAGAATGACAACTGCTACTGAATCACCATCTAATGGCTTAGAATCTTTTTTTTTTTTTTTTTTCCCGTTGCCAAAAGGCAATTTATTATGGACGAGGAAATACAACTTAAGGGAAAACCCTTACATAGGTGTATTTAGCAAAAGGAGCATTATATCTAGGAATATTTAGAAAAAGGGAATGTAATTATAATTATTTTATGTTGAGGTAAGAGGTCACGGGACGAGCTGATGACCTTTGTAGGTTGTTAGACCATCCAGCAACCTCTTACTTCACTTTACTTGAGAAAAGAGCTAACGGCTGTGTTGAATCAACGACCTTTGATAGGTTGTCGAATCATTCGATCACCTTGGAATCAAAATTAGGAGAAAAATGAACCGATGGCTACAAAAAGAACGAATATTTTGATTCCTTGATTAATAGAAGGATTTGTATTAATTGCATTGCAGCCGAGCTTGTGCAACTTTGCTAAATTGCTTAATATATAGACAAAGTATATGTTTTAACTTTTATTTTATCCAACCCCAGCTAAAAATAGCCCCTTTTAACTTTTTTTTTACTAACATTGAACACCCATTTTATGAATATACGAAGAAAGAGTATATTGATGTATCTTAACCCTAAAAGGTCGTTGGAAAATAATTGTGATTCCATTTCCTTTTTCTCAATGTTCCTAAGCATGATGTCCATTTTGCTAAATACCCCCTTACATACAAGGGATAAACACCATTGAAGGAAGGAGGGAAAGGAAGAGACACCCGAAAGATCGAGAGGACAAACTACAACCCCATGGGGCACGGGACTCAACCACAGAGGTTGTGGGACAAAACCTTCCTTGTGGAGGAACTAACAAAAACAAAAGAACATAAAAGAAAAGCAAAACAGAGAAATGGTGTCTTTCAAAGGACTGTAATCCTAGCTGAAGGCCCAGCACCAAGGCCTAACGACATCACTGTTGATTCAAACCGCATGCAGGAATGGATTAGGAGGTTGCCGGAAACACATTCAAAGTCTCATAGTGCTTGGCGATGAGCCCCGAACATCTATCTCCAAATGAGGATGCAATAGAGTTGGTCCAAAAAAAATGGAGCATGAAGGTCAAAACAAAGATATGGCTCAGGAAGTCAACCCAAACTCTCCCCTTAAACAATACCACCCACATTTGATAGCCATGGCCATCGTCCTTGGCCGCAAACCTAATGCCCCATGGGAAGTACGAGAAGAGGAAAAACCTTTGTGCTCGCAAAAGTTCAAATCTAACTACCTAGAAACGAACATGGCTCATCAAAAGGACCACCCGACATCTCCGCTCATTCAAGGAGGGGGACAACAAAGCCAAAATCGGTAGAAGGTAATGTGTTACAGTTCCTGAATCCCTACAGGACATGAGACCGACTCGACTCGACTAATCCCAAGACCTAGTCGCCAACAAGAAATATCCAAAAAGTAGGAAAGTAAACCACATTCACCATACTAAGTAACTAAGAGTAAAAGAGTACAAGCAGTAAAGGAAATAAAAGTTACTAACAGTACATATCACCACCACAACAGTAAAGCATAACAAAGTACAGAACAGAAATGGTAACAACAGTCTAACTCACTAGCAAAAGGAAATACAACGAAAACAGGAACTACTGCTGGGCTCGACTGGGCCCAGCACCCTCTACAGCCAGTGACTCGAGCTGCTCAACTCCTGGACCTGTAAAGGGGTACAAGTAAAACGGAGTCAGCGAACGCTGAGTAGACTGGTAACCAAACTAACTAAAGCAGTAAAGGCTAACAAGTAAATTTATCATTTCCAATTATTTTATTTTAAGTCATTTCTTTTCACCCATTGGTTTACTTTCAGATCTCTTTCTTGATCTCGTATGTTCCTCGTGGGAACGATCTTGATTGCAATCTTTTCCGAAGAGTAGAAGGCACACGTGGTGCTCTCCTGGCCGGGAGAGTCCCCCGTGGTGATCTTACACCTAGTCAACCACCCCGAGGTCACGGACAGACGTAGCGGTGACTTCGGCACGTGTGATAAGCGCACGGGTAGCTACCCCGCACTGGCATGCGGTCAGTCGTTTCCGCTAGCAGGTACGCCCAAAGTACAGCACGGAACAGTATAGGGCCTAGCCCTCTCAGTAACAGGGGTCTAGCCCCTCGGAACCAAACAGGGATCTCGCCCCTCCACAGTCCGCGCACCCTCGTCTGACTACCCCAGTTTGCCCAGTGGGCCTAACAAGTCGGTGTAGGGTGGCTAGCTGAACCCCGAACCCCATGGGGTGGCTAGCTCTCTCCCTACACTAGTATCTCTCACTAGTACAGTGTACGCAAGGGCCAAGGAAGTCGGTGTAGAGTGGCCAATCCTAACCCCGGGTTCCAACCCAAGGGCTGCTAGCTCCGCTCTGCACTAAACAGAGGATAGTCGCTCTCCTTGGTACCGCATACTCAAGGGCTAGCACGCTTCCCACTCACATTTTCAGATCCATTCCATTTGTCCACAGGAGCTCTACTCCTAATTCCCCGTAGGGTTCATGCTCGTATTCACCGTGTTGTTCCATACTAGGTTTCGTCATTCACATTTCCATTCTCATATTATGCACATGCAGCTCGTATTTCGATCATTTAACACATACAACAAGTAATATCACAGGTACTGCTAACTAGTACAGGCATTTCATATTTCACAAGCAGCTCTTATTTATTAACAGGCAGTTGTCTACATTTCTATTTATTTATTTAATACTGCAATCTCAAACACGCATTCAAACAGTGCAAGTACTTCTCGTCCTAGGATTCATGCCACATCCTAGATTTCTAGTTATCCCATTTCACATATGCATTTATGATTCATAATTAAAACAGGGGAAACCACTCTACTAGACAATCCGGGAGTACTGGAAGCTCGAACGACAGGCTCACGTGCCTCTACAGGCCCCGAACACGCAACAGATTGAAGTCCTATACCAAGGGACATACCACAACGAAAAGTTTAAAATAGTATATAAGGCTTTCTAACACGTAGAGGAACTCACAAGGAATCCACAGATATCTTGTTTGAGTAAAATGGACCTCAAACGGATCCTAAATGGGTCAAAAACAGAACTGTAGACCTAAATCAGACGTCAGGCATAAGGTCCAGATGTCTTAAAAGTAACCAAAGTCTCACCTCAGGTTCCTGCGTCAACTTCACACGTCCAGAACCCCTTCTTGACCATCTGGACCCAACTCCAGATGTTCGACCCCTCCTTCAGTCATCTAGGAGTGCTTCCGATCGTCTAGCAAGCTGTCCAGACGTCTGAAATGCGTGGGAGGGCATGCCCCACGCCTTCCTGAAGTTATCCCTGCACGCGACAGGCGAATCACCTATATTTAGCCACGTAGATCGTAGCTGCAGTGCGACCTGCATGGCCGTAACCGCAAGAGGAACGTACCTTCACGAAGTTCTACTTTCAGACGTCTGGAGTCGTCACCAGACGTCCAACCCGTCGTCTGGAAAACATGCCAGACGTCTGATTCTGAGAAAAATCTAGAACCAGACCGACCACCTGCTCCTTTCGCCACGTGGCGCCACGACCTCTCCTCCTCGCCTACATCTTCGACTGCAACAAGTGTCAGGGACGTCTCCCCCGACGCGCTCCTCCTGCACGCGCCACTCCAGCCGTGCGTCCTCCGGTGAGCTCCCACGAGCTCGCGAGCTCAAGCTCCTCCTCTTCTCTTCATGTCGCCTCTCCTCCTTGTCGCTCGCTCTCGCGCCCTCTCTCGCTATAATGGAGGGGAAGGAAGGAAGATGGCTGTGGTGGAGTGGGGAAGAGAGGAAGGGGGAGAGGGGTTAAATAGGGAGCACACTAGGGTTCTGGTGGAGGAGAGAAGAGAGAAGGAGAAAAGAGCGTGACTGTATGCGCGCAGCCAGCGCACAGACGCAAAGTTACGTACAAAATTTTCAATTTCCAGACGTCTGGAAAGGGGTCCAGACGTCTGACTGGCAGTCCAAACGTCTTAAAAGGCTAAGAACAGAATGAGTCTTTACATCAAAACAAACTTAAAGGAAGTTTCGTCCCTGAAACTTGAGCTAGCTAGGGTGTGGAAAAGGAAATATATATGCATAAAAACTTAAAGAGGGCTGAAGCTGGTTCAAAAAGACGTACCCTCAAAAAGCTCTGGGTACCGCTCCTACATCGCCACCTCAGGCTCCCAGGTAACCTCCTCGTACCGCTGGCTCCTCCACAAGACCTTCACCAGGGGTACTTGCTTCCGTCTCAAACTCTAAATAGCTCTGTCTAGTATCTGCACTGGTCTCTCGGGGTAGGTTAGGTCGTCACTCACCTCGACACTCTCGTGGCTCAGAACGTAACTGGGATTGGCGACGTACTTCCTGAGGTTGGACACATGGAACACGTCGTGCACACAAGAAAGCTAGGGAGGAAGGGAAAGCCAGTAAGCAATGGATCCTACCCACTCCAAGACCTCAAAGGGCCCCACAAACCTCAGCGCGAGCTTCCCTTTCACCCCAAAACGTTGCAGGCCCTTCATGGGCGAAACACGAAGAAAGACGTGGTCCCCAACCTCGAATAGTACCTCTCTGCACTTCTCGATCGGCATAACTCTTCTGTCTACTCCTGACAATGCGAAGTCGTCTGTGAATCTGCTCTATCACCTCCTGACTCTACCGGATCAGCCGGAGGCCAACCTCCCACTTGGTCCCTACCTCAACCCAACTTAAGGGCATAGTACACCTTCGTCCGTACAGAGCCTCGTATGGTGCCATGCCAATACTCGAGTGATAGCTATTATTATATGCAAACTCTGCCAGGGGTAAGTGCTCCTCCCAAGAGCCCCTCCAGTTTAGTACACAGGCGCATAAAAGGTCCTCGAGTGTCTGTATCATGCACTTTGACTGTCCGTCTGTCTAGGGTTGGTACGTCGTACTGAACCTCAACCATGTCCCCAAGGCCTGCTGAAACTCAACCCAAAACTAAGAAGTAAAACGGGTATCTCGGTTAGATACAATCTCACGCAGAACTCCGTGCAGATGTACCACGTCACGAATATACCTCTCTGCCAACTGTACTGGTCCCAAGGTGACTCGGATCGGCAAGAATCGTGCCGTCTTCATCTATCTGTCTACAATAACCCAGACTGCGTCGTGTCCTTGCTAGGTAACGGGTAAGCTCACCACCAAGTCCATGGTGATGCTCTCCCACTTCCACTCTAGCACAGGAAGTGGTTGCAATGGCCCTGCAGGCCTCTTATGCTCAGCCTTCACTTGCTGGCACACCAAATACTGCTTTACGAACTCACCTACATCCCGCTTCATCCCTCTCCACCAAAAGTCATGTCTCAGATCATGATACATCTTCGTGTTCCCGGGATGTATGGTGAACCTAGACCCGTGCGCCTCAGTCAAGAGCTCTCTCAACAACTACTCGTCCCTAGGAACACACAAATGTCCCCTCATGCGCAGCACCTCGTCTGTAAAAGAGAAGTCTCCTGGGTCCCCTGACAGTACTTTGTCTCGCAACGACTGTAGGTACGAATCTATCATCTGTCCTGTGATGATGCGGTCTATCAGCTCTGGTCTCGCCTGCCGTGTCACCGTCACTGCCCCACAATGCCCCTGTAACTCTAGGGGTCGCCAACTGCCCCACTCCTCCATAAGTCTCCAACTCTGTGCCTATAAACTGGCCAAGTGGGCGGACACCTTCTGGCTTAAGGCATCAACCATCACGTTGGCCTTTCCCGGATGGTAGGAGATGCTGCAGTCATACTCCTTCAGGAGCTCTAACCAACGTCTATGTCTCATGTTAAGCTCCTTCTGGTCAAACAAATACCTGAGACTCTTATGATCCGTGAAAATCTCAAAGGTCTCACCATAAAGGTAGTGCCTCCATGTATTCAGTGCGAAAACAACAGCTGCCAGCTCTAAGTCATGGGTAGGGTAGCTATACTCAAGGGGCTTCAGTTGCTGCGAAGCGTAAGCGACAACGTGACCCCGCTGCATGAGCACACTCCCTAACCCCTGCAACGAAGCATCCATGTAGACCACAAAACTGCCACCGCTATCTGGGATGGCGATCACAGGAGCCGAAGTCAACCTCTCCTTCAACTCCTAGAAACTTGCCTCACAAGCGTCTGTCCAAGCAAAGGGCACGTCCTTCTGGGTCAACTGAGTCATAGGACGCGCAATCTGCGAGAAACCCCTAATAAACCTTCGGTAGTAACCTGCCAGTCCCAAGAAATTGCGTATCTCTGTCGCTGTACGTGGTCTCTCTCACCTGAGTACTGCCTCAACCTTGGCTGGATCCACAGCCAAGCCATCCCCTGAAATCACATGGCCTAAGAAGGTCACCTACCTCAACTAAAACTCGCACTTGCAGCATTTGGCATACAGCCTACGTCATCTCACAGTGTCCAGAACCATCCACAAGTGTTGTCCGTGCTGTGCCTGATCCCGCGAGTAAAAGAGCACGTCATCAATAAATACCACCACAAACTGATCTAAATACGGTCTGAACACCCGGTTTATCAAATCCATGAAGGCAGCGGGGGCGTTGGTCAGCCCAAACGGCATGACCAAAAACTCGTAGTGTCCGTACCAAGTGCGGAAAGCTGTCTTGGAGATGTCGGTTTCCCTGATCCTCAACTGGTAGTAGTCTGATCTCAAATCTATCTTGGAGAATACCGTGGCACCTCGAAAATGGTCAAATAGATCATCGATCCTCGGCAGCGGATACCTATTTTTGATGGTGACCCTATTCAACTGCCTATAGTCAAAACAAAGGTGCAGGGTACCATCCTTCTTCTTCACAAATAACACAGGGGCTCCCCACGGGGATGCACTGAGCTCACAAAGCCCTTCTCCAACAGGTCCTGCAACTGTGACTTGAGCTCTCACAGCTCAAGTGATGCCATCAGGTACGGTGTCGTAGAAATGGGGCTGGTCCCCGGTACTAGTGAGATCTCAAACTCAATCTCACGCTCAGGCGGTAGTCCTAGCAGCTCCTCTAGAAACACGTCGAGGTACTCTCTGACCACCGGGATGCTGTGAAAGTCTGCCACGGGGCTGGGCTCTGCCACCACACGAGCTAGAAAGCCCTCACACCCCTGGCCCAAAAGTCTCACTGCTCGAAGTGCAAAAATGCACCTGAAACTTCCATCTACTGTCCGTGAAAGTCGAAGGAAGGCATCTCCGATATGAAGAAGATGATCTTCCTCCCAAAATAGTCCACCAAAGCGTGGTAAGCAGACAACCAATACATCCTCAGAATCACGCCAAAATCCTCCATTGGTATCACAATCAGGTCAGCGAGGAGGCTGTCCCCCAATACTGACCTCACAGTCTGTGTAGACCTCCTCAACTACAAACAGCTGACCACCTGAACCTCTAATCACAAACGGATCCTTTAACAACACGCAGTCCTGTCCCAAACTGACAGCAAAACTCGCAACAACAAACGAGTGTGTGGCGCCGGAATAAAAAAGTACGTAAACTAATCTGCTGGAAACTGTAACCATACCTACCACCACTGAACCTGATGCCCTGGCGTCTCTGTGGGTTAGGGCATTGATACGCCCCTCATCTCTCGCTGCAGAAGAAGCAGTCACACTCTGCGTCGGACGGGTAGTCGCTGGCCGGTACCCTCCCCGTGACTACTGTCCTCCCCCACGCGCCTGGGAACCATGACCACCTGCTCGGTCTCCAGCGCTTGGTGTGGGGAGCATCTACTGCACTCCAGCCCTAGACAGGCAGTCCGTCCTGATGTGGCCTGGCTGGCCACACTGGTAGCAAAGGGGGACTCGACTCCCTCCCTCGGTATGTCCCTGCTGACGGCTGGGCGGGGGTCCAGTGCTGACAGCTGTCCCCTGTCGGGGGCCCCCAAAGGCCACCGACGGCCTCGCAAAACGAGACAGCACTCCTGCAGGCATCGCGTGCCTCCTCTCTCGTACGCCCTGTGAGTACTCTTGCTGGTAGGGCCTCTTCCATCCGATGTTGGTGTCTCGTGCGACCGGGTTGGTCTCCTCGTACGTCATAGCTACCTCCACCACTCTCGAGAAGGTGGGAAACTTTAGGGGTTTGACATACCCCCGAATGGCAGGCCGGAGCCCCTCAAAGAACCTCCACAGGCGCTCCTCCTCTGTAGCTACAGCTGTTGCAGCAAAACATGACAGCTCCAGGAAGCGTGTGAGATACGCGCTAACAGTCATCGTCCCCTTGTGAAGAGTGTGGAACTCCCGCCTCCTCTGGTCCTGCTAAGTCTACGGGAAGTACTGCTCGTAGAAGAGGGTCACTAACTGGTCCCACGTCGGCTCTCCCCTCTCCTGGCCTCTAACTGCCCTCCACCACCTATGTGCCGCACTCTCCAGCTGGTACGTGGCAAAGGCCAAGCGGCACTCTGCAGGGGGGCGAAGGGTGTCAAACACCTTCTCAATCTGCTCCAGCCAATCCTCCACCTCAAACGAGTCCTCATCCCCCTTGAAGGAGGGGGGCTTCAGCTTCCAAAACTGTCCGAAAAGCACGTGGTGCAGCTGCAGTGGGGGAACGGGTACTCCTCCAAGCAGGGAGAGCTCATGCTCAGAAGTGTCAGAGTGCGGTGGGGGCATGGAGGACCACCCCCTCCCCCTTGTCTAACGCTGTGTCGGTCTCTCGGCGCCACAGAGGACTCCCCCTCCACATTCCCAGGGAGCGACGCCCGTGGAGGTAGGTGGAGCTCCTCTCGTACAATGTCTCGTATCAACTGAGCGAGGTCATGGGCCTAAATGCTCGGGAGAAGTGGCTGGTCAACTGGCACCTCGGGCCCGGCACGTCCGCCCCTCCGACCTCATCCACGGCCGCATCCGCGGCCCGCCTCAAGAACTCCGCGTCGAGGCATCTCTTGCAAGGAGATGCGAAAGACAGAACAAAAAGAAGTCAACTCTAACGGACTTTAGCGAAAGAACTCAGAACAGATGTCAAGCGGTACATTGTGGTGCTTACTCTAGTTACATGCATGTGAATTGGTTATTGTCAAGCAAGTTGGTTCATTTCTCAGGACGACCTTTCTCTGATACCATCTTGTTACGACCCAGTTCTCGAATCCCTACAGAACACAAGACCGGCTCGACTCGACTAATCCCGAGACCCAGTCGTCCAACAAGAAATATCCAAAAAGCAGGAAAGTAAACCACATTCACCATGCTAAGTAACTAATAGTAAAAGAGTACAAGCAGTAAAGGAAATAAAAGCTACTAACAATACATATCACCACCACAACAGTAAAGCATAACAAAGTACAGAACAGAAACGGTAACAACAGTCTAACTCACTAGCAAAAGGAAATACAACGAAAACAGGAACTACTGCTAGGCTCGACTGGGCCCAGCACCCTCTGTAGCCAGTGACTCGGGCTACTCAACTCCTGGACCTGTAAACGGGTACGAGTAAAACGGAGTCAGCGAACGCTGAGTAGAGTGGTAACCAAACTAACTAAAGCAGTAAAGGCTAACAGATAAATTTATCCTTTCCAATTATTTTATTTTAAGTCATTTCCTTTCACCCATTGGTTTACTTTCAGATCTCTTTCTTGATCTCGTATGTTCCTCGTGGAAACGATCTTGGTTGCAGTTTTTCCAAAGAGTAGAAGGCACACGTGGTGCTCTCCTAGCCGAGAGAGTCCCCCATGGTGATCCTACACCCAGTCAACCACCTTGAGGTCACGGACAGACGTAGCGATGACTACGACAAGCGCGATAAGCGCACAGGTAGCTACCCCGCACTGGCACGCGGTCAGTTGTTTCCGCTAGCGGGTACACTCAAAGTACAGCACGGAACAGTATAGGACCTAGCCCTCTCAGTAACAGCGGTCTAGCCCCTCAGAACCAAACAGGGGTCTCACACCTCCACAGTCCACGCACCCTCATCTAACTACCCCGGTTTGTCCGGTGGGCCTAACAAGTCTGTGTAGGGTGGCTAGCTGAACCCCGGGCTCCGTGGGGTGGCTAACTCCCTCCCTACACTAGTAGCTCTCCCCGATACAATGTAAACGAGGGCCAAGGAAGTCAGTGTAGAGTAGCCAATCCTAACCCCGGGTCCACACCCAAGGGCGGCTAGCTCCCCTCTACACTATACAGGGGACAATCACACTCTTTGGTACCACGTATTCAAGGGCCAGCACACTTCCCACTCACATTTTCATATCCATTCCATTTGTCCACAGGAGCTCTATTCCTAATTCCCCGTAGGGTTCATGCCCGTATTCACCGTGTTGTTCCAAACCAGGTTTCCTCATTCACATTTCCATTCTCATATTATGCACATGCAGCTCGTATTCCATCATTTAACATATACAACAAGTAATATCACAGGTACTGCTAACTAGTACAGGCATTTCATATTTCACAGGCAGCTCTTATTTATTAATAGGCAGTTGTCTACATTTCTATTCATTTATTTAAGACTGCAATCTCAAACACGCATTCAAACAGTGCAAGTACTTCTCATCCTAGGATTCATGCCACATCCTAGGTTTCTAGTTATCCCATTTCACATATGGATTTATGATTCATAATTAAAATAGGGGAAACCACTCTACCAGACAATTCGAGAATACTGGGGGCTTGAACGGTAGGCTCACGTGCCTCTGCAGGCCCCGAACACGCAACAGATCGAAGTCCTATACCAAGGGACATACCACAACGAAAAGTTCAGAATAGTATATAAGGCTTTCTAATACGTAGAGGAACTCACAGGGAATCCACAGATATCTTGTTTGCGTAAAATGGACCTCAAACGGACCCTAAATGGGTCAAAAACAGGACTGCAGACCTAAATCAGACGTCTGGCATAAGGTCCAGATGTCTTAAAAGTAACCAGAGTCTCACCTCAGGTTCCTGCGTCAACTTCACACGTCCAGAACCCCTTCTTGATCGTCTGGACCCAACTCCAGACGTCCGACCCCTCATCCAGTTGTCTGGGAGTGCTTCCAATCGTCTGGCAAGCTGTCCAGACGTCCAAAATGTGTGGGAGGGCATGCCCCACGCCTTCCCTAAGCTATCCCTGCACGCGACAGGCGAATCACCTATATTTAGCCACGCAGATCGTAGTTGCAGTGCGGCCTGCATGGCCGTAACCGCAAGAGGAACGTACCTTCGCGAAGTTCTGCATTTAGACGTCTGGAGTCGTCACCAGACGTCCAACCCGTCATCTAAACAACACGCCAGACGTCTGATTCTGAGAAAAATCCAAAACCAGACCGACCAACTCAGTATCCACACCCAATTCCGTGCCCTACTCAGAAAATACAGGGTTAACCACCTCATTGCTACCCCGTATCATCTACAAACAAATGGGCAGACCGAAGTCTCAAATAGGCTGATCAAGAATATTCTACAGAAGACTATGAGATCTGACAGGAAGGATTGGTCCGCATGACTGGATGATGCCCTGTGGGCATACCGGACCGCTTTCAAGACCTCGATCGGCATGTCGCCTTATCGTCTGGTCTTTGGTAAAGCTTGCCACCCTCCTGTCGACTTAGGACACTGGGCTTACTGGGCCGTCAAGCAGTGTAACATGGATCCCCAGTTAGCCGGTGAGCAGAGGATGCTCCAACTCTCTGAGCTCGAGGAAATTCATCGGGACGCTTTTGAGAATAGAGCTCGAGGAAATTCATCGGGACGCTTTTGAGAATAATCGGCTATACAAGGAGAAAATGAAAGCTGTCAACGACCGACTCATTCATAGAAAAACCTTCGAGCCTAATCAGCAAGATTTGCTCTTTGATGCCCATTTGAAACTCTTTCCAGGGAAGCTCAGGTCCAAGTGGACAGGACCATTTAGGGTAGTCAAACCCCACTCCAATGGGGCGGTTGAAATCATTGATCCGAATACTGGGCACATTTTCACAGTCAATGGCCAGAGATTGAAACACTTCCTCACCCAGGTTCCCCCGAAGGAGGTTGTCACCCTCATTGAAGGATGACACGAAGCACCGCCCAGTTGAAGGCATTAAACTCAACGCTTCCTAAGAGGCAACCCAGAAGATTCAGATTGATTTAGTATTTTACTTCACTCATGTAATATCTTTTTTTTTTTTACCCCTGTGCATCTATGTATTTGTTAATGAGGACATTGTCAAGCTTAAGAATGGGGGGATGGTAAAATGCATGAGTCTGAGTTCATTTAATCAGTCTGAATAAAAAAAAATTAAATTTAGGAAGAAAAACTTAGGCATTAGAAATTTATCAGTAGTGGGAAATAATACGGAAAGAACCTGAACACTTAGACTTTTCAGGCCTTCAAGCTTAATCAGCCCTGGTGTCCGTTAAAATATGGATTAAGCTTCAAATCCTTGCAACCATAATCTATTCTAATCCACCAACTAAATAAGGTGATAAGTATACGACTTATCAACTCGCCCTCTAACTCATAAGGACTTTTAGTCTAAGCATCTGTACACATTTTTTGCACAGACTCACTCCTCGGAAATTCTGACAGAAATTGGGTAGCTAATGAACTTTCTAGGGTGGTATGACTGGCAAGTTGTCGTGGGAAACAGCCCATTAGCATGTTGTCCAGAGCCCAGCCATGGGGCCACCTTCTTTTTATTGCCTCAAGGTAAATTTGAGATCAGGGAAGCCACCCTTTAAATAAAAAAAAAAGAGAGAGAAGAAAGAAGAACAAAATAAGCCACACTTCACCGCACGAGTATGGCCAACAAGTGATCGTGGGTAACAGCCCATTAGTTGGTTGTCCAAAACCCAGCTCATTAAATGCACAAAAAGACCCAAAACACTTAAGGAAGAAGCGGGGAAGTCGAGCAAGCCGGAGAGATATACACTGGAAAAATCCTTGTGTTGACCCCAAGTAGAACAAACGTAGGGAGAAAGCTACCGATCGAACAAATACACCTTTAGGCAAAACACTTCCTTTTCCGGTCACCTAAGGGCGTAGAAACCCGAAGTCTATCTAAATTACCATTGAGTGAGTCTATCATGATCTTCACACCAAGATGCTTAGCACTTAGAGTTTTTTTTCCGAGTTTTGGGTTTGTTAGGTAGCCGTAAAAAGTTACCAACACACTCTTAACTCCAAAAATTTAAAAAAAAATGAGAAAAGATGAAATATATATATATACATGCCTTAAAGCAAGGACTCAGGCGATTCATATTTTGGCAGACACCCGAGCGCTGCTTAGTCTCTGTAGATCACGATCTTAGTATATTTCCTCCTATTGACAAGTAACAAAATGTCTGAGTAATTACTTCTTGAATTCTGACTGAAAATAATGGCTAGAATAAACCTTGCTAGGGACTAACAAGATGTAAGCATGGGAGTATTATAACACTACATCTTACAAGGATAATTCTGCCAAAAAGGGGTTAGCCTTAAGGGTAATGTGCACAAATAACACATCATAAATAGACATGGGAGAATGACATGCATCGCATATTGAGATTGCCTATTAAATAATATTGATGGCCATTTCTATAAGTTTATGTCAAAATAGGCCTCAGATAAGCAATCGAACTACACGGATGGATCCAAAGCGATGAACGGAGTCCAACGGACTCGAAATCGGCCAAATCCGACATCCGGAGCTCCCACAAATGACCCAAGAAGTTCTGACCGTTGATCTGATGATCAACAGTCGCGAGGTGGCCACGTGGTAGCATCAGGAGAGTCCCCGCCTGCCGCACGACGCAGTCCCATCACGAAGACTTAACCGCAGCCATCCGATCTTCATCGAACAGCTGACGAATGGCGAGGGAGCACGACCAACCCGCCCGCAATGCAACGGTCACGCCCGCGTCCCCGCACGAAGCGATCGTGGGTTCGAATCGCCCGCCGCGCCTCATCAGCCGACTTCGCCACGCGCTAAAATTCAGCCGCCCGATCGCCATCGAGCGACCTCAATAGCGCTAGGCGGCGCACCTGCAGACGTCGATCGTCCACACGTACGCCTATGCCGGTCGACAATGCCCGCACTCACGTGCGCTTGAGGTGTGATCCAAGCGCACCCTTCGTAAGATCTCGACCGTTCGATCCACGATCAGACGGCTGATAGCACGCGCGCACGGATCGCGCATGAAGAAGTGCGGGCGCGCACGTAGGACTGCTTGAAAGGAGGCTTCACCGACGCTTTTAGCATGGGTTTAGCGATGTCCCGGACGTCACTAAAGCCCGTACTTAAAATAGAAACCTCTTCTTCCTATATAAACCCCTCCCAACCACCCATGTAAGGCATTCAATTCACCTTGCAGGTGTTGTAACACCCTCCTAGCCCCCTTTAGCCTCTCTTGTAGTCAACGGAGTTGACGAGCCACCGACGGAGCCTCCTTCCACCACCGTGGCAGCCTCACCGTCTCCCCTCTCTCTCTTTCTTTCCCTTTAATCTAGCTTTACTTCCTTTTTATTCAAGCATTCAGCTATCATTGTATTTGTAAAACTTAATTTGCATGTTTAATATAGTGTTGATGTTGTCTCCATGTAGCTTTGAGTAATTGCTATGATTTAAAAGACTCTAACCCTACTCTCTCTCTCTCTCACTTGTTTTTCTACCTCGTCTTCTCGCAAGCAAAAACTCGTTATCTCCATGACACCAAGTGGCAAAGAAAATCCAATTTCTACGCCTCCCTGTGATCGACACTCGGACTCACGTCCGTTTCTTCTTTTAAAATCGATGTTGCAAGCACGAACTATAACGACCCTTTTAAACAAACATGTCTTTCACACGTCAACGCCATGAAAGACCTAAGGCCTAGTTTACGATGTGGGTTAGCTAATCTGGGTTAGCTAAGTTGCAACAGGGGTTAACATCTATTTCTGTTTACTTGCAAATAGGGGTTAACCCTTGTTTGTGTTTACTGAATGAGATTAGGAATAGGGGTTATCCTGTGATGTGACAGGAGGTAGTTTACTTGGGAATGAGGGTTAGAAAGGAGGTTGAGATCGTAAAAGACATCTTTACCCCTCATTTGGTAGGTAAGTTAGTTGGGTTTTTATTTTTAAAGAAAGTGAATGGTAGGTAAGTTAGGAAAATTTTATTGAAACTATTTGGTTAGTTTATTGAAAATTTTATAGATATGCAACTATGGTAAATGTTCAAAAATCATCCAAAGCAAATATGGATAAAGTTAAAGGCATAATCCCAACCTAGCCTATAGGAAGCTTCAAAGTAGATGAATAAATTATCTCTTCAAGAGTAGAAGTAATAGTACAAGGTCTTTTTCTGTAACAAATCTCAGTCCAAAATGAAGGATTACAATTATTTAGCTAACTCCACTTCATCACTAACAACTTTACATGAGAAAACATTCACATACTGATATGAGCTGCAACTTTTAAAATTCCACATGCTGAGGAGCTACAACTTATGGTAAATTCTTTCATATACAATGAAAAACTATCTAGAAGAAGGCACCCATAAACCAAGGAGAGACATGAAATGCTTCAGCTACATCATGGTTAGGCTACAAACAACAACCTGGAGTTGATTACAATAAGGACAAAAAGGATGATTACAATAAGAAAAATACACATTCAATAAGACAAATACACACCTTATCAATAAATTTCATGAATATAAGTCCATAGCTTTTTCAAGCACCTGGGGATCATTGCCAGAGAATTCAGATAAAATCTTGAAAAGGGACAAATTTCTATCTAAGCAACAAAAGGGAAGAATCTATATTACCTACAATCTAAGGATCCATAAAGCTATCACATCATGTTCTTAACTCTACGGATGTCTTCATCCTTCAAGCAACAAAATTCAAGCAAGTTCTGTTACTTACAACAAGGAGCATTAATTTGAGAACTACATATTCCTTACAGGTAGGGAGAAATGAATCAGGTTCTTTTCCTACAGGCAGGGAGAAATAAATCAAAAGCTTCAAGTGGTATGTTGCAATCCTAATGTCATTAGAGAAGATATTACTGCTATCTAAAGAGGGGTACAATAAGCTTCATGCAGGCTATATCAAAATAGTAAAATTATCTCCAAATACATGAATAGGCTTCATGGAGCTAAACCCATCTTCTGAAGTATACAGAAATCTGCATGTATAATCATAAAGCCAGTATAATCATCCCCATAAAGCCAGAATAATCAACATGTACGAACAATAAATCACCTTTGCAAACTATCATGCCTAAAATTTTTCTTGAAAATTAAGTTGTCTAGTCTACAAGCATTTAAATGCGACGGGAGCAATCAATACCAATTCCACTACAAGGTTCCATCACGAAGAGTGGAGGGTAATGTATGAGGGTAGTTTCACACAGCAACAAATCTGCTCACACTCTTAACAGTGGAAGGAAAACAGGCCTTTGGCCTTGAGGTCCACCACAGCCACAATGCCATGGCATAGAGGGACAGCCACATTTGGCCTTCAACTCTACCAATGAATAGCAATTGTAGACAGGATAATGACTTAAGCACTTTGCTCCTGCCATTAACCAAATGAAAATTACGATGCATCATTGTATGCAAATCAATAGCACCAAGACATTAACTCCCAAACGTTAATTTCATATAAGAATTCTGATATTGCAGTGAACAACAAAGAAAGGAAATTCTTTATTGTAAGGTGAGTGAAGACATACCTTGATTTTGGGACAATGCATACTTGGGAAGGGTAAGAAAACACTTGGTAACTAGGAAAAGTATTGTACGAACAGTAATATAAAAGAAGGGTAGTTCCCTCTAAGCAATATGCAGTTTACCATGTTTGTGTTTGTCCGAGTGCCTTGTAAGGGAGAAATGAACTGTTTGCATAGATATTGAAGACTAATGGTTACCTGTGAAAAAAAGGAAAGGGAATAGAATAAATAGATTAAAATCATTATGTTAGTTGATGGATAAGTAGATGAGAATTGTAAGTAACAAAAGTTCTAACCTTGTAATTGCATTCCAAGGCAGCCAAGATAAAATGGAGTTATATTATGTAGTAGGCTCATATTGCTTCATTATAAAAAATTCTTACGCATGTCATTGGGATAACTCTATAAACAATGTATGTTTCCATTTACTTAACCCTCGTAAATCATGCTACATAGGGTTGTTGCATTGCAGCCATCTGTACCATGCAAACACATTTATCGCTGAATTGTTGTGTTGTGTAGGGTTGCTGCAATGCAACCATCCTTACTACACAAACACATTTTCTGGCCAAAATAGCAACATATCATTGTTTAATAGGTTTGCCATCATACATTGGAAGCTTTCATCATTTCCTATATAACCCTCGTAAATTTATTTGCAATGCATCTTGCAGATATATTACAAATCTTGGGAGAATATTAAAACTTTAATCTATGAAGGGGAAAAAAATGAAAAAACACAACTTGCGAGATATTTAAACAAAACATAAAAACACTGGAAGCCATTCAATAAGCAAATTGAAAATAAAGAAAACAATAACCATAGTTAGTGATTTGAATGTTTTAACCACCACTCTTATTACAAAATGCCCACTATATGAAGATAAATTATTGTTATCAACCTTTAGATAAACCCATAGACCCCACCAACCATCCTACCTGCAAGAAACCTAATCGACAAGGTTATTCATAATTTTCAGGAATGGAAATTTAAGTCCTCATAACCTTCTATATTTGACATTAACCTACACAGCGAGAAAAAAAATTAAAAACGTAGTTTTGTATGAAGGTAAATAAAGATAAGAATGTTTAGAGAAAGGAATCTTACATGTTCCCACCGGGTCGGATCCTCTAGGACAATGACATGTTCTTCGATATCTCATGTCCATGCCTCATTAGCTTATAATTCAATCACCAACCGACAGCTCTTCTTCAAGAACTTCCAGCGGTTCATAATTTTAATAAGTGGGATATCCTCATTGAAATGATATTCAATGTAATCTCTGAAAAGGTGCCAACCATCTCTTGACAAGGTAACGTTAACGTAGTCTCCACCCTCTTTCACATTTCGTCATGCTGTGACCAGGCATGTGTCCTTTTGAAGAGTCCAACCCCGAAAAGATGCCATTCCAACGGCAAGAAATTTTGAAAATGACATAGGACTAAGAAATTACTTGATAATTCCACCCTTAATGTAAGGAACCAGTTTCAAACCTAATATGAATGCTAGTACTTCCAGATTCTATATTGCCATTTATAGTAATATCATAATCAATTGTTGGAACAATTGTTGAAAATGTCAACACAATTGAAAGACAACAAGTACAAATTATAAGAACTTCACCATACATTACCCCACATAAACAGGTAATTTGGCATGAGTTATTATTACTCTATAGAACATGATGATCAAATCTTTGTACTATCATTGATTATCGAAAGCCTCTCCCAGCAATTATTATTGTTATTTATTGCTACTAATTTTTGTTGGCAAACAAGTAACCGTTGCTCTAATTGAAACCTCTTCCTTTTCTCTTCTCGGTGCTTGCAGCAAACATCATAATACATGCAAGCCATGAATGTCAACTCCATCTTTTGTGATTTCAACGTTGGGTTGAACTCGAGAGGGGATTTTCGAAAACTGCAACCCTAAAATGAAAATGTCATTGCCACCTTTCAGTGATTAATTTAATCGAATGATATTAATATGGAAAGTTTGCCTCACGCTATTCCCATATGGACACTTGTAATATAATCTGTCCAATATAGCAGATACACTTGTGCTTTAATCCTCAAAGACAAGTTTGGCCATGTGTCCACAAGTGCATCTCCTTTGAAGTGTTGTTAATCTGCGTGGTGTAGACATCCCTGTGAGTGAAGATTTGAAGGAAGGTTATTTGAAATTTCAATCAAGGAGAGCTAACTAAAGGTAAATTTCCATAATAGATTTAGAAAAGTCCTCAAGAAGGTGTTCATCCTAAAGAAAAGTCAACCTAAATTGCTTAAAAACTTTGATAGAACATTACTCTATCAAAGACGAGGATAAAATATTACATACAAACAAGTTATTAACTAATGAAAGTTAATTCGTTTGATGGAAAAGACAATTCATCAAGTACAGTGTTAGTCTTTACCCTCAACTCATCCAACTTAGACTTCAGAAGTTCCACCTCTGCATATGCACTATTTTCCACTAGTCACTGTGTTAACTTAGTAGATGCCTCCAGTCTTCCATACAACATGGCCATGAGGTTACGCTTCCCCTTAAGTGATCGAAAGGTAGGAAAGTTGGCTCACATAGGTTGTTTGTACTTGCAACCCTACATTCAATTAAATTACGATGCATTCAGGTAATTTCAACCCTCTTTATAACGAAAAAGGAATTAATCGAGTGACTTCCTATACCCCCCCAAGGACACACAAAAAATAAACAATCTAGGGGATCCATACTTCGACTGTTGTCCAATTCAAACACAAGCTTGCATGATTCGAAACATAAGCAATAATGTCCATGATACCAATCCCTTCCAGCATAGCAAGGGGCTTCCTCCATCCCTGAAAATGTATGCTTAAACATAGGATGTTGGGAATTCACAATTTCCAATGCTCTCTTCAAAAGTAAAATGATCAAAGGCAAGACTTGAAATATAAGAAGAGTTAAATGAATTCCCGATGATTACATAGAGAGTGTCATATGTTGGAAAGTGGTATAAGAATACTTGAAATAAGTATTATGAATTATGAGGGAAAAAAAATCAATCAAGCATAAACATTATCGTGCATTTCTGCTTTGCCACTCTTCCCACATGGAATCTGCTATTGTCTCCCTAATCAGTTTGCCCCTCCGAATATCAACTTGACTTAAGGTCACTGATTATTACGACCCGGTTCCCAGATCCCAACAAAACCCGAGATCGACTCGCCTCGACTAATCCAAAGACCTAGTCGTCCAACAAGAAATAACCGAAAGCAGGAAAAATAAACCACATTCACACATGCAATATAACTAAGCAGAATAAAAGTACGAAGCAGTAAAGAAAGTACAACAACTATCTTAGTACATGCCACCACAACAACAAAAAAAAACGAAAAGGAAATAGAAAGTAACAAGAACATTAAAGTATGTATCCATTACTCACTACAACAGTAGAAAACGAAAGAGCTGAAAAACGACTACGACTAGGCTCAGCTGGGCCCAGCACCCTCTGCAGCCGGAAACTCAGGCTGCTCAACTCCTGGTCCTGAACAGGATTACGAAAAAATAGAGTCAGCGAATGCTGAGTAGAGTGGTGTTTACATTATTTAAATGCAAGCACAGGAAAACAACAACAGGTTTATTTCTCATTTCTATTTATCTCATTTATGTATTTATGGTTCATTTATTTCTCAAGCATCCAGGTATTTCTTGATCTTGCATGTTCCTAGTAGGAACGATCTTGATTGCAATCTTTTCCCTAGAGTAGAAGGTATACATGGTGCTCTCCAGGCTAGGAGAGTCCCCTGTGATAGTCCCACACCCAGTCAACCATCCCGAGGTCACTGTCAAGTGCATTCAAGTATACAGTACAGCTCAAACAGGTTCATTCATTTCTACCCTAGGGTTCATTCCACATCCTAGAGTTTCAACTAATTTAATCCAAGCAGGCATATTCTTTATTTATATCTTATAATGAATTAAACAACTCTACCGGGTATCAAGGGAGGAATGGGGGCCTGTGTCGCAAATCTCGTCGTCTTCGTGGGCCCCAAACACACCACCGGCTGGTAACTTGTACCAGCAACTAATGTACATTAGACGGGCTCAAAACAGTAGATACTCAACACAAACACGTAGAGAAACTCGAGTGGAAAACAACGGTACTTTGTTTGCGAAAATCTGATTCCGTTTGGGCCTTAAACAGACAAAAAACGTGGTTACTGATCAAAATCAGACGTCTAGGACTAGTCCCAAACTTCTTAAAAGACGTGAGGTCTCACCTTGTGCTTCCTGCGATCGATTTAGACGCCCAGACTCCCTCTGCAACTGTCTGGGGGCAGTTCTAGATGTCGAACAAGGCCTCCGGTCGTCTGGAAGCACCTCCGGACGTCTGGCGACGTGATCAGATGTCCAAAAGTACCTAGGAAAGCACACCGTGCACCTTCCCAAAGCCTGCACCAGCGTACGAACACCCGCAAACGCAACGGTCAGCCGACATCCCCTGCGCTGCGATATGCATGGCGCAGGAAGATACGTACTATGCGATATACGTGCTCTCAGACATCTGGCCTCAGCTCTGGACTTCCAGGGGCCTCGCCAGTCATCTGGACTTCACTCCATACGTCTGATACTGGAAACTTCTAGTATCTGAACCTCCTCGCAGCTCACCCCGCTCGCACATCCGCTCGCAGCGGTAGCTCCAACCGCTGTAGGAGCTTAAGCAGCTTCTCGCCGACATCCACCACTCTCCTACAAGCTCCTACTTGAGCTCCACCGAGCTCCCGCGGTCGTCTTCCTCCTCCCCCGCTCTCACTCCCTCGCACTCTCTCGCTCTCTCTCCTCCCCGCTCTCCCCTCGCCGGTGGCTCTCCTTCCTTGCCGCGACTACAGTAGAGACAGAGGGGAATGTGGCTGTCGCAGGAGAAGGTGGTGGTGGCAGTGGCTTGAGTGGTGTGAGGAGGAGAGGAGAGGAGAGGAGAAGGGAGGGGGTTTATTTAGGAGAGGGTTTAGGGTTTGGGTGAGGGGTAAGGGAGAGGGAGCAGGTCTCTGCGCGCCCGCATGCAAAGCGCAAAGCGCAGTACGAAACACTCACTTTCAGACGTCCGGGCACATGTCCAGACATCTGGACAGGCGTCTGACTGAAACTCTAGACATCTTATGCGGCTAAAAATGTAACAGGTCATTACATCATAACAAACTAAAAGGAAGTTTCGTCCCTGAAACTTGAGCTAGCTAGGGTGCGGGAAAGGAACGTAAAAGCGCATAACAAACTTAAAGAGGACCGAAGTAGGTTCGAAAAGACGTACCCTCAAAAAGCTCCGAGTACCGCTCTCGCATCGTCGCCTCAGGCTCCCAAGTCGCCTCCTCGTACCGCTAGCTTCTCCATAGGACCTTCACAAGTGGTACCTACTTTGGATGGCTTTCTCTAGCATCTGTACTGGTCTCTCGGGGTAGGTCAGGTCATCACCCACCCCGACGCTCTCGTGGCTCAGAACGTGACTAAAATCGGCGACGTACTTCCTGAGGCTGGACATGTGGAACACGTCGTGCACTCCAGAAAGCTAGGGAGGAAGGGCAAGCCGGTAAGCAACAGGTCCCACCCGCCCCAAGACCTCAAAGGGCTCCACAAACCTCGACGCAAGCTTCCCCTTCACCCCAAAATGCTGCAGGCCCTTCATGGGAAAAACACAGAGAAAGACGTGATCCCCAACCTCAAACTGCACCTCTGCATTTTCGGTCAGCGTAGCTCCTCTGCCTACTCCTGAAAGTGCGGAGTCGTCTATGAATCTGCTCTATCACTTCCTAACTCTGCCGAATCAGCCTGGGACCAACATCCCACTTGGTTCCCACCTCGACCAAACTCAAGGGTACAGTACACCTCCGTCCGTACAGAGCCTCGTAAGGTGGCATACTGATGCTTGAGTGGTAACTGTTATTGTATGCAAACTCTGCTAGGGACAAATGCTGCTCCCAGGAGCTTCTCCAGTCTAGCACACAGGCACGCAGAAGGTCCTCAAGTGTCTGTATGGTGCACTCCGACTGTCCGTCCGTCTGAGGGAGGTAAGCGATACTGAATCTCAAGCGTGTCCCCAACGCCTGTTGAAACTCAGCCCAAAACTGGGAAGTAAAACGAGTGTCCCTGTCGGATACAATCTCACGTGGAACTCCGTGCAGGCGCACCACATCTCGAATGTATCTCTCTACTAACTGTGCTGGTCTCAAGGTGACTCGGATGGGCAGGAAATGGGCCATCTTCGTCAACTTGTCTACTATCACCCAGGTTGCGACGTGTCCCCACTGGGTAACTAGTAGACCCACCACCAAGTCCATAGTGATGCTCTCCCACTTCCACTCTGGCACAGGAAGTGGCTGCAATGGCCCTGCAGGCCTCTGATACTCGGCCTTCGCCTGCTGGCACACCAAACACTGCTACACAAACTCACCAACATCGCGCTTCATCCCTCTCCACCAAAAGTAACGTCGCAAATCATGGTACATCTCTGTGTTCCCAGGATGTATGGTGAACCTAGACCCGTGCACCTCAGCCAAGACCTCTCTCAACAACTCTTCGTCCTTAGGAACGCATAAGCATCCCCTCATGCGCAATATCTCGTCTGAAAAGGAAAAGTCTCCTGGGTCCCCTGTCAACACCATATCTCGCAGTGTCTGTAAGTGCGGATCGGCCATCTGCCTTGCGATGATGCGATCTACCAGCTCAGGTCGTGTCTGCCGCATCACTGTCACTATCCCACAATACCCCTGTGACTCCCGAGGTCGCCAACTGCCCAACTCCTCCATGAGTCTCCAACTTTGTGCCTGTAAACTGGCCAAGTGGGCGGGTGCCTTCCAACTCAATGCGTCAGCCATCACATTGGCCTTCCTTGGGTAGTAGGAGATGCTGCACTCGTAGTCCTACAGGAGCTCTAACCAACGTCTCTATCTCATGCTAAGCTCCTTCTGGTCAAACAAGTACCTAAGGCTCTTATGATCTGTGAAAATCTCGAAAGTCTCACTGTAAAGGTAGTGCCTCCATGTCTTCAGCGCGAAGACAACTGCTGCCAGCTCTAAGTCGTGGGTAGGGTAGCTATGCTAATGAGGCTTCAATTGCCACGAAGCGTAAGCAACAACGTGACCCCGCTACAAGAGCACACCCCCTAACCCCTACAATAAAGCGTCGGTGTAAACTACAAAATCGCCACTACTGTCCAGGATGGTAAATACAGGAGCTAAAGTCAACCTCTCCTTCAACTCCTGAAAACATGCCCCGCACTCAAATGTCCAGGAAAAGGGCACGTCCTTCTGAGTCAGCTGGGTCATAGGACGCGCAATTTGAGAGAATCCTCTAATAAACCGTCGGTGGCAACCTGCCAGTCCCAAAAAGCTGCATATCTTTGTCACTGAGCGTGGCCTCTCCCACCTAAGTACAACCTCCACCTTGGTTGGATCCACAGCCAAACCAACCCCTAAAATCACGTGGCCCAAGAAAGTCACCTGCCTCAACCAAAACTCGCACTTACTGTACTTGGCATACAACCTGCGTCGCCTCAAGGTATCCAGGATCAAATGTAAATGCTGTCCATGCTGCGCCTGATCCCGCAAGTAAATAAGTACGTCGTCGATAAACACCACCACAAACTGGTCTAAGTACGGCCTGAAAACCCGGTTCATTAAATCCATAAAGGCAGCGGGGGCAATGGTCAGCCCAAACGGCATGACCAAGAACTCATGTGCCCGTACCGGGTACCGAAAGCTATCTTGGAGACGTTGGTCTCCCGATCCTCAACTGGTGGTAGCCTGATGAGAGCCTCATCATGAACCCTAACTAGTACATATTGATCTAAATAAGTGTACAAAAGCTCCTACAAAACCTAAGGGAAAGCCTAAATCAGAGAATTCTAAATTTAAGAATAAAATAATTAACATGGGGTAAAACTGTAATTTTACCAATGCAGTACACAAACGGGGTGTCTAAGGGTCTAAACACAGGTCAAATGGGCTTAATAAGAAAGAAAGTGGGATGACCTGATCCGAAAAGGGTTATAGCAACTTCTACGAATTAAATGACATTCTGTAATCCTGAAACAAATCCACTTTAATTCACGAGGTTCCAGGAAGGATAAAAATCAACTAAACCTCGTAAAATTCATGGAAAAATATTCCCTAGGGTTTAGAACCTTCAATTTGGCCTTTGGAACCTATCTTGACCTAAATTGAGAACCATGCCCAATTTTTGACCTAATTTAGGTTTTTATGCAAATTGACTGGTCAAACGTGGTCAAACCTAAAATCATACTTCACCATTGGATTTCTTAGGTCCAAATTAGGTTGGTACCAAAATTTGGGCCTAAGAGGACCATTCTGACCGACTTTACAAATTGGTCCTCATAAATTACTTTTTGAACCCTTTCACTTTGCCCCCTAACGTTCCTTTCCCCCTTTACAGAACGGTCCCTCTGCCACCCCGCGCAGCTGCCCATACCTCCGACGACTTTGCACGGAGGATGGTGCTGCGCAGGGTATGGGGGCCACTCTCAGAGATGAAGGGGGAGTTCCCTTCGTCGTCCTCTTCCACGCAGACCCCCTCCCATGACCTTCCACTGCCCATGCCTCTAGTGCAAACGCACGAAAGGAATGGGTCTCATCTCCGATCATTTTCCGGCAAGCTCTCCACTCTCTCTCCTCAAGATCCTCTCCTCGCCAATTGCTATTTAAGGGACCACAGGGCCCTTCGGTCATGGCAAGCCTATTTTGGCCAAGGAAAACCCCCAAACTTCGTCTCCTCCTCCTCCGGTCAAGCGCTCGCAAGCTCCGGTGACCCTTCCTCCTCCCCTTCATCGCTCTGCTGCCATACCTGCAGCAGAGTTCACTTCACCTCGTCCTCCCGTGCCAGGCCACACCAGCTAGCACCTTCCTGACCTCCTCCTCGTCGCCGTCAGCCCCCCTATGGGCATCTTCGTCTCCGACGTCGGCAGGCACGCACCGAGCGCCTCCTCCTCCCCTTTCGTCAATTAAGTAGGTAAACACTCTTCCCCTTACTCTCTCCTTTATTTCCCCCTTATTAATTTGCTGTTTCCACCCACCGACCACCACTGTCCATCGCCACCTTCTCCATCTCCAGCCGCCCTCCGGTGAGGCGTTCCCTCCGCTACACGCCTCCATCCGCCTCGCCAGCTACCCCTTAAGCACCGCGACACCTCACTAACCCTAAATCTGCACTCCATTCACCACGCCATACCTCCAGAACACCCCCTGAACACACCCACTCTTACGCACGCAGTATGCCCTAGGCGCACGGCCACAGGCACTCTCACGTCTCGCCAACCACCTCTATACACTCGCCACATCTTAGCGAACCTCCCTGAGCCTTTTAACGTGGCCACGAGGCCATTTTAGTGCTTTCAGGACCCAGGTGCTCGCCGCCATTGTCGAGAAAGTTGAAGCTACTTCGCAAGCTTCTTCAGGTCCATCTGCACCAGGAGTAAGCCCCAGGCGACGTGAAATTGAGGCATGAGCGTGTCCAGGACTTCAATTGGGGTTGTAAGCCTCGGTTGCTGCCCCAAATCGCTCGAGCCTCCTGCTCGCAGACGCACAAAGCAGTAGGTGTGACTTTAGTCCCACCTCGGAAGTGTGTGAACACGTGCCCACACATAAATTGAAAAAGTGTTCCTGGCTTATCGCCTCGAAACACTGGGGTGAGGTCCCTCGCCCTCACTCACCGGGTCTCGTCCGCGGCACTGCCCACGCGGACCTAACCTGCGACCCGATTACCCTAATCCGTGCACTCCTCGCGCACCACACCCACGCCGGTGCGCCTTGACCCGGGCGCGAGACCGACCCGATAACTCGGGAGCATACCGAAGAGAGATTCAAAGAGAGAGAGAGAGACGCGCGGGAAGGGTAGGGGTAGGTTTTGCACTCGTGTGTGCAGGGAACAGGTGAAGAAGAAGAAGAAGAGCGGGTGGCGAGGACTTAGCCGCAAAGCTCCCGCAAAAGAGAAAAAGAAGAAGAATGGAGGAGCGAAAAGGAAGACGAAGAAGGAAGGAGCTGCTGAAGAAATAAAAAGGAGAAGAAGACGCAGAAGAAAGAAGAAAGAAGAAAGAAGAAGAAGCAGCAGCAGAGAAAAGGAAGAGAAAAAGAACCGCAGCAGAGGAGAAGAAGAAAGAAGAAGGCAGAGAATCTGACTGAAGAAGAGAAGGCACAATAAGAGGAGGGAGAAGAAGAAGAAGCCAAGAGAAAGAAGAGAAGGAAAAGAGAAAGAAAAGAACCGCAGCTGCTGAAAGAAAAGAAGCACAGTGCGAAAGGAGAGAAGAAGAAAAAGGGAAATTTTTGTTCACTCTCTCTCTCTTAAATTTTTGTAACAGTATTGAGAACTTATATGTTTCTAGAATGATATGCGCTCCCTGAGTTCGACCTCGGGATAATCTAAATCTCGAGTAATAAATAAGTTAAACTGGTGATCGTTTTTTGCAATATACTGCAACGAATATATCATTAAAACACCGCGAATGACGAGCCCACAATAGCCCAACCGCAGATCTATCTTAGAGAACACTGTGGCATCTCGCAACTGGTCGAAGAGGTCATCAATCCTCGGCAGCGAATACTTGTTCTTGATGGTGACCTTATTCAACTGTCGGTAGTCAACACAAAGTCGCAAGGTACCATCCTTCTTCTTCACAAACAGCACAGGGGCTCCCCACTGGGACGCACTGGGCCTCACAAAGCCCTTCTCCAATAGGTCCTGTAGCTGTGACTTGAGCTCTCGCAGCTCAAGCGGTGCCATCTGGTACGATGCAGTAGAAATGAGGCTAGTCACCGGTACCAATGAGATCTCAAACTCGATCTCACGCTCAGGCGGTAGTCCTGGCAGCTCCTCTGGAAAAATGTCAGGGTACACGCAGACCACCAGAATGCTCTGAAAGTCAGCCACAGGGCTAGGCTCTGCCACTACACAAGCCAAAAATCCCTCACACCCCTGTCTCAAAAGCCTGGCCACTCGAAGCAAGGAGATGCACCTGAAACCCCCGTCCATCGGCTGTCCGTGAAACTCAAAGGGAGGCAACTCCAGTATGAAGAAGACGATCTTCCTCCCAAAACAGTCCACCAAGGTGTGATAGGCAAACATCCAGTCCAGCCCTAGGATCACGCCAAAATCTTTCATCTGTGTCACAATCAGGTCAGCGGGGAGGCTGTGTCCCCTTATACTGACCTCGCAGTTCGTGTAGACTTCCTCGGCTACAAACAACTGGCCACCTGGGCCTCTGATCACAAATGGATCCTCTAACAGTACACTGCCCTGCCTCAAACTGACGGCAAAACTCGTAGCGATGAAGGAGTGTGTGACGCCGAAATCAAAAAGCATGTACACTAATCTATCAGAAGCAGTAACCATACATGCCACCACTGAACCCGAGCCCTGGAGTCTCTGTGTGTCAGGGCGTTGATACGCCCCTCAGCCCTCGGTGTAGACGAAGTAGCTACACTCTGGGTCGAGCGAGCAGCAGCTAGCCGGTACCCTCCTCATGACTGCTGCCCTCCCCTACGCGCTTGGTGACCACGACCACCAACTCGGCCTCCAGCGCCCGGTGCGAGGAGCATCTACTGTGCTCCGACCCTAGATGGGAAATCCCTCCTGATGTGGTCTGGCTGGCCACACTAGTAGCAGAGGAGTACACGACCTCCACCCTCCGTAGGTTCCTGCTGGCGACTGGGTGGGGGTCCAGTGCTGGCAACTGGACCCTGCAAAATGAGACGGCTCTCCTGCGGGTGCCGTGTGCCTCCTCTCCCGACGGCCCAGAGAGTACTCTGGCTGGTAGGGCCTCTTCCGTCCGTTGTCAGTGTCTCGTGCGATCAGGTTGGTCTCCTCATAAGTCATGGCTGCCTCAACCACACGAGAGAAAGTGGGAAGCTTCAAAGATTTGACATAACCTCGAATAACAGGTCGGATCCCCTCAGTAAACCTCCACAGGCGCTCCTCAGTAGACACAGCTGTCGGGGCAAAAAGTGACAACTCCAAAAAATGCATGTGGTACGCACTAACTGTCAATATCACCTTGCGAAGAGTGTGGAACACCCGCCTCCTCTGGTCCTACCAGGTCTACGGAAAGTACTACCCATAGAAGAGAGCCACGAACTGGTCCCACGTCGGCTCTCCCCTCTCTTAGCCTCTGACTGCCCTCCACCACCTGTGTGCTGTGCTCTCTAGCTAGTACGTGGCAAAAGCCACGTGGCTCTCCACGGGAGGGCAAAGGGTGTCGAACACCTTCTCTAACTGCTCCAGCCAGTCCTCTGCCTCAAACGGGTCCTCATCCCCCTCGAAGGAGGGGGGCTTCAGCTTCTGGAACTGTTCAAAAAGCCCGTGGTGTAGTTGCAGTGGGAGAACGGGCACGCCTCCAGGCAAGGAGGGCTCGTGCTCGGAAGTGTCAGAGTGTGATGGGGGTGGTGGAGGACCACCCCCTCCCCTTCCTGCTCGTCCGACGCTGCGACGGTCTCTCTGTCCCACCGAGGACTCCCCCTCCATGTCCTCAGAGAGAGGAGCCCGTGGAGGCTAGTAGGGCTCCTCTCGCACAATGTCTCTGATCAGCTGGGCGAGATCCTAGGCCTGAACGCCCAGGAGAAGAGGTGGGTCAACTAGTACCTCAGGTCCAGCACGTCCGCCCCTCCGACCTTGTCCACAGCCATGACCGTGGCCAACCTCGGGAACTCCCCAATGAGGCATCTCCTGTAAGGAGACGCAAGAGATAGAACAAGAGTGTCAATGATACCGGCTTACATCGAGAAAAAGACTCGAAAACGAATATCAAAGCGATACGTTGTGGTGGCTATCCAACTTATATGCACGTGAGTGGTTATTCTCAAGCCAATTGGTTCATTTCTTGGGACAACTTTGCTCTAATACCATCTTGTTACGACCCAGTTCCCGGATCCCTACAGGACCCAAGACCAGCTCGCCTCGACTAATCCCAAGACCTAGTCGTCCAACAAGAAATAACCAAAAGCAGGAAAAATAAACCACATTCACACATGCAATATAACTACGTAGAAGAAAAGTACGAAGTAGTAAAAAAAGTAGAACAACTGTCTCAGTACATGCCACCATAACAATAGAAAACGGAAAGGAAACAGAAAGTAACAAAAGCAGTAAAGCATGTATCCATTACTCACTACAACAGTAGAAAACGAAAGAGCTGAAAAACGACTACGGTTGGGCTCTACTGGGCTCAACACCCTTTGCAACCGGAAACTCGGGCTGCTCAACTCCTGATCCTAAACAGGGTTACGAAAAGACAGAGTCAGCGAACGCTGAGTAGAGTGGTGTCTACATTATTTAAGTGCAAGTACAGTAAAACAACAACAGGTTTATTTCTCATTTCTATTCATCTCATTTATGTATTTTTGGTTCATTTATTTCTTAAGTATCCAGGTATTTCTTAATCTTGCATGTTCCTCATGAGAACGACCTTGATTACAGTCTTTTCCATAGAGTAGAAGGTACACGTGGTGCTCTCCTGGCCAAGAGAGTCCCCCGTGGTAGTCCTACACCCAGTCAACCACCTCAAGGTCACTGTCAAGATGTAGCGGTGACTACGGCACGCGTGATAAGCGCACGGGTAGCTACCCCGCACTGACACGCGGTCAGTCGTTTCCGCTAGCGGGTACGTCCAAAGTACAGCACAGAACAGTATAAGGCCTTGCCCTCTCAGAATAGGGGTCTCGCCCCTCAGAACCAAATAGGGGTCTCACCCCTCCACAGTCCACGTACCCTCGTCTAACTACCCCGATTTGCCCAAAGGGCCTAACAAAGTCAGTGTAGGGTGGCTAGCTGGACCCCAAGCCTCGTGGGGTGGCTAGCTCTCACCCTACACTAGTAGCATGCCTCGGTACCACGTACGCAAGGGCCAACAGGAGTCGGTGTAGAGTGGTCAATCCTAACCCTGGGTCTCAACCCAAGGGAGGCTAGCTCCGCTCTACACTAAAAAGGAACAGTTGCTCTCCTTGGTACCGCGTACACAAGGACCAGCACACTTCCCGTCTACATTCTAGATTCCTTTCATCCACAGGAGTTCAACTCCTAATTCCCCGTAGGGTTCATGCTCATATTCATCTCATTTATCTAAATCCAGATCTCATGTTTCATAACTCGTTCATCATCCATATATAGGCAGCTCGTGTTTTTATAATTCAGTTCTCAAACATAACATGCAACTTGTGGTTTCACAGTTCCATTTCTCATCTATATACAGGCAACTCATATTTTAACATGCATCTCATAATTCTATTAAAAGCATTTGCTAGTAATTTATCTTAACCATGCATTCAAGTATACAGTACAGCTCAAACAGGCTCATTCATTTCTACCCTAGGGTCCATTCCACATCCTAGAGTTTCAACCAATTTAATCCAAGCAAGCATATTATTTATTATATCTTAATAATGCATTAAACCACTCTACTGGGTATCACAGGAGGAATGGAGGCTTGTGCCGCAGATCTCGTCATCTCCGCAAGCCCCCAACAAGCCACCGGCTAGTAACCTGTACCAGCGACTAATGTAGATTAGACGGCTCAAAATAGTAGATACTCAACACAAACACGTGTAATTCCCTACTTGGAGGGGGTGAGATCAGTGTGACGTAAAAAATGCGTAATTGAAATATAAAGCAAGCTCACAAATAGTCAATCACACAGAGTACACAAAGTATATTTAGGTGGAAACCCAAACCGGGTGAAAACCACCACCTAACCCTCTCGAGTTAGGATTTTCCGATCAACCTAGTTGATCAAATCCACTAACCGAATCACTTTAAAACGAGGGTGATTCAACCTCAGTACAACCACGCTACAAGTACGAGGGTAGCGTTCCTCAACCCCTTCTCTCCACGAGAAGGATTTTGTCCCACGAAGGAGACGGGAATTCGCAAAGAGAATACCCAACCAAAAGACAAAGATAAAATAAAACAGGTCCTATAGAGCCAACAAAGTAATTATAAACCTAGCTTCTATAGGAATTAGGAAACTCCCCTTTGCAAGGAGTGCGTCGAGGATGACGTGGGTGCGTGAGCCACGCAACGGCGCAATGTCGCTCTCGTAGACAACGGCGGGAGAGCGGGTGCGCGAAGCTTGATGCTCTCAAGAGAATGGAGCTTGAGCTTGGAGAGCAAGAGCTATCTAGGACACAAGAGAGTGGAACTATGTTGCTTAAGTGTATCCAAGTGTGTGTCTTGTGTTTCTCTTGGTGTGTCTTGGTGTGTAAAGGCTCCCCGCTATTTATAGAGGTCTTAGGAAGGCTTTGGAAGGCTTAAGAAAGGTTCTATAGCCGTTGGGAACAAAGCCCAAGTGAATCAGCCCGAAATCAGGACCAATCATTGTTCTGACAGGCTTATCAGACGTCTAATTCTAGCATCAGACGTCTGGAAGTTCACTATAAGACGTCTGATTCAAAGGTCAGACGTCTGATTTTGGGTGGGTCTCTCCCTAACTTGGATCAGATCTAAACAGGGTTTTTACGCAAGTCCATCAGATGACATACAGGACGTCTGGCACTATGTCTGGACATCTGGAAACCTACTTTTACTGTGGGAATTGATTTCTAAACGTTGCAACGGCTAGAAAATCTCTGAGAAGAGATTTTGGGTCAGCCGAGGCAAAACGGTCATTTATCAGACGTCTGGAAAGGCCTAAGGACGTCTGATAAGGCTCTAATGGTCATATTCTTGAGTGTTTGCTAAGCCAGCCAACGGTCCACTAGTTAGACGTCTGGCAAAGTCATCAGACGTCTCCTAAGACGTCTGGTCTAAGGTCTGGACGTCTGATTTCATCAGACAGAACTAACTATGTCCAGCCTAACAGTTATCAGACGTCTGAAACAACAGTCAAACGTCTTAAAATACTTTATCAGACGTCTGATTTGGGAATTAGACGTCTGGAAGTGCTGCTTGAACCCTATATTGGTTTTCTAAGTATTCTACAGAAAACCTAAGTATCCTAGGGTTGTGCCGGTGTTCCTAGGACTACTGTTAGGGTTCTTTGAGGCTCTTTAACATGAAATATCTAAGGAAATAAAGAGCAACAAAAGAAACGAAAAATACAACAAGTACAAAAGAAGGAAATCTATCCTATTCTTCATTTCCTTCCATCTTCAATCTTTCGCTCCACGCGAACCTCCACTGTTTTCCGTCAAGCTCCTCCAATCCGTCCTGGATGCGAGCTCGAACTCCGTCTAAACACGTCCACATTTGCAATTGACCTGAAATCTAGGACTCAAATTGCAAATGTTAAATAACACGTGTTTTGTTATCATCAAAACAAATGATCGTGGTGCTCTAGCACCAACAATCTCCCCCTTTTTGATGATGACAAAACCGTAAATAATAATGCATAAAAATCCTCCCCCTTTTTGACATTATCAAAAAGGTTTGATTGGTTTTACATTTCCTATAACTCCCCCTTAAAACATGCTCTTCTATGAATTTATTTTAACAAAGGTAATATTCTCCCCTTTTTTGTAACAACAAGATAGCTATTATTTTTCTCCCCCTTACTAAAGGAAATTTAGCTACCTTATATCTCCCCCTTAAAAATTGACAATTAGCTCATCATTTTTCATTTTTTAACTCCCCCTATCTAAATGCTTATAACAAGATAGGGTTAAGAATTTTACCTCACCTATCATGGCCAATAAAGTGGGCCAAATGGTGGTGGTGGATGCCACATCGGATGGGGCTCCCATTCGTAGCTTGGAGGCCCGAGCATTAGCGCCGGTCTCCAATCTGGTGGTCGACGTGCGGCGGGTCCGTCATTTGTTCGCCGTCTCGTCGGTCTTCTTGTTCTCCTCCTTGGTCTACTCCTTGGTTCTCCCAACTCGAGTTGACCAACTTTGAGTTTGTAGGTCCAGTCCTTTGTGTTGTAGTTATCCTTGAAACCTACAAAACAAGATTCCAATTCCTTTTTCGGTATCCAAGTGGGCTTGGATCCGGATTTGTTAGCGGGTCTCCTTGACGGAGATCCTTTCTCAACCTTAGGGCTATAAAAATTATCTACTTTGTTGATTAATTTGTTAGAATTTTCCCTAAGACATGCGATTTCTTTTTCTATAGTTTGCATCTTAGTCTTTAAATCATAGATTTCTAACTTTAGACTATCATTTTCCTCAATCAATTTATTATTTTCATTGATGAGGTCTTGATTTTCTAATAATAGGTTATCAATTCTAGGATTAGCTTCTATGTCCTTAAGTTATTTTTCTAACCTATCATTTTCATTTTTAAGAAAACTAAGGTTCTTTTTAATACTTTTGTTTTCTATTTTAAGTGATTTACTAATCTCAAATAGTTCATTAAAAGCTTCTTGTAAATCGAAATTTACCTTGTTGTCGCTGTCGTCGCTTCCACTTTCGCTGTCGCTGTTGGTTCCTCTGGCCATGAAACCAAAGCAAGCGGTTTCTTCTTCTTCTTCCTCCGAGCTGGAATCGTCCCAAGTGGCTTGGAACGCCTTCTTCTTAGAATTCTTTTCCTTTTCCTTTTTCTTCTCCTTTTTGAGAAGAGGGCATTCTGGTCGTAGGTGCCCTTTCTCGTTGCAATGGTAGCAACATCTCGGGCTTTCCTTCTTCTCCTTTTTCTCTTTCTTTAATTCCCTACAAAATTTGGAAAAATTTTTAAGTAAAATTCTAAAGACTTCGTCGTCGGAACTTACTTCGCTATCCGACATGGCTCTGAAGGCAAGAGTCTTCTTCAGTTTGGGCTCCGGTGTATCCTTCTTCTTTTGCTTCAATTTTGTCTCGTAGGCCATTAGATTGCCTAGGAGATCTTCCATGTTGAGCTCCTCTACTTCGTTCGCCTCCTCGATAGCGGTGACTTTCTGTTCCCACTCCGGTCCAAGGGAACGAAGAAGCTTCCCTTGAAGCTCCCCCTTGATGAAGGTCTTCCCTAAAGCTTTTAAATTGTTTACTATGAGAGTGAACCTAGTGTTCATCTCACTTAAAGTTTCGTTAGATTTCATAGAAAAAGCCTCAAATTCTTGTGAAAGTAAATTGAGTTTAGAAGTTTTTACCTTAGAGGTACCTTCGTGAGTTACCTCAAGTGTGTGCCAGATCTCGTATGCGGTGGCGCATTGCGAGATTCTGTTAAACTCTTCCGAGCTGAGGGCGCAGTAAAGGGCGTTCATGGTCTTTGCGTTTAAAGAGAGCTCACGGATTTGTTGCTGCGAGTAGCCTCCCGCGGGTTTTTCTGGGATCTCAAATGGCGTCTCGCATCTGGCCCAGACTGTGAAGTCGGTGGCTTGAAGCCATGTCTTCATCCGCAACTTTCAGTAGCTGTAGTTGTTCCCATCAAAGTAGGGTGGTCGGACAGTGGACTGCCCCTCGGAGATTCTGATTGCGGCTATGCTTCCCTCCATGATCTAGATCCTCGCCGGTTTGTAACGCCGATTTCGCGAGACCTGCTCTGATACCAATTGTAATTCCCTACTTGGAGGGGGTGAGATCAGTGTGACGTAAAAAATGCGTAATTGAAATATAAAGCAATCTCACAAATAGTCAATCACACAGAGTACACAAAGTATATTTAGGTGGAAACCCAAACCGGGTGAAAACCACCACCTAACCCTCTCAAGTTAGAATTTTCCGATCAACCTAGTTGATCAAATCCACTAACCGAATCACTTTAAAACGAGGGTGATTCAACCTCAGTACAACCACGCTACAAGTACAAGGGTAGCGTTCCTCAACCCCTTCTCTCCACGAGAAGGATTTTGTCCCACGAAGGAGACAGGAATTCGCAAAGCGAATACCCAACCAAAAGACAAAGATAAAATAAAACAACAGGTCCTATAGAGCCAACAAAGTAATTATAAACCTAGCTTCTATAGGAATTAGGAAACTCCCCTTTGCAAGGAGTGCGTCGAGGATGACGCGGGTGCGTGAGCCACGTAACGGCACAATGTCGCTCTCGTAGACAACGGCGGGAGAGCGGGTGCGCGAAGCTTGATGCTCTCAAGAGAATGGAGCTTGAGCTTGGAGAGCAAGAGCTATCTAGGACACAAGAGAGTGGAACTATGTTGCTTAAGTGTATCCAAGTGTGTGTCTTGTGTTTCTCTTGGTGTGTCTTGGTGTGTAAAGGCTCCCCTCTATTTATAGAGGTCTTAGGAAGGCTTTGGAAGGCTTAAGAAAGGTTCTATAGCCGTTGGGAACAAAGCCCAAGTGAATCAGCCCGAAATCAGGAACAATCATTGTTCTGACAGGCTTATCAGACGTCTAATTCTAGCATCAGAAGTCTGGAAGTTCACTATAAGACGTCTGATTTTGGGCTGGTCTCTCCCTGACTTGGATCAGATCTAAACAGGGTTTTTACGCAAGTCCATCAGACGACATACAGGACGTCTGGCACTATGTCTGGACATCTGGAAACCTACTTTTACTGTGGGAATTGATTTCCAAACGTTGCAACGGCTAGAAAATCTCTGAGAAGAGATTTTGGGTCAGCCGAGGCAAAATGGTCATTTATCAGACGTCTGGAAAGGCCTAAGGACGTCTGATAAGGCTCTAATGGTCATATTCTTGAGTGTTTGCTAAGCCAGGTCCACTAGTTGGACGTCTGGCAAAGTCATCAGACGTCTCCTAAGACGTCTGGTCTAAGGTCTGGACGTCTGATTTCATCAGACAGAACTAACTATGTCCTGCCTAACAGTTATCAGACGTCTGAAACAACAGTCAGACGTCTTAAAATACTTTATCAGACGTCTGATTTGGGAATTAGACGTCTGGAAGTGCTGTTTGAACCCTATATTGGTTTTCTAAGTATTCTACAGAAAACCTAAGTATCCTAGGGTTGTGCCGGTGTTCCTAGGACTACTGTTAGGGTTCTTTGAGGCTCTTTAACATGAAATATCTAAGGAAATAAAGAGCAACAAAAGAAACGAAAAATACAACAAGTACAAAAGAAGGAAATCTATCCTATTCTTCATTTCCTTCCATCTTCAATCTTTCGCTCCACGCGAACCTCCTCTGTTTTCCGTCAAGCTCCTCCAATCCGTCCTGGATGCGAGCTCGAACTCCGTCTAAACACGTCCACATTTGCAATTGACCTGAAATCTACGACTCAAATTGCAAATGTTAAATAACACGTGTTTTGTTATCATCAAAACAAATGATCGTGGTGCTCTAGCACCAACAACACGTAGAGGAACTCGAGTGGAAAACAACGGTACTTCATTTGCAGAAATCCAATTCTATTTGGGCCTTAAACAGGCAAAAAATGTGGTTACTGATCAAAATCAGACGTCTGGGACAAGTCCCATACATCTTAAAAGACATGAGGTCTCACCTTGTGTTTCCTGTGGCTGATTCAGACATCCAGACTCCCTCTGCGACCGTCTGCGGGCAGCTCTAGACGTCGAACAAGGTCCCCAATCGTCTGGAAGCACCTCTGGACATCTGGTGACGTGATCAGACGTCCAAAAGTACCTGGGAAAGTGCATCGCACGCCTTCCCAAAACCTGCATGCACCTACGTACAAACACCCCTAGACGCAACGGTCAGCCGACATCCCTTGCGCTGCGATATGCATGGCGCAGGAAGATACGTACCTTGCGATATACGTGCTTTCAGACGTCCAACCTCAACTCCAGACGTCCAGGTGCCTCGCCAGTCGTCTGGACTTCACTCCAGACATCTGATACTGGAAACTTCCAGTATCAGAACCTCCTCACAGCTTGCCCCGCTCGCACCTTCGCCTGCAACCACAACCCCAGCCGTTGTAGGAGCTTGAGCAACTCCTCGCCGACGTCCTCCTTTCTCCTACGAGCTCCTCCTTGAGCTCCACCGAGCTCCCGCGATCATCTTCCTCCTCCCCTGTTCTCACTCCCTTGAACTCTCTCGCTCTCGCTCCTCCTCGCTCTCCCCTCGCAAGTGGCTCTCCTTCCTTGTCACGGCTGCAGCAGAGACGGAGGGGAACGCGACTGTCGTAGGAGAAGGTGGGGGTGGCGGTGGCTTGAGTGGTGTGAGGAGAGGAGAGGAGAAGGGAGGGGGTTTGTATAGGAGAGGGTTTAGGGTTTGGGTGAGGGGTGAAGGAGAGGGAGCGGGTCTCTATGCGTCACCCGTGCACAGAGCGCAAAGCGTAGTACGAAAAGCTCACTTTCAAACATCCGGGCACATATCCGAACGTCTGGATAGACGTCTGACTGAAACTCCAGACGTCTTATCCGGCTAAAAATGTAACGGGTCATTACACTGATGGCTCAAGTATGGTGTCTCCAGGGTTATCTATCCTCGGAGGTGATCGTCGCTCTTCGGTTTCATCTCTGACCATTGACGCTTGAAAGTTTTTGTTGTAAAACTCATCTCGTTCCCCATCTCTTAGTAAGAGGTTGTGAATCACGCAACAAGCAACAACGACATCTCGTTGGACTTGAACGGAGTAGAAGGAGGAGTAGTGCAAGCAAAGGAATCTCCTTTAAAATGCCAAAACACCTTTCAACGCAATTCCAAATCTTTGCGTGACGATGGTTGAATAGATCCTTCTTATTGTGATACTTGTTGTGTGTTGACCTAGAGTTGTACTCGGTGATATGGTAACTTACATTCCTGTATGGAGAGAGGAATTAATGAGTATTAGCATACCCACAATCCACAAGGTAAACTCTGCCCGACGATATTGGAATATTATCTTCTTGCACTTCCCATCGAAGTACTATCATATCAACGTGGATCCTTCCCATCCACTCGCCACATACTGAATGGATAGATCCAATGATGTAACACACATTGCGTTCAGTGAACACCAACCATGTCTGTTTCGATATCTTCCAACTTCGATAGGGTTTATGCACAACTTAATATGTGTTCCATCTATAACCCCAATCACATCCTGCAAAGATTGCCTTGTACAATTCAAGTTCGTTGAGAATCAAAAAATTGATAGTTTTTTATGTAAAGCACCTTACCTTGAAGTATGGATAGAGGTCCCTATTCCTCCTTATCTCGTTTGAATTTGGTGCTGAATCATTAGGAAAGGCAATAAACTCAAATTGAAGCTTCTTAATACCTCGGGCCACCTCCTTATAGTAATTACTAATAGTTTGTGAAGATCTTTCGAACCGTCCTTGCATGTTACGATTCGTAGCTCCCAGGCCAGCACCATATAAGAAGATTGCAAGGGCCTCACTTGGATGCATCTCCTTTGTTGGTTTAAAATAATTTCTCTCAAGTAATATATCCCGTAACTTTATGAATTGGGAACTATTCATTCGAAACATATCCAATGACCGCTCATGATGTCCTTCCAGGACTCTTTTCACCCAAACCAATCCCTGTAAATCTCCAATATGCTTTGATATGCATGGAAGATGGGTGCTATGTTGGATTTCATCCGCAACGTAATGCATAGTTTCCTCCAACATAACATTTACGATTGCATCCCCTAACTCATCGCTGTCAACCGAAGTTCTACTAGGTTCCATCTATTAGGAAGTATCAAAAAGAAGTAAATAACATAGGAAGAGCACCATTACAAATAGGCTTCATACATCCAAAACTAATTAAACAAGAGTCAATGGAAATTAAAACAACAAAATAGCCCATAATAATCGAAGTTGATAACACTGCATTGTTCATGACGGAAGCACAATCCTATCATACATGTTGAAGACACCATGGAGCATTTCCAATGCAAAACTAAAATGACAACCATCTAAAGGTAACGGTAGAATAGCGATAGAGGTTAGATATCCCCGTTCATGACCATCTTCACCAACTCTGCCAGATCCTCAGCGTTACCACAAAGGAACACCCTCATTATATCTCTAAATGAGGGATCGGAAAGGCAAGCAACCACCCTTGCTCTTGGACCTACTGGTAAGTCGGGTAGCGTATTCATCAAGCTGAGGACACAGTTATCAATCTCCTCCCTTTAAAAGTCCCGGAGTCGCTTGCTCTTGCTAAACGTCAAGAACTCGTCCATCATTGTCGCTACCCTATCCACCTCTTATGAAGATGTGCCACAACTACGACGATGCTTCCCACTTCTTCCCGAAGTGTGCTCCGATGGTTTCGGTGTCAACCTTGATGGTGGTGATCTACCCGTAACATTTATACCCCCTTCGGCATCTTGGGCCATCGTACATTCTGTATGTGCTGGTTGTAGGGTGTTAAAGTTCCCTGAGATGGGAGTCTGCAAGGACATCATCATGTTCTCAATCAGCAAGAATTCCATCTGCGACAGGTTGACACCACCTTCATCTTCGTTTTCACCAACTGCATCAACATCTGATTGCCTAAGACTGAAAGTTGCATCGACTCCCCTAGCAGTCTCTTTACCAACAATGATTTCCAATTCCTTGTGGTAAGAGAAAGTCTTACCACGTAATCTTCTCAGATGCTCTGGCAGCTTCATGTAAATGGGATGCATTATAAAATGTGGAAAGATTATGTGAAATACTACAAATTTACTGGTATTGTGACGAACCTCATCCCATAAACTCTCTTCGTATGGGAGGGGACATTTCCTATGATCATCCCAACCCCAGCCGCTCCTTTGGGTCAATGCTACAAATGCATTGTACTCCTTCTTAAGATTCTTGAACCAATTCTGTAACTGATCCTTTATGTAAGACAACCCGCTCTCAGAGTTAAACTCATTCACTATCTCACCCCACCTAGTCCTAGTGAATGACCTATTAACGAAATCATTATCGTAGTGGTCAAATAGCAGCTTGATAAGTAACCTATCCTTCTCAGCCGTCCAGTTACTGATTCGTGGATCTCCCCCTCTTCAAACTTGTTGCACACCCTTTCCATGATTGGAACCATCTCCATTCATCCTACATGAAGAAGATTATATTGGTTACCCAATGTAGTCAGCAAGGAAGCCGTAACTATCCCATTCGATCTGAAGCTAATCGTCGAAGAAATGTTAAGTCTATACCTTCTTCGGGAATAATGTTTGTCAACATCATTGTTGTGGTGATCTTGCATCTCCGAAGCAAGGATCATCAAACCACTTGCAACGATCATTTTGACAAGTAAATTTTGATCATGTTAAAACGATGTCTTCCTTTTAGGATAAAGATAATGGCTAACCCTACTACATGCGTTAGCCATGTCTCATCCGAAAAGATCATGGGGGTAATCCATAAACAATCTACCTAAACATTATTTACAGTCATTAACTGTAAGATAGTTGATGTGGGAAGCCACTATATGTAGAGTACAAAAGAAGGCCAAAGAAAGCCAGAATTGTGTTTGTTCTTTACGAACGACACAAATCTATCTTTGATGCAAAGCAGACTCGCAAAACGGAATCGCCTTTACATCCAATGGAACTCTTCCAGTAACTCACCAACTTAAAAATTCATCAAAGGTATAAATGACCACAAAGGGAATGGAAATCAAGGAATAACTACAAGAAACATTATTCAACAAGAAATATATCTGTTTAAGAGTGAACTATTTTGAAGTTAACGACAGTATGGGGTATTAAAGCAAACATGAAAATAACTACTTCATTTAATTATTTTTACATGACGACATGGAACTTCCCAATGTTGTTTTCTTTTATTGTATGTGATTTCTGCAATGAATGTTCAAGATAGTTTGAAACATGCCAGTGGCTAAATTATATTACACTTCATAATATACACTCAGTATCTCCTTCCTCCTTGAGATGCAAGTAATTCGAAAATCTATATCAGGAGGATGCATTTATGATTAACACCACCATAGGAATTAATAACCAATGTCTAAACCTATTAAATTAAGATGCAAGAGTTTTTTAGAAGAGCTTCCAAGCCTTCCTCTGGAAGAGGTCAGCACATACTTATCAAAGAAGCTCCCATTCATCAGCTTGTTCCATCTGAAACTTCTTCTAGATTTGTCTATCTTCATGCTCAACGCCCTTATCAAAGAACTATATATCCATGCTCAACGCCCTTGCACATGCTCTGTTCTCCTTTGTGCACATACCAAAATGGATAAAGGATGATTAATCCTCATCCTCAAGAGGTCTCCTAACAAGTTTACCAACATTCTCATATTCTCTACCTCTTGCATGCCCCCTCCAACAAGAACTGCATCAACTGCACACTAAATATTTTCTGCATGCACCCCACAACTCTAATTTGGCCTATAACCAAAAGACAATCCAGCTCAACGCTCTTGCAAAGCAAACATCTTTAACATAAAAGGGGGAACCCAATTTCACCTGCTACTATTGTTGCATCTATCCACCAGCTGGATGAACATTGACCAAGACTCTAAGACAGAAGAGGAAGTAATAGTATCACAATGGTTCATCCTACTATTTAACTCACTCAAAAGAGTTCTTCCCCTTAATTATTGCCATGGGGAAAAAACCAAGGAAGAGAGTCATAAGCTTGCGAGAAGTCCACTTTTCAAAGAACCTTTTGCACCTTGTTCTTCTCCAGCTAGTACATTATCGATGCTATCAGTAAATATTGCTGAAGAGACTTTCCAGAGTCAAATGACTTGCAAAAACTTTGCTACCATCAGAAAACAACATTCAACAAGGCAATAGGTTGGTAATTCCCAATTGATTCTATGGACTCCTTTTTTGTTGCTTAGAGAAAGAATGAAAAAACCATCTTGTTTAAAGCCCTTATTGCCACTCTGAAACTACTTAATTGCATAAATGAAATCTTCTCTGCCTCATCCTAAAACTTACGAAAGAAGAGCATCTAAATTCAAGTTGGGCCTTCTGTGTTCAAACCCCACAGTTGTAGCTAGAATCAGGCAAGATTTTTTTTTGTTCTTGACTGACTTCTTTAGTTACTTTCTTTGGAGTAATCAACATAAAAACACACATGATAAGATTATTGAAGGTAGTTGGAGCAGATATAGAAGACAATTGTCTAGTGGAGAGAATGATTTTATGAGAATCCGGCATTGGGTTTTTGGTTTCTGAAAGTTTCCTGCAAGCACTTTTCAATCTAAGTTTCAAAATCTGATCTTGGGTTTTTTGGAATATCAGTTACCACTAGTCGCTTTCAAGTAAAAATTTGTCAATTCCATATTGGGTTCATGAAAACAGGAGGAGAAAAAAAGCCCATCATAGGAACTGGGTTTCATCATTTATGGATTCGATTCTACTTGTTTATCATTAGATAATGATAACCTCAGGCCATCAGTAATAACAATGCAATGCTCGGAGTTTTGGATGATTTTATATAAAGTTTATTTTTCAAATATGACTTCTTGATAGTCTATTAGTCAAGTAAGAATAAGAGTAGGGTATAAAATCATACCTGAATCTGAAAAATATTTTTCAAAAAAATAAAACTAACAAAAGAAAGAAAAATACAAAATTAGCAAGTACACCTTAACTAATCCAATATATGATATCAATTCTTTTCTAAACAACAGGGGAAAAATGGCATATGATCGTCTACTTTGAAAATCACACAGTTAAAGATACTATGAAGAAATGGATATTATTGAAATAGATGGAAGCAACCACAACAGAAGAAGTAATGGAAAATATTTGCCTATAACTATGAAAAGATCGATCAGTCATAAGTAAATAAAAGAGAAAAAATAACTAAACCATTTTCTTTCTTTACTAAATACTTTCGTTTCTAAATATTGCAAAGAGAAAAATACATTACTACCAAAAATTGAACCACAACCTAACAGGAAATAAATGGAAGATAACATGATGAATATAATATATTATGTAAATAATATATTAAACAAAGCATGAAGATATCTACTTTGCAGTTTATACATATAAGAACCCTCCAAAAATCATATCAAATTACTTAGTTGTATGTTTAATAACCAGTTCACTTGGTCAAACATGTAATTCAAGTTACCGATACTGATGGTTACTAACATTGGTCAAGTAAACATTTCCAACACCCAACTACCATATGAAATTGCTTGCATAAGCACATAAATTAGAATAACCATATTGCAGAATATTGACAAGAGCATAGTCGATGAAGGGGAAAATGACTTTACACTATCTGCATGGTAAATCTCACGATTGAAGACACTATGAAGATAGTAACATTAAATATATGGAAGCCAACAAACCAACTACTAGTGTGAATAGATTGAATCACAACCAAAGAAGTAAAACATGCCAAATCGAATTCCACTAGAGAGCATCAATTGATGTAAGAACTTTACAGCAAGGTGGAAGAAATTTAGACCAATCGATTGGAGATGACAAACTCTTCACAATTGAGTATAGTTTATACATCTCACGAATCAGAAAGTATGAGCGTACTAAAAATAGTGGAATACATCGAAGGACAACCGAAGGACTATTGTAAAAAGATTCAATCATAGCCAAACAATGTTTAACATGCGAAATCTATTTCCACTCAAAACCAGCAATCCATAAAAAAACCTTCACAACAGGCAGGATGGACGAACTTCACCACAATCAGGCAATATGAATGCATTCAAAACACTGGAATACATAAAAGCACAACCTAAATAGGAAATGAACATACATTAAAAACAACTACAAATCAAACAACAAAAGAAGAGGTTATAAATTTCCAGGTTCAAATATTACACGCAGCTCCAGAACTAGGTTCAATAAATAAAATTCCAAGAGTAAAAGGGCTACCTCTCACCTAAAATGGGCAACCGAAATGCATCTCCAAAAAACCAAACACAAGAGTGATAGAGGAGCAACTCAACCTTTAACATCAAACCAAAAAAAATAATAATAATAATGTCAAGACAAAGAGAAAATTACTACAAACACAATCACAATGGCGACGAAACAAAAACCAACCTTACTAGGGTTTTGAGAGCATGTAGGAGGAAATGGATGGGAAAAGGGTCCCTTTTATAAGGATCGGGGCCGTCAAACACAGGCATCAATGCATTCAACCAACCCATTGAATCAATCATTCGAGTCAATAAAGCGTTAATCAGATCGTCCATTCACGAGATAGAACAGCAGGATTCACGAGAATGCAAAGAACACCACCTCGAAACTGGAGAGGTCACAAATGGAGGAAGCAGATCGGTAAAAACAAGGAGGTAGCAAAAGCCACTGGAAACCTCTCGATTTCGAAGGAGAAAGCTGCAACATCGAATGGTGCCAAAGGCCTAATGAGAGCACCAAAGAATTGCTCCCACTGCCGCGACAACCATCGTTCGAAACAAGGATCACCATGCCAAACCGTCAGTAGAGTTTCCGACAACCCCGTTGCAAGAAAGGGAGAAGATCACGCCACAATGGGGGAGAAGGGTACGATCAGAAAAAATATACCGCGAGAGGGCACATCGAGAGGCGAGAAAAGAAGGGTTAGAATGGGGGTTCGCCTAACCCGTGAACAACCGAAGGTTGCAGTAACACGGGATAACTCACCAAACATGGGTTGGGTTATCCCTTCTGGTAAAAAGGGGATAACCCCCAAAAAGATGAGTTATCCCCCTCCGTAAACTAGGCCTAACGATTTAGGAGGGGTGCTTAGGACAAGGAAGGATCAAATGATATCAACCCATTTTCTTATTTTCTTTTCATGATTATTAATTTGGAGGTTAGAATTTTTTTTTTTTTTTTTGTACTTGAACCCGTTATTAACCTACCGTGTTAAAAAGGGGGAAGGTAAAAGATTAAGAGACTAACACCATTTGTGAGTTATCACCTCATGCTTGAGTTTCGTGAAATCTAGATTTTCCCACAAAAGCACAAGTTTTCATTCTTGGAGTCAAGAATATAAGGGTGCAACTACTCATTTACAAGGGTTAACACATCCCATTTGGTGCGATTTTTAAAGGTGCGGTTATCCCACATGATAGTTATAAGTACTACAAGATTTAAATAGTGTAAAAGTTTTATTACCCACCAATCACATCTACCTCTCATCAATCATATCTACCACTAATAACTTACTCCCACCTATCACATCTACCCTCACCTACACACTCCCACATATCACATCTATCCTACTAACTCACTCCAAATATAAATAAAAATAAAAATCAATAATAATACATTAACTTAACCATCACATCCACACTCACTAATCCTCCTTTTACATATCCACTTATCCCTTCTTAAGACTTCCTAAACTTTATCCAATCTTAAACTTTAACCTCTAAACTGGTGGATATAGGAGGACTTTCTCATGGGAAACTACCAATTGTCATACAGTGACTGTGATTTATGCATATCAAACAGGCATCCATGTCAATCCACTAGGATGCCAAAGAAAAAAGTTATCCATTGACGATAAGATAGAAATGCTGTACATGTGAATAAAATTCATCGTCCGGATCTTGTATAAGCACATCAAAACTCAAAAAGTCATGGTAACATGCATAATCTGGCTTTCCCTGCTTTCAACTTGCTTAATTACCTACACGATGGAAATCAAACTAATTTTTCGGAGCCTAAGTGAGATTTACGTTATTGGCATGGGATTTGTCATTGCCAAGGATACTAATTTATGTTGTAAATTGGTTACAATTTGACTATGTTCTTCCTCAATGATTAAACCATGTATGTGGTCTTCACTAAAATTTGATCTTTCTCGACGTTAAACCACAACTAATAACTCTTTGTAAAAATCAACCAAGCCAGTCAAGTGTTCAGCCGACTACACGTGGTTGGTCCCTTGGCTAATTTGACTACTCATATTCATGTACATATTCGACAACTTTGACTACTCAATCGAATAGTCAATCTACTCAATCGAATATAGGACTAAGTTTTACATAAAAATGTTACAAATCAGGTAAATATACATGATCGGAATATGAAATAAAACCCTCTCCCTACAACCCAATTGCAACCCCTCCCCCCCTATTCCACGACTTGACCTCAACTCAAGATGAAGATAAAAATGATGATGAAGAGGATATTCCCTTATTTTTAGATGAAGAGGAAGATAATTATTGACTTTAGATGTTATATTTTGTTGTGTTTTCATTTCATTTAGACTTATGATTTATAACTTATTTTCGTAATCTTACATGTGAAAATTATTCATTTTATGTGATATATATATATATATATATATATATTCACACCACTCATCCCCCCTCATGTGTAGGACTACATTTTCGTGCACTGAGTTTTGCATCCAAATCAAAATCATTGGCAATATTTGGTTCAAATATAAAAATTATTGATAATATTTGATTTGGATTTAAAAATCACTAATGGTATTTAATTAAAAAAAATATTACAAAATACATGGACATGATTTTTTTTCCTTTACAAACTTGTGATGCACTTAGCATATACTTAAATGAAACCATTCTAATGTAAACTTGTATTACAAACATGTTGTTGAAGAAAAATTGTATTACAAATATTAGTACTCACAACAAAACTTACAACCATGCATTGAACGAATAATGCAAAAATAATGAAGCTTGGTAAAAGCATGCAAAAGAAGCATAGAATGAAAATACATCAAACAAATAAAAATTGCATAATGGTTGATGAACCAAGAGCAGTAAGTTGAAAATATAAAAATAGAAATTGCAGTCTTGCTACAAAAGTCATATCAAGCCCGATATAGATCCAATAGTTGATATATAGTACTCTTTTACATCTTTTGAGTACAATGTTCAAAAGATATTTTTCCTGTATGTATGTATGTATTTAAAAAATACCCAAGTACATACTCTTTGACCACGCCCTCGCATATCATATGCTCATTAATTAGTGACCTAACTAACTGAATAGGATTATCAACTTTTACAACACGAACCAATAAACATAATGCAACAAGATGTGATCCAATCCAAGGATAGATCACGATCTCACCATCAACGGAGAAAGACCATAGTAATCAATCTATGAATATGCAATATAATGACCATTTTCCATCCTGATGGGTGTATGCCTCAAGTAAGGAGCGACCCTCCAAACTTCCATGATGGAATGACAATGAGGATAGGGCTCGTTCTTTTAGCTCACAAGAATGGAAAGGAATACAAGAGCTATCAATATGATTCCATGGCCAAAATTGAGGCTATGCACCTCTATTTATAGGCATTCTCTATAACAAATTCGATCTTAATTTGTAAGTTAATGTGACAAGAAATCTAGCATAGCAGAGAAGATTTCTTGATTCCCACACAAGTGTGATAACATAGTGAGTTTGCTGACCAAAGTAATTATTTGACCTTGGCTTGAGCTAGATTGACATAAACATACTTATTTGAGTCAAAGCTTTCTATTGGAGGAGGAACCAAGGCATTAACGTTACCAAAGAAAGAGTTGCCTTTGGATGTGTCAACAAGGATGGTTGATGTATTTTATACATCGAGCAAACTATGAATAAAGTTAGCAAGATAGCTTATTAAACTCAGCTTGTTGAACTTTGATGCATAACTTGAGCAAGTTGGCTTCTCTCCTTAAAGAGGGCATTCAATAAAGTCAGCCTTGGGTAGTATGGCCTTTTCCATTCGACAGAAAAGAAACTCTAGAAAATGAATCTTAGGCTAAATAATCTGACCTTGTTCCTGACATAAAGAGGATAGTTTCATAACATTAACTGCATCTAACCTCAACCCTAATAGGACCTTTCTCTTCATATAAATAAGATATTCAACTGGTATGCATACTTTGGACATCTCCTCGATTGCACAAGAGGCATAAGGAGAAACCAATCGACAAATAAAAGAATACAACTTTGACCAAATATGTGGAAAGTGAATCCTCTTATACTTATGTCGACCAAACCTATGCCCAAGTGTAAAGGCATATCTCAATATCACAAGCTTCATCTTTAGTGAAACTTTGACCCAAAAGACATACTTGGCAAGTGAGGTCGAATGTTATCTTCACTAGCACAATAATGAGGAATGATATGTTCCATGACAGTAACCAGACAATACTAGAGCATATATATGAGTCACATGGTTTAAGTCATCTTCTATGAATGTGATGAGTTGGGGAGCAGGAACTCACATCAAGAGAAACAAATATGTGACAGTCCTGTTGCTTTCATCAACCATAAGACTTCTTGATCCTGATTAGCTCATGCTTCCTTCCTTATGAGACTCTTGCTTCCCTTCTCAATAGGCAAACTAGCTAGAGATTAGATGTGCAGCACTTAACATTTACTAGAGCAATCCCATCTGAAAATAGGCTACGTCGAATTTGGCATGCAAATTCATAATGGTCTTAGAAAGCAACTCACAACTAAATGACCCGAATTGTTTAGCTATCGTTCCATAGTTGACTTATCCCTCTATGATCATCTATTCCTCAACCCGAGGTCACAAGACTAGCTCCACACTCCTATTATATTAGCATATGTTATGATTTCCCCATTGCTTCAATCATAAGTCTCCATTGAAGCTAATGTCACAGGCAGTGAGACCTCCCTTTCCATTGTTGCTACTAGTTTTGGGCTTTCTCTGACACTCGTGTAAAGGGGGACACACATCATGATTTTAGAAAGCGTTCCTCTCATGCACTTATAAAAAATGCATATAAAGTGATAAGGATAAACATTTTTGGTCGATTACTTGTTGGCCATGACAAACACCATACATATAAATACAGAAGGAAAAATCACTACAAGAAAATATTTTAAACTTGCTAAGCGAGGAAAACTCCCTAGAATCCACAGTTGACAATATACCACAAGGCCCACAACTACCACGAACACTTGCAATCCTTCCTCAACTCTTTGAATCCCCCAAAGGAAGATTTGAGCGTCACCACTGCCGCAAAATTGATCAAACAAACTTACCTCTTATCAAGAAAAATTGAAAAGCAAACGAAATCATAAAACCATACAGAATCGTACAGAAAAGGTTCAGCTTTTAAGTGATCCGGTACAATGTATGATTTTCCAACTTTACACAACCAAGAACTTCAAACGACGATTTGTTTTTTATTTTCTTTCGAAAACCATTCCGAGTCAAACCAAATCAATTTCTAATTATGTAATAAAAAAGCGAACTTTTCTCCTATTTATTTTCAAGAGAATCCATATTTTGTGTAGAGACAACAGCACAAAGACACTTCATCTCAACACTCGGAGACCTGAACTCTGCATCATTATTCCATGCTATTCTATAACTATTTTACTAAATGATCAATCCTTAATATTACCATGCTATTCCATAACTATTCCACTAAATGATCGATCTTAATCAAATTGTTCACGTTGATCGTTATTTGACATAAACAAAAATCCACAAAAAGGAGAGAAATCTAAAGTGGATTTCAAGAAAACATATAGATTTGAACAACTATTAAAGCATAGGAAGGAAATCAAGGAACATTACAGCTTAAGTCGATTTCACCCACAAACCGAGTAGGCTATAACCAGTTCTCAGACCAAACCATGAAATTCAGTTCTTAGTAAGAACCAGTATACATTTCCACTTCAGGGTTTTACAATAATCAGATATCCAGTTCAGTTTGGATTTTTCTTTTTTTAATGGGTAAATGTATAGGTCATTGGATTTAATCCTATGGCCTCCTGGATTGAATACCCCTGGATGGGCCACCCCCCTATCACCTGCAAGGTAATCCGAAGGAATGGGGTATTCGCTTAATTATCATTCCAAATGAAACGACTGATACGCCTGTTAAAAGGTCCCTGTTTTCTTTGTTTTACTCACTTTCACAGTAAGAAGCAAGAAAGTTTGAAAAAGAAATTGCTGCCTATGTGATCTCGTTAGAGCTTTATCCGATAAGAAGAGGTTAATACCTAAATGGATTGACAGCAACAAGAAGAAAACCAAACGTGGTCAGAGGTTAACCCCGTGAGCAGTTGAACACCACAAGACCTACCTCTTGAGAATGGTGACCAAATCATGATTTACGTGTGGCGTGAATCTACAGTTATATTAGATCATTGTTGTAGTGCAGCTAGATGATTGCTCCAAAATTTCCTAAAATGCTTGTCCCAGAGGACGAATCCGCCTTAAAAATTACAGAAGGAAAAAGTGGCATACAAAGAAGCATTACTCGCTCTACTTTACAATAAAAAGGAAAAATAAATATCCTGACCCACCATACGTACCATTGAAATCACTATCACTTATGCCTTGTTAACACGAATACTCTGCCCTTCCACAACCTGAAACAAGGAAATAAGTGGAAGAGAATTAAATGATTGAGGACCTGCACAACTTAATAGTGCTATATATGCATCATCGCGTAGATGATGCCACAAAGGCATAACCCAAATTCATTTTAGATAAAACTGAGTTTAAGGTTGTTGGTAAATGAGGGTTAGGTTTTATGACTAGGTTTTAGGAAATGCTGAGTTGTCAAAGAGGTCAAAGTTGAAGAATGTGTTGGGTTTGGCGGTAGGATAAACAGCCTTTCTAATGTGATAGTTGGGGTTGGAAAATGGAGCAAGTAATGATCGGATAAGAGCTCTGATGTGTAAGGATGTATAATGACACCATCATATAGTCTGCTGCACTGTTCATCTCAACCCACTAAATTCCTTTAAACGGTGCACTAGATACATCCAGACATACCCTACATAGATGAAGTTGTGTAATTTTCTTGGTAGAAAACTTACTTTATTGTTGAAAGTTGAAATGGCAGCTTCTACTTCTTCCTCGGAGGAATAGGTAACAAAACCATAACCAGTGGATTTGGAAGTGCCGGGTACCCGAGAAATTCTGGCTCCAAGAACCTTTCCTCTCTGAGAGAATAAATCTGAGAGCATATCGGTGGTTACCGTCTTTGCAAGATTACCTACATAAATTTTGTATGGACTGTCAACAAATTTTAATTCTTCAGTTTCCAGTACAGAAAGGTCGACAGACTGCAAAGGCTTCTCAGTGATGTTCACTTTGACTGTGCGTCCTCCGATTTCCTATATTTTGACAAAGAGGTCTCACTGACAGCTTTTGATGCATAAAATACAAGAAGAAGCAATTTTCCTTGTTCAAACTTGAAAACCTGCAAGATAGAGGAATACTCACAGTGCCGTTAAGTTTCTCAGCAGCAGTACTTGCATCTTCTACTGTGGCCATAGTAACAAACCCAAATCTTCGGCTCCTTCCAGAATACTTGTCATACATGACCTGAAAAACATATTTAGATGTCTTGTTTCCTTTTGGACGTTGGGTTAAGTTAATCTTCATAGAAAGGTGAAACAGCAAGCACAGGAATGAGGAGACCTTAATATAAACAGCTCTAGTTTTTCTGTTTGACTGAATCGATAGTTGGACAAACAAGCATCATCAATGCTCAGCTAATGCAATATATTCCCACAAAGTTATAGTCATGCAGTTGAAAATAAAAACTGCATCAAATTACGCCTTCTTGTTTGGAGAATCTCCAGGGAAACATCAACAAGAATATGTGGAGATTGATAGAATCGGAGAACTTTTTATTATTTTTTTTCATAAAGAGCACTTTTTATTATTATGAATCTCAAAGAGATACATATAGTTGGTCCCTTTATATAGAGAGTAATCAATCCTAATCCTAATGGAAACAAATCAAATCTCAATCAACTGAAACATATCTCTACAAATAAGAAATAAACAAATATAGGAAGAGAATTCATTTTCCTTTCTAAAACTATTTCTTAAATAATCTTTAACACTCCCCCCTAACTTGGAGTGCACAAATCCAACTTATAGGAATAGTGCACCAATAGTATGGCACTCCCCATCTAATGTAGTTGAGGCTAGAGCAGGCAGACACAAGCCGCTGCAACTCTCAGTTCCTCGCTTGAACGGATTCTATATTAGACTTCAGACCTACAGTGGATAAAGAAACCCATATCTCTTTGGATGTGAATTATTTTGGTAACTAAAGGGATCCATTTGCTATCCAATGAAGTAATTTTTTAATTGTGTTGACTGTTTTGGATTGCAAGACTTCAATCGGGTGAGATATGGCCTTGGAAGTAGTTGATTCTCCCGCACAAAGTGACAGGAATCAAGAGGAATTCAAGAACCCCTTCTTCAGTCTGATTGTCAAGTTTAATGGGACAAATTACACGCTATTTGCGCAGTCACCATTGAATGTTATTGAGGGACATGATAACATATTCTCACTAATTTGGAATCTACCGGGAAAACTAGAAAAGTATGCCTCTTGGAAAAAGGACAATGAGATGGTGCAAGCTTGGATTATGAACACCACTATTCAATGCATTCCCACAAAAATCATGTCTTACAGAACTAAGGAGATGTGGGAGATTCTTCGATAAACATACTCCCAGGAGAACAATGCAACACACATACTTCAACTTCATCACGAGATTGCGAATATAAGACAAGATGGGAGGTCTCTTGCACAATACTATTCAACAATACTATTTGGCTCTCAAGTTTGCTTTTGAAAGACTGAATGCATACACCCCAATCTGCTCTTGTGAGAGCCAGAAGACTTCCAGAACTCAAATGATGGTTGGTCACTTCCTTGCTAGATTGAATCCCGCATATGAAGCTACCATGACACAGATGTTGACATTGCTCGAGGTACCGACAATGGAGGAGGCTTATAATACCCTTAGCAAACTTGTTGTTCCACTATTAACATCACCTCGCATTAAACACACGTCTACAATGGCTATCTCTCAAGGATAAGGCTAAGCCTCTACTTCTACCAAAGGCTGTGGACATAACCATGTAGCGCAAGGATGTACTAAACCCCAGTGTTCTCACTATGGCCTGTGGGAAGATTGGCCATACGAAGGAAACGTGCTAGACAAAACATAGGAAGCCCATTACTGCTCATCAAGTGGTTGCAGCATTAGAGATAGTGCCGAAGACAACTCCTATCACAGAGCCAAGTATGATGATCTGCTACAGAGGCTTAGCTAGCATGGATTTACTATCAACTCCAATTAAGCAAACCTTAGCTCACCTTCAAGAGGTTTTGACACAGCAGCCTTTGCCGATCCATTAGGTACCTCAGCCTATGCTACCTGTGAGTCTTCCTCAAGATAGACAAATTGGCTAGTCGACTCACGTGCACCCCATCACATATGTGGAGATGCACATTGATTCTCCACGTTGAAACCTATTTCATCAGGTCGAACCATTCTTGTTGTCAATGGCCGACATTCCATCATCACTAGTCAGGGGGAGGTCCAGATTGTACCCTACTTACGACTAAAGAACATCTTACTTGCGCCTGACTTTCCTTCAAGTTTACTTTCTATTAGCAAAATTATGAGGGAACTAAATTGCAAAGCTATATTTCACACCTTATCTCTTACCTTTCAAAATACAGTGACGAGGCAAGTGATTAGTTGTGGCCATGAGGAAGGGGGTGCCTATCATTTGCTGCAATCACCTTATGCCAGAGATGTTTATGCTCCTTCAGGAGGTGCTTCCAGATATTTATGGCACCTTCGCTTTGGCCATCTTCCTCTACCCAGATGACAGCATGTGATCCCTCAGATACCTCCTATTACCACTTTCCAATGTAAGGCTTGTCAACTACGAAAACATCACCGAAGTTCCTTCCCTAGATAGCCGACTAAGAGTTCTAAGTTTATCTTTCAATTAGTACAGTTTGATATTTGGGGTCCGAGTCGTGCTCTTAATCGTTCATGGCATAAGTTTTATTTAGTTGTTGTTGATGATATTCCCATGCATCATGAATTTTTCTATTGAAGTCGAAATCTAAAGTTGGTGATGTTATCAAAAGTTTCCTAATGTGAAAATTATTCTATTTGATAATACTTTGGAATTTTATACTCGATATCTTCATTTGTTTTTCAAGGAGTGTGGTATTCTTCAACAAACTAATTGCATGTATACATCATGGCAGAATAGTATTGCTGGAAGGAAACACCACAACATCCTTGATGTTACTCAAACTATTCTCATTTTGAATAGCGTTCCTCTCTCTTATTGGGGCGATGCTATTCTCACTACTTGTTATTTGATAAACAGGATGCCATTTACTATGTTGGATGAGAAGTTCCCTACTCCATCTCATTCCCTGATTGGGAGTTATTCAACGTCCCTCCTATGGTTTTTTGTTGTGTTGCCTTTCTCCACCTATTCATTTCTAACCAAGACAAACTTCTCCACAGGCTATTTAATGCATCTTTGTTGGATATTCTAAGACTCAGAAGGGATATAGATATTACGATCCTTGTAGTCAACGTCATTATGTAAGTGCAAACATCACTTTTCATGAGTTTGTACCTTACATTCCAATATCAGATCATGGATTTTTACCCTTGCTTCTAAGAATGAGGCCACTATTCCTATTCCTACTCCTACTACTATTCCTGCTTCTAGGAATCGCCAAGAGAACAAGTTCAAGATGATTTATGTTCGTCACCAAACATAACCCCCTCCTCACGAGCCTAGTCAATTAACTGCACTTGAGGTAATCCCTACTAGGCTACTCCTGAAGGTATCAATGTTACTTCTAGTTCTGATGTAATAGGGACAACAAGCGTGCCAAATGTTCAGGAAGATTGTAATGTACCTCAACATCCCGAGGTAGTCCCTTCAAATACTCCTGATTTTGAGTCAGTCGGAGTAGAGGAATCTATAGATGATAGCTTTGATTTGCCCACTACCTTGCGAAAGGGCATCATATATGATGCATCCCATTTCTAGATACATGTCTTTAACTAGTCCGTCCTCCCAGTACAAACAATTTATAACAAGTCTTTCCGTTGTACGCATACCCTTTACACATCATGAGACAATTCTTGATCCGAAATGGCAACAAGCTATGGAGGATAAGATGTCTGCACCATTGTTATGAGGTACCTGGAGTCTCGTTGAGCTTCCGTCTAATGTAACGGTTGTTCGTTGCAAATGGGTCCTTACAATGAAACATCGCCCAAATGGTTCTGTTGAGAGGTACAAGGCTCATCTCGTGGTGAAGGGATACACACAAACGTATGGAATCGATTACTTCGACATGTTCTCTCCTATGGCATGCCTTCCTACAATGCGTATTCTTATTACTGTAGTTATTCATCGAGACCGGCCACTATACCAACTTGATGTGAAAAATGCATTCTTCTATGGTGATCTTCATGAGGAAGTTTATATGCAGTAAGCCTCAGGATTCGAGGTTAAGGGAGAGTGTACAAAGGTCAACAAGCTGCATAAGGTAATATATGACCTCAAGCAAAGTCCACAAACTTGGTTTCAAAAACTAAGGTTATTGAGAAAGTTGGATTCAAAAGATCCACAACATACCACTCTCTCTTCATATGGAAGACAAATACCGAGGTTGTTGTGATACTTATCTACGTGGATGATATCATTTTGATTGGAGATGATGCGCAGGAGATTACAAATTTATGACTACTAAGGAGTTTCTGACCAAGCACTTTGTTACAAAGGACTTGGGATTACTCCATTACTTTCTTGAGATCGAGGTAGCCAAAAATGGGATCAGAGGAAGTATGTGACGAATATTCTTCAGGAAACTAGGATCTTAGGTGCTAAATTAGCTTACATTCCTATGGACCCAAGCGTACATTTGTATGATGATAACTTAGGTCCATTTGATGTCAAACAATACAAATGTCTTGTAGGGAGGCTCTATATGTTACAATGACGAGGCCAAACATTGCTCTTGCAATGAGCAAAGTGAACCAGTTTACGGATAAGCCTAGGAGGATACACTGGGAAGCTGCTATGATGACACTTAGGTATCTAAAATCTTCAAGAAAGGGTCTATTCTTTGCTCACGATACATCATTGGATGTGGTGGCATACACTAATGCAAAATATACAGGATGCCCTAAAGACAAGAAGTCCACCACTAGTTTCTGTACTTTTGTTGAGGGAAATCTAGTGACATGAAAAAGTAAGAAACGAACGACGATGGTAAAATCAACTGCCGAATCTGAATATAGAGCCATGGCTCAAGCTACAGCTAAGTTGATGTGGATTCACTCTGTGTTGAAGGACCTCCATGTGCCTTTGACTAGTTCCATGGAGATGAAGTGTCATAACAAGGCATCTCTCTTTATAGATAATAATCCAATATTTCACGAGAGAACTAAACATGTGGAGGTGAACTATCATTAGACTCGTGACATGATCCAAAAGGGCTTAATCTCAAACTCTCATGTACCCTTAATAGACTAGGAAAAAGATATGTTCACCAAGGCATTCCCTGAGCTAACTTTGAGAGATGTTGTGCCAAGCTAATCATGAAGGATATCTATGCTCCAGCTTAAGGGGAAGTGTCGAGAGATCCGCAATTTTTTCTCTTTTTATTTCTTCTAATGCTATTTATTTTTCCTTTTGGGTCTACTTGTAATTGTTCCTAGCCCCTCTCCCTATATATATAGGATCTAGGGTTTTCTTATGAGATAGAAAAATCTCTTCCTCCCCCACACCATATTACAAAAAAGAAATTGTCTAATAATCAATCAATGTTGTAAAAATTATTGGTTGGCATTTAGTGGTAGTCAGGGAGTACTCGGTCAAGTATTTTTTAAATATTTAAATATATATATCAGCAAGTAAAATATATCATTACATAAAGTAAATTATTTTCAAGCTCAAGATTATGAATAAAAGCACAAGTTCGAAGAGTTGAAGTAGCCGAGCAAGGGAAGAGTAGCAACGTCGTTTAGGTCAAAGCAATGATCAAGCAGTAGCAAGGTAGGGCAATTCAAGTAGTACATGGTTGGGGCCATTGGGCAATCCTCAAAGCAATAGCACTAGGTGTGGTCGATTAGAGGAGTAGTAGCAACGCTGGCGATCAGCTCTTTATGAAGAAATTGGGCATATAGTTGGCCGAGTAGGTCAATTGCTTGGCTACGTAGTCAAGCCTACCGACTATCTGCCCGAGTATGAGTTGTTCAGTTGATTAGGGTTTAACTAGTAGTCGGCCGACTACTCGACTAACTCGGCCACTTTTTACAATAGAGAAATCAATAGAAGCAAAGCTACCCTTTTCGTATTCTCTACCTAGGCCCTTTGCCCTTTGAAAGCCACCTTCTTCTTTAGAGCCATAAGGACCAAAGACCAATAGCCATCCTCACTCAAATGACAACCTCTACCATGACGCCACAACATAAGCCCCATAGAAGACCTCCATTTTGGAATCCTCCCCATCTAGAATAGATAAATGTGTCTGCACTTCCTTGTCCAAAGCACAAAGGAGAAAACGTGCTCAATAACCAATCTACCCCTCATTAATAGCCACCAAAAAACCTTTAACTTTGGTGGAATCTTTATCCTCCATAAGAGCGAGAAGTCCAACCCCAAGTGCACATCAACTCTGGCTAGTATGCCTCAAAGGATCTAATAATCCTTCTTAATTGAAAGCCATCCTACCATCCAAGACAAGGAGTTTGGCATACCTTTCAACTAAAAAACCCATATTGCCTAAAACATTTCTTGTAAGCCTGTTGCCCTTACCTCAAAAAGCACCCCAACAACCCATGTGACCCAAGCACTAGAATTCCACACTAGCATCCCATCGCAGCAAATCTTTTATCTTTCCATATATAGAGAGCACCTCCTATTGATAATGTTCAAGGCATTATTACATTTACAAGCTTTTTCGACAAAAAAAAAAATTACATTCACATGGTATCAAAATCAGTGATTTAAATGCCGACGGCATGCCATCGGCAAGGCTATTTCTGGGAGGGGGCATGCCGACACGATAATAGTGTTGATTTACAGGTGTGCTGCCGGCATGCCGACAGCTGCCGATGATTTTGGCAACATGCCGGTTTGAAGCTGCTACTGCTAAGGCGGGAAAGACCGGCGCCAGTTTCGAAATTGAAAATTGGGAAGGCAAACCTGAAATTCAAAATTGGGACACACACGCACACACACACAACACATAGAATTTGAGTATTTATGCGATTTTACACAAAATTTGAGTATTTATATGATTTTACACACAAAAATTTGAGTATTTTAACATCATTTTGAGTATTTATGTTATTTCTTGTTAGCATGTTGTCGGCATGCCCTTGGTATTCCCATGGAGTGCCCTCGGCATGCCCATTGGCATGGCCATCGAAAAACGAGCATTTCCACGGCATGCCTTAGGCGTGCCCACGAAATGCACAGTTAAAATTTTGTTGGCACTTTGTCGAAATCGACATTTCGAATCTTGATCAAAACAAAGCAAAAGCTTGGGAGTATTTTTACAAGAAACTTGATTTTAAAGAAGGTGAAAAAGATATATTCAAGCTAGCTAAAGCAAGAGTGCAGAAAACGAAGGACCTTATCATGTAAAGTGTATTAAAGATGAAGGAAGGGCACTTATAACTAGGGAGGATATAGAGGCAAAGTGGAAAATTTATTTTCATGAGCTTTTTAATGGAATGCAGAAAGGTGATATCATCTTAGGGAAGTTAGCTAATTCAAAAGATTACTTGAATCAAGCAAACTCTCAAACAATGCAAAAGAAGTAACAGATGCTTTAAAGATGATGAAAACTAGGAAATCAGTGGGTCCAATCATATCCCTATAGATGTTTGGAAAGTAATGGGAGAAGGTATAACTTGGCTCAGAAAATTATTTAATATTATTTGAAGACGCAAGAGGATACCAAAGGAATGAAGAAAAAGTTTTGTGAAACCCTTATACAAGAACAAAGGAAATATACGAAATTGTTTCAACTATAGAGGTATCAAATTGATAAGTCATACGATGAAGCTTTGGAAGAGAATAATTGAAACAAAGTTGAGATAAATCTCCATAGTAATTGAAAATCGGTTTGAATTTATGTCAAACCAATCTACTATTGAGGCAATACATCTTCTGAGGTGTATGATGAAGATATATGAAGCTAAAAATGATTTGCACATAGTTTTTATTGATTTGGAGAAGGCCTATTACTCTGTTCCAAGAGATATCTTGAGCATTTTAAAGAAGAGGCAAGTACCAATTCTATATATCAAACCCATAAATGATATGTACTATAAAGCCACGGCTTGTGTAAGAACTAAGGCTAGATTGATGGACTACTTTAATATCACCATCATTCTGCACCAAATATCAGCTTTAAGCCCTTACCTCTTTACCTTAGTCATAGATGAGTTAACAGAGAATATTCAAGCAGGCACACCATGGTGTATGCTTTTTGCTGATGACATTATGTTGGTTGATGAGCCAAGAGATGAAGTAACCAAAAACTTGAGCTTTGAAGAGAACCCCTAGAAGCCAAAGGCATTCGTCTAAGCAAGACAAAGACTGAGTATATAAAATGTAAGCTTAGTGGTAAAAGGAACAATGGAGGGATGTAAACATTGGAGCAGAGTGCATTATGAAGAAAGATGTTGGAATCCATTTTTCAACAAGATAGTAAAATTGATAGAAATGTTTCACATAGAATTAATGCAGGCTAGTTGAAATGGAGGGGAGTGTCATGTGTTCCATCTAATAAGAAGGTTCCCTTGAAAGTTAAAGTATTATAGAGCAGCTATAAGACCTGCCATGTTGTATGATTTCAAATGTTGGGCCCTTAATTTTAGGCATGTGCAAAAGATGTCTATGGCAGGAACAAAGATGCTTAGATGGATGTGTTGACATACAAGGAAGGACCATATTTTAAATGAAATTATCAGTGAAAGGGTTGAGGTGACACCAATAAAGGATAAAAATAAGCAAGACACATTTAAGGTGGTTTTGACATTTGCATAGAAGGTCAGGAAATGCTCTAGTCAAGAGATGTAAGGAGTTGGAGGTTGAACTAGCTAGGAGGAGGTATAGAAAACCAAAAAATTGTTGGAAAGAAACTATTAAGTATGATCTCAATTAGTTAAATTTAAGCTTAGAAATAGCTTAAAACATATCTAAGTAAAGGCAAAGAATCTATGTAGGCAACCCCACTTAATATAGGAAAAGGCTTTGTTGTTGGTATTATACATGATATCAAAGCAAGGAAAAACCTATGATACCCACATAAGGATTCTTGAGTTGTGAAGACCACCATACCCCCATAGGGCACCTAGCATGCTTGGGTGGCAAACTCCTTACCCCTCAGTGGCCCATCCAAGCACTGCAAGGACTCCTATGCTCATACAGGGGTGTAGTCATTGTGCATGCAATTCCTTGCATGACCTACCTATGGTCCTCCAAGCATCACCTTAACTCCTCAACAATCCTTACACTGTAACCACTACCCCCTCAACCCAGCCTAATTAGCTATAGAGGGGAAGAGTGAAATTTAATCTTTCTAAAGAAAACTCTTCATCCATGCAAGAATGATCTGTGGAAAAGGGGAGTTGTGGAAATTCTAATATAGGGTCCCAGTGGACGATGAGGATCCACTCATGATAGAGGTAGCCTAGTATTGACCATTACTTTCCACTAATTCAGGGATTTTGATTTCCCAATTTCCCCTTCCCCTACTTCTTTCTATGCAACTATAGCTTCCATAGCTCATATCTTCCCTCTCAAAAAAAGAATGGGCTGCTAATCAAACCAAATACATTTGAGTTGACCCAAAATCATTCATATAGTATGAAAAGTCCTTTCAAGAAAAAATAATAGTATGAAAAAGGTTTATTCAAGAAAAAATACATTGAACATGAACTTTAAGTTCATTAGCCTAACAAATTGATCATGAACTTTAAATACAACAACAACCAAATCTTTTTTCACACTAAGTGGGGTCGGCTATATAGATTCTTTGTCTCCACACAAATCGATTTTCAATCATTTTAGGACTTAAATTAAAGTAATTGAGGTCATACTTAATAGTTTTCTTCCAACACTTGTTTAGTCTTCCTCACCCCCTCTTAGCGGATTCAGCCCCCAACTTCTCGCATCTCCTAACTGGAGCATCTAGTGGCCTTCTTTGTAAATGTCCAAACCATCTTAAACGAACCTCTCTCATTTTATCCTCTATCGGTGCCACTCTAACCATTTTTCTAATAAACTCATTTGAAATACGGTCCTTTCTTGTATGACCACACATCCATCTTAACATCTTCATTTCTGTCACAGACATCTTCTGTGCATGCCTATAGTTTATAGCCCAGCATTCAGAACCGTACAACAAGACTGGTCTTACCATAGCTCGATAGTATTTTCCTTTGACTTTTAAAGGAACCCTCTTATCACAGAGAACACCAGAAGCACCCCTACATTTCAACCACCCTGCATTAATTCTATGTGTAACATCTCCATCAATTCCACCATCATATTGGAAAATGGATCCCAAGTACTTAAAAATATCTTTCATTGGAATGCACTCTTTTCCAATTTTTACATCAATCCCTTCATTGTTCCCTCTACTACTAAACTTGCATTCCATATACTCAGTCTTCCTTCTACTTATGCGTAATCCTTTATCTTCCAGGGCTTCTCTCCAAAGCTCAAGTTTTATGTTCACTCCATCTCTTATCTCATCAACCAACACAATGTCATCAGCAAAAAGCATACACCAAGGCACCTCAACTTGGATATGCTTCGTCAACTCATCCATGACCAAGGCAAAAAGATAAGGGTTTAAAGTCGAACCTTGATGCAGACCAATGGTGATATCAAAGTAGTCTGTCAAATCATCCTTAGTCTTTACACAAGCTGCTGCTCCATAGTACATATCCTTTATGAGGTTGATATAAATAACTGGCACTTGTCTCTTCTCTAAAATTCTCCACAAGATATCTCTTGGGACAGAATCATAGACCTTCTCAAAATCAATAAAAATCATATGTAAATCCTTTTTCTTCACTTTGTATGTCTCCATCATACGTCTCAAGAGATGTATTGCCTCAATAGTAGACCTGCCTGGCATAAAGCCAAATTGATTTTCAGTTACCATAGAGACTTGCCTCACCCTTCTTTCAATTATTCTTTCCCAAAGTTTCATCGCATGACTCATCAACTTAATACCTCTATAGTTGGAACAATCTTGTATATCACCCTTGTTCTTGTATAAAGGAACCACAAAACTTTTCCTCCATTCCTCTGGCATCTTCTTGCCTCTCCACACAGTATTAAAAAAATTTGTGAGCCAAGTTATACCCCGTTCTCTCGTCATTCTCCAAACGTCTATAGAAATATCATCAGGCCCAACAACCCACCCACTTTTTATCATCTTCAAAGCCTCCTCTACTTCTTTCTTTTGTATCCTTCGATAACATGTCCGATTCACATACTCTTCTGAGTTAACTAACTCCCCTAAGATGATATCATTCTTTTATTTTTCATTAAATAGTTTATGAAAATATATTTTCCATCTTGTCTTTATATCCTCACTAGCTATAAGCACCCTTCCTTCTTCATCCTTGATGCACCTTACATATGTAAGGTCCTTTGCTTTCCGCTCTCTTGCTTTAGCTAATTTGAAAATATCTTTTTCACCTTCTTTAGAATCAAGTTTTTTATAAAAATGCTTCCAAGCTTTTGCTTTGTAGTTTTCCATATTTTCATCGGTATTATCTCGATATAAGGCTTTAAAGCAAGCTCTTTTAATTTTAAGCTTCTCCTGCACTTCCTCACTCCACCACCAAGCCTTCTTTTGTCCTGGAACACCTCCTTTAAACACGCCTAACACCTCCTTTGCCACCTTCGTAATACAGTTTGTCATATTTAACCACATTTCATCAGCACAACCATCTAGATCCCAAGCCTTTTGTTGCATCTTCTCTTTAAATCTCACTTGCTCTTTCTTAAGATTCCACCATTTAATTCTCAAATTCTTAGACACTAATTTTCTCTTCTTTGCCTTCTTCAAATGAACATCCAACACCAAAAGACGATGTTGAGCAGTTAAACTCTCCCCTAGAATAATCTTGCAATCTTTACAAGATAGACGATCCCTTCTTCTCAAAGCAAAGTAATCGATCTACGTTCTTGTTAAGCCACTTTTATAGGTAATCAAATGCTCTTCCCGTTTTTTGAAGAATGTATTTGCTATAAAAAGATCATAAGCCATAGCAAAATCAAGGAACGTCTTCTCTTCTTCATTTCTAACACCAAAACCATGATTTCCATGCACTCCTGCATACTCTAAAGCATCTTTTCCCACATGCCCATTTAAATCTCCACCCAAGCAAATCATTTCTGTCTGTGGGATTCCTTGAATTATCATATCAAGCTCTCCCCAAAATTTGTTCTTTATTCTTTCCTCTAGACCAACTTGAGGTGCAAAAACTAAAATGACATTCAATATCTCTTTTTCTAAGATTAATTTTATCAAAATAATTCGATCACCCAATCTCTTAACCTCAACCACACTCTCCTTCAAATCCTTATGAATTATAATGCCCACACCGTTTCTACCTTTGTCCCTTCCTGAATACCAAATTTTGAACATGTTCTCTCGATTTCCTTTGCTTTTTCACCAACCCACTTAATCTCTTGAAGGTAAAGAATTTGAATCATTCTCCTTATCATTGTATCCACAATCTCCATGAGCTTGCTGATCAAAGTACCAATATTCCCAACTACCGAATCTGAGCATTCTTTGTGACACACTTCGATGACGAAGTGGTGGAACTAGCTTCTTTACTCGCATGCGTTCCTCATGCGAGAACCCTTGGTCATTTTGGATTACATCCGGGCGGCGACGTAGCGAAACTAACTTCTTTACTCGCATGCGTTCCTCATGCAAGAACCCTTGCTCATTTTGGACTACATCTGGGCAGCGATGTAGCGGAACTAACTTATTTACTCGCATGCGTTCCTCATGCAAGAACCCTTGCTCATTTATCACTACACCCGGGCGTCGATGCAGCACGTCGCAAGTAGGAAACGCCCCAATGAAATCTGAGTATTTGCTAAAATCCATGTTTAAAGATCCGACAAATTTTACGCTGGCTGTCGACTACCTAACGCAACCCTCCTCCTTTACCCGGGCTTGGGACCGGCAATGAAAAGGCACACGAACCTCAACATGAACTTTAAATGTGTCTATTTAATTAAATTTCACAATCAATTCCCTGAGTACATAAGTAAATATATATACACACTTATATACACCCACATCGACAAATATATTAATTTTATATAGAACACATACATATTGTTAGCGTAGAATAAAGGGCCACATGGCAAGTGCCATGTGGCACGCATCTGCACGCAGTCCCACGCATGAGTTGGTGCCTTAGAGTCCGAGTTTGCTTATTTACTAGGATAGGAAAATAGGATTTGTTTGAATCAATTTGAATTTGCTTTGATTAGGTTGTTAAGGATTTGTTTTCTTGATTGTAACGTGGTTGGATTTCTATAAATAAGAAACAAACACACCATGCATATTTGAGTTCCAATAACAATTCTTTCAATTCAAGTACTCCACGATATCTCTCTCTCTTGCCAACTCTCTTCCATGCCATCTTCTTCTTCCACACATGAACCTTCTCTTCTACGTGGGTTCACCAAAGCGCTTCGATTCCTCACATGGTATTACAGCAAGTACTCCTACGACCCAAAGATCAAAAGATCCACACATAAGATCTTGTTGGCATAAAGGCGTGAAGCATAAGAGATCGAGCACAAAAACCAAGCCCAAGACCAAGAAGAGGTGTGTGAACCCCTCACGCACCTGAGACCATCAAACAAGAGATTTTGACTCCAGGGCATCCAAATAAAGGCACGAATAGTCTCCAAAGTCGAGATTATGGTAAAGGCAAACTCTGATCACCACAGAAACGAAGGTTCTTGTCCGAGGCACCACCATCAAATTGATATGGACCTCAAACTATGTCTTGTGGGCAAAAGCTTTCAAAATCTTTGTAGGAGGCCAAGAGAAACTCCATGTGCTTTTTGAAGAAGCACCAAAAGAGAAAAGAACCACAGATTCAAAGTTTTGGCAAGTCTTCACCCCTCATCAGGGTTTGACTTGAGGGGGAGTGTTGGCATGGAATAAAGGAAAACGTAGCAAGTGTCACATGGCACGTGTGTGCATGCAGTCCCACACATGAGTTGGTGAGTTGGTGCCTTGGAGTCCAAGTTTGCTTATTTACTTAGGAAAGTAGGATTTGTTTGAGTTAACTTGAATTTGCTTTAATTAGGTTGTTACGGATTTGTTTCCTTAGGTGGTTGGATTTCTATAAATAAGAAATCAACACCCCATGGTTAATTGAGTTTCAATAATAATTCTTTCAATTCCAAGAACTCCACGATATCTCTCTCTCGCCAACTCTCTTCCAAGCCATCTTCTTCCATGTGTGAACCTTCTCTTCCACATGGATTCACCAAAGCACTCCTGTTCCTCACACATATAAATACATATAATATCTACCTGTATAAGTTGTATCGATATTTTTGTCTTTTTGACATCGGGGAGGCTCGAACCTAGGAACAGTACCACCCAGCATCAATGATCCACCATTGTACCATACCCCACAAGAAATGTTGTATAAATAAATATAGAGACTATTCTATTTATAAACATATATTATTGCTCCATTATGTTCATGAATTGTTTTAATGCTTTAATATTACTGCATACTGATTTAGTCAATCGTAGAATTAGCTTGCTTGGTATCTTTTTTAAACTTGTATCATGCTTAAGCCAAATACGAACCTTAACACATTTGTTAAACAATATCTTGAATGAACATTTTCTTAGTAAAACATCTTAAATTAAGTCATTACCGAACTAAATTCGAAAGAACAAACATGAATATTAGACTTATTTAACTATGATGAACTTGTTCGTTCGAAATAGATTTTGATGCAAATGAACTATTGAAGAAGCGGATTTGAACATTCTCTATCAAACTGAATATGAATACGGGCAAACAAAAAAGTACCAAACTCGAAGTAAATTTGAACTTTGACAATCTTATTGGCCTCAAACTCAATTCAATTAGCAGCCCTGAATACTCAATCCCCATCAAGCAACTACAATCATTCTAGCCTTGCCATCACTGTCACAAACATGTGATTCGAGCAATCACTATTGCCTGACACACAATCCTAGCAACATCGTTGCCCAACCATTCTGTAGTGTAACCAAGCCCCTAAGCAATGTAGCTAGTGCACACGCATTGATCTTGCATGTCCGTAGTGGCTCTTCCACCTTTTGCATGCCTATGCACCTCGCATGCATTTGGTGCTCTCCAACAATCTCTTTATAGTAGACGATTGTGTAACTTCTTTCCGACATCCGTTATAAGTGGGAGTTGATCTAAGGTTTTATCAATTCCTTCTTTCTTTAGTGGTTGCAACTTCTTTCTAAAAGAATTTATTCATGGCTAAAGAGAACAAAATTTAGACCACTTTTCTTGAGATGACTCTTAAGTGTCACCCAACTCTTCCTTGCATCATACCTAGGGAACTGCCATCAAATTGGGTGGGTTAAAACATTTTACTATGGCTTATGTTGCTCTTCACATTGCTTATAAAGAAAGCATATTCTTACAAATCCTGAGCTTAAGGAGTAAACATGCCCCAATGCTAAGTAAGGGTCTGATAAAGCTTTCACAGTAACATGGATGGTCCACGGTATGAAATCTTAATGTGCTTAATTTGTGAGCATGCTTCAGACATAGAAGATATAGGATACACTCATACAATTCATACCCACAAGTTTGATGTTGCAAGATTGTACAAATTGATCAAGAAGATTCAAATTTCAAAGGATCTGTCCTTTATTTGAAATTTGTGGAACAAGAGTTTTCAAAAAAATCATGAAATGAGCAAGATTTATAACAGCATATTAGTGAAGTCAAACAGAAGAGATTCATGAAGTTTAGTTTTTTATTGGCCTTGGTCAGGAGAATGATTTAGTCAAGGTTCAATCCATGACCACTGAGGAGCTTCCGTTTATTGACAATCTCTATAGCCAGACCTCCCATCATTTTATCACCAATGATACTTTGCCTTCTCCTCCTGACATCTATTTTATGGGATTTAACAAGGTTTTGGCCATGGTTTTCCTCTTCTTGGATGTAGTCATGGGAAACACTTAAAGTCAAGGTCGAAGTGATTCATGATAGTGTAAGCATTATCATAGGATTAACCACAAGTTCAACAACCATCAAAAGAAGTTTGGCTATCCTCAACCTCAAACCAATCAAAACACTATTGAGAGATCTTCATCTAATAAGGAGCAGATGACCATACCCAAGAAGAAATATAAGAAATTGTCAGCACCACTACTTTATTGACAGACAGGTATATAGATTGACCACTTCCACATCAAGGGCTCTTACTAGCAAAATATCACCTTTTAGCCTCTTTGGGGATCAACCAAACCTTTTAATAGAGTCGCAGGTAGTTCTCTTCCTCTTATTATTGGTCAGGGTCAATTGTGCATCAATCCACCCTTATTGTTGTCCAATGCGTTACATGCACCACAGTTCAAACTAAATCTAGTGTCTATAAATCAACTAAGGCCCTTAACTACCACTGCAACATTTTTATTCCACTCATTTTGTGTTATAGGATATCTAGCAATGAAGGCGAATGGTGGAGGTGTTGAACATGATGGAGTCCACTACCTCTCTACCCCAGATTTGACTTTACAACCAATCACGTCAGCAAACCATGTTTCTCCAATACATTGGCATCGTCCTTAGAAACACCCGACTTTATCTATGCTTTTCCAGAATTGCAGCAAATAGAGTCCTTAGGGTGTGACATCACCAATCTCTTTTCTATTCGGCAACCAACAACACACGAACAACCCAACATCTCATTTTCCATTAAAAGACAAAAAACGCTTCTTTTATTTTTACATTTTTCTTTCTTGAATCACTACCTCAGCCTTCTCCACGGATCCATGCTGCCCGACGATCTCCGCGAGCTCCTCGTTGGTCACAGTCCTCGGGATGTTCCCCACGTAGAGCCTCCTCGCCGCCTCGGGTCCCGCGTCGGTCGTCGTCGCCGCGGACGCCTCCGCCGCCACCGCCCGGACCACCGCGCCCAACTCTTCCCTTCGGAAGGGAACCGCTGAGGCCCTACCGGAGGCCGCAAGGCACCACCTTGGGGTCGGAATAAGCGAGGGCTTCGCCATCGCCAGGGGAATCGAGGAGGGCCTCCGAAGGAGGACGGGCGAGGCAGGGTACAAGATGGACGCCATTTGGGAGCGCGCGGGTTGGGGTCTTTGAAGGGCTCGCCGTAGCGGAGGTTTATGGGAACAGAGGAGTGTCGAGAAAGAGAGAACCCTTATCCTCTCGTAACGGTTGGAGAAAAAGTTTCTATTGCTCCGCTACCGAACTTCACCTGATGGGACGGGGAAAACGATTTCTACCCAAAGTGAAATTTGATTGCCCACGAAGGGTCGGCTATGCAGTAACCGCCACCCCGCCCCACTCCCACTTATTTCTAAATTTTTAGGTTAGAAATTATAATTATGCGAATAAATGTACTAACTCATCTTTTTTAAAAAAATTTAATGGGTATATATATTTTATATTATTTTTTTTAGATAGTATATTCAATAATATATGTAAGAGTTTAAAATTACTTACTCCCATATTTAAGACTTAATGGATTATTTCTTTTATAAATGTTATGGTAGGTTAATAGATTTGGGAGTTTTTTTGGAGAGGAAATTTAATTCGTAAGCTTGTTTTAAGATAATTTTTGGGTGAACGGAAGTTTAATGCAACTGTAACATTCGTTTTTTATGAAAAAAATGAGAGAAAGGGAACAATGTTCCTCTCCCTAATTCAAGATCATTGCTCAGTGAATGGCCCTCCCATTTCATCCTCTCCTCACCCAGCAAACACACACAGACCCACGCATATACACACCCCACTCCTCTCCAATGTTGTCGTTGGCCTTCCTTCTCTTCCGCCTACTCCCCATTGACGTATCACTTTCCTTACCACCAAGGTAGTCATCACCACAGCCCCTCGCACTACTCACGCCAGTTGACACCCTCATTCTTTACGGTGGATGTTATTGTGTGGAAAGATCATCGGAAACGAATTTTGAGTTTGGAAAATCCGTCGTTGTAGCATTTTTTGCGAGAAAAATCGTCAACAGATAATTTTACCGAAACTTGAAAAAAATTCCAAGTCGAACATAGGGAGGCAGATATTTGATTAAAAACCGTATTTATTTTATTATCACGAAGCAGTAACTAGTTTAATTGAATCTAAACTAACTATCTACTTAAAGAATAATGAATAGAAGAAAGATAAAATATTACAAATAAAGACAAAATAGAAATAGAATAAATATTGATTTCATAATCATCAAGTGATGTCTGTTACAACTAATCATTACACTAAAAAACTAAAAAGATTACAATTAGAAAGCGGTAAATCTACTCTAGAAAGCAGTAAAAAGGTGGAGATAAGCCATCCTCCTCGACGGCTGCTTGAAGGACGAGCTGCGTTGACGGAGCGTCCGAACAAAGATGGTGAGATGCGGGACGAGGGAGAACGAAAACTGACAACAGAGAATGGGGCAAGGCGATGTCGCAACAGGATCTGCTTCCCGAACGGCGGTGAGAAGGCAACCACAAAATGCTCTACGAACGGGATGAGAAGGTGGAAAAATTATATTTTTAACTCTAGAGGAGCATCCCGGGTTTGGGACAAGCTCTTAGAGCTTTGGAGGGGGTGAGAGAAGAGAGGAAGGGATGAGAAATATGTGGGGGTCGTAAGGCTATTTATAGGTGAGGTTTGAAAGGGCAATTAGGTCATTTCAAGTTAAAAACACTAATGCAAGGGCCTTTAGTGACGGATTTAAGCATTAATAAAGCCTTGAATGTGGGCTTAGTCTGCTCACCACTCCTACCTCTTCTTCTCCCTTGGCTTCAACTCACACGCACGTTCTAGCGCTCTCAGCCATCCAATCTCACGATTGGACGGCTTAAACACACTGCGCCTCATCGCAAGTTATAGACCATTTTAAAGAAAAATAAAGAGAAAGTGCACAACAAGATTAGTAAGAACACGAACCTTAGGCATTCTGGACTAGACTCTTAGTACCCGTTAAGATCTAGATATTCCTTAAGAGGTTAAGGAAAATAAAAAGCTTAAGTATTAGGTCTAAAGCTTAGGGAGTATTTGGCCTCGTTTACTGACCTTTGGTTTACGGGACTCGATAACCTAAGCACCCAAATTTACACACACAGTCTGGTTTAGCAAGTATAAATATCAAAATCATGCAGAAGCGTTTCGAATATTCTGAAAATGTCACTTAGATTAGGAGCAGCTGATCAACACAAGTTGATTTGGACGAGTTCCCGGTGTGAAGAGGTGGGAAATTTTCCTCGAAGATGTGTAACATCATATCATCTCCTCGGTGCTTGTCTCCTAGGATATTTACATATCCTACTGGGGACATGTAAGCACTCTGCTGGTTCAGATTCCATGGATGGTATTATCACGAAGTGTCAATTGCAAGGGTCTGAATTCAGCCACAGAACACCATGGACGGGATCATATCAAAATCTTGAGAGCCAAGGTTCTGGGGGTTACCATGGGCGGTGCTATCTCGAAGCATTGATTGCCAGGGACCTTTAAGGATTGATGTTGGGGACAAGGAATCCGATACAGATCGTGTTGTGAAGCCAATCCTAAGCTAGAATTAAAAAGAAAAGGGAGAGAAAACTCTCCAAACAAATAAACCATTTGTCCCTCTCTTACAAAATGCACTGCAAACTGAACCAAGGCTAAAAATGTCTCAAGCACGGGTGCTTTAACCACGGAGTCCAATAAACTTTAAGATAGTTCCTGAGTGCCTTAAAAACCTTTGCTAAAGACTGAGGCTAAAGTTAGACAAATCTGAATCTTGGTTCGTACTAAAGTACCTTTTAGGCCTATGGTTGCCATTTTGACCTAATCAAGGAGACAAGAGAAAAAGTACTTATCAAATTTGAAGAAATGAATTCATGGTCTAGAATATAGGCTAAAACGTTAAATTTTTGCTAAGGGACTAGCAAAAGCTAGGCATAGAGGTATGATGAGAATCTCATCATGAACCCTAACTAGCATATTTTGACCTAATAAACTGAACAAAAGCTCCTACATAGCCTAAGGGAAGGCCTATATCTGGGAATTGCAAATCTGAGAATAAAACAATACACAAGGGGTAAAACTGTAATTTTACCATTGTAGTACATAAACGAGATTTTTAAGGGTCTAGACACAGGTTAAATGGGCTTAATAAGAGAAAAAGTGGGATGCTTTGATCATGAAAAGGTTATGACAAAATTTGGAAATTAAATGATATTCTGTAACCTTAAAACAAACCTACTTCAATTCACAAAGATCCAGGCAATATAAAAATCAATTAAACCCTCTAAAATTCATGAAAAAATCTCCCCTAGGGTTAGAACCTTCAATTTTGCCATTGGAACCTATCTTGACCTAAATTGAGAACCATACCCAATTTTTGACCTAATTTAGGTTTTTTGTGCAAAATGTCCGATCAAACATGGTCAAACCTAAAATCCAACCTCACCATTAGATTCCTTAGGTCCAAATTAGGTTTATACCAAAATTTGAACCAAAGGAAAGGTCTCCTTGACCCACTTTACAAAACGATCCTCAACAATTACTTTTTGACCCTTAGCTTCTTGACTCTTGTAGAGACCACCCTAGCTTTCTCGTCTCTTTCTTCAATCGGGTCCCTCTGGCACCCACCTGCGTAGGCCATACCTCTGGAGACTTTGCACATAGGATGGCGCCGCGCAGACTTGGAGAGCCGGCCCTAGATTTGAAAGGGAGACTCCTTGTGTTGTCCTCTTCAACATGGACCAGCTCCCATGCCTTGTCGGCCACCATACCTCTCGTGCGAACGCTCGAGAGGTATGGGTCTTTTTCCGACCATGCCTCCAGCGAGGAGCCCACGTCTCCTCGCGATTCCCTCTTGGCCAACACCTATTTAAGGAACAGCAGCACCTGTCGCTTCCTTCAAGCCTGTTTTGGCCAAGGAAATCCCTCAATTTTCGTCTCCTCCTCCTCCGACCATTCGCCCGCAGGCTCCGATGACCCTCTTCCTCCTCTCTCGTCGTCCTGCCACCATACCAGTGGCAGGGTTACCTCTGCCGTCGTCCGCCGTGCCTTGCCGTACCAGCAAGCGCCCTCCATCCCCTCTTCCTCGTCGTCGTCTTCTCCCCTGGGCACTGTCTTCTCCGGCGACAGCGGGTATAGCCATCTGCCAACTCTCCCCCTTCCATCCACTTAGCTAGGTCAGACTTACTCCTCTCTTTCCCCTCTTCATTTTCCCCCTATCAATTTTTACTATCACACACCGACCATCACACACCACCGCCACTTTCTCCACCTCCGGCAGACCACCGGCGAAGCGCAGCCACCGCGTCACACCTCTGTTGGTGCTAGAGCACCACGATCATTTGTTTTGATGATAACAAAACACGTGTTATTTAACATTTGCAATTTGAGTCCTAGATTTCAGGTCAATTGCAAATGTGGACGTGTTTAGATGGAGTTCGAGCTCGCATCCAGGACGGATTGAAGGAGCTTGACGGAAAACAGAGGAGGTTCGCGTGGAGCGAAAGATTGGAGATGGAAGACAAGAAGAATAGGATAGATTCTTTTTTATCCTTTCATGTATCTCTTGTATTTATTTTCTTGCTCTTTATTTTCCTTAGACATTATGTTAAAGAGCCTCAAAGAACCCTAACAGTAGTCCTAGGAACACCTGCACAACCCTAGGATACTTAGGTTTTCTGTAGAATACTTAGAAAACCAATATAGGGCTCAAACAGCATTTCCAGACGTCTAATCCCAAAATCAGACGTCTGATAAATATTTTAAGACGTCTGACTGTTGTTTCAGACGTCCGATAACTGTTAGGCTGGACATAGTTAGTTCTGTCTGATGAAATCAGACGTCCAGACCTTAGACCAGACGTCTCAGGAGACGTCTGATGACTTTGCCAGACGTCCAGTTAGTGGACCGTTGGCTGGCTTAGAAGACGCTCAAGAATATGACCGTTAGAGCCTTATCAGACGTCCATAGGACTTTACAGACGTCTGATAAATGACCGTTTTGCCTCGGCTGACCCAAAATCTCTTCTCAAAGATTTTCTAGCCGTTGCAACGTTTGGAAATCAATTCCCACAGAAAAATTAGGTTTCCAGACGTCCAGACATAGTGCCAGACGTCCTGTATGTCGTCTGATGGACTTGCACAAAAACCCTGTTTAGATCTGATTCAAGTCAGGGAGAAACCCGCATAGAATCAGACGTCTGACCTTGGAATCAGACGTCTTAAAGTGGCCTTCCAGACGTCTGATGCCAGAGTTAGACGTCTGATAACCCTGTCAAATGCAATCATTGTCCTGATTTCGGCCTGATTCTCTTGAACTTTGTTCCCAACGGCTATGGAAGCTTTTCCAAGCCTTCCAAAACCTTCCTAAGGCCTCTATAAATAGAGGGGAGCCTTTGCAACACAAAGACACTTAGAGAAAAGACATACACACCTAGAGAGTCATATACACAAAAGAGACACTTAGAAATACACTTGGATACACTTAGCTACACACTTTCACACTCTTGTGTCCAAGAAGTTCTTGCTCTCCAAGCTCAAGCTCCATCATCTTGAGAGCATTCAACCGTTGCGCACCCGCTCTCCCGCCGTTGATTACGAGAGCGACGTAGCGCCGTCGCGTGGCACACGCACCGCGTCATCGTCGACGCACTCCTTGCAAAGGGGAGTTTCCTATTTCCTATAGAAGCTAGGTTTAATTTTGTTGGCTCTATAGGACTGTTGTTTTATTTTATCTTTGTATTCTGGTTGGGTATTCGCTTTGCGAATTCCCGTCTCCTTCGTGGGACAAAATCCTTCTCGTGGAGAGAAGGGGTTGAGGAACGCTACCCTCGTACTTGTAGCGTGGTTGTACTGAGGTTGAATCACCCTCGTTCAAAGTGATTCGTTTAGTGGATTTTGATCAACTTGGTTGATCGGAAAATCCTAACTCGAGAGGGTTAGGTGGTGGTTTTCACCCGGTTTGGGTTTCCACATAAAAAATACCTGTGTACATTTTGCGATTGATTTTTGTGAGATTGCTTTATATTTTTATTTCCGCAATTTTATTACGTCACCCCTCCTGGTAGGGAACCTTCAATTGGTATCAGAGCAGGTCTTGCTGTTTCGGCGTAACAACCAAGCAAGAAGATCGATGGAGGGAAGCAGTTCCGCGTGTAGGATTTCGGAGGGACAGTCCACAACCCGTCCGCCCTACTTTGACGGGAACAACTACAGCTACTGGAAGCTGAGGATGAAGACGTGGCTCCAAGACACTGAATTCGAGGTATGGGGATGTTGCGAAACCCCATACGAGATCCCGAAGCGACCCCAAGGAGGCTACTCGCAGGTGCAGATTCTAGAGCTCTTACTCAACGCAAAGGCAATGAATGCCTTGTACTGCGCATTGAGTCCGAAGGAATTCGAACGAATCCAAGAGTGCACCACCGCCCACGAGATATGGAGGGGGTTGGAAGGCACTCATGAGGATTCCAGCTCGGAGGAAGAAGAAGAAGAAAAAGAAGAAGAAACCACTTGCTTTGGTTTCATGGCCAGAGGAAGCAACTGCGACAGTGAAGGCGGAAGCGACTCCGACGACGAGGTAAATCTTGATCTTCAAGAAGCTTTTAATGAACTTTTTGAGATTAGTAAATCACTTAGGATAGATAATAAAAGCATTAAAAAGAACCTTAGTTTTCTTAAAAATGAAAATGATAGGTTAGAAAAACAACTTAAGGACATAGAAGCTAGTCCTAAGGATGATAACCTATTATTAGATAATCATAACCTCATTAATGAAAATAATAAATTGATTGAGGAAAATGTTAGTCTAAAATTAGAAATTTCTGATTTAAAGACTAAGATGGATATTATAGAAAAAGAAATCGCATGTCTTAGGGAAAACTCTAACAAATTAATCAATAAAGTAGATAATTTTTATAGCCCTAAGATTGAGAAAGGATCTCCATCAAGGAGACCTTCTAACAAATCCGGATCCAAGCTTACTTGGATACCGAAGAAAAATTTGGAATCTTATTTTGTAGGATTCAGGGATAACTACAATACACAGGACTGGACCTACAAACTCAAGGCTGGTCAACTCGAGTTAGGAGGACTAAGGAGTAGACCAAGGAGGAGAACAAGAAGACCGACGAGATGGCGAACAAACGACGGACCCGCCGCACGTCGACCACCAGATTGGAGACCGGCGCCGATGCCCGGGCCTCCAAGCTACGGATGGGAGCCCCATCCGATGTGGCATCCACCACCACCATTCGGGCCATTTTATTGGCCATGGTAGGTGAGGTAAAACCCTTTACCCTATCTTTTTATCAGTAGCATTTAGATAGGGGGAGTTAAAAATTTTATGAGCAAATTGTCAATTTTTAAGGGGGAGATGCAAGTTAGCTAAATTTCCTTTAGTAAGGGGGAGAAAAATAATAGCTATCTCATTGTTACAAAAAGGGTGAGGACATTACCTTTGTCAAAAGAAACTCATAGAAGAGCATGTTTTAAGGGGGAGTAATAGGAAATGTAAAACCAATCAAATCTTTTTGATAATGTCAAAAAGGGGGAGGATTTTTATGCATTATTATTTATGGTTTTGTCATCATCAAAAAGGGGGAGATTGTTGGTGCTAGAGCACCACGATCATTTGTTTTGATGATAACAAAACACGTGTTATTTAACATTTGCAATTTGAGTCCTAGATTTCAGGTCAATTGCAAATGTGGACGTGTTTAGATGGAGTTCGAGCTCGCATCCAGGACGGATTGAAGGAGCTTGACGGAAAACAGAGGAGGTTCGCGTGGAGCGAAAGATTGGAGATGGAAGACAAGAAGAATAGGATAGATTCTTTTTTATCCTTTCATGTATCTCTTGTATTTATTTTCTTGCTCTTTATTTTCCTTAGACGTCCAGTTAGTGGACCGTTGGCTGGCTTAGAAGACGCTCAAGAATATGACCGTTAGAGCCTTATCAGACGTCCATAGGACTTTACAGACGTCTGATAAATGACCGTTTTGCCTCGGTTGACCCAAAATCTCTTCTCAGAGATTTTCTAGCCGTTGCAACGTTTGGAAATCAATTCCCACAGTAAAAGTAGGTTTCCATACGTCCAGACATAGTGCCAGACGTCCTATATGTCGTCTGATGGACTTGCGCAAAAACCCTGTTTAGATCTGATCCAAGTCAGGAAGAGACCTGCCCAAAATCAGACGTCTGACCTTGAAATCAGACGTCTTAAAGTGGCCTTCCAGACGTCTGGTGCCAGAGTTAGACGTCTGATTACCCTGTCAAGCGCAATCATTGTCCTGATTTTGGCCTGATTCTCTTGGGCTTTGCACCCAACGGCTATGGAAGTTTTTCTAAGCCTTCCAAAGCCTTCCTAAGGCCTCTATAAATAGAGGGGAGCCTTTGCAACACAGATACACACCTAGAGAGACCAAGATACACAAGAAACACTTTGTAATACACTTTCCACTCTCTTGTGTCCTAGCTAGCTCTTGCTCTCCAAGCTCACGTTCCATTCTCTTGAGAGCATCAAGCTGTTGCGCACCCGCTCTCCCGCCGTTGTTCACGAGAGCGAAGTTGCGCCGTCGCGTGGCTCACGCACCGCGTCATCAACTCGATGCACTCCTTGCAAAGGGGAGTTTCTTATTTCCTATAGAAGCTAGGTTCATAATTATTTTGTTGGCTCTATAGGATTGTTGTTTATTTTATCTTTGTTATTTAGTTGGGTATTCGCTTTGCGAATTCCCGTCTCCTTCGTGGGACAAAATCCTTCTCGTGGAGAGAAGGGGTTGAGGAACGCTACCCTCGTACTTGTAGCGTGGTTGTAATTGAGGTTGAATCACCCTCGTTTAAAGTGATTCTGTTAGTGGATTTGATCAACTAGGTTGATCGGAAAATCCTAACTCGAGAGGGTTAGGTGGTGGTTTTCACCCGGTTTGGGTTTCCACCTAAAAATTCTTGTGTTCTTTGTGTGATTGTCTTTTTGTGTGATTGGTTTTCTTTGGTGAGATTGCTTTATATTTTATTTCCGCATTTATTACGTCACCCCCTCTTCGAAGGGAAAACTACAAGAGTGACCTAGGCACGCACGTCTAGGCCACCCCATGGCCAGCCACCCCCTGCCTCACCTTCGTCGTGACACGACGAAGGTTCTCCTTTGATCTAACAGGGCCGCAAGGCCGTATTGGTGGTTTCAGGGTCACAACGTCTTCCGCCATTAGCGCAGGGGCTGAAACTTGCTTGAAGCTTTGTACAGAACCCAGCACCCCAGGATGCCGGGTCCAGAAGGCGCGGAACCCCCTCGCAAAATCACCCAGGCCTTCACTTGGCACCAGGGGCCTCAGCTGCGTCTGCAATCGGGCGACGACCTACTGCGGGTGCAAGTGCAAAAGCGGGTGGGACATTTAGTCCCACCTCGTTAGTTTGCGAGCACCCACCGCACATAAATCGCAAAAGTGTCTTAGGCTCGTTGCCTCGAGACACACAGGGGTGAGGTCCCTCGCCCTTACTCACCACACCTCGTCCGCGACACTTCCCATGCGGACCTGGCACCCGGATCCGACTAACCCTGCCTGTGCACACCTCACGCACCACCCACGCCGGTGCGCCTGGTCCTGGGCGCGTCACCTGACCCACATACCTGATTAAGGCTCTGGGAGAGCGAATCCTTAAGTGAATTTGAGAGAGAGAGACGCGTGGAGGGTAGGGGTTAGGTTTTGCCTAACCGGTCGCCTATGCAGGGAACAGGAGAAGCAAGAGAAGAGCTACGAGGACTTAGCCGCAGGAAGGCAGTTGCGACCAGAGGGAAAGGGAGGACTTGCACAGCAGAGAAGCAAAGGAGGAAGATGAAGACGGCACTGTAGCCGCAGAGAAGCTAAGGCAGAAAGAGAGAAGAAGGCCTTGGCATAACAGAAAAGAAGAGAAAAAGAAGAAGCAGAGAAGAAAGAAGGACTTGGCGCACAGTAGAGAAGAAGAAAAATAGAAGAAGCCAAGAAGAAGAAGAGGAAGAACCAGTAGCAATAGCTGAGAAGAAAAGGAGGAGCACTGTAGCAAGTGACGTTTAAGTCATTTGACCCTTGGAGTCAGACGTCTGAAGAGAGAGAGGAAGGCAGACGAAAGAAGAAAGAGAGAAGAAGACATTTTTTCCTTTCTTTAATCTTTTGTAAAACAGTATCTATTGTAAATTGTGATTTTCTACGCTTCTAGAATCAAGTTTTGCTCCCTGAGTTCAACCTAGAAGATTTTCTGTTTTTGAGTAATAAAATAAAATGTAATCAAACCGGTCCTCGTACCAGCAGGAGAGTCAACAAATTGAGGTTCTTGATATCTTCCCTGATAATAGGTCATTTATGGTTATCCATAAGGAGGTGATGACCTATATGTAGTGTAATTTGGGAAAGGGTAAGGATCAGCATATCCTTCTTGATTGTAGAACATATTAGGTTGTCCAAATGTGGGCGGTAATCTATAATCGATGTAGCTCGGAGAAGGATAAGAATCAAGGTCATGGTGTCTAGGGTTAGACCCTGAACGCGGAGGTCTGGAATTGTATCCTCAATTAGGATTATCCCAACTAGAAAATGGATGAGAATAAGTCTGTTTGAAATAATAATCATTTTGGAAATAAGTAGTGGTAGGAGGGTAGGAGTGGAAGTGCGAATAAAATGTGGAAGGATCCATGACAGCACTGGAGGAAAGAAAATGTTTTGCAATACAAACAATCAAATCTGTCCTTAAGTGGGCTAGTCTAAAGACCTACAGACTCCCAGAACCTATTTTGAGATAAAGAAATGATTTGATCAACTTCTTTCTGGTTAATCCAACCACTTAGAGGGAGGGGTTGGGGAGAAGGTTATTCCTTTGGCTTGCGCCTCCGGTTCCTAGTGTACCCCCCAACCGCGATCATTTGATTCTACTCTCCTAGTTAAACATCAGATTGAACAGTAGAAATAGATTAATCGAAAATAATTTCAATCTAGGCTCCGAAGAACAAGTTCAATCTTTAAGTCTAATGTCTACTTTGTTTTAATTAGGGTTATGTTTGAATGTTCTTTGGAATGTAATGGGCCCTTTATCTGGGTCATGCCTTTAATGTTTGATTGATATGTGTGTACATGCACAACCTGTGATTTTCAAGTAAGTTTATCTTTGAATGTGGTGAATTTTAGGATTTAAGTCTTGCTTAGTAGCTTTTAGGATTCAACTTGAGGTGTATTCAATCAAGTTTACTTGTCTCACCAGGTTTTGAAAGCACATGTGAAGATGTTTTTCGTTAAGCCTTAAAAGAATGTGGAGTTCCTGGTAAATTCCTAAAAGTTGAACCTATTTGGCAGCTACTTGATGACTTGATTTTAATTGAAGTGGTGCGGCCTGAACAACTCAAACAATTGGCCTGATGCACCACTTAATTAGGCATACAAGTGATTACCTAATTTGATCTCTATTCAATTATGTGTTGATGAGTGTACTGGTCCCAAAGATCGAGTTATCGGTTGAGTATGAAGAATCAGAAGAGGTTGTGTATCCCTGTAAGATTTTTTTTTTAAAATTTTCTTTATCTGAGGAGTGTGAGGCGAGTGGAGGTGACAAACAAACAATCAAAACTAACCTTATAGTTTATGAAAGCTCCTAAGTTAATTAGGGTTTGTGTTATTAGATGGTGGAATGAAATTTAGTGGGTGGAAAGGTAGGGATAAACTTATAGACCTTTCAACAACACTTTACTCTAATATAATGCTTTTGCTCATCTCGTGAGAATACATGCAATCACAATAAGAAATGAGAGAAATGAAGTAAATAATTAGTAAGATGAGAAACATGAGAAATCAAAGAATGTCGCATTCTAGACAACGACTCTAAAATATTTAAGCAAAAATTCTATGTAAAAAAATTAGATTTAAAAAATTAAACTATATAGATTAGATAACAAAAACGTCACTTGCATTAAGGATTTTATTGTGCTGAGCTTTAGACAGAGCTCAAAGGTTGCTAATCTAGCTGCTGCCATTGTTCCCGCGGACCGTCTCAACCCGATCCGGTATCCACCCCGTAGAAACCCTAGATCTGAATAAAGTCCTCACGTAACGCCCTTCACCCATTCCTACTCACTGAAGAGCTCGTGCACGATCCTAGCGGGGGGCAAACTCAACGGTCGAGCTCGTCCTCATGGACCCCGATGGGAGCGAGGAGGAGGAGAACCCCACGGAGATCAAGAAGCAAAAGAAGGGCGGCAAGTCCAGAACCCCCACCAAGTCCAAAGAGAGCGCCCTCAAGCAGAGTACGAACCATCTCTCTCTTTCCGATTCTCTCCTTCCTGGAGTAGGGTTCCTTATGATCGCTGCAACTCAAATTCTTTCGTACGTAGTTAGTTTCTATTGCTTGGTCTTGAAGGAAATTCGTCAAGTTGGCCTTATGATCTAATTTGATTTCCGCTGGATTACCTCATCAATAGTGTAATTAAGTTCAACGAGAAAGAGTTCGACGGAATCCAATTACATTATGGCAATTTGGATGCACGCCTTTTTGTATGGTTTTCAATATGTAGCTTAATAAATGTTCCTTTATTATTATTTTTTTAATTTGTCTGTTTGGTTATGCAGAATCTCCTGCGGAGTTCTTTGCGGAGAACAAGAATATTGCGGGGTTCGACAATGTGAGGTTCTGTAGCTCTTGAGTCTATCTTTTGAAACCCGAAGAGCGTGTCTTATTGGGTCGTTCTGTAATTTAGCCTGGGAAGTCGTTGTACACGACTGTGAGGGAGTTGGTGGAGAATGCTCTCGACTCGGCGGAGTCGATTTCTGAGCTGCCGGATATTGAGGTTACGATGTAAGTTGGATGGTGATGTGGGCATTGTGCAAGGTGGTTGGGCTAGTAGTTGTGGAAATGGGGAGCTGAATAGTTTGGTTTCGCAGAGAAGAGATCACCAAAAGCAAGTTCAATTTGATGATTGGTCTTGTGCATCGGGAACGAGTTGACGAGGAACTTTATGATGATTTTGAATCTGCCAAGGCTCGTGAGGTAAGAGAGTCAAAATCTGCATAAGTTTTGCATGTGTGTGTGTGTGTGTGTATTTCATATTAGCATGTGGGGAGAAATGACGATTGCGATTTGTAGATTGAGTTTCTATCATCTTGTTAAAAAAATGTATCTCATATGATTAGCAAACCACACTAGAGGAAGATCGATGTGCCTGTACTGATGGGCACTTTGTTTTTCCATTTGCTTTTCTGAATTTTTTATGGACAAGATATCCGGTCAATTTCTTGTTGTTGTCTTCTTTTTCCAGAAACGCCTGGCTAAGGAGGCTCGTGCTCAGGAAATTCAAGCTAAAAATGCTTCACTTGGAAAGAAAGTTAAAGAGTCTTCAGCTGTGAAAAATATTAAAAGTCGTGGAGAGGCCTCATTTTTCAGGGTTACCTGTAAGGCATGGTTTGCATTTACTTGAATTTTTACAGCATGGGATATTGGATTTTTTTTTTTCTTTTTGTTTTTCTTAGAGGGGCATATTTTAAGTCGCATAACACTTTCTTTATAAAGTCATGCATTTACATGAGCAATCGTCTGAAATGTATATGATTATCTTCTACTTAATATGACACAACTAATCATTTTTTCAGTCATGTTAAAAGTTCATTTATGCTTTACTTTTTTGTATTGTGCATTGGCATATGGATCATCTAGCATACGATGACGACGGAATCATTCTTTGATTTAGGAAGTTCATAATTGTGTAAATTTTGAGAAAGCAGTACCATTTGTTATCCACCAGGTATCTCATTTTTCAAATGGGCTTCTAGAGGCCCCAAATGTAACTTCACTGAGAAAGCCTCCTCATTTTCTATTAATATGCAGATGGATTTCTTTGTAAATCTGAAATGTTATGGAAAATTGTTGTTGCTCTAATGACATCTAATTGTGAGCAGTCTTCCCCTTTCTTTCCAGAAAGAGAATTGACTTGCTCATCATCCCTTCCGAGCTTCAGTCAGCATTTCTTGTCTTGGATTCTTGGATGCCCCCCACACTTAATATGTAGTGTTGTTGTTTGGTGACAAGTAATCATTACTTGACATGGCATAGTTTCTTTGCAATCAGTTCTCTCATTCTTTAATGCTACTGCTACCTAGGTAGCTTATTAGCAGTTTCTCCTGTAGTCATCTATGCCCTATCATTTCCCCATTCTCCGATCGTCATCTATCCCATTCCTCGTTCCTTCCCTGGCTCTGTTTGCCTCTTTATTTTCTTCCATTGACTCAATTCTTGCTGAACCCATCCTTTAGCTCTTCCACCCATTCCCTTGTTCACATCTATGCTACGTATCGCCACTTAACATGCTGCACTCTCCTAACTTCCAAGAAAAATTTCGTGATTTGGGGTGTGTAATGCATATCTTAACAATACATTCTACTCCAATTTTTTTAATCAGAAAATGGAAAACTTGTAATTTTTATTTTCTGAAAAATTTTTAGATGGTTTTGTTGAAACATTCCTGAATTATATGTTTTAAAACATTTTCTCATTGTATAACATACTTTTCACTTGCTTATTTAAAGTTCTTAAGTGAACTCAAGTTACTGGCCTCTTGTTTGGTGGTGAATTTGATGATTCCTTATAGTTTTAAATGGTACTTGAAAAGTCCCACCCAGTGATGTAATCACGGAACATAGATTCCTTGTGGTTTACATATTTAAAGATTTCTCTTGATAAATATGGGATGAAAGTAATGCTTGGTCATTGCTCATTGTTGATTTTTGATCCTTGGTGAAAAATATTAAATTAAATCATGCAATTCCACTATCCTTAACTGATTTCGACAGAAATTATATTCTGTCATCTATTTATTTCCATCTAATTTTGCAAAATACAACCATCTAATGTGTTCATTACTTTCCTTGGGATTCGGCTTCCCATTTCCTTTAGCAATGACCTTGTATTTTCCAGATATATTATTTGTACAAACAAATACATTAAGAGGGTTATAAGTCATAACCGTAATTTTAAACTTTGATACACGAATAACTATGTATGTAATACATCATAATGTATTTTTAGTTAATTTATAATCATCTATTTTAAAATTTGAATTTTCTATCTTTTCATGAAAAAATTCTGTTTTATTTCTATTTTTTATTGTATATTATTTCATACATGGGTAACAATGTAATGATGTATATAATATATTACAATTCATTTTTACATTATTTATGATCATCTAATTTAAATTTTGAATTTTTATTTTTTAATATATAAATTGTTTTTATCTTTAATTTCCATTATATATTACTTCATATATGGGTAACAATGTATTGTTAGCATATGTTGTTATTTTTATGCTTTTCTTATACGGGCTATGGGTGCTTAGTTCCTTAGGAGCAAATTTGTACTTTTAACCATTCGGTCTCTCTCTATATTAAAAAGTCTAGGGTTTTCTATAATGAAATAAGTAATTTCAACCAATTTGGTATTAGAGCGGCGATCCTAGATCGGCGCTTCGGTATCCCACCCTGACAAGCTTTCGTACCTTGTCCACCAAAATCCTACTCTGTTGGAGGCACCTGAAGGAGCCTCCATTGGTGGCCATCGGCCTTTGTCGGTCGCAGCCGACCGCTGATCAGGCCATCGTAGTTGTTGGTGAGCCCCATCACCATCGTTGCCGGTCGATCTGCCTCGGGAGGCCATTGCTTAGCCTCCGACAGCATCGCCGACGCTTCCTACCACCATTGTAGCGCTGCCTCAAGCTTCCCTAATGCCGCTAGCGACCCCTAGGCCTCCGCTAGAGTCGCCTCAAGCCTCGCCAGCGTCGCCAGTGTCACTAGCATCGCCTAGGGCTCCGCCAGCGCCGGTGGGGCCTTCTTGGGTGGTCTCCCCGCACCCAGGCTAGGCCAAAGCTTGTCCAAGGGGATTTTTTGTGGATTTGTTGGTCTAATTTTTTGGATTTCATACCTGATTGATGACCTCTTGGATATAGAAGCCTGATTATGGTTCCAAGATTGTAAGGATGGCTTCAGATGATCAGTCCGAGGTGAGTTTGGGCACTTCTTTGGACACCGGTGTACAATGTTCAGGAAGTCGACCGAGTAGGTGGCCGCATAGTCGTAGGCGGACCCTTCCCCAAACCGTGTAATGCAATCCGGTGCTATAAGAGGGTCTAGGCGAGTAGTCAGATTGAGTAGGCGTTTACTCGGTCAAGTAGTCACCCGCTTTTGAGATAAATCCATCAATGGGGTCTTCAAGAAAAATCCCATGAAAAAAATAACTTTAGGGTCCTACGTAAAACAAATCCACTTACAAACCAAACATCTTGGATACCCAAATAAAATTTTCCCTAAATAACCCCAAAATGACCCATCACCAAACATCATTCGTAAACCTCACTGATATCCTTGATACGATTGCGGATCGCCTTATTGCTGCCTTAAACCCCATTGTCGAACATCACTTGTAAACCCCCATTGCCTCTCACTGCTATCCCTGATACGATCGCCTGCCATCGCCTCTCCATTGCCTTGTCGCTACCATCGCCCTCCTTGGCCACTATCTTGTCGTTGTGATTGCCCTCTCCAGCTCTCCTTGGCCATCGCCTTGTTGCTGCCATCGTCCTCTCCTTGGCGATCGCGTTGGAGGTTGCACCGACCACCCACGTTGAAGGCTGCACCAGTTGGAGGCTGCACCGGCTATTGTTACTACATTGAAGGCTGCACTAGTTGGGGAGCGTTGAGTTGGGATCTCTCTGTGTCTCATCGTGAGACTCTTACGAGTTTTGGGTAGCACTATCACTCCCCTCGTTCTGATTTTTTATTTTTTATTTGGTCTATCTATCATCATGAGACTCTCATGGTATGTTAATGTTTCTCAAATATACTGTCTTACCATGGGGTTTGATTTTTAGGGTCTGAAATAATATTTTTTATTTTTTATTTGGTCTACATTTTAAGGTTTGAGCTTTAAGGTTTATTTTTTATTTGGTCTGATTTTAATAGATCAATGGATGATTTACTAAGTCAACCTGTTTCTGATAGTGCATCCACTCCAAGTATGTCATTTTATGTTTCACAAGGATCTAATGATCCAGGTTGGAAATATGCTTATCTTCAAGTGAAGATTGATCTCAATACAGTTACATGCCGACTTGGTGGCAAGGTAAAGGGGGATAAATAGAATGAAGTAACATCTTGCTCATATCAAAGGAAATGTCGCATCCTATACAAAATCCGACCTTGAAGTTCAAAAACTTATAAAGGATTATTTGGGGCAAACATCAAAGAAGAAACAAGACAAAGCTGCAGCTATTCAAGAAATGCGAGATTAAGTGGTCATTAAAACAAACTCAACACCCTCAATTGATGTTGAGAGGGATGGTAAAAGGCCACGAATGTCAGAAACCATTAAGGATTGTGGTATGCATCAAACCACAATCAAAGATGCATTTGCCAAGGAAGAGAGAGCACGAGTCAATAAGTTTGTGGCAAAGTTCTTTTATGACCGTGACTTCTCTTTCAATGTAATCATCCACCTGGCTTTCCTTTGTATGTGTGAAGCAATTGGGCAGTATGGTAGGGGATATAAACCCCCTTCTTATTATGAGCTCACAGAGACATTATTGCAAGATGAAGTAAATGATACCAAGTAGAATCTAGAAAGTCATAGGGAGTCATGGAAGAGAGATGGATGCACAATTATAACTGATGCATGGATAGACGCGAGGGGTAGAAGCATCATGAAATTTTGTGGGAATTGTGAGCTAGGCACAAGTTTCTTAAAATCCGTGGATGCATCTGCTGAGTATATTTACTCTTCGGTTGATAAATGTGTTGAGGAAGTTGGACCTGATAATGTGATTCGAATTGTCACGGACAATTCCTCAGTAAATTTGGCAGCAAGATTACTCAAGACCAAATATCCTAGTATATATTGGTCGTCATGTGTCGCTCATTGCATTGATTTAATGCTTGAAGAAATTATTAAAGAATCAAAGGTGAAGAATGCTGTTGCTAAGGTAAAAGAATTGACAACTTTTATTTACAGTCATGCAAAAACATTAAACATGATGAGACAATTCACACACATGAAGGACATTGTGAGACCTGGTCAAACGAGATTTGCGACAACTTTTTTTACTTTACAAAGTGTTATGGACAAAAAGGAAAAGTTGAGAATGATGTTTTCTTCCGATGAATAGAGAGCTTGCAAGTGGTTCAAAACAAGAGGAGGTGAGAGGGTTGCGTCTATTGTTTATAGCGTTACTTGGTAGCAGCAAGTGACTTTGACCTTGAAGGTCTTCTCCCCCTTGGTTCATCTTTTGCGCATTATTGATGGGGATCGGAAGCCCTCAATGGGTTTTGTATATGGTAGACTTGAGGATGCCAAGAAAGAGATAAAGGCTATATATAAAGACGTTGAAGTACAATACAAGTCGTTTATTGATGCCATTGTTTCAAAGTCAAAAGGAGGGCTTGATTCTCCCCTTTACTTAGCAGCTTACTATCTCAATCCGTATTACTATTATCGAGATAAAGATATGATTGAGAAGGAAGGTACCGTAACGAATGGCTTTTTCGAGTACATGGAAAGTTTCTATCTGGATATTGAAATTGAAGATCTCATCATATGGAGTTGAATAATTATAAAAACAGTGAGGGCTTATTTGGTAGACCACTTGCTGTGAGACAAAGACTTACAAATGATTTTGACTTCAATGCAGGTATTTACTACTCATTAAAATTTGTTCATTTATGACTTATGAGAAAGCAACTTATGTATGGTTAATTCATTAAGTTAATTATATGATGCAGCTGATTGGTGGTCGTTATATGGCTTGGAGACACCTCATCTAAAAGAGATAGCTTTGAAAATCCTAAAGTTGACATCATCTTCATCTGGGTGTGAAAGAAATTGGAGTTCTTTTGAGGCGGTAGTTTTAAACATTATCATCATTAATTAATAGTTGGATTACACTTTGTATGTGTCACTATTTACTTAATAAATAAACAAATTACATATTCATATAAAAAAAGGAACAAACTTGAACATAAATGAATGAATGACTTGGTATATGTCAAATTCAATTCCAAGTTGCGGGAGTGTCAACTTAAGAAAAAAGATCCCCTAGCCACAAAGGATAGATATCATGTTAGGGATTGGCTAGAAGGCGACGAAGGAGAGCAAGAGGTGTTTGAAGGAATAAGGTTGACATGGAACTTGATTGGTGAAGCAAGTGGTGTAGAAGAATTATTGCAGAACAAGAGTCAAAGGCTTGCACGTTCTTTAGCAATGTTGCAAAGCTTTGATGAAGAATTTCCATCAAATAAGGAGACTGACGAGGAAGATGATATCCCCGTCGTAGATTTTGAATATGGATCTGATTCGGAATGACTCTTTTAGGCTTGTAATTAAGTGCTTGTGTGGATAAACATTTTTAGTGTTCAGTTTTTTATCTTAACTAGTTTTTGAGTATTAGGACACTATTTTAGATGAACATTATTTGCTATTATTTTGTGTTTATTTAAATGAACATCTGAATTCTAATCTCTACATTTTTTTTTGTTTCTAGATGTCAAATCTTTTATATTCTAAGTTATATAGTAATCAAAGAGGAGTATTAATGATATTTTTTACATTTGCATAATTATAACATTACATATAACACAAAATTTAATAAATTGACTAATTATTTTATATTTTTTTAATAAAAAAATGCAAAATCGTATACTCGTCCGCATACTTGTTTGAATATCGCATACTCGCTATGCAGTGACCCAATCGACCGCATACGGAAGGATCTGTTTTTTGGTCCTATCGTCAAGTTAGATGAGACCAACTACCCACGGTGGTCTCAAACTTTCCTCATGACCATCAGGGGTAATGGGAAGAGCCGCATCCTTACAGATCTGGAGCCTAAGAGCAAGATTGGTGACAACGCTACCTAGGACAGAGACAATGCCATGGTCTCTACGTGGCTTATGCAGATAGGTATTCCCTATATAGGGGATGAAATCATGTATTATGACATCGCGAAGATGTGGGAGTCCTTGCGTGAGACCTATTATGCGAAGAACTCTGCACGTGTCTTTCAAGTCTTCTACGACCTTTTCTACTTGCATCAGGAAGGACGCACTCTGCCATAACACTACTCCCTCTTGAAGGGAATGCTGGAGAGGCATTACTCCTATTTGCCGGGGTGTGCCTATGATTCTTGGAAGGATTTTCGGATACAGTTGGCCATCTCTCTCTTTTGGACAAGTCTTGGACCTGAGTATAATACTGCCAGAGATCGGATTCTTACCACTTCTAAGCTTCCTAACCTGGAGGAAGCTTATAGCGGACTTAGCAGAGTTGCAGTACGTACTCCTGCTCCTGACTCTGGTACTTATATGTTCGCACTGGTAGCGATCCTTGGACGTGGCAAGGGTACTCCTCACTCCGCACGTGGTCGTGGACGTGGACGTAGACGCTTGTCTGGTACATGTACTAAGACCCCATGTACCTACGGTGGCAGACTTGGTCATCCAGAGGCTACATGTTAGCAGAAGCATAGTAGGGCTACCTATGGCCAATCAAGCAATTGAGATTACAGATGGAGTGCCCGCTAGTTCTGATTTGAGCTCCTTGAGTATAGAGATTGAGACCCTGTGACAGCAGATTGTGTAGTTGGCACAGGCTTCATCCTCTCAATCTTCAGATACTGTAGCTATTGCTACTTCCTCACAGGCACTTGCGGCTAGTTTGTCCTCACACTTGTCCTCTGGTGATTGGTTGATTGATTCTGGTGCATCTACGCACCTATGCGGCGACGGGAGTGCATTCTCTCAATTAGCACTTGTTACACTAGCTAGCACAGTGCAGGTGGCAGACGAGAGACATTCGCTACTGGTTGGCAAGAGAGATATGTCTCTATCTCCCACCTTGAGACTAGCAGGTGTCTTTTATGTGCTCGATTTTCCCTTGAATTTACTGTCTATTAGTAGTATTACTAGGGATTTGAACTGCAGTTATTTTTTATGTACCTTCTTCTGCCTTGCAGGATAAACTTACTAGAAAGATGATTGGTGGAGGATGTGCGGAAAGGGGGGTGTACCGTCTAAGCTAGACTATTGTTGCTACTTTTGCTACCTAGGGCCTTGCTTCCACTGGATCTCTCCTTCAGTGGCATCATCGCCTTGGTCACCTGCCTATTGACCTCCTCAAATAGATTTTCTCGCATATACCCTCCACTAATGCTCTCACTTGTTATGCTTGTTAGCTAGACAAGCATCATAGGGCTAGTTTTCCCAGTGTTACTTTTATTTCTTTTGCTGCTATTTTTGACTTGATTCATATGGATGTGTGGGGTCTCATCGTATTCCTGATCAACTTGGAAATAGATATTATCTTTTGTTAGTGGACGATTTTTCTCGCATTTCTTGGATGTTTCTTTTACAGAATAAGTCCGATGTGGGACATATTGAGAACTTTCTTAAAGAAATAAAAACTCAGCATTCTTGTTTTGTCAAAAGTTTTCGATCTGATAATGGCTTGGAGTTTTGTACTACTTGTTTGCATACTTTTTTTTCTAGTCATGGCATTATTCATGAGACCATGTGCCCACACACCTCTCAGCAAAATGGTATTGCTAAGAGGAAACATCGCCATGTTCTTGATGTTACTCATACTCTATTGATTCATCATTCGGTTCCTTCCCTTTACTGGGGTGACGCTGTTTTGACTGTATGTTTTTTTATCGATAGGATGTCTAATGCTGCATTATATGAACATATTCCTTTGTAGGTTATGTATCTTGGTCGATCCCTATTTCACGTCACCCCTCGGACTTTCGGTTGTGTTGCCTTTGTTCATTTGTTGGGATCGGATCGGGATAAACTAGCACCGAGAGTAGTTAAGTGTATTTTCTTGGGTATACCCAGATATAAAAAGGGTATCGGTGTTTTGATCCACTTCTCGGCATTATGTTTCTGCGGATGTTACATTTCATGAGGCGATACCTTTTTTTTTACGACTGTAGCTGAGATAGCTTCTGAGGGTGATATAGCACTTATGCCATATACTCCCATTCGCTTTGGGAGTTTTCTTGAGATTCCTTTCCCTACTACACCACCACCACCACTTCATGCTACACATCCCTTCCCTTGGCTGACTGAGTCACTCCAGATATTTGTCTGCCCTCATACTACTAATTAGGGACCCTCACCCTTGCCTTCACCTTCGGCTTCTCAGGTGAGTCATTTAGATTGACGTATGTTTGCCATGTGATGGTCATAGGTTCAGGACATCTGATGTGGCAGGTGATGATCTTGATCTTTCGATAGTTATTTGAAAGTGACCACGGACTTGCATCACTTATTCTATGGTTGGGGTACTTGCTACTGATAGTTTAGCTCCTGGATTTGCTGGATTCACTCAAACGTTAGCAACTACTCAGATTCCAGTTACTCATCGTGAAGCCATGCCTGATCCAAAATGGTGGGCAGCCATGGAGGATGAGATTGCCGCTCTTAGAGGCCGTGGGACTTGGGAGCTCGCTCTACTTCCTGATTGTGCTACACTTGTTGGTTGTCGGTGGGTATTTACTGTGAAGTTCAACCCAGATGGCGATATTGCTAGGTACAAGCATGCCTCGTGGCAAAGGGGTTCATCCAGACTTATGTGGTGGACTTCTTTGACACCTCATCAGTTGCCAGACTTCCCACAGTACTTGTGTTAGTTGCAGTGGCAGTTTAGTTAGATTGCCCCACAGTACTGGTGTTATGGCTCAAACGACTGCAGAGATGATGTGGATCAGATCCTTGCTTTTTGACTTGCAGATATAGTTTTCTAGTCCTATAGAGATGCGATGTAATAATAGAGCAGCCACCTTCATTGCTAATAACCCAGTATTTCACGAGAGGATGAAGCATGTTGAGGTTAATTGTCACTATACTAGGGACATTATTCAGAAGGGTTTGCTATATACCACTCCAGTCACATTTGAGGAGTAAATTGTAAATATTTTTATTAAGCTCTTAACCAGATCTTTATTTGATTCATGTGTATCTAAGCTAAATACGATAGGTATTTATGTTCCAACTTAAGAGAGAATATTAGCATATATTATTATTTTTATATTTTTCTTGTACAGACTATAAGTGTTTAGTTCCTCAAAGGCAGTGCTATACTTTTAATTCTTCAATCTCTTTTTATATAAGAGAACCTAGAATTTTCTATAATGAAATAAATCACTTCAACCAATTTATATATAATACATTATAATTCATTTTTACATTATTTATGCTCATCTAATTTAAATTTTGAATTTTTATTTTTTAATTAAAAATTCATTTTCAGTACAAATTTCCATTATATGTTACTTCGTACATGGGTAACAATATATATAATACATTACAATTCATTTTTATCTTATTTATGATAATCTAATTTAAATTCTGATTTTTCATTTTTTTATGAAAAAAATCAGCCATAAATATTTAATAAATAACAAGCTAATGGTGTATAATGGATTAAGTTAGATCTGGCGTGATTAGTGTATAATAATCACATATCTAAGCTAGATTTAGTGTGATGGTATAAATAATCATGGATTTAAGCTAGATCTAGTGTGATTAGTGTATAATAATCACGGATCTAAGCAAGATGTAGTGATTAACAGTTAGATGTAGTGAATCTACTGGTGATTATCACAAATACAAGTATGATACAGTGATATGTAGGCGAGATTAGTGAATATAGTGTATAATCATAAAAACATTTTACCTTGCAGTTATAAAAGAGAGGAGAAGCGAGGGATCTGGAGAAGAGAGCAGCAGCCTGAGTGAGCAACAGCAGCAGCAGCAAGCTCCGAAAGGAGAAAGAGAACAGTAGCAGCGCGCTTGGAGAGTTGGAGACAATGAAGTGGAGAAAACTCAAAGAAGAGAGCAGCAGCAAGCCAACAGTAGTGCAACCAGCAACTTGTGGTCGAAATGGGGCACTATGTCAATATGTTTCGCCCATTTAATGGATATTTTACAAGAGCAACCCTCAAAATGGGTTGATATTATTGATATGACCGAAATATTCGCAAAATTTTGTCAATTTTCTTGCAAATTGACACTATCTAGATGTTAATATGACCCTCTCCCCAAAATTTCCATTTTTAAATAATTGATTTTCACTCATTATTTTAGCTAGTTCGAAGAAATTGTTCACACTTTCTTTAAAATCAAATTTCTTTTAGATAATGCTATTAGGTTTTTGTTTTTGCTTTTGCTTTGTTAACTGTTTTATTTGCTTCTTTCTTGCACTTTTGTAATTTGCGAAGTTTTTATTAGTTTTGCTCCAATACAAGGATTTGAAGCATGCCTTTTTAGCTCAAAGCTAACTTTCACTTCTTCACTCTATGACCAAGTGGTCTTCTTTAGACATGCCTAACACCTTCTTGGCCACCTTAATAATACGAGTTGGCATTGTCTCCTGCATGTTAGAAACTTTCATGATTTCCAAGTTTGTTCCAAGTTTGTTGCATCATCTTTTCCTTGAAATTTTCTTGCACTTTTTAAAATTTAATTAACTGTTGAGTTCTTATATTCTTGAACACACCTTTCTCTTTTGACTTCTTTATATGCACATCCATCATCAATAGATGATGTTGACCAATTAAATTCTCTCTTGGAATAACCTTGCAATCCCTACAACACCATCAAGCTCTACTTCTCAAAACAATCAATCTATGTTCTTGCTAGACCATTCTTGTAGGTGATCAAATGCTTCTCTTATTTTTTGAAGTATTAGCTATAAAAAATCGTAAGCCATGGCAAAACCAAGAACAATCTTTCCCTCTTTATTTTTATCACCAAAGTTATAGCTCGCATAAACCCATGCATACTCTAGAGCATCCTTTCGTACATGTTTATTTAAATCTCCACTGCAGCAAGTAATTTCTCTTTGTGGGACTTCCTGAATTATCAAGCTCCTTCCAAATTCATTCTTTATATTTCCCTCCAAATCAATTTGAGGTGCATAAATAAAAAATGACATTTATTATTATTATTTTTTGAAAATGGAAAAGGGAGCTAACAAGGAATGTTAACCCTTGGTTTTCATTAATAATGAGGGCTAAATCTCCAAGTATTACAAAGGGAAGAGTGCATGAATTTTACGACTTCTATAAAAGTTCTTTCCCTCCTAAAGATGATTCCATTGTGTTCTACCTAAATGCACCAAAGTACAGTAGCAGCCCTTCTAAGAGACTCCTCACCAATAAGTATAAATTGAATGTTGGACCAGAAAGTAGACTCCATAATACGTGAGATTGATTCATCCTAGTGTTGTAAAAGTTGGTAGTCAGTGTTTAGTTGGTCAGGTCACTGACTAAGGAGTTTATGGTCCTTAGGGGAGAAGTTGGGGAATACTTGGTCGGGTATTTTTTAAATATTTAAATATATATATCAAGTAAAATATACCATTACATAAAAATAAATTATTTTATATTATGAAAGTAAGCTACAAATCACAAGTCCAATGAAATAAAAGCACAAGTTTGAAGTGTTGAAGCAATCGAGCAGCAGCAAGGTCGGGCACTATAGCAGCAGTAGGGTTGTTTGATAGTACCGGCAGCAGGGTTGGGGTTGTTGGGCTATCCTCAGAGCATCATCAGCAACATCATTGGGTGTGTTTGGTCAAAGGAGCAGTAGCGACATCAGCAGTTAGCTTTCTGTGGGGAAATTGGGTGCATAGTCAATCGAACATACCAATTACTTAGCTGAGTAGTCGAGCCTGTCGACTATGTGCTCGAGTATGGGTTGTTCAGCTGGGTAGGGGTCCAGCTAGAAGTAGTTAGCTAACTCGATCGACTCAGTCAATTTTTACAACAGAGATTCATCCATGATGAAAGACCAACAGTCCTGTACAAAAAGGCAAGTGAAGAAAGGTGGTTCATGTCTTCAGTCTGGTTATTACAAAGCATGCAAAAATCATTTGGATCAGGGCCCAATATGCCTGTAGCTACGAGTAGGGGCAGCCTGAGGCCTAACCCAATTAGGTCGGCCCAAGCCTGAACCCAAAATTAACTTGGGTTGGGCTTGGGTTGTAAGTTTGACCCATTTATTAAATGGTTTGTTGAGGTGGTCCAAACCCATTTCGGCCCAAGACTCGACCCATGTGGCCCATTTATGGGCTTGACCTAAGGCCTGGCTTGTTAGTTTGATTACATCAATATATATATCATATATGTATATTTATTCATATTGGATAGCAAAATATATATCATATATGCATTATACATTAAACATTAAATAAACATGGATTGCTCTTACAAATTTTCCACTAATAAAACCTTAAAACCCACATACTCCTTGCAACTGTAAGCTGTGCAATCCTACAATTCTGTTCGAACTAGATATGAACCATTGGCTTCTTGTCATAGCGAAGTATGGACATTCAAGTTTGAAATAAATATGAATACATAAGATGAGTACTTTTATTTTTTATTATAATTTCCCTCTACTTGATTAAATTTGGCTGGCTTGTCATTTGTTATGTATGTAGAATATTCAACCTAAATATTTACAATGCAAGTAGCTAAATCATTTTGGTTGCACATATACCCACGAGGACTCGAAGATCTTTTAATCTACACAGAAAGGAAATTGTGATAACCTTGCCATTTACATACCTAAAAATGGTAATGATCCTTTACAAGTCTTTTTTTTTTACTTGTACCAAATCATATCATTTCCCGTATTTTTAAAATAATTATTAATGTGAAACTCCTTTTTACATATTGTCTTCTAGGAATTAATGAAATAAACAACATTGTGAATATTGACAATGCCTTAAAAGATGATGCTACTACATAAATCATATTCTTAATTTGCATAAGCCTATCGTGTAACTATTTATTAGCATATAGTAAAAGTTATATGAAATTATCTTTGAGAAGGTGTTGCGGTTAGGCCGGTTTTAGTCATAGAGTCTTTTTATTTGGGCTGAGCTGGGCTCGGGTCAAGAAATTTTATTTTGGGCTAGGCATCGGGCCACCTTGCCCATTTATTAAATGGGCTTAGGTGGGGTCGATGCTCATCCCTAGCTATGAGTGATCAATCTTCACCTCAATAGCAATTTAAAGATTTTGACCTTAAGTGGTATGCTGACTCTCGAATATATTCAATAATCAGAAGCTAACACCTGGTCAACTTGTGAGGTGTCCTCCAAATATAAAAAGGCCTTGTATCTCCAAAGCCACCCATCATGTGCCTTGCCAGGCTTGAGGTTGTGTAGAGTTTGCAGGAGCATGCTAAAGTCTTCTAACCGTGCCTTTGAGAGAAACTCGAGCAGCGAAGCCATCCAATAATCCTCAGTGGAGCAATCTGCTATTGAGGTAGAGGAATGAGTGGCAAGAGCTAGTAACCTAGGGTAAGCCTCCTTTGTAAGGATGCTTGCAGGCGACCAAGAATGTGCCTAAAATGGAAGTCAGAGTCATCACCCAGTACAACTCTACAATTGGGTTGCACTCTTCAAGGGGTCTTGTGGAGTCATTGCCAGAAGTGTAAAGCGCTTTGCAAGTTGATTCTATGCTCCTCTCAATCTATTGTGTTGCCATGGGATTCACATAGAATAGTTTCCAAAAAGGTCACTATGGTCCCATAATAGATTTAAGACACCTAAGCCACCCTACACAAGCATGTAGACCTCATCTCGAGTCACCAATGCCATAAAGCTCTCTTTAGCTCTTGAGGCCCAAAAAAATTTCCTAACCGAATCAATCCTTTTCTAGACAGTCATAGGCATTCTCATCGTGGATAAGTAGTACATCAGGCAAAGCAGAGAGGACTGAGGAGAGTAGGACAAGTTGTCCCCCCTTGTAGAGGTGTCGAGTTGCCCATCGTTGCAGGCATTTCTTCATCCCCTCCAGAATCAGGGTCCAATTTCGAGCAATGATGCAACCAAATGAGAGAGGGAAACCAAGGTATTTGAAAAATGTCTATAGTCATTGAACCCCAAGAGCTTCCCTACATTGAATTGCTTAATCAACTGACATCCCAAAGGGTAGGAAACCTGATATCTGCAAATTCACTTTCAAAGTTGATGATTCTCCAAATAGTTCTAGGAGCAATCATGTTGTTCTGGCCTTAGAGATGGAGCCCTCAGTGAAGAGGATAATATCATCTACATATTGAAATTGTTCCTCCTCGGCTTGAGCTGAAACCTTTTATAAGGCATGCCTTACAAAGCATGTAACAAGCATCTGCTAGGAAGTCTGCTGCTAGGACAAATAGCATAGGAGCTAGAGGATAACCTTATCTAACCTCTTTCTTGAGGTTCATCCACCCCCCCTCGATTGGCCATTGATTAGGACTGAGTAGGATGTTGAAGTAACGTAGGCCTTCATCCATTGACCCAAGGCAATGGAAAGCCTCTCAGCCTAAGATTGGACCATAAAAAGCTCTAATCCAAATTGTCATAGGCCTTAGAGAAGTTGATTTTTCAGCAAAAGGCTTTTGCTCTGTCTCTCTTCTACGTCGAAAGGATATCTCCAAAGCCACAATATAATTCTCTGTGATCGATCTTCCCTTGATGAAAGTTAACTGTATTGGTCGAATCAAACAATTGGTCCAAAGCTTCTCTTAGGTGGCGGTTAACGTTTTGGTGATCGGCAATAAATAGAGTTCAATAATGCTATCGGTTTGTAATCTCCTATAGATTTTGTTGTTTCACCCTTAAGCAGAAGGAAGAGGAAGAATCGATTAATCTTTTCAAGGTCACTGCTGGCCATTAAGTGAAATGTCCATAACATCAGTCTTTAGAAGGTGCCAGAATTCCTTGATGAAGAACATAGGGAAGCCGTTAGGGTCAGGGGAACCTTCTTGCTTTAGGAAGCAGAGGGGGTCGCTGGATCTCATCTTTTGAGAAAGGTCTTGTAAGAGAGGTTGCATCCTTTAGACTGAGCCTTCTTTGTCTGTGCCACCCAGGTGCCAAGTCCTTTGGTTATACTGACATAAAAGGAGGTGGTAGAAGTTAACAAAAGCTCTGCCAACCTCTTGTTGTCTTGAGTGCAAGCCATTGTGGTTCATCATGGACTCCTCCAATTTCATCTCCTACCATTCACATTGGAATGGAACAATCCAGTGTTGGAATCCCTCTCTCTCAGCCAATGTTATCTGGATCTTTGTCTCCATGTGACCTCATCTTTTCTATCTTTAGTCTGGATTTGTAGACAAAGTTCAGTTCTCTCCCTTGCAGCCTCCTGACAAGAAAGGTCCCTTGAGTCCTCAAGCCGATTGGATCTGGAGATGCCAGCTAAAGCCTCCTCTCTAGCTTTATTCCTCTTTCGGCTCCTTCCTTAACTCTCTGAGTTTGTACCTGAGGAAGAAGATCTTTGTCTGGTACATTGTAGCCGGGGGGCCATCAGCCTGACACTCCCCCCACCTTTGTTCCACCTTTCCTTTGAAGCCATCCTCTAAAAGCCAGGACCTCTCAAATTTAAAGTAAGTTCATATCGAGTGTCCTCTCCCAAGTCCCATTCTAGTGGAGTGTGGTTGGAGAATGGTCTTGACAAGGCTCTTGGCATACCAAGAGGAAATCTCTCACACAAGCTGACAGAGCTAAAGAATCTTTCGAGTTGTGATCTAGGAAAATCCCTTCTTCTAAGGTTTATTTTATCAAAATAGCTAGATCTCCCAACCTCTTAACTTCAACTACATTCTCCTAAAAGTCCTTATGGATGCTAAGGCCAACCCCATCTTGAGATTTCTTCTTTCTTGCATGTCATAATTTGAAACTTGTTTTCTCAATCTCTTAGCTCTCTCCCACCCTACTTTGTCTCCTGATGGCAATATTTGGAATTTGCCCCCAAACATTGTATGCTTGCTTGTCAAATTGTCAACATTCCAAGTACTAAATCTGAAGTTCTTTTGTGCTGCACTTTAGTGGTTATGTGGCACAAATATCTTCTTTTACATGCATGCCTCTCTCATGTGGGAACCTTTGTGCTTTTTGGCTTACATTCAGGCTGCAACTATTATAGCATAACTTGCCTCTTTTCTTGCATCCATTTCACATACGAAAATCGTTACTCATTTTTCACTACATCTGGGCATCGATGTAGCGTGCCACTGTCAGGGAATGTCCCAACAAAAACTGAATGAGTGCTTGAATGCTTTAGTAATTGAGATGTCATCACGTGGTGTTCCTCTGCCATTATCCACAAAATGTAAATGAATTCTTGAGTGCCCCAGCAAAATTGCTAGGAGAAGACCCTGGATATGAATTAATAAGTACTGGGATCTGTAAGATGGTTCACTAGTCAGTTTGAAACAACTAGTTCAGGTAGCCATTAAATCTGGGTCAGCTGAGTTAACCGATTCAACCAAATCCATTTAATGGGTGAAAAAGCAAGGTTGTTAAGCAAGGTCCAAAGGGGCTAGGGTTGGGATGGCATCAATCAAGTTCTACTTCCTTGTTAAAAGGTTTATTTATTTGATAGGAATTGTTTGGGAGACTATGGTTACATGGAGAATTGCCTAGCTACTTACGTACCCATTTCTAACAAAGACACCACCAATGCAACAGCGAACTACATACTACCCTCTCAGCACGAATCACACAGATTTAAAGAACATGGTTGAATCTCCATTAGTAGCAACAAATCGATCCGACCACCACCATTTGTACAATCATTGCTGCTGTTGCATCCTCCCAGACCCCACAGAAGAAGGGATGCTTGAGTAGCTCCATTGGGAGGGCCTCTCATCGGCTACCACCAAGAACCTCTCTATTAGCGCCCTCTCCTTGGGGTCCCTCACCTTCTCAGCACCTTTGGCCTCCCCGCTCCGCCACCCTCAGGTACACCCCCATCACCATCCAGCAACACCTTCACCATCGCCAGCTCTGGCATGCACATCCTGAACGTGCACATGTCAGCCTCTATGTTCTCCATTTATATCTCTAGTGCCATGAACTAGGGCATACTCACCACTGATGCTGAAGACCTGACCATCACATACCCACCATCACATCATCTCATGAAGGAGGGACCCTGTAGATGATTGATTGGTGGTGGTGCTTCGACGTTGCTGCTGTGAGGAGCATCCACAAGTTGGCTTCCATTCCCCCCCTCCCCCTCCCACCCCCCCCAATTGGTGGAGCCGAAACCCTAAAGGGGAGCTCAAAAGCGAGTGGGAAACAATCACGAGAAGGGGATTAGTGTGGGGAAATGTGTTTGGGGGAGGGGAGTCGAAGAGAAAGGTTATGTTGAGGAGATTGTTGAGGAGGGAGATAGTGAGGAGAGATGGTCATGAGGCCCTGTAGAATAGGAGAAGAAAGGAGGTTAAGGAGGGAAAATGAATGAGAAAGAAAAAAGGAGGCCCTTTCTGTAAAAAAATATCCATATTTTAATCAAAATATGTTAAAGTTAACATATTCTTTGACAGAAGGGTACGTCACGTAAATCGTCCAATGATTTTGGGGGTACCTACATAAAAATGGAAAATATAGGGGAATGGGTGTAATTTAGAAAGATCTTAGGGGCATTTATGTAAAATCCCCTAAAAATTACTATGGGCTAATCTTCAGTTTGAGAAAAGGAGGGATGGACATTTTATGTTTCCATCTGGTTTCCTGTACCAAATATTTTATTGGGAAAGAAACAGAAATGTGGAATAAGTATATTTTGACATAGGTAGTGGACCCATCTCCATCCCTTTCTCTTCTTCTCCATCCTTGTTTTGCTCTTGATCTTTTTTCTATGTCCCTCTTTGCATTTGAATGCCTCTTTCCATCTATAGATTTCACAGCAGAGGAAAATTTGTGGCAATGGAAGTTATTATGGTTATTGGAGCAGCAACAAGCACCATTTAGGAGGCAAATGTAACAATTTGGGATTTGATTCATTATCTCTCTCCTCCTCCCTTCAGGCAATGAGTACCAGGTTTGAAAATCGGAGGATTTTGTACCCGGCAGAACCTCTCTGGATAAAAAACTTATGAGATTTCTTGCCTGGTCCTGGGTTCACACCTTGAAGTAACCCCCTATTTCTGCATATGCAGCATACCAAACACAGGTACTGGGGATATATCTTTTATTCCATGTTGCTATCCTGACAGGATACTTCTCATTAGATCTTGTTGTGATGATTGTTTGACAATCATCTATCAATATCACCAACCAGTCATCTCTCTCACCTGATGTACACATGGAAGTAGGTCTCTTGATTGATATGTAGATATCTCCATTAAAATAAAGGTGGTACATATCCAGAAATGAATACGGGCAGGCTGTTCAATGTGTACTGCAAGAATGTGTAATAAATGATTCAGAAAAGTCATAGGTAACTTATAATAAGGTTAGAGTTGTGTTATTCTAGGACATAGTTAAAAAAAAAATCTCATATGTGCATGAAGAATGAACTAGAGAATGTTTGATGGTATCCACAGGAGCTTAGAAATGCATTTGTAACTTTTGATTTGAGTTCGGACCAGAAAACACATAATAGAGTACTTAGGGAGATGAAAATAAATTCTATGTTCATTTTCTACTTTGTAGAATTTATAGGCAAAGAGGTGAAGAAACCTTTATTTTGTTGCTACTTGGTTTATATTTTTACCATTTAGCATGATAGCTCAACAGTGATTTTCTTTTTATATTTATTAAATAAATTTGTTGGTATTTATGTGATTGCAGGATAATGGAAGAGGAATGCCACATGATGACATCCCAAACATGCTTGGACGAGGTCTATTACTCTTCAACAAACTGAAAAATGCTATTGTGATGAAAGCAGTTGGATATAAACCTCATAATTGAGTTGTGAAGCTTTTTGAATGTTCTTTTAACTCGTCCAGATGTAACTTCTAGAGTATGAGCTGTTTCATAACTCTTGCTCCCTGCAAATTTCTGCAGTGCTCTCGGGTACAAAGTATGGGCTAAAACAGACACGTGGAAAATTTGGATTGGGGGCAAAAATGGCAAGCCAAGCCTCATTACTTGGTACTGGATCTCCTGTTCTGTTAAGCTCATTGCTTACTCTCTTCAAATCTATGCAGGCATTGATATGGTCTAAGATGAGCACTGGACTTCCCATTGAAATAACATCCTCGATGAAGGGCCAAAAGTACACTTCTTTCTGTAGATTGGATATTGATATCCACAAGTAAGAAATTACCCATGCAGAACTTATTGTGTACGTATTATTTAAGGTGTATGTTTCCCATCTTTGCTTGTATGAAATCCAATGCTTTGTTCTCATTATTTAAGTTTTGTTGCATTGATGGAAATGGCCATGTAGGAATATTCCTCATACTCATTTGCATGAGCAGAGAGACAACAAGGACCTTTGGCATGGAGCTGAAATTCAAATAATCATTGAAGGAAACTGGACAACTTACCGAGTAAGGATCATTGTTGTTATTGCACCATGGTCATATTTTGCTTCATGTTTCCATAATATTGAAAGCTTTCATAGTAATTAACAGAGTCTACTTTCAATAATATAGTCAAAGATCCTGCACTATATGCGGCAGATGGCTGTAATCACACCATATGCTCAATTTCTGTTCAAATTTATCTCTGACTTGCCAGAGTATGCTTTTCTTTGTGCTTCTAGTTACATTCCCTTTTGAAAGGTGTATCTTGTCTATGATTTCAAGCCAAACTTTCTTTCTTGTAGCAAAAATGTGACAGTTCAATTTGCAAGAAGAACTGACGTGATGCCTCCAACTCCACCTGAAACAAAGTATCATCCATCCGCTGTGGATCTTCTTCTTATCAAACGCCTAATTGCGGAAACTTCCAAGCAGAACCTCATTCAGTTTCTTCAGCATGAATTTGTGAATATTGGAAAGGCTCATGCTGAGCGTCTAATTGGTAGTTTTATATATATGTACACTCTTTTACATCTCTGAGAAATGGGGTATCAATTTGGCAGAGATGAATTGAGACATTTAATTTAAGTTTCCTCCTTGACCCATTAATTGCTCCAGGAGAAATGGGCCCTGAGTTCAATCCCAAGATGTCTGTGAAAAGTCTCACCAGCCAGCAAATAGTTCGCATCCACCAACTGTTTCGCCAGGCAAAGTTTGATGATCCTAGTGGTGATGTATGCATTACTTGGCTATTTCTTCTATGTTCGTTTTTCCTGCTGAAAGAACTCATTTTCACACGTTTATCTTCTCCTATATACTGTTATTTAGCAATCTGATGGATCTTTGAAAGCTCAAATATTCAGTGTCTTAGCCCTGCTGGGGAGTACAATCTTCGCCTGGGAATCATAAAAGAATTGCACCCAGATATGGTTGCAACTTATGCTAATAGGTCAGGAACTTGATGTCATTTTCCTGTCGTTTATTTAACAATTGGGCCAACTTGAATTTAGATTCTATTGCATATTCACGGCTAATTAATAGCATCTAAATTATGGCAACCAGGTTACCGGAAATGTCCATAATTTCTTAGGGTTTCTTAATTTCCCTTTCTTGTAGCACTATCTTTTTGCTGAGTTTTTCTATATTCCATAAAATATAGCCCTCAAGTATTTGAAGGCCATCCATTCATTGTAGAAGCTGGGATTAGTCTCGGGGGAAAAGATGTCAAGCAAGTAAGTACGACCATTTTAACCTTTGGTAATTGTATATTTTGTTAATTCATAACTGTATATTCGCCAATAATACAATCTAACCACCTGAATGATTTTTTGAGCAATAAGATAAAGATGCGTGATCTTTTTCTTTTTCCTACACAACTCTATCCAAAAAAATTGAACTTTTCATCCTACCTATCCTAGGGGTGCATGTGGATTGGATCAAGGATTGATATATCGGTGATATATTACCGATATATTGATATCGTCAAGTCAGCACATATCGATATCAGCCTTAATATCCTTTTTCCATGATATCGTCGATGTATCGCTTATATCGCCAATGTATCGCCCATATCGTCGATATATCGGAGATATATCGTCGATATCATGAACTTTTGTTGAACTTTAGAGTTATACATGCTAGAGTTCTTGCTTCCTTATAGTCCATCAAATATGTCAACTTTAGAGCTGTACATCTTTTGTCGACAATTCAATCATTGCACTTGATTTTACTTATAAATAGGAATAAGATTCTAAAATGTCGGTAAGAAATACATTAATATCTTCAAACCTCTATAAAAAGATGCACATAACTAAGCACTTTGATAATCCATGAGGGTATTGAAAGGGTTATCTTATCATCTTCCTTTGATTAAAGGATGTCATCCATGATGGTTCTTCTTTCTTTCCCCACAACCTAAGGTTGACAGGCTCACTTGTTTCAGCATGGTTTATCTAAGTACTTGTGTATTTGTGCTTTGTTGATCTTCACTAATCTTGCAAACTGTGCATTATGCTATGATGGGCATAATTTCTCTCTAGTTATTTGAGCGTTTATATTTGTCCATTATATACGCTTGTGTTATTTAAATCATGTTTTGTTTCACCAAGTACATCTTTATTGGTAGGAGATGTGATTTCATATGTTGAGCTCATAATGAGAAGAATAATAGGGTGGTTCACGAAATGTGAGACAGACCAATGAGAAAGAGAAGAGTATTGGAATTGAGAACGTGTTGGAACTTATGAGAAAATTAGGACTCTAATTATTTGACCATTTATATTTGTTCATTATATATTCTTGTGTAATCTAAATCGTATCTTATATCACCAAGTGTATCTTTGGTGATATTATTTGTGATTTAATATCTTGAGATCGCAATGAGAAGAGTAACAGGGTGATTCACAAAATCTGAGGCAGGTCAATGAGAAAAAGAAGAATATTGGAATAGAGTGCATGTTGAAACTGATTAGAAAATTAGTGCAACTAAAGCATGATTTTAATTGTCAACAATATGCAACGAAAGTTATTGTAAACATTTTTTAATTATTATCATGTTCTGTATACTTTTTTTTTAATATACGACTTTGTTAACATGTGACTAGTGCATTTTTATTATGTTTTCATTCAAAATTTATGATTTTCGTCTTCTAGGTCTTTTTTCATGATGTATTAATTATTAAAATGTTAATTTTCATAAAATTTGTGATATTTTGGGACATTTTGGGTCCTTCTGAGCTATTTTCTAAAAATTCACCGATATCGATATATCCTTGATATCTCTTGTTTGACTTGTCGATACGATATCGATAGCGACATTTAAAACCTTGGATTGGATCAATCCACAATGTGATCAATTTTAATCCAATTGGACTACATTGGACTTTTTACCATCATGTGGATTGGTTAGTGTGGAGAATAAGATGCCACGTGGTAGATCAGTTTGGCCACATGGCAGGTCATGTCCACCCTAAGGGGGAGTTTTTGGTTTGCTTGGAGTCCAAGTTTTGGTAATTTTAGTATGGTATTTGGTCTTTTAGGAAGTTAAGAGAATTTGATCTTTTCTATTTTTAGGAAATATGATTTGGTTTGTTTCCTGTTTTAGAGATTAAGACTATTTTTCTTTATAAAAGAGACTCTTATGTAATTGGTTTCCTCTTGAGTTAATGCAATAATTGTTTCCCAACATTTCAACTTCCTCTCTTTCCCTCTATTCTTCATCGTCGACTACCATCTCTCTCTCTCTCTCTCTTTCCTCTTCACATGTGTTGCCCCTGTTGGAAACCACCGGTTGCATTTTCTTCCCATGTGGAAGAGCCTCTATGCTCCTGTATCGCTCAAATCCTCACATGGTATCTGAGCCAATGATCTAGGTTCTTCTTGGGAACTTTGCTATACGCATAGGAAGAAGAAGAAAAGCTATGCTGTGCGTGAATTTTTTCCTGGTGAACAGTAGCCACATGCATGGCCTTTCCTTTTGTCAGATCACACACAAAAGCGCTATCTTGTGCATGATTCCCATGGGTATTAGAACCTCGTGTGTTGAGGTATTTTCGTTGACTTGTGAGTTCTCTCGAAAACTTCCTTAAAGGACCTTGGCACCTTATGTAGGGCCCAAGGAGACATGCTAACAGGTGGCTTCCCTTACCCCTACAATGGCTTACGCGGAGCGTACAAGTAGAGGAAGACTCGCTTCTTAAGGACAGAGATGGCCGAGAGTGAGAACCAGATCAACAAAGGGGAAGAAATGGTTATAGTTTAAGGCACCACGATTAAACTTCAAGGTGCCTCAAAATATATCCTATGGACTCGAGCATTCAAGATCTTCGTAAGAGGACAAGACAAGTTACATGTCCTTTTCAAGGAAGAATCCAAGTCCAAGGATGCACTGAAGAAGTGGGAGGAGAATTACTTGGTGATGAATTGGCTGACGAACTCAGTTGATCCATCTATCGCCTTCAACATGCTTTATAAAAAGTTAACTCATGAGATGTAGGATTCCTTGGAGAAAGGATACTCCAAGAAGTCCAGCAATGCCTGCATCTCTGACATCTATACTTGTATTTGGATGGCTAGTTAGAAGGATCTTCCCCTTGATAAGTACTATTCAAACATGGAGGTGCTCTTTGAGGAATTGGAGATCTATGAGCCTGTTTGCTGTGACAAGCAAATTGGCGTACAAGAAAGGTGGCAAGCTGCAAGATTTCTGTCGGGGTTGAATCCCCAATATCAGCTGACGCATGATCAAATTCTTGCACTGGACCAGGAATTAGATCTTGAGATGATTTATAGTCATCTCGAAAAGCTTGGAGAAGCATATGTAGGTTCTAGTAGAGTGATTGTGTTTGAAAACACCGCTCTGGCTACCTTTGATGGAGGCACCAGACATGGAAGAGGACGTGGTCGAGTCGATCCACTGTCAACATTGTAGACACATAAACCATCAACAAGACCGCTGTTGGGACAAATTTGGAAGACCCTCACGTTGGGCTACTAGTACCACACGTGTAGAGTCTCTTACTCTTGCAGATTTTGAGAAGATCAAGGCCATGTTCATGAATGAGAAAGAGAAGACAGCGACCATCATGACTATTGAAGTTGCCCAAGATGCAACGACTTCGGAGGTTGCAAGAGGCTACACCATCATTTCTACCAGTGTTGTCAAAGGCGAGAGGTGCTAAAAGGCGAGGGAGATCCAAAACGTCCGAGGCGCTCACCCGAGAAAAATGAGGTGCTAATTTATTTATTTATTTGATATATATATATTATCAATAAATTAGATGCTCTTATAATCTCATGCATGGATCCATTAGCAAATGTGAAACAAAAGTTAAAATTGCCAAATAAAAAATACTTTGTATAAGCAAAAATACAACTCTAACAATGAAATTCACGAATAAGTACATGTCCAAACAAAGTTATACCAAAGATTATAGAAAGCACATAACTAAGACTCTAAACATAAATCCTAGCATGACCAACCATATTACCAAGTTCACAAGAAAAAAAGATAAACCCAAGCATGACCAAAAGTTTTAGAGAATCGAATGTCACAAACTAAAACAACTAGCTCCACATGTCCATAGTAAATTCATCTTCCTCATCTCCCTCAAAGTTTAAGTCTTGCTCTTCTTCTCATGTATCTGATACATACTCCTCTACCTCTTCTTCATCTTCTGGAATTTCAATCGTTAGTCTTGAACTTGATGGTCATGTAGCATGATGGAGCCTTGCTTGATTTCTTGTGTAGGTTCTCATCTCTGTAACTTCAGATGCCCTTGCAACATCACCCCAAGTCAAAGTATCATCACAAAAAATTAGATCATTTTCTGGATCATCATTTTCCATCTCTCCAATCAACTATTCATTTGAATAATTAATGGAATTGAGCGCAATGGGGTCGATGGTGTCTCGTACGTCATACGACTCTTCAAGTTCTGATTGTACTTGATGTACACCAAATCTTGCAATTTAGCAATATGAAGAGCATTTCTTTTCTTTGAATGAATTTGTAGTCATTGAAGAAGTGCTTAAGATATAAATCATATTATCAAACAAACTTAATGATCATACTATTACCATATGTTTGAGAAAGCATACTCACATGCTCAAATACACTCCATTACGTTCACATCCAGAGGCACTGCATGTCAAGCTCAAGACCTTTATAGCTAACCTTTGCAAATTTGGAGCTGAACTTCCAAATAAGCTCCACCACTCCATTGCAAAGTGATGCTTTATTAGTCTTTACTGAAAGATTAATAATGATACATTAAAATTTAAATAATTACACAAATTGATACCTAGTGATTTGATTGTTCTTTATCTAATTGCCATTGGATTTCCAAAAATCTCTTCCGCATGTTTATACAAAGACAATTCATTTGCTATCTTGTCTTGTACGTATATATCAGGTGTCAATCTTTGTATGTACTTATACAACCCATCAATGATTTCTCATTGAATTCCATAGAGGGTTTGGCATAGAAGTACTCTAGATTAAGAAAATGACTAGTTGCATGTAATGGGTGCATCATTTGACATGTCCACCTTAGATTGATGATTTCAAACACCTCCCTATATTTATCCTTATTCCCTTTGAAGCTTTTTTCAATGGACTCTTTAGCTTGATCCATCGCCTCATAAATGTACCCCATTGGTGGCTTCTTCTCATCATCAACGAGCCGAAGAACTTTCACCAAAGGTCCCATATACTTGAGAGTTTGAAGCACATAATTCCAAAGTGAAGGCATTAAAATAATGTCTCTAGTTTTTTTGCCCTTCATCTCCTTAGACCACTTGCATTTTGCTCACTTCTCAGATGTAAACATAGTCCCTAGACTATGCTTTTGCTTGTAAATAGATTGCAAGGAAAGGAATGTTGTAGCAAATCGAGTAAATCCATGTCACACCAACTCCCTATTGTTGGTGAAGCCTCTCATTATATTTAAGACTCCAGGGTGGTTGTAAATGAACCTCACAACAAAAACGACCCTTTGGATATTTTTCTTGATTGTTGAGATTTTTCCAATATCTTCCAACATCAAGTCAATACAATGAGCGGCGCAAGGTGTTCAATACAAGTGTGGTCTCTTTTCTTGCAAAAACTTTTCTAAAGAAGAAATGAAGTACGTCAGTAATTTAGAACACATAGTAAACAATATTTTAATTAAAACATATCTAGCTAAAATATACTTGCCAATGCGTCGTTGCTTCCGTTGTCAATAATGAATTGAACTACATTAGATTCTCCAATTCTTTCCACAAAGTTGTTAAACAACTCGTATATCTTTTCTCCCATTTTGATGATAGATGATGCATCAATGGAATCAACATACATTGTGCCCTTGGCACAATTCACCATTAAATTGATGATGTTCCTTTGCTTTCTATCAGTCCAACAGTCTGACATAATAGAGCATCTATATTTAGCCCACGCTTCCTTATGATCTACCATCAATTTTTGTGTGTACTCCACCTCTTTCTTCAATAAAGGAACTTTGAGTTCATGGTAAGAAGGGGGTTTTAAGTTTGGACCATACTCTCCTATGGCTTGAATCATTTCTTTAAAACTTTCCAATTTAGCAGAATTGAATGAAATGTTGGCTTGATAGAAAAAACGAATAATCTTTTGAATTGCTCTAGGTCGTGTCTCCTTCGCAAACGCTTCTTTGAGGTTGCTTTGCCTCAATGGAGTCTTTCCTTTACTTTTCACAAACATATCCATGGGTTCTTTTCCCTTTTGTTTTTTGTTAGAGATGGAAATTGTGTTACTTCCATTAGTCACCACTCTCTTAATTGGAGCAGTTACGTCTTTCTTCTTCACCATCTTCAATATCAATCGGATTCTCCCAATCATCAAAGTCAGGCATGCTATCACAAAAGGCCTCTTTCTGTGTCTTTCTCAGTTATGTAATTATTTAATTCCTCCACCTCTGGAGGACATTTCTGACAAGCTGATGCATTCTTGTATGATTCAACTTGATGTTGTTTGATTCAATATATTCCACCTTTTGTGGTCTTCTCACAAAAGGTACAAGTGACTGCATTCTTATCATTTTCATCCTTTAAAAAATTACACTTCCAAGCAGGATCTCTCTTTCCACTCCTTGCAGAAAATGCATCATCCCCACTTGCGAAAGCCATTTAGAAATATCTAAACTATGATTTAATTGTTAGATCATCATAAATGACCTAACCAAAAAAAAAATCCAAAACATAACAGAACAATAACCTAAAACTTATGCACAGGAACCCATTTTGGGTTATTCGAAATTTCTAACCTAACCCCTTGCCCTAAGTGCACAGTAGTAACCTAAGTGCATAGTAACCCCTTGCGATGAGCTGTAGGAGCGATGAGGAGAGCTTACAAAGCTAAAGGATCGAATAGCGTCGAGTAGTGGCGATGGCGGCGAGGTTCGATTGGTGATGTTCGAGTGTTGGCAAACGAAGGGATGCAAGCAATATCGGGTAGGTTTTACTGCATACGTGGGGTTTTGGGTTTTAGAGAGGTTTCTTTTTTATTTGGGTTAGAGGAAGTCACGTTTTTAGGTAATCAAATCGAGGCTTACCTTAGGCGCTCGCTTAGGCGCCTCACGCCTAGACCTCAGGCGCTCACCCAGGCGCCGCCCAAAGCAAATTGCCTTGCGTGAGTCCGATCAAGGTGCTAAGGCCTCGCCTCGCCTCAGGCGAGCGCCTTGACAGCACTGATTTCTACCAAAGAGAAGGTTGAAGATGAGAAGCTTGAAGAAGAATGGTGGGGGCCCTAGCCTCATCATAAGTATACCAAATCATCGTCCTCTTGACCTCGATTTAAGGGGGAGTGTGGAAAATAAGTTAAAATTTAAAATAAAGCGAAAGCATAAATATCAAAGCATAAACTCAATAATGGAATACTTAGGTTTACGTGGAAATACTACTCACGCAGAGCGGGAAGAAAATCACGGGAGAAGCGTCTTATAATGGAACGCTTGGGTTTACGTGGAAACACCACTCACGAGGAGCGGGGAGAAAACCATGGGAGAAGCGCCCTATGGGCGTGTTTTCTCTATATTTCTTCTCAAAGGTAAATGGGAGTATACGCCTGTTTATTGGCCACTAATACACAAAGCCCACACTTTCCAATGTGGCACTAAACAACCACTCAATTCTGTCAATTCTCCCCCTTAAGCTGAAGCATGGAATACTCAGCTTGTAACACAAAGAAACCCACTCTACACAAGCGGGAGCTGCTGAAAGATCTGTGGCTGTCTTTGAAGACCTGGTGCTGATGGCTTCCCGTTTAGTATCCCTGAAATTGAGTCTTCCTTTGAAGACCTCAAAGGTAGATCTCCCTCTCTGGAATCCACGAAACTGGATCTCCCATATAGAAACCTGAAGTGAGTCCTTCCTCTGAGGACCTCGAAACTCTAGACCTCCCAGAGTTGGGTTTCTTATGTGGAGTCCATGAACAAAAGTGACTCCCAAACGGGGGTGACTATAACAAGTTCCTACACTCTCCCTTTCTCCCATACTTATATGGGAGAAAACAATAACAATGAGAAGAAAATAAAACTTGAAAAGCTAGAGAAGACTTCTCCATCTCTTCTCTTAAACATAAACCTCATCGTCCTTTTTTTTTTTGAAATTTTCTTCTATATTTTTCTCTTTTTTTAATTGATTTTTTCCCTTTTTTTATCTCTTCTCTTCTTTTTTTCTTTTCTTTCTCCCTTTGATTTTCTTCTCTCTCCATTTTCTTTTTTTATTTTTCCCTTTTTTCTCTTTTTTTTTTTCACTCCACATCATTTTTCCCTCTTCTTTTTTTTTTTTCCTTTTCACACCTCTTTTTTTATCTCTTTCCTTTCGTTTCCTTTTTCTTTATTAAAAGAGGCCAAACATCAACGCCAACCATCAAATAAATAGAAAGAGGGAAAAGAGCTCCCTTAGGGTTCGGAGAGAACCCAACAGCCGCACCTCCAGCTCCTGTGTCCTTGTTGCCTACGTCGCCTCTTCCTCCTCGCCTCTGTCATTAGAGATCGACAAGTATGACACCGATCCCACAAAGTCACTGCGCCCGCAGCCTCCACAAGCCCCATGCGCAGTGCCCTTTGCCAACAATGCCTGCATCGTTGCGGATGGTCGACCTCCATTCGACTCAATCTCCATCACCATTGCTCACAGCCACTGCGCCGAACCTCTTTTCCTTCTCTTCTCGCGGATCTGAGTACGCGAGCTCTACACCTTCATCGATGCCATCGTTGTAGGAGATCGCACATCGTGGAGATCGCATCAATCTTCATGGCCATCATTGCTGTCTTCCACAGCCTCCACAGGCACCGCGAACGGCATCCTTTGCAGCCGCCAACGCTCCATGACGCTGCAATAGTGCACTAGGACTACTGCACAACCCAGCCTCGCTCGCACGGTTGCCAGTAACCACGTGTTGCCTGCCACGCCGTTTAGGGTCACCTCGAGCAACCCTCTGTAGCGCTGCGACACCCTTTGATCCAACTCGCACCGCCTCCTACAGCTTCTTGATGCACAACTACTTTGCACCTCCTTGTGGGTTCCATGCGTCAACAACATTACGGCCTGCTACCCCTTGCACTGCCTCACATCGATCTTTAGCATGAGCTTGGCAGAAACTCCATCGAGGAGATCCTCCTTGAGCGGCCCTGATAAAAAACCCTAGCGAGGGGCAGATCACCTTGCCATATATTCCTTGATTCTCCTTCAGATCAAGATATTGGAACTCCAAGAATAGAATAATGATAAAAGATAATAATTTAAAGAATAAGTCCAAGAGTTGAACTACTCTGATACCAAGTTAAAATCTAAAATAAAGCGGAAGCATAAATATCAAAGCATAAAGACAATAATGGAACGCTTGGGTTTATGTGGAAACCCCACTCATGAGGAGCGAGGAGAAAACCACGGGAGAAGCGTCTTATAGGCATGTTTTCTCTATATTTCTTCTCAAAGGTAAATGAGAGGAGTACACGTCTATTTATAGGCCATCACTCACACACAAAGCCCACACTTTCTAATGTGATACTAAACAACCACTCAATTCTCTCAACAGAATAAGATGCCACCTGTCAATGACGTGATAGGTCATGTCCACCCTAAGGGGTGCCAGCCCGAAGGGGGAGTCTTTGGTTTGCTTGGAGTTAAGTTTTGGTATTTTAGGTATGGTATTTTTTTTTAGGAAGTTGTTAAGATGATTTGATATTTTCTATTTTTAGGAGATATGATTTAGTTTGTTTCCTGTTTTGGAGAGTAGGAATTTAGGATTAGTTCTTTTTAAAAGAGACTATTATGTAATGGGTTTCCTCTTGAGCTAATGCAATAATTGTTTCCATCATATGAACTCCCTCTCTTCTTCACCGCCGACTGCCATCTCTCTCTCTCCTATTCATGCATGATCTGTTGGCAACTACCTGCTGCTATGTTTTCTTCCCATGTAGAAGAGCCTTCACGCTGCCGTATCACTCAAATCCTCACAGGAAGTTTTTGGTTCATTTTAGTTGAATTGGAATTGGGTTAAGACGTTAACCAATCCGATCCGATTTGTAATCCGTAAAATTTACAATATATGTAATCCAATCTGATCCGGAAAGTAATCTGTAAAAAAATAACATTTGTACATACTTGTACACTTTTGTATGATATAGTTTGTAAGAGATAAATCATAATATTTGAAGGTATGTAGTATAAAAGCCCCAAAACAATTCCCTCCACTCCAATTGTTTCTCTCCCAGTTCACTTTCAAACTAATCTCCTGCGCGGTCCTGGACCTCCTACCCCTGTCCAATGCCTCTCTCCACAGTGGTCAACCCTGACCCAAAACGTCCAATTCTACTTGCTCCCTACTACACTTCCGCTAGGTGCCACCTCCAAATAATTTTGGAATCTTACTATTTAAAATTTTGCATTAGCTAATAGGAAAATATATAGAAAATCATGTATCATTTAAAAAAAAAAAAATCTGTTCCAATTGGAATGGATTATAACTTAAAATGGATTGATTGGATTGCAAAATTCTCAATCTGAAAAGAACATATTAGATTATGGATTTACTAAAATTTGATCCAATCCATTTCATGTGCACCCCTAACCTATACCATTCACATACAATCCGTATCCACCCCTAACCGATACCATTCATATGTAACCTGCTAAATATTACAATACCTATCTGCATGTAGTCTCGTGTTCCTGTGTAATTTAATTACATGCATTTTCTTGGCTGGCCCTCACAGGGTTCATTGATGCATTCTGCAATACTTGCTCTCCTTCTTATGGATGACCTGCTCCTTGTAGCAGATTTGTCATTTCATGCTTTCTGTCTCAGATCTCTTCGAATAAACTATTTACGGATCACTTTATTTGGCATTATGTGCTGCATTGTTCCAATATCACTACTAAGTTCCATTTTTGCACTTTAGGGTCTAAATATTTTTCGTTTTGCAAATCGAATTCCTCTCCTCTTTGAACAAGGGGCTGATGTTGCAACCAGGACTGCTCAAAAACGGATAAAGTATGATATCCAGTTTTTTGCCTTGCATAAAAGCAGTTACTTTGTAAATAGTTCTCTGTAATAAGTTATCTATTGTTTCACAGTTGGAACAACTACAAGATTAACCAGATGCAGGATAAGATAGGTGTATTTGTAAGCATCGTAAGCACCAAGATACCATTCAAGGGCACTGGAAAGGAATATATTGGGGATGATATAAATGAAATATCATCAGCTGTCAAGGTAACAAAATGATTCCATATCTGTAATGTGCAGACTTTCAAATAAACACACTCAATATGCAGATCATCATCTGTAATTCTTTCCTACCTGTGTAATCATGTTTTGCAGTCTGCAATTAAACAATGCTGTCTTCAATTAAAGTCTAAGATAGTGAAGAAAATTCAGGCTCGTGAACGGCAAGAGAGGAAGAGAAATTTGACAAGGTGACTTGCTGGTTACTTGAGGACCTTGGGTTATCATAAGAGACACGGGCGGTATACCCCCCCTAATAATATTCTTTCCAGGTATGTTCCTGATGCTTCAAAGGCAATCTTTGAGATACTGAAGGCAACTTCACAAGATCGTGAGAAAAGGCCACGGCAGTTCGAGGAGGACGAGGAGGATATTCTAAAGAAGGTAGCAAGGGAGGAGATTACGGAGGCAACTTTGAGGGAAAAGCTCATCGAACATGCTGAAAAGGTGCACATACTTCTTGGTGTCCTCATCTCAGATACCTATCCAGTTCCAGATGCTTGATGCAACAGTTTGAGAATCCATGAGTTGTTGCTATTCCTCTTTGGTGGAAAACTGGTCGCTTGTAATCTCTGCTCAAATCAAACTAAGTATCTTGCTTTGAAATATGCACTTACGGGTTCCTCTTTCCAGGTGGATTATGAGATGGCCCTGGAGTATGCCACTCAAAGTGGTGTCAATGAGGAGCCTCGTGAAGATATTTATCTGCAAGCATTTGAGGAGAAGAAGGGTGACTTCCTTGACTTTCATGGTACCAATTTTGTTTTCAGGCTTATGCTGTAGGTTAAACGTTCCATTCAGATTGGAGCAATAGATAGCATATTAAGTCTACTTGGGGCAGTTGTACATTGTAAGTTTGCTGTAAGCTGTTGTACTCGCACATTATTTCTGTCCATACTTTATTTTTATCACTCATCTCTCCTGTTGCCACTCATTTAGGTAAAAGGACTTCATGACTTGAAGCATTCTTGAATGAATGCTTGTTTACGTCTGCTCATCATTTTTTTTCTGAACCCTACGTTGAACCATTATTGTGGGATTTTTTGAAACTCTGAAGCCCACCAAAATGATTATTAAAATATATGGTTGACACGGTATGGGATGTTCGTTTCACTGGGGAAGTTGAAAAGGGGAAAGCATGTGATTACGTTTTAGGATGAGAGAGAAGTGGAAATAAAAGGTAAGGGGAGGGATTTGATGACTTGATGCCTCTCTCTTCTGTTCTCTAGTCAAGTTTTGGACGCTCAATTCCAATGTCAGTTTTGCAACCTGAGAGATTCTTAAAAGGACCGCTATTCAGGCCAATGTGTTGAGCTTGGTGGAGTGCTTTGGACTAATCTTGAGTACGTGTTGCATATGATATTTCGTATATGTTGAATGAGCGTAAACAATTATGCCTTAGACAAATTATATAAAGCAACTGTGGATTTATATCATTCTAAGCGTGTATTGTTAGCTCCTAGGTCTAGTTACGTTCTTTTTTAGTTATTTCTTGATTTAGTGTTTTTTCTTATTTTCCTAAAAATATCTCAAGTAATTATTCTACCTTTATATATTGAAAGGTTGGGTTAGGTCATTTGTTCTAATTTATTATCAACATAGTAATTCTGGGTCGTTGTCAGTATCGATCTTCATTCTCAATGTCTCTTTCCTCACCACCAAAAATGAAAAAAAAAAAAACCCTAAAGAGAATATAACTAAATCGTAGGGGCTAAAATATATCATAAATGTGCATCAGACATTCAAAAGAACGTATGAAAGCAAGCAAAAGTAAAAATATCTTACGGTAAAGCAAAAGGAATACGGTATTTGAAATGAGGAAAAGAGATGGCGTCAGTGTCTACATGAATTAGCACAGTTGAACAAAATGATGTGCTAGACGGATATCAAAAACAAATGAGATTCAAAAAGCTAGTGCATGTACAATAATAGAATGTATAATATGAGTGGTCCCTTCTAAACGATATCATATGATAATATGCCAGAATTTGGAAGGCAAATGATAAAGTAGGAGTACTTGAACAAATTTATTCTACAAGTTCTAACAATACAACAAGAAATAATATGACCATCAAGATAACTCTAGTCATTGCTGAACTAAAGGGTCTTCGCGCACGCTGAGTCCAACGGTATTCGTGGCGATTGAGGCAAAAGGTCCGATGTATGGTGAGTTCACAGAGAGATTGTTCCCATGGGTGATGACTATTTTCTCCAATTTTGCTAGCATGAGGCTTTGGGTCATAAAAGGAAGTCCTTTGACTTGGTTAGTTCATTGAGAGGATTGCGAGGGAACAGAATGAAAGGTGAGACAGTCGGTCCTCATGTTGCAAAGAGATGGGAGCAGCATGGATCGTAGAAGGCAAAATCACCTTCAATATGGAGTGGTATTGCTTGATGAAGATGTGAGCTATGCCATCGGGTGGGGATGTTAGTAGGAGGATTATCGTGGTAGTTGATGGCAGGGTAATCTTTTGACTCAGAGAGGGTCTTGGTATAGTGGTGGGTCGATCTCACAAATGATCATTGTGATTTGACATAGCTGATGGGGTTACATATTGTCATCACAACAACCAAATTCCTCAATAATGATTCTGTAAGATCAAATCCACACTCAAATCCGCTGCTCGATTGGGTTCCCTACTTGCCTATTGGATCCCCATTCATCATTAGCTTCTCGTTTACTTATTCTGTCGCCAATGTACCTGTGTCGTTAACCTACTTTGTCTGCACATCCCATGAAGGCAATGGCAAAAAATTGACAAGCATTCTGTCTTTGATGTTTCAGAAATATTTTGATTAATAACCTTTTATTATTCAAAAATATACGGATTATTGCAGGTAGAATCAGAAAAAATTAGGTCCCTTTAATTTAAGCAATGATCTTTTCGTTTAGATATTGAAAATATATAAATTAAATGATATGAATATGAAAATTTATATTGTAACGTATTTTGTAATGCATAGTCAATATATTGAAAATAAAAATTTATCGATTAAAAATCAAGTAAATCACAACAAAACGGTTGAAAATTAAAGCGTATTGGTTGGAAAGGAAAAATATCGGTGCGTTTTATCTTTTTATTGGTGGTAAATGATTTTTTACTTAAAACATGATTTTTCATCTATGGAAAGCTGTTTTCCACTTAGAAATTGATTTTTCATTTATGGAAATGATTTCCACTAGTAAAAAGCTAAAATGCACCGGTTGAAACCATTATTGTCACCTTGTGAATTACAAAATGCGTTACAAGGTACATTTATTTACTTTTCTTCATACACTATACATATATAGTATACCATGTGAATAAGTTAACCGATTTGGGTCACCTTTAACCCAAACTCGACCTAGACACGTTCGAGTCTCAAAATTAACCTACACCATTGCAAAAATAATGGGGTAGGCAAAATGTTTGGCTATACCGATTTAGAGAGGTCTAATGGAGAGAAGTCAATTGTGACTATGATTGGCTGATTGGGGAATTTGATTTAGACCGATTGACTGTGAAGCCTGTCCAAATCATGAGGATCAAGACTGGCCTAGATTGAGAAATTGGGTTGAAGATTTAGGGCTAGTTTACTTGGAGAGTTAGGAAAGTGGTGTTAAGAAATATAAAACTAGTGTTAACCCGTAATTGTGTTTACTTATAGAGTGGTGTTAACATCAGTTTGTGTTTACTTAAATTGGTGTTAAGTTGTGTTGTTAACCCTTGTGATGTTTACTTGATAGTGTGTTAAGTGTATAAAATATGAGGATGTCGGAGATACGAGTGATATATAATTTTAACATAGGTTTGGCTAACATTAATTGAAACTAGTGTTAGACAAATTTGTATTAAAATGGATAAACCCAGGTTAGCCAATCGGAGGTTAAGTAGTTAAGTAAACGGGAGTTAACCTCCCTTTTGAGGGATTAAAGGTTGAAGTGTTTCAAGTTCCAATAGCCAGAACTACTACCTACCATCTTTTTCTTATTTTCATACTCACGGGGCCACCATTGGGACTACACCCAATATAATTATCTTCGTTAGTGTTCTTTTGCTAGTTGTTTTTTAGTCTTGCGTGGGTACTAACTTTGCTTCAATGGATTAAATCATCATTTAAGTGTGGAGTGTTTCTACAACAAGATGGCTCGGGGGTTTTTTTCTTCGGAGTTTTTTTTTTTTTTTTTTGTTCGTGTTTTGTTTTCATTTTTTGTCGCTTTATTTTCCCTCACCTCGAGTTCCCTCACTTGAGTTGTAGAGTTTTTCCGTTCAAAGGCATTATCTTATCTCATGTGGGATCATGGTGCTTAGGGGTGTCAAAATGGATTCGGACCGATAAGCGGATTCGAAGCCAACTTGACAACGTTCGACCCCAAATCAGGGTTAGGTCTTAGGTTTAATTTTTGAACTCGCATGTGTAGTTTTTCCCTACCAGGAGGGGTGACGTAATAAAATGCGGAAATAAATATAAACAATATCACAGAATAGACAACCACACAAATATACAAAGATTTTTAGGTGGAAACCCAAACCGGGTGAAAATCATCACCTAACCCTCTCGAGTTAGGATTTTCCGATCAACCTAGTTGATCAAATCCACTAACCGAATCACTTTAAAACGAGGGTGATTCAACCTCAGTACAACTACGCTACAAGTACGAGGGTAGCGTTCCTCAACCCCTTCTCTCCACGAGAAGGATTTTGTCCCACGAAGGAGACGGGAATTCGCAAAACGAATACCCAACCAAAGACAAAGATAAAATAAACAACAATCCTATAGAGCCAACAAAATAATTTAAACCTAGCTTCTATAGGAAATAGGAAACTCCCCTTTGCAAGGAGTGCGTCGAGTTGATGATACGGTGCGTGTGCCACGCGACGGCGCAATGTCGCTCTCGTGAACAACGGCGGGAGAGCGGGTGCGCGAAGGTTTGATGCTCTCAAGGGAATGGAGCTTAAGCTTGGAGAGCAAGATCTTTTCTGGACACAAAAGAGTGTGAAAGTGTGTAGCTAAGTGTATCCAAGTGTGTGTTGGTGTGTCAAAGGCTCCCCTCTATTTATAGAGGCCTTAGGAAGGCTTTGGAAGGCTTAGGAAAGGTTCTATAGCCGTTGGGAACAAAGCCCAAGAGAATCAGGTCGAAATCAGGACAATGATTACACTTGACAGGGTTATCAGACGTCTAACTCTGGCATCAGACGTCTGGAAGGCCACTTTAAGACGTCTGATTTAAAGGTCAGACGTCTGATTCTATGCGGGTTTCCTCCTAACTTGAATCAGATCTAAACAGGGTTTTTGCGCAAGTCCATCAGACGACATACAGGACGTCTGGCACTATGTATGGACTTCTGGAAACCTACTTTTACTGTGGGAATGGATTTCCAAACGTTGCAACAGCTAGAAAATCTCTGAGAAGAGATTTTGGGTTAGCCGAGGCAAAACGGTCATTTATCAGACGTCTGGAAAGGTCTAAGGACGTCTGATAAGGCTCTAACGGTCATAACCTTGAGTGCCTGCTAAGCTAGCCAACGGTCCACTATCTGGACGTCTGGCAAGTCCATCAGACGTCTCCTAAGACGTCTGGTATAAGGTCTGGACGTCTGATTTCATCAGACAGACCTAACTATGTCCAGCCTAACAGATATCAGACGTCTGAAACAACAGTCAGATGTCTTAAAATACTTTATCAGACGTCTGATTTGGGAATTAGATGTTTGGAAGTGCTGTTTGAACCCTATATTGGTTTTCTAAGTATTCTACAGAAAACCTAAGTATCCTAGGGTAGTGCCGGTGTTCCTAGGACTACTGTTAGGGTACTTTGAGGCTCTTTAACATAATATTCTAAGGAAAATAAAAAGAGCAAGAAAATAAAGACAAGAGATACAAGAAAGGATTAAAAAGAATCTATCCTATTCTTCTTGTCTTCTATCTTCAATCTGTCGCTCCACGCGAACTTCCTCTGTTTTCCGTCAAGCTCCTCCAATCCGTCCTGGATGCGAGCTCGAATTCCGTCTAAACACGTCCACATTTGCAATTGACCTGAAATATATGACTCAAATTGCAAATGTTAAATAACACGTGTTTTGTTATCATCAAAACAAATGATCGTGGTGCTCTAGCACCAACAGCATGGACCCAATGGACCTGCATAGACTCAATTAATAGAACCCATTAAACCTATATGGACCTGTTGGATCTAGTAAAGATTTGGTGGATTTAATAAAGAGGATCCCTTAGATTGACGTAGGACTTGATAGACTTGCATAAGACTCGATAAACCTAGACCTGGTCATAGGTTAGGAGTCTCATCAACCAGGCCCGCCTGACCCACAAAATGGGTGAGCTTGGGCTTCGACTTTTTATCATGGCTCGACCTAGCCCGACCCTCTAATTGACCCGATTTTAAATGGGCGAGCTTGGGTCTCCAATTTACAAATCGATCTGTCCTGACTCGGCTTGCAAATCATTAATATTTAAAATCAAGAACTTCACAATTCTTAACTTTGAACTCCAACAATATAAATTCCATCTATTAGATGCCAAATTTTCTAGCTTTTTAATCATTGTCTTGCTTCTCAAAAATCTCCACCCCTCTCCAAGTACTATACGAAACTCCCAAGAACCATCATCTAAAATTATAAACCATTTATTTAACTTGAGTTACGAGAACCATCTATTGGACCAATAACCACCATCCAACTCTTCCACTGTCTATTCCTTTATCTTATTTTTTTTTAATTATGAATCAAGAACATTTAGTATACTTGTATAAACACATTCAATAAAGGGAAACATGAGGCAATATACTTGATAGTTAACATAGTATGAAGTAATAGATTAGAAGTTGTTAATGGGGATTAGGGATTAAACAACTAGCACAATAACATAGGATTACTTATATTCTTTCTAAATTTCATGTAATTTATTAATTTTCTATGATATGTTTTCATGAACGATTAATACTTTAGAAACTTCAATAATTTATTTTTTATATAAATGATGAACCTTAGTGACTTTTATGACATTTTAAATAAAATAGGTTTAATTTTTATTGTTCCATTTACTTATCGTATTTTTTTAGCATGGTTATGCTTATGTTTTTAATATTCGTATTATATCTTTATTCATGTTTGTGTTTTAAATTTTAAATTACTTTATATTTGACCAATGGGTCGGCTCAGGCCTGACCCAACCATTAGAAACAGGACTTGGGCCAAGCTTATAGGCCCATGGGTTGAACTTGACTAAGGCTTAGTCCAAGGCTTCTGAAAGTTCAGCCTGATTGACTCGACCCATAGCTCTCTTGACCCAACCTATGGGTAGGTCTTCTTTGACATTCGAATCTACTTGTTTTCAATCATATGCTAGTCCAAAGCACCAAGCACTCTTAGAAGAGAAGGTAGGAGCACTCAACCATGGTAGATGCTCTTTTTACTTCCTTGAAGGGGATGAAGTGCTTGATGATGTAGCAAATAAAAAGATGTAAAAGATAAGGTTGATTGAGTTGCTTTGGCTGGATCCTCCCATGAAGAGTTGTACCATATCACGGAAGATACTGAATGCCTAGTACTAAAGGGGGAATGGTGGATCAAGACCCACATACAATCGACTAATATTGGGTTGGGTCAGGTTTATTAGTTCCTTATCGTGTCATGTCTCAAGTTAAGGATTTTGGACCTATTTTCTTATTGGGTCAAATTGGACTTGGTCTAATAATTTGTTGTTAAGTGAAATTGGGTTAGTGTCGGACTCAACTCGACCTAATTGATGCTCCTAATGGTGCTCCTTTCTTCTCTCTTGCCCTTCCAAAAGCTGCATCCCAATCTATTTCACTTCTTCCTTGTTCTAATGAATGGTTAACTTAAAAAAAAAAAAGGAAAGAGTTGTAGGTTTGTTCACCTCTCCTCTTTCCGAGTTCAATGTAAAAAGCTAGAATTAATTTAAAGCAAGTTACGGATCTCAATTGCCGTAATATTCAGAAGGTCCTCTGTTGGCGACCAACGAAGTCATTCCCCAACGCTTTCACAATGAAGAGCGATGCGGAGGCATAGAGGCATTGCAAGAGCATGTTGCTGCAAAAATAAGGATGTTAATTTGGATTCACCTAATCCAAATCTAACTCACCTTACTCGATTGGAGAATATCCTATCTCTTTAGTTTTCAGATGTTTATAGGTTTTGATTTACATATTCGAACGGATATAGGTATAGATTTGAGAGTTTAGCTATTTACCTAACTTAATTACTTCTGTATATTTTTCTAAATATTTTAAACCATACCCTTATTTAACAAGTATATACTGTGATGGAAATTTTGTAGTATTCTTTTTGATTAAGCGTGTGGACTCATAGTTATCTATTTTTACGTGATAAATGCTACCAAACTTCCTTTTTTTTTTATATATATACAAGTTACATGTTTTTGGTTGAAAATGGCTCATATACGAAAATGAGTCTTGTAACCCATGATGGACAAATGGGTGCTGATGAGGGTAAGATGGCCTAAGCTAATGGGCCTATTGCACGATAGGAAAGGCTTGGTTAACAAGGGGGCAGGTCGCATCCATCTGGGTCTTAGGGCGATACATGGGGCTAATTTAACCTAGACTGCCTTGGGCTAAAGGACAGGACATGCAGAGGCACTTGGGTTCTAATCACGAGGGTGTAGAAAAATATGATTATTTACAAAATTTTCAATCCTTAAAAGTAAATAGGAATATCATAATGGGAGTTTGAGTTGTTTTTAATAAGGTAAAAATTATCTAAATTATTAACTATTAATCTAAACAAATTATTTGGATTTATTTGAAATTTTCTCTAATTATTTTGAGATTTTGGAACGAGACGTAAGAACTAATGGTAATTTCAAAAATTAATCGTAAACTAACAAGACAAAAGTTCCCGAAAATCAATAAATTAATCAATAAATTAACTATAAACTATTGAACTAATTGTTAAACTAATGAAACCAAAAGAAAATTGACAAAGTAAAATTTTATTAATGTAAAATAATATCCAAATTGAGAGAGAGAGAGAGAGAGAGAGAGGAGAGTAATGGGAGATTCTTGGCGTGACAACGAGGAACGAAAAGTGAAGGTTCCCCATGAGAGAGAGAGAGAGAGAGAGAGAGAGAGAGAGAGAGAAGAAGAAGAAGAAGAAGAAGAATAACAAGAATGAGAGAATTCAAGAGAGGGGGGGTCTTGGGGCGTATTTATGGAGAGAGGAAACCTCCCATAAGTCTCAAAAATATTGGGATTTGAATCAATTTCGTAAGCCTCTTTTCGACAATTTTTCATAGTCAACAACATTCCCAATCCCAATAAGAATAAGATTTTTCACTCAGATTTTCGTATAGAAATAGTTGTTCGGATACCTTTCCTTTCCCTTTGTTTCCCCACTCTAGGTTTTTCTCCTTTTTATTTTTTTGTCCTTCATTCTAAGGTCGGCCTAGTCCAGGTAAAGCCCAATTCGACCTTCACCCAAGCCCATGCGAGTGGGTGCCTTCTTTTGCGCACCATTCGTTGAGGAGAGGAGGGAACCGCGTCCGTACGGAAGCCTCCTCGGCGAGGCTTTTAATTCTTTCTTTTTTGACAAAATTTTTCCTTATCGTTTCTCTTCTTTTCTCTCTCTTTTTTAAATTTCTTTCACATCATTTTTGGTGCATAATTTTTTATTTTTTCTTTTTGCGACCGATCTCCTCCTCTCACCCTCTTTCATTTGACATTAATATTGGCTATGTTTCCCTCTCTCCTTTAGATAAAAAAATAAAAAATAGATTATTTTCTAATTTACAATAAATAGCAAAGATGTAAAATAAAAATATGAAAAATGAGTAAAAAATAGGTTAAAAAATCATACGAAATTATGATGTGATTAGGTTCTTTGGACCTCTATCTTGAGGTAACCTTGAAAAGAGATAGCAGTAGACAAACTTTGAATAGATTGGGTCTAAAGTGTTTGCTATTAGCCCTCGGCAAAAACGTCTCAAGGGAGAAAAAGAGGTTGGCAAGCCTTGGCGTTGGGTTAAAAAAGCATTAACATGACATCCAAAAAGATACTAATCATTATTACCAAGTATAGATCGCAACATGAGGCAATAGAAGAAGATCATCCTGTTCGTTCAAGCATAACCAATTAGCGTAAATCAAACTTGAGCCGTCGATTTCGACATATGTGGTAGCCTCATAAGCGAATCTATCACAAGTCTACACAAGGGGCGAGATAGGTGCACGGAAGCAAACAAAGAGTCCAGGCCTTTCCCATTGTAAAAGAGCACTTGCTCTTCACCCTTACAAAAACAAAGCATATAGTGAATAGTTGAGGGTTTGATTCCCTCCCAAGATGTACACTCGAAATTCAAGTGAAACCTAGTTAAAATTCTCCTATGCTTTTTGTGAAGTGTAATGCCCTTCACCTTTTTCCATTCCCTATTCATGATATAGAAGTGACCATGGTGGGAACCTAGCTTTCCTTTTGCTTATATAATCAGATAGATATATGATAGATAAATGGATATTGATATGAATTTTGATTTACGTATCTTATGAGTAAACGATGAGGTATGGTAAAAGATCTATAAATAGATATGAATTTGGATATAACCAAACTTAATGGAAACCAACCGTTTACATTTCTAAGTCAGGAGAAAAGGGATTGTTATTGTAGGTCCAGAAGGGATACTTTAAAAAGACAACGTTATTACTTCATCAAGAGGATTCCTAACCTGGATCAATTTCACGAAGGATCTTGCATACTCAAATAAAAAATTCTCGACAAATATTAAAATATACACCAATTCATATATCACACTCACAAAAACGCTATATTAAACATCACATCACGTACCGCACCCTTCTCCTTGGAAATACAACATATAAATATCACGTTAATATGACCTGACATGTTTCGGAACAAGAACGGGTAACGGTGTCTTTCTCACGTCAAAATGTCTTACCAGACGCACTACCGTGAAACGCGACGCCATCCCACCCAGATCTACCCAGCCGTGGGTTAACAAATCGAACTTTTTCCAGGAACGTTTGTTCCGAATCAGCGCCCTCGTTGGACAGCCCGGCCGGCCCTTCCGATCTTCCCTGCTGTTCTTCTTCCCTTCCCCTTCTCCTCTCCCGCGCATTCCCTCGCCGCCACTGCCACCGCCCCCCTCGCTCCCTCTCTCCACCCCAACTCTCATCCCTCATCGGTAAAATCACCCTCCTCCCCCTCCCCACGACCACGATCTCAATCTCACCCAGAGATCGCACGGAGAACCACACGCGACACTTCACCGCACCATCTCACCCACCCTCACTCGGCGGGATTAGTTTCACGCCTCAACCATCCGATCTTCTTGGAAAACAGATGGATCTATTCTCATCACGTTAGATGCGCTATGTCCTCGTCTTGTTTCAGGGGGACGAAGCGGAGGGGAAGGGCAAGCAGGGGACCCCAATGGCGCCTCCCCGGATCGCGCTCCTCGGAGCGGGCATCTTCGTCCGCACGCAGTACATCCCGAGGCTCCGGGAGCTCTCCGATTCCGTCGTCCTCAAGACGATCTGGAGCCGCACCGAGGTATCGATGACATTGTTCTACTCTGTTGCTCTGGAGACAACCTTCCCCTGTGGATCTGTAATTTTCAACGCGGTGGAGCTCATCACTATCTTACGTTGCGCGAGATTTCATTCCTTTTCTGATAGAAAAGCGCTAGTTTTCGCGAATGGTTTGGGCTTCTCCACTCGATGAACTTGGTCGGTTAGCCACTTGGACCCGACGAGGTCCACTTGTTGTGGGAATTGTCCAGTCGATCGGCAGATCTACGACGTTGTGTGTGGGACCAAGAGATCTCATTGAGGGAGCAGCATTTTGTCATATTTACCCGTGCATTTCTGAAGATCTGTAACTTAAAATCTCTCACTTTGACCCCTCCACCTGTAAGATTAGAAGATGCCATTAGTTCTAATAGACTTAGCAGTGGAAAAGTACCACATTTGGAGTTTGGAAGCCTGTGAAGTGTGGATAAAATGGGAATGGAGAGAATCGTTATTTCACATCCATCTTTGAGTCGAAAAATTACGAGGCAAAATATGGAAAATGAAAGAAAGGAACGAGGAAGGAAAGGAAGTAGACAATTGTAATGTGCCATTGCATGCAATGGCCACAAATGCAATTACATACAAAATATATATTACTTAATATAGCTAACATCAAGTAAGTTGCTTTTCAAGTATAATTCGAGCTCTTCATTTGTTTTTTAGTGCTTGTTTGTTTAGGAGCAAACCAATATAATTTCATCGTTTCTCTTGCCAACAACAACAAAAAAAAAAGAGTTCAGTTGGGCATTATTTCTTACTATCTTTTTTGTTTATGTTAAGGATGGTTATGGCAACATGATATTTTAGTTCACATTGTCGACCAAGCATCTCTTAATTTCTAGGTTGTTAATTGGCTTTATAAGGTAACCACCAAAGCCAAAGCCGGGCTTTTTCCTGACATCTTGTAGATACAGGGTTTCTTCGCCTCTGTTAAGACCTAGTATGACCTGATTTCCTGTGCTTAGGCATGGATAGGCAATATCGTGCCTAACTGCTAACTTCCAGTACTTCCTTGGTCCTCCTTGACACTTCTGTCAGGCTTGGCTCCAACTCTATCATGAGTAACGCCTTATTACCCTTAGTCAGACACAAATAGGCAATATCTCGCATAACAGTTTTGTTCCAATACTGCTCTGGTCTTCATTGACCATTCTGTTAGGCTTGACTCCCGCTCCTAATGTTTTAGATGGCATCAATTAACCTCCTTCTGTAAGTCCAAGATGTAATGGACATGTTTCTCTCACTTTATCCCCTATTGGGGCTGCACTAGTCTTTCTCTAATGATCATTACAGATTTGGTCATTCTTTTGTAGCCGTAGCATCTTTTTTCTCGGCAAATGCATCCTCTGTAGACATAACTACCTTTATATTGACAACCCAATATTTCAAGCAGTATAGCGAGAGAAGGGCCCAATGCTGCTAGGAATGACATTAGGATGAAAATTTTGGCCTACTTCACTAAATGCCATTTTGTTTTCAATTGGATGCTCTTGTAGTTCAGATGAGAAGAGAGACACATTAAAATATTTTTCTGCAAGTTATTTTTTTCTGCAGCAAGTTAAGCAATTTAGGATTTTTCTAATTGTGTCTTTTTAGCAGGACAACATTTGTGATGTTTTAGTGAAATTTTCTGTTGAGCTTCCTTATATGAATACTGAACTGATGTTATGAAGGCATATCTTTCAACTCCATGATTCTGCTTTTTAGGAGTCTGCAAGAGCTGCTGCAGAACTTGCACATGACTTTTCCCCAAATATTGACTGTAAATGGGGTGATGCTGGTCTAGATGACATCATCCATGACGAGGCTGTTCTTGGAGTGGCAGTTGTTTTGCCTGCGCATGCACAGGTTTGAAATCCATTTTATGGTATAATAGTCAGATCATCTCTTTAAGTACATAAGTTTTTTGAGATACCATCATACTTTGCTCTTGACCAACAGTTGGTTTGTTAATTATTGTATAATCTGTGTAGAAATCTCACATTCTAATTGGGAGAGCTTCAAATTTTGTATTGTGAGGTTGTATATCAGAAGGGAACCATGTTTGCTTCTTCTATGCAAAATAAAATTTGTTTGTTTGATGCTGACTTTTATCCTTATATCCTTCATAGATTATTTGTATTTCTAGTTAACATTGGCTTTGTCTTTTTTACTATTTTATTCACTGGAGATGGATGAGATGGACAAGTACTGATCTTGGGTAGTCATCCTTTTAATTCTAGAAAAGTCTCCATAGCTAGCCCACCATTTGCTTTGATAGAGGTTTCATCATTCCTCTTTCCCTCTGGTTCTTTCCCCCGTTAATCATCTATTTCAAAAAATTTTCTAGAACCAATTATGATTGGCATTACATGGTCATGGTTTGATGGATTCACATATTACTTTGTTGCTTGAACAGTCTTATGAATCAAAATGGAATGGCAAAT